>OW386169.1:29746100-32558350 GCA_936431705.1 Cheilosia pagana
GGCCTAATGATGAATGGACACGACGCGTCGTGCGTCAGTCGGACTGCTCTGTGTGCTCCGTCCTGACAGAGAGGAAAACCTGGTTCAGAGAAAACCCCTTCGCAGTTGGTGTGTTGATGTTTTCTGAAGTCCTCCATAGGTCTGTTCCTTTACTTTTGTAGTAAAAATGGGGAAGCTAACGACTGTCAAAATGACAGTGGAGGGGATGAATTCTCTCTCAGAGAGGGAAACTTAAAATTAAGGAACACTTTTCTAGTAACCTGTGGAAAATGACGGATGCGATTATTCCACCCAAATGCCAAATAGAACAACAAATTCAAATCAGCTGTCAATTTTCAAGCGACTGACAGTTGTTTTGATTCTTACGCAAAGAAATTTGTTGAGTAAAAACTAGTAAGAGGGGAAATATCTTGCTCTCTCGAAACCGCTCTCTTTTACGAATTTTTCGAGTTGAGGAACGACAGTTGAGTAAAATGCGCAAGAATTCGTAAAAATTCGTAAGATTGAAAGTAAAGGAACAGACCTCAAGTGTTTTCTATCAAAATAAATATCAATTCAACGTAATTGTGTAGGTACTTAACCAAAAAAAACATAAACTACTTTAGTCACAGACTAGTGTTCTAGTGTTCCTTGTCATTTATTCACTTTGATCTGTAGTCGCGATTGCAACTCCTTATAGAGGTTATTTATGGGTTTCCGTATTTACACAGGTACATGCCATCAAACCACTTAATTAGTAAATAAACACCATCAACACGACTTTAGCAACAACGAAAGGGAGCTACTAAATGTCACGTGTCAGAATAAAGGAACTCTTTGCAACCAGACCACAAAAAGTCACCTTTAAATATGCATACACATAGATACCTACCTACACGTTTTATTAATCACCTTCCGGAAATCGTTAAGCAACCCTCTGTCGCTGAATTTGTAACACATTTGCAACCAACAAGCAACAACAACATTTACAAGTTTCAAATGCTCCCTCTTGCAATAAGCTAACGTGGTTAGTTGTTTTGCCTACCTACCGAAAGCCCTCCATTCCATTATAATGGGTTGAGTCCCCCTCCCAACGGCGACCATTAAAACCACGAAACTACACTCATGTGGGTTGCAGCAACTCGCTGTTTACACTTTTTATTGTTATTAGAACATCCATAGATAAACACAAATGCTAAAACAAATTCATTCAGCATCATGCGAGTGTGGCGCGTCAAACTGTCAACTTCATGGCCAACTTGACGCATTCATCTGATATAATTTCACATTAACCATAAACAAATTAAAAATTCTCCTCTCTCTCCCTCTCTCTGTCTCTGTTCTTTATGCAATATTAAAACTAATTTCAACACAAACGCAGCGATTTTCCTTTTCGTTTAATGGCGATTCTCAGGGCGACAGCAAAGGTGCTGCGGCTGCCATAAATAACGTCCATAGATGGCGCGTTCTGATGCTGTCGGCGGTGGCTGGTGGGGCTGTGGTGACTTGGTTAATCTGGCAGGCCCACGCTCACTCTGTTTACCGCGCTGCTGCGAATGTTCCTTCTCGGCGGGCATGGGGGCGTCGGAGTAGTTGCCGATTCAGTGTCACTGAAACAAATGTTGCTCATCAAGTGCTTGTGGGACGCTCCAGCTGTTGGTGAAGTTGGTTGCGGCGATGACGATTCGTACGGTGCGGTTCGGTGTTCATTGTTCCTGAAGTCGTTGTCCACCTTCAAGATGTTTACCTTTCTCGTCGTCTGTTGCGGGGGTGGTGCCATGTCGTGGTAGTCTTCGCGGGACTGATCGACTGTCATCGCGTTGTGTTCGTTGCCGGACGAGTAGCTGAAGTGAACCTGTCGGCCTATTTTTCTCGTCGATACTGTTTCGTCATCGTATAGATCTTGACGTCTGGAGCGTCCAATTGGACCATCTATGCCGTCGTATGCGGCTCTGGAAGTCACTCCCAGTCTCCTGGGAGAGTAGTCCTCGAAGTCCGGATTAGATTCGGGGTATCTGCTTCGCACGGGCCTCCTCGGGGAGTGGTAGTCCTCGTTATAGTCTGAGTAGTTTTGGCTCTCGCTAGCGAGTGGCCGTCCGTATCTTGGGCGGTTGTCCCTGACTGTATTGCGGCGCCTTGGGGGCCCTGTGATCTTCATGTTTCTGACGTCGTTCTCGATGAAGTTGACGGCCTCGTCTGGCCGATCGAAGGACAGGTGTTTGTTCTGCAGCTTCGGGCTGTTCTTGGTGTTGCGCTCCACTTCGACTTTATTGTTCTTGTCTGTTCTGGGAACATTGTTCAGGTCCTCGGCGAAGTCGTAGAACTCGATGCGCGATGTATATGACTCTGGCTTGCCGCGCGTACTCACATGCGGTTGGATATTCTGTGGCTTCTGCATCTGCTGTGGCGGAGAGGTTATCTTTTGCCTGTTGCGTCTGGGTGGCTGTTCCACATTGTCATTAAACTGAATACTGGACTTGGTGAACTCCTTCTTGAAGCGCTCCTTGTTCTCCGCGTCGGAGTTGGACTGCTCTGGCCGGTGGACGTATGCATTCCTGTTCTCGGCCTGTATGCTGGACCTTCGTTTGACTCTGGACTCGACTGCGGACTGATTTTGCGAGTCGTCCGGCCAGAAGAAGTTCGTCTGCTGACGATTGAGACCCTTGGATCGGTCAATCATATTCGGCGGTAGGCCGGTGAAAAATTTCCCATTTATCATGGCAAAGCGGTGGAGGATATTCTTCGTTTTCCTTGTTCGTTTCCACTTGACTAACTAAATGCGAACCGTTCGTATCGAGATTTTCCCGTCTACTAAACTATGCAGGTGACGGTGCGACGCGCGAGTGCGAGTGCGAGCCAGCAAACTCACTCAGCCTTTGGTAAAGTTTCGTTTGGCAGTTCATGTTTCTAAATTTGGTAACGTCTGGTCGGTTGGGTGCGAGTAGAAAATCCCAGTGTAGGTGCTCTTCGATGGCCACTGGGCTTTGGAGTGGAGGTGACGCGATGGCGGTGTGTGGTTATTATAGAGTTAATGGTGTTTTGGCCAAAATGCATGTGGAGCAGGTTTTGTTATACACTGTCGTCGGCACAAGTAGTTAACTTTTCAGTTAAGTAAATGTCTTGAGAGGTTTTTCGCGTAAATTTTCGACTTGGCGGTGGTGTAATATCTATGTCGGAAAAATGAGAGAACAACTTTGGTTATGCGGTCGTAAATGAGGTCATTCTTGGGTGTTCGTGTTTTGAATCAGTTTTAATGACTCGCAATGTCATTGTGCGACGGTGCTGGATTCGTTTCGTTTCGATTTCTTGTACGAATTTGTTTTGTTATTTAAATTCATGGAGATATGGAAAAGCCTTGTTGGGAGAGGCGATTGTATATAATTTAAGGCCACAGGAAGTTGGCCAAATTTTTGTCCAAATTTATTGGGGAAACAAAAAGTGCCTTCCTTAAAATAATATTGTGGGGTGTTTTCATTGCAAATATGCTCTAGCTTGAGAGGCGTTGCCAGTATAGTACCGTTCGGGAAATGTACAAGTACATGTTCGGGACTTATGGATTTGAAGGTTAGGTAAGCCGAAGTTGTTTAGTTAAGATTGAGATGATTGCCATTTGAGTGGGATGAGCTTTTGTGTCGTTAAGTCCTATTTAGTCGAGATGATACATTAAAAAAAAATATTTTTTGTGTCGGTGTCACAATGTGATGTGGATTGGGAAGAATGCCATGATGAAAGAAGCATACACCAAAATTAGATTACCCTTAAAAAATCGTTGGAAGAGTATTTTCCCGAGAAAAAGGACGACATCGACTGGGTACAGAATCCATTTGGAAATTATAGCCAACCATCAATGCTAACTGTGCCAGAGTATGAAAATTTGATCGACATCAAAAGTTCATCCCTTCTAAAACAAAATTTTGAATCAGAAGATTCTAATTTAAATACATTTTGGGTTGGACTGACAGATGAATACCCTGCAGTGGCGGACAAAGCTCTTATGGTTCTCCTTCCATTTGTAACAACTTACCGATGCGAGGCTGGGTTTTCGGCTTACACTTACACGAAAATCAAATACAGAAACAGACTGGACGCAGCTCCAGACCTTCGCATTAAGTTGTCGGACATTAAGCCTAATTTTAAGGATATTTTAAGTAAATATGTGAAACAATTTTATTCCTCACATTAAAAAGTTGCAGCGTATTTTTTGTTGTGCAATAAATGTTTTATAAAACTTAAAATAATTATATTTGTATATTTATTATTTATTATTTCTTTTCTTGTCAAACATAAAAATATCCAAACCGTACGGAACGATGTTTTCTGTTAATATCAATATGGGGGTCCGCCAAAAAAAGTTTGATCATTTAGGGTTCCGTGGCCGAAAAAAATTGGGAACCCCTGGTCTAGAAGTCGAGATCGAAGAAGAGAGGTGAGAGGACTTCGCGCCTTAGAATAGAAATTATTTGAATGTATACAGTGGAAGTCACTTATAACGACCAGTTGCTTATAACCTCCATTTTCCTTTAATTTGGTTGGTTCATTATATTTTAAGCTATTCTACCCTTGGATATAACGTCGTCGTATATAATGACCAATTTTCGAAAAAAAAAATCAGTCGCTTTCGTTGGTTATTATAATGATGGAATAACAGAAAACACACGTGTTTAAGGAATTTAAACCTTTAGACAAATAAAAGATGTTATTCCACTTTGAATATTATAGTATTTTATTAGTAATCCTTTCTCAACGACGATCCAACCAGTCGTCATCCTTAATGCGGTCACGCATCACATTATGCCTCCTATATAACAGCATTCAGCTGGCTATCTCCCTCGCACATGTCCCTCTCCTCAAATGACGGCACTGCCAGGTTACATTTTATTACACGTGAATCTGAATATTTCTCCTTCATTCTTGTAATTTTACAAATGAATAATTATGTGATTTTGTTAAATTTATTCCTGAATAATTGTAAAAGGCAGACCGCGCCGGTTATAACGATAACGACCTCATTTCCCCGGTCCATTTACCGTCGCTATAAGCTACTTCTACTGTAGTTGAATATAAATAATATTGTGTTTGTGAATATTAGAATTAATACATTTCTGAAGCATTAGACTGGCAAAGTGATGTAAGCACATGTCAACTAGTTGGCGATTGCCTCCAAGTCCAAGAACAAAAATGAAAAAAGTATTTCCCATACCGGGAATCGAACCCGGGCCTCCTGGGTGAGAGCCAGGTATCCTAACCACTAGACAATATGGGACTCGTGACTTCCAACAGCTTTTTGATGGCACTTTGAAATACCTATGGCATATTTTTTTTAGTTAAACAAATTAATTGATAATTTAGAATTATTTAATAATGTTGTGTTAAGTGGTTTTACTAATAGTTTTTTAAGAAAATTGGAAACTCGATTGTTTAAAAATGGTTTATTAAATTCTCTAGGATAAACGTTCATATTTGAAAACTCAAAAATATTTGTTACTAGATAAATATAAATAAAAAAAACTTTAAACAATTCTAGTGACTTCGGGTTGCTTGTTTTTTGGGTATGAATAGAAATTTAGGGTTTAAAAAATAAATTTTTGTCCACCAAGGGGCACTTGCGCCAAGCCAATTTGACAGCAGTATTTATTGTTTTATTCACTGTTTAGCTCTATTCCGCTGATTAGGTAAAAATTGTGTAGCATGTCTACACTTATTTATCTATCTATGGATGAATTCATAAACTATTTATCCAGTCTCGAAACGCTGGATGTGGAAAGCCGTGCCCAAACGTCAAATAGTATCTAAAACAAATCAGACTAAAATACATTAAATTTCCATAGCAACAGCAGAACAACAGAAAGTGGCCACAGAATTCTATCGGAGCATTACATTTTTAGAGGATTATTATCCAATTTTTTTTTCTTTGACCCTAAAGCGTTTTAAAACTTCTGGTATTCATTTTATCTATTGAATGAGTTTATAAATTACCTCTGTAGCTTTTACTTACCTACCATTTATTTGACAGTTCAGTGCATTTTTTGTGTTTTTAATATTGGTTGTTTTGGCAAAATTCAAATAATCAAAGTTTACTTATCCAAGCCTAATTTGCAGGTGCAGCACAAAGACCGGAAGTAAGTACTTATTGGTTTTTCTATCTTTGGTTAGCTATCCAAAAGTTTATTTCGAGTCCAATGTGACGAATGTTTGAAAAGATGTACATAGTTGCTGGTCGTCGTTCGTTTGCAAAGAAATGTCCGATGCGCTGCAATTTTTTGACTGGATCAGCGGCTTAGTGGTTAGTTTGTTGGACTACTAAACAAGGGTCTCGATCTCCGGAAAAACACGAATTACATCTTAAAGTTTTTTCCACTGCGTCACCTCTCACGAACGTATGACAAACATCCGAGAGCAAAACTGTCATAAAAGAGCTTGTCAATAAGCCGTTTTCACTCGGCATCAAATTGTATATCCCTTCCATTCTTCCCAGAAATTACAACAAACAAAACGATTGGAAAGAAGCTAGGCTTTGGGTCGCTTGTGTAGGTACATTTTTATATAGTGAACAAACCATTTTAGGCGAAAAGTCAGTCACAAATCTGAAAAGAAAAAAGATCAATAAGTAGAAAACAAACCACGTCTCTGTCGACTTTGACTTTGAGCTGGAGAGGAGTAAAGCAAAATCTTAAAACTCCGATGAAACGAAAATCCGACAGGTAATGGTATGAAATAGCCCTCGTGGTGAGGCCCCAACTTGGACGGAATGAGCTATTAGCGGTTAAGGGGGGTAAGAATGCCAGAACTTTGAAATACTTGTGATCTAGGGTAACCATCTTCATTTAAACTATTTCCGCTTCTATCGCCCTGATTTATAGGCTGACCACTTTTAAAATCCCTTTCAAATTATGACACTCACAATCCAACATCTGATTCAATATTTTTCAACAATTCGTTCAAATGCTTGCTGATAATAGGTACCTATTGACTTTATCAAGAAGAAACTTGCGTGTTTGCAAGTATTTAAACGAGGACAGCGATCAGCGAAGATAAATCTATAATGAGGATAAAAAAAATATATGCTATCATCCACAAGGAGAAAGAAGTGTCAACATCGACAACAAAAAATAAAAAAAGCCGTCAATTTTGCTGGTTATACCTACCTCCCTATAGCTCTGAAATTTTCCTTCATTTACCACACCAAGAAGTAGACACACCAGGATGCAACTTGGAAGTGAAAGTAAAGTGCCCAAAGCATCAACAATCCTTATAAGTACCTAGGATGCATCAAATACAAAGCAGTTCTGTCCATTTTCATTGCAATTACACAATTTTTAACGAATCGCAATCCAAATGACCCACTTCAGGCGTATACTCTTTCATATTTGACATAAAGTACGACTCCAAAAAAGGTACTCCTTGTGCTCGTACCTGTTAGGTAGTCCATTTCCTCACTTGAATGGCTTTCTACTACAATCCACTTTCGATTTTTTAAATAGCCATCGGGCAGGTACTGGAACGGGATCCAGTGCGTGTGTGATCCATGCACATGTCCACCAGTTTAGTCGGCGTTTATGGATACATGTGCGCTGTACCAGTGCCACCCTCTGTCATGTTAACTTCTTTTTCATAAATTATTATTGATGTGAAACATCTCATGGCGCGACTTGGGAGTAAAATCGATTCATGAAAGCGGAAATGACCAAGCGGAAGTGCGAGACGGAAATTGGCCTGTCGCCATCGCTATGCCGCCGCCTAAAACTCTTTAACCACTCAACCGATTCGAATGAAATTTTGTGGGTGGGTATGGTTGGTTGTAACTTGATGAATAGGATCATTTTGGATCCGATAGGTGGCGCTGTTGTCGATCTTTTTAACCACTCAACCGATTTCAATGACATTTTGTGGGTGGGTATGGTTGGTTGTAACTTGATGAATAGGATCATTTTGGACCCGATAGGTGGCGCTGTAGTCGATCTTCTTAACCACTCAACCGATTTCAATGAAATTTTGTGGGTGGGTATGGTTGGTTGTTACTTGATGGATAGGATAGTTTTGGACCCGATAGGTGGCGCTGTTGTTGATCTTCTTAACCACTCAACCAATTTTAATGAGATTTTGTTGGTTTGTATGGTTGTTGGAAAGATATATTTTTAAAATTTTTTCAACTGAATTTTCATAGGGAATACTTATATGAGAACGCTGGAGTAACTGAAGAAGCTAGGTTTTACACACACACTAAACTACTGAATCATTTGACGATATGAAAACAAAATGTAAACAAAAACTCTCGACATAGAAATAGAAAACTTTGGATTGCAATTAATGAGCATAATTATCTTCTGCGCTGAATTAAGATTATAATATTATGAAGATTTGGTTTTAAAATTAAATTCTTTAATGAAATTCAACTACATACAACACAGTTCAATTTAACATCCACAACTAGCGAGAGAAGTTTCACATCTGGCGTGTGGTCACAAGCACGCTCTCTTTTTTGTTCAAAAAGTGATTTGTAGAGGGCGTTACTTGCTATTTCACTTTGCTTTTATTGTCCGCCGCATTAAATTTTTGACATTTCGGCGTGAAAATTTCACTTTCAATTTAACAGCATTTTTTTTGGAGATGAGTGAAAATTTCGCTTCACTCGAACAGCCTACCAGCCTTTACATCTCGCATGTGACACATATGACACTTATCGCCCGCTCCTGACCTAACGCACTAAAAACGTTGCACTTCCCTAGAAAGAAGAAAGAAAAACAGTCTCCACTCCACAGTAATTGGGAAGGGGAGGATGCTCAAGTGCTCTCCCCTGTGAAAGCTTTTCCCCATTCGCTCAGCACAGCACTCTCATTATTTATATTCATGCCATGTCCTTACTAACGCTCCTGCGCACAACCAATCCTCAGCCTCGCAGGTCGCAGTAGTGAATGATGGTGTAAAAAACCCAGTGACAAATGTCAACACAAAGAGCAGTCGTAGAAAAACCTGCAGTTTTTGTCCATTTTCTTGAATTTCGCCGGTTACACTCTCAGCGTGTGGGCATAGTCCATAGTGTATGCTTCGGTGACGTCAACGACCGCGTAATGGAATCGGGGCCGAAATGGGATAAAACGTAAAAGTCACAACGAAAGAAAGCAATGTTCTTTCTATATGAATATGGCGACTGCGGGGGACAATAAAAACTAGGAAAATGCGGACAAAAATAGCGAAAGGCAAAAATGAAGAATCCAATGCACGCGACGATGAGGAATCGCTTGGAAATGATGGAATCACAGAGAGGGAGTGTCTCTACTCTACATCTACAACTCGTATATGGATGGGCAGTGTGTAGTGGAGTTGGTTGTTCGTTCCCTTTGGACTCTCTGTTGCTTGGTAAGTACTCTAGCACTAGGACATAGTGGATTGTGTCAGTCATTCATATTCATTGGGAAATGGGGGAATTTTTCTCGTTTTTTTTTTATGGTTTTCCCTTTATGCTTTTCGTTCTTTGGTTCACAAACCCAATTCCAGTTCCAGTGATGAAGTAATTAATTAGTATAAATAAAGTGGTGAGTTTCTCTCTTGCGCTTTTCTATTTTACATGTGTGGCACTGTGGCAGTGTTCTTTTATTTTCGCTTTGCCCAAAACGATAGGGAAAATGAAATGAAGAAGAAAGTCATATTAGAGGGTTGAACTATACTTTCGAATGGGGGGGGGCTGTACCCATTTTGGGATACCCAAACCAGGATAAGCCACTGAAATGAGTTAACTGGCGGCGGTATGTCTGTGAAATGTCGTGCAATGCGTTGCAATGTAAAAGTTTCGTCTCAGCGAACAAAAGTATTTTCGCAATTATTTTTTTTTTCTTCTTCTTTTGTCGGAGGGGTTAACAAAAGCGAACGCTTAAGAGTGTTTTCTTGGTTCGAAAGTCGACAAAAAAGAATAAGAAAGTTACGAAATGGTTTTCGAGTTGGAATGCAACAGAAAAAGTTGATAAACTCGTTTGTTACTCGGGTCCAATGGGTTCACACGAACCACAAAGGTTTTGAAGGAGTCTATTGTATTTGAATTTCGCAAGTATTAAGGTGTGCATACCTTAGAATCACGATGTGTTTCTAAGAATCGATTTAGGTAGGTAACATACTATTTATATTTAGGGTCGTTTTTGTTTCCGTAAAAAAGGAAACTGGCGCCCAGTTGTGGATTCTCATTCTCGATTAAATAAGTTATTGCAAATTTTAACAGGGGGAAACTTTTATCAAAGCAAAATATCGGTTGTATTACGTGGAATGAGAGTGACTTTGTTTAGAAGTCATATATGATGTTGAATTCATCAGAGCCGTCAAATGTTATCCTTAATGGCATTAAATGAAATGAAATTTTCTGTGATTTTGAATGCACTATTGGGTTTAAAGGTTCTGAGCTGTTTTTTGAACCTTGGCGTTCTCAAGCTTTTAATTTCCAGAAAGTACGTTTTTCAGGTCTGCAAATAACATAGGTATAGATAATCGGACCTAGCGAGGTATCCGCCGGAACGGAAATATCTCCGCAACGCATACTCTGTCGGAGGCTCAAATCCAAATCGTAAACAAATTCCGCAACCAATTTCTGACGGAGGATATCGGAACCTAGCTGTCAAAAATTGAAGAAAAAAATGCACTTCATCGCACTTCAACGTTATTCGCCGATATGCGTTACAAAATGTCGGAGAAATATTCCGAATAGATGTTCCGAAGAATACCTCGAAGCAGAAAACCTCCGAATCGTATAAAATCGGAGAATTTTCCGTTCCGACGGATACCTCGCTGAGGCCGAATTACGTACTTCATCCTATCCTTGACTAATATTAGAACGCTCTAAATCGTTCCTCGATCTCTTTCATAAGAATGGATTTATTCTTCTGAAGTTTTAAAATAGGTTCGATTGGATTAAGCGTCGAAAACCGTCGCCATTATACTCATATAATATTTTACATAAAACAAACACAAAACTCTGTATTAAAAATAATAAATTATGTATTTTCACATTTATTTATTTTTCGAACAATCTGTTCTGTTTTCTAAGAATATATAATTATTTTAACTTAATATTTATCATCATATTATTTAAGTATTAAACATTTAAGCCATAAGAAAACAACAACTGATCTTGAAATCTATAATCTAAAGAAACTTTTTATATAAAAAAAAAAAGTTATTGTAAATGATTTAATTGTTTACTTTTTTTCAATTACAAGAATCACATGCACGCATCACAATCAAACAGGAAATAAAAGCAAATAAAATATTTATTCCCTGTTTACATAAAAAACGTAGTGTACATTTCTTTTAAATATTAAATTTTGGCCAAATGATCGCAAGAAAAACCAATCACTGTACAAAAATACGTGATTAGTAAAGTTACTTTGTTTTTGTTAAATTTTGAACACGAATCTACTCTAAATACGTTTGTCAGTCTCACTTTATATATTAATTATTTTGTATAGGAAAGGTGAATAAAAAAAACAAAGAAAATAAAACGCGAATAAAAAAAAAACGTACAACACGCTATCACATTCAAACATGGAAACATTTCATCGTATACGATCGGAAATTATTGTTTTCACACAAAATCTGTCACTCTAACTTTAGTCAGGAAAACGTATTTCTTTTCTTTCCATAAACTTCGAGCATTGCATCAAGAAATGAAAAGAAAATGAAATGAAAGAAAAAGTGACAGATGACATTAGTTAATTGAAAGCTCAATCGTTTTCTGATCGTAGGTACTACACGAGTTGAAAGTGTCAAGAATGGAATAGATTTTGTTGTTAATGCTTCATTAAGTATCCATAGATGTTTTTGTTATTTTTGTTTTATTCATAATGAGGGAACAACAATTATTCATATTTCAATTCGAAAAATAATCCAACAGCTCAATTGATTTAAGTTGACAGTTCAATTTCTTTCGATGTCGTTGGCGAAGAAAGGTTAAAAAAAAGTATAACAAATAAAAATCTAAAAAATTAACAAATTACCCTCAAGGATGATTGAAAGAAATTGAATGAACTGAAACCAATTGACAGTTGGTTAACATGGGAATGGGATTACGTCCTAAAATCATTTGGGTAAATCATAGTATAAATGTCAACTGACAGCTTGAGAAAGTTTCATCGCAGTCGATGAGCGTAGTGTATTTTTGTCCCAATTTTTGATACTTTTCATCACAAACGAACCTAAACTGGGTGAACGTTTCTCAAGATAGCAGTTGATAATGATAAGTTTATGTGTCACTTCACCAAACATAACAAATAAGAAAAACAGTAATCGCATAGCCCTACAAATTATCATCATTGAGAAAAAAAATAGAGAGAAAGATTGTGTCAGAGATGGAGAATTCATTAGCGTGGGACATTTTTTCAAATTTTGACAGCTGTCACAAAAAAATCAAAAAAGGGTTGGTCGATAGTAAATGCAGCAAGAAATGCTTGACATTTTGACAATATTGTGGCCGCTGCTTTCATACAGGGTTTGAGTGACCGCATCCGTGAGCGAGCGATACGTCACTGAATTTTGTTGATTTTACATGCAATACAATAACAAATTCAGTCACGTATTACTCCATCACAGATGCGGTAACTCAACCCCAGTTTTGAAAACCAGAAAAACATCCAAACGAACTATCGATTTCATGTTATTTTCATGTAAGTATGAGATTGTTTTGAATTTATCGTTTTGACATCCTACATCTCTGACTAAGCTGACAGAAGTAAATTTCTTTTCAACTGTCAAACTTTCAAAGAAAGAAAGAATTCCTAGCCTATATCTACGCATATATATATTCAGTGTAGTTGTACTTTTTCGGAAAAAAAAATTGATTCTTAAAATGTATTATAAATGAATTTGCTCGCTTTTAAGATATGCCTGCCCTAATCGATGGATCCTACCTACAGAGCGTAAAAAAAAGAAGAATATTTTGTTCTTGGGCAACATAGTTTCGAAGACAACCAGCGCCATCTACAACAGCTTAATCTTGCTCAACGCTTTGTACTGTAATTCGGAAATTGGAACCTTTTTCGCCTTAGATCGGCTCGGACGCTCTGGACTGAAGTCGTCTTTAATGAGGTCTCGACTACGACGAGAACTCTTAGCCTTTGGTAGGGGTGAGGACTTTGGAGATTTCGTTGCCACCGGATGTTTAACCAAGGATACCTGCAATAGGAAAAAATACACGGTTTAAAAATTGTCCCACAAGCTGTGCTTTCTGTTGATTATTACCTTTACGAAAATATATCCAATGATTCCAATGGTGGCTAGCATAAAGATCAGTCCCGACGGTACGTTGGTAGTATTCAGTGCTATTCCTAGAATCACAACCTGTAGATACATCACGACTAGACTAGCATGTACACAAACGACTAGGAGGTACTCCTTGCACTTGGTGTTGGTTAGGACAAGACTGCGAGACCGCAAGTTAAATAACCGCAAGTTGTCTGCAGATGTCCTGTTGCCCTTGCATGCAGTTAGGCATGTGAGATCGTTGGTAGACGTGGCGGCGGTGGGAGTTACGTCGGATGTTGTGGGCACAGCAGGGCACGATGCAAAGAGTTTGTCACCATTTAGACGGCTCTTGTGCTTTTGGATTTTATTTAGCCTCTCATCTAAGCGAGTTTGATAGGATTCGATGGATGGCTTGTCGGTGGTTAGGGTTTTGGGGTCCTGTAATGTTTTACAAAAATAATTAGTGATGTGTTCACCACTTTCAGGCACAACTGTGTCTGATAAAAAAAAGGCCTAGAAGTGAACTTACATTTGGTTTGGTAGCACGCGAGCTTTCGTTATCCACCGTGATTTGCTGTGCAGCAGCTTTGGCTGGAGCTTTGTTGTCAAAAAGTGTGAAAAGCGTACTAAGGAGCTTCAAGATTACGCAGTAAAAGTGTAGCATAGTTTTCTGCGTACAAATGCGAGCTTTCTGAATATTGGTCTCCAAAAGTTCTATGATGACGCTTTTGCTGAGCTTTATACCTATTTGTAGAAAAGAAAGAAAAGTGTGGTTAGTTGATTTGTTGCAGTTTGTATTCTATTTCTATTTGCTTGATGGAGAAAGGAGTTTGTTTCGCTTTAAATTCAGGTGGAGTTCGGCCAACACATTTTTTTAGGTAAATTACTCTTTTAGGTTATGTAATAAAAATATATGCTGAACAATTAATGTTGTTGTAAGTAACTCACAGGTTCAAGCTTTCGCGCGTATTTTTTATCTATGTCGAACGTGCTGTCATTTAGTGATGTGTTATTGAAATAGTGGGACTCTTGACATCTGCAGCAATTGATGGCCATTATCTAAATTATTTCGCTTGTCGAAGAAACTCAGGAAAAATGACGGGAAAAATGCGCTTGTTTTTAGGGAATAATTTTGTTTAGTGCCAAAGACTGTAAATTTTGGTTTTTAAAAGGTGCAATTGATACCCTTTAGTTTACACAGAATGCGAACACTTTACGAAATGTCAGTTAATGTCTAGTCTCGTCCGAAATAGTGACATGTGGGATAGGGAAGTTGGAAGTACCTACGTCGACTACCATTTGAATGTCAATTAACCAAAATATTATTACCTATTCGCCAACCATCTCGTTATCGACTAACAACATTTATTTTATTATCACAGTAAAATCAAAACAAATTTCTTTCTTGACAGCAAGAGGTTACGAGTGCGCCTCTAAATCTCTAATGTTAAAGCTTATCAAGCAATTATTTTAAAGAAGTTTGAAGCGATAACCTCTGCTTTCTACCGCGATGACCCGCCTGATGAAATGCACTGAAGATCGGTTTTTTCTTTTTCATTTCTATATTGTTCTTTCTTTTTTTTCATGACATAAACAATTTAAAAATAAGTGTAATCACTGAAGGAAGAAACATATTGTTTGGAAGTGGTGCCAAATTTGAACCACCGTCGCTGTGTCAATTGTAAAGACGATATTACGCACACGAAGGACCACAGACAGCAAAAAAAAATGAAAAGCCCATTTATATGATGAGCAACAAAACAAGGTTAGGCAGGGTTTTTGAAATGCAACGAAGCAACAACCTTGCGCACTAATAAAAAGCAAAATTGCCTGAAATGAACGATAATGACGGGTTACCTACAGCACTGGTTGACCGTTGAATGCAGACATGCCCTTACAGGGTGCTGAAGGATAACCGCATTGTGCGTTTGGGGAATTAAAAATGCATTGTCTTGTCGATGCGTTTTATGTATGGATGGTTGTTTTTTTCTACCTGACACAGTCTAGCATATTTGCACGTTGCCTTTGGCCAAGATGGTGTACATTAATATGATGGGATGGATTTTAATTTTTTTCTTAATTAGCATTTTCCAGAGAATGCTGTTTTATGATTTAAGAAGAAGCAGACTTTTGTCAAGGTTCAGGTTGGACGATTATTGATAATGAAACAAAATGGTTGGGCTTAATGGGCGTGTTCGATACATCACTGACATTGGCATATTGAAGGAATAGGTACTGAGCTAAAGGGTTCGAAAAAACAATCAGTCAACTGTCAATCATAGTGACTATAAAGCAAGAGCGTTGTTCACCCGACATATTTATTATCAGGCTTGCAGTGGCGTCGCGTTAATTATTTTGATGGGTGTGCAGTTCTTTAAAATTGTATATTTCTTAAAAATATCAATTAATTTCAATTCAAAACAATTCACATTTATTGTTTTCTCAATCAAAATTAAAAAAACCCTAACCAACTGGAAAAGTCATACCTAAAGGAAAAGCAAAGTTCATTCATTTATGTGCAATGCACACCTTGAACATCTTGACAAAACGCCACTGAGGCTTAGATATTATATCTATTAGAAAATGAGAACAAATGACCATAATATATACCAAAAATTAAATCCTTAAAAGGCTTTGCTTTTGGTAGCTACATAAATATTACTTTCTGACATATCATTCCCACTTTTCGTACAAAATTTTGACAGACAGTTCACGTGACTATTGTGGACATAAACTCAAACTTTGTAAGGGCATTAGTTGTATGAGTTCCCATTTACTTCGTCGTTTATGGCAGTGCCTTCACTTTTGTTCTAAGCTGGCCTTGGCCGTCAAATTAATAGTTGTTCCCGGCTAGTTACGAATTTAATAGCACTAAAACAAACTAAAAACGTTGTCAAGAATACAAGATTTTAACTGAATAAACTGGACTGTAATTTAATCTTAAAATATTTGATCATTATTCCACTTACAAGTGCGAAATGGGATAAGTACAATTTACAACTTTAGGTCTAAAATTTAAGACAGGATCTTATCAACGGTTCACGATCAACTAACATTGCTACGTTTAAATCACTTTCGGGTCGTCTATTAAATAGGCAATGAGCAAATGTTTTTTGTTTTACTTTTGACTGACTTCAGCTCAGATTAATATAAAAAATATATCTTAATCGTGTTTATATTAGTCAGTTCAGTGGCTGTCTGTGGAAAAAGAATTGAATAACTCTAATTACTCTCAACTTTTTATAGAATATGGTTTGTCCATTTGCATACTAATTTATTATCTACGTACTGAAATCTTTTTTTGTAGATATCAGCGATTTATATGCAAGTGCATCCTTAATGTCACTTGCTGATCGCAAAGCTTAGCAAGTGTAGAAAGATTTCTATTAAAATAAGATGTTATGTAACGTATTGAACCGTGCTCCGAGCACGTTTACCACGTGACAAACTAACGTGCAACGAACCAATTACAGGATTTTTTTTGTACAATTCGGTATACAAAGGTTACGTTTGGTTTAATGATTATAATAAAAAGTTCAAATGGGACTGGACGTTTAGTTGTTTTTTTTTAGGAAAGCAAAGGAAATGTATAAGTGATATATAATAAAAATATGTAAAACATAAAACTTGTCATTTATGCAAGAGGTTAAGTGACAACAGAAAATTAATTACTATAGGAAATAAGTTTAGAGATGCACTTGAATATAAATCGCACATTTAAAATAAAATACTTAACTACTTTTGACAAGTAGACTCTTTTTATAAATGCGCAGAGTACGTGCACCTTAATTCGCGCAAACAAATTGACGTATGCAAATATTTTTTAAACTGACATATAAACATATTTCATTTACCAAACACGCAACAAAATACAGTCGAGCATTTTTCCAAATATTGCTATTCAAATAAATGTATTTTTGTTTTGCGTTATCTGGTTATTCACATTATATTATCCACATTGCTGAAGAATGCATATTGACGCTGTAGAGCTCAATTTGAGCGAGATCTGAACGACTAATTTAGAAAATTCTGTTTGCTATAAAAACACAAGTTTTTGTTACCTTTTCTTATCCGATGAATGTTGTGCAGTGCTAATGAACTTTGGGTAAGGCATTCACACTCATAGAGTGGAGTTTAGTGTGTATTTACATTGGAATTTAATTTGAAAAGCTTTTCGACAGATAAATGGTATAATTTGGAAAGCACCAATGCATGATTCATTGTAAATAAGAAACGAAAATAACAATGGTTTCTTCAAAGCCCAGAATAGAAACAAAATGGTTTCTTGTCAAAAATGAAAAGTTTAAAATAGTAAGATTCGAAGAATTAATAACACTTGTCAACCGCTGTTACTTTGGCTTAAGATAGCAATTGATAAGTAAGTTCTTGTCGAGAAACACTAAAGAAACTCTTGAGGCCCTCATCACCTCAGTCTTGCTTTATGGTGCAGAATTATGGACGCTTTCAAAGGCGGATGAAGATTTTTCGAGTGATTTTCGGTACCGTTTTTGTCCCGTTCGGTCCCGGGCTTTTGAGAAGGAGATTCAACAGCGAATTGTAGGGTGAGTCGGTGTAATATACCACACTTTGCAGTAAACAAATAAAAAGAAATAGTAACTGACAAGTTTAGTACAAGATTTTCTCAATTTCATTGGAGTATTATTTTATTTCATAAATAAACAAAGAAAAACATAACAAAAACCCTTATAAATAATATTATAATAAGTTTTTTAAAAACCTTAAAAAGTGGGTAATACTCCACTTTTGAAGGGGTGAAACATGGCAATTCATTTTCATCGATGGGACATATCAGGCAGCTTCTATTTTCCAAGCAATCCTAGTGCATCCATTTTTGACATTTAGAGCATTGAACCCAGTCACATCATGGTCCCAATTTGTCATAAAAGTACAGTCACAAATGGTGGGTAAAATGCCAGTTGGTTTTGCCGCAAAACGTCAGAAAATATAAAAACATTCCTGAACAAAAATGGACGGAACATATCACGTCTAGACACAGAGGAACATTACGTATACAAAACGATTCTTTCCTTTTTTGAAGAAACCTTCCACATATTCGACATCGACTTAGCCAGAAATGTATGCATCAGTTGTCTAAGATGGCTGGGCCATGTAGAGCGAATGGACACCAACGCTTCGGCCCTAGTAGTCTTTGATTCCAACCCGGAGGGACAACGCAGTGGAGGAAGACCTCGCCTTATAGGTGGCGCGCAAGTGGAAGGGGACCTCAATCAATTTGGAGTGCGCAACTAGATGCAGTTAGCCAAAGATTGCTCTGGTAACTGAAGAGCGCCATCTAAGTAAGCAAGTAAGTACCTATGACTGTTTCTATTTTAGCCTTAATGCGCTACTGTCTATATCTTCTGTATACAAAAGTATAAAGTGAGTAGCTAGAAATCGCAAGCACTGCACTGTACTAATAACAAACTCAATACTAATAGCGAATTTTTCTACGGAAAAGTATAAATTGCGACCCACAATATACTTAAGGTGAGGGTTAAGAACGATTATCTACTAAGGCTCTTTCAGTTTACGTCAGTTATATTATTTTAATCAAAAATACCTATACAAAAAAACTTAAATCGTCATTGTTTAATTCATAATTAAATGCATTTACAATTATTCTCCAATATTGTAGTTGACCTTCCTGTGGTAAGTACACGTGGCTTCGGTCTAAACGGGTTCTTCAAGTCTAAATTAAAAAAGGGTGAAACAGATTTCACGAAACATGAACGAAGGAACAACTTGAAAGTGAATATCAATGTCAAAAGGTAGCTGTAATTATTTATACGAGCACATTGTTAGTTGCAGATGCAAGTCATTACTTCACGTTGAAAACCTGTTACAAATTGCATCATGCCAGTAAGCTAATTTAAGAGTCAACGTCAAATTAGACGGCAAAATGTGCTCAGAACGCAGTAAGGTCAGTTAAAATCGCCATACAAATGAAAATATACAGAGGAATCTAATTCCCTGCAGTCTTCATTCAAATTGGCAATCCCAAGTTCAATGATATTATGCAGTCGCAAGTGGTATACCTACTCTAGTATTGAAATCTACTACGCAGTTTCGAGCAAAACTGTACACTGCGAAAGGGGCAGTACGCATATATTTATCTACGTTTTTGTGTACCTTCGCAACGAAGCCGGCCGACAAAACCTTAAAATTGTACTATATTTCTTTCTGAAAAACCTAAAAATTGTCAAATGTTTCTTGTTCTGTTGACATTTTAGATTTCTTCAGCAAAAGTCTACCGTATTTTTTCGCCGATTTTGCTTAGTGGTGTTCACTTTGTCTTATATTTAAATCAGTATAAATTATTAAACCTCATTAGAAGACAGTATAGAATTCATCATACCAGAACGATGGTGTAGGTATTCTCACAAATCGGCAGACACAGAGATGAAACCAGCATTCCCCTGTCAATAGAATCGAATCATATGCCTGTCATCATCTGTTATCAAATCAAGCTATGTGTTTAATCACATCCAGTCCCAGACGGGTAATAAAATCAATACAAATTCCTAACCCCTTATCAATAATAGCCAGCAATTGAGCTTTGCTGACTATAGCTAAAAATAAAAACAAAAAAAAATCTCTTATTTGGCAAATTGAGTTCATTTGCTTAATGGCAGAGCCAATCCTTATCATTTGGAAAGCAAGTACCAGACAACTACATGTGATTTTTAATAAATTGTTGCCATAGCTATTATCGCTCAGGTCTACATATATACAAAAAGATCTATCTCGGCCCCATGGGGGGGCTATTTTGGCTCGCACCTAGAAACTCAAGGGGATTTCTTTCTTTTTTTGTTATATTAAAATAGTAAATGTTTAATGTGAGCACTTTCTCGAGATAGCAATAGCAATTGCTTGTGAAATGGTTTAGGACCTTCAATAACCCATGTCGATAAGGATCGCGTTATACCTATGTGTAATCAATTCACACTTTAATGGACACTCACTATAAATATAATTTGGCATTTAAAAAAATTAGACAGCAGGCGATGGTAAAATACGCCGCTGTAGAAATTAATGGTGTCAGTTGTCAGTGTCAGTGTTTGAGCAGAGATCGTCTCCATTGCTTGACAAACTTGCAAGATCAGTTTTGAATCACTGTCAGTCCATAAACAGCAACCCTATCAACCCTCCGACTCTCATTGTAAGGAATTTTTGAGGTCATATTTTTTTAAAAGCAGGGCTCTAATCGCGTAAGACGACGATCGTCTGACGACGTCGTTTCGACGATTGTATTGCTTCGTGTAACACTAAAATAGTTGGATCGTCTGGACGACGTCGTTTTGGACGATTGAACTATGCTTCGTATAACTCATCCAACTGTCAAATTCAACGACTGAACGATTGCGATTGAACGATTGCTATTTTGCAATCGTTTGATCGTTTTTGGTGCATTTTCTCAATTTGATTCGGGCTGAGAGAAATATTAACAAATATTTAAAGGAAACATACACTTATGTTCTCTTTGGAGGGGACTCAATTTTATCGCAGTGGTAAAAAATGCATTTTTTTGCAACAAAAAAAATTGTGATAGGTACAACGGACACATCTTTTTTAGAATTTCAAATGCATTTTGTTTTATAATGGCATACAGTAATGCAATCAGAAACGAAATGCAGTTATAAAATTGCATTCATTGAATCCTTTTTACAACTCAAATATTAACAAAAAAAATTCTCACGATAATTGATTTCCGTAAACATCCTTCCACACTTTTGCATGTTGTTGCAATTTTTTCCTCTAGTTCATTGACAGTTCACCATCAAGGTTGAAGAATTGGGTCCATTTCACCCCATTCTTCAACCCAGTTTACAACGGAAAAAAATTTCCATACATTTTCTGCTGTCAGAGTGTGTTTACAGTAGTCTTCAAACTGTTCAAAATGGGAACGATGAACGATTCGATTGAACGATGCTACGAAGATGTTACACGAAGCAAACTTAAAACGACGTCGTTCAGTTTGATCGTTTTGACGATGATCGTTTCATGAATTACGCGATGAGAGCCCAGTTCCTCGTGACATTACTTGTTAATATTAGAGCATCACTTTATGAAATGAATTCCTTGAAGAATACCACAACTGCTGAGACACCGAAATTTGGCTGAGCAAATCGAACGATAACTTCGCACTAACCATTGTTATCAGATGTTCAGATGATTGTCTATTGTTCACCAATTGTGCATATCAAGTTGATTGAACGGTGAAAAGCGTTATATACTAATGCAATTATGTACACTCAAGATGTACCTTCACTCTATCTACTGCGTTTTGACGTCTTAAAGTAAGAAGTTCACATTTCTGTTGGTTGATAAACAATTGTCCTCACTTTGAAAACGTCATTCAAATTGCTTGAACAATTTTATTTTCGGCTCTAAAGTGGCGTTTTGCAATCAACCTTTGTACTTTTTCATAAACTAAATACCTATGCATTCCAACCCGATTTTTAATCGATAACTGATATCTGATTACATTTTAGAACAAAAAATCGTGGGCATTCTCAATGTAAATTTGCTGAAATGCAATCAATGAACGAACTGTCAAGTGCTTCCGGTAGTTTACATTTCTTCATGAAATAAAAACACAACGTGACGAGAATAATGACCAATCTAGTGTGCATGCAACTTCACACTAAACAATGAATCACGACTCAAAGCCATTCAAATTCTTATAGTCAAATTCGAGTTCATTTATTTAAATTATATACGAAATCACATTGAAGATGTCGTATTTCGTTTGTCTCATCATCGTTAGGCTATTGCACAAGCTTGTAACTCGAGTTCCAAAGTTCAGTACGATGTACGTTGTCCAAAAATTGTGACGAAATAGAATGTATCCAAGTGAAGTTGAAAAGTGTGATTAGACAGGTTCAGATTAACAAAACAAAAAACCCGAAGATCGACAACAAACTTCAAACAGAACATGAAGAATAAGAGCAACATGAAAACGAATAAGTTGAGAATCAATTGAGTGATGAATACGGGAAAAAAGAAGAAGAAAGAATGCGCATTGAAGCCCTAAGGCAGACAGAGTACGATTACCCTGTCCCGTATCCATCAATATGCTAAAAATGCCCTTGTGCATTTTATATACACTTTTTTAACCTATAAATTATGGCAGACGAGTATATAAAGAATACACTAAAAGAAGGACAGACAGAAAACAACAAAAACATTTTTCGAAATGACTTTCGTGCCCAAGGGAATGTTTTGTACGAATTTTTTATTTACTACATAATTTGATACGTGAAGATGGCAAGAACGATGTCTGGCGGCACATCCTTTTGTTTATAAATAGTACCTATCTTGTGCACAGGATGTGGAATTAAGATGGCACGGTAAATTGCAACATCATGCACATGCGCAATCAGTATTTTTAATTAGTGTCTGGGCGGTTTTTTTCATTCTTTTTTTGGCAGAGTCTATTGCCTCCAAGTTAAATTTAACTGGAAAATGACGGGAAGGCATTTCGCATTCAATAAACCTGCCGGAAGGAGGTTGTCCGTGGTAGGTATATGCACTCGGTATTTCATTCGCAGAGTCTTGTTCATAGATCATTTAAAAATAAAACTGCCTGCAATGTGCGATCTGTTTGTTTGAAAGAGAACATTAACCAAAATAGGTAGGTTTGTATTAAACGTCAGATATTTTATAGCAAGAAATTATAACGTAAATTGACGCAAATTTGACGTATCACTGCCGTGTAAGCGGTTGATCATGTTTACACCGCGTTTATGAGTACCTATAATGATGCCAATGCTTTAGGTGACATTTTATAATTCAACACACTATACCGCTGTTCGTTACTTATTTTAATGTCTACTTTGTTCTGTGCTCTGCTCTCGATGAAAACTTCCATAAATTAAGAAACTTTATTTTAAATCCAGAGACGGGTGATAGACTTTTTTTCGTCTTGAGGCAAGGTTCAATTAGGAACTCACTGCGTTACTGTCAGAAATTATTTCAAAAGACAAAATGTCAGAAGTTATTTTCTTGTACATAATCGACGCACCTTTAAATTCCCAATAAAGTAAAAGTTAAGTGCATTCTAGACACATGTTAAATCAATGGATGGTATTTATTTACTTGTTGAGCTCATCATGACTGATACTCATAACTTATTCGGAGCACGTTTAAGGTTAACTTTATCAGTGTCGAGTAGTCATTACCCTGGCCCAATGTTCTAATGATTTGCTGAACTTTAGACTTTAGTTGAAATAAATGAGTCGACAGAATAGGTTCATTCGCGTACGCGGTTTATATCGAACGCAATCGATAGCATTGCACAAAGTCTATGCACGTACTCATCAAAAATAACAGAAAAAGAGAAAATTACCAAAATAACGAGTAACTGCTCTCTTGGATCGGGCGGCAGGTTCTAATAAATTTATGTCAAATGCACAAACTGGACAAGACACAAATCCGAAATCTGTCAAACGTCGTGCACACAAAAAAAATAGAAAATATAAATGGGGACGTTCAAGTATCTAGTTTAGTAAATCTGACAGCTGACTGACTTGATATATCTCAGTTTTGATTGGCCTAGAGAGGTCATATGGGCAGCTGTGTCAGTTGACGTTTATGGAGGGGTAACCGACGAATCTAGTCAAGAAATTCGTGACTGAGTACTAAGTTGACAGTTCGCATATGTGGCTGACGTAGGAAAAGTGATGTTTCCGACCAATCTAGTTTTTGCGTTCAAATTACATCTACTCCAGACCGATCTAGTCGACTTAAGATAACTAAGTTTTTGAATGTGCCCAATATTTGCTTTTACTTTTTTCTGCCTATGCACACCTGAATAATATTTTGTTTTATTTTTGACGCAGTGGATGTCAAAGATATAAATGGCTCAAGGTAGCTCGAAATCTATACAAGTACTTTAGAGGTCGAGATCGAGACTCGATTTACCGGAATAGCTGGGACCGAGCCCATAACGGTTAATCAAAAATTCCGGTTAGTAGATTTTTTTCTAAATTTAGTTTTAGTTAAGTTTAGTTTAGTTTAAGCTTGTAGCTATCGGCAGAGGTTACGGATGGCAGAGGTAATACCGGATATATGTTCTTTACAGTTCAAAGATAGTACAACATAAAAATGTTTTTATTTCTATTACGGATCATAGAGAATAGATATGCCGGTTAGTAGAGTTACTGTTGGAAATTAACTGCAAATAAATTTACACAAAAAATGCGGGTTAATAGAATGTCCCGGTTAATCGTTAATCGAGTCTTGAATGTATATTTTTCGCTCTCTGAGAGAGTTTCCCTCAATGTTTTTAGTTTGTGATATTTTTAGTGCTTACTGCTTAGCCCGGGAACGTACGCGAATAGACCTAATAATGTTTAACATAATTTACAGCTAATTTTGATATGATTATGTGTTAGCAACTTTGTTGGTACATGACACTCGGAGCTGTCAGAATTGAAAAGCTGTTAAAAATAAATCGTTGTACCTAGGTACTTTTTTCTTTATGAATCCATAAGGTTAGCAACAGTTTATTACTTAATCAAAATAAAGAACGCAAATACGCAAAATGCATTTTTACAGAAATTCAGTTCTTGAAAATGTCCAAATAGTTGTTGACATTTCACGTTAAAATCCGGTTACATTAGTCATTTATTTCGTGGGTCGGTAAAACCTACATTTAAGATAGATACTGCCTAGAAAGTTGGTTTATTTTGTTAGCCAATTAACTGATGTACGCCTATACCTGCCTTACATAAATGTACAGTACATGGCAAACAATTATCGTGTTAATAGTAAAAATAAACACAAATCATGTGCATGTCTTTAACTAGTATGCTCGTTTGCGGTAACTATCCGTCCTAAACACAAAGACCAAGAGCGGTCGACGGAAGCACCTGTGGGGTAAATAATAATTTGTTTGACATTTGTAATACAGCATGATTTTAAGTGAATAGCCTAGTCAGCTCAATTTTTGAATACAAACCAAACGACCTGATTATAGCTGCAGCGAATTTCAGTAACTCGAAATAAAGTGCTCGATCAGACTGAAATTTTGCTGATTTAGCTGACTGAATATTTGTAAATAATTGCGCGTCTACTTATGCAACGGTTTGGGGTTTTTAAAGTACTTCTGTATGTATGTAAACTTTTTAAATGGAGTAGTCAGAAATTATTTGGAAATAAATTGACTGATAGAGTAGTAGGTATCTGCGCAAGTGTTTTTTTTTACACACCGAGGCTTGATATCTATAAAATTTCTTCACAGAATCGTTGACAGCTGTCAAAATGAATTATAACAGTCGGTTTTAAAGATTCTGCAACAGTATTATTCTATGAAAGACAGCCATCTACTGGCAAACAAATTTTTAAATTATAAGTAATGAACAATTTGACAGAAGGGCTGTCAAGTCAAACACGTTTCTATAAAACAACAATTAAAATGCACAGCTCTATGAAAAAAATTTCTGCATCTTAAATGCAGGTCTGTGGCGCTTTACAACTCCATTCAAGACAATGTTAATTACTAAACGTGACCAACAAACAATATATGACTACTCTGACACATGATTAGTAGGTGTTAATTTATTTTTAATTATATACATATATGATAAATTAGATAAAGTATTATCCGGTCATTAGCATTGGCTTAATGCAAACGCATTTTAATCATAATTTGCCTAGAATAAGGCCGTAAATATAGATAATTTGAAATTGATGCAACTATGTATTTACTTTTGATAAGAACGCCACAGTTATTTTCTTTTGTGAACCTCACCTGCGTGCGATCGTGTGGCACCGTTCTGAATCTGAAGTGCTTAAGTAAACAATGTTCATTCTTGTCTGAAGGACTGTCAATAAGTTTCTACTTTACCCCACTTTATGCTTCTAGTCGATCACGCATCTATCGATGTGTTCATAAAAATGTTTCCATTGCAAAGTTCATCAAACCTACAATTGAGCCGTAGGTACACTCATGAAAAGAAATGAGAAAACCACTCACGACGGAAACGGCAACAAAACATAGGTAGTATAACATATTTTTCATATAGCTCTGTCGACTGTATGAATACATCAAATTGAATTTTCGATTTCATTATTGTTATCGATCGTTAAGAAGAAAGTGACAGTACCTCCCATTCGATTATTGTCAATATCAATAGCTACATAGGTACATATGGATTGTTTTATTTTTGTTTTTTAAAGCTCGAAACCCACTTTCGCGATTTTCTTTCTTTCCATCCGGCAACGTTTATAATGTATGTAGGCAGAGCTTCACAAAATTTCGCGAATAATAAACGAGAAATGACAGATCGAAGAGTATCGCATTAATTTGTTGCTTCTTCGCTAAACGATTATGCTGTGAAGATCTTGGTGAAACGAAAACGAAATGCGATTACACAATAATTCTCTGCTCTGTTAGCAGGTTAAATGGAGACTCCTCTTACAAAAATAAATACATTATACAAAGAGGTTTAACTATATAGTTTGACGTTTCTTTATGTAATTGGCAGAAAAAAATATCGTGTGTTTATTTTGTTGACAGCAGACATGTATGAGTACAGTTGCACTTGTAGATTTTACATCTTTCATGGGTGTGTTCAGTTATACCGATGATGACAATAGATGTTGAACATTTTTGACACATCAAACCGATAACAAGCAGAAAAGTGGTTCACTTACATGTATCTGTTTATGAACATAATAAGTGCAACCAATTTAAATAACCATTTTGCGAAATGAGGAAACAAAACTGAAATTTTCACCATCTTTGAGGTTTATGTGTAACAAGAAGTGTAGTTTAGGCCATTTTCCCCTTTCCCATGTGACAGCAAAAGAAACAAGTCTTTTTTTAAATATGTTGAGGTTGAGTGCAGAAAACGGGTTCTCACTGACTGTTATTGTAAAAGGGCTTATTTTGGACAGGTTTCTTTAGGTTGCTTGTAGTTATAGGTTGTAACACGTGTAAATGTACTTCTAACACGGCTACCATAATTATAATAAGGGAAAACACAGCTTATCATGTCTGGTGTCTTTGTTGGTGGTTTTAATTAATGTCATGAATATTCTGGATGAAGGTAGGAAGGTTTGTAGGTGTTCGGACTTCGGTTTTAGAGTTCCCAAATTTATTTAATTCAATTGCTGTATGTTTTTTTTACTTTCTGATCTCAAAAACAACTAGGTATACATAGAAGGTATAAAAATCAGTAAACCTAACCTCAATGAACATGAAATCGACATGCAAAGTTCAGACTTCCGGTGTACGGTCCGTCGAACATTTATTAAAAGACGTCAGTAATAGCCGGGCACTTTTAAAACGCAAATAAATATATTTCGTCGTGAGACCAAGCCCTTATTCGTTGTCATAATCACTCTACAAGCATTGGTCGGTTCGGTCATCAAGTTAATCTGGGGGTTGCTGAATGGCACAGCAATTTGAATCTCAACAGTCGCAGTTGAATGCTGCGGGTAGATACGAAAGTTGAGCGACGATTGCAACGAATGCATTCACATAGCTAGTCATATTTACCGCACACATAACTTCCAAGCAGGGTTTCGACTGATCGCATCTCGAAACCACCCCAAATATGAGATACTACGTGCTTAAAGTCAGGCTTACTACGTACCTACCAGAGGAACTACGACTGACTTACTGCACTTTCGACAATAATTCACGTGACTAATACACAAACCTTTAAGCACTGCACACCACTTAATAAATTATTTATAAGAAATTTTGTTGAACAAATGAATATGTACCTATATACAAAAAAAAATGTATCAAAGAAATACATACCAGCGACTTGAAAAGGGTAGACGGCGGAGCACTTGATCTTTTGGATCGAGTCCGAACGAAAGAAGAATGTCGTCGTTGTTGGCTTTGCAACGATGCTTGTTGTTGTTGTTGTTGTTGGTGCAGCTACTGCAGCTAATGGCTGCGATTTCTCCGGTAGGGACGACATTTTGTTGCTAAATATTATTTTCTTTCTATCACTTGGTTCTCTTCTATGGTATTTGGTTCCCTTCTGTGTGAGTGTTTTTCTGTTCGTTCTTCTATCTAGTGCGTGTTGGCCAAAATTCGACGCTTAATGTGATTGCGAATGCGAATGCTCAACTTTTCTTAGGCTCTAACTATTCACTTGGTGAAATTTTTATCACAAAAAGGCTGTGTGAAATTTTTGCGTTTTCTGACGGATCTTTGGTTGTTTCGACGGTTTATGACGAAAGAAAACCGTTCTGCATCTAAATACTTGTTAAGGAGTAGTTTTCGTATTTTATTCTGCTAAAGGACAAGAGCGCAGCTTTATCCATTTGTTGTACGATCGTAAGCAAGCAACTGCTGATGGCTAATTCACTATATTTCATTTAATTAAGTTTGATGTAATATTTCGAAAAAGGTGTTTTGTTCCTCAAGCAAATTGATGAGGAAGAGTTTTCGGTTTTTCCTTTCTTGTTGTTGTTGCCTGTGTTTTTTTTTTTTTTGGGTTAACAGTTCATAAATTTTGCACTTTTAACAGTATTTTCTTTTCTTTAACAAGAACTGTTATTGCATTATTGCCACCGGGTTGGCACACTTTTTGGTTAATGGCAATTCACAGCAAATAAAAGTATTCTTTGTGCGCGGTGAAAAAATGTATTCGAGTAAGCACTTTTTTTTTGTAAGAATATCAATTTTCTTCACACACGAATATCGCGATCTGAAGCAAGAAACAAGAATGTAAGTATACACACGAAACAGACACCACTGTGGTCAACTTTCAACTGAACTCAACTTCTGCAGGCACTCAATTCTTAAACGGGAAATGTTCCACTCAAGTTGAGTCTTTTCGTAGAGAACTGAAAAAGTGCTGACTGCTGAGCTAGAGCTGATTACATTTTGAGTGAGTAAAAATGTAGCGGACTGCGGACAAAATGCCGGCATTTTGATAATAAAACGGAAGAGGAAAAACAAAATATGGCATGGGTGAAGAAGAAAGTATGTATATATGTAGCTGTGACTGTGATCTGTGAATTTATAGGATGGCGAGGCGATTGTTTGGCTGTGGGACTGGGAATATGATAATGATAAGGCTCGAATAGTGTTGCCGTTAGGGGTGGTAGTTGTATTAAAAAACATTTTTTTTAAGTTCATCAGCAAAGTCATTTGCCAAATGAATAAATTGAAATTAGATGTAAGAAATTTTTATAAATTGATGCCTGTTACATATCTTTTGACTGTCTAATAGGTACCAACTTGTCAGATTAACATAAAAAGAGGAAGAAAAACTTCTCTTTATTTTCTCGTTGCTTCAAAAGCATATACCTACGTTAGGCAGGTACATAATTAACTTAACTACTTTATGAATTTCTATGTTGATTACATAAATTTGCACAGCAAGAACCTAAAGGATCTCCACACTAAATGGCATTCTGCACGATTTTTGAAGACATAATTAGGCCTATTCTGCCAAATCTTTTATTCTGCTATGAAATTCCTGTTATGAATTTAAAAAAAAAAAACGTTTATAAAACTCTTTTATGGAACTTCAAAAACTAGAATCTGTTACGAAGCTGTCAAAATAAAATCCTGTTTTTATTATGTGTTTTCAAATTACATATTTTCAAATTCTGCAACAAAAACATTAAAATGCAGGCTGAAAAGAATAAATTTTGAGTTATTATTTACAAAATAAATAATTGTGTAATAAACTTGCGCATCTTTTTTTTTTTGGAAAAAGACAACAGAAAACTACAATCGGGCAAAAGGAAATATATTGTTAATTGTTCCAATTTGTTCATTAGAATTCTAGAATTCATGGATTACTATTTAACCTAAGTTCCAGCAAAAGTGATAGGTGTTTTCGGCTAGTAAAAAAGTATAAATTCATAAATTACCTATTACCAATTATTATATGTACCTTCTTGTACACACCCATCCTTTTATAAGTATTTCGTTGTCGAAGAATTATACTAGAAATCCATTTCAATCCAAAACTTTCTATTTAATAAAATCTTTTATATAAAAGTCACAAAATTCTGTCTTTTATTCCGTTATCATTTTTAACAGATTTTATAAAAGTTTTATCCACACAGAATACCAATTCTAGAGGCTTTAAAAGATTTTTTGACAGTTCAAACTTTTGTATGGAAATTTATAACAGAATAACAGAATAAATAGATAAAAGATTATGCCGAATAGGCCTGAATGACTTTTGTCAAAAATCACAAATCTGATGTACTAATAATAACATCAGTAGCGCGGCTAAATTATTTGAGATGTCAGAAACAGATTGCGCACCTAACTTGATCATGGAAACGACATTTCGCCTTCAAACAAAAAGTCATAGCACAGAAAATGAAGACAGGAAATTGGCCGCGTTTCACTGCCCGCTAGATGACAAGCGGTATATCAAACTTCATATAAAAAAATTGACATTTCACCAAAAGTGCTAAACGTCTAGCGCAAATGGTGAAATGTTAATTTTTTTATGTGAAGTTTGACCTTCCGCTAGTCATCCAGCGAGGCAGTGGAATGCGTCCAATGTTATTTGATAAAGTAGATACCAAAGACATGACAACGTGGTTTAAAGGTAGTGTCAAATATGGACGAATTCACGTAAGCGCTGTCAAAAATGTGTTAGAAATTCTTGAATTCGGACGACACATACGGTTGGATTGTTAATCAGCGAGTTCCATATGTAAAGTTTTCGCTTAATTTGTAAGTGGTAGCATTTTTTAAGACCGCTGACTGGTTTTTGTTTAAATGCAAAATCTTTTCATTTTATTACCCTTTTTACACCTCAAGCCAATAAAAAAACTAAAAGTACAGACAGCACGGCAACGCCGAAAATGCAAACAACAACAAAAGCTATCCAGCTGAATGATAATCTTATAAAAAACGAAAGAAGAGAGTGAACAGTGAAACTGCACTGAACTCTGCCTGCACCGCGTACGCGTTCCGCGTTGGTTGAGCGTTGCGTGTTGCGTCTCAGCCTTGGAGTTGGATTGGAGAAGCACTTGAGTGCAATTTTGCCGGTATCCGGTCGATAAGCTGAGTTAAAATTACAGCCTACAACTTTACAATCAATCCGCACCCGCCGCAGGCCTTCGCCAATTCATTTTGAATCTTCACCAAACATTTATTGCATTTGACAATAGCCAAATTTTAATCAAAAATATTGCCGTAAAATTAATGATGGATGTAAATAAGATTAATGATTAGGTAGGTACCTACCTACATACTAAGTAGTACCTACAAATCGTTTTATCTATAATATTGCACACATACCTTAATACGATGCGTTAACTTGCATTGGAACTCCGCTTGCATTTTGTATTACATTTTTGTTGTTTACAAAACAATTGTAAATTAATCAGCGAATGGCGCTGCATCGCATTGCAATGGCCCTGAAATTTTCTGTTGTCTGTCACGCATGAGTTTCTTCTTGATCGACCCTTCGACGTCTGTCAGTTGGCAACGTGACAAATTGAGCTCCTTTTGTTAAGCAGTTACCATTTATAGGTAGGTAGTTGCGTAATTGAAGCTTTGAGTAGGAAATTTGCTACTAAACGTTAATCCAAATAAATATAAAAATTATTGTTAACGGCCAGAGTAGGTATCTAAGTTATATTTAAGAACTTGATGTGTCGTTTCGGCTTTAAACCTTAGAAGTTTACAATGGCTTTACATATTCACTAGGACTCGGTATTTTATTCGTCCCAAAAATAAAAACGAATGATTGTTTGAAGCTAGGCTTAAGTTCATTATTAGGATATGCATACAAAATATATAATCTACTATCGACCCTAAATAAAACAAAGATATGATAAGCTACTTCCTGTATGAACGTGTGGGAAAGCTTATTACTTAAATAGGTATTATGTCAATGAAATTTTAGTAAGCATTCGTTATTTTTGAAACCTTGTGTACCTAGTGTGTTTTTCTAGTGTAGGTTCACAATAGGTTTTAGGTATTACGTATTACCTATGTTATAAAGATAAAAGGCTTTCAAAATAAAAAAAATAAAAGTCACTTATATTTCAAGCAATTTTACCGTTGTTTTTCGGAAAAATTTGGTCCTTGTCGTCGGTTATAACAGCGGAATATGGGAACATCAAAAAAATAAAAAATTGTCTGTTAAATATTATTGCATTTTATTTGATGCGTCGCCGTAAAAGCTGCTTTTAAATTAGTTGTGGTTTACGCGTCTTTAATAAAAAAAGGTAGCATTTTGTGTGATTTTGTGTATTCCTGAATATTTGTGGAAGCCAGATATGGCTTATAAAAGGTTATAAGGAACTTATTTTATCGGTCCCTCCACCGTCGTTATAAGCGATTTCTACTGTATAAAGCTTGTACCTTGGCATTTTTAGAAATTACTGTAAATTTTAATGTGAGAGCAAACTTTAGAAACGTTCCGCTGTACTAATTACAATTTTTAGTCTCAACTTCAATTTTACGGAAATCACCATCGCAAATATGCATGGAAAATGCAACCATTGTGAGATACTTAAATTGAAAGTCGAAACTAAAAATGTTTATTGCTAAGTTTATCTGGGTGAACCCCGCCAAATGTGTATTACTTATAAGGCCGACCTTACATCCACTTTAACCTTAACCTTAGGCACGGATGTTTTTTTTTTGTGAAGATTGCATTATCCGTACAACGCGAACTTGACTTTGAACTGGCATTAGTTTGGCAACAAGTCCAGTTTAAACCGCAAAAATAAACTGGTACCTATCTGTTGTCGATAGTTTTTTGTGTTTTTTTATTTTGGGTACCTATATGCGCTGAAATAAACAGACTTGACAACCAAACTGATAGCACAAGTCTTCTAATATAATGCTGATAGTGTCTGGAGATGATCGTGCCTTAAGCAAAAAATCTGGAGCACAATCTATTATGTACAACGAGGGAGCCTTACCGTCTTTCAAGAATCTATTGCCGCCCCGAATCCCCAGTTTCAGTTTACTGGAACCATCTGAAAAACAAAACAGAATATATAAATTAGTTCTTCTCTAATCTCTATCTCTGAACTTATTGGTTGACAACACTATACAAGAATTATTTGCCTTCGCACACGCGTTCAGCAGCGTGCCTTTGATTTCTCAAATTATCTGCAAGAGCAGCCGCGGTCCGAGTGAAATTTGATTAAGGTTATTTTTCTATTTGAGTGGCGAAAAGCTGTCAACAAACTCAGAAAATACACTATACCTAACCTAACTGTACTCTGTATCTGTACGCTTTGTTCAAACAATAACAAACACTCTGTTTCGCATTGTGTAATCCTTGTAGGTATCCACCGCCCTACTGTCCTTGGCATGGTATTCTGTTTCTGTTTCTGTTTCTGACTGTGGCTGGCGTATCCATCAAGTTCTAAAAATAAAAAATTTCAACCTGCGTTCTGCGTACCCTACGAGAGTCACGTTCGCGTCACGCACTCATTCGGTCTCTTTTGTTTATAAACAAAAAGCAAATGTACCCCTGCCCTGACTGACCCCTTTGCCAACTGCCCGCCTACCGTCTCTCTGAGTTTTATTTCAACCAATTCCATGACCTTTGTACCTATACAACAACAGTTCGCCGTTCTCTGTAATCCGACTGTCTGTTGGAAATTGGAATCGAAGACGATTTCCTGCTTTTAGCGGTATTTTAATTGGTTTCTCGCCGACACGGAAAAATATTGTGATTCATAGCGATCTGCAAACAGGTACACTACACAGGCCCTATCCACTACGTCCACAAAGCAGTATCTGCGTGGATTTCCGTGCTTTTATCACCCACCAATTGACTGTAAAAATAGATACTATAGATACTTATAGTATCTATCGAAATGAGGTCTATTCCATAATTCGAACGCGATAAGAGTGACGCTGCTGAGACTGATTTTTAGGTTGAAAAACAAAAAGTACTTATGACTTGTTATTTATATGAAGGGCTGACCTTTTTCTTTGGTGGTGGAGATTGGAAAATTTTCGTGGATATCACGCGCGAACCGAGTGATCAGACGAACCGAACCGAGAGGTAATAGCATTACTATGTGTGTGCACGTGATTGTTGAGTGCACATTATTTTGGTCTCGTTGTTGTTGTTGTTGTTGTTGTTGTTCTTTTACAACATGCTTTATATCTTTGTGCTCGAACTCGGAAGAGATATTGAAAATTTGTTGTTTTCCAGATGAAAGGCAGATGATGGAATTTTTCCTTTTCTTGGGATCACTGAGTTATTGTTTGACAAATAATATGCTACGGGTATTTGGCTAGGTAGGAGAAATATTTATGTCTACCTGATGATAGAGTTTGGATGAGTTAAGTGAGAAAGATCGCATGTATAGTGCACGTTTGGTGGTGTAAACTGCAAGGACAAACTCAAACTCATTAGGAAACCTCTCATTCGTGGCAAACCGAACACATGGAACATGGTGTCAAGTGTCAACGTATATACCTATTTGATAAGGACGAGAGGACATGTTTTTGAAAATAGTCCTACGATGGGAACCATTTTTTTTCTCTATGGAATTTCCTAAGTGCGAAAAATGTACAGAACGAAAACATTGTTTTCTGCAAAGAATGTTTGGTTTCACTTATACCTATAACATGCACCAGAAAGTCGCAAGGGGATGCTTAGGGTTGAAGAAATTCCTTAGTATACCTGACCTACTGATGGCGATGCTTGAAGAAGCAAAATATAGAGGTCTTTGTCCGAAGTGATTTGTGTCAAACAAAATTCGCGCAAAACATGGCAATTTCGTCCATAGTCATTATCCTTTTAATCTTCTTGCCATTGGCCACCTTTTACGAAAAACAAATTCAAGCGAATAATTAGGTATTTTCCAAAAACAATTCGTGGCCAATACTGTCAAAAATCTGTCGAAATCAGTGTCTGGCATTGGCCTAGACAATGCAATTAAAAAAAAGACAATAATTTTTATAGCTCATAGCGAATTAAGTGCCACATAAACTCTTATGTGACAGTTTATGCCCTAGAAAAATTAGAACTTAAATCGTAAAGAGTCGTACCTATGAGCAAACGGCCCTTAAATAGGTATATGATGCACCCTGTATAATGACAAGTCCTGTTATCGACATAAATATTTGGCAAAATTTAGACTGTGTGGAAAAGTCTTTTATGAATTCTGTTAAAAATCATAACAGAATAAAAGACAGAATTTTGTGACTTTTATCATAAAAGATTTTATTGAATAGAAAGTTATGGATTGCAATGGGTGCGAATATGAAAGTTATTTACGATTATGCTCAATTTCCTGGATCAGTTCACGACTCAGCTACCTATATGGATGGTTTCACCAGTGAAAAGATTAGATACTAAAAGGCGCTTTAAAAACTGCAGAAAATTAGCGATCGCATATTATTGACGTTTGCAACTATGGCCTCATGTTTATGTGTATATTTTTTACGTTTTACTGTTTCATTTTCTGGAAGGTGATTCTGGCTTTCCACTTAAACCGTGGTTATTTACCCCAATAAATAACCCACCAGAAAGATCACCTCAATCGAATTTTATTAAGCACAAGAAACTCTGAAAATTGTTTATGCAATTTTTTGTATAATTTGGGTTTGGGACATTTCCATGACGATGTAGATCTAGAGACAGAAACAACAAACGACAATGAAAACTATAGAGAAAACCATCAAAGAAATCGCAACAAGACAAGACGACGTTGGATCAGGGTTCGAGGACGATATGTATTAAATTTAACATAAGGAAACAATTTTATTTTACTTAATACGTACAACAATTACAAATTTATTAAACAAATATTTATATTTTGTAATAGGTAAATATAAATCAAAACTTACTCTTTTAAGCCTACATTTTAACGTTTTTTTGCTCAAATTGAAAACAAATAATTAAAACAGCTACATAATTGTTTTGACAGCTTTGTGTAACAGATTTCAATTTTCGAAGTTTCATAACAGAGTTCCATAAAAGTTCGAAACCCAGAATGGGATTTATAAAAGATCTTTTATGGTCGACATCTTTTATGATTCATAACAGCAAATTCATAACAGAATAAAAGATTTCGCGGAATAGGCCTGATTAACATCAATATTGACAATAGATATCAAAAAGGTTTAGTCGCGCGAATAATTGATTTTCCCGCCTAATTTTCCCAATACATCTAAATTAACCTCATTGTAATTTGCTATAGTTCAGTTTTTAATAACACCTTTTGCAATATTTCTTGAGAGGTTGTATACTGTTGTACTTAGTCTTTTACTAAGAAAAATTGCTCCTTATCTAAACGTGCCAACTTGTTCAGGGCCATGATTTTAATTGCAAAACAAAACTATGGCATTGGCAAAAATCATATAGTTCATTCGCAATCACTTTATAAGGAATTTTTCAGACGCACTTGTGACACTAAAATCGAGGTCACTTGTTAAGAACACGGACATCGGACTGAGGAAGGCTGTTCGTGTACGTGAACGTGTACACATTACCCGAATAATATCATCAGAAAACATCGTCTAGCTAAATGTTTTTGTTTTTGAAACTTGTCCGCCGCTCAATGTCAGAGATTAGGCTAAACGGCCAGCACTTAACTACAATATTTGACTTATCTGACAAAAATATTAAGTGCGCGCAATTTCTTTTCCAGACTTTCTGCAAAAGCCTCGATCCGAAAGACGGCGGTAGATATGCCAAAAATAGTTTCGTTTTTCAAAGAGAATATACAATTATTTTTAACTAAATCGAATCAAGTGGGTGTTTCTTTTTTTTATTGAGTCATAAATCTACAACAATTGTTATTGTAGATCTAGGTCTATCGAGTATAGGAAGTAATGGGTTTAAAAAAGGCTTAATCAGCAAATTTGAAAATAATACGCAAAGATTATCTCTGCCTTTCTTGAAATTGTTATTTGTTGACATTTAAGCGAATGAATCAATGTTATTCATGCAAGAGTATGCACTTTGTTAGTCATTTCATTTCGGCACATTATCCGATATAATCTACCGGATATTGGGGTGATTCGTTCGGTTTTGAGGTACCATAATGACAGTTGCTATACTATTTTCAAGAATCCTAAAAGATAAAAGTGGGTCGAAGTGACAGTATAAGATTCTTCTTCTTGTCACTACATTAATAGGCAAAAACATGCCTGACAATTTGTTTTCTCAATTTCCATTTGGTGATACATTTTCCCACTGGCGTTTATAGATTTGACATAATAGGTTTGTTTGACGTAGGCACAGCACAAGTGCACACTGGGTTAACTCTTATGTGTTCGATATAGCACTGAAAACCTCTGTTGTGCCCCGAACTGAACCCAGTTAATTTGTCGTTCAGTGTTGAGTCTTGCTGTCATTTATTTTTCAATGTCAAACTTCAGGGCAGCATTTTTTGCGTTCGATATAGTAGCCAATTTTTCAGGACTGTACAGGGTTTTTGACAGGCGTAAAAATAAGCTGACACTTCTTAGTGCGCACTAGTGGGCCTGGGCACTGTGCTAGCCACGTTAAACAAACCTAATATGAAGATAAACTGTCACATCACCAGCCAGCTTCAACAATTAAATCGATTTCTGATTTCGTTACAGATTGCTTATAAAAATTTAGAGATATGACAGGTGCCCCTTTTTTGACATCTACCGATGAGATGGGGCATAGTCAAGTGACACTATTAACGTGTCAAATGTTTTTATTTTAAATGAGTTTATATATTTTATTTGTCCATTTTAACGCAAAGCGAATTTCATATTTACAAACTTGCTTTGTATTATGTATTTATAAGAAGTCTGTAAAACAAACATGGCTAACACATTACCGTTGTTTGTATATGCGTTTTGGCTTATGCAAATGCTATTGCAAATAAATCGATTTGACGGAATTAGATCTAGATTTCCACAAAATATCATAATACCGTACAGATCATAGTACCTACAGTTAACCTCAATTAAATTCGAAATATGATTCTCTCAAAGTTGCATGCACCTACGTTTTTTAACCTAAACCTAGAATGATGCAATTAGAATCGAAACTGAAGACAAAATACGCCAGTAACTGAAAATATTCCCCTGCCAACAATGGTGTATAGAGCAGCATAAACTTACTGACATTAGTGTATATCAACGAGTAGTTATACCTAACCTACATGTGCAGCACTGTCGCCCATGCAACTGTTGCAAAAGTACATGGATTTCATGTGGTCGATGGCATAACCGCTTCCAACGATAACCACACAAACATATAAGATACGAGTTTGTTAAGGTACCTAGTTAAAAATGTTGAACTACAAAAATACCTATAGATACAGCCACCATCGGAGTGGAAGACCAAATCAGCTGTATATGGATGATGAGAGACTAGAAATTCCTCCACAACTGGCTACCGATATGCCGGTAAGAGATTGCGATCATCGTATTGAATGTCGACCTCACAATTCAATTTCAATACCACATTAAGATTGGAAGTGATGTCCCATTACAGTTGAAGATCTACGATGCTAGCTTTCTATCTTACAATTCCAACGTCCAAAAAAGGAACCGAGAAATGACAGTTATGCAGATTGACATTGAATAGTTTTGGCGGATTCTGGGTTCTGGCCTTCTGGGACCAATGTCCATTAGTAAGCAATGCAGTTCAATGGAAATCAAAGAAAGCCGTTCTTTAATTGGAATTACCTACTAAAAATATCACGTCTAATGTGTCAACGGATCTGTCAGTTAATTGAACTTTCAGTCGGTGAGTGAGACTTACTGAATATGAGTGACTCTGCAGCGATGGAATAAAATATTTGAAACTAATTGAGTCATATTCATCGTATAGTAGCAATATTCAATATACGCCATAAATGAGGACGTTCGGATTTCTAGTTTAGTATGTCTGACAGGTGACTGATTTGAGTTTTTATTGACCCAGGTTGATCACGTGATTATTTTTTTTTTCAGTAGACGTTTATAGAGAAATGTAGTCAAAAAATCCGTGACTGGGTACTAAGTTGAGAGTTCACAAGTGCGGCTAAAGTAGGAAAAGTAATGTTGCTCGAATCTAGTTTTTGCGTTCAGGGTACATCCAGTCCATAACAATCTATTTGACTTAAGATAACAAAATTTGTTTAATTTATTATGCCCGTCTCATCTGGATCTGGAACCGTCATAAATGACAGTGGGGATGTTCAAGTATTTAGTTCAGTAAGTCTGACAGCTGACTGAACTTGATGTATCTCAGTTTTGATTGGCCTAGATCGGTCACATGGGCAGCTGTGTCAGTTGACGTCTATGGACGGGTAGCCAACGAATCTAGCCAAGAAATTCGTGACTGGGTACTAAGTTGACAGTTCGCTTGTGTGGCTGACATAGGAAAAGTGACGTTCCCGACCAACCAAGCAACTACTCCAGACCAATAAAGTTTTTGAATGTGCCCAGTCTTAAGTAAATTACAGTCGCTGATCTATTACACTTACGCCGTTTTCATTATTTAAGCGCTGAATTTTATTACCAATTAAGGGCAAATTATTACACAAACATTATTAATAAGACACTTCTTATGTAGTGTAATAATCTACAGTCCCAATAGTCTATCTTTACTGAATCAACTTGTATTTTAAAAACAGATACCTTAAACTGATTGCGGTGCACATTATATGAGTTTTTTTTAATCAATAGCTACCCACAAATTAGCAAGTACTCATCGTTATATAAGTCAGTGTTTCAAATCGAAGGGCTATAAATTTAATTGCACACGTCTGCAATTTGTGTTATTTAAAACTTCAGTAAACTCAGCCATTAGGTTATCAATTCGAATTCAAAAACGACAACAATGTGCTGTCCGTACAATAAACTGTGCAAATTTGTTCGATTCAGAAAATATGTGCTGTAAAAATTGATATATTTTTATCTGTCAAAAGGGCAAGGCATGCCCTTGACAGCGAATGAGTGTTTTTTGCCACAAAGGAAATGGAAGTATACGTATACCCGGACACTGGAACCATCACTGATAAGAGAAAGAGAGCAGACCATATTGTAATGAGAGACTTTGGAAAAATGCAAGCTTTGCTTTTTTTATTCGCCGCGATAGCTTGACGGAAGTCACGTTCGAATATAGGGTATCTCTCAATACATACTCTTTGCTTTGTCACTGAACCTTTTAGGTTTTCTCAGCTGTCGGCGACGGCTTCCACTATGACTTTGTCTTGCACTTGGAGCTATTTTCACGCTGGCCGAAAGGAGGGGAAGCATATTTCAAAACTCTTGTCTAAAACTTTTCTACCGCACTCGCGAACTCGTTAAGGATAATCACACCACGATCTACACGAAACTAAATTTTTTTTTTCTGGTACCTAATTCGAAATATTCTTTTGAAATTCAAAGATGGCGGTCAGTGAGGTGGATTTTAATTGAACCTAGAGACTGTCTGATTGATAAGAGACGTGTATTTTGTTGTGGATCTGTAGGTATATGCGAAGTGTTTTCGAGTAAATAAGAAATTGACACTAGGCATGGTGAACGCGGCGTAGTTGTCTTTGAGTTTATTATTTTAATAAAGCAGTATAGGTTATCGACAAAAGCCGGTGCCTACAATTAGATTCTCTGAGGCTTGGCAAGGCATTGCCGACATTTTAATTAAACGTTATGCAACTTATGTTTAGTTAATTTATTTGTTGGGATCAAAAAGTAATGGCTTCGCTGTGTAAGAAAATTATACTAAAGGCGGCTTGGTGCGTACGCGAAGTTGCTTATCAGGTTAGGTTGAGGCGTCACAAAAGTAGTGAGTCACGCAGTGTTTCGCTGGTCGGAACGGAAGGGCTAATCCTGAGATATAGAAAACATTAGAAACAAGAAACCATTTTTTTGTATTCTTAAGATTTAACCACAATATGATTATCTGCTTCTATGAGTAATCCAGTTTAAGCCAATGTGTGATAAGGTCTACTTGTCGTAACCAAGCGCGATAAAGTTTAAAAAAAACACACAAATGCTTATTAACCTCTTAATTGAAATGCAATCGTTGCACCCTCGCCGAGACACGACAATTTTAGACATATTATCTCTCTGCAACCGAATACAAAGTCCAAACCTTTTGCAACCAAATCTACTTATAGCTACTCTGTATCTGCACTTGTAGATCTAACCCCGCCGTTGACATTTTATTTGAGTTCTTCTTTTCTGTTTTAATTTCTATTAAAAAAAATAAAAAATTTCAACCCAAAGAAGAAAAATAAAAAAGAAACCAAAGACAACCAGTACGATAGAATCCACAAGACAATATCACGTGGTAAATGCGTGCATGGGATTTTCCATAATGCGTGCGGTAATGTTGCATGCATTTTCCCATTTTACCTCTCTCGCCCTGGAAAAATACTGAGCGTGAGCGTGGTTAACAAAAATAATCAAATGCAGTGGAAAATTTTTGGGAAATAATTCAAGCGCTCTACTGGTGCTGGATTCGGAATCGGATCTAGGTATTTGTAGGTATAATGCTTGTGCATGGGCATGGCAGTGACAACTGACAACAACAACACTGTGGCGATGTTATATAAAATGCAACAGTTTGCCAGTTGGTAAGTTGGCGGCGACGCATGTGAATGGCCCTTCAATTAATTATGCAACGGTACGTTCTACTACGGAGACCAGTTTTAGCTTTATAGTTTACACGTGAGGAAAATAGACATTTAATGCAGTTAATTCAATTGAAGGGTGGTTTGTTAAGTCTTCACCCGAACTGTCTGAAAAGAGTGGGTTTTCCGGTTGCAGCACTCGCAAGAGATGTCAATTAAATTTAAAGGCAAATTGGGATTGTAAACTGTCTTTGACAGAACAGAAAACTACTAAAATGGATTATCTCTAGGCAACTGACAACTGACTTATGTTATAACAATAATAACAGTTGATGTTTATGGAGGGGTGTCGTATAACAGACGAGTAAAGTCAAGAAATTCGTGACTAAGTACTAAGTTGACAGTTCGCATAATTATGTGGCTGACGTCGGAAAAGTGACGTTCCTGACCAATCAAGTTTTTTACGTTCAGGCTACATTTACTCCAGACCAATCTAGTCGACTTAAGACAACTAGATTTTTGAATGTGCCCAGAGCCCAGTGCAAATGTCTGCCACGCAAATGTCACCATAAGTTATGATCATTATACCTAGAATTTTTAGCTTTAGGCTTTTCTTTTCAGAAATTATATGTAAATGCCAGGAAATTGTCAGCAATTCGGCGAATAATATGCTTAATCCTATCGCATACGTGAAATAAATAGCTACAATGTTTGTCGGAGCTGTCAAACAAAAATTTCAAAAAAGCGCGTGGCAATCCATTGAAATAGAATTTCTCTATCCGTCTAAAGGTTGTCTTATCACCACGAGACGGTCAAGCAAAGCAAGTACCATACATTTTTTTATATTAAAAAAAAAACAGTAATTAGTTCACAATTTCACATTTTATTCCAGATAAACTCATCACTGATACGAAAAACTTTACATGGGGAATTTCGTAAGCCATGCTCGAATCGGACACATTGCATGGGGGTGGGTGTTAAAAGTCAATGGAAAGAGCCAGAGCGGCGAGACAACGACTCATATACAGTAAATCTGAGGTTTTAATTTATTTTGTACTTTGTACGTCTGGCATTTTAAATGGCTGGCGCTATCTTTTAATGTTACAACAATCTTGAACCCCTTTCTTCTTCCCGTAAACATAGAACTAACAATGTTGAATGTTGCTCAAGTATTTGTGACCACGTGCGTGATAATCGATTAATTGTATCATTTTTACTTGATTATAATTCAATTTTTGTTTACGATAAGTTATACCTACATTTAAAATTTATAATTGAAGGTAGGTACACATTTCATCATCGAGTTTAATAAGTTCACATTGACAATCAAAATGGAGGACATAGGTTAACTACAAATATGCAATTACCAATCAAAGCAGAACAGGAATGATAACAGCCGACGTTTTATTAAAAAATTAGTTAAAAAGGGAAAAAAGGTATTTCCCATACCGGGAATCGAACCCGGGCCTCCTGGGTGAGAGCCAGGTATCCTAACCACTAGACAATATGGGACTTGCGAAGTATTATGTCAAATGTCAGTTATGATGGCTATTGGAAATTTATGTCACTGTCAAATTCGTTATAGCGTTAGTTTTCTTTACGTAGGTACTACATTATAGGTCTGTTTCTTAACTTTTAAATCTTACGAATACTTACGAATTCTTACGCATTTTACTCAATTGTCGTTCCTTAACAAGAAAAATTCGTAAAACAGAGCGGCTTTGAGAGAGCAAGATATTTCCCCTCTTACCTACTAGTTTTTACTCAAGAAATTTCCTTGCGTAAGAATTAAAACAGCTGTCAGTCGCCTGAAAATTGACAGCTGATTTGAATTTGTTGTTCTATTTGGCATTTGGGTGGAATATTCGCATTTGCATTTTCCACAGGTTACTACAAAAGCGTTCCTTAACTTTTGCGTAAGTTTCCCTCTCTGAGAAAGAATTTATCCCCTCCACTGTCATTTTGAAAGTCTTTTCCATTTTTACTAAAAAAGTCAAGGAACAGACCTTATATTTCCACTTAATAATGGTGGCGTTCGGATACTTAGTTTAGTAAGTCTGACATGAGACTGACTACACTAGTTGTGTTTAAGTTTTCATTAGCCCAGATAGATCACGTGACTCGTTTTTGCAGTTGACGTTAATGGAGGGAAGCCGACAAATCTAGTCAAGAAAATCCTGTCTGTATCACCAGTTGACATTTTGAAGTGTCAAAATTCAAAAATAAACCGCGTCCAGGCGAATCTAGTTGACGTTTTACACAAACTAGGTATCCGAACGTCCCCGCAGTGAAATGCTAAACTTAGCGAGAAACAGATTAAGGGTTGGTTTTGACTTGCCGTTTTGAATTTGACTGATAGAAATGTCTTGTATGGCATACGCACTGTTTATGTTTACCGCTTTCAGCTTAGTTTGGAGTAATGCTGTTCACAAATCGGGAGTCTGGACTCTGGACTCTAGAGATTCGCAAATGGAATGGCGTATGACGAACATCAAGTCATTTCGCTAATCTCCTATTGATTCTTTCTTTTGCTCTGCCGTATAGAACTGCAAACAGATCGAGGTCGACGTTCGGAAATTTCTCCAGAGTTCCACATAAATGGTTGTTGTGTACAACTGCAATTTCGTACAAAGTTTTTGTGTGCCCAATTGAATTATTTATCGAGACCAAAAATATTCTGTATCCATTCATATACGAGTACCTATAGCTCACTTTACTTTTAGTAGGTAGGTAGGTACCTATCTGGCAAGTATTTACCACATAAGATGATGCAGTTCTATCGCCTTAATCACGATCGTGTCGTGGGTAGTATTATCTCCGTTTCTCGTTAATAAATTTGCCTTTAATTTGATAATGGGGATGAGTCTGGACTGGACCTGATGGCGTTGTTTGTAAACATCAATTGGACTCTATCTGTTTACTGGTGGAAGTGATGGGGTGAGCTGATGACAAAGAAAGGTGTAGATTTATGCGTATCACTGCAGTTCAAATTGTTTATGCCGTAAGTCCTGATCATGAGTACTTGTCAATTATTCATATGAATGACAACAGATATATGACCAGATTATCTGTCAAATGACCAAAATGGCCACACTGCACGAAGGGAGATGACCACAAGATAATTTGTTAATTAAACTCACAGAAATGCCATCACCGAATTTCCGTGTATTGCATCAAAATTAAATTATATTTGGTCATTTTTATACTTGTGTCAAAATCAATATGGTCATGGTCTAGTTTATGAGTTCATTGGAGTATTTTGGAAAATACATATAGTATTAACTACACCGCATGATCCTATTTTGATAGCGTGGGCTGTTAATATTCAAAATAGCAAGCAAAGGCGCAGCCAAATTTAAATTTTTATAGTTTATATGTATAAACACATACATAGATATAGAGCGTATTTTTCATCATCTATTTGTCACTTTTTCGTTTATAAAAAACATGACAGTGAGTTATTTACAATTGGTTGTCATATTGGCTATTTGACAATAAATTTGCAAGTCCCATATTGTCTAGTGGTTAGGATACCTGGCTCTCACCCAGGAGGCCCGGGTTCGATTCCCGGTATGGGAATAACCTTTTTATCATTTTTAAACTTGCCCACGGCCCACAAAAGGCGAGGGCATTTTTTATATTAATCTTGGACTGTGTTTTTTTGTATTTGTACCTTATTTTTCAATTAGCCCTCAGCTCAAATTTAAATGTTCGAAACGATGTAAATGCCATCTGCAGTTTAAACACTAAAGCCTTCTCATTAGTAATGATTTGACCCATGTTGTTGTATCTTGACACAAACCGCTGGACAAATATACCAAAATAATGTTTAAAATAAGTAATAGAATGATTTGAACATTCTCGTTGATAGATGATGCTAAAGTGCTGTAGAATGGACTTTTATTTAATTTTAATTTAATAAAGCGTAAAGGAAAAGAATGTGTTCATTCTTAAATAAGAAACAAACACGTTATAATAAGTGTTTATATTTAAAAAAAAACGTTAAGTTGAACTTTTGATTTTAACATTATCGAAAATAAAAGGACAAATTTGAGTTTTTATCTTCGATTGAACATACCCAATTCTTCCCCAATATAGAAATAGCAGCAGTGTTTGAAAAATATAGACTAAACACTAGGTAATAGAAGAAACAGTAGAAAGCATCATAGACGTCGAAGCATTGTTCTAACATATTTCATTAATATTGTTGGTTAAAAACAATAATTTCTGAACTTAAATAAAATAAAATTTTATGCGCGTACTTCTATAAATTAAACAATAAATTGTTTTAGTATTTCTTAAAATGAACAAATTAATTTGACAGTTACTATGCAAAAGAGTCAACCATATCTATACGTCCACTGGGCATTAAAAATCGTAAATATCAGATCAAAGTCTTAAAAACTCAAGATAGTGCAAAAATGTAGCTATGAAAATGCCACTCCACCTGTTGAAAAACAAACAATACACCAATTGGAAAAATCTACTACAGTCATTCGAAAAATCTACTCCATTACACACCTGTTCAATACAATTCGTTCCCCCGCACTCACACTACGTGACCAAGACAAGTTTCGTTCAATTTTCTGCACAACTTCAGTTTTACGTTTTACCTGACGTCACTAGGAAAAATAGAAATGGCTGGAGCTTGTCGTAGTGAAGAACGTCTATCGTCGTCGTCGTCGTCGGTTGTTCAGTGAAAAATAAAACTCTAATTCCATCCCGAATAATAAACTGTTAAAATCGCGTATTTCTTTTATAAAATTCCTCGCTAAATAGGAATAAACAAGAAGTTACTGAAAACCCCCAAAAAAATCTCTGTGAATTCTTCTCCATCACACATACCTACACATCCATGGGCATTTTTGTTTATTTGATTTTTCGTTCGTGAGAAGAGTGAAGATAAAGTGTAAAGGCGACGGAAAAAAAAACGAAAAAGAAGAAAAACAGTGCCCAGAAAATTTTTCGTATATAATTTTTCTCCGAATTTTCCTTTCAAAAACGCCAAACGAATAAAAAAAAACAGGCCAACTTGCTTTCGGCCTACAACAACAAGAAAACGAAGAGTGCTGCTCGAAAAAAATACAGAAATCAAACGAAAATTAAACAACATTTTTATTTATTTTGCTTCTGGCATTCGAATTAAAGTGAAGTGAATAGAAAAAAAAGATACACCAACCGAAGGATTAGAAGGAGTTGTCTGGCTGGACAGCGGGAGACCGATGAGGAGAAGGAACACCCTTTTGCTTAGGTACCTACATATTCCTAACATTTTTTTTTCTTTCTCTTGTTCTTGCTCAATCCACCACTGCAAAAGTGGTTATGGTTGGTAAGTGTTTAAACATAGAAGATGCGAGTACAAGAAGGATCCGTCTTCCATCTCCCATCTCCATCCCCCCACTAAAGGGATGGGTATCCAATTACCTTCTTGGTCATTGTTTGCTGGAGTTTCAGTTGGACAAGGGACACTCTAGACTTTCGAATTGGAGAAAAAATGAAGTGTGAAGAGACTGAGACTGATTGGTTATCTTATCGATTGTTATCTGGCGAAAAAAGAAAACCAAGTGGATTCCCTGCAAACAGGTGTTTTAGGGTGTCAGTTACATGAGCGGAACGAGCGTGATATCATAACCCAGTCAGATTATGTGTATTGTAATCGATTGGGATTCATGTTTCTGCAAGTGAATGAGTACTTGCAAATTAATTAAATGTCTTTGTCAGTTTATCCTTCAATGGATGAACACGAGTGATGACAGTTTGGATATTTATTTAACGTACTGGTCAATTGCAGTTGGTTGTGAAGTGTTCTTCAGTGTAGAAATCATAGAAAATTGTCAAATGTTGCCCTTTTCTCTAACACAACATTCGGCAGATTCTGTTGCGACACCGCTCCGATTACGAACTTTTTATTCTTAGATACGTAAAAGAAACTGCTCTGGATAGTTTACCTGTACTAAAGTCCTTGGAACTTACCAAACTCAAATAACATAACCTGAGAAGATGTGCTAGAAATGCTAGATGCTTAAAAAGAGGGGGAAAAACGTTTTGAAGGTATAAGTGACGTCAAATTAGATATCTAATTGTATCTACATCGAAGATGTGGCTCATAGCAATCTAACAATCTGAGCACTGATACGCGAGTTGCTATTAAAGTCTGTGGAAGCAACTCTAAAGCATAATCAGCACTGTCAGGTGTCTGCTTCTTACACAGCAGTGGTAGATGGAATGTTGTCTTTTCACGACTTTACGCTTTTCCTTAAGTAAACAATTTATTCTGACGATCACAGATTTATGCCGTTTACCACCTCCAGTAAAAAAAAATCTTATTGGAACTTAACTACCGAAAAAGCCCATACCTACCCCCAATATATTAAATGCAACCCTTTTTTTTATCAATCACAACTTGGCATTCGAATTCAAAAATAGTTGATACCTACCTACCACGATTGATGGTAAAAGTTTTCCAAAATTCAAATTCAAATAGAGCAGAAATAGTTTGTGGGCGGGTGGAAATTCTGTATGTACCCGGTAGACGGTGGAAGTTACTACATAACTTCACTTGCTACACGGCATGTTGTGCCTACAACAGGTGTTACACTTCTGATTTCCGCTACACAGGTGAATCATTTGGCGCAGCCGGTAAGTCTTTATTTATTTCTATTACTATTGTTTCCAATTGATATTCCTTCCCTTGCTCCTTCGGTAATTTTATGTTGTGTCGAAGATATTGCTTGTGTTTCGGTTTGAGTACGTAGTATATGGCGCATAGTGACGGTGAAGCCCGAAAATTGCTTGAAGAAATTCAACAATTAAAAAAGGAAAAAGTGGAACAGGGACAAGAAATTAAACATTTTAACGAAACCCTGCTATCAGAACTCAAGAGTTTGACTAGCAAAGAGGTTTTCGGTTTAATTTATACCCAGATAAGTTCACAGTGGGGGCAATTCACCAGACTAGAAACAACCGACGCTATACTCTCATCCTACGTAGCAGCAGTTAGAACGCTACAAGAGACATACGAAACCCAAATAGAAGAACTTTCAGAACAAGTTCAAAACACTGAAAAACATAAGGCAAACTTCAACAAAAGTCAATTTGAGGCTGAGGAAATAAATATTCAAGCCGAAGAAACAATTTCAAGACTCAATTGTGAAATAGTAGGATTATTAAATAAAGAAAAAGAACTACAAAACGAGCTAAGAAGCATTAAGACAAAAGAGTTAGACTATAAAAAAGAGGCTGACAAAAGTAAGAAGTCGGAACTCGACTACGTCAGACGTATAAAAAGCTTAAAAGAAGAAATCAGTAGGCAAAGGCAAACAATTGAGACATTGGAATCACAATCCGATAATCCACTTTCGCCTTCTGAAAACACCCCAATACAATCTAACAACACCGATATGTCTTACGATAGTATTTCTAAAATAATTGCCCAAATAGTCCCACAATTCTCAGGTGCAAGAACACCCGATTTATCTGGCAAGGTCTACGAGTTTTTGAATGCTTCACAGTTAGGGTTAAAGTTTAAATTCGGAACATGAAGACATATATGTGTCACTATTATCGACCAAGCTTATTGGTGATGCTTTTGAACTCGTTCGCTGTAATAAACCGAAAACTTTAAAAGAGTTGGAGGAACTTATTAAAAGTACCTATCTAACAGTTCGAACTTTAGATAGTGTAACAGCCGAGATAAAGCAATCGCACCAACTCGCAAGCGAAGATATACATTCCTTCGCTAGGCGGCTATCAAGCCTCGAAACAAAGGCTAAAGACATAATTGAAGCCAGCTATAACAAAGCAGATTCAGTTGCCTTGCTCAAAGAACTGAAAAACTCGGTAATAGCCAGTTTCAAAGTCGGTCTTTTAGATGCTGCCTTGCGACAATTTATGCTAACAACCACAGTAGATGACATTCAGGTTTTGGCCGATACAGCACTTAGAACGTCCCAATTGCTTCAACCGCATAACCTCCAAGGTTATAGCTCTTACCTATGCAACAACTCTAACAACTGGCAACTGTCCAATTCTTTCTTAACTTCCACTTTGCATAATCCACAGTTGCCCCTTATTTCAGCCAGTCAACAAAACCAGTTACATAATCATGCACAATTGATAGCCCCCGATTACAATCGACCAGTTCCCATTAACCCTGTTCCATTTCATAACACATCAAAATCCACTAGGTCATCGGAAAGTAATCGGGCTATGTCAAAAATAGTGTGCGGATTTTGTGGCAAGCCAAATCATACGTATGCAGATTGCAGACAACGGCGAAATACACCATATTGCGATACCTGCAAAGCGTATGGTCATTCTCGGGAAACATGTCAACAGTCAATTGTGTACATGACAACAACGAGAGGGGGCAATCCTAAGCGTAAATGCGATTGGTGTTCGCGATTTGGTCACTCTGAAAATTTCTGTATGAGCAAAAAGAATTACTTGGCAAAGCAGAATAAGGGAAACGATCAAGGGGCCAGCCAGAACAACTAAGCTGTGCCCCTATCAAAAAAGAGGTACCTAAGAACCAACCCATTAAATCGGGTCATCCAATCCGCACAAATCAGGTTACTAGTATTACTAGCGACAATGTGATAAACACCCCCTTTTCCCCCGATTCAACGGTTGACAATCTTTCCAACATAAACAAACCTCTAAGACCCCCCAAAATAAAAACAAAAAATAGAAAAATTCTACCTAACTCCAAAGCCCAAGACTGGTACAAAAAACTACAACAAAACACAGCTCTAGTATTACAAACATTCATGGCGTTGATGTTACATTCTTTAAACTTTTTTATGCTGATACATGATATTGCAATTCGCACTATTAACAAAATAGGCAAACAATATATCAGTATATTAGGTTCAACTGTAAAGGCCAAATATAAGTTTAGCAACATTAAGCGACACAGGCTCTGCTTGATTAATAAACTTAACAAAAATGATGTTTTTCTGGAGATTCCTATGCCTGAGGCAGAAAAAGGAAAAATAATTGTGTTAGTAGATACAGGTGCGGATACGAGTCTTTTGAAACAAAGCTCGTTAAAACGTGGAACTGTAATTTGCAAAACAGAAATAAAACAATTGGGCGGAGCGTTTGGTGGAAATGGTACAACGGTAGGAACTTTTACTTCTAAAAAAGTGTTAACTAGGGGTTTCAAGGCAAAATGGCATGTAATGGATGGATTAACGGATATACCCGCAGATGGTATAATAGGCCGGGACATCCTTTGGAACCGATCAGTAATTAACACTGTAACAAAAACACTAACGTTTTTGGGCCGAGACAAACAAATTCTTTCAGAATTTCCTCTCAGACGTCCAATAGAGGTTGAAAACAAAGTTCAATGCAATATTAATGAACCAGTCATAAAAGACGGGAAAATAAAAGCCCGGGCGCAAACAATTGTTGAAATAAATGTTCCAAGCAAATCAGGCGAATTTATTATACATTCACAAGAAATCGACCCAGGCATTTATCTCGCTAATACAATAGTTAATGTAAAAAATGGTAAAACACATGTTCCAATTTTAAACTCCAACACAACGGACTATTGTTTAAATGAGAAATTCCTACCAGAAGTATCAAAGCTTAATCAATATAGAATAATTAATAACAACAACCCCCCAAATAAAATCCTCACTATAACTAAAAACACAAAACCTAACCAAAGGATAAAATTGTTATTGGAATCGATAAAATTCGGTCCATCACTCAATACCGAGGAAAAAGAGGCCATAGAAAACCTCTGCATAAAATATAACGACATTTTTAAATTAGAGGGAGATACCTTAGGTCACACCAATGTGCTTATGCACACCATCCCTACTTTACCCCAGCAGCCTGCAATAAATCAAAAGCAATACAGGCTACCAGAAATTCATAGGGAAGAGATCAATAAGCAGGTGACAAAAATGCTGACAGACAATATAATTTGTCCAAGTAAGTCGCCGTGGAACTCACCACTTCTGCTCGTCCCCAAAAAGGCAGGGCCAGATGGTGAAAAAAGGTGGCGTGTGGTATTAGACTTTAGGAAACTTAATCAAGTTACAATCAAATCGGTATTTCCATTGCCCAGAATAGAAGACATATTAGATCAACTGGGCCATAGCCGATATTTCTCCACTCTAGATCTAGCCAGTGGTTACCACCAAGTCCTTATTAACCCAGTAGATAAAGCAAAAACAGCCTTCAGTACTGGCCTAGGACACTTCGAGTTTAATCGAATGCCGTTTGGTTTAACAGGGGCACCGGCAACATTCCAAAGGATAATGAATCATATCCTCACGGGGCTCCAAGGAATGGGTTGCTTTGTTTACCTCGATGATATTGTCATCTATGGTAAAAATATAGAAGAACATAACGAAAAACTTGGTAAAGTATTTGCAAAGCTGCGTGAATATAATTTAAAACTAAACACGGAGAAATGTAACTTTCTCCGTCGGGAGGTAGTTTACTTAGGTCATAAATGTTCAGAAACAGGAGCCCTACCAGATCCTTCGAAAATTAGCTGTGTAACCGATTTTCCCATTCCAAAAAATACTAAGAACGTACAGTCTTTCCTTGGGTTAGTAAATTACTATAGAAAATTTATCCCCAACTTTGCGCAAATCGCTCTACCAATCAATAAACTGTTACGGAAAGGCAATACATTCGTATGGACTAGCGAATGTCAAAAATCATTTGACGAACTAAAAACAGCCATTACTACACCCCCTATTCTCATATATCCAGATTTCACGAAACCTTTTATCTTGACAACCGACGCCAGCAACGAAGCCTTGGGTGCGGTTCTGTCACAAGGGAAAGTTGGGGAAGACCGACCAATTGCATTCGCCAGCCGTACCTTGAATAGTGCAGAAAAAAATTATTCAACAATAGAGAAAGAACTCTTGGCCATTGTTTGGGCTACAAAAAATTTTAGATTCTATCTGCTAGGACGCCCCTTTACTATTTACACAGACCATCGACCTCTAAAAGGGGTATTCGATGTAAAAGATCCGACTTCCAGGCTTGTCCGATTTCATCACAAATTGTCAGAATATGACTACAAGATCGAATACAAGCCCGGAAAATATAACGCAAATGCGGACGCTCTTAGCAGAATACCATCGCAGAATAATGTAAACGCTATGCAGACGCGAAGTCAAGCACGCCAAAACACACCCGATCTATCCAAAAAGGACAGGGAATGCGAATATAATGATGATACAATGCATGACCCTGGCAACAATTTCGAATTCCTTACAGACAAAAAGGAAATTCAAACTGTCTTAAACGATTTTCATAACTCATCGCTGGGTGGCCACCAAGGCGTTAAGAGAACCTATTTACGTATTAGAGAACAATTTCGTTGGAGAAACATGCAAAAGGACATATATGACTTCATAAAACGATGTCCAAAGTGTCAAGTAAACAAGAGTTCAAGGTTGAATAAAATGCCTATGGTTCTCACGGATACCCCCAAACTCCCATTTGATAAGGTTTATATGGACATAGTTGGCATATTACCTCTAACTTATTCTGGGAATAGGTATATTCTTACGTTTCAAGATGACTTGACCAAATACTTGGCATGTGTTCCACTGCCCGATGCTGAAGCAACTACCGTCGCAAAAGCATTTTATGACGAAATAGTTACTCGGTTTCGTATCCCAAAAGTACTGATAACAGATAATGGGAGTAACTTTACGTCCAGGTTATTCTCGCAAACCTGTAAATTGCTTGGAATAAAGAAACTACACATTACAGCTTACCACCCCCAAGCAAACGGCTCTCTCGAACGAAGCCACCGACCCTTAGCGGAATATCTAAGAAGTTTCGTGGAAAAGGACGTGAGCAACTGGGACCAATGGCTAAGGCAAGCAACACATGTCCACAATAATACTCCCCATACAGCCACAAAATTATCCCCATTAAATAGCCTGTACGGATTCAAATTTGAAATGCCCACAAATTTGAAAAGAAAACCCACAGCTATATATAATGCAGACGATTACCCTACTCAGCTGAGGTTTCAGTTACAAAAAGCGCACGAAATTGCAAGAGAAAATCTGAATAAAGCCAAATTAGTTTCGAAAGGGCAATACGATCTTACAGCAAATCCGGTTGTGTTTAAACCCGGACAGAAAGTGCTTTTGAAAAATCCGGCTAGAAAGAACAAGTTTTCCCCTATCTGGATAGGTCCATATGACGTACTAGAAACCCCAAGCAAGGTGACATCAACGATAAAAATTCGTAATAAAGCTAAAAAGGTTCACAACAATCGACTAAAATTATTCAATTCATAGACATTTTTGTCTATGTCTACTCCCATTTCTACTAAAATTATTTTTAACTCATCAACTTCACCACAACCATCACTAACTCATTCAATTCCCTACAAGAACTTTACATCTCCCTTCATCCCTTCAAGAAAAATAACATCGTTAAGAGGAACACCTAGTTTTCTCCCGTAAGCTCAAAAATAAGTTCAAATTCTTAAAGCTTCTCTCTTTACAGACAGATACCAGATGAAGAAAAAACTAAAAGTTTAAATAACAATTTTTTCGTAAAAAACAAAAAAAAAAATTTACTATTACAAAAAAAAAGGGATTGAGTATTTATTGTTATTGACAAGAACAAAAAGACATTAAACCGAATTAAGTACCAATATCAAAATATAAATTATACTTTTTAACAAACAAGATAATCATCAATAATAGAATCAAAAAAAAAATTATTTTATATATATACCTAATAATAGATAAATAAATAGACATCTATTGTACCTACTATAGAATTAGTAAATTATAAATTAAACCGAATCAAGTACCAATATGAAAATATAAATTATATTTTTTAACAAACAAGATAATCATCAATAATAGAATCAAAAAAAAAAAAAAAAAAAAAAAATTATTATAAAAAAACCTAATAATAGATAAATAAATTCTAAAATGAATTTTTATTACTTAGTCCTACTAGTTATAGTTAATATCGCACGAGCTGAGAATCCATATGAAGTCAGTAAACTAACGGAGACACCGGTGCTGTTCGAGAAAATAAGCTCTGCCGTATTCTACAAGGAGAGTTGGACTATCATTAGCAAATTCACCCCAATGGACTATGGTACGGTACTTGACCTCGTTGAAGCTTGCGATCAAAAACTGGTTAAGATGTGTGGCAGTATATCTGACATCAATCTTCAAAATTACTGCAATGCTACAGCGCAAGAAGCTTCAGTCAACATAGACATCTTACGACAAAATAGTTATCACATGAGAAACGTCTTCCAGCATAGCCGATCCAAGAGAGCATTAGATTTCATTGGACAGTTTTCCAAGTGGGCATTTGGAACCATGGACAACGAGGACGCCCAAAAGGTATATAACCAACTGAATATCTTGCACAAGACTGATCAAGCGTCTTTCCAACTTATGCACCGTCAACTATCAGTAATGAAATCAAACTTCGACAAACTAAGCAAGCCAATACAGCAAATAACGATAGAAGTAAATGGCATCATAGAGGGTGTTGAACAGTTAAGAGAATCATTTATTAACACCAGCCTAACATCGAATAAAGAAATGGCACTGTTAAGCCTCAGAAGCGAAGTAAACAGTCTATCCGCCAGTATATCATCCAAAGTTATGGAGATTCAGAACAGGCAGGCCACCGAGTTGTCAATATTAAACGACCTCTACCAAAATAAACTACACCCATTTATTCTGGATGCTGGAAATATAACAAATACCTTGCAGAAACTGGTCTCAAGAAAGAATACCATGTTTGGAGATCTATTTGTACTACACCAAGCCGCCAAAACCTCGGTATTCCTAAATGGAGGCAGCATCTTCGTAAAGGTACTCATCCCGTTGCCAGAACCACTAAAATTCGATATCAATAAAGTATATCCACTCCCCATACATTGGAACCAACAATGGGATTTAATTATTGACACCAAGTACGAGGTCATCGCCGAGTCGGAAGACCATGCACTATTCGTAATGATGAACCACAACGAATATTCTAAGTGTGTACCAGTTACAACCGCAGAATACACCATCGCAGTATGCAGCTACGAAGGCCCGGTCTTAACCTCGGGATCCACGCAATGCTTAGTGGAACTTCTTCAACACTCCACCACCACAACTACCTCTTGCAAGTATGTGGCAGTGCCGGCCAATGAAGGAATGTTGCTAAAGATGACATCACCTAACCAATGGCTATACAAGGTTAAGAAGCCACTAACTATAAATTTGAATTGCGATGGCATAAGGTATGCGGCCACAATAGAAGGTTCAGGAGTACTTAAAATGACACAACCCTGTGAAGCCACTACAAGAGAAGTGAAAATACCATACACCCAAAATATTGCAGTATCAACAGAATACAGACAGCCGGTGATAGACCATTCAGGGGTAGTAGAGGCATTAAAAAGGCCTTTCAGAAAACAAGTTTTCACAGCCACGCCAAAACCATTATCCATAACAATGGGTAGCCATCAAAACATCGCGAATGACCTGTTGGAAGGGAAGAAGGACTTGCAAGACCTACAGGATGACTGGCAAAGACTCGTCTCAGATCAAAAATTACTAGATCAAGGATGGGAATTAGCAATGCACCGCTACTCCATTGCATCAATATTAACCCTTGCAACCCTAGCAGTAGTTGTGGTAATCTCATATAAATGTATAAAAAGTAAAACAAGATTACACACAACCCAAGAAATCCACTTGCCAACAAGTATCAACAATGTAAATCGGGACCATCAACTAATGACACCAAAAAAAAACGCGCTCCACTAACCCCATCCATAAAAATCAACAAATCAACAGAATTTGCCCTGACCTCCGCTCGTGTCTAAAACCCAGAACCAGAACCAGAACATTGTAAAACGAACTATTAACCCATTTGTTTTCTTTTTTTTAATTTATTTTTCAATTTCGTTTGGTTTTCAATTTCATTGTCCCAAACCTCTCCCTAAGGGGGAGGGAATGTTGTGCCTACAACAGGTGTTACACTTCTGATTTCCGCTACACAGGTGTTTGCTTACAGTTATTACGCATTCATCATAATTGCACCGTGGGTTGTATTTACATAACCAGGTGAGATATGATGAGTTGAGAAAATGTAAGAACAACACCTGTGTATAGCGGAAATAAGAAGATTACTATAAGTAGTAGTTAATAAGATAGTTTTAAGTGAAGTTAAGTAAGAGACCGCAGTGTGGTCAGTAGTGTAAAGTAAGTGGTAATAAAGTGTAATTAATTAAAAATAAAATAAAGAGATACATAAATTACATCAGGCACAAGTTTTAAAAACTCCTTGTTTATCCGCCCCCAAAGATCTATCTGATGTAGTTTAAGATTTTCTTGAGTTTAAGAAACAAATCCGATAAATCATTGAATGCTGTTGATGTCTTTGGTTTTATTGATTGCATCAGAACGAATGTTTTTTTTTATAAGACTAGGTAACATGCCACATGATGACCCCAAGTCCTTGAAGTATTTTCGTCTCCGACCTGTGTAATGTACTTTTCAAGAGCAATACATACTGTGTCTGGCGCATAATACAAAACTCGTACCTACCCACTAGGAGTTATTCTCAGACTGTGCCCTCTTTGAAGTGTTTAAAAAGTCCTTTTATCGCACAGTCAATGTGTGTGGTTAGACTAAACTTTGTTTAAAATCGAATTGCATGTTAAACTTTTTTTTTTTAAATTCCCAACTCAAGTGCTATATGGAGATAAATTAAATTTAATTTGAACCTCTTTTTCCTTTTTCTATTTTCAGCATGCATTGACAATTGCACTCAATTTGAACCAAATTCAATTGATTACTGTGCATGTGAACAGCACACAATGATGGTACCGATGCATTCTAATTGGAATAACCTATCGAAAGTAGATGGAATAAAAACGTCGTGCCTCGTTTAAATATACCCATATATATAAAATAAAGAATATTCGCATCGTTAATGGTTTTCAAACGATTAACCAGAATTATCGTCACCACAACAACGTGTTTTAAGCGGTTTTAAGTTTAAACCATTGCACTTGCACCCATTTTGGTATTTTATGCGCGGGTGTTAATTGCAGCCGGGACCGGTTTTACGTTGTTTTTTTTTTGTCGTTTGAATTGAATCTAATAAATTCGAAAACCTCCAAAAACAACAGCATTAATGTGGTCAACAACAAACGTAAAGGGAATAATATGGATATAATTTCAACAGAACGTTTAATGCCATCATCAGGGGGTGAGTAGAACTTTTTTTCTTGTGTTATTGTATTGTGTTAAAAGTCATGTGGAATAACATGGCAATTATCAAGAAAACTGGTACTGGTTTTCGTTTTGATACTGAAAAGCCTATTGTTTGAATTTGGCAAGATGCGTTAGTAACTTGTTTAAGTATCGATCATTAGGTTAGTCCAACAGCAGTATGACTAAGCATGTTGTTGTAAGACTTTAAAGTGTTTGTTGTTACTGCCATGTGTGGCGACTTGTTTTTGATATACTCGACAGTGTAAGTCTTGCATTATTCGGTTGAATTCGAAATTCGATGAATACAAAAAAGGATCCGTTTTTATTATCAGTAAAAATTCTAATTGACCAAATTGAAGTGTTGGGTTCCGTAATAGTAAAGAGAGTAAATTTATCTATGCAGTATGGCGTGTTGCCCGAAAGTTGGAAGGAGTCATTTGTAAAGCCAACTCAAAAAGTAAGCGGAACAACAAAAGCAGAAGAATTTCGCCCCGTTAATATGCTTTTATTATTAGAGAAGGTACTGGAGAAAACCGTATATTTGCAACTTCAACGATTTGTTGAAGAAAATAATATTCTTATCTCAAATCAGTCAGGATTTAGAGAAAAACATTCTTGCGAGACTGCATTAAATTTAGTATAAGACGACTGGAGATGTCTTACGGATGCTAAACAGAAAATTATAGCAACGTTTATTGATCTATAACGAGCTTTCGAAACAGTCGATAGGAATATACTGATGGACAAATTGTATCAACTGAACTGAATGGAACTGGTTTAATTCATATCTAAGCTATAGATTTCAACGCACAATTTTTAATGATACGTGTTCTGAGGTAATGGAAGTTAGAATTGGGGTACCCCAGGGCTCCGTTTTGGGTACACTTTTATTCATTCTGTACATAAACGATATGTGTAAGGTAGTGAAGTACTCCAATCTTTGTTTGTTTGCGGATGACGCCTTACTTTACGTAATGACATTTGTTTGTGCGCGGAGAGAATAAAAACTGACTTGAAATCGTTAAATGAGTGGCTTGAAATGAATAAGTTAAAATTAAACGCAAAAAAGACTAAAGGTATGATCATTGGAGCTTCACTTAATGCGGACATAGTCGTCGGCGCAGTGGCCACTTCGCCACCTCTCGCGAACGTCTGACAAACATTCGAGAGTAAAACTGTCATGAAAGAGCTTCTTAATTAGCCGTTTGGACTCGGCGTAAAATTGTAGATCCCTTCCATTCGTCCCAAAAATTTAAAACCCACACAAAACGAATGGTTATGAGAAGCTAGGCCTTTGGTCCCATAGACCAGTCGCGCCAAAATATTTATTTATTTATTTTTTTTTAGTAGTGGGTGCGGAAGAAAGTGATTCGTTGTATTTTAAAAATGCACCGTTTAACGCCAACCTTGCATTTATGTTAAATACATTAAAATGGTTAAGCATTAAACAGAGGTTAATTTACAATGTTTTGTTTTTTGTTTTTAAGCTTAAATCAGGTGTTCTACCATCCTACATAACGGAGAAGGTACGATTTGTTAGGGATGTCCAACCGTACAACCTAAGAAACAACCAGGGCTTCAGATTAGATCGCCACCGTACTGTTGGTGGACAAAACAGATCCTTGTACAAAGTAATAACTATGTTCAACATGCTGCCAAACAATATGAAAAACTCTACAAATGCTTTTATTTTCAAACGATTATTGTTAGATTATGTAAAGAAAATGTTTAATATTATTTTTATAATTTCTTGCTAAATTGAGAATTGTTAAATGTTGAGATATAATATTCTTTAATGGCTCCGTGTCCCAAATAAATAACTCAAATCAAAATCAAAATATGAAGCTCGCTGACTCGTCTTCGCGCAAAGCAAAACTTTAGTTCCAACCTGGAAGAGTTTTGTAAATATCGCAAAGGTTTTAAGTGCGTGCTATCGAATTATAAACGACGACGATTGCCACAGTATGTTTTCACATGATGGACAGTCAAATTGTGGGTCCTGGTTACCAGAAACAGCAGAGGGTGAGGTTGTACTAGCCAGTGTATTACCGGACAGCCACACTGCGGCTTGACGAATAGCTCTGTTTTACTTTAAAGCCATTAGAATGGCAAGGGAAAAGTCCAAGATTTTTGTCTACTAATAATCTAGATAGTGTATATTTTAAAGAGAAAAGCATCCAAGATCTACGGGGATTGAAGATGGTTTCTGTTTTTGGTTTCCAATTTGCTCCGGGCGATGAACGAATTTAAAGATCTAAAGCACAATACGTGTGTGAAAACATTTAGGCTAGTAGCAAAGAGCATTGTATCGGATATGGTGGACATAGATTATACTTTTCAATGCGCACTCTACTAGGGAGTCGACTAATTTATTTATTTTTTAACGCGACATCGGAGACTGTGCTGTTGATATTGTCGTGTCTGTTATTGTCACAGTTCCTTACGGGTTAGATCGTTGCTTTGGGCTGACTTTGACTTAAGGTAGTCTCCCAATTTGCGATGCTCTCTTTCTCATTTGAAATTTACAGCCTCTTCACAGAACGTGAATACATGTCTGTAGACGCCATATTTCTGATAGTTGTTCTTATACCCCCCGAATGCAGGCAAGCTTTGACACGTCTTACTAAAAGTCAATCACATTTTCAAGGTAACGACCTGTATCACCTCCACCACGTTCTTCCAAGTCTTTTTGCCTTTGGAACGTATGTACACATTTATCGCCGACAACATCATCATTCGAAAGCGCCCAGCGATAGCATTCCACCGTGGAATGCGGTGCGGCGATAACAAATTGCATGTACTATCTACAATGTTTCGATACTTAAACAACAGTAAAGCAAACTTAACAAAATAGAGCACGTTACAATAGTTGCTGTTGGTATATGAGCACACCTCCATGTAAAACATTAGGTAACAATGGCGGCTCGCCTACAGTGTGATGCGAAAATAATTTACAAATTTTTATTATTTATAAAAAGTAAGAAACAAAACAATTTGCACTTTGCGCACTATATTCAGGAAATGTGCATGTGCGGCGCAATGGGAAACGCTAAACCTTTGCATTGTATACTGTATAGTCGTATATTGTGTTTGTTGTTTCCTTGTTTTTGTTTTACATACTTTGTTTTGCTGATTTGAGTTTTTTTTTTTGCTTCTTGTATTTTGTTATGCAATTTTCTACATAAAAACAAAACACAAAAGGTAACAGGTGCCGCAAACTGTGGAAACCTAGGGAGAGGGCGAGAACTGGGGGTACATTTTCAATTTAGGCAAATTGAGTGAGGGTCTGTTGACTTAATCCGCTCAAATGACCCGATTCGAGTGAGAGCTCACCAAAGAAGAACCCTCTGCGGGTTAATCGATATTTTATTTTCTCCAACAAAAAAGAAATCATTTATCACAATTTGCCACGAATGTGCGGTACCAATAGCGATGGTAATGGTATGCTGGTGCTTTAAATTGGATTTGTGATTACGGGTGCAACCCGTGCTGCAGCAGCTGTAGCTAGAGAGGAATTAATTTGCACTTTCGATTCGTGGAAAAGTGGAAACTTGAAACTCGAAGTGCGGTGAGAATTTCATCACCAATGTCAACAAACTGATTGATAGAAAATTGACTGTGGCAACGACTCGGGTATAGCATTAAGAGTGCGGCTCCATTTAATTAATCCATGGATTGGCTTCGGCTCTCGAATTTGACACGAAAAAGGGTAAATTGGTTTCATCTGTGGATATCCACAAAGTTCTCGCCATGTAGACGTGCACTCGATTGGCATTTGCATGTTGGGGAATTTTATTCAATTGAAATTTTGCGCTTAGATTTGGGGGGTTTTGGTGACGTAAATCGCAAATTGTGCGCAGGTATATATAGAATTTAGGTGCAAATTTGGAAATACCCCGTAAAAGTTGGTGGTAACTGGCCTTATTAGCTGTTTAATGAGGGCTGTCATTAAAGGCGATTAAGATATCCGGTGATACATGTTTTATCGGAAATTAATGACATCTTTCCATATTCCATGGTTGCAGAGAGGGCTTGGATGTTGGAATAAACTATATGTGGCTTGAAATGTAAATCTGGCTTCAAAACCTATTGAAATATTTTGCAGACTGCTTGTAGTTTTGGCTTGTGATATCTCAGAGGTTATGACTCATATACAGTTTAACTTATGCAAGCCTTCATTAACTTGTTATGGCGTCCACAAGTTTGTGCAAGTTAAATATAGACCTTTGTAAGATCTTCTAAGTTCTGAATGAAGTGGCTTTTAAGTGGTGGATGTTGACCCCGTGGAAAATCCATATACCCATTCATTACCATTCTCTAGGTCTAGGTAGTGTTTAGTTTTTTCGGGTTGCCAAATATGCGTCTGAAATTCCCAATTGCTGCGTGGCGTTATATGTCTTGTCAACGGGTTCAAGTTGTTTGAATGGAATTATGTATGGGAAATGCGAGATGAACAGAGTAATGTTTCGGTAGTTTTTGCAAGATAGAGGATCGCTCTTTTTTGTAAATTGCACATGGAGCTTATAGTGCAGTTGTCGGTATTCTCTCTGCCACCTATACTCGGTTGATGATTCGGTGCATGCGTACCTCAGGATTTGAAAACCTCCACTGGTAAACCACCATACCAACGGTCTTGTTTTTCTTAAGTATTTAAATTGTTAACCAACCGTTTCAATATTATAAGTGAAAGTGTTTTTTTTTTTTTTTAATAACTGCACGTAAGAAACATAGAAACTCTGCTTAATTATACACATCCAGTGTTGTAAGTCAATAAGTTTTTTTTTCGCTCAGAGAAGTATTTGTTCCCTCGGCATATTGTGAAAATTCCCATAATTTCCCTACTTGGTTATTTTGATCAAGCAACAGGAAAATCATTTACAACTGGGAATCCTTCCTTTTATTGCTTAAAATATACAAATTTCCAACGACGAAACTGCAAGATAATCACGATGTATCACTTGCGTTTTAAAAGTTATTCCATTTTGTACATTCGGTTATGTATTCGAGGCTTACGTTTGTTGATTTCTCCCTCTCCCAATGTATTCTCAGTTTCGACCGAAAGAAGTTCATCGTCATATTCCATTCTACTGCTCAACTAGTTTGTTCCTTCTGCCCACGGAACTGTGTTTTATCATGGAAATTCCCACGGCATAACAACACTGCTCTAAGATAATGCAGACTATCTGGGAAAATGTTTATTGTGGAATTAAATACGGATGTAGAAGGGCGATGTGTTGGCTGCATCCAGTCGCAAAGTAAAAGTCAAAATTTAGTCGAAAATGCTTGTCCAAAGTTTGACGAAAATTGTTGTGCGTTTGTAAAAATTTCCTTCAAATCAGCATTTTTCAATCTCGAATTTTTTTCGGACTATATGTTAACAACAATCATAGAGAAAATTGAAAGTATACAAACGGTAGTGGTTTTAGAATATATCCCCCCGTTTTTAAATCTTACGTATAAGTTTCGTAAATTTCTATTGAAAACTAACCAAATTTTGAGCATTATGTCCTAAACTTGTAGACTGTCATCCTTGACCCTAAACTAAACTGTAAATCTTATATCGAATACCGAGTACGGAAAGCAAGTATAGCTTTCTTTGCCTGTAGTAAAACGTTCGGCTACAAGTAGGGACTTCAACCAAAGATGGTTCGTTGGATGTACACTGCGGTTGCACGTCCCATCCTCACCTACGGATCACTGGTTTGGTGGCCTGCCTTAAGCAAAGCCTATAGCATCACTAAACTAAGTAGAGTCCAAAGAACAGCTGGTATTGGAAATGGAATCACTGGAGCCCTGCGAACAAGTCCGACCGATCTGCATATAAAAAACGTTGTAGCGTGTAGTGCAGTTAGATTGAATGAACCCAAATGTTGGTCCGAAAGGTCTTATAGCCATACCAACGTCCTGCTCTCCCTTCCCGACGGAATAGGACGCATATCTACAGACTACACTTAACTTTCATAAAAACTTCTCTGTTAGATTCCCCTCTAGATCGGAATGGGAGGAAAACGCGGTCACTAACGATTACCCATCTTCCCAGATGGTTCTAAAATGAGCTGTGAAGTGGGAGCGGGCATTTTCTCAACAGAATTAGACATCTCAAAATCTTTACTCCTCCCCAATGCATCCAGCGTCTTCCAAGCAAAAGTACTGGCAATTAAAGAGGCTTGTAGACTGCTTTTAAACATATAGAGACACCCAGAAGAAAAATAGGTATGTCTTCGTCGACAGTCAGGCTGCGATTAAAGCTACCATTTCAACCAAGTCAACGCCCAAGCTTGTTGGGACTAATTGTGTCATTTTAAGGAAGATTTGGCCAACCTACGATGATGCCAGAATAAAATAACCTCTCAGCGAGAACGCGTGTAGATGTCACCAGACTACAGGCAATTAGTACGGGCCATTGGCCTCTAGGTACTCACGCAGCCAGGCTTAGCATCAAACAAGAGTGAAACGGTTTTCCACCTTCTTTGTGGATGTCCGGCCCTAGGCAAAATCAGACATAGTGCACTAGGAAATCCCTTCTTTAATACAGAATCATTAATTTTCTTAACTCCATAGGCTGGTTTTGAGCTCCCATAACATCCTTCTGCCCCTTTCATCTTCTGGTTTCGCTTGTTGGTTTTAAAACGGCGCTCATGCGTTATTTGTGTATATCTTCCCTTGTCAGGAACAGGAAATTTGCTTCCACTTAAACCAACCAACCAGCTATCGGCCTAAGGTACATACATTTTTTGCATTAGGTAACCTTTATGATGTTTATGTGATTTCTGACGTTTTTTTTTTTCTTTAATTTTGTATATGAACAAAGAGGAATTTTTAAAGCTTTCAGATTCAAGGCAAGTTCTATTTAAAAAAAGACTCTTTGAAAGGTATCTTTTAAAAATAAAACTATACCACAAATAAATCGTTTTAAAAATTTTTATCAAGCAAGGAGTGAGTGGAGACGTCTTGGACAGAAATGTCAAAGTAAAAGTTTTGATTTAACTAGAAAGTTTTCTTAAGACTCAAGGAAGGCTGTTTTTTGGAAGCGTTTTTGACCAAAATATATTTTTTTCTTACTTAGTTGCCTTTGTCTTATAACTCTTAATCAGTAAAAAAAGTCTCATAGATTTTGAGTTCGTGCAGTAGATTGTATACGATCGTAACAATTAATTGTAACGTGTATGGAACACCTTTCCTCCAGTACTAGCTCCAAATCATTCTGTCAATGGCTATCTCCATTCTAAAACTCTCATCACATTCGAAACTCCTTTGACAGAAACATAAATCTTATTACTTATTTCTTTAAGCGCCATCATCCTGAAACTCCAACTCTTCCCTTAAGTTCCCAAACTTTACATCAATTCGGTAGCCGATTTTATACAATATCCTTTGAACCATGCAAACCCTTTCCTCCTTTAATAGAATTCTAATAACAAAACCCCCAACAACGCGCTGCAACTATTTTCATCTCTGGCACTCTTTTATTTACTCGAAGCTTTTCAGCTGGTGCGTTATAGAGTGCATCAAATTGTTCACCATGCACAGCACTGGATAAAAAAGGACTATATATACACTTCCTTCATTAAGTTTCTTCATCTATTCTCGGTCTTATTGATTCTGCTCCTTTCGATGCTGCATGCATGCATTTTCCGATTTAAAGTTTGCCTTGTAGCGCCGCACGTTTTACAATGTTCTATATAGAAACCAGTTGAATGTAGGGAGAAGGAGGACGATGGCATATTACACGAAGAAAGCATATCGGGACCATGAAAACAATAAATTGTTCTCTTATACTCGGATGTAGACTACTAGATGCAAGGAAAATCAATGCTGAGCCGGAAGGAAAAATCCACGATGAAGGCCGCCGCGCGCAATGCACACTTTTATATTATGCAGTGTTGAGAATGGGCGCGGGAGGGAACAGCGAGCGTTTTTCCCGTTTCACGTCGTTAAGGAGACGCAAAATAAATAAAAAAAAGCGAAATAGTATAGAATCGATGGTAGGTACTTGTAATCAGAACCTCATTGCAACCGCATGATAAGGCTAATAATAGAGCCTTGAATCGAGTGTGGATACACGTATGAACAAGCAGGGCTGGAGGTTGAGAGAGGTTCCATGGGAAGTGCCTATAGGGGTTGCACATTTAAAGGATTTTAATATAAAGCTGGTTTGAAAATGAAAGGGTTGTCAGAAGTGGCCTTAAATGAGTTCATCGTCAGTATGTTTATTTAAACTTTGGCATGACTCAAAACTACATATATACTAAGAACTGAATGTAATTGAGAACGAGGGCAAATTCTTCAAATTGCAGCTCCACAAAACGCTGATTACTCCAAATTTTAAGTTCGTTTTCGACAATTCAGGGCTTACTTTGAAGGTATGGTAGTTGAAAGTATAGACCTGTGCTTTTGATCATTTAACATTTACTTTCAACAGAAACCACCATTCATATCTTAAATGCTTCCAAAACGGCTAAGCATTGCGGCTCTTTTGGACTTATTTTTGCCATAAAATTGTCCTCTTTTTTGTTTTATAGCACGTTATATTTACGCTTACGACTTAACGGGGGCCAATTGCTGACTTTGGTGCCACTGCCTATATCTCACTTAGTACAAATGCAAAATTAAGTGCAATCTGCACCTGCCTGAACCTTCAAAAACAAAAATTCTATCAGAAACCAGAGCTCTTACCACGAACGACTATTTTTATAGACGGGTAGCTTTTGTGCTGATTTTACCCGCAGATCTGTCACGACCCGCATACTCTTTGGAAGCCTTTTTGGCCAAAATGTGTTTTTTTTACTGACCTTAAGCTTATTGGCATATCTCAATAAGTCAATTAAAAAAAGAATGCTTAAGGAAATTTTTGTTAAATATTTTAAGCTATCAATAAGTTTCATCCAGAAGCTGAGCTACATAATAAAATCTAAGAATGATCAAGCATTATCACATCAACCAACTATCAAGTTTGAGTTTAGCTCTCGGTTTAGCTTTAGTGTGGTGGGCGTGTGTCGTTCTCACTGTAAAAGCTGAACGAAGGAAACGAATGCGATGTTGTTTGAGTATGATCCAAACCAGGTTTTTAAGCAGGGACGATCAGTCAGTGTCAAAACAACATGTAACAAGAATCCAGTAGATTGTAATATGTTGGCTGGTGGATGGATGGCAGCGAATCCAATTCGTACCGTGTTTGTATTCGTACAAAATTTCGAAGTCTTGATTTTAATCAATTCTAACATTTGTTTCAAACTTGCAGTTCGGGTTTTAACCAAGTTTGATTTTTTCGAAAACGGCGTCAACAATTTCAACTGTTTCATTTTTTGCGTAAAAATTGGAAAATTTGACTTATCTCTCGAAAACGGTCAATACGAATGTAGCAGCAAAAATTCATTCCTTAGGTCATTACTAATTCGATGGAATTAAATTAAAACTGAGTAAAAGAATTGTTCAGGATGTAAGCATAACTTGGTTTTAAAAGTTTTATCCAAATCGAAAATGGTGTTTTCGAGACATGAACAGTTTTTAAAAAGTTTTCGGTTATTCAAATGGAAAGAAAGGAGGAAGTTTTTAAAACTTCCATTCAACTCCAAGTATGCAATTTGGTCAAAATTTGCAATCGTCTTCATTTAAGTAAACTGTAGAAAGCATAGTTCTCAAAACATTTTTTTTGTAAAAAATCTGTTGCACGATAATTTAGAGAAAAATAGTAAAGGATAACATAAGTATTCTAAGTAAGACCCCATACTTAGTTATATCCTAAAAAGACCCACAGCATGCCTAGAGGCTATACTCAATCTCAAATCCCTAGACCTTTGTACAAGAATCTGCTGCAAACAGTGTAAGACTATGCTGGGTTCCCGGGCTCAAAGGTGTGTCTGGAAATGAAAAAGCTGTTGAGCTGGCAAGAAAAGGGTCTTCCCTTGAACTATAACAGGTCGACACCACAGAAGTGATTCCCCATAGTAATCTCAGACAGACGATGAAGATTGATCAAGCTCGACTCCTGTAACATAACCCGGAAAATGAGGCCAATCTACAACAAACAGAAAAAATCTACAGTTGAACAAGAAATCACTGTCCTCAATTGTGGGCTCTGTCACGAAATACCATACCAAGAAAATGGGAATCAGTACAGATGACCTAAGCAGGGGATGCGGTGATGAGGAGGTGCATGAGGACACGCCACACTTTCTTTGTCACCGCCCAGCGCTCTGCCATATAAGAAATAAAATCCTTGGTAGTTACTTTTTCCAGGATTTAGAGGAACTTTCAGGCAGGTCCATTAATGAGCTACTTAAATTTGTAAATAAAACATGTAGGTTTTTCGTAGGTTTTTCATAGGTTTCCAGTGTATGGGAGTCATAAACCTCTAGGGCATCACAGTGGATCTAAATTGATCTGAGTGTGACACGTATATGTTTCTCCTGTCCTGTCAAATCGAGCGTGCGACACAAAACTCTAAACTTAAGACGTCTCCACATAGCCAGCAAGCCAATTCAGCTGATCCCATTAAAAACAAACTCCAATCTGACTCTAAACAAAAAAAAAAATCATCAAGTTCTGCTGAACCGCACGAAGAAACTGGAAAAGCGACTGACCTATAATTTCCGAGCTGCCATCAATCGGAGCGTAGCAAATCCAAGAAACATTTGAATTTTGAACTTCCATCTCCACCGCCGAGTATCACGGTCACACTTTGCACTCGCATTATGTTGCCACTAATTTTGATTGTGTACACAATGGTTGGATTTAACTGCGCTTGATGCGCGCATCTCTCCTCTCGCTCCGAATGAGAAAATACCGTCCAAGATGTCTGTGAACTTTTACCATTTAGTGCAAAGTTATACATCCAATCCACCTCCCCCAAAGCATCAGTGGCACAGCGCCATCAAACCACAACGACTCTGTTACGCTTGGCCACCGAAACTTTTGCCCATTTTCATAATGTTAATTATACACTGTTGCCGGAGTGCGATGTGCGGCTTTCCTCACTCTCTCCCCGCCAGGCTGTTCAATGTGACACGACGGACACCTACACTACACCTACAATGTACGTTCCTATGGTTAAGAGGAGGTAAGAAAACAGCATTCTTCGTCTTCACTCACTCACTCACTCACCCACCCACCGCCACCCATTGGAAAGGCAATGACTCTTCACCTCTTTGTGTGTGACCAGCTCTATTCTGTACTGATGCATGCGAGCACTTACAGTGTGTGTGTGTGTGTAGGGGGATTGTTTTCCCACCCCGAAAATGATTTTGTCGACGCTGTGATTTGTGTGGATATAGTTGCGTCTCATTAGACTGCCCCACCCTCCTCAATATGTAAGGCATCCTGGTGCTTCTAATATAATTAAGTTTGGCAAATTCGAAGACACAGCAGGGACTATGAAATTATTGGCATTAAATTGGCTTCTGTTGGTGATTGTGTTGTGTTTGTTGCCATCGGTCGTTCATCGTTGTCGATTTTATGGTCATGCACGAAATAGGTCGGCAAGCAACCACCAACACCACCACCACCCTTGCGTATAACAGACTTGTAGTTCACTTTATGTTGAGTTGATGCATCTGGTCAAAACATTTTTAACCTAAAAACCTGACGGATACTCGTATGTAGTCCAACTATACCTACGACCGACGACACAACGGGTGGATGGATGAACTGATGGGAATGGGGATGATAGTGTGTCACCTGTTGAAAGGAATTTATGGTTTATATTGATTTTCTTCGACTTTTTATTAGCGTTGTCTATTTTTTATTTCTTTTTTGTCATCGCATTGTTCGGTTTAGTCGGGCGGAAGCGGTGAAGCACAATGTGAGAGGCACCTACATAATACAGAAAGTGAAATTGTGACGTTTCTTTCTTCTTTTTTTCGCTATACCTAAAGTTGATTTGATGTCATACATTGACAAAGTATTGAAATTGAATAGCATGCTCTTATTGATTGGGTTTGATGGAGGCTTTCAAGCGTGGCGGGCGGCACCAATTAGGGTAACACACAGAGAGTGGCAATTAATTCGGCAACGCATTTACAAATTACATTTGTTGCGTGGATATTATTTTTGGGACTACTTTCTTAATAATTTGGATTAGGTATGAAATTAGTCGTGGATTTGTTTTGACAGGTGGAACACATCAACGTATTGTGCTTTCCTTTATATTTAACATAATCGGCAAATTGTGATCGGGTAAACGATCGCATCGGAAGTTGGGAACCTACGTTGGAACGAAATTTCGTTGAGATTGTACTAGATGAAGTGTCGAAAGTTATTATTATCGTTGAAAACAATTAAAATCAGGAAAAGTGTGGACAAGAAGTTATTTCTGATTATTTTTTGTAAATATTGTTTAAAAAAATGGGTCACCAAAATTTTTGAATTTTTGTAAATATTGTTTAAAAAAAATGGGTCACGAAAATTTTACTTATATTATTACAAAGTAATGGAAGATAAGGAGGACTTGACTTGATAAAAAAAATACCCACACTATGGTGGACATATTTGCGCAAATTATTTGCTGTTCTGTTTTTTAAGGTTTCAAGTTGCGAACCAAAAAGTATTTTCGGTTTTCGTTCGCTTTTTAACTTTTTCATCAAACAATTCCGTGCTTTTCTCCGTCTGTCTGGCTGGACGAACTTGTTTAAAGTTAAGGGCTTACAGACCGGGACACGCGCAAATTCTGGATATTTACGTGGCGAATACTGTCACCTCTGACTACACGTCTTCATATACGGACTTTGATATACCATTCTCCTGCTATTTCCCCAGCAGAGACGAATGGGACACAGATGAACCCACAAAAAGGAAATCAATTTCCATCTACACGGATGGATCGAAGATGGACTGTGGAACCGGTGCCGGAATTTTCTGCCAGAAATTAGACATTCGCTGATCAATCAGACTGCCGGATCATAGCTGTGTCGTCCTACCAGAAGCTTTAGGTTCTCTGCTCGCAGCGTACCACGCATCTTTGCTGGGTCCCTCTCCCTGGACACAGTAAAAAACCGGCAACGAGATGGCTGATGAACTGGCCAGAAACGGATCTGTAATGGATCAAGAGCGGGCGATCAAACCACCCCCCTTCAATCTCCGAGAGAGAGTGGAAAATAAGACCCGTATGAAAGCCAACAATAGGTGGAAAGAATTAACTACCTGCGAAATTTCACGAAAGCTATCACCAGAATATAGTATGAGTCGGACCAACAAGCTTATGCAGTTTGATAGAACGGCGCTATACAAAACAAACTGGTAGGGGCCCTAACATGTCACAACTTTCTAAGGAACCATACAATGAAATTGCATCTCGTAGATGACGATATATGCAGGGGATGCGGATACGAGGATGCTCACTCACTTCCTCTGTCTATGCCCTAGTCGCTGTCACTTGAGGAAAAGAACGCTTGGACGTTACAACTTCTATGATATAAAGGAATTCTCTGCTGTCTCACTAGCTAATCTTTACAGGTTCATAAATGCATCGGGATGGCTGGACAAGTTCAAGTGTAAGAGGGTATAAATTTCATCGCCAACAACATCGGATAACCCATTAACAAGGGCATAAAAATGGGTCAGCATAGCCCTAAGTGGGGTACTACAGGGCTCGCTCTGAATTTGGCCTCATCATTAGTGTCAGTTTCCGCCTGCTTTTAATAAAACAATTTTATCATTTGCACGTGTTGTTGAAAGCTATGCCCGTCCGTGATGATTTGGCAAAGCAGACTGAATAAATGACACCCAATTTGACAGATGTCGATTCGAAAACGTATCCTTAACCGAACCTCGTCAATCGCAATTATGACCATTCTTTGTTGTCAAATCTACATCTGACTAAGACACCTTTACTCGCTAAACAAATACCTATGTGAATTACAATATCACTTAAAAAATAAATACGTAACTCCTTTGCAAACAACTGCTCCTGCAGCATTTATCTGTCAAATGATCCATTGCCAGGAGCCAAATAATGACAAAACGAGTAATATCTCCAGAATCACCTTGGTTTTGACACTGAAAACAACTTGTACATCAACTATACCAAAAGTGGTAAATATTTAATTTTCATTAAGTTTACCTTCAACTTTACCTAACAGGTATATACACTTTTATTAAAAATTAAAACAAATTAACAAAAAATGTACACCCATCCTACGTGTACGGTGTACTCACTTTGGTCATTAAAGTGTACGCCAGTAGGTAGCTGTACTCGTAAGACTCGTCAAGGATATCACGAATTAACTGAATCCCTTCTCGCATCAAGGGGTTCTTTGTGCGAGTATATGTGATTTATGCAAGACATTATATGAATCTGTAATCACACCAGAAAAGACAATGTGCACAATGTAATTAAAGTTATTTTCGTTCAATTTATATCACTTTGGACAATTTTACATCATTTTCCTGATGGCAAACAGTCGATGTTTGTTGCAAAAGTAGGTCACGCGCCTTTCAAGTACATATATACGCACCATCAGAAAGCGAAGAACGTGTACAATCTTCCTGTGGTGTCATTCAAATCTAACTAAGCTGCTTTCACAAATATTTGGGTTAGCATTTCTATGTAAATTCGGTTTCACCCTTTTTCTTTTTTTTTTTTTTTGTTCACTCTTCTTTCTTTGTTTCATCCCGCAGTGATATAGGCCAGGCGCAATATAATTGAATAACCTTGGCCTAGAAGGATATATTGTTCTGCGTTCGTTTTGCGCTTTTCAAATAGTCCCATCGATGACCGTAGGATTCTTGAACGGCGAACGATGACAGTATGTGGAGGAGAAAGTTGGGTTAATCACACTGGAACGTGCTTCGCTTTATGTGTGGGCGCATGAATGTCTGTCAGAGGATATAGATTTGTTTCCTGATTGTGCGCTTAAAAACTCGCAAAAAAAACCGATTCCGTAGGTCAGCATCAATCAAGTATTTGTAAGGTTTGTTGTTAGTTTTTTTTTTGTCTACTTTTGCTTCCGTTTGCTGCCCTAACTCAATCCCTGTTTGGATGTCCTCCGCTTCCTAAACGAACGATGCCAAAAATATCCCTCGTCAGTTATTGATGTTTGCTTATGGGGATGAGTTCCACTTCCACGACTTGATGGCTTTTTCATGAGATATTTGCTTAGAAGGGGGGGGGGTCCTTTTCATGTGGAAGTCAAACGTATGTATCTATTCATTCTGCTCTGACGCATACCCGAACAGATGCCCAGCTCCGAACACCTTACTTCGTGTTGAGTTGGTCTAGCTTCTGTTGAAGATTGACTACATCGCAACCTTGGAAATTTATTTTAAGTTTAAGTATCCGGGACTAGTTACGTAATGATTTGCGTAGTCCTAGTCACGCTTTTCTCTTGTCGAACTGTGGACAGCTTTGCATCTCTTCCTTGGACGTTTAATAATAAATTTCCTCTTTACCTTTTCAGATGACGATAGCGATGGTGATCTTGTTACCGACTTTCTGAGTGCAAACGGCGGCGGTGGAGGCATTTGCATGGGTGGAGCCAGCATGGCTGGTGCTCTAAACAATGGCAAAGCCAATACCAGCAATTCAAATTCCAACACCAACAGAGATGCTGTCACGTTGAATTCCAAACAGAATAATATCCAAAAACTCAATAATATCACACAATACCAGCCCCAGAGTCAGCCGCCCTCACAACCGCCGCCACCGCCACCAGCCACATTACATCCAGTAGTAACGGCAGCAACAACAGCAACAGCCCCACAACCCCCACCGCCGCACACAATTCCGGCAATCAATACTCCACCGATAACGAACAATACTAACATGGTGCCAATAATCAGTGTCACCCCGCACAGCCCGGGCGCCAAGTACAATAGCATCCTGGGTAAGAGAACGACACTGTCAGCTTAGCTCAGCTCCGTTGCTGACACTTCAATGTCGCATTCTATTGAATTTTATTTGGAATTTTTCTCGTTTTGATTTAACTTGTGCCTTTTTTTCTTGCAGAGGATACATTGAATCAGTTGCAGAATATCCGCGAGAGCGTGGTGCAGATGAAAAATTCAACAGTTCACATGCAGGGATTCCCGAATAATTATTCCTTAGTGAATAGCGCTGTGGTGAGTATATGCGATTCAGACTATTTGAAAGCGGTGCGCTTATGAATATTCATTTTGCATTTGGTTATAGCTGAGTTCATCTCGATTGTTTTCGTCGTGTCCCTCGCTGCCGGATTTAACCGCTGCAACCGGAAATTGTAATATGTGGTCACCGCAACAGTATTTAATCAATTCGGACCGACGCAAGTCATGGACGGCAATTGAAGATCTCACTGAATGTACAAATAAGAGCTCACACAAGAGGTATGTTTTTTTGGGGCTGAATTGGTTGTTTATGTTTCTTTTTTTTGTCAGTATAATAGCTGGGGGGTTTTGTTTTGGCTTTTATCCATCGTTGAAGCTGAAGTTGTTCGGTAAGATGAGCAGTTATATGTTTCTCATCAGTAATGAGTTCTTATTCGAATGGAATCGACCACTGGTAAGCGAAATCATTTCGGTCAGTTCCTAGGCCTCATCATCATATGTAAGAGTCAAAACAAATATTGAATTAAAGACCGACAACTAAGCTTTGCGGGAACTTCTGCCCCCTGTTTTTAGTTTGGCGAAGCTGTCTGTCGTTCTGAAGACGATCATCAGAAGATAGACAATTTTGATTTTAAAACTTTAAACTGCCCCATTAGTTTAGTGTGGAATAAATCAAAAACTACCAGGTCTAGCATTTTGAAACGTTCTCGATCCAGTCACTGTACATAAATGATGAAAAAGAGAAAAGGACTCGCCAAGAGATTTCCGAATTGCTTTAAAAGCTTTGGTATAGGTGTTGTCATCAAGATAACTAGATGACTTCCCATTTCCATTCATTAAGTGCACGACAAATGCCTCGTTTTTAGCCATCACTTTCGCTTTAAAAGTATTACTCTAATCCGTCCAATGAGATCCACACAGGAGGGCTTACTTTTTTTATTTATTTATTGAATTCATTCACCAAAAGTAGTAAATAAAACTAATTTATTAAATTGCACTTTGTTCTTGCCCCAATATTAATTCATACTTATGGTTTATTTTAAAGCAGTGTGAGCCTCTCGAGCTTAGACAGTGAAGAGCAGGAATCAATACGTGTAGCGGAGCGACATCGTTCGAGTCGAAATAGCACTGGCGGCATTTCAACTCATTCCCTCAATGAAGCTGAATTAGCGGTAAGTAACTAAGCCTCTTGAACGCCAGTTCTTCAGGGTATTTTCTTTTATTAATTTCATCACGACTTAGGCAGAACGGACGTATCAAATCTGATAATGAGTCAAACATTTGTGGCATCTGCGTTTCAAACATTCAATGTGAAGTAAATAACTATACACACTCTTCCAGTAGACCGCTTCTTGGATAAACTGCGATGCAATTAGTGTAAACTTGGTGAAACCCGTTCATATGTGAAATATGTGAAATATGCCATTATTATCGGCATACTTCCTTCTGATCAACTCTTGGAAAGAAGTTGGTGTGTGCTCTCGATCAGTGCGCTGCCCATTTCGGATTTGAGTAGATTTTGTCATACTCGATTCATTTTTGTTCCATTGTTTCGATTGAATACTTCGTTCTGCCTTACAGAATACAAAAATGCTTTGCTTAAGGCTGGGTGTCCCCCAGCTATGAACTCCGAGCTCATGTAAACGTGTTTACATGTATTAGTGCAAAGAATTTCAAATAGCCGAGCACACCCTCCCCTATCAGGATCACAATTGTGACTACAGAGTCTGCAAAGTGAGAACTCGCTCAACGAACACTAAATAAAAATAATACAAATTTTGCTGCACAAGGCACAACGAATCAAAACAAATCAAAATAAAAAAACAACAAAAAGGACAAGCTGGCTGTTTAGGGCGACTATAGATGTGTGGCAAACTCTGTATGTATAGACTGAAACCGATAATATGTGTAAAGTGTGATATCAATTTTCCTAGGAATAACGTACAATCCCAAATTCTCAAATCCAATCACAAATAAAAATAATATTATGTATATCCAAAATCTATTATTCATTTTTCGTTCATTGGGTTAGGATTTTGGCTCATTATATAGAATCGGTTTGTGCTTGTTTGTTGCTATAACTTTGTTTTTGGGTTGGGATGGGTTTCTTGTATATAGTTAAACATAATACCTATGCGGAACGGCTAACGAACCTAACCTAGGACGATACGCTTTCATAGATGTCTCTTTTATTGTCCATTTACAAAATTCTAGCCTAAGGGTTTGCAAGATCTCTCTTACCGTTTATAGGGGATTTTTTCATAAATATATTAATAAACCGAAAGTTGTTTTACCTTGTAACTTTAATATAATATATACGTTGATATAAACCGTTGCGGTTTTGGCCTTTGTGTTACTGATTGTATTCAGTACTACTATAAGGTGATACATAATTACCCTACAACATTTGAATGATAAGTTGGATGACTTACATTTAGGAACTAAAAACGATATGTTATGGGATGAATTTTATTCTAACTTTATTCTTATGCTAATTTTAGAAGCCTGAATTAGATCATGCTAAGCACGTCTATAGTACTTTTCTTACTTGCCTGGATTTTAAGAGTTCCAAGACGCGTACCTACTCTACACTTAAATTGTTATAACCGTTCATTGATAAACGAGAGAAAGCCAGTTTGCTATCCTTCTAATAAAAGGATTTTTTTTTTAATTATTTCCTCTCAATACCCAAGGCTTTCCAGGCACAGCATAATGAATAGTCATCTGTGCGCAAGAGTACATCACCTTTAGATATTCAAATCGAAGACAAGGAGTCCGTGATCACCCCGTGTCGCCTTCTCTTCTCTTCATATAATAAAATTGCTGCACCACTCATCACGCGGAAATTACTGGACGGATTTTAATGAAATTTAACATAGAGATTGCTTATGTTCTGGGTCGGAATCGGGGCCTAGGATACTTTTTATCCCGGAATATAACGTGGTTCTTACAAAACAGTCAAAAAATTGTATATCTGTAAGGAAGATTCTAATTAAATTAAAAAATAAGTGAATTTAGTAAATTTTCCCCTGATTCATTTAAGATATAAAACATCCTCCTCCGTTGTTCTGAAGCTGAGCAAAACATCGGGTAGGAACATATTTTTTTAAAAACTGTTCGATGTAGTTCGGTAAAAATACTCTTTGTCTTAAAAGTGGCAAGCGGTTGAACCAAGGCGAGCGCGCGGGTCAGCTATACATATATATACTTATATACTTAACCTAGTTTAAGGTATTCTTTACCATTCTATTATATTGACCACTAGGTTAAGTTAGGTTAGGTTAAAGTGGCTGTCGGCTAGCCGACACACTTAGACCATTATAAGTCCCTTGTTATACCACATGAATCTAAAATTTAATTCTTCCTACTTGTTGAGCCAATTGGAGCTTCTAATGAAGCGTTTCGTTTGAAGCTTTCGAATGTCTATGTTAATAAGATCTTTCTGATCACTATAATAGAATGCTCCCAAATGGAGTTTTCTTCTTTGTAAGAGAGTCGGACAAGTACATAGGAGATGGAGAATAGTTTCTTCCCCCTCCTCGTCAAGACAGCTTCAGCAAAAATCGTTTGAAAATACGCCAAGCCTTGTTGCATGCCTGCCTATGAGACAGTGTCCTGTGATGACACCTATTGTAGCATTGATGTGCTTCTTACCAAGGGAGATCAAGTATCTAGAACGTTTTAGATCCAGCTTTGGCCAGATCTCTTTTGTTACTAGACTAGATTGGAATACCTAAATAATACTTAATTGGAAGCATAGGTAGTGTAGTTCCGTGTTTGGCTAATGTCGTTTTCCATTGGTTTCACTCGGGGATTCACTCATTCTGCAAACCAATGGAACAAGAAAATTGCTTCTGGTTGAATGCAGAAAGGTATGGGTGAAATGCCAAAAAATAATCTACGGCTGCTGTTAGCTGGTTTGTGTAAAATACATGAATCACACATGTGTGAGTGCTCCTTGAGTGGATTCTGACTTCAAATCGAGAAGCAAATTTCTCTTCTCAGAATCACCAGAAGAGTATTTTTTGTGCCAATGGAACGGTTTCAGAAGTGATTTTTTCGATTCCGGACTCTCCCGGACGCTTCTTTTTGCCCAATGGAAAACGACATAAGTATGACAGATAAACAATGTAGAAATGTTTTTTGTATAGGTGTATTTAACATACGGATGCTAGCTCCAGGTGCATTAAATACGTTATAAGAGTTTATAAGCATTCCATAATAAAGAAAACGTTACAATAATGTTCGATATATTTCTTACCTATGTACCGACTAGGTTTTACATTCAATTTTCAAGCGGGAAGTTACAATGGGAACCGAGTGCTTACAGCAATTACCTACATATTTTCTTTAATATCATAAGGACATACTAAGCATCTCCACCATGAAAAGGTAAAAAAAGAAAAGGGGTTAACAAATATATATGCGGTAGGATAGATATTAAAAGACATTCATTTTGTGGGTATCTTTATTTATACTTTGCATACTTTATTTCATGGTAACTGAAACCCCAAACATTGAACGCTTTTGTATCCAAATGAAAATATTGAATAATTGCTTATTCGAAGAAAATATAAAACAAAATACTTGAAACTAGGTTTCTACATCTGAATACAAAGCAAACAAATTCAAATAAATCTACAACAAAAAAATCATCACCCATTTCCCACCCACTCTCATTATCAATGTTTCCCCCACATTATCAACGTATATCTCGTTGTTGCTTTCTTGACTTTATCAAACAACAATAATAATTTCTAGTATGTATCTACCGAAAAACCAAACAAAACGAAATAACAACTTTTTGTCATTCCCTGTTCAAACAGCTTCAGCGAGCGAAAATCTGCAAACTACAGATTCTCCCTAGAGAGTAAGTTTACTCAAAAAGAGAGTAACGCCCTGTCGGATATTTCGTGAACTATATTGCATATGTGGGCGTGAGCTCTAAAATAAAATTAAAAATGCAGTTAAATAGTAAACTTTTCAAAATTCCAATTTTATTATTTAATGAACCAAATAAGTAATTTTTATTCATTGAGCAGATAAACAAATATTCAAAGAGCATTCTCTTTTTTACAGATAAAAAAATAGTTCCTTGTTCCTTCACAAAGATTGTTTGCTTTTAGTCATATTAACATGCAGTTTTAAGCCATTTAACAAAAAAAATCGAAAATGTGGCTCAATGACTACCTGCATAAGCCCTTTGGCAACGAAATGAAATCATAAAAAATATAAAAAAGTTTCATCTAGGGATTGCCCCACCGGGGCGAAATTAAAAACGCCGAAAAAAGGATGTTTTTGGGACTTTACGCAATATCAAAGTCGAAAAATAAAATTGTGCTTCAATAGTTACCTGCGTCAATGTACCGACTATTGAAAACCGTTTACTCCGATCGATTATCTCTTAAGCCCTGCAAGCCAAATCGGGGCAAAAAATCGTCTACGCCAGCCACCCAGCCTTAATTTTGACTGAATATATTTTTTTAACGATTGTCAATAACACTTTTTTTTCTTAATCGTTTATAGCGCGACTTCGAGCGCATCGCAGCCAAACGAAATTTAGCTCCTGCTTTAATCAGTCGTATACCATTGCAAAAGAGCATTTCAACGCCATCGATAGCTCCGCTGCGAATACCGAGTGCCAAAGAAGAAAACAATATTACAACGTAAGTTTCACGTATCTAAATAAAAAGTTTTACATTTCAAATTTAGCTTTTACTTATTTTGCATCTAATATTTATAAAAGATTTTTTTTAAACAATATATGTGCACTCTTAATGCAAATGCTTAACGCTTATAGAATAAAAATACAAAACAGAAGAAATTACCACTTCTTTTAGGTATATGTACACATATTTTTTATATAAAGTTATTTATTTTATTGTACAGTCGAACGTTTTGTTTTTAGATGTAGATTTTAGGTATTAAAATATTTTTTTGTTATTTGAAAGGCTCATGTGTGCCATAATGTATGGAATAGAATATTGTTCAAATGACCGCCGCGGTTTCTTACGGTTGCACGGATCTGAGTGATTTAATTTGATCCGGCTGAATTTGAGTGAGTGATGGCGTTGGGTATTAAGGGTAGCGACCCATAAGAAATAGTCTGGCGGGGTTAAATCGCTCGACCTTGGTGGTCCGTTCAAGTCACCTTTGCGAGAATGTCTGTCGGGGCGTCTGCCGTGTGGCATTTAGCCTCTTCCTTGGCGAACCACAGGTTATCTACCTGCAAATCGTTCATTTTGCGCCAAAGAAGTCGGTTAGCATTGTTCTGTAGCGCTTGCCGATGATGGACTGACCAATGAAACCTCTGGCCGTACCAAAATCAAGAACAAACAGCGACTTTTTGTGAAACCTCCTGCGGGTTGGTTGAAGCGTTTAAAATGCTGTACGAAACAAGGCTTACAACTGTGACAGGCACTGGCTTCAACCATCCTACGCCGCATTTTGTACGATGGTTTGCATTTATTTCCGTATAAGGTATAATTGACTCGAAGAATATTTCCGACAAACCGTCCACGTAGATTGGAATTCGTGGGGTTACATATTTTAAAAGCAGAGTGTACGCCAACAAGCCTTATTGACGAGCTCAAATAGTGATGCTCGAAAAAGGGATGGAAAAAAGTGCACATTTTTCTTTGGTCAATAGAGACGGTCACTTGATTGATGTTCTATTCAAAAACCAGTCCAGTAAAATTGTAAAAGACCAAATTAAAACAAAAATATAGCTTAAACTCACATACCGACATTAAAGATGGCGCATGCTGTAACAATGCGAATGTTTAAAATGGTTATTAGTAAGGTGCGTCTGAATTGTTGCTAGGCCTGTTCTTAAATATATTAGTTTAGGATATTTCTTAGTTTGACTAGTCCGAAGGCCAATTCTCATTGCTTAATTAGTTATAATTTTGCTAAATTAATTTTAGAAAATGAGTGCTGTTGCCATATGCTTTTTTTTGGATTGAAAATTAGCTTAAGCAATTTTTTACTTTTGTATATAAATGTATTAAATACGTTTTTAGTAACTAAAAACCAACACATGCACTCGAATTCCGAGGTGATTTGAACTTATGCGGATTTCGGTTTGCTTAGTTCACTTTCATGTCGTTTTTTTTCGAAACAAGAAGTGCGAAGACGGAAGTGAATTCGCCCAAAAGTCACCACAAACGCGCAAACATTAAACAAACCGAAAATCCGCACAACTTTAAATCCAATCGGAATATCTTGAATGCAATAAACATTCATACATAACACTGAAGTAGAAAAGAAGAACACACATTATCAAAAATAAAAAAAAACAGTTGTTGTTGAAGCATTCTTTAATTGCTAAATAAAAAATAATATGTATCAAAATTGGCTTTAAATGAAAAATACATTTTTGGTTTTTTATTTGTACATACATATTTATTGATTTTCTTATTGTTTATGGTCTTTTATTTTTATTTTTCGTTTCGTTTCTTTGCTCATTTTCTTCTTAATCGAATCAATCACAGATCAAGACATCTGTCTGATAGTGAAGACGACAATCAAGATGATCGCTCATTATTGTGTGTGCATGATAAAATGTAAGTACACGTCTTAATTTTTGTAAAAAAAAAATAATAATAAACAAAAAAATTGCCCAACAATGTTGAGAAGTCGAACATCATTCGCACAGAAATTGAATCGAATGTCGATTTCTTTACGAATATGAAGAGTACACGTCGAAAGCGCAACCCTTATTATTTATTTTTTTGTAAAACACTGAAATGCTTTCAATATGCGATTCAATCTATGTATGCACAGTGTCATTCGTGTCCTACTTTTCTTTTGTAATATTTTTAAATAATTAAACAAAAATCCTTAATCAAGAAAATATGCCGATGAAAATCTGTATTAAAATGTGTGCGTTTCCAATTGCAGTGAAGTTTACGATCATCCAGAGAAACGACGAAAACGAGGCTCCCTCTTCTTTCGCAAGAAAAAGGATAAAACAAAAACCAAAGGACAATCAACTACATGTGATGGTAAGTAGTACTGCTTGCGATTTGGTTGAACATGCGATTTATTTGCCTTTTCCTCTCCCTAGCATGCGGCACTGTAATAAACCTGTCAACCGTAAAAGATCATCAGTTTGAGTGCAAGGGGAAAAACTCACAAAAGCAATCCTCCAAATCGAATTCGGGAAAGAAGAGTTCAGCGACAAGGTAATTTTCTTTCCCTACATATTCCCTTGGCAAAACTATTTTATATTTTATATATATTAAAATACCAACAAAATATACTCCAAAAATAAATATATTACTAACAAGAAGAAAAAAAACAATATATATACGTATTGTATCGTGTGAATGGATTTAATATTTTCTTTTTAAATATGTTTTGAAAATTACAAACAGAAAAACCGAAACGTTACATGGAAAATATTCAAACATATACAAATTTTTTAATGCATTCAGTGCGAATAGCAATTGTTATAGTATTTTTTTTTTATTTAGTTTTAAGATTTAATATGTCATGCTTTTTGTAAGAATTAATATTTGAAAAGCGTGTGAGATACATATATACATATATTTTATTCCCAGCTAGCGAATGCACATGATCATGTTGCTTTAATTATAACCGAGATTTTTTTGATTTTTTTTTGCTCTTTGTGGTATAAGTTTATGTTTTTGCTTTAATTTATTTGTGTATTGTAATAATTTTTAAACAATGGTGGATGGACTAAACGGTTTCACAAATTCTTGCTCCATTTTCCAAACAGAAATGCAAGTTTTGCCTCTTCCGAAATCTATTGAACCAGAAGCGATTCACGTAACAAAACACGAGTTTTCAATAAATTAATAATAAGACTAATTCTTAAAATAAGTAAAGCTTTCTTTTGCTGTCTCCTTGATAGTTTTTTAAACAAACTGCACTTACATTTTAAACAACTGCTAAAAATTCAAAGATTTATGTATTTGGCTTTTAAGAAACATTACATCTCTCTAGTTTTATACCATTCTTGGGAACACGATGTTGCAAACACGCATAGGAGACCATCTTGTAACTATGGTAGTTTGAAGGTTGAAAGGGTTTGCTTTCTTATTAATATTAAACTAATAAAAAAGCTACGCAGCCGGTAGGATTCGAACCTACGCTCCCAGAGGGAATCTGATTTCGAGTCAGACGCCTTAACCACTCGGCCACGACTGCTAAGTAACCAGTCGTTCATTCTTCCAGCAATAGCCATTAACAAATAATACGTCAACTTTCTTAGCTCTTTCTTCTCACCTACCCACCCTTATTGTCAAAACAATTTTCTGCTTCGATGCTATCAGTTCGCACTTGAACTGAGATAACATATTACGATAACATTGGTTTCAAATAAGAAAGAGCAAGAAGCTATTTCCCGTAAAGACTTAAGGAATCATATTACGCATTCTTTAAAAATGTAATCTAAGAACAAGTAGAAACTTTCTTCGACCCACTACTATGGTCTATGGAAATCTGCTATCAAGTGTCATTTTCTTAAGGGAAGTCCGCATTGGATAGCTTTAAATTGTAATTCAATTAGGTGAATTTCATAAGTAATCGCAAATTAGCATTACGTTTAACTAATATATCGTTTATCGTGACCATAATAGATTAGTAACCCATTTAGGCATTTGAATTGAATTTTCTTTCGTCAACAAGCCCACATAATCCAATTTAGCCTTTAGACATTTGTAAGGACGGTCTATTCCATAATAAGACCTCTTTTAATTCCTCCATAAATCGAACTGACTTGACTCGCATATCAAATCAAGCGGTCTAACAGATTGTATGTAAAATTCTACAGTTGACAATATACAAATTGAAAGTGTTGCCGCTGTTTTCCTTCACATTTAGCCTTACTAGCAAAGATTTTGCGTGTCGACTGTAAAATTAAAAATTATAATCGATTGTGTCGAAGGGAAAAATTGTACATAAAAATAAACCCAACCACCACCAAACGAAACAATTTACTTTTAATTTACACTTTACTTAAGACCCAATTTGATTAAAAAGAGTTTTCTTTTGTTTATAAGAAAAAATGCACCCAAAACCGGATTGAACTAAATTTTTGTTTTCAAAACAACCAAGCAAAATATTTAATTTATTTTTCTTTTGAAAATCCCAATAAAAAAAACCGCGAACGTTTTCATTCCCAATATAGAAGTCGCTTTGGCTGGCAATAATAATAATACAATTTATAGAATTGCTTGAAACTTTGTTATATGGACAAATGAAAAGAACAATTCAATTCATGCATTTTTATAATAACTTTGCACTTTAATAAGCAAGTTTAGTTGTTTCTTTATTTTTTGATTTCGTTTATTAAAACATCGTTCATGCTTTGTATATAAAACATTTCTTTTTTTTCATTTATAAACGAATCAAATTTTATTAAAAAAAAAAGTGTAGTGGGCACATGCGAGAAGTAAATATTATAAATACATATATCATTATACATAAAATATAAATAAATACCTATTGGATAGAAATATGCACTTAGCTAGATTAGCAAAATGCTAGAATATTAATTAAAAGAAAATTTGGTATATTGGTCCATGGATAAAACGCCACAGCATATACGAGGTAACTATATTTATACAAAATATGCATTTAACTATTATAATTATATCAAAAATAAGTACATATTCCGAAATAAAAATACATAAATGCCTTTTTTTAAATTTATATATTTTTCTTAATTTAATTTTATTAAACGTTTGTTTTGTTTTTTTATAAACATGTAATAGAATAGAATAGAGGTGTACAAAATAAATACTACACAAGTAACTTTTCTGCGTAAAAGTATTTGCGTCACGTAAGATTTGTACTTGCTAACCGACATTTGCTAGTTAATTTATTTGAGTACATTTTAGTAACATAGGAGTAAAAAGTTAGAAGGATGAATATGTTCGGTCCATGATATTTCTTCTGCACAGATGGATGAAGTATAACTGTCTTAAATAAGCTTCTCAACTCAGTTCCCCGCAAGACATATCATTCGGGCCTAGCGAGGTATCCGTCGGAAGGGAAAATTCTCCGATTTTATACGATTCGGAGGTTTTTTGCTTCGAGGTATTCTGCGGAACATCTATTCGGAATTTTTCTCCGACATTTTCTAACGCATATCAGCGAATTACGTTGAAGTGCGATGAAGTGCATTTTTTCAATTTTTGACAGCTAGGTTCCGGTATCCTCCGACAGAAATTGGTTGCGGAATTTTTGTACGATTTGGATTTGAGCCTCCGAGAGAGTATGCGTTGCGGAGAATTTTCCGTTCCGACGGATACCTCGCTAGGGCCGATTATTTTAGGTCGCTTTCATCCGTTGTGCAAGAAAAAGGAAATGAAAGGAAAATGGCTACGAGTAATAATAAAAGAAATGTTTACTCAGTCAGAAATTCTTCAACTAGATTTGTAGGGTACACCCCTCCGTTAATGTCAATTGAAAAATTTATTAACATAATCTACCAAAAAAGAGACTTGCGCTTCGCAGAGTGTTTAAAATCATAAATGTCTTAATCTTTGAGAAAAAAAACCTAGTAAACTGCAAATCTCAACTCATCCGTATCTATGAAACAATTAAAATTCAGTACAACTCATCGATATGCATTAAAGTTGTGTCCCAAATGTAAATGACCGTGTCCGAAGGCGATGTCCTATATCTCAAAGATTTGTCCGCAAGCCACCCAGTAGTATGGTGGAACAAAGTTATTCAAAAGAACACCATTGCAAAGCTGAACAAGTTACCACGCCTCGCATGCCTGGGCCTTTCTGGCGCAGTCCTACAGTGACTATACGCAGCTCAGCAAGCCTGGCACAAGAGGAAGAGATAAACCTTAGTGACCATCCGGAGCTAATGACCCTTACCTCGGAACTTCCGGAACTTGACATGATCTGCGCGTTAACTGACCGACTGCCAAAAACTTTATGCTTCACCAGAAAATTTTCCACTGAGAAGCATGCGTTAGCAATAACCCACCTTACCGCCAAAACGACCTAAAGTGGTATACGGATGGTTCCAAAATTGACTCGGGTGTGGAAGCTGGCGTACTTGTGCCAAACCGCAGTGTATCAATGGGGAAAAGCCCCAGTGTATTTCAGGCAGAGCTCCATGCCAATGCGCATACCTCATCATTTCTTCAGGTATAAAAGGTGCAAACATCCATATATTCACAGACGGTCAAGCAGTTATAAATGTCCTTAGCTCAACAATCATTGTCTCAAAATCAGTCATGCATTCCAAACTCTCGGCGCCAGAAGCGAAACCAAAATAAATGGTTTCCGGACACGAGGGCGTTGAAGAAAAAGCTGACAAACTTGCAAGGATAGGGTCAGAGACCCCTTTTATTGGACCAGAACCTTTATACCCTGTCACCAAATCAGTAATTAACTCCATCCTAAAAAGCTGCGAACACAAAATGTGTATCAAGCAGTGGGAAGACATCCGAGGCCTCAGACAAGCCGAAGGACAATCCTACCATGCAAAAAAATGCGAAAAAAAATGTTAAACCTCAGAAGACACGATATAAAAAACCTTGTAGGATATCTAACTGGTCACCACGGTTTGCGATACCCCCTAAACAAAATGCATATAGTCAACTCCCCGAAGTGCCGGCTATGAATCTGAATCTGAAGAAGACGAAACAGCTGAGCACATCATGTGCGAATGCCCAGCTGTGCATATGAAATCTTTATTAGAAAAAATCGTGACTTTAAAAATTAATACGTTAACTGGTCTAAAGGCGATATTTGAATTGGTTCTGAACATTTGAATTGCTCGCAATTAATTCCTAAATGTTTGACATCAGGCTATTACTCTGTATAAGTTTCCTTCGTCAGGAGTACCGACTGCCTAGCCTATTGCTTTAATTCAATTCACGTCAATTTAAGACCAGTAAATTGCTTGCTGAAGATGAGACTTCAGTGGCCATTATATATATATTTATTTTTTCAATCTGTAACCAATCAGTTTTATGTTCCTTACACTATCTTTAATAAAGATTAAATATTTTCTGCATTTGAGGACATTTTCTCGCCCACTACGCTTTTTACAAAATCAAAAAACAATATGTAAAACAACATCACGTTTGTATGAAGTAGATTTGGATTTATTTTTCGGTTTTTTGTTTTGTTACATTTTTGTGTTTTCTCTTCTTTTTAATTTTTGTCAAAATTGTCACAAAATTATTATGCATTAAGAAATTGAAAAAAAAAAACAAGAAAACAACAACCAAAAAAAAATACGCTTTTGAAATACAAAACAAAAAACAAATTCAATTAATTTTTTTGTTGATATATTGCATTTTTCAAAGCGGCAAGAAAATGACCGGATGCTACTCTCCTTGGAGATTGGTTGCTAACAAATTAGGCGTGACTTCACATCACGCTAGGTAACATAAAAAACAAATAACCCCACCAGAGAAACATCAGAAAAAAACTAAAATAAAAATCATTAAAACAAAATGTTTAAACAAGAAAATTAAGTTTTTTATATCATATAATCAAGATGAGAGTATTTGCTTAAAAACAATTGTTCATTTATGTTGTTTTTCTTTCGTTAAATTGTCTCTAATAAAACACAGAATATAATTTTCCTATATAAATTCTCCAGAGTTAAACAATCACAATCAAAAAGAAATTTTTATTTTTGTTCTGAGTTGTACGTGCTTTATTATTATTTTCTATACTAAAAGTATTGTTTATTCGTTAAAAAAGGAAACAAACAAACAGCAACAAAAATTTTGTTCTTCACACTTCTTTTCCTCTTCAGCTTCGATTGGTTTCTCACAACAAACTAGACAACCAAAACTTTGTTCTCTCTCTCTCTCTCTCTCACTCTATCTCTCTCTCTCTGTCTTATTTGAAAACAGTTCTTGTGATTTATATTTTATACTGAGCGAGAAAAATGTTCTCCGTCTCTATGAGTTGATTAGTTTTTATTGACAAGTTTGCAATATTATTTATTTAAATGTTACAATTTTGCCATCCTTGTAACAAATTAGTGCGTTAGAAGTTGTCTATATTTAAAAGTTAAATTTTCATCAAAGGGTCTTGTTTTTGATGTAACAATTATGTATGTTAACTGAATGAAGGTGATACTCTTCTTGCTATGAAACAAACCTTAACACCCGCTCAAACTTCCTCAAATTTAATATTCTTCAGAGCTGTGTCCTAAGAGCAAAACTTGTAAATGTTTTTAAACGTGTCAATCGAAGTGCCAACCTTCATAAGTTAAATGATTATTGTATGACATAGATTCCGATAAAATTCCAGACGTACTTGAATGCTATCAAGGTTAATTTTGCAAAACTTCAAAGTTATATTGGAGTATAGTGACTCCGTTTCAATCGCTTCACAGGCCACGTTCCCCTGGTTATGTCAACATAGTCAGAATGAAAAGGATGTTAAACAATATAAAAAATTATCCATTGTGATCTAAAAGAAATTGAATAATTTAAAATAATCATATTAAGTAGCGCCTTATGTAACTATTAATTCATAGGGCGTTACTAATACAAATTTTTAATATTCACCTAAAATGTATAATAGGTCACAATGGCCGCGTTCCACTGACCCGCTAGATGATAAGCGGCCGCTCAATTTCATATAAAAAAAATTGACATTTCACCATTCCCTAGACGTTTAACACTTTTGGTGAAATGTCATCTAGCGGGCAGTGGAACGCGGCCAATTTATAGCATGGAAAAAATTCACAATAGTGACGTTGGCCACCAATATTTTTTTACAAAAATAAATAAGAAGAAGGAAAGTTTTAGATCGTAAGAACGACTCTACGTTTTAGCTTTTGAGCGCGAGCTTCCAAAATCTCTAGAATTAACGTCACTATTGTGAAATATTGCTAAAGGAAAACAGATCCGGCCCATTCAAATTCAAGCGACGGTCATACTTTTATTGTTACATCAAAGCAAAAATAGAACTCTCTCGTTAAAAATAAATAGTTTTTTACTTGTGTATTATATTTCAATGTTAAATTTAAATGTTATATTTAAAATGTTAAAACGTTATTCTTATACCTTGTTTCTACTGATGAGGTTTAGTCAAAGTGGTTGTTTCATCACTTGTAGTGACTTTATTTTGGCAGCTCTAACAAAAATTGTCATAAGCTGTCAAATTTTTACTGTCCTTTTTACTGTAGTTTTAATGCTTCTACAATGTAAATATACAAGAAAACCTGAGACGTTTGGGGAGAAGAAAACTCAGAGATGTTGTCAACTTCTTGTTCCACAATCACAGTGACAAGGCTAATCTGTTATATTTTGCTAAATCTTCTAAGTGGAAACATGGTATTAATTACACTCGACATGGGCGTTTTTGGAAACATCAAACAATTGTATGCGATTATCAAATTAACGTTTTAATGAAGCGAATTTTGCTTCCTTAATCAAATAAATGTAAATGACGCTCACGAAAACGCCTTCTCTCTCTCTCTCTGAACTCTTCATGCGCTAATATTTTTGTGATGCCAGTATAACACTCGCATACACTGAGTCTTATAATTTTCATACACGCTGTTTTACTCGTCCATTCATTTACACTTTGTCTTCTGTTATACACTTCGTCTTATACTCTTATACACACCGCCCTATACTAATACTAGTACACGCTGTCAACAAAACACACTTGCAAGTCTTTTTCAAGACAACACACTCAACTTCTGTAAATTGAGCAATGTGAAGTCTGTCTTAATTTTGGCTTAAAACAAAACAAAAAAAAAGATATATTCAAAATTTGAAGTTACTATTGGTAGTGTTATTGTATTTTACAATTTTATTTCATATATTATTTAAGCAACCAAAATTCAATCTTCGTTTCTCTTAATTTATTTATTGATCGGCCTTTGAGTACGAGTATTTAATTTGTTCGCAAAATTCAATTATTTTCCTCGTGGCACTGTCATTTCTCTAAATAATTGATATTATCTTCGAATTATGGTTTAAACTATGTTCCACATTGTTGAGCCCTATTACCTCTTGCTCTCTGTTATTCATTCACTCTGTCTATGGTAAAAGGAACTATTCTATACTATTGTTGAAAGTTCATTTTAATGGTGCATTTTATTGAATTAAATTGTTTTCGTTTATTAGTTTATTTAAATTGTGTTTTTTTTTTGTTTTTCAACTGTATTATATATGCATGTAAGCAATGTTTGTTATAAACTATTTTTAAAATATCTAAATGTGCACTTTGATGTCTGTGAGTTTTTATTCAATGTAAAAGGACTCTTACCGTAAGTCTCAGTAGCTCTACTTGTTTGAATAAACAAAAAGGTATAAACGTGTTTTCTTTAAACTTTCCATACTTTCCTTTAAATCTTACATAAATTTAAACAAAAGCTTAAACAAATATTATTTGTAAGCCAGTTTGACATCGAATTTGACAGGCAAATTAATGATTTGGTTATTTCCAAGGATTTTTGAATAAATTTTACTATCACCAAACTGCCAATCGTTTTTTAAATGTATCGTGGGTCACAATAGTTCAATTTCGGCTGTCATTTAATTGACGAATAGCCCTTCTTAAGGTCTGAAAATGCATTTACATGACAAGAACAAGTTAACAAGCTGAATTGACAAACAAAACGTCACTTCTTCAAATATTAATACTGAACATTTGTTGACAATGGCCGCGTTCCTCTACCCGCTGTTCATCTAGCACAAAATATCCCAGATGAAGGAACGCTAGCGCAGCGGCAGCGGCAAATTTTGCAAACGTTTGAACGATTTGCCTTTGACTGGTTGGTTTTTTCTCTCTCTCTCTTTCAATGCAGCGCGTAGTTTTGCGCTAGATTAAGAAATTTCCTTGAAAGGGATATTTCACAAAAAGTGCTAGATGTCTAGCGCCTATGGTGATATGTCAACTTTTTTTATATGAAGTTTGACATGCCGCTGTTCATCTAGCGGGCAGAGGAACGCGGCCAATGTGTTGATAGTGTTGCAATTCAAGTGCAATGTTGCCTTTTAATTCGTGTAAATTTCTCAATGAGGTAGGTACGCAAAATAAAAAATAGAAAAGACCGGGAACATTTTTTCAATTAAAAATTGCTGTAATTGCAAACAATATTTACGAAATGTTTCAGTTTTAATGTGGACTAAAATAAACGTCAGTTTACGTTATGGCCAACATTTTGGAAGCCAATTTCTCTCACTTGTACATGTGTAGGGTTTTTGTTCATAACATTCAGCACATTTTCTACAATTCTAAGCGATTTGCAAAATTCAACAAATGTGCGTATTGTCTGCAATGTTATTCTTATTATCCTTGTTTGAATAAAGAATCATCGAAATTGGTTTACAACTTTTGTTGAATATAGAGCTGTTTTACTCTACCAAGTTGAAGAGTTAACAAAAAAAAAAAACCAAACCAAATCCAAGTTGTGCCCGCCTATTTAGAACTCAAAAAGATCGAAAAAATGCGTTCGTTTTAAGTGATCATTTTAAAATAGAAACTAGTAGCCTTGAGCTTAAAAACTCAACTCCTTTTTAGCCGTTGTGAGAATAATGGATCTAGATTTAACATAACCTTATAAAATAAAAACTAGGTTTTCTACTTAAATTTAAACTTAAAGAAAAGAATTTTCTTTCGATTTCGTTGAAGGATTTGAAAGAATTTCAGGTACTCACTTGAATGTGGCAGTCTGACAGCAGTTATGTCAGGTTTTTTTTCACACATCTACTATACATTCTGCCGTTTCAAATTAAACATCAGATTGTGTTTGCGGGTCTAAAATAAATGTAAGTTATCCCTTCCTTCAAACTGGCTTACAACCCCCTGGCATTTTTTTCACAACTCACCCCTCCTCATGCCACACCATCAGCTAAAATTAGTCTTAGACTAAACATGTTTTTTATTTGCTCTTTAAATACCTTTGTTTCATTTACAAAAACAAAATACGTTTGCAAACTGCTTTTGTTCTAAAAAAAATCTTTTTTATTGTAATGTTATGTTATGTTTCGTTTATTATTATTATTATTATTTAATTCGTTTTGTTATGGCAGTGTTTATTTCCATTATACACATTATTTTTGTTTTTACGCTTGCATTTTCTAATTTAGCCATACTTCGCATCATGACGATGGCCGGGATTACTATGATGGACATTCGCAAAACGAACATTCAAAGTAAGTATCGCAAACACGCTACTACTCAAATCAGACATATGACAGTAACTGTTTTAATTTCTTAAATCTATTTCGCTTTCTTATTCCTATAATATTATAATACTCTATTTGAATTTGCTTTGATTTGTTTTGTTTTGTTTATTTGCGACTTGATTGCTGTTTTTTGAGATCAATGTATGTGTTGAAACAGGATAACTTTTCAATTTTATTTTTCATTCCACTATAATAAACGAATATGCCACCACCAGCATCTACTGTATATAGATATATAAAATATTGAGATACACTCTGACACGAAGAAAACTCTATATAACTGAACTGACAATTGAATAAATAAATTTATAGATTGTATATAACAAGACGTGTTTTTTTTGTTTATTATTTGTTTTTTATATTTTTTATTGCAGTTATTCAGATGAGACGCCTTTAATTCGAGTGGAATTCCTAAATGAACCACCAATTGGGCCGCATGATTTAGGCGCTGATCCGGCATTAGGTATCGCACTCGATGAGCACGACTCATGGAGTCCAAGTGTGCCGAAAGAGGTCGTTAAATCGCTTAAGGATAAACAGGTAATAGCAGAAATTATTTGCAAATGCATCTACTGTATGTGTACGTAATTTTTCATTGGAGCAGGTTAAACGTCAGGAACATATTTATGAGTTCATAATGACGGAGAAACATCACTGCCAGACCCTTCTAGTCATGCAGAAAGTGTTTGTCGAAAGTCTGGAGAGGCATTTCGCTGGACTGCATATTAATCGTATGTTCCCTCGGCTTGCTGAGTTGACTGAATTGCACACGTGGTAAGTGAATTATGTCACTGAAGTGGCAGAGAGTCCTTTCCAACTGACTTTAATATTTTTTTTTACTTTATTTTACAGCTTTCTGAAAAAACTTCGTCAAAAACAAAGAGAGAATTACATAGTTGATAGCATTGCAGACATCCTTGTGGATTTCTTCTCATCGACAAATGCACAGAGGCTAAAAGTTGCTTATGGTAAGTTTGCAGTTCAGAAATAATTCATAAAAAAGGTTCCACATACGACACAGTGTACTGCTGTAAAAATAAATCTGCCTCCTTTGCTTTTGGTCTATAATACTTTATTTCGAACCATTAACAGAAATGACTGGAATTGTTGTTTTTTTTCGATTGCCTTTTGCAAAAGACTCGACACCTTCTTTTGTAGTTGCATATGTACATGCACCTCCTTCGCGTTTCACTCTGGTTTCGAGGAATGACAAAATTCTTCAAATATTTACTTCTTGTGACTACCGGCCACCACGTGACTTTATTTAGTACAATAAACCAAGTCTATAAGCGCATAATTGTACGTTGTGAACTATTCCCTCTCATTCACACATGACATCATCGACAAACAATAGAGAAATCACCATCGTCGATGGTTTGGTTACATCGCATCAAAAATGACCCACTTGCACACTCGCAAGGTAATTAAACCCACGCGACCTTTCTTTCAATTTGAACTGAGTGCGCCCCTCTAAATCGCTGGCACTTCGTTCATTATCGCATACATGCGACGCGCCGTTCACACTTAACAATTGTGCATACCCCAGCGAAAGCATATATTATTAACACTATGTAATTCGATGAGCTATTCGCATATATGCACCGCGTGCATACAGTGCATAAACGGTTTCCTCTCTAAAGCTATTAAATGTTATACGACAAACACCTCCTTCTACTTTTTCAGGTGAATTCTGCTCAAATCATCGTTCTGCGCTCGATAAATTCAAATTTTGCATGACAAGCGATCAAACATTTGCCGAATGGTATAAGCATTGCCTGTCCAATCCGCTGCTGAAGAAGAAAGGCATTCCCGAGTGTATACTGTTTGTGACGCAGGTGAGTTTGAAAAGCGAATAACAATAACACAGAGACATTAACTCTTTGATTTTGTTTATTGCAGCGTCTAACAAAATATCCCCTACTAATCGATCCGTTGCTGAAGAGTTCACGTGAGGATCGTGTCGAACAGGAGAAACTACAGAGAGCAATGAATCTGGTTAAGAGTATGTTGGTTGATGTTGACGCTTGTGTAGCGGAGAAGGAGAAACAGGATCGTCAGTTGGAGATCTTTCGTCGCATCGATGTCAAGTCGTATGCGATGTACAAGAACAAACAGTTTAGAAAGTCGGAGATTTGTGTTGGCCCCCAAAGGCGTTTGAAGTGAGCAGTGACTTTTTTGATTGATAAAAATTGAATTGTAATTTTTGTTTGCTTGTTTCTTTTCTTCGCAGATTTGAAGGATACGCTATGTTGATGCAGGGACGCTCGAAAATGCAAGTTGTACTGGTTGTGGTGCTCTCTGATTGTTTATTCTTCCTACAGGAGAGTTCACACAATAAATACACATTCTTCACCCCGGAAAATAAGGTGGGTTAATTTTTGTGGTCATGGGAACAATTTTTAAATAATCGCGTGCGCTTTGCTTCCAGGCTGGAGTTGTATCGCTACAGAAGCTGCTCATACGTGAGAAAGCCGGAACTGAATCCCGTGGTATTTATATTATTTCCTCGAATCCTGCGTTTCCCGAGATGTATGAACTCAAAGTACAACAGCCAAAGGATAAGAATGCCTGGATTCAAGCTATAAGGTAAGTTCAATGAAATAGATTCCATGCGTTTTATAATTTGTTTTTCTTTTACAGAGCCGCTGTTCTCGAGTGTCCTTCGGATGATATCGAAACCGATGATCTTACAGCCGAAGAGAAGCAAAAACTAATTGACGCCAAGCAAGCAAATATGAGAGAATTGATTGGTAAGTTCGGATGATCTAGTTTGTTTGTTATATCAGTAAAAGTGTAGCGCAATATATTTAAGCTTTCATAAATATTGTCTTTTAGAATTGAGATCATTATTATTTTGATTTTCCTCATTCGCTTTTTCCATGTTTCTCTTCTCACAATGTATATTCTTTTTCATCTTCAATATTAACTAACCACATCCGAAAATAACAATGCTTTTGTATATTCTTTGTATTGCTTAAAATTATGCTATAGCTATGGGAAATAGCGAGCTCGAAGGTAAGATTTTGTAAAAAAAACGAGTGCTAAATTATCCTTAAACACTACATTTGTACATAGATATTTACGCGGAAAAGATTTGTATATACATATTAGACTATTGAGTTGGACACAATATATATTAGTAGTCAAAACTTTAGTACTAAAAATTGTAGTTTCCTTACTATTTTCCATGGGAAAGGCCTTTGAGTGTCATTACACTCTGCAATCTGGTCACGGCGTTGTTTTCTGCGAATGTTCACTCGCAGTAACTTTAAGTTAACATGATGTAACGCCGATGTAACATATTGTTTGACCTAGATGTTGTTTAGATCTGTACCTCCAGTAATACATAATAGTTTTGTTTCTGTTCGTGGCACATGATGAACCGGCGTAATGCTTGCTTTGGTCTTCGCTTAAATAGACAAGTAGACATTTGATCTTTCTGTAACCTCAGTTATATTTGCATTTTCTTGTAACTTGTGCAAGAAGCTGGAAATGAAACTATAGGGCGGTGTGCTTCCATCTGTAAATGAAATGATATTTAAATAAAATGTCTATAAAACTTTTATTAATGGCGAAATAATTTATACAAAAAAAAAAATTATCTAAATGACATGTGACAGTGCAAACAGAACTCTTATCCCTGTCAAACATCGACTTTGGGCTTCATAACATCTACATATGACGGTGGTGGTGTTTCCGGCCGAACCGATGGCGGTACTTCCGAATGCGTTGGTGCGTCTTCATACCGTGTAAAGGACACACCCGTTCGATAGCCGCCTGGAGAAACTAGATGCACCTGAGCTAGCCTCGAAGCAGATCGATCCCCAACAGCCTGTGGATAAATAAGGGGTTCCGTATGTTGGACGTTTTCAGGGTCCCCATTGCGAGTACCACTAAAGTGCTGACTCAAACGATTGCCCAGCAAGTTGCTCTGACTTAGGCGTCGAATCATACGTCCCGCGTTCTCATTGATGGTCCTGTAGTACTGATGGCGTGCAGGTCTTTCAAAAAATCTCGACACAAACGTGGCAAAGTCACTCTGATTCCCGTCGGGTGGTGTTCCCCTGCGTACGGGACTCGATAGTGATCGATTTAACGGTGGAGGATTTGCTGAACGACGATTTGATCGACGCTGTCTAAGCGGCACTGGTGGAGGAATTGGACGACGGGCAGAGGCTGCTTCAGCATTTGCAGCTAAAGAAATTATTTCATTTTCATTAAAAAAAAGAAGGTTTAAACCTTTTTTACTTACCCCGTCGTTCTGCACGCCGCTGTGAGATTTTCTTCTGTGTTGCCCAGCAACGCTTTATACAAATCCAACAACTTACGATGCAGGTGGTGACGGCAATCCCCAACGATATTCCCGTCAGGAACACGAAATGTAAGTCATTCAGTGTATACTGACCGTGAGGGTCGGATTTTTGTTCGGTTAAGATCCTGTTGTTGGCCAAGCAATTGCGATATAGTCTGCACACTTTGACGGGAGTCTGTTGTTCGCAAGAGAGCTCCTCTTCGCGCTCCAGATCGACTGGCTGCTTTGGCCTCCAGATGTCGTCTATTGAAGTAGATTCCTTGTGCACAATTTCGCTTGCGGGTGCTTCCATCATTCGTTCGAACATGTGAGCGCCCATGCTGCGGGCCTTTGCTCTTTCAAACATTGCACACGAGCTTAGTTTTGTCTCTACACTATGGTCTTTAAGGAATTGCAGAGTGGCTTCCAGGGCTTTATCACAGATCCAACGATTTTCTTCTAAATTAACCGCCTCCAACTGGTGCAGAGTATTAAAAGGTGTCGAACTGAGAGTTATCATTAGATTGTTAGAAACATCTACATCACGGAGGGCGGGCATCTCTCTAAACATCAACGGATATATGTAGGTGACTTGGGCGTCTTGCAGACCCAAATATCGAATGGTTGTACTTTTTAAAAATGGTTTATTCTGAAGTGACATGAATTTGTTGCCGGACAAGTCGAGTCGCGTTAGCTTTGTATTTGCTTCGAAAATTCGCTCGTCGAAGTATTCCAAGCGATTGTATGACAGATCTATGGACTTGACGTCTTTCAGTGGGCCGAATGCGTCTAGGTAAACTGTGTGAAGCGCATTGTGCGCAATAGTTAGGTTGACCACGTAGATAAGACCCTGGAAAAGAAGGGTGTTGTAAGTTTTTTTGTCTTTAAATTATGTTACGAGCTGTTAAATGAGTGTCTTGTGCAGTTGCATCATAGATTTTTGGCAATTTCGGACAAGCATCCGTTCTTTGTGTCCTTTAAAGTTTAGGATTGATTTATCAGCGAGAAAGGAAGTCAAATAATGATACACTAAGAGTAAAAGCACAAGTATTAAGTGAGAATTGTTATTTTGCCTAGTTTAAGCTAACGTACGATTACAAGAAATTGAATGTTGCGGCCAATTTCACTTAATCCAATTATGTTACAGTTCACCAGAACTTTTACTAATATAATAATTGTGTGCGATATTAAAGCCCCCCAAAGATTTTTTAATGAATACTCAAAGTTCCTCCTCATTGGTTGCTTGACAAACAAACAAAACACGCCTTATCTGTTCAGCGGCAAAAAAAAAACCCTTCAACTCACCTCAAAGCAGGTATTATCCAATATAGTGATGTCATTGTATGATATATCAAGCAATTCCACAGCAGATGGGACCTCTACATTTGGTGTTATCAACCGCTGGCCACTAACCAAATATGTATTATGAATCATAATAGCAAAATCGGAAATATCAGGGCACGACTTACCTGCAATCGGCGCGATTGAGGTTTTCAAACAAGTCGCACGTACAATATGCGGGGCATTGTCTTATTTCACTTCCCTTTGTTGTTTGTCCACACACTGTGATAATAACCGCGATGATTAACCATCTCAGTGTTTCTATTTTGATTGTCATTATTCCACTGATCTGAAGCACTAAAATACGGAAAAGTCTTTCAGAGTCATTTCCTTGCACCGTTAGTGTGTGTCTTCAAAAAATTACAAAATTTAACTAAACTCGTTGACAACTCATCGAGAAAGGTTGTTGGGAAACTCAAAAAAAGCTCGTTTTCCATTACTTATCGCTGTGAAACCTGTCTTATCTTATCTGGAAGAGATAAGGCAGCGCTATTGTGTACACCTTTCCAGTTCACTAAATTGACTCAACTGAGGGAAATCGCTTGCTGCCGTTGCCCTTAAGGAAATGCTTCAAATGCGACTGCAATCTTATCTCACAGTTTGTGTATCGCATCACAACAGAAGCGATCCTGACGCAACTTTTCCAAGTGGCTTGTCTGTTTATATTTGCACCAGTTCACATATGTTATGAAAATACGAACGATAGTTGACCCATTGTCATAAGGGAGCTCCTACGTAGATTGATGATTATTTTGATTTGTGTAGGGAAATTGAACGTGTTTTTGTTTTGTGTGTTTCGGTTGCTCTATTTATAGGCGCAAGTACTTGTTTAACCAGCAAGCGATAGTGCTGATAGATTGTCGTAAATTGGGGCAAGTGCATTAGATAATAAACCGTTTGCCAATCGGTTCGGAATATTCGACTGACGCAAATGTTACTGATTGTAAACTAGCGAAGCTGAGCTGATTATATTTAATTTTAAAAAATGTATCAAAATTTCCCGAACACAGATTTGTAGGCTTATAATAAAAATTTGTAACTCCTTACAGCGTAGGAGGGAACTCCTTTCTTCACTTTGCATGGAGTTTTACTTTTAAAATTAATTACAAATCACAGCAACTATCTGATTTGTCAGTTACTTCATGATCACTCATGAACGCTCCTTTGCCGCATTAGCTTTACTTCTAACTGAGATTAATCCAAAATCTGTTTTTTGCGGCTTTGAAAGAGGTGAATTCCTTTGGGCATCTCTAACATCATTCTAGTCGTAAAGTCCGCTAACTATTGATACACGCATAAGTCACAGAAAAGCTAAACACATTTGTACAGCACTTACCAACACATGCAGCTAAACTACACCCATTGCTCTCTTGTATTACACAACGGTTTTGAATGTCAATTAACTTTTAATTGCATTTGTAGATAAAATGCGTCAAAAGGACATCGAACAGGCTCTCATACTGGAAGAGAAAATCCTCTTACAACTCAGCCTACTTAAAGAGAAAAGACCCGAATCAACTATTCCAAGTGCCGAGGCGTTCTTATCGAATTTCGGAACCTATAGAGACTTAATTAACGATGACTGTGATACCATAGAAATATGGAAAAGAGTATTAAATACTGTTCAGGTAAGTCGGACGAAATTGTATCATTCTAACAAGTTTGTACAAATTTGTTTTGTTTTTCTAGGAGATCTACCAACTGGCATCGACCCTGTATACAGCAGCCACAGGTCTATCTGTGTCACGTTCCACCAGTTCCGTAGGTGAGAAACAAAGCGACGCATACTCCTCACCTACGTTGCCCAAACGAGCCGAAACATTTGGTGGATTCGATGAGAAACGAAGCAAGGTAGAGATTTTGAATAAAATCAGTTTTTCACATCAATTGATCTGTTTTTTGTTTGTTAAAGAACGCCTTCTCGTGCCGTGATGCGATCCTATCGACGTTACCTATGTCGCCCATACCTAGTCGCGACAACTATCTGAAAGAATCCTCATCGTCGATAGCAACCGAATACGATGCCAACTCAAACAGTCTCTCTGTACAGCAGAGTGCGATTCTTCGCAACAATACCGAGAACATCTGCCTCAAGGATAATAACTATGCTGCCCTACAGGTGTCACATTATTTACAAACTCTACTCTGTATAGTGTCACAACAAATGACCACCATACAGAATCTGCAAATGCAGTTGGCCTCGTTTCGGGACAATCCCAAAACTCTGTACAAGCATAACGACCAACTGGAAGAATTGCGCAACCTCCAAGACAAACTGCAAGAGGAGAAGACATCGTGGCTAAAGCAAAAGGAACAGCAAGAGCGTGATCTAGAGGAACAACGAACTGCCCAAGAGGCGTTGCAAAAGCAAATAAAAGCCGAGCAAGAGGACATCAAACAACAGCGCGAGCAGCTCTATCGCAAAATGGAGTTGCTCTCCAGTCAGGGATTGTTGTTGTCACCAAGTGTAAGTGCAAACGGACGTAGTTTAAGGCGGCGCTGTATTTCTAATGAATATTTATCTATTACAGACCCCTCTACCGATTGGAAATATAGTGCCGAATGCGGATGAGAATCATCCGCCGCATAGCAGTGGCGATGAGCATCACTCGGTCGATGGCACAGTGGATCGGCGAAAAGACAAATGGCGATCAGCTTCAAGTGAGTGTATACAGACAGTTTCATTCATCGTGCAGTCAGCCTAAATACTAGATCATAATGCCCATCCTTAGATTTAAGAAAATCCCTCTTTCGACGATCATCGTTGAAGGCTAAGAAACCCAAGTCTATGAATATCGATGAAGAAACGAATGCCTCTCCCTCGCTTGAGGAGTTTAATGATTCATTTACAAGATTTTTTCGTTCCAGCAGTACCGAAGACTCCGCCGGTGAATTTGTTAAGCGCCACTAATGCGCCCAAAGTCAACCAGAGCAGCGTCAAGCAACAGATCCCCATGAAGCTATCCTCGCTGTCTAGGTAATTTTATTAAGTTCTCTGTTTGGAGTTGTGTGGCAGTTGATCATCATCATCAGCATTAGTAATATTTTCTTTTCTCTCATTCTCACTTGTTTTATTTTTTGTTTGTTTTATTTGAGTCCTGTCACTATTTTTCTTTTTTCTCTTTCTTTTCATTTCATGTCCTTTTGTGCAGTATTTTTCCTTGACATTCTCAATAATCGTTTTTTCCCCCATTACTCCACATTCCGATTCATTATGTCCACCATTTATCCAAGTTTCCCTCTTTCTTATTCCCCCCTTACTCGTCTTCTTTTTTTTTGGTTTCTGCTTGTGTAATTATTTTCTTTTAGCACAAAATCTGAAAAATCACCACAATCCACAAATTCTAGCAATAACATCACTTCACCACCTAATTGCAGTAATAATTCAAGTGGAGGTATCACTCAAATGTTTCCACTTAAATTAGCTGATAAAAAGGTGAGAATCGATTTCTTCTTTTATTTATATTTTTATTTAGTTTTATTTTCTTTTAATTATAAGGAGGGCGGTTATTTTTTGTTGTTTGTTGGTTGTGTGCCTTAGAGTTTAATTTTGTTTGCAATTTTCGGAGAAGTGTAGCACTACTTTCAGCTGAAGTTAGTACGGATTGTAGTTATGCACGAGGAATAAAAGGAAATCTTCTGTCACCGCGCATACAGAAGGACGCATCGATGGTCGTACGTGATGACTGCTTGAAGCGTTTCATTTGGTAATTGAGGAGATTCCTCAGCGTTCATCGTATCTACAATTGGGTAGATTTAGATTAACTCGACTGTTTAGGGTAAAAGTGTCGGAACATTACCTGGACTTGAAAGAAATCACACTTTACAGCACTAAATGCATGAGCTTGGATTGCGTTCAATTACTTTGCTGTCCCTTTTGATTACAAATCATAATTTTTTAAACAATGTCCACTCCCACCAGCACACTTGCTCCCTTCTTTCCTTTTACCTTCTTACTCGCACCTACATGTTTTAAAATTCTTATGGGGACTTTCACTCATGTATTATTCAAAAACTGGTGGACGTTTTAAGTTGTATTTTTAAAGCGAGTCATAAATCTGCCTGCACTTCACTTAATGCTCTTGAGCTCTACAGAAATGGACACGACACTGAATCTAGGGCGATTGATTTGCTTTATCTGGGAGAATGTATTTTTAAGCTTTGTATGGCGTTTATAGATTAAATTTCGCTGTAGTTTACTTGTAGATTTACTACGTAGGGAGTACTCTAATAACTGTGTCTTTCCAGAACCAAATGACACCAAATCATTCAAGAACCGGAAGTAGCCCAGCAATAATTCAACAGCAACCACAACAAACAGGCAATCCAGCAACAAGGTGAGAGTTTACCTTGCAAATAAATACACCAAGAGCATCACAAAAACATTTAAAACAATTTCAGAACGAACACTTATCCGAAACTGCCGGAACGATATCGTTTACGTAGTTCCGATGTTGGTCTGTCATCTGCAGCTGTTCCCACTTCCCTCGCTAATTATCAACAAACCTCAACCACAGTACGCAATATGGGCGCATATGCCCCCATAAATCCATCATCACCTCCGCCAATTGTCTCCCGTTCTGGAGCACCATCACCATCACCATCAAACATAACGCTTACGCAAAAACTGAGTACCGCGTCGACATGTTCCACCTCATCGTCAGCCTCTACTACTAGCAACAGTAGTACCAACAATCGGCAAACAGCACTTGATAAAAAGAAGCAACAGCAGCAACAGCAAAACTCTCCACCCGATGAGGAGGAGATATACTTCTGATATATGCCAGTCGAGGTGGAAATCTAAGTTTCATCCAGATAACTTAGAAACAATAAAAATAAAACAGGAATTGACGATGAAAACGTATATATTTTTAAGAGAAGGTGAATTTAAGAAACTTACGCTAAGCATTAACATTTTGACATAAGAAACAAAACAAAACAAGGTAATTAATAGAAAGCTTCATTTTTTCACTACGATTTACTTTAACACTATGTAAGACAAACAAAAATAAAGTATTTCATTTCAAAAGCTAATTACATTTTAGATTAGGGAAAGCGACAACATTTTGTTTAGCAATTCAATGCAATACATCATTTTAAGCGGACCTTTATTTATATCTTCCTAAGCTTCGTTTAGCTTTAAAAAATAATAAAACAAAAAAAATTCAAGCTGTGACTGTTCTTTATAAATTGTTAAATTTTTCTATATACATATACACATGCATATTTTCTATAATTAAGTATCGTTTTAGATTAGAATCCGGTAGGACTTCAACAAAAAGCAACATTACAAGATTAAGGAGTGTCCTCCTCTGTCTCAACATGTCTCAATACATACACTTGTTTCCATTTGATATTGAGATTGATCTTAGTTTAACCTTTTAATATTTATCGAAGTCCAATATTAGTCCGATAGGTCATCAAAAATTGCCTTTTGTGTAGCGCAGTGTCAAATTTTGGCAAAAACCCCAACATTTTCCAAGACAATTAAATACTGTTTCACTCTCATTTTACTTATTTGCATTCGTGCCTATAAGCCAGTGTCCTTTCCAATGACGTTGGCACGTTTCTTTGCTCTAGATGAACCAATGTCACTGAAAGCGACGTTTTTTTAAGCATTAACAAGGTAAGGTCTAAAAAATCCAGAAATATATAAAAACTACATACAAAAAACTATAAAATGGAAAATCGCATCAAATCTTTTGTCGAGAGACAATAATATGAACACGTAGGCATGCAAAACAAAAAGTAAACAGGATTTTAGTTCTTCTTTGTTAATCAACCAGTCAAAATAACTCCATTTGTATTCCACTTTCACGTGAAAATCAATTCAAACGCTTTGCATCCGAATCGTTCCATCCGTGAACGAACAATAAGAGCAATAATTCCATTAACATGCTGGTGGTTCACAGATGTGATGATTTGACCCATTGATGAAAATCGTATTCTGTTATCATTTTTTCGTATATCGTAACTAAACCCATATCATTCCAGTTTTGCATTTAATAGCAAGTTAAGCAATAATTTAAAGGAATAAAATTAAAACAAATACATTCAAAATGGTTTATATATCGCGCTTATGTTGGAAAAATATTAATTATCTAAAAACATAATTGCATAAATTATTTCCTATTTTATAGATTTTTTATTCATGTACCTATGACTTTTTCTCATGTACCTTAAGCAAACTATTAAAAAAAGTTAAGTGTGAACTTAAGCGATAAAAAAGAGCTACTGCTGGCAAGTTAACAAAAAAAAATACTTGTCAGCGTCCAAAGTATTATTAATTACAAAAAAGAATAACAGTCTTTTTCTTTTCCGTTAAAACAGTTATAGTATTTTAATAACACATGAGTTTATTGTAGTAAATAAACAGAAAACTTCAATTTATACCTAATTTGTTATAAATATTTCTACTTGATACACAAACATTAATTTTTCGTTTACGCATTCAGTTTCTTCAGTCTTTTCTTTCCAGTTTTCGGTTTGGTACTTAATGAGGAATTTTATTATCAAAAAGATGAAATTTGTTGTGTTCTATTATAATTTGTTTGCAATTGCGTTCGTCGATTGCTAACGAACTTTGTGTTTCCTATTTTTTGTTCTTAACATTCTACTACTATTTTAAAATGTACTTAAAAGACACTGAATTATAAATGACAGTTTATTTATATAATTTTAATTTGCTTAAGTTGTTTTATTATTTTTTATTTGCTTTAACTGATTATATTTATGTTAAGTACTTAATTTAATCACAAATATTTCATGTTATAATTTTTATTATTACAAATTTATGAACAATAAAACGAAAATATTTAATTAATCTTTTGTTTTTGCTATGATTTGTTTTTAACATTTCTTGTCACTATTGTCATTTTCGCGCATTCGGACACCGCATGTGGTGCAGCTGACATAATACTCGAACAGCAGCAACAGATAAATATTTAAGCCCATCCCTACGCACACGTATGCAAAACTTGAGTTAAAAAGCACTACAGATTTATGCGGTATCCGATGTGGAACAGCTTTTTTATGACTTTAAAAGTCTGCCGCGAGAAACGGCGATAAGATTGAATAAATAAATAAATAAATATATAAATCTTTTGGCGTGACAGGGCTGTGGGACCCTAGGCCTAGCTTCTCACAACCATTCGTTTTGTGCGAGTTTTTAATTTTTGGGACGAATGGAAGGAATCTACAATTTTACGCCGAGTCCAAACGGCTAATTGAGATGCTCTTTCATGACAGTTTTTTATAATTTCCATTTTGTTTTAAATACACTTTTATTTTCTATAACAAAACCAAAATACATTGCAATCCCTTAAAAAAAAACACAACCTAAATATCTCATTATTAAATAAAGCAAAAGCCAACACTTATCTAAAATTCTTTGACAATACAACCATTATCTACTAAAAATATACATAAATATATAATGAATACATAAATTTAAACAATTGCATTTACAAAATAAATTAAAACAAAGTTATATATGTAATGAAATTTATTATACGTAGAGATACCATTGCTAGCTATATAGAAAATTCGAATTAAGTGCGTATATATTTTTCTTCCGTATTTGAACATAAACCGACAAATATGTAGTACACCCATATAAATATTTACAAAATACTGTAACAAATACAAACTAGAAGCAAATGTGTAGACGCTTCTTTCTCCACCCCACACAAAAAAACAAAAACAAAAAAAAACGTATCTTAATGTTAAATAATTATTATTATTACGTAGATATATTTAAGAGAGTGTTTCGATTATATATCGTAAAATATATGATTATTAGATGTTATAACAGACAAATGAATATATAATAGATATAAATGTTAAGAATGAAATGAGTTTTTTTATTACATTTCAGTCTTATTTTTAAAACTGGTTTCTTGTTGATATTTCTATTTACAAAAAATATATATATATACACCATGTACAGATAAATTGATTATTTAGCTGATTGCAAGTGTGTAACCTTAAATGATTCAAACTATGCCACGTGTTTTCTATATTATTAAACACTAAGACGAGGCCAAATTATGGGTGAGAATAAAATTTGTCTAGATAGAATAAAGTCTTATAAACTATTTTTCCCACCACCCCAATCTTTGCCACTTAATTCGTTTAACTTTCTTATACATTTTACTTGATTCTTATACTTTTGTTTATTTATAAATAACATGAATATATAACAAATTTAAAACACTTCAAAAGACTTGCTGAACTATAGATTAATGAATATGAAAATAATAATATAAATAGTTATTAGGGTAAATAGAATTATTTACAAACAAAATATATATATATACAAAATGTCAAAAGAAAATAATTAAAATAGAAATCTTAGCAAACAAATGAAAACAAACAAAAAGTAATAATAATAATAACAATTACAAATTAGTTGGAGTATTCTTTTAAAATTTACAAAACGATGTTAAATGTTGTTGTTTCTATACATAAAATAAATTTAGAAAAATAATAATTATGAAGAAAACAAATGAGAAAAAAAAACTAAACAGAGTAAACATTCTTGGATATATTTAAGCATTATAAATATTGTATAACATTTTGTTTGTTAAGCAAAGCTAATAACAAGGAAACTCTAAGTAAAAAAAAACAAACAGAAAACAAATATTTCGCTCTACCACTGTTGCTCTTTAAAATTATTAAACAGAAATAAAATATAAACTGAACATGATAGTCGTAGAAATGTTTTTGTTTCAGTTCTTGAAGGTGCGAGATGCGTTTTATTTTTATTCCTACGTTGTTCTATTACCCCCTACGGTCTGCTGAGGGTAATAACGAATTACGAAACTTATGAGGGTAGGTCTGCTCTGTTGAAAAGCTGTCTCAATAACGCAAAGCAAAGTATGAAAATGCTGAATCACTTATTGTAAACCGGGGAAAATAGTCTAAAAGCCCGAGACTGTCCTCGTAGTCAGCCAAAACACAGTGCAATATGTGAATTACCAAAAAACAGGTCTAAGGACGCATTGAAATGATCCACAGCTGGCTAAGCTCTAAAACGCACGATCGTTTCGATACCTACTGTAGTAAGAAGGCGCAGGTGTTACTTTTCGGATTTTTAAAAATAGCGGACCTGAATACTTCATTAGGAAATTACTGATAGTTTTACTACAAACTATAAATGGTATAATATCAAAAGGAGTTCCTTGGGTACGAGTAAATCACGCTTATTGCGAAGATCAATTATGAACCGATTGACGGTTGATAGAATTTATTAATTGAACTAAAATCGGTATTCGGTATTGTGAAAATGAAATGATAAAATTATGTGCTTTTGTAAATACCTTCAAAATATTTGTATTACTGTGAATGGGAATGTGCGTCTGACAGATGTTTTTTTTTGTTTTGCTGAACATACAGAGGAAATCATTAGAAATCTATAAAATCAATTTAATTAAAAACTAAATTGTGTTGACAAAAAAAGGTTCACGTAAAAGGAAAATAATTAAAAAGGAAATAATACAAAATTACTTCAACTGAACTTTTTTTTTGATGAAGATGAAGAGTTGGATGATCTTGCTATCGTTGAAATGGCAAAAATGCGAAGAAATTTGAGGGATGCATCCAATCCTATCGATGAATGCATTTCTTTTATCTTTTCCAAGAAATTGAGGACAAAGTCCTGCAAAAACATGCGAGCTGTGCCAAACATTTTGAAACTAGCAGCAGTGCTAAGATTCTGTACACATGGGAACTACCAGTTGAGTTTGGGAAATGATTTGCTGCTTAATTCTTATTGAGAGATCTTTGGAAATAAAGAAATTAAAAATGGTATTACCTATTTAACTCGAAACTCCCATTTTTTAGTTATTTTTGTAAGCAGCACGAACTCATCAACTGCAAATTTATGATTGAAAAAAAAAAATGACAGCTGACAACAAAATTGATGAAAATTGTTGACCGCAATACAGATTTTTTTTAATATATTCACCCTTATTCCAGGTGGCGTTAAACGTCAGTAAGCAAAACGACAATGTGAACTCGGCATTACAGGTGGCGTTTTATGAGTCGTTTTACGCCATTAAACGCTAGATGTCGTTCATGTTGAACTTAAATTCTTGTTCGACAACGGTCACGCATCGATATTCTAACAGGCGTATTAGTCTTATAAAACGACAAGTTAAACGAATTGGAGGCCCATGCAACGAACTTGTCCTTTGAGGAAGTTTGTCTTGAACTTCGTTTAGCAGATAAACGAAGGCGTCCTAAAGTCTACAGTGCATTTGAAATCTAAAAATTATTTTTTTTTATTCTAACGAGTATATTCCATGCTGATACTTACTTGTCATTTGGGATATCCAATGGATTGGACTTTGATCTCATGGTTCTCCTCATTCTCGTGAGAGCCATTTTGTTGGTTTCCGCTTCACTCTCATCTTCGCTACTCAACGATAGAAATATTGCAATAGTGTCCATATTTCGTGTTAAGTAGTTTTATTCATTCAAAATTAATTTAACAACACAAAATAAATCAACAATGTAGCGATTAATTCAATAAAAATGTTTTTGCAATTACAGCTGTTGTTGTAGAATCTATGTGGAATGTAATGAAAATGACACTCATGGCGTTTAAGTCTCGGAATACCGATAACAAATCGACAGAAAAGTGACACGACTCCTAAAACAAAAATTGTCATTCAAAATAAACGCCACTTGGAATAAGGGTGATTATGTTGGGTATGATTTAACCATCCATATATCTATTATTGTAAAAGGTTGTCATAAAGATCAGCTCAATACTTTTACACAACAAAACTGTGGAGCTACATTAGTCCTACTAAATTCGCCAGTCCAATTTTAATGCGCTTAAGGCCTCGTTAAACAGAGCGCGTTTTAACGCGCCGTTTTACCGCCGCGTTTCACCGCCGCGTTGTAATATACTGAATAACGTATCCCCTGTCACACAGAGCGCGTTTTCAATGCTGCGTTGAATTCACCACGGCGTTTGAACGCGGCGGTGAAACGCGGGGTTGTGAAAAATTACAGATTATTTTATGACGCGGCGCGTTTGAAATAATTTTTCATGATTTAATATTCTAAAAAACGGAAAAATTAATCGAATGTGTTTGAAACTACCCATATTTCTACGTTATGTGTGAGAATCGTATACAAATGCAGTTTTAAAGGCTGAGATATGGGAGGAAATATCAAAAGAATTTCTCTTTTTGTAAATTTCGTGCACCTAAATCCTTTTTCTTTTTAGAGAATTACATATCACGGCAAAAAAAGCAATAATTCTTCCTCCGAGCTGCTTGACATTTGTTAAAACAATGAAAACCAAGAGTCATGGACATAAATGAGATCTTTCTGTTTGACGTCCTCTCACGCGGCGGTTAGAACGTTGCGTCAAAATAATCTTACCGCCGCGTAAATTAATCTCACCGCGGCGGTAAAAACGCGTTCTGTTTGACGAAGCCTTTAAATGTACTAAGATTCGTGTCAAATTTTTACATGCCTACTTCGATATGACGTATTGAAATGATTTTATATCAATATGCCTGTTAAGATCTTCGATAGTGATGCTTGATGTATTTGTATATGGAAACGTTAAACATGGAAAATATTACGTATACGACACAGTGCGCGAATCATTACTCTGCATTTAAAAAAATCTCAACTTTAAAATATACGCAGCCGGTAGGATTCGAACCTACGCTCCCAGAGGGAATCTGATTTCGAGTCAGACGCCTTAACCACTCGGCCACGACTGCTTACATCATTTTTAATCCTGTGTTATGTTGGACTTAGAAACTGGAATCAAAATAATGACTTCCAGCAACCATTGTAGGTAGAATTGTAGGTAGAAAAATAATTATGATGAGCAGCCACATTTTAGGAAAAAAAACTCAGAGGAAAAATCACTATAATTCAATGTGAAAAAGACATTTCGTTGACAAAGGGATTTTCAAAAAAGTTAGTGTGGTGTAGCGTGAAAGTCCTTAAGCCCTCTTAACATAGTAGTACCCATCGACTAAAGTACACAAATCACGCCTAAAGTGGTTTTTCCACTTCCTTATACCCGTGTTTTATGTCTGACAGACATCCGAGGGTATACCTATACAATGAAACTTCTTAATTCAGCTCTTCCGATATGGCCCTTTATTTGACATCTCTGGACGAAAGCAGCTTGTTCGCAATCATTTTTGTCTTTATTGGAATGGTAGTACTTACCTTTACTAAAAGAGCTCTCGTCACGTAAAGAAGATCTGCTTTATGTGCTCGTTATGTGGCGCTATGTGACGTTCGTCCTCACTGGAGCTTAATTGTCCGTCCGATCTATGTAGCTGAAGCAATCTACGTGCATTGCCTCTTTATACAAATTTTATATCTTATACTACTCGCTTTTTATCGTCTGCTAAAACCTTCCACATCAAACTATATCCTGGATATTACTCACCACCGGCGCCATAGCCCATAATACGTCCTCAGGCTTAAACGAAAAAAAGAGTTGGGGTCTGTAATGTAAATTGGCTCACTCTAGTTAAAAACTAACCCTTCAGATCTTGAATTTCTTGTCTTGTCCTTATATAGCTCCTGGCTTTGACTAGAAATTCGTTGGTCTTTCATTTGTAGTCAGGTAAGAGTTAAACTCTAAGCGCTCGACTGTCCATAAATATGTGCATAGGGACAACTTTTGTCTCAAATCTAAGAATGACAGCTTGCAGGACTAACACACTTTGATCGCGAGCTTGAAGCTATCACCCACCGTAAGGTGACGTGAGGTAAAATAAGAAATAAAGGTCGTTTTTGATTTTCTATTTACAAAATGTTCAGTTTATTTAACAATATCTTTCTTTCTCTCAATAGCTTAATATTAAAATTATAAAAATAAACGTTCTTTTATATTATTCAAAATAATACACGTCCATTTATATATTATTAAAATTAAGACTTACTAACACTAATGTTTATCTCTTTTAATAAAATAGGAAAGCATTTGCATTTTTTGTTTGTATTTCTTATGGTAACAAATTAAAATGGCAATAAAATAGATTGTATACTGTGTATAAATGTTAGTATACTTAGGAAAAACATTTATCGACATTTGGAAATATGTAACAAGTCAGAAATTGTGTATTTGCATTTCTATATAATATACAAGTTGACATTATTAAGCAATTTTCTATAAAATACAAAGTAAGACTGTGCGCTTATAATAAAACAAAACTTAAATACAAATTTAACTTTTGTACAAGCGGTTTTGTTTGTATTCTTTGCACGTGGACATTCTATTCAATTTTATACAAAATTATATGTATTGTCTACATAAAAATATATATCAATAACTTTCTTTGCTAAGAAATAAAAATTAAGTATTTTCAAGATCACATTTGGAAAGACAATAAACTTGGGGTCTTCTGTGAGAGGGGTAGGAAAACGACTTAGAAGAGGAATTGCGCCGAAAATCAGTTTGAAGTTGATGTTTGTCGGTTTGAACTCCTCTTCTTTGTGATTCAACTTAAGAACTATTAAATAAATTTATTTAAATAACACATTTAAGAATAGAATAACTAATGCCTTAGGGATGAGTCGGTCAATTCGAATTGAGGCTGTATGTCTTCTTATAGATAGACTCGTTCAATTTGGCGGAATGGAAATCAAGACAATGAAACATCAAGGCACATCATTATAATAAAACCAATGATTGTCCCCCAAGTAGCCAATAGTCCATTGCCGCTGAAAGAAAGAAAAAATAAGAAATGTTGTATTACTATATATCTTTTATTTTCATTTAACTTACCTCGCATGAGCCTCTGGCAATATATCATCGGCAACTATGTAAATCATTGCTCCTGCCGCAAACGACAGGGCATAAGGCAGAATTAGATTGGCGAACGTAACAGCAACAGCTCCTAGAACGCCAAATATTGGCTCGACCATGCCCGACAGTTGGCCATACCAGAACGCTCTTGGCACGCTGAAACCAGCAGCATGCAGTGGTAGACTTACGGCCAAGCCTTCGGGGAAGTTTTGTATTCCAATGCCGATGGCAAGGTTTCTAAGGAGCATACAGAGTTAGCGCTCTTGATATAACAAATAAAATAAAAACCGGCAATACCTTGCGTTTTCAAATGTAGCCGATTCGGTGGTGCCAACAGCGCCAAAGCTTACTCCCACCGCCAGGCCCTCGGGTATATTGTGCACAGTAATGGCAACTACCAGCAACATAATTCGCTTCCATTGCGATATCGCATTCTCGTGATCGATACGTGCCTGGTCCGAGTAGGTGTTCTGTTCCACATCGGTGTTGCTCTTGTTCTTTCGCCTGCGCGATTCTCCACTGTGTTGAACACTAAGGCAATCCGAAAAACTGTCCATTCCTTTGGTTGATGTACGATCTTAGGGGTACAAACAAATATAAAAATGAGAATCAACTCGTTTCTAACTTCAAATTCAACCCACCAACACTATGCCGCGAGTGGGTCATATGTGTGTCGTCTAAGGCGATTTCGGCTTTATCCTTGTTTGTGTGCGTCAGAGCTGAAAACGGAATAATTAATAGATCACAATTCATGATATTTGTGTTTGGCTCAACTTACAGATCATCATGTGTGAACTATTGATGCCCAGATAGGATATCAGCTTATCGGTGCCGTAGACGAATATTGAGCCCAACAAAAATCCACCGGCAACTGGCAAGAATGAATACTGCGCGTAGAGACCCGAGCTTTCCGCCAGCTCAATAGCTGGGGCTAGTAGCGACCAGAATGAGGCTGCAATCATTACTCCGGCGGCGAATCCTAACGCTGCATCTAGGGATTTTCTCTGCACATGCAAAACAGAAAGGTAGTATCAATAAACGTCAAATTGGTATATGCTTTCGATGTCTTTACTTAGCTAACTTGTGCAATTTTGTTTCTACATAAAGCATATATAAAACTGTAGCCAGAGCAAGGGCAAATCTTCAGTATTATTGGTTATCTTTCGAGTAACTGATTAGTAATCAATGTCATAGATAAGGTAATTGAAACATAAGGTACATCAGGCCGTTAATTATCTATTATATCTTATCTTTCATGTGAATTTCGGTTTCGAAGAACATGAGATTGTACACCGCAACAACATCACATAAATAAAATGTCACGTTTCCATTTCGGCTAACAAACATTGCAATTCTTTGACAATAAACCACACACACGATTCCATAGAAGTAAAATGTGATGAAACTGTGCAAATAAACACAATAGATACTACACATGTGGCAATTGCTATGGAAGCCTTATTAGAGCGACTGGCGTGACAAGACGATTAAATTATGATGAGTACTCTAATACTCATCCATCTTAAGAACCTGACAAGGAAAGCAATTCGTTTTGATTGTCGAGCACGGGTGTGGATGGATAGAAAAATAGATTTTTCCCGAAATGGTTGAATTTCTTGGTAACAATCACAGCTTTCAAGTAAAAAATGGTTAAAATTTGAAAATGATTCACTAGATTGAATTGTTGATTTCATTTTGCGGCTATAGACTTATTTGTTTATGGATTTTACAAGAAACTGATATTTCCAAACATTGCAGCTGCTGGAAATATCTTATGAGGGTTTATATTCGGCGCCACTGTGCTTTTGGCTAGTTCCGCCAGCTGTGCACATTACAATATGAAAAACCAATAGATCTCATCTCAATTATTTATCGTATGTATTCTCCATTTGCATATGTATGCTGTGGAGATATGAGAACATTTTTTTTACCACGTAGTCGCACCGGAGATTCAATAGAATTTCGTTGATTTAAAAATTTATTAACTCATGATCATGAACAAGTGCGCAAAGCATGCGCAATGTAGATAGTCATCGAACATTAAAGTTAAAAAGAATAAATTAAACAGCTGCTGCGATCACTATATGCAAACAACTCGTATGTGTCAATGCGAATAATTTAAATTTTTTACGGAAAAGCGGGACGTATTAGGTGCTTGCTACATAAACCTTGAGTTGCGGTTAAAACACTGGCGAACCTGAGATTAGCTACTCGTTTTCCTTTCGGCACTTTGGCCACAGTTCAGACTGACTCAGCTTAGAAAAAATTGCTTCATCTTTATTGAAAGCAAAGCATTCTTGAAGATGCATGCAATATCTACAACAACACACGTGCGCCACTTTTCTTAATTATTGTAATGCATGCTTAATAAGAACAATAATAAAATAATGGTTGACGCAACAGCTACCCATTGCAGTTAATGAAAACGGCAAAGCCTTACACATATAAATGCCACGATCATGCAAGTTCAATAACACCCAAACTCAAATGACCGAATAGCTTAGACAAGCTTAAATGAACACCAAATACCGCATACACTGTACAAAACGCAACAGCAATTGGCTTCAATTGAACCGTATAAATAAATTCAATATAAACAAACAAAAACTCACTTGATTTCCGCGCACGAACACCACCATACCGGAACCGGCCGCTGTAAGGCCCCACGTCAGAAGTGTGCCAAGCAGCGCCTGTGTTACAGGTCCATATCCAGGGATCATATTGACTCTTGGGGAATTCTTTAAATTATCACAAATAAAAAAAATAAACAAATGAATACGACGAGGTATCCCCAAAAACAGCAGCCGAAACAAATCACTTCAAAATGAAAACAATACAATACAATCAAATTGTATATCTGTCTGTATACACTGCACGAATCAAATGTCTGCAAATTAAAACAAAAAGACCAAGATTAATTGAAATTGTCACGTTTATAATGTCCGATATGTGTAAATATACTTTTATTTTATTATTTATTAATGTTGAACTTGCAGCAATTCGATAGCAAAAATCTGTTTAAATTCTTTACGAGTGGAACTGGGGCACTTGTACGAGCGCGTTACTTGTGCAGACAATTGCTAACCGATGACTGGAAAATCTTATTGGCTTTGCGCTCGGTTAAATTGAGATTGTCGAGTATGCCACTGCCACCTAGCCACCATCGCGAAGTCGATTGTTTAGCGATGCATAAATCATATGGATGTGGCGCAGTGGTGCCGGCAGTTGCCATATGACGTGTACGTTTGATAAGAATAATGTAACCAGTTGATTTTGTTTAATTTTTTAACGTTTTTCAGTAGGTAGACAATTAAATGCACGAGTAAATAGTAAGAATTTGTGACAGCAAATAGTCCACCTTCAGATGGTCTATGGCCGCCTTTGAGATCTCAATTTTTGTTGATGAAAAATGAAACATGAAGCATCTTCTTAAATGTGACTACGGACCAAGGAGGTGGAGGCTTGTTTTTTTAATAATAATAATTTGCATTTTCTATAAAGTTAGGCTTTGTAAATTTTTAGACAACATATTTATTGCGGTATTTAGGAAACATATATCCTACTACATATATAATCGTCTGTACGCCTGGTTACACGCTTTCAGAATATTTACATTGTTTGGTGACCTTGAACGAACGTATGGATAGGGTCTCAGGTTAGGCGCGGTGACACCTATTATCTAATAAACACGCTACAAAAAATTGTAGAAACAGGCGTGGTACCTTCTTTAGAATAGGGGTATTTAAAACGCAATATTTTGGCAGTTATGGTAGCGTTATCAAAATTTGGAAAATGGTTACAAGAGGTCTGTTCCTTTACTTTTGTAGTAAAAATGGAAAAGACTGTCAAAATGACAATGGATGGGATAAATTCTCTCTCAGAGAGGAAAACTTACTCAAGAGTTAAGAAACGCTTTTGTAGTAATCTGTGAAAAATGACAGATGCGAATATTCCATCCAAATGTCAAATAGAACAACAAATTCAAATTAGCTGTCAATTTTCAGGCGGCTGACAGTTGTTTTAATTCTTACGCAAATAAATTTGTTGATATAAACTAGTAAGAGGGGAAATATCTTGCTCTCTCGAAGCCACTCTCTTTTACGAATTTTTCGAGTTAGGGAACGACAATTGAGTAAAATGCGTAAGAATTAGTAAAAATTCGTAAGATTTAAAAGTAAAGGAACAGACCTAATATGTCAAGATATTGGGTGAGATCCGGAAGACCCTTACGATTACGTGGGTCTTGCACGATTTGGTATGGCTTGGTGCCTTTGTCCATTGGATCACCTAGAAGTGAAGCCAAAGGATTCATTGACAGGCAAATAAGCCTTAACTACAAACATTGACTTTCTGGAAACCAGCAACAACGAAATCTTTAATTTTGTTTCAATATTGAACAGATTTTGTGCAATCCATGACCATCGGTACCGAAGCACCAGATCTTACGGGCTTCAGTTACATCGTAGTCGTATTTTTCAGCCAAATACCGAGCACGAACTTTAAAATCGTCCTTGAAGCTGACATCTCCATTATCGATATCTTCGGGGAGTCAATCAGGCATTGGGACAGCTCTCATAAGTAAACGATTGTGTTTGTTTGGGGACTTGGACAAGCACATTTGGTTGGATTCTTCAAAAACCCTTTTTCACGGTAAGACACAACCGGAACAGACTTTTTCAAAGGAATGCAAGCCTGGTCTTCTTTTAAATTCTTCAAATAGATTTCCACCTTCATGTTGTGCGCATCATTCAAAGTTGTAATTGTTCCAGTCTTTATTAAAATCTGATCAACGCCGACAAGACCGCAGTTGGATGGCCTTTTCGTGCAAATTAACTGCGTACCACAATTTACTGCGTACTAAAGTGATATCAACGCTCGCTTTTTCCTCTTCTTGAATGCTTGTAGTTCAGTCAGGAAAACAGTTTTTCATGTCTCAAACTTATCAAAAAAAAAAGTTCGATTCATTTCGAATCACCGCTAGGTGAATGAACTAATGCTGTTAATAAATTAGCAAATTCTTCGCATTTATCAGGCATTTTAAAGACTGTCTTAATCACTACAATTTATCTGAAATTTTTCATAACTTACTAGAAAAGCGTTCCCAAACTTTGAGTGAGAATTTATTCGAACCATTGACATTTTCACAGTCTTGTCGGCTTTTCCATTCCTATTCTTACTACAAAAGTAAAAGAATTCAAAAACTTGCAAACCCGACTCGACAAATAGCCGTTAAGCACATTTTTCCCCGTTAAGCACATTTTTCCAGTAAATACATAAATGTGATGACTGAGACCCTTTTTCACACCTCTCAGCCTTTTTTGAAATGCCAACTGTTTGTTGTTGTATTTTATTTTATTACATCTGCTCTCGAATTCAAAGTTAAAAGTGCAAACACTTGAAAGGCCTTAACTCTAATTCATTGAAGAACATGTGTGCGATTTTGGTTAAGTTTTGTTCTGTCATCTCGCCAATCCAATTGTTGACGGCGAAAGCTGATAGAACAACACAGACACCATTTAAAAGTTCGCCGCATAAACAGTACAAAACTATGATAAATATACGTGACTGAATGGCTCGGCATGAGGAATTACCATCATGATGTGAGGGGCTTAGGGTGCCCTCGAGCGTACACTTCACAATACATTATGGCACCTTCGAGCGATGAGTGTTCTCTGTGTATTCGACAGTTGTTGTCGTGTGTATACTTCTGTCAGATAAAACAGGTCGACTGTCCTGACATTAACTAATCCCTCCTTGAGTTATGTGTGGTGTTGGATACAATTTACATAAGCGAATGTACAAACTGTGTGCAAATAATTCAATTGTTTGTCAGATAAGCTGGACAGACAGATTTGTTCCTATAAAAGCCAAGTCAAGACGCTCATTCATTAACAGTTGCTGATCAAAGCTCTGTTGGATCACTATTTGGAATTTGGGTGCGGTGTCATAAAATTCCATACAATTTGCAAAGAGGAATAGAGTTTCTTTTCCAAACTTCTGAATGAGGAGAATTCGCCTGAGTAAACGGTAGCGTACGGCGGTATTATGGCAAGGCATTTAGGATTAGAGGAGTATTTATTACTCATAGTCATTGACAGGTTGGAACATGACTTGATGACGTTGGAGAGACATCGTTTATCTTATCACACGTCACTGTTGGGGTGATTTTGCACACAACACATTTGCCAGCCAACCTATAATATTTGCCACCATTTTGATGTCAGGTGCGCCATAACGGAATGACGATTAAGATAGTGCAATGCTTTTTTTATTGTATGTAATTCTGAGCGTTATCTGACATTAGGAATTGAAGGGTATTCATAAATTACAAAAAGATAAGTTTAAAGAAATCTTCGTGTGTGTCATTCGAGGAAAGTATGCACCCGAGAAGTGGAATCCCATTTTGCATATAGAGGGAGCATTTGTGCAAGGGACGATCTGTGTTGAAATTCTGGTTAAAAACGTATTTGTACTTAAAGTCGAATATTTGCTTACAAGACTTAATGTAACCCGTTTTCAAAAGGAAATGTGACTATTGATATTGAACTAGGATATAAGGGCTTACCGAAGAAGACCAAAGGATACTTTTGCTGATCCCAGCAACATCTTGATGTAAGTAAACTCGTACACTATATAAAAATGCTTACCCTTCACAGGTTATGTAAAAACAAAACATAGGACATAACAAAACAAATAAATTTGCAAAAAATGTGGGTTCCTTCTTTATTTTATGTTCAATTTACGTAGAGTAAAAACGTGTCCTGCTCTTTTCTTAAAGGATTCAATTGCCACTTGAATTGCTATTCCAGTTTGAAGTTCCCTTAAAGTATTTATTCACTAAGACAATCTATCACCTTACATTTGGTTGGCTACTATTTTACAATATATTTTTAGTACTTGCAGATGTCATAATTTCATCAGTTCCATCATCACCTACAAGGCAGTCGATTGAAAGTCATTTGGCATATAGGTAGACGCAAAAAGAATCTTGCCACTTGCTTTCTAGTAGCAGCACAATTTTTGGACAAGAAAATGCTAGATTATTTGGGGATACATTTAAGAGCTTTCAGACCGCCTGTTAAAATGTAATCATCATCCATCATCATCATCACTCACAAGGCAGCAGTGGCGTGGCGTGAACATTTTAAAATGGGAAGTCGAAGCAAAATTATTAGCATTAATGTAAAAAACCTCACATCTGTGTACCTTGAAAGAAAATCATATACGTATTATTCCATTGCTTTCCACGCAACAACTAAGCAAAATTTTCCCAAAATAATAATTAATTAATAATAACCCGACATATTTGGGGTTACCTTCGCTGTTCGCTTTGTCGTGACGATGACGTAGATGAATGAAAATGGATACACATACAATTTATTTTATGGTTTTCCACTTGTGTCTACCATTTTGTGAATATCGAATTCATTTGGAAGGGTTTCATGCGTGTTGATGGTGGAAATTTCAAAAGGGAAGTCGGTAGGAATCGGGTTATATGGAAGCCACGCCACTGCAAGGCAGTCGATTGAAAGTCATTTGGCATATAGGTAGACGTAAAAAGAATCTTGCCACTTGCTTTCTAGTAGCAGCACAATTTTTGGACAAGAAAATGGTAGATTATTTGGGGATACATTTAAGAGCTTTCAGACCGCTCGTTAAAGTGTAATTTGGTACCACGTATAACGTAACCACCACTGATCTGCTCATGCTGCACTTATTGCTCCCAAATAGATGCAATGTTTGTGACTGAATCATAAAAAGTTCTATACTGAGAAGAGCCAGCGAACGATTGTATTTGGCTTTACCAGCGTATTAGGTTTTCATGACATTTTGTGATTAGGATTAGAGGAGTATTTACTGGTGGGTTACTCTTTATAAAAATGCCCAGCACAATTTTTCTTATAATTACTAGAAATTTGTGCTCGACTGATAGCTCGGATTAAAACATGCAACCTTTCACTTGAGTATTCGGAAACGTAAAAGTTTGCTAACCAGACACAACTTGTTCAAGTTTCAAAACACCAGCTTCAAATGACGTCTAACTAGTGTATATAAATATGGCTTAAATTTAAAAACAAATGTATATCAAACAAAGTGCTGATTTAATTAAATTGTAACTATTTATTTCACGTATTCCATATGTCCACATGTGTGTATAAACGAGGTAGGTTTCTTTATTTATCAAGTTCTTTTTTATCATTCTACATTTGTTAGTTATTTACAAAACAAATGTCTCCGTAAATATTTCAAGCACGGCAATAAAAATATTTACGACTACAGATTAAGGGCAATTAATCAACAATCTTAGCATGATAATTTAATTTTGATTTATATACGTAGGTACTGCTCTATCTTCTTTGGAAATTGTAGACAGATTTTGTTTTCTTAAAGTTGGCCTGTATGCAAAATATCCTCACTGGATTGGGCATAGTTCTCTTTGCGTTAAGCTCATACGAATCGTCATCGGATGTCAGTCACTTGAAGTGACTGTCCGAATATTTCAGCGTGGCCCAACTATATACCTTGTTAAAGTATTCATTTGGATAAAACTTAAAATTTCCCAATAAGGTGGCGTTCACCATTCCCCTCGGTATGTATCCTTTACAGAATATGATTTTGCTGAATTTATTGGATGAACAACGTATCAATATCATGCCAAAAAGCACCATCTTAAAACGGACGGTTGTTTTGAACCGTAGACGTCATTATTACAGATGCAGCTCTTCTGTTGAAACACGTTCATTACTAACAGCCACCAGTACATTCATATTTCATACCATGTCTGATCCTCTTCATTGTAAGTGGAACGTTTGTAACGGTGTACCATAATGGTGTTATTATTCGTTAATACTACCTTATTTTGCCGCACATTAATGACCTCCAAAAGTTTTCGTCCATTAAAACTGCATCAAAAGAATCACGGATCTCTTCCTGATTCCAAAAGTAAACATGTTGCCGATGGATATGCCGGTACTCCAGTTTAGCTGCAAAGTGCTTTCTTAACGTCGGTCGGTGGCATCATTATACATTTATGGCATCGCTTTATACGCTCAAAATTAGTCACACCTAACAGAGCGAAAAGACCACTGATGCAATATATACATCTAAATATAGAATACACCTACCCAAGCGTAAAATACTATCGTTTTCATTGTTATGTATCCTATGTCCATTCTTACAAAGCAAAAAAGTTTCTTCAACATGGAAAACAATTATAATTTTCCAATAGACAGGCATCGTCAATTGTAAATAATAACTGATTTCATGACAACTTTTAGATACCCAATTTCGATTATTAACTGTAGAAGCGATGACATGATAATAAAACTTGTAACTTCATCGCATTTTAAATTCGGAAGTCATTTGTGTGTGAGGTAAGACCGAGCGCTGTATCAGTCCCAAAGATCAAGAAGTTCGGTATATTGTCAGACATGTGCAAGGTTAATGATCTTCAGTAAATAACGTCATATTGTGATTTCACTCTTTGTCTTCAATGTTTGATAACAAATTAAGTCAACAAACTGCTTGCGCAATATATATTATGCTAATGCGAACAACCCACGTCTCGTGGTAGAACTTTTAAGGCTTTAAATGTTGCATTCCAATTCAAACATTGTAGACAAAAACCGGTTAAGGTATCACGCATTCGGCTGCAGTAACAGATGTGTATAAATTTACATCCATAATAAGTTCTCTATTGCCTTTTAGAAATAAATCTTTCCATAGGAAATGACTAGTTTGAGTGCACTTGATATAATGTGTCATTTTGCTTATCATTTAGATTAGAAATATCGCCTACATTCTAATGCTATCTACCTCTGCGAAATTCTTTGAATTAGTTTTTTTGTTCAAGTTGTACAGCTCAATTAAGAGATATGAAGAACAAAAATGATAACACCATCGAACAGTGTTTTTCAAGACTGCATTAATTATGTATAAAAAAAGGAATTCATAAAGCATTACTTAACTTACCCTGGCTAAGAGATCTGTTTTTATGTTAAAGAATTCCAAGGACCTATCATGTTACCATACACAGAGAACAAAATTGAAATATTTCAACAATTCACAAGACGTTAACACACGCGGATAAAATGATTTTATAGGCCGGCATTTTGTCAATATAACGAACAGGTTAAAACATTTGCAATTTCTTTAATAAATTTAATGTTTTGCAAAATCGGCCAACGTCACTTAAAAACCAAAAGAAACACACAAAAATTTTGTACGTACTGCAGTCAGTTTGACATTTTACAGAAAGTCATGTCAAAATATTCACCTGTACAGATATGGCATGGGAGGGAAAAATTCCTATTCTTCCTAATGAAAGTGGCGACGAAAATAAATGCTGCGGATTTCATTCGAAGTTTTGTAACCAGCTTGAATTTATTAATAATTGTCGTTTATTTTTAAAGCTATGTAGTATAATTAATTTAATCTGTTGTTAAGTTAGTATTGAATAACCATTTTTATTTCCCTTTTTTAACTCACTGGTTAAAACTTCTTTTTAAAGGAGGGAACGTTTTTCGCTCTTATAAAAATTTGAATTAGACTAAAGAATTTAGGGAAATTTCCTAAAAATGTGTTGAATTTCATTAAAATGATGGCGTAATTTTTGTTGTTGTGAATATATCTTGTAATATAACTTTTGGCAGTAGGTACCTATTCAATAAAAAAAAGTTTTTATTGTATTTTTACTACAAGTTGGTTAGCTGGCACATCCCAGATAGCAACCATATTTCTGACGTTACTACATACTGTGTTGATAACTTTTAAGCAGCGTTTATTAGGACAGGTGGCACCTACCTACCTCTTAGCTTCTTGAACTTCAACTTCAACATTTTCACTTTCTTACAGAAGGCTCTCTTCACGCTACATATTATGTATAGGTAAGCCTCAACTGTGCAATGTGCAACTGTTTAAAATCTTATAGGTACCTACTCAAACTCTCTTCAGATACTTTTTCGATCCCAAACCCCATCCTCACTGCCACTTGTTCTTGACTCAAGTACTGAGTTGGTTGGACATTGGGGAACCAGAAATGCATTCCCTTTCTGGTATACCCGGGGAAATTCAACCATCCAAGTGGAAAAACTGGCTTTCTTCGCTTAACATTTTCTTCTTTCTCTTCATTCCAGTTCGGTTTGCTTAGGTAAGGTTTCCCCACTACAAATATACAAAATACAACTACTGCCACTGTGAGCTGTGACGTATACGGTATACCCAAGTTTTGCGTCTGACTCTGAGCGCCGCTTATTAGAAAGAAAAGATACATGTTCACTTCGGGCAAGAAGACGACAACAATAATTCGTGTAGTTTCAGTTAACGTCGAGATGTTCGCTTGATCGGTGACGGTTATTTTTGTATCTACCTGCGTCCAATCTACAGTAAGTTTCTTCGGATACGCCATACGTGCGTACGTGTATCTACTAACTAACAGTAATCGGTCGCTAAAATGTTTAGATATATTTTTGTGAAATTGTTGGAACGCCATGTACGGAGGGAAATGTTGTGGTGAAGCTCGAGGATATCCGTACACGGCACAGGGCTGTGGTGCATAATCTGCTGGAAAGTGAAATTAATGTTTAAATGATTAGAAAATTAAAACAATAAGCAAATTTGTGATACAACATATTGCCAGGTGTAAACCTACCATAAAATCAAAAAGTGAAAAAAGTGGCAAAACATTAGTTAACCAAATAAAAGCGAGGGAGAAACTCCAACGAATTTCAACTTGAAGAGACATTAGACGAATTGCAGCACAGGTGGGTCACATTTGAGAATAAAACAACAGTCAATTTACATCTAAAATAAGGCTCTCTGTATTTTCGCCGCGCGTTGTTGGACGTTTCTCCATTCTATATGTAGCCCGCCTTGTGTCTTCTTCGTTCTCCAACAAAGCTGGACTTATCGGGTGGATGAGCGGAAGGAATGGCGGAATGCTATTTGCTTATGGTTGACTGGAGGGAGAGTATGGCTCGCCTAGTCTTAGTCTTCCACAACACCACCTTCTTTCCAGTGACATCATTTCTCTGTTGTTGGCTGAATATAGTATAGTACTTTGATGATTTGTTTCGTCTGTGGAATTTCGCATTGTTGTGCTGATTTGGCGAAACAACAAAACGAAACAGACACTAAAATAGAGAACAGGTACGACTACGAATCCCACAAAGAGAACAGACAATTTGTTGTTCAGTTCGTAAGAATCATTCGAATCTCCCTTGAGAGGCAAGCAATATACAATAATGCGGTTTGTTTACGAACGAGATGATGGACTTCCTCGACTAGCCGGCCGACAATTAAGATACATAGATACATAGATAGATATGAAGCTAAATAGACTTTGAGTTTGAACAGAACTGTGCTCGTTTTGTTTTGTTTTTTTTTCGTACAAAAGTCATTATGCCGGTTCGAGTTGAGCTGAGAAACTAATGAGGTGCTGGTGCAGCGGTCAAAGTTATTCAAGAGCTGGTGCGGGTAATTGTTTTTTTTTTAATGGCAGGCTTTTAAACAATTAAATTGTATTTATATGTACTTGAATTAAATTGCAATCGTAAATAGAGCAGTTGGTCAATTGCTGTTTAACGAGTACAGCATTCAATACGCCTCTCCACCAAAGTCTTTGCAGATTTAATTTAGGGTTATGTTAATAAAGAAAAAATGCTTGCACCTTGCGATTAGGTGTCTTTGTTTGAGCTTCTAACTTAGCAAAATAATAAGGACTTTCTACAACAACTACATAACTTATTACCTAATACTTGACGTTTCCGAGATTCGCACTAGCTGCCATTCCTATTAATAAACAAATGTGCACACGTTAGTTTGCTAGCAGACGTCAGTGAACATATAAAAAAAACTACCTAACTGCTGTGTAACAAGTTGATAACTTTAAAACACTTACTTACTTAAGGTGGCGCTACAGTCCGGGTTGGATCTGGGCCTCATCCAACAAGCGTCTCCAGCCAGCGCGATCTTTAGCTAGCTGTCTCCAGTTTCGCACGCTAAGTTGGTTAAGGTCCCCTTCCACTTGCGTGCGCCACCTGAGTCGCGGTCTTCCTCTACTGCGCCTTCCCTCGGGTATGGATTCGAAGATCTTCCGGGCCGGAGCATTCGTGTCCATTTGCTCTACTTTAAAACATCCTTTATTAATACGGGGGTAGGTATTTATCCCAAGTGAAAGTGCCTTGTCATCATCAGCTAAATTTCGAACCTTTCTAGTCATTTTGGTAGAAATTGCAAGGAAACTAAAAGTCGAGACTCGAGACATACAACCTTTTATATCATTCAAACCTACCATTCAAGCACAAATGTGACTGGAACCGTTGGGCGTTCGTCTACTTTACTTTGTTTTGCTGGGGTAAAGCTACAAGTATTTTAGAGGAGGCATAAACCTATTCGGATTTTTCTTACGAATTGGTAAAAAATCATAATTCCGATTAACAATTATTAGAACAATGGGCACATTATGGGGACGTTCGGATACCTAGTTTGTGTAAAACGTCAACTAGATTTGCCTGGACTAGGTTTACGTACGCGTGAACTAAGTAAGTTCAGATGTTGTTGTAAAGTTGTGGTTTATTTTTGAATTTTGACATTTTAAAATGAGTGCGCAGGCAGGATTTTATTGACTAGATTTGTTGGCTACCCCTCCACAATATAGGTACGTCAATTGCAAAAACCAATCACGTGACCAATATAGGCCAATAAAAACTCAAACACTCTAATCAGTCAGCTGTCAGACTTACTTAACTAGGTATCCGAACGTGCCCATTCAAAAACTAAGTTGTCATAAGTCGACTATAGATTGATCTGGAGTAGATGTAACCTGAACATAAAAACTAGTTTGGTTGGGAACGTCACTTTTCCTACGTCAGCCACATATGCGAACTGTCAACTTAGTACTCAGTCACAAATTTCTTGACTAGATTCGTCGGCTACCCCTCCATAAACGTCAACTGACACAGCTGCCCAGTGCCCATGTGACCGATTTAGGCCAATTAAAACTGAGATACATCAAGTCAGTCACCTGCCAGACTTACTAAACTAGATACTCAAACGTCCCCAATTGCATACCCTGCATTATTTTGACATGTTATCCACATTATTTTATGTGTCGATTCTAATGCAGATACAGGTTAAAAGTTCATTAATGTCACATTTGGTACGCCATTTTCAACAAATTCTAAATATCCGGCCTCAAATAACATTGCACATTGGATTCTGTAGAGCGTGTAGACGTCAGAACAAGGCTTTTTCAGGGCAGCATTAGCTAAAAAAACCTTTTCCGATGAGGATTCGGGTAAATGCAGTCAAATGACTGTGTACTGTGTATTGAAAAACCCCCAGTGGTTCCTTGCTTATCCGCATAGGACACAAACAATTTCGAAATTGAACTTGAGAACAGGTTATTCCACCGATTTTTTATATATGCCTATGTTTGTTATTGGTCTCGTTCATTGAACATTATTTTGAAATTAAAAAGCTTATCTAACAGTATTAAATATTTGGAAAAACGCAGAAAACAGAGTCCATCAAGGTTGACAATTGAACAAAGAGAAAAGATTTATTACAGATCAGTGTAAGAAGAGGAGATTACAACAAACAGTTTCATATTTTAAAAACTCAGCCATTAACTTTGCCTGAGACTGTAGGTGCATCTTTTATTTTTTACTTTCCTTGAATTCCATCAAAATGTGTGTTTGTTTAAAAGCTAAATACAGGTATGGTACACGTATGAATGCTAGGTTCAATGTACTGACAATGTGAAATGGATTCGATAGGCTGCGTTGCTGGCATGTGAATGCAGCTCAACGAACCTAAACGACAAAAGTATAATTAAAATGTATAAAGCGATTTAAAAAGAAAAAACTGGAGAAATTATTCACAGGCAGGTACTATGGGCTGCAATTGCGATCTTGGGCGACTTACCTACTGGCCCATTTAAGAGAGTAAAAGGAATGAGGATAAGCATGAATGATAAGTATGGAAATTGAATTCGTTTTGGAATATTAATGAAATGGTTGGCGATTTCTACCATCTTGTGTTCAGTATTCTTTCTTAGTTGACATTACAGCGATTGGTTTTTTGTTCTAGTGAACAGTGTGTTAAAAAATTTGTAATTCGGTGGGGTCTTCTTGGTTTCACATAGTGACACAAGTTATCACATCGCGTGCACGAGATCAGCGAAAGAAATTTTTTCTTTCGTTAGCCAAAAATGGCGGCGCGAAATTCAAGTGAAAGCAATTTTTCGTAATAAGTTTTAATTAATTAATTAGTCAACTGCAGTCTTATCAAATTCATTTCTGTTTTTTGGCGCCATTTTGCAATAAAATTATGAACATGTTCATCTTTTCCATATAGGTAGGTAGGTAGGTAGTTGCTTTTAGATTTGTCTAGTGTGAACTTTAGTGCGAACTGAAGTGGCGCTAAGAACTAGGGACTAGAAAAGTTAAAACCAGTGTTCGAAGGAGGCGAGCATGGGGATGTCCTAAGTCAGGAAAGTTCAATGCAAGATTTTGAGCGTTTGAATTTGGCGTCAACTCAGTAAAAGGGGCGACTCGCTTTTTGTTCGCCTGCAAGTATGCCTATGAATCTCAGGTAGGTATATGCGGAATTCTTGACGTCGTGTGTAATATGTCAAAAAAAGAATAATTCGTATCCGGAGAATATTTAAAGAGAGAAAAGACAGATTCAAATATCCCCGCACTCTTTTTTTTCATTTAAAACAAAATGTAACGAACGCCTCGACCGACGCGACGCCTGTGATTTGTCTAGAAAATGGCGCCCAAGAGTGTGCTGAAAATGAAAGAGGCTGATGTTTTTCTTGTGTATTTACAGTTTTCACCACCATGGGTGTTCGAAGACCAGGTTTCAATCGTGGCTACGAGGAAATGAACGGAGCAAATATTCCCTCAACAAATGGCACGACCCTAATGGCCGATCCAGCATTAGGACCTGAATTTGAACTATCTTCAGTTACTATTGTGCCTGATGGTGAGCATACTAAAATGTTATACAGGCATAAATATAAGTCACTTTCCTTAGATACCTTTACGGTCCAGCAAGCTGTGAATGCGCTTGGCTTCGGCTGGTTCCACGTTAAGTTGTCCCTTTGCGTGGGCCTTTGTTGGATGGCTGATTCCATGGAGATGACAATACTCAGTGTTTTGGGACCGGCTCTACACTGCGATTGGGGTATCACAAGATATCAACAGGCTTTAACAACAACCATTGTGTTTCTAGGAATGATGCTAAGCTCAACATTTTGGACGCAGCTAAGCGATCGGTATGGTCGAAAGCCTGTAGGTTAAGAAAGTGATTTCTTTATATATTATACTCGACAGCAGATTCATTAAATTCCATTTCGTATTTCATTTCAAGGCTCTTACACTTTGTGGTATTCTGCTATTCTTGTATGGCCTACTGAGTGCAGTGGCGCCAAGCTTTGGCTGGCTATTACTTTTGCGAGGGTTAGTTGGCTTTGCAATCGGATGTGTTCCACAATCGTAAGTATAAAAGTTAACCGGTTTTGATCTTGACATTGACAGTACTATTTTTGAAAGGGTTACCTTATATGCAGAGTTTTTGCCGACAAAACAAAGAGCGAAGTGTGTCGTCCTTTTGGATGTGAGTTGAGCTTGTCTATGAAATGATGTTAAATAATAATTATGTTTTCTTACAAGTGCTTTTGGGCCTTGGGGGCATGTTTTGAAGTGGCCCTTGCCCTTGCTGTGGCTCCGAACTTTGGCTGGAGATGGCTACTTGGACTGTCAGCTGCTCCGCTTTTCGTTTTTGCTGTGATAACACCGGTTAGTGATACATTAGGCAAGTGGCGACAATTAACTTTTCTTTTTATTTTAGTGGTTGCCAGAGTCAGCCAGATACCACGTTTCCAATGGGAATACAGAGAAGGCCCTTAAAACCCTTGAAGATGTAAGTTTTTCTCATTTCAAAAAAATATGTATATTTTAAACCTTTTTGAACATGCGATTTAAGATTGCGCGAGATAACAAACGCCCGATGCTATTGGGTCGCTTAGTTGTTGACGGTTCGCCAACAAATAAGGGCAGCGTTAAAGCTCTTCTCAGTCCGGGACTAAGACGAACCACCCTCTTGCTGTGGTTCATATGGATGTCCTGTGCATTTTGCTACTACGGTTTGGTGCTTATGTCAACTGAACTGTTTGCAAACAATTCATCGGACTCGAAAGACGTATCAGACAATATTGACGATTGCCGGCCCTTGGAGACAACCGATTACATGGATCTTCTTTGGACGACACTGGCTGAGTTTCCGGGCATATTTGCCACAATAGCTATAATTGAGCGTTTCGGCAGGAAGAGCACAATGGCCCTACAATTTCTGTTGTACGCCGCATGTGTGGTGCTTCTAACATCAACTACAGAGTAAAACTTACTGCCATCTAGTGGAATTGCATGAAAATACAAATTTATTTCTCTATAATTTCAGACGAATTTACCTCACGATTGTACTATTCGTGGCTCGTGGAGTGATTGCTGGTCTCTTTCAAGCTGCGTACGTTTACACACCCGAAGTCTACCCAACTGCACTAAGATCGATTGGGGTCGGTGGGTGCTCGGCTTTGGCAAGGATAGGTGCAATGGCAACGCCCTACGTGGCACAAGTTCTCTTGCAAACCTCTGTGTGGAGTGCTGTTTTGGTGTACAGCCTGATGGCGGTTTGTGCAGCAATTGCTTGCTTATTGCTACCGTATGAGACGCAAAATTTAACTTAGAATAAGAGATTAAAAATCATTTCGAGATCCGTAGTTCACCATAAAACAATTGAAAATCGTTACTTCCAGAATAACCACTTTAGGAATAGACGACAGCCGGAATCGAAATGATATTGTATATGTTGCTGTTAATTCGACTGATCCTGTATAAATAATATTTTCTTTGTTTGTAAATAAATGTAGCTGTAATGACGTTGACATAAAGCAAGAGTGATGTGTGGCTAGCGGCTTGAGCAACAAATAAGTTGCTGCTATACATTAAGCGCGCTAAATGTAGACTAAGATTTTAATTTATATACTTATGCATAATGGATTTTGATACATAAAATGTTATAAACTTTTAATTTGTTCAATGTTTTATTTGCGCAGGCTTTCCGTTTAAAACAGGTAAAAGAAAACTAGAATGGAGTCAATGCGTTGCATCTTTCTTTCGATAACGTAAAGCAAAAGCTCACAAAAGAGAGGTTAGGTTAAAACAAATTCGAAATTCCAGTTTAGTTCTGCCAAATGACTCAGAGGAATCAGAATCGGATTGTATTGTTACTAATAAAGTTGTAAATGATATCATTTGCGCCGATTACATTCTTTTTTATTTATCTTTATTAAATCTATATACATAAAGAGTTTTTTGTGTATCACTAGATTATAGCAACATTATCGCGAGGGCGTTGTTTAATAAACTTTAGTAGACGTACTACTGTAGATGGTGTCACGCCTTGAATTCTACTAGCAGCTGCAATCTAGCAAAGAAAATGAATTGAAAATCTTCAGAGTACAACAAAATTGATGTTATGTATGGCTTACCGTTTGCGGTTGGATCATTGTCAGCTTTTGTCGCTCTTCATTGGATAGATTCAACGATTTTCTAAACAAAAAAGGAAACGAGTGGCTTGTTATTAATTACGAAAAAGAAATACCGGTCTTTTTAGTAAACATTATAATGCAATTGGGAACAAATGTACGTCTTGATCAAGGCCAACACAAGCAGTCGTGGCCGAGTGGTTAAGGCGTCTGACTCGAAATCAGATTCCCTCTGGGAGCGTAGGTTCGAATCCTACCGGCTGCGTTAATTTTTTATTTTTTTGCTTTAATCAACTGCATAAGGTACGGTTTACTTATTTACCCTAATTATGACGAAATACTCACGCGAAATAATCAATATTTGCTGGGATAACGAGCTGCTCCTCTCGACGAACGGCTGCAACGTCGTTTGCTTGTTCATCAACGAAGTGATCATAGAGCGCTTCGATTTTCACGCGTGATGCTATTTGCTCATCGGCAAGTAGTTTGCCCAAAAGGTCGGGCTCTAGAGTGGCAATTTTTTCGCACGATATGGCATCCAAAGGTACGGCAAGCATCTCGAATGCACTACGTTTGGAAATTAAAAAAAATTATAGATGTCATCTAACAGAACATACCTTTTAACAACGGAAGTCTTGGATTCGGGCAAATCAAAGCAGGTGCGCCATTGATTCGATTGACGCTTTAGATCTTTTAAAATGTGAATAGTTTCATCTAGTTTCGCTTTGGTGGTTAGCATTCGATTGTGTCGTTCTTTAGAAACTATACCAAAGTTGTATCCCTATGATAAGGAGAGGCAAGATATTACTCAGTAGCAATTCACACTGCGCTTATGAGAACCTACCTTTTCTGTAAGCCGTAAATCTGCATTATCCGGTCGCAGTAGCAGGCGGAACTCTGCCCTACTTGTGAACATTCTATATGGCTCGTTCGTCCCGAGCGTTGTCAAATCGTCCACCAACACGCCAATGTACGCCTCCGTTCGACTGAGAGTCATCTGTCCTTGCTTCAGACCCTTTCCAGCTGCATTCGCGCCCGCCAATATCCCCTGGCTTGCAGCTTCCTCATAGCCAGTAGTTCCGTTGATTTGTCCAGCCAGATACAAACCGGCAACACGTTTGGTTTCCAGTGTTGGGAACAGTTCTCGAGGGTCAATGTAATCGTACTCCACTCCATAGCCAGGGCGAACAACTTCCGCTCGTTCAAGGCCCAGAATCGAGTGAATCAACTGAACTTGTTGTTCCTCGGGCAGAGTGCAGGACAGACCTTGTGGATAAACCAGGTCACTGTTGAATCCCTCTGGCTCGAGCCAGACTTGATGTGTTTTCTCCCCAAAGCGAAGAATTTTCGATTCAATCGACGGGCAATACCTTGGGCCGGTGATTTCCTCAGTAACATGTCGATTAACGTGCAGATTTTCTTTTACAATCTCGTTCACCTTCAATGTGGTGTAGGTGATGTGGCATAAAAGCTGATCCTTTGCGTCAATCCAGACCCTGTCGTTCATAAAGGAAAATGGCACCGGTGGATCGTCACCATACTGACGGTTTAACTTTGAATAGTCAATGGAATCTTTGCGAATACGTGGTGGAGTTCCAGTCTTCAGGCGGCCCATGCGAAACTTGAGATTCTCTAGGCTGTTCGCCAGTCCAATAGCCGGAGCATCACCCATGCGACCCGCTGGTCGAACTTCTAGTCCGATGTTTATGTGAGCACGCAGGAATGTCCCCGTTGTGATGACCACGCTATGTGAGTGAATTTTGTCGCCGTTTTGGAGGATAACTCCAGAGCACTTGACAATTGCTGTCTCGGAGCAATCTTCCGGAGTACACTCCTCAATAATGAGATCTTCTACTGGTGTGCAAAGCACATCCAAGTTGGGAATAGCAAAGAGTTCCTTTTGCACTGCCTCTTTGTAAAGTTCACGATCGATCTGGGCTCTTGGACCCCATACAGCTGGTCCTCGGCGCCGATTTAAAACCTTACCCAAAGAAATTCAACATTTTTGTCACAATACAAAAGTATAATATATCACCTTATACTGAACACCAGAAACATCACAACACCTGCCGCAGATTCCATCTAGAGCGTCGACTTCACGAAGAAGATGTCCCTTACCGATGCCACCGAACGATGGATTGCAGGACATTTCCCCTAAAATGAAAGCGATTTATATTTATACGAATTTGCTAAAGGTCCTTCAGTATACCAATTGTCTCCTTTTTATGGGTGACCAGCAAGGTTTTCGCTCCCATTCGAGTTGCAGCTGCACAAGCCTCAGTTCCAGCATGTCCACCACCAATTACAACCACATCGTAGAACTTGCCGGTGGATTTTTCACCGAAGTATCTATTGACAAGCGTAGAGTTAGATTGCGATTGTAAGACTGTATTTAAAGCTACCTTTTGCAGTTATAACGAAGCGCATTTCTCATGAATTTCTTGGAGAAAAACATGATTTGTTTACAACTTTTATGGACTCAAAATATTTGTGTTATGACATGCCACATGTAACTGACAGTTCAATCGGGTTTGTAGTACTCCAAAGAGACGTATTTGAGATATGGGCGGTAGTGATGATAGGAGGATTGTGTGAGATTGAGATGAGTTCGTGAAGTAACTTGTGTTGTGGTGACTGTGAATAGAGGCAATGAAAAGGACAATGAACCTAAAAAATATACCTATATAATCGGATCAATGAAAACAAAATCATTAATTGCGTTGACCATCCCCGTGTGTCTGGCGCTCGCCGAATGCTTTTGGGGTGTACGGGCCGCTGGGACCGCTTTTCGCATTACTTGATGTATGATTCATGCATGTAATCATACGCCCTTTCGGGCTTACGTGCTTTCCCGGTATTGTTCTTCTTCTCTTTTCTTTCTTCTGAGAATATCTTCCACAAACTGGCAAATTTTTACCCAGTTTAGATCGCTCGTAATCATTTTGTCGACTATGTTTTCTGGATTGAAGGCGCCAATGCTGCTTTCCAGGACTGTGCGTTGAGCTTCCCTTCTTCTACAGGCAAATAACGTGTGATGTGCGTCATCTGTTAGAGAGTCGCCATACTGGCAGGCTGGACTATCCGTGTTGCAATTTCATTGACCGGTGAGAAACTGGGTGACGAAGTAGTTGACCTCACCATGTTTCCGGTCTTTCCACTCAGCCACATTTCTTATCAGCCTTGCTGTCCACCTTTCTCTGCTTTCCGAACTCCAGCGCTCTTGCTTGATCGATTGCCGCTTCCAGTCCAATTTCCGCCTTGTTGTCGTGGACGTACTTCCTTTGTGCCGCTAGAAGATCGATGGGAGTCACTCCTGCGACTACCAGGACGGCTGGTTCCGACACCGTTCGGTAAGAGATAGCCACGCGTAGAGCTCCACGTCTTTGCACTGCAGCCATCTGCTTTCGGTATACTTTTCTTGTCGAAGCGCATCCGCCCAAATCTCGCTTCCATATGTTAAGAGGATCCTAATTAATTTATCCTAATTTTGACCGCCAAACAAAGTTTTGCAACTTCTAATCGGACGTTATCAAACAAAGTATCGGAGGGCACCATTACACCAAAGTGGGTGGTGCTCTGTTAAATATTTAAAAATAACTAGCCATGCCACAAGTAAAGGTCAACGGTTGGAGTACCTAACTATATCATTCCAAGAATCAATTGAGGTAGGTAATCTAAATATAACAGTTACCTATCCCCAAATTACAAACTACAATACAGACTTTTAGTTTTGTTTTTCCGAATCGTTCCTATAGAAACCACAATCTATAATTTTCCTGCGAAATGCGTTGGCCTTCCCGTTGCGCCTTGCGCGTTATCATGTAGGTACAACTTTTTTCTTGATGATTTTTATTAACGCGTAGGTATACTTATTTTTCAAGCGACAATCGTTTTAAATACAACAAAGCGAAAGCACAAAAGGCCAGCTCCAGCAAGATTGCTTTGCAAATAACTATGTTTTTGTTTTGTTACTGAGCTCTTTTGATGGAAAGGGTGACTAACTTTTAATTTAGGAATAAGTACCGATGAGATATTGGTTATGTCCAACTGCAATTATTTATAATTCAGTTGGTTTCAGTTTTAAATGCCGGCATGCGGTGTGGATTAAAAAACATGTATCCTGTTGTTATATCCTAAAAACATGGAAATTTCTGTTGTGGGCGCAACGCATTTTGAATTGAATGAATTGAATGAATTGTTACAAAACCCTTCGGTGAACGAAGTATCTTCTAATTCAGGGCATAGGTTATCAATCAGATTGTTCGTGTACCAAGCACAAAGTGATGTGTGTACTTTAAAGTGCTATCTCTACTTTTGAATGTCTAATTAATTTAGACATGCTCTGAATAAAACGCTTGACACGACCTGATAATTAGTGTTACTAAATAAACAAAACGTGATTAGAATATAACGGGTCTTGTGATTAGTAATAAGTAAGTAAGGTATGCATATGCCAAATGATTAAAGACCGCCTAAAGTCTGGCATAAATGGGTATCAAATCACTCAATTTATTTTCTCGTTTCTCGTAGCACAACAGCTTAAAAACCTCAGGTAGGTACCCCTGCTTCAACGAGGGTGAAAACCATTTTACACAAAACCGCTCAAAACCGATAGCGTGTAACTGCGTTCACTTTTTATATGAACGATTGCGAAAAGTTGTTGGCATCAAACGAAACGAAAGTAGGTACCTATAATTGTAGGTAAGTCAGTTCCGTACTTTAACTTTGTGTTAAAGAGTTGATACCTTTTGCAAATCACTCGTGCGCATGTACAACGACAGAATGGCATGCCAAGGAATAATTCGCACAAATAAATAAATACAAAACAAAAGGTAATTCGAATGTTTACAAAATACAGAAAGGTTCCCCAAGCAAGAGTGACCTAATTGGTCAATCAATAATTATTGTTGTTCATTAAAATGACCGCGTTTCGTTGACCGCTGGATAACTAGAGAAACGTCCAACATCAGAATCCCTCTATTCAAATAGAAATTACTCCACTACAGAGATCATTTAAGTAAATTCCTCAGAAAATTGTGATCCGCTATTCCATTTAACAAGAGCAGAACAGTAGGAAAGGCATACATGCAATGCAACAAGCAAACACCATTCTAACTCTCATGCAAGACCATGTAACAAAGTAACCTGCAGCTCTCAAACTACACCCAAGGAAAATGAAATACACGTCATGGTTGCTGCCAAAAAATAAAGCACAAGAAAAACTAAACAACCCGTCGAACAGGCTAAGGCACAAGCCATAAGATTACAAAATGCCTAAGACTTTAACCGCATTTGACCGAGAAACGGTCATGGCCAAGGATACCACTACCACACCACCAAAAATACCAACATGGATAATGATGACGACGACGACGACGATGTTGATGATGATAATATTCGCGGTTAGTTATGCAGTGTGCAAAGAATGCTGGCTGACCAAGTTCGAGTTGATCTTGCTGTTTGGTTTGTGCACCATCGAAGACCACAGAACCAGGTAAAAAGAGGTCTTGGCCATGTAGTCGACTATAACCACCCTTATTGTAGTGGTCAACCGATAAAAACTTGTTTTTTTTTTAGTTGGCCTGTGTGTTGAATAGTTCGGTGCTGCGATAAATCGGAAAACCTGTTCGCAAGTTGCCTGTAGTTGTTGAATCGAAATTGTTCTACTCCACAGTCCACAACAAGCTTCAATGACGAGGCTTGGGAAAAACAAAACAGACAATAATTTAACGTGGAATGTGCGCAGTAGCTATTTCGAATACTCATCGTGTAATTTGCAGGCTACACGTTATGATATATAGATGAATATGAAGCAGGTATGAATGTTTTGCAGGTTAAGTTTGATGTTGCTAAGAAGTAATAATAAACAGTTGGCGCAACAGATCGTTAAGGGACCCTAGGTGTAGGCTTCTTACAACCATTCGTTTTGTGTGAGTTAATTTTTGAGACGAATTGAAGGGATCTATAATTTTAGGCCGAGTCCAAGCGGCTAATTGAGACACTCTTTCATGACAGTTATACTCTCGGATGTTTGTCAGATTTTCACGGGAGGTGGCGCTTGGCGCAGCAAAAAAAAAAACATTAATGTAATTTGTGTTTTTCCGGGGATCGAACCTCGCACGTAAATAATCCAACACATTAAGTTTAGGAGACTTACTTACTGAGTGCGAGGGTTAGAGATCGATCCGTTTTTTTCATAGTTGCTTCTTCACTTTCAGCCAACATAATCGTCAAGTGGCAATAGTGTTTGGTCTGGGAGTATGCCTTCCTAAATAAGGAAAATCCAGATGCCATAGATCAATCAATCACTTGATTAGATCTTATGCAAGATCTTATGCCAGATCCAGTCTGCTGTAATAAGTTAACGTCTCAAATCATATGTTTCAACAAACATTTTTTAGGACCGGTAACCGGTAATCGCAACCCGGTCAGACATTCACAGATCCTGGAGAAAAGCTAAGCAGTCCAGATCGATTCCCACCATCTGTTTAAGGATTTTAGAAGCAAACACAATTTTTTTTGTTTAATTTCTAACACACAGACGCTGCCTTGGATTACGAATTTAAAGAAGGTTACTAATCTTTTCAACATTGATTACAGATTGTTTTTGTAGTTAACTAAAAAACAAGTCAAATTTGAATTTAATGCCGTCAAGAAGCAATCAAGCCAAGGTAAAATCAACGCATTAACGCTAATCATTTATTAAGATGAAGAGCGCCATCTATAATTCTCTAAAAAACACTTCGTTTTTAGGTGAAATTCAACAAGTATTTTCCTCAAATAAATTCATGTGTCATAAAGCCATCTCTTATGATTGTCATCTAATAAGTTACCTAACTAAGATTGCCGAGTATAAAATCGATATACGCCTTATCTAAACACGTATTTTGACAATCGCGCCAAACATTTCTCGCTGAATAGAGTTAAACCGATGAACACAATAATGCCTGATTCGAAGCGACATACATAGACATTTTTCCAACACCAACGCCCACCGCCAAGCTATATTAATACTATTATTATGCTATTCATCGATGAGGACAGCATTGTTTGTGACTCAGCAAATCTATAGCAGATAAACACCGAAAATTAGTTAAATCCATTCATATGCATTCCAGAATAGTCCGCCACATACCACATGCCACCGTTCTCATCATTTTGAGTGGCGGCTGGCGGCGTATGGCCCCCACCCTTCCAAAAAACATGTATGATTGTAGGCAAGTATAACCTAACTTCTTTTTAACAATAGATTACAGGGGGGTTCGATTCAACGAGAAACAAAGTTCAAACTGATTTTTCCGACTAAATTTGTAATCGTGCTAAGTGCTAAGCAAAATAAATTTGTTGGTTTATTTTTAACTGTCAGTTAAATATCATCATATTATTACAATTGCATGCAGTGTTGTTTCAAACTACACTATAAAGCCATATTTCACTTTGAGCTGTTACACCCTATACCTATATTAAATATAAAAAAGTCAATTAAAAGCGACCATCAAGCCAACAGCAAGCACCTCTATACAACAGAATTCAGCTACCCCACCAATTTCAAGTTTTTATAATTCTCTTACAGCTCTCTTTAACGTTTAACCCCACCTTCCGCCTCATCGAATCAAGGAAACCAAAACCATCATTCAGTTCAGGTGCGCACTGTTGACTCTGTGCTACCTCGAACAGCATTCAGTTTAGATTTAGCGCTGAAACCCATCGCAAGTTATACAGAACGTTGATCGTTCGAATTCGATTTCGAAAACAATATCATATTCGGTGCAATAATATTGATCGCAATTTTGACGGGTGCAACGTGCAAAAGTGAGATTTCTCTTTTCTTTCTTTATCGTATTTATACGTAAATGTGCGTGTGACAAACATTTGAGTGTTTTTTTATTTCTCATTCGGTTTCATCTTGTGTTTGTTAATTTAGAAAATTCATTTTCACATTCATATAAAAAAAATCTAAGAAAAGAAAAGTGAAATGACACCGCAGTCGATGACATCGAATGCGACAATGAAATCTTCAGACGATGACAGATGCCTCAGTGCCCCACTATATTGGACCCTGCTGACAGTTGGCATCATTTTGGGTGTACTCGTTATATTGTGGATAATCAGGTAAGCACTTCGATAGGGAAAGTGGTGATAAAAATTTGTGTTTGTTTTCGTTAAAGCTGATAAAAAGTGTGTAGTAGAGTAGACAATCCATTCAGTTGTATTTTTTGTTTCATTGAATTTATTTATCGATATTTTGAAAGTTACATAAATTATGCTACTGGAAGCCGGCATTCGGCTTAGGGGTTAAGGTCGGTCTCCAGCTATCACTTCATATTGGTGGAGGTCCATCCATGCTGGCATCTTTCTTAGGTGAAAGGTGTGGGGATCCTAACTTTACTGTTAATTGAAACTGGTACATTTTCAAAGCAATGTTCAAATTTCTGCACCTTAAATGTATGGCTCTAACCTGCTGTTGGTTTTTTAGGTGGACACTAGTGTAATGTATTTGCACTAAAATTGCTGATGCTATCAATAGCATTAATTCGATAGGGAAAATAAGGAAAGTAATGATAAGATATTGTTTATTTTAGTTTTAGAATTGTAGAATATTTCAAATGTTAATAGTGACTGGGAACTGACGGCAGAAACATTTTTGAGGCGTAGTACCTATCACAGTCCAGCCCCAACATGGACCGCTCACTCGAGTATTAAAATATGTATAATCGCGCTTGAATCAGATAAGGCGGGCGGTGGTGACCCGTACTGTTCATAAATATAAATAGACTTTATTATGGCTTGTCATTCTAGTCTGAAGATAAGATTGTGTTTATTTTGATGCCAGCCAAACTATACGGAAGGTCGTTTCAGTAGATAGTGACTAGGCGTTTTTTTTCTTACCTATAAGAATCATACGTCATTTAGACATTTAATATGGCGTTGTCATGCTGTTAATGTCTGGCAGTGGTTCTTTTCATTATTCTTATTATAATAATAATTATATAATTGTTGCTTAAATTATTTTTACAAAATTATAATATTATAAAAAGAATAGTTAGTGACATTTTTATTTAGTAATTCAAATAGTGTTAAATGTCACTTCATAAATACAAATTCAGGTTTTAAGTGGGGTAAACAATATTTAGGGGGATTCTTCAAGTTTAATTACTACAAGTAAGTACATAAATTATTTCCCTTTACTGTGACTCTGCAATTGTAGTGTTGATTAGCCTTCCATGTCCTTTTCCAAAAATTAAACCCTCACTCACATGGTTGCCCAAAAGCTGTGTCTACGCCTCTACGGTTCGTGAATCTTTTCTCTCGGTCTTTGTTTATAACTGTTTCTTAGCGGAGAAATCAAATTAAGAAATTAAAACGAAATTTGGTCTTGCCCACATTCAAAATCAAAATCAAAGCAAACGCTTGTACTCGTTTGAGCTGGGACTATACGAAAATAGAACCACTCAACCCAAATGATGATTCATTCGTACAAAGTAGTTGATTGATTACCTATATAAGGAGATGTACAGTTTACCGGCCATTTCTTCTTTTTAGAGTTCTGTGGGTTGATTTTAAAAATTAAGTTGCGGCTAATTACGGTTTGGCTAGTTTTGGGAGAGTAGGTTAACCAAATGGGTGAACGATTTGGTTTTTGTAAAGTTGACAGGAGTCGATAATTTAACTTAAGAGGATGATTAGGGAATGTGCGTTACTTTATTAATGTTTAACAACATGTGGAGGAGGTGTATGGTGGCTTGGCATCTTTTTTCTCTTAAAACAAAAGAGTTGGCCGGCGAACTGGGGTTGTCAAAATCAAGACACCTTGACATTTCCAATGAACGGAATAAAGCTGAATATCAAAAGTTTTTCTTTTCAAAAACATGCGAGTTAGTTTTCAAATTGGTGGGGATTTCCAATAATATTGTAGGATACAATTAAACTTGTATATGTCAACTTTTAAGCTTAAGGCTGGTACGCTGTTCGAGTGAAGCGAAATTTTCACTCCTCTCCAAAAAATTGCTGTGAAATTGAAAGTGAAATTTTCACGCCGAAATGTCAAAAATTTAATGCGACGGACAATAAAAGCCAAGTGAAATAGCAAGTAACGCCCCCTACAAACCACTTTTTGAAGAATTATTTTTCACTTCAACAGCGTACTGCCTGGTGAAATTTTCATGTGAAAAGTTCATTTTGACATTTCGCAGTGAAAAATTTGTATGAAAAGTTTGATTTCATTCGAACAGCGTACCAGCCTTTAGTACGCTGCTTTTTCGGAACGAAAAATTCCATGCAAAAGTGACACAACGAAATCATGAACGAAAAATTTCGCTCTTCTTTTCGTTTTGCAGTTATCTGCTGTTGCGAAATGATGGTGAAAAGTGGGGAGTTGTAATAGATTGCTTGGTACAATTCTTTACTGTCTTTTCGCACAAATTTATTGTCCGACAGATCAATTGCTTGTGAAAATTTGACATGTACTTTTTTAGGGATGAAATGGAATCCCACAAAGTGGGCCATAATAATTCAATCAATTACAAAATACAAATTCAGGCTTTTGTCACATGTCGCTAATGGAACTCTCCACAAATTATTCTCCGCTGCCTTTTCGCAGACGTTGCGGTGTCCAAAATCTAATACCAGAACATCAAGAGTTGCAAAATATCTCTCCTCTTCGTCTAAGCTTAATTTAGTCTATCAAGTTTTGACAACAAATGTAATGTAAACATTGCTGCTCCTCGTCATTTCCAGGCCCACCCATGTTTGCTCATATTTGTTTGAAAATCCAGCGCTTTTCACCACGACTTACCCACGATTTCACGTCTGCTGATCGCGTTTGCCTTGCCACCTTCACGATTCACTACCAGAGTTCATATTTAAAGTAGACTCAGCAGTACGCAGTTAACTGTATCTGTTTACTTCTGCAGATCTCAGCCAATTTAGCCGATGAAGAAGCGCATAAATTACAACACGTTCAGTGTTTATTAAGATTTCACATCCGATCGCATGAACTCGCGACACCGACACTTATGTATGATTTCCCCATCTGTTCCATACACACCTTAAGCTCTGGCGTTCGATAAATATTTAGATACACAACGACTGTTGTCGATATATATTTCTAATCGAACGAAGCGTGAAAGTAAAACGAATGAAAAGTGCGGCTTCAAATCGTTTGGCGCGCGTTTTCTCAATTCCACGGAATGCGGCAACGACGACGACGATGACAACGCTGTGTGCATGTTGTGTGAGCCGCAAGAAAGAAAGTATACCCCTGCCAGTTGAAGTGATCACCAACTCTGAGCCTGAGCCGCTTCCAATCGAAATCGGAAGTCGTGCTCAAAGAGCATCGAAAGAGGAGGAAATACGTTTTTTATCCGTTCGGTGGCGTTTGTCCCAGTTTCAGTTTGAAACGCGAAGCGGCGGGACAGAGTACACTCACTCCAAGTGTATACCGTAGTATAGTTGTTTTCTGTTCGAACAGCGCCTTTCCGAGAAGTAATTTAGACCGTAATTTCGAGACCTCTGCCAAAACAATAACCCTACAATACATGCTCCAACTGCGGTGTGCTGTACTGCATATGGTGTTGGTGTAGCGGCAGTCCACCGCCAAATCAGAGGCAAATAACGCGCATTGGTGCGACAATGATTTCCAAACTCTCCAGGTATGTGGTGTGTTGCATGTAGTTTTATTAAACAATACTTTCTTGCTGTTGTCTGTTCTGTACTCGTACTCGTTGTTGTTGGTAGTTGGTACAAAAAGAAAGTTCAGATTGTTCCTAAATTGGTTTGTCGATGTGGTACAGTGCATTGGGAAGGGAGCACACCTCAGCAACGCTCAGATGTGTCATGCATTAGCGAGCTGGTAATTATAATTAATAAACAATTGCTTGGTGGATATAGTTTTTGTGGGTTATGTTCTGATTCAAATAAAAGCTGGTTAACATAAGTGACGAGAAGTAAATAGATACATTCGACTACTGTTCAGATATATTTTATTGAGGTATTGCCATCTTCTTTTGGTTCGGATGGAAAGTGAAACTTTTTTTCGGTGGTAAATACTCATTGGGTAGGTACGTGGTTAAACCAAGTTCATGCCATACATCCGCGTGACAGAGAAAGGTTGCTCTTTCTTCTGCGGCTAGAGACTTCTTGTTGAGAAAATTCAACCAAATGCCCCTAGAAATGCGCGTTTAATTTATTTATCGTTAGTCTCTGGGAAGGTTCAAGCATCAGGTCGTCGAAGTTATATAAAAGAAGCGAAAGTGTTTATTTGAGTTTTCATTAAAATTCAACTTTCGCTTTGACATGTGTCAACGTTAATAGTGCAGTATATTAGGTAATTGGCGGTTCAAACAGGTTCAGCATTCGCTTTAGTTTACTCTACCTCAGATAATCAAATATAATTGCCACTGGAAGTGGTAATTCATTATTCAGTTGATGTGATGTCGCTAGCGGTGAGGATTACAATTACCTGCTGTGTATTTTTTTTGGATTTCCTCTGATTGACAAAGTCTAAACATTAATGTACAGTGAGTGTATTTTTTAGGCGAAGTAGATAAACCTTGAGCGATGCATCGAAAGTTCAGCACCTTAACTTTAGGTACCCTGAGAGTGAGAAATCATCTCAATACAGACGTTCACATTCGAAAAAAATGCAGATAGGTATATCCGTTCCAAAACTAAAAACTATATTTTTTTTTTTGCAATTTGTCTGTCAAATACGATATCATTATATAATCCTCTTTTATTTTGTTGACATTCAAAAATCTAGTCATCTCAAGTCGACTAGATTGGTCTGGACTAGATGTAACCTGAACGCCAAAACTAGATAGGTCGGCAACGTCACATTTTCTCCATAAACGTCAACTGAGACACATCAAGTCAGCCAGCTGTCAGACTTACTGAACTAGATACTTGAACGTCCACATTGACTTTTCAAATACCTACCTGCTGAAGTTGAATTGGTCGACCTACTTTCAGCTAAAATATTGAGAGACGTCAAGTTTAAAAAAAAAATCAATGGAGCAATGGGGACGTTCCATTAACTAGCTTAGTAAGTCTAGAGAGTTTATATCTCTCAGATTTAATTTGCCTAGATCGATATTTTGAACAGTTCTTCTATAGTTAACGGGATAGCCGACTAGTCTATTTACAAATTTCGTGACTGAGTATAATGTTGACAGTTCGTCTCCCTATACATATGTGGTTGACGTAGGAAAAGTGACGTAACCGACCAATCTAGCTTTTGCAGCCGAGGTTCATCTGATCTAGATCAATCTAGTCGACCTAAGATATAACTTACTTTGTATTTGCCCAATACGAGTGTGTGACAGCTTAAAATGCTGTCATTTTTTATTTCGTAGTATATGCCACCGTGTGCTGGTAAGGTGGAATCGCTTTAATGAAGCGCTTAGTTTAGAATTTCTCTGTGAATGCCGGTTTTAAAGTACAATTCACTTGGTAACTAACTAACGGTAACTAACAATATATGTATGCTTATATAAAATAAAAGTGTAGCTAACCACTGTTGCCTATGTTAATTTATCTGTGAAGTTTAAATTTCACGATGAGAAGTGTGAAAACATTAACACTTAATTAGCATATTCTTTTCTTAGTTAATAAAAAACGTATGTCGGCTATAATAATGTTGTTTGTTATATATATAAATGAAAAAAAAAGGAAAAGAATGAAAAAGTTTTATTTTGATTCGGAAAATATCGACCAGTAAGCTTAAACATAACTACTTTAATTGATAAGTAAGTGTTTTAAGGGAGAACTTTAACAAAATTGTAGAAAAGTTGAGTAACCCAGCTTAAGCCAAAGCGCGATGGTATTGCAATCATATGAACAAGAAATAATAAGCGTTCCATTTTAATTGTTTAAGTGAATTTACGTTCAATTTTGTTTTACCTTAAGTTCATATAATCCGATTAACGTATGGTGAAAATGTGACTTATTTTGACATTGAAAATAATTCAATTACTTCGACTGGAGATAATACAGATTCGTTTGGAGACTATGTTAATATTTTCTAAGAGAGGAGATGTTATTTTTGTTTACATTTTCATTATAAAAAAGAGTAGGTACATATGTATTACGAATTAAGGAAATTAAACAATTAATTGGGTTCAGAGCTATTTTTTTTTACTAAACATTCATTTAAGCATGTGCGGATGTTAATTAACACGCACCCAATAAAATAAATATAAAGTGCAAGAAAAAAATGTGAAACTTAAATATATAATGGATAATAAAAAGTACAATTATTAAACACACGTATTATTTGCAGTAAAAAAAGCTGTTTATGTCTGTAACGTAGTTTTGTATAGCAACGCGTGTTCCTTTATATTCATTAGTGATTAGTGTATGCTAATTGTTTCAACGTTAGTTATGCAGCATCATGTCCGATGAGTAATTTCCTTAAAATAACAATTAAATAAAGATCTGTTTAGTATATTACATGACTATGACTTTATGTTTCTGTACACTATCTTCTAATTTTTTTTTTATATTTTAAGTTCAAATAAACCGAACTTATTTTCGACAATTAAATTTAACGATCGACTTGGGATTATGCTTTGTTTTAAGGAAGTACGTAGATAATGAACCATGAACTACAAGAGGAAATACATGAACTGGCATTACTTTTAATTTTAAACTTGTAGATAAATAAATGCGCAGTAGAATACAAATAGCAGTATTTGTCGGACCTCTTTCTAAATTAAACGAATTGATCTGACGCAAGTCACACGCCTGAACCTGTCGTACATTTTTTGTAACAAAGATTTTCCCCACTATGTCTTACTATTAAAAAAATACAACATTAACCTTAAATTCGCTTTATTGGGACTAACAGCTCTTCCAATCCTTTTTTCACACTTTTCTGTATTTCTAATCCAACTGCATTGACAGTTTGCCCTTTTTCCGTCTTTTTCAATCTAGCGGATTATTTTGCACTATAAGGCTGGTACGCAGTTCACGTGAAATCCAATTTTCCATACAAAATTTTCACTGCGAATTGTCAGAATGAACTTTCTGCGTGAAGATTTCACTAGGCAGTAGCTGTTCGAGTAAAAAATGGTTGTTCAAAAAGTGATTTGTAGGGGGCGTAACTTTCACTTGGCTTATTGTCCGTCGCATTAAATTTTTGACATTTCGGCGTAAAAATTTCGCTTTCAATTTCACAGCACTTTTTGGAGAGGAGTGAAAATATCACTTCACTCGAACAGCGTAGCAGCCTATACCGACAAATTTCCCTTTAAAAACAATTTTATCATTAGGTAGAAAACTAAATGTACCCAACTGACATTTCTAATACGTTAAGGCCTTAATCATAATTTGATTGTGCGTGCTTAATCTTAACCTAGTGTCAACTGCACCAAATCGAAGTGCTGAAAAAATTCCCACTCATTTACCTACGGGTTTAATGCGAAGACCGCATTAGAAATATACCAATCCATATTTTATACTAAATTAATAAGAATTTCTAATTGAGGCTAAATAAGATCAAATTAAATGCTTCGCAACATAAAACGGTACAGCGACATGTTGTTTTATGTATGAGGACGCATTTGACAAAGCAAATCCATTCACTTTTGAACTGTTTCTAAAAGAAAAGAAAGAAAAAAATACAAAATACTAATAAAATGCCTTACCTAAAACTTCTTAAGCTCGTGGATTACTCTATAAACATTCATCCTGCATAAGAATCCGTATAAATCAATGAAACTCATTTGTTATTCATTTATTATAATAGACGAGCTTATGCGCAGAAGAATATCTTGGACAGCCCATCACTAGGTATAACTTAATCAAACAAAGATATTGGGACTAGAGACAAATAGTGTTACAACTGCTTTTCAGTCATTAGTGGTGGTTAAAATTTGTCGAAAGTGCAATAAAAATGTATTGTGAAGTCTAGCCCTACACTTGTCACTATTCCTTACTGTACTCAGCCATTTATATCGCTTTTCCAATTGCGCTCCGAAAGAAACACTGATCTACTACGTTTCAAAAAAAATGTTTGCTTGAATTTTGTTTAATACCATAACATGAATGTTTGTATTTTACAAGTCATGTTTGTATGTACTTGACAAAATATGCTTTTACGAATTCCTGCATATTTATTTGCGTAATTAATTGATTCACGAAGGTATATAATGTAGAGACTGTCAAAAAACTTGTTTGATGGTGTGGTTCTTTTATTTCTCAGCCCGCCTGTATAAAAGGCGTAATATTATATAAAAAATATGCAAATTTGCATTCTTTTTATCAAATGGAAACCAACAAAGAAAACTTGGTAAACAATCGGCTGCGGTGTCGCACAGTGATTGTGCTATGGGATTATGAAGTCAATTGGCATTCCAATCATCGCGTGCGATACGTGAAAAAATTCGTATGCAATCCTAAATTAGCGAGAGTTGTTCAACAAAAAAAAAAGAGTGTATGTCTGTCAAGTGAAATTTTATAGTAAAGGCAAATTTGAATGGTTTCTTAATTAGTCTCATATTTAAAGGAATACCTGCATAATTAAAGTTTTTCGTCTTTTTAATTTCGATGGACGTAAATATTCTACGTCTTATTTTATCGATCGAATTTTGACAGTTGCCCCTGCAATGTGATGCAGATTTTTATCTCCCAGAAATAGACATAAGTATCTGTAGAACAACAATCACACGCAATACACAAACAAAATGGCTCTGTCAATTCCATCCGTCATTCTGTCAGTCATTTTGATAATTATTCTGTCTATGTATTTTTAATAAAACCGGTGAAGCGGGAAGTTGGACGCATCGTTTTTACCTCTGATGGCCAGTAGAAATGCATTTTTTTTTTTTAATTGACTAAATTGGTCTCAATAAGATTTTCCCTTAACGTCACTTCAAACTAGTCAAATGCACAATCAAAACGTCAACTGAGGGGTCAATTGAAAAATTGCTGACCATACTTATCAGTTACCGCTTCGTATACGTCAGCTAAAAAATCTGTTCAATTTAGGCCAAAAAGAAGTCAGATACATCACGTCAGTCAGCTGTCAGAAGTAAAAGCCTGTGAAATTAGCACAAGTTAAAATAACAGCGATCGTGTTGATGGGAACGGTGTATTAGAAGTTTTACTCGAAGGATACATTCAATAAAATTTCAAAAGATGCATGTCAAAATAATAAAAACTTGGCTGTCTTGAGTCGCCTAGATTGGTCTGGCGTAGATGTAACCTGAACGCAAAAACTAGATTGGTCGGGAACGTCACTTTTCCTACGTCAGCCATATATGCGAACTGTCAACTTAGTGCTCAGTCACGAATTTATTGACTAGATTCGTCGGCTACCCCTCCATAAACGTCAACTGACACAGTTGCCCATGTGACCGAACTAGGCCAATCAAAACTGAGATACATCAAGTCAGTCAGCTGTCAGACTTACTAAACTATATACTTGAACGTTCCCAGTCTGAAATTCCTTCTCTGTTTAATGTGCGTGAGGTAGTTACCTCTTTTCTTACCTTCTAAGCTATATTAATATACAAGAACTTGCGTAATGGTGATAATAACAAGTATAGAGTAGTTTTTGCGATAGTAAACATTTAAAGATTAAAAAGTATTTTCCTGTCAAATACAAAGTTTGGATGGACAATCGAACGACATGACTAGCTTGGATATTCCGCACAAATAGACAGTTAAGTTGATCCAACACTAACGGTGTGCAGTACTCAAAAAGTGAGTGTACATGCGCCTCGTATCAGTTTTAAACGACATTTGTGTTGTGTTCGTCCCATACCTATTGCATGTTGAAAATGTATTTATTTGTTGATCTTTTGTATTTCATCCAGAAAAATTGTCCAAGGACCATTCTATACCAAAAAGACTCGCATCGATGGCAAGGTGGTCATAGTCACAGGATGCAATACAGGAATTGGTAAGGAAACCGTTTTAGAGTTAGCCAAACGTGGCGCCAAGGTATACATGGCATGCCGCGACCCAGTTAAGTGTGAAAATGCCCGACTAGAAATTGTCGAAAAGTCGAAAAATGAAAATGTTTTCAACCGAACTTTGGACATCGGATCACTGGAGTCTGTTCGCAAATTCGCAGAACAGTAAGCCCAATATTTAGTCTATTTAAAAAGGCTACTAATTTGTTGCTTTTAGATTTATTGCCGAGGAATCTCGTTTGGACATACTTATCAATAATGCCGGTATTATGGGCGTTCCAAAGGGACAAACCAAAGATGGTTTCGAGCTAACATTTGGAACAAATCACTTGGGACACTTTCTTTTGACAAATCTACTGTTGGACATGTTAAAAGAGTCTGCCCCAAGCCGCATAGTGGTTGTATCCAGTGCGCTATACGCATTCGCAAAAATTAAAAAGAACGATTTGAATTCCGACAAGTCGTATAGCTCGTTTAGTGCATACACACAGAGTAAATTGGCGAATGCTCTATTTACGGTAAAACTGAGTGAAAAACTTCACGGAACCAATGTCACTATTAACTGTTTACATCCGGGAGTAGTCCGAACCGATATCGCTCGTAATACGATCTCTGATGGTATAATGACGTAAGTTTGAATAGATTGCAACCGATCGCTGACTTTATATATATTATTTAATTTAATAGGAAATTGATGTCTCCTCTGTCAGCATTCTTCCTCAAAACACCTAAAGCCGGTGCTCAGACAACGCTAAGACTGGCTCTAGATCCAGCTTTAGAGAAACGCACTGGTGGCTATTATTCTAACTCAACGCGAATGCCTCTTCTTCCAAAAGCTAGAAACAAGGAAATGGCTGAATGGCTGTGGACAGTCAGTGAAGAAATGGTTGGCCTTAGGCCAACTGACAAAACAACAGTTATTGAACTCGAGAAGGAACCAACTCGAAACATCCCCGAGTTAGAAAACACCGATAAGCCCCAGAAAATGCACACTTTTGAAAAAGTTGACGAGATTGAAAAAAAATGAAAGGCAACGTAATTCCTATCGGTCATATCAGAGATGTTATTGAGAATGAGAAAGGCATTATTTGACCAGAGAGGCTGCTGTGATATCGATGGACATGACTGATTCTGAAACTTGCTTTTTTTTGTATTATTTTTGTACTTATGTAATTCTCACTCTTAAGTTTCAATTTAAGACTTACCATGTAACTACAGTATACTAGCCGGCCAGTATTGCCAACAGGTTAAAATAAAAATCCAATTTAGTGTGAATAAACCGTAATTATTTAACAAAGCGTCATTAATTTATTCGTAATAACAGAATTGGTTTAATTTTTTAGATACTTTGCAAGAAACAAAAAAGATCAGACAGTAATGATCAGAAAACGTCATTTCGACGTTTGTCCATTCTTCGTGGTAGAGTTTCTTGTTTATATTTGAATCTCTAAATTAACAAAATTTTTCTCGAAAATCTTTGATCAGCACTTTTTCGTTAATTACATTTTAACAGTTTTAACAGGCGCAACAAAATACTTTGTTGATCAAGCATTCGACTCATATGGTACGTCGCGCCGCAAATATGTTTTAACAACATTCTCGGGACTATAATATATATAAAACAAAAAAAAGGAAAGTGCTGTTCTAAAAATATTCGAAGTGTGGCAGCACTTTTTTACGGTTTTAAGTGAATTGAAAAAAAACATATTTATTTTACAGGTTTTTTTTATCTTTCCCCCAGGAAAATTGTCCAAGGACCCTTCTACCGCAAAAAGAATCGCATTGATGGCAAGGTGGTTATCATCACCGGCTGCAACACAGGCATTGGCAAGGAAACTGCCCTAGAGCTGGCCAGACGTGGCGCAAAAATCTACATGGCCTGCCGCGATCCTGTTCGGTGTGAAGGTGCGCGTTTGGAGATAATAGAGAAGACAAAAAATGAAAATATTTTCAATCGCACCTTGGACGTGGGATCACTGGAGTCTGTTCGTAAATTCGCAGACAAGTAGGTCCATTCAATTTTATACCAAGAAACGCGCCTCTTACCCTATCTGCTTGTTTAGGTTCATTGCCGAGGAATCTCGTTTGGACATACTTATCAATAATGCTGGTATTATGGGCGTTCCAAAGGGACAAACCAAAGATGGCTTCGAGCTTACACTCGGAACAAACCACTTGGGACACTTCCTTTTGACCAATTTGCTGTTGGACACTTTGAAACATTCAGCACCGAGTCGTATTGTGGTTGTCTCCAGTGCATTGTATGCGCTTGGTAAAATTAACAAGGACGATTTGAACTCGGATAAGAGTTATAGCTCATTCCGTGCATACACTCAGAGTAAATTGGCAAATGCTCTGTTCACGACGAAACTGAGTGAGAAACTCCATGGCACTGATGTCACTGTTAACTGTGTTCACCCGGGAGTCGTTAAGACTGAGTTGGGCCGTCACATGATCTCTGGCAGAACAAAGTGAGTAAAATACGATTAGTATAGAGAATCTTGACTAACTGTTTTTTCCAATTTAACAGGGCATTGTTGGACCCTCTGACAGGGTTCTTCTTCAAAACACCCAAAGCCGGTGCTCAAACAACACTGAGGGTTGCTCTAGATCCAGCCCTGGAGAAATCCACCGGTGGCTATTTCTTTGACACAATCAGGTTCCCACTGTTGCCTAAAGGTAAAAATAAGGAAATGGCTGAATGGCTGTGGACAGCCAGTGAAGAATTGGTTGGTTTAAGGCGCACAGAGCAAACCTCTGTTGTTCCTGTTACTCTTCGAGTTCCACCCTCGAACGAAACTAAAGTCCACACAACAGTTATTGAAGTGGAGAAGATTCCAACTCAAAACATCCCTGACAACAAGAGCATTGACGAATGCGAGAAAGGCAGTTGCGAGATGAAAGAAATTTCAGAGAAAATGAAACAAATTATGGTAGGCGAACAGAGTGAGAAAATGGATGAACCAGAGAAGGCCGATAGATCTGAAAAGATGGAGAAGCTTGAAAGAATGGACGAAATCAAAAAGTCAGACGATAATAACAAAAATGCGGAAAGTGATATTCAAGTGAAGACAGACGTAGAAGAAAAGTTAGAGAAAATGATGAAAGAAGTGGATAACAGTCTTTCGGAAATTAACGGTCATGTTACTATTATCAGGGATGTTACTGAGGATATCGCTGATAAAATTGAAACTGCGAAGAATGCAGATATTTCAGTGGAAACAAACAGCCCAGTAGAGAATATAAATGCCATTGAGAAGGCCGATGTGATAGAGAAGATAGATGGGGCGGAAAAGAACACCGCAGAGAAGTCGCATACCTCCGAGAAGCCTATATGAATTCAATAGATTTGAATTATTTAAGATCAATTTTTAATTTAATTTTGTTTTTCGTTTTTAATTTAATACTCATCCCATACCTAAGTAAACGTCAATTTAAGATTTAATGCATGTAACTGAGTAGCTCACGACTACTGCCAAAGGGGTTTCATTTCGAATAAAAATCCTATCTAGTGTAAATAAAACGTAATTAATTGAAAATAAGTGTTTTATTCCTGTTCAATTTTTTGTTATGGAAAAAATGCTCCGTTCAATAGGTATGAACTGAAGTACCTAATTGAAAGTTGAGGATGGTTGCCAAATGTCGCTGACATTTTTGTGCGTGATATGCATGTAGAACTAGCAGAGACATTTTACATCTATGGTACATTTTTTTATATCAGAGTTTAATGGTTTCTATCAAGCAAACTGAAATGGAAGCAGTCCATTATTAGAAGACATTGGGGACGTTCAAGTATTTAGTTTAGTAAATCTGACAGCTGACTGACTTTGTGTGTCTCACTTTTTATTGGTCTAGATCGGTCAAATTGACAGCTGTGTCAGTTGATGGTTATGGAGGGGTAGCCTACCTACGAATCTAGTCAAAAAATTCGTGACTGACTGCTGAACTGTTGACAGTTCGCGTATGTGGCTGACGTAGGAAAAGTGACATTCCGGACCAATCTAGTTTTTTCGTTCAAGACTCAAGACAACTAAGTTTTTGAATAATGTGCCCATTACCTAGAAGAAGTGACATAAGGAGAGTTGTCATTGTGTTGAGGAAATTGGTAATTTCACATGTAAGTTACATACAGACAGCATTGCAGAAGCATTTTGTCAGTAAGAGTTAAAACATTTCCAGCAAAGTGAAGTCAAATACGTGTAACGTTAAGACGTCCCGTATACAATAGGTACATATATATGCACTTGTTTGAGTTTTCGCAAAGCAAATGACATCTCATAAAATTGTTGTTTACACAAAACGCTAGGACCTTTCTATTTAAAAATAGATGAAAGAGAAAGGGTTTTTGGTAAGAACGATAAATATAGGTAAATGGTTTCCAATTTGACATCTTAAAAGCATACGTTTGTGTTAAAAGTGTCATACGCACTATTCATTAAAAGGTCATAATCATGTCATTATCATTAAAATGTTAAAATAACTTAAGATCTTTAGATAAAAGTTTTTAATGTTTGGCAGCACCTTTTATAGAAGTTTTTGAGTGATGGTATACGTTTTAAATTTCTTTTTAATATTGCAACCATTGTTTTTCATTTAGGAAAATCGTGCAAGGACCCTCTTACCGAAAAAAGAACCGCATCGATGGCAAAGTTGTCATAATTACTGGATGCAATACAGGAATTGGCAAAGAAACAGCACTAGAATTGGCTAGTCGCGGTGCAAGGATCTACATGGCTTGTCGCGATCCTATTCGATGTGAAGGTGCGCGTTTGGAAATCATTGAAAAAACCAAAAACCAAAGTGTTTTCAATCGAACACTGGACTTGGGGGACCTACAGTCTGTCCGCAAATTTGCAGAAAAGTATAAATGCAGTTAAACAAATCAAAACCACTGACCTCACAAAAAACCACTGATCATCATTTCACTTTAAGATTCGTTGCCGAGGAGTCTCGCCTTGATATACTTGTTAACAATGCCGGTGTTATGGCCTGTCGAAAGGGAGAAACTAAAGATGGCTTCGACCTTCAGCTGGGTACGAATCACTTGGGGCATTTTCTATTGACAAATCTGCTGTTAGACACATTAAAACAGTCAGCGCCAAGTCGAATTGTGGTTGTGTCCAGTGCCTTGTATGGAATTGGTAAAATTAGGAAGGACGATTTAAACTTCGAGAAGTCGTATAGCAAATGGGGTGCATACGCCCAGAGTAAGTTGGCGAATGTTCTCTTTACGACCCATCTGAGTGAGAAACTCAAAGGATCCGGTGTCACCGTTAACTGTCTTCATCCGGGAGTGGTTAAAACCGAATTGACTCGACACATCATCTATGGAACGACTAAGTAAGTTAAAAAGAACTAAAGATATTTGGGTCATATGTACCTAATAATAATTTTTATTCATTTAAAAGGTCGCTTCTATCTCCCGTGATAAGGTTCTTCTTTAAAACAGCAAAAGCCGGGGCACAAACCTCGCTGCGATTGGCTTTAGACCCAGCTCTGGAAAACTCTACAGGTGGATATTACTTTGACACAATAAAATGTCCATTGTTGCCAAAAGGTACAAACAAAAAAACGGCTCAATGGTTGTGGACAGTCAGTGAAGACTTGGTTGGCCTAAGGTCCAGTGACCAAATGACAGGAAATGTGTCTGTTACATTACAAGTTGCTCCGTCCATCGAAACTATCAACGGTCAAACAACAATTATTGAAGTTGAGAAACTACCACCTCAACACATACATGATAATAGAAATTTGGAGGAATGCGAACAGAAATACATTGCAGAGAAAATGAGGAAAATCATGGAAGATGAGGCAAAGGACAAACCCGAGAAAGAAGATAGGTCTGAAAAGATGGAGAAGTTAAACGAAATTAAAAAATCAGAGGAGCCGGAGAAAGGGAAACCCGATGGGCAAGAAAAATTCGAGAAATTGGAGAAAGATGTAGATAATTCCAAAGTCAGGGCTGTCAGTGAGGATCCTTCAATGATAAAGGAAACTGCTGAAGAAACTGATCTTGTAATGAATATTAAAAATGACATTGAATAGGCTATGTCATTATAATAATGAGAGGGGGTCTTGACTTTATATATGGTGAAAATGTGTAATTTTAAGGGTACTCTTTATGATTGGGTTTTTTTTCAAAACGTATGTTTATTTTGTGCGATTAATTATTGAAGAAGATAGTGTATTAGGTACGTAGTCAGTAAACTTTAAGTTTACTCACAGCAATGGGCTGTCTTTTGATTGGACGACTGGACGTCTCTCGAAAATTCAAAACTGGTTTATTGAAGTAGTATTTAAAAAAAAGCGACTGCCAATCATTATTTTTGTAGGTAGAACTCGTGGTGTTTTTGAGAAAATGTGACAAGAAAATCAATCGGATGACAGTTGTGGCGAATTCCATAGATCAAAACTTTCTGGGAATCTCATTTTAACCTAAATAAATGTCAAAATTGCGAGATGCATATTGCATAATCTATAAATCTGGTTTTAGTGACTAAGAAAGTAAAGGATTGAAGTAAAAGTTTGGTGTGAATTTATTTTGACTTTTTACTAACCAAAATTTGTGTTTTATTGGAAAAATAAATAGAAAATATTGGAAGAATTTTCCATAAAGTGTTATTTATATCATTTGAACAGCTTGATGGAAAGCTTACATACTGTAACAGATCGGAGCCTGTCCCCTGCCATATATCAAACAAACTTTGAGGACAATTAAATTATCTTTCAACCAGAGATGCTTAATCTATTACAAAACAAAGTAAATTGCCAAAAAAAAAAAATTGTAAAGAAAATATAAAAAATGTTTGATGTTGTGTATTGTTATTTGAATTTATAGAAATGACACGAAAAAGTAAGTACCTATACTCTGTCCAACAAAAATTGTCAGTACAGGAAAGATAGGATGTTTGTCTCTCAGTCTGGTTGCAATGACTTATATAAATCTGTCCCTCTTTAAAGCTCTCACAGGGTTGCCGTAGTTTGTGTGAAAATGCACCATAACTCAGAGAGAAAAAGTGTTAGGGTTACCACCTTACAATTTAAAATAAAAATATTGCTGAACGAAATAAATTCAGTTTATCTTTTTCCTTTTCCCGTGAGGGTTTTTCTAGGGTATTCCCAGTAGGCCTAATCACTTTAGTTTGTTTTGGTAAAACCCAACGATCGACAATACGTAGTATAGGTTTACCTGCTTGGTCATTTTGATATTTCAGTGTGAAAAACTATTTGATGACAAATATGCACAAATATAACAAAAATGCTAAAATATGCCAAAAATGTGTGCTCTACCCATGTGCTCATTTATACCGAACTATGCAGAAATTTGCCCTCACGACTAGGGCTAAAAATATGTAGGAACTTAGAGTTGTATATTAAAATATTTAATACGATATCGCAAAAAAAACAATATCACTACAACCCACTTATGATCACTTATTGCGTGAATGAAATGAATGCTTTAAAACACTTCACGAATAAATCTTTTTCTAACAGACGACATTGAAAAAAATATTTTAACAGAATTTTATTTGATCCTTCAGAAATACAAAAAAAAATAAAACCGAATGGCAATACCCCACACAAAAATTCGTTCTCAAAAGCACCAAAACCGAAAGTTCTTTTACAAAATCCATAGAAAATCCCTTGATGATATCCTTTCATTGTACATATGGTAACACTCCTCTGATGTGCTTCAGTCACACACACTGCAAGCGAACACAAGCGATCATTCATTCATTCTGCTTGCAGTTGTGTGGCAGAGTGGTTGCAGTGAGCTCCTTGCCAAATTTTAGGAAAATGACAACAACAATTCCTTGGTATGACAGTGGTTTGGTTTTTATTTCAGTGGCAATTCTTGTGTTTGAGTGCCGTGAGAGCATCTACAGGCACCATTGGTAGAAAAAAAGCTCCTCCATAAGGCCTGTACTGACAATTTTTGTTGGACAGAGTATAGTACGACCTACTCGTAGGCAAAAAGAAATCTTCTGAACTAAGGATCATGGACGACCATCTTTGGGAATGTAATAAACAAGATTGAAAAAACCGGACGACAGGAGCTAAGCAAATGTAGTAGATCTGCGAATTTGACGATCTCCCTGGACACATTTTGATCTAAATAATCGGTCTGTCAGTAAGCAATATCAGGAGCCTCCATGTAAAGTCGGGCTTTTGTAGTCTCTGGTCAAATTGTTGGTTTCACACTACTGTTGTTGCTGATGTTAACTTCAGAAGCGCAGACACAATTCCGACAACATCTAGTACACTGTATAAATAGAGAAAATTCAAATATTTTTTAGTTCTTGAGACGAAAGGAAAAATAAACTCCAAGTTTTCAATTGACGTCATTTATATTGTAGGTACATTTATATAGTTTCAGTTTACACACATGACACATTGTTATCGGCACTCTTTGCTGACGTTATCAATAGTATCAACTTTCCCACACTTGTGCGAATGTAAGTGCATAAATAAACTTTGCAGTCCAAGTTCAAGGGCGCTCCGAAATCGAGCTGGTTTGCAACTCTAATAATTTATCACTGTTCGATATTAACTTAATTGTACACCGAACCACCTGACCGGAATTCAGCGCGTCTCTTCAACTATATTAATATATTATATCACGAATACATACTGCAAATTCAAGATAAAACTTATAACAATAACAAATGTATAGATATATTTTTATAAATAAAATATCACAGCGAAAAACCGTTCCTATTTCCTTTCATTGTCCAATTGCTGAATTGCTTGCTCATAGGTGGGTGGCACATCTACAATTACTGTACCATAGCTTGGGGGTCTCCTCACAGAACTATCGACTTGTGAATTATTCGCGTTGTTAATGGCGGCAGAATTCGCCTGAGTGACATTGACATACATTTCGATCACTTGGCTCGTCGTTGGCACAACAAAGATTGTGTTTCTTGGTCTAGATCTGGATTCAGATGAAATATGGTTTCGCGGGTTACTCACTGCGAATTGAGTTGTATGAATGAATGAGTTTTGGCAAAATAAAAAATAACAGCAGGTATACGTACTTCTTTCGGTGTTTTTCAAAATTCTTGCTTTGCAATAGGACAGCTGAAATTTTAGAAAACACATTCCGTTTGAAAGTTTACAATTTTAATAAATTCATTGTTCACTTACTATGCAGACAACAATAATGCAAGATACCAACATAAACCCCAGCACAAGTAGAACAGTCATGGAGTCTTTAACAATACAATTTGCAAAAGACGTGTGCGATTTACCAAACAGGAATAAGAAAATTGAATTTATGGCACACAAATTTACACGATCTAATCGCTTCTAGTGAAAAGCGACTACTAAACGGACAATGAAGAGGATTTTTGACGGTCTTATCATATCGCACCTACGTAAAGAGATTAGAAACGCTCGAATGGTTATACGACCACGAACACGTTCGGGTTCGATATGCCTTCAAATTTATGACACTCACATATACCTACGCTAATAAAGGTGAAGTTCACTAGGAACAGTGCGAACCCAGCTGTTTTATTCAAATGTGGGGGGAATGGCCAGAATGGATTATTTTGACTACAGGCTCACTTATCGCCATCAATTGACAAAGATGATGACGATTATGCTTCCTTATCAGAAAGGGAAACACGTATTAATGTTGGTGAAACAGTCATAAATAAATATCGGAAATAATGGCAATGAAGAAAGCAAATAACAAAAGTGTAACTGTGTGAGAAAAACAATTAGGAGCGAATAAGCTGAATAAGATTCCCACGGGTCTGTTCTGTTGTTATTCTGTTTTCTGATAGAATTCCTATAGACTTTCAAGGTATCTGCGAAAAAATAATATTGAATTGAGAGGCATCATAACGGTTATTCATATCTACGTTTGATTTATCTGTTGTCTACAGAGCAGAGGGTTCAATGTCCGTTTTCATTGATTAATTGATGAGTAATAAAAACCGAGAATTCTTTCTACACATTACTTTTGTGAAACAATTTGCAATAAAAGTTTATTTTTCATTAGCAAGTTAGTCAACTGTCGACTAACTAAACTAGAAATATGAACGCCACCAATTTTTCTGATATTAAGTCAACACGGCAGTTGAAAGGCTATGTTAAGTTATCGTTATCAGCCAAGTCTTCAGTTTCTAATTCTGAAGTTTTATGAAAAAATCTGTGTATTCTTTTTCAGTAAACTGACGTTTACGCGTACAAATATCGGTGTTGTTTTCATTTGTAAAAACCTTCTCTAAGAAGTTTCGCACAAATTTATTCTGATGTCATTTTTCAGTAACTTTGACTTGATGTACCTACTTAAGTGTACCTAATAGAATAGAATAGAACAGTTTCGAATGTGTATTCGAATTCTAACATCCCAAAGCGTTTTCTCGGTTATTCATCAAATTTTTGGTTTGGTTATCGTTAGATAATCCGCCATTATTTAGAACACTGCCTTTCAGAGTTTGCGTCCTTGGAATTAACCGCATTGGAAACTGGTCTTTCAGGTTTTATTTTAATACGCTGGCTTATTGAGTGGTTTATTTAACTCAAACTAATCACTTCTTCTTAAACAATAGCTTTTTATTCGATGATAAACAAAAATGTTACTTCTCAAAGTTGTCTGCTTCTAATCTACACTGCGTCTCTCATGTATATAGTATCAAACGCAAGTTAAGTGAATCACGCACTATTAATGTAAAAACCGTATGCCAATGGCGATAACAATAATTAAAATTTTGGTCTAATTATAATTATTGCATGACATTAACACATGGGTGATTCATATTTTATTTAGTCTGCTCAAAAAGAATGGAGACAATGGTTTCCTACATAGTGTTTTTCAAAAATTATATTATCACAAAAACAAGCGTATTCGTTCAAACATACGTCGAAGTCAACAATTATCGGTCACGATTACTAAATAATTATTTCAAATGCTAGGAATGCGAAGAAACTTGTAAAAACCTTTCTTGTTGTGGATTTTTATTGTCAAAGGCAGTGGCGTGGCGTCCATATAACCCGATTCCTACCGACTTACTTTTTTTAATTTACTCCATCAACACAATCTACCAAAATCCAAATCCACTTATGCATGACAATAACACCCTACCAAATGAATTTGATATTCACAACATTTGCTTTTATCTCTTTATTTTCTTCCCTGAGCACAAGACAATCCCGATCGCCCCTATTATATGAAATTCGCTCGTAATTGAGCAAACAACAGATTATTCACATCTTTGAATTTTCAATTTCAGTTAAAATGCTTAAACCTTATTAAACAGTGTATTTCTTTTTCACTGAATAGATGATTCAAGAGTAACGAGTCTTATGGGACGGCAGAATTTTATGGAAACGTATGTCAGTGTCATTATAAGTAGATAGAAAAATGAGTATTTTTGCGGAAATATTGTATTAAAAATGTCAGAATTTTCCCCTGAACGACACATCAATCATTGCTTTGATTAGTTCAGGAAATCCGCTGGCGAATGTTAATCCCTCCCAATTCGTTTTTTCTATTATATGTACACAATAACATTAGCGATATATATATTAATAGTAATGAATCGAACTCATTTGGTGACCCAAATGATTGATCATAAAGCAATTTCCTGCTTAATAGACACACGGTCTGTATTTTTGTCCATATCAAGCTAATGAAATTTGTAAACTTTAAATTAAACGGTCAATTTGAAATAAATTAAGTCCAAAGCCACAAAAAATTGTCCAACATTTGTTCGGTTCGTGCCCCATCTTTACTTGGGTGATGGTGTATTTTTTTTTAATAATTCCAGAGTTGGATTGTCTAGTTTTACCCCTAACCATTGGAAGAAGTTTTTTCTTGTAACTAGTAAGTCCAAAAGGATTCAAACAGCTGACTTATATACCGAGTTTGAAAATTGAATTAATAAAGTGGTTGCGTAAAGCCTTCTTCAATTTAGAAGAGCTAAGTGAACCATCTAACCAGCTTTAAGACTAGGTTGTTCCCCCGATTTGGTAACTTCGCTAGAGCTGAGCTAGGGTGGAGCTCTTACATTCTGATTCCATTTTACAATCAACGGTAATCCCGTTTCAGCATTTCAACGAATCATTGCTAAACCACATGTTCTTATCCTTTAGGAGGCAATCTGTAACCGCTAAAATCAAGTTTAGGACTAATTCGGGAAGTTAAAAGAGCACAGCTCTTTATCGCTTCTGTGTTGTCAGTGCCAGCTTGTCCTTTAGAAGTATACTTACATCTTACATGCAACTTTTCACCACGAATTAAAATCACAAGACAGATATTGTTATATTTTTTATGTTTGTTCAATTTTATTATGTATTTATTATAATAGCAATTGTAATTAATAATTGTACAAAGCATCGAGTTCATTATTAAAATTGTTTGTAGTTATCATTTTGTTGCTGCCGCTGCATCTATTGAATATATCATTTTTATATATTTATAACACTTTTATATTAAATTATTAAATTTATAATACTAGACAAAAAAAGAATTGTGTAATATTACTCTTTTGAATTCTCATTTAAATGCTTAATTTTCTTTATTTAATTTCTTAGTAAAAATTACAAACAGAAGTGGCAAAAAAAAGGAAAATTCTTGATACACAGTTTTTTTTTGTTTAACTCTTATTTATGTTGTTTAAAATTTTATATAACTATTTAAATAATATATAATATATATATTTAGTTGTTTAATTCCTTAACTTATGAAAAGTTTTTGTTTTGTTTTGATGTTATTATTTTTGTTTGTTTAATTAGAAAGGAAACACGACGATACAATTCGTATGTATTATTAAATATTCGTTTCTATTTTTTGTTTATATTTTTCAACAATATTATTAGTTACACAAGGTATTTTTATTTTATTTTGCGAAAACTAAGCTAGATAATAAAGTTTTTCTTTCTTTTTGTTATCAGAAAAGGATTTTTAGTAGTAGTGCAATTGTTGTTTGTTTTTTTTTTAAGAAAAAAATACTACATTTTTACTTATTGTATAGGAAAATAAATGTTATAACAACAAAATGTGTGTAAGTGGATCGATTTGATTTGGTGGTAGACATTTGTTGCGGGGGAATGATAAAGAGGAAGATGTGAGAAATAAAACAACAGGGAGAAAGATTAAAGTTTGGTGTGTAGTTGAATTTTGTGATTTTTTTTTTGCACATCATTTTGATTTGGAATTTTTGTTTCTGACATACATAAATATTTCAATCATAAATTAAATGTATATAAATCTTTACATAACTATTTTATATATAATTTTATATATATATATATTATTTTTATTTCCTATGAGTGTATTCCTCCACTCAAGATATTGACCTCTAGAACAAACTCTTCTTTTTCTTGTCTTTTTTGTCTTTGCCGTCAACGGTTCTGTAAAAAGGGAATTGTTGGAGATTTTTTTTTTTGGTTTTTGATTTGTTGATGCTGATTTTCAATTAATATAATATCTATGAGGTTTTTTTTTTAAATGGAGATGTTGAATTATATTTTACAATGAGTGATGTTTTGATTTTTGAAAACACGAAACACAAAATAAAAACAATAAAAATTGTACAATATATTTTCGAAGAGTATAATTTGATTTCTGCAATTATTGTGCGTATATCATTGGCTATATGAAGTGATTTCTGTTTGTCTCTTTCTACTTGTTTTACCTAGTAAAAGTATAACTGACGTAGACCGAAGCTTTGGGGGTTTGTGAGAATAATTTTTTTCTGTTTTATGGTGGAATAGCTTCCACAACTGAAAGCAAACAAAATTTTATAAACGTGTATTTTTTTTATATGTAATAATTAAGACTACTTCCAATATGTGTGCGCTGGGTTAATAGTGAATGTGAAAGGCGGGAGTTAGGGGACTGTGAAACCCGCCCACCAAACCCGGGTATATACAAAATGATATTTATTTTGTATGTGGAGAGTGGAGTATTTCTTTGATGTAAATGCAGTTTAAGTTTGAGAGCCAATGTGTTTGAATAGATTGGGTATAAAGGGTTAGTTAACTTAATTTCCAAAAACGCAAACCCACTACAAACCACGGAAATTAAAAGTAAGGCTTAGGCGCTTAGAAGGGAGGCATAAAGAATATGCACCAATATTGTAAAAATTCGGATGTGAGTAGCTAAGCCTAGGCATTATAATTTTAATTCAGCGAGTAGCCAGGAGCGAGTTCGACAGTCGTAAAAATATGTTTATAAATTCGTACGGACCACCTTTATAGCTTCTGTCAGTTAGGGTCTTCTTCTGCTTTGGAAGCGGTTTTCTATAAGAATCAGGCTCAACTGAGATATTTCCCTGGATTTGCAAAAATCTGTCGTCAAAGTGGTGTATGTATATAGAGGAAGACTGGAAGAGCTGAGGCAACTTGCCGTAAATCGCACACAATGATGGGTAATCCAAGTAGAGGCTTAAGGACACCCAAAAGGGAGACCAGGACTTCATGAAAGAGGTGTAGATATTTTTTGGCATAACTACAATTAGTTTTCTGCTATTCTTTTCTCTGCTGCCCTTTGTAGTTCGACCTTTTTCAGGAGCTTGGTCAATTCTAGCTATAGTTTCTTATGAACGATTTTTTTGAAATGTTACCTTACAGCCGGCATGGATTTTTTCTAACTTTTTCCACTTTTTCATTTAAAAGTTAAACAAGCTGATAGTGACTATCAACGATATTTAACTACAACAAAGTCTGCCTACCCCCCAACTTGCAAAAATTGAAACTATTTCTTGTAACCGAATGTTTACATTTTCAAAATGAACGAGTTTTCCCACTGTATTTGAAAATTTCGTGATTGAATTTCAGTCTTTTGGTGAAACCCGGCTAATACTTATCGGTGAAACGCGTGGTTCTTTTACTTTCAATCCTTTTGTTGTTTTCCACTGTCCAATTTCGAAATCAAATGACCAGCGTTTGGATGCTGTAGGTGCATTACTTTTGGCGTTAAAAATGTAACCCATGTTTCGAGAAGGTAGGTGTAGCAGCTTATATAAAATACTGGGCTTATATTGATTTTTATACCAAACTGCTATTTATTTTTGTTGTTTAATTTTAATTGCCGACATTAAACAAAAATCACTTCATATGTACAATATACCCGACATCAATCAGTTGATAGATTGAGTATTAATCATTAATAGTATCTGCCAAAAAAATATATAAAAGTTAAATTAGCCATGCAGCATTACAAAAATAATAATAAAAATAAAAAGTGTGTTTATAATATTTTCACTATTCATTGAAATGTTGTGTGTGGGGTGTATGGCTTGTGTATAATTTGTGAACTTTTTTATAAGCTAATCAAAGAAAGCTGGTGTGTGAGTGTGATGATATCATGAGCACTTATTCTATTCTAAACAAATTTACAAATGTGTGCAAAATTGTAGAAATACACAAAAAATAAAACAAAAAAGTAAATACATACTGGGATATAATAAAATTAAAATTAAACATATTACCGGGAAATACATAAATTTATTTTCATTATATTTTTCTTTTTGCTTTTGAATTTGATTTTGATTTTGTGTCGAAATAGCACACAAAGGCGAAACGTAGAAGAAAACAATATAGGAAAGGAAATTTATTGGAAACAAAGAAAATGGGAAAAATATATATTCCATTAAACATTAAACAACCTTAATAACTAAAATTCTACAAGTAAAAATAATAATTGCGCAGAAAGAAAAAAAAAAAAAAAAACTTGATGTGAAAAATAAGTAACTATTCTTAGTTTTTTTTTTTAAGAAACAAAAAGTATATGTAAGTGTTTATTTAGTTGATATGTATATGCATATATTTATTTGCAGTTTTTAGGTGATTCGTGATTTTCTTCATTATTACAATTTGGTGGTAATGAATTGGTTGAGTTGAGTCCAGCCGATGGTATGGCTGTATTGGCGCCACCACCCCTATGTAGGTGTGCATCGGGGGCTCCAAAACTAGTATGACGTCGTAATAATGATCCAAATACACGGCGACCCTTCGACTCATCCGAACCTCGTGATGTCATCGATGCGGTCCTGGAAAATGTCGGGGGTATTTGGTTTTTGTTTTTCTTTGGTTGCTTTAATAGTTTTTTTTTTTTTATTTAAATAATTTACTTTTGTTTTGTATTCTTTTTGTAAGCTACCAATGTTTCTTTTAAAATTGAGCACGAAAGTTGCACGAGGATCGCTTTGGTTTCTTTTGTTCTCTTTTTATCGAATGAAGTTTTCGTATTTTTAAAAAACAAATTTTCCTATAAGTTTTTTTTTTATTTTCATCTAAAACTCAAATGTGAATAATGTAGGAAAACTTTAAAGCTGCTTATGTTCGAGCTTGCAATATTTTGCTTGATGAAATAAGGAAACAAATTTAAAAAAAAAGCGGCAAACACAGGAGTTTTTTATTTTAGTGATAAATCCATAAAAAAACAATAAAATATACCCTTAACAGCAAATTGTATTAGTTCAAGGAGCGTTATTCTGTAGCATAACTAAATGCAGTGAAATAATTGAAAATAAAATATTTGGCGCAACAAGTTCGCATGGGACCTTTCTTCATTCAGTTTGTCTGAGTTTTTATTTTTGGGACGAATGGAAGGGACCTACAATTTTATGCTGAGTGACTGTTATACTCTCAGAAGTTTGTCAGACGTTCGTGGAAAAAAAGATCTTAAGATGCAATTTTTTCGGGGATAAAATATGAGACCCGTCGCTCAGTTTAGAACAGTATTCACTGATCCACTGCGCCAACAGTTTCAGCAGTTTAGAAAAATATGCTATTTTGAATTAACAATTGCACTGCTATTATTAATTTTCCCAAAAGAAATCGGTATCGGGTTGCAACGAGACTGGCCTGCAGTGAGACAAAATGACACGATGAATGTTTCTTAAAATACATATATTAATTAAAGCAAACAAAATTCCCCTGCATGTGGATCTAAAGACTGCGGATAGAATTGACAGAACCATTTTTTTACTTGCTTTTTTAATTAAAGGAAGAAAATTAAAAAAGACCATTGCTAAACCTTCTTCTGGACAAAGTGAATGAAAGTTTTACGAGAATAATTTCTTTTTCTAGCAGCATTACTTTAAAGAAAACTCAAAAATCCCTGCAGGTTTTTTTCAATTCTCAACTCATAGAAAATACCGAGGAGTTAGATTAATACTTCTGTGTTTTTTTATAAAACTGGCTTAGCAATAATAGGTTGCTAACAGGGAGTGGACTATGTGCGTTACTCGCAAATATCTGATACTGTCAGTGAAGTTATGTTTGTAGTTTAAGCCAACTGTTATATGTAAAGACTCTTCAAATCTAGATCGGTGAAATCAGTGCTATTGTTTACTTCACGTAAACTTACGGACTTTTTATAACAGCCGGTTGTCTGCAATGTGCCCTAAGGAAACAAATGACACGCTGTTTGTACATTATTTTCTAGCGGTTTTTGAACTGAAACTGTCATTTTTTTTAATGGACTTCGGAGTAGGTATTCCGGTTGCATACGTGCTTGTCGTATGGTGGTGTAAAAACATTTTTTAATACAAAAGATCCACTGAAGAAGTCAGTTTATTACCCACCAAATAGATGCATAAGTAAGATGTGCTAGATGTTATTTTAAGCCCTACCTATTTTTTTAAATAACTACTTTCTTAATAAGAGCTTTGTCTTTTTTCCAGTCAAATGTTACGAAAAAAAAAGCAATTTCAAATAAAATCAAATAAAAATAAGAATTGTACTAATGAATTAGCAAAAGAAACAAATTTAATTACGTGTAAAATTGTGATGTCGATTAGCAGATCTAAATTAAGCAACTTTCGAGCACAATATTCGGAAGAGAATTGTAGAGTTTTTACTAATATAGTCTAAAATAAAGAAAGGGTAAATAAGTTACTAAAATAAATAAAATAAGTAACTAAAATAAATAAAATCCATAAATAAACTAAATACTCAAAGGAAAACAATACAAAAATTAAAAATAAATCAAATGCAACTATATAAATATTTTCATAATTTCATTTCCAATGCCAACGTATGTTTTTCTAATAGACTTTTTTTTCAAATTTACATGAGAATTAAATATTTTCACCAACCCTACGGTTTTTCACGCAAATACACAAATGCTTCGATTTGCTTAAAACAAAATGCTGAAACCTTTTTATATTTTTTTAAAAAGAACTCAAACATTTAAAATTCGTATTATAAAAAAAAAAGATAAAAACACAAATAAATCGAAGAAACGATATATGATTTGGAAAATGAATATTATATCCCAGTTTGTAGTATCATAAGGTGAATACTTTTGTTTAATTTCTTTTCAGTATCCAAAATTTGTTGTTGCAATAAAAAAAAAACAGATTATAATAAATCGGATACATAAACTAAAACAAAAAGTTTTATATTATGCTTGCGTGTTTTTTGTTGTTTCTTAAAATTTAGAATCAATTCAATAAATTTGTTTATAGTAGATATTTACATACGAAATAAATATGAAAGATTAAAGAGAGATAGTTATTAGAAAAAATAAAAATAGTTAATAAACTCAAAATGAAATGAATAAAAAATGAACACAAAATGAAAATGAAATGGAAACGAAAATAAATAAATTTCAAAGAAATCAAGCATACGGATAAAATAAATATAAAATTATATACTGTTTGATTTTAAGAAGTTAAAAATATATTTTTGTTTAAGTAAAATGAAAGAAAAAACATTTGTGTTTGTGGGGTTGTACTCACTCTCTACTATTCGCTTCTAAGCTTCGTCGTCTGAGTTCGTCTAACGTAATGTGGTTGGTGTCTTCCCACTCTTTCTTCTCCTGTTCAAAGGATCGTCTTCGGTCCTCCAATTCACGGATTTGTAATTCGAGTGCCTGTGGAAATAGAGAGTTGGTGAAAAGATGTTTTGTATACAAATAATCAATTGAGGGATTGACTCTAAGGCCGACTGTAAAGTAAATTGGCAGAGATCTGGCAGCTTCATCAGTTAAAAATATTTTATTTGAAGAGCAGTGGTTGAAAAGTAATATACGGCGTATTAGTTTATGATGGCATAGCTCTGAATTGAATTGTTTATTTACATGGGTGTTTTGTAATTAAAATTCATTATGGCCTCGAAGTGGTCAGTGGTCACAATGTCAATGATAAAATCAATTGCGAGTCGGCGTTTGTTGAAAATACAGTCTAGGGCGGTATTATTCATTATTTAATGAAGCTTGTAGGGTCGGTGTACCGTCTGAGACTACGCTTTAAAGAAAATAAGGTTTGATGCGAAGAACAACTCGCCTTTTCAAAGAACTGTCCAGTTGCTAACCTTCCCCGATTCAACCAATGTTATTAAATATTTGATTTATTAATTTGGATGTAGGCTTAAATTTAACGTAAAGGATCGAACAACTGGAAGCAGGAGGCTGTTAACTGTGTTGCTTTTTTTTAAGCAGAAAACACTGAGGTGGCTTTTAGACTGTACATATCTATGCCAATTGTCGCTCAAAACTATGAAAGCCAAGTGAAAATATAAATAGGTTACTCACAACATTTATGCACAGATAGCTGTGAGCCGATGTCAAAATGAAGACGCGCTGTCGCCGATGGTGACCAACAAGAATTATTATTCTAGCAATAGAAAACGGATAAAGCTTAAAACCCACGCAATGCTATGCGAGTTATAGAAATACAAATCAGCCGCAAAATGCTAACCTAACTTGAGTCAGGAGCTTCCGTTACTGTCAATGGAGCCCGCCCGTTAACGAACAATAGATTGTTTCCAAATTTGCGTAACATCAAGCCATGTACTTTCAAAAGCATGATGCAGCATGTCATACTACCAGCCAAACTTTATTCCTGTTTATTTGCGGAGCTCTGGCATCTACGCTACGCCTTAAGAGTTTGATGGATTTCTCTCCATTTAATGGTGTTAATGAAACTCTAAGAGCTATATTTTGTAATGATACGCATCTACTCGTATGAGCTTGATAGTTCATTAAATATGTACTAAAATATTCACACGCTGTTCTCCTAAGCGCTACATCGCAAGAAGAAAAAAAAATCCCAAAACGAAAAAAAAAAATAAAAACTCTTACTAACCTTTTTACGTTCCTCGTGTCGCCTTGTCAATTCTAATTCCGAATCTTTTAGCTTTTGTTTCTTTTCTTTCACCTTCATTTCGAAGACCTGTTCCATTTCGGCTTCCATCTTCTTCATTTTCAAATCGTGTTCACGTTTCTCCTCTTCCATTTGAGCAAGTGGATTCCTGAAAATTGCGTTTTTTGTTTTTGTTGGGTAAAAATGTAAAAACAAACGAAACCAAAAATTAATCAAAATACACACACATGGAGAAGGGCTTACTTTTATTATTTTGTACACCAACGATACATGACTAGTTATATACAGAAATAAATAAGAACACAAGAGAGCATACGCGTTTTCGGCAGCGTTTACTATTTAACGTTTCCGAAAACGAAAAGAAGGATATAACGAACTTAGTATGGCAAGATGCAAGGGTCTACTCTATCACTTTGCAAACTGAGGTCGACTAAGAAGAAACAACTTAGAATAAATGGATTAAATTGCATAAACAAAATATAGAAACTGGAAGGAAGGAAGGTAGAATTTACTACATAGGTATGCACTACGTTTTCAGGTCGGAGGAACGCACCCATATTTCCAATAAAACCTACCTTTCCGTCTCAAAGAAGTTCAAATCCTAGGCAAACAATTTAAGGGCCAATACGTTTGAGATATTCAAAGGTAGCGCGGTGTAGAGGAAATTAAAATGCCACGCAACATAAGTGGCAAAAAGGATGAAGGCCCTTTCGACTACAAATCAAAACTAATTTAAATAGAAACTAAACTGCTGACAAACTAATTCAAAAAACACAACTAAAGAGAAACAAAATGAAAATGAACTGATATAATGAGTTATAGACAGAGAGAAAGAGAAAAGGAAAACAAATATGGGAATGAACTTACCAAACAATCATAAAGCTATTCATAATTCCTTGAGGGCAAAAACTATATGAGAGAAGAGAGACAAGGTATACAACAATGATGAACATGAATGAAATGTGATTTGAATTTGATTTTGTTTGTCTATAAAAACGTTTCGTTATCTCAATTTGATCCATTTAATTAAAAGTTTTCAACGGCGGGGAATTGATGTTGTCGAAACAAAAGCAAACAAAAAACAAAAAAATAAAACTAAACAAAACATATCTGAATTCACACAATAGCACACAGAAAAAGCACACATTTATAATATGTCACCGCGCAGAAGGACGCTACGCTTCCACTCACTTGTTGGTTAATCTGGCTTTACCATCGGCACCTAGCCCGGCCAATTTTCTACACCGATAGTTCTCGTAGTGCACGTTGTTTGTTACGTCCTTCAAGTCCTGCAGATGCGTTCGAATGACCATATTGCGTAGGGCAATAAAATCGCAGTGATCGAGATTTTCAACTGAAAATTGGCGGAAAGTGCTATTATTTTTAGATACCAATCAAGCCTAACTTGCGTTCAACTTACCTTCAGCAATACCCCAGGGATATCTTCGTCCACGTATTTTCTTCCCATCGACTTCAATCACTGTATTCGCACCGACCACTGCGAATGGGACACGACTCCTTAGTGTTCGTAGGGCTTTTGCCTCTTCCTCGTCCTCGAGCGGTTCGGGGAAATCGTAAATCTTAATTTTATGTTGAGCAATTTCGTTGAGAATTTGTTTCTTAAATAGTTGCACTTCTTCGGGTGTCATTGTGTCGGCTTTGGCAATAACTGGAATTATATTCACTTTATCGCATAGACGCTGCATGAATTCGACATCTAGCGGCTTCAGGCCGTGTCCCGATGGCGCGATAAAGTAGAGACAAGAATGTACACGATTGTCGGGGGTGGCTTTGCGATGAACGCGGGATTCAGCTGTCAGATATTCTTCGTATTTACTTTCGACAAAGTCGATTATCGGCACCCAACTGCAAGGAATACAAAATTAATCTTGGAAGAAAACGCTTTTCAAACATTTCCAATACAGTTGCCAAAGCCACTGACAAACATTTCTTAACGCCACTTACCAATTACTATTATCGACGGCATCACCAAATCCAGGTGTATCGACAACCGTCAACGTCAGATTAACACCATTCTCTTTGAGCAAAACTCTAGTCGATTCTACGGCTACGGTTTTCTTAATACGTAGCGACGGTCCCGGATGTTGGTCCTGATTATAAATGTCCGATAGGAACATTGAATTGATCAGTGTTGACTTACCCAGTCCACTTTCACCTAAAAAAAAAACACACAAATCAGTAACTTGCTTTACTAATACATCAATTGCAACTTACCCACAACCATAAGGGTGAACTCAAAACCCTTTTTCACTGCCTTTCGGTACACTTGATTTGGCAGATTTGCAAAACCCACATAACCATCCAGCTCTTTAGGTTTGGGCCGCACTACCGCTTGAACTTTTTCCTTGTCATAGCGCTCGCTGGCGATCTTATTCGAATCCGAGTAACTATCATTGTTCATTAGGAGCTGTTGTTGTTTCTCCTTCAAAGACAAATTATTAATGTTGTTCGCCAGAGCGGTGACATTCGATGAAATGCCACCACCGCTGCCAACAGGTGCGGATGTTACTGAATTGACCGTCGTTGTTGTTGTGGAATTGGAAATTTTACTGTGCTGCTGTTCTTGCGTTATTAGCGTTGAACTACTATTTAGTGTTGACGACGATGTGTGGTGGTTATTTTGAATATTATTGCTAATATGATGGTGTTTGTCATTTGCCGCTGACGGTGTGTTGTTTATCGAGGAATTCTAGAAAATTTCAAGTAAACTTTATCAGTATTTTTAACAAATAGGTTGTAGGGTTTAAAGGTTTATGAAGGAAACTAAAAAAAAATGTAGTGGTAAATTATGGAGTAACTACAAATGAGACGTGAATGCAATGTGCGAAGGACTGAAATTGCATGCGCGAGTATGTCGAATGTTTGTGAATATTTAAACAGATCGATCAAGGACATATAACGCAAAGCGATAAGTCTTGTAAGTGACTATTGTTCTATTGTGTTCGTCTTCGAGTGGTGATCAGATTTGTTTTGAACGCGAAACTCTTCGTACTTGTCGCATTGTGTTTTAGGCCTCAGATGGCTTATAAAATAATTGTAAGTGAACTTGTCGACATGACAGTTATTCCATTAGATAACGCCTCTGGGTGAAGACTTGCGATATCACAGTACATTATCTAAATTTTTGTGGTTTTGCGCCATTTTGGTGCTGTCTGAAGTTGATAATGGTCGCTTACGACCTTTTAGCTTAGAAGACCACGACCCTTTGACGTATTTTATATGAACTTCTAGTAAAACATTGCTGGACTTATTTTAAATCGAAGTCAAGGAAATTGAGATTTTTTTTAAAATTTCTGACTCGCCACCGCGACCACAAGGCACATCGACCTGAAAAGATCTATTGTGCCATAGGATCAGAAAGATTTGTTTAGGCTATTAGAGTTTCTATTTTCCTAATGTAGCTGATGATACTTTCAGCAGAGAAAAACATTACTTCTTCCGGACTTATTATTTCCCTAAAGAAGAAGTTCCTTCTAATACCGCAGAGGGCTGGGCATTCACAAAGTATATGCTCAGTTGTTTCGTCTTCTGCAAGACATAGGCGGCACTCCGAAGAGTCGGCTACGTGTATTTTGTTTAGGTGATATCGCAACACATGGTGGCCAACTAGATTTTTGATTTCATGCCTGCGTAGATTAAGAATCCTTTTGGCATTATTTCTGAAAGGTTTAACAACTTTTTTGGTCTTAGGTCTGGCACGCTTTCCCAGTGTTTAATACAGTTATTGTGTTTCCAGCTCTTTATAGCAAGGTTTGCCGCTGTTTTAGAGATAGCGCAGTAGGGTTTAGGTCCTGTAAAAGGTGTTTCCGAAGTTCTTCTGGCCAGTTCTTCGGCTTTTTCGTTTCTTTCGATTCACTTGTGGCCAGAAACCTACCATATTTTGATTTTGTTTCTGGTCCAAAATATTTGGAGGGTATTGAAGCAGTGTAAGACTGATTTGGAGTCAATGGTGGGTGAGCTGAGGGCATTTATAGCTGCTTGACTATCAGTGAATATATGGATGTTTGCGCCTTTGATGCCTGAGATGAAGATAAGACTTGCGCATTCTTTAATGACATAGAGTTCTGCCTGAAATACGCTTGGGCTTTTTCCCAATGGTATCGAGACAGTTTGGTTTGGTACGAATATGACGGCCCCGACTCCTAAGTCCGTTTTAGAACCATCCGTATGCCACTTTATGCCTTTTTGGCAGTTTGGTGGGTTATTGCAAACAAAAGTATTTCTATAAGTGATCTTCGTGGAGAAACTTTTGTTGAAACATAGTGTTTTTGGGAGGCGATCTGTGATCGCGCAGATCATGTCAAGTTTTGTTATCTCTGAAAGAAGGCCCGAGTGATCACCGATGTCTATCTCGTTCATTTGTAGCAGATTTGCTGAGCTGCGATCAATATACTCGTCCACTTCAACTATTCTAACATAAAATTTAGTAAAAGAAACCCCTCTGCAAAAAAATTGTATTCGTCAACAGATGGCATAACCATTCAATTTACCAAACGAATGGTGGTACCCACTGTGATATAAATCAGAATCAACTAAATATGATTTTTTTTGGAGTGGTTAATGGTTAGATGACGTTTAAGAGTTACGGATTTTCGCCACTGTGAACAAATAAAGTTATACTTGAAATTGGCTGTATATAAAACGTAAATGAAACGACTTAATTCTTTTATGTTCACCCAAAGAACTACTTAAAATATATATAAATTGTGATCCGAATAAACTGCTTTCAGCGATATTCACTTCCAGTGAGCGAGAAATGATAAATTATATGAAAATTCTTCAATTTGCGAATTCAAAAATCGCCGCTTGGGGGAGCCTTACTAGTTAAAGAAACCTTTATGGTTGCAATCTTCGCTGGGGTTTACTTTAGAGCTACTTTTTATTTATGTTAACATTCTGAAGTTAGACTGAATTTAGAGCACATTTTCATTGACATTTACTCCATGAACCATGATTGCTTATTTACAGCTCGTGTTAGGTTTTCGAAAAGGTCGTTCCAACCTCCTCTCAACCGTCACAAGAAATTTTACCTATAACAAGATGTCAAACCATCTCTTTCTAAAAATCGTAAACTCCATTTGCATTCAATATTTAAATTGTCCTGTTTTTACCTGTGATGTTGAATTACTATTCACATGATTGTTTAACGTTGGTGGTGTAGGCGGTGGACCAGATGGACTGCTGTGTGAGTCGCTCTTGAAGAACATCTCACGCTTCGATTGCAGCTGCAAATAAAAAACAACAAGAAAAATCAAATTAGTTACCATAATTAGCATGCGTAAATATTTAAATCGGAAGGAATACATTTTTATTTGAGAGGCAACCGCCTGCATATCAACTCAATCGATTAGTAATAAAATATTTACAAAAACCCCAACTTGTGTAGGAGTGGATTTAACCCAAAACAAACGGAAATGCACCGCACTCTCAACTCATTATTTTATTTAAATGATAACGACCGGCAAATCAAATACAGCATAATTAAAAAAAAGAACAACTCAATCAATCAGCATGCGCCAAATTAAAATTAATTTACAATTCAAAGTTCTTGTAAAGCAGGGAATTATCGCTCGATGATTCAATTCCGAGTTTCACCGAAATGTTATAAAACTGTCTGGGTGAAATGTTGTGGGGGTTTTTATAATTTCCGTGGTGCAATAAGTATATTTATTGACAGTTAAAGAGACGTTGAGTGTTAAATTGTGTTGAAAAATCATATGCAGGATAAAGAAAAACAAAATTCCAGCTTGAACATGACGTTAAATGGTGGGCACCTACTTTTAATGACTTGGACTGGAACATAATGCCGCATCAAACGCTAATGGGTATTGAAACAGAAGCCATTAAAACTAAACACCATTTCCACTTTGAGAGATATCAAATGGAATGCTATAAACGCGCAGGAATGCTGAATGAAAAGGATACAAATTGGATCATTAATTGAACTTTGATTATTCAAATGATGTTATTCCAAAGAAACACATTCATTGGGCAGCTCAGCTCTCCTCTACCGTCGAATACCTGAATGCGATTGTGGTAACTAATTTGACTCAATTGTTACATCAAAAACGACTTCAACTGCGTAGTTTGAATATAAAAACGAGAAAGCTATATTTAGATGAAAATAAAGGGACCTAGTTGATGGAGCAATCCTGTAAAAAATAACTGCAATCTCCTCCGCAGACAGAAAAAGGAGAACAGCATTGACTGGAAATGGATACGTGATAGTCATACGTAATACTGCAGAGTGCAAATAAAACAGCTGATGAAAAAGTAATCAGCTTCGATTAAAATAGGGATATCTATCTCTCAGTGGCAGACGTCTCTTTCGTTTGATGACGATATTGTAATGAATGACCTACACTTGATAAGTGCATTTCGCGTAACGTTTTGGAAAAAAAAACACTCATCAGTGAATTAATAAACGCGGTAGGACAGTGTTTACGTCAACGTTATGCTATGTTACGTTTGCTAACTGACTAATTGCTCAAATTTCTTCTTTAATACGAGAGTAAATGTAAAACTACGTTAAAGCGTATACGACTTTCGAAGTTTTTCGTAACAAGCCCCCTGAAAAGGGGGGTGAAACGCCACTGGCAAACACAGACATATGTGTTCTTAACGGTTTACAGTACGACCTAAATCACATGTTGAAATATAACAAATCCAAGTCAGTAATTTTTCAATTGGCCCCTATAAATGGGGGGTCAGAAGAAATTATTAGCCATATCCAATATCAAAATTTGTCCATTTAAATGGGGGGAGGGGGGAATTCAAAGTCAAAATGAATGGGGCATCAAATATTCACAAAGTTTTAAGTGAATCACTGACATAAATTCTGTTAAGCACTCATTGATTACAAACTTGGTAAAACAGAAAGACACGCAATTTGAGATTTTTCGAAACGAAACCCCATTAAAGGGGGCACATTCGAAGCTTATATTTACAATTGTTAACCAAAACTAATCAATATTCTTTTATAAGGCCTGAATGTGGTTAATAGATGGAGCTTTAAGGGTCCCTACTGTCGAAGGACTCGTGAAAAAATTGTGACGCTTGTTAGTGTAACTTTAGGGTTTACAAATATTTAATACGACATTGTAAAGTGCTTTCATTCAAATTTTTAAAATAGTCGACAGTCAGTTGTACACGACATCTTCATGCAACTTATCCATTAGAAGGAGATAAATGAGGAATATGATAAATTGCACTCACGTCTCTTACTTTACTCTGGGGTGGAACTCGGCCTCAGCCAATATATGTGCTAATCAACGTTAAAGGGTGGATAGCATGTCTTGGAGATCAGTTGTCCTATAGATCAGTTGTCTTTGACATCTAAATGGTGTCATTTAAGCGCGACTGACCAGATGTTTAAGATCAAGGTAGCTTGACAAGTTAGGTCCTATATACGACAAAAAGTTATTTTAAAAACACAAATGCAATATCAAATAGTTAGACCAGCTTGGTTGATAATTGCATTTAGAAAACCTAACTAACTTAAGTCAATTCCATCAAGCTTTAGTGCGTCCAATTGCTACTCGAATGCAGCAAAAACTCTCAGTGCCTACAACTGAAGACCTTCACTGCTGCTAGGGGCTAGTAATTGATTTAATTTGACGCAACACCTTATGCAACCTATTAAAAAAAGAGTAATTCCACATGATGTCACTGCAGCTGAACACGCTTCTGCGCACAGTCCAGTACCAGTTACTAGACCTGAGACCCGCTCTGTTCATTTACAGCAAAATTTTGCCACCGAAATTCGCATTCTTGCCCGCGCTTGGCTACAATCTAAGACCTAATTATAAAGTGAACCCTTATCAGAACAACGCAGCTTCCATCGGTTTTTTTCCCCGCATTCCAACCTTAGTCACAACCGAAGAAAATGCTCTCAATTCGCTGCTAATTGCTTGAATGAGGGGCGTATTTACCCCCCGCCATTGACACACGTAAGGGAAATTAGAAAAACAAAGCACACCATGACTAAGTTCTTAAATTAAGTGATGAAGAACAAGTCCCATCATCGTTTTTGACACTCACTCGGTTATCGATTCGGTTAAAGGAGTATTTGCTACTACCACCTATGCCCCGATTGTATTCATCATTCGAACGTATCTTATCAGCGAAATAGCTCTGCAATTGTGTTACTCGACTTGGATTGTTGAACGAGTAGCTACTCATGGCTGCGTCGCGACATATAAAAAATGGGGAAACAGAAACTTTCCAAAATCGACAATGCGAAATTTTCTCTCCAAAAAACAGACAATAACACTTGATCAATTAATCACTGCGGGGATCAGTAGTTGGTGGAAGAAGTTGGAAAACTCGATTCGATTAATATCGGCGTTGCACCTACACATTCACTTCACAGACGCACCGCACTTTGCTGACAACGCGCACGCACTCTAAACCAAATCAACTGCGGATCGCTACTAAAGGCAAAGAAAACCGTTTAACTGGGCCCGCGATGCAGCCGCGTATTGTTGTGCATATAGTATTATTCACCTCACCTCAGTGGCGTGTATGATCGCGTTGTTGAACCAGTCAGTCAGCTCTCTGCTGCTCTGAGCTTGGGAGAGCTGGGTGAATCAGAATTCAGAATCACTTGGCGGCAGTGGTCACAAGGAAAGTAGTATCTCATTCTCTTATACTCGTTTCGGTTTTCGAGTCGTCAACAAAACATCAGCTTTGAGGTTTGGTGGGTCCACTTCCAGCTAGACACCGAAGACTCGGTGAGATTTTCCAACAAGCCAAGAGAGGAGCGAGAGAAAGCTTTTTTTCCTTTTATTTACAGACTCGAAATATAAATTAAAAACACACAAGACAACATTTATGGGGTGTAGTTGTTGTTGCTTTAACCCATCGTCGATATAGTTTGACAAGTTTTATATTATTTGCCTGATAAGATTAGGAGTGGAGTCGCTGCCGTGAATCATGTGCCCTCGGAAAGAGGTGTGGAATCGCGGAGCACGCAACTTAGTTTGTCAGCGTAATAGGAAGGAAATTTCAAAAGCAAACATGGAGAGAAACGTCTAGCGATACCTGTACACGGCAAGAAAAGTGTCATTGAAATTGAATGCATAATCGTGATCGTTCAATGTTTACATTGCGGTGCGTGCACACTGCACACTTATGATGACGTTCTAATTAGGTTCCGAGAAAGAGTCATAATAATACCGTCAGTCGGTAGATATTGTTGGGTGCGTTTGAGTTACAGTTAACGTCATTAGATGGGGTAATCTTATTTCATTAGATGATTTTTTGGAAGTAAACTTCTGTTTAGGGTGCACAGAAAGTATAGACCTACGGCTTATTTGACAGGTGATTGTGTAGAATGAGTATGTTATTTTTGATTACAATTTAATCACAAATCTAATTGACATGTATTATATTGACCTGCAGATCAGAAGAACTGGTCCATATTTGACAAATGACATTTGTGTCATTTGTGCACAGCAGTTACATTTCGACTACAAATTATCAGCGGCAATCCTCATAAGACTAGAGGTCTGCCATGTCATCATGTGTCTGCCCAGAGAATGTGGCACGAAATTCATCGACCATTTTGGAAGCCATTAGTAAGGAACTAAATTTATCCATCGCTTAAAGATGCATGCGATTTCCTTTAATGCAAAATTTACATAGTCAACTTCGTATTTAAGCCCAAAATTTGTTGGAACTTTACTTTTATTCGCCACGTTCACTTTTGAATAAAGTTATCTGTCAAATATCTCAAACTACAAAGGCGTTCCCTTTTCAAAAAATTTAAGTAGGATCTGCAAGCCGAATACTCTAAAATTTGTAATTAATAACATGTCACAAGTTTTGATAGTTAGTCAACGCCTTATCTGGCAGATAACTTACTGAAGGGATATCTGAAGGTTCAACTATATTAAATTTTAAACTTTTTTCTATTACTGTGCTTTTCTTTAATATTTAATCTTTTTCTAATTTGCAATGAATTAAGAATAAGAGTTCTCTTAACCTTTGTCTAATATGTCAACCTGACACCTGGACCCGTAAACCATCCCTTTTCTCTTATATCGACATTTTATCTGATTAGTGCATTAATTATTTAAGATTTTGAGACATCAATTGTTAATCTGTGCTTCCTAGAATCGGAGGGGTGAGTTTAAATAGAAGTTCATGGGTAAACAAAAATTTGTTTACAATCGAGTGTCACTGCAATGACAGCGGAGCTTGGTGCTGGGTGTATGTGGTTATACCTCAGTTTAAAGAACACAATTAAAGGGTAATTCATTTGAAGACGTTTCTGATTTGAATCGTTATTTACATAATTGTATACCTACGTTTTGGGTGCTAAATTTACATTTATCATTTTTCTTTCAGAAAATTGAGAGGGCTTTAAGAAGACTGTGTTTGACTGCTTAATAAAAGACCTAGCAACTCGTATGAAATAAGATTTGTAAATAACTGAATGTTTAATAAATTGATGTAGAAATATTCTAATCTGCAGTATCTGGCAACCCTGAATATAAAACTAAACGTCATTCGATTGACAGACAAAGTGTTACCAAAAAATGTGGATTAGACACAGTTTTTTTTAACTCCTCATAACTTATGTCTAACCTAACTTAATACAACTTATGTGGGATTAAGTTAATTTGATAGATATTAAGAAAATGTTCTTATTAACACCTAAAATATTCTACTTATATGACACAGCAAGCAATGCCAATGTAATCGATTATTGGCTTAAGCTGGATTATCCATGTTATGCTTTTATGGTTCACTGTTAAGTTTTCTGACGTTTCCACATCAAATTTAGCTTGAACTTTTATATGTAAACGTGGTAACAAACATTTGTTATAAACGTTGTTATTTCCCTAGAGAAAACCATGATTTCTTTGAGACAGCTACCTCTATCACACGTTTGGTACGTAATTTTGACAGCTGCGCTTTGAATGAGGTCTTTATTTTGCGTACGCCTTTTGACAGTTGCGCTTTGAATGAGGTTTTTTATTTGCGTACGCCTTTTATGGAAATCGACAATACAAAAGAAGTTTAAGGATTTGACATTAATTGCTTTCGACTGAATTGATTGTCAGCCAAATACAGTCGAATCTCTCTAAGTTGAACCTCCTTTAACTCGAATTTCGACCCATTCCCTTCAACTTTGCATAGAAAATTCATCCTCTAAGTCGAAAATCTCTCTAACTCGAACTAATTTGTATCTCCCGTGAAAATTCGACTTAGAGGGCTTCGACTGTATACCCACTATTTGTGTTTCAAACATTCACAAAATATAAAGCAACTCTAAAATGAAGCAAACATTTTCTCCCAGTGCATCATAGGTTCTAGAAATTCAGCATTCCATGCAACATAATATTCTATTAATAGATTTCGCAACTACGAACGCGAAAATTTGTTGCATACTAAATGCATGCATAGAAAAGAAGCGCACCAATCTATACACGTACACCATTGGGAGCAAACTCCACACCGAGTGTGGGTCTTCTAGGAAGGTATAATACCAAAGCGAATAAACCGGTAGAGATGCATTTAAATTGCGTAGCGCATACGTATATACGACTGTTGCACGCTAACGAAAACGAACATTACGAATAAGGTGCAAAGTGCCGAGCTATACGCGCCAAACAGGATCCCCCGTCCCAATGTATTTTACATGTATGCAATTAAGCAAAGGAGAACGATTCGGTTCATAAATTTAATTTCATCGGATATAGAACATGACAACAAATGTCATGTATAGTCTGATCGGGCCTGAATGCGTTCATAAATTGACCCGAAAAGACATGATTCATGAGAATTATTTGCTGATATTGTTTCGGCAGTCACTGTCACTGTGGGGGTCATTTTTACAACTTCTTCTCCAGAGTCATTGGACGATGCATGCATGCATAGTGAGTCACTATATATATATTTGGGGGGCGCAAATCGACAAAAATTAAACGTCAATTTGAGTGGTGCATGTAGCCATTTAAAAATGAATATGATGGGTATATAAATAAGGTTTATTGACGTTATTGGGAGTGATTAATAAAACCAACTGGATATTGGGTCATTTGTTAATATAAGTCGAACGCTTGGGTTCACATATTTTACTGTCAACAACATATATCGGTTGCATTAGTAATAAGACGAACAGTGCGGTATGGTAATTAGGAGAGCCACTAAGAGATTAGATTTGAATGGAACTGACAACGGAGGTGTGCGACAGAGAATGGGATTATGAAATTTCCATAAAATTTCAGAAATATAAACAAATACGCAAATAAATTATAGAAAAATGTCAATATCGATATAATAGATAAGAGAAGCTTTTGCAAAATAGGTACGTGCTAAAAACAATCGTTTTTCGGTAAACGGAAGTCACCTGTCACAGATGTCTGCAAACTGGGTTTGCCAAAACTTTCACTATGAAACTAAAGAAGAAAGTTGAAGAGATTCGATTTTTGAAAGACTTGATTTATGAAAGCCAATTTCTTATTAGGTATTTCTACGCGTGTGGAGTGTATCGCTACTGAATACTCCCCACGATCTCTACGCCTACCCAAGCTAAGACCTGTGAATATTATTTTAAGAAATATTCAAAGCCGGCGTTTCATTGACTGCTAGATAGCTATATGTCAACCTGCATATTGACATAATTGACATCTATCAATCATCTATCAATGGTTAAAATTCCACCACAAATTCTAGTGATGCACTTTCTTACATAAAGTTTGGCAGTAATTTAACGTGTCGCTAATCAATTATGGGTCATTGGTTAACGCTGTTTTAATTTGACATATCTTTTTGTGTAAACTCCTATAGCGAGATGAAAATGTATCACTCTTGGCTCGCATCACACACTACACGAGTAAGTGAGAGTATGCAGTACAAATTTTGAGCAAAATTCTGCGATCGGCATGTCTTTCGTTAACCTAACAACTGAGAATATGCAATGGAAAACATATCAATTACATCACGAGCCTAGAAGTATGCAACAAAAACGGTATATACACATTTTGCAGCGCATTTTACTTTGCTACCCGCCTAACGAACGATGGGATGGGATTCTGTCAAATAAAAACATTCAATCGTTTTTTTTTTTGAACGAACGTTTTTCCTTATTTAACTATAAAAACGAAAGATATTTTCGTTTAGTACAAAGCATAGCAACGACCGTTTTTTGAGTGGAATTTTTTATTTGTCAATAAAAACAGTTATTCTAGTTGCGGTCATGGCTTGTTAGATAATCCTACGAGTCTATAACAAAATAAGTTATTTAAAATGAAATGAACCAGAAATGCCAAGAGGTAAATTTGAGTGGTGCTGTCCAAAGCAAAAGCTCATCTAAATATGAAAAGTATACTAAGAATATGCAATATTAAATACACGTTGATTAATAGAAAAATAAAAACAAAAGAAGTGATCTGTAAAAAGTTTTCGCTTTCGCAAGATTCGTGTCGTTTTTTTTTTTATTTTTTGTCGTTTTTTACTAAATTTCCTCCTTGATGTGAGAAAAGGTACAACCAAAAGCTGGCTTAACCAGTCCCTCGAACTTTGAAAATTATGGTAAAACTATGACATGTAAACTACAGTGCTTCTTAAACGTTTGCGAAGAGGCACGCGAAAACGAAAGGAGTTTCATGCAACACATTTTCGCTTTTAAATGATTTCTTTCGTTTTTCTTCTCGCGAAAGAGATTTCCTTTTGTGTTTTTAGTGATCTCAGTATTATTTCTTTGGTTTCTTGGTTTCGTTTCTTTACATTTCATTCCCTTATACTTTAAAATCCCAATAGAAGCCTAGCTCCTCACAACCATTCGTTTGTGTGGACTTTTACGTCCTGTGGCTCAAATCACTTCAATTATTGGAACAAACAAAATCACGCTCATATGTATATGAAATTACCACAAAAAAACATTTCTTTTAAAACTTAACCAAAATCTAAAAAATAGATCTTAAAACTAAAACAAAACAAACATGTTCTTTAAAATTAAAAATTTGTTTGTTGTATTGTTTCTTTTATTAATTGAAAATTTATTTTGCATATTGTTTTTAGTTTTTTTAAAGCCAAGACAGTGTACACGCTTTCGTCGAAATATTATTAATTTATCACATCCAACCGCCAACAACAACAAAGCACAAATAGTATTATTATCGATTTTGCTTCTGTTTTGCAAAGTTTTTTTTTTGTTTATTCTGTCGCTTACCGTCACTGTGGCTGAAGTTGCATTTGTTGCTGATGATGAATTCGTTGTTTGTATGGCCGAATGTCCATTTGTTGTTTCGTGGCGTACGCCATTCTTGTCAAGTAGTGATACATTACCCAAACCACCGTTCTGTTCGAGGATTCGTTGTCGGTTTGCCAATCGATCCAGGCTAGCTAAACGATACGAGCCACCGATTCCCTCCTTTAAACAAAAATTAAACATAATGTTGGTGGGAATTGTTTCGAACACAAACAAACAAACAAAAGAATTATTGAAAAACCAAACAAAACAAACTAAAGCCAAAAAAAGATTATTAAAGTCTATCTCCCATTTTAGTGTTTCCTGGATTTTTGCATTTTGTTACAATTTGCGAGAAACTCTGCTAAGCAATAGCGGTATTAATTGAATACTTGATGCACACAAGCAAAACGCAAACACTGCCGATAGCCAATTCATTAGATAAAGGATAAGGGACCCCCATTGACGTCTCAAGTTCCCATTCAAATTGGAATAATCAATTTAAATTTTGAGTAATTTTGACAAACTACAGAACGGATGACAAATATCCCCTATGGGTTTATTCGTGTCCATAGTCTAGCTGTTGAAGTTGAACAAAGAAAAGCAGATCTAATAGACCGGAATAAGAAGAAAATAGGTGGTGGGTTGCGCACACATTGTGGTGCTTTTGTTCATCTTCCCACCAGTCTGTGAGTGAGATAAGATATAGGTATAGATGAAAGGTCAGGTTAGAAGTTATATCTACAGTTGTGATGATGCTGCCATGAGAACGAGATGTGAGCTGAGAAGGAAAGTGTAAATACGGAAAATTATTTGACAAGTTTTGCATAGGTACATCCTGCAGTAAGTTGATAACCGGAAGCAGATTCTTATCGATTGAAACAGTGGTCACATGTAGATATTTGTTCAAGTGGGTCAATGGCAACTTGAAAGCTGATCGCTGTCAGACAAAGGAGGTTTTCCAATAAGTTGAAAACGGGAGACAATGTGCAAAATTTAATTTCGGACTGCTTGACGATCGAAAAATGTGGTTAAACATTTTAACAACTTCAAGAAGTTTACTCTTTTAATGCATATTTTGATTTAGGTTCGAAACTTGGCTTAAAGGGTTTAATGCGATAAATATGAGTCAAAAGTACAAAAATTAAAGAAAATATTTGATTATAGATTCGTCACAATTTCGAAGGAGACCGCAATTCATACATGACACACCAGTTAGAACATTCAGGGCAACATTTTCCATTTTACACTGTAAGACTAAATTTCATAGCAGGCATGAGATCGCGAAGACACTTGATATGCGACATTTGATTTTAGCCAAACGCCTAAAAAAAATAAATAGTTGATTCAAAAGGTTCATATAGGACCGTATGTAGGTCTTTCTCCTAACAGCCATTGGATTCTGTGTTTTTTTTTTTGCAAGCGACCTACAAGTTGTTGCCGAATCTAAAAGGTTTTATTAAAATGGTTTGTCAAGACAGAAAAATACTCTTGGACGTTATTCAAGACTTTGGCAAAAGGTAGCGCAAACAAGAAAATACTCAGAGGACTAATTTATGATCTTCTGGGGGTTAAACCTGATATCCTTCGCTTAGTAGTCAAGCACGCGAAAGTTAAGCAAGAGATTTGATTGCTTCAATTGGCAGCATTCTTCTTTCTTAAAGAAAAGGGATTAGGTAAATAAGCCAGCTATGAAAAGGCCCAATTTCGTACTGACATAATTTGAGCACTCCAACAAGGACTTCTGGGAAGTGAATCTAATGCAAAATGCTCTTTAGGAAGAAGTCTGCCTTTTTCAGGAGGAAACAATTTGTACAACTTGCGTAAGATAATATAGTAAAAGTTTGTAAAAACTGCGATGTAACGGTGTAACTTCCGAGTCAATCTACTAAGAGTTGTGTGTCCAAAGTACGACAAATTTCAATGCGAGCAATTTATTGCGCCGACTACAAAAAGGACGAAACCGTTCGACTTGGCAAAAAAGATTAACCGCGTCTAAATTGCGGAACACACAGGATCTTTTTTTGGAAAGTAACCTGTCAAAAGTTCTTATTTTGTGATAGAAAAATTACTTGATAACTTATATCTTAGTTGCAGTATCTAACAATCTATCGAAGGGCTGTGCCTTTATTCAGTGAAAATCTAACACTAATATGAGCACGCGCTCGCTATTCTCTTGGTGTCTTTGGAAGATTTTCACTTAAATATATTCTCGGAAAAAACAAGCATTACCTAAACAAAATTTCTGCCTAGAATTATGCAGCGAAAATGTATACACAGATAGTAACATAAAAAAATATCTTACAAAAAAATCGTATTCGCGGTTCTCATGAAATAATGCTGAGGTGTCTCGTTCATCAATATAATCCACCTTTATACAAAAACTGATTACAAAAAAAAAAAACAGGTTATTCTTTTTGTAGGAAATATCGTTGCATACTTTTGTCATTTTGGGCGAAATTCGTTGCATATTTGTTGGCTTTAATTTAATTAATTTGTTGAACTTTTACTTTCGATTCATAAAAGTCACTGTTGCTCTTGCACTCAGTGTTCATTAAGTCATTTCAGTAGTTTTTTTTTTTTTAAAGGAGTATAAAACATTTTTTTTAGCATATCTTATGCCTCAATAATAAAGAAGAGGAAAGAAAAACTTTAGATACCTTGTTACGCGCAACAGCCAACGTACAATACATGTCAATCAAAACAATATAGCGCATAGCACACTTCCTCAAACCGAGTGCTTTCAACATCAGCCCCTCTCGAGAATTAAGTTGTGCTACACATCTACACAGTTCATGCTTGTGATGCAGCGTAACCCCTTTACTGGTTAATCTTCCTTGATTTATCCATCATTTGTGCAACATTTAAGCCGCCCTCCTTTCAAAAGTGTTTATTGGCCACTTGTGATTAATAAAACAACTGACGCTGCAGTATTCACCACAATTTAGCCGACATTATACGAAGTGGATGCAAGTTGCCTTTGTCCAATACCATCGCACGGCCCACCATCAGCCACCACCGAGCATCGAGCAACTAACCCTTTAATCAAGTGCGTTTACATCTTGAGAATGGAAATTTATTATTCACCCATCGACCCCATTTAGTGACGCTGCCAATTTCGTTTATTTTTTAACCCACTTCAGCTAGTTCCGCTAATTGAATCCAGAAGGACAAACAACAGACGACTGACACGAAAAATATTTGCTGGGCTGATGTGTGATGCATCTTTGCTGCTTAATTAGTTAATTGTTTGCAAAATGAATGCAAAATAAAATCGTAATGCATCCGCTGGCATGCATTATGTTGGCAGTAATCACATTAGGCGGGAGGCGGCAGGACGAGAATATTATTATTTTAACGAGGCCAATTTGCCGACAACATTAGAGACGCCACCGATCTCCATGGGGGTGTACGTATGTGTGATGGGAATTTCTAATTGAATTGCATTAAACAAAGGGAATGACTATTTGTATTTGTTGTTTGTCTCTGTCATTTGTTGTACATCTGAGTTAGAACGTGATTGGTTTCATTGATATAGATGGTAGATAATATCGCAGAGGATGTTAAAAAACTTAACTGAATACAAAAGAAATGTATACAGCAGTGGTGAGAAATGTCACCCGCCAACAGTGTCGAGGGATAATTGAATTATGAAAATACGAGTACAGGGGTGGGGTGGTTTTAGAGCGGATTCAATTTAGGAGGAGAATAGAGGGTTTCGTTTCCAATCAATTCTTTAAAAAAATTACAAATCACCAACAGACTGTCGATCTAAAAAAAAGTATTTGGTGACAGGGTATCTACGTATTTTTGCAGGAAAGGATACGATTAATATAAACTACTTTCGGATGATATCTTTTAAGGATAATTTTTGAACCTCGAAAATGTCGAATGTGTCCTTTTAATAGCGGCTAAGGCTGCGTCAAACCATTTACCCATCAGCGGTAGGATCAAATACCAGTTTCGATAATTCGTTACACAACCGATCTTCCTTTTATTGAATATGCCAGGTTTAGTCAAATGAGGATCCCTCAATCAATTGAGTGTTGGATCTCATTTTCTTGGATGAATGTCCTTTTTCTGCATGTAACTCGTACCTAATAAGGTAAGCTAGGGAAATTATGTTATAAACAACCTATACTGAAGTTTAAATCGATGCCTCTTGGCTTCGAATCTTCCCGTAATAAAAGGAGCTTTATTAAGGATTTCTTGTCAATCAATAAGCGATCATTAGCGCAGCAGTACAGAGACCCAATCGATGGTGATGCGGCACCGTCACTTACATTTTTAGGTTTGAAAAGTATTAAGGCCAACATGATCACTATGAAGATCTTGTGTGACGATCATTCAGCTGAGAGCCAATTCAATTTCTTCTTCTGCAAAGTATACACGTTTATCTGATCTGAAACTGATATTTTTAGAAGTAAATCTAAATACACAAATTGTTGTTTTCGAGATGATGTGATGAAAATTTGACAAAGATCCTCACCAAAAAATTAATTAACATGTGATCTCTTGGGTCTAAGATATGTCACAATTGGATAGGACTTATGCTAAGATCTCTGACTGATCGTCAATAAGTGGTTCTAGCTTCTGCCCGAAAATTTATTTATAAAATCTATCGAACAAGATCGGTTCAGGTGTAGATATGGGATCTTTTCCCTAATGGGTGTATGCTCATCGATTCTACGATATCTTTTGTATGTATATGTATTTTGTCACAAAGACCGTTGGTAGATCATTTAAGATATCTGGAGATCATGCTTCAATTCTAAGTGATCGTGCAATCAGTTTAGATGGTGATGTGCCCAAACGGACGGAGATTCATTTCAGTATGGTTCTAAATGTCACTCTGAATTCTGTAAAAAGTTATGACAAAGATTAAAAGCGAAGGTCAATTTAGTTGTTGATTGAGCCTTAATAACCGAAGGTCGATCGATAGTTGCTCAACGCATTAACTACACCTTTGAAGCGATCATTAGAAAGTTCTTCAAGTGTAAAGATCGTTTGAATTTTTGGTGAATAACTTAAGCGACCAAGACGGAGTCATGAAGTAAAGGTCACATGGTTGCCATACGTGCCAGCAATTCTACGTGATCATATTACGATCGATGTTCGAGATCGGTTGAGTCGGAGTTCTGTTAGTTGACAGGAAATCGAATAGCTCAAACGTATATATCCTTCTTCCAGTTCGGTTGTCTCACTAGGGTTACGTTTCTTTTCGAAGTAGGTATATTCGACGGTTCCAAGCATTTCGGTCCAGCACTTGCCATTGAAGAAAACGAGCGTCTTACAGATTTGAGAGCAAAAGGTTATGCCGGTTATTCTTTTATTAATTTCCCGAATGAGTGTTGATCAAATTGCAAGCGAAGATTCTTTTTAAAAATATAGTCAAATTTAAAATAACCTTCCTTGGAATCGCAGAAGGTAGCGCCATCTAGAAACCGGTGGCTGTTTAGAACAAAAATGTAAGTTGTCCAGTGCATAGTTAACTTGAAGAGTTATATTTTATGTCAGCCATGAATGTTACCAAAAAATGAGTTGAACAGAGATAGTACCGCCCGCCATCTGTCGGCTAAACCCGCCTTTTTTTTGGTAAATTGTTCGGGATAGTTAAATATGAATTCTCTGTACAAAATGAGGAATTGAATCATCCTACCCTTTCTAAAAGTTCAACGGCATAGATTCACAGGACTTCCCATTACATAATGGGAGACATTGTCTCGTAACAATCGCATCTCCGCACATAATGACAAAGCAACGAGGACAATTGTGCACTTTTTTTTGCATGTCTCCTCTCCAGTAGGAGCAGGATTTTAAAACGAGGACACTTCCACAACCCTCCTTATAGAGTTATGACAAATTACACATTTTTGTTGTGTTTCCTTTTGCGTGTATACGTGTGTCTTTTTGCTGGAAAAATGCACATTCAGGTGGCACAAAGTGTACCATTCAGAAGGAAGTTATTTCGCCACTGAATGGAAGCGGTAATTAAAAGTATCTAAATGCAAATGTAACTTTATTGTAGGACTGCTTATGGATTCAACGAACTACATGCGGAATAGATTGCAACAAGAACGACACTCATTGGAACGACGATGCGGATGAATGAATTGAGAACAAATCGAACCATGATGAAACTCCCTCCCAGGCAAAGGTGGAACCGCTTTAAAGTATACACTGGCAACTATATTACTTACTGCGGAACTGATGTGACTTGTGAGCCAAGTGACATATACTTGGTAGTTGACATATTTTTTTTCCCCGAATGAAAAGTCGAATCTATACATATTTACACAAACACAGATACAATATAGAGAGACATCACATGAAAAGAAGCATTTATATCGAACACAAACGGATGCATAAAATGTAAATAACTGTCATTCCAATTGAAAGCAACAAAAAAAAAGCCACAGCATTTGCTGACTTATTTCAGTCAGTTTATTTCGGTTTGTTTTATAACCAACGGAGATTATATATGTGGAATATTTTTGTAACAAGAACTCGAACGAACAAAATGCAAAAAATCCAAGAAATAAAATTGTTTCTACGATATAAAATTGTAAATGTTATAATGTATTTGAACAATAGAACAGTAAAATAAAATTGTGATTGCTAAGTTTCGAAGGATTGGCTTTGCGAAGATAAGATGTGTTTGATTTGCATCGAAAAGATAAGATTGGGCGGAGTATAAACAAGCCTAGCAGAGAGTGAAAGCTTATGGGAAGATCTCGAAGGACGTCGACTGTTATTTGTCATCAAGTTGTATATGCATAGAGCAAATATTGTTGTGTCAAATGACAGTTTGTGTACCGGTCGGAACGACGCAGATTCTGCAAAAGCGATATTCTACTGTATCTCAAAAAGTTAAAGTCTATATAAAACCATACTTAACTTATGGACTGTTACGGAGCACGATTAAAGGATTCCATTGGAGTAATCCAGCTTAAGCCAATGTGCGATGACAGTAAAATTGCAAGGAGTAAGGCACTTATCTTTATCGTCTTCATAATAAGAGGCACGAAACCAAAATCAGTCTTTTTTTAACTGAAATCAAGCGGTTATTCGTTCATTTTTGACACTAGCTTAAGCTCACGTAATTTTGCTCTGATTGACATATGGACGGGCTTGATAATGGCTTCAAAATTCTACAGATTAAAGTTTAGAATTAAATTAGTTGTTAGGCATTTAGTGAAGACAAAAATGTGTCAAATGGGGCAGAGCCCCGACGTTACTGTAATAGAGGGTTTTGCAATTAAAACTATTTGAAAGGCCACATCGACTCATCCGCTCGTGGGTTGGACTAATGCAGTGATGGACTGATAATTGATCAGTTTTTTAAAGAAACCATTTTTTTTTAATTTTCTAAATTCATAAAGTTTCACAGCTCAAGACCACACTTTGGATCTTTATTTATTTTTCAGTTAACGTTGGTTATTCTATTTCAGGGCAATGCCTTGAAAATAAAAATCTTTCGAAGATCAACTTTTTAAGCACATAGGGATTGAGGGCCATTACTGTCGTTTTTTTCGATCTTGTTCACACTGACTTTGGATACTCTTATCCAAAAATGTAGGCAATTGATAAAGTTTTCGAAATGATAAAAAAGCTTTCGAAGATCTATTGCGGAATTTTCTCAAATTTTAAATATTGTTATGTGCAAACTTATGTGATTAATGAGATAGTTTTAAACCACTTTTTTTTATTGTTTTAGCTTTATTTATTTTATTTATATAGCTTTGAAAATTAAAACAAAAACTTTCGATGTGTTTTAAGAAGAGCTTTTAAGAAGTTTTCGAACTATTTAAAAAGCTTTCGAAGATGTGTTCCATAGATTCAGATTTAATGTAAACGCTAGATGCCTTTTGAAAGCTTTCCTTTTCCATTTCTTACTAGAGTGGCTATATGCTAGTGTGGGCCTTTGATTTACACTCAAATAAAGCTCCTGTCCGCCAAAAAGTATGACAAGAAGAATGGTCATCATCACAATTGCCAACCTGCGTCTCTTAACAATCATAAATAAAACATTTTTTTGTTTACAAAAAGATACAAAAAGAACCATTCCAACAATAAAACTTCTTTTTTTTAATATAAGTTACAAAAGAACCAACTTTGAGGATAAACAAAGAAAAAAAGCAGTGCATTCATACCTTTTCCCTGTCGGCACGATCGATTTTGGCAAACTCATTACGATCCCGATCGATTTTGCCAAAACTCGACGAATATTTCGGCAACGTTGGTGGCGGTATTGGTCGAGCTGCAATCGCTGGTTTCTCGCTGCTCGGTAAATGTGCTTTGTTCACACTATGGATACCGGCCGTTACTGTACCTGTACTACTGAGATTAATATTTGTCGAATTAACAAAATTGTGTTTATATGCACCGGGTGAGGAGAGAACCGGTTTGGTTGGTGGTATCGGTGGTGGTCCAATTGATTTCGATGTCACTGTCGATGATGATGTGTTGTTCGTGTTCGAAGTGACACTCGTACTGCTGTTTATATTCGAATTCGAATTGACAGTTGGTGTCGCAGCGCCGTTAGTGGTGTTATTGTTGTCATTGGCGCCAGTACCACCGTTTGACGTGGGTGTTGGATTCACTGATGTTGTACTCATTTTAACATAATATTATTTTTTATATTCACTGTATATATATATTTATTTATTTCATAGTTGAAGACGTTTTAGCTGGAATTATTTGAAAACAAAAATACTCTTATTAGGAACAGACATGTCAAAGTGACATTCAATTCCCAAGGCAAGAGAAAGAGAGCAAACGACGGCATCATGTGAATGGGTGCGTTAGTTCCTGACCGATGAACATAAAATACATAGTAATCATAGAACCATAAAATCCGACCTAAATGTCTATTTAATTGGACGATAAGTCGTCGGGTCGCGATCATGTGTAACAACTGGCGCGAGGGAAACAAACCGAGATTCACCACGATTGGCCGTAAGCCGATTACCATCATTTGTTCTACGAGCTTGATTTGATTTGGGGATTTTTATTTTTAATTTTATTTTTAGGGTTAGGGGGAGACGAACGGATATGAAACAGACACAACAACACAACTGTTAAATGGCCAGCCACTACAATTATTTGAGTGATTGCAATTTGTAATAATATATGCGCAGCAGCTACTCTGCTCTGTCATCGGACCAATTTATGGCTGGACCATAGGGCTGGAATTAACGGATGGATGGACGTGATTAAATCGAGCAAAGAGAATGATGTCAGATTTTAAGTCTACTTAATTGACTGACCACAGTTGAGTGTGCAATGCAAATTTTTCTAATGTGGTGTCAAATGTGCAAACGAATTAAAGAAAGTGCGCTTGAATGAGATATGCATAAGCTTTGGTGGTAAGTGTAAGAAAATTGTGTAGACGAAAACAAAAAGGAAATTAGAAAGACCGCCACGTTTAAAATTCATGCTTTAATGAATATATTCTATTAAATATTGAAAAATAAATGTATTCCCTTATTTTGCAGCATTCTTTACTATTAAAATTTGGAAATAATAATTGCGCACATGATTTCATGAAAACGCACACACGATTCAAACGAGCTACAGACTCTACTGCACATTTCTTTAAAGCCAAACGCACATACGATTCAAATGAGCTATGCTTATGAGATGACCAATGGGAAGATTTGACGAAAGCGCACACATGTGTGCGTTTCAAACAGGAAGATGTTCAAATATGTTGTAACTGCAACAGATTCTAGTGCAATTTTCTTGAAACCAAACGCACACACGATTCAATAAAATATGGGATTTAAAGAAAGCGCACATACGTGTGCGTTTATGTATTTGGCAAGCTTTACTCAGGAATAATGAAACGATTTCGATAAATTTTGCATGTTTACTGTCTTACCAAGAATGTATATTGGTTTTCAGGTAGTATTTCAAAATAAATTCAAGTGACACAAAATCCAAATCCTACAAAGAGATGCGGACATATTTTTTGTTATTTTAAACTCTAGCGCACATCCCTTAGATGTTAAAAAATTATTTTTCAATAGAATGAGTGTAAATAAAAAGTCAAAGGCATATCGCTTAACCCTTTAGAGACTGCGCACACATTTCGTATGAGCGCACATGCCAATCGAACCAGCTTAGAGAGAAACTTCACAACCGGACTTATAATTTTACTAACTTAAAATGTCCCTACAAGCAAATTTTTTACTCCTCTCCATTTTTCGTCAGAAAAAATTGTTTTTTCCCCTTACGCATTAAATTGACAAAATTGCATTGAAAAAGGAAAACCCCATGTGACTAGCAATTCACTCAAGCATAATAACATGCAAATTTCACGGCTCGACAGAATATTTGTTTCTTTCCATAAACGTGTATCTTCCTCGCAAGTCCTTAATCAGTCTGTCTACCTCTGCACAATGTCTAGGTGTCCCTACATGTATCAGGTCGTTCAAGTCATCCAAATTATACACACACAACACTCGAAGAACCATATATTCACCCTCTGTGAAAAAAAAGAAAAACTGTTTATCTATGCATCCCTAACGAATATAACGCTCAAAGAAACAACAACAATGAACATTCCACCACCAGCAGCGCAAAAAAGGTGAAAAAAAGGTGTTTGTTTGCTGTATGTTTGTTTTATTTTTTTGCATTTTTGGCGCGACTTAATTACTTGTGTTTGTGTTTTTATTTCTCTTTCAACATTCGATGCGAAATGCAATAGACGTACATTAGGGAGCTGAGTGGAATGCCCCCTGACAAAGTGTGTCCTACACCTAACCAGAGGCAATAAGGCAGCTAAACCCCTACGCGAGCTCGCATACAGCTTTGCAACCCTTTTCCAGTCGATCCATATTTTAAAACAACCAAGTTCTGTTTTTTTTTTGCCCTCTCTGTTTTTTTTATTCATTTCCCTATGTTAAGCTCTCAAACTCTACGCTCAAACCATTCAATGGTTCACGTCAAGTGCGACACTTTGCTCGGGTCTTTGAACAATTTTAAGCTCACAATCAAGTGTTGAAATTCTTCGCCCTCAAAGAATTGTAAGGACGCCGAGTTTTGTGATGAAAATCACGATTCGCCCTCGGGGTGATTGGAACAAAATGCGTTCCAAAGGGTATCCCGCTCTATTTAGTGGGTAATTAAATGAATTTCTTTGTCCTTGTCTGAGGAGATTGACGTGACGCTACTTGCAATGCAGTGGCCTCGCTTTAGTTAGCTTTTTGCGTGGCAAAATTCATTACTCAAAGAATGACACTTTTTGCTAAGACATTTACCTTGCAGGACATTCTACCTGCTGTTTGAGTGACAGAAACTAGTGCCTCAGGATTTTAACGACCAAAATTTTTCTTAAAATTACATCTACACGATGAGAGAAACAAATGGAGTCGCATTTGTAAGCCACCCTGTTGAATAAAAATTCAAATACCGAACAACAAATTTAAATGAACAATCATTAGTCAAAGTTGAACTTGTTCGGTGCTCCTCCATCAATTTCAGAAAAGGCTGGGGTTATGATTGCTTTCGGGTCGGAATTTTTACTTATGATGCGTGAGAGGTTAGAAAATTGACGGCCTAATTTATATAAACTCAAGTTGATGCTTCGCATTTATTTTTTCGTGGGTTGAAAGGCTAATAACTTGAGGAACGTGCAGATCATCACAATGGGTGGATGTGTATTGGATAAACGCTGCAAATACACAAACCTTGTAGATGGAAAATGTCAAAATACCGAACAAAATGGCGTCAATAAAGAAAAAATGGATGTAACCGTCCATCAAACAGGTGGTGGTAATTCGGTTGCACAACAAGGTCAAGGATACATTTGAAAATTATTGGAAAAGTCGCAAGCTTGTGTGCCATCTGGTGGCCAGAATGCAACTAGTGTTCGCTAGTTGAGTGGTAGATTGTCTACGATTTCGGAATAGTTTGGAGGTGCTACTTTTAAGCGAATTGATTTGGGTGTTCGATGACTTATGGCTGAAAAATCGAATACACAAACCAAGCTTGAGTGGAGTTTTTTCTCGAATTGCCAGCGCTTTTTTCTGTAACAAACAATTTAACTACTAACAACTGATTTGTGGTTAGTTTGCCATTTCACCATGAGTAGACTTAAAAAACACCCTTGAAACAATTCGTTTCCAACAGAAAGGTCCTCCTTTAAGGCTGCACAAAATCGTTCGTCACACACACACACAAAAAACATGTGCAATGTGCATGTCGTCCTCAGCATCGCCTGTGCACTCAAACTAAGTTTTAATCCTCTCCTCAAAAATCCCTTCGCTCGGGAGAAGTTTTCCCATGTTTGGGTTTGCCACCCACAGTTTAACGGTAAGTAGGTACTTATTCCCACATACCAAACGAGCAGAGACAAAATTAATTTAAATTGGAGTAAAGGGAAAATGACAATATTGGGTACAAAGTCATAAAAAGCTTACTACATCTACTAAAAATCCTATTTAGTCGCAAATTGCTCACACATAAGGATAGTTTCAAGGATTTTAATGATTAATAACGAATTTTGGTTGCAAATTGCCTGAATTTTATGTATCTCTTCAATTTGTGGACGAAATTAGTTCATCCTTCCACCGCAGCCATGCCGCAGAAATTCCATTGGTTTTGAGTTTGTTAATTTCAGAGAGTGTTACAATTTGAAATCGCGTGAAGCAGTTAAAACAATTCTACACCCGTGAACCTTCTTATGGCAATTAAATCTCGTTTTGAAAGTAGTTTTTCTATCAAAAATGTGTCACATCTCCTCTTCCTGTTTTGTTCTCCTTTTTGTCATCCATTTAATTTCAATTTATTTTCAATTGCAAATTGAACCAGGAGATTCTTATTTTCAATTGTAAACATGACATCTTCATGTGTTATGGGAAAACGCGCAGTTCAAGTGTTACAGGGAACAGCACAACCAAATATCTCTTGTAACACAATAACCTCAAAAACTTCCCTGCTTTCCTAAATAAATATATAATACTTTTTAAACTTGAAGAATCGAGCACGACGACATTTTCCTTTCACGGGGCAACACACAATGATACTTAAAACTTTGATTGAAACATATGCTTATGTTTGCATCTTATAAAAGATGACGACGCCTATGTATGTCCCTTGTAAAAGGATATGACATCGTTTCGGTATATTGAACTAAAGCTCGTATGTACCTATATAAGATCAGGCGGGCTCTGGTTCTTCTTAACTCATATCAGCCCACATGTTGTTACATTTTGTTGTCAGAAGAATCTTTTCTTTTATTTTTATTCTTCTTTTTCTCCTGTATGGGCTGTGACTGTATCCGTGTCGTGCGTCGGTTTCAATAGTATCTGGGTGGAGTGCAGCGATGATGGCATCACTGCGCTCCGACTCCCAGTTCAAGAACTTGTGAGAAGATACAAAAAAAAAAAAAAAAAAAACACAAATGCATAGTGCGGTTGACGTGCAAAGAAATCCTGGAATGTCCTTTTTTTTGTTCTTTCTTCTTTTCGCAGGCTGACGTGTTTTTGTTCTGAATGTTCGTGGGTTTGTTAAATATATGTATATGCGTGCAGGGGACATATTTCAAAGTGACATTTAAACATGTGAAACAAAAATAAATGCAAAGATTATAACTGGTAATGAGAAAAATTAATTAAAAAGAATAAGGAAACGTGAAGAACCAACAGGGTTCCGAGATATACAGAGATATATAGTTCAATGGCAGTTTGTAGAATTGTTTCAACGCTTTAAGAATTATGACTGCCGAGTAAGGTTGCATTTAGAATGATGTAGTTTTTTGAAACGACAGCAGTAAAAAAATAGAATAACTCTCACTTGAATGGATATTTGCTTGTGACTCGAATGCTGTGAGTTCGTTCTCCAGCGCAACCCAAAGACTCAACCATAAAAAGAAGGATGAAAACCGAAATTTATGTTTCAAGACGAACAAACGAGCGGACGACTAAAAAGGGCCCTGTAACTCATTCGGGATTAGGAATAACACATTTTTAGATGGGAAATAATTGAGCGCCAACTGGAGAAGGACTCCAAATGAAATGGTTAAAATTTCAACCAGATGGTCATACGAGACTGGAACAAAAGCTTGGGATATACATATAGGAGATTTACAAGTAGAGTTTTCAACAATTCGCGTAATATCAGTCATCCATTGACAATTCGCCTTAATCCGTGAACGAGCACAATACGTGACGGAACTAATTCAAGCTTTGAATGAAAAAAAGCGCCTCAATTCCGTGTAAGTATGGCACGGCTACGTCCACAAATCCAAGCATGGAATGAATGAAGATCCAAACTGCAGATGGGTAGGCTGCGCTTCTTGAATCAGCAAAGCGAAAAACGACTTGATAAACAGCATCCACCGACTGATCTGTAAAATATGCAGATGGAAGAATTCACAACGAATAAAACCTCATAATCAAGTACATTGTTTGCAAGAAAGAAGACTGTTTCCGAGTGAAGAGGATTGAGTCGGTTATATTCTGATAATAGTGTGATCTTTTAAAAGCTTTAGCAAATTACCTGATCGACGTTGTTTTGGGCCAGAAAAGTCAACCATCGACAAAATTTATCTAGACCTTGGAAAAATGTTGTCAATATGAAAGTATTTTTTTGAAAAGCGATCAAGGACGAGCTTCAAAAAGAAAAATTCCACTTGAGGCGGCGCGCACAATTACAAGCGACCTTGTCAGCTAAGTTAGGACATTGGTTCATAAAATAAATAAATAGATGGCGCAAGAGTGCTGTAAGGGCCCCAAGCCAAGCTTCGCACAACCATTGAGGATGAATGGAATGGATCAACAATTTTGAGCCGATCCCAAACAGCTAATTGAGACGTTCTTTCATGACAGTTTTACTCTCGGATGTTTGTCAGACGTTCGCGAGAGGTGGCGCAACCTTAAAAACCTTAAGATGTACCTAATTTGTGTTTTTCAGGAGATCAAACCTGGGGCCTCCGCTTAATAGGCCAACACACTAACTAATCAGTAAAAGAAAAGTGAACCGCGAAAATTCTAATCCAGTATGTAGATAAATACATTGAGGTTCGTATGATATGAAGCTTATTGCGGACCCGTGAATTGGCCTCCAAGATCGTGCGATTTAACGCCGCTTGGCTATTTAATGAGGGGATATGTGAAGTCGCTATTCTACGCCGATAAGCCCAAAACGATTGACCACTTGGAGGACAACATTCGCCGTGTTATTGCCGATATACGGCCACAACTATTGAAAATTGGACCTACTGATTAAACTACGGCCAGCCGTGGCGGTCATATGCCAGAAATCATATTTAAATTATAATGCCAGAAGATTAACTTTCGAATAAAGTAAAATTTCAAAGTTCTATACCACAAAAAAAAACACCTTGAATATATGTTTAAAAAAAACAACCAAGTTATGAAATTAAGAAGCATAAAAAGGTTTATAAAGTTGACTGGATTGACTGGGTGTACCTACTGACTCATTCGAGTTTATTGCGCTTGGGTTCATTCCCCGGACACAAATCAAAAAATATTAAAACCGCCATTGTCCAGTCTTGCCTGACTTCTCCTTTGAAACTCGCATGCGCCACAAAAATGTAGCTGGCACCTACAAACTCAAACTTAAGGAACTATCTGCATTTTTTTTTTGTTTTTGCATGTTGTAGGTAGGAATGTGGCGAAAAAAATTAACAAATTCGTGTTTTTTCTATCATCTTTTGTTCAGAAATTTCTCATAACAAGTTTTAACATTGTCAATCTTTCGGTAGCGTTCGCAAAGACTGCACTCAAGTCCGTTCGGCAGATACACAAAACATATTGTAAAACAAAAACTGCATTTTTCACATATGCACAAAGCAATAATGTACATCAACGTTAACAAGCACATCGCATGCGAGAACATATTCCAGCCTTCGGATTCACCTACCATTAACACAGACCGGACATACCAACGATTTCAAAAATGGTGTCACCACAAGTTGCTAAGTCTTAGCCCACTGGACTACTCATAAATCCCATCGTAATTATTCGGCCTTTTAGTTAAATTAAAATTATAACCACAATGAGATCACCACGTTATGAATTTCTGTCTCTTCCACTAGCCTCTTCGGGGCTTTGCTGGTGGATACATGCATATATCGTTCTATTGTTTAATAGGTATTTGTTTACCAATTTTCGCAAGAATATTCTATACGATCAGAATTTCAACTGAACCGAGAGTGAGTCAGAACAGTAACGAATATGGGTAGACGTAAAAAGTGCTGATTTTAGTGCAGGCTATGACCTTTTTAAAAGTGATTCGCAAGCCTATAAACTATGTAATCAAAGTTCAAATGGATATCATATTCTCAGGTAGAAGCTCTTGTTTATTTTTTAATTGCATATCAGCAACATCATTGCATGCTTCTGTTTTGTACTTCGTTTATTGTTTGAATTTTAACGATTTGCATTGTACGACTGTACGTGCCAATGGTTTACAGCTCTTTCCAAATGGGGCCGCAGCAAGCACAGTGTAAATGCTCGTGGAATAAGTCTGTGACCGTGACATTGATTTATCATGTGAACAGAGTTTTTTAGGTTGAAGAAAAATGTGCAAGCTCCTCCACTGCGTTGGAGTTTAAGACTCTTTTAACAACTTACCACTGAAAGGCAATTTTTCATACTGCGCCTAAAACTACACTATACAAAAGAGAAATGCATTCTGGGTGTAAAACTTAGCTTTTGAACAATTTTGCTTGTATAAAGGTTCACGTCTGAGCTACTTTAAATACATTTCAGCAATTTATTGTGGTTGAAGTTTTTTTTAAATTTTGTTTTTGCAAGCATTTGAAAGTCCTTTCTGTTGCTGGACAATTCACTTGAATTAGTACAGCACCATCGCATCACCTACCTATATTTTTAGAAGTATTTACGTTTCGAGAAGGATATCTCTTGATGTAATAATCTGAACATCAACTTGATTCTCGTGAGATTCGGAAAATAACTTAGCAATTGACTCCAAGGACCTGTTTTCATGTAATGCATCTCGAAGATTAGTCTAAATTTAATCTCGTTCCATTTTCTCTGGAAATGGAAACAAAATCCCATGATCCCTCGAAATGAAGGCCACACGACCTTACGAAAAGGGATAAGTCTTTCTCTGGTTGTAGTACATAAGGTGATTGGAAAGCTATAAAGTACGGGAACGTTTTATGTTCGGGGAATCGTTTGGAGGTGAATTGCTTCCGCGGGGACTTGAATTTACTGTGGTTATACAAAAATGGAATCATTCACATGTTGATTGTTAACAGTGACGAAATCAAATTTCAAACAGGATTTATAAGAGATCGGGATAGCAGCAGTCATGTCACTATCATTTTAAAGAAAATAAACAACATAATTCACAACGCAGAATTTTAGATCTCGGCCAAAGCAAACTTTTGACTTTTTATTTCTTTTACCAAGGTTAGTTAGAAAGCAAAAACGTTGCAAAAGGTTTGCTTGATGTCGCACATGTTACCAAAAAAGCACTTAAGGAAAATGTTGAAGCTTTCAAGCTTTAAAGCTTAACTGGTAGTAAATATGGCTACTTATTAAAAGCATGAAAGCTTGAATCAATTCATAAATGCCCTGGATGACTTTGAGAATACATTTTTCTTTCTGATGTCTAGGGCCTTGAAGCGCATAAAATCATTGGAGAATAATGTGTGCGGGGTTTTAGACTCAAGCCAGTTTCAGAGCTTCTTCTTCATGAAGTTATTTAGGTTAAGTTGGGTGCTGTCTTGAAAAAGTCACTATGTTTCCTATTAAGGAATGACGGGCAAAAGTCTGATTGTCCTGTCAAAAGTCACACCTATCTGCAGACATCGCGGGACGCTGGTAAAACATTATGCTTAAAGCTTCACCGTTGGCGAAAGAAGTATTTCAAAAGTAGGTTGATGTACGTACTTTCATATATAAAGGCAGATGATGTCACTGTCCGCTAGATGGCTCTCATCCCGATCGACGATTGCTGTACTGAAAGTGGACTTTCAATATAATTATTTTTAAACTGAAGTTTTTTTTTTTTTTTGGAGGGACTGGTTTGAGACTTTGAACACTCCACTGATACTTTATGGCGTCATTTGAGTAGGTAGTCTTGCGATCTTGTGATCCCGGTGGTTGTCAAGGTTAGATTGTTTGCTGATGATAATGGACCTTAGAAACGAATCTTTCTCTGCAAAAGCGGGTTAAATTCGAGACAATGAGAGATGATACTTTTGATTTATGAAGGCAGTGCAAAATTGTTCTTGCTAAGTCATAATGGAAAGGGTTAAAATGGGCCTAAGGACTTATGTCCTATGTAGCTGGGCCAAAAAGTGCTTTAAAAATCCAAAGAAAGAGAAAAAGTTCACGCACTTTGTAGTGGAATTTTGCCAATTTTTATTCGTATGTAGCTTTTGCGTTTTAATGAACAGCATAGTTTCAACTTGAAAACTTTTCAAGGGTGACATCTTTACCTTCTTTGAAAGGTTAAAAATACAGCCAAAACTCTCTGTATTGATATTTCCATTTGGTTGATGGAAGCTCCTCCTATATCCCTTTTCAACTTAATCCGTTTTTGAATATTTAAAAATCCATATCCCTCCTTTCAGAAGTTCGAAAGCAACTTTATATATCGCAGGTCAGTCAGTATTTTTCATTGTATTGATTTTATTCCCCCAAACTTGTCAAACAAACAGAACCGAAGACGTCTGCCCACAAATACAATTAATTCACCGGATAGCACATAATTCAATTAAACTAAGTACGGTGCATTACACTTGCCCTGCGATGAAACTCAACTCCGGACATTAGCGTCCGCATATAGGTACATCAAAAGCACTAAGTTAAGCAAAACAAAAGCCAAAAACAGGGGGGACACCTCACCGAGAAGTTCATACAACAGCAGCGCGCCGCGTGCCGCACAACAACACACCGCACTACCAGTGAGTGCATTGCCCTCATTAGCCAAAGTGCACAGGCACATAATATAATTAAAAGTAAAAACAAAACAAAACAAAAAGGCGGCTAAATAAAAACATAAAAATGCAGAGAACAACAGTTCACCCTTTATGCGTTCGAGTGTGCGCCTGCTATACTTGTTGCGCCGCGTCAATTGCAAGGGCCTTTGACTTGTTTTTCTTAATCCAATAATTCACGGTGATGTGGGCTTAGAAACGGGATGACGAAGACGTAGACGACGACGACGACGCGGGGCAGTATTCTCCAGAGTTGTGGGTGCGCCGATGATTCTCCACTCGCTTGCAGCATGGTGGTCAAAACAGAGAACAAAAAGGAGATATGTTTATTTGTTGTCTGTATTTCATAGATTTATGGATACACAATAAGTATCTAAAATCTAAACCGTCCAGGTCCACAGCCAGACCCACTACACAACCGACACGGTTAGTCGTCTTGAGTTTGAAGTGCCAAGTGCCATTCTTCGGCCGGCATGAGTGCTCTCTTCCGTTGTTCACATGCACATCGCCATCCATACACACACACACACACACAGCGTGTGTCATAATTGGTGGTTTTGTTTCGTAGTGCGGTACTCGTCTTCGTCTCCCACTTCCCTGGCTTGCGGTACGTCGCTTGTGTTTATAATTACATTTTGAAAAATTGATTTCCAATGATTGCAGTGCACTGAACCAGTTGGTTGCTTAATTGAAAGTGGAATGCGATCTAATTACTTGACAGTGCCTAGCTGGAGTGGAGGTCTCTGCTGGCAGCCCTCCGAATCTGAGCCCGATTGTGGTCGATGTGTGTGATTTTTGATTGACCAATTTGAGCGCTGATTTCGATTTGATTGCGATGAGTTTGCAGAATTTCGCTCGAGGTGCAGTTTGTTGTGTGGGAAAGTTCTTGGGAAAGATTTAGTTCTTGTTTTTAGTCGAAAAAAGTCCTAAAGAATGTTGTACACGTGTGTCATGTGCGCTCCTTATCATTGAAAGCTGTGTCTTCTACTTGTTGCGAAAACGCAAATGTGCGTTAGAGCCTATCATTGTTCCAATCTCATTCGGCAGATGTTGGCAGCACTTGCAATTAAAAAAACCCAAAGTAGAACGGACAACATTTCAGTTTCCATTAGCTACTGCATTAATTAACTTAAAGTTGCATCTAACATTCCACTTGATATGCAAGCCAAACTCCTCCAAACTCTTTCAACGCATTATAAATGTCTGCACCGAAGACTCTCTCTAGGGGCATTGAGAATGCAAGATAAGTCAACAGAGGAACAACATTGACATGTAGTCTCCATACACAAGTGCACTAGATACGACGCACATTGAAAAAAATGTATATAAAACGCAACTCCCAGATTAAAACTATTTCAAGTGCCTCGCACAAGGATGTTGCCGATGTGCTGGCCTCTTCTTATGTCATTGACATGCATTTGCCTCCCCACAGATGGGGAGTACAACATTTCAGCCTGCTTATCAGTAAATGAAATGATTTTATGGACACTTTCCAGTCTGACACACAAATCGGGATCAAGGCTGGTCCGTAAGTATGCAAGAGAAAAAAAAAAATCCTCGACAATATTGATCATTTCTTAAATGTGTGTTCACACTGCCTTGAAGCTGCTTTAATGGAATGTCCTCCAGCCTGTTATCTCAAGAATATAATCGAAGCATTCTTGTGGCATTCTCCCTCGCACCATTTTGGGTCTGTGTATATGTGTAACCATCTTTGCTGCATAAAAAAAAATGTTGTCCTTCCCAAATATGGTAAGGATGACAGAAAAGCGAAAACCAAAGAAAAACTCTACAAGCAATCTGCCTAAAGGAATGTTAAACTTGAAATTGCACAAAGACGACGGACGGAGAGACGAAGACGAAAGTATACCAAATAAGTCAAATATTTTGATACGTAATCTGCAACTAACTTGTTTATCATGTCAGCGATGAACTTGAGGATGGAGGCAAAGGGGAATGAATAATGCCAAAGGAAGAGTTTCCATCTCAGATCGTCCATAGTTAACGAGAAGTGCACAGCTACGGTGTTAACCTTGCGACAAGGATAAGTGTGTGTGTGCCAGGAAAGCGTAGTCCATGGGTCTTTAAAATATTTATAAAGATGCAGACACGTAAGATGTGAGGCCAATTTTTTGGTTTTTTTTTGTTTATTTTTTTTCGATTTTCATCAAGTCGATATGATAAAATTTATTGTCTCTGTTTGTATGTGGATTTGTTACCTTATCACGTGATAACTACCCACAAAATCAGTTTCAATTTCACAGACATAGCACAGGGGTTGTTGACATCAACATTTTGCATTTATTTCATCGCAATCAGGCAACTCATTCAGAAGATATGCGAATTTGAAGGGCAGCGACAACAATTTTACATAAGCCAAGTTTGTGTGCCGCAAATATGCAGTAAATAAAAAAATAAAAAAAAGAAAGGCATATTTGGCATTTGTCTTTTTCACGAGCACAGTGACAGCGGCACAGCGGCAGTCATAAAAAGTTGACAATTGGACACTAGTGTCTACGAAAAGTGAGGAACGTCCTTCTCTAGATGGTGCGTTCGATAAGAACTTATTTAAGCAACACAAATCCTAGATGCAGTTCGTTAACAAATTTATTTAGAAATTGTTCGTTTAGCAAAGCCTTAAACCAAACTTTCACATAGCGACCATATTGTTGAAGCTACATTCTGTCAAATTGGCTGCCATTTATTCGGTCTGTTCCCAAATTCCAAAATCACAATGGACGGAAGAACGTTTTTATCAAAAGCACGTGGAAACTGCCCCTTATTTTTAGCAAAGCCATGAACCAAATAGGTCCCCGTATGGACTTCCGAATTCTGTCAAATTGGCTGCCATTTATGCAGTCTATTCCGCCAAATCACCATGGAAGGAAAAACGTTTTTATCAAAAGCAGTTGGAAACTGCCTCTTATTTTTAGCAGAGCCATCAACCAAATATTTATTTTTTTAGAAAAAAAAGGCTGACAAATTTCACATTTGGAGTAGAGACATTTTGCCAGAGTTTTACTAAAGAAAGACAACAACTTCACTCGAAAGTCGACACTAAAATCAATTCATGGCGAAGTGTTGGTAAACAAAATAGAAAGACAGTTTCCTTCCTCCTCAAACAGTCCATCTTTTCCCCACTGAAAGACACAACTGGTCATCATCTCAAATACGTGTCCAACTGAGGTCATGGTCAAATGAGCAATTTCTTGTCTTAGTGCTCCACCACCAGTCAAGGATTATAAGATTTTAATTTTTTTTTAAATTCCAGTGCAGATTTTCTGGTCCCCTTTTTTAGTTATAGCCACCACTTCCATATGGAGTGTGCTGCCACTTCCTTCCACAAACGCACCAGCTTACTCAAGTATATCTATTTATTTATCCAACCATTTATACAAGAGTTTCCTTTCACACAGAACCGAAAAAAAATAATCAAACTCCTTCACAGCGTTTGTGATTAGAGAGCGCGCACTAGCTGGGATGTGTAAACGAGAGCGCGCACTAGCTGGGATGTGCAAAATGGGAGGAAAAAAACCTTCCACAACCGAGCCATAAAAACGCCCTCCCTCTGCACCTCGTCCGCCATGGAATCACCCCTTACTTGGTACGGTACACCAGTAAGGTCATATAAGACAGAGAACAGAGCCCGAGCAACAGCACACAGCCCCCAGGAGTACGCGAAAAAAAAAATCGATACTAAGCAAAACTTTTCATTTCCCTTCGTTTCGGGTTCTCTACACTATTTGTCTTTCTTCTTCAAAAATTCTGTGTTTCGTTAAACAGCTTTCGGGGTAGTGTGTGTGAGTGTGTGTACACATCCTAGTTTCCTCAGAAAGGAATGGGGGTGGGCGAACAAAAAAAAAGGTATCTTTTGCAAAATGTATTTACCGGATGTAGTACGGTTCACAGCCATCACAGAATAACAACAAAAAAAAATAATACACCAAACAGCGCGCCAAAATGTCAGAACGTCAAAACTCGGAAACGCTCAATGTCGCTCGAAAATGCTCGTATTTCGTATCGACTCGAAAACGGAACTGAAACTGTAGCCAGACCGTGCGATTTATAACCTCTGAGGGTTACGTACGAGTGCTTTATGTGCAAAATGTCCGGTCAAACGATTAATAGTGGACATTTTTAGGAGGGGTTGAACAACAAAAAATAAAGTCCAGCCAAACAAATGTGAATTTTGAGATTTTTTTTTATCCATCAGCGGTGGGGTTGGCACAGATTTTTTTTCCACACTCACACAGATGCATGAATATGGATACACAGCTGTGCGGTGGTTCATTGTAAACGCTCAATTGCTAATTAATGCGGAAATTTCCAATGAAAACTCTCCGTGTGACTGCGCTGCGCCTCGGTTCCTCTTTAATTGCCACCGGACATTTTCATTAAAAGTAAGAAAACGCTTCTGTATGTGAATGGGGGGCAGGGGGCCATTTTGCACTTACACCCCTTCAGTTACTTGGGCTCTTCTGCTTCATTCTCATTACCACTTCAGGCTCAGAGATGCACAGGCAGGGGCACTGATGAGATTCGAAAAAAAAAACAGTCCATGTGGCAGTAACAGAAAAAATAAAATAAATAAAACACTCGCTCTCACTCTCTGCTCCGTAAAAGGGATACATAACATAGGTACCCACCATGGATGGTTTTTGGTGATTTTGCGCTGAATCATCTCGGCATTGTCTGGAAGCATCTTCTACACACACCGTTAACCTAGTTACGCAACAACAGAGAGCAGTTGTCTCCATCTGAATGGGTTTACATGCGAGGTTTTCTGGGCAACATGCCAAGTGAAACAAAAGGACACCAACACCACACAATATGCCAAAATTCAAATCGAATAACCGGCAACAGATCCGAGTAGCTGAGTGTCGTCTATATCTAGCACTCCCCTCGTTTTTGGTTCCAAAAATAACGAGAAAAGAAAAATAAATAAAAATCCAATTTTCAGGGTTAAGGATGCGTGCATTTCGCAGGCGATTGAAGAGACGGATGTTCGCCGAGGTTGGTAGACACATACCTATATACAGATGGCAGATGTGTGACGAACGGGTGGTGGGCGGGAAAAGGGATCGTCATCATATTTACACGGCATGTACTTCCTTCCTTTCTATATGAGTATGGAATATGCTCTTGCTCTGCATGGATGACACAAGAAAGGCTATCGAATGGAATTACGAAGCGGGCGAATAAATTTAGATACTTTTCACAAAAGCCAGACGACATTTTGGGTATTTTTGGTTAGGGTGTGGTATGAGCTGGTATTGGTATGCGGTGTGTCGTTTGAGGATGAAAAATGGCGGATTCAGATAGAAAGAACGAGACAAGTTTGTGATTAATTTATTACATATTGGTAACTTACTCTTTCATTTTGTCAATTTCGACAAAAAGAACACTTACTTATCGTAGAATTATTGTTATACGCCAGAAACATTTTCATTGCCTCATCTGACTCGTGAAACCGAAAAACATAAAGCACAACAAATCCACAAATGGTGTGTGTCTCTGCTAGAGCGGGATTGTTTTGCTTTTCTGAATTATTTTGAATGTCGCGACAGACCTTTTAATACTGTTTTAGAGACTGCGGAACAGTTTAAACAAAAGGCACCGGAATGGCCCAAAGTTTTAACGAATTGGTTTTGGTATCTGCTACACGGTTTGAGTCTGAACTAACCAAGCTGCATTTTTGCAACGTCTGTACATTTATTCTGTTGTTTTCAGAATACACCGCGGCGAAACCTGTATTGACAGTTGGTTCCTCTTTTAAATCCTTTTCCGCAGGCACCTCCCTTCATTTTGGTAATTTTGGAAAGAGTTTAAAGCAGATCATATAAACGGATGTGATGCTCCATTCTAGGACAAACATCAAAACCATCGCAGATGTCACAGTTCTGAACAATTAAAACCAATGCAATCCTATTGCAAAGGATAGGAGGCTATAACGATTTGGGGAGTGACTCCTCTCAGGTTGGAAAGAAAGGAACATTCATGCTTCAAGACTGAATCTCTTGCAGAAGCAATCAGTTTTGAAGGCAGTTATTTACCACATCGATTGAGTCAGTTTTAGAAATTTGTTTAAATTGTTTTTGAGAAAACAGCAAAAATCTATTGTAAACAAACACTTTGGTTGGAACTAGAATTTTGCCACACAACTTCGTAATTCATCATCTGAAATTGTTGACCGAGATTTGAAAGCCAAAATTCAAAGTGTTTTGTTTACAAATATGTTTGTTATTGTTATCTCAAGAATAATTAAAAGAATTGACATAACATTTGTCGATAGAGCTTGTTACACATCGTTTTCAAACTAAGCAAATACAAATTTGTAAATGAAGACTGAGAGCCGATAATCTGGAAATTTCTATGACCAAAATAAGATCACGAAATATCAGAATTTACTCGATCGCGTTCGAGAAAAAACTGCGAATGACAGCTGAAATTCGTGTAACCAAAACAAGATGACATGTGAATGAAATGTCAAAAGTATCGAATATTTTCGATAATGTCAGCTCGATCGCAGTTTTAAGTCCGCTTTAATTCACAAAACGAGTTCCAAAATACAACAGCGGCTGACAGGTGAAATTCATGTATATGAAACGTCAAAGCGCAGTTATTTTTTGTTTTTGACAAATTATTTGACAGATAAGGCACGAAAAGCAAATAATGATCTGAAATTTCAAGTACAAACAAAATGGAAAACAAACCGTTTACCTCAATTAGGTTCACATAAACAAAAAAAAAAAACATAAATAAAACAAAAGCAATTCGCGAACAACATACAAACAACTTGAACCTCATATAGCTGGCGCAGTAGTTGGCCGCTGTCATAGAATCTAAACAATAACTCCGAGGTAATTGTTCGCCACTTGTCACAGTGATTTATTCAGCCAGTATAGTTTTGCCTTGTGCGCTGCGAACGAATCTTCGCGGAATTCAATTGCAGTCAAGTCATTCACTCACAGTATGAGGTGGCGGATCTCTGTGAAAATATGAAATACGATACTTGACGGCGTATTTTCTTGGCCAACCACAGGTGCGGAGTTGGAAAAAAGGCGAAACAAATAGAAAATGTTTTCGTTGTCAAACAGATACAGTACGATATCTATACACAGCCCGATTACAGATTGTCTTACGGGGCGACCCGATAAGACAGACACCGCAGAGCATGTTTCCACTTTCTGCGAATATTGCAATAAAATGCATGCATTCCCCCGATCTATAGATATACAGCTACACCTACAAATACAAAAATAAACAGAGCAGTATGTTGTTATCTAATCTTGTGTTTATCGTTTGCTTTAATGAAATCTATTTGCTTTGTCATTTCTGTTCTTTGATTGGAAAAGTGTGAAATTTCCGAAACGAATTTTAGGGCTTTAAAGAGCCATAAATACATTTGAGTAAATCGATATCTTTTGAGGAATTTTCAATCGAAATAGGAATTGGAAAAGTAGCAACGCAACTTTTTAGAGAGAGACAGAAAGACAGCGGACGTTTTATTGGCTCAATTAAGTCGGCGTCTTCGAGATGGCCACTTGATCTTTTAACATTGATCGTTCGAATCGATTCATATGAGATCGATTGGAACGACACGTTCTATTTGGTAGAGCGTTTAATAATAATTAACAGTACCGGTTTTGTTTAGAATGCATGCTTTAAGATCATGTGCCGAGTGTGTTTCACTTGAACTTGGTTGAAAAAGTGCTTATCAAGACTGTCAAAATTGCTATTCACATGTTTTGTGACACTTTTGTCCCTAATTGGCATTAGAAAGCCCTTTTTCATTCTGTTTGACGCATTTAATATATGGAAAGACAGGCATTCAAGTCACTTAAAGTTTAAAAACGTATTTTTGATTTCCTTGAATCTTTGTCACACCAAATGCGGGGGCTTTTCCCAACACTGCATAAAATATGCAGTCGAACAGTCCCACCTTTAAGTTGAGTGAATAAAAATTTGAAACTTATTCGAGACTGAAGGATAATCAAGTTTAAAGGCACCTAGGTAAATACACTTTTGTTAAATTGTATCCAAAAATACCCAACTAATTCTTTTTACAGGTAATACCTAGGTTCTAAACTGGATTCGGACTTTACATAAACTCATATACAGGACATATACAGGATCTTCCAATAGGGACTTCCGAACTTTGACAGTTACTAGCGGTCAAATTGTTGAAGCTACATCCGTCAAATTGGCTGTCATTCATTCAGTCTGTTTTCCCAAACCACCATAAACGGACAAAACTTTCAATAACGCGTGCAAATAATAAAATTGTTTTATCAAAAGCACTTGGAAAATTACTCTAATTTTTATCGAAAAATCATTTGCGGCGATGAGGCATATTTCTGGATGATTCGGTAGGTCAATTTTGGGACGCCAACCAATCTTCATGAGCTCCAAGAGCGTCCAATGCATCCCGAAAGAGTCACTTTTTGGTGTGGATGGTGTCATCGGTCCGTATTTCTTTGAGAACGACGTTGGCCAGGCCATCACCGTCTATAGGTCGACGACTATCAACTTTTTTTGCATGATATGGACACCAACGACATGTGGTTTCAACACACACTTTGTTTTATTTAAATTTAAAGATAGGAAACGCTTAATGGATGACCCTTTAGAAAGAAAGTGACCCTAGACAGAAGCAGACCTACTTGGACTTGCATGTCCTTAGGAAAGATTTTCGTTATATCTCATCATTTATGAAAGGTACGGCTCAATATACTGTCCATATCCATAAAAAGCGCATGCTCACAAGATTGATTAAGCATCCCAACAGTGCAACCCACATTGCTTAATTTTGCGAAAAATCTACACAATTATTCAACATTCGGCTTTCGGCAGCCTTGCGGAACACCACTGCGTTCATTTTACGTTTAAACATAAACACCGATAACAAACACCATGAATAGGTCAATAGAAAACCTGAAAGAGGTGTTAATAGCCGCCAGAGGTGCAGGCAGGTGCCCATATCGCTTTGCTACAACAATTTTCGCTTCACCCAACCGGAATGGAATGTTACACAATTCGGCTGCGCGGACAAAATACACCTGTGCGCCAAAACTATTCCAATATTGGCAACCCAACTGTGTGCAAACAAAATTTGAATTGATATACGAAAGAAAAAAAAATGCTAAGCTATTCAAATTGAGCCGGTTTAACACCCTCCCCCCTTGTCCGCGCCAGACCTGTGTACAAACGACGTTCTGTTAACCCCATCGATGTCAATTAAATAATATTCGTCTTTATCACGTTAGTCCTTATCAGGGGGTGAACCTTGGGTTCAGGGGTTTCCATTCATATGTAGATAAAACAAAATATTAATACACACAAGTCCAACAATGCAAACAAGAAAGAGTGTCTACGAAAGTGCATTTCTGTTCTGTGTTGAGAAACATCAATAAGAGGAGCCATATTCACCATCCGTTTCTTGGCACACCATGGGGAAGCTACCTTGTTGTCGAGCGTGTCCGTCACTCGTCGTGCCGGCATATTCAAATCGACCAGATAAAAACAAAATAATAAAAAAATAAAAGTAAAATTTTGTAACCAAATTTGTTAGTAGATTTTTTTGCTATTGTTTCCTCTTTCACGCGCATTTGTCATTGTGTTCCCTTCCACGAAACACATACACACACACATCCACATGATGGGAGGAAAATTAATTTTTTGCTCTCTTTCTCTTTTTAGTTTTGGGAATTTAACAGCCAAACACACACACACACTGTAGCACTTTGAGATTATATACCTACACAAGGAGAAAAGGACGTTCTTCCTTTTTATATCTATATTTCTTTTTTTCAAATGTGAAAAACTATGTTTTCCGAAATTCTTTGACAATCACTTTTGAGTTTCAATTGACAAAATTGTGCAGTTTCACTGTTGCGTTTTATGCAATCGCGGCGAATTATACTAATAAGCGAAAGCGAAAAAGTAGGTATCTAACAACTGCAAGGAAAGATATCATCTGTTCCCGACTCTGACAACGTAACGACCTCGACTGGACGACTATGCGTTCCGCTCGCTCGTTCTCACACAGTTTAGTTCGTCATCGTCGCGCTGTTGTTGAGTTGAGAATCGAGATAACACAACAACAAAAGGTTAAGCGCACCACAAAAACAGAAAGGCGGCTGCTCTGCTTACCGCGAACGCCAAGTGGTATCTTTGGAATTTCCCCTCTTTCGAGGTGAATAACAATACATTTGAGTGTATTTGATAGGTAATGCACTCTCGCTCTGTTCAGAAATAGAGTTCCAGTTCCGAAAAAAAGATGGGGAAATGTTGCTCCATTCGAGAGGAGATGCATTTCTAAGCAACATGTTGACAAGCTCAATCAGTCGATACTTTCAAGTGGATTCTCTGGGATCAGAAATTGTAAAACAAAAATAACTGGGCATCTGGAGCAAAGCCCTTAAGTGAAGAGATTACATTTTTTTTTCGCTCTGTATAGCACTTCCTTCATGGCAATTTAATAAAGCCAGGGATAAGTGTCTGAATGAGGCTATTTAATATTGTTGTATACCAATGCAAATGCAGATAAAATGGCCTGGCCATGAGGAAAGATGAACATAAAACGAGGAAAGTAGGCTCAATTTAAGTGAGTGGGTAGTTTCATAAGAAGGCTGCCATTATTGATTGAATTGAGGATTGAGGTTTGAGGAAGGCCAGCAATGTATTGAAAAGTTAGATGTAATCTCTGATGCGACGCTTAGAGGTCCTTTTTAACAAATTGGTTGTCTGCAGCCCACTTTCACATACAAAATAAATTTTTTTTTTAAGATCTCCGTTTGACGAGTTTTCCCTGCCACTACACTACGTAACATCTGTCACCTAAAATTGTCAATGCTGAGGAAACGGAATTTTTCGGGATCTTAATGACAACAAACACGCAAATGATATCGTAAACTAAGGCACTCTACTAAAAGTTCTTAACTACCGAGACGAAGGTGTTAATCAACAAGCTTGTGGAGTTATCCGCGATATTTTGCCAACTGCCTTTAGTTGCGCATTCAATTATGTACCCTATGCCGTTTTATGAGGTTTTTGCTGCGGTAGAGCTCTTATTTCGCGCCGTTGAGCCTGCTCCTTAAGACTCTTCCGCGCTAAACGAAGAATAACCATTTTGTAAAGGCTGAGGCTACCTTTACCAGCTTTTAAAGGAGTCAATGCGTATCGACTATATTAATTTTGTACAAAGTGTCCTTGTGTTGATGGCGAAAGTGGCTCATATCACGAAGATGCCTTTAAGGCTTGAAGAGCTTGGTCTTTTTCAATTGATTTTTGAAGAGATGCCTATATTTTTAACAAAGAAATAGCAGACGAAAGCCCTTACTACCTCAAACTATAAGAAGAACCTAGTCACAAGAGCTATACGCTGAAAAGCCTTGAGAAGATAATTGCGGGAGTTTGAAATTTGGGAGCTTAGACGGTTGACGGCTACCTATTCTTCGTTGTCGGACATTTTATAACACAACCATTGAGTGCAGATCTATGTTCATAAGTAATATCCATTTTGGGGGGGTGTGAGATCGTTACAAGATACCAGAAATAAAATGGGGCCCATCTCTGACCTCTGGAAACCATTACGGTTGAAAAAACTCTACAAAAAATTTGTTCAAAAATTAAATTTCCCCTACAGAATTGAAGTATGGTTTCAACACTGTTTAAGGAACCAACTTCTTCCAAGTCGTTGAAAAATTAGATATATGCCTAGGGGTTCCTTTTACTCGGAGCAATTGCTTGACATTTACAGAGAATGTGTAAGATGTCTTCCACGACTTGTAGGTCCTCACAGTACCTGTTTGTATCCGTATATGGCATGCTTCCTCAGAAGGCTCTTAACTTTGTTCTGCTTAAATTGATCGATTGTTAAGACACAGTGCCTTTGACACCTTGTGACCAACTTGTGGCTGTTTTATTGAAGGTTTTTTCATAGGTGGGCTTATATCCTTCGTTGCATAAAGAATCAGCCCAGCTCCTTCCTTGGCCAGAACGTCGGCCATTTCGTTACCATCGATATGAAAATGCCCAGGTACCCCGCACATACTGACTAGCACAGTCCAACTACCAATTATTTTTGGATCTCATCTCAAGTGCCTTAAAGTACCTACATCCAAAACCTTTACCTGGAACACACTGCATGTGTCCGGAAGATCTAAGGGGCTGGAGCATATACCTGACCCCGTGCCATCCAAAGATGCATTGATATCGTTGGCTTTTTTAAGGAATTCAAACCCGAGGGAAATTAAAAACGATGACAGGCCTGTTATTGTCCCAAATTTGCCACAGTTCCTACCTTAACCAATTAACATTCAGACATAAGTTACCGCTTACGAGCTTTATTTGCAATCAAGACAATTTGAAACCTCAACAGGTCACTTATTTTAAAAGCATTATTCACAAAACAGGATCCATAAACAAAATAGAACCTATCTGCTTCACTCAATGAGAACTGCATTGAATAACGTCCGCAAACACCCAAGCGAGAGATACTTTACAGGCGATGAATGAAATCCATTAAAATAGAGAAGAGATACACTTTTGAAACCGCAAAGCGAACATCATCTTCTTTACAACATTCCTCTTTCATTCAAAACTGTTTCTTTCTACAGAGTCTTGTCGAACTTCTTCTTCGTATACCATATAATTCCAGGGCAGGTCTTTTGTTTCGCTCTTGCCAGGAAGTGGATCGTTTACATACTTAATCCGATTAGATACACCAGAGAACACCACCAAGAAATATAGGTATACGTAGATACATAATAATAATACAAGAGAAAAGTGCAGAGGAAGAAGATTCGACGCCAGAGGTCTCCCCAATCAAAGTTCAATGGCAGTGGCGAAATACTGTTTCTCAAAATATACCACACAAAGCACAGCAAATAAAATTGAAATGGAAAGTAAGCAAATAAAAATAAACGACATAAAAGCGAGAAGACAAAAATTTAGCAACGAAATTTAAAAGACCGGTTGCGGCGGTTCCCGTGGAAAGGGAAGAGAGTCTTCTTCTATCTTGTTCGCCGTGGATACCAATATACCATACAGCATACTCTTCCCCATGCCGGCCGTCGATGAAATGATGATGATGAATACAAACAAACGACATGCGAGCAATAAAAGAGAAAAGAAAACCCATGAGCTGAATCATTTTTAATGTGCTACTAACAGAGATACAACCGAGTCATTTGGATAAACGTTGTTTTGTTTACTTAAATGCAGGCAGACTCATATTAAGGTTACTAGATAAACTGCAAACTAATTGCCCAATGACCAAATGAAAGATATAAAAGTGTTCGCAATGAGTCACTTGTGACTTGACTTGACTGTGAGTCATGAATCAAATTCAAATTCACATGGAACGCAAGCAAACACATGGTCAAGGACCACGCCTAAATAAAAAATATCTTGCGAAAGTCCTTTGTGGTTCCGAATGACAGAGGGGAAATCTGCCCGTGGTGAATACAAGAGGGGAAATTTATTGTTATTTTCTAAACAACAACCAACTGAACCGAACTGTATAATTATTGGCAACAATGTTGCCAATGGCGATGTGCAGAAACACCATGCCGACGCATGACAAATGGCTGTGCTGCGGTAAAAGACAACAAAAAGTCATGTTTTTCTGTTAATAAGCTGGGTGGCATTGGCAAATAATAAAACTGACCTATACTAATAGAAATCAGAGAACTGACGACGCGAATGATAAAGAACGACAACAATGACGACGAAAAAAAAAAACAGTTTGCGAAACCGGCTGTAAATATTAAGCTGAAATGGTTATTTTTAGACTGAGGGCTTTGAAGTATGATTTCCTGCAAAAGGTATTTCTTTTATTTTATGGATTACGTACTGGGGAGGTTTTCTTTTTTGTGATTTGTGGAAAGGGCGGATCTTTTATTAGAAATCGAAATAAAATGTTACTTTGAAAGGCGACGTCTTCGAAACAGAAATGTATGTGACACCTGCTAAGTGTGACGTCGAAATAATTTGTAAATTTTTAAGGTTCCCTTCAAGGTACAAAGTAGAACAAAAAATGAGTGTGATTTTTAGCGCTAGAGGGCAGTTACTGAAGACTCAAACAGTAGGGGGCCCAAATCAGGTCGAGGACTGTTCAAACACACTTTTGAAGCCAAACGGTTTTCGATTACATTAGAGCGATATATCAGTGCGACTTTGGCGAACTTTAAGGAGTAGGACTCTGGGCAGCATCAACAAAATGGAATCCCTAGTCTCTTTCCTAACAGTTTCGTTATTTTCAAGGTAAACTTGAAGAAACAAGCTGATAAGAACTGAGACCCTCGCTCAAAAATGCCAATGAAGATATTATACAGTGCTTCCAAAAGGGACTTCCGATTTTGGCGGTTGATAGCGGCCATGTTTGTGAAGCTTGTCATTTATTCAGTCAGTTTTGCCAAATCACCATGGGCAGACATGGGCCAATTTCTGGATAAATAATTGTACGTCAACAAACAAAATTGTCGAATTTTGAGAGGACACCAATCCACATGAGATCCAAGAACGTCCAATGCATCACTTTTTGGTGCGGATTTTGGGCTGGCGGTGTCATCGGTACATATTTCTTTGAGTGCGACCTTGGACAAGCCATCGAGCGTTATAAGTCGATGATCACCAACTTCTTTGGGCCTGAATTGGATGATATGGACACTAACGACATGTGGTTGCGACAGAACGGCGCTACGTGCCACACAGCTCACGTCACATTGGAAATCTTGCACGAACGAGTCAAGGGTATGGTCAATGGTCATCTGACGTGTAGGTAAAGTGTACTGGCCACCAAGATCGTCCACTTTACCCCCGTTAGACTTTTTCTTGTGGGGTTTGTCGCAAATCTATACGAATAAGCCACGAATCACAGCGGCCTTCAAAGCCAACATAACCCATGCCATCGGTCAAATTCAACCTGTTTTTTGTGTCTGAGTCATGGAAAATTGGCTTTTTCGGATGCCTCCCAAAGTAAGGCTGAAATGACAGCGTTAACAGACGTAAAAGACAAAATATTGAAGATATCGAAGGCTTCAAAACCGCAGAAGTCGTTAGGAACTGCCGGGTATTGAACAGTTATTCCAAAGGTTTTTTCAAGGGTTGAATTTTGCAGGCATAATTAAGGCCTTATGTGTCACTAAAGGGAAGCTCAACGTAATCCATATACCAACCTGTCAAGAGCGCTTATACTTACGGTAAAAAAAACGATCTCAAACACTACAAACAACAACAAAAATATTCATAAGGACAAGGCACATGGCCGGTAAGATTAGCTACTGCTCATGATAAATTCAAAAAACCGTGCAAATATCATTAATTTATTGAACAGCGTTTTAGTTAAAGTATTCATTTAATTCAAGCCTCGTTTACATAGTTGGCTTAGAGATCTTGAGTTATGCGCTACGTAATCTACTGAAGACATCGGACCCGGACATTGAGCAACGCGATGATGCAACTCGTCAGTTGGCAAAGTGACAGGTATAGCGCTGTTGCAGCACATCTTGAATGTCGACCATTGCTCAATCAATGACTAAACTTGCCGGAGAAAAAAATCATAAAAAAAGTAGAACAACGCACTGCAAAGATAGAGTGATTTCATTCATACCGTGTTCCTGGGAATCTTTATCTGTCTGTTTCTAAATCAGAGCTTAGCTCCCCCAGTTAAATGGTTTGCAGTTTAAACAACAAACAAAAGCACATAAAGTGCACAAAATGGCCATTATCCAATATCCACTTACTCAAGTGCTGCCCCAACCATTCACACAACAGCACATTGCCCGCAATTGATTGCATTCTAGTTCAAGCTAATCTTATGGCCCCAATTCTACTCGAAAACCCCCTCACCGTCACACAGTCACAACTCATTGCAGTATTAAGTGTTGACAAACAGAAGCTTAATAAAATAAAAATAAAACTAAACAATGACAAGTTCATAAATAAAATACCAAATACAAAAGGAACGTGTTGGAAATTCATAACAAACACCATAAAGTTGAGATATTACACTTGGCCGATGTTATCACCACTCTTCCAGGGGCCATCAACCGCTTTCGTCATAGTCATATCTCTGGCTGTGCTGTGCTATAGAGTGACGCCAATTTGGGCAGGTGCGAGTGTATACAAAAAAAACAAGAAGACAGACACTGACAGCCGGAATTACCGTACAACATGCGGAATAAATCGATACTATTACCCCGCTGGTATCTACTCAAAAGGTGTCCACTCGATTTTCTTTTCAAAGACGGACTATGAAGTCGCAATGTCCACGATATGCCTTTTACGGTCATTGGTGTTGGCTGGAATCACCCATTTTAGAATCGCATACACCTCGGCAATGGTGATCTTGGCCAAAGTATAGAAACAGTTTGATGGCATGCGAGACGACTTGGGTAGAATAATAATGCGCGCTTCCCTCACTTGGGCGAAAGGAAAAACAAATGCCAAAGAATTAACTGTAAATAAAGAAATTAAGTGTCGCCGCATGGGTCGGAATGTCAGCCTACTTAAATGGGGCACGCGATCCACCGTGGGGTGATTGATTGGAAGAATTCCGCCTCGATGGAGGGAGGCATTTATTTATTTAGGAATTTGAGGCATTTTATGGAATGTTAGATTGAGAAGAATGCTAAAAGACCACAAGCGGACATTGATCAACTTTAGATGCAGGCAAACCAACGTCATGTGTCATTTTGTGTTGCCGCTTAGTTTTTATTTTGACATTGACATCTTAATGTCTAAATTTGGAGCTGGCAGCACTTTTTCTAGTGATTTGACAGCAGATTCGTGATTATTTTCGATTGTCATCACAACATGAGTATAGACTAAACACTGCTTGCAAAACTAGCCTAAAATTTTTACTTGAAGATTGCCTAAACGTCAAAAGTCTTATAGGTAGTGATGCCATAAATAATCTTTCTAATAATTCTACCATGATTTCTAGGTACCTACTTTACTTCTTAAAAATCGGCCCACTTGACTTTGTCATAAAAATCGGCCCACCTGACAGACGGTTGTCAAATCTTAGAATAATGTCCGAAATGTCAACTAAATAACAATGAATGGTAAATTGTAATTTCTTACAGCTATTGTTTTATCTGTTGTCAGACAATGTCAGACAAATTAAAAGATAAGTTTTAACTGCCTACGTGTTAGATGACAGTGAACATGATGAATTACCACAAGGATTGGGTGGTCCATTGTCAGCAGGAGAATTTCCTCTCAATATTGTCAAACCTGACAATAACTTTTCTGACAATGTTGTGAGACAAAAGTGTAACTTCTGACGGTTGTACGAGTAAGACATATTTCTTATGAAAAATCTTGGCAACTTTGCAAAATCTGACAGCCGTCTGTAACTTTAATTGAAGTTAAGTGATGCCAATGTGTCGTTTTTATAACTGAACTGTCTCAACGAATTTGACACGAACACAGTCAGAGAATTAAAAGCAATCGGACCGAACAATTAAATGGAGAGTAACTCTTGCCAATCGCTGGTTCTTTGGGCTCATAGCACAAGGTGATTATTTATAAGAGCCCTATCCCGAAGAACTAAGAACATTTTGTATAATACCTTGAGAGTTTCAGTCTTTTGGCGCTGAAGCTTTGACTTTGTATAAAGCAGAAGCGGATATTCTCAGTCCCTTATTGAGAAGAAGATTCTTTGTAAAACTGTTGGTCCCGTTCGCGTTGACGGACTTTGGAAGATTCAACAAAGAACTATACGAGCTGAACAGCGACATCGATCAATCTTGTTGAATGTGCATCAGTCGTCTAAGACGGCTAGGCACATATAGAGGGAATAAACAGTATTCGAGTCTTATCGTAAGGACCAAGGCAGTAGAGAAAGAACTCGACTTAGGAAATGGACCTCAACCGGATTGAGGTGCGCAACTGGAGGCAGTGACCTTAAAACCGGGATAAAGTTAGGTGCTTGTAGGTTGAGGCTCCGTTCTCTTCCCCCCTGTTTGTACAGTCGGGATCTGATTGTGGGTTGAGGCATTTGAAAGGGCAGGAGGAAATGGTTCCATTATGGGTATCCATTTGATGGCGAATCTGGTGCCTGTTTCACGTTTCTGAGGTGTGTATGGCCTTGTATCGAATACGCTTCCAGGATTTTTTTACGTAACCTCTCCTCGCCTCGCCAGTTTATTATATTAGTTTCTAATGGGCGTTTCTAATAGATAGGTATTGTCTTAGCCACTTTGAACCGTAAGTTAATAAAAATTTAGTCTCAACTATTATAATGAAAGCCCATTGAAAAACAGTGGTTGAAAAATTCGCACTCTGGCTGTATAAGTTGCTGTCAATAGTGACAGGTTTGTTCCTTATATGAAGTAGATCTCGCTAAAATCTGGCACCCTGTCAGTGGAAATTTGGTACAACTTCTTGGAGATCTAAATTGGATAGCTAAAAATATCATTGCATACTTTTTGGCATTTATTACACGTTCACGACATGCATTGCTATATATGTCGGCAGATATTTAAATTTTGTTTAGCAACTTACTTACTTAAAAAAATTATTAAAACTAATAAAAGAAGCGATTGTAAGGACTAAACATCTTATGACATTGTCGACCAACTTCCATATCGTTTCCGAGTACTTTACATATGACTTTGTATAAGCTGTCCCCGTCTACTTTACATCTGTCACTTAAATGTCTGACGGTCCCACACTACGTGCAACTATTCCAGAAACCACAAATCCGTCTGATGCCGTGCAGCATTTTCGTATTCCCGTCTCGATGACCACATTCAAATGGAGAGAAGCAGCCGCTCCACCTCTCTCCCCTTCTCACAGGTTCTGACAAATATGGTGTTTAGTCATCCATCAAACCTTCACACAATCCCCGTGTTTGCTTGGCGTCTGTTGCGTTGCATCATCAACATCAGCAAATACAAATACTCACCCAATTACTCATTCCCAGTTCCGTGGAATAAATTTCAATTGTGCTCGAGATAATTGCTACGTTTCAAATGATCATGGTGAAGAAGAAGCAAATTACCGCATTCCCAAGAAAAAGCAGTTCCGCAAACTTTTCTAATCGCACCGCAACTAGACTTTCTAGGCAGCACTTCTTGTCTAAGCGAATTCAATTTACGAAAACCATCTGAAACTGGAGAGCCGCTCCAAATATGTCCGACGTGTCCATCAATTATGAAGCAGAAACTTATAAGCGCTACCCGGTCCCGTTGTGGTCGTCTCATAAGGCACGGGCACGTGCACATGCACATACTGATTGGCTCAATTCGAATCGACAGTCGCGGTGTTGGTATGAGCCAAACTGTTGCCGACTGCGATTTATTATTGAAACGCAACATTTTCGGTCAGTGAGCATTACCCAAGTGGATTGGTGGTGCGGTGCCGTGGTCTTGTTGTTCACTTGTTGTTGACTTTTAGCTACCACCAACCAGTAACCGAACTGCATCAGCAGCACGACAGACTAATCAAATTAATTTAATGGATTTCGGTCAGCCGGCCAATATAAATTGTTTTAATTGGAATAACATTTTTTTTTCATTCGCGCAACATTGAGCAGTGCAGCCAAACAAAAGGAAAAGGCAAATCAAAAAAAGAAAATCACGGCTTAGTGCAGATGCAGGTAATAAAAATACACAATAGAAAAATAGAAATTAAAATGATTAAATTCGAAGTAGGTACTTACAGCTGTTGGAGGAAAGATGTTCGAAACAAAACGTGTGTAATTATTTATCGTGTCCATTATTGGTGAGAAGATGGCGATATTTTATGAGGAGTGGTGGTGGTGGTGTAGTGTTCAAGTCCAGAAGTGGGCATTTATGATGATTTGCATGAAGTTCATAAAAAATAGAGAGAAACGAAAAAATGCATAAATAAAAATTTCAACTATAAATAAAGTAAAGTGAAGAAAATCATTTTTTTTTATATTTAAAATCAGAAGCAAAATTGGTTGACACTTTATGCAGAAAATAAAAAATATTTCGCTGGTGCTGAGTACAAAGATGGATAGATAATAATATTTTTTTTGTAAAGATTCAGTTGATTAATATAAATTCATAAAAACATTTTTATATTGTTATTGCTAAGTAAGGAAAATTTATTTTTTAAAAACAAATAAATAATTGTAAATGGGGTGACCTTATGAAAAAAGTTGCATTGTTAGGTTAACAAAAATAAATTGGAATGTGAGCAATAACTACATCGAAGTAAAAGTTAAAAAAAATACAAAAAAGTCGAAAAAATCGGATATACTTCTCCTTTGAATTTTTTGCTCAATTTAAAAGTGTCACTGTCTTTACAAGCTCGAGCATTTTCCAGCTTTTAACAAAGAAAAAAAAAGTTTTTAACTTTCATAGTTCCGACTTTTCCCATAAATGTCAATGAAAATATGCGGGTTTTTTCAAGGTTTTCATTTCTTTTGTGTTCTTTTTGACTTTTGTTTCGAAGAAATCCATACCTAAGTCAGTAAAAATTTTGCTTACCTACTACAATTTAAGATTTCTAACTTAACTTAATGTCTGTGAGAGTAGATTCCACATTTTCAAAGTCAAAATTGAAAAACCAGTGTTTTATAAGGGAAATTTTTGATGAAAGACTGCTGAACGCGTCTTAGGGATTTTTTTTTTTAAACTAGAGTCGCTAGGAAACCTGCGAGGCAATACGATATTTCGGTATTCTTTATTCATTTACTTTCAACCAGGGGCCGAATAGAATAGAATATTCAGGTAAGTCATGACTCTCTCAAATTTAATTTGTTTATGTTGATTAAAAATAAATTCAGTAAAATGGCCAGATAAAGTCAATTTAGTCAGAAAAACTACATTTTGTTAAAAATAAAACGCTTCCAAAAAGTAGGCGTGGCGATGAGAACTTGCTTTGAATGTCAGCAAACCACTGAAACATTGACCACTATACATTCGAAGATGTAGTGCTGCTCAACATTGAGTATCTTAAATTTCTGAAACATCGCTATAACAAAGGAAACCCGATTCAGCAACTTGTACCTGTTCGTTTCTTCTGGCAAATCGTACACAAAAGACTTGAACCGCAATTTAACTGAAGCTTTTTAATGACGATTTTATTGAATCTATTGAGGAGTCCCTCATCAAGCCGAATGCAGCTGGTTAATATCTATTTTCAAAAAACTGGGTTTATTAAGTCAGAACTGGGAACCAGCGTTAAAAACAAACGCCAAAGGGTGGATTCTATAGACTTTTCGTTAGCTCGTTATCTAAAAGTGAATCGTTGTTGTTTTCGACAAGTTTAGGTGGCCTACAAGAGGCCCCTTAGGTACGTATTCTGTTGGGACACTCAGATCTTCTTTTATTCTCAAAAATGAGTTTGAAACTTTCGAACGATGAGTATCTATTAACTTGTTTCCAAAGTATTGGGACATTAATCTGAAGGTCTCGTGGTTTCGAGACCACCTCATAAGTCGGATCAGTCGATTGACTTCCAAGGCCCTTCGAATCGAACATTGTCAGCGATATTTCTCGAATTTCGACCACCCGAATGCACTTTACAAAAGGTAGCTATGGTACATATCTCTCTGAAATAGTCATCCGTTTCTGAATAACATCTATATAAGTCTGAAAAACAGGAAAAAGAAAGTAAAGCGCTTTGAAAAATTTAAGAAAACTCTGGTAAGTTTTGAGGAGCTAAGCTAAGCCTTCGCGAATAAAGGATTTTTCCACAATGAACCACAATGAACATACATGTTTGTGCCGTGAACTTGTAGAGTATGATCAAACAATTACAAATCATCTTTAAAAGCACATTGGCCTACGTACGATGTTCATTCAAGTTCAATGGCAAATTACCTACCTGAACTGGTCCTTCAGATACGTCTTCAACATAAAGCTGAAACAAAAGGAGCATTCTCTCATGGCTCTCCTGTCATGTATTCAGGTTCTCTATATAGTAATTTCCTAATTCGCTTCTGCTGCAAGCAACCACTACCTAGATGTGTAATGTAGTTTGCACAACAACAAGTTGCCAAGTCTAGGAACGACGACAGTCAATTGAAATCCCTTTTGAAGTCAATTCCATTCGTGTTGGTTGCCTTTTATGTTCCTGTTTCTATTGTCAGAGAAGTACTACACCGCATCAAAGTCATTGACTGCAACAACCGATGAGCTGGGGTCTTACTTCCAATGGTACCTTTTTTGTGCGGGCTTTACATTTCAACAATCTTTCCTGTGTTATTAAGTTTGTTGGTTTTTTTCTGCTAAATTTCCTTATTTTTTTTTTGAACATTGCTTTTGTGCCTTGAGTCTTACATGTATGACTTTCTATATACTCATGCATGCAATTAGATTGGGCTTTTGTTTCTATACGACGAGATATTGTGTAATAGTTTATGGTTGATAGAACTTTAACGAGTAAGGTGCTAGTTTTGTTTTATGCAACGTGAAATTCATGCCTTTGTGGTTACACTTTTACGTGGTGGAAACTTTTCCGGAGGAGGAACTTGGCAAAAGCTATCCACCTTCACATTTTCGTCTGCGACTTTCCTCTTTTAGATGAGAGGGAGTTAGGACCTTTATTTCATAAAAAGACAGGTTGATACAAATTATGATACAGTTTTCAAGTCCGAATTTAGTTTTTCGTCATTATTGATCGTTTACCAGAAACGAAATTAAGAACTAGCAGAAAGTGGGACAACAACGCTTAGAGCTAGATGGGCGTTTGTTTCGTTAACCTGGATATGCAGCTGTTTCAAAAAAATCGTTGCTGTTGAAAAAGTTACTTCCAATCGAATATATCAAACAAAATAAGCATTTTTTTTTTAAATTCATCCAATAACTGGTGTGGTCAGTAGAGGAACCACCTCGAGTGGTTGGTCAACACCTCGCTAGATAGCGCTTCTATTTTCCCCTGAAACTGTACTCATATACCCCCTAAAGTATGCAATGTGAAAGTATTGATCAACAGCTTTAATGAGTCGGGGCATTTTTTTCAAGCTAAATTTTGACAGATCGCTCTGCTCTGTTGTTTTGCTCTGTAAAGATGAGCACAGCGTTCTCTTTAAGCTAGGATTTTAGCTGATGTTTGGAGAGAAAAGTTGGAATAGCTTAAATTTAGTAGCGTACTAAGCCTAAGGCGGAAAACAGATCAACGTCAACATCGACATCGACATCGATGTTAGACTTGGCTCCCAAATTCCAATTATGACTTTTTTGTTAATGATTTTTTAACGCTCTGTTAAATTTTAGCAGTTCAGTTTTGTAGAAAATACGCTGGATTTAAGAAAGGCTATCAGCTTTTCAAATATATTCTTGAAGATTGTAAATAATAGATCTATCTTTACATATATATAAAAATGGATCTTGGTTTGTTCGGATGCTTAAAACTCGAGAACGGCTCAACCGATTTGAATGAGCTTTGTTTTGTTTTGTTTGTCTTACATCAGCGATGGTTTAGAAGAAAAGAAAAGTTGGAAAATTCTCAACAGGTGGCGTTGTAGGCACACATTACATTTTTCATGGGGAAACGCACTTTGAAAAAAAAAAAATAAACTGGATAGAAATCGAGTAGTGACACTTCAAATATAGAAAAAAAATATTTTCAAAATCATAGTTTGTTGATCTTTTGTGATAGAAACACGTTACTGCTAAGTGCGAAAGAATCAACAGGTGGCGCTGTGGTCGATCTTCAGAGCCGCTCAACCGATTTCAATGAAACTTTGTGAATGCGCATGGTTGATTCCAACTTGAAAGATAGTATAGTTTTTATAGTTTTGGGCCCTAATGGAAACAAAGTGCAATCAAAAACAATACAAATAGAAAACCTTGGATTAAAAATAAATAAATAAATATTTTGGCGCGACAGGTCTGTGGGACCCAAGGCCTAGCTTCTCACAACCATTCGTTTTGTGTGGGTTTTCAATTTTTGGGACGAATGGAAGGGATCTAGAGCTTTACGCCGAGTCCAAACGGCTCTTTCATGACAGTTTTACTCTCGGATGTTTGTCAGACGTTCGCGAGAGGTGGCGCATTGGAAAAAACCTTAAGATGTAATTTGGTTCTTTCGTTAACAAAGCCATTTGCAAAAAATAATCGGGATAGAAATCGGGATTATGGCATTTGCCATATAGGTAACAAAATAATTAAATTACTAAAGGTATCTCGACATTTATGAAGCCTTGAATTTTTGTAAATGGTGTTCAACACAATGGGGCAGTAATCAAAAAGGGCGCCGTTGCACCTCCCTTAAAAAACGACTCTGCGAATTGTGGCGGGACTTAATACGAAAGGCACGGGCAGCGCCGTGGGAGTACAGCTAGTAGGTATATAAAACTGCATACTTTTCGACTGTTCATTTATGAATAATTCTGCAAGTTTTTAATTTGATTGCATATTCATCGTTACTTTTGCATATAATATTTAGATTTCGAAAAATGTAATTCACAATAGGTTTTGCAGGATTCGGTTAGAGGATTGTGACGCACAAAACGTGATCTACAAAATGCTGTGAATTTTAATATAGCGCACACATCTTTTTTTTTATTTCGTCACTTGACTTTGTTTGATATTTGTATTGCTTTCCTTTAAGGCAAAAACAAATTGACTGTCAAAGAATTTTAGGTGATAGATTTTGTTAATAAAACTGTTTTTAACCCGGTCTAGGACATTCTGACACTTTCCGATTTGATATTCTGTAAAGAACAAGGACAAGTGTTAATTAAGAGTTGAAACGTACCGGTAGACCGATTGTCTTCAAGACGACAGAACAAGATAACATAGTGGGTTCAGCTATTCTCTCCGCCTGTCAGTGTTGATGCCAGACTTTTCAGACAAAAATTCCCCACAAAATACATAAAATCGCAAAAATTAACGGAAAAAAAGCAATCTTTTCGTTTTACTGTACGGTTTTTTAAATATCACTATTTTAAAGTATTGATTATATGTTAGTAAGTTATAAACAAAATTTGAAAATAAATTAAGAAACTTAAAAACGTAAAAAGTATCGCCAACTAATTATTATTTCAATTTTTAACATTTGAAATGTTTTTAAAAATGTTTTTTTTTATTCAATTCAATTTAATATTTTATATTAATAAAGTAGACACAATGCAGAAATAAATAAAAATAGTTTAAGTTAAAAGTTATTAAATTGAGGGATGTATGCTATTTATTGGCATAATGTAAAGACAGATGATTCTTATTTAAAATAAAACTGAAACAAGTTATTTCTTTGGGCTAAAAAGTTGATCTTATTATGCAAATGCTGTTAATAACCTTTTTCCACCCGGTTTCATTTTTAACATTTTACGCCGGTAATCACTGAAAAAATTCGCTCTGCCTCTGCATTTGACAGAGGTAGACTCAATGATATTTGAACGACTTTTTGACAGATTCGGAAATAATATTTCGTCATTGAAATTAGTTCGATAACAACATTCATGCCACATTTCATCAATTGACAGTTTTATAAGAGATTATATAAAGTTTTTAAATGCCATTTTGTTTGTTCAGGGAGATACAAAAATGTCCTTGCGGCCTTTTAGCTCAGTTTGAGATGAAAACAGCCCGCAAAATGGGTAATTAACCACGATCTGGTATTATTAAAAAGTCCGTCTGCTTCTAGCAACTTCGAATAAAAAATATGTCAATATTTGAGCAATATTCGCTAAATTTTCATTATACGTTACAGCCAGTTGAGTGCGGAGATTGTGCTGCAATATTAGGCTATCCGATTAGCCATTTTAACTACCAAAAATGCAAAATTTCATAAAATCGAGCATGACTGCTGCCGCAAGAAAACAAAGTAGACTGCGTGACAGGTTGCCAGTTGCTACCTTTCAGATCGTAATCATTTTGATTTCATTGGCCCCTTCTTGTGATATACTAAGACTTCAAAATCAAACGCAAAACAATCAGAACAAAACTAGCCCCAACCAACAACAATTAAAAAAAAACCGTCACAAATATCAACAACGTCTCAAAAGCTGTAAACATTTCCCATCGATACAACTAATTAAGTCGCCACAGTCCTTGTATACAGGAGAACTCCCAGATAAATTCCAATCGAACCGAACGGAGCGCTGTTTAAATATCTACACACCCGAGCGATAATATCTTACGCACTTTAATTAAAAATTAAATCAACACAAACGAAATTAACTTACGCGATGTTACCACCATGGAGTGGTGCTGCGGATGTTGTGGATACCTCCTCATGGCAGCATTATTATTCAGAATCATTTCCTTCTTCGACTCGCATATCATAATCGATATCTTGTTCTCCGCTGACACTAGACTCATTTTTTTTTAAATAATATTATATCAATGTTTTAGAAGATGACTAAAAATAAAGTAAAAGTGCGCGACGCGTCATTTTCGGGGTGACTTTCAAGTGGATGATTTATAAATGTTGATGATGATCGGGGAGTTATGGAATTCCTGGAATGCGTTTTCGAAAACAATGACAGCACATTGTACAAGTATGCGGCCGCACATGTGACTTGGAAAGAAATTGAAAAACAAACAAAGCAAGACAAAAAGGAATCGTTTGTCCTGCCTGCCTGGCTGCATTGTTCATTCATTCTTGTTGTGGTTTCTTTTCCTAGTTTTAGCCTCTCTTACGTTGACGTTTATTCCAACCGAGTGGGGATTCATTTCGCTTGCCAAGCTCTGACTCTGATAGAGTGGACAAATTTAGGTTGTGAGGTTGATAAGGACGAAATGCATTTGTTTTAGGATTTCCTGCTTCTCCTCAGTCCAGTTGGGCGTTTGTGTTGGTTTCATTATAATAGATTTCCCTTCCGGTTAAACAGATAATTAGTTCAGTGGGGAGATGGACGTTGCTGCTATCGTGGGAAGGCAATTCTATAGTGAATTGGAAATAGAGTTCTATTGTTGGGATTCCGGTATGCTGAGCTGTTACGATAGTCGAGGAAGAATATTCTTAATTCCTTTAGGGAATTATTTCCTCTAAGGGTCTTCATGTTGCCTTTCAACTTTATTTCGAAGCGAACTTTATGTTCCTCAAAAGTATGCAGCAAATAATAAACCGATAGGGAAAAAGAGACGATGTGTAAGGCGGTTCTGTTATAAATAGTGTGCCTTTTTTTCTTAGCAAAGCTACTGTTCAAGAGGTGATTTCAACAAAAAAGAAATGCTTTCTTTGTCAAAAAATTATTTTGACGGATTAAATGGACAGCATTGACGTTTAGTCAGAAATAAAAAATAGTGTTGTTACACATTAATGTATCAGTAGATTTACAGAGAATTTTTAGACCGCGATTTCTCACAGTCGTCGGAAGCAGACCTAACCAAAGAATTAGAGGAGACCAGCCCACAGAATTAAGGTGGTAGGTAACAGCCTTAGGAGATGAACTATTAATTAAACTTTTTAAAAAGTGATGACACATCTTCAATGACGGTAATATTTTGCAATGAAAAAGCTCTTTGGTTTGCTGAATAATAGCTTGTTCTAAAATAGAACTTTCCCAAATCTCTGTCCAAAAATTTGGATGCAAACGTAATAGCTTTGTGCTGGCAGTACTTTACGCAACTCTGAGTGGAGTAAAATCAAGAGCTGTTACAAGAAGGTGTGACGTTTTTTGAAATCACAGTCTACAGTAAAAAGTTACAGGAAACAACTTTGACATATGCAGTGGAAGTGGAACCGCCACCCAACTATATTCAAATTTTGGTGAGTGTCAGTCGCCAACTCATCATTTGTACAGTGAGAAAATGAGCTCTAAACTATTAAATAACTATTAAAAGACTTGGCAACGGCGAGTAAGTCACTCACTTTGTAGCTTTGCAGTATTTTATTGAAAGAATCTAGGTTGTTTCATTAAAAACTGTGCAAGATTGACGATCAACGACAGTCACGGGTTACAAAACATTTAACTCAAGTTTTAAGGATGCAAATTGAATATTAACCCAACAAACACACAAAAATGTTTTCATTGATTTTTATTTGCCCGTCCACAATAAACCACACATCTCACACATCGCCGGAAACGAACGTCCTTCCGATATTATGAATTCGTTTTTGTTCTTTCCGCTGATTCACTCATATTTATGCGCGGTAAACATGCAAGGCTCGAGTGTTTTTTAGTGGAATTTTATGTGCGCACGATATAACAATAAATCATATCAACCAGATTGTTTTGTTGTTTCATCGATTTATGTTTTCAAGTTCATTGGGAGATAAATTGTTAACAAGCCGCCGTATATCCTCGGTTATAGAAGGAAGTTGAATCTCCTTCCTGTAGCTGTAGATCAAAACGTATTTAACTAAGCGTAAAAGATCAAAGAGTGCAGACACATTCAAGCGAGACACATTGTTTTCTGTGTTGTTTTTCTCTGTTGCACCTCTTTATTTGAATATTCTATTAAGACGGTACACAGAGAGAGCAAACAGCATCTCGCAGTGGATATAGGGTATCGTATCGTATAGGTAGTCCGTTTCCTAAGCATCGGTAGTCTCGCGTGTGCAATGAATTGCATCAGTAAACCGCATACATTTTTGCGGCTTGTTTTATGGAGTATGTCATTGCACGTATCGTGTTTGCTGTGTGCGGTGGAAGTGGAAGTACAAAATGTTTGTGCGATACTTTATACCTCGGCCACTGTTTCTGTTATATCATTGATACCTATAGCCTGTAGACTATGAATGTATGCAGGAAAGCGCGGCAGTACGGTGCACTTGTGCCTTGGTAGGAAGCACTTATAGCAGAGCCGGAAAGGGCAACTATTTGCAAAGTTTTCGACATAATTTATTCGCAGGTGAATAAACTCAGCGCCAGGTGTAATCAATTCGAAACTTTGGTAGGAAGTCAAAGGAAATTGGTTTTGGCGCAGTCATTACGTAACAGGAGGATTTTAAGTTTAGACTTTAAATTAAGGGAGATCAACTCAGACTTTTGAATTTCAGGAGTCCTGTCTTTCTACTACAAGTGTAACTTTGATCTTGCAATGTAACATTGTGATTGTGAGCTCGTAGAATTTAAGGTGGACAATTCTACGATTTTAGTACTGCAAAAGTTCGCAGTTGCAAGCTTTTCAAATTTTAAATTCAAGGATTAAATTGTTTTTAAGCTGTAAGTAATTCAGCAAGTGGTTTTATTTGTTTGGCTACTTTGTCATGACATGAGGATTTTAGTTGCAAGTGACGAAAATTTGTCTGATTTTTTTTCACTTAGGCTGGCATATGGAGAAGATAGTCTGTTTATTTAGAATTATTTCCTTTTTTTAAAACCTTCTTTCATTTTTTTGAGTAGTGTATTTCACGAATGTTACTTGTAAAAACTTGCATATTCTATATTCAGCGTAACGCGTGTTGAGACTTGCTAAGTGCCGCCCGCAACGCTTCTTCACGCGTGAAAAGGAACGAAATACGACTTGTGTTTCAGAGGTTTTGGAGTTCGAACTCAGTCGCTACGCAAATTTCCGTCGTTAGATCTTATCTTCAAATTTTTTGACGAGTTTTGGAAAATGGACAAAATGTAGCAGCAGGGCGTCCACTGAAATCAGATTAATTTTGAAAGTGGTCTACGACAAAAAAAAATAGTTTGGGAACCTCTGCTCTACACGAAAGAACAACACGTTTCAATTGTTGAACAATATTTTAAAAATAAAGAGAGTTTTAATGGGATTTTTGTACTTTAAAATCGTTAACCCTCAAAGTTTTTAAATTTGTGGTTCAGAAAATTGTGATTGTTGAGAAAAAAATGGCACCCCAACAAAAAATGTCATAAAACAGTTTTTTGAGCCTTTGAAAGACATGTAGTTTTAACAAGACGGTGACATTTGTCATGCAGCACGGGAAATAACCCGTCGTGTAATTTTCCAGATTTAACGCATTTCAACTTTTTTCTTTGGTCTATTTCTTCTTGGGTGAATTTTGGGACACCCTATATATCTTCTTAACTTGCAAATTCTACTCTGGTCACCCTGAATACACAACGGATGCACTTCTAAAAATAAAATGTATGTAAATTGAACAAGCTCGCCAAAAATTTTAACACGATGATCTACAATTATTGTAAATTAATTTTTTTTTTACATAAAATACCAACAACTTTTTCAGTGGTTATTGGGGAAATTCAGTGGAGGCCAGTGTAAGGTTTTAGTTTAAAAAGAGACTGTCACCGATCGGACATTTTGACTGAAATCCAGAAGTTTCTGTTTTTTTGCGTTTGGACCTAACTTATTCCACTTCGGTCTTCACTGAATGCGGCTAATAGATATCACACTTAGGGCTCTTATATAGACAGTTAAAAGATATACCATTTGTGTGACAATTTTCTTTCAAATTTCCGACTTTATGTCAGAAAATGTCCTTCCAAGAGGAATACAATTATACAAAGTATGACACATCTGTTGGTTTCTCTTGAAACTATACATGTCATTTTGACACTGACAGCTTTTCTGTGCTTAAAAAATTTACAGATTTCCACTTGTACGCAACTTAAAGGGGTGTTTGTGATCTCAGTAATCCAGCAGCAAGAAAACCTATTTCAATTCTATTTTTTGTGACCTTCAGCACACATTGAGGGACAACTTTGCAAAAAAAAAAATATCTACGATGGAATTTCTGTTTAAAATTATTCCATCTATGGCAACAAAGTCAGAGAGGCAGTCAAATTTAACCGCCGTTATTAAATACCAATCACACTCAATCGTCAGACTAATTAATTACACATTTCCAGGTCGATTTGGTTAACAAAATCACCAAGAGGATTTATTGGAGGGTGGATAGTTCCGCTGTCAGATTTCATTCCGAGTGCCAATTCACAAACAATCTACTGTTTACACGTCAATTCCCCTCCGCAGTTATATACCTATCCAAAGCCGTTGCGGAGAAACCTCATTTCTTTCGACGAAAACACATTCCGCATTCCACTTGAGAACTCAACAACAACAGATTCAAATACGCACTCCCATTGAGGGAACAACAAAATATATATCTACCAATTATTATTATTGTTGTTATTTGAGGGATGCGTATACGATTCAAACGAATTCGCGTGTTTTACAATAAAAAATTAACACTTAATGGATACACAAAAGGGAAACACTATGAAAACGAACTCTGGGGCTCTCGAAAATTTAATGAAAATTCACTCAATTGAGGTCCCGAAAGGCACGACAATATGCGCGCAACGCAAACAGTAAATTTGTGTAAGACCGACGACCAGCAACCGTGTGTACACGTACAGCAATTGAATTCACATCAATTGAAGCGATAATCCAAAACGCAACTAAATTAACTACACAGTCAGACAATCCATTGAACCAAAAGAAAACCACTAAACCGCTCCTCCATGAGTGGGATCCAAGGGTAGGGCCCCCCAACTCTCTCACCTCCTCCCCACCACCGTTTCTTTTATTCTTTTGTAATCGGCGCGTTGCACCAGCCACCGCAAGCGCTACGTACGATACCTACCTAAAAAAAAATTCGCTAAACGTATTTCCAACTGGGTGAAGGGGAGCGGGAGTTGCAAGTTCCAATTTCCAACGCGCTTCTGCGTTATTCCCTTTATGCGGGACCTAGGTATACAAAAAAAAAGCCCACCGTACACCTTACAGGTCGGGAATAAATATTCGAGTTAATTAATTTTTTTCCGTACTCTGCTTTGGTATGCCTGGGTCTGCTGCTTAGATGGTGTGTCCCGTACGTGCTGCCGAATAGCGGTACGCCATATGTACACTTTGAATGCGTCGCACATGTCTAAATCTTTTTCAGTTCATTGGAAGAAGGTGGTTGGGGGCCGCGAATTTCTATTGTTTCTCGCGGCTGGGGGGTTGTCACCCCCGTACAATTAACTGGGTTGCGTGCGCTAAAGGGCGGCTTTAGCTACTCGCAAACTCACCCGCTCGATTGATAGTGCGTCGGTGCCCCTTGTATTACTTTCACCGCAGTCAGACCGTATTGTGTGCACAAAGGCATAAAAGGCGGCCCTATTTCGCCATTCTCGTTGCAGGTGCAATGAATTTCACCATTGTATATGGCGAAGACGCTATGCGAAGGCCAAATTGTAGCCAGCCAGTTCTCATAACACAAACAATGTTATAATTATATGAGAGAATCAAGACAATGGCTCACTGATGAGGTCAAAACTGACTCGGGGTCCCAGGGGTTAACCAATCAATTCTTCAAAGCTCAAAACTTTCATGTAACAAGCTCTGGATTGTTATTGTTATTTAATAGTACGCTGTTCGGATTGATTGATGTGATTTCCATGCGCTCGTATGTATAACCAAGTGACCCAGGCACATTCTAGGCTCTATACCAACACACACATATTATACTAATGAATTGCGTTTTTGGCCAGCGCGCCTCCATTGTGGTTGGAGTTTAATTTCTATTTCGGTACAGCAATTATAGGCATTTCCGAAAATAAGTGTTAGTTCATTATGCACACGGGCGACACGGGGGTGAGTCTACAAGCTTTAACGATGTTTGGCTTTCCGGATGGGATAATGTTGTGAACGATGTTTTGAATCGGTTTTTATATGAGGTATAGAAGGGAAAGTACAGTCTACATGTTATTACCCTCATTCTGACAGCAACTAATGAAATGAATGAGTCAAAACAGAAATTCTAGAATCATTTACTTTTCGAAACTCAATTGAACGCCGCAAATCCATTTTATTTTATTTCAAAGTTGGTAGAGCTGTCACTATCTGTCTGCGGACGTGTTCAATAAATCGGTTCTCGTCATGTTTTTGAGAAACGTAGCTCAATTCATCGAATGCTGTCAAATTGTATGCAAACTTATAAGGGGTGCTATTGTTCTGCATAAGATTCCTTTAATCAATAGATTTTATCAGTGTCTCTACTAACTCACGTCAAATGATTTAATTATAGATTTTAATCTTGTTGTTAAAAATGTTTATTAACAAAAATAATTTTTCAATGTAGAAAACTTCTCTGCAAATCTGGCAGCACTCGCGCGCTTAAGTCACTTGTTTGGGTATGAACATGAGCAATGGCCGCGTTCCATTGCCCACTGCTAGATGAGTAGCAGAATGTCAAACTTCTTATAAGAAATTGACATTTCACCATAGCCGCTAGACATCTATCACTTTTTGTGAAATATCCCTTTCAGGGAAATTTCTAAATCTAGCGCTAAACTAACCGCTGCATTGAGAGAGAGAGAGAGAGAGAGAGAGAGAGACAGCGAGAGAGAGAGAGAGAGGGACAGAGAAAACGTTTACAAAATTTGCCATCTGACATTGATTAAACAAGAATGTAAAAAGTATATGAGAAGCAACAAAATTATTAACAAATGATGTATCTTAATATAGTTTTGGACATTTTAGCCAATCAAATCTTTCTGTTAATTAACCGCTAAATGCTTAATTTAGGCTTTTAATTTTTTGACACTTGATTAAGTGTGAATTATCTTTAAAAAAATTTATGAATAATGTTTATGTAATTAAACTGAATAAAGGTCTAAATCAGCTTTAATTAAATGTTACGAAAAAGGCTGATAATGTACTGAGTGACAACTGTCAAAAGGTGACAGAGTTGTTAAAATCAAATGGTTGAAAATATTGCGTTATATTCATTTTTAAATCTAAAACTGAATGTCAAAAACCATTTTGATGTTCGTTGAAATGTTTGTCGCTCCACTGTCAAAATTGTCACCACCAAAAATGTTTTTAAAGTCCATCTTTTCTTGTTAAATCTGGTAACACTACGTAGTACACGTTCACAGATGCGGTAATCAGGCCCCTGGTTGCACACGCAGGAATAAAATGGCCGCATGGTGTTCAACAGGAGTTGTCAAAGTCGTATGATGAATTTACTTTAGGGAGCATCGGCTCTAACAAATTTTGGGATCAGCTGGACACTTCAAATTAAACTTCTACTTCCATGAAGGGCATCCTTTAAAATCGGTATTTTTTTTAACGCTGTAATATGGGAGAACCTAAAAGACCCTAGACATGGTCTTTTATGGACTTTTATTTATTTTTTCTATCAACTTTATAACAAATTTGAAAAGTTTCGTGCGGAAAAGTCGTGCACTCTATTTCAAATGTAACAAAAGCCTTAGATAGACAGTCACTTAAAACCGCAAATCCCCTAAAGACAACGAAAATTTATTAATTTAAGGGGTGTTTTGTTTTCAACGCAGCAGTGGCATTACCATTCCATATATCGGTATATAAATTTCCCAGTTGTTACCACCTATTTAACTCTCCCTAAAAGTAAAGGTACTCTCAATAAATGACGGCCTACTTTCTCGAGTGGGTATAACCACTTTCGCAAAAAAAGGAATGCCTATCTGCAGTAGGTATACCTACCTACCCTCAAGCCTCAACTTATCTACTCGGAATATATTACCAGACGTCTTTTTGTGTGCGCCTTACCACTCCGAGGGTTACTGAACCCCCATCAAGACAGATTTCGACGGTACACAAATAATAACAACAATCCAATCAATAGAATCTTCAATTTATAAATTATACAAGTAACTCTGCGCTGTTTTCGGTTTTTGGAAGACTTCCAAAATATTTGCGCCGATGAGGTCATTCATCCCCCTCCTGAGTTTGTGGACTGTTTTGCTTTTTATTGGGCACAGACATGAGCTCCGTATATACCTTTTCGCTGAGTAGATTTATGAATAATGTTTTTGGCCGGAAAGTACGGTTTTGTTAATATTTAATTCACGATTATTGTAATGTCGAGAGAATATTGAAAGCAAAGAGTCCATGTTTTTGATCTTTTTCAGCATTGTCAGACGGAATTGCTCATGTTGCTCAGAGGTGGATGAAGTGATTTGACTTTTCGAGAGTCAATATGACGGAGATCTTAATATTGCATGAGCATTACAACTCAAGGGCTATTGTCATATGAAAACGAAAATCGGTATCACGTGGTATAGTTTTTCTATTGAGTGAGAGATTAAACCGAACGTATGGCAATCAATTGCGTGTGGAGTTTCCTATCTCAACTGTTTAAATGGTGGAAAATATTCATCTCCATCGAGGAAATATTTAACAGAGAAACCAGTCTCGCAACAGTTGATTGAAAATTAAAAACTAACAAATAGAACAGTCAGATCAGAAACAACCCCACACACGAATGAATGCTTAACGCCAATCAAAATCGGAGTGTCAAACTTAATATGAGGCAGACATTTGACACCGAAATTGAGTTGATGAAATTTAAGTCAGATTTACAGTCAAACAGTTGAATGGCCGTCGTTCGCTACGTGCTCATAACTGATGCATAACCAACTGCGTTTAATAGAGGCCTTAGTTTCTCCATTTGACAGGAAAAAACAAGAAAGTGCATGACTGCGTCGCACGAAACTCGAGATATCTCTCTACAAAGACAATAAGTTGCTAATTGCTGTCACGAAACGTCAAAAATTCTCTTTAAAGCAGGCATTTGTGATAGAAAAGATAACTGACAACAGATCCAAACAAGGATTGCAAAGAGGATTGGATTATGAATTGGAAATTAAGAAAACCGAAAACAAAATGGCTGATTCAGATAAAATTGTATGCGACAAGCAGCGAGTTGAGGTTCTCGGTACACCCGACCCGGTTGGAAAACACCGACACCTCCATGAATCGCTGTAAAGCAGGAAAACTTTCTAAAAACCACGTTCTTTGTTCTAAAGGGGTATAGATGTTCACATTCCGGCCGGTATTTTTTTTATTGATTTCCACACACGAGACCTATTATTAAATCCTTGGTAGCACGCTTACACAACACATTATTGTATTCTCCTAGTGGCACACTCCATAACAAAAATGTAAACACTCCCTGGGGAGCAGAGGGCTTAGACACGCTGTGCATAATTTAGATACACATGCTAATGCATTGGTTATTTAACCACCTACAGCGGGCAACACTGGAGACGCAGTTTGCAATACATTAGTTAACTCCAAGTCCAATACTCGCATCGACTTGTCAGCAAAGGCACTCTGACTTAATTCGAAAGAACCACCGTCACGTTTTCATTAAGCGCAATAACAGAAAACGTAGAAAAAGAAAAAGCCAGGAATCTTCTTTGTGTATATACATCCAGCTAGAGAGACAGTAGCAAATTTGTTAAATGCGTTTCTTCTCGCGCAAAAGTCACTAATCCCGCAACCTCAATTCATTAATAAAACTCAGCGAGTACTCACTCGCTGGCTTCGCAAACATTTGCATATTCCACGCGTTACTTTTTATTTCCTTCTGCAAAACGAGTATACGAGTAGGGTGTTAAATACAAATATAACTGTTAAGACGAGAGAAAATTTACATTTATTGCTTTCCTAGATCCGGCCGGTCTCATTGATGGGCATACGATGACAGATGGCAATGTCAATGACGACGAAGAGGCTTAGCTCTCAGGGAACTCGTCCTTAAGCAAATTCATTTGGAATGTGTGCAAATGAATGTATACGAGAAAAGAGGAAAGCTATCTTCGCAAATGGGGGTGACGTCAACGTGTGACAATTATTATTTTACATTTAAGTCTGTGACAGCTAAATAAACTTGACATATATGAATATATTCGAGTTTAAAAATGACGTGTGTACTTTGCTTTTCTGAGCTGAGGCCACCAGGCGCAGGCTGTGCGATTCGCTTTGGGTTTTAATTAAATCCTCGCAGACAGGACATTAAAAAAAAAACACGAAAAATTACAGTGGTTTCGTGGAAATTGGTGCGCCAATTTTAGAAGCAAAACCTTTTAAAGAAATTAATTGTGGTGTAGATTTCGTTTAGATACCGTTATTATTACGTATGTATATATGACGATGTGCAAGCACTAATGGGATGGAACATGCACTCGAAAAAGCATTAGTGGTTGACGTCTGCCATCGAGCCTTGGAGGTATCTATAAATTGCTTTGCATTACAAAATAGTTGTTAGGCGGACGTCAGTTTTGCTAATGATTCTGTAGCTAGGGAAGCACAAACAGGATTTATTTAAAAAGGACCTGATTATGTGCCTCGGTGCCCGATCATTGAATTAATACGTAAACATCAAAAGTTTCCGTGCACTTTTTAAGTATTTATCATGAAATGAGGAAAATGAAACTTATATCATTCGAAAGGTACTCTGCCATAGATGTGCAGAAATAAAAAATCGTAGGTATATGTCGCCATTAAGACTGGTAAAATGAAGTTACGAATTTCCCAAACGAAATGCTTAGCAGGTAATCGAAAGCATTTTGTTGGCATTCAATTTGTCGCCGTCATGTTACCATAGTATCGAATTTAATCATCTTAGATTAGGACCTGTTGGAGAGTCTCATTAATCCATAAGGGTATGCAATTTAATTACCCCTAAAAGTAAGCAATCATAAAATCTTATTTCAGGGCATTGCAGAGTTATCTGCGAGGTGTTACTATGGAAACGAACATTCATGTATTGCCCTTTTCCATTCTTTTTTCACAGCGGAAAGGTATATGAATTAGCATTTAGCATATAAATAAATTAAAATAAATAATAAATAAATTATGTAAAAAACAAGTTGGCTTTCGTTACTTTATCTACAGACAGAATTGGTCGCATTTCGACCACGGGCGGTACTAGTATTTTATAAAGTTTTAAAGAAAAACCTACAACGGCAGAAATAAAAATGAAAAACCCTACAAGGCATGTTCGAAAAAGAGCAAAATGTAAATTTACCTAGAGGCGCAAACGATTTGACTCTTCTATTTCAATTTTATACGAACGAACTTATGTGTAAGGATTTTGACGGAAAATTCTAATCTACTGCAAAAATGCATGAAGCTTGATCACTAGAATCGCATTGTTGCGCAAACACATGTTGGGGACATGGTCGAGGGTGTGTTCATGTTCAAAATATGTATGACTAACTTTTGAGTTCGAAATGTAAATATTTTCCCCAAAAGTCGAAAACGTTTATTTCGTTGTTTGGTGATCGCCGATAAGCTGACCACTTACACCAAAGTGGGTCCATACTCCACTCACACTGTCCGCTCTTTGAACTTAATCATTCTTTTATAAAGTTGTAAAAGATCCCCGCATAAGGTCGTCGAAAATTTGCTGAAACGTAGTTTTCCTGTGACAAGTGCAAAAATATCTACTAATCTTCCTCATCAGTACAGTGCCTGTTAAGGTTGACTCCAACCTCACATGCATTGAGGCTTTTCTCAATCTGGTCCTAAGGGACATCTTCAAGCGATCATCGGAACAGCTTTTAGTGCCACAATCAGATTATCAGTAAGCAACAGGTCATTCGACCTACATAAATAAATACCTTTTACCTACCACGGAAATCACGCCTTTCTTAAGTGAGTAGCCTATCCCAGTGACAACAACAGCCCGGGAGTCGGGAAAAATCACCAGAAGGTATCACGTTCTTTATCGACAAATAGACAGCTCCAAAAGCAATTACTGTAACGGAGGAAGAGGTGCAAGTTCTCAGAATATATATAACATAAGGTAACGCTGATAATCTCAAGAACAAGAAAATGTTTAGCAATTGCTTTATTGGAGCATGTGTATTCCTCGAAGAACTTCTCCTCGTAATCCCACTAACTTATGGAGTTCTCTAGTCTAGTTCATTACATACAAGGTGTTCTATGTTAAATTCATCGGCTTAGATCAGGGATTAGCGGAAGATCTGCTGGGTTAAAAAACGTGGATGTCCAGGTCTTCAGAGAACCCATTGGCACAAAATCCTTTTTTAGATCCCCAATAAGCCCATCAGCGAACGTTGACAGCTGGCCGTTGAATAGAATTAATCTTTGCACCTACTTTAAGGCGTTTTATTTCGAATTTTTGAAATCAGTCTCTGAGCAGGCAATCTGCGTTAACTTGGGAATAAAATTGTGATTTTTTAGAGAGAGGGGAGTTCACACAATTATAAAGTAGTGTCAAAAAGTCACACCCAATTGGAAGTGATATAGTGATCGGTAAGGTGGGTTTGCCGTCATATTTCGAAGCCATATGAAAGCGCAGTGGCTTAGAGTTAGTGTGTTGGACTACTAAGCGAGGGGTCCCCGCAAGAACCAAAATTACATCTTAAGGTTTTTTTCCTATTGCGCCACCTCTCGCGAATATCTGATAAACATCCGAGGGTAAGACTGTCATGAAAGAGCTTCTCAATAGCCGTTTGGACTCGGCGTAAAACTGTAGATCAATTCCATTCGTCCCAAAAATTAAAAACTCACACAAAACGAATGGTTGCGAGAAGCTAGGCCTTGGGTCCCACAGACATATTTATATGACTCTGAATAAGTTTTAAAATTCTCAATAGGTAGCGTTGTAAGCGGATGTTTCGTTTTTTCAGTTCAATTCAGTTACCGTTGAAAAGGTGGCGCTGTTTGCGATCCCCAATACTTCTCAACCAAATTCAAGAAAAAGACAGTATAGTTTTGGACCCGATAGGTGGCGCTGCTGCCGATAAAATTGTAGCCACATGCAAACAAAGTGCAAACAAAAACTTTAAAAATAGAGAACCTTGAAATGGATTGCGTTATAAAAACTTTTTAAATTAACTAATACAAATTGTTTTTTAAGTTCAAAACCAGATACTGTCCCTCATAACTAGATATAACTTCAAATTCTGTCCAACAACATAAACTAAAGGATTACCCCAATCTGTTTGGGAAGATTTCAAATCTGTTTATTTGTTTTCCTTAACTGCACCCGCCCATCTACAAATCATTCCGCCCATTCGATACGAAAATACGTCCGTCTTTAGACAGCTCCCCCAACTGTACATTGTTCTATTGTACGTCCTCGTGCCCGTTATAAATCCACGCATTAAATCTCAACAGAAATTAAAACATTTTTTTTTTCATATATTTTAACATTTTGAGCCACTTGCATGAAAAAGTAATAAATTAAAAACAAAAAAAAATATAGTCAAACCAAAGTCATATGTGCACAGAGTGGGATTACACTGGAATCGGGAATGGCATCAGCCGCGCACAGTAAAGAGACAGATGCAAGGCAAGACCTTGAATATTTAGTGGAATATACGTAAAAATTGTGACGAACATGAAAAAGGAATATCTCGACTGAGGCTCAGGCACACACGCGAACGTATGTTGCGCTAAAAATAGCCGCAATATAACCAAATGTGGCAGAACACTGGGTACATGTATAGTACGTGCACATTTTGTAGTTTTTCCCTTTTGTAGTGTCATTCCCTTTAAAAAAAAACAATGACGTCGCATTATTCCTGCTTTCGTTGAGAGTGACTTGTGAGGCAATTTTTTCCGTTTATTATCATTTTTCCACAGAACAAGACAGTATTATGCTGGGCATGTATTCGTACTGAAATTGGAAAAAGCTAAATTATATGCACATACGGACCGAAAGGACGAATGCTTTGTTTTGTTAAGAGTGAGCTGGATGAGACATGAACTGAGTGCTGACTATGTTTGGGCGGTAACGGAGTCAAGTGGCTTTGTGAGAGTCAAATATACGTGGGTATAGTATACTCCTGATTCGGTGGGTCTTTTGCACAAAATTGTTTTAAAATCCGTAAGTGATAGACTAATAACCGCCAGTTCACCTCTAAAAAGAGGCATTGCTTACAATCTGACTTCCTGAGTCGTAATGGGTATATTTGAGGGTTGATTTAAGTCAGCAAGAAGGCACATCAAACATCGACAAAGCGACCAGCCAGCCGCATTAGCTAAAGGTGTAACTTTGAAACAGGAAGACAATCAAACGAGGGATAACTCTTGCCGATCGCTTATTCTTTGAGATGAGAGGTTATACTTTGTATAGTAAGCAACTACAGAAAGGTTCTACACAAGACCTTAACAATCTCAGGCCTGTTTTCAGCGGCGACTAAAGGCTGATTTAAAATGAGCACTTAAGCGTGGATAAAGCGGATAAAGATACCCTTTGACATTTCAAGAAAAAGAAATCATGGTTCCCGTTTCGAGTTAATGAAAATCAAAGCCTTTGGAATCAATTACTTTGATTCTTGATTCACATAGCCGATAGTAGGGTATTTCACTATCAAAAGTTAACTTAAAGCGTTCCTCGATGATGTACGAAGTTCTATGAGTTCTAACTATATCTTAATGAAGGTTTATATGCGGGAAACAAGGCTTTACACTTTGAGTATTCCATTCTTTCAACCTTAGTAGGCTGACTGTAACAAGTCTTAGAACAATTTTTGATGAAAACCAATCAGCCAGTGTGGATCTACGTTTCAATTGTCGACAAGAGCTTAGTTCATCCGCAAGTTTAGTCTTTCAATGATTTTGCCCTGTCGAAGGAACAGACTGCCTGGAAGAGTGTTTATCCAACTTTAACGAAAGTGTCACCGAAGTCGTGGTTCCTATTGCTCTTACTGTACTTTGTTGCCATAAATATCTTTAGGAAACCGTACAAGAAAAATTATAACGAGGCCAAATCCGGCGATCTTGGTCAAATCGTAGGATCTCGGTGGCACGTACCGCCGTCCTATTGAAATCACATGTCGTTGGTGTTCATATCATCCAAAAGAAGTTGATAGTCGTCAACCTATATACGGTGATGACCTGGCCAACGTCCTTCATTGTGGACTAAACAGATGTAGAATACAAGTGAACAAGCCATGGAGCGATACACTCCCCAAGAACGCGGAATAATCGTGTCTATTTCTTTGCGTAACAATTCGTCTTTAGTGTTGGCGCCGCGCGAATTCCATTGACACCGACAACGACACCGACTGCGCAAACACTGCGCCGTTTTGCAATCAACCTTGAAGAGTATGGGACGACGCGAGACGTTGCCAAGAGTGGCCGGCCCCGGAGCGCCCATTGTGCCGAGAATATCGCCGCTGTTGAGGAGGATATCGAGCTGTCGCCGGAAACATCGACCAGACGCTATAGGGCCATGTTAACCGAGTTTTTTCTGCCACAATTGGACGAATAAGGACTGGAGGACATGTGGTTCCAACAGGACGGAGCTACCGATATTTTAAAGGCGGCGTTCGCGGGTCGCCTCATCTCTCGTTTTGGCGATTTACACTGGCCCGCAAGATCGCCCGATATAAACGTTCCAGACTTTTTTTGTGGGCTTTTTTGAAGTCCCATGTTAACGTGGAAAAGCCCCAGACCCTAGAAGCCCTCAGGGACAATATACGACACGAGTGTGAGAATCTGTCGCCCGAAGTTCTCGCCGAAGGGATGAAAAATGCCATAAAACGAGCCCGTATGGCAATCAATTGTGACGGCGACTTGAAAAATAAAATTCTAAAGGTCCAAATAAACATAATCAAAGAACAGAATCGAAGTTTTTCATTTAGAAAAAAAGAGAGACAAACAACATCGGCTTACTTCTTTTGGTCCACCTTGTATATATATTTATTAATTTACTAATCTATTTATTTATTTGTTAGTTTATTAAGTTATTTATTTATTAATCTATTTATTTGCTAATTTATTTATCCGTTTATTTATTTATTTAATAATTTATTCATTTGTTAATTAGATTTATCTGTTAATTTATTTATTTGTTAATTTTTATATTTTCTTAATATATTTATTTGTTATTATTATTATTATTTTTACTAGGCCAACGCCCTCACTCCCCGTCTAAACCACGCGTTAGACGGACCATTTATTTATTTATTTGTTTATATTTGTAGTGATTTTCTTTTCATTGAATTCATTATTATTTTATGTAAAATATATTTTGTTTTAATTTGAGAGTGTTTGAGTGTGTTACTCATTATTTGGCTTAAGAAGCCATTTATTTATATTATATATCTATTTATTTATAATTATATTTAATTGTCTGATTTTATAAATTTTAATAATTGTTTTTTTTTTTTAATTGGTAACATTTGTAAGCGTTTTGAGTGCATTCGAGAGGTTGTTGAACATATTTATCCATATTTATTTGTTAATCATTTGTTTTTTATGTTTTATTTTATTTAATTTATTTTTTTTGTGAATTTCTTTTCGTTGTTTCCTCAAAATAAAATTGTTAACTTCCAAAAAAAATTGACAGATGTAGCTTTAAGAATACGGCCGCTGTCAACTGTTCCTGTATTTGGAATTCTGTACCTATTTGGAAGCAAGTTACAAACGCCGGTAAAACTCGCTTTGGACTCCAATTAAAGACAGCGGCGAACTATAGGAATTCCAATTTCGTCGCAGTTCACTATATCCATAAAGTCGAAGCGACGAACGGTAGAAGTAAGCAGTAATTTTAGCTATAGGTACACAATTCCATACAGCCAGCGTCTTTTTGAACTTTCAAAAACAATTGAATCCACGGTGTGAATGACTCCAACTAACTAGCGAAGTCATCCTTTCATTCCCATCCACTGCGGATGATGCGATGCGAACATTGCGCTCAGTTGTACTTCATTAATCCATACCGCACTCTGCTTCATCACACCATTTTAATTACAAACTCAAAACTAGAGATAGTTATCCGACGGGAGATAAGTAATCGCTGACATTATGGAAATATTTTCATTTTCCGCTATTTGCTGTAGTAGCTCTTGCATTCCATTCACCTCGATGTCCTACATTATTCTAAACACTCCCGCCCGGCCTTATTGCCAACACCAACATCAACACAAACATCAAAAGGGTTATCCTCCACCACCCATGTAAACAGTGCATCGTCTAATGAACATCACCATGAGAGTGCGCCAGAAGTACCAACTCTTTATGAGTCATCACATCAGTACTCGCACACATTTCACCCTCGATAAAGGGGTGAACCGATATACGCAGTCATACCATTTGCACCTTTGTTTGGAATGCATTAAAAATAGACAACGAAACGACGGTAATTTGCTTAAGATAATCTCATCCACCAGTCATCACACATCTATATCGTGTGCGCTCCACATCACCCCCCATCATCAACAACATCTGCATCTGATGGTGGGTGCGCGTTCTAGGGATTCTTCTGTTGTTTGTTATTCGAGAACGAGATACACCATTCGATGTAAATGAAGTTTATTCCTGGAACTGGAAGAGGGAATAAGTTTATACATTCGCAGCGCGATAGCAACCTATCTGTTTATACTTCTCTCTCGCCGGGTATAATGGGTTTTCGATTTTCAAAATCTAAACAATTCACTGTTTGGCTATTGAGTATGCAATTTGCTTCAATTATTGCAGACTTGTCTTGGGGTTTATTGTTATAAAGTCCACGCCCACTTTCGACTGTGGTGTTTGACCAAGTTTTTTTTTTGGCGAGTTTTCTGTGTTTCTTCGTGTGAATCATGCCAAAGTCATGCCCACACGCTCAGCTGAATTGCCTACGGCGCGCAGAGTCAATCTACCGGCGAATTTAATTGTTAGAGTGTCTATTAGGAGATGTCAAAGATATTTTATGCCCGACACACGTCAGCTGGGTACATTTTTTTCTGTATTTGAATGGTTATTGCTGCGTGTGTGCGCGCGAGTTGTTTTGTGGGATCACAAAAAAAATGCAAATATCTGTGAGGTTGTATCTCAATTGTTGGAGATGGGATCATTGTCCGGACATGTGGTAGCAGTGAGCTAGCGAATATATTTAGATTACACGTACAAGTGGGCACAGATAATTGCTTTCTTTCGGTCAAACAATCGGAATACTGTGGACCAGAATTTGAAAGATTTATCAAATAGAGTAGGCCGTGGTTTTTTCCAGTAAGCGGAATGGAAGGGGAAACAGAGCTGACTGTCTTCGCAGTTTTGCCAGCGTCGATCTTGCGACTCAAATTGGAGATCTAAAATGATTTTTTCGCGATGGAAACCTTAAATGAAGCACCAATGATTGGACGGTCATTGTTAGTACTGGGTTCTTAACGTCGAAAACAACATCCTTTGCCGAATAGAGCGATTTTTTGTTCCCCGCGGAGCCGCCGTAAGGCGTTACCCACATTAGCTTACTCCATTATTTAAAAAAAAAAATTCTAAACGTTTAAGATAACTGAGTATACGATGTGGTTGTCTGGTGGACTGCTTTGGACAAAGCGGTTAATCGCGATAAGTTAGGGAAGGTCCAAAGAACGACCTGCTTATGCATCTGCGGTGCTCTTCGCACCACACCCTCCGCAGCACTTGATATCCTGTTTCATCTGACACCAATTGACATCTTTAGTAGGCAAACGGCAGCTTCTGCCAGCCGTACGCCTCAAAGCTACTTCACAATGGATCAGCAAAACAACTGGCCATGCCGATATCCTGAACAACTTCAGAATCCTTCCAGGAAACGTTGACTACATTGAAGCAGTACTACAATTCGACAGAAACTTCCAGGTCTCCATTTAGATTTTAGATCATTCTGGGAGGATGAAGCAATCCATTTTTGCACAGATGCATACAGGCGGATTTTTCAAAAAACATGGCCAAAACTATTAAAAAAAAAGTCCATTGTTTTGTTTTTTGTTATACCAAACATATTACATGTCGATGGTTGGCTTCCTCAAGGAATTGTCAAGCTTTTAAAAACAAGAGCAAAGCCTGGTTAGAGCTTGAAATTCCGTTTCCACGGCGAGCCTATGGATCTGTTGGACGGCTATAAACTGATTTTGTACAGCTAAGTAAGAAATCAAAGAGGAGGGAAACTAAAGTTTTGCGCTCGGAATTTCAACCCGAAGAGTTTTGCTATGCTGCTCAAATGCAATTTCAAGAGTAAGGGAAATTGAATTCTTCTACTGTGATGAAAAATATAGCTTTACGGCAAAGAAGTTTGTGCACTTGTATCCGTGGTGCAATATGCCAACAACAGTGCACAAAATGTTAATACATAGAACTGAAATTGTGTCCGATGCTATTCTTCCAATTGGACAGCTTGGAGAGGGTGCCTAAGAAGCCCGAAACAAAGATATCAAGCGTTTTTAAGAAAGTTTTTCAAGAAAATTTTCAAAACAACAGAATGGAGGATGTTTTCCATAATCTGTTGGTTTCTTCTGATCCATACATTACTAGTATGAGAAAAATGTACCCTAAAAACGTTTAATCGTATCTTTCTGAAGTTTTAATGTTCTTAAAAGAACCAGAAGTCGATGAAACGGAGTTCGTATCAGTTTCTTATTAATGTCCTATGCATAGGTTAAAATATTTTACTGAATTTATACATTATTAGCGATGAAATAATTTTGTTAATATTTATTATTTACTTAAATCAAATTCTACTTTTTTTATAATATATTCTTTCCTTTTTCCTACCTTCCATAGAATTTAAAATCTTTATTTTCTGTGAATTTTTGTACTTTTTTTTTTTAAATCATTAAATTTAAAAAAAAAATACATACTGAAAAAATTATTTTTCTTCTTACTGTCTCTTTCTGATGATGTCATGAAATAATTAGCTATAAAAAACAAAAAAATAATTTTGGCCATGTTTTTTGGAAAATCCGCCTGTGTGAGATGGTTCGAAAACTGTGGACGGTGTCGGTGGCGGTGTCTTCTCCGACAGACTTAATCTTAGTCTCTCCTTCCGGTCTTCCTGATCCCTGTAGCGTTTTTCAGGCAGAAATAATGGCGACAAACCAGATCAGGCCAAAGATGGATCTAAAATGTTCTAGATATTTGATATCCCTCAATAGGAAGCGATTAGTGCTATAATAGGTGTCATCACAGGACACTGTCTCATAGCTAGGCATGCTACATGACTTCGCTTGCTTTCAAACGACTTCTGCAGAAAGCTGCCTTGTAGAGGAGGAAGACGAGACTGATCTCCATCTTGTCTGCACTTGTCCGGCTCTCTCACAAAGACGTAAACTCCATTTGGGAGCTTTCTACTATAGCGATCTGAACAATCTAAAAAAACACTGATATTCGATATCTCCAACGCTTCACCAGAAGCTCCAACTAGTTCAACGAGTAGGAGGAGTAAACACGTAGACCTTATAATGGTCTAAGTGTGTCGAAAAGCCAGCAGCCACTTCAACCTAACCTAACCTAACTGAGTATACGCACGGTAAAGTTGCTTACACTGGTCAAATTTTCGTCTCTCTGATGCAGCATGAAATTCAAGATGTTATCAAGAGTGGGCTATTCCACAAGGAACTCCTCTCGGTTTCACACCGTGGTCAATGACAGAACACGTGTTTCGCAATATTAACAGTTTGGGATTGTTTCATGTCCGCCTTTAAACAAATTCTCTGTAACAGATGTGTCCATGTTCATGTCCATCTTCCTTTAAGCGGTTCATCCCACTGTTGTTGCCAGGTTGGGATACTGCGTTTTCTTTGGTACCTACTTTTATTGTAGCGGATTGCAGGAACACCAAGTCAAACATCGTTTCAAACAGTTCTAAATGCACAGGCTACTCTTCTTAACGCGTTAAGGCGGCAGAGCGATTTAATTCCACGAACAAAAGACTTAACTTTCGTGGCACTTGACCATATTTCTACTGCGTACATGAGTATTAAACCGACAGTTGCTGCAAGACGTAGTCTCTTATTCGGTTTCGGGCCTCCGATGTTAATCATCAGCCTTGAAAGTGCACTAAAAGATTTTGACGAATGTTTACATGCTCTACGAGGTATTTGAAGCTTAGACGAGCGTCAATAATAACTCCTAGGTATTTAATAAACGGTTGAGAAACTAATTTATGCCCTCGAACTTTCCTACGTTTTATGATCTGCGACGTGGAAACCGGTCGGCGTTATAGCTACGCAACTACGTAAAGTTGCAACTATCTCGTTGCAGTGCATTTCGACATCTTCTATTGTTTTTGCCACTATTACCACGGGCGCATTATTTCATCATACATTACGTTCCACAATAAGGGACCTAGGTGCACGGTCCTCGTGGAGCACCTCCAGTTACTTCGTACTCTTTTATTCCCTCATCAGAATCATAGAGCCCGAACGCTATTCGAAAAGTAACTCGCTACCATTTTATACGGAGATATTCCGGATTCTTTCCTGTTCCCAACCTGGACATTGATGCATTACACGCGTTGAATAATAGCCTGCATTTTTGGCTTCAATTATAGCCTCAATGACGACTAAGCTTAGAAGATCTTCATCTAGCGTCTTCATATGCCATTTAGATCGCTTTAGAGTCGTTCGATTTGTACGGTTTGTAGATTAAGTGCTGGTGCTGTATGAAATAGATTTATGGTCACTATATGCGTGTATTGGTCACTCACGCGCCAGTTACCATCTCGTAGCAGGCTACTGCTTGGAAAGGTGATATCGACAAATAGATTCCGATCTTGCTGTACCTATTAAAAGAGTTTGTCTGCTGTTAGCTAAACCGAGATCTATACAAAAGATGATGTGGTCAAACATGTGTCGATCCGCAGACACACGGCCCTACCGAGGTATCCGTCGGAACGGAAAATTCTCCGATTTTATAGGATTCGAAGGTTTTTTGCTTTAAGGTTTTCTTCGGAACATCCATTCGGAATATTTCTCCGACATTTTGTAACGCATATCGGCGAATCGAGTTGAAGTGCGATGAAGTGAATTTTCTTCTTCAATTTTTGACAGCTAGGTTCCGATATCCTCCGACAGAAATTGGTTGCGGAATTTGTTTATGCATTTGGATTTGAGCCTCCGACCGAGTATGCGTTGCGGAGAATTTTCCGTTTCGACGATTACCTCGCTAGGGCCGATAAGTTCATATTAAATGACATGTTTCAATAAGTCATTATAAAGTTTCTCAAAGAAATGGTGAAGTTGTGAAAAAAAATTAAAAATGTGTGTCCAGCAACATTTCCCGCTAAAAACAGTTTTTTTTTCAAGCGAGGACATTCCTTAGCCTTGATGGCTCACAAGAGACTTCGATTTCACTTGGCTTTCCTCAACACTTCACGTCCCTTCGTGTGTTTTTAGTTTCCTGTAAGTAATTCAACCTACGCAACTGCAAACCTCTGACCAAAAGATTAAACTGACAAAAAAAGAGGTCCCAAAGCCCACACTCATGTTTGAAATTTATTTCAAGTTTAATTCTCAATTGTTTTTGCAAACAAAAAAAACCATCACCACCAGTATTCTTTTTTGACGATTCGTCTTCGTTCTTTCTTTCTTTTTTTTTTTTTTGTGCAATTATTGGCTCATTCTCTGCTTCAGATTCGAAACGTAAACGTGTTTTGCGTACTAGCCATCGGGAGTACATATACAAATAAAAATACTTTGTGTCCGCGAGAGAACAAAAAACACAAAAGAATCTTTAACGTGACCCGATGATGATGGCAAGATCTGGATAATTTCAATTTAATATATTTTTGTTTTTATTTCGTTTTGCCATTACACTTGTTTCGCATTCACGCATAATATTCGTATTGCCGAGGTGTGGGGTTTGGTTTAGTGCTGCCAAACCAATGGCCGGATATAATCGGGGAAGGGGGCACAAAACGCGTTGCGAATATTTTTATTCGCACAAGTAAAATTTGTAATTCCCATCACATGCAATGTAAACGATCTGTATTTGATAACAATGGTCGGCGTCTGCATGTGGTGAATCATGAGTCTAAAATTATGCAGTCACAGCAAATGGGTGTAAAGTTGAAGGCAAAAGTGGTTGGCAGTGTTCGAAATTACGAAAAAAAACACAATATGAGAGTAATCCAGCTTAAGCCAACATACATTTATATTTCATGTCATCACCATAAGCGCTTGACTTGAGGTGAGATTTATCCACTTATGACATTAGCTTAAGCCCACATAATCATTATTGTGGTTAACCCTTAAGAATGCTCGCTCATGGAAGGAAATGCATGATATAATTTAAATTCAGCACTTAAATTTCAATCTTCACATTCTACCAACTTAAGCTGGCTTTCCACCTGTCATTTCGAAAGATAAAAATGTTGACGCATGCCTTTGTCAGTTCATTGACAGCTAGATTCAATTCAACTGTCAAAATCAAAATTTTGTTTAACTTGAGGGAATGCGACAACGATGGGCGTTGTTTGTGACGTGATAAAAATGTTGACAGCGCAACGCATTACAATTTTATCCAGCTGTTAAATTGTGTACCTTACCTTCTCACTTGGTAGGACTTGTTTCGAGGCGATGGAAGTGCGCAAAACAATCTTCTGCAAAAGGATCGTAGGTCGACGGGTCAAAGTGTTTTAACAAGTTTACCACAGAATTGTTTTTGTATATAATCCATTTTGGAGTGAAATGTGTTTCCCGAACTATAACAAACTTATCACATTTAACCACCCCATCGACTTAATGTTTCCAACTCCTGCAGCGTCGTCAAGTCGATGGATTTCTGTTTTATTTGCTTACACAAATGAAACGTACCCAATGTTATTGGCCTCCTCGAAGAGCGATCAAATTTAAATGTCTGTCGACGCTTTTCGGGTTTATTGTTGATATTTGTAGGGAATACCAAGAGGTACACGATTCGTCGAAAGATCCCAAGAAGATAACTCCATTTTTGTGCAAATAAGCAAACTCATTGCAGACGTGTTCAAATAAAACGAGACAGCAATCGCCTGAATCGCAATAATGTAGGTATTCGCATTTGGGCGAAGATGTTCAGGTAGATCCTGGAACACAGTTTGAGTCCGAAGGCATTTTTCTAGAAATGATGTAATGATGACAATGACTGCCTGACTCTTTCGATTTCATTGTAAATTAGAAACAAAGCAGAAAGACCCACTCTGTCACTCAATAAGACGCTGATTCAGAGCAGACTATTAGACAGCCGCTCCTTAGAGAGCTTTCTGCTTTCACAACAGACACGTATTTAAACTATTTCCATCACAAGAATTATCGTGCAGGTATTTTCTACATATAGCTAAGTAAAGTTTCAACTCACTTTTAAAAATTGTTGATCCACTGGAACATTGTCAGCGAAGACTAGATCATCACTGACAAGCAACAAACTCATCATGGTGCACAAAACTGCCTGCCTATTTAAAGAAATTCCAACTTGACGCTCAATTTCAATAGGATAAGTCAAGAAAACACCCACCTAAGTGGAACAATCAGTCTGCGCAACGCCCTTGTTCAAAATTCCCCTCAGTGAGAAGGACTTTCAACTTGTGAATTATGTATTCCGTGTCAAATTTCATACCGTTTTTTTTTTTTCATTTTCCAATCTGTCATAAACAGTTACCCGCTTTATGGTCACGCTAACAAATCATCGATAAAATTACACCACACAATTGCGCTTGGCCGATTGAATTACAACTCAAGCGCTTCCTTCCTGCCAAACACAAGTCGCAGGACACAATGTTCCCAAGCAAGAGCAAGAACCAATTTTATACCACAAGCAATCCTGCTGCAGGAACTGGGTCATTATACAACAACACCGTCACCCCAACTTTACCATCCGTACAATTAGCCGATTGTAATTGGAATCGAATCCCGGTGCTGCACATGTTTCTCAAATCACGACGCACTGCACCAAGAGTCCTGTGTGTAGGACTATTTTTTGTTAGCCAGCGCGTGCAAAAACAATGTATTGTGTTTCGCCTCCTCCAAACGACACCGGTTGGGTGTTTGTGTCATTAGCGTCTGGCTTTGACATCGGTATAGGGTAATGCGCACTCAGCCGGCACTGGAATCAACCACCTAACCCGGTTGCAAGCGCCGCCGCCGTCGAATGGAGATTGGTTTACGTGGTTATGTTGCGCAGACAATAACCGAAATAGTGTGCTCAATGGGACGCCATCAACGCCAGCTTCTAAGAAAACACGTTTCGGTCGCATTTTAGCGTTCATCATCATCATCATCATCATCACAGTCGTCAGTGGGACGAAGAGAATTTGCGCGCTCGTTCTTTGTTAATTAAATAACTGTTATGTGTACGGTATGTGTGTGTGCACTCACACAAACGCCAATGAATAGGTCAAGCTCCTCTCATCGACACCCAAACTCCATGTATGCTGCCGTATATGCGACATGCACATGACAATCCACAAAATGTGTAGTATGGGGTGCTGTGCAAGGAGCAACCTTGTTGGCATATGTTTTGTTTTTGTTGCAGACTTGTGTATGTATCGACCGACCGATATGGCGGCAACTAGGCAATTTCCAAGAAGATGAACACCGCCGAGGACAGACGACAAGTAGCAGGACCGCATAAAAAAGGGTTAAGTAGCTAGCACAAAGGTTGAGTGGAAAATAGCTCTGCCGAGAGTGTATCCTTTCAATGCTTTGAAGGATAAGGACCTGGATATGGATTTTCATGTTCCGCCCTTGTTGCAAGTCTAGCAGAATTTTCTTTTTTGTGTGTGATTAATGAGACGGAAAACGATGCAAGGATAGTTTCAGCAAAAGCATAGCCCCAGCATTTGTGTGTTCAAAGGATTTGATTGAATGTCAGCCTTGGCTAACATATTATTCCTAAATCACTTCATTTCGAGGGGTGACTCATGGCATACTTGTGGGATGTGTATTTAGCGCATACGCGCGTATATCTATGCATTTGCACAAATGTGTAATTTTTGTTTGCTGCTGTGGTAGTTCCGCACTTTTGCCGCATATGCTCGTCAGGAAGGTTGCGTGTTATCTTTATATTTTGTTCGTTCTCAAGTGCGTTGGAGTGTATTCCCGGTTTGACAATCGATGCGGGTTAGGGCAATAAATTGGCATTCATGTGCAGTATTTATTCGTTTAAATAATATTGACTTGCTTACGACCAGGAAACTATGTATAATGTTGACGTAAGGGAATGTGTGCCCGTTGGGCCATAAAATCGCAAAGATAATCGCAAAAAGTTTTTACTGTGAACGTTGGGACGTGGAAAACGGCCATGGTCTCCATCAAGTCCATTAGGGACTATTATGAACAATATGGTGATGATGACTTCACTTTGGTTGGCGGGGTTACACATACCTACCTACACAGATGAAACAGCTTCCAAGGTATACTTTTTGGTATAGAATTGTGTCTGTTTAGGCATTTACTCGATTTTTCTTACTAAGTTGGGGACGAATTTCCTCTGAAAATATCCTCGGAGTCTTCTACCTCATGTAGGATAGGACAATTCGACATTCAATTCAGGCGCTAACGAGTCAACTTCTATGTAGATCGATGGACCATTATTTGACGCTTATTGCCCGATGGGTGTTATTGGCACCCAGCTGATTGTGTGGCAAACCTTGAGTTTAAGCATGGTGCCTCTTAAGTCAACTACATATTGTCAATGCAATTACAATGTTCATCCATCTTTCTATATTGTATAAAGAATTGGGCAATGACAGTCGACACTGGATATATGTCAATAAACATAGATACGTCGATTGCGTAAGGGAGGACCTTAAGTATCAGTGATCTAGCCAATGACAACTGACTTGAGTAGGATAAATTTAGAGACATCTGTCTACTATTGTTATAAAGATTAGATATATTTGTACAGCTGCGATGGATGTTCCAGTCAATGTCATCTTTTGCAAATTCCAACCTTTGAATTGACTTAGCAAAAACTTCAAGGTTAGAATTGGAAATATGTCAACGATAAAGAACGTCAACTGACATTGATTTATAACGCTATAACATAAGAAATATTTACCTGTCTCCGCACAAAAGTCCAAACGACATTATGTCAATAAAATAAAATTATTGTTTTTATCCCCTTTTAACAATATCAATAGATATTGATTGCGCAAATAGAAAAGCTTATCACGGGCATGTTTATTTGATTCTAAATTTGTAAACATTTTTAGATACATAATATAATAACAGTCAACTTAAACAAATGACTTACAAGTTCGGTAAGAGATGTCCAACTTAATCTCTCCTCTCCTCTCCTAATCTACATTCAGTTTTGTTAAGTTAAATGCAGTCGAGCTCAAGTTTTCAAGCAGTTTTTAATCGATGTTTATTAATATTTAAATTTCATATACCGTACGCATGTGTACAGGCCCACAGCCCTCACTGTTTGCTTATTAGTTAGTCCACCGTCCTATATCCAAGCTCTTCCAATGACACATTTCCTGTCATTATTATTTGTTTTGGCTGATGCAGTCGAAAAACAATTTTATATTCACGACTCAATAATATTTACACGTACCTATTTAAAAAGTGGATAAAGCTAAGCTCCATAATTCGATTCGTTGCCATTTAGCAACTTGGATATTTTCGCTTTCATTTGCCCAACACGGTGATTCATCCATCGATTAACACACGTTTTGCTGTTCAGGCCATGTGCGTCACTTGCAAAACAAACATTTTGTGCAAAACTCTCGCTTCACATCCGCCTGCCTAGAGCAATCCTCTATTAGCATTTTTCTTAATCATTCAAAAAATTCGTATCACAAAGTTCACGCTGAGCAGTAAAGATAAAAAAAGAAAACTAAACATGTATACACTGTTCGTTATCGACAAGGAATTCCACTAAAATAAAAAATATAAAACCCAGCATTGCCGCCGCCGCCGCTTGTTTGATAAGAAAAAATTCATCCCCAACCCCATCGCGCTTGTGGTTCTTTTTGTGTGTTGTTTTGTTTTAATCAATTTATTTCATTGAATATGTTAGGAAATATAAAACAGCTACGTAATTTGAACTGGTCGAACAAGTGCAATGACAGTTAAATCGAGTCTCGAATTCAGCCGCATTTTTTTTTGCCGACAAAATGCAGCAAACAACTAAATAGGTGGATAACCTACCTTTGTTTGTTGATAGACGACAAACACGACTTTGTGACAGTCAAGGTCATTTAATTTCAAGTTGTTAGATTTTGGACAAAGAAAGAAATGCAAAACTAGATGACAAACATTTTCTTGAATGTTTACAACGGGTGCGTGTAACAAAAACGGTGGTGGTGGATATTTACGACACCTCCCATCCCTTTCTGTCGTTCGTCTGGGCAAGCCCATGATGAATGCGACAGACAAACTTTAAACATAATTAACCGGTGCGAGGTTGACTAAATTTAACAAGAAAAAATATTTGCTTGGACATGTAAATGTAATTTTGTTGTTTATTACTCACTCGAACGGTTCATCTTCTTGCAGTTGATAAAAAATATGGGCTGACAAAAAATTTCTGTTTTCTCCTAGCGATGATGAATAAAACTGTTGGGGAGGAAAACACTCGCGGTTTGGGATTCACAAGGGCAATTGATTCACTTTGTGGTTTAGCTAGCAAGCAAAGCACTTGGGAAGCACACTTTTAAGTTGAAATTTATTTTCACTTTTTATCACACACTTTAGCACAAGGTACACTGCGCTTTTTGTATAAAACACGAATTGTAAACGTAAGAACTATATTTTTCCAAGAAGAACGCGCACCCGTCTGACTGATGATGGAAGAAAACGCAACTGCTGACCAGGGAAAAAAATTGCAAGCGATGTTGCTGTTGTCTCTGTCGTCGGCGAGTGTTTGACAGTGTCGAGGTGATGCCAGACCATAGAAGATGCGGAAAGTTGTCAAAATATGTCTATGTGTTCGAGGGTACAACAAATAAAAAATTCCGCCTGCAGATATGGCAGAGAGGCAAAGAGGTTTGTTATTGTTAATTATTGAAAAATGGGTTATGAAAAATTTATTGACTGAATGAATGCATTATTTTTAAATTGTTGTTAATTATTATAATAAATTGCTTTATTTCGTGCTTGAATCACAGATTATTTATTGGCCTATCAAAATGAGTGCTGTTTTAATTCATCATCCCAATAAAATATCTATATATTTGTTTCAAATACATCACAAACTATTAATCTGTATTGAAAGTTAAAAAATGATTGCTTCAACAATCGTGTTTGGAGAAATAAATCAGTTAAAAAATTTTTCTAACCAAAAACAATTTTATTTTTATTTTAAGTATTTTCAGTGACCTAAAATTCTTAATTCAAAAAAAAAGCATTTAGTTTGAAATATAAAAGAAGAGTTCAAAACGATTTATATCAGCGATATTGCAAGGAATCATTTTTGCTGATTTTCGTATAATGATTCTTTATAAGTGTAAAAAGCATTTAAGAGTCGCTTGATTCTGCTGAGAAATGAGATAAATTATTATCTAGCCTATACTCTATTTACAAAATTGTACGGGAACAGCGTCACAATAAAATTTCAAAATATTGTTATCACCATAATTTTGTTGTCACTTTTTTTAATAATTTGTTTGCAAACTCACCGAATATTTACACTGAGCATTGATTTGGTATTTTCGAAAAGAATTTGGCCAATAATTTCTGTTAAGTTTTCACAGAAATGGCAGTGCCAAAGACAATCTTATTAGAAAGCCAATTATTATGCTTTCGCCAACTGAACGCGCTCATTTCTTCGTAGCAAGTACATACACCATCTAGCTGGCAGCCACAGAGAACAGTCAAATATTTTGACAGTGAATATTTGTTATACCAATAAGCAGCCGGCCGACTCCTTCCACTCCAACAAGCACCCATCTACTGTGATAAGGGATTTCTCCAGATATGAACATACTTCCGGCTCTCATTCGCACAGGTAGAAATCAATTGCCAATATTCCTTTCTCAGAGTGCCCGCTTCTCAACCTCAATCCAGTTGCAATGCGAAGAACGTAAGGCCAAAGATGCGGCGACCAAAGGTCATCACCTGTCCCGTGGTGAACAAACAATCTTCGATAAAATCATCTCCAAAGAAATACCCGCTAAAGTATTCTACGAAGACGAAAAGTGTTTAGCGTTTCATGATGTTGCTCCTCAAGCACCGGTTCATTTTCTTGTCATACCAAAGTACAGAATACCTACGCTGGATAGCACAACCAAAGAAGACACTGCTATGCTTGGACATTTGATGAGAGTAGCTGGGGAGCTAGGAAAGAATAGTGCTCCAGAAGGGTTTCGTTTAGTGGTGAATAATGGTGTGCATGGCTGCCAGAGTGTTTATCACTTGCATCTGCATGTTCTCGGAGGAAGACAACTCAAATGGCCACCTGGTTAAAGACAAACGATTTATGTACATACCTATTTTCTTATTATAGTAACTGAAGTGGCAATAAACAATTTGAATAAAAAGTACTAGCTTTACTGAGATTTTTATAAAATACGTTTACTGTTATTGACAGGACGTGTTATATGGCAGAGGTATTTTTTGTTATGTCATTTTCCATTGGACAACAAGAAGCGTCCAAGTAAAGCACGGTCCGGAATCAAAGAAATCACTTCTACAACCGTTCTCTCCGGATGATGAAAAGAAGAGAATTTCGCTTCTCGATTTGAAATCAAAGTCCACTCGGAAAGAACTTAAACAAGTAGGTACAATTTTTGTACTTAATACAAGGCGGCAGCCAGCAACCGCCGTAGATAATTTTTCGAAATTTCACTGATACATTTAGGGATTCAACCAGAAGCAGTTTTCTTTGTTCGATTTTAGATCCTGTTGGAAAACGACATTTGAAACAAAAAATACCCGAAAGAAGTGGCTATTCGCCCTTTGAGTTAATAGAATTCATTCAGCGAGCGAAGGGAGCCAGCCACATACCCTAAACCCTCTTTATCTTGGTAGTTGTGTACCGAACAGCTTTTTTAATTTCGCTTTAAATCAATTATTGTAACTCGTGGCTAAAAAATCTAAAGCACTTCCAGATCCTGAAAACTGTAGCAACAATTCGTTTCTCGTTCTTTATTTTGAAAGCATTTTATAAATATATTTTGTAAAAGTTAAACCGTGGGAAAACTTATCTTCCCACGCTGCCATTGACATGTCGCACTGTATTTTGTTTACATTTTACCTAATTGACTCCCCTTTATTGATGTGAGATGCCAATTCCGAATAGGTATACTGATCGGTCTTACAAAAGCTATTCACACCGGCCTCATAATACACTCATGCATTTCCCGAATACCTTAGAATAGAAATGCTTCCATATTATTTGTAAAACCTGTTTCCGCAATGCAACAACCGGTGAGTTGAACTTGAAAACGTTCAAGTTCTACGATAGACAATAGACTGCATTTCGTCGCTAAACTTGGCCAAGCGTATATCTCAATTGGAATGGAGAAAGAGCAACACAAACCGATATTGATCTACCGGATCTACCAGTTTTGGCACAAAACAAATCATTTGCATTTTGGTTTGTCAGGATGTGTTTGTCTAATAAGTTGCTTCTGGTTTGCTAAAGCTCATCGTAGTTGATATGCGCAAGGGAACTTAATTAGTATTTTGTTTTAACTACATGCTGATTGATTTGTGCTGTGATGAGTAACACATTATGGGAGAATAAGAATAATTATATATCCCACACACAGATTGTTTGTTGCAATAGATTGAGAATTGAGATTCAGATACAGATTCTACGCTCTACATAAGTATAATACCGCATTGATGTTTCAAAGGTGTGGTGTCTTTAAAGTATGCGTATTTTATGAATCATTCGCATTACGTTGACGTAAACACATGAGGACACGTTGTGATTTTAGAGACGAGCATCAATTGAAAATATCGGTATAAAAAGTGTCTGTTCCCAAATCCTTTTCGAAGTGGCTATTCGGCCGTTTTTTTTGTACTGACGTTTGTCTGACTTCGGACACGGCCATGTAATCTACGCAATGTAATGACATATACATTCAAAATTGTGTTTTAAGAAATAAGTTGTGTCCTTAAACGTACATGATAATGACGACACGTTCGGATTTCTAGTTTAGTAATTCTGACTGCTGACTGACTTGATGTACTTGATTTATTTCAGTTTTTATTGAGCCAGATTGGTTACGTGATTTGTTCTTTTTAGTTGACGTTTATGGAGGGTAAGCCGACAAATCTAGTCATGAAAATACTGCCTGCATACTCATATCAATTCAAAATGAACAGCGAGAAAACAATAAGAATTCAGATTGACTAGTCAATGCGTTCGTATTTCTAGTCCGGACAAATCAAATTGACGTTTGAAACATGAAATACTGGGCAACTCAAAAACTTAGTTATCTTAAGTCGACTAGTTTGATCTGGAAGAGATGTAACCTGAACGCAAAAACTAGAATGGCCGGGAACGTCACTTTTCCTACGTCAGCCACATATGCGGACTGTCAACTTAAAACTCAGTCACGAATTTCTTGACTAGATTCGTCGGCTACCCCTCCATAAACGTCAACTGGAACAGCTGCCCATGTGACCGATCTGGGCCAATCAAAACTAAGATACATCAAGTCAGTCAGCTGTCAGACTTACTAAACTAGATACTTGAACGTCCCCACTTTACGTAAGAATCCATAACCCAATTTGACGCAATATATCTCTGACATTTCGTTTGATATTTGACCGAATTCCAAACGACGCAACAGCTTTTCTTTTCTTTTGGCCCTTGTGTCAAATGTCAATTCCTGTTCCCATACTTCCTTAGTTAATATTGGGTAAATGTCACATCCAGAATTCAAGGACAGCTTTAAATTTATATAACAACGCACAATAACATTTAAATAATATAAATTTATTTTTTAAAACACTCTACATGTAAGTAATCTTAACCTAAATGTCTTAATCAAAAATTAAGTAACAATGAGTTTCGTCTTTTTACTATGATCTCGTTCTACAATTACGTTCGATTTAAGTTTTTATTTAATTTAAATACATTTTTGGTATATGGAGATGTTGGCGATATTATATAACTTCCCCCCTATTGGGATATTAGCAATTTAAACAGAAAAAATTTACATAACTTTAATGCATAATGAAGTATTGCTAACTGTCGATGTTAAATTTTTGAGCACAAAAAATGAGACGCAATGGAAAACTTAACGCAGCCATACACCTAATAATGCAGTCAGTAGCACATTGGTCATTACAACAACAACCTTACCAGCTGCGCTGTAATACGGATCATGTCCCTCCAAAGGGTTATAGAATGGCGTCGTCGATGACAATCCAAAGCCGATAGCATTACCAAATGGCTCGCCTTCAGGCACAAAGCCAATTGGTCCGATATTACCAACTCCCGGACTGTTGGTGAACGTGTAAGCTAAACCACCAGTTTTCGCGCGCAAAATACGATAGTTCACTTCGTTTGGATTCAGTCGACCCGCAACAAAACTGTGCAGCCGATTGACAACGATGTACAAATAACCGTTCTCATCGAAGGACATGCCATCTATCCACTGAATGAAATCCTCATCCTTGGCAATGACATGCTGGTTGAATGGCGTGAAGGGCTGATATGAATCCCACTTAGCAACAGCGTGCTCCTTGAGAAGACCATAGTAGAGCATTCCACGATTGTCCATGATCATACCGTCGGTTTGGGAGATCTTTAGCCCGTAGTCGGTGACCGATTCGAAGACTTGTCGGGGTGTTGATCTTCTTGAGAATTCCGGATCACGAAGGACTGAAGCTGGGATGGAATACAAATGATAACTGGACAGGGGGGAGTAGTAGACATTGCGCTCGTAGTTTTCGTTGGTGAATTTTGGTGAATTGATATTTAATGAATCACCACCGCTATTCGGATTGAAATACGGCCCAAGGGCGATGCCGTCAATATGAATGGAAAATCTCAAGCTGGTTCCGTTGACGGCAAAGTCGACTGCGTTGAGGGCAGCCCTCATCGAATTTGGCTCACGGACTTTCCACGATCGGTTGAGTTTTCTGGAGAAGACCACAATACCTGGATCTGAGCCACTGTTGTCGGTTATGTAGGCGAATCCGCCATAAGCGTCATCGACGACGATTTTGTTCAAGTAGTTTGTTCCCCTGGCGACCACTTCACTGGGGAAATCGTAGCGATGGACGACGGTGCCGTTCCGCTTGAGATCGAGGATCAGCAGTTTCGGTTGGCAGGTGTTCTTTGGTCGATCTAAAAAGAGAAGGGAGACGGATGGTAAATTAGTTTTGATTAAGCAAGGTAAAAATGTAACTCCATCACCCCCTTACCTGGTCTCAGAGTATGGATCCGTCCCGAATCGACAACCCACAACAGTCCGTCGGCATCGATCGCAATTCCCTGCACAAACTGCAGCGCCTTACAATCACCCTCGCGATTCATCTCCCACGATGGGAACGGTTCGACCAGAGGATCCGTCCGTCCATTGTTATCGGGCGATATAATCCAGCCAAGTGTAGCCGGAACACCTGGCATCATTCGTGGCAATGTCACATACAAGCGCTGGGCGAATGCCTTCACGTCCGATATGAGAACATTGCGCTCAATGAACTCGCCTGTTTGACGTGCACGTCCACGCTGATACTCATCCGCGTAGGCAAAGTCAATTGTTCGCCACTCGTAGACAACTCGAAACTGTCGCTCACTCAGTGAGATTTCTTCGTCGGATTCTGGACCGGACGGCGGCAGCGGTGGTGGAGCTCCATTGAAGTATGTCTGTTGTGCCAATGAGGTAGCTGTCAGTAGGCAACTCACCATTACCACACACACCAAGTGTGCATTCATTCTCACTGACTAATTTCGGATTCGTTATGTGCTCGCAAAATGCTTCCCAAGATCAGAGGTGATGATCAGCACCTGCGAATGGAATTGAAATTTGAAATGCAAAATAATTGTTATTGCTGCCGTGTAATGGTTGTTAAAATGTAGTATAGACCGAGTCCTCCCACTCATCAGAACAGTGCTAATGGATGGGTCATGATTTGTGCACGAGGGGCGAGCTTTGTTTTCGATTTTCAGACATAGCATCTAATTGCCCCGAGATGCGATGTGGTTGGAATATATCGTGCGCCATAAAGGAGACGTGATTATGGCGGCGAGGTTGTTATTGGAAAATCAGTCGGTTGAGTTTAAAATTTGCACGAAAATAATTAAATAACGATGTGGTCTGACTTGGTTTTACTTTTATTTATATAATTAGCTTTAATTAAGTTTAAATGGGAAAACAATTAAGAAAAGCAGTTAATGTTCTTCGTGTTCAGCAGGGCGTATGAGTAACTTATTTTTTTAACTCATAGATACTTATTTAGTGATTGCTCTTCATTTGAAGTTAAAATGACTCATTTTAAAAGTAGTTTAATAACAATTTGCGGATCCCTAGCCGAGCGTAAACGGTTTTGGGACTGAGTGAAGTCTCCGAGAAATTATCTCAAAAGCAAGCCTGTTTTTTTCTTTATTTTAGTGATCCATGCCTCGGCTCTTATAGTTATTTTTCTCATTTTTGCAGTTTTACCGATTCCAAATCGTTCCAGGGCAAGCCTATCAAATTTTAATGATGTCTAGAAAGTGGTGAGTTTGCACTAAAAAGAACGTCCTCTGGTTCTACTGACGCTAAATGGTTATATGTACAAGTGTACAACTATCTATCCTCAAACATCAAGTGACACCTGTCACCTGTCATTAAAATCTGTAAAATCTACTTGAAAACTAAGAAAACTTATAAAAACTTATAAAATAAATAAGTTCGCCGATTGCGATAAAACAAGAAATATATGTTGCTCCATTAAGCATTTAAGGAAAAGACAAACGACTAACTGTCAGAATGTCATTGGTGGGGATAAATTCTCTCAGCGAGAGAGACACTTATGAAAATGTTAGGAAACGCTATAAAAAATGGCCGCGTTTCACTGCCCGCTAGAGGGGTACCACAAAATATCGCAGACGAAGGAGCGCTCGCGTTAGAACCCTAGCACTAGCAAACGTTTGAACGATTTTCCTTTGACTGGTCGTTTTTTTCTCTCAATGCAGCGGGTAGTTTTAAACTAGATTAAGAAATTTCCCTGAAAAGAATATTTCACAAAAAGTGCCAGACGTCTAGCGCCAATGATGAAATGTCAATTTTTTTCAAAGAAATTTGTCATACCGCTTGTCTTCAGGTGACTGACAGCTTTTCCAATTCTTACACCAACAAAATTGTTAAGAAAAAAATCTTAGGATTCTCAGTGCGGAGGCAGGGGTAATAATATTGCTCTCTCGAAGCCGCTCTCTTTAACGAATTTTTCGAATTAATGAACTACATTGAGTAAAAATTGTTCAGAGCTGGTAAAAATTCGTAAGATTGAAATGTAAAGGAACAGACTTGATCTTTGCCACTCCGAAAAAATATAGTTTGACGAAAAGTGGCTGTAAAAAGGCTAAAGCTAATCAATATTGTTTCAGGTTTGAGCGTCGAACAAAAACAAAAACACTTCATACCTTTATTTTTTTATTTTATTCACAGCAATCTCCTGGCGGTTAATTGACCGGTTGTCGGTCTTCTTCACAAATATTTGCAACCAGGTAACCATCTTTTTTTGTCAATTTTCGTACACTGCTTGTTGATGACTTTTAACAAGTTTTATCGGTGTATCCAAGGTCATTGACGCATACAACAACCATGACCAATTTAAATATTGAAAACATGGCATATTTATTTCATTTATTTTTTATCACCGATTGTAGCGATCAATTGATTTAAATAAATGTCTCTTGGCTTCGCAGTCATCAAGGAAAGTTTCAATTATTTTGAGTTAGCAACTACTAAATTAGTTCTCTCTAATTTCGTTGGCCGTACTGCGAAATCATTCTGTTTATGAATAGTTTCATATTTTATTTGAATGACCCCGGTCGCATTTTATTACTCTTAACCACAAAATAAATCCACACTGGGACAAAGTGAATCCAGAGAAATCCGCACTGGATTTAATAACCTGTTTATTAAATTGTAGCCTGCTTATGGAATCATCACATCTATGCCGCCGCTGCTGACTAACGTTTGTCCTTCCAATTTTACAAGCATTATAATTTCATTCACAAATAATATGACGTTAGATACGAAATCGTGACTTGAAAATCAAAAGAGCTGGTGCACGAACTTTTCTGAAAATTCAAAGTGTAAAACTTGCAATGGATCCAAGCCGAAGGAGAAAAACTCCACTAAAATCAAATTTTAGTGTTTTCTCAACGAACTTGACCTTGAAAAATTTTAAGTAATATCTTTTTTTGAGTGGGTACTTAAACATAAACGCACGGTGGCAGTGTGGTGCTTCCCCCTTCAGAACACCAATTGAATGTAATTTTCCATACGAATAACTTGGTTTATTGTAGGTGCACCTTCCAGGTATACGGAAGGGGAAGGCAGTCTGATTTTTTCGCTGTTTTTTGGTAAATACTTCAACATGTTCACTGTTCAGCGCTCCCACACATCGCGGTAAGATTTCTAGTTTTATGATTCTTTTCCGGATCGCAGATCGCCATGCGTCATAATTTGTAGAAGAATGTATCTTCTTCATGCCCTGTATCGAACTGCATGAGTATTGCAACTCTGCAGTCGATGTATTGAAAGAGTATACATATAAACTTAACGAAAGAGCGAGAAGGTTCTAGTAATTGTATAACGAGAGTTAGTCTTTCAGCAGGAGCGAGCATGAGCAGGTCGCAGGTCTAATAAAAGTGGTTTTTTAATATTATTTTCCACTAAAGTTTTATTGCGTTTTATTTATTCCAATGGTTTATTGTTTTGTGATTCTTTATTTCCCTGAGCTACGATACATTATGGTCCGTGTCGAGCCGGATATTGTGCCAGTGACGAATAGTGCAGGTTTCCTTAAAAAAAAATATATTGTGAGTGCATTGTGAGTGAGCAGGGCTTCGTTTTATTACGAACAACAATTGTGAGAGTGAGATGTGCAACGATGAAAATCACGTTGGCACAAAACAAATCAAAATGTGCGCAGGAATCATGTTACGACATGATACGTGCAGGCAGGAAGTTTCATACCACCAGCAGGCAGTGCGAGAAAAGGCACTACATATATACCTACTATCGTGTAAGTAGTTTTGTTGTTTTTCCTTTTGCAAGGCAGAAGCGACAAGCGACCGATGCAAGTTCTTCGTTAAGAATTAAGAGCAGGAGCAGGTAAGAGAGTTGTATACTCGCCCACAGTGAGGGTAGGTATACATACTTACTACGAGCAGCGAACGAGAGTCGAAGGACACATATATGAAATAGCCTGCGACGCACTCGCAGAGGCTGCGAGAAAGAGAAGGTTTCATCATTCAGAAAAGCAAAGGACAGTGTTTTGGAAAGCGGCAGAATTTATTCAAATACAAAACTAATTAATAGTTAGAGAAGGAGAAATATTTTTGCAATAAATTTTCTTAGTCCACATTTTTACAGTCCACATTTATGGCAGGTAGCAGGAAAAGTGAAATTCTATTATCAATAGAATTTCCCCAGTGCATCGGGTGGTTGCATATTATATACTTAGAGAAGGAGCAGGTTGTTGTTTTCCATTTGTTGCCTTTTATAGGGAATGTGCGCCGGCGTCGACAAATTATGTGCGAATGAGTGCAGCGAGTGTGCGTATTCTTTTTTTTTGTGCTGGTGTGATGGGGATGGGGAATAACAATGAATTCCTTTTTTCTGTTTTGTGCTTGTGAGATGGAGGAATAATAATAATTCCATATTCTTTGTGCTGGTGTGATGGGGAATTACGATAAATTCCATTTTCTGTTTTGTGCATGTGAGATGGAGGAATAATAATAATTCCATATTCTTTTGTGCTCGTGTGATGGAAGTTATAATAATTATATTTTTATAAAATAACAAATATTGGCGGTTGTTGTTGCAGCTGTATTGTAAGATAGGGGTTGAACATTTTATTTTTTTCTTCTAGGTTACTGGAGTTAAGTTTTTTTTGTTGTCACCTTTTTTCTTGCCAAGTTATTATCTTTGTATAGACATAGAGAGCAGGAGTGAAGGAGGGACTTGAGCACAAATGTTCCGGTCGCCATCAATTGTGCAGAGTTGAAATTATATGTCAAGATAAGGGATGTGAATGGGAAGGAGAGCAGGTGGAACTCAGAGCACATGTGTGCGAGTTACCAAAAATAAAAATTACAGGAGTGAAGGAGGAACTTGAGTGCAAACGCACCAGTTACCATATACATATCATAATAATTATTAATTATGCAGGAGCAGGAAAAAACTTAAAGCACGACGGTGCTAGTTTTTTAAGAGAAGGAACGCTTGCAAGCAGCAGGAATCGTATTTCGGAATATGCTCAAATTGACTTGAGCTCTGATATACGACAGACAAAGAGCAGGAATATATACATATGTATATATATAACACAACAACAACAACACAACGACAGCTTCAAAAGCAGCAACAATTTGCCAACCCATTTATTTATATTTTTTTTATTCCCTATTTACCATATTTTTGAAATATTTTTTATTGTTTGGTTACTATATTTAACACATACATTATCGCATACTGGGAAATTTCACATCGAAGTACCTACTGCGAATTATTATTTATTTACTTTTTGTTTGCAGGTTAAAGCATTATTGCAATATAACTTCTAATGCAATACGGGTCTCTTTATGCCTTTCCAGGAAATAAAAGCGAGCAGGTATATTTTGTTAATATTATATTAATAAAAAAAAAAACAAGAGATGGAAAAAGAGCAGGAACGTAACGATAGTTATACGTTGGACGCCGGAATATTTTCGGTGAGCAGGATGCTGGCCTTCGTGGAATCCCCAACTTTTGGAACTTGTACGATAGCAGCAGCGCAGGTCACACTTGAAGTCTTGCAGGATGCTTGGGCGCAGGTGAAGGAATCTGAGAGTAGGATCGCATTTGCCGACGATTTGTCAATAAATCTGGAGATGCAGCGCAGGATAGCTGAAGCCGAGGCGAACTATTTCAACGCTTATGCAGCATTGAAGGAGACAATACTTGAAACCAATCAAGCAGCAGGCACAGCAGGTAGAGCAGGATAGCCTATCGAAGTCCAGGTTAATCTTCCATTCGCACAACACGATGTGAAGAACACCTGGGATCGTTCGACGGCGATATCACCAAATGGCAGGGTTTTCGAGATCGCTTTGTGGCAGCGATGCACGACAAAGACAAAATAGCGCCCACCTATAAATTCTCCTATTTAAAAGCATCGCTATCAGGAAGAGCAGCGAAGACTCTCGGTGAATGGCAACTCACCGAGAAAAATTATTGCGAGGCATGGAAGCGTATCAATGAGATATTCACTAAAAAATACGCAACGTGCAGGGAGCTATTGAGAAATTTCACCAAGAGCAGGAGTTTTACAAAGGATGGCCAATACCACGTACGAAACGCTTCGGCAGTTGGCAGCGCAGGGGATCCCAACGGAACATTGGGATATGATTATCATTCATGTTCTATTTGAAAAGTTGGATCCAGAGACGGCGTGCAAATGGGAAGAAGTGCGCACCTCTAAAGAGCCCTCTTCAAAGGAATTTTGTGTCTTCTTAGACAAGCGGGCCGAGATGTTGGGTGGAGCAGTGAGCAGGAAATTTGAGCAGCCGCCGCCCCTACAACAAGCGCGGTCAGCATTGAGCAGGAGTGAAAATTTAAGAGCAGGTGGCAGCAATGCCCGGAGAGTGGAAGCAGCAGGTGATAACAGACTGTTACCTTGTCACATGTGCAAATCTTTGAGCCATCTAATGTGGCGTTGCCCACAGTTTGCAATCTTGAGCTTGCAGTCCAAGCAGGACTTTGTGAAGGAAAAGGCACTCTGCCCAAATTGCCTTAAAACTGGACCTACCCCGAAGGACAACAGTGTACTCTGTCCTATGAGGAAGATCAGGAAGAGTGAAGTAACTGTGTTTTATGCGCAGGAGAAGGAAAATAAGGGAAGGAACCAGCAGGAAGGCATAAACAAACATAAGAGGGATTGACTAACTGCCCCTTCCGAGAAACGCAATCGGTTGGACAAGAGCAGGACAACCGAAAGAGCAGGTAGAGCAGGGGTGAAGGAAGAAGAGAGCGAATCAGAGGATAAAATGTCCTGGGGAGATTGTAAGAGAGCAAGTTGTTCAAGAAAGAAAATTAAAGATATTAATAGAACTTACTTAAAATATTTTAATTACAATGAACATGAGCAGGAACATTTTATCTTGATGCCTACGGCACAGGCACGATTTGAGATGGATAGCAGGAAGTATGGCCCAGTAAGGGCACTTTTAGATACAGGGGCACAGCCTAATCTTGTCAGCTATCAGCATGCTCAGAGATTGGCCTTGCTAAAGGTGCAAACTGCAAGGAGAATGATTGGCCTGGATGGCGAGCCTTTCAACAACAAATACAAAACCACGCTTCTTAGAAGTCCATGGTTTAATTCGCAGGTTTCAGTAGAGCAGGATTTCTGGGTACAACCCAAAGAAGGAAAATGGCAGCCAATTGTGCATGCACACAATTTGGGATCGCCACGGATGGACATTTCTACAGGGTTGCCTCTTGCTGATCAAGATTATTTGAAAGTAGGTCCTGTGGATTTATTGCTTGGGTGCAGGTTTATAGCAAAAATATTGACTTCTGTTTTAGGACATCAGCCAGGTGGTGTTCTAGAGATGGAAACTATATTTGGCAGGATCATACTCGGAGAGTATGAAAGTGAGAAGGATAGCATGGCCAATAAGCTTGAGCAGGTGTCACATGTCATTTACATGGACAATAATCAACTTCATGAATCGCTTAGGCGTTTATGACAGTTGGATGATGTTGAAACGTCATCAAGCAGGTCAAAAGAGCAGGAGCAGGTGGAACAGAATTTCATCAATACGTTTTCACGTGATGATTCTGGCAGTTTTATTGTGACGATTCTTTTGAAGGAATCAGAGAAGGAGCTTGGTAGCTCAGAACATACAGCGAGACGTAAGTTCTTTGCTTTAGAGAGAAGGTTAGCAGGAGATTGTGAGCGGAAACAAAAGTATGTAGAGTTCATGAGAGAATATGAAAGAGCAGGACACATGACACCAGTAACTGGTACAGTGCATAGTAAAACTATATACCACATACCACATCATTGCGTGACTCAAAAGTTTAGAGTCGTATTTGATGCAAGCTGCAGGACAAATAAAGGCGTTTCATTAAATATAGTGCAAATGCTGAGAGAAAAGCTACAAAAGGATCTGCATGATATTTTAATGCGCTTCCGCAGGCATCGTGTTGCTATTTGTGCTGACATTAAAATGATGTTCAGAATGGTGAAAGTTGTGAAGGAGCAGTGGGATTTGCAGCGTATATTCTGGAGAGAAAAACCCACAGGATGATTTGAGAGAATATTAGTTGACAGTAGTCACCTATGGCATGACCTCATCAGCTTATAATGCTGTAAGAGCGTTAATACAATGTGCAAGAGAAGCGGAGCAGGAGTTTCCAAAAGCTGCTAAGGCAATTATGGAAGACTTTTATATGAATCACTGTATCACAGGTGCTGATTCCGAAGAGAAGGCGATCGAATTATCAAAAGATATCGATTATGTTTTAAAAGGCGCAGGGTTTGATCTTAGAAAATGGAAATCTAATTCAAAGGCTCTAGTGAAGGACATGAACTATGAAGAGTAGCAGTCAATCTTGCTTCAAGATGACGAGAAGGCATCGATTTTTAGGCCTTAAGTGGCTGCAGGAGAAGGAGACGGACCAATTCACATTTGTAGTGAAAAAACCAGTGACTGAGCAGGCAATGACTTTGCGAAATGTAGTGAGCTGTGTTGCGTAATGAGAAATTACCAAGAGAGATAGATGAGAGATGGAGAGATTTTTGGCAGGAGATAACATCATTAGAGAATGTAAAAATTCAGAGATGGATAGGTACCTCGGACGAGGTACGGAAGGGATTACATGGGTTTTCGGATGCTTCCGAAAGAGCATATGGTGCAGCGATTTACGTGAGAACTGTATGGGCAAACGGCAGGATTTTAGCAAATCTCCTAACAGCAAAAACACGGGTTGCACCACTTAAAACAGTGACAATACCGCGCTTGGAGCTTGCAGCAGCGGAGCTATTGGGACGACTAATTGTTAGCGTCATCAAAACAATGGAATGGGAAGGTATCGAGTATGATCTCTGGTCAGATTCACTCGTAACGTCAGCATTGGTTGATAACAAGTTGTGGTTGCACGGGCCGGAAAGGCTGACAAAACCCCGGTCGAGATGGTCATCTGAAAAGTTTGTGCCAAATTTTTCAGATGGGGGGAGGGATGAGATGAAGGTTTTTGTGATTATGAAATTCACAGACCCCTTATCTATTTATGTGAGGTGCTGGAGAAGGAGTATTCCATTGATCGAATACACGTCTACGTTAGAGAAGGTTATAAATATAATCAGCTACGTACTTCACTTTATCAATTCAACTAGAGCAAAGATAAAGCAACGGAAGGATGATGAGAAGAGATTTGATAAGAGACGGAGACGTTCTGTACGTCAGGTGAGAAGGAGAGAAAGAGCAGGTAATAGAGCAAATATAGCAGGAGTACTTGATCAACCGTCTTCTGAAGAGAAGATGGAATCAATTGGTCACTTACTAAGAAAAGAGCAGAAAAAGTATTTTCCGAAGGAAATTACTTGTACCTATAGAGAAGGACAGGTGTTTTCCTGATAAGAGCAGGATAGAATCCTTGAAACCAATGGTGAAAGGATTCTGAGAGTCGGAGGCAGGTTAGAGAGAGCGGAGATGGAATACGAGAGAAGGCATCCAGCAATCGTGCCAAATGGTTCTCGATTAGCCTGGTTGATCATGGATAGTGTACATACAGCAACTAAACCTGGAGCGGTGCAGGTCATGATGTAGTACATTCATCAGAGATTCTGGATTCCAAAGCTCCGAAGTGAGCTGAAATGTTGGGCTTCCGTCTTTGTTTGTCTCAAAACAAGAGCAGTGCATATTGATTTGGTATCAAATCTGACGTCAGTGGCGTTTATTGCTTGTTTCGAAAGATTCATAGCGAGAAGGGGCAGGTGTAAAAGATTATATAGCGACAATGGTACAGCATTTGTCGGTGCAGAGAAGGAATTGCAAAAGGCAAAAGAGCGTTGGCCGGTAAAGGATACTTTTGAACATTTAAGTTTGAAAGGGACGGAATGAAGGTTTATGGCTCCTGCAGCACCACATCAAGGTGGTATATATGGAGCAGCGGTAAAGTCAATGAAATATCATTTGACGAGAATTGTTGGAGTGAAGGTTTTAGCATATGAGCAGTTTTTGACATTACCTACTGGGATAGAAGCCATCTTGTATTCAAGACCGCTACATCCATTGAGCGATGATCCAAATGATTTGTAGGCGTTAACGCCGGGACATTTTCTGATTGGTGAGCTACTTGTGTTACCGTTATCGTTCGTAACCAATGAGATGCCAAATAAAAAGGGCATACAATTGTGGAAGGAGCGTAAGACTATGCTTGCGCATTTTTGGTGCAGGTGGAAGGAAGAGTACTTATCTACACTGTTTGTGAGAAAGAAATGGCGAAAAGGAAAATATGGCTTGAGAGAAGGACAATTGTGCATAATAAAGAGTGAGAATTACCCACCATCGACATGGGCGATAGGGCGGATATTGAGATTGATACCAAGCAGGGACGGACCAGTTCGGAGCGTGGTTCTTCAAACAGCAACCAATCAACTAACGAGGCCAATCGAAGAGCTGGAATAATCTATTTAATTATTATAACTTATAATTATATTAACCAGGAATATGTTTAAATAAAAAGCGAAAGGGGTAGAAAACCGTAGGTTTTCGCCAGGACTGTATCGAACTGCATGAGTATTGCAACTCTGCAGTCGATGTATTGAAAGAGTATACATATAAACTTAACGAAAGAGCGAGAAGGTTCTAGTAATTGTATAACGAGAGTTAGTCTTTCAGCAGGAGCGAGCATGAGCAGGTCGCAGGTCTAATAAAAGTGGTTTTTTAATATTATTTTCCACTAAAGTTTTATTGCGTTTTATTTATTTCCCTGAGCTACGATACATGCCCAGTCTCAATGACAGCAAAGTTTTCGACTCTTACCAATCACAATAACCGAATTGTTGTCGAACGAATAATGGATGGTTGTGCTTTAAATTTAAATGTAAATGTAAAGAGTCACTGCGCGAATTAGCACATTTTTTCGTTAGCCATGCTAATGGGCAGAGTAAATTTGCAATTTGGTAATATTCCTCTTTCGATTCTCTGCCTAAATTAGCGATAAGTGTTTGTCCTCAAAAATAAATGAAAATTCATGTGAATGGCAATTAATTTGTTTTTTTTTTCGTTGCTTTGCTCCAGTGATGCTTCAAACAGAAACTTTTGTTAAATATACCGCCACCGATACCTACTCGTATTTGGCTCAAGTGTTGCTAAACTTGATGTGTTTATTGATTTTCTTGTTTGGATATTTTGGCGAAATTTTTTTATTTATTTTTTGAACCGAGATAAAGCTTGTTACAGTTTCACAATACAAATGCAATGCAGCGTGAAATTTGGACTTTTTAAGTGTGACTTTGAAAATCAATACCACGCGTTGGCCTAAATGTGGGAAAAGTCAAGCGTGGCGGTATCTTTAACAAAACGGACGGACATAAAAATTGTCGGTGTGACAAGGTGGAGTTGTTCATATTTCTGATTTGTGGATTTATGGAATGCTAGTTCCCAGTTAAAATGTATTCTTACGAGCAAAATGTTGCTGCCAGCTTATTATTAGCACTGTTCTTAAAAAAAAGAATAAAGCAAAAAAGAAATGCTGGATTTAACCAAAGTTATCGTTGTCGTCAACTCGGTGCAGGGCCTACTCTTACAAGAGAGCTTCAAATTGAAGATGCTCAACAGTTCAGGGATTTTTGCCGTTTGACAGCAAGTGAATAAGAATATATAATTCAATCCGTTGGGTCTACTATTTTTAAAATGGATACCAAATTAATGGAAGCCATACCAGTACGTCCGATGTCCACTGTTTTGCCATGTTGACTCTCGACAGCTGCTCGCAAAATACGAAGCATCTTGGAATTTTGCGAGCTAATCTGTGGTAGTGATCAGAACATGTGTCCACTTGCGAGTGACTTTCAAAAGGCTCGAATCTCGAGAGTAAAATGTAAACTCTCCGCGAACTACTCTCAAGACTATGTCCACTTGCGAGTTTGCTACCGAGAACTGTTTGAGAGCTGCTTTACTCTCAAATGGACAGGCACCTTAAGAAACATCTTTACCTATTTAGCTTCGGTTTATTTTTAATCAATCATTTTTATTTACGAAAAATGATTGTTACCCAAAATTGGTTTGGCATCCGTTTACTTAAAATTTATGAATAGGTTGTCAGTCACAAACAAAATGCGTCACCATAAGTGATGATCGCATGGGTTTTTTTAGGTTATAATGGTTCGTAAATCATCCTCTTCATCTGCAGAAAATAACTTTCCTATGACAGGGGAACAAAAGACTATACTGATGCATTAACTCGCACTTGAAAAAAGTTAAAATGGTGAATTAATATGATTTTATAGTAAGTTTCAATGTCTGTAAAGTAAGTGTTTTTCTAATAACAGTCGACATAAAACCCAGTTTATCATCATTGCCTTGTAGTGAACGTAAAACCACAGAAAGTACAATATACTGCAACAAAATTTTTCGATAATATGTTTGAACTTTGAAGAAAGCGTAAAATGTAAAACATTTTGGAAAAGAGATTTCTTCTCTATACAGATTTTGTTCTTTTCTATGATCCTTTTTCGTTGCAGGAAAATATTTATTACCGACATTTTAACTTCTACCACTGAAATATGCAATGATGTCCTTATTCCTATTATTTGCCTCTTTTCCACAACAAACATCGACAAAAAGTAAGCAAAAAATAAACGAACGTCTACGCGCAAACACTTCCCCTTCAGAGACATCTGTGAGCTGACGTTCAAAACTGTAAAGTCTGCTTTTATCGCATGCAGCATCGAAAAAGGATATGTGCGTTGATAATACACAATCCTTGTTGATTTAGAAGTTTTAATGTAATGCGTTCACAAACAAATAGACAAACTTTATAATTTGTAATTTACGTTTACTCATTAATGAATAACTGACGAGGACAGTGGGAAGGTTAGTTTAGTATCTAGGGGTTAATAAAAATCCTACAGAATATGACAGGGATGATCTACAGAACAGAAAAATACAAGTCCTGTGTTTCTTAGTGAAGAAGGAGTGGCTACCAAATATTCAACAAGTCTACTCATTTGCACAATAAAGTACCCAATGCCGATGACACAACCTGAAGCACATAAGAAGTACTCTTCCTCTACTGTATTGCTTTGACCATTTAAGCTTAAGTCGAAAACTGTTTGGCGGATTAATGTTTGTGTACAAATCGCACTCGACCGCAATTGAATTAATTCGACCAATAGAATCATGCTGGATTTTTAGGAATGCCTGAGTTGTTGGTGGCCACTACTTTCGCTTGTGCTCTGGTTTGTATTTTTCTGTTCATCCTGGCTAGGAGTACAATAAACTCCTAAACTAAGATAGTTCTATCCACAATGGACAAGAATGCTCTGGCTTGAAGGATATTACACTCCAGGAGTTGTGGAATAGGAAGGTGCAATGCCACATTTTGTAGCGGCCTTATCCCACATTTCAATAAGACACCTTTGTTTGAGGCTCAGTTCTGCAAAAACAACAAAGTGTTGTAATTCTTCTCACGGGAGTAGCAACTATTTTAAATTTCAACATTTGCCTTTATAAATCTCACTAATTCAACATGTCCTAAATAATTACCAATGACTTTGTGTTGACTTTGAGTAGGCGACTGCGAGATGTCATTAATTAGTATGCCTTTCCTTTGGGCAATGCATCGAAATTCATTCACACTTTTAGCCATTGATTTCCAATCATATCCCACAACTGGTTATAACATCAACGTATAGTATAGTAGCTAAATGCCAGAAGTATAATTACAAATTCTAATAGTTTGCACATAGCAAAACCAACTATGGATTGCAACGACAAATCGCAAAGGTGTTGCTAATTTCTTTATTATTTATTTTTCCAATAATCATCCAGCCTTTTAAGAATTTATTGCTGTATTCAAAATATTGATAAATTTTAAGTTATAATTTATGGAAATGAATAGTGGCAGCTACTGAAATTAATTGGCGTATGGCGTATACGTAACCTTTTTAATTTATTCATATTTTAATCCATTAGAACAGAAAAATTAAAACTAAACGTTCTGTTAGCATGGGTACACAAGAAAGGAAAGTATTTTACTTCTTCCATCTCGATTTGTCCTTCGAAGACTGTATATTAAACAGCACATAAAATTCCAAACTCAAAAGAATGTGCTTTTTGTTCGTTAAATTATTAATAGAATTGAAGTCAGTAATGGAGCACATCACAGTAGAATTAGCATAACACGATCCTACATTCAGTTATCGTTAGCATAAATTTTAAGTTCATTTCTAGCACGGATTGGACCTTGATTTACAAACATAAAATTCTAAATCGCCTTAGCCACTTACATTATTTATTGTAACACAACTTTTTTCAAATATCCAATATAATTGTTGGTTTCCTTTGCAGTTCACTTATCCCCTCTCGAGGATGCAATTACTAATCCACACACACGTAACACGCTGTTAATAAATACGCACTTTAACGCTTTTTTTCTGAGACCCGGTCGCGATGTTACTCCGTCAAGATGTTATTATAATGTAACCGACAACTCAGGCAATCGCATATATTTATTTCTTCTCGCGTTCGCGTAGTCAAATTAGCAAGACACTCACATCAAGAGAACAACTAACAGAGAGGGAGAGTAAGTTTATTGTTTACATTTTTTTTTTATAAATTTTTTAGTTATAATACACAGTAGAAAAGTTAGCTCAATGGCCGGCAAGGTATTGTGGGTTTGTTTTGTTTACCAATTAGTCAGTTCATGTGACTATTCGGTTTTGTATGGTGACTTATAATTGTTCAACGAATAGGCTTTGCGTTTGACGGTGTAAGCGGGGCAACAGGTGAATTATGGATGCTGTTTTGTTTATGGGTTTAAATTGTTGATCGCAAATGCAGGCGGCTAGATTTGTGTTCTCAATGATATTATTAAAATTTAAACTAGTGTTTCTATATGAATCCTTACGTAGATGCGAGACGGTTGCTGTCAGATTAAAGCTAGGCTTACATGTGAAAATGACACTGAAGAAAGAACCAATACATTTTGCAAACGATTTATGGTGGATATTTATCTATTTCTTGCTCGAATAGCATGTATAAAACTGAACTAAGGCCTCCGAAATAGTTTTTAAAAATTTTTGTTATAAAGGCGACTTTAGGTGTAATATTTTGCCAATTTAAGAAAGGGAGCTCTGAGTTTACAAAAAAATATCCAACAGGGATGATAAGGGGTGTACATATTCTTAGTTCACTAAAACAGCGATCAGCTAGTGAAACTCTTCGCTTGTTTTTCGAAACGATGTCGGTGTGGTCTAGGTTTATAGCGAAGACATTATAGGTAGAAAACGCCCGTAACTACCTTAAACTAAAAGCTATCTTCTGTGATATTCGATTCGGTAATGTTGTCTTTCTCTTCTTGTTGACAGCAAATACTATCAACTTAGTCTTGACCTTATTCTTGACTAAACCAATGGTAGCTAATTGGTTCCTAAAAATGTTATCAAAGCAATCCACTAAAGCTAGTAATAACTTTTTAAATTTTTTGAATTATTTATATAAATAGAAATTTATGGAATTAATAAACTTAAACTTAAAACTTAAACTAAACTTTTTCATGTATGGCGTTGAAGCAGAAAGATGAGAGCATTTTCGCTTAACGAGCTTGGCAATGGTGCCAAATCTACAGTCCATATAACTCGTCTCGATAAAGGTGGCCTTAAAGCCTTTAAGAATATAGTGAATATCGACTTGAAAATTACGGTTTTTTGAAAGGATCTCTCAGAGAAGTACTTATATTGACGTAAGCTTATACATCAGAAAAAGGGGGTCAAACTTTGCGACTGCTCTTGTACTTTTTTTTAGTAAAATTTGTAAAGAGCGAGCATTTAAACAAAAATGTCAAAACTTAATTTTTTTAAGGTGATAACTCATAACATCAGTCCATTTGTTTCATTCTGAGAGAGTTTTTCATAAATCCACGGAGAGTCGACTGTGAAAATACAAAAACCTATTCAGTAATTTATTAATTGTAGATGTGTTAAATTTTGAAAATGCAAAAAAAACTCTAACCACCTGAACGGAAAACACCTGTAGTTGCAAGTAAGATGACGTCAGCATCGCAGCTAATAAGGGGAGCGTTCTGATTTCTAGTTAAGTAAATCTGATAGCTGACTGTCTGACTGATGATTTGTCACGTGAATAGATTTTCCAGTTGACGTTTATGAAGGGGTAGCCGCAAATCTGCCTGCATAATCAGTTGACATTTCTAATTATCAAAATTTGAAATAAACCGCAAGATTATAACAACAATAAAAGTTTGTTAGTCAAAGCCTTCATATTCCTAGTCCAGATAAATCTAGTTGAGGTTTTAAAAAACTAGCTATCCGAACATCCCCAATAATTCCGACATGACCTTTCAAACTTTTACTGCTCTTGACAGATCATACAAAATGCATTTCAAATTTGTTAGAGTTGCTTCAAGTCCGAGCTTGGGTCTAACTAACTTAAAGCATTTCATTGACTCGACCAAGGATTTTAGTTCAAGCTTTCAAGATAGCCCGGAAGCGTTATAAATAAAAGTGGGTTTAAAAGTATTTAAGGCTGGTACGCTGTTCGAGTGAAATGAAATTTTCATTCTTCTCCAAAAAGTGCTGTGAAATAGAAAGTGAAATTTTCACGCTGAAATGTCAAAAATTTAATGCGACGGACAATAGAAGCCAAGTGAAATTGCTTAAGTAACGCCCCCTACAAATCACTTTATGAACAACTATTTTTCACTTGAACAGCGAACTACCTGGTGAAATTTCATATGGAAAGTTCATTTTGACATTTCGCAGTGAAAAATTTTTATGAAAAATTGGATTTCACTCGAACAGCGTACCAGCAGCACTGCCAAAGTTAAAAAAAAAACTTGGGAATAGAAGGCTCCTGTAATGTAAATTATGCGCAAATTTCTTATAAAAAATAGTCTGATATTGCATTTCATTTTATCAAACTGATGTACAATATTATTGACAGAAGTCACGTTACTGTCAAATGCCTCTCTTTAAATGGTTTTACATATTTATTCCATATTTAATTGGAGTTCATCTCTGTATAAAATTGTAAAGTAAAGGGTTTTTCTCCTTACAGGATTTCTACTTGAAAAACGTGGGTTAAAAACATAACTTTCTCGGTTTTTAATCGCTTTGCAACTAGTAATACCTACTGTGGAAGTGCTTCGTTCTATTAAAGTTGCACTTTATGAGAGGAATTGAGGAACTGTCACCGAATTTACATTTTGACAGTTAAGCTGTGCAATTCGTAATTTGAAGTTGAGTTGTAGTGTTTTTCTATTTGCGGGTTTTTTATCTGTAAATAATTAATTGTAAATAAAATCTGACAGTTCGAAGAAGAGAAAGCTTCTTAATTCACCCACTTTACATTAAAGACCAGCTTCATTTGTTCCGAAAATAAGTACAACTCGAACTCACACTTTCAAGTGGTTGTCGCATAGATTTATGTTTCACGCGACAAACACCTTAATACAGAAAAGTGTTGCAAATACTTTTGTTTTCCTTTGAATGTCAAATTGCTTTTACCTTTTTTTATGACAGCACATACACAAGAATGCGCATAAAATTGACGCCTTCGCTGAAAAAAGTCATAATTTGCATAAATTCTTCTTCTCTAATAATTCTCGTTGGTTCTTTTTTTTGTGTATAGAGATATTCAACACATATTTAAAACCAGTTAACAGCTTCACAAAACATTCCAAAAACAAAAGTTCACCTTCAACCTCTGTCAATGGATGAGTAAATGGTTAACGAACTTTATGACAAAAATACAATAAAAACAATTTGCCCCCGTACAAATAATCATGCGCAGTATTTACACGAATTTCATAAACAATTGCTCGCGCAGTTAAATTTATTTAAATGTATTCTCAATTATATTTCTGACATCACTATATGTGACAGTGGCACTGACGTGACAGTGAACTTGAATGTATCTAGCATAATTCATATATAGCTCACCGTACGATTTCGATGGCACTCACATTGCGCCAGGCCTGGCGGATCTGAGGCGAATTGCAATTTTAAGGCTACGGCTATATGAATTTCAAGATGATTAAGGTTCTGTAAGTGATTAAATTAATTCAGATTGTTATTGCTTTACTTATCATTTCAGTCAGAGTTATTTTGCAAGTCGTGATGTTCCCATCACACCTAGGTAAGGTATTCTATGACCAACCTGAAGCTGATAGATAGAGTCACAAGCCGATTATAATTACCGAACGTGCTCGCGTAATAGTCAATTTGTTTTTAAGTGATTGCATTGAATTGAATTTGTTTGTCAGAAGTTAGTTATACGATGCGCTTTAAGTGGGTTGTTAACATATTTTGCGTAAGTATATGTACCTACTACAAGGCAGGGAATTTTCTCGGTAAGACTGAGGGAACATTGTTAAGTGCAAACTATTTTGTGCTCAGGCAGCTTATGATAGACATGATAAACCCTAGCCTGAAATTGTGTAACAGCTAGGTATACGTGCACAAAGAAGAGTCTGTTCTTCGCTGTCTGGTGGGCGTAGTGACGTAGAGTTTTATGGAGTATTCCATTAACAAGTATTCTTTTGTGTTGACGTATGCTGGTTGCATAATGTCAAATGCCGATTGTAGAGCGCAATAAAAAATCGAAAGTCGTGCTTTTCGCGCTTTCTTTTGGATGGTGCCGCGAAAAACTGTAAAAAATGCGTGGGAAGAAGATTAAATAAGCACGCTTTTAAAAAAAAACGCGATTCTGCAAGACGCGGGTAAATGATTTATTGTTTGCCGAGAGAGGTGATTTAGTTAATTGTGTACTATTCGCAAAAATGCATTTAATTGTTATTCAATCAGTCGCTGAAAGCATTTCCCCGCGAAAGTATGGCATTCGTTTAAAATTGACGGATGTTTTCATCAAAACCACCAGAAGAGAGAATTAATAGGTCAGTTCCATTACTTTTGTAGTAAAAACTGTCAAAATGACAGTGGAGGGGATGAATTCTCTCTCAGAGAAGGAAATTTACGCAAAAGTTAAGGAACGCTTTTGTTGTAACCTGTGAAAAATGACAGATAGCTCATAAAACCCAAATGCCAAATTGAACAACAAATTCAAATCAGCTGTCAGTTTTCAGGCGACTGACAGTTGTTTCAATTCCTACGCTAAGAAATTTGTTGAGTAAAAACTAGGAAGAGGGAAAATATGTTGCTTCTCCCGAAGCCGCTCTATTTTACGAATTTTTCGAGTTGAGGAAATCGTAAAAATTAGTAAGATTTAAAAGTAAAGGAACAGACCTAATACTATAACGAGTTACAAGCAGTTCACACTTGGCTTCAGAGAGCTGAGACGATTTTTTGTCTCGTGTTTTTAGCGCAGTCATTTAATTTTTGACAGAATGTTAGCGGAAAGTACTTTTATTGCTTCCATTTTTCAGAAAAGTCATTCCCACTTTATTGCTCAACCTATTTCATCTAATACCCATTTGACCATTACTTGCAATTTTTATAACATCTCCCAAACCCTTAGTTTATATAATTGAAATTATATATTCTTTTTACAACACATAATGTACCAGTTAAATCGTATAATTGTGAGAAAATAATTCACCACTCTATCCAGTACCGCGAAAAAATATTGCTCACCCATTTCGATAACATCTTAATGTAGCCTAAGTTTTATAAGAAAGCAAACAAGTTCACATTGTGCTGCCACCACAAAGTTCTATGATTGCAATCACGACTTAATTTAATTACAAACATTTTTATTCGAATTAGTAAGTTCTATTACTATTTTGCTAGTCGTACTGACTCAATCATCTCTAGTGTTTATTGTTTTGCAATTGAAGTGTTCACTGTCAAGGTTAAGACATTGCTCGGTGAAGGCATTAATATTTTAGTGGTCATTTTAATATTCCACATGCCGTCTAGCAATATACTCATATACGAGATGTGAATTGTCTAGTATTTGCCATGCAAAATCTTATCCGTCAAAGTGGAATAATAATAGATTCTTCCTAGAATATGATTTAGAAATTTGTTCAGCTGGACTTTATAAATGCCGTATAACTATTGCAATTGATTACACACTTGATGACAGTTGAAAGTGAAAGTACCAGACTAATGACAGTGAGTTGAAAACCATAATGAAATGACAATGCAAGGAAGGCGATATCGCTACTATTGTATATAGTCAAAGTTAATTGCGCTATCCCGCGTGAGATGACTTTGTTGGGTTGGGTGTCATTTCGATTACGTTGACCCTAGCGACTCACGCATCGTGCATGCGTGAAATCGTAAAACTGTTTTGTAATATTTGTGTTTGTGATTAACGCCTTTTCATAATTTATTGTGGCGTGAATTGGTGGTTAATATAAATTATATCGAAAATTTGACTGTCAAAAGGAATGTGATTTCTAAAACTAAATCGAACTTGAAGATTTGACATGCTCGCTGTCACAACTGTTCATACCGCTTAATGTTCCCATGTAATTATAAGAGACAGAAACCCTGAAAGTGCTGCTGCGCCCCTATATAAATGAGAGTTACGTGTGGTTTTCATTTGAAGGTTTATGTGTTCTATTGGCTGTTGGAAAACGGAGGCTTTAGATGCGGCAGCAAGGTTGTTTTGATTTTTTCAATAATGTTTTACGAAAAATTCACGTACTAGTTAAAACAGGCGGAGGCTGCGTATATGCGACGCATTCAGTTCCCACCTAATTGCGTATTCAACTGACATCACGGTGTCATTTAAAGTGTCAATTAATTACGTGAAACTCAAACGATGAGATTGAAGAGGGAATGCGTTGTTTGGGGGGACTGTTTGCTTGAGAACAGAATATTGTTTTGCAACAAAATTGAATTGGTTTTATATAGTGAAGGATTGTGCAAAACAAATGCATGAATGCAGAACAATTAATATATATATATTTTTTAATATTAACCCCACTCTTTACAAGTTTGTCCTGAACCTATTCGCCAACAAAACTGCACACATTGGAAAATCAACAAAAATATAAATAACTTTAAAATTTGAAATCCTCAAGGGTTAACCCTTCGGTCGGAATTCAGCACAGGGGTGAATATTCTAAACTACGCTTTAGCAGGTTAAGATGTCGTTTATGTAGATGGCGTGACAATAGGTCTGTTCCCATACCTTTTGATCTGACATTTGGTAAATCGCTAAATGTCAGATTTTACTGAAAATTTCAACATCAGCAAAACAAGGATCAAATTAAAATTCAATTCATAAATGTGACCGCGATTACATTACACTACATCGTAATTTAGGTAAAAACAACATAATCCGTGATGCATTTTATTTCTATTGACCTCCTACAGCCTTCAACCTTGAATGTCAATATCCCTTCCGAGCATTAGCCATGATTCTCGATTGTTCCTTGATTTTCATTGTGGCTTCTCCAAACAAATGAAATGTCGGTCATTAGTAGACAGTGATTCAATTTTTTAGCCATCTAGATCAAAGGCGGATTCTCTTCAAATCTAAGTCATGCTGTCAACCCAAGCGCAGCTAATTACACTTGCAAACAAAGTACGTAGCAAAAATGGGAAACAACTAATTGCATTCATGTTAATGTCAAAATCGGTTTTCAAAGTGCTAAGCGATTTGAACTTGACTTCTACTTGACGCAGCAATTTTTTGGTTCTGTCATCTGCCATGTTTGTGGTTAAAGTGACGTCACTTGTAAATTACCTCTGCCCGAGAAGCGTGTAATATATCATTTTAGTTGTCTAAAAGAGAATTCCACGCACAAGCACAGGTAGTGTCTGCACGCGATAATAACTTTAAACATACGTTTACTGTCATCGTTGTTGTCGGTTAATCTTTTAATTTATCTACGCTGTCTCTCCATAGCTGTGGCTGTGTGTAGGTAGTACTATAGTTGTTAAGTTTTAGACTTTTGACGGACTAAGTGACCATCATGATCCAGTAAGGGTCAAAAGCATGACAATGCAAGCATTATGTTTAGCGTGTAACCTCGGACATGTAACAAGACGCAATTGTTTGTGCGAGTTTTGGAAAAAATTATGTTGACTCCAATTGTTTGCACCAACAAAGTATGTAAGGTTTCGTTTTCATGTGACACAGGAAAATATAATTTTGCAATCGTTTTAATAAGAGTGCATTCGTATGTAGCTTGGGGATAAAAATGTTATACGGACAGCGGAAGTGGATGTTGTTTCCTTGAGAAAAATCGGAGCTTAGGTCTGGATCTTAGTATGTAAAATTTAACCGCACTCACCCACAAGGCGATTATCCGGAAATCAATTGGCTATAGGTGGCATTAGATATAATAACCATAAACCAATTTGATACGTGAGTTTAGTTTTTTAGGGTAAATTGAAACCATCTTCGACTGATTTAATGTTTGCCATCGTGGAAGAGTGGAAGTATAACTTTGTTCGGGTAGAACGTAAAAAAGGTTAAATTAAGTAAAGCTGAATACGGATTTTCTTTCCTCAAAGGGCTTCTTAATGTTGAATAATTCACATAAACGAATAAAATACAAATGATTTCTTGTTAATCTGTCAAAATTTAGTCTACGAAAAAGGGTCACGCATTCATTACGCGGCTAAAAGCCTGCGAAGGATGTTGTTAAAAGTGTCTACCGCTCGGGGGAGAATTTAGTAGTAGAATGTTATTTAAGCAGTGTAGATAATAAAATTAAGAAACTATCTATAAAAGATTAACGATCTATATAAATTACTCTACGATTGAAGCAAAGTGGTAGATAGATATGACACAAAGTTTGTATTTTACATTATAAAAAAATTTAATGACATAAAAATAATTCAAATAAATGTAAAACACGTTTAAGAAGTTTGAGAAAAGTTGACGCTCTTTAATGACATTTGTTTAACATCAATTATGCGAGAGTTGCAAGCCAACATCAGACATCAGAGGTACCAAATATTTTTTACCCAACTGGACTCAGAAGGAGCGAAAAGTTTTTCGCTCGTAAACTGCTTGACGGATTTTCAAGAGTGAGGTGTCATTAGATTCGGGTAAAAAGCTAAAAATAAGAAAATTAATTTAAAAACAAACCCGACTGTAAAACAGATGGCAAAAAGATCTAAGCGGTTAATATTTGTAATAAACTGACCAAGTATATAACTTATTCTCAGTCAGAGGCTATGAAAATGTTTGTTAATGGGGATGTTCAAGTATCTAGTTAAGTAAGTCTGACAGCTGACTGACTTAATAGGTCTGTTCCTTTACTTTTAAATCTTACGAATTTTTACGAATTCTTACGCATTTTACTCAATAATTGTCGTTCCCTAACTGTCGGCGCAGTGGCTTAGTGGTAGTGTGTTGGGCTACTAAGCGAGGGGTTCCAGGTTCGAATCCCGAGAGGGCCAAATTACATCTTAAGGTTTTTTTTCCACTGCGCCACCTCTCGCGAACGTCTGACAAACATCCGAGAGTAAAACTGTCATGAATGAGCTTCTCAATTAGCCGTTTAGATTCGGCGTAAAATTGTAGATCCCTTCCATTCTTCCCAAAAATTGAAAACCCACACAAAGCGAATGGTTGCGAGAAGCTAGGCCTTGGGTCCCATAGACCTGTCGCGCCAAAATATTTATTTATTTTATTTATTTAGCATTTGGGTGGAATATTCGTATTGTGTTTTGCACAGATTACTACAAAAGCGTTCCTTAACTTTTGCGTAAGTTTCCCTTTTTGAGAGAGAATTCATCCCCTCCACAGGCATTTTGACAGTCTTTTCCATTTTTACTACAAAAGTAAAGGAACAGACCTAATGTATCTCAGCTTTGATTAGCCTAGATCAGTCACATGGTCAGCTGTGTCAGTTGACGTTTATGGAGGGGTAGCCGACGAATCTAGTCAAGAAATTCGTGACTGAGCACTAAGTTGACAGTTCGCATATGTGGCTGACGTAGGAAAAGTGAAGTTCCCGACCAATCTAGTTTTTGCGTTCAGGTTACCAATCTAGTCGACTTAAGATAACTAAGTTTTTGAATGTGCCCAATCAGTTTAGGTAGCTTCCAATTGTCAAATGGCTATACATACTTGAATATGTCTTGTTTACACTTTTAGCTCCTTTTTACAGTCAGATGGGTTTTTTGCGTTGTTGGAATTAATTTTGCTATTAAAATGACGTATATCCATAAATGTTCTGTTTCATTTTATCGCAAGAACGCGGCGAGTTGGAGTTGGATAAAAAAAGCATTTAGGGGTATCGCGAATAAATTCCGATGTACATGTTTCCCTTGTCAGCAATGTGAATCAGATTGCTGAATAGAAAATATTATTCCCGATAGGGATGATTGAATGCGGTCAAGATGGGTTATGGGTAGCTAGGTTGCTGTATATCCGTGCTAAACTAAATAAGCGCTTAGGAAAAATAAAGTAACAATTCGGGTGTTTAAGAATCCTAAAAAAAACTAAGTACTTACACAAATCTGTGAAGCACTTTTTTTGTACATTTTCACAATTAGCTTTGTACTATATGTTCTTTTTAAAAACCTTCCTCCACTTAACTGCGGAATCACCTTTGGCTTGTTTTCGCCACAACCCACAGAGTATGCGAATTTTGATTCATGACATTGATGTATTACTAACTACCTCGCACTCGCATCACCGTATGTAACTTATGACAAGGCATACTCGTTTGCTTTTAAGTTGTAAACAAGTTTGCTGTTGGACTCTTTTATTTTTAAAAAACAAATTTCTGTATTCAATTTTACATGAAAAGATTTAACAATCAAATAAGTTGTTTTTAGATTAATTATATACCAAGAAGACATATGGCGTCTCTTTAATTCCAAACGAAAATGAGTCAATTACATTTTTTAACATCACGTAACTATTTGTTTTCGTCTTGTATTCGTTGCTACCTCTATTACCAGGTGAGGGTAATTTAGTCGCATAAGTTATTCAGCTCGCATGCTGTTCTTCGTTTAATTTTACTTTTTGTTATAGTCTTATTACCCAAAACGTTCATTGAAAGATAAATAGGAGATTAGGATAGAGTAATCAAGGTCGCCAGTGTCTTGATGTATTCCATTAGAAGCGGTGAATGTCCTCGAAGTATATTAGTGCTTCTAATGGATTATTTTATGTTGAATGAAAATCACTGTTGTGTTCTTAAATGTATGATTTCCGCGATGCTTGCGGTTTAGACTCAATTTGTGAAGTTTACTGTCATTTATTACACAAAATACTCTCCGCTGTTCGTCACTACTAAATTATTTAAGTACCTGACTCGTCTGTTCTTTTGTTAATTGTCTCATGAATAGATCCATAATTTTAATGTAAATGACGATTAAATGTCTACCGAGATTTATTGCAAATCTTATTAAGAACAATTGTTTGAGATTATTGCAAAATATTTCTTCATTGTTTATTATTTTTGCTTACCTACCCACTTTAAAGCGTTCGATTAATCATATCTTTCTAGATAGCATCTCAGATACTTCCTAAGTAGTTTACCAACTGACCTAGTATCCTCCACTGATGTTAGTTTCTGTAGCGACAAATAGCTCTGAATGAAGCACCAAGCGCGGCGACTTGTAAATTAAAAATACATCCTTAAACAAATATTCGCCACGTACTCAATTAGTTTGTCATTATTTACCTCATTAATCATCTCACATGAAAGCGAGTTCCTCCTACAAAAAAAAGGTGAAACAATGATGATCGACGTAATTGGGGATTTTCCCGAAACAAAACAAATTGACAGCCTTATATTATATCTACAATACACGGTATTTCCTTTTGTAGCTTTCAACTTTGGGACAACCCCGGAGCCCGGAGCCCTGACTCGGTCAGTTTGTTTTGTATATCTCATTTTGGCAGCACTACACATTACATAAGTATACCGTATACAATAGTGACAATTACTATCGTCGCGACGATGGCACTCACACTTGACGATCTTTGAACAATGAGAATGTTTTGTTTCTTTTATGAGGTACGTGACTGAGAAGCTTAAATTAATATTTGTCCGGAGCTTACATCTATCGACCAGTTTAAGGTGGCTCAACCTTGCGTGATCCATTAACCTAATTAGGATAGTTGTCGCTAATTTTATTCTTAAATTTCAACACCCAATGTTGCGAAAGTAGCTGGGAATAATATTTGCTCTAAATCAAATTGTTATCACCACGATTAATGTGACGACAAGTTGTTAGGCAAATACCCGCCGATTCTATCACCCGTTTGGAAAAATAATTTAAAATAAAAAAACGACGATTGCTTGGGCTAGAATGAAAGAATTACGAGCACAAGCTTTCAACTTGCCCCTTTTGCATCCATATTTTAATAAACAATGTTTCAAAAATAAACTAACATTTAGACGATTAAAAAGCAAGTTGGAGTTGGGACAATGGCCTGAATAAATGTTGACATTAAAGGAAGTAGCAAAACTCTAGCTTACTATGTCTAACAGCAATCGGATGCCTTATATCCAAGTTATTATTGGCCTGCGTTGATAATGTTATCATAGTTTTCAGTCCATGCCTATGGAGGGTTAATTAACAAATCTTATTTACTTACTTAAGGTGGCGCTACAATCCGGGGTGGACCTGGGCCTCAACCAACAAGCGTCTCCAGCCAGCACGATCTTTAGCCAGTTTCGCACGCGAAGTTGGTTAAGGTCCCCTTTCACTTACGTGCGCCACATGAGTCGCGGTCTTCCTCTACTGCGCCGTCGCTCGAGTGTGGATTCGAAGATCTTCCGGGCCGGAGCATGCATGTCCAACGTTTTTGGCGGCGTTTCTATCAGATTCGTCGATGTTGTGTGTACCTTCTTGTTGCATGTATTTTGTTTGCCCTCATTCACTACTTAACCCATCAGTCGGCACGCTGTGTTCATGTCGATGTCGCCAGCGTATGCCAGTATGGGGTAGATGGGTAGGTAGAGCAGGGCGTACCCTGCAATACCACGCAAGTATTAAGTTGCTCAGGGATTGAATTACCGAATCCGTAATCGAGTACTACGTGACTTAATTTGTTATTGTTTTGCATGTAAAATCAACAAAATTCACTGACGTATTGCTCGTTCACAGGTGCGGACTTTTCGAAAACTGTGCTCGGTGTTGGCTTACGAGTTTCGCACAATTTTCTCAAGTATGATGTTAAAAAAGTCATATGAGAGAGAAAAGTCATATGACTCCTTTTTTTGACATTAAATGTCTCGGTGAGATTGTTTCCGACCTTTTTAGAGCAGCGAATGTTCTCCATCGTTATCCTGCACAAACGGACGAGGAGGGATGCCAAAACTAGACATACTCAGTATAGCTCATGCCCTATAAATGGGCTCATAGGTGGCATTAAAATCGATAAAAAGGTGGTGGGTATCGATTTGAAGTTCCTGGGTTTTCTTCAAGATCTGCTGAAGTGTGAATTTATGGTGGATGGTGGACTTTCCTGGCCTGAAGCCATACTGATATGGGCCAACCAGGTTGTTTACGAAAGGATTCAGGCGTTCACATAACACGGCATTTAAGGTCTTGTAAGCGATGTTAGGAAGACTGATACTGTAAACAAAATCGACAAATCTAGCCACGAATTCCTACCTACCAAGTTTACATTTTAATTGTATGCTTGCCTGCTCCTTTTTAATAAAACCACAATTGTGCTGCCGCATTTCAGTTTATTACTAACTTTAAAGCGAGTCTCAGTAAACGCCATTCACTTCCATTCGAATAACAAAGCTAAGAAAATGTAATGCTCTACAAGAAAATAAAACATTCATTATGACGATATCATTTCCTTGCAGCGCACTGTGACTCAAGTTCATAGAACTCCATACAAACAACAACAATAATTAGACTATTTCACCAGTGGAACGTTTCTTAGCACAAATTTTTGGAGAACCACCTGCATTCATTTTATAGTACACAGTTTTTAGCACTAAATTACAAAATTTAACAAAATAATAAGAAACTAACATAGGTAGCTAGAGCGGTATTCTGCCGTTGCCGTCTTATATTTTACTCCGTTCCTGTTTACTTGTATCTTCTTCTTGATTTTGTTGCTCTTGTTTGCTTGTAGCTTCGTCTTTACTTAGTTTCTCTGCGTCTGCCTCTGCAGTTTGTGCTTGACTAGGTGTTGTGTCCTTCTTTTTATCACTACTATCAGATGGCGTTGCTTGGGCTGCTTTTAAAGCCTCCTTAATTGCATTTGATAGATTATTTGGATCCGTTGTACTCTCCTTGGTTCCTAAAATTGAAGTTGAAAGCAAAAGCATGGTAATTTTGTTTAGAAACAAAAAATAAAAACTCAAAGAAGCCTTATAATTGTTTTTAGATCATTTTATTACTAAATCGCCTGTTGAAGCATTTACATAAACACATTTAACAGTTTGTTTCTTTTATAAATATACAAAAAGAAAAAAAATATTTAAATTAAATTATAAATAACGAAATCAGTTAAATCTTTGCTTGACTCGTTCTTTTGATTTTGTTTGGGCATTCTGTGGAATAGAATACTTCAACTTGTTTTGCCTTCAAATGAAACGAATGAATAAAAACAATTATAAGACTTTAAGTTGGACTTTAAATACGATTTAACATTTAACAATAAAACGCTTTTTTGGTTGAAAGTTTACTTATTTATTTACAAATGAGAAGGAAGGTGTAGAAAGTCGCCGGCGAACACTTGCCAATGGAAGGGTGAAGCGTACCTTTTATGGTTGCAAGGTGTGTATATGTTATGCATCGATGGTCAATATTTGACAACAGTTTTTTTTCGAATTTAGAAACAGAAATTTTTTATACAAAACTTGCTATTGTGTCCTAAAATGAATTGTGTAGTTTTCTATTGGGCTTTTCAGATTCCCTGTACCGAACATAAGACCCCGGTTTGCTCACTTTTATGCGATTAAAATATGTGTAGCCTTCGACACTTTTCTACGCGTTTTCCTGGTTCCACTGGTTAAATTTTACACATTGTCATTCAAAATGTCCGCCCAGATTAATTCCTAAACATTTGTACATAAATAATTAACAAAGATATCGATCTAAATAAACGAAGGCTTTACAAAATTTAGGTTTTGCACTTCATCGCCACTTTCGGGTGAATTGTTTCGATGACAATTCGCTAAAAAGTTACATAATTGGGGCACAGCTTTGATGAGGGTTTGCCGTCAGATCGAAGTCGAAAACTTTCTCACCTAAGTGATAACACTTCGCATTAAATAAAACATTCGCCGCAAATATATCTATTGCACTTGCCCCAATGAGAAAGACGGTATAACTTAACATGTAGTTTCAATGATCAGCTCGGACAGGAGACTGAACTTAGCTTAGAAATTACTTTTGGAGCAAAGATGTCCATTTTTGCATGGAAAAGGCGTTTCCAAGTTAATAAAAATCGACTAGAACTATTGCGCAGGTGCGGTAAAAGTGTGAATGTAACAAAACCCCTTATGGTGACAAAGTTTTATGTTGAAATGTTACAATTGCAATTAAAAAGCATTTAGGAAAACTGCTTTCAACATACATAAACGATCGGTTTTGGCAGTTCAGCAAGCAATTAACAATTCTGAGCGTGAATCTACAGTCTAAAAAAGTCTAAAAAACTTTGGAAGAAGTCAATGGTCAGCAAAAGACTTGCCACGAGAAATCTATTACATTTTATTAAAGTTTTCTAAGAGGGGTGTGAGAAAGTAAGGTCAGCCAAGCAAAACATACGAAATGCCTACTAATGGGTAAAAGTTTTACTGTAGTATTAAAAACTGACAAATCTGACTTGTGAATTAAAATGTTAGGGGCCCTGCACCAATTCGTCTGCACGACAAAAACACCAAACTTGCTTTAAGGGTCTCTTCTTTCAGGCAGTCTTCAATCAAATGGCATTTCCAGAGAACTCACTACGTTAAGAGCTAGTAAACATGATAAGTTACAGGCTAAGTTCCTTGAAGTATAAAAACTATCCACGAGTTTTCCAAATATGTCATGAACTGAGTGGTAAGGCAACACAAACATAAAGTCCTCGACACTCGTTAAGTGGTGTATTTTCAATCTATATGTTGGATGTAAGGGATGCGTCAGAACCTTACTCCTTCCTGCGATGTCCAAGCCATATCACAAGTATGAGAAATAGTTTTTATTGCTTTAAAAGTCTTATAACATTGTTGATTGCCAACCCAGTTGAGTAATCAAATTCTGAACAAACTAAACGAAACAACATCTTTAAAGAAACCCCCCAACAAAAATGTAAAACAACCTAAGCGAACGCTTTCTGCATCACAATAATCAATAACTTTGCCTAAGCAGATCTAAACGGACCCGCCTCAGTGTCCGAATGTTTCTGATAGCGCTGTTGTTCACGCATATTCATCTCTCTTTCCTGAGCGACTTGTTCGCGTATTAACGCATCGCGTTGCCTTCGTTCGAAACTCAATACGCGTTCTTCTTCCAGAAAAGAATCCGTGTTCTTATCGGCTAAGTAATACACCAATAAAAAGGCAATAATCATTCCTATTCCGAAGTAAACTCTCGGACCAAAAGGTTTTTCCTTCGAAACGCTATCATCGTGGGGAGTGTACGCTTTTTCTGATTCGTCTGCACCTTGCGTATATTCACTGGATAGATTTTCACTTGTCGACGATTTGTTGGACTTACCGTCTTTTTTCTGAACGATGCCATTGATCTGTCCTGGTGTGTCTTTTTCCAATTCTGCATAGGCCTGTAAGAAAATGCGTTACATAATGCGAAGCGAACCAGCATTCGAAGGTGCGCAACTCACTTGTATTAGAGCTCTTTGTTCACTCGTTAGTTTCTTGGGAACGTCGATTTTGATATTCACATAGTGATCACCATGCCCGTGGGCGTTGACACGCTTCAATCCTTTACTGCGTAGGGATAGCTTGTGATGAGATGATGTACCGGGTTCAATCTGAAAAAGGACATCTTTTACTTTCACATTCAAATGCGTGGAGAGGTATAGCTTACGTTGATGACGTGATCTTCGTAGATGCCTTGGATACGAATTGTTCCGCCTAAGAGCGCCTGTGATAGGGATATCGAGGCATCAGTGTGGACATCGGCACCATCCCGTCGGAAATAGTTGCTCTTTTCAACCCTACGAGAAATAGTAAATAAGTGCATAAACAAAAATTGTTTTTGATGCACTCACCTGAAAGTAACGAATATCTCTTTGCGACCAACAGCTAGCCGAACAGTCTGACCATGCTCAACACCAGCGGGAACCGGAACTGTAACCTTTTTTCTTTGTACCTGTAAAGTAAATAAACAATCAGAAACCATTGCGCTAACACTCTTTATAATTAACTGCCTTACCGCTTGTCCCTTGCCTTCACACTCTGTACACGGATACTTGATAAACTGTCTGGTGCCTTGACAATAACGACATGTCGACCTCATGACAAACGGTCCCGTGGATATCGTCTCCATGCCGGTGCCATTGCAGTATTGGCATCTGCCTGGTTTTGTTCCCGGTTCACATTTGCTTCCATTACACTTGCGGCATGTATCGATTATATTCACATTGACGTCCTTGTTCACACCACGTGCTGCTTGTGCAAACGTCAAGTCCATTACCACCTCTTGGGCACTCCCAAATCCATATTGCGACTCAGCGAAATCTTCGAAATTATTCGAACGAAAGTTGGCTTCGCCAAAAATTTTGCGAAACAGCTCCTCAGGGTCAATTGTTGAACGGAACTGCCAACTCTGAGAGAATCCTTGCGGTCCTCGGGGATCAGCACCATACCCAGATCGATTCATGTCCTCTGTTGTCTGACCATAGGTATCGTACTCCCTACGCTTCTGCTCGTCACTGAGAACTTCATAGGCTTCGGATACCTCTTGGAATTTCTTGCCAGCGTCCGGATCATCCTTGTTTGTGTCGGGATGGTACTTCTTGGCCAGTTGATAGTAAGCCTTTTTGATGTCCTTTGCGGCTGCATTCTTTGGGACACCCAACGTTTGGTAATAATCGGTTCTATTCAGCTTGCCAGTACGATGGAATACGCGTATGATTGTTGTTATTGGCTGGTGCCCTACCGCTGATAGTACTGAAATGATAAGATGAAACTTTTCTAGAAACTAAAGTTTGACATGTACGGCAAAACTGCAAAGTTTGACAAAGGAATTTTCTCTTTTCGAAACAACAAGAAGCTTCAAGATTCGTGTTGATGTTTTTTAACTTTTTAACCGTCAGCGGTGGAATGATGTAACTTTTGATGAAATTCGGAAAAACTTCAAACAACTTACGCGGCTTTGTCGACTGATTTCCGGCAAAGGCATGCTTTCTGTTGACATCAAAACGGCCGGAAGATGTTGACGAAGATGATAGTTGTCGACTGGGAAGTGATTGCAGCTTTCCACATTGAAGAATTCTTGTATTTTTTGAAAAACTAGCAAAACCCCGTGCTGCGGCCATGCTTATCAACGTTATGGAGGAGAAAAGAATCGAAAGAAGGGGTTTTTGTGAAATGTCAATCAGAAAAAATCGACTGACAGCTGATTCAGTGAACGAGACTCGACCGAGTAGTTGGTCGTTAGCATTGCCAGACGTCAAGTTTTTATTATTAAGATGTAGATTAGTAGATTATTTGTGTGGAGTTGTTGTTTAAATAATAATATGACTGGGCGGCTAAATTGAGATTATAGCAGATTGACGTAATCGTATTAAAATTGAGCCTTCTGGAAAACTCAGGGTTGCTTCTTCATCTAATGAGAAATGTTCTTGGTCATGGCTGTAGGTACTCTGTAACAACTATAGTGCATTATAAATAATTTCTTTTCAAAGGAATGAAGTGCACAACCTTCGGATTTGATTAATCAAGCTTTTCGTGCCTCTGTACGGTAGAAAAAAAGAAACAACATATTTAAGGGGTCCTGTTTGTAAGCTGGGAAATTTGTGTTTTATCGGTTATCGGTTAAAATTAATGGCTCCGTAGCTTACCACTAATTTCACAAAAACTGATCTAGATATGGTCGCATATATGGTACATGTTTGTATGGTATAGTACCTGGTCACTATAATTAGACAGTTTTGGTATTCGCTCATGATAATTGTCCATTGTATTTAGATATGTGGTTAAGCAATTATCCATAGCTTAGGTACCTACATGAATTAAATTATCCACAATTTCAATACAATTACAGACAAGAGAGTTAAACAACCGAATAACACTTTATTAATGAATAGCAAGATTTAAACAATTTCATAGTTCTAGCAACCGTTTAAGCCATTTCCAAATTTCCCAAAAAGCAATCAAAATTCGGCCTGCTACCTTTTTGTAGACCCAATTCTGCATACCAATTGGGCCCGATGGTTAAAGTGATGTGGAGAGTGGAGTTATGTCCAGAATAGCAATAAGCTTTTACGTCACTAGGCAACAGGAAGAAATGCGTAAAGCATTAAGCATAGTCATGCCAATGAATGAATGATAAAATGATATATCACAATGCTTCAATTCACCTTCGTTTTGAACAGTCTTTTGATTATTTATAGCTTTATATACAAGTGGACACATGTTACTCAGTCGAAGTTCAGTATATTATTCCCATAGAAAACATGATAAAAAGCATTTTGTGAATATTAATCGTTGAAAAAAAAAACATTTATTTAGCTTTTTCTTATCATTATAACAGACCTCTTGAACTGTCGCATGTACCTATTTAGTTGCATATAATCAGGACTGATATCATTTTTTAACAGACATGCAAGTACATAATAATCAGTTCACATTATTTGTAAATTACGCATTAAAAAACTACTGAGCCTGAGTCTGGAAGAGCAGATAAAATTTGTATGCATAGCTCAGCTACGTTCTACTATAAAAATGCTGCTCAATTTTTTACTACACAGTAAAATATGTTTGAGTAATCTTTTTGTCTTGGTACATAATTTGTATAACCGTCAATACTCTTGTTGTATCGAATTTAAAACATTTTATGAGCGAGCTTTGTAATTGTATTGTAATTTTTTTTTTGACACGAATTTGACAAGACAATTGCTCAGAGTGACAATCTGTTAAACTCTATAGGTAAAGTGCAGTGCCTATTTTGCACTTGATTACACTGGGGATGTTGAAGTACCTATCTAGTTTAGTAAGTCTGACAGCTGACTGTCTTGATGTGTCTTAAAGGGATAACCGACGAATCTAGTTAAGAAATTCGTGACTTTGTACTTAAGCTAAGATTAGACTGTATGCCAATTATGCATATGAATGCCAACAGGCAAATGACCAGATTAGCTGTCAAATGACCAAAATGCCAGGATTATCAAAACTGTATATCAGACTATATGACCAAAATTACCAATATGGTCATATTTGAGTTGATGGTCATTTAAGGCATTTGTTGTTTATAACCAAATGTTGTAGTAGGGTAATGCTGTAAAGAAAAACGAAGCAAAAAAAGGGATCCGATCTGTACGACTTGTGACATCATAAAGTCCGGGTCGGATCTCGACAGCCGAAATCAATTTGCGGATGAGATGGTCTGACCATTCGCCTTTAATCTCTTTGTCGGTTTCTTCCTCGCACTGTCAGCTATTGCTTCCTCCATAATCAAGGCATCGGTAGCCGCTTTGATTGAGCTCCCCAAAAACATATAGATGTGTTTATCACAAAACGAAAAGGAAACACACAAAAAAAACTTAAAAGGGTAAAATAACAAACAAAATAAATACACCAAGTTAAATTTATTCAAACCCATGAAAATACATAACGAATATTAACAAAAATACATTATAACTATATCACACACCAAATACCTAGATAGCAAAAAATTTCTTCACAAACAAAATTTCACAACAGGAAAAAAGTATAAATAACCACAATTACTAAAAAAGGCCAAGATCACAAAATAAACTTAAACAAATTACAAAGAAAAGACAATTAAATAATTTCCAAGAGTTATAGATCATTGATTCAGTAATCTGCAAAAAATGAGAACGAAAGTGAAAATGAATCCCAATTGCACAACCTCCCTATCACCGATGACAACAAAAAAAATCTTGTTCCATCAAAAATGCCAGAAATGCCACAATGAAATTTCAATAAAGTGCATATGGGCATATAGGCTTTATGCTGGCATTCGTCCTTATTGTCCCATTACACTATATGCTATTTTGGCATTTTTATCTGTCAAAATCAGCCTGGTCATATGTGGCATTTAGGTCATCAGGGCATATGGGATATGCCTATTACACTGTATGACCATATTTTGACAGAAGAACCGTCAGAAATTGGCATTTTATGACCACTTGGCATACCGTCTAATCTTACCTTTAGTTGACAGTTCGCATATTATGTGGCTTATGTGGAGAAAGTGACGTTACCGACCAATCTAGTTTTTGCGTTCAGACCAATTTAGACGACTATATGTAACTTTGAATACTCCCACTGTCCGCCACGAATTGTTATTGCTTACAATAGGTCATCTCATATTATTGTTTTTTTTTTGTAATGAAAATATGACTAAAGTCTGCTTCCCATGGAAAAAGTAAAAAATGTTTCACGTAAACCTAGTTTATAGCTGGCAAACAATTAATCTGACAGCTGACTGTCTAGGTTTTTGTTGGCCTTAACATGGTCCAGACCAATCAAGTCGACTTAAGACAACTAAGTTTTTGAATGTGCCCATTGTGTAAAAGTTGCACATTTTAACTTCTGACAGAATTAAAGTAGGTTTTTTTCCTTTATTTGACACCAACTTACGCCCACAGCCCATCTTATAACGTTTTAAATTAATAAAAACTTCTTGATGCTGGTTTCAAATTAGTATGTGGTGATGCTTTTCCAAGTTTAACGGACTGGGAGTCTTAAATAAAATATGACTCCTTGTAACATATCAAAATTCGGCTCGCTCTTTGAACATCGAATACCCACTGCATATCAATCCAAATTGACTGGATCGAAAGCGTATGGGCCCGAATATCAATTAGTTTTAACGTCACTGGCCAAGGGGCGGCTGCCGTTGGTTCATACCATTTTTCCAAACTCATTCTGCTACAAGGCTCAAGTCCCGAATTATTGCATTCATCCATTTAACAATAACTCAAGGTGCAACGACACAACCCATGAATAGAACTACCAAATTGAATTGCTTGACGATACTTAAACGCCCGATATGGTGTCAGAAATTGGAATACATTTTGCTTTGAGTTACCGGCTTTATAAGAAAAAACAACAAATGCTCGTTGTTGATCATGATCAACTAAACGGAACAGATCAACTCATCGAATTGATAAGCTGAAGTCCGATAACCGAAACCATGACCAACGGCATCCTCTACGTGTTTATATTTACAATAAATATGTACACGTATTTTCGCCAAGCGTAAAGCTTCGCGCTCATACGGTACTCAGTCATTTACTGTATCTCACCCCTAGCACATGCTAGTGCCAGTGCCAGGGAGTATCTATAAGATTAATAATAATTCTCTGTGGAACATTGCGCGGGCGGTGAACAGTGCTCGAGAATTTTATAGTGAAATTTCCAACCGATAACGATGTGGTTAGCTTTGATCGGACTGTTCGCCCTTGCAGTCCTTATTTATCGACTGAATAAGGACTACTGGCTCCTATCACTGTGCAAGAAAATTAAACGTGTCGATGGAGGTGATTTGAACGAGCTGTATCCAGTGATTCGGGGAAAAACGATTTTTGGCAATAATTTTGACATAGCTGCGATGACACCAGGTAGAACTTAAACTACATTTCCTAGTCATTGATTGGTCTGCAACTATTTATTTAAACTTTCTTAGCCACAACCTGTTTGATTTGATAAACATCTGCGATTTACTCAAAGTCAAAGATGAAATATCTAGCTATCTATAAACAAATACAATTCGTTTAGTTTTTACTTGCATTATTTGTCAGACTTGCGCACTTGGGACATATCTACCTATTCATATCAAGGGCAGTATTCAGTATCATTTAAATAGGAATATAGAAAAATGTATACACGTGCAAAAAACGGAAAGCTGATACACTTGTCTGATAGTTTAATCAGTTACACTTTGTGGAGCTTGAATTTTGCAATCGTGCTGTTTCTTTTACATTGCATTTCTGGTTTTATATGATTATTAAATGTGCGAAAAATAAACCAGTTCTGTGTTATTTGTTTGCAAATTTATGTTTTCGAATTAAGATGAATGAATATAGAAGATCACGTTCAATTCCATTATTCTTATCATCTTCTAAAGAGACCTCTCAACTGGTGGTACAGGACTATCAACATTTATTGGATTTGCAATTTCTCAAATTAATTGAATGAAAGTTTACATATTTATAAGTAGAGAATTATTTATATTGCCGTTAGGCGTGTGTAGGTATAGGTACCTAACTTATTTTAAAATTGTCTCATTTAATGACAGCCTTCAGATTATGGGATTTATTATTTGTTATGAGAAGACATGCCATACTTCGGTCTTTTGTTTTCTTTTTTGTTGACATTTTTAGTCTTTCAATTGCAACAATGAATCCCAAAGAACCAAAAAGCGTAATTGATAATGTAGTTGCGACAAATATGCGTGTGGCTTGGTCTGGGCAGCAACAACTTGCGGATTATAAAACAATTTGCTTTTGTTATTCGGTTGTAGTTTATGGTCAATGTCATCTGCGAATGCTGCCTCTGAGTTGGAATTCGAATGCATGTTTCGCACGGTCTAGTGGCGTTTTTAATTGAAGATCCGAGGCAAATTTAGAATTGCTCTTTTCAATATAATTTGTTGAAGCACTTTTGCAATATTGGTAGGCACACATGTACCTACATGTTTTAACGGGCCAAATCAATATAGGTACTTCAATTATAGATCACACTTGAACTCAAAATTTCTTATTTTAGGTTCACATTCACATTCACATTGCGCAAAATGTGTTTCTAATGGCACAACACACATTTCAATCTGACATTTTGCTAATAGTTATGTGTTTTTGAGTTCAGGGCAATTCTTTAAACATACCCGGACACTTCTTTCTTGTTAAAGGCTGGTACGCTGTTCAAGTGAAGTGAAATTTTCACTCCTCTCCAAGAAATTGCTGTGAAATTGCTGTGAAATTTTCACGCCGAAATGTCAAAAATTTAATGCGACGGACAATAAAAACCAAGTGAAATAGCAAGGAACGCCCTCTACATATCACTTTTTAAACAATTATTTTTCACTTCAACAGCGTACTGCCTGGTGAAATTTTCATGTGAAAAGTTCATTTTGACATTTCGCAGTGAAAATTTTGTATGAAAAATTTCATTTCACTCGAACAGCGTAGCACCCTTAAGTGCAATTCTGTTATTCATTTAAAAACGCGATAAGTTATTGTGTCATAGAAGTCACATGCCAGCACATATTTTTTTTTAAAGGGATTCCAAATCCTGGAGCACTCAGACCAGATCAATCCCCGACATCCATTGTACTCCAAGCAGAAACCCATTTTTTTCGTTCTAATCGCTTATGTGATTTAAACGAAATGTTATTATTTTGTACGAACTGCCGTGAAATAAATCTCGCTTACGTCCAATATTTTTTCTACTTACAAATTCGTAATTATACCTCTACCAACTACCACTTCTCGAATTTCTATCGATTTATTTTGAAATGCATTATAAATTCATCTGAACTAAGCAATTATAAGGTCATTAAATCAGTTGCAATTATTTTAATTTGAATGCAATCACCTACAAAAGGTAAGATAGGCTTTTTGATGTGAAGGGTAACGTGTAACGTCAGGCATACAGAAAGTTGGTCCCAGTGTTTGACACAGTTTGGCCGCTCTTAGATTTCGGAACAAGAAAATCTACTTAGGGCCTTACTGATAATCATTTTTACAATACAATTTTTTAAGTAACATTTCGACATTGTGAGTTCGTAAAATCTAGCTGGACACTAAATATGCGATTATTCGTATTTCGCTAAGAGTCCATGACACCGATAACCAATAAACTACTTAGAGCCTTTAATTCTCTAGCTATTAGAAGATTATAGGGATTTGCGTTCCAAACACTTAATAAAATTAATTCCTTGTTAATACCACATTACAGAAGATAATGAACTTTATGACAGATAATTGCTACAATAGTTAAATAGCCTCTGTTTATTTTTATGGAAATAATCCGTTACAACAATTGACAGGGTACTTAATAAATTCTTTATGATGTTTAATTAAAGCAAGCTTAAAGACTTTCTAAAAATATTTAGTATTTTAACAACCAAGTGGAAAACTTGATCGTTGAACTTTGGTTTTTATTATAAATCGTTAGTTTATCAGCTTTTATAAATACTATAGGGTGCCCGTGCAAGAACTCTTACATAATTAATAAATTACATTTTTTCAATTGTACTAAGGTAAAAATGTTTTCAATGGCCCAGGAAAATCTCTATATGTAGTGCCGGTCATTTGTAAATATTGGTTAATTGTAAGAACCGCAAAAAGGATCTTTACTTCAGAACAAATGTAGAGTGGACTTTATTTAAAAATTATAAAAAAAATTATTGTTAAGAATTATTTGAACACTTTCAAATTAATATTATTTGGTATAATTTAATTTTCAGAAAAGGTCTTCGAATACATTTCCGACTGTTTTAAAGTCTCTAACGGCAGGAGTTTCATATGGCGCTTTATTGAGAGTGCAGTCTACAATGTGTGTCAAGCTGAAGAAGTTGAACATATTCTCAATAGTCAGACTTTACTGACGAAAGGTGTTGTATATGAATTGCTGCATACTTTCCTTGGAACTGGTCTCCTGACGAGCACAGACAAAAAATGGCATTCGCGTAGAAAACTTCTAACGCCAGCCTTTCACTTTAACGTTCTACAATCTTTTGTAGAAATTTTCAAGTAAGAATATATCATTTTCTTTTGAACACATTGCTAAATAAAACCACATTCCAGAGAAGAAAGTGTCAAATTTATAAAGGTTTTGGATACAAAAACCGACAAGGATCTACCATTGGTCGATGTCATTCCAAGATTTACCCTTAACAACATATGTGGTAGACTTACGAATCCTAGATATATAGCTCTGTACAAATATATGTTCTCTATTTTAGAAACTGCAATGGGAGTGAAACTCGACAACATGAGTGATGGCGACGATTATCGAACACACATTACTGATCTAGAGGTGCGAATGGTGAAACGATCATGCAACGTATTGTTTTACTATGAGTGGATATACAAACTCTTTGGCGACTACACAGAGTATATGGAGGAAATACAGAGAGTACATGCGTTCACGACTGGTGTCATTAATAAAAAGCGAGAGGAATTTCAAAAGAATGCTGCCTTCAATAATGTCGGAAGGTGATTTCCGATGCCTTAAACGAGAGCAAGCTTCAATAAACTGATGTTTATCGATCCCTTTTCAGCAACGAATTCGGTCAGAAGAAGCGCTACGCTATGTTGGACACACTTCTTGATGCTGAGGCCAAAGGTCTCATTGATCACAAAGGAATATGTGAAGAGGTCGACACCTTTATGTTCGAGGGATATGACACAACATCAACTAATTTAATATTCTCCCTCATGAATATAGCATGTAACGAAGATATCCAAGAAAAGTTATTTGACGAAGTTAAGCAATTGGGTACGATTTGAGGGTATTCTTTCAGGTTGTTTATTTACGCGCTTTGTTTTAGGTGATCTGCAAGACCTTGCCGTCTTCGATTTCAACAAGTTGGAATATTTGGAATGTGTGATCAAGGAAACACTCCGGCTATATCCGTCTGTTCCCTTTATGTCGCGTGAAGTTGTGGAGGAGACAACTGTGAATGGAATAATCTTGCCAAAATCATCTCAAATTAATATACATACGTTCCATTTGCATCGTGATCCAAAATATTTTCCAAATCCGGAGAAATTTGATCCGAATCGATTCCTGCCGGAGAACACCCTAAACAGACATCCCTTTGCATTTGTACCTTTCAGTGCGGGTCCAAGAAACTGTATAGGTAATGGAGATAGCTTTTCTATTTTAAACAAAATTTTATCTATCTTTTCTACACTAGGCCAAAAGTTTGCAATGCTTGAAATCAAAGTGCTGCTGTCAAGCATTGTGAAGAATTACAAACTCTTACCTGTAACAAGACCAGAAGACATTACTTTTGAAAATGGATTGGTATTAAGAACAAAACAACAAGTTGCAATTAGAGTAGTTAAGCGAACATAAGATTCTATTTTCAATGTTTATAAATTGTGTGTTTGTTATTATTCGCTGTGATATTAAAAGAAAAACAATAAGTTTGAGTTTTTATTGCCACAAAACCTGCTTTCAGCCATCTCATGTAGAAACACATCGTTAGCTGGTAAAACTTTGGGATGACTAAATGAAAATTCTAATTCCAAAGAAAACTAAAGATTTAAATGCAAATGACATTGAAAATGCCATGAAATGAAATAACGAAAAATGAAAGCCGAGCAAAAATTCGGATTTGACTACAAACATTAACTTTCTAATTATTTTTCTTTAGATTTAAAATTACGCTGGCAGTTTCGACCCTGTTTAAATTTTATAAGTCGTGAATAAAACGCAGTACCTGTTACAAAATATATCAGTAGCGTTTCCATTTATTCAATTTGTGTAGATACTCATCCCAAACAGGCTTGAGATTAAACACTACTTCAAATGTATCTCGTTTACAACTAACGATGTTAAATTTCAAAAATTGCAATTCTAGCCAATCGAACGTAATCAATTATCGAAATGAATGTAGCTGTCAAAACCGTGACTTGATGAAAATAGTAATTTACGGCACTTGTATACTCGCCCGTTGGATCTGTATTGAAAAAACGTCCAACATATCTGTGAAAGTCCAATTGCTGTGGGAATTGTATGCCAAAATCTCTATGGGATGTTTGTAAGTGCCTTGTAAGCATTTTGATTAATATAAGTCCCAAACTCATACCTTTCTCCGATTAATTGAATTATCCAATAGGTGGCCAGAAGTATTGCTCCATGATAGATTACAGGAAATAATATAAAAACTAGTAAACATGCAGAAAATGCAAGATTTAGAACTGTTGGCACTGGTAGAGGCTGCAACCAAATTTGTACTAAATGTATGACAAAAGGCTTTATGTAGTACCAAATTTTGTCAGAAAATGAGAACGTCTTCCACTAAAAAAATAAGCATAAATGAAACAGCTAAGAAAATACTATAATACAAGTGCTTTTACAATTTTTCGCCGATGCAGTTGCTTGTGCCATGTTTTTCTAATCATTTCGGAATTTTAAATAATTTTCCGAAAATATTTAAAAAGTTATGACAGTTGATTGAATTTATGTTTTTATGAAAATTAAATTCAAAGCTACGTTTGTTGCTTGTAGAGTTGTATGGGGACGCAGTTTCCTTACTTTATCTATTAATTCAATGCATGTTTTTTATATTTATAATTCTCCAAAGTTGAGCAATAACAACGAGTTGATGTCCATCTATTTATGGCGCTGAAACTCTGAAGCCACCTGTTTCATGCGAGCAGAGCACTTCAAAGAAACCGCTGTGCAGTTTTCAATGCCGGCTGTCAAGCGCGTTTCTGTCATTTTCCTTTCTTTTTGGATTTCGTCAACAAAGCATAAACAAATATTTTTAGCAAGTTTTTATTTTCAGCAAAACTACTCGTTTACTCTTTTTGTTGGTCCTAAAAAGTGGATTCGATAAGTGAAAAACTGGACTGCACTCCATACGGAATTTTCCTATAAATATGGAAATCGAAATACTGGACGCCGTAAATGAGTTCTTGGTAGGAGTCTTAACAATTTTCTTTGCATTTCTGTATTAAATTAGCATATTACAGAAAGTAGAAAACATCGAGGAGGCATTTCTCTGTGTTATTGTCCATAAAACTGACGGTGAAAACGAAAAATCTCAAAAGTTCTCCAACAATGTTGGTAAGTAAATGCCGTCGCATAAGAGTGTTGCTCTGCTAGTTCCGCCACTACTTCACAGTTTCAACATTTAACAATGTCGCCCCCGAGTCGAAGGAGTCAATCATTAGGCAGTATTTACAAAGAGCTGCCATCACTGCGAATCTTACACAGCTTAAGGTTCTTATGGACACATTGGGTAAACTGGTTGCGAGCAATCTAATTACGGCCAAGTAAGTTATTAAGCACTATAGCTCTACCAAAAATGCCTTGAATATTATTTTTAGACTTTTATGCGATAAAATCCTTCTCTGTGACAAGTTGGTCTTTGAAAATAAAAACTTCTGGGTGGAAAGCTTTAGGCTCATCAAGAAAGTAATTACACATGTGGACTACAAGGGCGTTCGTGAAATTATGAAGGTATAAATTGTATCCATTAACCACTTGAAATCAACAGAATTACTCCTCCAACAGATTTGTCGGGAAAAAGCCCAGACCTTCCCGGTCAATATAAACGTCAGCTTTTTACCTCAACTTCTGGCACTCGAGGAGGTAATTCGTTTTATTTTCGATAGAAACAACTGCCTGCTTCCAGCCTATTTCATTGCCAATGAAATAATGAAACCATTCTCTTTCCACTGGGTAATGCTTTTATTTGCATAAACTGTAAACGAAATTGAAATTGTTTTTTTGTTTTCTAAGAAAATCAACAAGTTGATGACAGATTTTGTCGAGGAATTCCGACACACCGCTCAAATGGTCTCGATAATTGGACATCCGCACATGCTACCTGTCGTTGAGCATTTCGGTTATGCCGATCATATGATGAACTCGTGGAAGTTGGACCACAATACGCTCAAGTTCAACTTTAAAGGCAGCTTACCCTACGAACCAGAATTGCTGGAAGAGCAACCGCAGCTGCTTAGGTATGTCCTTGACCAGCCCTACTCTCGCGAGATGGTGTCGATTATATTGAATCTGCAAAAGCAACAAAAACAGCGCTGCAATGCGCTAGAAGAACAATTGGTCAACTTGATCATAAATGCTATGGAAATGACTGAAACCGATATAAATACGTCGACAACGGACGAGACGACATCACCCAATGAATGGGTGTGGCTGCACTTATCGTCGCAGTTGATTTACTTTGTGCTATTCCAGTTTGTTAGCTTTATGCATATCGTTTTATCGTTGTATGAGAAGGTGTGTTGTAAGGAACGTGCAACATTTGGGCTGTTTTTTTGACCAGTTTTCTCATTTTAGCTGTCGAAAAAGGAGTTGAGAAAGGGACGCGATCACTTAATGTGGATTCTTCTGCAGTTCATCTCGGGAAGCATTCAAAAGAATCCGGTTAGTAGCGCTTTGTGCTTAATAGAATGTTTATTTGTTAATAACTCTGTGTTTCGTAATAGATCTCAAACTTCTTGCCGATGTTTAAACTGTTCGACTTGCTGTATCCAGAACAGGAGCCGCTAAAGTTGCCCGACTGCAACAAGTCGTCCTCGCTTAGACAGGTAAAACAAAGAAATGTTTTTTTTTATTTAGACGAGAACTGAAAGGCAACAAACACCCGTACATTATTTTGCAGATGGCGCCAATCTGCATCTGGATACACCTAATGAAGAAGGCGAGACTAGAAAGCATGAACATAAACCGGCCGATCCCCATCGCGTTGAAGAACCACCACGAGTACGTTCGCTTGCCACCTAACACCTTAATCAAACTAATGCGAACATATTTCCCATAACCAGATTCCTCCAGCACCTGGTTATGCCCAACACAATGATGTCGATGAGCTTGGGAAATGACTTCCGCATCGTACTCATCTGTAATGCCTACTCTACCAACCAAGAGTACTTCTCGCGACCAATGAACATCCTAGTTGAGGCTTTGAATGGAAACGCAAAAGCTGTTGGAGCGCCAGGACCAGCGAGCGTTTCGCAAATATCATCCGTTCCGTTTTCCATGGTGGTACTAGATAGCTTGACTGTGCACAGCAAAATGTCGCTCATACACAGGTATACTGAATTTAGTAGTACTTTCGGATTTAACAACTCAATGGTTTGGGAAAATTTTCAGTTTTGTCACCCAAATGATTAAGCAGTCTCAGACGAAAAGTTCAGTACCGGCTCCTGCATTGGTTGAAACGTATTCCCGCCTGTTGGTGTACACAGAAATCGAATCGTTGGGCATCAAGGGATTCTTAAGTATGACGCTCACAGTCTTTTTGTTTCGCATGGAGTTAATCAATATTTGCAGGTCAGCTGTTACCGGCGGTTTTCAAGCACCATGCTTGGGGGATTCTGCACACGCTACTGGAGATGTTCTCCTATCGTTTGCATCACATTCCTACACACTATCGCGTTCAATTGTTGTCTCACTTGCACTCCTTGGCTTCTGTTCCGCAAACGAACAAAATGCAATTGAATTTGTGGTAAGAATCCGCGCGCATTTGCTTATAACCGCTTATTGCATCAATTGTTTGCAGTTTCGAATCGACAGCCTTGCGTCTGATAACAGGACTTGGATCGGCCGAAGTTCAGCCACAGCTTTCGCGGTATTTCAACGAGAAAACCCCTGGCTCGGTGGCATCTATGGAGAGCGAGGAGCTTAACCGTGTGCTGATTCTCACTCTGGCTAGATCGATGCACATCACTGGATCGGGTAAGGGTTTTGTCAATAGCAATGATCTTTGTAAACTACCCCTAATTTTAGGTGACGACTTGCAGGCTTGGTGCAAGGATCTACTGACAAACATTATGCAAAACACACCGCACTCTTGGGCGAAGCATTCGCTGGAGTGTTTCCCACCGGCTCTCAATGAGTTCTTCACGCAAAATAGCACTCCGCTCGAAAACAAACAACAACTGAAGAAGTCCGTCGACGAGGAGTACTGCAACTGGACATCGATGTCCAATGAGAACGATATCATTGCACATTTCATTCGTCCAAACACGAATCCACTCTTCTTGTGCCTGCTCTTCAAGATGATCTGGGAGACGGAGAATATCAGCCCCGTCGCATATAAGTAAAAGATGGTCAACCATTTTGCCTAAATTCAATATTAATTTAAATTTTTTTTTAGAATCCTCGAGGGCATCAGTGCTCGGGCGTTGTCGGCCCACTTGAGAAAGCTATGCGACTATCTCGTGTATGAGGTGGCCAACTCAAATGGCAAGGACTTCATTCACAAGTGTGTGGATACCATTAACAATATGATTTGGAAGTACAACGTTGTAACCATTGACCGAGTGGTGCTGTGTTTGGCTCTCCGCACTCAGGAGGGTAACGAGGCTCAAGTGTGCTTCCTAATAATTCAACTGCTTCTGCTGAAAGCATCCGAATTGAGAAACCGAGTCCAGGAGTTCTTCAAGGAGAATAGTCCCGACCATTGGAAGCAAAACAATTGGTAAGTGGACGCAGTCAAAATCAATTCCGCTGATAAACGCATCCCTTCTAGGCACGAGAAACATCTCGCTTTTCATCAGAAATACCCCGAAAAGTTTGCGCCAGACGAGTCGGCATCACATCCCCCGCTGCCGGTCTACTTTGGAAATGTTTGCCTGCGCTTTTTGCCGGTATTGGATATCGTTTTTCATAGGTTTATCGAGCTGCCAATACAACATGTCCACCAGATACTGGAGGTGATCCTCGACCACCTAGGGTGCCTGTATAAATTCCACGGTAATCTGAGGAGAGACACGTTTTCTCTTTGTGACGAGTCTTGATAAATCACTTTATTTTGCAGACCGCCCGATCACCTACCTCTACAACACGCTCCACTTCTATGAGTGGATCCTGCGAGAGACACCCTCGCTTAAAAAGAAGCTCGTCAGTGCAGTAACTGGCGCCTTGGTGGACGTTCGCCCACCGAACTGGGCTCTTAGCGAACAATATCAAATCTATTTGCAGAATAAGGAGACCCTTTGGAATCCCGAGCTCAGCTACTACATGGGTCTGCTGCGCCGATTGGCTGACAGTGAGTTCTCGAATTTATTGAAAACAAATTGCACATCTCTGTTCCTTTTCAGCAATTAGCGGGAAGAACTATTTCTACGTCACCGACTGGCGCTTCAATGAGTTTCCAAATGCACCAAGTCACGCACTCTATGTCACCTGTGTCGAGTTGCTTAGCCTGCCAGTTGCTCCACAAATCGTCGGGAATAACCTTATCGATGTCATTGTTAAGGGTTACCCGCTGATACCACAGAAGGAAATACACGCCTACATCAACGCTGTGGGCATTGTCTTGGCTGCGTTGCCAGAAACATATTGGAGCACGATTTACGATCGCCTGCAGGAAGTCATAAGCTCACCGAAAATGCTCAAATGGTCCTACCGCTTCTCGGCGTTTGAGTTATTTAATTTTAAGACCGTTCGTGAGGCGATGATTGAGAAGGTGTACGCAGTGGTTCTGGCAGTGGCACACTCGGTATTCCATCACATGGGCGGGTTCAAATTGGCCACGATGACTCGGTAAGTGAAGGCGTTTTATTCTGCGTAATGCTAATCTTTCGCCCATCTAGATATTTAAAGGAGAAACTCAAGCCATGCGTCAAGACATCCCATCAGTTGATCTTTCTGTGTCATGTATTCGGCCCATTCCTGCAGCGAATCGAACAAGAGAAGCCGAACGCTGTAGCTGGCATTGCTATTCTACTGTACGAGCTCTTGGAAGTGGTAGACAAGCATCATTGGGGTGAACATCTCGAATATATGGATCAGATTTGTGATTTCTTGTAAGCTGCCTTAAAACACGCAACTCCCGCCGCTCTAATCCGAAAACTACTTCACAGGTATCACATTAAGTACATTTATGTTGGGAATATAATCAAAAACGAATCGGAAACAATTATAAAGCGCTTGAGACCGGCTCTGCAAATGCGATTGCGCTTCATAACGCATCTTAATCTCGAAGACATTCATTCCGAGAAGAGGTACGTACGCCCGGTTTGTTTTCTTTATTGCAAACACTTATGCCTTGCTTTCAGCGTCGAATCAACGACTGTTCCCCAATCTGGTATTGGTGTGCCTGCAAACCTGCCCGCAACATCGCAGATGAGTCAGGGAATTTCACCGCAACAGCAACAACAAGTGCAACCGCAGGTCGTTCAACAACAAGTTATGCCCCAACAACAACAACAGCCACAGGCCCAACAACAGCAACCGCAACAGCCGCAGCAGGTATCGCAAATAAATCCCATGGTTGGTATTCAACAGCAGCAGCTTCAGCATCAACAAATGCAAATACAACAACAGCAACACTTACAGCATCAACAAATGCAACAGCAGCAGCAACTGCAATTGCAACAACAACAGTTGCAACAACAGCAACAATTTCAACTTCAACAACAACAGCAGCACTTGCAACAACAACAACAGATGCAACACATTCAACAACAACAACAGCTTCAGTTGCAGCAACAGCAACTGCATCAGCAGCAACAGCAACAACTGCAACAACAAAATATGGGAATGCGGCACAATTAAGTTGAGGAGGAATAGTAATATTACTTTTTTCGGACAATTGTATGCATACGTGTGTGTATCGTAAGCTAAAAATAAAAATTGATCTACATTTTGAGACATTAATCGTGTTTTGTTTTTCATTTCTTGTTTTTGTGCGTGGTCACAAGTTTCATCAGACGTGGATCTAACAGAAAGTCGTCTGTGTAACCTTGTAACCCATTTGTAAACGCAGAATTACTTCAGTAAGAAAAGTGTGGTTGTGTATCGTTCCACGGCATTCACTTTGGCAATAAAAAACACCTTTCTATATAAATTTAAATACCAATACACTAAATGTATCTTTATTATAAGTTAGAGCCTACATTAATCTTAAATACATATCCCTTTTAGCATATAAAACAATGTATTTTGAACTCAGTTTCTGAAAACTGAAAACGTCACTCATCGAGTATGCAGCTACGACACACAAACACAAAAAATTCACTGATTCGGTCTCGATGTCGAAACCGCGAGTCCCACTAAAACTAATGGCCACGACTATAGCTATGGCTACATAATTATTATGTATGCTTAGGTCTAGAGTATAAGTTAATATCGTAAACTAGAATAATACAAAGTACTTCCGCGATCTACTGTCTGTCAGAGTATGTCTTCTTCGGTTTTCCTTGTATAATTAATTTGGTCACCTAAACGAGTTGTCTTCTGTTTAACACACGTCAATCGATCAAACCTTAAGAGTGATTGGTCGAGCTGTCTGTAAAGTATGGATGCTGCATCGCTGCATCAGCGCTTATTCGTTGATTTGGCCTGCAGATGAGCAGTTTCTGCAACAGATCACGTCCTTTGGAATTCAGTCGAGGTACAATTTGGCTCCAAGAAGTTATTGGAGGGAAGGCTGTGGAGAGTGCAACATTGTTACATTTAAAATAGCAAAAGGCACACGTTATACATACATGGCAACGATACGTAGTCGGAGAGAAGCGTCACTCCTGGCCATGACTCATCTGTGGGCGTTCCCAAAACACGGAAGATACGCAGCAACTGATCAAGGACATCGGATCCGGGGAAAAGCGGTCGTCCGGCGTCCGCTAATTCAGCAAAAATACACCCAGCCGACCACATATCAATACTGGTCGTATACAGTTTAGCGCCGAAGAGAACATCTGGCGGACGATACCACAAAGTGACCACCTCCGCTGAATAGCATTTGACGGGAATTCCAAAAGCTCTAGCGAGACCTACAATGATAAATCGTTTCAATAGTGATCGATGAAATCGATATAATCAAAGTACCAAAATCGGCCAACTTAAGTTCTCCATTTTTATTGATTAGTAAATTTTGCGGCTTCAAGTCTCGATGCAGGACATTGTGACTGTGGCAGAAGGCTAGACCACGTAACAGTTGCAACATAAAACTACGGCACACAGTCATGTCGATATCACCATTCAAACTGTCGAAGTACTTCTTTAGATCTTGATCGCAGTGCTCGAAGACAAGAGTAAGTTTACGGTCCGAATGCAGGACGTCATAGAGGCGGACTATGTTCTTATGTTTTAGTTCCTGCGAAAGTAAGCCAATGGTTATTGGGGAGTTAAAATTGCTAAAATTAAGAATGTGATCAAAATACAACCTTGAGAAGGCAAATCTCTCGTAACGCAGAGCTAGGAACGCCCTCGTCATCCTCGTCCAAACGAACTCGCTTGAGAGCGACTATTTCCATGGTTTCGCGATTGCGGCCTTTGAACACTGTTCCATAGGTGCCCTCACCGATTTTTTCCAGCTTTTCATATTTTTGCATGTTTTTACTTATAAGAACTTTTGTTTTATTGAATTTTACGGCAAAAATAACCAACAAACCAGCAAAGAAATGCAAATAAAAATTTGTTGTAACTTGGAGAAAACAGCTGATTTAAGATGCGCTAATGACAGATGAAAATTAAACTGTTTGGGAAGTAATGGACAAGAATTTGTATATCCAAAGAGCTATCGATATTTTATTTTGAATAGGGTGAGCGGTGAGGGCCAAAATAAGAAAATGCCTAGAATCAAATGGGCGAACTTCGATAAGATGCTCACTTGTAAATGCACAACGGAAAAAAGATTAAAGAAATAATTGTGTTTTTCTCGGCATTCAACCGTGAGCTTTCTCACTCGATTGGCCAGAATACTAACAACTGAGCTGTGATGTCTCATATCGAAGGAATTTTGAGATACGCAAAAAAGCGAACACGCGAGGCACAATCTTTCAAAAGTGTTTGCATTCGATAGGTAGAATAGAGTAAGTTGTCGCCGATGTGATTATAGGGAATAAGAAGGTCGTGTTTATGCTTATAGGTAACTGGCTCACCACAAACAGCAGTTTTGACTACAATAAAACACACTCAACCAAATCGCTAACGCAAATCGTTTAGCTCCAATTTAAAAAAAAATTAACAAAATTGATTGCATTAAAACACGACTTTCTGCACCCGATTTTTTGCATAAAATCTGTTTGTATGAGAACGTAAGAATAATTTTAGGTTTTAGTTCCATAATCAAACAGATAACCTTAGGTACTTTATTCAGCGCATTACTGGATGCCACGATAACTCCTACATTTTCCATCGATAACATAGAACGTGCCCGTCAAACCGCACATCACCCTACCAACAAAGTGTCATTCTGTCATTTCTGTGATGAGTGCAGTTTTTTGTTGTGACTTTCTCACAAAGGTTCCGCTAAAAGTTCCAATTAGACTAAAAAATCCACAAAATTCGATAATAAAAATACGAAAAAGCTAAAATTTAATTTTTCCACAATCATTGCGTGTGTTTGCATTGTGAAAATTGTGCGAAAATCACAGTGAAATCATCAATTGAAAAATTTCGGTTTGCGTGACGTTTACTCCCCTTTTTGCATGTCGTGTTTTTTTTTTTCTTTTCATCGTTTTTTTTTTCTGGCTCCATCGTTCTCAGCTTCATATCTTCATAAAAGAAGCACTCAATTGATGGTGCCAATTGGGGGCTTAATCACCTCCAAATCGAGAAAATTTTCTTAAATCCAAAAATAAAGAAAGGAACAAACAAAAAAAAACAAAATATCTCTTGCTTTCGCTTTTGTTTCGGTAAACAATAATAATCATCGCGAGTGCATTTTCAGTGATTGTTCTATGTGGCCATCAGCACTGAGGCGAAGGAACACCGAAAAGGAGCTATCAAAATGGTTCCATTGAAAGATAACATCGATCTAGAGTGTTTTCTCGTAACCAAACACTCGTGGAAGGGTAAATATAAGCGAATTCTATCGATAGGCACCGCCGGTGTGTCTACATACAATCCGGATAAATTCGATCTAACCAATCGCTGGTCTTACTCGGACATTGTCGCCGCAGTGCCAAATAAAGCGTCAAGCGTAAGTTGTGTTGCTGTTACGTCGTGATAGTGTCTAATCGGTTTGTTCCCTTGCATTGCAGATACCAAATGAGTTTGTACTAACCATAAAGAAAGATAAAAAGCTCGACACAATTAAATTCTCCTCCGAGTATCGTAACGATATTCTAAGCTCGATATTGAAGAACTACAAGGAATTTGCTGATAAACCAAAAAATGTTCAAGTGAGAGCTGTTTATTTTTGTGTGCAGTCGAAACATTGTTTTTATTTTGTTTGCTTTCGGTTTCAGATTCAGCGCTTTCAAGCGTACAAATATCATTGGTCTGGCATTAGTTTGCCGACAATGCTGGAGGTTACGCCATGCTCGTTGGATCAACTGGACCCGACGACAAACGAAGTTCTTGCCAGCTACATGTACAAGGATATAGAGGGGATCATAGGTACAATGGTTTCGTTGATGAATGCTTGCTTTTTTTGTTTCACATTTTATGTTTGTAAGGTTGACATTTGCGTGTTTTGTTGTAGAAGGGGTGGATGAGTAAGATGCAGGTGTTAACAAAAAAAAAAACACGTCACAAACGCACGATTACTATGATTCATGCGATAACGTTGGGAAGCAAGCAATTTGCTTTGGCTTATCTGGTGATTGGTTAGGTATTTAGAATGGTTATATGTTAATGACGTTATTCTCGAGAAATATGTAAGCAACAAGTAATGGATATGAAAAGACTGCTATGCGGGTAATTTTGTTTTGGTTATTTTATGACAAGATAAGCATGGCTCAACGTAATTAGATATAGAGCTGGAAACGAAATTAGATAATTAAATTTACGACGGCGTTAATTGTTTGTTGCTGTTTACATGTGTACGTAGTTTGCCGGCGACTCAACAGTCTTCACTTGATATTTATACGAACGAATAAAAATATAAACAGACACTTTACTAAAGTGCAAAAGATATATCTTTTAAATGCCCACCTCTTGAATGGCAATCGTGTTCAATAGAAGTCTAGTGCCTTACGGCGTATCGCATATCCCATCCATGCAGGGCTGTCATCGGTAGTTGCGGGTCTAAACTCACCACTCGCAAGCGTGTCATCATTTGATTTGCATCATTTGTCTCGTCCAGCTTCAAATCGCTAAACCTAAATATTCGTCGTGTGTTATCTTTTCCCTTTTCGAAAAACTTCTTTAAGCAGGAATACAGGACTATGAAGGCGGCATTGTTATGGCATACGGCGGCTTCAGCCGCTTGCATCTGTTCAAGGCCCTTAATCATCATGAAATCGTGCAAAACATAGCCCAACGCTCGGCTCAGTTCTTGGGCATCGACACGAAAATCCTCAAGAGTCAGATCACACTAGAGCAGTTTGAGCGGCAGCGTTTCGGAAAATATAGGTAATTAGATCGTCCGTCTGTTGTTTTGGTCTTGGGTACTGACCACTGACCCTCCCTTCTTAGTGGTGATCAATTTCAAACGTCGATGACTGAGTTCACCGTACAAAAGGTTACACCACGCCACCCGGAGCCAGTGAAGAGAATCCTATGTCTAACAGAGACCACCGTTCTGGAACGTGATCCGCAGACCTACAGTGTAAGTAAAGCCAATTCGCTTTCTGATTTTTTGAGTTGAGAGTTTGTGCTTGTAGGTGTGTACCCTCCGCCCTCTTATTGATGTGTTCGCTCTGGTCCGTGACAAAGACAACATTCAACAGTTTTGTATCGAGTACAAGAACGGCATCGTTCGGAAGTACATCACTAATGACAGGGATTCACTGCTGGCTACGGTATTGGATGCTGTCCGCTCGAGCGGCAATCAAGATGTGCATGTGCGCATTACTAGCACACCGCGTGGCAAGCGGTTTGTACCACTCAACAACTGTGTCGACGAAGAGACTGAATCGAACCTACTGCGTTTGGTTATGAATAACTTTCAGAACCCCCTCCGACGCTACGAGATTCTGGAGAAATTCAACGCAAACATTCCCCACAGTGGTCTCAAGTACAGTGTCACGCAAGATGTAAGTCTGTTGAATGCTTTGGGAGGCGTGGTTCTTTATAGTTTACTCTTGCAGAGTCTTTTTGCGGAGAACAAGGAGAAGCTGATCATGAGTGCCCTGCAGGCCTTAGCACAGAAGGAACTGGACAATCCAACAGCCCAGCTGACAAACCTGGAGCTGGAAGCCATCTTTCACGCACTGACCAGGCTTTTGGCTAGCAAAGTTGGCTATGCAGCATTCACAAATCTGCCGGGGTAAGTTGCTCACTGTAGATTTATTTGAATTCCTAAATATTTTTTGCTTTAACAGTTTCCGTGAGATAATTGGCACAAAAATCGTTGCATCCTTGCGGCGGAAAGACTTGGCTGTCACATACTCGGCCATCGACATGATCAACTCACTTATGCACTCAATGAACGCAGATCACGACCTCAAGCAGGAGCAGTTGAACAAATCATCAATCCTCTCGTCGAAGGGATTTCTGGAGACGCTCCTCAATATGTGGACGAACCATGTGGTAAGTGCAACCACTGTCGTTCTTGTCAAGAGATTGCTAAACACATTGTCTTCAGAGTCACGGCAGCGGTGCTCTTGTTCTGTCTGCAATGCTGGATTTCCTTACATTCGCGCTCTGCGTGCCGTATAGCGAAACAACTGATGGCAAACAGTTTGACGTTCTGCTCGAGCTGGTGGCCGAACGCGGGCGGTATCTTTACAAACTGTTCCAACATCCGTCGCTGGCGATTGTAAAGGGAGCCGGTCTGGTTTTGCGTGCCATCATCGAGGAGGGAGAAGCACCAGTGGCTAAGCAAATGCAAACCCTCGCCCTAGACGAGGCCGCACTATGTCGCCATTTACTTGTAGCCTTATACACGCCGTCAAATGACCCCACGCTGGCCACACATCGACAGCTGTCTCGCCATTTGACAGGCCTATGGATCACCGATAACGATGAGGCAATGGAGCTCTTCAAGAGAATCTTCGTAAGTACTTTGGTCATCGTCTTTCTGATTCGTTTGATACATCGGTTGTGCACATCTAGCCCGCGGGTCTTTTGATGTTCCTGGAAAGTGAGGACACCGTCCCAGACACAGATGTCGAGGAGGACAAACTCAATTTTCGTGATAATCTCAAGTTTGCAATTCAACATTCCAATAAGACGAGGAAAAATGTGATTGGAAAGCATTTAGAGGTTAGTACCCGAAGCACCCTCTTAAGCAATCATTTTGACATGTTTCCACAGGGAATCAAGCATTGGGGCTTGAGTCTAATTGACCAGCAGGAGAATCCGACGCAGGCCCTAAAGAATCGCCCAGTTGTGTTGCGTAATCGACGCCAGAAAAAGAAGACCAGTGATGCCATTGTCAATTTGCCTTATTTTTTCTACAACTTTGCCAAAGATCACAGCCTGCCGAATTTAATTTGGAACCACAAGGTGGGCAACTGCAAAAACAAAAATAATCAAGAGGAAGCATAATTGAAATTCTCTTTCTTTGCAGACACGCGAAGAACTGCGAATGTGCTTGGAGAACGAACTGAGACAGTTTATCAATGACCGTGATCTGGCTGGAACTTTAATCGTAGCATGGAACTACCAGGAGTTTGAAGTACAATACCAGGTGGGAAGCGTTTTTCACAACACTATTGCTTAGATCTTAAGATTTTGTCATTTATTCGACAGTGTTTGGCTGATGAAATCCAAATTGGAGACTATTACATCCGTTTGATCTTGGAGAAGGACGATTGGCCGCAAAATCTTGTTAAAGACCCGTAAGTGTTGAGTCCATCTGTTGGTCAGTAACCTTCCTAAACTATTTCTCCATTTTCAGAGTGGAACTATTCAACGCCTTATATCGACGAGTGCTTTGTCGCAATCGAGTCAACGACGACCAGTTAACAGTGACATCACTGCAAGCTCTGGCCAAAGTGTACAAACGTTACCACCAGGAGATCGGTAAATTCAGTGACATGACATACATCTTGCAGCTAATCGACAGGGTATGTTTGTCAAATTGTTGCCCACAAATTTTGCGACTGTAATCTTCTTTCTCTCGGCAGTGCCTGTCACCATCGCTGCGAGACGCCCTAATTGGCCTGGTTTCATGTTTAGTTTTGGAAAAATCAAACTGCCGAGCACTTGTTGATCATGTGCAATGCCTTGTGGATCTTATAACCCTAGCCCATCTGCATAAAGGTCGGGCGCAACCGAACACCAAGACAAACGTCATTGAGGCTGGGCCCAATATGCAGGCGTACGAGGAAAAGGATTGGTACTACAACATCGAGAAGGAAGGCATGAAACCCGAACGGCAAGGCCCAATTACGTACTCAGAAGTGAGATCGTCCTTCGTGTGTGAGCAAATTTTGAACATTTCCTTCTTTTAGTTGAAAGATCTCTGGAACAAGGGAGTAATCACACCGAAAACTCGCTGTTGGGCCATCGGCATGGACGGCTGGCGGTCACTTCAACAAATTCCTCAACTCAAATGGTGCCTTATCGCCAAGGGAGCTGCGATTCTCAACGAATCGGAGTTAGCCTCGACTGTGCTAGATGTTTTGATTAAGTGCACGAGCTTCTTTCCCAGTCGTACTCAAAATGGGTCAGCTGTGCTCATTCCAGGGCCCAAGTTGTCGCGAAAGTTGTCTGAGTTTATTTGCCTGCCGCACATCGTGCAAGTGTGCCTGACACATGATCCTGGTTTGCTGGAAAGGGTTGCGACATTGCTTTGCCAAATTATGGAGGTAAGGATGGATTTCGAAAGTCCTGTGAATTTCTTTCAACGGTTTAAATGTATTTTAGGATAATCCGGAAATGCCGAAGGTGTACCTGACGGGGGTGTTCTACTTTATGCTGATGTATACTGGCAGTAACATTCTGCCGATCACCAAGTTCTTGAAGATGACGCACATGAAGCAGGGATTCAGAAGTGAAGAGGTACAGTATGAGGGGCATTAACGAGAGGACGGTCTTTTAATGTGTTTATTTCAGACATCACAATCGGGAATCATGCATCGCAGCATACTTGGCCAACTGCTGCCAGAGGCTATGGTTTGTTTCCTCGAGAACTACAGCGCGGAGAAGTTTGCAGAGATCTTCTTGGGCGAGTTTGACACACCAGAGGTCATCTGGAGCTCAGAAATGCGACGACTGCTGATCGAGAAGATCTCGGCGCACATAGCTGACTTCACGCCACGGCTAAGGGGACACACGATGGCCAGGTATCCTTACCTTGCAATCCCTGTCATAAGCTACCCGCAGTTGGAGAACGAGCTCTTCTGTCATATTTACTACCTGCGGCATCTGTGTGACACGCAAAAGTTCCCCAATTGGCCCATTTCCGATCCAGTGCAGTTGCTGAAGCACACGCTGGACGCATGGCGCAAGGAAGTCGAAAAGAAGCCGCCACAAATGACGATACAACAGGCATATGCAGACCTAGGAATTGATGTCACCAAGAATCAGAAACCCGACGAGTCGGTGATCAGAAAGAGCTACTACCGCCTGGCCCAGATGTATCATCCGGATAAAAATCCCAAAGGAAGGGTAAGTACATGCGAATGTTGGGGGGAGAAGCTACAATGGCGTCTATTCCTTTAGGAAATCTTCGAAAAAGTCAACCAAGCCTACGAGTTCCTGTGCTCTCGCTCGGTGTGGAGTTCTGGTGGCCCAGATCCCAAGAATATCGTCCTCATCTTGAGGACACAGAGCATCCTGTTCGATAGGTATCCCGACGGTGAGTCTGAGCAACACAAATCCATCCTCATTAAGCTGACTTTTCTGTGTATGCTTTCAGTTCTTCGACCGTACAAGTATGCTGGCTACCCACAACTCATAAAGACAATCCGCTTGGAAACAAAGGACGACCAGCTCTTCTCCAAGGAAGTTGAATTGCTAACAGCATCGTCAGAGCTGTGCTACCACACGGTGCACTGTTCTGCTCTCAACGCAGAAGAACTGCGCCGCGAAGAAGGCATAGAGGCCCTCCTCGAAGCGTACACTCGATGTGTATCCATCATGGGTGTGGATTCAAAGCCGGAATCTCTGCATTACCAGGTCATTTCGAATGTGACCAAGTGCTTCGAGGTGGCCTGCAAGTTTGAGAACTGCAAACAGAAGATCATTCAGCTACCGCAACTGCTGTCTGATGTCTGTCGAGTTGTCTACTTTAAGGTATGTAGCGTGACTGTGTGTGTACCAACAGATCTTTAAAATATGTCTCTATCACCCATCCAGCACACCCTCTCTGTCAGTTTGGTGACGAGTTTAGCGGCCAACAACTATGAGCTGCAATGCGATCTAGTCCGCAACGGGGTCCTGTGGTCGCTGCTGCTCTTCTGCTTTGAGTACGACTACACTTTGGACGAGAGTGGTGTCGAGGCCAGTGATAAAACCAACCAGCAGCAAGTAGCAAATAACTTGGCCAAGATGGCTGTACTTGCCTGTATAGCTCTGTCCGGCTACGGACTTGATCCAGTTGAAGCAACAAAGCCGCCGAATAGCACAGAAACACCACCACAACAAACAACACCACCACCGCCATCATCATCATCGGCGACGGCATTGGCTACCACGTCGAGAACATCGCCAACGTCATCGTATACACAAAACGCTCACAATGTAATTGCCTCGAAGCAGTTGGCCATAACTGACAGCAGCGCTTCGATAGTGAAGCAGGATTCGGCTGACAAGAAGTCGTTGAGCGACACCGATCTTGGCCCTGCGACTGAGACGGAGAAGGAGAACGTTGTCAATAAGCAGAAATATGTGATAAATAGCGAAGCGAAAAACGTCATTATCAAGCAGATACTTGACAGGCTACTGACGGCATACATTGCCAATAAGCTGGCCAAAAGTCGAGCTAGTGATGTGAGTTTGCAATGAAACTTGTTTACCGCGTCAGATGTTGAAACGTTAATTTCGCAGGTTCTGAAGATATTGACGTCAAATACGAGAAATCCCTACTTGATCTGGGACAATGGCACCCGAGCGCAGCTGATGGACTTTCTCGAGCAGCAACGCACACAATCCACCAAGGAGTCGTACGAAGATATTGCGATGGTGCACGAAGTAGCAGCTGACTTTGAATTCGATGCCCACAAGTAAGTAGAGCATACATTTGTGCGAACTGTTTGATTGTCCTCTTGTTTCCATGCACATTAAATGAGTCTGGCCATTTATTTGTCTTAACTGTTCGTTCCTTTGCAGAGACGAGCTACAAATCGGCGGCGTATTCATCAAGATCTACAACGAAATGCCCACATTCCCGATAGTGAATCCCAAATCGTTCATCATTGACCTCCTTGAGTATCTGAAGCAATCCTACCAATTCCTTACATCGAGCAAAAAGAGCACAGCAATAGTTAACAACACCACGCTCGATGGTATCCTACAACCAACACTCGCTCCCAACCATCCACAGCTGCAGGACAAAAAAGGCACAACCATCGACGATGTGCTGAACGCGTACAATCGATCGAAGCATCGCAAAAAGATCGAAACAAACTCCAACGATCTGCAGGCGAAGAGTAAGTACAAATATAGCTTTGAAACCGATTCGAAAATAGAAGCACACACAATTATGGTTCTGCGAGCGCTAATATCTGTGATAAAAACCAACGCCGAAGTGGATATCCAGTGTATCGGTCACTTTGACATGATCTTTGGCTTCCTAGCCAATAACATCTTCAGTGAGGTGAGTTGCAGAACGCAAAACGTGCAGTTTTCCAAAACTTATGCTGTTCCCCTTTAGAGTACGTTGGTGAAGACAGTGGCCCTCGAGGTGGTAGCACTTGTTTCACGCAACAAGGAGTGCGTAAGTGAGATAGCTGCCTGTGAGATTCTTGGTAGTTTTCTGGTCGCGCTACGTGATCCAGATCTGCTAGCCAGTCAAGTTAAAGTACTCGAAACACTGTCCGGACTGATGAACGTACAGGAAATGATCAAGGAAGCGCAGAACAAAGGCGCAGTCATCTACCTCCTCGATATGTTTTGCAATTCGCGAAATCCACAAATACGCGAACTTTGCGCTGAGATCATGTCCAAGATGACGGCCGATCGGTTAAGTGGACCAAAAGTAAGCCAAGTTGTTATACAGAGAATCCTTAAAAAAAAAATATTACCCTCTTTGTGCAGGTTCGTATTACAATTTGTAAATTCCTCCCGCCGTTATTTGTTGATGCGATGATTGAATCCCCACAAACATCTGTCCAACTGTTCGAATCAATTCACGAGCATCCCGAGCTGATTTGGAACGATAAAACTCGAAATCGGGTGTGTGATGCTGTTGCGGATATGTGTGAAGGGTGGGTGGTGGTATTTATTGCATTTGAGACGGAGCGTGATGTTGTTTTCTTTTTGTTTAATTTTGCAGATTCTACAAAACCCAAAAAGTCAATTCGCGAATTCTGTGGAAAGATCCAGAAATCCTCAAAGACATTGTCACCAATGAAGTTGTCGTTGCTGGAGTCTATCTGCGGCTGTTTGTCAGTAATCCAGCGTGGACGCTACGCAAACCAAAGCAATTTTTGTCTGATTTGTTAGACTTTGTTGTGGATCAGATTAGTAAAAGTTCGTCCGAGGTAAGTTGAATTAATTCGCAGCTAAATTTCATCAACGAAAAATGCGTTGCACGTATCCTGCCAACGGAAGGCATTGATATTTCATATAAATCTGATAACTGAGTCCATATTCCACTCAGTTAAGCGAAAAAAACCATCATGAATGGAGATGAGTCCCACGTTGGGCGCCATTTTGATACCCATGATTTAGCTTTAAATGCGGTATCGTACTTGCAGCCCCATAACTGAAAAAAACACTCAAAATTGTCTCATTTTCCCCTGAAACTGTAGCCTTTTTATGTAACCAAGTTACTTTTGATGTATTTTGCAGAAGGACGTTCTTGATCTGTCCACAACCGCCCTCGTTGAACTTCTCCGATCTCAGCCCAATTTAGCCGATGATATACCTGTTCTTGGTCACATACCAAAACTGTTCAATTTGTTGACCGTTCAACCAAAAAATACGTTGTCAGTATTACACCAGTTATCGTTATCAGAGGTGAGTGATGAATTTCAAGCGCGACCATCTTCTAAATCACAATTCATTTTAGTTCTGCGTGAGTGCAGTTTCGCAAACAGAATGCATTCTGCCACTGAAAAAGTGCATGGAATACCACAGGGATTGCATTGAGAAAGCGTGCGAGACTCTAAGTCGTCTCTTCAAATACCAGCATGTAAGTTGACAAAATACAAACATTTCCCAAACACCTCCTCTATGATGTACTACTCCCTGCTAGGACTCGTTAATCAGTCAATCATTGGAAGTGAACTTAATACCTTTCCTGCTCACCTTGCTAGAGAGCCGCCTAGAATTCATTGATAATCCCTCGACTGTGAAAGCGCAAATTGTGGCCGCCCTTAAGGGCATGACACACAATTTGAACTACGGCGATCGTGTTACTCAGATTCTACTGAAACACCCCGTGTGGGCAGAATTCAAAGATCAACGCCATGATCTCTTCATTACCGACACCAATGTTCGAGGCTATCTCACTGGTAAGTTTGGGATGTTTCCTTTCAAGGAAACAAACTTTCAACGCATCTGTTCTTTTTAGGTATCAATCCAACAGCTGGCTATCTAACGCAAGGACCTGCCCAAAACGTTGAAGTTCTAACATCACCACCGCCAATTGATCGCGACGATCCGTCAGCAAGGCCTTCTGAATAATATTTAAAACTGCACCCTGTTACCACTGGAATAGATAGATATTTAGAATTTGTAATGTTTATTTTTTAGACATTTAAGAAGAGATGTCCGTTCGGCGTATATATGAACGAAGGAAATCTCTGAACTTTTGAAATCCCCTCTCTTATAACTAACTAGATGGCAGACAAATGTTTTTGCTAAACCTTTTGTTTCGTAAAATAATGAACATTCTGTGCGCGCTCAGACATTTATTCCTTTTTTTAATATATTATTCTGTTATTGATTATTTAGTACTATTTAACAAAAAACACCCAAGACTTTCATTTCGCTTTGTATATAATATGAGTAATTAAAGAGAACAATAGATTATCCCAACTGAAGAAATCGTAGAGCATTGTATTGAAATGGATTTATTAATAATTTTGTTTTCTGTAGCACTGTATGAGATAATAATCTACTTACATAAAATCATTTTTATATTTGTATGCATATTGTATTGAGCAAAAAAAAAAAACAAAAAACAAAAAAAAAGCAGCAATGAAATAAAAACAAGAAAAATTGAAACGTATTTATAAAATTAAAATACAAAAAAAAGGTGTCTTTGAAATAATTGACGTTTCGTGGCATGACGCAGTGCCTATGGAGCAACTGACATATGAACGAGTTGGATTTGTTGATGCAAAACGCGCATTAACTGTTTGGCGTTAAATCATTCATGAGGAGCCAAAGTTTGGCTTTCGTATCGTTCTAAGCAATTTCAACAGATCAAAGTTCCAACGATAGGAATGGTTCCCTGCTGATGGCGATGGGCCCGATATAGTGCTTGGGGTGCGGTTCTGTAAAAAACGACACGAAAATCACTTTCGCATATAAAAAAAACGAAAGTAATCACGTGAAAGCGAAAATTTGCTTCATGTAACTGCTTTCGTTTTTTTCTTCTCGTTCGCAAGGGTTTAAGAAACAGTGTGGCAAAAGTAGAGGTTTGAGAAGCTGTAGGTATCATATATGTTGTTTTGATGACTCGGCTAAGTACAAAAAAATTACAATATTTTAAATAATTTCATTCTTATAGGAGTCAACAAGAACACAAACGCAACAAAATATCATGATCGAGTGGATGCAGAAGTATCACTTCCTATCAAAAAGTACGCAAGACAATGCTCAGGGAAGAGATAAATCCGCAAAAAATATGCTAACAATTGTTTAAAACATTAAATGAAAGCATTGAAACTAAAAAAATAATATAAACATCATATTCAATGCACATGAAGTTAATAAACAAATCTTTCATCCGGCAGCGTAAGAGGATCCGAACAATTTTTTTCGTTTTTTTTTTTAATTTACACAATCATCACTATTGCTTCTTACTGATAAATAATTCGCCACAACGTTTTTTGTGAAATACAAATTAGTAACTAATAAAGTAACCAAAGTTAATGGGAAATGTCAAACAATTATCATTCTTTGTATTCCTTTCGCATGAAACGAAAATGTCTTTCGTTTTTGGAGTCACATGAAGCAAAGAAAACAAATTTCCTTTCGTTTTCGAAGTTACAGGAAGCAAAACGTTCGTTTAACCGAAAACGATTGAACGTTTTCATCTTACAGAATCCCACCCTGGGGGCCAACTTTGTAATTCGATTCAACTTTCGATTCTATTCGAAAGTTGCTCCGATTCTACTTTCCAAGAGAACTGTTCTATTTGAAACTAGAATCGGACCTATTTTCGAATAGAATTGAAAGTATAATCAAATTACATTTGGCCACCTGGTTTCTTGTGATGTTCTCACAACCCCGATCAACCTAACCTAGTCAACCGTTCTTTCTTACCCCAGCAATAAAGACCTCTCTTTGAGGCAAAGTGATGAAAAACGGCTGCCGAAAATTAACGACGGAGTCCAATTTCGTGAATGAATACCTAAATCTTGTAGCTTAGTTTTATACTGACCTGGCGTGTCGTCTGAGAAGCAAACTTAATACATTTAAGAAAAACCAAATGTACATAACAGTTGGGCATAGAGTAACAGAACAAAGTCAATAAAATAAACCTTTCTGATCAAAGCAGATGAATCATCCTCCTAATATATATTTGCTTGTTCTTCTTTGGATTGTTCTAACCATTGATAAACCATCCTGAGACCCCAAACTCGCAATCCTCTTGCCGCTGCCCCCTAATTTTTTTTTCAGAAATCTGGCAGTTGGACCATGTCAATCAGAATCCGTTTGACATTCAAAAACATACAAAAAAAAAGTTTCCTCAAAATGTTCCTAGACTTGTGAGTTTCGCCCGAACAATAAACCACCCGAAACATTGACATTTCTTTTTTCGCTTTTTATGAGTTCCGGGCGAAAAATTGTTGATATTCGAAAAAAAATTCCGCTTATTGGCAGCACTGTTTCAGGCGAAATATACTGCAATTTACAACATATATTTTCCATTCCGTTTTTAGAGGAAGAAAATTTTTGTTAATTTTCGAGCAAAACTAGCAATAGCTTTTAAACTTTCCGGCGTACAGCATTTCGCCAGGTGAAGTGTTTTCCGGGCGAAACTCACAATAAAGCTGACCATTTTATGGACCATGTGCAGTTATCTGAGTAGTTGCTGGAAAACAAACGATTTGGCACCAGGCGGGGAAATAAAAAGAAACCCAATTCGACAAAAAAGTAATTTGTTTTATACCTTTATTAAGATGATCTAACACATGTGATTTCCTTTTACATACAAACATGGTTTTAAATGTTATATAATTTTTGCTTTGTTATATTTATACGATTTTTTGTTTTCTTTGGTTTTTTTTGTTTTCTTGAAAAGTTTAGTTCTTTTTGTTTTAGATTTATTTTTATAAATAACATATAATTTCATTTTTATTTCATAAAAATTTGATATTTGGTATGTTTTTAGTTTTAATCTATTTTTTGTTTTGTTTTTCTTCATTACTTTTCTTGTTTAAATTATTACTTTGCATAGATGGAATTCATTTTCATGTTTGATTTTATTACTTATATAAATGTAAGTCCACAGTACCATTTTGAAAGAGAAAACAAGTTAGGAAAATGTATTATGTTTGTTTTTCTTCGTGTTTTGTGTACAAAAGTTTGTTTTTCTTATTTATTTTATTAAAATGTATATTTTTCTTTCTTTTCGTAAATTTAACAATTTATTTGGGAAATAAATTTAAAATTAAAAATATTTGGTAGACTAGACGATTTTTGTTAATTTACTTTTAAAAATTATAAAATAGCGCGATTACATAGTATGCTTATCGTGTCGAGAAAAAAAAATCATAAAATTGTTTGGGAAAAATATCGTATTTCATTGGAAAACTTATCCATCTCAATGAACACATGATTCTATATTAATAAATATTTATGCTTGTCAATTTATTCTCAAGTTTAAAACTAAATGCGAAAAGAACTACACCCAATTTGTATTTATTTTCTTTTAAATTAATAATGTGTACATATAATACAATTAGCGTTTTTTTTAGTATATTGGCTTTAGTTTCTTTTTTTGTTTGAAGAAGTATTATTTTCAAGATTTTATTACTTTTTTTCTTGCAAAAAGGCATAAACTAAGCTATGCACACAACATTTTTACAATTTTTGTTTTCATTTGAAATTTGTTATCCTTACATGTCCATCGTTACAATTATTTTTCTTTTTTTGGTTTTTTATTTGTTCGCAACGAAAAAAAGAACAAACAAATTAGAACGAATAAAATTAATATACTTTTCGTCTACCTATGTGTATATAATATTTTTATATTTTTTTCAATTCAAATAGTTGTATGGTATTTGCTGCAGTAATTATAATTTATTTGTTTAATAAATATTTATAATCAATTACATTACGCACTATTTTAATTTTGTTTTTGAAGTTTCGCTTTACGTTTAGTTTTACAGTTTATATTAGAATGGTTCTGGTAGTTTAATATATATTTATAATTTATTTTCCACTTTGTTTTTGTTTTCTATATTTTAAAAAGTTCACAAAGTGTGTGGGGAAAATTATTCTTAGAAAAATATTAGGTTGGCATTTTATAAATATTTTTTGTTTGTTTTTATTTTTATTTCATTTTTTAAATTACATTTTGTGTGTGTGTGTATTTGTGTTTTATTTTTAAGTTTAGTGAGATAGCATGAATGACTTATTTAGTTTTAATGAGAGAAAGAGAGATAGAAAGTTTTGTTGGCGATGTTGTTTGTTCGTGTTTTTGTGTGTCAGTTGCATAAAAAATAATCTACCTATGTATAGTTCATTAAAATGATTATACAAATTGTTTCTGTGTTTATGTGCGATGGGGAGGAAGGCATGCAGATAAAAAATAAAGTGGAAGGGGGAAATCTTTCAAGCTTTAATAAGGGTTTGGTATTCCTATTTCAGTAGAAGCAAAAAATCTGGGTCTGAATCATGGTATCCTTGAACAAGTTAGCAACCATTACCAAAGCTCAAAACCAGCGACCAAACGAGCAAATTAAAATATAGCTGCGCTTTTTATTTATGACCCTTTCAATCATTTTGTCTCAAAGAAGTTACTGACACTGACTTAAAAATAAAGTGAAATATTTGTCGTTTTCGTTTACGACAAACGTCAACGGGTATAAATAGGGACAGCACAAATTTCACATAGAGATGTTTTTAGGAATGCGCCTATATTTTAATTGGACTTTTATTTACTCGCATTTTGCATGCCATTTGTGTAATCGAAATCGCAACATTTCAACCTCTTACGTTTCCCCATATTAGCGACTGCGGAAAGCGGATCAACAAAAGAACAGGGCCCTATATGACTGTCATGTGGAACACAACATTTGGGCGACTGCCTGGTAAAATAACTTCTATTACTAACATGTCAATAAAACATTCTTCCTCCCCTACATATCCACGAAAACATTTTTGTTCAAACAACCGATTATTTATGCGTGTTTTAACTTTTTTGTTTGTTTATTCAAGGTGTTTAAAGTATGACTTATGCTCAAATATTTTTTTTATAAGTAAAAAATATACATATAAGAATATTATAACATTATTTAAAAAAAAAAAATGGTCAATGCAATGTTTACATTTTTTCTATCAATTAAAATGTTTGTATGTTTTGTGCAAGAAATGTTCTTTTCTGTTTGAATGAGCGTTTATCTATTTGTAAAAATTAGACTTATAAATGTAATTGGTTAAATTAAAACGGGAATTTAAACAAAACTTTAGAAATTACATCATTTGCTGTTATGTTCTCCATTTTTATTCGAATTTTGTTAATGATAAGCTCTTGTGTAGTGATTTCTTGATGTTGATTTTATTCATTTTTGTTTGTACTCTCCAGATCAAATGCCCAGAAGTTATTTTTAACAGAGGGGAAACCAGAAAACAGTTGGAACGTTTTTATATCTTGTACAGGATAAATGCGTTTGGTTTTAATTGGATTGTGTCGGTGTGCTGTTTTCTCTATGATTGATTGCGATGGAAAACAGGGAGCTATTCTAAAAAGGCTAACAAGATTTTTTAAAAGTTAATAGTCTGACCTGTGTGTAAACTAGAGAGAATGCCATTGTAGAGAGAGGGTGAGAGCCATATGTCCCATTTTTAATTTAAGCCATAATTGCTTCCAGTACCAAATTACATTTTTTTAACTTTCAAAATGACGATCTTCAACTGTCGCAAACCACAAAATATTTTAGAGAGTTTATTTGGGTTAAGCATTACAACTATTACTTCGTAGTCCTTAACTCCTTATCACGAAATGACCTAAACAGTCTCTTATATGTCAATACTGGTCGAATGTGTTTGCCGAAAGGCTGACGAATAACAACTGACCAATCCCTTCAATATTGAATTGATTACTGTGACATATAAAGCTGCCTAAGGACTCACTTTGGAGATTAAACAGGACATTTTGTGACAAATAACTTTAGAACCACATCGAACAGGAGCTACTATTGAAAGCAGGCTTTGTTTTTGCTTCTGTTAAGTGACTAAAAAGACAATAAGCGACATGCTCTATTTGAAAAGCTTAGCTATATTCGATGAAGATAATTTGAATCTTATTCGAGCCGCTTGTATATTCTTCTGCGGTTCTGACTACATCTCAATCAACTCGCAAAACCACATTCTAAGTGCAAACTCATGCAGAGAAATAGCTTCTCAAAAATCGAACACACAATTACAAAATTTAACCCAAACAAATGAAAGATAACCTTTTTTTATGGAGGAGTTGACAATGTTTTATTTAAGATATTAATTCAATTTGTTCTTTCACTTAAAGTTACATTTCTAAATTCTGTGTTATAGATGTAATTTAGAATATAAATCTCCTCTAAGCTAAATCTGTTCAATTCTAATGTTTAATGAGCTTCTCACATCTGTATATATTTTGTTTAAATATTTTACAAAAATCTTTCTTTGTCGATAAATATAATAAATAATAATAAATATATTTCTTGTGTGTGTTTTTGTTTTTATCATTTAATTTCCTGGTCTATTTTGTTATATGAGAGGGGTTATGTTTGCGTAAGTATAGTCTGTGTTTTAGGTAGTTTTATTGGCACAAAATAGTCCGCAGTTGTAGTTAGTAATTTGTTTTAAATTTTTTTAGTGCGCCACTACTTTTTTTGTTTTGATTGTTGTAGGTATATATTTTTTTTGTTTAATCATTTGAACTGACCACACAGTGCACAGAGAGAAAGGACAGATTCATAGAATCACACAAATTTGAAAACAACACAATGTAAAAGAATAGTGAAACATTTTTAGTTTTAGTCATATTTACATTTATGCGATATATTTTGGTGGTAGAGGGATTTTTCTGTTGTATTTTATAATTTATGCTGTAATTTAACAAATAGTGGTAAGATAATGTAAATTAAAACGCGCTTTTGTATATTGATATTGCGATAAGAAGTTTAAAATAAAAATCCTTTTCATAACTAGGAATGTTTTAAATGCAAGGTTTCTTGTTAAAAAATATTTTTAATTTAAGAAACAGAGTTTACAAAAAAAAAAAAATAGTATACGTAAAATATTGTTAGATTTCCTTTCTGATCGATTTTATTGTTTATTTAGTTCTTTACACACTCTTATAGTATACTGATCTATTGCAAAAAATAGGAAAAACCAGTAGCGACCTGTGTGTTTATGATAATTTTTCAATTAAATTAAGCAATAAAGTACAAATTAGATTGGCAGGCGTCTGTCGTTGACCTACATTTAGTGATTTCGAAGAGAGGTAGCTGTACAATTCCACTTTCTTAAGTGCATGGTGACAGATCGAATATTAACTGCCAGCTGAATAATGTGTCATTTATTATGTGCGAAGCCTCTTGTTGGGCGCCATTTTATAGGATTACACCAAAAGTTGTATGTAACCGACAATTGCCATCCTCTTTTAGTTGAAAATAATACAATACTAATTAAATGTTTGGAAAATAATCGGAAACTTAATATTTACAACGTTGTCCATCTTAATGTTTCACATCTCATTTGAAACATTCAGCTCGAATCGTGAGGTACTTTCATAAGTTATAAATAATCAAGTTTCCACTAGTTAATCTAAATAGTGCGTAAAACAGTTGTTTTTGGTTTGTACAAATATTATATATTTAGTTTGGGTAAGAATTTCGGGCACTATTTGATTGCAGGGAACGTTTACTGCTATCCAAAATAGGACTCAGTGCTAAAAACGTATAAAAAGGATAAGTATTCGATTCATAAATCGCTTTTTGCGAATTCAGTGTCTTGCGTTGGGCGCCACTCTATATTGAACTGCTGAAACTCATAAGAGTTGCCCAAAAACTACACCCAGGTATATACCCGTAGATTTTGCCAACAATAACTAACTGTCAGCTTACAAAATGGGCGCCAAACTTTGCGGACATTTTTTACCCAACAATCAATTGTTCAAGAATAAGATCACAGTCATTTAGTGTGTTATAAAGTCCTACAACAACCATCAACGCTTATTGCTGAGACTTAGGGTCAATCAAAATGACAAGGGACGATGCAATGACGTAAGTTACTGTGACTCTTTCACGAATTGATACAAATCAAAGGAAAGTGCGTGAGTTTATATTAACGACAAAATCTACAGCAACTATAAATCGAAACTCTCGCTAAAAAATGCTCCAAGGCTATAGACACATTGCCCAAAAACTCCCAATGAACTTGCAGAAAGAGTTCCTTATCAAGCCATTAGGTGGGTGCGCGCACGTAGCAATAATTTATGTGCGTCGTTAATTTTTTTAAAGCAGTTTGTTTTTTAAATACGCTCTTGGGTGCGCTATTGTTGACATACATTTTAAATCATCGCATACAAGCTACATTTTACCTCTTTACAATTTTTGTGCGATTGTTAAGTTGTGGTTCTTAAAAGACACATGTGCAAACAACTTAATATTTAATACCTCTCTTCGAAATCAAACGAACCAGCCAGCGCGTAACTAGAACAGACAGCCTGCACATTTTGTTTTATTATCATTATTCATTATCACCTTTGGATTTTTTTTACATTATTATCATTGTTATTAAACTATTAAACAAAACAAAATAATAATACAACTTAAAAACTAAATAAAAATATATATAAAAATTCGTTTTAAATTAAAATAAGAAAATACATATATTCGAAATAATAAAAAAAAAATACGTATGCGTGATGTGCGTTATCGTTTCCATTTTCTTTTAGAAAATTTGTCATGTTGAATAAGATTGTTTGTTAAAAACAGAACTTGTGCGCGAATTGTTTTTTCGTTTTCTGTTTTCCAGAAAACCTAAACAAAATTAGCAGAAAATAATATAGATTCCTTTAAAAAAATATAAAAAAAAATAGAAAAATCCTCACGTTTTTGTATGGCATGTTTGGTGAATTTTTTCGATTTGAATAGCAAACGTGAAAATTTAGTTTTGTATAATATAATAATATATAGAGTAGGTCAGATACCTATTATGCGTATTTTGCTTTTAAATAATTTAATAAAATATTTGTCAATAAAATTATAATACAAAGAGAATACAAGTCGACATTATTAATTAGAATTGGTTGTGGGTGGTGTTTAAAACTTATTTTTTTGTTTTGTTTTTTAGTTGTTCTTTTGTATGGCATAATATTTATGTTTTAACAAGTTTGTTTTTATCCTTTTTTTTTTCGTTTTTCTTCTTTTTTTTTTAAATAATAGTAATTACTAATTAAATATTATATTAATCCTTAGAGTTAAGTTTTTTTTTTTGTTTTCTTGTTTAAATTAGAAAATGTTTGTTTTTAATTTTTTTGTTGTTTGTAAAATTTGCATTATATTATCATAATAATAATAATAATAAATAACAACAACAATAATTATTATTGTTATTATATAAATTATTATAAATTATAAATATTACTTGTTGTGTTTGTTGGTTTTGTGCCATTGTCTAGTAGAGACCACATCCTCGCAGGTTATTTGCAATAATTACATCGGTGACTGCATCGAATACAAATTGAATATTGTTTGTATCTGTGGCGCACGTCATGTGGCAGTAAATTTCTTTTGAGGTTGATTTGTTTTTCGCTTCGAATTGAGCTTGAATGTATGCGGCTGCTTCACCGTACTCTTGTCCGCCTTAAATAGTATAACAAATTGATATTAAATTTGAAAACATGATTATTTGTGTAGTTTTATTTTTACCTGTGTACTCTGGGAAACAGATTGTCAATGGGCTCTTTCGGATCTTTTCTTCGAATAAATCCTTTTTGTTTAAGAATAAAATTATCGAGGTATCCGTAAACCATTTGTTGTTACAGATGGAATCGAAAAGTTTCAGTGACTCTTGCATTCGGTTCTGAAATTAAATCGAAGGGGAAATATTTGAGCGACAGTAAATCGTTGAGATTTGTTTGTATATAAAACAAAAACATAGCTTGAAAAATAAATTCGAACAAAGTACATAAATGTAGAGAGATCTGAAAGCTGATCTGACTCGTTATAGGGGTATTTAATATATTTAAGGATTTTAACAGCAACGAAAAAGAAACAATACAATAGAATACAATGGAAACAATCAAAGAATTCATTTTGGACTGTGCAACTGATATTGGTTTGTTAACTCTTTGAAGTCTGTTGGATTCGATATAAAATTCTAGCTGTGAGCCCCATTTCTTACTGCTCAGGAAGACCTTGTTAGTGCCTTCTATTTAGTTGTTGCGTCAGGTAGCCTGAGGACACCAACTATCTGGACTGCAGTGGAGATTACTCTCTGGGTATTTACTAAAATCCAGAATCGAGATTAAAGCATGCAACACTATTGACCCATTTCCTATGAGCGTTGTAAGTCGTTGAACTAAGTATTACTCGCGTGGATCTTCATAGGTTCTTATAAAAGTCAAAGGACCTCAGCTCTAGCTTCTCACGACTATTATTTTTGTGTGATTAATTTTTGTGATGAATTGACGGTATCACTTCCTGTCTGAAAGGCTAATGCAGCAATTCATACTTTCCGAATGGAAAAGCCTCGGAGCACTAAGCTGTCTATAACACAAATCATCTCATACAGTAAGGAGAGATGAAAACTGGTATTATTCGCAGCTGAACTTGTTGGCAAATCAGCCGATTAGAAAGATGCTGTTCGTCTGATTAGAATTTAAATGAGAACTGTAATTAGATTCCATGGGATTCGACTTAAGCCAATTAGTTCGAATTGTATGGCATTAGTAACCATTGATAGACACTTAACTGAACTAAGTAAATTTTCGTCCATTTTTGACTCTAGCCTGGGATTAAAAGGGCTTCATAATCCCATTATGGTTAATCGTTTACTGTCGTACTAGACAAATTGAAAACCTACGATGATAAAAACGATTCCTTGCACCCTGAACTTGGAAAGGCTACATTTTAAATTCCGGCACTTTAAATTGAACTGTAAAAGAAGGAAACAAATTTTAAAAAAAGGATCCAACAGTTTAACACTTACCGTAGTTTCGTCTTCGTGTAAAACCTGATCGTATTCAGACATAGCTACACAAAAAATGATCGCGGTAACATCTTCGAAGCAATGGATCCATTTCTTTCGCTCAGAACGTTGCCCACCGACATCAAATAATCTAAAACGAGTAAAATTGATTTATCCGCATAGCGAAATTATAATATGTTTGATACTCACTTAAAATTAAGGTTTTTGAAGGAAAAGTGCACTTCAACAATACCAGTTGTTTTGACACGAGTGCGCAATATATCCTGTTCGGTTGGCTGGTAATCCTTTGCACCTAACCGATCCAAGTCGTCAAGGAAACTGTAATTAAGAGATGACAACAAAGCAAATTAATTAGTAAATAGATTTCTAAAGATTAAATTGCAATTAAACTCGGCGGCAAGACTCTAGGGACCGAATGAAGGAGAAGAACATTGAAATAGGAAGACATCGGCCCCCACAACTTGCAAAAGGGATGCTGACAACGCAATGGAATTTCTGACATATGATGCCTTTCAAATAAGACATAGTCTATAAATAGATGTACGAAATCCCTTCAACAAAACATCAATATTTCGAAAATTACTGCTGCTGTCACAACATCTTTCAAACAGAAAACATTCCTAATTGGTTCTAAACGACCGACGTTGGTATGTATGCTTTGCGTGCGAGAGTGGGCTGCTAAAAGGTTTCTGCCATTGATAGGGTTTGGTGGTGCGCCTTTGTTTTTGTTGAATCCTTTTTGTGTTGCTGTCGCAAATCAATTTGTTATTTCCGTTCAATAAGCAGCAAAGCTCTTGTCTTTTAATAAACGACAAGAAGCCTTTTCGCGTGTGTTTCTCTTTCTCTCTCGTCTTGAAGGGATCCTAATACGCTATGTGAACTTGTTATTTTCTTTACGATGGCAATATAGGTTTCAACCGAAACAAAAATCCTCATTTCGATAGAAAATTGATTCGCATTTCGAAATGATTTCCCAATCTCTCGCACATGAACAAAGGACACTACGGTTGGTATTTTTAGAATGACCTATCGCTTAATATGCCCGTTTTATTTGCACAGAATGACTAAAAATTGCACTTTCAATTGGAAGCCGTTTTAATTGATTTTGTTTGTCCTGCTTTTGAGAGCCATGGGGACAGCAGATGCACCGCGACAGGACATCTAATCGATTGGATTTTTCAGTGGTTATAGGAAATAGGGATATTTTAAGGGAAATGTAACATAACCTTAACCTTAAGTGAAGAAACAAAATGAAGTAAATAAGTACGAGGAGGACCTACACAATCTTCTTTTAATCAAAATGCTGGGTAGGGTACACCATTGCTTAGCGGCACTCGGGGGTATTGTTTATTTTGCAGTCACATTGTTAAGCCCTAAAGGAATGAAAGGAGCATTTATTTTGTTTGGGTTTTATGGAGCCCTGTAGAGATCTTTTTATTTTTGGTATATTTTTGTGAGGAGGGGTTATTCAAGGTATGTCTTTCATATTCAATGTCATACTATATAGAGTTTCAATGGAGGAGGCGAATTCTAAGAAAGTATAGCATATAATTATCGAAGGGAATACCTTGGAATTAATTTTTAACCACCTTGGCGGCGAGGAGGTTCTTTGTTTTAGAAATATACACAAGTTGAAAATTAATTACGCGTCTGAGCTGAGGTGCGCATTTTAATGGTTCTTTTGAAGTTTGTCAAAAGTAACATATCGAGAGGATGCGAAACAACGAGTTGAACTTCAGCAACAAAGAGAAAAAGTTGATTTGTTAAATACAAGACAGGGTGTACCTTCAGTTGCGACATAGCCACTTCTTTCGTAAGATGTTAAACAAATTAAACCCTGCCTCAGAAGAAGAATAACAAATTAATTTTGCAAATGTCATCGGTTATCGATTTATGATGTGCAAATCTGTCGCTCCTGCTACACAATGAAAGGGTAATTTAATACACCGCCTTTCTATGCTTTCTATGCAAAAAATCGAGCAAAAATCAATCCGCTGGACATGCATGTGTGGTTAGAGACGATTGTTTAATCTAGCATGCCGTGATTCGTTGTTCTTTGGAATACTATTTCATTCAAAATGACTACTGACTAAGGACAACAAATGATCGAATTGAAATGAACATAATAACAGTCAATTGTCCGAGTGGGTGACGTTTCTGTAACAAGCAAACCATAGAACCAATGTTTCCTAACCTAAATATGTAGTCCCTGTTTAAAATTCATATAAAAATTGAATATTTTACCAATACCAACTGATGTGGCATACCAAATTGTTGACAAAATTGTGTTTTTTATTTTCAACTATGACGTGTCTCCTACCGCAGTCCACAAACCTAAATTGTATGCAGGGGAAAAAGAGTGATTTGTGGGAAATTATGTTAACGTGCTCTCGATTGTGATGCAATTTTAAACCATGATTGGCAGACAGTAATAACCATGCAAGACTGAAATTAACTTTGCAATGTAGAAAATGTTTTTTTCATTATTTTCATAAACAGACACGCATAGCCACCAGCTCTTGTGGTGAGTCCTTTCCGCCTGACTGCTGCTATGCTACTAAATTATCCATAAAATGACATAACATGTAACTAGTAAAGTATAGGTACCTTCTTTCAGTTGCTTGTTTACCCAAATCCGTTTTTCCATTGGCATCCATTCTATTATTACCCCACAAGTTAAAAGCAAGTGCAATGCACTTTTATACTCCTCTGCAACCTTTTGTTGCATAATGTGATTTTAAAATATGTAATAATAAAAAAAAATCACTCATCTCGTCTGGAAGAAGGGTATAGATATAGGAAGGGGTATATGATATTCCAAACGAATGGAGTTTCGTCACATCGGGTATAAGTGGTGGATAACATAGACTGTATCATCATCATAACTGGGTGGACAAACGGCGAGCCCAACAAAAGGGATACCCTGTCAACAGCAAAACCATTGTGTACATATATAGTACTCTTGCAAAGGACATATACAAACTTTCTCTCCTTCCGTACAAGAGTTGAGTTGAAAAAAAAGAAAGAAAAGTGGAATAAGCCGTGTGCATGCATGGAAGGATACATAGATAATAAATGGACACGGCTTAAAATATCTGCATTGGATTAAAAAATAAAATAAAAGCGATGAGAAAAAAAAAATGGAAGGAAGAAACTTTGTCATAAGTTTTTTTTTATTGGGCTTAGGTCTTTTGTCTATTGTGATTGTGTGGTCCTTACAACTTTTTTATAAACAAAAGTAATTGCTGGATGTGGCATTGTGTCAGGCGAGTGGAACTTATGTAATAAAGAAAAATGTATTTGAGCTGTCAAACCAAAGGATTATGCTTGACAAATATGAGATTAATTGTAGTTTGTCACACAATAATACTTTAACTAGCTGGTCAGTTTGAGAGGGGCCAAAAGGGACTAATCCCTAATTTTTAGGTTAAAAGAGAGACTTTATTTCTAAGGAGTCGTTATTGTTTTCTTTACAAAAATCTGATTTGGTTCGCTGAATGGGTTTACTTCCACGTTTCCTGTAATTGTTGCATTTGTGGATGCTTTTATTGAATGGCTAACGAAATTTCTAGCTGGCTTATGCTGCATTTAGAACATTACACATTTATAGCATATACCGATACTTAAAAGCAATCTGAGTAACACGCAAAAATACGTGACACGGTTTTTTGGTAGGAATGATGCATGTATATATTTTTATAGCGATGGCCTAGGGAATTTTCCTTTCATATAAAACAAAATGGCTTCCGAAAGTATGATTGATTGATGAATTGTTTGTGAAACTAGTGCTCGTGGTTCCATGCGAAAAATAATTGAAACAAAATGACAACCATAGAATGCTAGAGCCACCTATTGGGCGTGAGTTGAATTGCCAAGTGAAATGGTTGCAATTCAAATTGTTGCGGCATTGTTTACAATAGACGTCCTCTTGAAATTTTGCTATTTTAAATAATTAATAATAGAAGGAACCAACAACATTTGAATTAAGGTCGTTTTTTATTATCCCATAAATCGAACAATTTTCGTATATTTATTGCGAATTTGTTCCCTTTCGGAACTTCTTTTTTGTTGTAAGGTTAACAAAATGTATTTTTTCTTTTTGTTGTTACGGAAGCTCCTACTAAAAACATTGGAAGATTATTTTTGTTAGTTATTTGTTCTAAAGTGGTTTTTGGGAACGTTGCAATATGGCATCAATTATCGAAAAAACTGAACTTATATAACTTATATGTCTATTTTATTTTTTTAGTGTATGCCTGTTATTTATCATTAAAATAAAATCGAAATTGATAATGTATTTAGCAATTACCAATGTAAAAATTAAATCATAAAAATAGTCGTCCGACGGAAAGTTCGAGCTCTACTGCAGACCTTTCTTGCACGAGAGCTAAAAACACAATGACATCAACCATCGACCAGTTTGTGTGCCTCAACTGATTGAACAGATATTTCAAGAAGTTAATCAGAAAATAAAATTTAAAAATATACTAGAGAGACAGAATGGGCGTTATGAATATTCGTGTTGCCATATGGCATCAAAATACCGAAACACAAGAACAATAAAATACAACGATCTGTCAAAATTTAGCTTGAGAAAATGTGCCGCTAAATAGAACAAAAACCAATTCCGAAATTTATACTGCCAAATGTGTAAAGTCTACACAATCTACTACATATGGTAGTTTCCTTTTAAAATGTACTACACAACTCAAGTAGACACTTATAGCTGTATTTATTAGATTCCCTTACGACGCCTCTACGATGTTGTTTAGTTAGGTATATATCGCGTAAAAATTTACGCAGCCTCTACGTGCCCTTTCTGAAATTATTATTTATTAAAAATTTTCCGCAATCACTTTAGAAAACGGGGTTTGTGTCTGAATAGGTAAGAATTTGGATAAACTATTGCAAAAACACCGAAATCTGTTACTTTGTGCTCAGAAATCGACATCAGATGTTTGTTGGTTCCAATATCGAATATCGAAGGCCAGGGCCAAAGGTAAAATCCCGAAAAAACATAAACAAAATGACATTTCGAAAACTAAAAAATATATGAAATTTTTGCGTTTAAAGTTACGCAGCCTCATTTTGTTGATAAATCACGTTCTCCCGCGTAAGGGCATTGTAGAGGATGAGTAAAGTTAATCAAACTCTACGCTGGGTTTATAAACAAGGATGTTAGTCTAGTTCACTCATATATGATCTTCCTTGCAACGTGTACAACAATATTTTAAGTTCCATGTTAATCGACTCCTTTTAAAACGAGATGGACCTACCAGTATTCGGAGAAGAAGCGACTTAAATCGTGTATAGATCAACAAACAACGGTCAGTAGCAGACATGCATATGTAATGAGTTGCTATAATCAGTTATAACCCCCGGTGCACGCACAATTTCGTCAAGAGTGCCAATGTGCTAATTTAGTGAGTTTGCTACTTTTTCCGCATCCATTTCTTATTTCCATTCAATTCGGGGATATGGGTAATCTTAAATAATCGGAAATTATAGCGACTGCTTCATAATTAATACCGATAACAACTTAAGGTGTGAATGTGGGTTACATGACGTGTGTTTTGTTGGATTTCTCGTAGGAGACAAATCTACGGGAGCACACAATGCGCCGATCATAAATCAATGAACGAGACCCACATTTTATTTATTATTACATGATTTGACCCAGATTCGCAGTGCAAACACCCCTATAATTGAATTTGAAACTTTCTTCACCGGACCGGACAGTTGGTAATGTGATTTATCATTTGAAGAACAATGAAAGGAATATTTATCCATACAATGGTGTTACCAAAGAGCCACTAAATGTGCAGACTTACCACCCAAGTGTCTAGGAAATCTATTACATATTGGAGGTTTGGTGCAAAGTCGTTATTGGTTAGCAATTGCCTGTGGGAGAGCATTCAATGTGACAGCACAAAGAAAATGGCCTACTCTACCCACTATACAACCGTCGCCAAAAGCCTTTTTTTTTTAACATCATCCATTAACCATTGCGCACGTACTTCCTCCAAAATCACTTATCACGCGAGCACGAACTCATGTCCGTCCCAACATACAAGTAACAAAACAATCAATTCACAAGTACAAAGTCATGTACACTGTTACTGTACAGCACAACAAGGATGATATTTTCCATCATCGTTACCACCTCAATGGTGCAACGATGCCGCTGATTAGCATCCGACATCTCTAAATTATGTCTCCTCCGCGAATTTCCATTTCACTCGCACACAAAGTGCTGTTGTTTCATCGGGTAGATATTTCTCCCAGCGGACAGTACTGGAACAAAATGACAGTTTTCCGCAGGTGAATATAGCAATCGAAAAACCTGAACCCGAAGCCGAATAATATCGCTCGCCTCGCACACCAATGAAGACCCCATAGAGATACACCGCCATCGCAACGTCCGCTGCACAATACAACACAACAGAACCACCACCATCCATCTGCCTATCACTTTGAAACCAAGAAATTTAATATAAGTTGCCGGAAAATTTAGAGCCAAAGTTTAGTTTCAATCCGATTGCGAGTGGAACTGAAGTTTCAGCCAGATACACACATTTATCCCTCGTGAGAGTTGTTGTATTTGAGATACGCGTCGCGCGTGCATTTCGCAAACTTAATTCGATGTTTGTTTTATTGTGACTTTTGGTGAAATTTAAATCGCATTCAAAAGTGTATTCATTTTGGATCCATATTTAAAAGAAAAGTGCGAGTATTTTATATAAATTAACAAAAAAAAAAACAAACAAAATAAATCAAGGTGAGGACCGGTCAAGTTATTTTCAAAAGAAAAATTGTTTTGTGATCATGTAAGGTGTAATTCGATGTTGTGGGCCCTTTTCCGTATGTAATTTCGGCTTTACTGAGACTGAGACCCTGGAACTGATAGCTCATGGCTAACGGCTAATGAAGTGCGCTGTGGTACCTTCAATTGTAAGATTGTTCACTTTTTGTATTGTGTGATTGAAAGGCGAAATTCAACTGATAAATGTTAGCTTAACATTGAGATGTAACCTAGGAATACATCAGAAAGTTCAACTGTCTGTAAGAATCCAATAAGATGAAAAGTTTCAACGCAATTAGTCCGCTATATGCCAGTGGAAGCTGAGCAACAAATTTAATTTCAATAATTGAGTGTAGTTGAAATTACAACTGTGGTTTCACGTTTTGCGGCAAGTTTTGTAATTGGATTTAGCGTGTTTCAGTATATTTATTTTATGTTGTGTTCATAGTAGGTGCGGTTGGGTTTTTTTTATTTTTAACAAATTTTTAAACTCTGTCACGCATTCGCGAATTTTCATGTTAGACAAAGTTTTGCTACAGACAATTGTTCAAATATACGCTTGGATAAGTTCGGCAGGTAAAGGTAGTTTAATTTGCTTTGGCTTAAGCTAACGAACTGTAGTTTTTATAATCACATCGAGAAAAATCATTGCTCTTGCGTAGAACCATGCGTGGAGATTGTGGGTTGGTGGAGCTGCACTTCTTAATGGAGAAAATGACAGTTTTGGAAAATCAACGAAGGGCAACTTTTTCTAAAGAATAAATAATTCTGTTTCTCTTAGGGCTTGCGTAACGTCATGCGAGCCTTGTGACAATAAGCGTGTTATTTTTCAACACCTATCTAAAGTAAAGTAGAGAATTGTGTAATGGTATACAATTTTGTATGTCTCGACTTTTAGTTCCTAGTACATAGACATCACCCCAAAGGGTTCCAATATAAGCCGCTGCTGTCAAATCATTTTCACTTTTCATAAATACCTAGCGTAAATCTCGGAAATGTCAAATAGGATGTAGTTGTTGTAAAAACCTACTTAACATTGCTTTGCTGAGAGATAGGAGCTTAAAAAAAACACGCCTAATATTCCTATAAATATGTTTAATAGCAAGGACTCCTCCTTAACTGTTCTGTGTTAACTTTATATTCAAATCGACCTACTTTTTATATAACTTTCGGGTTCCTTTAAATCGCGTTGTTAGCTATAATATCTTTATAGCTTTTCAAAATATTTCGCATAAAATATGATTAGAATTCGTAACACAAAAGACTTCGTCAAGGAAAAATAAACAAAACTGAACTAAAAAATATCAGCGCCATCTGTCCGTGAATAAGTAAAGGAATTCGCTTTCGATTATGGATATATGTGTTCATTCTATTATTGGCTTGATGACTGTCCACAATGGTTTTTGGGACTTCAACGAAATTGAATTGAACTGAATCATCTCCAAATTTTATTTACAACGTTTTCGTGGTCTATAGAAAGGGAAATTTAGTTTACATTAATAGTAATTTTAAGATTATTCACAATTGTAACAAGATATATTTACGATTTTTATTTTTATGTAGTTTTAAGTTGACGATAGAGATTAGATTAAGTTTAAATTATACAGGAACTATGAGCAATGACAGCAATAAAGGTTTTGTTTTATTTTCGCTAAAAGGTTTCCACAACAATTTTTGAACTACATGCCAACTTATCCATGAAACTTTTATTCAACTTTCTTAGAGAAAAATGGTGTCAGGAAAATATACAACGCAGGTTTTTTTTTCATTATACACAACTCATCCACGGTGAGTTCCTTTAGATTGGAATATATGATACATTAGAAATATTCAAAATAAACAATTTATCAAACTTGCAAAATACTCCGAAGAAAATAGGATCGCAAAAACACTGCAAAACTGGTACAAAAGCGCAAGTCTTACTATATTAAATCTGTATTTCATAAAATTGCATAATTATGTCTGTCTGTTCTGTATAAAATGATAATCTACACTCTACAGAAACGAATTTCCTTTTAATGATGCCAGTAGTATCTAATAATGTACGAAATTACTTTAAATGAGAAGCGAACAATGGGAAAGTTGTGTTCCTCACAAAAATATATAGACAATGTCCTTTTGAACAGTTTCTCATGTTAAATGTGTTTGACAAGCAACATTTTGAAGTATTTTTTAGGTGGTACTAGACCAAATAGATGTTTTTGTAATTTCCTTTCAAAACGACAAGAAAATATGTTATTACGAAATATGGTACCTTATAATGTCGTTATAATTATCATATGCAAAGCCATATAGCACGCGTTCTTTTTGAGGTCGTTTTTGTTCAGATGCGAACCCATCCTTTGAGACGTCATTTTCACAAACTCAATTTAGCTGGGTATATGACAAATATGTACAAAATGTAGATTAGGTGACTAAAATTTTTGATTTTATTTGGTTCTTTAACTGGAGTGCTTCCCGTCTATTTCTTTCAGTTAAAAATACATTTTTTTTGACACTTGACAGTTCAAAGTTCTGTTCGTTTAGAATTTCCTTTTCTCAATTTTTGATTTTATTTGGTTCTTGAGTGATCCCCGTCTGATTTTGTTCAGCTGGCAGTAAACAAATAATATAAGAGCAAGTTTCTGGCAACCATTCGTTTTTATTTTTGGGTTTGCATTTTTTGCGGCTCCAAAAGCTGAGCTACATCAAAAACAAAATCGGTCTTATTTAATCAAATTCTGCATACATAAATACTATGTAATGTTTTTCGGTTGGAGCGGAATAAGGCAACAATATTTAATAAGTCTGTGAATCCAAACAACATCTGTTCAAAATTGCAGGCAAATCGAACAATCAGAATCCTGGCTGTGTCAAGTCACGTCATCTAGTACGCCTTACAAAATCTGTGCCCACAAATGTGTTAGGGGTTGTCGATTGTTCAGATGACGTTTACAATGAGAGGAAGATGAATGCTTTATAAGATTTGCTTATAATTTACCGAAGAGGCATCCTCCAAACTCATAAAATAAAATAGTCGACCTTAAATTGGATTACCAACTATTTCGACAGTAATAATTCATTTAATGGTGGAAACCATAATTTTAGTGGTTATTGGCGCTAGACATCCCTATCTACAAATGCGGCGACATACAAATTTTTATCGGTCATAAACAAATATGCAACAACACCAATATTTTCTCCCTACAACCTTTAGGTATAGACTTTCCATTATTGTACCAAGAGACCATAAAAATTAATGGACATAAAAATCGAAAAAGAAACATTATAGATCAATGGATCAGAGTTCCAACGGATTACTTACAGCTCACATCCAGGACACAACTCTGACGCGACGCAATTTCTTCCAATTTTCGTTTTAATAAAGCTTTTAATACTTTTTGTAAGTTATCTGCTCTTGATCCGTATTTACATGCATACTGATGGGCGGGTGGAACAAATATATATATATATATGATACAGCAAGGTCACATTAAAATTGCACATTGTCTTAAAAACCAAAGCGTGTGAAATATAATTAAGACCATAAAGACAGCAAAGCTTTAGTGTCATAAAAAAAAACGCGACCTTGTGTCCTATTCAACTTTTCCATTCACAATGTCCTTGATCCGAAATCGAGAGCAATAAAATGCACGCACATGCCGTTTCTTCTCTTTGTGGTACGTTCAACTGGCCGTAAGGGACATTATTTGGAAATATGTGCCAATGTTTCGGTCGAATATCGTAAAATGCGATAGCACACAATGCTGATGTGATGACTGCTTCGTTATTATTCGAGGTAATGGAAGTTTGTCCTTAAACACCAGTAGCGAGAAGGATGTCTTATTTTCGGACTGAGATTTATGCGAATAATAAGGACTAGTGCACAACAAACTCGACCTTGACTGGAATAGTCTCGTGGAAAGTTGCCTTGTGAAGCGCCCTCAAAGGGTGATGACAATGGGCAAAACAGAAATCAGAGAATGGCGAAGCCTTTTTTCTCTTTGGTCGGTTGTGTTGGTTTCCACCCCTTTTATTATTACTTAGTCGGAGAAGGACTTTCTTGCGCTACACAAAATATATAATTTTTTTGTGTTTTTTATCTAAAACATTCAATTCTCTGACGCATTTGAGAAGATAGATGGGAAAATACCATGATATCAAGTTTCACAATAAACACTGCTGATGGATATTTAATTGGACCGCCATTCATAATTCTATTTGTCTGGAAATCCTTTTTCCTGGTTGTGTAGTTTGCTTTTAGTATAGTTCTCAATGCAATGTGCTGACTAAGATGTTGTCATTAAATTAAATTAAAATCCTCTTTCGTACAGCAGACGACCGCGGTATAAAAATATTGTTTGTGATAATTATGTCTCATTTGTTTGTGACCGAATTGTGAATCCTGACAGTCGTTATGGGCCACCATAAAAAGATTCCCATGACATAAAATTGTTATACCATCGAAAACCAGAATATTACCAACTTAATTGCCTTGTGTGGTGGGGCGGCGCGGCGGAGACCTGCTTAACCTACAAACTTATCGTCACCAGCAGAGCGCTTGTAATCACCACATCTTGGAGATTGTCGGTTGTCGTGAGCGCATCAGTGAAATACAAAAATGCGGCTAATAACATCTTGGAATGGCTTTCGGAATGTGCGCCTTTATAATTTAGTATGGCTTTTAAGCGAATTTTACTACCGTTCTTATGTTGTATAGTACACACCGGTGATGTGGTGGATGGGAAATTAAGAAGCTCACAAAGCAGAGGTTATGGTGCACTTTGAGCCTTAAATTTAAGGATCTGTTACGGGGAATTCGAATTATTCGTGGCAATACCATTAGTTATTTATTGAACATTTGCTAATTTTGACTTTTCGCTTCGCGTGAAATTTTTCCATGGTTAGGGGAAATTTGCAAAAACGCATTTTTTGTTGCACTTTTGAAGTTTGGGTGATTTTTTTGCACTCGCCGGCCTACATAAATATGGATCGTCATTTTTTAACAGGAATATTTTCGCTTAAGCTTTTGTACAAGATTTAGACAGATAAGACTGGGTGGACACAGGAGTTGCCCGTTGGCCATTTATTACATTTCAACGTATCAGCCACAATTCTAGGCGCCACTTGATTGCAAATTGAAAAGAGTAACTAATTGAATCCAAATTTTGCTTTTTGCCGAGCCTCGAATGGCCCTTTAGATATGGACCACTATTAAATATTTCCAAAAAGTTGATTGAGATCTCATAACAAGTTTCACATACATTTAGTTCTGGAATTGGTGTGTGTCTAAGCTTAGAGAAATAGATTAGAACTCTTAAATTTACTTTAAAGGTTTGCAATCCACCAATAACAATTTTCCACCCATCAAATGAGCTCAAAAACAAGAATTTCGTCATTTCCAGTCATCACCAATCGTTCGCATTCATTCGAGCTGTTTCACCAAACATTACCAATCAGAGAAAGAATAAAAATTATTGCTAGGAATGCTAGGAAAGTATGCCCGATGAATGGAACCTCAGCATTGTTTGCCCGATCCTCAAGAAAGGAGACCCTCTGAACTGCGCCAATTACAGAGGTACCAGTCTTCTTAACATTGCCTATAAGATCTTATCGCAGCGTGATGTTAATGGCGCGTTTGTGAGTATTGAGACTGAGGCGGCGAAGATGGGTTTGGCGGTCAATGAGCGCAAAACGAAGTAATATATGCTGTCGACTAAAAAGGACACCCAACCCCGACGGATCGGACAGAACGTCACAAAATACAGATACAACTTTGAGGTGGTTAAGGACTTTATATACCTAGACGCCGCTATGAAATCAGACAGCGACACCAGCGCTGAGGTTAAACGTAGAATTACTCTTGCCAATCGCTGTTTCTTTGAGCTAAGAAGGCAATTGAGTAGCAAAGCCCTCTCCCGAACAACTAGAGTGACCCTTTATAAGACCCTTATCATCCCAGTTCTGCTATATGGCGCAGAGGCATGGACGCTATCAAAAGCGGATGAGGTAACTCTCGGTTGTTTCGAGAGAAAAATTCTTCGTGTTATTTTTGGTCCCGTCTGCATTGACGGTGAATGGAGAAGGAGATTTAACGACGAACTGTACGGGCTGTACAGCGACATCGACCTAGTCAGAAGAGTGAAGGTCCAACGACTGAGGTGGCTGGGTCATGTAGAGCGAATGGACACGAATGCTCCGGCCCGGAAGATCTTCGAATCCACACCCGAGGGACGGTGCAGTAGAGGAAGACCGCGACTCAGGTGGCGCGCACAAGTGGAAGGGGACCTTAACCAACTTAGCGTACGAAACTGAAGGCAGCTAGCTAAAGATCGCGCTGGCTGGAGACGCTTGTTGGTTGAGGCCTACGTCCATCCCGGACTGTAGCGCCACCTTAAGTAAGTAAGTAAGTAAGGAATGCAATTACAAAGGATGCTAATGGTTCGTGATGATTGAAAACGAACCGCAAATTACTGATTATGATCGAAAATGATTGCAAAGTTACAAAACTCTGCTTTCAAAAATTCTGTTTTCAAAATTTTGATTTCAAAATGATGTTAAGATGCACTAGTAGAGTGAAAACAGTCCTATTGTCCTCCATTTATAAAAAAAAAACTTTTCGTCTTAATCTAGCTGCTATTTTTCCCCATTTTCAATGCTCGTGCTTTTGATTTTTGTACCTTCACTGACAGCTTCCTCTTGAAAGTAGAACACAACCACATCGCCCGTTTCTCTAAATCGCACCAATATAAAACTAAACCAAAATCATCATCATCAGACATTAAAAAAACGCTGCTCTTCAATTTCAGGCACCCACCAAAATGTCCTCCCACTTAAGGAAGGCAACTGCCCTCGTTAAGCGAACGTCATTTTCTGCCGCCGCCGCCACCATGCCAATGCCAAACGCAGTTGACATAGATAAAATCATCGATGTCCCCTGTCGCATAGATTCTGTCACTAGACCGCGGTAAGTACGCCCTCATGCAGCGCTTTAATAACTTAAAATTAGTTCACCGTTTGTAAAAGGCGTGACTTTGACTTTGCAGTGAACACATCGATGCGAAACCATACGCCGAGGTGCCCGGACCCTGGGAGATGCCATTCCTTGGAAACTCGTGGAGATTCGCGCCAGTAATTGGTAAGTGTCTTAAGCACACATCTTATGTCTTCTTCTGTATATGTGCGACATGGTAATTTAAAAGCGCAAATACGCATCTATCTAACTCAAGACGGCCGGCTAAATTTATGCCCAAGTAAACATTTGCTTATTTGTGTGTTTCAATGTCAGTCAGGTGTGCTGCCGAATGTAAAGCAAGACTGTGAAAATAAATTGTTCGTCCTCTGATTGAAATCTATTCGTTCGTAAATCGTATTGCAATTCCAGAGATCGCCGTCCGATTTAATTCTCCGCCAGAGTACCAATCCAGTACGTGCGTGATGAAGATAGATAAGTTTCGATAGGAAAGTCAATTACAGACGAGGCCCGCTCTCTTTCGTCTTGACATCTAGAGTAGACATCGTTACAGTGCGCCCCTCTTTTCTTTTCTATTTAACTCATTCGTTAGCGTTGGGATGCGAAAGGTAAATGGATTTTACGGCCTCCAAGACACAAGCGGTTGTTACAAAATTTTACACTTTTTTCCCCAAAGGAAATGAGAAATTTTCTGTAGTCTCAGCTTTCGTCAGCAATTACATCGTAATCTGTGAATGGGTCGTTGCATAATTGAGAGTTTTCGATTTTATGGCGGCACTCACGTGGGCAAAGATGGGCGCTACCTTGGATTAGATAGTTTTACCGCGAGCGCGTTCTTGTTGTGCTCGAAAAAGAAATTAGCATTAAAAAAAAACTATTTCGCAAACCACAACAGTTGAAGGTCGGAAATCCCTTTGAGACTTTTCTGAGAAGAAAAAATAACACCAAAAGTAATATGAAATATTCATCCGCCCTAATAAATTAAACAAACCAATTCCGGATGACAAATATTGTTAAAAAAAAAGTTTGCGCACTATCGATTGGAAGTTATTTTCATCTTTTAAACGCAAGAGGGTAATTTGCATACACAGAATTGAGAAGGCACCTATTGTCTGCTGTCCAATGTCAGATAGCTGTCATCTTTTTTTTTATGCACACATTTCTATTCTTAGGCGCTGGTTCCACTATCGGACACTGTATTTTCTATATAGTTGGCGAAAAGTTTTCTCAAACATTTTGATTTGAATAGCAAGCGAAAAGTTTTGACAAAAGTCAGTCGTCCTCATAGCCGGAGTTGCTACCCCACTTGGCTACATAAATTCGAATTGTTTTTCGTCGAGTTTGTCATGTAGAATTGGAACCATTATGTTAATGCATCCGGTGCCGGCATACGAACAAATAAAATTAACTAAAATTGGGTCTCAACTTTTCGCATCAGAAGTGGAAAATGGCAACTAACTATGATTTTGATTCTTGATGTGTGCAGAAAAGTTTTATTCAAAAGCGGGAGGATGTTCTGTCAATGAACATTTTTGTGGCATGGCGTTTCATAGGTTATGATGATGTGAAGAGTTTAAATGTGCAATTAGTGAGGAGAGGAGGAATCAAAAATTCAAATGATGACTTTAAAACCTAATTAGAGGGGTTTTCTTTTGTTTTCCCAAGTAGTAGTGGGTTTGTTTAAAATTTTGTTTGCACATTCTACCACTAATTGATGCGCAGACATTTCCTTAATAAGGATCTGTCAACGTTGCATTTTTTTTTTGGAAGAGAGAACCAACGATGTTTGTAAAAAGACAAAAGCCAAATTGAGCTAACGATTTTTTTCAAGGCACATTTGTGTGTCCTTTTCTGTCCTTTAAAACGGCTGAATGCTATAAAATTATCTGATAAATGCACTAATCGCTGAAGCGTGCGATATTAATCTATGCTTTCTAGAACCGCAAAAAAAAATTCACCCAAAAACGAAAAGTGGGAGCACTTGGGGGTCATTTCGTGTTCGCTCAATTTTGTCGATCAATTTTAAAATTTGAATGCATGATTTCGTAGGTATTTCATTTTGACAGCGCGACAAATTCCATTTTGAGTGATCAGATAAAAAAATGCAGAAGGAACAAAAAATGACACAAAAAAGAAAGTTGTTTGTATGTGGATTTGTTAGCGCATCACGTCAAAGCTACTCACACAAACCTTATGGATTTCGCAGACATGGCGTAGTTCTTAATGGAGCAGCATTTAGTTCTTATTTTATCGCAATCAGGCATACATTTTGCTTAAGAGCTATTGCGAGACCTGGGGTCGAATCGCGTAGTCCATGAACGAATTCAGTTTACGGAATTAAGTTTATTTACATGTGAAACAAAAACAAATTCCGTCACGTAATGCTCGTTCACGGACGACGCGATTCGACCCCTGCAAAAAGAGTATACCTATATCGAATTATAGTTTTAGGGGCAGACGAACATAGATGCGTCAGTCTTTATCTTTTAAAAGAAACTGAGAGTTCCCTTGGGATGTGAATATGCATAGAGGGGTGCAACCAGACAAGTTAACTTAGAAATATGGAAATCTAACATTTTTTAGCATTAGACGTTTACTTATCGGTCTCCCGACCCGTGAAGAGTCTCTGCCTGAGACACTCTACGATCCCGGCCCGTTGCATCCAGTTGTCCAGACCAAGCGTCTTTGTAACTGACGTTCAGTCTTCCTTGTCTTCTCAAACCTTTATTGTCCATTCGCTCGATGTGGTCGAGCCAATGTAGTCGACGTGTTTTGGCTTTTTGAACTACATTCACATCTTGGTACAGCTAATAGAGTTCGCGTTTGTATCTTCTCCTCCATTCGCCCTCCTCGCACACAGGACCAAAAATCCGCCGAGGAATTTTTCTTTTGAAGCAGCCCAGTATGAGCTCTCCCTTCTTGCCTATCGTCTACCACTCGGCGCCATAAAGCAGAAATGACAAGATAAGGGTCTTGTAGAGCACACATTTTGTCCTTCGAGTTAGGAGTCACACTGGTACGACCCACACTGGAACGTGCCGATTAGTGTGTTGCAGAACGGTTTTAGACGTTCACACAGTACGTTGGATAGGATCTTGTAAGCGACATTAAGCAGGGATATGAATCGATAGTTCCTGCAAGGCATATAGGATCGCCTTTTTTGTAGATGGGACATATGGAGCTGATAGACCAGTCATCCGGCATGTTTTCTTCCACCCTTACCAAAACAGCACCTCCGTATTTAAAGATCTCCGCTGGTAAGCCATCAGACCCGCGGCCTTGTTGTTCTTTAGCTTTTTTATAGCTAAGCGCACTTCTTCTATACTAGGTGGTGGAAATTCATTGACTGGACGTGGGTGCTCTTCTTGCCCAATCACTCTTTCTATACATGGTGCCCATTTAGCAGCTGCTGGAAATGCTGCCTAAACACATGTACTATTCCCTGCGCTTCGGTGACTAGGTTTCCTTCGCTGTTTGACGTTTAGAGGTTTATAAAACTTTTGGAAGATCTGACATTTCAATAATTGAAGCTTTAAAAGGTGAGAAACTTACAATACAAAAATAACCATTCGCTTGTGTGAGTTTTTTCTCCAAAGAAGGAAAGGGACCTTCAAGTCTATGCCAAACGGCTTAATTGAATAGCTTTCTTTGAAAAGTCTGACATTTTTAGCTGACTTTCAAGAGCGGTGGCGCAGTGAGAATGTAAGGTGTAATTTGTCTTTTTTCTCATAGCAGGTCACCAGCTAGTTATGTATTTAAATGTCTAGAGCGAGATCAAGAAAGAACACCTTCGAAAGACTGTAAATACAAGTTTCGACCGCACCCTGAATATGATTTGAGGGAAACAAAGTCACCAAAACTATCTGCTCAAAATTCATGAACCCATCTCCGATACATTTATGTAGCCATGTGTAGATATTCACACCACAAAGATATGGAGCACAGCGAAAATGCCTTTAAGAACCCTCTAAAGTGTACTATTGGCAAAATGTACCAAACACACACTCTGTCCTTAAAATGCAAATGTATTTTTTTATGTTACCAGACACCCCACAAGACTCGGAAGCCCGCCTCTTAAAAGTCCCGGCATTCTACACATCCTGACAATGAAATTCCCAGGCAAATGTCTGCCGTTCAATTGAGTCCGCATGTGTGTGCAAAGAAATTAGGTCTGCGAACAATGCTAAATCTGTCACGAAAAAAGGCCAGACCTTCCACACAAATATGGGCCTGTTACTGGCATAATTTCACCATAACTTCAATTCAAGAAGGGGGGGGTAGTTACTGAATTCAGAACAAACCCAGATTTACGATCCTATTTGGTACACCAACACATGTGGCGTTCTTTTTCTTCTTTCTGCTTGAGGGGCAAATTACATTTCGCTATCGTAAGGTGTTACAATACAACTAATTTTCGTGTTTTTTTTTTCTCTTGTTTTTGTCTCGTCTTCTCTATAAAATAACTACCATCGCGTGTTTTCCGGCAATGAAAAGAGAAAGCCAATTCCCAACACCATTTGTTTTTCAATCCATACTTCCTTTCTGAATACATTTTTTTTTTGCTCTCTTATGTTATACATCTTCTTGTCGATTTAACTTTGTTCGTCATTTCTGTTCTGTTTTTTTTCTAGGCCATTACAAGATCAGTGAACTGGATAAAGTCATGAAGGAATTGCACCTGAGCTATGGAAAAATGGCCAAAGTCGGAGGACTAATCGGACACCCGGATTTGTTGTTTGTATTCGATGGCGACGAAATCCGTAATGTATTCAAGAAGGAGGAAACCCTACCGCACAGGTAAGGTGTCACATAAAATGTTTTGCCGCGAAAGGGAGGGGGCCCGTGTCGCCTTGTCCTTAGGACTATCTCAAGCAGAAACAATTACACCATCAACCTTGAAGGGTGCTATATATAGTTGTAGGTATCGCTCCAAAAGAGCTTAGCTATTATGTCCTTTGTTTGAAGCCTTCATGCACTTGAATCCTTCCTCTATCTCGAGGGTGTATACTCTCTTCAACCAACAACGACGACAACGACGACGACAAGAATGAACGAAGAACTGCAGTAGCTAGCAGCTGTTATATTTATCTACACATAATAACACGTATCTCAAGTGGGATAACCATCTATGTATGTATATAAACAATTGTTGATACAACACCGTATGTATGTGCGCATGCAAGTGATTTTTCTGGCTTCGGCTCTAGTGTATCGTTTGCACTTGAAAGAGAGATGGGTTTTTGTGTATTTGCTTTTTTTTTTTATTGTTTTTCCTTCCACTTTGGAAAATAAGAGGCCAAAATAGTCGACGGAGAAAAATTATAAACAAATATTGAACAATATATTCTCGTGGGTGGTGAGGGACTATATGCGCCTATACATGTGGGGCGAACGTCATCGAATCAATTAACGCCACTAAAAATAGACACAAAAGATAATAACCTAATCGAAGAGGCTGTTGTTGTTGTTGTTTTTTCGGTTTCGAATAATAGTTGTGAGATACGAAAAGATTGGAGATTTTAATTTTTCACAATGGGCGAATCCACCCTCGCTTTGCTTATCTCAAACTCGTCTGTGTACCGTAGATATCGGCTGTGGAACTTGTTGCAATTTTTCCTGCAATCTCCTGTAGCATGTGCATTGTTATAAAGTTTTTTTTTTTGTCTTTCTTGTTTACTTTGTAAAACAATTTTATAGTAGAACATGAAAAAATTCCCTTTTTGCAACACTTTCAGGATAGAAATTCGTTTGCAATTCATGAAATTTTTTTATGACAAGATGGCTGGCGATTTTTGTGTCATTTTTATTTGACGAATGAAAGCGAACTAAGCCAATATTATGTTTGTTTGTTTGTTTGGGCCATATTCATAGTTGCACTCTAAACCCGTGTCTATCTGAACTGGAGACTAAAGTTAAACCACAGCTAAAACACAACTGCTATTCATAAACAAATTGGTAGCTCTGTTTAATTAGATACGAGTTTAACGTGTATTCTAGTACAAATCTATTACATAAACACTATTCTGACAGCAATTTATATCAAAAGTAACTTTTTTTGTGGATTGTGGTTGTGCTATTTTAAAACAAAGTACAAATCTTAATAAACGCATATGTTTTTTGAAATTAGCAAAAATTATAAAATTGCAGTTGTTTTTGAATATCCATTTGTAGCTTATAATCGGGGTGTCAAAAAGAGTTTTCGGGATTTTTTTGATGAGGCTCAAAATCATTTTCCTTTGGAAATGTCGGTAATCCGGTTCAAGGAATTCGAGAAACAGTCCTAGGTAAAAGAGTAAGTAAACAGTTCCTTGAATATATGTTTTAGGTAATAAGGCTTCGTGATGGAATGCAAAGTCGGTGTATTTTTCTTTGCCAATTAATTGGATGACTGGCTCTTGCTTTTTGAGATGGCCTTTCCGTTCTATGGAAAACTTAGGTTTAAATTTAGATTTAAGATTTTCACAGGATTAATATACATTTTGACACATTTCCAAACAAGATTTTGGATTGCCTCCATTTTTTAATTTTGTCTCTAAATTTTCTATAACATCTTTTACGTAAAAGTGTTTTTCGCAGAAAAATAAGTATATAACGACAAAAGTCTATTTCCCGAATGCTTAATCCAAATAGGTCTTCGACAGTCGTTAGGTAGTTGGTAAAAAGAAAGACTACTTCCACCTCCTGCATTTTTATAATTAAAACAGTTTTTAAGCGAACAAAACATTTTTACTATTTTCTCAGGATAAGAAACAAAAACCGAAAAACACCTATTAACTCCAAAGTCTTCGGAACGGACGAATGAAAGAAATTCTTGACGAAAGCTTTTTCATAAAATTATCGAAGGCGCCTACTTCTCCGCCACTTAATTCGCGATTTGGTACTTGAAACGCTGGTACTACTGGCTTGGCACTACTATACGAATGTATATACAAAGATGGTTGTTGTCCCTTTCAGTCCTACGGAAATGTGTGATGTTGTAAATGCAGCATTGCCCATAGTTGAGAAAATAATCGAACTATGCAATAGATCAGTAAGAATCTAATATGCACGCGTTCAATTTATCAGTGGTCAGCTGATTTGTGACCAATCAGCAAGTGAGGGAGTGGGGGAGGCAAATTAAAAATAAATAAATAAAATAAATATTTTGGCGCGACAGGGCTGTGGGACCCAAGGCCTAGCTTCACAACAATTGAAAAGCTCTTGAATGATAGTTTTACTCTCGGATGTTTGTCAGACGTTCGCGAGAGGTGGCGCAGCGGAAAAAAACCATAAGATGTAATTTGGTTCTTTCAGGATTCGAACCGGGGGCCCCTCGCTTAGTAGTCCACAAACTAACTCTAAGCCAAAGCGCCAGACAAATTACAATATACAATTTGACAGCAGAATGACAGCAACTTTAAAAATTTAAAATACCGGTAGTTACTGAATTTATAGGTTTAGATTCGTCAGTGGACCCTGCCCATTCCCATCGGGTAAGACTGTGCTACACTCTGTTAACTCTGTTAAAAAAACATGTAACCTCAAGGCAACATATAAAAAAAAAGTGTCTCATTCGGCAAATATTGTAAAAGGACGTATCATACTCTCCCACAGTACAATGGAGCTCCAACAAATGACAGCGGCAGAGGTATAGACGAAGATTAACAACGCCAAACCAAAGATCATAAGCCTCGGTTGTAGCTCATTCCCTCAATTTAGCATTGCTAGACAACGCGTAGAAAAAAGGCCGAGTTAGCCAAACATTTCGGGAACCGTACTGTCGCCAGCTGAATCGGCAACGTAAAGTCCGAGCAACCTTGAAGACATAGAAAAGCGAGTTCTTTCGACCTTAATAGAGGACTAAAACTATGTCGTCCGCATAGGCTACAGCTTTGCGCTCAGATTGCATTTATTTGTTGACAACAAGCTTGTTGACAGAGCTTTTGCTAAAAGGTAGCCTTTACCATCTTCTGTGTAATTAGCCAATGCTAAGCCTGTGCAAATGGTGGATGATCTGTCAATTTTTTCGTCAAGGAAAATACCAAATTCCTGAGACGATTTTTTTGATGGAACTTTTTATTAAGCGCAGTGAAGTCAAAGTTTAAGAACTAGTCGCCGAAAAATAGAAATAGTCTGAAAAACAGACATTATAAAGATTTTAAAAATAGCCGTTCAAATACCCCAAATTGTCCATTCCAAAAATATAAAACGAGCGATTAGAGAAGCTTGACCTACGGCTCCATACAACCTTTGGTCGTTACTCGTAAGCTTGTAGGTTAACCAGAAAAGTCCAGCTTCCAAAATTGTGCTATGGACTAAGGTGTTATCAAATATAAAGCGACACTTCCACTTGCGGCTAGAAACCAGCAACAATCTACTATTGTTATGACAGAAAAATGTAACTTTCTCAACCACTTAATCTGGCACGCAACCTGATGTAATCTTCATTAGATGGCATAAGACCTGTGCAACATTCCCCACTGTTCGCAATAAAACTTTTAACTATAAGGTCACGCTGTTTGAAGAAGTTACTTCTGTTACTTCAATCAAAACCAGACGACCGAAACGTGCGTTGTTTGACTCACAGCCATGCTCGATGGAACAGTCTAATACCGGTGAGTGGAAATAAACTTGTAACTGGGACAGATGACTATCTATAGGTCAACCATACATCAGCATCTGTTTGAGTGACTTTATGCATGCGCTGATGATTTACAGCCCAAAAACTAGATAGCAAATGCAGTTGCTAACGTCGATTTATATGATGACCTCACCCAAAAAAACGGATAGTGGGTAAATACCTCTTTAAGCTAATATCCGCATCTGCCGAAACCAAATCAATTATCACTACCGATTCTTGTTAAGCAAAACTTTGTAAACAAATTTCAGTTTCGTTTAAGCCAGAGCCCATACAAAAGAAACATGTATCTCATGTGATAGAAATTTGAATAACAAATGAACTTATTCATTTATGCCACTGAATAGTGTTGCAAGCTGATTTTGGATACCTACACATTCTTTTCGCACGTTTCGGCGGTGCCACGCATGAACGCATCGCCACCTTGGCCTTGGCTCAATTAGCATCTGGCTTGTGCAATTCGAAGCGCATTTTATTTTCCTGTTTAACTGCCTTACCAATCGGTTTATTTAAATGAGCGCCCATAAACAGATGTGATGGTGATGGCGCGCATTGAATGAGCGAAACAAACCGCAAAAGAAATACGCCTGTGAACTTTTCATCTCTACAACCTCTCTTCGGTCTTTCAATGTCAAAGGAATGAAGCATGAGTCAAATCGACTAATCGATAGAAATGAGTTAAATCTTGTACATGTTTTATTTTTATTTTTTTGTTTCATGGAAGCGATTTATAACCACAAGGCGCCTGTCTGTCTGCACGCAATGTTCCGCGGCCTATACACCTGCTGCAAACCGCCATCGTTAAATGTCAAATGCGGAGAGAGTGCATTTTGCTATCATTATGTTTATTGATCAAACTGAACCGAACTGTGCTCGAAAGTAATAATTTGAGAAGTGGGACCGCGTCATTAATTCTGGGCGTTATGACAGTGTAATTGAGCGACAACTGTCATGTTTAATGACTGATAATGTGAGTGTGTCTTCGTTCGTTTACGTGTAGAGTAACGAAGTGATGACCGGTTCAATCGAGGTGGGACCACATGAACAGAAAATTCTTATTATCGGTGGCGTATACGTACTTTTTTTTTCTTTGCTAGAACAAACATGGGTTGGATGTTGGATGTTGGATTTCTTGGATGATGTTATGTCAGAATTTGTTTACATTGCAGTTCTGCCATGTTTGGACATTTAATTTGCAGAACTTTGTACATAATTTCGCAGTGATTTGCTATTTTCTTTGAGTGAGTTAACAAATTTAAAGTCTTAATGTGATTAGTGGGTCCGAAGGGGAAATTCAAGGTCTTCTCAGGAAGATACATTTACTGGCTAAATACTTTTTAACATGTGCTAAGTGATACGTAGTGTTTGCTAGTGTCAAAGAAAGTTCTCAGTTGTGCAAATATTGACCTGATTTCGGATGCGCCGTTTGCTATTGTACCAAAATTATGCCATATACATTTTTTGTAGCTCAGAATAGGTATTTCATGTGGGAAATGAGGACTACAAATCACTATTATTACATCGCAATGTATTGTTGCAAGTGAACTGATGCATTCGACTTGTGTTGAACATCAGTTGAGTGTCAATTTAAATCGAACCTGTTGGCTGCAACTTGTACTTTCATGATTTAAGGTAAGGGCAAGCCTTTCAATAGTGAAACTGCACACGAAAATGAGCATAAGTCAAAATACAAACCTGTAAAAAAGTTTTAGATGGGCTATCTTCATTTATATTTTGACATTGACAGCTTTTTCGGGACAAAAAAGTGACGAATTACATAGAGTATTAGAAAATAGATCGCTTAGCGTTGCAGAAACGTTTTAAAATATTTGTAAACTTGGTTTCAAAGTATAGAAGTTTTGCTTTCGAAACAGTAGATATATGAAAACAAGTTTCGGCCAAAAAAAATGCACCAATCTCTGCTACTTTATGCACGTCGATTGGCATGCTAATTGATTACATAAGATCTGCCCTGTTCGCTTAGCAATTGTCCCTCCCGTCGGTTGTTGGACTGTTCGATGGTGTGGTTTTTAAAGCAGCGACTATAGGTTTGTTTAGGAACGTAGATTCCCTCATCATATAGGTAATAAAATGTTCATCTGTTCGTATGTGGATTTGTTATGGCATCACGTTAATACTACTCATCCAATTTGTACGGATTTATTCGACATATCAAAGGGCTTACTGCAGCAGCAATTAGTTTTTATTTCATCGCAATCGGTTAACTTATTCAGTGGATATACGATTTTAAAGGAGGACAGATTATTTGTCAGTCGTCCACGGCACAAAAATTGTCATAAATTCATCAAATCGGCTGCAACAATTTTATATATACATATGCCGACCGACTGACAGGGGCACTGGATGCCTACAAAGCTTGAAATTGGCCATGTTCGTGCAATAAAATGAAGGGCGAAAAAGTGTGACATCTTGACTATTTTGATGCGTTTTTTTCCCTGGAATCCCCTGGAAACATACTTAGGTTAAACGTATAGAGCTTTAGAAATGTAAGGAAACGCCTAGTGACAATCCGCATCAGGACTTTGTTCGCCATCAAATGAAAAAAATTGCGAAAAACGACAATGCCTGCCGGAGAGGACAAGGAGACAATCAAAAACAAACAGCAGGTGACTTTTCTTAGTGCATCCGATGACAGAGACAGAGATCATTTGTTTGTAAATACACTTTCGTTCAAACCGAATTTCCATCGTTCCATTCGAAATTAAAAACGCATCCGTTCCACTGCGGTGCCTCCGATTTGTTTACAAGTTCAACGTTCCACGTAATTTATTGGTGATTAGTAAAAGTAGTTTCTGGTAACCCGTTTGACATCTTCGATCGAATGCAACTTGAACTAAAGGGCCAGCTCAAAAATGAATGGATGCTGTAATATCTCCCAGGCCATTTTACATGGATTACGAAATCTGTCCTTTGTCTCGTCACGGCTGATGACTTGTTCGTGTGGCCTTTGTGGTAAGTAAACGAAAAACCAGTAATGAGTTTAGTTGCCACAAAAAAACCAACGACAAGTGTATGATGTGCCTACACTCGCCCTCGAAAATCCACAAAAAAAAAAAAAAAGATAAAGAAGCCGCAAGATGAAGAATGGAGAATTCATTTTTCATCTAACCAGTCGCCAGCGGGTAAAGTCAACAATGGGTTTGGGTCGGTGTTGGTGTTTTTTTTTTGTTCCCAGGCAAGTCATGGCTACAATTCTTTTGTTAACTTCAAAAGTTTTAATTTTAACTACTTGCCCTGGTGGAGCAGTAAGTTTTCGGCAAAAGATGTCGGTAAGAAAGATGGTTAGTTTTAGGATTGGAAAAGTTTTGCAAGTAGTGTTGAAGGGTCGATGTTAACATGGCCAATGAAGGAGTAACACAATAAACTGGCTGGCATTTAATTATGTTGGGAAGTCAGGAATATGTTATTCACATCACTGACGAGTAATACTTCCAATTTCGTTTTTTTTACTAGCGCTGCCACATGTCAGTCGCACGGAAATGCAAGGATATACCCATGCATCTTGTGCAAATAGATAAAATCGCTTTTTAATCAAACGAAAACCGTTTCTGATTGGCGTCAGCAAACTTGTTTTTGTGTGGAATTCATGTTTGCCTCCACGCGTAGACAGCCAATGACGCAACACAGCGCAGAATATCTGGACTGGAATATCGACGCGTAAATTTGTGATGTTGAATGCAGGCTATTCGAATCATCTGGCGTCCTTAGTTGACCATAATAAAGAGAGAGAAGGTTGTGTAGGCAGACGTTAAAGGCCGTGCTAAGGTTATAGTTGGTCTGCACATTTAATTTAATTCGATTTTACAGGGGTTTTTATTTTTAGTACAGAACTGAACTGTCAAAAAAAGTATTGTATTAGCTCAGACACATTAGAACCCTGCATTTCCGTTTCTTTTTATAGAAGCTTTCACCTAACTTGACTTTCGGTTTATATCGTTTGTTTCTTTTTAAAAATAAATCTATTACGTTCAGAACGCAGCGCACTCTATGAACTCAGAATAAATTCTCCGAGCAGTATGATATCTGCGGGAGAATATACGAGTACAACATATTTTGACAGCTGACCATGCGATTGTTGATCAGGAATGTAAATGTTGGTGCCAAAAAAGAAAGTAGATTGTATAAAATTGTAGTAGACTAAAGCAATAGTGTTCATTATGGTGTATTTTTAGTAGGTAATATGACAGCTAGCGAAAGTCTGACAGACCTCCAAGAGTATAACTGTCATGACAGAGACTCGGCCTAAAATTGAAGATCCTTTCCATTCGACTTAAAAATGAGAAAATTACGTATATTGCGCCATCTACATATTTATGTATTTTTTTATGACAATCACTCATTTAGTTATTTTTTTATGACAGCCAGCGCTGGGCTGTAATGTCACTTTTTCTACATCAGGTATATTATAGGAACTGTCAACTTTGTACTAGATTCGTCGGCTACCCCTTCATAGACAACAACTGAAAAAAAGGTTCACCGTTCTGGGCCAAAGGAAACTGGGGACGTTCAAATGTCTAGTTTAGTAATTCTCACAGCTGACTGACATGTTGTATCTCAGTTTTGATTGGCCTAGATTGGTCAGTTGACGTAGGTGTTTTAGTTGACGTTTATGGAGGGATAGCCGACGAATTTAGCCAGGAAATTCGTGACAGAGTACTAAGTTGACAGTTCGCGTATGTGGCTGGCGTAGGAAAAGTGACGTTCCAATCTAGTTTTTGCGTTCAGGTTACATCTATTCCACACCAATCTAGTCGACTTAAGACAACTCAGTTTTTGACACTTAAATAAAGACAGCTGTGAGACGTACAAAACTAGAAACTTGAACGTCGCCATTTAGATCGCTCTGCTCAAGCTCCATTCAGTGCTCTTCTCTGAACGAGAAAAGAAAAACGTCTAATTCTGTTTGCAATTCTGTTGGTAGAATTTTACGACGCCATTTGCGATGTTTCTCTGCAACAGAAATCACGTAAATCCAAGGCCAAATCCTTTGACAAATCAAATACAATTACGTACAAGATATGAATTTCATGGAATTCCAGATCATGTCCTTGTTAAAAATAAATGTCATAAACAAAATCCAATACATTACATTCCAATACATGAACATATTTCCTTCAGACCGTCCATGCCGTCGTTGAAGCACTACAAAGGACAACTTCGCAGGGATTTCTTCGGCGATATTGCCGGTTTAATTGGAATGTAAGTACACCAACAGCACAAGACCACAAAATGTGAACATAACATCCCTTTCTCCTTCCAGTCATGGTAAAAATTGGGAAAGATTTCGCCAGGAAGTTCAACAAATTCTGCTCCAGCCACGAACAGCCAAAAAGTATGTCGTTCCACTAAATGAGATTGCATCCGAATTTATGACAAGGTTAGATATATACACGACACACAACTTCAAACTCATCAGATTTTCATTGAAATTATTACAAATTCAACAGAATCCATGAGATGCGAGATGAAAATGACGAATTGCCCGGAAATTTCCTGCATGAACTCTACAAATGGGCATTGGAATGTAATCAAAATGTTTTCTTCTTCTCCTTCTTCTTTTCAAACTAATCTCAACAAATCCCTTTTTCTCATTTCCGAAATCTATATGGTGTAGCTGTCGGTCGTGTTGCATTGGACACCCGCTTGGGATGTTTATCTCCCGATGGAAATGAGGAATCTCAAAAGATTATCGATGCGATAAACACGTTCTTTTGGGCCGTGCCCGAACTGGAACTGCGGATGCCAATTTGGCGGTTCTATCCGACGAAAGCGTACCGTAGCTTCGTATCGGCACTTGACAGTTTCACCGAGTAAGTTGCATGAAATTCGAATTGAAATTTGAATTTTCGTATCATCATCATCATCAACTTTGTAGAATCTGCATGAAGAACATCAGTTTGACGATGGACAAAGCTGACAGTCGGACCGAGGCCAAAGACGAGGCCGACATATCGATTGTCGAACGAATCGTTAAGCAGACTGGCAATCGCAAATTGGCTGCCATCCTTGCGCTGGATTTATTTTTAGTTGGTGTAGATACGGTATGTATTGGAGCGAAGGGGGGTAGACTTTATTCATTCCATTTCTGTGTGTACATTTTGCAGACCTCTGTGGCAGCATCTTCGACAATCTATCAGTTGAGCAAGAATCCGGATAAACAGGAATTACTATTCCAAGAGTTGAAGTCAATCTTTCCCAGTCGAGAGGCGGAAATAAATCAAAATGTCTTGGAGCGAATGCCATATTTGCGGGCATGCATCAAGGAGACTCTGAGGTGGGCGATATGGTGATACACATCAGGAGCGGTGGAGATTGTATAAGGTTTTGTGTTTGATTTTAGGATGTATCCTGTGGTTATTGCCAACGGTAGGAATTTGCAATCGGATGCAGTCATCGGTGGATATCATGTTCCGAAGGGGGTGAGTGAGATTTGATTTCTTTTGTGGTCATAGAGTGTTGAAGTTTGGTTGGAGGATGGTTCGGATAAATCCATATCAGGCTGAGAGTTTGGTTTTGTGGATGTTTTGAAGAACTCATGATGGTCTGATGATTTTGTTGAATGAAATCGAGGAGTGGGGTTTTTTTCGATTCAATTGCACTGAGTGGTGGTTTGCGGTTGTGTGATGTCCTTTAGGAAAATTTCTTCAACTGGGAATATTATTATGATTTGATTTACATGCGCAGCGAAAAGTTCTGTCGAACTGAGTACTTATTTCGCATTTTAATGGCATGACTAATTTTTAAAAAGTTTTTTCGTTCCGGAAAAAAATCTAATCAACTTTTATTTGAATTTATTACTCCTGCCTGGTATTCAGCATGGCAAATGACACCTGATAAGAGTAGCAACTCATTCACAGTCATATTATATCGGTGAACGTTGAGTATATACACATTATAACTGACAGTAATTTTAGACTTCAGTTTTAGTCGTTTTTCAACTCGAAAAATTCGTAAAAGAGTGCGGCTTCGAGAGAGCAGAATATTTTCTTACTAGTTTTTACTCAACAAATTTCGTTGCGTAAGAATTGAATCAACTGTCAGTCGCCTGAAAATTGACAGCTGATTTGAATTTGTTCGGCATTTTGGTGGGTGAACTATCTGTCATTTTTCACAGGTTTCTACAAAAGAGTTCCTTAACTTTTGCGTAAGTTTTCCTCACTGAGAGAAATTTCATCCCCTCCACTGTCATTTTGACAGTTTTTCCTTTTTTTATTACAAAAATAAAGGAACAGACCTCTAGTTTAGTAAGTTTGACAGATGACTGACTAGATGTGTTTGAGTTGTTATTGGCCCAAATTGGTCACGTGATTAGTTTTTTGCAGCTGACGTTTATGAAGATGTAGCTGACAAATCTAGTCAAGAAAATCCCGCCTGTATACTCAGTTGACACTTAGAAGTGTCAAATTTAAAGGTAGGTGGCCGAACGTCTCCATTGCCAACTTTTGAGTCTCCAGAAACCAAAAGCACAAGTCACATTTTTTGACAGATGTATGCCAGAAAGAATCACAAGTGACATTTGACAGATGTACGCAGCGGAAATCACAATTTTGATCTGTCATTTTTACTAATAAAATTATCACAAGTACCTATGCTTGATTCATATTAATTATTAAAACATGTATCTGTTTCTACTGGATCTTCTTTAACTATGTATATGCATACTGCATACCTCTACTAATTATGTGGTTAATTGTTTGTGTATTTGCACCAACCGCCCAGCAAATCTATTAATGTTTTCATACCAGACCAATAAATCAAAGAAGCTTCTTCACTCCCAATTCAATCATCAATGAATCCCATAACCACACTAGCGTATGTACAATCTGTCATATCCAGATGTTCCATTCCCGCACTCGGCTCACTTCCAGATGGTCCATCAGATGAAAATCCACTACAAAAATGTTCACACAACTTAATTGAATTTACCGTTTCCTGGAATGTCTTCCTTTGTCCGCTCTCACATTTTTTGTTTTCTTTTTGTGAATTTCTGAATTAATATTTACCAAAGTCGTTGGTCAATTCATTTTGTCCGCTGCTTTGGGGTATATTTTTTCACCCCGAAATGATTGATTTATATTTTTTCGAGCGCTTTATTTTTGTTTTTACAAATTTTTTAATGGATTTGCGGGAAAAAAACAAACGTGAAGCGCTTCTTCCTTTTCAAGACACATGTGATTTTACAGAATGTCAATGTCAACACACCGCAGACGACGACAACGCGCAACGGTGCTGTGATGGCGATAATGATCTAAAATCGAGGAAAAGAAAAACAAAAAAAAAAAATAAGTTTATTGACTCTTGCTCCGAAAAACGCACAAGTGGGACGCAAAATAAATATTTAACCAAATGCATGCTTCTCATGACGACGCGACGATGGAAATAAAGTGATTTATACCTTCGTTTCTGCGGTGGGGGATAGCGGATTTGATTGAAATAAATTTGAAGATGCAAACCTTGGAAGAACGATGAAACGATGATTGTGATGAAATGAGGTACTCAATTGGGAGGCGAAGTTTTGTTGAGAAATAATGATGCGTTTGGCAGCACTATATTTGGCATTTTTATTTTTAGTGCTCCCGGTGACATTTAAAAAGCTACTCGACTAGATTGGTGTGCACTTAATGAACCCTGACCACAAAAACTATATTGGTCGGTAACGTCACATATACGAACTGTCAACTCAGAACTCAGTCACGAAATTCTTGACTAGGTTCGTCGGCTATCCCCCCATAAACGTCAATTGAAAAAAAAACTGTCCATGTGACCGATCTAGGCCAATCAAAATTGAGACACCAAGTTAGCCAGCTGTCAGACTCCTGAATGTGGCCATTTTGAAATATATCATCAGATATTGGCCACGTTCAAAAATCTAGTCGACTAAATTTGTCTGTACTAGATTTTCATTGAACGCAAAAACACTAGACTGGTCGGTAACGTCACGTCAGGCATAAAATCGAAATGTCAATTTGGAAAAATATTGATAAGATTCAACCGCAACAACTTTTTAATGCCTGGTTCTTGCGAAGAACTCACACCCTACTCAAACTTACCTAACCTAGCCTTACGGCTACCACGTTAACTGAGAAAACTATACACGTTATCAACAAAAATTCAACGACGGCTTGCTTTCTTGCTGTCAGGCTTATATAGTTTTCAAAGTTCCCATTCTAGTCTAGACTTCTCGGTTAGCCTTTCATAAATGTCAACTATTTGAACGGTCGGGATAACTTAAGTAAGAAACGTTGTTACTTTCTATATTTCAGAAACTACTTTCTTACTACTAACTAAGGGGCAGTTTAATTAGTCAACTGGTCAAACACCGGTCGCAACAGGGGTATTGCGCAACTCCCACCTTTTTCAACTAGACGCAAGAATACGTGTTTCCATTTTTAGGAGATCAAACTCTTCTGTTTTCGTATTTTGTAACTATGCAAATACTTTTGTGTTGCTCGGTTTTAAGCGCAAAAACCCACCAACTTTAGTTCTCAAAATACTGTGCGCCTAGTTCAACGCAACACAATTTACCACCTCTCGCCCTCTATGTGCGAAGTCTTTCCAAAGTTACACACGAAGGGCGCTGAAAATAATTAAAACTAACCCATCCCGCTGGAAATGGAAAACGAGTTAATTAATCCCAGGACTATCTTCACATCTTTGAACACCCTGCTATCCAAATCCAATAGCAAAAGACCTCTATTCAACTTGACGTACGAGTAGGTACCTTTCGTATTACCTGCCTCCTTTGAAAGGCAATATGAGCTATCAAATTCAACCCACAGTAAGTACCACCTGTCCACCCACCTGTCATATAGTTCACACAATTTGGGAACCTCTCCAGGTACTGCACTGAAACTTTTAATCCCTCCACAAGCATGAGATGCTGATTTGCCAAGAGTTTAGCTCAGACACATTGCACGTGTTCTTCTTCCACTCACCAGCATTTAGATTCGTTTGCAGATTTGTCTGGCGTCGCGTATACCACTTGGAAGTTATTACTTTCACATAAGCGCTTTGCTCGCCCTCACCCCAGGCTGCATATGGTAATTAACCTACTTTCACCGTGGATCTACTTGGCCCCGCCTTCAATTTAAAAGGTAATTCGTTGTCATCCAATAAAATGCGATATCCTTCTTTACGATGAGCATCATGCAAAAAAAACACAGAAAAACAACAGTTTTCCAAAACCAAATCCTGAATACTGACAACACTAACCTAACCACAAATAGGGTCCTTGGGCGACTATGGAGAAAAACCCTTATTTCTCTCTCACAATTCTTTTTTATGACACACTAACTGTATACGTGTGTGTTTTGTGTTGTTTTTTTTTCTTTGCCTTTGAACAGACCCATGTGATATTCCCCCATTTGGTGGTGTCCAACGATCCAGCGTACTTCCCAGAGCCAAAGCGATTCATGCCCGAACGTTGGATGAAGCAAATGGAGCCAAGTGAGTATCTATGTGTAGAGTGTGTGGAGAATGCCAAATCTAATATTTAGGTTAATTTGAATTTTGCTCTTCCCTCCCTCTCTTTATGTACAAATAGCCGTCACTTGTCCGCATGCCGGTCAAAAGATTCATCCCTTTGTGAGCCTGCCGTTCGGTTTCGGTCGTCGGATGTGTGTTGGACGGAGATTTGCAGAAATTGAATTAAATACGATTCTCGCCAAGGTATGTGGGTCAGCGTGGTATTTTTCTCGCCATTTAACACATACTGGTATTATATATATTTTATTTTTATTTTTTTTGCATAGATATTCCGGAAGTACAAAGTGGAATACAATTCCGGCGAATTTGTCTACAAAATGAATTCAACGTATATTCCAGAGTCGCCGCTTAGTTTTAAATTGACGCTAAGGGAGGAATAACGACGATAGAAACATCATTCGTATATATATATAGAGAGAGAGATAGAGAGAGAGAGTGAGTGACATGCCGCACCGACAACAGATGGAATTGTGTGTAAATTTGTAAATTGAAGAGCGGCCGCAGTATAATTTGTGTGCATGAATTGACTTAGATTGTAATTCCTATAATTGACCAAAATGTGTAAGTGAATTAGTGTAGGTTTATATTTCGTACGTATAGCTGTAGAACTATTTAAAAATAAACGATAAGATTATTTGTAGATGTGGGCGGCTGTTTTTTTTTTCTGTAGTGATCACTTAAAATTTAATGGACGCACTTTGTGGAACGCATCGCTAATAAGAGGGGTTACATTTTTTAATGGTCGTCGGCTTTAGAGCGGTTGCAGATTTTTTCTTAAATGCAGATGGAATAACTTCCATGGATGTGAACGCTGAGTGGATTTTCATTTTTGCTGTTAAGATTAAACTTCAGCTGTAAAATGTGATCTAATGTAAGCACTCTTGTCAAACTTGTCTTTTTGAAAAATATTGCTCAACAATGAAAATGCGTTGTTCTTTTGTATAGCGCTCTATTTTTACGAACCCCGAACGGCCAACTGTCACATTGTTATCAATTTTTCCCTTTGGCATCACTGTACGCAAAATTCACATTATGGGACACCCTTTATTTGTAAATAACGATTCAGTTGACAATTTTATGCAATTTTGACATTTCTGTGGGCATGGGTTCTCCGGTTGAACCCCCGGACAAACACAAATTACCCCTTTCACTGCAATTTGCATGCGTCTGAGAGTAAAACTGTCCAAATTTATCCGTCCGAATAGATCCCTTCCATTCAGTCGATAAATAAAGACCCACAAAAACAAATGGTTGCTAAAGCAACTGCTTCCATTGTAATTATTACAGGCAACGTCCCACCATAATCACATTCCAATGCAACATGACTTCGCCAGAAGCTGTCACAGAAAACATATATCTGCACTGGCGCCATTAAACATGTCAACATCGATTGACAAATAGCTTGTCGTCAAACCGAATATTTTTCCTTTTTTCTAAGAATTTATTTTCCAAGTAGAAACCAACCAAATGTTGTTTTTAATCAGTTTTTCGAGAAAAGTGCGCACCCAACAATTTAATTATTTAGCTATGTCAATCACCTCAACTTTGATAGATCTCTTCGTTAATTATTTACTGAAGCAATTTGTAAAGGAAAGTGCTGCGCATCATTTTAAAAAAGTTATCCCTTACGTGTGTTGGCTTGGCCCTTTGTAATTTACTTTTAGACATTTCTAGTCATCGAAAATAGGCGATGATAAGACACTCACTTTGCATGAATGCGTGACGGGAGTTGCGAGAGAGGACAACCGATAATAAAATTATCAACTTTCAAACATCAAATGTGTTGGCAGATAATTCGAAGAGTCAACCGACAGGACAGAGTTAAAGGAAATGATTTACAGAACAGAGATAGGTTAAGTGCTTTTATACAAGGATACATCTGAATACATCTGAAACGCCTAGTCGTATTTTAAATAAATAATCAAAAGTCGAGAATCCTCACTTACCGATTTTACGGAAGTGTCTTTTGCGAATCTGTCAGAAAATAGAGATTTCGCGGTTCCATGTATAATACATCACATACATTTTTCTGGCAAGTGTCAAAAGTATAGTTTGCAGTTTTATCGTGCAGCGTTTGACGCTTTTCAACCGATTAGAAATTATATTCAAACTTGGGTGAAAAAAATTCAGCGATTGAGTACGGTGAACATTTGAACAACATTTTGTTGCAATCGCAACTGTAAGCAAAAAGAAGCTGCAAAATAAAGCAACAACTGAGTTGATATGTCGAAACAGATTCGCTAATTTAATAAATTAAATATTACAGTCCTGTCACTTTTTTTGAAAGACCATAAAAGGCAAGAAACAAATTTACACAGCAATAACAACTTTGAAAGGCACGATAAACTGCTTTTACGTTTTTTTCTACGTATACGATATAACAAATGACATTTCAAACGCCAAAGCAATGAAATTGTGCGATGATTATGTAATGAAGTATTTATATTCGCCATCTTCTATTCTAAAGAAGTAAGAAGGGGCTCTTAGCAAAAATCCATGTTTAATAAATATATACAGCAATGTCTAAAAGGAGGGACTTTACTTGGACAGGACTCTTCGGTTAATAATTGTGAGAACTTCGATGAACTTAAAAGCGTGATTTTGTTACTACTTTTCAATGTACATTATATTTAAAAACATACAAGTTGCAGCAAACAAATAACACAACAAATATTGAGCGCATTGAGTTCTTCAATTGGGCGGGCCTACTGAAGTTTAATCAAATTTACTAGCTCCTCGATCTTGACAAATAATTCAGGAAGTTCCCAACGCACGTGTTTTAAAATACCTACTTTCTATATAAAAAAAAATGTCCACGCTACTAAATATCTCTCTAGATGCAAGCGATTATCACACTTTCTTCAAGTAAAGGCAAACAAAATGCACTTTTTCATGCACAAATGCATGGGTTTTATTATTGCAGCATTTTTTTATCAAAATGAATTCTTTTTACAGAAATTCGTCGATCATTCGGACGCTTCGATGACAGGACATAACTACATGCTTGGACATTTTCTAGTTTAAACCTGACATATAATACTTATTTACGACTAGCTGACCCGTGCTCGCCTTGCTTCACCCGACGTATTTTTATAAATATTCCCTCCCTTGGACCTTTCTTAAAGCAATATAAAGCAAAATCAAAGACAATAAAAACATAATTTTAATTCCTACTAAAAAGTCTACACAAAAAAGATTTACGCAAAGTTCTGTTATTTATTTCCTCTTACCCACCTCAAGTGTCGGCGAAAAGAAGCAACACGAATAAAACAACTTGACATTGACACACGAACCCCACCCAAGCCCATTTCCAAACTTTTCCCAATGAACAGCGTTTGAAAACGTGTTCAACCTAAATGTATGCGTTGAAAAGAGACGACTGCCCATTGAAGTGCAAAACATATGATCACGTTAGAGCGCGCACATAATAATCACGCTCACAATACTGCAACGATACTCACTGCTGCATGACTACTGACAGTGGTATCCACTGAAAGAAAATTGTGGGCGATGTTTTGAATAATTGTTTTGAACATTACTCAGCTTCAGGACAACGCAGGAGGATGATTTATATCTTAAATGATTCAGGAGAAAATTTACTAAATTCACCTATTTTTTTATTTTTCAATCCGATAAGCCATTACTGAGCTAGGTCTGTAAACAGAATTTCCTTACATGTATCCGTTTTTTTTGACTATTTTGTAAAAACCAAGTTATATTCCGGGTTAAAAAGTATCCTAAAGCCCGACCAAGAACATAAGCAATCACAATGCCAAGTTTTATCAAAATCCGTCCAGTAGTTTCTGCGTGATGCGCGGTCAGGCATTTTTTATTCTACAGTTTTATTATATGTAGAGAAGAGATGTAGAGAAGAAGAGATTACCGCGAGGAAAATACGCCATACAGAGTTAAAATTTTCTGCAAATGTTAGTTAGTTTTAATGTCTATCACTTACTATTTAGCGGAATCATTTAGTTGATATTCGTTGCTACGTGAGAAGCACTCCTGAACACCAGTGTCCTGCCATAATCGTTTCATAGCAGCCAATAGTTCCTCTGAGAACGGTTCCGTGTCGTGCATCCTTTGACACACATCGAACACCATTTTTGCATCACTCTATTCAAACCGGGGCGCACATAATAGAAAGAAGAAAATCCATTTCAGCAATAGAACCTTTAATGGGGCTTGCCATTTGCATGTCGCATATACATACCTCTCTTTCGTTATTGCTATACTGAATACTGAGATTTGGCATGGCTCTAAGTATTGCAACTAGGGATTGTATTGTGTTGCTGTATACAACTGGTCGATATTGTTTGAAATCCTCCGAAGTGAACCCGCTTTCGTGAATAATTCTGCAAGCAAACGAAAATATTTCATTTTAGAAAAGGACAAACAAACAATCTTTATAAGAATCGACTCCTTTATTAAAGGACGCGTACGTACTTCATTTGTTTGACTATCGTACTCTTTCCTGATTCACCGGCACCTGAAACGAAAGAAACAAAATGCAAATATTTAGTAAAATTTGTTTAAACTATTAAAAAATAAAAATAAAAATAAAAGCAATCTCTGTCCGACTTCGAGGAAAATCTCAGCAGGAGATGAGGAGGATTTCAAAACACGCACGCACACCAGCAGAAACAGCGTAATTTAGAGCAGAAACGGAAGTGATTAGAGAATATTTTACAAAGATTTATGGGAGTAAACAAAAGTTTCTCGGGGAAAGAACCAGTCGGTAAAATGCAGTTATGTATACATTCAAATTTTGTGAGAAACTCCAGCCCATGGAGCGTGAACAGCGAGGGACATTGCATTTAAGAATTAGTCATGGAAATTGGCATTTGTCCTCTTTTGGGTTTAAGTGGATTATTCCCACCGAACGCAGAATTGGAATATGGAAATTCACTGCAATGGAGGGCATACGTCATGATGCGGATAATATTCGTTATATACATCCATTTGCAATTGCGGTGTAACTAATCTACCTCTGGTAGGTAAATCATTGATGCGTGCACAGCACTTAATCAGAGCTGGTTATCGTTGCTGATACCTCGTTGTATGGAGCAGCAAACTGTAGCTTTGCGACATGTCATATCTAATTACCATCAGTCAACATTTAGTTGGGACAACACTCGGGCTTGTGCATTGTGAACATAGTTGCATACAGTACACTACAGGGGGATGCCATTAAAATGGTACAGCAGATGCGGTTTCGATTGTGGTATAGAAAGTGGTTTCAGATCAACGATTTACTTCGGTGGTTTTCTGAAAAGTTGTGCAACTGTGATGGAAGATTGCGGGTATCGGCTGATTCGAGGAGTAAAACAAGAAAACGAATTGGCTCAGACTCCAAAACTGAATACGGTTTAACTGTCATAATTGTCATAACATGTGGATGCCATCACATTGAATAAGCTTTGAATGTTTTTTGTGAATTCTAGATGTCAGATAAAATTACAAATTCTATAAAAATTGTAAAGCTACGATTGGATTGGCTGACAAAACGTCAAATATTTTTATTTTCAAAGTTGTCAGTTTGTCAGATATTTGACATATGACATGACATGACAGCACCTGACAGCAAATATAAACTAATCGCATTTAACTTCCAACAATAGGTCCGTTCCTTTAATTTTGTAGTAAAAATGGCAAAGACTGTCAAAATGACAGTGGAGGAGATGAATTTTCTCTCAGAGAGGGAAACTTACGCAAAACCTGTGAAACGATGACAGCTGTCAATTTTCAGACGACTGACAGTTGTTTCAGTTCTTAAGGTCTGTTCCTTTACTTTTGAATCTCACGAATTTTTACTAATTCTTACGAATTTTACTCAAATGCCGTTCCCTAACTCGAAAAATTCGTAAAAGAGAGCGTCATCGAGAGAGCAAGATATTACCCCTCCACTGAGAATCTTACTCAACAAATTTCTTGGTGTACGAAGTGGAAAAGCTGTCAGTCACAGCTGATTTGAAATTTCTTGTCTTTTTTGACATTCGATTGCATTTGTTTTGATTTTTTGTGCACTAAAAAGGTATCAACTGTTGTTAATATAAATATTGAATGTTCACCGCGAACATTCTATCGTATTGAAAATGGTAAGTAGACATTAGAGAATATGAAATAAAAATTTATTGAATTAAGTATCTGTCATATCTGTCATTATTCATAGTTTACTACAAAAGCGTTCCCTAACGTTTTCGTTAGTGTCTCTCTCGAGGTCTCTCTCTGTGAGAGAATTTATCCCCACCACTGCCATTTTAACAATCATTTCCATTCTTATTACAAAATTAAAGGAACAGACCTTTAGTCTTACGCAAAGAAATTTAGTAAAAACAAGTAAGAGGGAAAATATCTTGCTCTCTCGAAACCGCTCTCTTTTACGAATTTTTCGAGTTGAGGAACGACAATTCAGTAAAATGCGTAAGAGTTCGTAAAAATTCGTAAGATTTAAAAGTAAAGGAACAGACCTAAAATGACAGCGTTTATTGCGCACTGACAGTCTGACAACCTGCAAGCGAGTAAAGTGTAAACTTTCGGAGTTATGACTTATGAGTTTTAAATATTAGGGTTCGTTTTATTTAACATCTATATCAGCGAAATCGAAAGATTCCCAATAAAACTATCAGCAGTAAGTTTTTGCCGCAGCCTTAAAGCATGCAAATATTTTTGATTAAGTGGTAGGTATATCCTGTCATATTTGGAGTATGTGTTTGAGATTATAACTCCATAGCAATAGTTGTTGACATACAACAAAATGCAAACATGAACTATTTGTGTTCAGAATTGGATTGCTGGCAACTTTGTTGGGATTGCGTGGTGAAGATTATATTTTAATTCATTCGAAGAGTGGATTTTTTCGTGCAAACATTCGAAATAGAGGAATATACAAATTGGATCCTACAATCCGAACACGAATCTGTCCATAAGCATACCTAAAATTTTATACATAAATATTCTTTGGTCGGTTATAGGTCTAGCGATATTTTATTTATTTATGGCTGAGAAAACCGGTGTCAAACGCAAAATAAACCGCTGGATCTTTTTCAAAACTTTTAACGAAAAGACCAACTTTTTAACTTTTCTCTCAATAATTCAATACCGCAACCAGCTAAGTTCCGCCAATTATTATTAAGACATGTTAAGCGAATATACAACTAAAGTCTGCTCCGATGGGTCTTCTCGGTTCTAACTCGTGTATGGCAAACTCAGTTGAGAAAGAGCTCGTTTTAGATGGCGCAAACATTTGAAAAGGCATCTTAACCGAATTGGAATAAATAACTAGACGTAATAAGCAAAGCACCGCATTATTGGTATGTCTAAGTCCACAGTGAAGTCGTCTCATAGATCAGTTGGATGGGTATGTAACAGCTGCAATGACCACGAAGGTTAGGCTACATATCAAATGACAAGGGATACATGCACTCTAATTTTTAAGGCAATGCTGTCATCCGCTTTATATGGATTTTCAAGGACAACGGGTATGATTTCACACCCCGCTACTTTTGATTGTTTTTTTTTTTTTGGTCCATTCCCCGCAAATGTAGAAACCATCTTTGCCCAGTCTCATTCATAATAGCATTTCAGTTTTAGAAATGCGCACATGTATATAACTGCTGCTGAGGGCCAACAGGACACTTTCTTATATACTTTGATCATAGAGCCAGCCAATTCTCAACGAAATCATCTCGCACGATGTCTCTATATCGGGTCATATTTCTAGGAAGTAGTTTCTACTATCTTGGGTGACATCTGACATGTCACACGACCAGGCGATAAACAATACTATCAACGACACATGCCACAGTTTTATCACTTATGATGCTCTCTGTGTACGTGTACAGATGTTCCCCGGCAATATGTAAATTCCTATATTTCAGTTGTCATTGGACAATGGAATTTTAAGAGCAGAAAAAAACCCCCCCTATACAAGAATAGATGCTAGTCGACTAGAAAAGGCTTGGAGGCATCTATCACCACTTCATCCCACACAGAGACGACTTTATGTCACCTTCAGAAAAGGGTTAAGGGAGAACGAAATATATTTTTTTCGGGTGAAATGGCTCAAACAGATGAAAAATTTATGACAGGCCCTATTAATGATGTGTGTCATGTGCATAGAGCTGACAAAGGACATATAAAAAGGATACCCTCTCAACTGGAAAAATTCTGTTTAGTCAAACATTTAGCTTTAATTTGATAAAAGTTGTCTGAGTGGCATTAAATATTCACAATTGTAATGAAAAACACTTTAACAATTTAAATAAGGTTGTTACAATAAAAATAAAATTAAAAAAGCAACTCCCAGCAATAATAAATCGAAATTAAGTTCAAAAGAGCGCCAGAGGAAAAACAGCACAGAGGCGGCACCCAGCCTCTTGGCTTTTGTGAAAACATTTCAATTTTGCCTTTTTCTGTTTATTGAAAAGAAAGAGCCAAAAAAGAAAACAGAAAAAAGAAGATTTTTCGATTTCTAAAAATAATCGAAAATCGTTTACACTAAAATGCACGTCATGTTTAGTTAAACTCATCAAACTGTTTACATTTAATTCCTTCGCTCCTCGCGCATTTCTACCTCGACCGATTTTGCTACAATTCCCAAAAATTCAATATCTCTGTGTACCTTACGTGCCTACACATAGGCATATATATTTAAACATTTTGATACCTGTAGTTGCGTGTCCATGTGTCTATACACATTAGAATAAGTACATAATTCAAAAAGTGAGATACACTGTTTGGCGTTCTTTCCAGAGATTTCAATTTTATGGAAGAGCCAAAAGTGTTTGGTATTTCAATATTTTCGAATGTTAAGAAGATCGTAGGAATTGATCAATGTTTTGTAAGTTAGCACCGTGGTGTAAGAATTTTTATGATTGAAACTTTTTGAATGCGCGGTGTTTTTTACTTGTTGGTGGTTGAGAGCTGTGGCAATTTGAAAATGCCAAAATGTTAGGAATTCTTATAAAACGGCTTTATTTGCATTTTTTTTTTTAAAGAAAACCAAAGTACGGGATCTTATTTAGAATAATAATAACAAATGTGTTTTGGTCAAAATCGTTACAGCGGTTTTTGGAAAATTATTTGCAGCACAAAATAGTAACAGCCTTATTCATAACATTTAATTAAAACTGAATTAAAGCTTATTTAAGTTTAATTTTAGAAACCCTTATTCATAAACTTTTTTTTGAAAGATAATTGACTCTTGATCAACTGTCAAAAAATTAAATTAGGTACATTTAAAACGAATATGCTCGAAAGTTTCAGAGGCATTTGCCTACAAATTAATTTTTGCGGGTATTTTTCCTAAATTTAAAAATTAATTGTCATGGTTGCCTATTTTTTGAATTTATTTTAACTGTCAAAACTCAGATTTACGGAGTAGTTTTGCTTAATTAACTGATTAGCTACTACATGGCAAAATAATTTTTATGAATAAACATTTTCGACGACGTGATTAAAGTGAAATTAAGTCGTGAGTTAGTGGAGACACTTAATGTATTGATTAAGGGAATCTATTTCTTACTTGGTTATAAAAAAAAGTTTTTATCCAAATCGAAAATGGTGTTTTCAAGACATGAACAGTTTTAAAAAATATAGATTTTTAGCGTAAAACTTGGTATGCAGCGACGTTAACCTCAACCAACCTTAGCTCAAATACCAATTATGTTTGAAATCCTTAGATCCGTTTTTTTATATGGGAAGCTCTTTATAATAGCCCTTAAAAATAGGGCAACAAAAAGTGTCCCGAACGTTAAGCCCTAATTTAAAGTTTGAAGCAAATCCGTCCAGCCGTTTAGGCTTGTGGAGACCTCAGGAACAGATGGACAGAATTGTGAGAACCCTTTTTGAGTTTCTCTATCATCGTAATGTCAGAATTGATTAAAATCTCGAGTACGAAATTTTGTACGAATACTCTTACTACGAGAAAGTTAAGAAGAAGAAGATACAAATCGAGGCGAAACTTTTGGGCTTTGGGTTATTTGTCAAAAACTTCAGAAAAATGTATGTGACAACCATAAAAAAACAAAATAAGCATTTGTTTGTATCGAAGTATTTAATAAACAAAATAAATATAGGGCTATTCTCAGTCACACTGATTCACTGTTAAGCTAAAAAAAAAGTCGTGATAGGAAACCATATTCAGTTTATCGCACTAAATTCTAGCGAAAAAAAATTCTGAAATATTTTATCGCATTAAATAATTTAAAATTATTACACGAACCTCTGTTATCACCACGAAGCTGACAAATGCGTAAAGAATGTGTTCCCTTAGCCTAGTACTAGTTGAACACTTTTCTTTGTTGCATTCATATTTAAATTTCAATGTTCACTACGCTCTCTGAATGAAACCGCAGTTGCTACGTTAATTTGCATTTCAAAGGTGTTTTTTGTTAAATATTGAAGACACAAACCAATAACTATTTATATCTACTGTGAATAAAACGAGAAAGATGAATGCGACAACATCAACAGCGGGATTGACTGTAGCGACAGCTTGTTCAGAAGAAGTCTTTATCAAAGGTGACAAAATAGTAGTTTCAACTGAGGGTTACCAGATTGACTTTTTTAAATATCTTGCAAAAAAAACGACGATATTTTTGATTTCTTCTCGTGCACTAGGTGTAACTAAACTAAATATGGAGGTCCATTCCGGACAGTTAAGTACTAAAACAAAAAAAGTGAAATAATGCGTAGCTAAGTGCGCGATTTTTAAGGCGGTACCACGCACATTTCATGCAGATTGAACGAGAAATGCTTACAAAAATATGTCATTTATATTTTCTTAATAATTTCTTTCTTTATATTCTTAAGATGCTAAAATTTTATAAATTTAATAACATCGCAGTTATAAATTATATTTTAAAGTATATGGTAAAGTGTGCTGAATAGCGTTTTAAAGTTGAGAGAACTTAAAGAAGGTGGTATTTAGGCAACAACAGTGAATTCAGGGTTTAAGTCCACTCCAAATTCGACGTTGATGTCAATGTCGCTCCGCTAATGTGTCGCAAACAGTCTATTATTATTCGCATTCGTAAAATTTTAAAAGTCTGAAAAGCTACTGGTTGTATTCTGGTACATTTTTACATGTCTATAGAGTATATTTAGAGCCACGAGCTTCGGTTTGTTTCCACCCTCTATCTTTCGCAAAAAAAAATTAAAAAGATTCTTTTTTTTCTGTGTCCGACTTTGAATTTAATAATACTGAGCGCATTTAAGTATAGTTAATAGGAGGTATCTACTGTTATAACATAGGATGAGACTTAGCCCGATAACTTAACAGGTTTTGAAAAAAATAGGGAAAGCTATATCTGAGAATTTCTGCTGGGCAAATCGAAATCAATGTGCACTTAATTTTCTAATCAAACATACCTAGCGCGCTACGTATTGGCATTTCTTTTAACCTTCCTTCGTTCCGTTTTGTGGTGTAACGAAGATGGATTTATGAAACACAACTTATGCTGCTTTTTTTGTTAAAAAAAAATTATAAATATAGGTTCGTTGTGTTTATTTACTTGGCATCACTAAAAACTAATGTCGGAGGAAGAAGTTGAACTGTCACGCTCTCTCTCCATTTTCTTTTTGAAAATTAAAAACCGTGCAAATAAAATCTTTTTCTGAGGAATCCCAGGACAAAATTTCCAAAATTTAATAATAATTACACAGGAGGCCAAAATGTGAGTATAGTGACATCATTGCCAGAAGTGTTTCTTGGTTCACTTAAGTTAAATACGATACACGAAGTGATGGCCAATTTTCCGGCGGAGCTAAATTTTTGTTTTATAGTGATTTTAGGCAAAAATTACGTGTTGTCACGATGAAATCAATGCATGTTACAAAAATGTCCGGCGCCTTGGCATTACTTTAATTGTACTTGTCCCTGAAAATAAGAAGACTATCGGGGCATTCTGGAAGTGAACTTCCAAATATAAATAATAACAATGTAGAGTTACCGGCTGCCTTAAAAAATGTAATTAAAATTGTTTATAAAGATGTACTGTGCAAAAGGTCTATTTTAGCACTTACAAATAAACAAGCCGCTTACTCAATAATAGTGAATTTCTGCTGATATAACTCTTTGCCTGTGCGTGATTTATATTTGCAATAAGGACAAATTCTGTCGAGTTTAAACAGCATTAAATTTCATGGCTCTTCGCTCTAAATCGATTGTCTGACATGAAATTTTGCCCGGGAGAAGTACAGGAGCTACAACCCTTGCCATTCTGACCGGATTCCGGTCACATATGAGAGAATTCTCTTTACTCTGACCGGGGATAATTTAAAAATCCGCTCTAACCGATTTTTCGACCGGAAAAATAATATTATTCTATAGACTTAAAATAAAGAAAGATTTGCAAAATTTAAATGAAACTTTGCCGAACTTTATGAACATGATCAAAATGTCAAACAGAATCCGATTTCTTATAAATAATCCTAGAAAACTACAGCGGCGCCTGAATTTGATTGAAAGTTCCTTTTTTGCAAAACTTTGTTATGCAAAGCTTTTTAATGAATTGTTAATTTTTTATTTAGATTGAAGATTTGTTTTGTAAAATAAAGAAATTATATATAACTACATACGAGTATATTATAGTCAAAATATACGCTATATTCTTATTTCAACTTTTGACCGAATTTAAAATAAATAAAATCGGTCATTCAGTCACCGTGACCGGATTCCTAGTATGAAGACAGTCCTAACCTCACAACAATTATTATTTGTGTTAAATATTTAGCTGCGGTATTGAATTCCGCTCATGACAAATGGGCTCATCATACAGCGCCTCCTCTATTCCATTGCTATTCATAATAATCGTCAGAACTCAGCTAATCCGTTCCATGATTTATAAGTGCACTTGCGGCTTTCCTTTTTCTGTTTCTCACAGTAAAATCCTTTTGTGTGCGTGCTTTGCTCGTGCATAAAGAATTATTGGCCATTCATTCATATATGGCTATAGAGCTCCTCTAAAAAGGACTCACTGCCACAGCGAAAGCATGTTACTTATCCGCTATGTGTTTGTGTATCCGACCCTACGAAGAAGCTGTATTAATAATTCACAGTTAATGTCTAAAATGTCGGCAGGAACCTGAGCATTAGATTCAGTTGTCCTGCATCGCTGGATAGCCGTTTTTTTTTTTTTTTTCTTTTACTGTATTCCTAACGTCTCAGTGCTATATAGTGATGACTCATACAAGTTCATTAAACTACACATTTGTTGTATACGTTTTGCGATAATGTGATGTGTACCGTTAATGGAGTCTATCATGCTATTTTAATGACATAGCCAGTACCTATAGGTACAGGGATTGGCCATCCCCCACCATATGGTGTTTTGCCTAGGAAAGGCGAACAGAATAAATGGAACACATTTGGAAAACAGGAAAACGAAATACATATTATACCATTGCGGTTAGTTTTTCTCTGTATTAATAAACAAATATGCTAATTGAGTCATATTTCTTACGACTAATAACGGGGGTGGCTATTAATTAGCTTATCTGTATCAGTAGGTAGGTATACCATACCTATTATATACGTTATTGCATGGAATATTTTGTTGGAAGTTGGTATAGTGTTTGCCAAGGTTAACACTCGGTGACGTTCGTTTATGTGCCAAAATAATCTCGGGCATTAATTGTGATTATTCTTGCTTGCAATCACTTATTTTATTGACTTTTGTCTGACATTTTTTTGTATGTTATGTCGCAACCTACATACATATATATAAAATGGTTTTTATTATGACCCCAAGAAGTGCTGAAAAGTGGCACAGAGACTGAGAGCCTATTTGACGTTTTTGTGCTTTTATTTTGCTGGCAACAAAAAATGTTGTCCAACGTTGATAGTCCTTGAACTTTGTGTAGTGAGTGTCTTTAAAATCGGATACTCCAGTCAATGGTTGGTTTTTAGGTTTAATACATCAATTCAAGTTTGAACAGCATCTTTTGAATAAAGATGAAGATGATTAAAAAAGGTACAGCTATTGTAGTAGATTGACACTGTAACTACAAAACAGCAGAGGGACTTTAAAGCACAGCTGGCTGGTGTTAAAGGTTATAAATATTTAAAAAAAATTAACAGACAGAAAGACTAGATTTGAATATCTCACTTATCCTTCAGTCATTTATTTGGCCTCAGTAAACAATGATGTTGTTGTGGAAGCCAGTGATTCCAAACAGTGGATTTTTTTTTCTTTTTGAAATTAATACCGATTTCATTTTGCACTTAAAAATGAAACACAAAACATCTGGTCCTTTTTCTATGTTCATGTTTTTTGGAATAATCGTATTTTTGCAACTGATGATTTGGCAGCACTGGTATGCACAACTTTACCCAAAATATATTAGCAGGAAGAAAGACACATGAACAGAACTTTTGTTATGAAATACAATAACTAAACGTCATTCTTTTGTTTACAGCAAGTTAAGTGAAATCTCTTCATTATTTTTGCACCCTTTACATATAAGTGTTTCTGTAATATTTGTTGTGAATATTAGAAAATATGTGATTTTCCTTAACGAATTCTACTTTTGCTCGTCACCTAGCCGGTTTTTTTTTTACGCAAAACAATTGAATTTGAAATAAACGTCAAACACAATAATGCCAAATACCTTAAAATTTTGATTTCTCTTTTCCTGTATTGCGGTGGCATTGTCATTTGTAGTGAATTTAGAAATAGAGACAACTTGTTCTATTTCGACTGAATAAAAAATACTGCCCATTTATTTTGGGCCTTAACCTCTTTAAAACAACTACCTACGTTTCGATGTTCAACCAAAACATAGACATCTAGTTTGAAATTCGAGCTAATTGGAGTAAGTAGCTGGTAGGTGAAGTTTGATTTAATCGGATTGTCACAGTTATACATGGCGCTCATGTCTAGTTTAAGCTTATTCTTAAATACTTATAGAGGGTCTTCCCATAGGGCCTTCCGAGCTTTGACAGTAGATAGCGGCAATATTGTTGAATCTACATCTGCCAAATTGGCTGTCATTTATTCAGTCACGAACCACAGCGGCCGTCAAAGACTATAAAAACCAAGCCGTAGATCAAATTCAGCTAGATGTTTGCGCCAGAACGATTTTGCATTCCACACATAATGGCATCGATAGGCCTTTCAAACGAATATTTCGATTTCGTTACTTTTTTTTAATTTAAAGTTAGGAACCGCTTAAAAAAAAGCATTTTACAATATTTTTATGAAGAGAGGTTCAACTGACACAATTTTCTTTTTTGCCTTCTGTGTGTTCCAAGTAAAAGGTCTCAATGCAACCTTGTTAAAGCTTCGAAATTAAATAAACACGTGTCCACTATAGTTGATAAATTATTTAATGAAATGCTGCCTCGACACAAGTACTAATAACCTTTAGCTACTTCCCGAAATAACCTTCAACTTTAAATAACAAAATGTGTCATTTCCCGGAGCGTTGACCCATTACGCAATTAAACACACACAACAAATTAAGACAAGTTCTATAGGTACATTATTAATCGCACAATTACGGGCCGGTTACTCTAGTCCACAATAATAGTAATTACAGCCTAAAAGGGTAACCCAACAAACTGTCATTTTCAAGTAAGGTTGACCTAACCTCTCCCACTCAAAAACAGACAGACTATTTCAGTTTAAAAGTTCAATTGAATTCTTTATGCGTCTGTTTCGTCACTCCCCCACCTGTTACCGAGGTTATTGCAAGACCATTTAAAAATAGACACATCTGTCTATTAAATTTCCCCTTAAATACGTCACATTAAGGGCATACTTTACAACATTCCCACGTCGTCTTCACACCCAGTGCCTTGAACTTTAGAGCACATACGTCAAGAGCTAACCCTTATATAAAACGTTACGTCCAAGTCGAAGTTGCCCTAGGACAGCTTTCATCCGAATGTGAAGGAGGCAAATAATGTTCCTTTTCTGTGGAAAGCTGTATAAATCAAGTGCAAGTTGTTTTTTGCATTTTCCAGCAGGTGTTCAGGGAATTATTGTCGAAAAATATTTCCTCATTACGCCCATGGTCACACACAACACATGCACACACTCACGATAATTGTATACATACACACTACCAATGGTCTAATTGACAGAAATTGCCCTTCATAAATTTAATACTCAGTACAGGGACACGTAACATCAATCCATTATGTTAATTTCGTGAGTATAGTACAGAAGGAGAGAGCGTGTGCTTTTGTTTGTGTTTTGTATACTATATATAGTTTTACCATGGATAGGTGTACATTTCGCATTTGACAACGAGTGGAAAGAGATTTCCTTTCTGACGTCATACGAAAGAACAGAATAATGTTTAACAAGGGAAACCACTCTAATATTTATATGAATTGGCTCGAGGGTTTGTTCCAGTGGAAAATGTTTGGGGCGGGGAAATTGTAATATTTACAAAAAACACGTATTGTGCACTTAACTATTTAACAGTTGAAAGTTTGAAAACATCCCTACTTTTTTCGGACGGCGAAAACGACCGAGCAATTGTAACTGCTGTAGTATTTCTGTCATGCATATTAAGTCGCAAGAGATTACGTACCAAAATAGACCGACCGTCTTCGGTGTAATATTTATAGGGGCATCTCCTTTTTTCGGTACGAAAGGGTTTGGCCAACGTTGTTTGATATTTATTCACACAGTTGGCTGAATCCATAAGTGGAGCTCTATTAATATTAGTAGCAATTAACAGACGTTCCACTGGAAGGAGTAATTGGAATATCAACACCAGTTTCCTACTGTTTGTCTATTTTTGCACGCAAAATCAAGGGCTTTATGCGTTTGGACAGGACGATGACCTCTTACATTAATTTGTGTCTATTATTTATAAGTCATGTATAGCAATTACCCAAACCAGTTTCACTGAAGAAACTTCAAGCGATTCCGCAGTTTGCTTGGAAATTCGAATTTATTTCATTTTCGATATCGAATGTCAGAGATTCACTCTTTTCAAAAAAGTGCACCTAACCTAAGCGACATTTTTGTTTACCAGAGCTTTTCCACATTAATGTGGGTTTGTTTGATTTTTTTAGCACTTAAAATCTAGTACACAAACGATTGCTAATGCCCCACCACGATGACACTGAAGTCGGCTATTTTATTTTAAATTAGTTTTGTTTGACGTGGGCCCTAGTGCGCACTATTGCGCACTATTGCGCCCTGATATGACCCCAGTTAATTTGGCGGGGGCAAGAATTCAGTGTTGAGTTTCGCTGTCATTTCGCTTGCTGTCATTAATTTTTCAATGTAAAACTTCAGGGCAGCATATTTTGCGTTCGATATAGGAGCACAGGGTTGTGCAGGGTTTAAAATTAGCTGGACACTAGTGCCAACTCTACCTTATAGTTGTCAAGAGCTGATACGTCAAATTTTTGTCTGTCATCTAATAAATGCTAGCTGACTTACTGATCACACTGACACTCTTTTTATATCTGTTACAGGTATCCATTTTATTCGTGGAATATTTTATATTCGCATCAATTTTTAAAACGTAAATACCTTTTTACCTCATCTGTCGTCTGCCTGCATTAAGTATTTACTAGTTTAAATAGAAGAAGTTTGAAAGTATGGTACAGTTCGGGTAGAATGTTCTGAAGGGTGTACATAATGAAGCGCTTTATTTTATTCGTGGAGGTATTTTGTACGTGAATATAATTTAAGCAAGCACTACCAACATACTAGACTTGACCCAAAAAACGTAAAAGCTTTCGTTATCAATTGTCAAATAAATTTACGTTTACCTTTTTTCAATTTTCGTAAGTCTTTTGTCCAACCAGGTACCGTGCTTTTAAATAATGTCTATCTATCGTGGAAGCAAAGAATATTTTTACAGCCTGATTTTGCAGTTTCTTTAACAGATGCGCAGAACGAAATGAAAACAATATACCTGTAACAAATACCTTGAATGTAAACGCCGCGCCGTCGATTATTTCAGTGAGTATTATTTGCAAATGAAAGAACTTTAAATGACGACTCGTTAGGTTTCAGTTTTTCCATGCACCAAACAAGAAACACAATCGCCTGTCAGTCGTACAAACGCCAGCAGCAGCCGCATCGTTCTGCTGTGCAGTGAAAAAAACTTTAACTCCCGCCCCACTTAAACTCTTTTGCCGTTCACATATACTGCTTAACTCATATGACTTTTTCTATGCAATGACCGCATATATTTATTTATAGATTGACAGTTAACGGGTAATTATTGCAGATTTTGTTGGTGAGTCAAGACAAATTCTAATACGCACTTAAAACCAACGGCAAACAGATTTCATAATCTAACATCGGATCTCCACTAGTAGTAGAGTTGGAATTGCGCTTTTGTAGCTCTGTTTTGATATGGCGTTAAATTTCGTTACATGTCAAGCTCTTTCAGATTTGACAAAAAGAATATATTTCTGTCTATTGGTAGCTGCTTTCCTACTTGCCAAATGTCGGTTTTTTACGGAATTAAAGTGCAAGACACTGCCTGGCTAAATGGTAGATTGTACTAGAACTCCTCGGAACGCAATGAAAAGTGTCAGAATATTCCAGTGCAATATATTTTTCTATACAAAATTTGTACAGCGTTATGCAAATGGTTGGCACTTTGGATTATCACAATAGAAAGCCATTTTTGCATTTTTCTTTCAAAAGAACAATGTTGCAGGAAAATGTTGAATTGTAGATCAATTCGCAAACAACAGCCGGACAAAAATATTTTAAATTCAAGAATAGCATTGTAGTTGAAAATACCTGTCTGCATTAAATTAAGTAAAGTTATATGACAAAACTTTACATACTTGACAGACGTAAAAGTCACTTGTGCAATGATATATTTCGTCCCTGTTTATTATGATAATGTTTAAAGGTTTTTATTTATTCCATTTTAACCAAATCAAAGTGAATACGTACAGTTGATCTGACAGAAATATGTCTCCAACAGTTATCAAATGCCAGAAACAATTGGCATGCATTTATTTAAAAGAACAAATTGTTTCAAATCGATGTGACGTTTTCAAGTTTAAATTGAAATACATTTTTAAAGTCACGTAAAAGTCAAACAGTAATTTTAAGTCCAGTTGACACATGGCCGACAGATATTCTCTGTAACTCTACCAAAATCTTCAACATCATTTTAAAACAAAAAATTTGATGTGGCAATGTTTGCAAAACTAACTGCCGAATGTACTAGAATAATGTTTTTCGCACGCACCAAGAGCTTCCTAAACTGACTGCAGTTCATTTCAATTGCAGCTCAGCAGCTGTAACCGCAGCCCAGCAGTAACGGTATCGCCCCCATCAAACTGTCAAACTAAATGCAAGTGATTTGGTTTTATTTTTCTCTGTTTCCCATTGCCGCCATGAAGCCACAGACAGAGTCAAATAACAATTTAAACAATCGCAATCGAATAAAAATATTCACCGTGGGAGATTCGATCGATTCGGTGGAGATTGAAGAAAAACGCCAGCCACCAGACGCGACCGCGTACAGCCATTCGCGGGCGGTGAAGCAAATCTACCAGGAGTACTGCAACTACGGGTCGATTCATGGCGTCCAGTACTTGGGCCAGACGCGCCCTTTTCACGAGAAAATCTTCTGGGTGTTCATATTTTTCATCTCGATTTTCTGCTGCTCGAATCTGATCTGCGACATCTACATGAAGTGGTGTGAGACGCCAGTGATTGTGAGTTTCTCGGAGAAGTCCACGCCCGTGTGGAATATTCCATTCCCAGCGGTGACAATTTGTTCGGAAACAAAGAGCATCAAGAATGAGAACTTGGATTTCACACGTTTCTACCGCCATCTCAAGTCTTACAGGGGCAGCACTTTTGAACCGCCCAACAATATGTCCACGAGTGATCTGCATAAAATGCGAAGCCTCCTGCAGATCTGTGGAAACCACCTGGTGGATGGCATCAATTTTCCGCCCAACGAACCAATCGACTTCTATGATAACCTAAACGACGTTGCGCCACCTTTTGAGAGGTCTTACCCGTTTTGCAAGTGGGTCACGCAGTATGGCGGTTGTGAGCAGATCTTTGTCAAGAGCTTCACCGAGGAAGGTGTGTGCTACACATTCAACGGACTGAATGCGACGGAAATCTATCGCGAACACACCTACCAATATAATCACTTTCTCAATCAGACGCCGATGGTCACGCGCAACCACGACGCCGAGTGGACACTGCAAGAGGGCTACAAGGAGAACACTGGCGTTCAGATCTACCCGGCACGTGTTCTGGGAGCTGGTCCGCGTGCCGGCCTGTTTGTCACCCTGCAAAGCTTCGAAAAAGACCTCGACTATGTGTGTCGGGGCGCAGTCGAGGGCTTCAAGGTTATTCTCCATTCGCCCGATGATGTGCCACAAGTTTCGCGGCAGTACATCCGCGTGCCATTCGAAAAGGAGCTCGTGGTCCTGGTCAAACCAAACATGATCACAACTCTGAATGGCATCAGTGACTACGAGCCGAATCGGCGACAGTGCTTCTTCAATACGGAACGCTACTTGCGCTACTTTAAGATCTACACACAGAGCAACTGCGAGTTGGAGTGCCTTACCAACTACACGCTCAGCAAGTGTGGCTGTGTCAAGTTTTCCATGCCGAGGACTGCGGACACACCCGTGTGCGATGAATCAAAAATTCACTGCTACGATCTGGCCGAAGACGACTTGCTAATCAACGAGTTCGCCGAGGGCCTGATGTCGGATTCAAAGCTCAAGGTGAGGGGCCGAACTAAGTGTAACTGCCTACCGGCGTGTACGTCATTGGTCTACAATACCGAACTGTCACAGGGGAGCTACAACATTGAGAAGCTTCTGGCGTCACATGGGGATACCAAGTATTTCGCCGAAAATGTGGGAGTCAAGCTGTCCCGCTTGTCTCTGTACTTCAAGGAGAATCAGTTTATCACATCAAAGCGATCCGAGTTGTATGGAGTGACGGATTTTGTGGCCAATTGTGGCGGTCTGCTGGGACTGTTTATGGGCTTCTCTGTGCTGAGCATTGTCGAGTTCATCTACTATCCGACGATGCGGCTGTGGACCAACATTCAGCGGATGCGTCGGGGCGAATAATTTAATAAATGTTGATGTGCGTAAATTATTGTTAATTGTAAATTTTTAAGAAAGCATTTTGATTAAATTATGTGTAAGTTCATTTGTTCATAATACTAGATATGTTTCTGTTTTCATTTGGGAAGTTTTTCAACGGCGTTGACAGAGGTTAGTTTTCCAAGTGATTGTGGGTATATAAGTAACAAAAATGGCGGGCAGTTCTGACCAGAAACTGATTTGTTTTGGATTTTGTAAAGGATACTGAAAATTTATCAGTCTTCGAGACTGGCTTATGTTTTAGGTTTTGCGTCACTTTCGACAGAGCAATATCACTCGCGCTTTCCATAGGAAAATATATTGTTCAACAAATTCATATGATTGGAAAGAGTTTTTTTTGTAGCTAATGAAAGTAAAAATGTAAAAGTGTGGTTAAGTATAAAGGTTCACTTGGACGAAGTACGATGAAGCGTCCTGCAGCATAGCCTGGACAAATCGTAAAAAAGCTTCAAGTTCAATTATAAAGTCGCGCTTGTAGAAAATAATTCTTAAAAAACATTTTGTTTGGGTACTTGTCCACTCGAAAAATGAAGACGCGTACAAAATGGAAGCATCATCATCGATATTTTTCCATAAATGCTTACGAGTTTCAATTTTATGCCGCAACCATGGGGAGTGCCTGTTGAATAGCTTTTTAACGTTAGAAATGCTCTGCAGTGTTAACTGATGTTGGGAAATTTTCGAAATAAGCTAGGGAAAATCTGATTTTATTTCAACGAAACGATTGGCCTTTTCAGGGGTAAAATAATGCACATTGATATTAAAAGCAACTGTATAAACACTTTTTTATCAAAGGCAAATATAAAAAGACTTGAATGGGGACATCGAGGATTACCGTCACTTGATTTACTTGGAAAGGGCGGCATGACAATTTCTTTTGGGAATTTATCGCCGTGTAAAAGTGGCTGTATGTCTATAAAAAGAAGAACACTGATGTTTTTAATTGTTATAAGATTTTAAGAACAAAAAAAATTAAATTTTGGACCTTACGTGAGTTTTAAGGATTTCTGTATTCGTAAAGGCAAGCATTTCTTTTGAATTCCATTGCACTTGAAAGTGAAACACAACACTTTTGGTCCTTTTTTAAGGCAAACATTTCTTTCGAATTCCATTGCACTTGAAAGTGAAACACAACACTTTTGGTCCTTTTTTAAGAAAGTAGCATTTTATTCATTTATGGATGTTTAAAGCAACACTAGTAGGTTCGCAAGTTAAAGATTTTTTTTTTTTTAATTATGTTAGTGGTTAGCGTCTTCGACTACTAAGCCAGAGACCCATGTTCGATCACCGGAATGACACCTTGAGGTTTTTTTCTTTTTTTCTACCTCGCCACCTCTCGTGAACGTCCGACAAAAATCTGAGACTATAACTGTCATGAAATAGCTTCTCAATTAGCTGTTTGGACTCGGCATACAATTGAAGATTCCTTTCATTCGACACAAAAATTAAAAACTCACACAAAACGAATGGTTGTGAGAAGCTATGCCTTCGATCTCTTACGGAACTTTTTAATAATTTATTTTTCTGTGTGGAAAGAAAAAAGGACATTTTCGCTCGCTTCGTGGGAATTTTTATACCGAAAATCTGGCAACACTTTCATTTGGGCGTTTTGTCAGACTTTCGCGAAATTTGAGATTGTCGCGAGATTGTGAGATTGCGCGAACTTGAAACCGATCGACATACGGTCCAACACTCTTATCAGCGAGCCATTGCTCATGTTGATGAAGTAGACAAATCGTTACGAGACTTTTTTGCTTGTGTCAAATTGATATAAATCCGCTGGCAAATGGATCCCAGCCTAAAACAAATTCAGATCGATACAAAATTCTACTCAAATTATTTCAACCAGACTCTCAAACTAAGTATGCCTAGAATTGAAGGGTGTCGGAGGTTTTCCTTAAAGACCAACCAATTACTCACACCTGCTTTCGACATTGATCCTTTTCGAAATGCCATACTATGTGAAAAGTCAAATTGATGCCTCAATCAAAAATGTGCCACCAACCGTTTGCAGTAAAACCATCCCTGTCACATCGCAAAATGCATCACATCTCCATAATAACTTTTCTGGAATCTACCCAAGAGGCACAAGAACACATTTCGCATTGGAATTGGTCCAGAAGTGGTCCGCAATTCAACTCCAATGATTGCCATTATCCGAAATGAAGCAATTATGACATTTTGACGAGGTGAATACCGAAAGAGAACGAACAAACGAAGTCATAAAGAGCGAGTATTAAAAAAAAACTCACCGAGTAACAACAGTTTAATATCCTTAGCTGCCTGTATCCCATCCTCTTTGAGATTCCTTTCGATAAGGCGGCTCCTGGCGGCTGCGGCTCGTTCCTCAGCAGACTGTGCGCAGCCCATTGTGCGTATTGCTTCGACACAAAACGTTTTGAAGGTCGTTGGAATCGGCCGTGAATGGCCGACGATTGGTTAAGAATACGAAAAAGGTCCTTTTACTCTGGCTTAACTCGAAACTCAACTCCACCTGTACTAGATGGCGCTGTCAGCGGCGATGACGACGTTTTACTTAAAGATGTAGTAGGTCCTTTCGATCTGTTGCACTTGTTAGAATGTATCTAGTTTTCGCTGTTTGGGGTATGCGTTTCGGGTGGTTCTGTTATTTTTTTTTGTTTCGATTTTCACTAACAATCACAGTAAGGTGTACATTTTTTGTTGGCTCTCTCACAAATACCACTTTTGATAACACACTGGAAGAGGGAATTGGAACTTGTGTAAATACAACAACAAAAAGGTGTACACACACAATTTTCTTATTGTACCATGGAATTGGGTGGTTTTATTATTTTTTTTTTCTACTTTCTAACGAGAAATCTTTTCTGATCCCGAGTGGGTCTTGAAAGGATGACCAAGAATTTGAATCAAAGTATTGAAAAAAATTAAAGCCCGTTTATAACTGCCACTTATTCTGACGTTTCAACAAATATCAAAAGTATAGATACACCATTGGAGGCGAGGTGAAAACGGTGTATCTATGTGAGAACAGGACACTAACACACACTCGACAGTGGTGGGCGATTGAGGGGTGGTATACGTGTTTTCGTATACCAAAATTATGAGGGTTGGTTGATGATGGTGGTGCGTTTTTTTTTTTTTTTGATTCATCCACACGGGGGCCACAAGAAAAAAAATCAATAAAATTCTGCTTCTCCAGTTGAAGGTTGCACGGATTCGAGGTTTCCCAAACTGATGGTTGCACTCAAGAACTGTATATAATCACTGACCGTTTATTGGCAACACACCCAGATGCGTTCGAAATTTCACTGGACAAATGAGTAGGAGTACCCCGAACTTCACGCAGCAGCCTTCCACTGAAGAAGCAACCCCCGTCGTTTTCTTTCACTACACGCACTTTGAAGAAACACACAGAAAATCACACAAATTTTGGAATTTTTTCCAACGTTTCCGAAATGGTTTGTACTTTTTATGTACACAATTCTTTTGGAAAAAAATTCTGTTTCAAGAACGAATCACCAGCAGCGCGTTCTGTATACAGTAGAAAATAATATTCACAATTTATACACACAGCGATGACAGAGAGCTCGTTGTGAGAACGAACGTGAAACGAACGAGCGAGGAAGAAACAGAAGCGGAGCCGCCCTAAATATTTAGCGAGGAATTTTCTTCTGTTTTTTTTTCTGGTTTCTAGATTCACCACACGATGATGGTTGTTTCTGACGTTCCACCACACCGTATACGATGAGATGTGTGTTGGAATACGCGTCGTCGTGTGTTATATTTCGCGCACCAGAAAAACCACCATCAACGACCACACACAAGATACGAGGGGAGCCAAACGGATAATTAAACCACAAGGAAAGGCGTGAAAACCGTGGCGGAGCACCACTGGAAAATGATGTTACATACTATAATACCACCGAGCAACGAACAACGAGCAGCGAGCACCGACAGCCGACAGAGTAAGAGTACACACTTTTTCTATTATAGAACAGTACACAAAGTGGTGCTGGAGACGCGAATTCTTGTGCATGAGGTTGCCTTGCCTCAGTAGACCATTGAGCACGAATGAACGAGTGGTGAAATGGAACGCGTGTACGTTGGCATTGTGTAGATATCTTTGAATGAGATTGTCGCTATTGGGGTTGGGGGTGCGCAAACGCTGTTGCATCTCCAATGGGTTGCCGTTGTGCTGGGTGGCGGAGTAGAGATTGTAATTTTAGGTAAGGGAGGGAAATATTTTTGCTTACAAGCGATATCCGTTTCGTATGAAATGAAATGGTTACCATCTCTGTTAATCCTACAGGGATGAAATGAAATTTCGACAATACCCTCGCGGAACAACAAAATGCGATCATTTGGATGAAGCTTTCGCAAACTTCCTACAGATCGACTGGCGTGAATTATGTTACTTTACAGGAGAAAAATATCCGTCACAGCTTTTTTAGATTTTTTTATGTCTATAAGTAGGTTTTCGCCATTCACTCCCCCGAGACACAATTGAATCTCTGCTTTATAATACAAAGAAAAACTTACCTAAAGGCCCCAATTGCTCACCCGCGAATGAGACGTTGTCGTTGGACGTTGTAAAGTTGCATATCACAAGTAAACACCTGTCAAACTAGCAACAATCAGAACTAAATATTTTCCAAAGCAAATGTGACAAGTTGTTCTTTATTCGATCTATGTGGACGCAGACAGTGGACTACAGAGTTGACTGTAAAAGTTATGTCACTCCAATTACTGAACTACATGGAGAAGAAATCCGATGGAAAAATAATATTAAAACATTTGAGGGCGTTGGGAAGATCCGGTTTCAGATTGGTATAATGAACTAGATTTGATATAATGTCACTCACATAATAAATAAGTCTGTTCGTTTACTTTTGCAGTAAAAATGGAAAAGACTGTCAAAATGACAGTGGAGGGAATGAATTCTCTCTGAGAGAGGGAAACGTATGCAAAAGTTAAGGAACGCTTTTGTAGTACCCTGTGAAAAATTACAGTTGCGAATATTTGACCCAAATGCCAAATAGAACAACAAATTCTAATCGGCTGTCAATTTTCAGTCAAATTTACGCAAAGAAATTTGTTGAGTAAAAACTAGTAAAAGGGGAAATAAATTGCTCTCCCGAAGCCGCTCTCTTTTACGAATTTTTCGAGTTGAGTAATGAGAAACGACAATTGAGTAGAATGCGTAAGAATTCGTATTAATTCGTAAGATTTAAAAGTAAGGAAATATACCTACTATGTAGATACAATTGATGGAAATTAGCTGGAAAATTTTGACGCATAGAAATTTCAACTCAGGAAGTCTAGTCGTCTTTTTCAAATATACGCAAAACGGAATATTGGTAGTTAAAAGGTTTGTTCCCTTACGATAAATTAATCAAATTTAGTCAAACTTCGTTCCTTTACGCAAAAGTTGGATAGAAGAGAGCCACAAAGAGAAAACAAAAAAAATCGCCTGCATAAAAAACCAAGAAATTTCTTTGGGCTATTTTTTTATAACTGACTTTAGCTGTCAAATCTCTCAAAAGTCAATTTGAAATGGCTGTTTATTTCGGTTTAGTTTATTGAGTGCTGAAATTTGTAATTAAAAATTGATTGATTGATAAACGTCTGTAATTTTTTTGAACCCACTGACATTTATTTTTGAATATTATTTCTTTCACGCATATGTTTTTAACAAAAGTCAAGCAAAACTTTCGTTCCTGTACTTTCTGGCTATATTCCCTTTTTCTGAAAGAATATATCCCACTCCTTGATATCTGACATTTTGCCAAAAAAAGTAAGGAAACAGACCTAAGGTCTATGAACAAAGGTATACAAATGTCAACTGAGTAATTTCACTCACACGAAATGTCAACTGAGTAAAAGTCGAGATTTGTCGATTACCCCATCATAAATACCAACTAAGAAAACTGTCAATCTAGGGCGATAAATCACTATAACTAGCTGTCAGATTCAGAAAACTTGCCTTGTTTTTTAACCAATTTCTTGGGAAGAGACATCAAATTTAAGAAAAACCCAAGTGATGAATTTAGGCAAATCAAAAGAGTAACAAAAATGTTTATAAACCAGGGATCAGCAGATGACATTTTCTGACATTTATGTAGGTACAAGCACTACTATCACGATAGATGAACAGCAAATTATCGCCAGCAATTTACTTACAATTTTTTTTCTCTCACGATATCAAATTATCGCCAGTTGTCAAGAAACCGCCTGCATTTATAAAAACACACTGATTAATGTCCAATTTATGAGTAACCCACCTATTCGTAACGACAGAGGAATTCATGTTATAATGAACAATGACTCAAATATTATGATTGCACTAATCGAACAAAGCAGGTGGTTCGAGTCGTTCACATTGTTTTAAAACTACTGTCGAATGTCGATACACGTACTCTATTGAATGACAGAGATGGCCTAAGCAGGTCTGAAATTTTTCTATCTATAAAAAATGTTTGCTCTCTTTCGACACCGCGGGAATCTAGGTCAACATGCATAGAAACCAGTACGCAAGGAAACAACACACTATGGCAACACTTACCACAGACTGTTAGCCTTCTCCCGCGTTTGCCCTGGCTGATTGGGTGAATATGGGTGGTTTTCTATTTTTCTTTTCCCTCAACACTAGCACTTGTTTATGGAAAATGGAATTTATAAGTTTTCCAGACACATTTTCTCATCATCTAATCGCTTATTCTCTCTCAGTAGTTCTTTCATTTCTGGAGCATGCGAGGAGGACTGGGAAGGACCGATCAACGCAAGTACTTTTTCAAGTAGAATATTGACAGCTTTATGCGAACACATACGGACACAAGAGTGAGACCAAGTTTTCCACTATAAATTGATCGCTGAAAGGAAGAGGAAGCGTACCACAACTTAATTGGAATATTGGTGGCGATTTCTCAGCTAAAATGGAACAATTTTCTCGAAATGGAAATAGAAATGAGAATGGAAATGGAAATGGAAATGCATGCGCATAAGCGTCCATGGGGTGAAAAAGTGCGGACGTCATGGAAGTGCCTGTTTCACTGGATGACAATATATGACGACAACGAGAGGAGGAATAATTGTAATTGCACGCTACCCGGCAGCAGTCCCCAGTCACCCAGTGTCGTGTTCGTCCAATATGTGCACTGGGGTGTAAATTTAACGCTGACGGCTATGTTCGAATTGCCTGGATGATTGCAGCTACATAGAATAGCCGCAGCAACAGTAGCCGTACACTGGAAGTGGACAACATCGGACTGTACATGTTATATTTTATTATTCGATCAGATAAGGTGTGTTGTAGGTCGGCGCAGTGGCTTAGTGGTAGTGTGTTGGGCTACTAAGCGAGGGGCTCAGGTTCGAATCCCGAGAGGGCCAAATTACATCTTAAGGTTTTTTTCCACTGCGCCACCTCTCGCGAACGTCTGACAAACATCCGAGAGTAAAACTGTCATGAATGAGCTTCTCAATTAGCCGTTTGGACTCGGCGTAAAATTGTAGATCCCTTCCATTCGTCCCAAAAATTGAAAACCCACACAAGGCGAATGGTTGCGAGAAGCTAGGCCTTGGGTCCCATAGACCTGTCGCGCCAAAATATTTATTTATTTATTTATTTTTAAGGTGTGTTGTAGAGTAATGAATGCTGTTTTATTTTTGATGTGTGCGTATATGAGTGTATGGCATTTGACGCGCCACTTTAAAGTATCAGGGCAAACAAAAAAAAATGTCGAAGTGGAATCTATGGGGATTAGAATTGTGCTTGGGAGCGTCGGGGAGGCTACTGATTTTATTTGTGCCGTGAGTAATGCGGCTCGGAACTGGCGTTATCATTTCAAAATTATCTAGAAGCCTATACGTGTGTGTTATGTAAATGAGGAGCTGTGTCTTCAACCAATAAATACAATTTTTCCCTGACCACTACTCGGGTGTTTTTAGTCTAGGGAATGTCAAAAATGTGCAACATCAGTTCCCATAAGAGTCCTTCGTTAATGTGTCTAATAAAAAGTCCCATAGCCATATACCTTTCTATGTATAGCCTAAGAATATGCGTCATCGACTAGTTAGAACGCAAGCAAGACGTGTTTTGAATTCGCTCTTGTTAGTTAATTGTTTTTAATCAATTAATACCTCGGCCTTTTATCGTCTCTTATAGCATTTCTGTTATTGGATAACTTTGTTTCGATTAATTAAATATCGCGAGCTGTGCTGTCCAATTCAGTTCTATTTTTTTTTGTGGAAAATAATTTAAATCCTCTTAATTCCTCACAAAGTTACTGTTTGGTTTGGTGAATAGTCTACCATCTCTTTTCATCTTTCAACAGTTGATGTTTTCTAACTCTTCTGTCCCTGTGAGTACAATTTGTTAGTAGATGTTCTGCCTATCGAAGCAGAGTGATATTTACACACACTTTGTACGGTTTCTCTTTACATGCTGCAAACCGCAATCTTTTTGAGTGGAAAAACTGATGCTATCTCGCTTCAACCCTCGGACTGCTGTCTATACAACTTGGAAACAGTGGTCTTCTGATACCGTCTCACGTACCAACCGCCATCTATACGTTTAACATTGTATCTACGTATCACCGCATTTGTAAGGTTTTTAGTTCCTGCTCATCAAATACTTCAACCACAACACTCTTGGTTCATTTCCTCGTTATGGAGTGCTCTATATGCAAAAAAAATTCAAATGATGTCAATGTTTCCTGTGCAATCTGCCTTGAAACTGTGCATGCAAAGTGCATTGGCATAAAAGGAAAAGACGCGGATAAAATTATTACTATTCCGGGCCTACAATTTTATTGCGTAAAACATCGAAGCATTTCACCTGACGTTTTGCACTGGAAATTGATCAAAATTAAAAAGACGTTTAATAGTCTATCGGTGTTATTTTCCGAGTTGCAAGAAGTGTTTGATTTCGACTCTTCGAATACAAATATATTGCTCGAAGGATTTGCAAACATTGAAAAGCTGCTCCGACAGCCTCAGCAATGCAACACTATAAATGTTCAACAACAACAAAAACAGCTACAACAACAGCCACCAAATATAGTCATAACATCACCAACTTCGCTTGAACCAGTCGAAACACCTACTTTGATAACACCAACTCGGATCGAACCAGACCTGCATAATCAGATTCCTCACAGTGGTACCATATCACATCTACCGGAAGGATCTAAACGCCCGTTTCAGGATGTTCTACAAGATCCTCCACAAATTCATCAGCCCCAACTTCCCAAAGCGAAAAGAGCTCTTCGATCCAATTCGCAAGTTAAATCGCCATCAGGAAGTGTTGTACTCAACGGTGTCTCCGATAATATAGTGGCCTCGTGTAGTACTGCCTCAACTCAGATTGACAAACCACTTACTAGTGAAATGGCTGCAAATATTCACCAGCGATTGGATAATGTTCCTAGTACGGACTGTACCCTTAAAATAGTTCCACCCCACTTTGCAGTGTTTTTATCACGGCTAGCATATGGTACCAAAAGCAGTGATATTGTGAACTACATTGCTGCGAAAGGTATCAATACTAGCAACATAAAATGCCATAGCTTGACACCGGATAACCTTACTGGTCGCTTAACATCTTCTTTTAAACTTCTATCCCCTCTACCAACTGGAAAATTGCTGGTCAACCCGAGCTTTTGGCCTAAAGACATTCTGGTAAAAGAATTCGTGAATAGACCTAGCTTCAGGAAGAATCAATCAAAAAACGCTCCAAACAACCTTTCAAAAAACTCCGAACTAAGGATTTAACTCCTACAGCTTTTAATCTTTATTACCAAAATACTGGTGGTCTAAGGACTAAACTTCGCGATGTCTTGCTCTTCTCCTCATCTGCCCAATACGATGTTATTGTATTCACTGAGACTTGGCTGACACAGAATCATCACAACGAGGAAATGTTCAATAAGGACCAGTACGAAGTTTACCGCAAGAACCGTTGCTCCATTCTAACTGATTGCGAGAGAGGCGGCGGAGTATTGGTTTCGGTTCGGGCCTCTTTGCACAGTGATGAAATCGAGCTACCTCCAACAGCAGCTGATTTAGATGTGGACCAAATAGCAGTCTCAATCATATACAGTTCTGGAACTGAACTTATTGTTATTGTAAGTTATATACCACCAAGGAGTCCTTACGTATTATATAAAGCACATATAGATAATTGTTCCTTTATTTTAAATAATCTTAAAGATCATCAGCACGTTATACTTCTTGGAGACTTTAACTTGCCAAACTTAATTTGGTCGTTTGATTGTGACGATTTTAGACTTCTTCCATTTAACGTTAAGTTAGACTATGAGCGTGAAGTCGTTGATGCTCTTGCCCAGCTTGACCTTTGTCAGATAAATCATTTTGCTAATGAATTTAATAATGTTCTCGATTTGGTATTCGTTGATTCCGAACTCGACATTAGCATCAACAACTCCACGATCCCGCTCTTTCGTAATTCTGTTTTTCATGTAGCTTTATCCATGCAGTTCGAATTTTATGAGTTTTTTAAACCGGGTTCCGGTGACACTTATTTCAAGTATAATTATGCTAAAGCTAATTTCAGCAACATTACAAGCTATTTAGATAATATTAATTGGTTAGTTATTTTTAAGAATAATTGTAACTTGGAAAATTCTTTTAATGTATTTATCAAAATTGTTAAAATGGCAATTGATTTGTTTACACCTAAAGTTAAGTCTGTCAAGGGTAATAAGCCCATTTGGTTTAATGACAGAATCATAAACTTAAATAACAGGAAAAATAAGGCCTATAAACGTTTTCGTAATAGAAATAATGACCCGGAACTTCTGAAAGTTTATCGGACGCTTCAAAAAGAATTTGATGTTTTAAATAAGTTTCTATACAGACACTATGTTCTTTCTGTCGAATCTAATTTAAAAACCAATAGTAAACGCTTTTGGAGCTTTATAAATAGCAAGAAACAATCTAATGGTATTCCTAAATGTATGCGTCTTAATAGTGTGTCCTCATCTGATCTGTCAACCATTTGTAACATGTTTGCTAACCACTTTCAATCTGTTTATTCTTGTGGTACTACCATACCTAGAGTCTCATGTAACAACTCAATGTCCTATGATTTCGTGAATATCGGCAACTTAGAGTGCTCAATCACTGAAGTTCAAAAAGCTCTTTCTTCATTAAAACTTGAAAAAAATCCGGGTATAGATGGCATTCCGCCAATTTTACTTCAAAAGTGCTCCTCCGCGTTTTCTGTACCTTTGTGTTTAGTATTTAATTTATCTCTCCAGTCTGGAATTTTTTTGAAAGATTGGAAGAGGTCGTTTTTAACGCCCATTTATAAATCTGGATCGAGACATGATATTACCAACTATCGTCCAATCTGTAAAATTTCTTCTATCCCTAAGTTGTTTGAAAAACTAGTTTGTGACAAACTTACACCTCTCTTAAATAGATTTATCTCTCCGTCGCAGCATGGATTCGTTACAGGAAGATCCACTACTACAAATCTCTCAATTTTTTGTAATACTGCCTTGAATTACATTGAGAATGGCTCGCAATGTGATGTAATTTATACAGACTTTGCTAAGGCATTTGATCGCGTTAACCATAGAACACTTATGTCCAAACTGACTATGTTAGGATTTCACTCCAATATCCTAAAGTGGATTCATTCCTACTTAACGGATCGTATCCAGTATGTTCGCATAAACCAAATGCTCTCGTCACCAATTTATGTCACCTCTGGAGTACCTCAAGGTAGCCATCTAGGCCCTCTGCTCTTCCTTTTGTTTATTAATGACATTCCTGACTTGTTTTTGAGTTCCCAGTGTCTTATGTTTGCCGACGATTTGAAGATTTTCCGACCAATACGTTCAGTTCAAGATTGTATTCTTCTACAAGAAGACCTTAAACGTCTTTCTATTTGGTGTAATGACAATGACCTTCATCTCAATGTCTCTAAATGTCAAAGCCTTTCTTTTTATCGTCACCTCTCTCCAATTCCCTTTACGTACGTGATCGATAATACCCCTTTGTCCATTATTTGCTCGAAAAAAGATCTTGGAGTTATTTTTGACATAAAACTTAGCTTTTGCAAACACATTGAGTTTTTGGTTGCCAAAGGTAATCAGATGCTTGGATTCCTATTGCGGAATTCGAAAGACTTTCAAGATCCTCATACTCTTATATGTCTATTTTTTGCATTTGTCAGATCACATCTTGAATACTGCAGTATAATATGGAATCCATTTTACGAAGTACATTCTTTTAGAATTGAGAAGATCCAAAAGCGTCTTACTAGAGTAGTTGTTCGTAGACTGCGATGGAATATTGAAATGCCATCTTACGAGACGAGGTGCAAATTATTTGGTATCTTACCACTTTTCAGACGGAGACAATATTTTTCCGTCATGTTTATTCGTGATTTGATAGATGGTCATATCGATTGCCCTTTTCTACTATCATTAGTTGGATTTTATGCTCCTGTGAGAGTTCTTAGAAATCGCCTTTTATTTCATATACCCTATCATAGGGTTAACTACGGTTACAATGAACCAGTTTCAAGATGCCTTAGGGAATCCAATAAATATTGTGATATTATTGATTTTAATATTAGTAGAGAATCATTTAGGAATAAACTAATCCTTTTGTTAGGCTTTGGTGGTAATTTTTAAGTATAATTTTTTGTATTAAGTATCTAATCTAGCGAGAACAGTAGATGTACTCATTTGATTGAAATAAATAAATCTTTATGCGTACAATGTAAACAATAGCTACATTATTAATAACAATATTTGTTGCTTACTTTTGCGATTTACCTAGGAATAGTTCGAACTTCGGGTCATTGTCCATGAGCAGGGCGGTAAATATTAACATACGACAGGCAATCGTGGCGCTTTCGTGACAACAACGAATCAATTTGTTATCGATATGGGATTGACAAAACCGTCTTGTTAACTAAATAGGTACGAAATAAAAATATACTTTCATTCATTCCGAATCAGTTTTAATGATTGTTTCAACAACAACAACAATAAGTTTCGTAGCCACCCTGTGACAAATTTGGGTTATCGCTAAAAACTAATAGTTAGAGCATACGGACCATATTTTAATTCAGTTTTTGTTTTTTTTTCTGAATCACCCTGTATTTCAAATGTTCAGTTAAATAATATAAAGGGTAATGGAGTTGGTGGATTACGCAGATCATTCTTACTGACTAGGTCAGAAAAAAAAACAAAAACGACTTCTAGTTGTGACATCTATGGTGTGACAACACCCTGTACAATTGAAATATTTCGTTCGTGTCTAGATCGGGGGAAAATAACAACGTGTAACAGTATTTGAGTTCTTATCGGTACTAGACTTTGAATTTTCTACTCTTTTTCTTTTTTTATGTAGCACCCTGTAACTCGGATGTTGAACTAAAAGTCAGAAAAAACACTGTGCCTTGTTTTCGACAGTAAATAGTAGGTCTGTTCCTTTTACTTTTAAATCTTACGTATTTTTACGAATTCTTACGCATTTTACTCAATTGTCGTTCCTCAACTCGAAAAATTCGTAAAAGAGAGCGGCTTCGAGAGAGCAAGATTTTTCCCCTCTTACTAGTTTTTACTCAACCAATTTCTTTTCGTAAGAATTGAAACAACTGTCAGTCGCCTGCAAATTGACAGCTGATTTGAATTTGTTGTTCTATTTGGCATTTGGGTGGAATATTCGCAACTGTCATTTTTCACAGGTTACTACAAAAGCGTTCCTTAACTTTTGCATAAGTTTCCCTCTCTGAGAGAGAATTCATTTCCTCCACTATCATTTTGAAAATCTTTTCCATTTTTACTACAAAAGTAAAGGAACAGACCTACTGTTTGACAACATAAAGCTGAAAATATTCCTTTCATGTTCTTAAATCGCACCCAACTTCACGTTGGTTCAAAGGTAGACGGTGAACGAAAATTATAAATACTCGAAAGTTATTTATCAATTCATGTTACTTAAAGTTTGAATAGAGCTCTTTTTGCAAAATTTAAGACAAGGAGTCTAATCACACTGATTGCACACACGAAACAAAAACAAAATTCAGTCACGATTTGCTCGTTCACAATGAAGCAATGAAGTTTGATTATGGTATACTGGACGATTCTTTGTGGAGATTCAACTGACGGCTGTTCTCAAACTTTTAACCTAGCACGGAGCTGCTATTCTAGGAGGTCCTTGTGATTGGTAGTCGTCTGAAAAATTAAGTGATCTGGCCCAGAGTACAATAAAGTTGCTTGCATTTGCTTGAGAATCATATTGCAGTGTCACAGTTGTGACATCTGTTGTTGGAAATGTGCAGCCATAAAGAGTTTCTGCAATAGATGACGCTGTGTTCTATGCATCGGAATGGCTATCGCACGTTCACCGTCATTTTTCTTGCAGGTTTGTAAAAATAAAGAAAAAAGTTGGTACAATATTGCAACTCTTTTAACTTCCAGCAAAACTCTCCGGTATCAGCATTAACACTTAACTGTCCATCGCTCTTGTCAATCGCTTATTTTTCGACCCAAGCATTGACGGCCTCTGTTTAGTCGATGTATATCGTCCTAGTCTTGTACCAATCTTCAGGTTTGAAAAGCAATGATTACAGCATGCGGAAGCTCGACATTTCCAGCAATCTTTATGTTTGGATATTTTAACCCCTATCGGTCTTCCCAAGATTTCAATAGAAAAGGTGGAATTGACAAACCCCATAAACAAGCTATAAGTTCACGGAATTATGCCGATTTCATACGCCAGACAACATAAACAAATTCCCTCACTTATTGCTCGTTCACAAAAGAGACGATTCCATATGAGTATTCCCTGCATGGAGGCCCTGAAATTCATCATCTTGATGATGCCGGAAATGAAAGCAACTGATTGCGTCTCCATCCAAAAAAAGATCTCATATCCTTACAATTTCTCGCCTACACTAGTTATTGCAAATCATTGTTCCCCACAGACATTTAGACTTTAAATTTATAATTTCATCTGCATAGTTACCCACGTGTGTCCTTCGAGCTACATCTACTCTAACAATTCCTGTAGAACGTGATTTGCATTTTTCTCTCCGATATGAAACAATACGTCTCAAACCGACCAACAAAAGCACAAACGTTCCCTCATATGATGGTAGGTACACCATAGCATCACCGTTTTTAATTCCGATGCTGTTGAAAGAAAATCCTTCACACCCCTTTCGCCATTCAAAAGCCGACGAGGACGACTTCGCATAAATTCAGTTCCCTTTAAAAATTTAACATTACACCCGCACCGAATGTGTCGCTCAATATACGTGCTCCTGACACCTATTATGCCAATCGACTGCAGAAAGCTGTTTTTCCTTTCTAGCACCTTTACCGCACATGCACGCAGACACAGACACACCCGCATCAAGTGTTCATTTGCCGCGCCACCGTGCACCTGGGAAAATGACGCGAGAAAAACTATTCGTTTTCCAAAAAATGAGCAAAAAAAGCACGCCACTAAAGGATACGCCAAGGATGTGGCTGTTTAAAAGACTTTTCTCCCCATTGACTATAGTAGCGCTCCCGTTGGAAAAGGACCCCCGCCCACCACGACAGTGTGCAGCGTGTTGTCGTAACTTAAGATGAACACACGAGTCGGGCCCACTCCGGGACTTCTTTTGAGAAGTGAGTCAGAGTTGTACGTGTCGCGTCGTCGTCGAGGATGCGAGATGCGACCGAAAATATGCTGTCATATGGTTGTCGTTCTATCTCTCTCTCTCTCAATCTGTGTAGAGCGCAAAGAACTTTCCTCAGAAAATGATTAAAAATTCCAAAATAACTTGAAAACAATAAATTTCAATGAGTTTATCCTGTCGCGGGATTTCTAAAATTTGTTTTTCCCTTTGTATCCTAACCGCTCCGTTCCTGATGGTGCGCAGTGCGCATGTGTCGGCCTCGTCACAGGAAATTGAATATGTTTCTAGGTAACGAACCGATTTCCATTGAGGTAATGGAAAACTATGCTCCATGGGGGGCGCCCACGACCAACTGCTCGTATCTACACCGTAACCATATAGTACGCGGTAAAGAGTGTTGCCAATTGAGCTCGGTTTCGCTACTATTCCGTATCAGTTGCAGTTAATTGGCTTTGATTTCCCAATCAATCTGCTTCGACTATTTGATTTGACCTTTCCCTCATGAAAATTATGTTCACCACTGTGTGTGTGTGTAGATACAGCATACAAATTTCCGTTAAATCACTCACTTTTATCTGAAACCAATGATAACATTTGAACCGTGGCAGACGAGTTCGTCAAGTACTATACGTACGATAGATTCCAATGGCTTGTTTGGAATTTCATGCGAGTGTGTCTTCTTTTTAGAGAGATGCCCCTAGATCGTATGGCACTAATGAGAAACAGTGATTATATATTTATGAATGTTTGTCATTGTTTGTTGGCGTTGGCGCTCTATGCTCCACAGAATGTAATTATACTTGGCAAGTTGCTAGAAATTTCATTATTCTAAGTGCATGTGTATCTACACATGTGGTTAAGTGTGTATTTTCTTTATATCTATAGTGAGATGCCGCCCTTGCCGTTCGACTTGTGACAGGGCAGATACATATACCTAACCTAATGCATGTGGATGGAACTTTTGTTATGCTTTTGGTTGCATTTCAAAAATGTTTTACGTTAAGATAGCTGTAATTGAAATATACCGCCGAAATTCCGACAATATATTCAAATTTTCTGCTTGGCGGTGGCCTTTTTTTGACGTTGCATAAAAATGGCGAGCAATAGCGAAAAAATTTATAAAAAGTATTCGAACTACTGAATCAGGCAGTCATCTTTCGTCGACTAGCTGTTTTTTCGTGCCACTATCATTTTTGACATTCGTTTTAACCTCAATTTGTAAAATAAACACCGCTTAAATTACTAAAATTGAAACAGCGTTGACGGAATTGGCCGTCAAGTGAATACCTACGCTAAAGTTGCATTTCCAAGATGGTGGTAATTCACCGCTTATTTGTCATGAATGAGTTGCTACTTCTGATCACTTGCATCTGTCATATGTCAGATAATATGCCAGAGCCAAAGATTCGATAAATTTGCCATTTCTACACTGAGCAATGACAATAGGACATATTTTATGTCTGCAATCCCAAATCAATTCAAAGGTCGCTTAAAAATCTGATTTGTAGTCTTGCCGAAAGTTGCATTACAATTGCTGTCACTCTGTAAAGTTTGAAAATTTACGGATCCGTTCACATATTAAAGTATTTGTAAAATAAAAAAAAAATCATTCAGGTTCTGTCTTCTGTCACATTGACAGCGAAACAAACCACTTTGTTGAGAGTTATTGGTGATGTTCAGATTTCTAGTTAACTTCTATAATTGGGACCAATTTTTAAACTTGACGTTGCCACAGGGGTAGTCAACAAGTCTAGTCAAGAAATTTCCCTCCCTGAGAACTCAGTTGACATTTCAATGAATTGAACTTAAAACAAATTTTGACATCAAATTATATTACTCCAATATTTTCACAAACCTAGTTAAGACTTACAAAGCTAAAATGTCGAACTTGCTTACATATTCTTTTCTTTTGTTAAATGTCACCCCTTTTTGAACTGTCATTGTAGTCGATTTAGTTAACAATGTTAAAACTTCGTTTGCAGCCTAGATTTGTCTAGATTGATTTACTAATATAGAATTTTAAGTGTACTTATTAACCGTGTTCTATTGAACACTTCTGCAAATTAAGAGGGCGCGTTTACATTTGTGCAGCTTGACTTCAAAAGTCTTTGCGTCTTTGCAAATAACTGTGACTCTGTGCTTTAACTACCAGAAACACTGCCCACAAGTCCAGAAAATAAATCCCTATACGACCTTAGGAAAGGTATTGGGAACTTTACAAAAAAAGAAAACAAGACAAACCTTAATTTATTTTTCGATTCAAATAATGATTTTTGATATTTCACTACTTAGGTATATTAATCTGCTCAACGGTTTACCCTTTCTGTAGGTAGCTGAAAGGATTTTGTTAATTTAAATCTTGATAGTAAGAGGAACTGATCAAAACCAACTAGTTAATTGCTAAATGTGTTTAAATTCTTCTTGGTTTCAATAGTTTTGTTAATAAATAAAGTGCACTACTGGATCGCACGAAACTTTCTCGTTCATAATATCATCAGTTTGGTTGGTTTATTTTATTTTTAATTGGTGATGATGGTAGGTGGGGACTCGATGTTGGGTTTGTAAAAGACCGATATCTTAAAAAGGATTTATTATGTTAGAATTTAGAGGTTTGTTTTTCAATTTATCGATGGACGTGTTTGGGGGTTGCAAATGAAGTGCGGGTTTCTGATAGTGTAAACTCCAATTGGTTGGAATTATTTCAAGGTTCATGATTAATATGGTTTAAAAAAGAAGAATTGGGAAATATTTGCTAAAAAGGAGTTTCTAGTAGTTGTGATTACATTTTAACTGGTAGTGCGGTAGATAATGTTTATAAGACGGCATAATTTGCATTTTTCTAAGAAAAACTAAGTACGGGGTTTTATTAAGAATACATATGTTATCGTAAATAGTCAAAATCTTTAAAGCTGATTTTGGAAAATAATGCGAAAAAAATAGTAACAAATATTGCAATGTTTAGTTCGAAAATTAATTTGGCTCAATTAGGTATTTAGCTAAAAACTGAGTATAGGGTATTGTTCAGGATGTTAGTGTTACGTGGTTTTTAAAAGTTTTATCCAAATCGAAAATGGCGTTTTCGAGATATGAACATCGAAATCGAAAATCGAAATCGAAAATGAAGGACGCAGTAATGTTGAGAACATTAATTTTAATCCAAGAATGCATTTTGGTCAAAATAGCTTTAGCCGTTTTCATGAAGGTAAACCAAAAAAAAATATATCAAAATTAGCCTTTTTTCAAAAATCCAGTATAGACAATTTAGAGAAAAACTGAGTTTGCTTTTATGTTAGGAATGACCATATTACCTTACATTTGAATTGTTGTCGAAATAGTTTTGACCGTTTTTGAGATATGTCCAATTTTCAAAATTACCGTTATTAGATTTTTTAGCGAAAAACTGGGTATGCAGGCACGTTAACCTCATCTTCATTAGCCCAAATATCAATTTTGGTTGAAATCGTTAGAGCCGTTTTCAAAAAAATCAAACTTGTTTAAAACCGTTATATGGGAAGTAGGTACCGTTAATAGGGTTAACGTGCAAAAAAAAAGTGTCCCGAACTGTAAGCCCACAAGCTCCAAATCCGAAGTTTGAAAGAAATCCGTCCAGCCGTTTGCGCTGTGGAGCTCAGGAAAGGACGGACAGAATTGCGAGACCCACTTTTTTGAGTTCATCTATCATCGTAATGTCAGATTTAATTAAATCTCGAGTTCGATTTTATGTACGATTACAATAAATTTCTGTCGCTACGTATACGAGAAAGTTAAAAATTGGAGACTCTCCAATTGCTGCTAGTTTTGCTGATCCAGGAGTTTTTTTTGGCCATTGCCATTGATTGACATTGCCTTTTTAACAGGGTTCTTGGGATCCCTCCTTTTAGTATGGCAATACCAATTGAGCCGGTCGTGCTCCAATTTTTTCGAGATGGGTTTTTTAACGTGGAGGCTTTCTGCGATATTCAAACTTCTAATTCGATCAGGCTTTGTTTGTTAGTCATCTCAGCTGACGTTAATTTGCACTCATACCTTTTGTACATTGTCCAGCATTGCAAACCGTATGAGAGCGCCGGACGAACAACTGCTGTGTAGAGCCTTCCTTTTAGCCCATCCAATGCTTACGCGATGATTGATGTCGTCATCTATATATTGTTTTGTGGACAAGGTACTCTGTCCTTTTTGGACTTATTCGATACCCTTCCCTCCAAAATATCCACACATGCGTTAAGTGCTCGTCGCAGAGACCTTTTATCCTTACTTTTGATGGAGCCATCGTCCAGCAACAAATATAACTGATGCACTTTAAGGTCCGTCATGTTCCTAGGACTGTTATAAACAGCCTTTGGTCTGGCATTCATGTTCATGATCATCTGTACGTAGGGTTCTGGAACTCTTCGATGTTCTCTTGGTTGTCTATTGAATGCTTTTGTGTGAGTTTTTCATTTTTGGAACGAATGGAAGGGATCTGCAATTGTATGGCTAACTGAAAAGCTCTTTTATGACAGTTATACTCTCTGATGTTTGTCAGACGTTAGCGAGAGGTGGCGCAGTGGAAAAAACTTTAAGATGAAATTTGTGTTCTTTCGGAAATCGAACCAGTCCAACACACTAACCACTGTACAGCTAGTGGGACAGGAAGCATTGACGCGTACAGCAGACATGCCAATCACGGTTTATAAATTTCAATTAACATCGTTCCTAGCACGCAAACCTCAATCGTTTATCTCATTGCCTATTGGCGATTGCATGCGCACGAGTCGAGCTTATCGGTCACTTTTGAATGCTTATTCATAACAGCCAAGCAACTTAAATATTCTTTGAAAATATTTCAATTAAGTGCTTATCGCTTGGGGATACCCTATAGCTCTGATGGTCGCATTCAGAACTCGTGAAAGCATTTCGCCAGCTAGCCCCAGGGCAGGCTGCATATATACGTACGTATCCATTCAGATCAGACTATTCATAAGAACGAAAAGCATACCCCAAACAATTTGTCAACGACCTACTCAGTTACGACACCCTATATGAAGCTCATCGAATAAACAGACATCGCATCAACTTCTATTTTTGTATAGTTAGATTGAAGCTGGGAAAATGGATTAGATACAGATGTACAGATGTAGATGTATACGCATGATGCTGAACAAAAAGTATATACGAGTTTATTGCTGTTTCTCCATATATCCCTACATCCCTTTACTGCTTGTACGCGACGCTCTCTGCGTAATTATGCGTGGGAGTATTTTGCGTTTTTCTTCTTCTTCTTCTTTTTTTTTTGTAAAATATAAACGAGTTGATACAGCTCAGATGCAGGTATACATAGCTTCCAACAAAACAAGACAGAAGACACTGAGATGAGATCGTAAAGCGTATTCGCAATGCACCAAACCACTTTGTGTATGCCTCGAATGAAAAGAGGTTTTTATGGTTTCACCTTGTTGAGCCCCGCTATTGGCCGTTGGGGAATATTTGACAAATGTAGCTAGGTATATATACCAACTTTTCGTAGATACTTTTCGTCGCTGTATAAATTGCGCACTTTTAAGTGGCAACTGCTGTGTTGCATGAATACAAATGCTATGGGCGCGAGCTCGTAACGGAAAATATGAAATTATTGTGAGAATTGGCAATATTACTTAACAGTGCGTCCTAGTTGGCTAGGCAGCACATCCTTAAGGGTAGTGTTGCGCGAGCTGTACAAAACATCTAATACACTTAAGCTTATTACGTATACAAGAAAAGTGTGGGCGGGCTTTTGTGGCAGACTTGATAATGTGTTTCCTTTAGGGATACAATCATAAGAGCAATGTATCTGGAATGGATATTGTTTCCTTTCATTCTTAATACAGAATCGATTGTCAGACGAGTGTTATGCATATATCTATGCATTGTAAACGAATGTGAATGAAATTCTGAAATCCTTCGCTTGAGCTTCCAGTTCAGTTCGTAATCTCATTTGAGTTTGAATGTATCGAGGGTTATAAGAGAATTTGCACTGATTGCGTGTCAATCTACATTAGGTGGGCTATCAACGCAAATGGAGGTTTTTCATTTCGAAATCATTCGGGACCACGAGAGAAGTTGTATCACTTTTCATTATCACATGTTTCAGATTTTAGATCTAACCAAAACTTCAAACTTCAAGAAATTGATGACAGATAAAAAAGTATATTCAATAAAACGTCAGTGAGTGTTCTCTGTCGATTTAATCGAATACCTATCGTCTCTACTAATTTTCTATGGAATATTTTTTCAAAGAATGCAAAATAATAGGGGGGACGTTCAAAACTGAATAGTTTACTAAGTCTGGCAGCAGGCAAATGTCGCTTTTCTGAATTTTTATTGGCGTTTATGAAGGGGTTGTCAAAAAACTATAGTCAAAAATAGATCTGTTCCTTTACAACAACGCATTCGAACAAATTAGTCAAATTTGTATAGAGAGAACAAACTTTGACTGAATTTGGCTTATGTTTTCAAATGCATTATTGAACGGGAACAGACCTAATGTTTCAATTGAGTTGACATTTCTATTGAATGGCTGACGAAGTAAAAGTGAATTTACCGACTAACGTTGATAGGGACTCTAGTTCAGACCAGCCTAGTTGATTTAATATTACTTGCGTGTTGAATGCGCCCATTGGCATCCAGTACCAAATGGTTAGATGTCAAATTATCATTTACAGACTTTGACATTAATTTGACGTTATTTCTAGTGCTTAATGGACACATTCAAAAACTTATTTATCTTAAGTCGACTAGATTGGTCGGGAGTAGATGTAACCTAAACGCAAAAACTACATTGGTCGGGAACGTCACTTTTTCTACGTCAGCCACATATGCAAACTGTCAACTTAGTACTCAGTCACGAATTTCTTGACTAGATTTGTCGGCTACCCCTCCAAAAATGTCAACTGACACAGCTGCCCATGTGACCGACTTAGGCCAATCAAAACTGAGATACATCAAGTCAGTCCGCTGTCAGACTTACTAAACTACATAATTGAACGTCCCCAACGTCCCTAAACGTAGCCAGTGACAGCAATCAAGATATGGGCATGATTATGTGCAAGTGTTCAGTAACGACAGCCTTCTGCAAGAAATATATAATTAAATTATATATTTGGCACATGTTATTTTCGAAATTTTTTAACTCCTTAAACTAATTTAAACGTATCCAGAAATAATCTATTTGATCCTTGAATTGAATAGAATATACCTCAGACGAATAGCGACATGTCCGTCAAAATGGTTTCCAATTTGCACTCTAAGGCCGTTGGTTTCCAAATAGACAGCGAAAGGCGAAACGCTTTTGAAAAAGCTAAAGCCTGGTATCCTGCTCGCGCTAAACTTTATCTCCCATACAAAAATGTCTACAAAGATAAAATTTAGCGAGACAGTTTAGGAAAGCAGTATCCTGTTCGCAAGCTAAATTCTTAACTTCAAATAGATGGGCCGATGAAAAGTCTCCACTCCTTTAGCTCGCGAAATAAATGTCCGATACATTAAATCGAAGATAAATTTTGACATAAAAAAAGGAGGAAAAAGTTTCTGTTTTGTTTACTATGGATTTTTTCAAGCAAACCGCAGAGAACATAATTTAGCGACCATTTATCTTTGGTGTGGAGAAACAAAGTGGCTTAAGGAAATAATTTTTGGAGAGTTCCCTCAGCTGCTAAGTACGAGTGACACTTGACAACAGCCAGAATTTGTATTATTTAATAATTTAAATTATTTGCTGGTACTGGTGCTAATTATGGTGGGCCATCTTCCTAGTATTCCTAATTCAATTCTTCCATTCCATTTTAACAAAAACATCCCTAGACTAGACTAGACAAGTTAATTTTTTATTATTTTATTTATTTATTTTTGAATTTTGACACTTTAAAAAGTCAACTGATAATACAGACAGGATTTTCTTGACTATATTTGACGGCTTACCCTCCATAAACGCCAACTGAAAAAACGTGACCAATCTGGGTCAGTAAAAACTCAAGGCTGATGATATTCCCACGTAAATAGGGACAAGGCTACGTGATGAAACGTCAAAGTAAAATCGCGTCAAAAAGGGGTAGGTGGCTCGCTTCGCTCGCAAAAAGGATTATAAACTCCAGTATTTTATTTTCGGGCACGATCCTGCACGTTTAAAGGCCCAACTTTTTTCTTAAAACACTAGGTCTGTTCCTTTACTTTTGTAGTAAAAATGGAAAAGACTGTCAAAATGACAGTGGAGGGGAAACTTTGAAAAATTACACTTGCGAATATTCCACCCAAATGCAAAATAAAACAGCAAATTCAAATCAGCTGTCAATTTTCAGGCGATTGACAGTTGTTTCAATTCTTACGCAAAGAAATTTGTTGAGTAAAAACTAGTAAGAGGGGAAATATCTTGCTCTCTCGAAGCCGCTCTCTTTTACGAATTTTTCGAGTTGAGGAACGACAATTGATAAAATGCGTATAAGGGAACGTAAAAATTCGTAAGATTTTAAAGTAAAGGATGAATGAAAATACCAATAATAAGTGTCTCGAAGCCCGACAAACGTCAGTCGGTATAAAATTTACGCGCGAATAGCAACTACGAAAACTCAAATATGTACAATAGTACATTTATTCAGTCAGCTGTCAGATTTACTAAACTTGAAAACCGAACGTCCTCGTTAAAATTTGTAATAAAGTGGACCAGAAGTTTAAATCGTGTACACCCTAGAGAATATTGTTAATTTTTGTAGTTAAATAATGAAAGCTTAACAATTTTCGATCCGTTAGTTTACATCTCGCTTCTTCATTATCACAATGTAATGTTTCCCCCATTTTGGGGACTTGTTTCATAAGGGGCTTTTCCTGCGGACCACGACTTGCTTCTTAAATTGAATTATGTTGCCACGTATTTAGGCACGTAAGGTGTGAACAAATTTAAAACGCAATTAGCAGAGTTTTTTGTTACCAAAGAACTACGCCATGCACCTGGTGACTGTCTCTTTGTACTACACACAGTCATAAAATGTAAAAATGTAAAAGGAAGTATGCATGGTGATTTTATCCTTATTTTAATGTGTGGCCATTAGTTGCTAACAAAACTCGACTAATGATAAGACATGTCTAGTCCATGCCTAGAAATGCAATTTCCACCTATTGCCAGATAGCTAATGGTGTGCCTATGATTTGCCCACTTGCAAATTAATTACCCCTCTCGACGACTTCCGAACTGCATGTCCGTGTCCGTATCTCCTCGCCGTCTCTGCCTAATTAAGAATTATTATACTTCTCGCAAGATAGCAGAACTGCGTCCAACACCAGCGCAGCGATGTCTGGATGCCAAATTAATGACATTTCCGATGTCATTTGCGCTTCAATTTGAACTTAGCTACGAAAACAGTGTCACCCTGTGGTTGATTCTCTTTACGATGCCGGATAGGCAGGCGATCTATGAAATCATTTCATTGATAAATGAGTTGGCTCTCGAATTGACACGCTTGACCTCTTTTGATTGAGGTTCTCCGTTTTCGAGTCTATTGGCAATCTTATACGCTGCTAGATGTATAAATACAATGCCGGTCCAGACAAGCAGAAGCATGCTATAAATGACATCGGATCGTATACGAGTAGTATCTTCTGGTTAGAGACAGATATAGATGCTTTAAATTGGCGAGCGAAGATAAACTATTGTACGCCTATACAGGTTTTGGTCTTTCTTTGACAGTTCGATGGAATATTCAAACTTCATGCATAGAAGGGGCTTAATTAATGCATTCCAAGAAATATGAAATAATTAGTCGGTTAAGTGAGATGGATCAAGTGTACAGAAGGCGTAGTTGGAAATGGCGTCGTTTGTATTGTATACGTTGATATTGAAACATTATTCACTAATGAATCTTGTTTAAAGTGTGGGCCGGTTGCGTCTTGTTCCGGGTGCCAGAATCCACCTTCTCAATTATGATTAAGTTCAGCCTAAGTCAGACACCTGCCCCCAAATGCTCCAAGGTGTTTATGCGAGCCTTATATAGCCAGGAAACAAGTTAATCCTCTACGCAATAACGTCTAATCCTTTAGGTATGGTTGCACAACGTTTACTGTTGCAAAATTATTTAATATTCTTAATCCGCGATCAACTACTTATTTAATAATTACTTTGGCGAAACAAAACGAGAAAAATGAAAATGCAGTCGCCACTGCCCGAGAGGAAAGTTCGATCTGACACTTGCCAAAGACCACAAACAAACGATCGCGAACAATTTGCAACCGCAGCCAGTGAAATGGCTACGTTCGGCTGTGCTCAGCGAAAGGGGTGGGTTCCACGTATGTAACCGAGTTTTGCGAACTCGTTGCCTGAAAGTTGATTACCTTTTTTGATTTTATTCTGTCAAGGGCGCCACGTAATTTTTTTTTTCTTGGCAAATTACGAAACCGTACGGGAAAATCTGAAAATCTAAAAATCTGGACAAAATAAAACGAACGGATTTTCACCACGTTATAATGGCTCCGTTGGAGCGCGGTCTTTATTTATTTAGAGGCTGAAACCTCTAGAAAATTCTACTGTATTGACTATGTCTATCGATATGACGTTCGGACCGTTGGCGTGGCCCGCTATCGCGTTATCTCAAACGTTAAAAACTTCTATTAAAGGGTCGCGTGTCCCGTTTAATTCGGGATTTTTCGAACCGAGAAACTACCGAGATTTTGAGTACACAAATCCCTACAACAAACGATTTATCACTTTCTACGATTTTCACTGTACTTATCTGTTTGATTCCTCGTCTGCTTTTCCTTCTATTTCCTTCTCTTATTGTCCTTCTGACAATATCCTTTTGTTCTGTCCTCTGTCTTTTCCTCCACTATCCTTTCTTCCTTCTTTTCTTTCCACTTTCACTTCACTTTCTTTTCCTACTCTACTTTCTCAAGGAAAACCTCCACGGATTACTTTATTTCACTTTAATGGAATTTGCCTTTTTTCGCGCAAAAATCAAAGTTACCAATCTCAAAAACTTCTACAACGAACTGTGTTTAAAGCTGGTCAGCCAAGAAGTGCCTTCCAGGTTTTTTCCTTTGTTCGAAGTCGCTTGGCTTTCTCACGCACACTCTCTCATACATTCGCTGGTATTTGTACTGTGGGATCTTTAAAATGGCATTCAGCAATGCCTCCCACAGCCATTTACCACCACATTCAAACATACTAGCGGGCTAAACGGTCATTTGTATGCGACACCAATGCGCTGCCGTAACCCGCTAGTCCTCTCAAAACTTCCAGTCACTCTTCTCTAAATCTACGCTGGAATTCGCCTTGGGAGGGTCTTTCCAACGTAGTTGGAATAAGCCAGCCGACTTCGAACTCTCTTATCTCTCTACTCAGAGTTATCTATCTCTACTATCTGTATAACTACTCTATGACCATATGTCAACAAACGAAATAACAAAAGTGAAAAGTAATTCGTGGAGGAATTTGCTCTCAGCATTTTTCCCCACGAATTTAATTAAAAATCGATTTAAAACCAAGCTGTCAAAAAAAGAAAAAAGGATTTTGGTGGACGCTATAGTTCCCACCCGGACATATTACAATGGATCTTCCCAATTAACCCACGATCGCAGAGAAGGAATCAAACAGGTATTGTTTACAATTCTTTTCGCGAATAGTTAAGCTACCTCGGTAGATTCTCGCGCAGATTTGGGGGATGAGACTTGCAGATAGCAGGCCATTCCTTACATAATTTTGTTTTATTTACGGTGGGCACTCGGCCATTTAGCGCAATCGCAGCTTCTTAGTGTTTAGTGTTTAGTATTATTCGTCGATGTTTTAGTGATTATGTCGTTACATATTCGTGCTGCTATAGTGTTGTTGTGTTATAATGTTCTACGTGTTTTGTCACGCACTTTCTGTGCGGGTTTCTATGGTGGGAGTGCGTTCTACCTGGCCGTCCGCCTGCACTCTCTGCTGCTCCTCCGTTGCTCCATCGTCGGGGCATTGACTTAGGGATCGTCTTCCCTATGCCCATCGAACCGAACTCTCTACCATTGATGTGGTAGTTCAATGAAGAGTGTCTTTTTAGCTCGGCCGTCCGCCTACACTCCTCTGCTGCTCCTTCGTTGCTCCAGCGGCGGGGTGATACATGAAAGAGATCGTCGTCTCTCCACCCATCGAACTCAGTGTTTTGTTGCTGTCACCAATCAATGTTTGACAGCCGTTGGGGTGTTTTATGCTGGCTGTCCGCCACACCCTTTACATAGACATAGTGTGCGTCTATACTCTATCCCACGGTGGAGTGTTTGCTAAGGGGATCGTCCTCCCCCCACTCTTTCGTCTATGCCGACCTCCTGTCGGTACATTTAATCGACGGTTGCGAGTCTCCCTTCCGTCCGAAGGGCTGCGCAACCGGAACTTCCATGCTTTGCAAATCAGACCGCCCGTCTGATTGCCTGTGGCCGCCTTGCCACTTTCGTGCACCTATATGGTTGTACCCTATGGTTCCAAGGAGGTGGTCCGAAGGCTGATGGGTACCTCGGATGCCCGTCCACATCCCAGGACCTCGAGCACAAACCGAAGAAACAGAGGGAGCATGGGTAGGAGAGAAAGGAAAACGAGAGCAGACCTTGTTGCGGTAAAATTTAACGCAACAAACCCCACCCTCACCTCCTAGGAAATGTGCTTGGTTTTCAAAGAAACCCAAACCATTTCCAGAGGCCAAGGTTGACGCCACGACAAGGGAGAGACATTCCCACCATTGGCCAAAATTGCCTGTCTAGATCAACTCAAAAAAGCAAAACCAAAGTTAAAACAACAAAAAGTAAGTTAAAGCTACTCTACTGGGACTTCTAGACTATGCATCGTGATGAGACTTAAGGTCTTTCACGTGCCATGTTCCGCGGTCTTTTCCGCTCTCATCAACTAGCGTATATGTCCAAGGTGACACACGCTTACTTATCCTGAAGGGACCGACGAATTTGGGAGCCAACTTTGCGGCATAGTAATTAGCGGCATCTGATAACGCGAAATTTCTGCGCCATACAAGCTCGTTCGGGAGATATTGGGTATCTCGCCGTCGGAGGTTGTAGACTTTCGCGGACTTCTTGGCGGCAGCCGCTAACTTTCTACATATATCTAACCTAAGCTCCCTAAATCGATGATCTAACTTGGCCCTATCTACATCCCTATCTCCTATATCTAAGTCCCTATCTCCTAAGTCTAAATTTCTATCTTCTAATGCTAAGTCCCTACTCGTCGATGGTGCCTCTGCACTACCCGAAGCTATTTCCCTACTCTCGACGTGATAACTTGCAGGAGCTGTCTCACGACCACAAGTCATCATGTCCCTACCAAAATTCGCGTAATATGGCGAGATCCCTAAAACGTCGTGTTGGGCCGTGCGTATCGCGCACGCTACTTTCGCTAACTGCGAGTCCCAACTCCTATGGTTCTCAGATACATAAGCTCTCAGCGTTGTCTTTATAATTTGGTTAATCCTCTCCGCGGGATTAGCCTGTGGATGATAGTGTGCTGTATATCGAATTTGTGACGCGTACGCCTGGCAAAGCGCTTTCAGTTCCTTGCTCCGGAACTGCGGGCCGTTGTCACACACGACCGCTGCTGGAACGCCAAATAAAAGAAAGACATTGTCTTCCAACTCTTTACAAACTGCCTTTGCGGTAGCAGATCTCAACGCGAATAAAAGGGGAAATTTAGTAAAATAATCGACAACAGTTAGAATATAAACGAACCCCCTACTGGACTTGGGAAGAGGTCCTACCAAATCTACGCAGATCATTTCCCAAGGCCGCGAAACCCCTACACGTTCCCTCATTAGACCAGCGGGTTTCTCATTCACCGGCTTAACTTGTTGGCAAACTTTACAATTCCTAACATACCTAGTTATATCCTGCCTCATTTTAGGCCAATAATATTTGCCTCCTACTCTAGCAAATGTTTTTCGGACTCCCATGTGTCCTGCTAATGGACTGTCATGGCAGTCTTTTAAAATCCCTAATCTACCTGATTTCCCTACCACTAATTTCCACTCATTACTATCCTCGTGGACTACAATGTGACTGGCTTTCACAAACTTGAAAAGCCGTCCATTTTCCACTCTCCACGCTGGGTATGCTAGCGGATTCAATTCAACTGCTGAAATCATTTTCACCACCCAAGGGTCCAAATCCGCATCCGAGATCTCGGCCACAACCGGAACTCCTCGCGACAACATGTCCGGGACGACATGTTCCTTCCCCTTGCGATGAATGATCTCAAAATCAAATTGCTGAAGCCTCACTGCCCAGCGCGCTAACCTACCCGACGGATCCTTAAGATTACTCAGCCATACCAGCGAGTAGTGATCCGTCACAACCGTAAACCGAACTCCTTCGATATACGGACGCAACTTCTCAACTGCCCATAGCACAGCTAAGCACTCCTTTTCGGTCGTCGAGTAGTTTCTCTCACACCTATTGAGAGACCTACTCAAATAACATATAACCTTCTCTCCTTCCTCAAACTCCTGAGTTAATACGGCCCCGATTCCAAAATCTGATGCGTCGGTTTGCACCACAAAAGGTCGCTGAAAATCCGGGCATGTCAAGATCGGTGCCGTAATCAAACATTCTTTCGCCTTCCTAAAACTTTCCTCACACTCATTCGACCATACGAACTTCCTACTTTTCTTTAACATATCTGTTAAAGGCCTAACTAAAGTGGCGAAATTGGGTACAAAACGTCTGTACCACGAAACTGTCCCTATAAAACTCCTAACTTCCTTCACATTCTTCGGTGCAGGAATCCTAACCATGCTTTCCACCTTTTCCGGATCAACATGTAATCCGTTCCTATCAACGACGTAACCTAGAAATTTTAAAGAGGGCCTACAAAAGTTACATTTTTCCCGACTAACTTTCAACCCCGCCTCACACAAGCGCTTAAAGACCTCTTCCAGTATTTCAAGATGTTGTTTGAAAGAATTTGTGACGATAATAATATCGTCTAAGTACACGAATACGTGTGGCTCCAAATCGGCACCTAAAACGCTGTCGATAAATCGTTGCCACGTCGCAGGCGCGTTATGTAAGCCGAATGGCATTCGCTTGAACTGGAATAGGCCTCTATTCGGAACCGTAAAGGCTGTGAGTGGGCGCGATCCCTCCTCCACAGGGATCTGCCAATAGGCCGACTTTATATCTAAAGATGTTAAAAACTTCGCATCTCGAAGCTTATCTAGGGTCGCTGAAATATATGGAAGTGGATAAGCATCCCTATCTGTAACTTTATTAAGTTTCCTATAGTCGACACAGAACCTAAACGAACCATCCTTCTTTCTTATAAGGACTATTGGAGATGCCCACGGACTGTTTGATTTCTCAATAACTCCCGCATCCAGCATCTCCTGTAGCTCCTTATCAATATGTCCCTGCATTGCCGGTGAGACCGGATAATATCTCTGCTTAATTGGTTCTGCCGACGTCCTGATCTTATGTTCTACCAATTGTGTGCAACCTAAGCCCTCTGGCATAACTTCGAAAATTTTGTCTACCAAAATTTCGAGTTCCCTGACTTCGGTAACGTCCAACTCGGATTTCTCCCGAATTGCTGATATCGAGCCAACCATCTGTTGACCCGAGAAACTCCATTCACCCGACCTCAAATCCGGGACTACTCCCGTTAGTGCCCAAAAATCTGCACCTAATATGATCACGTGTGGTAGAGCTGGTATAACCAAACACTCTAACAACACCGTCTTCTCCTGCACAACAATTGGTAAAGAAACTACCCCTAAAACTTCTATACCTGCTCCATCTGCTAATGCAACTGACTTAATGTTGCCTCTACCTAAAACTAGCCCTAAATCTTTTAAAATATTCCACCCGTCCCTACAAATGATCGTGCGTGAAGCGCCCGAATCTAAAAGTCCTAAAAACCTAATTCCATAAATCGAAACTCCTAAGTATGGTCGCCTATCTTCCCCGTTTGCCTCCAAAGTAAAGCCTAAATGAATTCGAGAATTCCCTAACTGGTCACCAGCAGGCGACCTCTCTAATTGCGACGGCGCTCTTGTCCTGCTGACCCAAGAGACCGTTGCGCGTTTCCCGAACAGCGTCGACAATCCTTCCGAAACGTACCTACTGCCCCACAACCAAAACAACACCTAGGAGCGGAGCAACGATTAGCGAAATGCCCTTCGCTATCGCAGTTAAAACACCTCATTGGAGGTCGTTGAGGTCGACGCTGTTGGTTGTCTTGAGTGACAACCGAAACCCTTGGTTCCTCCGAACCAATGTAGGCCAAATCCGGTTCCAGGAGATGCCTACTTCTCGATGTTGGAGGTGGAGCAAACGTTTCAACATTTGCTCGCACTGTTTCGAGCTTCCTTCCCAATGCAACCAAATCACTGACGCACTTGGGCTCTGCGAGTCCAAGCTGCGTCTGGTAGAATGGCGCAAGATTCCGCTGCAGGATCGACAGCTTCCTTCTCTCCGTAAGGGGATCGGAAAGTCTGCCGAACATGTTCTGCATGGTAGCGACGTAGACACCAATTGACTCATCCTTCCCTTGGGTACGTCGTCGAATCTCTTCTAAAAGAAGATCATCGTAGTTGGGAGGGAGAAACTCCAGTTTCAATTCCCTCACCAACTCTGGCCAAGAAGAAACAGTCCGCCTAATTGCCCTAAACCACGTTGGCCCCACGTTGGGCGCCAAATGTTGCAAAATAATTTAATTATATTATAATCGCGATCCAAACTACTAATTACAATTAATTTTGGCGAAACAAAACGAAAAGAAAACAAAATGCAGTCGCCACTGCCCGAGAGAAAAATTCGAATAATGGAATCTGACACTTGCCAGAGACCACAAACAAACGATCGCGAACTTTTGCAACCGCAGCCAGTGAAATGGCTACGTTCGGCTGCGCTCAGCGAAAGGGGTGGGTTCGATGAATTCACGCGCACTCTGCAAGTGCGTTTATTGTTTGGCTGTGCAACTCTGATAGTTGACAGTCCCAATATAATTTCACACGTCTGATTAAAAATGGGCGCCACGTAATTTTGTGGTAAATTACGAAACCATCAACTGAAATCTGAAAATTTCAAAGTCCAAAGAAAATAAAAGAACGAATTTTCACCACGTTATAATGGCTCCGTTGGAGCGCGGTCTTTATTTGTTTAGAGGCTGAAACCTCTAGAAGAATGTACTGTATCACTTACGTATGTATATAGATATGACGTTCGGACCGTTGGCGTGGCCCGCTATCGCGTTATCTCAAACGTTAAAAAATTATTTCTACTATAGGGTCGCGTGTCCCGTTTATTCCGGGATTTTTCGAGTCGAGAGTCTACCGAGTCTAAACCAACAAAATTTCCTACTACAACCGATTTCTATACACTTTCTACAATTTTCACTGTACTTATCTGTTTGATTCCTCGTCTGCTTTTCCTTCTATTCCCTTCTCTTATTGTCCTTCTGACAATATCCTTTTGTTCTGTCCTCTGTCTTTTCCTCCACTATCCTTTCTTCCTTCTTTTCTTTCCACTTTCACAATTCTACTCTACGTTCAAAAAAAAACCTCCACGATTTACTTTTACTTTAAATCAAAACAAGTTGCCTTTCTTACAACGCAAAATCAAAATCTCACAAAAACTTCTAAACACGACTTGAAATCAAGCTGGTCAGCCAAGAAGTGCCTTCCCAGTAAACAAATCAACCGACGACCTAAACAATTGGGATTCACTAATCCCCCTAGCTTCTCTAAGTTCTTCAACTCTTTCGAGAAATGAATTCACTGATGCTCCGCATCGTTCACCAGTAAATGTTATATTCCACTTGGAGAGGTTTTCCGGTTTCTCCGAGTGGATAAATACTCGTTCGTCAGCAAAGGTATTTGGGTTAATACCCAAAACCGATGCTGACGTCGACGGTTCTATATAGGTACGTTGGGGCTCTATCGGCCTCTGTCGCTGCTGTAATTGTTGTTGTTGTTGTTGTTGTTGTTGTTGAACGACATGTTTGTCGTTAAGCGTTGCATTTTCGTCACAATCGCTTTCTTCGTCGCTATCCTCTAACTCCCCGAGGATATTGACCAGTTCGGTCTTTAACTCTTTCTTGAGCTCCGTCTCAGCTTCCGTCATAGCGCGAGACCTCCCTATCCTACTGACTGACCAATCTATTTTAGTCAGAACCTTTTTGTACTCTGAAGATCCCCGCTCAGGGTGGCTCGCTACGAGCGCCTTGATCTCCACTATTTTTTTCTCGACAGCGTCCCTATCCTGATCAAAACTAAATGGATACGTGTCCGATTCGACCACCGAACCACGTCGCTCCATTGCCCTAGCTGCTCTTAATGATTTACGCATTTGGTCGACATCGCCAGTCGACAACCCTCTGCGTTCTGTTTCGTAGACAAGCTCGTCCCTAGCTAGCCTATTTATCTCCATCTTTAAAACACGAAACAAAATAAATTGCCAAAATAAAAAAACGAAAAGCAAAACTGTTTGTCTCCACCGACAAAAGCAAATAAAAATAAAACTTGTTGCAAAAAAAACCAAAACAATATGTTGTTTCTGGCAAATCCAGGTAAACACCAAAGAGAATGAAGTCCGAAAACAAAGCGAACAAAAAATTCAACCCCAATTTGACCAAACGTTAAAAAAACTATGTGGCGACTCCACAAACTTTCTCAAAATTATTCCCAAACGATTCAATTAAAAAAAATTAAAAACAAATCGTTAAAGCAAAATCGTCAAAAAAATCGTACCACGAAAAGGTAGTAAAAAGAAAACTCAAAGAAAAAATCACCGACGGCAACACTGTTTTGGAAGTATATACCGCACAAAACATATAAATATACCTATCACTATTTATAGGACAAATCACTTGATTATGATATATATAAATATGTGTATGATAATATGAATTGGAAGAAACTTATGTACGTAAATTTATATATATATATAAATATGTGTGCAGTACTGAGCACAGAAAATGGAAAATAAAAAGTAAACAATAAAACCACCTACTTGGTAATTTCCACTGTGGGAAATCTTACACTGCTGCTGTTGTAGTTCCGAAACAAAACTTCAGGGTTTTGAGGAATCAGGGACTGCTTCCACTGCTTCTATGATCTTGGATGCTTTTTTATCAACCGACTTTTATCCCACTTTCGAAATAAATCCTAAAAGAAAACAAGCAAAAGTAAAAAGCACAAGAAAAAAACACAAAGCACTTCCCTAAACACACAAGAACTCGATTGGGTTTGGACACAAATTCCTTTCACAATGCACACAAAAAATATGCACAAAAATTGCCAAAATTGCCCCACGTCGGGTGCCAAATGTTGCAAAATTATTTAATATTCTTAATCCGCGATCAACTACTTATTTAATAATTACTTTGGCGAAACAAAACGAGAAAAATGAAAATGCAGTCGCCACTGCCCGAGAGGAAAGTTCGATCTGACACTTGCCAAAGACCACAAACAAACGATCGCGAACAATTTGCAACCGCAGCCAGTGAAATGGCTACGTTCGGCTGTGCTCAGCGAAAGGGGTGGGTTCCACGTATGTAACCGAGTTTTGCGAACTCGTTGCCTGAAAGTTGATTACCTTTTTTGATTTTATTCTGTCAAGGGCGCCACGTAATTTTTTTTTTCTTGGCAAATTACGAAACCGTACGGGAAAATCTGAAAATCTAAAAATCTGGACAAAATAAAACGAACGGATTTTCACCACGTTATAATGGCTCCGTTGGAGCGCGGTCTTTATTTATTTAGAGGCTGAAACCTCTAGAAAATTCTACTGTATTGACTATGTCTATCGATATGACGTTCGGACCGTTGGCGTGGCCCGCTATCGCGTTATCTCAAACGTTAAAAACTTCTATTAAAGGGTCGCGTGTCCCGTTTAATTCGGGATTTTTCGAACCGAGAAACTACCGAGATTTTGAGTACACAAATCCCTACAACAAACGATTTATCACTTTCTACGATTTTCACTGTACTTATCTGTTTGATTCCTCGTCTGCTTTTCCTTCTATTTCCTTCTCTTATTGTCCTTCTGACAATATCCTTTTGTTCTGTCCTCTGTCTTTTCCTCCACTATCCTTTCTTCCTTCTTTTCTTTCCACTTTCACTTCACTTTCTTTTCCTACTCTACTTTCTCAAGGAAAACCTCCACGGATTACTTTATTTCACTTTAATGGAATTTGCCTTTTTTCGCGCAAAAATCAAAGTTACCAATCTCAAAAACTTCTACAACGAACTGTGTTTAAAGCTGGTCAGCCAAGAAGTGCCTTCCAGGTTTTTTCCTTTGTTCGAAGTCGCTTGGCTTTCTCACGCACACTCTCTCATACATTCGCTGGTATTTGTACTGTGGGATCTTTAAAATGGCATTCAGCAATGCCTCCCACAGCCATTTACCACCACATTCAAACATACTAGCGGGCTAAACGGTCATTTGTATGCGACACCAATGCGCTGCCGTAACCCGCTAGTCCTCTCAAAACTTCCAGTCACTCTTCTCTAAATCTACGCTGGAATTCGCCTTGGGAGGGTCTTTCCAACGTAGTTGGAATAAGCCAGCCGACTTCGAACTCTCTTATCTCTCTACTCAGAGTTATCTATCTCTACTATCTGTATAACTACTCTATGACCATATGTCAACAAACGAAATAACAAAAGTGAAAAGTAATTCGTGGAGGAATTTGCTCTCAGCATTTTTCCCCACGAATTTAATTAAAAATCGATTTAAAACCAAGCTGTCAAAAAAAGAAAAAAGGATTTTGGTGGACGCTATAGTTCCCACCCGGACATATTACAATGGATCTTCCCAATTAACCCACGATCGCAGAGAAGGAATCAAACAGGTATTGTTTACAATTCTTTTCGCGAATAGTTAAGCTACCTCGGTAGATTCTCGCGCAGATTTGGGGGATGAGACTTGCAGATAGCAGGCCATTCCTTACATAATTTTGTTTTATTTACGGTGGGCACTCGGCCATTTAGCGCAATCGCAGCTTCTTAGTGTTTAGTGTTTAGTATTATTCGTCGATGTTTTAGTGATTATGTCGTTACATATTCGTGCTGCTATAGTGTTGTTGTGTTATAATGTTCTACGTGTTTTGTCACGCACTTTCTGTGCGGGTTTCTATGGTGGGAGTGCGTTCTACCTGGCCGTCCGCCTGCACTCTCTGCTGCTCCTCCGTTGCTCCATCGTCGGGGCATTGACTTAGGGATCGTCTTCCCTATGCCCATCGAACCGAACTCTCTACCATTGATGTGGTAGTTCAATGAAGAGTGTCTTTTTAGCTCGGCCGTCCGCCTACACTCCTCTGCTGCTCCTTCGTTGCTCCAGCGGCGGGGTGATACATGAAAGAGATCGTCGTCTCTCCACCCATCGAACTCAGTGTTTTGTTGCTGTCACCAATCAATGTTTGACAGCCGTTGGGGTGTTTTATGCTGGCTGTCCGCCACACCCTTTACATAGACATAGTGTGCGTCTATACTCTATCCCACGGTGGAGTGTTTGCTAAGGGGATCGTCCTCCCCCCACTCTTTCGTCTATGCCGACCTCCTGTCGGTACATTTAATCGACGGTTGCGAGTCTCCCTTCCGTCCGAAGGGCTGCGCAACCGGAACTTCCATGCTTTGCAAATCAGACCGCCCGTCTGATTGCCTGTGGCCGCCTTGCCACTTTCGTGCACCTATATGGTTGTACCCTATGGTTCCAAGGAGGTGGTCCGAAGGCTGATGGGTACCTCGGATGCCCGTCCACATCCCAGGACCTCGAGCACAAACCGAAGAAACAGAGGGAGCATGGGTAGGAGAGAAAGGAAAACGAGAGCAGACCTTGTTGCGGTAAAATTTAACGCAACATTACTACCAAATCGAATTGGATTTTGCATCACAAATTCCCGCATTAATTACGAATATCGCAAGGACAATACGCCTCCTCTTCGTATAAGTTGGCGCGGTGTGCCTTGCGGTGGTATTGCACCCATCAAGCTATGCCAAAAGCGGTCGTCTCCCATCATATCATATCACACACACATCCGGCGCTGTGCGAATCGATTGTACGCTTATGGCATTTCCAATTGACCACAACAATCGACCACACCTACCGACCCCGCGCGAATTGCCACAACCGACAGGCAGACTGACTGGACTGCCTGCCTGCCTGCCGATTTGTCTGCTTGGTCGCGTGAGTAATTAATTATTGTGCGTGTAGAAAACATCCTGCGATTGAGAAATTCACAGGTGTTTTTAGCTGTTTTTTTTTTTGCACTGTTCTTGTCCCTTTTTTAGTCAGCAAGAGTGTTGGCAATGCATCCAATAAAAGAACAACAACTCAGCATTCGGCACGGATGTTTACACAACACCAAAGCGTTTTATAATTGAATCAAAACTGATTAAGCGAGGTCAGCGGAACAGCTACGCCATTAACTGCCATCATTAAAATAATGTCTGACCGTGTCAATTGATAGTTAGCTTTCGTTGATTTAGCATTATTGATTTCGAGGTCGATTCGTCCACTTGATGCGCGGTGTGGATGTGGATGCTTGTGGCCAATATCGTTTGTAGCCGTTTTGTGTTATCGTGTGATGAACCTTAAGCTCTGGACGTTGGCCCAATTCGCTGGGTTTCTCGTGACTTTTTGTACTATTTCAATAAAAGTTATTTTAGCAATTACAATTCATGATAGGATTTCAATCGATTGGACAGAACGATGTCGTGTACAACCACACTGAATGCGTATCAAATTGGGTTAAGTAGGTACTACAGACCTAGATAGGACTGATCGTTTATAAAGTTAACCAAAAAAAAGGAATAAGTGTCAAAGGAGTCGAAGAGTGCTCTTTATGTTGACCTGTTAATGGGCACATTCAAAAACTTAGTTATCTTAAGTCGACTAGATTGGTCTGGAAGAGATGTCACTTTTCCTACGTCAATTTTTTGACTAGATTCGTCGGCTACCCCTCTATAAACGTCAACTGACACAGCTGCCCATGTGACCGATCTAGGCCAATCAAAACTGAGATACATCAAGTCAGTCAGCTGTCAGACTTACAAAGCTAGATACTTGAACGTCCCCAATTTCAATTGGTTAAAGTGTTGCATGAGAATTGTCATATCTGACTGAGAAATGACATTTATTTTGATTCCAAAATGGTTACTGTTGGTCAGAGCAACAAATTCAACAAATTCTCTCTGCTGCAATTCAAACCGCTTAAACTTAAGAAAAAGTCATCGGAAAAGTTCCTCGCATCAACAGCAGAAGGTAGGTGCAGTCTTTGAACAGTCACACTGTCAAAACTAAATGATAGGTAACAACTTCCCTGCAACAATCCCAATAAGTCGTCAATAACTGCACAAAAAGTTGTCCTCATAACTAGCATTAATCAACATTTATCGCGCTAATTCAGCAAGACATTATCCACTCAACTACCCAAAAGACGATAAAACTGCACAGCTCCATAAAAAGCCAAATCTAAAAAAATCAACAACCGGGATACCCTTCTGCTGGAAATGTCATCACAGACTAGACAACATTTGCACTAAAGGAGCCATACCTACCTACAAGCTGTTGCACATTAACATTATCTCTGCTGGTAACCTTCGTTGGAAAATGTGCTCCGCACACTTGGAACCAAGCCAACATAAAAAAAAAGAGATTATAACTCGTCCTCGCCCAGCAGGAAAGAAAAAACGGACCAAAAGAAAGTGCAAATACATTTTTTTTTTTATTTCACCTAAAACTCAATTGTGTGACTTTTATATGAAGTGCAACATAATCTGCGATTCCTGGATTCACCCGCATTCACACAGCCTCAGCCATCCGTATTAAGTAAGAACAATAAAATAATGGAGTGAATGGAATATCAAAAACTGTGCACACTTACCGAGAAGCAGCAGTTTAATATCCTTTGCCGCCTGGATGCCATCCTCTTTGAGATTCTTTTCGATTTGCTTCGAGCGTTGAATGGCGGCACGTTCCTCAGCTGATGTGGTACATCCCATTGTTGGTGCGGTTGTTTGAATAAAAGTTTCTATGTGTTTTCAATAAATTGCACTTTTTCGTTTGATTTTGTTTATTTTTTGATTTTTATTTAGTGACTAGTACTGCGATATTATTTTTCGGTTTTTTTTCTTTTCTTTTCTCTTAGTTGCTGCAAAGTATTTTAGAAATATTTTCTCAATGAGTAACACAGTAAAAAAAAATGAGTGTACGTTGAGTATAAACAAAAAGTGAATTGGCTATCATGGAGAAGTGGTGGTGGTTAGGTGTACCGGAGGGATTTACAAAGTTTGGCACTTGAAACATACGAATAACTCGAATGAGAGCGGCCGCCCCTGGCTTCGCAGCTAGAATGCAATCAAATGTGCTAATTGATATCACCAGTTGAGCGCCGACTGCATGAATTGTTTCGAGCACCAGCCTGCCAGAGTAATGATTCAACAAGTTACACAGCTAGGTATGGTTGTGTTATATGGAGCTATTAGTGCCGAAGCGGTGCTGCACAAGGCAGACTACGTATCGAATACTATATACTTGGAATAACAATTAATGAAAAGGAAAACGAAAACGAGAACGAGTGCATTTCTGTGGGTGGTATGTGTGCTGCTGGTGCGATGCCCAATGATGATGATGATGATATATGGGACTTGTGTATGGTTTTTGCCAGCTTCTAACGCACGTAGGGTACGCATAAATCATCGATAAATCGTTCAGCCAAGGATTTTTCTTGGCTAATCTTGTCGAATGCGAATGCCAGTGGGGGAGGAGTTAAATGCGTGGGTAGTGTGATGTTCAAATTTAGTTGGGTATCGCTTTGTGGTATACAATCAGGGTTCCAAGAGGCTGTGCGAAGTAGAGTCTTTAATTTAGAAGGCCAACGGTGGCAAACTGGTCGCAAAGATTGTCTACACGCCAGATTTCAGACAAAGATAGTGGACCATAGAGGATGTGGGCAAGAGGGTCAAGTAGCCAATATCAAAGCAAAGGATGTAATCTGCGTTTGTTAAAAAATATAAACGTGACTGATAAAAAGGACATCGGGCAGTAGGTCGTAGTCACCTTGCTCGCACTCAAATCAAAGATTTCTCGAAAACCTTAAAGTCTTAACGGAAATCAGAAAACTCCCCGAAGCAGTCATGATTTTAATCCTTCTAGATAGTTTTAAGATATAATCTGATGCGGTTAATCGCGTAAAAGCATAGCAAGCGACATTTGGTCCACAAAATTGCTGCAGAAAACGAATGTGAACGAAAGCATTGCATTAAGTTTCTACAGTTAGGAGCTTAAAGATTAAGAAAAGAGATTCTCATGTACGGATTGACGTAAAGATTAAGTTGACGTTTAGTTGAGGTACTGAGGTTGCTGACTGGTACTGACTTCGTCTTGGCGAAGAATGTTTTTTGTCGCCAAACAACTTGATCAACCTACTCTAATGGATTCAGTCTGTAACGCAATTACCGCCCTAGTAGCTTCATTCCAGACTATAAGAACATGTCTGAGCAAAAATGTGTTTTTCGCACAACAACCATGGTGGTGGTGAGATAGGATCGGACTTGGTGGCCACTGCCGACTATCGCATCCTCGAGAAAGTGAGCCTTTCATTGTCATTGCAAATGACACAGGCTAGACATAAACTTCGGGATAGGTCATAGATTTTTAACAGACTGCAAACAAACGCTACTCAAAGCGATCCCATTACGTCATTAAAATAAAAAAAAAATCCGTGAATAAAATTGAAGCTCTTGTAAATTGAAAAATCCCCTTATGCCGTCCTGACTTCACATTCCAAGACGATTCATAATTCTCCCTCTCTTCTTTATTAAACAAATATGGTATACAATTCCAGATTTTCTAAATTTATCAGAAAAACAGACTTTTTATCGCTACCAACCGCAGCTGCCGTCAAAAAATGTGTCAAGCACTGTGTAGCCGAACAAAATATACCAATGTATTCCCACAGCTGTTGCGTTTTATGGATGACGTTTTGCACCTAGCATCTAGTCTGCTACTGATAACAAGACCAAGTCGTTTCGAATAGATATCGAAAAAAACTATTTGGATAACGATTGTAATAACTTGGCAGCGGCATTTGGAGTGTGCCAGCCCATGCCGACAGTTTTTGCAGACTCAACTGTGCTGCAGCTGTAGCAATGAAGAGGGTAGGTAACAACACAACTATCTTATCAGTAGCTGATGATACCACCTTTTGTAAATTCCAATAAGAGTCCACCTCATTTTATGTGTGATGCAATCTATGTACAATTCTCAGTGCATTATGATTAAAAATGAATGAAAATTACATTTAAATGTGCTAACACTCCTTGCCCACCTCCCCACACCCACAATACAAGTGAAAGGATATGACTGAGTACGACAGAAACAGCACCACTCACCAGCAGCTGTCAGTGGATGGAAAAAAGTGGGTGGGACACACTGAAGAATCTTTCGAATGCAATTTTAACACTGAAATGCCGAGTAAAACACTTGAATCACTTGTACCGATCGCGAAACACAACACACCAAAGTCAATGGCACCAAACTCACAATTTGTTTAATTTAGTTTTGTCGTTAAATTCGCTTCAGAAATTGTGGAAAAAAAGTTGCCCACTGTAGTGAATTTTTTTTTGCCCTTCTTTTCTGCAAAGACCGATGATGATGATTTTTGATGTATTCGACGTTTCTATATTTCTTTTGCTTCGGTTTTTCGACTCGTTCGAGGGATATATTTGCTTTTGGGTTTTTGCACAAAGAACACACTCACTCTTAAGGCGAACTGAGTTTTGGTCAAATTGAAAATTTGTTAAATGGAAAGGTGTACAATTTCGAAAACCGCCCGAAAACTTTTCTTTACGACTTCGGTTTACTTTTTTGCACTTTTCCAAGCAAAAGCAGCTATCTAGGGTGGAAAAAAAATCGAACGTTTGACAGTTCGCAGAAGTATACAATGGTGTGTTCGTAAATTAAACAAATTGAAAAGTGTAATAGATGCAGAGACCTAAAGTGAAAAGGAAAATGACGTAGATTATTGATTAAGTACAATTTTGTGAGTGCTATTTCGAATTTTTATTTAACACTGAGCCTTGTGTAAAAAAAATCCGATTGACTACTGTAGTACTCTCCAGATATAAAATAATAACGCCTGCTCTCTGCTATAGTAGCGTAAAAGGTGTATTAATATTTATTATTTTTATATACCTTTTGACATTTTATAATAAGTTTTTCTTTATAGTAAAAGACATAACGCACAAGCGGAGGAGCGATTGATTCTTCGTTGCCCTTGGCTTATGCCTCACACTTAAAAAGCGAACTTTCGTGTTCAGAAGCATACGATTTATTGTGTTCTAGAACAAAAGGTGAAACGGGCGAAAGGCTGAAAGTTAAGTCAAACAGCTAGGGAGTTTTTACTTGTTTCGCAAATAACCGTGAAATATAATTTGTTTTCTTCTGGGGGTCAAGCCTAGAAGCCATTTCTCAAATGTATTTGCCACTGCCTCACTCTCAATCCCTATGGACTCGTTGATTGAGGAAAATTATTTATAACCATAAACAAAGCTCTATTTCAATTTTGATGATATTTGAAGCATATGGTTGGCTGCATCTGCATTTATGCAAATAAATACATACAAGGTTAGATCATTACCTTTGTTTCATGATTAATATTCGGTACAGGGAATAAACACAGATCCTTCCCCAGCAAAACAAAGTAAAATATGATATTTAGCACGAAATTCTAACTACTACGTTCTACTTGACATTTCCGAGAGTATTAATAAACAAGTGTGAACAAGCAAATTAGTTAGCAGACGTCAAATAGCACACCAAAATTGGACGTAACTCCTTAGTAACGAGTTGATAACTTTTACGAAGCGATTACTTGGGTAGGTATTTTTCCAAAGTGGAAGTACACCGGAACATTTCTAGTTATGTGGGTTGAAACTGCAACTTAAAGCCGAGACACAGACAAGAGACAACCTTTTATAGCATTTTATACCATTCAAGCTCAAATGTGACTGGAATAGATATTTGGCGCATTCGTCTACTTTACTCTGCATTTAATACGAAATGTTTGAATATGTATTTAAATTTTTATTTATTCTTAATTGTATTTTGTTAAACTCTTATTATGTTTTTCCTTAAATATTAAAATCATTATACACGTGTTTTATTAGGTATTAGTTCTTTATAATAAATTGTATATATATAACCTTTTTTTATGTATATACTAAATACGTTTTTTTCTTAAGACTTCGAAAGACACAAATAAAAACAACTTAAACTGTTTATGCCTTTGATTACAAACTATATTATTGCCTCTGCTAATAACGACGGGTCTATTATCTTGACTAAATTAATTTACGTGTTAAATAGGGGATGTAACAAAAAACAACGACAAAGCATAGGGAACTTTCTTTGTCTTAGTTTATTCGATAATGTTAGTCGTACATGCATTCAAAGAAAACTGTTTTCTATTTAAAAATTGAATTATAATTCTCTTAAAGCCATGTACATCTATGTTTGCAGAGAAAATTGTTTTATAATCATTTGTTTCTATTAGTTACTTTGATTTATAAATAAGAACGCACCTAACCAGGAGCGGCAGAAGTAGGTAAAACTGTTGGCAACAGCAGAAAGAAAATCCTAGTCTATGTTTAAAAATTTGTTAAGCATTTTTTTGTTAACGAACACTATTTCTATTTATTGCATGCTTTCGGCTATTTTCGTTTTCTATTTTGCAACTTCATTAGTAACAAATAAAAACGGTGTTAACAACTTTTTATTTATTCGGAATACAATTACGTTTGAGATTTTGTTGTATAAATTTCGCAATTGAACTTTTGAAATGAGTTTTTAATTTAGTTTCTTTTTGTAAGTTTCTACAAAGTCTATTTATTTACGGTTTCTTATTTTGGGTTTATATATATGTATATAATTTGTATTGGTTTATAATTAATCCGTAAAATGCTTTTATTTAAACTATAGTCACAATAATTGTATAGGCATTTTGAAAATACTTTAAAAGTTTTTAATTTCTTTTTTCAATCATCACTTGAATTTTGTCAATTTTTATAAACTTTGTAAATATTATTATTCAATGAACATAATTAATAGTGTTTGCACGCTGTAAGAGGAAACATGTTACATCAGTTTTTGGTGTAAAATGTCTCGTTTGATTGTTTTATTTTAATTGTGTTTGCTTTTACAATTTTCAGGACATTTTTCAAATCGAAATGATATTGAAATCATAAATTTGAGAATTTAAGGCTTCAAATCAACGTAGTTAAGGAATTCTGTCATCAAAATAGATGAAATAATGTAGCTATTCGAAATCATTCATGCGTTGTCGAGACGATAGCCAGAAAGGGTGAGATACAAGCGGACTCCTTTGCAAGAAGTAAAAGATTTCGAAGATGGTGAATGATGATGACAATGCAACCGCTAAATCTGCAGTACAAAGATGTACGATGTAGTCCAAAACCACCACAACACGTCAACTACATTTGTTCGGCCACATGCAGCGAATGGGCCAAGGGGTTCGAATCCAGCCAATCGAATTATGAACATTTAATTGAACCTTCTTAGGCATTATATCAAACTGCACGGGATGTACAAAGCATAGGTATATGTGTATTGTAAACACAGTGCTTTTGACGGGCATGTTGTGTGCATAGTATTAACAGGTTATTCACATAAATAATTACACAGCCGCCACTGCAAGAGCGGAGATAACCAGTGCAAATAGAGTAGATAAAAATAAGTTTGGAAGAAAATCGCATAGCCACCTGGATCAGGTCAACTTCAGCCAGCTATATAAAAAGAATACAAAATGGTTGTCAAATTGAATTATTCGCCTTTAAATGACTTTACATTCGCTTGACTTGTGACAACTCCGACGAACTTATTTTCTTTTTACCCAAAACATGAATCAAATAAGTCACATTCGCCAGGATTTTCAGTCCAACACCACTGTTGAGGAAAAATGTATTTCCCACGAAACTGTTAACCACTACATTTGCTTAAATCATACGACCTTTATTCAATCGAGTTGATAACTCCACTTCCATTACCCGACGTCTCCATGCTATGAAAACTGAGAGCATAAATAGTATTCTATGAAAAATGGTATTCTATCTATTGCTCAGCTCTATTCATTTTTGTTTTCTTGTTTGCGTTTTTTTTTTTTCTTCTGCAATTCTTTAAACTCCTTTAATGCCTCTAATGCGAAAATGCAACGACTGAAATAGTAAGCCATGAGAAATGACAGATAGCAATATTGCTCGTGGAGATTGAAGACGCATTGTTACATCACTCCGAGAATCAAGTCCGCTCCTCCAAACAAAACAAAACAAAAAGTAAAAACATTGCGTGCTTAATTTCATATATATAACTTCATATTTTAGGCAGAAAAAGAAATTCGTGTTTCTGTAACAAAATTCAGAAAAATCGTATATAAACTGTTAATTTTTTTTAATAACAAATAATGTCTAATAAAATTCTTATTGCATACAAAAAAATCCTGTTATCTATGTGTGAACTTAATTAACCGCGCAACGCTAACTACTGTTGCGTATTATGTACTTTTGCTAACCGAATCGCTTACTGCACCCGCAAAATTAAGTGTCAGAGAATAAATATTATTTAAAATTGTTATCAAATTATATTATGTTTGTAATATAAACAGAGCAGCACACTAAGAGCTTGATGTGATTTGATTCGAACAAATAAAAAAATAAACTCCTAGGCTTCATATTTACATCGCATTTCTATGCCGTAATTCAGAATTGATTGTTTTCGTTTTGTTTAACATTTCTACTTCAAGGGATATTATAACACAAAGTCTCGTTAACCAATTTTTTCACATCGACAGAGAATCAGTTGGATTTTCGTATTTAATTTCATAAAATTTAATAAAATGTAAAATAGTGTAGTTACTAAACTTAAAATGTAAAATAAAAAAAATAATAAAAAAACAAAAACAAAAAAAAAAATCTTGACACCGCACACACCGCTGAAAGTGCGTGCGACAATCAAAAAATTAAGCTAGTTATTTGATATACATAAGTATTAATTAAATTAGGTTAAAAAATAAAAATGATGCAAAAATCAATTTTGTTTTTTTTTTTTAAATTAACGTAGCAAACATGACATTGGAGGAGGAGGAGGACGACGGTGCCGTCATTACAGGACATGGTCAATTCTGTGGAAATACATCGTCAATGTTGACAAAGGCACAAGCGCCCAGCGACGAGTTGGCCATAACTTTGAGAAGTTCGCCAGCGTGTGCAACGCACACCTCCAGTGGTGGCCTCCATGGGTAGCTCATTGATTCTGTCGGATGAGTTTATTGCAATTAAATGTTTATTTTGGACTGAATTTCTGGGCGCACTTACCTAATATAGCTGAATTGAGGGCCGAGCATACTGTCTCACGCTTCGATGGACACAGTTGCCAGCCCAGCGGACTTGACCAAGGATTTGAATACGCTATAAGACTAAATGCATCCTGGAAGAGAGAAATTGCATTAGTATATTTTGTCGTGTATGTTGTATGGGGTGTTGGTAGCTCACTTCTAACATCTGTCGATCTTCTTCGTTCATTTTGCTCTCCTTTTCTAATTGCTGGCCCATTTGTGAGAGTTCCTTGCCAAATTCAAGTATTCTCTCAAAGCCATGGCAATATTTACGAGATGGCAATAAATCAATATCTAGCATAAGAATTCCATTTGTTTAGTGGTTACGCAATGAAAACAAACAATGGTGACTTACCCATGTCTTCGTCTACGTCCAGGGAATTGGCAAAATTTGTTGGAGATGTGCCGTTTTTACACGAATTTCCTGCAAACAAAGTGAATAGCGATTAAATTGTGTAGGATTGGATTAGATTGACATCAAACGGCGACGCTGTAACTGCTATTACTAATCAAGGGAAGAGAATACAGGAATACCTCGACTTATGTCACTAATTCGTTCCGGGAAAACGCGTCGTAAGTCGAAATGACTTAACTCGAAGCGTCGCAACTCGAGGTATGACTGTATATACTTCAGCTACTGCCGAAAACTGTTCGGAGATGTAGATTACAGTAGAATCGCAGTCGTGTTAAGGGTATAGCAAACCACTTCCGCTTAAAACTATGACTAAACAAGATCCAGCCTCTGTTTACTTGTATGTTACCTAACGTCACAATAATTGGTTGCAAATCAGTTGGTCAGTTCAACTTACCATTTGTATGACCGTTCTCCATTTCGACGTCATTCAAATAATCACTGTTCGTTATATCGGTGCACTTGTTTATATCGTCGGTATTTTCTATTAGAAACCTTCAAACAAAAACAATCAATAATTATCGCATATACTGCATTTCGAGTGGTAGTTAGTGACTTACGCATTTTTGATATCATGTTGATTATCTTGAACGCATTCTGCGGTTATCACAGCGCTATTCTGTGTGCCATTTTGGTACGACTTAGTTGATTGAATAACAGAAGTTTGATTTGTTTTGGCAGGAGAACACTGCAACAAAATGTAAAAACAAATTTTAATTACACTTGAGAACTTAACCGCGATGCTACATGCTATGTGGATTGAATTACTTCAATATCGGATCCATTGACCATCTCGATGAATTGTCTACACTTTAGCATAAATAATAGATTCTTATTGTTCTCTAACAGTCCAGGATACGAGCGTACGGTATGCTCTATTGCTTGGCCCATTTTACCAGACATTACTAGTTTTAAGATTTCTGCAATGAGACGGGAGACAAATTGTGATTCGTTTAAATACTCAACTCGATGTGAGAGAAACTTACTTTGACGATTTTTTATTGATCCTAATTCCTCGGGGAAATTCTGTCCGGTGGTTCTGCCAAAGGCTTCCGCCGTGAGACTATATCCATTGTGCACTAGATACGATGAGACCATTCTGAAAGAAATCACAATTTTCAGAAAAAAGTGACACAGAATGTGTCTACCACTTGATGTTACTTGTGCAACAGCGTCGTTGGATCACCGTATTCGCTTCGCATTGGGAAATCATATATGGCTGCTTTAGTTTCGGCTCGCATTTGTCGTATCATGTCTTCGATTTGATCGAATTTAAACGGTTCCTGCCCGAAATTCGCATCAACTTCTTCGCCAGCGGTTTGCAGACCGACTGTTGGGTATAATTTTGACTGCAACGAGACATCATTAGACGAAAATGGAAATTTTTTTCATGTATATCAGAAACTTACCGGTAAATCCCTAAATGCTATGCCAAGGTCGATTCCATTTTTCGTGTAGAAACATGTGTTATTAACGAAATTCACGCCGCAGCCAATTATGTCGTCCGTTGTGAATGTTGGTCCATACGATTGACCACGGTTCGAGGCGGTAAACGAATTGCCATCGTCCCCATGATAGCCATAGGATTGTTTATCCCATCCTACGTGAAAAGAGAGATTCAAGTTAAATACAGATGACTTTGGGTATGGTCATTAAAATGGAAACTCACCTGGCAGCCGATTCATTTTGAAATTCTCCGATGTGAGTCCGATGCCCATGTAGCCGTTTTTACCCTTCGAAATGATCTTCACTTCAAAGTAGTACAATCCACAGGCGGGTGGGATTGGATGCGGAGTACGAACAGCAGCAGCAGCATCGTTGACACTTTTGCCTGTTGCAGAAAAGAAAATGCAATTTAGAATGCGCTTAGAAGACAAGGTTATTTATAATATTCAGTGAAAATGTAAACCAATAATTAGAAAGTATGAAAGGAGACCTGAGCAGATTTTTTTCTTCAAATAGATGACCAATTCCCATCATTCTTGCAAATTCCACCCTGACACCAAGTCACCAACGACTGACAAACACCAGACATGCTGAGAAAACTCGCCGCACAAATAAACGCTCAGAAAAACGAATAATAAAAATTAATTGCGTATTTTATTCCAAGCGTCGTTGGCATCGAGCTGGATAAATCTTTAAAGCACGTCGTGTGCGGGGCGAGATATATGTCATGGTTTTGTGTGCATTTAGTTTTAACACCAGAGAATCATTCTGGTCCACCCTTAGTGCCAAAAACATATGAACTCTACCAATTCCACCTTGCTGGCTTGCTTTACGCAAACAATAATTGTCTGTTTTCTGTACAATTTCGTTTGGGAACTCCAAATTTTCATTTAAGGATGTGAGAGAGCAAACCGTGTATCAAAATCTTTCTTTGTTACAATCTTGTCTATTAAAATGCAAACTTAAAGGGGATATTCTTACTGACAAACATTTTATTTTATTTTAACAAACAACAACGGATTAATGTAAATGCCTTCGATCAACCGTGTCTAAATTATTTCTTTGTCCGAAATATGTTTAATCTTTACACAAGAATTTTCCCAGATACCAACAGTAAAAATAAATTTTTTTTATTGTTTTCCCAAAGGTCATTCACATTTTATCATTATTTTCTTGAAAATATCATTTCGTATGTCGCCGTGTTTTGACTTGTCATACTTGTGATTCATCTTCATGTCAATAAACTTGACATTGGCATGGATGACGTAGGGGAAAAAATTATTAAAAATACCTATATAGGTAGTTGAAACCCAGTAGTTGAAACCCAAAGACGATTTCTTAATGGGTATGCACCATTGCTTTTAGTCAGTCATTGTTATTGCTTAAAATGCCAATCCAATGGGTTGGTTTTCCTCATTTCTGTTGCTTACGTATACAGCTATGTGCACTTCTATTGCGGAAATGACCAGCTGCTGCTTAATATGTAATATTCAATGCAGATACTGCTATTCTGCACTAATATAATTATTTAAGGTACACACAGATACCTACCCTTACATAACACCTTAATGAATGCAGCAAGCTTTTGGAGATTTAGATAATTTGATTTGTAACAAACAGGTGCTATCATTAAACGATTATTAAATGATTTAATTCTCCACCGATTTAACTCTTATCGTGATTAGCAAGTGATTATAATGTTTTTATTTTTAAACGTCCGTAGGTAATAAGTTTCACAGGCGCCCTATTGCTGGGTGTAGACGGTTCTAGTTTAATACGTATTGCAGCTTCACGATAGTTTTTTTAAATACCAACAGAAAAATTTGCTTTCCTTCTACGGTATCTTTGACCGTATGCGGCTCCAAATTAAGACCATTTGACAATTAATGGCAAATATAAAAATATCATATTTTAAATTTATTACAAATTAATATTCAAATTCAGTCTTACCAACAAATTACGACTTAATAAATTGCAGTGTAAATAAATGATAAATAATAAATATTTTGACGCGACAGGTCTATGAGACCCAAGGCCTAGCTTCTCACAACCATTCGTTTTGTGTGGGTTTTCAATTTTTGGGACGAATGGAAGGGATCTACAATTTTACGAAAAGTCCAAACGGCTAATTGAGAAGCTCTTTATTGACAGTTTTACTCTCGGATGTTTGTCGGACGTTCGCGAGAGGTGGCGCAGTGGAAAAAAACCTTAAGATGTAGTTTGGCCCTTTTGGGATTCGAACCGGGGACCCCTCGCTTAGTAGCCTAACACACTACCACTAAGCCACTGCGCCGAGCAGTGTAGTGTAATTTGCAGTGTAATTTATATAAAAAAAAAGATGTATTTTGTGCGTAAAAGAATTTCCAGTATTAATAAAAGGTGCATAAAAGTAATCGGCCGTTGACATTTTATGCATTATGTCATTTTACATTGACCGCGTTTTACTGCCCGCTAGATAAACAGCGGCATGTCAAACTTCATTTAAAAAAAATTGATATATCACCATAGACGCTGGACATCTAGCACTCTTTGTGAAATACCCCTTTAAGGTAAATTTCTCAATCTAGCGCAAAACTACGCGCTGCATTGGGAAAAAAAATTGCCGCTGCCGCTGCGCGAGTGTTCCTTCATCTGGGATATTTTGTGCTAGATATCCAGTGGGCAGAGAAACGCGGCAATTGGTAAAAAAAACACTTTTGTCAATTTTCATGTTCCATTGGCCGCAAAGCGAAGTAAGTCAATTTTAGGTCTGTTCCCTTACAATAATGCATTCGAATTTCAAACAATGCAATGCAAAAGTTCTATAGAAGGAAACAAACTTTGACTGAATTTGGCTAATGTGTTCGAATGCAAAGGGCGCTATACAGCGAATAAGTCGAAAAGCACATGCCACCGCCAAGTACAATTTTTCATAGTAGAAAAATGACATCTAATGGATTTCAACTTTAGATGCCTAGACACTTTCCAAAACCTAGTTCTCTTATTCCCGATTATATTAGTCTACACTAACTGACATTTAATTTGAGTTGGCGGCCAACGTTTCCGCAGAGTCTGGTCATGTCATTATGACACGACGTAACTAGTATTTCGTGGAACAAAAGGTAGGTAGGTACGAAATGGAAGAAATAACGAAACTAATAGGCACATAACTGACGCAGTCGTGAGCAATAAACTCTCCAATATTAATATGTCACATCATTAGAAATGAAATAACAGATAAGTGAACTGCGTCGTTATCAACATAAACAACACTGTCTATATTCATGAATCATGATAAACAACCATGACGATCGCGGGCATTTCTACTTAGCTACCAACCTTTTCAACTTTATAAAATTCTCATTTAGGTACATACTGCATGTGTACGATAGATGACGACAAAGATTATGTTTCACTATTCTAATTCATTTTCTATTGCTCCTACTCAAAAACTTATAACCTGGACCTAGACAGTAAGCACCACTAATTTGATAAAAATGATCGGATATGCAAACTTTTCCCTTAGCGGGACAGGTCAGATTCCAAAACCCATAAGGACAATTCCACAAGAAGTACCTAGACAGACAGGTACGTAGGCATTAGCTGATATGTAGATAACCACTAACCACCTTTGTTATCAATATAATGCAAACAGCGTGCGTAGTGCTGAAATAGATTGAAAACAAATTGTAGAAACCCAGAGCCAGAACATAACATTGTACATAGCATAATAATTAAAGAAAATCCAACTTTTCTGCTGAAGGTTTTCCTTTGTTTTCAGCAAAAAAAATAAATGTTTATCTCCCCCTATTCTCGATTTCCATAATATTGTGTTTGTCTCCCTTCCCCTTACGTAAACACACATGCATCATGCAATCAATTTTTGACAGTTCGATAGTATGAAAATCAGCTGATGGCATTCATCAGTAGCAACAACAAAATAATATCAACCCAAAACAGAGATAGCAATAGAATAGAAGACCAAAAGAAAGACAAAACCATTCGTCGAGTTTTTCGTCAAGTAAAAGCAATACCACAATAAACCTTCTCGCAGCCGCACACACAATCGCAAAATGACGAAAATACAAATACAATCTGAATGCTATTTACGCATTAAAATCAAAATAAAAGGTAAAATTAATGAAAAACGAAACGAAAGCGAACAAGAAGAAAACATATGTGTTAAGGGAGGTATAGAAGAAGTGATAGAGACGAAAAAAAAAATCTTGCCAAGTATTTCACATTCACATAACATAAGTCTACAAAACCCAAGCACAACATGAAAGGGAAAATATGGAAGTGCAAATGATTGTACGAAAATGGTCTTTGTTTTCACGCAGCGCAGCAGGAAAACTGCGTGTTTTGATGATTTTGGGAACATTTTCTGAGTGTGAATTTGTAAGCAATAGAATTCTCTTCATCTAATAAAATGTAGTCGTCTATCTTCCTTGCTCTCATACCGCTCATTTCATTATTTTGGTTTTTCGTTGAACGGGGTCTTTGTTTTGGCAACGACAACAGATGATGGCGATAAAGCGATAAAGTAGAAATATGACTACACATTACAGTGGGTGGAAAAAGTATATCTCACTTATTGTGAACTAGATTTTTTTTTAATAAACTTGCTATGCGAATAAATGACAAATTAAGTCGCAGTAGATAGGAATACCAAAGATATGCTAGTGAATTGTCATTTTGATAGACAAATTTATGTTCCAAACATCACAGGCACTACTGTTTTAAAGCTGCTTATATCTCCATGAAAGTCAAAGTTCGTTTCCATAGTAAAATGTAAACTACGCCCTTCTGTCTATAAACTTTAAAACTACAAAGAGTGATTAGTTTTTTAATGTTCGTTAAATACCTATTTTAAAATAGAAAATAGATGCAAACAAACTATATAAAAAAAAGTAAATGTGGTAAAGCTAGACAGAGGGGACGTTGCGATTCCTAGTTTAGTTTTAGTTTTTAGTTTACCTATCTAAGCTTGATATCATTTGTTTGTTTTATTAGGTAAATGATTTAGAATTTAGATTGACCATTTGAACAATAATTTTTCAATTAAAATTGACGAAGGGCTGGTCGACCAATCTAGTCGAGAAAATCCTGCCTGACTAGGTTCCTACACAGATTTCGAATTTCATATAGGCGCTTGATGTTTGGATTTGACAGTGAAAGCATTGAAAACGTTTCGAAGTAGTGTAACTTTTCGTTAATAATATACGTGAAAACAACGTGCTCTAAGTAGCTACACAAACATTTATTGTTCTTTCAGTTGTCAGTTCAAGTTCACATCGATTTTATAAGTCAATTTTTACGCGTTCTTATATCTATCTATCTAGTGAAATTGACGAATTGAAAACATAGATCGAATGCGTATCCATAAGACTCATATCCATAAGTAGCAGAACTATAGTTTTGTTTCGACAACTCTACATATAATAAAACTGTAGAATAAAAAATGCCTGACCGCGCATCACGCAGAAACTACTAGACGGATTTTGATGAAACTTGGCATTGTGATTGCTTATGTTCTTGGTCGGGCTTTAGGATACTTTTTAACCCGGAATATAACTTGGTTTTTACAAAATAGGGGAAAAAAACGGATACATGTAAGGAAAATTCTGTTTATACCGACCTAGCTCAGTAATGGCTTATCGGATTGAAAAATAAAAAAATAGGTGAGTTTAGTAAATTTTCTCCTGAATCATTTAAGATAAAAAAACATCCTCCTGCGTTGTCCTGAAGCTGAGCAATGTTCAAAACAATTATTCAAAACATCGCTCACAATTTTCTTTCAGTGGATACCACTGTCAGTACAGTAGTCCTAGTCTCTAATAGCGCGCTCTAACGTGATCATATGTTTTGCACTTCAATGGGCAGTCGTCTCTGTTCAGCGCACACATTCAGGTTTTTCATTGGGAAAAGTTTGGAAGTGGGCTGTGGTGGGGTTCGTGTGTCAATGTCAAGTTGTTTCATTAGAGTTGCTTCTTTTCGCCGACATTTGAGGTGGGTTAGAGGGATCAAATAACAGAACTTTGCGTAAATCTTTTTTGTGCAGACTTTTAAGTAGGAATTAAAATTATGTTTTTATTGTCTTTGTTTTTACTTTATATTGCTTTTATAAAAAAACGTCGGGTGAAGCAAAGCGAGCACGGGTCAGCTAGTTATTAATAAATCTAACAATTTGGCTTCATTTAAGAAGTCATAGAAAAGCCATTCCATATTATTTAGCCAGTAGACGTCAATAGAGCCAATTCAGACGCCGTTTATCGGCCGCCCTCCCCATGCCTCTATACCCATCCCGTTCAAACATTTGGGGACTACATAGAGCTTGTGTCATTGTTAAATTGTTTAAACCACTAATAAACGACTTCGAATGTTTATTTGGTTAAGGCTTTATTTCTCATCGATCTATGTCCGTTACGCTCAATGAAGTTATCAAGGGACATCTAGCAGGTGATTTTGAAAACGGTAGGTAATTCACCAATGATTTAACCAACCACGAATCCCGAGACCGCTTCCTTTTCTTTAGCTGCCTATTCGTAAGTAGGCAAAACACTTTTTTTTCAAGAAAAGTCTTACAGGATGATGTCCACCCACCCCAACTAGAAGTTCATAGGTATGTACAATGTACATAATTACATTTTGCTACAAAATCGTTTTTTTAAAAGAAGGCAAAGGCCAAAAAGTTGTCTCACATTCTCGACCCCGTGTGACGTTAAAGCCAAACGTGTTCTCTTTGTCTTTAGGAACAGCATTCGAAGACAATTTTCAAACAATGGCCGAACGAAAACTGCTTACCCCCACTGTACACGTGCACGGTACAGAGAAAGCCATTGCAAAGAGAGGAACGAAAAATTACATTTTGATAATAGTTTTCTGACAAACCCAATGATATGACAAAAGGTGAAAAAAAACATGGAACTAGACTCCTTGTCTAAAAATAAGAATAAAAAAGAAGAGTATCTAAAAACAATTTAAAAGATTATGAAAAATGCAGTCATCATTCAACAGACTCATGCAAAAATACACACTAAATCGAGCAACGATTTAGGAAAATGCATTTATAAAAAATTGGAAAAATTGGAAAAATAGTAACCTTTGTAGTGAACACGTAAATTATTCTGAGACAGCCCGATGGCATGGCACTTGTCATTGGAGCTCCACGATCGAGGTAGAGGAGTCTCATCTTCGTTGACATTCGGATATAACATCTTGAGACGATCGATTTGATGAATGTTACTGTTATTTGTGAGGCTGCCACTGTTGCCGTTCAGGTGCTGCTGTTGATTCTGTAACTGCTGTCCCTGATGATGGTGATGGTGTTGATGTTTACTGCTGCTAGTGCTGTGCTGCTGCAATTGCAGCAACGGTTGGGGATGATGGTGATGGGACGAAGACGACGATGGGGTCGAGAACGACGAATTGTTGTGATGCGTATGATGTCCGTCCATTTTCTTTTCGCAGTTCAACGATTACAACTCGCTGCTGTTGTTGTTGTTTCTGGTTCTTGGTTCAGTCACTGACTTTCTAAGACGTAAATTGGTGTTCGCTTGTTGATTGGCTTTAGGTGGAAGCAATTGGGGTCGAAATTATGAAATATTCTTTGTAGAATCGTTGAACTAAATCATCACAATAATTATCGGCCATGAAAGTTTTTCCATTTTTTAATAGATTTCTTCTTTTTTTTTCCTTGTTAACACATTTGGCCACACAACTCACACACACACATAGAGACGATTCTCTTTTCTTATACTTTGTTTTTTTTTTCTTCCTCTATTTGGTCTTTTTTTCGTTTTCTTTTTTTTTTCTAAGGTCTTTGCAATAAAGAAACGAAAAATTGAAATTTTCTTCAATGCTGACTTTGATTAGTTTGGATAAACAATTTTTAAACTTTTCCACAAAGGCGAATTGATAACAAAGAGCCTGTAAAGGAGCAACAATGAAAGGATATTTTCCTTTCGATTTTTTTGTTCCTTCTACAAACTTTTCGATTTTTCACTTGTGCTGTGCGATTTGCTAATGCCACTATGAAAATGAATCAAGAAGCGAACGACCCGTTTAACTGGAGACAACTAGTATAATAAAAAGAGAAAAATACGAAAAGTGAAGGAGAGAAACGGAGAATGCAAAATTGATAGGCAGTGAAGTGAGTGGAAAACTTAACGAAAAGGAAGAAATTTCAATTAAGAGTTATTGGAAAATTGCGATAGATGGTGCTGAATACGTGACCGTTGGAAGAGAAGTCAAATGCGGGGGTAGTTCATTAACTCATTTTGTTTTGTCCAAAGTTATAGGAGAATTTGCAATTGGGTACGTTCGAATACTATAATAGCATGCAAGTTTCTGTTTGAAATTTCTTTTACACCCTAATCAATTCCATCGAATCTGAGAATACGACGACACTTATTTACGTGTTTTTTATTTACTGGCTTAATTTTATATTTATTTATTTAAAATTGAAATATTAAGCATTTGTACATAATAAGTAACAAATAAACAGACTCCAATAGCCGGTAAAATTTTATATTGTTACCAGCCCAAAAAGGCTTTTTTTCTGTCAATCGAACATAAAACTGGTTCTTTTCTGTAAATCGAATTGGAATGTGACATTTATATTTTTATTTATGCCATGTTCTCACCACCGTGATTTAGCTGAAGTGTTTTATAAATCACGATAGGCGTTTCCACCGAACTTTTAAGTGTTTAAGTGCGACATTTGATATTAATTGGCAAACTTTCAATATCGTATGTATAAAAGTACAAAAGAAAAATTACCCGCAACAATTTAAAATGAGTTCAAATGCTTTGGATATAATTTATATCTACCAGAACAGATCAAAAAATAATATAAACAATTACTATCTGCATTTTCAGTTTTTATTTTTTGCGTGAACAGCTGAAGTCGATAACAGGTCTGTTTGATTTTATTTGTGTCTGTTTGATTTTATTGTGTGTGGATTTGCACGTAATTAAAACTTAAACACGTCTTAATCACGTAATCAGTAATCATGAAAATGTATGATAAATCACATCATTAGGTAATGAGATGATTTAGCAAAATCAAGTGAATTTAGCTAAATCACGTTGGTGGGAGCATGGTATTAAGCTATTTCACTTATTGGCTTTTATTGTGCGTCGCATTAAGTTCATTTCACTTTCAATTTCACAGCACTTTTGGAGAGGACAAAGGGTTGAAAATTTCACTTCTCTCGAACAGGGCCAATGATGTTCAATGTTGAACAATATAGCATTTTTTGCAAAGCCTATCCTTTCACAGATCTGTTAAAACTAGTCGGATTCTCATTTGAGGGGTTTATCCTGCTCACTTTAAGCCGCTTTCTTTTACAAATTTCTCGAGTTAAGGAACGCATTGAGTAAAATCTAAATGTAAAGACGTTTTGTAAAATGTCAAATCTTTATACTAGTTTATGTAATTGTAACAATTATCAAAAAATATGTCATTCGCAACATAGCTGTAAAGTTCACTTAGGTATCTACTCCATAAATTATTGATACTATCAATTCAATGCCAAATACAGAGCGTATCTTTGAGAACGACAGGTATTTCCCCGTCCCAACTATGTCATGGCATTAAACTCGGAAAATGCAAAAAAAGCTAATAGACACATGTTTGATGTTACCCCCCTGTCTTACGATCTCACTCATATTCTACCTGTAGGTAAATAATAAACTTTAATCAATTCAAATAACCTCTCGTTTGGATCACCAATTTGTTAATTTTTTTACGAAATGCCGCAAAGCCTGTGCCTAGTTGTGAAATTGGATTGATAACAAGTTTGTTATTTTAATCATAAAACTTTTCCATGATACTCTCACTCTGCTTCTAGCACATAGAATAAGATGTTTTATCAGTGTTTACAATCGCTTGTAGATATTCAAGAAAACTTACTTAATAGCTTCCAAATATCTTAGCTCTTGCTCTCCTCTCCTTATCTAAACTATCTATTACTCTTCTAAACCTCTACAAAAAAAGTGGTAAATAATCGTTTGATTGTGTTGCTATTATCGTATAGACCACAAGTGGCTTATAGAGTACAGGGACGTATTTTGTGTATATTTGGGCCGTTATATATTTTGAAGAATATGTCATATTATGCGTCTGTCATGTCAAACACAGAAAAAGTGTGAACTTCTGATGCATCTCTGTCAACCATATTTTAGGAATGTGTTGCGCCGGCGGCGCAAATAGCAGGACCTTGAGGAGGGTGAATTGTATTGTATTCATACATGTATCATGATGCTCTTTTCACCAATAGAGTGATTTTTTAGATAACTGGTTTTAAGAACTCTAACGAACTAACCTTTTACTAACCTTCACGCCACGTCAAATGTTAAAAGAATGTCAACCAAATGAAAATGGCCAAACAATATTTTGTTAAAAAATGTTATACATATTAACGACGCGCCCCCTTGTGATGTCACTTTTCGTCTTAAAATATACCGCCCCTGTGACACTCTGACACTGGTTACATTTCAGAAGTCAGAGCACGAAACGTCGCTCGCGTGTGGTTGAAAATTCAAATAAAAACAGACTGTAGTTCTACGGTGGCCATTAATCAGTCAGCGTGAGTGATCGCGAGTACATACTTTGCTAGTTTATAGTTTACTGAAAAAAAAATATTAAACGTAACATCAAAATGCGTCTGGGATCAACAGTACCAAATTTCAAGGCTGAAACCACCAAGGGGCCAATCCAGTTCCACGATTGGTTGGGTGACTCGTAAGTGTTACAATTAACAAAAGTGAAGATTATAATTAAGATTTCAAGATTTGAAATGAAGGTATACATTATAAGTGATTTATCAGTCGAAAGTGTTGTCGCGTGAGTCCCGTTTAGTGTAATTTGAGTGTAGTGTTTTTTTTTCCTTTCATTGTAGAGTAGACTCCCCCTTTTTAGGTATTTACTCGTTCGTAGGCAGTGAATTTGTATTTGGTAAACAAGATGTGGGCAAGCAACTATTTTTATGGATACAAGCACCGGTTAGCTAAATTGTTTTAAGTGCACTTTGTGAAATGCTTGTGACAATGATTGTAACAACTGTGCATTAATGTGTCGAATGTACATAGGTTTTTCTATATTGCTAAGCAACTTAGTACAGCATCAAGGCACCACTAGCTAACCGGTGCGTTAATAGAACTGAGAGAAGCAGATGTCGGTACTTTATCTACACATTGTACTAAATTAGTTGATAGTGACATGACCCCATTTGTTATCGAAGAATTCATAAAATTTATATGTATATACATACATAGGTATATAGTTTTAAATTAGTTGAGTTGTAGTATAGTTGAGTCAACGATATAACACTCCATTTCAGTTGAATTAGCCATAATGTGAGAATCGACTTGCCCCTTGAATACAGTTTGATTTATTTTATTGTTGATTTTGTATGTGAAATTCATTATTTTCAAAGTGATAATCACCCAACTGTTAGGTTTAAACTTCTCACTTAATTAACACGGTTAAGCTAAATAAAAATCGTTTCTTATTTAAAAGAACAATATGATTTATTATCGACATTTTGCAATTTTAGTGCGGTTGGTTACCAAGTTCATATTGAAGGTAGATAGTTAGATACCTTCCTCTATTCCATACTTAGTTCTAAAATGTGGTCTTTAATGGCCCAGTCGATTAGCATACATTTTTAAAAAGCTTTTTGCTTAACATTTTCCTTATAAACTGTAATTAATGTTAAAAGATCTGTTACACAAAAGAGCTTCAGAGAGCGGTTGGTGTGGCATATAAATGACGGGTCGGTTCCCGTACTTCCTGAACCAATAGGTATAAGGCGTGTTTTTTTCAGCATCTGTCTCAACAATGTTAGGTTCCAGTCGCATTTCGCTTAAGTGGTTTTAACTGGTATAAAATGTTGTATGTCTCGACTCTTAGTTTGGAGTTGATTTGCGATTTGCACTCACATCACCAGGAAACATCCAACATTTGCTGCTGTCTACTCAAGTGATTTTTTACTTGGGATAAAAGCCTAGTCAAGTAAAATGTAGTTGTTGTAATTGCGGTCTGAAGATTATACTTTGCTTTGTTTTGCTGAGATAATTGCTTAAAAAAAGACGCCAATTGACACATTGCCCGCGTTCCACTTCATATAAAAAAAATTGACATTTCACTATTCCCGATAGACGTCTAGCACTTTTGCGGCCATTGGCTTAATTTATGAGAGAAAACTAAATAATACGTTCACTTAACTTTGGCATGTTTATTGCTTCCTATGAAGAAGTAGGTAAATTACATTTAAATTTTTTGCTGCATCCATTTTATTAACAAACAATTACAAAAAGAGAAGGCCGTCATAAATTGGGCACATTCAAAAACTTAGTTGTCTTAAGTCGACTAGATTGGCATGGAATAGATGTAACTAGCCTGAACACAAAACTTATGTATATTTGTCGGAAACGTCACTTTTCCTACGTCAGGCACATATGCGAACTGTCAACTTAGTACTCAGTCATGAATTTCTTGACTAGATTCGTCGGCTACCCTTCCATAAACGTCAGCTGCGCATTGACCGACTTAGGCCAATCAAAACTGAGATACATCAAGTCAGTCCGCAGTCAGACTTACTAAACTAAATACTTGAGCGATCCCATTGACATATGAAAGGCGCTTGAAAATTTAGCTTGTGACAGAAGGTTACATCATAGCTATCTGTATTAAATAATAAATAAGTAGGTACTTCATTAGCAGGCATGCATGCGCGCAATTCTATGTCAACATTCTATATTTGTTGGCGATCAACATTGGTATATATAAATGATTAGTTTCAACAACCTGCGCAGAATCTTAATGAAGTGTGTATACGTAGAACAAATGCATTTCAGCAGTTTTTCAAAAATGTATTCTGTTTGCCGACATTTTTTGTTTCATCTTACGGCAGCTCCCTATCATCATCAATTCAATTTAGTTGGACTTTTGCACTTCAGCGTTTTTATTTTCTAGTTGGTGTGTCTTCTTCTCTCATCCCGCGGATTTCACTCCAGTATGCACCACCGAGCTGGGCCGCATGGCTGTCCACCAGCCCGAGTTCACCAAGCGCAACACCAAGTTGTTAGCTCATTCCGTTGATCAACTCGACCACCACGTTGACTGGGTTAATGACATCAAGTCATACTGCTTGGACATTCCCGGCGATTTCCCATACCCAATCATTGCTGACCCAAACCGTGACCTAGCCGTATCATTTGGCCTGCTCGATGAGGACCAAAAGAAGGACCCCGAAATTGGCAAGACCATTCGTGCTCTGTTCATCATCAGCCCCGATAAGAAGCTTCGCTTGTCGATGTTCTATCCAATGTCAACTGGCCGTAATGTTGAGTAAGTAAAAGAAAAGCTGCCTGGAAATTGGAAAATTTATAAAAACATCACCTTCACAGTGAGATTCTTCGATGCATTGACTCGCTACAATTGACCGATAGGTTGAAGGTTGTTGCTACACCTGCCAACTGGACCGTAAGTTTAATTTTTCATTTTTATTGCATTAAAAATTTGATTTCTTGTATTCTTTCTATTAGCCTGGAACAAAGGTCATGATCTTGCCAACTGTTACTGATGAAGAAGCTAACAAGCTGTTCCCCAAGGGATACGACAAGGTTTCCATGCCATCCGGGGTGAACTATGTCAGAACCACTGAAAATTACTAGTATAAATCGAATGTTGTTGTTCTTTTTTTTAATATTTTTAAATAAAACTGAATGGTTTTGTAGATTTGTAATTAAGTACTTTGTTTTTCTGTGAATTAGAACATTTTTTTATGGATTTATGAAGAAAAACAATGTTTGATTAGATTGTGACTTCACTGAAAAACTGGAACCACTGATAACCTAAAGTCACTTTACTTATCGTATCTTTCGAAAGTGAAATGTTTATCTTTGCTAGTTATAAGAGGGTGTACGAATTTGGGGCTTGTAAATGCTTATTAAACGGCGCATAATAAAGAGTTTTAGAGGTTTTGATAAAATCCAAAAACTTGCTTAAGCTGCTTTAATTTAAATAAAATGATAGATAGAAACTTAACTGACAAGTGTTCAACTGAAGCGAATTGTCTTTTTAGTGGGCACATTCAAAAACTTAGTTATCTTAAGTCGGCTAGATTGGTCTGAACTAGATGTAACCTGAACGCAAAAACTAGATTGGTCGGGAACGTCACTTTTCCTACCTACATGAGACATTTATGCGAACTGTCAACTTAGTACTCAGTCACAAATTTCTTGGCTATATTTGTCGGCTACCTCCATTAACGTCAACTAATGTCGTTTTCCATTGGTTTCACTCGGGGATTCACTCATTCTGAAATCCAATGGAACAAGAAAACTGCTTCTGGTTGAATCCACTTTTGTATTGGTGAACTGCCAAAAAATATTCTACGGCTGCCGTCAGCTGACCTGTATAAAATACATAAATTACGCATGTGTGAGTGCTTCTTGAGTGGATTCTGACTTCAAATCGAGAAGCGAATTTCTCTTCTCAGAATCACCAGCAGAGCATTTTTTGTGCCAAAGGAACGGTTTCAGAAGTGATTTTTTCGATTCCGGACTCTCCCGGACGCTTCTTTTTGCCCAATGGAAAACGACATAAAACAGCTACCTACCCATGTAACCGATCAAGGCCAATTAAAACTGAGATGCATCAAGTCATTCAGCTTACAGACATACTAATGGCGTTTTTTATTGAAGATCCGAGAGAATTGCCCCGAAACTCAGAATTGCCCTTTTCAATGAAATTCGTTGGCACACTTTTGCAATAGTGGTAGACACCATATGCGCGTCATTTATGTGAGATTTGGTTTTCTGCTGCTACTTTTTTGCTTTCTTCATTAAATATGAATGTTTCAATGGGCCAAATCAATATATTTCAATTAACATTTACATTTGCACTCATAATTAGGTATTTTCCTATCACATAGCGCAAAATTTGTTTTTAATAGCACAACAAACATTTCAATCTGACATTTTGCTTGTGTGTGTTGGTGAATTCAGGGCACTTCTTTAAAAATATTCCGGACACTTCTTTCGTGTTGAGAATTGACCTGGAAGTGCCCTTTATTTTTCAATGAAACATGAAAAACATAGAAAGAGCACTTCTAGATTTGCTCTTTTCATAGAAAGTGCAATTCTTTTCTTCAAACGAAAACGCCATAAACTAGATACTTGAACGTCCCAAGTTTATTTCACATATTTTGACAGAACGTTTGTAGGTACAATGTCGAATTATTTTAAGAAAAACTGTAGTTTTAACCACAATTTGCAAGTAGAGACATTTTCGTTTGGCAGAAATATTTAGACACCAGCAAATAAAACTATATATCCATATTTTATGAATGGCTAACTTTTTTGACTTATTTTTAAGTCAATGAAATGCGGCCACTGTTGGTTTACTACATAGCTAAGTGCAATATCCTTTTGAATGATTATATACATACTAACCTAGTAGTTTGCTGGAGTTTTGCACAGAAAACGTCTATATCAAGATTATCAACAATCTAAAAACTTTCGACCGCCCATTTCATTAAAATTCCTAAATTTACAAGAGAAATGCTACGTGCCTAAATTAATAGAGCTAACAGTCTTCAGATGACATGTTTTGATGCTTATCGTAGGTACAATCGATGATTTATTGATTTACATAATATTATCTAGTGTGAACGTGGAGTAAATATACATATTCGTAAATCGCTAAAAGGTAATTGAAGTATTCTTAAAAGAAATGAAACCTCCTCGTCCTCGTTATCATCAGCTACGAATACAATCAAGACAAAGAGATAAGCACCAACTATATCAAATCGCGCCCCCAGTGCTTACATTTATAAACAAACATCTTATCAGAGTGAATACATTGAAATCAGGTAGCAACAATCAAAAATACATTTTTTACTTATGGGCTACGTACCTACATATGTGCAGAGCACATGTTTTATATACTAAATCAGTTGTTTTTTTTATATTTGTAAGCGTAGCTGACTTACCTCCTCTGATTTGATTATCTAATTTAAATTACAAACCAACTGTTATCAAATGGTAACAACACATCCATTTATAATACGCAACAGCCTCAATTTGAGCTTGCACATATTTTCAATTATTTTTATACGCATTGCCTTTTCTGTTTAAATCAATTTAAATTTAAGAAACTTTGTCCATTAGCATGCATCAGCATCATGCAACAAAAATTCAATTAGTTATCTACTAAGTCGGCGCAGTGGCTTAGTGGTAGTGTGTTTTGCTACTAAGCGAGGGGTCCCAGGTTCGAATCCCGAAAGAACCAAATTACATCTTAAGGTTTTTTTCCACTGCGCCACCTCTCGCGAACATCTGACAAACATCCGAGAGTAAAACTGTCATGAATGAGTTTCTCAATTAGCCGTTTGGTGGACTCGGCGTAAAATTGTAGATCCCTTCCATTCGTCCTAAAAATTGAAAACCCAGACAAAACGAAAGCTAGGCCTTGGGTCACACAGACCTGTCGCGCCAAAAATATATATATATATAAAGGCTGGTACGCTGTTCGAGTGAAATCCAAATTTTCATACAAATTTTTCACTGCGAAATGTCAAAATTAACTTTTCAAGTGAAAATTTCGCCAGGCAGTACGCTGTGGAAGTGAAAAATTGTTCGAAAATTGATTTGTAGGTGGCGTTACTTGATATTTCACTTGGGTTTTTATGTCCGTCGCATTAAATTTTTGATGTTTCGGCGTGAAAATTTCACTTTCAATTTCACAGCACTTTTTGGAGAGGAGCGAAAATTTCATTTCGCTCGAACAGCGTCACAGTTCGAGTGAAATCCAAATTTTGATACAAATTTTTCACTGCGAAATGTCAAAATGAACTTTTCAAGTGAAAATTTCACCAGGCAGTACGCTGTTGAAGTGAAAAATAATTGTTTAAAAAGTGATATGTAGAGGGCGTTACTTGCTATTTCACTTGGTTTTTATTGTCCGTCGCATTAAATTTTTGACGTGAAAATTTCACTTTCAATTTCACAGCAATTTCTGGGAGAGGAGTGAAAATTTCACTTCACTTGAACAGCGTACCAGCCTTTACGCTTATAATATTATTTTTGGGAGACTAAAAATGTACTTTTTGTAAACATGTACAACCGCCTTAATGCGCTTTACACCATTTTTTCACACCCTTGCCATCTCTGTCTCAAAATCTGCAACAAACGCTCGGCCAGATGTTTGCTGTCATTCGTTTTGTGCTTGTGTGCGTGCTGTTTTGTAGAAAAAATTTGTTGTAAAGTAGGAAGCGTCAAGCGTATATTTTTTTTCATTTTCCTGCTGACTTCAACTCTTATCGCGTTGTTATTTGTTATATATCTTCAATTTGTTTACTACATTCAACTAAACGTAAATATTAACAATATACTAAACATAATATTGGCAAGCCTGCCTGTTGTGATTCATTTCGCTAAAATAAAATTTCTCTTTCAGTGTATTTTATCGGATCGAATTAGTTTATGCGTTGTTTGTGTTGACATCTTTGTGTGAATTCCTCCATTTTATTCAAAGAAATCGGGGAAACGCCAACAAATTTGTTGTAACTTCGTCTTAATTGGTTTATTCAAAAATGTCTGACGAGGAATCATTTGTAATATTGGGCACATCGCCAACTCCTTCAATGGTTACGCTGAATTCGTTGCCTATATCTCAGCCTGAGATGTCTGCACAAGCGGAGTTTGCACCTGTCACTGGATTAAATAAGAACAATGGCGCCACAGATTCACGCTTAATTACTTCTTCGTCTTCAAATATAAGCCAATGCCTATGGATGTATTATATATGTAGATTAATACCTCAAAGTCAATACTAGTTTTTGTTTTGCGTCGATGTAGTCACTTCGATATAAAATGTTTTTCGGTTTGATGTCGTCTTTGATTTTCCTTAAAATGAAATTGAATTGGTCCTGGCTCATACGAAAATATTCGAAAAATTTCACTGGAAACATCTCCAATCGAGACATTAGTGAAAAGTATTCTCCTTGAGTCTTGCGAGTTATGTATAAGGAATGAACTTGGTATCTTCGAATTCTAATACATTTTTGTTTTCTTTTATACATGCAGAGCACAGTAATAAAGTAAAATTGCTTCTTTTTTTTGCTTAATCGCACCATTATCTATTGTAAAGATCCAAATATTAAACTCGAAAATCCGCGCTGTCTATCTAATATAGAAAATTATAAAATTTACAAGAATACAAAAGAACGATGAAATTTATTTTGTACTGACACTCTGACAGAACATTGACAGTCAATTTTTCTGAAAGACTTTTTTCTGTTTGCTATGACCGCCGAAACGAAAAAAACCTCATTTTCATACTGTTCCAACTTTTTCGGTTGCTTTTTACTGATCGCTATAACTGGGCCCTTATTGTCCGTCGCATTAAATTTTTGACATTTCGGCGTGAAAATTTCACTTCCAATTTCACAGCAATTTCTTGGAGAAGAGTGAAAACTTGAACAGCGTACCAGCCTAAAATATACAATTCTATTTAATCCATAGCTCGAAGGTAGGTACCTACCTACCTAACTATAAAGTGTGCGACAGCAAACTCCCACATAGATGTCGCTCTCGCTTTTTTTCCAGGGTTTAGCTCTATTTGCTCAATTAGAGCGAAACAGTGAGCAAATGTCATTTCTGACATTTTTCTTTTCGTTTCATGCATAACCAACTCATCGGCAAATACTAAAAATCCGAAATCGTTTCTGGGCGACTTTTTACTTCATTTCTAACTTAAATAAACAACTGCATTTAAAATGTCGACAAAAACAAACACCATAGAAAGGAATGGCAGTGTGAAAACAGCATCGCTGAAAACAATTTGCACGCGTGCTCTCACAGCAAAATCTGAGTGGCCCGACAAGGTAAGTGACCGGAAAATGAGTGTGTTTACAAACCCGCATTTCCTCAATTGAAACTTGGAACCCAAATAAATGTTAATTAAAATCTACCCAGGATGAGTTTCTCGATGTCGTCTATTGGTCCAGACAGGTCTTTGGCATTATTTTGGGAGTGGTGTGGGGCATTATTCCGCTCAAAGGATTTCTTGGACTCGTTTTGTAAGTTGTCGCAGTAAAATCAGCATAGAAAGCTTTAACGTTCTTTCCTCCAGATTTGCTGGTATCAGCTGTGGCATTGTTTACTTGTACTCGGTAAATTTCCAAGCAATTGATGAGGAGGCATACGGCGGTGCATGGGAACTGGTCAAAGAAGGCTTTATGACATCATTCGCTGGATTTCTAGTCACGTGGATAATCTTCTATACGGGTCTGCACTACGACAGTATAATTGCGGAAAAGGAACTATAAAGGAACAGCCACTCGAGGTGTCGGTCGGTGCATAGTTAGCTCAAGAATCTGTTGAACGTTGTGGTTTATTTTTCTGTGAAAAATAAATGAAAAAGCAGGATGCAACAGTATTCGTGTGGTTTACTTCATTTATTTTATAAAAACAAGACTACTGTTGGGAACTACTACATTTCCATAGGGTCGCCCTGGCCATTATCTAGGGAAAAGTTGTCTGGCAGATGTCCTGATTGGAGAATCCTCGTCAAACGCTCCACTTCTTGTAGGGAGTTGGCGTTTCTTATCGCCTCTCTAATCCGCTGAATATCTGCTTGATTAGCGACAGTACCGCCAGTTGCAGCAGCACCAATCTTATTATCACTCATAGTGGCGTTGCTAATTTTCGCCTTTTTGGCAACTTCCTTCAGCAGATCCTTGCCCACTTTGGAACGGAAGAACTCCTGCGCATTCTTACGGTCGTTCAATTTGATTTTTCTAAAGTCCAGCAGGCGTACGTTGGGAAACTTATAAGCCACGTACTCTCTATAATACGGCTTCGTTGACACTGGATTCACCAGTAAACAGATTGTGTGTAACTGTTTGAAATGCGTTAGAGGATCCAAATCATTGAATTCCTGGATATTGTTGCCAGTCATGATGATTGTGTTGAGATTGGGTATGGATTCGTGGACGAGATCATCGATACGCACCAAGCGATTGTTGTTGAGCAGAAGGCACTTGAGACGCGGAAGATATGGGAATCCGTCCAATTTACGCAGATCGTTGTCGGATAAATCAATTGTATCGAATTGGTCCAGAGTAGCGCCCATGTTTTCAATTTGTGGAATTTTATAGCCACGCAAGTCCAATTCACGTTCTCTGCATGGATTTATGAACTGCATAGATTGGTTAATAAGTTCCGGAGTGAGTTTCACCATTTTATGTGAATTATTTTGGTAATACTTGTCGTTAAATTGATAAAAACAAATACCGTACAGTAAAAAATGCGAAAAGGATTATAGAGGTTAGTTGCCTATGTTGAAATGTCAAGCGAATGCTCATTTGACATCAAACCAAAGTTAGCCGTAAGCCAGAACAATGGTTGTGTTCAAAGAGTGGTGTGTGTGCACGTATGCTTTATGAATTTATATTATACAGTGACTTAAGGTAAAGATTATATTGCACAGGCACCTCTGTATTTTATCAGGGCCGATAAGTTTCATATTTAATTATCAAGGTTGAAACTAATTCTTGAATTGAGTAAGTTATGGCATTTAGAATTGTAAATGCAGGCATGCGTATAACCAAACCCGAAAGGGCCAAATTACATCTTAAGGTTTTTTTTCCACTGCGCCACCTCTCGCGAACGTCTGACAAACATCCGAGAGTAAAACTGTCATGAATGAGCTTCTTAATTAGCCGTTTGAACTCGGCGTAAAATTGTAGATCCCTTCCATTCGTCCCAAAAATTGAAAATCCACACAAAACGAATGGTTGTGAGAAGCTAGGCCTTGGGTCCCATAGACCTGTCGCGCTAAAATATATTTTTCAATATTTTATTTTTTAAAGAAAAGTTATGCAAAATATATAGACTAATGTTATAAACTCTGCGGTTCTGCTAGCTTTAACTTCAACCATTTAACACAAAACATTGAATAGGCTGTAGTCTTGGAATAAACTCATGCGAACGAAAGTCTTCTTACAGCTAGCTCAAAGCGAATAAAATCAGAATCTTCTTGTTAACTTCACAGCGGAGAATAGTCTTTTCCTTTTCCAAGAGTATTCGACAATTATGTTTGGTTAGAGACCTTGTTCAATGATGTCAAATATTATAGCACTGTACGAAGTCCTTCGAGATCAGACTTATGGCCGAACTTTAATCAATGGCAATGAATATGTTTGTTCAGTTTGTTTTCAATTGACAGATGAATAGCTAAGGGAAGTATGGCTGTAGTTACTTGCACTTGTAATGCTCTTATTTACTTTACTTACGTCTTTGTCATAAATGATCACTTAAGTTCTTTCTTCTAAGCATAGTAAAAACAGCTTTCTATTTTTTTTTTTCAAATTTTTGTTTATTTTCTCGAATATAAGTGTAATTAATTTATTGTTTGAGTAAAGAATATTTTCTTATTTTACATATTTTTGTCGTTTGTTTCAAAACTGTCACTTAATCGTTTATTTACCATTTTACCTTTAATTAACTTGTTGTCTATTTATCTCTTATTTATCTTTATATAAGAGTTACTACAAAAATAAAAATCAAACAAACATTTATAATGGTTTTTGCGCCTAATACACGATTTTACTTTCTATGTTTAAAATTGTTTATATGCGTATATATTGTTTCGATATTTTTTTTTTGTCTCTATTTCGCGTTCTACATACTTACTGTGAAACATTTAATTTGTCAATAGGAAAATATAACTAAATTATTTACGGATTTTCATTATAATTCACTTTTTGTTTATACACAATTAATATTTAGGGTATTAAACATTACACAAGAAAACCATAAATACTAAAAACAAAAAATATTAAAAAACGCATTACAAAAAATAATACTTTGTATATCATATAAAAAATTGTTTTTGTTTTCCTCTTTATTTTGTTTTTGTTTTGATTTTTTGTTTTAATTTATACAAAAAAATTATTGAAAAAGATTTATTAAATACGAAAAAAAATCACAGGATAGGTATATAATTTTTTGTTTTATATTTTAATATCTTAGTAGTAAAATATTTATAACAATTATTACACAATTTAACTTAATGACTATAGTTGGAGCAATTTATGTAATTTTGTTTTCATTTCATTTTGTTTTTTTTTTTTCGTTTACTTGCAATGTTTTTTTTTTTAATTTTTATTATTAAATCGATTTTAGGAGTTTTTATTTTTATCTGGTGTGAAAAATAATTCGGTTCAAAGTCGTAGAAAAGGGGAATAGTTGTGGTTGTGGTGGGTGTATCACCGTTAAATGAATTGGCTTGTTACTTTGTGGGCTTTCCCTTTATATTAAGTTTACATTTTATTCTAGTCTGGAAATTGACAAAATTTAAATTAAACTTTACTATCTTAGTTTTTCTTTACAACTTTTCTTAAAAGTGTGTGCAATTAAAAATATATAATACCATTTGTTAAAGGCGAGAGAACCGGAACAAAATTGCACGTTTTAGCCTTGTTTGAATAAAAAAAATTGTCCTCATAAACTAATGGAAAATGAACACATGATTTTAAGACAGCCATTTTTTTAGAAAGACAAAAGAAGAAAAATTAATTTCGTTAAGAATTTATTAGATTTATTTATTGGTTATGTTTGGAGAAGGTCAGTTACGGTTGTAGAAGAGCGAAACGGCTGAGCACCGATCTCGCTGCTTTTACATTCATAAATAATAAATGTATATTTCATAGAAACGCCGAATTTATCCGAAAATCCCTTGAGATGAATGTTTCGTGTGAATGGCGGTTGACGAATTTTTTTCCAAGCATCGAAAAACGAAACGTGAATATACAAGTTATGCGAGTTCACAAGCGAAAAAAGTGATTTGTGTCTTTGCTTCATATACATTCTCTGTAAGAATTTAAATGTCGGAGCAAATTCTACACAGTTAGTTAAGTGACATTGCGCCTAATAACCATTTTGTTGCAATTGCGAAATATGTTTAGAATGTGGCTATTGAAACTAAAAAACGCTCAAATGTCATCAAACTATTCGAACTTCTTTTGTGGAACTAACCAATAAATTTCTAAAAATAGGCAAACAAAAAAAAATATAAATCGTCTACACCTATGCAATAGCAATATTGCAAATATATATTTACCTATTACCACTACGATACATTTAATTATATTTCGTACTGTTAACCGATTATTAAATTTGTTTAAAAACATTTTCCTCTACAATAGGGTTACCGCATTTCATGTTGGAGATTTGATGCGAATATATATAATACATATGTATATACTCATACTAATGTGTTATGCATAATGTTGGCACTTAAATAAACAAATTACGTAAATTAATTTTGTTGTCTATTTTAATTATTGTTTTTGATTTGATTTTTTTTTTTTAAATAAAAATGAAATTGCACAAATAATATAAATATGGTTTTTTTTTTGTCAACACATTGATCAAGATCATTTTTTTTATACATCAACAACATCATCCTTTGTATATTGTGCATCTCTAAAAGTTCGACGTACCGAAGACCTCTGAAGACCTTCAACTAATGTCTCCTATAAGAATAATTATTACATAAAATATATATACAATTGTTGAGTGTAAATTACGGCGTTATTTATTTTTTTGTTAAAATAAAATAGGCGCATGCAAATGAATAAGCTGACTGGAGTGCAAGTTATTTGTTTAATCTACCATTTTGTTGGCATAAATGAATAGAAAGGGACACTCAATTGGGACAATCGGTAACGTTGGACTGGGGTTTGTTCATTTATAATGTTTTGACAAGTAACAATCAAGCATTTTATATAAAATTAAATCATTTTAGCAGATCAGCAGCAATTACTGCTTCTTTTAGGAAATTTTTCGGCAATCGATCGGCGAATTCTTCTCTAGTTAAGGGGCCAGTTATAGCGATACGTAAAAAGCAACCGAAAACATTTTTTTTTGCTTTTTTGGACCACTTAACGTTAATGCTTGAACTTAATCTTGGTCTTAAAATGTTGTAGAAGCCCTCAAGGACAACATTCGACGCGAGTGCGAGAGTCTGTCGCCCGAAGTTCTCGCCGAAGTGATGAAAAATGCCATAAAACGAGCCCGTATGGCAATCAATTGTGACGGCGCCCATTTGACCGATATAAAATTCTAAAGGTTCAATTTTACTTTGCTTCATAGGAATAATTTGTGCAGTGATACCCCAATTGATACTGCTGCTGGGCTGGGGTCGCATTACCGCACCCGTGAGCGAGCAATATGTCACTGAATTTTGTTGATTTTACATGCAAAACAATAACAAATTCAGTCACGTAGTACTCGATCACGGATGCAGTAGTTCAACCCCTGGTATTTAAGCAACAATTTCCACTTGTTTCTCAGACCGATTGGTATTTTTAACGCGCAAAAGTCTATATAGGTTACACCTGACGTCTCCACGTTGACACGTTCTTAAAAGTTTGGTTAAACCCCAATTTCGTATTCCAAATGTCAACTTTATTTAATACTATTCATTTAGATATTCCATTGTTAAAAAGAATAAAGCTTATGCAAACATACAATTATTTACTCGTGTTTCGGGTTATTCTTATATTCAAGCATATTTCGAAAGTTATTCCACACAGTAGACTAGTCAAACAAAGGAATAAAAATAAAAATAAAAATAAAAATCAAAATGCAAGCAAAAACGTAACAAAAATAAAACATATACATACAATTAATATAAACAAAATAAAATGCAGAAAATACATTGGAAGACACGGACAGAGGATGAAATAGAATTAGAAATAAAATCAAAACCCCCAGCGACGCCCTCATTAAAATATGTAGTATTATTAATTCAGCCTTCACAGTAAACGCAACGCCATTTTATATTGCCATCACAATGAAAACAAACACAATGAATGCACAATCGCATGTAGATTTTGCCCAACATTCAGAGATGAAAACACCATCGCATAGCGTATGCATGAATGTAGGTTCCAAGCCAAAGGAGTCAATCAAACCTCAAATATCGATGTAATTTCCTTTCCAGCGATCCGTTTCACTATCGTTTCGGTTTTCTTTTCACTTCCGCTTAGTAGATCATTTAATGCAGCACTATCATCGGTGTTGATTAGTGTCTTTGTGATGTTTTCAATGGTTCCACTACTACTGCTCGTCGTGGTACTAGTCGTAGTAGTGCTACTAATTACTGTGCGAGATGTATTACTTAAAACTGAGGCTGGCCTCGGACCAACTTGTGGCTTCATAGGCAAATCTATTGTAGTTTTTGTTTTGTGTGCAGTAAAGTAAAATAATTTGAAGGAAACAAAAATCAAATAAAACAATATCTATATATAAAAACAACAAATCAAAAAAGTACTCATGCACTATTGTAGAAGAACATGCTTTGACAACAGCTGTGATGGGAGATTCGTGCTTAAGTTCAAATTATCGTTAAACGTCGACTATTTGTAACGTCCTATCGCATTTGAATTCAATTTATTCACAAAAGGAAGAGATCCGCAGTCAAAATGCACTATTGAGCGCCTTCAATAAACAAATGCCTTGCTTTCCCACTGAAAACAGTGACCGCAACAGGACCGTGAATAGATTCTCACAATGGTTCGTTTCTTAACAGTTAAATTGAATTAATAATAATCGTTATACTCTCGGGTCTTATTCAAAGTAGTGGAAAAACTAGAGGTGTTCTCATCACGAACTTCCCCTCAAAACTGTTGTCAGCTTTCCAATTTTAGACAAACACATGCAAACAGTGCTCCATTACTTACCCATTCGGCTGAGTCCAGCTGCCAGTTCTCGAACTGATTTCTTTTCAAGTGCTGCACCTGTAAACGTTTTAATTATTGCATTTGATTAGCCAAGCTAAGAACAAAGCGACATGCCGAATTCAATGTACCTGGTGTGATTCCCACGATACTGCCACCGCCGCCACTCGAAGCCAGTGCAATGCCAGGACTAATTCCTACTATAGAGCCTCCAGTCTGCTGTCCAAATGGCACTACATCGCAATCTATTGCAAAAAAAAAAAACACAAAACAAATAGTAACGCCTTCTATTCATTCTGTTCTTTCTCATTACCATCGTCCAATTTTTCTGGCGTAGTTTTACTCGACTCAGTCGAGTAGTCTCCAGATTTTGGCTCATTGCCCACCACCGACCATGGACGTGGCTTCTGCAGAACAATCGGTGTCCTTAGGATACCATTGCTTGTCTTTACAATCACACTATCGCCACCGGTGTGGCTCTTTATTGACTCACTACTGGGCGAACGCATGCGATCGTCACGATGGGGGGCGTGTAGGCGTTCCAAACGATCGTCATTGCCGCCCTCAGTGCGCATTTTGACGAGCGGCGACTTGCGACCTACTAGTGGCGAGTATTTCTCTAGGTTGTCCGTGGATCGCGAACGTGTTGCCCATGCGACACCTGCAACACACACAAATAAGATATATCAAATTTCTAAAACCCGCGACATGTTTACCTCTCAAAAGTGGTGAACTACGATCCAATTTGATTGGCTTTCTCTCCTCCAGGATGGGAGTAGTCTCCTCTGAGGTCATCCTTCCATTATCGTCCCTACTCATCGTTGGACTGTCGGCAAAACTTAATGAACTACATTCCTCGGATGTTGGCGAGACGAGTGGTGTCAACGTTGTGGGAGTCACCGAGCCAGGTCTGAAAAACTGATCCAAACCCTCGATGATTTCCCTTGTGCTTGTATCGGCTACCAGAGGTCTTGAAGGTGCACGAGTCTTGGCCCGCTTTGGCCGCCCTTTGACCAAATGCTGCAACTGAAATGAAGCACTCGGAAGCTCTGTTATCGAATCACAGCACTCGTCATCGCCGCGTTTATCATGCGATGACATATTCGATGAACTGCGGTGTGAAGACGGAGATTCCAGTAGATCTGGAATATGGCCAAGACTAAGGTTCTCCACAACTGACTGCGGCCGAACCTTGCGTGCGACCGAACGACGTTTCGATGGCAGATGTGGTGTGGCCTGAAAGTTAAATACCAAATCAGTTTCTCTACATTTCGTATGCTCGCTGGAGTTATCGAAATTCGATATTCATCTTCAAATGCATTCAAAATTTTGAAGATTTTTCTATACAAGAGGCGGGGAAAACAAAAGTGATTTTACTCAAACTCTGGGCTGTGCGGACGTGCAAACAAGTCTCTTTCTCTCTTTCATATATATACACATTTTATAAACAAAAGAAACAGAAAAAATGAAATTAAAATGAAATGAAAAACAAAACTACGGGTATATAAAACGCAAAAGAACAGAAAAACAAAATGAAAGGATTGCTGTGATCTACTTACAAGGTTTAGATATTCCAATTTCTGAACAAACGGATGAAGGGTGATAAGTAGTAGAGAGAGCATGATGGGAAGACACGGAGAGAAAATTATAAAACTTGTCGTGTCTCGATTTTGTTTGTGTTTTAAATTATTTTGGTTTGTTTCAGTTTTTTTCTTTACAATTTTTTGTTTGTTTCTTGGATGTGATGTGGTTTGATGGATGGTGGTGAGTTTTTGATTTACTTATATACCATTTCGATTTCAAATGCAAAAAACTACAAACAAAAAAGTTATGACTACAATATTCGATACATGATTTACTACTGAGTTGCTGTGAATTTCCTCGTCCATTTTGTATATTTTTGTGGCCAATTTGTGATTTGATTTTTATTGATTTTGTTTGGAGGAAAATTCAAGCAGTCGAGCTAAACGTATTCACACTTGTTAATGTTTGAAATGCAATTCAGTTGCTAGTTATAGTTCATGTTTTGTACAGTTCACTGACACTAATATTATACTCGTTAAGTTTGTTATTATATTATAGATAAATATATACGATACTTTTGAATCAAAATGCTGTTTTCTAGTTGACATATTTTTGCAAGAAAATTGTGTAACTTATCGCATCCAATGCGGATAACTTACAGTGGGTGAGTCTAATCCAAGTTTTGGCAGTACACTTCCTCGATTTGATCTCGATATTATTAGACCATCGGCATCCTGAAAATATACAAACGCGAGTGTAAGAATTATTGCTTTATAAGTGGCATAAGTGGCATAAGTCATCAACGAAATTCTTTCTTCTTTCATGGTAAATAATAAGCATTTCCAGTTTGTTATGGTATCAGTACACTTGCTTGGCTCAATTGATTGTACGCAAAGCCCCAGCAATACTTTGGCTGAAGCTCGTGCAATGCACAGGAAATTGCATTGATCTTTTGTGGGCTATCTTCCCGACAAAGGATCATCGAATCCACCATCGAATCGACCAAGCCATTCCGGATGGCAGTGCGCTTGGTTTGGACAACTGGAAGCCACGATCCAGAGATCGCAGCGGATGCAAAGTTCCTCTGTCTCAAGTTCACGGTTGGGGAGCAGTAAATGTAAGGAAGATCAAGTGTGAAGCTCCTCTTCTTGCTAGTGAAAACAATTTTATGACCTACCAATGGGTAATGTTCTATGCCCCCTTTTATTCATCGACGAATGCTAGAGGCCGATAATGGTCAATAGAATTGACTAGCAAAATGTCAGCTTTACAGATTCAACTATACAAATTCTTAGATTGCGAGCAACACTCAAGAACAATAAAAGATAGAATGTTTCGCTTGTTATCCTGATCGACTGGTAACAAATGGAGAATGGTCAACAGAAAGTACTTTTCCATCAATATCAGGGAGTGGTTCTGTCTCTGTGAACTAATGACACTTTTTACCATTTTATCTTCGTTTTCAAACGTGTAGAACTTTGATACCAATTTCGTTCCTTCATAGTCAAATTCCAACATGACGTCATACCTAATGTTGAATAAGTATATCAACGAGATTGTAATACCAACCAACACTACGAAACTCAATATTTCATATCGCGCGCGCCTCGATAAATAATCATCATTTTGATGCATTTTTTTTTTCGTTTAACAAAAAGCCATAGCAAACAGCCATCGTCTTCGTAACTTGACTCGTTATCGGAGTGTTTGTTCAGCAAACAACATTAATAATTTGGCGTACTAGAGGCTTAAACAATTTAAAACAACAACTTACATGACTAGATCGACTTCGAACAATATCCGGCGTCTGGGGTTCATCCAATAGAACCGACGGCGAGTCTGAGATGCCCATTCCTCGGCGATAGCGTGTCAGTGCCTCTAAGACTTCATCTGTAGCTCGATCCGAGATTGTCGCCGCAATCGATTGTTCAATTTCACTAAAAAATAAAAACAAGCAGACAATGTTTAACATAAAAACAAAACAAAACAATGTTTATATATATCGAGTACTTGTCTAAGAGTTTTTCTGTGTTACTGCTGCGTGCCGCATCTGAATCGCTACGGCCCGATAACCAGCAACAAATTTTTTCACATAGACCCATCGCGTGCGCGTGTTGATACACAAAAGGTACAACTACACAACAACTACTGACCAACGGAGTGCTTGTGAAAAATCTTCAAACGAAGAGAGAAGTTTAGAATGAATACGCTCTCTCGCTTTTAGCTTTCTGGGTAATCTTATCAAAAAGCTGGTGCGGCGGAGTCTTATCAGAATAAAATAAAAAGAAAACAACAAAAACTGTAGCATTATGGAACAATTCACAACTCATTTCGAGATATGCTAAGAATGAATGGTTCTCTTTGCACAGTGTGCGGAAAATCATTGAGGGCTTTCAATGATGAATGGGTTTCGTAATACATAATTAAATAAATACATTGGCATTCAGTTTTCATTTTGCTCTACAATTAAACAATTAGCTGAACTTGGTTATTGGAAATAAATGCAATTGTATATAATATCGTTGTAAAGCCAGTGACGGAGATAGATTGTACAAGTCTAGTGGTAATAGTGCTCTCCTGAATTGAGAACGAGAATTAGGTTCGTTCGTATGCAGTATAAGTGGAACGATTGTTTCTCTGGTTATCCAGTGACACCGTTTATACGAAAAATGTGTTTTTTGTGCGCAGTTTGGAGAAGAGTGGAGTTTTAGTGTTTTAGCTAGTTAGATACACGATTGTTAGACATCTGTTAACAATATTTGCTTCGGTTTTATCGATGACAAGTGTTTCACATTAACCATAACAAAACAGTATGTGAGTAGGTGCTTCACTCTGAAGTCTCCATTGAATACCATAATTGTGCAATAATTGATACAGAAAAAAAAACATAATAAGTTAAAGTTAAGCGATGGGTTTTTATAAATAGTCGGCATTGGTGTTATCGGCTGTTAAAGCTTAGGTGATATGCCCAAAAAACAGGTTAATATAACCTTATTAATACAGTAACATAAAGACAAGTCTAAACAACAAAAGCTTTTCGAATTTCTAACAAGTAGAGAAATGTTGTTATCGTAGTAGTTAAACAACTTTTATCAATGCTATTTGGAGAGTGATACTTGACATTAAACTATCGAGTTAATTTGAATTTAACGCATATTAGGCATCTTTATCTAATCTTTATCATCAACACATGAGAATAAACGTTTCAGTCAGAATTATGCACGCGACCTTGGCAAAATTTGGCGAAAATAATGGGGGACAGAGTACTGTTGAGCGCACAGCGAAAGAAAATCTGAATAAAGGTGAGCTGATAGTCATCGCTAAATACACCAAAATTGGGTATATCTTTCTCCATCTGGCCGCATATTGGCCATACATAATTGTGTAAATCCATGTTGTCCAAATTGTCTTTAAACAGCAGCAGCTTTGACTAATAAGTCTGCTAATTTTTTTTCAAAGAAAATAAACACAATCGCGAAATACTTACGCAACTTTATTCATAATCTCACTGCCGGCGTTGTTGAGCAAACACGTCTGAAGGAAATCATCCGGAATCACTAATCTCTCGCACAGCACCTTCCTCAAATCGATTATAACATTCTGGCATCCAAAAGTCTTGGGACACTGTTCTATTCCAGTTCGAATCATCGTCTCCATGGTCTCCTCCAGATGACTCTGTATAATATAACTTAAATCGCTGGCGATTCGTGTTAGTTTGACCTCAACCGGATGTGATTCACAACGAACTGCTTCCTGCAGTTTTGGCATAAGTTGCTTGCAATTTTCTGCATCGTCAATGAGTCGTTGTACAGCGCATGAATCACTGCCCGGCGCTATAGACAATGTGTCCTGAGTTTCGGCTACCAACTTGTCGACAAGCTGATGTGTGGAAGATAACATGAAACCATGTTGTAATCGGAAGCCCTGACCGTTCTGTCGCTTCAGCCCATTGCAATTGCGTTGCAATAGCTCCTGCATCTTTCGCATAATGTTGTCGGTCTTTTCGGGATGATTTTTCAAATGTGGCGCTATGTCAAATACCGGGAAAGGTAGCGTACGCATTGAATGGTTATTCTCCAGAGCGTAAACAATATCGTTATAGCCCTGCAGAGTGATGTTGTTCTTATCCATGTAGATGGTTCGGAGTTTGTTGTTGATTTGTAATGCTTTGGCGAGAAGTCGTGCACCAACGTCACCCATAAAATTTCCACTTATATCTGGCAGAGAATAGAGGATTGTTAGATTGCCGTATGGAGTAAGATTGTTAAATAAAACTCACCTAATTTCTGCAAGCTCTGGTTACTTCCTAAGGCATTAATAAAATCATGAATATCATTCTTTAGCTTGTTCTCGGAAAGAACCAGTTCGGCTAGGGGAAAGTCATCCTTTTGGATAAGGTTCACCAATGCATCCATTACGGTTGGAATGTATTTAGGTTTCATACCGGTAAGACTACGTGTCATGTGAAGGGATCGGATCGATGGGTTCTTCGATATTGCAGTTAATACTGATGCTAATTCGGCATCCAAATCTAAAGTGAGAGAAATACAAATGAAGTTTTGCTGTAATTAAGCTCGAGGTGTGTGCTTACTATTGTCACTTATGTCTAAACTTTGTAAAACACGAACACCATGTATACATGATTCCAAAACATGAGCACCCTGGGCACCTAATGAATTACTACTTAAATCTAAGTACAGCCCAGCTGTTGACTCGTTGCATGCAAGGCCGAGGAGTAAATTTCTGAAACGAAACAATGAGAAAACGTTAAACCGTGCTATGTATTGCAGACTTCTAGGGCGCCTAACAAAGAACATTCTTCAAAGGAAATAATTTTAAAAGTACAGCTTTCGATGGGAGGGGCTAAAATAAGATAGACTCTCCTGCCATCGTTGATATAAAACAGTAAAGATGCCAGACTTTTCAGTCTATTTCTAAGCCTTTGTTTGTTAAAGTCTGCGTCGATTTTTTGTAATTCATTTCCTTAATGGACAATCAATATTGTATTAACTTACTTTAACGCTTCCATTGGCAATTTACAACCGGCAATATTTAAATGTTTCAAACTTAATGTACTCGTAAAAAATTGTTTAAACGATGGTGGTATTTCTTTTCCTTTCTTTGTACTAAACGAATTATGTGAGACGTTTAAATTACTTAAATGTGTTGAACAACCACGCAATAGGGCACCAAATAACTGAAATTGAACAAAAAAAAAATGAAAAATTAAACACATTGTTCCAATTGGGTATAAAGAAATCAGTTAAAGGTTTCCTACATACATTCTCTAAAGTAATATCAGTCGATGAGAGGTCCAAATGCTCTAGAACGTTTGGCTGGGCCAGAAAGTTGTGTAAATTCTATAAAAAAAAATAATAATTTAACATTTTCTACAAGATCTTGGGAACATTCTATTGCAACTTACGGTTATATCATCTTTCAGGCTGTTTCCGCTTAAATCTAAATACGTTAATGAATTGGAAATACTTTGATTTAGCGATAGAGAGTGTGACATTTGGTTAACGCCCTTCGATGTAAGACCACAGTGTGCCAGAGCCAATTTACACAGACCTTTGGATACTTTTGCTATCGGTCCCGCCAGATGTATTGCGCCTAAAAATGTACACAAGTTTTGTTTTTTTTTTGTCTGTAACTAAACATTCTCTTCATTACACAGTAGTGAATATATAAACAAAATTAATTGTGCACTGAAATAAAATTTGAAAGAAAGAAAAAGCGAATTTTTTATCATATCCCACATGTATGTATTTTTTGCCAGAAAATTTGCAAAACATAAAGTTAACAACAACTATTATTAAAAACAGCCATAAACAAAGTTTCAGTTACCACCGATTGAATCTATTGCATTTAAGATTTTTGCAAATTTATTTAAAACTATGCAAAACAAGTTTCGTGTGTGAAAAAGAAACAGCAGCAAGCAAATGGACAGTTTTTTGTTTTCTTTTTGGAAAATAAAATAATATAAGCACACATTCGCCAATTGATTTGATTTGTCAATATGAATCGGTAGATATTGATGGTAAAAAAAAAACTAAACTAAAGGAGACAGTGAACAGCAACATTTTATATAAATCAAACCTTGAACAATTTTTCCAAGTAGGGCACACAACGATGTAGCACCTACATTAGACAAATATACGAGTACACACGATAGAATATATTGAGACAAGAATTTATTGTGGAATTAACTATAGAAATGAAAATGAATGTGTGAACTTAAAGTGGATCCTGTTTTGTATTCATTCGCTCTAATTACTGGTTGAGTGTGCCTGATTTGAATATTTAATTTTTGGGCTTTTAGTGTGTATGATACATTATAAATTATAAATTGGGGATAAGGATTTTCAGAGCTGAATAAAGGATGGGGGCGTTGGTCATGTATATTTAAATGTTGTTTCGTTTGATAACCTAACCGACGCTGTAAATCGTCAACCAAATTGATCACAGTGTGATTAACAAAATGCACTTTGTCGGCGAAGTGGCTTAGTGGTAGTGTGTTGGGCTACTAAGCGGGGGGTCCCAGGTTCGAATCCCGAAAGAACCAAATTACATCTTAAGGTTTTTTTCCACTGCGCCACCTCTCGCGAAAGTCTGACAAACATCCGAGAGTAAAACTGTCATGAATGAGCTTCTCAATCAGCCGTTTGGACTCGGCGTAAAATTGAAGATCCCTTCCATTCGTCCCAAAAATTGAAAACCCACACAAAACGAATGGTTGTGAGAAGCTAGGCCTTGGGTCCCATATTTTTATTTTTCTTTAATAAAAAATGCTGTGAGAAAGTATGGTATTGGAATCTACTGCCACTTAACGCAAAAGACTAGTGGCAACACTGCCAGAAAGCTACCAGTAGTACGAAACAAATAAATATTAAAGAATTCAAGTTTTGTGAAAACGAAACACAAATCAAACTAAATATAGATGGATTTAAGGCCGAAAGGGAATAGTTTTAAGCTCGCTCAGGGCCTGTAAGCTAGAATTAAGACCAATGTTAGTTTTTAAATTAGATTTAATCGTGTTTATCTAGTTTCAAGAATGAATACAAATAAAAATGATTTAAAAAGTACTAGCACGGTGACACATGTGACTTGGTTTGACTAACAATTTCCACTGTAAACAGAGCAAAATAAGAAGCGGCACTTCAAAGAGTGTTGCGTAGAATTTGTGACAAAATTGCAATGTTCCACAAGTGCCTTTGCGTTCGCATTCTTTACAGTATTCTAGTTTTAGTGACTAGAAGCATCTCTAGTGCTTTGATCACAGGGACTTAGGGAGTGACAACAGTTTGTTAGCTGTGCAGATTACTGATATAACAATTTATTGTGTGACCTGGAGTGATATGAGTGTATGTACAAAATATCCCTAATAACATTTAAGAGAAAAGAACCCCAGCACTCACCTTTGTCCTCAATCAAATTATGACTCAAATCGATAGTACGAATCGCAGGATTGTTATTTGTAATCACAGATACAGCTAATTTATGAAGAAAATCCGACCTGCAAAATATATTTACCCAATATAGCAATAGAAATTAGATTTGCAACACAAAAACACTCTCACCTTAAACCTAATGCCTCCAAATGCAGCTCTTCCAGCCACATTGATCGCTTGAGCACATGTAATATCCGTTCCAGTGTCTCGTGTGACAATCGCATATGGGAGGCTTTTAGGCCACGAAAAAACGTGTTATACTCCAATGCTGACACAATTGCCATTAGGTCTCTTTTAAATTAAATTCCACAATAAGTTTTCAATAACCAAATCTGATATCTGTGCGATAAAACTTACTTCGGTTCCAAATGATCAAAATCTCTCAAATTCAATATCCTAGTGTCATGTGACAGGTATATTGTGTCAATATCCCAAGCGACTTCCTCTCGATAAGGAACACCATGAAAATCACACATGCAGGCGTATTGTGTACTAAAACCACCACAGGGGCCAACATTACGCGGGTCAGATGGTCGCAGCTCTTCCGAAAATATCGTTTCTCGTTCTGGCGGGTGGATATCAATCTGTGAATGAATAATATATATGTGTTATTGGTTTTATTTTAATCGGGCTAATTTTGAATTCGCCTTCAATGTGAAACAAACTTGAGAGTTCAAGTGTGGACAGGGAGTACAAGAGGAATGGCAGATTGCAGTGAAATTAATCTCTGTTCTGGACGTGTAGCACTTAAAAAAGTTTTCTCCCTCAGACTCTTCTTTTTTTTTGTTCTTTATTGGGAGTGAGTGCTGTTTAGTAAAAGGATGTTTTTCTTTGTTTTTGTTTTAAGCATAGGAGTTCAACATCCTGACCCGCACCATGGTGGTGGTAAAAATGGCGGCAAACGTCCTGTTTAGGTATGTCCTATACACAAAAGCCACCCCAGAGTACATAAAAACTCGTGCTAACAATTTGTTGAGAGTGTCCAGTGCGATTGAACGTAGACGTTTACATTATTCAGCAAAATAACTTGAAGGCGTCGAAGGACTAGGTTTAATGAACGGACGATATTGAAGTTGGAAAATGAAGCAGACAGGCAGTTAAATAAATATAATCAGACTTTGTATGTAGGACAATATCTAGTTGTCTGCTAATTGTTGTGTAGTACGTGCATGTGGAGGAACGTGATTTGCCCAAATGTGTAGGTAGATTGTCTGTCTGGCATGTAAAGCATAATGATGGCAAAGAAGTGGTAGAACACGAACTGAAGAGTTTTTTTTAAATGTTGTCATATGTGGTTTTGGAATCGAGGAAAAGTTATTGAGTATCGATTTGGAACTACGAAGTTTTACAGCTTGCTGAATAGTTATTAACTTTCTTCAACAATTCTCGGAACAACAGAAGCAGGCCACTACGAGGAGCTTAGGATTTAGAAATGTAATCGTTTAGTCATCTTTGCATATGCAGCGAAATTTCCCCTTTTGATATTACAGAGTATGTACAGAAGATGGACTCACGGTCGACGAGGCGGTGCTTACTCTAAAGATTCGCACAAAGTGCATATGTAGATTCCTTAAACTGCGAGGAAGTTTTAACTGATCATCTATTAAATATTTTCCGTCTTTAACCATGATAATCGGTTTATTTTCTCATCTACAATTCGAAGAAACTCTTTGCCAATGCCAATACCACGCCTCCGATAAGATACTTGTCCTCCACAGCTCCGATAAAGGAACCTATCGTAAGCCTTTCTATTTTCGTCATAAATCCCCAGATGCACGTTACCCACCTACCGTTTAACAACATCAAACACAAAACGAACGAAAAAAAATCCACTTTTTCGATTAAATTCCATGTCGTACGAGGTTTTCTCTGCAAAAGAATTTTTATACACGTCGTATCTACGACTACATTTATATTTTCCATTTGCCCATGGCCAAGAAAAAATCCCATTAAATCCGACAGGAGGAAAAAACATCGACGACAGTGCATGGGCTCGGAGGTATGTCCCTATCCGTATGCTGAATCGCTGACCTGAAAGTGAGTTCATATTTCATTTACCGCTTCGTGCCACCCTGAAACCACCCACCCACCTCTACCGGTGTATATACCTTTTGTTGCTCTGGCAATGGACTTTTCATGTTGCTCCCAGTTATGTCCCGCAATCGACTGAGGGGAAAATGTGCAAAGTGCGGTATCCTTTTCAATTTCTGATCTGTCAAGGAATCGGAATGGGGAAACTCGCACTTTTGAAACGAATAATCGCTGCAATTAAACTTTTAATAATTGATTGTGTGTGTTTGTGTGGAGGAGATGGTCCAGTGTAAGCTATTTGATCTCTCTTGTCTTAATGTCAGGAGGAGCAATCCCATCAGGCCATCACGACGAGAACAAAGGAAACCGAAACGAAAATAAATGAATGGGCGACTTTGTGTCAGTCAGCCGGCTTCTGTGTGTTAGCAGAACGGAATTGTATATGTATACAGATACACCGCCTCCGCCCTACTGCTGTGAAAACAATAAACAAACAAATAAACAAAGCAAACAACAAAATAGTGCATTGTTATACAAAATATACAGCACGAGGGGGCAACGAGATGCCGATGTTTTGTAGCGGTCGATGATGGAGAGCTGGTGGAGGAAGGTGGTTTCCATCAATTACAAGTTTTTTTTTTATTCAGCTTTTACTCATTTTGTTGTAGAGCATGACTTAACATCACTGTTTGTGTTGAACTAATTGACAGGCAGCCAGCTAGTCAGGCAGACAGGCACCAGCCTGATGCAGGAACAGGAACACCAGAATGGTGAGGTAGGTCGACGAGCAATGCTCATTGACACGGTTCAAGTGAATGGGTAATTATGGAAAGTGCTACGAATAGTGAACCGAAAAACCTGTGGATAGGGGACATTATAAAGAGGAGTACATACACACATACGCAACCATACAACATAATGTGAGCACAAGTAGCAGTCTTCATTCTTCATTGCGAAGAAATTAGGGGGGTATCCTTGCCACAATACTCTCGGTATAAGATATTTGTTTTAACGAATGTTGGTGCGTTGTTTTAATTTTCGCTACGTCATGTCTTGTGTGTATTTATGCTGTTTGAAGATTAAAATGTGTGTTCTTTGAAGGGCACTTTACAATTTGAAAGGAATCCTAAATATGCGTTTTGAGGGAGCTTTCGGATTCACACAAGGGGTGTATTTTTTTAAATTCCCAAGCACAATGCGCAAGTCTTTCTAAGTACTAAGGGTTGGTAAAAAATGAACATTTTCCATTTCAGCATTTGAGTCTGACAATTTGTTTGTTATTGCTGGAGCTGAGGGCACAACTCACAGCTCTACTTCTGCTTTCGGTAAGTAAATCGGACCACTCAAGTCGATTTGATATGCATTAGTGAGAATTAAAGCAAAAGCTGCAAATATGGGCCTAGAGGTGAGTGATCCGCTCATTTGGACAATTTCCGTCTGCATGTTTTAGAATTTGAGATAAACCAGCTGAAGATGAATACCACACGTTAGAAACACAGCATTTTAAATAAGAAAGCAGAATCGCAACATATACAAGTTCAGTATTCAAAGCACACAAAGCAGGGTTTGCATTTTTTAATTCCAACCAGTTGTACGTCACGTAACGCGTTGAAATCCAGTAAATTTGGAAAGTAAATTTCGATTAAATGTGATTAAATGTCTTCTCCAGCTACTTACAGCGGCCTTTACATTTTCTTGTTCATGACCCCTAATCCAAGTACCTATATGCTCATCTCCAACACCCACCTCAATAATATTAAACACTTTTTTAATACCATGCAACAAATGACTTAAACACACAACATTTCGTGATGAGCACACCAAAAAGTGGCACACACTGTGTTTATCATATCTCTGACAATTGGATGTAAATTACTTTTAATTTCTTTCAGTTTCGTTTGAGCTCACTAAATTGAGGTTAAGCATCAGACAGAGGGGGTTCAATTAAGTTTGTTCCATTTTAAATTGTTGGCTAGTTTTCACTTTTTGGTTGTTTTTTTCCAAACTACTACTAACTCCGCCGTCCTTACCTTTCGAATGATGTACTTTAGAGGAACTGTTGGGAAGATTTGCTTTATCGCTGAGGCCAGATCTGTGAGGATAACATCGGCATTCTATACAAAACGAGAGAGAGAGAGAGAGAAAAAGTGAAAATAAACATTCATTAGTGGCTGCGAGTGCACTTACTGAACTAAAATTGCCCGCATCACCGGTCGTTGCAAACGAATACGTTCTATCATTTGTGATGATGGAGAAATGAGAGGGTTTTTTACTTTCCACCGCATGGATGTCCAAGTAATGAAAATGACTTTCGATCTGTAATTAAATTAATGTTAATAGATGTACACACACATAATTAAAAAAGGAAGATTAAAATCACTTTACCTTTGTGGGAACTTTGGCGATTAGCAAATATATGCGAACGGGTGTAAAGACCTGAAAGGAAATTTTTGAATTTATTTATCAACATTTTGGCATCAAACAACAATTTATTTAGTAAGTAAGTTTAAAGTGGTCGCAACAGGTATTATTCCGTTTGGTCGGAGGGAGAGAAAATGTTTTTTTCTTTTTTCAATGACAATTCCTGTTGTCTTATGTGATTTTTTTTGTTTTTAACAAATTTTGAAGAAGGTCTGACAATGTGTATCCGACGGCTCAAGCAGATTTACACCCGAATGACCTAAACCCTTTTAGGTCTTTGACCTATTTGAAAAGGATATATGTAATAGAAAAGGGTTAGGGATGTCGCCGAAAGTTAAATGAGGCGAAAACATTTAAAATCAATTAGCAGGCAAGTATTTTTCAAGGGACTTGGATGTGGGACACCTTTTAAGTGGCGCATTCTTGTTCTGCTTTTGGAGAAAGTGTGTTTTGAAGCAGTAAATTGTTACTTGCCTATCTAACTGCATGTTGTTCAGTTTGCGTTTATAAGAAGAAAGCGGTCTTTGCTAGGTGACTAGCGGCGTGTCAACTTTACGTCAAACTTTGTTTAGATGTTTTGCTAAAGGTAACCTACATTTTTGGGAAAATTTCAGAACAATTTCAGAGTTTTTGGCTCAATTTCTGTCTAGTCTAGTCCTTTCCTTGGATAAGTACGAACATTTTGTTTAGAGTTTAAGGTTAATTTTGACATGCTGCTAACCATCTGGTGGTCAATCGAGCGCGAGATTTAAAGTGTGGAATGCAAATTCAAGAAAAAAAGACCGCCATCCACTTTTGTAAGGTAACTTTGATGACTTTTCAGCACATTTCTGGTTGCAGATATAACTGTGCGGATATTGGGAATAAATGCTTGATGATTGCGTGCATAGCTTAGTAAATAAAATGAACTTCCTTGTGAATTTTGTCGATTTTTAGAGTCGGTAAAGTTTAATAAAACCAGCACCGAATGATATCAAAACGTCACGTTCAATTATCCTCCTTAAGCCAGTTTGTGACTTAAAAAAAATCAGCTTCTTACAATCTTCTGCGCACAAAGAAGGTGGACAAATTTATAAAATTAATTAAAATGCAATTAGTTAACGCATTCCCACAGAGTCCGACGAACTCCGTGGCATACCAGTAGAACCACCACCACCATCATCATCGTCATCATCATCATCAACAAGTGCCATACGTCCCCCTTATTTGTACTCACTGATGCGACTCGACGAATGACAAAGGAGTACAGTGTACAGTATCAGAAGCCAATTTTTCACAAAGGCTACACTGCGTTCGCATCATCCTATTAACTCAGTTTGAAAGTTCCAAGAAGTGAGCGGAAATTGCGGCCAAGCAAATAAAAGAAGATAAAAAAACCCCCTCCGATGAAACAAAAGGACGAAATGCATAAATCGAATTTAAGGCTCTGCTGTGAACAATCAATGAGGGAGAGTGTTTAATGCTTTTAATCCTTTAGCGACAACGAGTGTGTGCGCTTGGGGGATTACATTTCAATACTAGACTACCAGACAGACGGACGCCTATCGAATTACCTACATTGTCGCTGTCATCAGGCATGCAAAGCCGTCTTGGTTGCCGGCGAAGAAGGGTTTGGTTCAAATATAATTTGGGAAAAGTTAGAACCCATGAGACAACTTTTTTTTTTTTTAATTTTGCTTGTTTGAATTAATTTAAAAACTTTACCGTTATGTGAACATTTTCGGGAACTTAGTTAGGGAGAGGAAAGTTTGTTTATTTGGCACTATAACTGTGAAAATAGTTACCCTTCGTTAGAGGGACGAATTTATTTCGCGCTTTATGTACAAGAAAATATGACAAATATCCCGCGGCGTAAGAGAGCAGCTATATATGTAGTTAGATATGTAAGGTGTTGGGAATAAAAGTTTTCCACATCGTTCAACTTGATTGAATTTGGGGCTGACATAATATTCAAAAAATATTAACTGCTCGACGTTGAATAGAAGTTTAGAGCATTATTCATGTGTAAGTCTTTAAAGTTCTGAAAAAGTCCAAAAAAGCGATAAAAATTAAGGCACAAGCTTGGCTGTAGTGGAAAAGTGGAAGCGGATAAGAAGACTCAAGACAAACCGACCAAACTTTGGAAGCACCATTGAAATGTATAGCGGTTGTCAACCGCTCTGTTTTATTCAATAATTAATAGCCAAGTGTTTTTGCCGCGTCCAAGCAATCCCTCAAAGACACGTATGAATGAATTAGTGGCGATGTTCGAAAAAGCTAATATTCCAACCTAAGTTGTCATTATAACAAAACAACACATCAAAATTTCGTAGATTAGTAAAATATTTTCAGAAAAGCTTTGTGAAATAACCAAAAAATAAGCAAAAGAGGGGATGGGGCAACAAAAAATGTATGTAAAAAGGTTCCGGTACTTTAAAATACATAAAATGCTGCATTTCGAACATAGCTCAATAGTTTCTTAAATTTTTATTAAAATTCTAAAATTCTAAATTGGATACATCGACTTTCGTTCTTCAAACTTATATTCGGCACAACTCTATAATAATAAGAACACAGTCCAGAGCTGCCATCTTGCCAAAAAAAAGATCTGTGAGACGAAAGTCCGGACGTTTCTGAAATATCGTAAGTCGCGAACAGGTTATTATCGACCAGGCGGCACTCATTCCAATTAAACATGTCAAGGACGGATTAAATGCTTTAAAGGAGCCAATAAAAGCTTTGCCAGAAACTTTGTAAGGTTATGTCTGACCCGCAAACAGACCAATTTCCGTGCATATATCCAATTTCACTCAAACATATGATAATAGTCCGTTTGCTTTCACTAGGATCCTCTGTCAGATAAAAAAATAACTTGGAGCCAGTGGCGTCTCGATATAACGAAAAAAATCTCTCATCGAACACTGTGTTATAATAATAACACACACAAATATGCACAAACTTGATGGAGAGTAAGTCCAGATATATATTCTGGGCCTCAAATTTTATAACCAAGAGCCGCAAGACTACCTTACAAAAGCTTTCAGTGACTTTTAAAGCTGTTAAGTTAGTTCTTATTATAGAGTAAAAAGTTCAGAAAAATAAGCTTTACAAAAAAAGTCCCAGTCTCTCTTGCAAACTTTGAAAGAAACTCAGTCTTAAATTTTGACCTTTAAAAGTGATGATTTAGGAAGGTCTGCGAATTCTGTCAAAATTCAGTAAAAAAAAAAGAGAGTCATTCAAGTAGAAAAATTCACATATTATTTTTGGCCCATATTTATTTCATATTTTGGAGTAAAAACCGCAAGTAGACTGACAAACAAAAATGGGAAACCGTACACTAGATATCGCATTTATATTCGCTTGTCAATTTTTGTGATTTTTGACCGAAAATCAACTTGAATACCATTTGACCTTAAGCGATTGCAATTGCGATTTTCGCCAAAATTACATGTCAAGTCATTTGACAACACTTTTTGTCGAATTTTTTTTGGAAACAAATGGTACGAGTTTGTTCACAAGGTCTTACATTTTCGATTTCCAGACAATGGTTGCAGAAACATTCTGTATTAAAAAGTGTTCATTAATTTATAATTTCCAACTACATTTATGTATATATGCTCAAAATTTTTATTCGAAGCTGTCACGCGTCAGTCTATCCTTCACCTTGGGGATCAGAGCTATGGAGAACTTCTTATCGAATTTATAGGGGTTTAGTTTTTCTTTTTTTAAAGAAGCCGCTATCAAAGCTGACACATAATTTCAAGCAAATGTCTAAATTGATTCGGTTTATCATTTCTTTTTTGGCCTTTAAGTCACATCGCATTGCAACTGACAGAAAGATAGAAAGTCCTATTATATCATTTGGAAAATATTTTTTCGCTTATAGATTAAATATTAAGATACAAAACTTGCGTGTTTTGCTTATTTTTCTTTTCCATTTGCGATTAGACAGACAGACACTCGCTGTTCACGGCTGTGCATAACGTATAACACTATTTGAATAATAATAACACAAACGCGACGGGAGTAGAAACAATACTTTGATGAATGCCAAACGTGACTTTTGTGACTAAAATTTTGCTGTAGCTGTTGTTGGTTTTTTCGTTTTATTTTTCTACTTTTTTATATGGCATTTTCTTAATTGAAATCGAAATGCATGCGCTGTGCGGACGCGGAGAGTGAGGTGTGAGCAGACAGGTAGGACAGCCCTTGCCAGGAGGTTATGATTATATGTTGCGAAGTATTTGGCACGTGAGTGTTCACAACTTAAGCCAATTAATTTGAATTTTCTATGAATCAGAGGAATATATTATGACAATGTCATGCCAATGACTTTGTAAGAGTTGGGAATAGTATAGTGCAAACTTTGTGCGGAAATCAGTATTATAGAGGATGAGGGTGCGAGTTGCGTAATCAGGTGGGTTTTGTGGAATTCATTTAAAATTCACACTTGGGTGGCGTTATTATGACTGTTGGGTGGTGGTATAAATAAACACGTCCATTTCTTAGACGTCCAGTCGGTTGAACTCGTTTTAAAACACGGAAGAAGATATACTTATTTTCCGCCGGATATTTGAGTCGGACAGTCGACGACGTTCAAATTGTATGACCCACTAGGTGAAAAGGTCTTCAATATTTAGGCTAAAATGTGAACTTAACAATGACTACGAACTATGAGATTTTGTCAATTTTTTAAGACAGAAGCACGAACTTTTCTGTCATTCAATCCTACAGTGCATAAATAGGATAAGTGGCTGTCAGCAAAATCTTGCACAATAGCTCATCATTAAAGCATTTTGAGCTTCTTAGAAAGAGAAATAAACTTCTTGTGCGTAAATAAATAAATTGTTGACGCTACAGGTCCGTGTTTCTCAAAATCAATAATTTTTTGTGACGAATTGAAGGGATCTATAATTTTATGCCGACTCCAAACGGCTAACTGAGAAGTTGTTTCATAAAAGTTGGATGTTTAACAGACGTTCGCGTGATGTGGCGTAGTGGAAAAACCTAGTGATGTAATTTGTGTTCTATTGGGGATTGAACCTGGGACCCCTCGCTTAGTAGTCTAACACACTCACCACTCTTCACTTTGGTTTTTTTTGTGAAGCAATGGGACTTTACATTCAGGGAAGACTGCTGGTTCCCAACAAAGGTTTCAAACCTCCCTTAAAAGCTAACGCCAGTCTGTGTTGTGTAAGTATGCTCAACTTTTTCAAGGAAACAATTATTTTTAAAGACGTTTTGTCGAGAATCATTACTCTAAAGGAGATTCACATAAACTGTAACAAAACTAAACAAGTTATGAGCTATTTTAAACTTTAGTACCTTCAGCGAGTCTCAGAAAGAATTTAAAATATAAAAACCGCCAATAAAGAGATGCTGATGTCCACCGGTTATAGCTCTAAGATCATACATAAAAAGAAAATAATTTAAACCGACAATAGATCGAGAAGATGATATATTTTGCAGGAGAAAACTTATAAGAAAAAACCTTTAAAGAACCTGTCAAAATGGACTGAATCCAATAAAACCGCACATAGATGCCCCTCAAGGCTAGTTGCGTACTTGCATGTGGGCTCCTCGCCCTGAAGATATCTATTGTGTTGGCCTCTATTATTTAAACCAGGGAGCTGTTGAGGCTCTTTATAAACCTCAGTACCCTTTTTGGTTCCATGTTTCCTATATCTGCAGGACTTAAAAACGCCCCTTACATATGGATCGCTCTGCTCCTTGCCACAGCAGGGCATGCGCAGAGTATGTGTTCCATTGTCTCGACCTCTTCTCCGCAGAGTCGACAGGAGTCATAGTCGGAAAGTCACATTTTTTTAAAGATGGTATCCAGTTAGATAATCAGATCTTTAGATCTTCCTTGCTAACTCAAGTAACCTTTTTGTTTTACTACGAGCTGGGCTTATGAATCTTTTTGTCTGCCTCTGTTCTTTGGATTCCGTCCAGTATTCGGCAAGGTGGTATTCTTCCCTTTTCCTGAATTTTAAGTGTACGAAACTCAAAGGTAACCCGAAAAAGGAGCAGGCGTGACGCCTATCTTTGCAAATAAATTTATTTTTTTATTTTTCTGAAAATTTTAACAAATTATTTCGATTGACCGCCATTTTTTTCTAACAAAGACATCGCCTTTGAAGCCATTTGCAGTGGTAGCACATATCTGCAAGCATGACGGGGGCTTTTTAAAGAGCTAAAGGTTCGAATTTCCGAAAAATAGGGTGTAAACTTTGGAAGCTGTTGTGATTTGATCATAAATGTAAATGCTTGAACCAATTATTCCACTTCACTGTCTAGAATCCTTTAAATGGACCTTTGAGTAATTTTTTTTTTTTTTACTGACCAAACTTGCAAACAAAATTATTAAATGTGCGGTCTGACCAAATATCTCTTCTCTTCTCTACATCTCTATTTCTTCTCTTCTCTTCTCTACATATAATAAAACTGTAGAATAAAAAACAGAGAGCGTGCTTGTGACCATGACCACACGCCAGATGTGAAACTTCTCTCGCTTAATGTGGATGTCAAATTGAACTGTCTTGTATTCAGTTGAATTTCATTAAGAAACCAAATCTTTATAATATTATAATCTTAATACAGCGCAGTAGATAATTGTGTTCATTAATTTAAAAAGTTTTCAAACCGCAATCCAATCCAAAGTTTTCTTTTTGGAGAGTTTTTGTTAACATTTAGTTTTATCCTCAACTGATTCAGTAGTCTAGTGTCTAGCTTCTTCAGTTCCTCCAGCGTGCCCATACAAGTATTCACTTTGACAATTAAGTTGAAAAAATTAAAAAATATATCTTTCCATATAACCATGCAAACCCAAAAAATTTCATTGAAATCGGTTGAGTGGTAAAGAAGATCGAAAACAGCGCCGCCTATCGGGGCCAAAACTATTCTATCCATCAAGTTACACCCAACCATACCCACCCACAAAATTTCATTGAAATCGGTTGAGCGGCTAAAAATATCGACAACAGCGCCACCTATCGGGTCCAAAATGATCCTATTCATCAAGTTACAACCAACCATACCCACCCACAAAATTTCATTAAAATCGGTTGAGTGGTTAAGAAGATCGACTACAGCGCCACCTATCGGGTCCAAAACTATCCTATCCATACCCACCCACAAAATTTCATTGAAATCGGTTGAGTTGTTAAAAAGATCAACAACAGCGCCACCTATCGGGTCCAAAATGATCCTATTCATCAAGTTACAACCAACCATACCCACCCACAAAATTTCATTGAAATCGGTTGAGTGGTTAAGGAGTTTTAGGCGGCGGCATAGCGATGGCGACAGGCCAATTTCCGTCTCGCACTTCCGCTTGGTCATTTCCGCTTTCATGAATCGATTTTACTCCCAAGTCGCGCCATAAGATGTTTCACATCAAAAGTGCTGGACCACGCATCACGCAGAAACCACTGAACGGATTTTGATGAAACTTGACATAGTGATTGCTTATGTTCTGCGTCGGGACTTCGGATTGAAAAATAAAAAAAAAATTGTTGAATTTGGTAAATTTTCATATGTTTTGCACTTCAATGAGCAGTCGTCTCTTTTCAGCGTACACATTCAGTTTAAACACATTTTCATGTGTTGTTCATTGGGAAAAGTTTGGAAATGGGCTTGTGGGATTCGTGTGTCAAGTTATTTTATTCGTGTTGCTTCGTTTTTGAGGTGGGTAAGAGGGAAATAACAGAACTTTGCGTAAATCTTTTTTGTGTAGGCTTTTTAGTAGGAATTCAACTTATGTTTTTATTGTCTTTGTTTTTGCTTTCAAAAACGTCCAAGGGAAGGAACAAATTTATGATGAAAACACGTTTTGTCTTAAAAGTAACAGGCGGATGAAGCAAGGCGAGCACGGGTCAGCTAGTTTTTGAATAAAGCCACTGACAAAAATATCAAAAAACAAAAACAACTCAGCAAAATCACTCAAGCATCTTTCAAAATATTGCCAATTTATACTGCGTGAAACAAAGAAAAAAATGTTCATCGTTCTTCCGTTTATGCACAAAATTATCCCAAACACTGTGAGTGGCAACGGTCCCTTGGTCAAATTCAAATGTTGCCTCCATCTGATTGCATTCATATTAATTCCTCCAACTGCTTTCATAAACAACATGAATATTCGCCGCTTTGCCTCCAATAAATCATAATTTTCTAAATAATATGCCAGAAAATAAAAACTAATTGTAAAAATAACAATAACGTGCAGCGCCCTCAAATGGCTCCTCTGTGCATCGTTGATTACACATGCAAACTGCATTTCTCTCTTTCTAAGAGGGTATGGCGATGGTGGTGGTTGTGATGACGGTGCTAATGCACCATGAGTATCCATTAATCAAATAACAAAACAACACACAACATAGCGAGAGCTGGCACCATTCTCTAGACCAGAATGCCCACAATGTAATGCTAACTTAACCCACCCCACCCACCATTGCTGTACATGTAGAGATAATGTGCGCACTAGCTTCCTCCGGCTGGCTGATCTATCAACGAGACTTTCATATTTAATTTGTGAATCTAGTCAAGCCCTGCGAGATATAGGATGACATAACACAGAAACAAGGTTCTGCCGTCGTCGTTGTGGTCGTCCCGCATGCAGCATATCAATTGATTCAAGTCCGGTGATATTAAATTTGCTGCCTGCAGCTCTGGCGCATACTCTGGCAGGTTTCATCATAAAACGTCTCGGTCTCGGTTCGTCCGCTGTCGTCTAGTTGTCCGCCTTTTTGTGCGGCCCACTTAAAAACCGGGGGTGTCCCGGCTGCCAGGTCCAGTACACTTGAATGGACGGAAAAGATAAAAAAAACAACATGCAAGAACTTGTTGCTTCAATCGAATTCCCTGCACCGGCATTAAAATCAAATTGTCTCGGTGTTGTGACTGTAAGTGTTGCAAAGATGCGCTTTCGCCATACCGAGCGAGCTTTGAAATACTTGAAGGAACAGCGTGCTCTTTGAAGTTTCCCTCTTTGTTTTCATTGCCTCCGTGCCACTGAGTTTGCAAATTTAATTTACTCGGATGGCAGTTGATTGATGCGGACGGGAGGTGGATATTTCTGTTTGCTCTCTCTCTAATGAAATTGAAAATAAAATCGTTTGCTCTCCATCTCTCTCTGGTGTTTTCTGTGGAATGTCAAGACTTCACTGGTGTGGAATGATGTTTCCAAAGCAATTTCCCCAGTAATGGGCTTTGAGTTGGAAATATAATCAAATTGCTAACATTCATTGGTACAAATGAAAAAGGAAAAAAATGAATAACAGTTGTGTTGTAAAATGCGTGAACAAACGATGAATGGCAAGATTTGCAACAACCCGAATTAAGGCTAGCAACATGTCAACTCAAGTGCAACGAACTATTTAAGCAGCGACTTAGTGGTGGGCACACACCGACTAATCGTCAAGATTTTTCCGGAATGGTGAACTTTTGTGGGATATAGAACTAGGAACACACAACTGGTCTCTCTAAATCCCAGATTTGATGTTATTCAATATATGTATGAGGTGACATTAAAAGAAAAAGAACTGTTTCTCTGAGTCGGTGCAAAGGGGAGAGCATTTTTGACATAAAAAAAGTTCAAGAATGAAGTTCCTGCAGAAATGTTGCAAAAGCTCGCCCAATCGGTTCCAAACGAGTACAGATGTAAAGGGTGTTTTTTTTAGAGACATAGAACTTAAAGTTGACAACACTTTTTTAACTGGCGGCCATTTTGTCAGCTGTCAAGTGATTTATTTTAAGTTTGGTTGGCATTTCAACATGAATAGACTGACGAATGAAAAACGCTTCCAAAGTGTGCAAATTAATTTTGAAAATCATGGTTCTGTTTGAAATACGTATTGCGCACTATTCCACTTTACGGTCAACATAATCGTCCATCAGAGCAATTATTTCGATTAACTATGGAACGTTTTCGCACCACGTTTACTCTAAATGAAATACGCACCCAGAGAGACGTCGTTCAGTGCGTACAGAAGAAGTCATCGCTGCTGTAGAGCGTAGCGTAGGGGAAGACCCAAATCAGTATATCCAGTCAATGTTGACCGATATAGCGCATGGTTACTGACTTTTTCGTTCATCAATTGAACCATGATGTGCAGGAGCTGTAGTTTCAACAAGAAGCGCAACATGTCACACAGCTCGTGCCACAATTGATTTATCATGAAGGAAACGTTTGGTAACCGCAAGTTTGACGTTGCGGACCCGTGAATTGGCCTCCAAGATCGTACGATTTAACCCCGCTTGACTATTTTCTCTATTTTCTGTGGGGATATGTGAAGCCGCTAGTCTACGCCAATAAGCCCAAAACGATTGACCACTTGTTGGAAAACAGCCATCGAAAATTGAACCTTCAGATTAAACTACGTCCGAGCCGCCTAATTACCTCTTTCAATGCGTTGGTGGTCGTTGGCATGTTTGCATAGAAATTTGACTTCAAAGAACCCCAACAAAAAAAGTCCAATGGCGTTAAATCGCATAGATCTGGATGGCCAATTCTGATCGCAAAAACGGCCGACAGTTAATGGTTTTAAATCACTATGACGGCCTTAATTTGTACAAAAATTGCAGACTGTAGCTGACAATCCTTCATCATTTTTAAAATATTGCTTAACAATGAAAATGCGTTGTTCTGTCGTAAGCGCTCCATTTTTACTAATCCCGAACTGTCAGCTGTCACGTTGTAATTTTTTTTCGTTGGTTGGCATCACTGTACTATTAAATGGAGCAAAGTTAAAATAATGGGACACCCATTATTAATGTTCCCCTGTTTATTAAGTAAACAATTAAGAAATATATGTAACAGAGTTAAAAAGACAACTAGTAGGTAGTTCGAAAAAATGTAAGTCACGTCCTTATTTAGAACGTATGGAATACAAATACATATTTCCAACCAATCAACAAAATAAATGTTTAAAAGAAATTCCACCAATTTAAGTCGCATTGTTGTCATTTACAATAATCCGCATTATCTCCGAATTTACTCCGAAAACACTTTTGTATTCCCGGGTGTGCGTTCATTTGCCTAAGTAGGCATAAAATCTCTCAGTCACACTATACGCTTCAAAGACTCCTTCCAACAAGAAGAAGAAAAGGAAAGAACTGTCGCCCCTAGTATAAAGGACACCAATGCCGTCGCACAGTAATCCCACCTTTCAAGCCATTCACATAGAAAATTCGTCCATAACTATACAAGTGATCCTTGTGAGTGGTCCTGTAATTTCACCCCCATTTATTGACACAAAAAAAAACACAGTAAATACTGTAAACTTTTAAAAACGTATCCAATAACATGCCACGCGGGACTTATACTCGTATTCTTTAAACATTTATCAATGGAAGGGCACAAGGGAGGCTTATTCAAATTGCATTAACCTATGTAACTGATATACTCACAGCAAGGATCTCCCTGCACACAATCAACGTTTGATTGAAATAATTTCATTTTAATTAAATTTGTTCCTAACTCGATGAACTTGAATTGTAAAAAGTTTTCTCACTCACTTTGTTGTTTTGTTCGCTCAACAATACAGAATCCTTCGTCTTACCCCTTGATCCATCAATGATTGTCAAAAGTTTACCCAACGCGCAGAAAGCGCGCTTAACAATGATGAGGAATGATAATAATTTTTCTAAAGAATTTCCAATTCAATTCTAAGGACGATAAGAGGACTCAGCAGAGGAAACTGAAAGTGTTTGGCTTGAACTTTGCAATAAATCTGTTTCTGAAATTAAATTCGACAAGAGGATGGAATGGAAGTTTAGAAGGGGACAACTGCCTCCACTTTTGGCATTTGTCTCTTACGACAGAAAGGCGATGAAAGTTTTTATTTATGGTTAAGTTTAATTCAAGCAGTTAGCGCTGATTTATTAAAAGAAAAATATATATATTTAATTAGTGTATTTAGATTGCGTATTTAGATCTTAGGCGGCAGCATGTATTTGTTTGAGATGAACAAGTAGCACTTGGTTTGTCACGCGATATCGTGTGGAGTCTCAATTAGCAGGCGCGGATTATACGCTTGAGATTTTGCGATGGGGAACTGTTTCTCTTTTCGTTGTTTGCTTTGCTAAAGGAGCGCTTATTTGAGTGTTGAGTATCATGTTGACGTTTGTTTATTGTTTTTGTAATTACTTAAGTGTCACTTACTTGGGTGAGTGTAAACTGAAAGATGACACGAATCGGGAAGGATTTTCTCTGTCAAGGCTGTTGAAGTGAGATCCGATTTGTGCGGTTTTGTGGTTGTAATAGAAAGATTCATATTGTATTGACAGATTATTTGACAGCATTGTTTAACAAGTGAAACAAATTGAGGGAAACATGATTTCAAAGAACAAGAGAGAGTCGGGCGCCTTCGACTTTCTGGATGCGCAGTGCATATGACAAATCTCTTCATGGGAACTTAAAAAGGCTCCCTATTCCTTTTTAAGCAAACGTCAATTAAATCTTCATTTATTTAAATATTAAACTCCACCAAATAAATGTTCCTCAATTTTGCTCATTCATGATTAGAATATAAGAATTAATTTGAATGGGACAGAAAATGTTCTCCAGAATATAACTTTGATCTAAGTCAAAAATACAAATTATAGTTAACTGTTGCAACCTCTCATTTATATATAAATTAAAGAAAAAATATATGTCAACTTACCAGTACGCGATTTTCAGTTTTATCTCCCTTTGTTTCCAATTTTACCATATATTTCACTAAAATCTTTGTGTGTCGTCCCAAAATGGATTTGACACTTTCTGAAAATATAAAAACAAAGAAAAATATTTATATTAAAAAGAATGTATAGGTATTTATTGAAAAAATACTTCGTAACCATTTTTAGTGAGAGTTAAAAAATAAATAAGCCTCATATTCACTGCGGAGTGACAAATTCCTCAATCCATTTAAGTCTGACAAATGACAGCCATATGTCAAAACAAAATACGTTTTAAGAGCTAAACAACTGCATCAATGAAAGTAATTTGTAATAAAAAAAGCCGCCTGTTACCAGCCATAAAAACGTCGAAAAAGTTGCTTTCTATGCAGTACTATAATGTAGGCGATTGACAGCAAACTATCCATGAGTGGGCTATGACACGGAATATAAAAAAAAATTCATAATAAAAACAGACACGTTTATAATAGCTGAGATGATTTTGCCATTTGACGGGTGTAAATTTCAGTTTTCGCCCACTGGAATTGAATGCAATTTCATTCGGTTTACGGACACAGCCCAAGCGCTAATAATTTTCAACAGAATTATGCTAAATTTAATGATTATTGCGGTTGGAGTCAGAGATTGTTTTTTTTTTTATTTTATGAGAGTGTTTTCGATAAATTTCTGACAAATAAAAATGGCTGCTGCGGCATGAAACAAACATACCCTGGGAATTTTTCCAATGCTACCACTTGCTTTGATGGCTGTTGTTTTTCTAGGTTAATTTCCATTTGAAGGGACATTACTGTGACACTCCCGTGTCATTTGGTTTTATTGTTTCACGCACTTGACCGATTTTTCGGTATGAATTGTTTTTAAAATACGCAATAGGGTGCGTAATGGGCATTGGTTCATTTGACATATATATTTCTAAATGCGACAAGCAAAAACCACAAAAAATTAAGACTCACTGTTGAGAACAAACCGAACTACAACTGACAGATTTTGTTAACAATTTATAGAATCGTAATGCGTTCCGAAAACTAGCGAACGTGAATTTTGCTAAGTTTAAAAATTGTAACCAAACTAAGCAGTGCAAATATTTGCGTCAAAAGAACAAGAATTCATGCGAATCAAATGCCTAAAATTGGCATTCGAAGGCATTTTCTGGTTTTTGTCACAATAATCTGCGTTCCCTAGGTCCGCAATGAAAGAAATTTCTAGATCATATATGAAAGCAAATATTGGAAAATTATGACATTTCATGCAAATTTTTAAGCTGTCATATGTTGGTTGTAATTTGCATTGAAAGTTTTCCCGAGTTCAGTACACCGCTAGATGACTATTGACATGTAAATCTATGTTTATACAAGTTTACTTCTTAATGTTGAGCTCTTACAATAAGAATTGTTGAAGCAAAACTTCTTCTGGCTCATTGGGCTGTAATTTCGAGCACTGATGAAACGAAAAAGCGACAGGGAAGGGGTAGAGCGCATGGTAAAGCAACTCGAATAGTTTAGGTTGTTAAAATTTCTTATTAAAACTTCAAATAAAATCAACTTAACAAATGTTTGAATAATAAACGTTTTCGTTTTTTCAAAATGGCGCATGTCGTATTGAAGTTCGGTACCTCTTTGAAAGGAAATAAATAAATAGTTCTGAATAACGTTACCAAAATATGTAAAATTTTTTCCAAAGGAACTCAATTTGATTGTGTAAAAAAAAAAACGATCATTAAAACAAAACGAAAACAAAATAAATGTCAAACGTCAAAACAATTTCAAAAAGATGAATTGCCAATGCAAACTTTTATTTAAGGATAAAACGTCGAAGGTTAAAGTGCAGAACCTCGTCCGTCGTAAAATTTAACAAAAATATTAAAAATCAGAGCCATCTATCGGCATTTTCCTGGTAACAATGTTGTTCTGAATATTTAACAGGAAAGGCATACAAAATTTGGCAGTACCTCGTACATTTTCTACTGTCAAACTAAATATTGATTGTGATCACGTCGGTTTATGTTTCTTGTGTTTTAAAGTGAAGGCTGTTTGTTTTTAAATAAAAAGTTAAAATTGATGAGATTTAGTATTGTATTGTAAGTATTGTTAAATATTAATGCAATACCTCTTAAGAGTGCCCCTAAACTTAAAACGACGTATTATTTTAACACACATTTTAAGAAATATAATAAATTGATTAATAAATAGCGCAAATCAATTTCATTCTTATATTTTTTCATATTTAAATTATTTTTAATTAATTGATTTTAAAGGTTTTTTGATTTCTAAAGAATATGCAAGAACGACCTACAAGGTTCTACACTTCAACAGTCGACATGTACAATTTTAACGAAAAATCTTACGAAATGCTGCCAAAGACATTCAAAATGAATGGAACAAAGAACTGCTTTTTGCTTTTGTTTAAACAGTCTTTTCAGTAAATTCATTAAAAAAAAATCTGTCATCGCTTTGAAAAGGTAGTGCGCGAAATTGCTCAACATAATATATTTACTTTTTTAGAACAAACAGTCGTTCAAAATTTTGTTATTGGCTTTTTTCACTGACTCTAAACTCCAGAGAAATGAACATATGAGAAAAGTCGACGATTTTGCGTCCAATGAGTAAAAATCCTGCCTGAAACTGCTTCACTTCTAGTTTCATTAGGATGTTCTGAACTTTTTAGTACACTGTTTTCGGCCACTTTAGGTACTTCTGAGGTGGAGTAGACTCTTAAAGTATCAAAATCAGCTGTTACACTCTGCAAATTCAGTTTGCCTTTTGTAATTGCAAACAACTTTTAGCAATGTTTCTTCTGTTCTTCTGTTGTTTTTCAAATTTGTGATTGAAAAGACAGGTCTAACTGAATGAAATTTATGCCACAAGGTCAAAATAAAAAATTTATGCGGAATATGAACCATTTTGCGAATCCAAATGCATCAACTAACCTTTCCTATGGATTTGTGATCATAACAGTCATCATAAATTAGAAAACAAAAATGCCATCACAGCTGGAAATGTCAAATTAGATCGTACTAGCGCCTTGTCTGCACAACCTGTATATGCATCATTAAAACACGCACCTCTGAATAATTTATCTTTTAAAAACTAGACCGACAATCGTCAGGTTTATATTAATGATTTCCTGTTTTCGAACCAGCGGAAGAGCAATCATTTTACTGAATCGCAGAACGACAAAAGAAAGCCATAGTGATAAACTGCGTATGGAGACAGGTAGTGCGGTTGGGTTTCCTCTCTCGCACAACAATATCGTGTGTACGTTCAATTCCACCTCTCGTTATATACACCTTCGTTTTGTCCATCATAAGGTCAGTCAAACGAAGCCATAACCCAACCACTGGTTAGACGAATCACGCAGCATTGAACTTGAGAGCTATCGTCGTCCGCCATTCATATTTACCATTGCTTTGTCGATTCCTATTTCCGTTTCCCGTTCCTGTATAATAACAGAGCAGAGAGTGTGTCATGTGGCTGGCTGTCTATTCGTCTGTCTGGGCCCCAAAATAATTGCCTGTCATTAAATATTAGCTGACGCACGCGATGTACTGTCTACTGTCATCAGTGACGTCGTTTTTTATCCATAACCAGTTTAATTCCGTGCAAGTTCAAGTGACGCTAATCAAGGGTTTTCATAGCTTCATTCCGATGGCTGTATTGCGAGATTGTGTATCGCGATGGAACGCACTTGAAAATGATTTGTATATGTAAACATTCCACACGATTCGTTCTCGTCTTCCACAAAATCCACTGTATTGAGGAGGCCGCATAAGTATCGATTCTATTTTTAGGCCAACATTTAGCCCAGATTATTTGCAGTACACCTTCCCCCCGTGCCGTCATCATCTTCGGCCTTCGGTTTGAGTTAATAAATCTGAAGAGTAAGTGCTGCGCTTACTTGGATTTATATGGTTAGAGGACTAGAACTAGGAAGGAGTACCTATACAAACACGACCGACTATACGAGTGGTTTTTAGTATATGCAGAGCAAGAGCGGGGGGAATTTGTTTTTATGGCGGTAATGGCTCGTTGCCACATTTTATGCCGGTCAGTGGATTTCCGAGAGAAAACGTATTATTCGTGCTCTTGCTTTCAATCGCAAATCGATCATTTAAGTGTGTTTCTAGTGCTTACTTTGTAGTGCTGCGCTTGAATGGATTTCGTTTTTGTTTACCACCAATCGGATGGATAGGTAAAGAACTCATTTCCATTCACTGTATGCGGGCATCTATGAGCACCACAATTCTCGGTGTGTTTGTGATGGTATTAAAGTGTTACGTAACGTAAAACATTGGACTTGAAATGAATAGAGAGAACTCAAGGGAGGCCTCCCGGCAGGTATAGGTATGTGGATCTCGCTTTAGTATTCTTCTGATATCCCCTGGGGATTTGTTTATTCTAATTCGTTGTTACTCACACAGGGACCGGTGAGATGGTAGGTAATTGGGGCCCGTCTGTTGGGCATTATAAAAGTCGGAGCAGCACGTGGAGTTTGTCTTAACTGACAGTTGTTAATGGGAGTGTCATACGAACTACAAAAAGATGGTCTTGGTCTTTCAATATGGGCTTTCGAACTTTGACAGTTGATATTTTTGAAGCTACATCCGTCAAATTAGCTTTAATTTATTTAATCTGTTTTGCCAAATCACCATGAACGGACATTGCGTTCAACAATTCGTGCAAATTATAAAATTGTTGCATCAAAAGCAGTTGGAAACTGACTTTAATTTCTATCGAAAAATCATCTGCATCAATGAGGCCCATTTTTGGATGAATGGTTAGGTCAACAAACAAAATTCTCAAATTTCTGACGATACCAATACCAATCCACATAAGATTCCAATGCATCCCGAAAAAGTCAGTGTTTGGTTGGGCTGGCGACTTTATCAGTCCATATTTTTATGAGAACGACGTTGGCCAGGGCATCACCGTCTATAGGTCGATGATAACCAACTTCTTTTCGCCTGAATTGGATGATAAAAAATCCGCCATTTTGAATTTAAAAACTGCCATACTGGATAAGGTAATCGTTAGCCAAAGTTCTTACCAATGGTTAATACAAGCCCACTTTATTCGGATTTAACCTAAATGAAGAATTTTCCAATTTTCGATTTTCACTGGTTTCCTGGTGGTGAGTGCATCATAACACTTGATTTTCGCTGTCAAAAAAGCAGTTTCAATAACAACACTGAAAATATCAACTTATTCAGCGGTAGCCATAGTTTCCGTTCACTTTTTAAGTATTTATCATGAAATGAGGAGAATGAAAATTATATCATTTGAAAGGTACTGTGCCATAGATGTGCAGAAACAAAGTCGTAGGTATATGTCGCCATTAAGACTGGTAAAAAGGAATTAAGAATTTCCCCATACAAAATGCTTAGGAGTTAATCGAAAGCATTTTGTTGCCATTCAATTTGTCGCCGTCATGTTTCCATAGTAACGTATTTAATCATCTTAGATTAGAACCTGTTGGAGAGTCTCTTTAACCCAGAAAGGTACCCCTAAAATTTAATTACCCCTAAAAGTAAGCAATCATAAAATCTTATTTCAGGGACATTGCAGAGTTATCTGCGAGGTGTTACTATGGAAACGAACATTCATGTTTTGCCCTTTTCCATTCTTTTTTTATAGCGGAAAGGTATATGAATTAAGATTCAGACATTCATTTTCAAAACACATACTATGCTTGGAATTAATAATAAACTATACTATACTAATAATAATAAACAACAAAACTAATTCACCATCAAAGTGATTGTTTATAAGAATCTTCTGTGTCTACTCACATTTTTAAACAATGATTTAAAAGATGCATTTCCAACCAAGGAGTTTGTGTGCAAATTGTTTGTTTTTTTCTCAGCAATAATTCATGGAAATTTTTATAGAATTTCCCGAGCTGCTTTGTAATTAGCAAGAATCCATTGCCATAGTTAACATTTATGTTCTCTTCAGATTATAGGAATTGGGTCTACAACAGACGCGTTTAGTGTCCTTATAAGCGTCTTCAACAAAACTTGCTGATAAAAATAATTGCCGTAGGATAAAAAGCTCATTAAGGCCTTGTGCTTAATAGTTATTCCCTTATAACTTTTTATGTAACTCTATCGTGGTGAGTAAGATGACAGCAATTTTTTTCTCCCAAAGATGGGAGATAACAAATTATCCTTACGGTTAACTCCTTAAAATTTTTCTTATGCTTGTTTATTCTTATGCTTGTATAAACAACACAAAATTTCAACTAAACAAATTCGCGCGTTCATTTTTAATCAAAGTTTTACTTTAAATTTTGTAAAATAAAAATTGTAACGAAAATTCCCGCAAAACTATAGAAAAAAACGTCAATAATAACAATTCCAAGAAGTGGGTGGCAAAATAAGCATTTTTCTTTAAAGAGTTGCCAAACTATATTTGAAAAAGTTGGGACAAACAAAAATAAAAAAAAGAGTGATGCCAAGTATCTAGTTAAATTAAAAAATGTACTAACGTAGCTTTCGTTTTTTGTTTTTTTTACTCTTTTTTTTAATAATAATACTAATAGTCGCATTTTCTGTCCACATACATAGATGGACATGTGTCAATACAATTTAGCCAAATCAAATTAGCAATAAAGACAAAAAAGTATTAAGCACTCTTTTAAAATTGATTAATATCGCTGCAGAGTTTTTATTGGTCATATCAAATGTATTCAAAATTCGAAAGTACATAAATATTTTATGAGCACAACTTTCTGTGCCTTAAACAAAAAACCTGGGACATCACCAACATGCTGTAAACACGGTTCTAATTCAATTTCTCACATAATGTATTTAGCAGATATAAAAAATATAAAATAAAAGGTTGGCCCAGTTTATGTCATATTTTTGTACAGCTGCTATTCAGAGCACTGACGTTTTTCGATATGTAACTGTATGAAATATTTCCTCCCTGCCGCTAAATTAAAATAATTGGGTGGGGACAAAAAATTGTCCTGACACATTTGTGACATTTTAATTGCAGCCTACATGGCACCATTTTTTTTCTCCATAAATATATTTGTATGTTTGTTCGCCTTCACTATCTGTCAAAATAATTACGACTATGCTACCTTCAGCGATTTTCTTCTTTTTTAATAATCACATCCTCTTTAGTTGGAAACCTCTCTCAATCTCTCTACCATTTATCAAAGGCTTTTCCTTTTTTCTCCCATAATCTTAGGATTTCCTCTACTTCTGTGCGTTTTTTTTTGCGCCCACTTTTCCTTCCTCAAAAGATGTCACTGTCGTCGTTGGCGTTGTGCTATACACTGTTGCGAACTTACGATGGTGTCCCAATTCGGTGTGCCTACGAATTCGCAAGTGCAATTGATGTTCTACTACAACGACGGCGACACATGGTGTGCTGACACAATTTCTCCTATACGGTTTCTCTCCTTGTTACTCTACTATTTTTCAGCAGAACCACTATATATGTTTCTCTGTGTGTTTTTAATGCACCTACTCTCTCAACCAGCACCCAGAGTTTAATTCAACTAGATGACAACTGGCATAGAGAAGAAGCGAAAAAAAAACACATTTTCTATCTCTTCTGCTGTGGTCACCATTATTTTTTTTATGGTGAACGGTATGTGGTTTCCAGCACTTGTCCATCATTATGTGACATGGTATCTTGGGGCTTGCACAACACCCCCATATACAGATACAAAAAAAAAATGCGCTCTAAGCTATAAGAAAGAGTGCTTTGAATTACTTAAAGAGGGCGCGCGCGTTACGGTTGTGCATTTTTCGTTTTGTATTCTGACCCAAGAAGGGGATTGCAGATGCAATTTAGTTGCTTTTTTTCTCTGCAGTATAATTACAACACTTGCCACCGCAAAGATTAAGTCTAAGCAAAACAACTGTTTTGACAGCTTTTATGTTTGTTGGGGAACTATGACTGAGGACGGAGTCATAAACTATTACTTTGTCGGCATCAATTATATACAAACGGGTTGCGCAAGTTAGCGTCAAAGGAGATATGCATGAAAAAAAAACGTTTATTGTTTGTTTGTCCCTTGGGTGTTGCTTCCTTTGAAATGATTTGCTTTGCAAATTGTGCCCCAGATGAAGACAGCTGCATATCTGTCAAACGAAAACGTCTTTTACTTTTATTTATATTGCAAACAAATGGATACGAATCGCCTCATCCGTGAACGAGCAATATGTGATGGAATTCAGTTTCTGTTCGGCAAGCATTTTAATCGACGGAATTGTGTTGTGGCACCGTAAAGCTCAGTCAGGGAAGAGTCAAAACCACGACAATCGAAGAATGAACTTACGAGAAAACAAAAGTGCAGTTGAAACACAAAACTTGATAAACCTCAGAGGCAGACGTTTGAACTACAAAATATTTAAACAAAAAAAGTGCCTAATATCAGACAAAAAAAAATGGAGGTCGGTTTTAGGGCACGTACACGATTTACGAATGTTCTCATCTGGTATGCCAAGCGAATTAATTGTTTAAGCGATCTCAGCATAATTTCTACAAAATCGACCTCAAATTTCAAAAACCCGCTCTCCATACGTTCGAAATAAGAACCTGTCACTTTTTCGTTTCATTGTACAGTTGAGGTCGCTTATAACGATGGTGAAGGGACTGATGAAATAAGGTCGTTACTGCCGACTGCGTTCCACAAATATTCAGGAATAAATTAGACAAAATCACATAAAATGTTAAGTTTTTTGTTAAAGCCGCGTAAACTACAGCTAATAAGCTGCAATAATATTTTAGAGAAACATTTTTTTTTATTTTCTCCCATTCCGTTGTTATAACCGACGACAAGGACCGATTTTTTCCGAAAAATTGGTCGTTAAAAAGTGTGATGGCGAATGATAATTTACTTTTACAAAATTTACATTATATATACAAAAACAGTATGACATTTAATGCAAAATTTCGACAACATTTAACATTTGACTTATAGAGACCTGATTAAAAAAAATTGACGGCGTTTACATCTACAATTAAAACATTAAGTGAATTTAAATACTTAAATATTATGTATAATACATTTTATATTTCATAAACGAATTCTGAACACGACGGTTGAATAGCTTAAAATATAATTAAACAACCAAATGAAATGAAAATGGACGTTATAAGCAACTGGTCGTTATAAGTGACTTCAACTGTAGTTTGAAAGTATGTACAGCACTAAAATGTTTTACTTAAAAAAATATATATTTGCCGCTGTTAAATTGTTGGTTAAAATGTGTGACACTAGCAAAAAACAACAAAAAAGAAGACTATTTTATCTTGACGAAGTTGACAGCTGTCATCAAGACAGTTAATATCGTATTTAAAGTGTTCACTGTTTTATAAAAAAAATTCCCCTCAAAATCGGTGTCAAATAAAACTGAAACTACGTGACAGGTTGTTTTAATGTCAACCTAATCCAACTAATTCAGCTAATAACAATCATTAACGGTTACGTGTTTATAATACCACCAACAAAATTGCATAATCTCGCTTAATTAAATCGTGTTTGATGCAATAAAATATCTGCCGTTCAATATGCAAATAATATTACTCTCCATGCCCTCCCTGTTCATCTCATATAGAAAAATAACAAATAACACTAAAGCATTTAAAGTACCTATTTATGCTATGAGGTCACACACACACTCGTTTCGTTTTGTTTGTTTGGTTTCTCTTCTAATGAAACGAAAAGATTTTGTTTGTATATATCCTCCCATCTTTCACTGTCGCGTTCTGGACTGTGTCATGTGTCATCAGATCGCACACTACAAATTGTGTTGCTGTGGTCAGTTGTGCAATTGAGGTCACTAATTTTGTTGTTGTTCATTGTCTGTTTATTTCGTTGCTCGATTACGTGCAATCAATAGATATGTCGGATAAAACCGCTGGAAAAAGGGCGAAACTATAGTTGCCGCATCAGTCAACAAACAAATGCGAAAAAACGCTCACTCAATTGTATCTCTGACCGTGCGTGTATCCGCAAGACGCGCGCACAGAAGTGGGTTAAGTCGTTGAGAATATATATATATATATACCCAAGCGCAATTTGTTTTTGTGATTTTTTTAGTCGCAAAGATTCGATTCTGTGTGCTAGTTTTTAGAATGTGTCAATAAATCTAAGGAGAATCTGTGCCAACATATGATTAAGAAGTTTTGCTTTTGTTTATTGACTCTCTTTTTTATTCCTCAGAAGATATATGTGTGTATATGTATTTATAAAATGAAATCCAAGTGAAAATTCAGATATTCAAGGGCTTTGTAGTCAAATTTGCATTTAAATGGGCGATGGAAGAGATTGGCGGTTTAAAAAGTGTAAATGTTTTCTTTTTGGGGCAGAAATTTTACATTAACTGAATTAGATCTCATATTCAGTTCGAAGACATATTTAATCAAAGGAGACTTTCTTTTTTAAGTATACATACATTCAGAGGAACAAAACTTGGTTCAAGAAATTCGCACTTAACTTTGGGTCGACTTGTGTCGAAACTAGTTCTAAAACGAGCTCTGACACTTGAACTAGACAAACTTCTTAATTCAAAAATGCAATCCAAACTTATTCAATATCAATCTTGTTGAGCTTGTGCAGTTTACAAACAAACCTGATCAAAAATGCCTTTTAACAAGTGAACTATTCATAGAGCTGTCATTTTTAAGTGCATTTTGGGTTGTGTTTGAAAGTTATAAAATCTGAGTTTAAATGCATATATAGCTGTGCTGCTCCGTATTGATGATTTCATTAAAATTTGCAATTCGATTGCCAATCTTTCAAGCCGCTTCACAGCGCACAGGCGGTTGCTCTGAATGAACTAAATGAACTAACCCGTTCCGGCAAGATGATTTCAACAAAATTGAGAGTTCCCTTAATTTCTTGCTTACTTACAGTCTGGGGTGGACCGGGGCCTCAACAAATACGCCCCTCCAGGTTGTTAGCCAACTGCCTCCAGTTGCCCCTCCATGTTGCAATCGAAGAATTTTCTGACCAAATCAATGTCGCTCTTGAATCTGCTCCTTCAAAGCCCGTCAACGCAAACGGGATCGAAAGTCACTCCAAGAACTTTGCGTTTGAAGTGATCAAAGGTCCATGATTCCAGGACTGGGATGATGAGGGTCTTATATATAGAGTCTCCTCAGTGTTTCTCGACAAGGGCCGAAGTAACAGCGGTTGGCAAGTGTTATTCTTTGCTTGATTTCTGATGTCATGTCATCTCCACAGTTTACAGCGAAGCTGAGGTAGAGACAAAGGCTCTAATCACCTCAAAGTTATGGCTGTCTTTCGTGACGTTCTGTCCGATTCGTCGATATTATGTGCAGTGTTGCCACTTCAGAATAAGAGACGCGCAGTAGATCATTTAAAAAAAATGCAGTGATTGGATCATTCCGCAGTAGATATTTTTTTTATTAAACAAAAATCAATTGCTTAAAACTGTATCAACGAATGTATTTTTGAACGAGTATGTAATAAAACTTAATCTTAAAAGTCTTTAATTAAATAAAAGTAAAATTTTCAGGAGAGTTTGAAGGTGTCCAGCAACCGTTGCTGACATTATTCGTTTCAATCAAGCATCATAATATTTAGAATTTTAGATACTAATGTCAGTTATTTCTATTTATGGTTTTTGTATGAGGTTTATCAAACAAAAAAGTGCAATAGATTGCATTTAGTGGCAGCAGATTTATTTTTTGCGAAAAGTGTAGTCGATCTACTGCTATTGCAGCACAGTGTCAATGCTGATTGTGTGTCCCTTGTTGTTGATATCAAATAATTTGTTTTGTCCTCATTCACCACGAAGTTAATTTTTTCCGTTTCTGTACTGATACTTGCAAAAACACCACTGACAGTTCTTTGTATTCTGCCAATATTGTCGATGTTGGCAGCGTATGCGCAAATAATTTGACAAATTTTTGTGCCCCTGTTGATGGCTAGCGAATTTCACACAATTTGGTGTTGAAAAAGTCACATGACATTTCATCGCCTCCTCGAATTCCTTTTTTGACATCAAGGGTCTCGGTGAGCTTGATTTCAACCTTTATGGAGCAGCGGACGCTCTCCGTCGTCATTCTGCACAATCTGGCATGTTGGATAGGGATGCCAAAACTATAGACATGGCTCTGTATAGCTCGTCTATAAATGCGCCCTTACCATCGGTTAAAAGATGCTGAGTATCGATATGGATTTCTTTTTCCAGGATCTGTCGTAGCGCACCCTCAACAAGCCATATTCTGGTGGAAAAAACTACCAATGGCATTTAAACAACATTTTCGAAGGATCTGAGGGGTTTTTGATCATCGCCAGTGCTTCTATTTGTTAAAAATATGACCTCATATAGCGCAGCGAGTCTGGTAAACGTGAGGAATCATTTTAATTTTCAAAAAATCAATCTCACAACCTTTGGTACAAAATTTCGTCACATTTGAGTGAATGATCTGAGAAGTGCAAAACAAAACTAAAACCCTTCGCTCAGTTTTACAACATACTAACCACACTAAGCCGGGTAGGTCACTAAGGAGACTTAGCAGAATTTTTGATCTAAAATGAAGGTCAGGGTGGGTTCAACATCCTGTCATCGAATGCTCAGAACCCTGTGCTAATCGGACAACCAATTAAAGCTTAAAGTCCTAAGCACTTTCAATCCACAGAATCGTACGTAGGTACAGAGTACTCTCGCCCTTAATCCTTGAATAGAAATGTGACAGGATAGGGCAAAAAACTCACCCACCATCGTGTAATCTCCACTCATGTGAAGTAATAATCCTCGATATGTCATTTACTCAACGAGAACCATAGAATACTTCTGCAAGAGGAGTAAAATGTCGAAATCAGCATTTCGCAGAACTCTAGCTGTGTACACATATATATGGATAAACACACACCAGTCCCCGCAGTTCTGTGTGCACACTCTATTTATGTGGGAAAACTGGTCTGCGAGAATCTGTGTCATTGGACGGACAGTGTCAAAGTTGGGTTTCTTCCCCCACTCATCATTTAGATGAATTTAGTATTTTCCATTTGTGTATTGTATTTCTCCAGCCACAGCAACTGTATATACTGCGATGTTTTTAGGTTCCTTACATGACCCCGTAAGTGACAGTAGGATGATACCCTCTAGCTATACACGCATTACCGCCCGACCAGAATTAGGATTACAAAACTTTCGTGGTTTTTCAGTATATACTTCTCTGACGGAATTCCCGTCATGTCAGACCGAGAATTATGGCAGAGGTTTACTGTTATTATTACAGCAACTTTGGTCCCGTGTTGGGATGCAAATAGTATCAGATTAGATGAATGGCTGTTTAGATTCATTTCGCATGACAACTTTTGGCATGAACAAGACGTCAGTATTCATTGAAAATATTCGCCTTTGTGTTTGTTATGCATCAAATTATAGAAAAATCGGGTCGACATTGTTGCTGACAGTTGAGTTATATTTTTTTTTTATCTCGAAACTCTCAGGTTTGTCAAAGGGATAATGGGAATGACAGCTTCGCACAGGATATCCATTGGACAAGCATTTTTGTTATCATTTTTTTTCTAAAACAGTACAATGGGGAATAGGTTATTCAACTTGTTGTGTTGTTGTCAGTGGCGGAGAAAGTTTTTATGTCGTAGACGGAAAGACAGACTGAACTATTTTATATTGATTAAAATGTTGTCGCTTTTGGATAGTTTGAAAAGTCAATCTTTTAATGGATTTTATTGCGATAGACGATGTTGCTTAAAGTTAATAAGCGTTTGTTTTATGCTTTAGCAATGTGACAAGTGCTGAGTAACGTATACCTACTTGTTCCCATGAATGCGATGGGTATGGGTCTATTACTCCTTTAAGAGGTTGTTAAAAAGACACAATAGGAATTTGCTATAAAAAAAGTATATTTTGATTTTTTTGCGTAGTTTTCTTTACTTTTCCTTAGTTTTTGGTTTTTTTTTTCAAGTTTTTTTTTAAAACATGTATAGTAAAAATGCACCCCTAATAAAAACTCCTGTCGATGTGTTTAGTCTGTTTAACACATCTTGGGATGTTAAAGCTGTGTGTTTATCTGTTACATTTTTAAGAATTTCACCACTCAGCCATTTCAATCGTAGGAAATTCAGAAAAAAAAAAATTCAATAAAAATAGGTCCCTTCCGTTCGACCTCTGCCAACAGCCTTTGTAAAACCTTTTAAAACGTGAGGTCTGGAGATAGATCTTGCCGCATGCCGGTCGTACGAAAAGTTATTTTGCTGCATACTTTAAGGCATATGCTACACCACTGGAACCGCCTGATATAAGTGAATTTGTGAAAATTTCAAGTGGAAATGTTGTCTGGAATCTAGAAAAGACGGGAGGGTTGTATAAAATCAACTGTCTGCTGACTTTACTTGGATTAATTTCCAAACTTAGTGCATTAACAAATGAACTGAGTTTGGTTAAGTTAGAGATTCGGGAGTTGAAATGTAATTCCTCGCAAAAAAACTGTGCTTCGGATTTGCCGCCGGATAAAAGTTGTTCTACTGAAACGGGTGTTTCTTTTAATGACATACCCGTTTGCAGTAATTCACAGCCGCCGTCTGTGGAAACGGAAAATGCCTCCGAAGGCTCCGCATTATTGAGCAAAGTATCGCAAAAAAAAACCGCGTAAAAAGAATAAACGCCCGAAAAAAATAAAACCTTCCATTGGTTCGGTTAATACCGCGTTTGATTTAGTTGCGACTCCTCCAATGGAGCTACATGCTGCCGGTTTTCATGTGGATACTAGTGAAAGTGCACTGCGGAATTATATTTCGAATAAATTGGCCATATCGAGTGACCAAATAGTTTGTTATAAACTGGTTAAGTCGACCGCTGATTTAACCAAGTTACGTTTTATAAATTTCAAAATTAAATTACCGGACGAATTCATCGCCAGCGCATTAGATTCTTCCTTTTGGCCGTCGGGTATTCGCGTTAAGAAATTTTTGACAAAAAACGGAGTTGTCTTGCCCCTTGCGGAAGCCAAAACATAAACAGTGATTCTCTGCGGCGGCGGGACACGTCCGTTGTCAATCATTTTTCGTATTCCGTTTATTATCAGAATATTGGTGGTATGAGAACAAAAACAAAAGAGCTTTTTGTTGCGCTCTCTGACCATCAATATGATATTATTGTCTTAACGGAGACATGGCTGCACCCACATATTTTTTCGGCTGAGATCTTCGATGCTTCGTATGTGGTTTACCGAAATGATCGCTGCCGAACAAGCAGCGAGAGAGGTGGGGGAGTTTTAATAGCTGTGTCATCTCTTTTTCAAAGTAGGCAGATTACGTTGGGGCATCGGTCGGTAGATGTTGATCAGATGTGTGTGTGTATTGATTTACATAACATGTGTTATCAGTTGTATGTTTGCGTCTCCTATGTTCCTCCTGGTAGTGCTTTTAGTGTGTATGAAAAACACATTGAAGGCATTGCTCGTGTTGTCAGTGGTCTTGGAGCTACTCAAATACCTTGTGTATTGGGTGACTTTAATATTGGTGATGTCACATGGAGAAATGTAGATGGTGATGCGAATTTAATACCTTTTAACGTAAAACATGATTATGAACAAATAGTCATTGATGGTCTTCTTTCTTTGGATTTATTTCAAATAAATTTTATTCGTAATTCTCTTAATAGAATTTTAGATTTAATTTTTATTAATAATGAAATTAATTATAATATTTCAGAGGCTGTGGATGTTATTGATTCCAATAAAATCCATCATAAAGCCTTACTTTTAGAGCTTAATTTTCGTAGTTTTTCTGGTGAACGTTGTAGTAATGATACCGCGTTATCTTATAACTTCGCAAAAACCAATTTCAGTGCACTGCAGGGATATTTAAATGATTTTGATTGGGTTGAAATGCTAAAATCCCCCGATCTCAAAGGTAATTATGATATATTTTTGGATAAATTAAATTCTGGTTTTGATTTATTCGTACCAAAGACGCGTCATAATAATAAGTTTAAAATTCCTTGGTCCAATAAAAGATTGGTTAATTTACGTAATGTAAAAAGGAAAGCTCATTCGCGTTATTTATCTCATAAAACAAATTCTAATCGTGAACTTTTTTTGAGATTCAGGAAAGAATATGAGTTTTTAAATCGATTTTTATATAATCAATATATTTTGTCTGTTGAGTCATCGGTAAAGCGCAATAGTAAATCGTTTTGGAATTATATTAATTCGAAAAGAAATACCACAGGCTTGCCTAAGGTAATGGAATTTGAAAATGTAAGTTCAACAGACTTAAAAAGCACTTGCGACTTGTTTGCTAACTTTTTTGAGTCAGTGTACAATGAGTGTCAATTGCAATTAAGAGATAATCATTACGATATGATCTCTGATGCTTTGGATATCGGTGTCCTACAGTTTTCGGATGAAGATGTAATAAACGCGCTCGATAAACTTAATTTTAATAGCAACCCAGGCCCAGATGGGATTCCAGCGGTAATATTAAAGAAATGTTTGTCTTCCGTTTTTCTTCCTCTTAAAATAATTTTTAACCAGTCTCTTGTTTCTGGTGATTTTCTTAATGAATGGAAATATTCTTTTATAATTCCAATTTTTAAAACCGGTTTAAGGCAAAAGGTGGAGAACTATAGGCCTATATCTAAGCTTTCGGCAATACCTAAATTATTTGAAAGTATTGTTAAAGACAAACTCTATTTCGCGGTAAAAGAAATTATTTCTAGTAGTCAACATGGCTTTGTTCGTGGTAGATCTTGTACTACTAACTTAGCTTTGTTGACGAATTACATTTTTAATAGTTTTGAGAAACGTGTACAGGTCGATGTACTCTACACTGACTTCACAAAAGCCTTTGATAGAGTGCATCACACCTTACTTTTGGCTAAGCTAAAATCGTTGGGTTTTCATTCCTCAATGCTAAAATGGTTCGTTAATTACCTAACCCATAGAAGGCAAATGGTAAAGGTCGATAATTTTACTTCTCGTGTAATTGAAGTTACGTCGGGCGTTCCACAAGGTAGTCATCTGGGCCCGCTGCTTTTTATTTTATTTATTAACGATGTCCACGAAATATTTAAATTCTGTAAAGTTTTGTCATTCGCTGATGATTTGAAGTTGTTTTCTCGGGTTAATAATACTTCTGATTGTATTCGCTTTCAATCAGATATTAATAAGTTATCGGAATGGTGTAATCGTAATGCTCTAGAACTTAATGTTTCTAAATGCAAGGTGTTTACGGCCTACCGTATTGCTGCACCCCTTTTTCATAATTATTTTATAAATGATCTTAGACTTCAGCGTCATGATGAGGTAAAAGATCTTGGTGTCATATTTGACAATAAATTAAATTTTAATTTGCATTACGATTACGCCATTGCTAAGTCTAACTCGTTGTTGGGCTTTCTTATGCGTAATTGTAACGACTTTAGTAATGTACATAGCCTTAAGGTTATCTACTGCTCTTTAGTCAGGCCATACTTAGAATATTCATCAATTATTTGGGATTCACCATATGTCTTACACAAACTTAGACTCGAAAGAGTCCAGAAGAAATTCACGAGATACGCGGTTCGTAAATTATATGTGTTTGATGAGCTTCCTAATTATGACAGCAGATGCACTTTAGTCGGCTTGCAAACCCTCAGTTTCAGACGCACTGTAACTTCTGTCATGTTTGTTCGCGATATTATTAATTATCACATTAAGTCACCAGAATTGCTTTATCTTTTAAATATATATGCTCCCCAGAGGTCTCTGCGGGTTAGAAGCTTATTTTATACAGAAAGGCACACAACCAATTATGGTATCAACGAGCCTATTACAAGGTGCATAAGCACATTCAATGATATCTGCAATGAAATTGATTTTTGCTTATCCAGATTAGATTTTAAAAATTGCGTTTTTTCATTGGGTTTTGATTAAGTTAATTTAATATTTGAAGTAGTCTATAAGATTGAAGATCGGTAGATGACGCTAAGTCGCGCAACAAACAACAGTTGTGTAAAGCGTTACTGAGAGGTCACACTAAGAGAACGTAGTGTTTTGTGTGTCCTCGATGATGGTAAAAAAAAAAAAAAACAAAAAAAAACTTTAAGACCGAAATTCTAGTCGACAAACTCCAAGATATAGTACAGACATGTTTATTGCTTAAGCAGCAAATGTGTTATAACTCATAAATATTTGGCTGCTAAATGAGCCATACAGGGTGGGCCAAATTCTTTTTTTAAATGCAATTATTTATTTATTTATTTATTATTTTAACTACTATACGTAATGTCACAGTTAATCAATAATGAACAGATTTAAAAAAGCTTATTATTATAACATACAATTTTACATTTCTTCCAATATTTTTTTTTTAATTGAATTCTGAGAGATTGAAATCGATCACATAATTGTACTTATTAAAATCCCTTGTCAGGTCATTGATGGGTCCATTGCTCCCATAGCTGCATCGAGATGTCTTATGTTATAAAAAAAAATTGGGTTCCTTGTTGTCCTCGGTCTGGTATTGATGTTTATGGATTTGAGAACAAATTTGGAGTTGACGTTAGCAGTCAGAACGCAAAACAGGGATACAACAATGGCTGTCTCTCTTCGTTTTTCCAAAGTCTGAAGATTCAGCAACTTTAATCGACTTATGTAGGATGGAAGACGACTTTCGGAATTCCAAGGCGAATCACGTAATGCGAAAAACTGCTTTTAAATACTTTGAATTCTTGCGATTCCAGATTCGTAGGACGGACACCAAACAGGACAACAGTATTCCAAAACAGGTCGGACGAGGCAATAGTATAGAATTTTGGTAACATAGGGATCATTAAATTCGTTTGACAATGGAATCCAAATGGAGATTAAAGGTGAGCTTTCTGTCAAAGACCGCACCAAGATCATTAGAGCAATCCACGCTTTCAACAGCTCCAGGGACAGTTGAGTTTTAGCGTATCGTAAGGGTCATGCTTTTACACTTTTTAAAAAATAAATAACCTTGTTGACTGCTATATGAATAGATCAGCTTACAGTCATCCGCAAATAGCAAAATCTTTGAATGTGTAATAAGAGGACATAGATCGTTGATAACTAACAGGAACAGGAATGGACCAAAGTGGCTGCCTTGAGGGACACCAGAATAGACAACAATATTTTTAGACAAACAGTTATTAAATTTCACATTTTGCGTACGATCACATAGATATGAAGAAATCCATTTCAAAATCCATTGCGGGAATTCAGAAAATAATTTTTTTTTCACAGGATTATTACAGGACTAACTTTTTCGAATGCTTTACAAAAATCAGCGTAAAAAACATCCGTTTCCAACCCATTCATCATGCTTTCGTTGACATGAGAAGTAAACTCTATCGAATTAGAAACAGTTGATTTTTTGGGACAAAAACCATGTTGATCATCAGCAAAACTTTTAGAGTGGTAAAATTGCACGTAGTTACAAATAATTTTCTCAAAGACTTTAGGTAGGTATACAAGACAGTCTGGCGATTCCTCAATAGAGGCATGATAAATGACGATTTCCAAATAATCGGAAAGACTCCAAGATTAAATTTTTTCCATGTATATTATGACTTTATTAGTAAGAGAAAAACATTCCCATTACTTATGGAATACAACGTCGTTCAAGTGTCTTCCTCGGCTGACTTCGCAGTTTCGCGCATTCTGTCACTCGGATTTTTCAAGACCTTGTTGATGGTTTCGGGCTGTAGCTTACTAATTGCTTGGATAATATTGGTTCTAAATGCTTGAATCGTTTCCAGATTGACAATACTACAGCCCACGGTTCCCCACAAAAAAAAAAATCCAAAGATGGCTAATAAAATGATTTGGGAATTTGGTGCGCAAAAGATCGATTGCGGCATGGCACGACATCCTGCATGAACCAGAGGTCGTCCAGGTCCATATCTTCAATTTCAGTTTCTAACCTCATTGTCGAAGAAAAGTGGTCTAATGATGCCAGCACTCCACAATCCGCTAGAGTTGTCACTCTCTGTGGATGCTTTGGCTTCTCGAAAAGATGATTTTTCGCCCCAAATGCACAGCATTCACTTCGGAAATAAATTTTTAATATTTCCCAACGTTGTTCAAGCGCAAAGCGACTCATTTCGTTCCGCAGAGGTACGAAACTGACTTTTTGCCAAGATTTCAAGCGGGAAACAGCTGTCAGTGTCAAAATAACCTTTGATTTAAAAAGAAATAAGGAAATAAGCCAAATAAGGGAGTCCACGAACGCGCTTAAATATCTATGGTAGAGTGCACGACTGGGTCGCACGAAACTTTCTCGCTCTTATCCTATGTGCCCAGCAAGTGCTCAGCAATTGGCCAATTTTTCTTTAAAAAATGAGGAATGCAAGCATTTTACGGTAGTAGATAGCGCAACAGATGTTGATTTTGTTTAAAAATTTAGATGGACCAGCAGAATGGCAAAACGTGCAAGAATCGATTAACAATTCACTAACCACTCGTGTGCCCTCTGAGTAGCTGCGATTTGATCTTAGGTCGAATCGCGTCGTCCGTGAACGAGCATTACGTAACTGAATTTGTTGCTGTTTCACATATAAAATCAACTTAATTCCATGAACGTAATCCTCGTTCACGGACGACGCGATTCGACCCCTGATTTCGTGTTCAACACTTAAGAACTCTATTGACCAAAGTATTCACCGTAAGCCTTTTACAGAAAAAAAGGAAGCTATTGCCTTATTGAATAAAACACTTTGCAAGGCAGAAACACATGCACCAACCTATTTATTAAGTCAAACAAACGCGCAGTCTCACTGACGATGACGCCTCATGATTATCACATTTGCTTCATTGTTTACTTTTTACACGCATCAGTACACAATAAACACTACAAATTGCTTTGGGCATGGTAAACAGTTTAATTGTACCTTTCCGTCGTCGTTTACCTGAGTGTATAACAATATCATAAACCTGACTCACCACGCGTCTACATTGACGTTCTTGTTGAATACCATTTCGGAAACGGTTAGCGAGTTATTCACCCCTTTTCTTTGTGATATTCATAAAATTTTGGTTAACAATGCCAACAAACCCTTGCATGAATGACGGATGACGGATTTTATTAACACCCCCAAAAAAAATACCACAAGTCAGATCAATCATAAGTTGGCCACTTGAAATTGACTCGTTGAAAATTTCAAACAACAAATTTAAAAGTAACTCATGTATATAGTATATGTCACGCAAATTAGCGTCTCCGTCTGGTCGATGTTCTAGCCTTGACGGCGGATTCACACATTCAGTTTATTGTTCCAGTCTTGATATACAGAACCTTTTGGAACATCACTCATCCAGCGTGCCCACATAAGCCGCATATTTAACCCATTTCAGCTGTCATAAACGCGATGATAATCGCATGTCCATTCCTTGTATCGAATATAATAAACCCCATTACCGCTTAATAAAGTTACACTTTCGAACTGTCTGTATATATTTGCCCCGTTAGCCATATGAATGAGTAATTCATTCTGCGAATTTAATTAGCAAACTTATTTTTCATTACACTCTACATTCTCTTTGGGTTGTTTTTTGTGCTTCGCCTTCCGTTCCGTTGGGGATTCGCGTTTTTGTTTTTCTTCATATTGAAGTCAATTAAAAATTCCATTAAAACTCATCACTCGAATGAGTGCCGCACACAGCAACCACCAAAGAGGCGGACGGGCCTCAAAATGATAGAGAGCTGTACACAGAAAATGGTCATATTTCTTTGACGACCTAGTTATAGTTAAAACTAGTCCGGCGGGATATGGATTGCCAACCACCACTGTAAAATTTAGCAATGAAGAACACTCTGATAACCTTGACCGGAGAGCGTCAAGTATCCAGAACGACGCTTAAAGGTCACCGGTTATGTTACATGTGTCCGTATAGTCTGTCGGCAGTGGCAGTCCATTAGAATCACACTTCTGGACAACGAGTTAGATACAGTATCTTGTATAGCACGCACATGTATTCATGTGCGACGGAGGATAATTATTATTTATGAAATCATTTAGAAAGATGTTAGGATTTTATAGCCTCCAGCCTTTGACCATTTTATCGTTGGATGGATGGCATATAAGACAGGACGAAATGACCTTGTTAACGACGTCAAATAGAATTAAGACGTTCTACATAGTAGATCTGCGGACGAGGGATATTAATTTGTATCCCTTGTGACTATCCATCTGGGTAAGCCGAACATTTTCTGCTTCATTACTTTGGTAAAGATGAGTTGAGACTTGTGACAGCCATTTAGGTCGCTTATTTTTATATTTTGACATGTCCAATGAAACGTAAGACGAAATAGGAAATTGGTTATTGATAAGATTGTCCAAATTACACATTTGTATCGCATGCAAAAATGTTGGTAATAGAAATAGAATGAGAGATTGGAATTTTTACTTTAATTCTGAATACATTATATGGGAACATTCAAAAACTTTGTTATCGTAAGTCGACTAGATTGGTCTGGAGTAGATGTAACCTGAACGCAAAAACTAGATTGGTCGGGAACGTCACTTTTCCTTTACTTCAGCCACATATGCGAACTGTCAACTTAGTACTCAGCCACGAATTTCCTGACTAGATTCGTCGGCTACCCCTCCATAAACGTCAAATCATGTGACCGACTTAGGCCAATCAAAACTGAGATACAACAAGTCAGTCAGCTGTCAGACTTACTAAACTAGATACTTGAACGTCCTCATTTACTAAGAAAAGAGTTTACAACAGAACGCCCAGTCTCTGGATTATGCCAACGAACAGAACTAGGAGGAACGCCATCTATCTGTAGGTATTATTATGAAAAGTAGAATGAACAGTTGTAACTAACTTCAGTTTGTTCTTCGAGAATTTCGCGCTTAAACTGCTGTTATTTACTTTTGTCTTCAAATTCCAATTCTAGCGGAGCAGAGGTGCCAACTGCGGTAAGATTTTAATTGCATTTCCAACTGATTGTAAACCATTTCCATTTAGAAATAAAACGAACCATATTACAAAAGCGAAATTGCTATTTTCGAGCCTCTGGCCGTCTCGTTTGCCTCTAAAAGCCTTCGAAAGAACTTTCGATCTACGATTTCGATTCTATTTGCGAATTTAATTACTTAACAACATCGACTTGGAAAATAGAACACGTATTATATAGACGTCATTAAAAACGAATTGCTTACACTTGAACATTTATCGCCCTCAATCAATAACAAGCTTAAAAGTACAACACACGTTATCCGGTATACACATTCGAGTATGTAATCCCGTGCAGATAACAATACTAAACATTCTTTACGAATGATATCGATAAAATTGTTTTCAATAATAAATCACCCTCGGTTGGTTTTAAACAAAAACTGATTAGGCTTCTCCTATGGCGATAGTTCCGCTCTTTGATATTCTCTGGAATATAATTTTATAATAACTTGGATTATAGTAAAGGTGGAGAGATAAATTTTTTGCACAAATTAATTTGTTGCCAAATTTACATAAAATATGTTATGCAAAAACTTTGGCAAGTCGTCTCACCCATCAACGAGCAATGTGTGATGGAATTTGGTTTAATTTTGTATACCTATTCGTTAGAATATGACTTCTAATGCCTCCTTAGGACGGTGCTAATGTATTTAAACAACAGGTTTGAACTCCCGTCGATTTTTAACAAACACACAACCATACATTACCTTGTTTTTGACGCCAAGGATAGAAGTTTCCACTCTCTAGGTATGGTGAATCAAGAATGTCAATACCGATCTAGTCTTTGCTATTCCCAAACATGCGGAAAGACAACCGCAGGTGTATAAACACGTTTTCAACGAACCTTCCCTTGAAGCCCACAAATAAGAATCCCGCAACGAACCTTCCCTTGAAGCCCACAAATAAGAATCCCGCTAATAAGATCCACCCTTAATCCGAGATGGACCTTTGCTAAGCCTTCGTTGCAAACATTTACATCTGAGCGTGACTGTATATTGGCCTGACAGTCGAAAACTACGAGAATTTCGCCTCGAAGAAGCGTTTACGAAGGTGGAAGTTGTCATATCCAGGTGCAAGTCAAAAAAGGCTTAGGGATTTGATCGCACTTTTGTTTAATTTATACAAAAAGTTAAAAGAAAACAGTACTGAAGCCTCAAAAACTAGATGAAAGCTCCCGGCCAAGTTTTTTATGTGAAATCCAAGAATAACATGATTGAAGGGGCCGTAAAGGAAATCATAGGTGCAAACTTTCGAATCTAATGGAAGACCAATTACACACCTATGTAACTACAAAAAAAAAAATCGTTGCTACAAAAGGTCCGTACATGAAAACACTTGCCCCTAATTCATTCGAAGCTATTTAAATTCTCGGGATAGCTAGATAGATGGAAAGAGCTCTGTCATTTAAAAAGCTTTGCCAAACACCGCTACGTGCCTGGTTAGTTCCAATATTTCTTAAAAGTTCGTTTAAATGTTGAATTGACGATGATTTGATTTTTAGCACGAAAAAATAAAATATATTTTTGTTGCATGTTTTAACAAAGTTTTCGTTGCACCTTTAAAAAGTAGTCAGCAATTTATTCTGAAAATATCTGTTTAGACGACTTAACGATTCTTAAGGTGTCTGAGCCTTTTTGTAAAAAACAATTTAACTTTCTCGTATAAAAAAATCTACATATTTTATTTATTTTTTTGTACAAAGTTTCGAGCTCGAGATTTTAATCAATTTTGACATTACGTTTACATTTTGTTATATTACGAACCCTACTTCCAACCATAGACACGAAAACCAGCATTACCAACCGATTCCAGTCAAAAAACAATAACTTAGAGTAACAGACCAGAACCAAAAACTCCTGCTCGCTTGTCCTTGTACTCAAAAAAGGTGTAAGCATATAAAAAGTACATTTAACGCTTGAAACGTTTTAACTATAATTTTCGAAAAATGCCCAAAACTGTTATTTGATACATATACTGCCATCTGAAATGAATATGTTTTAGCCAAACCTATTCCATTTTTGACTTTTTACCTACATACCTTTAAATAAAAATAAAAACTCTTGATATGAACGAGAAAGTTTCGTGCGACCCAGTCGTGCATTATCGCTAAAAATGCTTTCATACGGAATTGAAATTGAAATTAAATGTTCAATTTGATATTAGCATTTTTTGGACGTATCTTGACAGAAGGATTGTTAAATGAGTCTTACTTTATGCAAAATCCAACTTTTTTTTTCAGTGTACAAAATTTGAACGAATCGAAATAAATAACGCTTTTCGCAGGAGGAGAGTTATTTTTAGAATTACTAAAGAGAAATGTTTTTCCAGGTCGTTTAATTAGAATTGTTTCTTATACTAAGAATCACTTGAAGACGTCTGCAAGTGAAGTGGCGTTATTCGAAAATACCTTCAAAATGTTTGTGCTTTTGTTGGTGTTGGAATTTTTTTTTCTTCTGCACAATTCCAATTAAATGAAAAACAGCTTATTAGTAATTCCTACAAAGCTCTTCAAACTGAAAAAAACATTACAACCGCCTCCTGATAAAATGATTCCTGAGAGTTAGGGCGCCTTCACATCCCAACAAAGATCCAAAGTACAACAACGAAAAGTCCCCACATCGAATTCCTTATCAGTGGTCAATCACACGGTACGGCGGTATTCCCAGCGCCCACAAACACAAAAGCACAAATGCGCAGCACACGTAAAAAAAAATATTTTCAGACGCCAACTTTTCGGCACTTGAGTTGTTTTCTTCCACAAAACGCGAGAAATTAGAAGAACTTCAAAAGCGTTAACACCGCCCTCTGGTATTTTTTTTTATTACACAACTTATTGACACAAACGAAACATTAGTATAGCTTCTTCGATTTTATCAGATAATAAAAAATTTTTTCTAATTAAATTATTACGTGTAGGAAAATTGGTCAACGCCTTCGCGGTTCCGTTTTCACTTTCGAAACCGGAATTCCAAGAAAACCTAAACAAACAAAACGCCTAATTACATGCGCCGGACTTTGAATACGACTCTCATTAGCTGGTACAAATTGTATATATGTATTGTATATGTATAAACAAAATGGAAATGGGGCAAGTCTGTGATTACCTTCATCGTTTTTGGTGTTGCCTCTAATCAGATCGACGAGTTGTATCTCAATGATGCTCTTAATGTAGTCGACGACATGACTCATTAGCTCTTTCGTATACATCTTGGCTAAGAGTAAAGACTGCTGGATTTACACTTTTGGTCTTTTTTTTCTTCTTTTCTGCAGTTTCACAACAACATCAACTCAACTAATTTCACATAAAGTTAACACTCAACTGAGAGAATAAAGGAAAAAGCGCGTTTCGTTGAACAAACGAAAGTTCTGTACATAAATGACGCCTTCGACGTGCTCTTATCGAATTTAGTCGGAAGCGAAGGAATCAAGCTTTTTTCTTTGAACACGTCTTATCTTTATATTTAGTTGGTGATAACTGATAAGATAAAAAATAGAGAAAAGAATTGTTTATTTCGGACATACACTCAGTCGAGTACGCGCAGATAGGGCTTGTAAGGAGTCGGGCTATCGCTGAGGGGTAGGTTCTTTAGATATACAGCCGGGGTTTAAAGCGATCGGTAAATAATGGATGCCGGCAACGAGGCGAACGATGGGGGTAGATAAGCGACTTATCAGATATTGGGAAAACTACTTTTGGACTGATGTGGATTGATGGGATTTATTGATCAATTGGTCTAGGGACAAATTAAAGCTATGTTAAATTACACTATTCTATTCAAGTTCTACTTTTTCCACATGTTTGAACAGAGGTGGAAGTCTGTAAGATAAAAACATGGAACTGGGAAAACAAAAGGAATTATCGTTCGCACAAAAGCAAAAAAACGAAAGCGTTTTCATTGACGTTTTCGCTTTTTTTTCCTCCATGTATATCCAAAAAGGAATGATACTTTCGTATCGTGTGAAAGGTAAAAACAACAGCTTTTTCATTAACGTTTTCTATTTTTTTTTTTTTGATTATTTCTATAGTTCAAATCAAATTCTCCGCTAACACACTCCACGGATGGTTGACGCTGCACTTGCTCTACTACTTTGTGAAAGGCAATTTCGCAAATAACGACATTTTCGCTTTCACTAGATTTCTTTCGTTTTGGAAATGCGAAAATTTATTAGAGGAGCAACAGCGATTCTCGCTTATCGAGATTCCGCTGACAATTTATGTCGAGAAAATTATTTTCGTTTCGTTTTCTAACGAAACCCCAAACTAAGTGAATTGGTTTGGTGCAAAAAATTCCTGAAAATATCCGGTGTGAGATTCTTAAAAGACCTTAAAACGAAACACGCATTTTAGAATACGAAAATTTACTTCAAGTGAGGCCTTTCGTTTTCTTTATGCCATTTTTGCATTGTTTTACAGTTTAAAAACTTTTAAATTTGTTTTAATTTATTTGCATTATTTGCGCAAAGGGGGCGCGTTCCAGTATCTAGTCTTGTAAGTTTGACAGCTGGCTGTCATTATGTGTCTCCATTGTGATTGGCCTAGATCGGTCACGTAAACAGCTTTTTCTGTTCTTCTTAAAAGTTACTTGAAGCGAATCTTTCGTGCATACGAAAACGTCTTTCGTTTTTTTAAATTAAAAATATGTACATATGTTGTTTTAGCGAAAACGAAAATTTCTTTCGTTTTCCAAGTTTTTGAACGTGTTAATTTCGCTTAAGATTTGGAATACCTACCAATCGTTGTTACACAAAAGCTACTGCTTTTGACACAACATTTTTGACATTTGTGGTCCATTAAAAAGTAGGAATTTGCACTTTTGTACTCTATCTAATGGATATGTTTGCAATCGTGACCCCACTCGAATTCTAATAGAGGTTAAGTCCCTAAAAACTTTTACACACATCTTAGTGACTCGCAAAATGTGTCTCTTCAAACTTTAGTCAAAGTTTTAAAATCGTTTATTCCCTTAAAAGTAACTTTTTACATTTTCCATCAATTCAGCAATGATAAATAAATCATTCGGCTGAAAATAAGCAAATAAAGGTTATAGGTACACATTTATATAAGAGGGTCAAAAAGTAAGCACCGTGGAGCTTGCAAAAGTAAATCACTCTTATGTTTTAAATAAAAATCATTCTCCTTACTCAATTGGCTTTATTTCAACCGCGGTAAAAAGTAACAAAATAAAAAAACCATCCCAGCCATACTTCACTTAGATCCCGCAAACTTAACATTCTGCACGATTTCGCGCGTTTTTATTTAAAAAAACAAAAAAAAAATTCATTTTTAAACTTGTCCAGAAAGTTGCCTGGGCACTCAATCACCTTTTCTTTTATCTCACCCGGATCGGGCCCGAAATGACAACAGCATACACTCTGACGGCGTATAAAAACTGTTTCATTTAAATATTTTATTTACGAGTAAAGTATTCCTCTTAAAGAGAAAAAACAGTAGCAGTTTCAGCACAAGGACACTGCCATATGATTATATTACTCGCTTCCTTCCCCAAGGGAAAACGACATCATTTCGCCAAACTCAAGGCAAACGACGACGATGATGACGCCGACGGAAGGAACTTTTCCTCTCGTTTTGAATATATAAATCCCGTTCCAAGTGTATATGAATGCGCGGCGCATTCACAAAGGCAACGCTCTCTCATACATAATATAATTGATTTGGGCTGCTTTTTGTTCCCCGTCCTTAGCTTAGCTGCAACCCCCATTCAGAGCCTTAAAACAACATACATATACACATATACAATGTATATTAGCTATTTGGCTAAAAAAGTAAAACTAGGTCACCCCATGAGAGCAGTTTGTTTCTTGAAGCTCGCAGCATTTTTATATCCCCTTTGCCAAAGGGGTTTTCATTACTACTACAAAAAAAGAAGGAAGGAATAATAAGGGGAACAAGAAAAATTGAAAGAATTAATAACCACAACTACCGCAGCAGAGGATTATCCCATGCTACACCTGCGACGCCTCAAAGTCTGTCTAGTGCGCGGTGGGGAACGTGCTCTCGCGGTCGTGGCCGAAATGGAATCCGTCTCTGGTCTGAAGTCTCAACTATTAAAAATGTAATCACGTAGCAGTAGTGGTTGGTTGCTCACATAAAGATATCCACTTACAGGTCTGTGGTCAAACTACCATGGAACCCCACTTCATCTCATCATCATCAGGTGGAAGTAATTTGACAGATGACTCAAAATCTAGGTGATATCGATCTGATTCGTGGAAATATTTTTAAATGATTTGTTGTCATGTACATTGTACAAGTACATGATGGTATTGAAAAAAAAATTCTGCTGTTTACTCATAATAAACGAGATGGCCACTTACTCAGGTTGACGTAAGGGAGGTGGGAATCAATTGCTGATTGCCGACCCTGAAGTGATGTTTTGGGGAGTACTTAAGGAGTCTTCAAAGAAATGGAATATATTAGATTGGTAAATCCATTATTGATTTTTGAAAGGTGTGTCTGTCAAAATATTGTTTTGTTATTTTATGTGGTATATTTTACCTATATGTCAAAGTGACAAATTGTTACACGTACGCATTGACCCCTGCGTCTTGGGAACTTATTCAATTGACGAAGATCGACCTTAAGTGAAACTAATCGTCATCTATTTAGTACTTGACATTAATCTAGTACTTTCTGTATGTAAATGATACCAACTTCAGGTCTATCCAACCATTTTGTTTGAAGTTTCTTTTTTTAATTACTGTCAAATCGCCTGTGGATGAAACGAGATAAATAAACATTGGACGCATGTAAAGTGGATTTCATTAAACGCTTCCCATCTTCAAATTTAAATAAAACAAAGGAATATAACATCGGTTAAATGTGCGAAGCGTCTTCCTATGTCCATGGCTCTGGTGAATAAATCAGGCTGAATTTGACCGATTGCATGTGTCAATGAAAGCAAATTTGACAAGAAAATGGCCGCTATCAACTGTCAAAGTTTGGAAATCGCTATCTAAAAATCCCTTGACATGTTTCACTTAATTCTTTTTGGTGTTTAATTTCGCAGAATACAAATTGAAGTCAATTACAAAAGAATACCCAACATTTTGACTTTTTTAGAACTATTTTTGTTCTTTGGCACGCAAAAATCTCTTTTTTTTGTCTCTAAATTGTGTAGGAATTAAGGAACCGAAAAGTAAATTACAATGGAAGAAAAAACCTAAACACTGAATCTCCTTATAGAAACCGAGTAGCCCTTTGTAGTTTGTGTGGTAAATCTCCTCAATGCCCTTCTTCGCACTTCGACGCGAAGAATCGGAAGAATCGGAGAATTTTCCATTCCGACGGATACCTCGCTAGAGCAGATTGCTTTAAAATAGAATACGTACTTATTTGATACTTTCATCAGCTTTTTTTATTCTATAGTTTTATTATATGTAGAGATTAGCTAACCGTTCTCCGTTCACTTTTTTCTTCTTCCTAAAATAATTCTAAATAGATTTTTAATGATTTACTTTAAAAAAAAAAAGTTGCGACACTAATGACTTGCAAAATGCAAAAGACCATATGCATTCAACATCCTTCGTGTAACTGGTGATTTTTCCCCGTTTGAATTTTTTCGCTAGGCTTACTGCGTGAAAAATATGCTGGGAAATACAGAGGAAATGGTTACTGAGGAGGACACGTTTTTATTAAATAAAAAAAAATGCAATATAATAATATTCTTAAATATTTATTAGTTTTACAAGAAAACCTAAATCCTGTTTATTAGCTGTGCCAGTGTTGTTAAGCTTACCTAGAAGCTAGTGATATTTAATCGGGAAATGCAAATTACTGCGGTAGTGGTGGACGATATTTAATTTTTCTTTAAATTAAAATAAAAGAAATATATTTCAAGCTATGAAAAAATTGATTGCCAATAAAAAAACAGGTTCTAAATAAATATTTAAGACATAAAAAATTATTAAACAAATGTGTTTTTAAAGCAAATTAGTTCAAGGAATACCTAATTGCGACATTTTAAAAAGCACATTTCAGGAAAAAGTAAAAAGTAACATACCGCTTAAATATTTAATAAAACAACCAGAAATAAATGGAAGTTCAACTGCTTTCCAAAACACACGTTTTTACTTTAATATTATGAATCTCTTCTCTACATATAATAAAACTGTAGAAATGCCTGACCGCGCATCACGCAGAAACTACTGGACGGATTTTGATGAAACTTGGCATTGTGATTGCTTATGTTCTTGGTCGGGCTTTAGGATACTTTTTAACCCAGAATATAACTTGGTTTTTACAAAAAAGTGAAAAAAACGGATACAAGTAAGGAAAATTCTGTTTATACCGACCTAGCTCAGTAATGGCTTATTGGATTAAAAAATAAAAAAATAGGTGAATTTAGTAAATTTTCTCCTAAATCATTTAAGATATAAAGCATTCCTGCGTTGTCCTGAAGCTGAGCAATGTTCAAAAGAATTATTCAAAACATCGGCCACAATTTTCTTTCAGTAGATACCACTGCCAGTGTGTTTTGAAAATCAATGGACAGTCGTCTCTTTTCAGCACACACATTCAGGTTGAACACATTTTCATGTGTTGTTCATTGGAAAAAGTTTGGAAATGGGCTGGTGGGATTCGTGTGTCAAGTTGTTTCATTCGTGTTGCTTCCTTTTCGTCGACATTTGAGGTGGGTAAGAGAGAAATAACAGAATTTGCGTAAATCTTTTTTGTGTAGACTTTTTAGTAGGAATTCAAATTATGTTTTTATAAACAGAAACGTCTAAGGGAAGGAACATATTTATAAAAAAAAAAACTGTTGGATGTAGTTGGATGAAAATAATTTTTGTCTTATAAGCGGCAGGTGCATTTTGTTGCATTTTGTTAGTTTTCCTGTACAATGTTTAAATTTTTTTATATAAAAATTCTCCGTACAAAATATTTAGCAAATGGTATGAGTCAGCAAAATAGCAGACTTGGATTTTTTGATAGCAATTGCTATCACACAAAATATATTTTAAGTGCCGCTAATTTTTCAACTACATTAAATCAAACGAACATCAAAACGTTTATGCCAAAGTCCACAATAGATCGGTTAGACTGATCTTCAAGCCTCGATACTGCAATTTTTCGCGAACACACCACTTTCGCTATTGGGAGTTCTGATGGTGATGCCGATGATTGACTTACTCACTGCCCAGTATAATTCGGAGGCGCGTCCCTAACTTTCAAAAGTAAGTTTCCATTCAAAGCCATTAACATAATACAAAGACTAAATAACCGACAAGTTTTTCAAGCAATTAATCCATCACAAGTGGATGTAAATGTCATTATCAAGCTGAGGTTATTGTCACGCGACACACACTCGAGTTGGTCGTGAATTTCCCCATTTCTTCTCGTTCAGCAAATCTGTTCAATTTTTCATTTGAATCACACGTGTTCATGTTTGGCGCACACCTTTCCAACGACAAAGTGTATGGGTACTCGTATACTCAAGACTCGTGCTCGTGCTCATGGTCGTGACCTGCCTCCCGCAATAGAAATCATTTCCAATTGACACCGAATCGTGAAGAGTGCGCGCCATATAGATGCGGGTGTATAAACTACTAATAAATCGCAATATTTGAGAAGAATCTTTAAGCGATAGTTGCGCGATTTCAAGTTTTTTTATGCCACAGTCTGCGGTGTCGACGTGTGCCTGTGCATCCACTTGAGGCATTTCCAAGATTCGTTACCATTGCGGTGGCGGTCGTACTTGTGCCATCTGTGATGTGGAAAAATAATTGCCAACAGAAGATTCAAAGTGAAACTTTTAGATGGTGTTGACCTATATGCAGTTTTCTTCTCAAATTTTCGTTTGACTACTCACCAACATCATTTGGAATGCATTAAAATTCCAGAAATCTACAAGTGGTTATAGTTTTCGGCTGACCCAGTTCGGAATGTGTTTTTCGTTAGTCGGTCTTGGATGTGATTAGGGTTTCGTTATAAAGAATTTCTCAGCTCCCCCAATGTTGCATGGGGAATTTATCTTATTTTGGAATTAGTATAAGCAGTTGACAGTTGTTGTTGTTGGATGTTAGCGGAAGGGGACTTATCGGGAACGGCTTTTCGATGGGTGCTTGAGGGCATTTGATTTACGAGTGTTTTGGTTTATGGGTTTCTAATTGCACTTTAATGGCTTGTGGGGAATTAAATTTTTTATTGTTATGGGTGATGGATTTCTCAAAACATGTACTACTAATCTCGGGCGTTGGCATTCCAAAGTGATTTGATGGGACGAAGTGGATTTCTTTCTTGAATGGCGAGGCGTTCTATTTATAGTTTTGATGCGTCAATGTGAATTATATCGAATGGGAACACACAAGTCGTGTGAGTTTTAGCTGTGGTTGTTGCGAAAGGCTGTTAATCTGTGCCAAATCGGAGACTTTGGTTTTAAGAGCGAAATGGAGAGGTGTATGAATGACTTTGAAGGGAGCAGTTATTACAAAATTGCTAGCCTGACCGGATTGCGATCTAAAGTGCTTTCTAGAGCTTTGTAAGTTTGTGTATTTTGGAAAGGGTCTTTGATAAGGGGAAACTCTACTACTGACCTCTGTCGGTTCATTTGGTTCATCAATTTTGAGCCTGAATAAGATGTGTTGTACCTATAGCAAGCTAAATCGTCGGTAACGCTTTCAAAGCTGACAGAAATTCTCATTCACGTAACTCAGTGATTCCCAAAGTGCCGCAGGGGTCCACGGAAGACTCGACGGAGATCTACATTGGTATGAAAAAATGGTTTCGATAGCAAAGAAAATTGTTTTCAGTTAGGCTGGCATATGGAGAAGATAGTCTGCTTTCCATTTCTTGACGAGTTTTGGGAATTTGTTAAAAATGTAGCAGTAAAAATGTTTGAATGTAACCTCTGACCTTACTGATCAACGGTCAACCAATTACAAGGTTCTTGAATATAGATAAATAGACCTCTTTGATGGTTTCGTATGCAGTGGAACGACATTTTGTACTGTCAAACTTCTGTGACATCAAAATTAACTCAGTTTAGTTCAGTGTAGTTCTCTATACAAATTTGTTTTTTAATCTATTAATACAACAATTATCCCCCCTTCAGTGCAAATATTTGATGACATCCCTGTCATTATTTGCCTTCCTCAAATCCTTATCGAAGTTGACGCAACAATTATTTCCTTATGGAATCAAACCTCCACCGCAATATTTATTGTGCTAGTCACTCTGTCTTTTCTGTTACTCTCAGTTTGTGTTTTTATTTTCGCGGTTGACACACCTCTTTTGACGTAAGCAACATCAACCACAGCTATTTCCATACAATATTTGCATTTACCATCGCACAATCTGATGTTCCTATCTATATACTCGGAAAGCGGAAGTATATTAATACAAGTGTAAATAGCTGTACAATATTTACCCATGCGGAATACACTTTGACAGATGACACACTGAATTCGCATATTAAAATGTACCCATGCAGAAAATTCGACGTGGGAGAATGTGGAATTGTGTGCTTATGCTAATTGCAGGTCTAAATCATATTGCTTTTGAACAGGCAACAAATTTAAATAAAATTGCATAACACCCAACATCAGATCGACTGGTTTTAAATGTCACTCGCAGAACATCGTTGTGTCAACAAAGCAAAAAGTGTGTAAATCTGCAGTGTCAACAGCCGACAGTGTGTCATTGACTTGAATTGATTTTGTTTTCGTGTTCGGTTTTGGTTTCGGTGTTCTGGGCGAACTGGTATGGAAATATTTTTAAAATTAGTTTGTTTTTCGAGTTCCAAACTAGTTACTGGTGGACGTGTTCATCAACCGGGTTGATGATGCAACCGACTGCTTGGCTGAGCTTTAACTTGCGTGGCACTGAATTAGTTTTTATGCATTCGTTTCTCAGAAGGAAGAACTCTATGCACTTGCATACTTAGGCTGTCACTGACAAGCTCTTCAACACACCAGTGGACAAAATTGACAAGCTTGCGAACACGCCGATACGGACCAGTTAATGGACTACATTAAATCCCCAGGATGGTGTATTCAAACTATTTATTTTCTCTCTTAAAAAACCCCAACTCGAAATGGCCCATCACCGAAAGCTCCCAGCATTAAGGTTGACGCCAATTGTTCTGCCAGCCTTACGATTATAGTCAACCATAAAGTCTGAATATTTCCGAAATTCACATCACGCTTTACAAAGATACACTTGATAAACTGAATATTTCATAAATAACGCCTGGGGAAATTTCAAACAATAGATGCGGGAAAACATCACGAGATGACAGATAAGTACGGCACACACAGCACTCACTGCCGTTGGCATAAGCATGACAAGGTGAAAGATAAAGGGAATATGATGGACCAGTAGGCCTTGTAGGAATTATTACGAATCGATAGTAGTATCCTTTGCTATTGGAGTGGGAACCAACAACCACAGCCAAGAGATATTCATTGAAATTGACAGCAGCCAACTCGTGCATGACAGGAATATGTGAACTTTTATCTCACTCAACCATATGGCTTAGTATTAGTGTGTTCAAAATTAATTTTATTAACAATTTAAAGAGCACTTAATCACTAATTAGAATGGAGCTCTCAAACTCCCATCCCTCTCGCTGGAATTTATATTCAGATTGCTCTTAAATTGACTTCAATTAAGCAGAGCTGAATGACAATCACTCAGTCCGTCATCATGGTTATTCGAAACAAATCTACTTGCATTTGAGAAAAATCTTAAAATAAATATATACCGCATGATGAAGATGTCAGCCCATACAGCACACGATTTAAGGGGAAATGTCATGCAGGCAATTTCGATTGTCATCCAATTGAGGCAAATAATTAATTTGAAACCAACCGCAGTGACCGACAATAAAACCTATAACTGTATCATGTCATGACAAAAACAAAATAAGTAAATAATCAGCGATAAAGAGACAAACAAAATGACTGCTGGTATCTATATATGAGTCAGCTTGACAGGCGCGCATTCCTCTTTTGAATACCAACTCTGGATTATTTTCCACACTGTGAGCAATCACTTTGGGAGTTGTTATTCATTTGAATTTACGTATGTGGTTAAAATCGTTTGAGAGGCGTGTGTTGTAATCAGCGATTGTTGTTCTGTTCTTTTAGATGTTTTGTTCTTAGATTTTGTTTAGAACAATGGTGAGAAATGAACAATTGCACGTCTAGTTGCACCAGGGATGTTCGATGTTGCGCGAAATCACTACTTGAATGAAGTTGGCTTTTGTTCATTTCACCATTGTCGGTGCTGGTGAACAAGAATTTCGGAACTTTGAGGTTTTGTTTCCTGCAGGCGGGGTTTTCAGTGGAAACTTCCTTAGGACGTGTTCTTAGAGAAACATTCATCAGAACATTTATTATTTAGCAGCGACCGACAAAAACAAAACGCTCCAAATGGAATCTACCTACTGCACGAACTCTTAACTCTGAAGGCAATTTCTCGACTGCAGGTAATCAGCAGTTAACTTTGAAGGGGTTTTAAGGGTAGTTATATGTACGGAGTAGGAAATGTAAAACATGGGTACAATAAGCAACCACCTTTTGAGTAATAATTTGAGGAACCGCACGAAATTTGTGGAGCTGTTTTGATCTTGCGATGTTCCTTTACTGTCGGGTTCCCACGCCTTACTAGCAAACCACAAAAGATTTAAAATAAAGTAGGTAGGTACTGCGGAATCCGAAAGTGTTATGGACAATTTTTCAACAGATTAAATGCGGAAGTGCTTTGCCCTGGTCTAAAATAGAGATTTTATAAGATGCGTTGATTTGATAAACCGCACGAAAACTTCTAGAGATGTGTTTAAACTCAAGCCTTTATCTGCAGCAAAAAATCATGCTTAGAGCGGTCTGTTACTATACTCTACATCGCATGGCCATTCAAACAAAAATTTTTGTCAGCAAAGTTTTAAATTTGAGCGTGTGGTTCAAAAGAACTGTTCCATTTGGGAGTAGAATCGGAGCTGTTTTCGAATAGATTAGAATTACATAGTTGGCCCCAGCACCAATGTGATGACTGACCGTGCAGCATTGCCCGAAAAGAACTGCGCCTGGACAATAGAAGCAGCATAGGAGAGGAAAAATGCTCTAAATAATTATAAAACCACACGAACGGGAGCGCTGCATTAGTTAAAACGTATTCATTGCTAAATAAAATCTTCTAAAACCTGGGTTAAGTACCGCAAAATCCTTGAAATGGGAAAAAGGGAACATGCTGCTAGGTGGAAGTGAACCCAGCTCTTTTTTCAGACTAGTTTCTCTTAACCTACCTATTAGTTACTGGGTACTGAAGAAAATGGGGCAAAACGCTCAAGGACCTCTTACCAGAGGAATTACCATAAAAACCAAACGAACCAACTGAATCGATTGTATTTCCCGTTCAAAAAAGAAATAGGTACCTACCGACATTTATATTTAAAATTAATTTAATCCTTCACCTTTTAATCTTAAAAAAATAAATTAATCGTACAACCATTCGCGGAAGTTTATAAATTAGCAATTGCCCATTCCCAGGTTCGTGAGATTTCCAAGTTCCACTTGAAAATCTTAATTCCGTTTCCGTTCATCAAAAGGATATTTTCACTAGAGTTGGGGATTTTTTTTTTAATTTGCACCTGCACCAGAGGCAAGAAATGAACAAAACCAAGTCAAGTGGAAAGATGAGAAGGAGACTGCCAGTAGTGTCAATTTCTGGTTCCTCTTCCCAGTTCCCAGAAACTGGATCTAAATCATGAATCATGATCCAAAAGAAACTCCCGAAAAAGAATAAAAATACTCGATACCTGAGAACAGCCAACAACACATAAACAGAAAACAGGAGGAATAACGATAATGACGATAATGACGATGGAACATGGAACAGCACAGCAAGTAGCAAGAACCAACCAAAAGGGAAAAATGCCGGTTTTTGTTGCTTTTTCACAGCAACCTGACGGATACACCACAAAAGAGGGAGGTAAACGAAATAAACAAAAATAACTAAACGAATCGAGAAAAACGGGAGCAGCAAAATACATGCGCGCTGGTGTCAGTGTTGCCAGTTCGTGGGGAATTCCCCTTTTCGTGGGGAATTTAAGTCCAAAATTTGATGAAAGGGGAAAAGGGGAATCTTCTCTCTCCTAGCGCGAAATGTGGGGAATCAAAAAATTAATCTCAATTTGTCAAAAACTCGTTAACTATCTTGTTCTTGGTCCTGATTCTTGATTGGGATTGATACGCTAAGCGCTTGTTGTGTGAAACCTCCTTAAACACTATATGTTTTATAAGATCAGGGTTCAGTAATAGAAATGTTTAGTGCTTCAATTTCAAACCCACTGCCGAAAATTTCTCTTTTTTTGATAATTCTATATAATAAATAATTTAAACATAATTAATATCCCTTGAATGTTCTTCTTCTTTTCAATAATGTTCCTTAATTTTTTATTGCTTTTTAATCGTGAATTTTTTCAACTTAATTTTTGTTCATTTTAATTATTACTAGTCTGTTTATTTATTGCGTTTAATCTTTATTTTGAAATGAAGTCTGATTTAATATGTAACTTTTTTCAAAAAAAAATAACTTTTTTCTTTCGTTTTTAATTTTTTATACCTATACCAATTAGTGGGGAATTTGTGGGGAATGTTACTAAAAAAATGGGGAAAAAGGGGAATTCTATGGTCTGTGATGGGGAATTTCACTTAAAGCGGCTGGCAACACTGGCTGGTGTTCCTTTTGTTTTTTTTTTTTTGGAATCCAAATCCAAATCCAAATTCAGAAGGAAAGAGAAAGAAATGGTAACAATACAAATTGGCGATAGGCAGGGCACCCTGCTGGTAATAGTTTTCGATACAGAAACCCAATTTTTATTAGCGCTAATTGTTGCAATTGTTATACAATGCACCCTCATGTCTTTTGTTGATTTATACTTTAACTTTGCATGAATATATTTGATTCTCACATCTCACCCTGCTTTCCCGTTTCCGTTTGCCTTTTGAAATTTATTTTTCACTCACTTCCTACTACTGTGTGGATCAGTGATGCCACTGCCTGATTTAAATTATCGTTTTTAAATTTAGAATTGGCTCTGACTATAGATATGGAGTAGGTATCATCGAATAGAGTTGGAAATTGTTACGCAAGAAGTGGCGGCCTTTAAAATAGTACCACGAGTACGGGTAGCACAAGTGGATTTATACAAGAGTTACGAGTCTTATGCCTGTCCCCGCTAGATAGGTTGTTCTGTTTAAGACGCTTTGAAGTAGATCAACGCCCGGTAGAACTCTACATTAACTTGTATGTATTTGTATACGTAGGTTACAGGTAAATAATGTTTTAAATATCCCGTCGTACTTAGATTGGGCGCGTTCTACTGCCCGGTAGATGACTAGCGGCTTGTCAAACTTCATATAAAAAAATTGACGTTTCACCATTGGCGTTTCTAGAACTTTTTAAAAAATGTTCCTTTTAGGATAATTTCTTAAACTAGCGCAACACAACCCGCTGCATTGAGAGGGAGAAAAAAAATACGACCAGGCAAAAGAAAATCGTTCGAACGGTTGCAAAATTTACCGAGCGTTCCTTCACCTGGGACAATTTGTGCTGGACGTCTAGCGGCTATTGTAATTTTTTATTAAAATTATTTTTAGGAATTTTTGTTATTAGTCTAGGATTCTCTATCATTTATTATACATTTTTGTATATCCGGTAAGACCATTGATGACACAACTAGACCATCTTATGCAACTAACTTTTGTTTGTGTTCTTCGACTCGTTTGACCACAATTAAAATTATTACCGAAATTCAATAGTTATTTTCCATATTAACAGGTAAACCCAGTTAGTGTATAAACTAGTCAATAAGTCAACGAAATTTGTCAGGTTTCGATTAAAATAAAATAGTTTTCCTTATCAAATTTTATTGTTTTTGTTCGCACGAATGCATAATGCTTGCGCAGAAATTATAATAATTTTAAAGGCGAACTATACAAATAAATTAAACAAAACTTTCTAGTTTGTTGTTTTCTTAGATCAAAGATCGAATACTAAGCAATTAATAATGTTGTACCTATGCAGTAAATTGAATGCTTAATTTATTTTCATTGCTGCAGCTCTGTACAGTCAATCGAAGACCATTTAATGGGCCTTTATATAATCTTAAAGGATTTTTTTTAATAAATCCGCTCAAGAACTTTTTGACAATTGACAGTTGGGTTGTGTCTGTGGCGTTGTTCCAAGTTATTTATTGTTAACTAAAAGAAAAATAATTGTTTCTTTACTTATTTTGAAAACTTGGGACACGTCATTGTTACAAATTTTTCTGTTTATGTCACAGTGACATCCATTTATTAGAGCCCGTCATACTAAGTACTATTGTCTAGTAAAAATATCTACACATTCAATTGGATTTGAAAATCGGTAGCCACCTGTTCATTTGAATCACTTCAACAGTATATCGTTTATTATTGATTATTTTTAACAAATCAGTAATCAATCAATTTATTGTTCTTTAAGGCCCAATTTAATTAACCAACTGTAAAATTCTATTATCTCTGCTAAGCTAATGCCGGCTGATTGGAATTGCTTATCATTTTTTGGCAAGTGTTGCCAATAAATAGTATTTAGTTCATATCGAAAAGGTTATACATACATTTTTTTAAGTTTTTAAAATTACATTTTATTACAAAATCATTATTTTGTGCAGAAATTAGTAGTTTGAAGATTTTTACATCTGATTAACATTAATTATATGAGTAGTTGGTTATTTTTTTTTAAGATTTCCGCTTTTCAATATTATTTTAAAACAAAACCAAAAAACTTGAATTCCATACATAAAGCCGAACAACGAAAAGTACTTGGTAAAATAATCCTTTTAAAGTGTCATCACTGTTCTACTCACCGTTCAAATCCTTTGTCAACTGAGACCGCGTCGACATTTTGTTGCGAATTTCTCAGCTCCTGCCGTTTCACGGCCTCTCGGTGAAAATTTTAAAGATAGTAATCGAATAAATGAAATGAATTCCGAAAAAAAAATACTAATAAGAACGAGGACGAAGACCGAGAGATTATAAATAAAACATCAGGATCGGAATTATTTTCTTTTTCGGCTAGCACGATTCTTTTTCACTTTTATTCCACTCCTAGGGATAGATAGATATCCTTAGTGAAATACGAACACAACTGGAAATTATTTTCTCATCCTTATTTTTGTTTCTTTTTTTTATCGTATACACTTCTATTTCCACTACACAATTTGTTTGTGCATTTTCGCACTTTTATATTTTTCTTTGCACTTTGCTTCACTGGTTTCCACCCTTTTTCACTGCATTTAGGAGCTCGGGGAGCCTCTTGTGATTTTCACTGCACTTTACACGGGCACTATATCAATTTACTATTTATTTACTTTTGTGAAATAATGAAAATCGGTTATATTGGATTGATACTAATCGCTATTGGAAGAAAGGAAAACCTCCGCCGACGGTATAAACTATGAAGTAAACTTTGTTGGGCGAAATAGAGAAAACAAACAACACACAGCAAATCACGGTGAAAGTTTGAAGTCGACTGAAAAATTGATTCAAACAAATTTTCTGATATATTCAACTCAACGAACAAGTGATTTCTCTTTGGTTTTCATTTTCTTCTTATTATTGTTTTCTACGTTTTTGAGTGGAATTTTTAACGAAGAAGTTATGGATGAAGAGCAAATTTACAACTGAGTTTTAGGTGGTTTGGTAACTTTTGTTTTGGGAGGCTGTGGTAAGTGACAGGTATTCTGTTATAGGTGTTCGTCCAGTACGGCTACGGTGTTGTAACGGAACGAAAAATCCCATACAAAAGTGACGCAACGAAATGATTAGGTACCGAAAAATGTCGCTCTCCTTTTCCTTTTGCAGTACGCTGCTGCGAAATAATGACATATTTATTGCCCGGGCATCAAACTGCATTTAAAAGTTCACGCACACGCATGAAACTAATTTCATTAATAATTCAAATTACTTGAAAAGGGACTGGTTATTGATTTTAGTAAATTTATTCAAAAAATCATCAATCAATTTTACAACATAAATAAATATTTGTCTGTTCATAGCCATTTTGTTTTATATAAAAGCAAAATTCCGTATGGCATCGCAGTAACAATAACATGCAGATCTTTTCCATAATTCCTACACGTAAACAAGTTGGCCGGCCAAATACAGTGTCACGTTCAGTCTTACGGCTCTTTAATATTGGGCATTCCTTTATTCTCCCGTTTTAGGAATTTGTTACCGTTAAATGCGGCGTAAATCTACTACAAATATTATCATCCCCTAAGTATTGTGCATCAACACCAAAGACTCCAACCTAACGAACACAACCATGTAATATTTTTTTCCATACAAAAGGGCGACCATCCCTGCTTTCAGTAGTCAGTTGTTCAACGACTGTCACTGGTGCACACACCACTAGAATATACCTTTAAAAAAAATCAATTCCAAAGTGTGCGCAAGTTCTAATCGCGGAGCAAACGAAAAAATGGCAAATTTAAGCGCATTTAATCGAATTACGAAACTACAAAAAATCTTTCTACACTCAAGTAAGTACGATCATATGCATTCCAGGATTACTGCACCGTATTTCCCGTGCTATCAGTTACAATTAGGTGCACAAACCCTTTGTAAACTATTACACCATAACATGAATTTATAAAAAAAACCCACCCCACAAAAAAAAAAAATAAAAGAAAAACAGTCTGTCGCAGTAGGTTCTCTTTTGCGCTGTCAAAATATTTGACAGTTGCGCCGGCCACTGTCAGAAAAGAAAAATAGAAAAAATAAATCCACGAAAGGAGTTGTTTGTCTCGCCTTGAAAATTTTGTGAAAAATTTATCAAGAAGTCGCATAAAACTTATTAATTCGATTGTGTGTGTTAAATAAAATTAGTAAATCGCATTTAAAAATGTCCGCAAACGCCGGAAGTTTAGTAGATTCAGTAAAGCAGCTTATCGCCGATAAGCAGTACGATGGAGTGTTGGTTCTCTTTGCTCCTGAAAAGGAAGATAATGTGAGCACGATCAAGTTCGCTGCTGCCGATTTGATAGAACTTTTGTTGGTGCATCTCAACGACGATAATTACAAGAACAACCTCGCGCTGTATACGTGTTGTGAGGAAGTGATGAAACTTGTCGCTACCCATGCGAACGCAGAGGAGGTGCTCTTCGAAATGTTACAGATTGTAGAAGAGAGCCAATCGGAAAATGTGTTCACAACAGCTCTGAAGTCGCTACAAATCTGCTTGCTGCGGCTGAAGGCGGACAAATCCAGGGCTCTGGAATGGACGCTGAATTCAATTGTGAATCGCATTACAGATCTGAAAATTCCCGGGTACCTTGTATCGGGCTATGGCCAGCGGCAGGAGAAACTGCTCGAGCAGGACGACGATGTGTTAAAGGTGTTGGCCAACTACATTACGCTCGCTTTGTTCTATGAGCCACTGCTAGAGGACGTGCTTAAGGACAAAAATGATGATGTAAACGCCAGCAAGAAGACCAATCGCCGCAATGTCTTGTGTTGCTTCTTTCTTCAATTGCTGGGCAAACCACTGTGCTACCTTGATCTGACGACAAACGAGAGAAAGACCAACACCTATACTATGCAATGCGCCACGTCGCTGGTCAAAGCTGCCACAAAAATCCTAGAAGATCCGTTTTACCTGCTCAGTCTGGTGGAGGATAAAGTGTCAAACAAATCCAAGGGCGGCAGCGATGACATAGATGAGAGCTATTTGGACAACATCTTCAAAATGGAAGAGAAGTTACCCATCGAGTCGATGGGAATCTTCTACTACCTGCTGATTGTAGAAGGGATCGGCTGGGAGGCGGCGCCAAAGGTATACTGCCCTGTGTACATATTTGAGTCGTGTCTATATCTTGTTACTGATTTTCTAACGCGAAAAGCTCCACTGCTACAGTGGCGAGGGCTCTTGTTGTGCCACAAAACCATTGACGACATGGGAACATTTCAGATACCCGACAAGAGTCTCTTCGAGCCAATACACCAGAACTTCTGCCGTGTTCTCACTCAAATTATTGGCTACTCCGGGGTGAAGCGCAATCGCCAGTCCGGCATTCTCCTCCTCAAGAAGTACATTCTCCGTTTCAGCGATGAATCTATCTGCGTGATCCTAAAGTCGCTCATCATGAATCTGAAACACGCAGGCCTACAGGGATATCTATGCACTATCTACAAAGACCTCGTCGCTGAGAGGTTCGCAAGTGGAGGCAAGCTGCCCGCAAGCTACTCAGGTGCTGAGTTTGCAGATTTTCTACTCAAACACGCCTGTGTGTTGAAGGACGGCGTCGAGACGGACCTTATCGAAAACGCTGATCGCATAGTACCAGCTCTGAACGCTGTGCGTTTCTTCGCCCTGACCGACGAGAACAACGCCACCGGATTCTGGGACTTGCGCAAGAAAATCGAGAAAGACTTCCTAGATCCTCTGCGAATGGCGATCAACATGTCGGTGGCCCACTATGAAGTCGAGATGAACGCAGTCAAGAACAACAAGGGGAGCAATAAAAACTACGAAAAAATGGCCGAAATGCTGAGCATCTCCGCGCTTAATGGTTCCGATGCTACGCTCGCTTTGGACCCCTCCAAGCGGTTGGAAGTGCTCACACAGGCATTGACAACATTTGACTTGCTCAAATGCCTACTGGCACGCGCCACCGAGTGCGTGGAAAAGCGTAACACGAAGAAATGTAATGCAGATGCAGATGAAAAGAAATAAAACATAATTCAGACATTATTCCACTTTGTTGTTCATTTCTGGTGTGTACAAGGCGAGGTGTTAATTTGTTCAGTTTTCAGGGTCGTTTCAGTTTCACTTTAGCTATAGATCTATTGTTACAGTCACACAGTTTGGTATTGTTTGTGATCAGTTGGCTGATTGATTGACCGCCTAATTGGGGATCCACCAGACAGGCGCTGCATTGTTGTGGAAATTTTAAAGAGGCAGAAGAAAGCGTTCGTGGCTTTGAATTTGAGATAAACAAGCGATTTGCGCTCCACAACGCGCATAATGAGTCATGGTTCATAATTAAATTGGCATTTAAGTGTGTTTTCCCAACTGTTGTTTGGTTAGATACTGCTGCCCAGTTTATTGTTTGCAACTGGAAGTCAAGTAAACGCAACCGCTGGTAATCATTACATCGAATAACAGTTATTGACTCTAATTAACGGACTCGTAGTTTTGATATTTATTGTTAAATTACGTTCAGCATTGACAGGCTGTTTAGCAAGCCTTTAGAATTTCATAGATTGCAGGTGATAGCAAATCGGACTTGCCAAAGAGCGACTTTGACTTGTATGTAAGTGAGTATCTGAGAACAGCGACTGCGGCATTCGATGACTTGCGCTAATTTGCAATGTCTGGTCAGTCAGAATATAATTTAAATAAAATTGCAGAACGTGAACACGGGCACGATGTGTTTTCTTTTGGCAATGACGTGCAGTCTTTTTGTATTTTCGATTCGGCGCTTGTATTGTTTCTGCATAAAATACTTTTTCACAGCAGCTGGCGTGATTGCGAACATTATCAAAAGGAACGCCGAACACTTACACACTGACGTTGGTATTTGTTTATCTAAAAATTACAATAACTGAATTCTAAAAGCTTTGGGCCATTTGGTCAATGACGGTGACGGTGTTTGCGCAGAAGTCAGTGTCACACATGTGGTATGAGATCAGCGTTTTATTGTACCCACTGTCAAACTACGTACTTTGTCAGGCGATAAACTTAGAGTCGTATATGATCATGCTTTCTGATGGTGACAAACTAATTACGAATCGCTTTTTACAAAAAATTGAATGGTCCTTCTAATATAACTGGTACTTATTAATATTAAACATTGCAACTCTGACCTGCGGCTGAATGATCTTTCAAACTAAAGTTCAACCTTTGACGTCGTTTGACTGTTTGCACCACTTCTCTACCTTAGTGTATCGCTACTTGGCGGATGATTCCTACGCAAAATTGGCTTTGGTTCTGTAGAACATGTATTCGGTCCATTTATTTTGCCAAACTGCTCCTTGTGCCATGTGACATTTTTTAAAAATATTTAACATATCTACTGAACTCTTTTTCTGACAGTCTACACCTCTACTTTGTGACTTTATTAACGGATCACTAAACTAATCAATCGTTGATGTGATTAGAATGCAATTTTATCGTATAAACTTTGTTATTCAAAAGCCGTACGACACAGCTTGCAGTTATTTAAATAAGGTGGTCCATAACAACATTTCTATTAGACAACACTGATCAATATTAAACGCACATTTCCATTTTTGGAGGCAAATTTCCTGACAGTATGCTACGAGTGACTCAATCCCATAGTTGGAAGGTTGAAAAGTTAAACAGTTCTGATGTAACTCATTTATGTTTAATGGCTAGGTAAAGTCCATTACCTCGGAACTAATTGGTTTCCCAAATAAAACTGTCGATCTTTAACCCCATTTAATGTGCGTCACACTATTACGCCAGTCAAGTTGAAAGTCTTGATCGCACTTCACCTCTGATGGTGCAGAATCATCTGACTAAACTCATTTCCTTATTGTCTTCTACATAGATTTCAACAACTTGCTTCAGCCGACGTCAGCCAGTTCAGTATTGACGGCATTCTATCACAGCAATCGCCTTCCAGTAGTGCCCACACCAACTCAACAACAATCGTCTAGTCACAAGTTAACAAAGCCATGCTGCACTCGATACACCTCGTTTAGAAGAAGTCTCGCCACTGGCCTACACAGTACAGGCAAATCTGCAAAAATCGACGAGTTTCGTGCCCGAGAAGAGAAACGCGAAGAGGAATTCGCCAGGCAGGAGAGTGAGTCGCCGCCGGACGACAAGGAGCAAGGCGATCCGAAACGTGCCAAAGCCGATGCGGTGCGCATGAGAATACTAAACGAAGCTCTGAAGCATGTCGCGACAGAAGGTTGGTCTCGCCAGGCGATAATTCGAGGCGCCGAAGAAGCCGGCTATCCCAGCGAGGTACACGGAATGTTTCCAGATGGTGGCTACGAGCTGGTGTCTCACTTTGTGGGGAAGTGCAACGATGAGCTGTTGAAACATCTGCAAGCCGAAACGAACAATGGACAGAAGGAAATTTCTGATCCGCTAGCGTTCCTCATAAATGCAGTCAAATTTCGCCTGCAAATGGTTGAGCCCTACATCAGTCATTGGCCTCAGGCTATGGCGTTGATAGCTCTACCTCCGAATGTGCCCACATCGTTGGCGCAGGTGTTAACGATGGTCGATGATATGTGCTACTACTCCGGCGATAGGTCTGTGGATGTGAGTATAGTACGTTGTTTGCTTTATTCATTTTATATAAAGTCTTTGCATTCCAGTTCGGGTGGTATACACGTCGTGTTGGTCTAGCGACGATCTACAAAATGGTTGAAGTGTACATGCTGCAGGACTCATCGGCGGACCATCACGAGACGTGGGCGTTCTTGAAGAACCGCATGGAGGAAGCCGCTCAAATCCAAATGGTACTGTCACAAACCGGCGACATGACGCACAACTTTCAGAGATCCTTCAATTCTGCCTTCATAACAGTGAGTGGGAGTCCTTTCTAACCTAAAGAACGCTGCTGATTTGTTTTTTTGTTTTCTTTCAGGCTCGAAATATTCTTGGGCTCAACTACGAACGCAGATAAATTGCAGAGCTCGACGGTTTTAGTGGTCAATGGACAACGGAACGAACAAAGTCACTAATCTTAGCCCAGTGTATTAAATACTTACCCACCCAACTAGGAGGCACTATTTTTATTGTTATTGTTGAAAACTACTTTAATATTAAGAGTTTCTATGGAAAAAAAGAACACCCAAAAGTACTTTGCATAGATAAATAAAAGCGCAACTATGCTATTTTTGCATATTTACATCTAAATGGATACGGATTGGCAATTTTTATTGGGTGGCAGTTATGTGCTCGAGCTATTTCGTTGCGAGCAGAGTATGCGACACAGTGGTGGCGTCTAACATTGGTTGGTTGTCAAGGTGCCTTCGGATGGAATCGGATAGAATCTTACTAACAGTCGTTATTGGGTTTGATTCATCATTTTTGCATTTCTGCATGCCCCTTGAAAGTAAGTCCAGAAATTTATTTACGGTTTCGGTGCGACGTGTTTTACTGCCAGTTACATTTGAATTGAAAAAGTAAATCAGTCATCACAGTGGATTTCGCCAGTAGTTATAGTTCCGAAAGGAAATGACATCCGAATCTGCATGGATATGCGTCGTGCGAACTGTGCAATTGAGCGAGAGAATCATCCACTCCCAACAACGGGTAAAGCCAAATGGTTCAGTCGACTTTGCTCGGAAAACTCACGAAAGATTAAAACATTCATGACACGTTTGTTTCGCTATACGCTATTGATGTTTGGCATAACGTACCGAACGTACCAATGCGAGGCGACATTGAATAAGGGAAATGTGTCTGTTTGGTGTCAAAGGAATACGATTTCTCGGGCATGTTCTGTCCGCAGAGGTAATCGTACCAGACGCAGATAAGTTAGAAGCGATTCGGAATTTCAGAGAGCCAGCGACTGCAGTGAAATCGATATTATGAAAAAATCGATGCCGCTAAGACCATTAATCGATTGCAAGTCATATTTACCAGATTTTGTCCACCAATATCAATGGACAGAAACTGGATTAGTGATTTGAATGGTTAACTGCTGATGTATCGCTATACTCCGCAATCAATAACAATGAGACCGCCAGCGTAAATTTTATTTGGTCACAACTACCGAATATCGAGTCATCGATGCAGTGATCGATGGAAATTGATGAGGAAGTCGCTGACAGAGATAAAGATATGAAGGAGAAAGCAGTATTTGGATGAGCGGCGCGCCTGCCGCTACGAATAGTGAAATTGAAGTGGGTGATAAGATTGTAGCAAAACTTATGCCTTAACCAAAGTTAGGTTAGGTTTACGGGCTGGTAAAGTAGGGCAAGCCTGACCATACCACACTTAGGTCCTTGTGGACCCATTGTGATACCCTTGTTGGGGGGTTAACCGTTGATGTAAAGATGTTTAGTTCCTTTCTCTCCTCCTTATAGTCACCCGACGTCGTCCAGCCATCCTGATGTCCTTAAAAACCTGTTAAGATTAAAGACTGAGACATCAGAAAGATCTTGTAAGTCATGGAAGTGATAGCTTCCAAGAGTTCTGTTCCTCAAGTGACAGAGGCTCGGGCAGTGACAGTGAGGTGTTTCCTCATGTACCTCTTCGTTTCCAGAGCCTCTACATATATCGTCATCTTTGAGATTTAGTTGGCGGAACTTTTTAGGAAGTTATGGCCCGTAAAGACTCCTACCAGCTTAGACAGCGATGACCTGTCAAATTGTAGTAGTTTGATGGTTCGGCTGCTGTCATACTCTGGCCAAAGCTTCCGTGATACTTCGCAAGTAGTTAGTTCTTTCCACCTGTTATTGGTTTTCACACGAATCTTGTTCTCCACTCGTTCCCTGAGATTACAGAGTGGAGACTTGATCGACTCTAGTGCTCTGTCGTGATCCATTGCGGACCCCTTTCTCGCCAACTCGTCAGCCATCTCATTGCCGGTTTTGTCACTGTGTCCAGGGACCCAACAGAGAAACCTTGAGCTCTTCGCGACAGCGGTGAACAAGCTTGGATTAAATTTCAATAGCAGATATTGCTTTCAGAGCCGCCTGGCTATCAATGAAAATGATAATATCATTCCGTGGTATTGCCAACAACGGGCCGCTTCCGCGATTGCCAGAACCTCTGCTTGGAAGACACTGCTGCTAAGCAATGTATGTTTGATTCATCACAGAATATACCGGCACCATTTTCACAGTCCATCTTTGATCCATCTGTGTAGATGGATATCGATTTTTCGCTTTGTGGGTTCGTCTGTGTTCCATAAGTGAATGCGGTCTATCAAAGTTCAGATGGGGAGACAAATAGTCAGAAGTGACAATGTTCCCGACGTATTTCCCTAGAATCTGTGCGTGGCCAAAATTGCATGGATTCCGAATGTTCGTTTGGCTGATCTTTAAGGCTTTGCTCGCGGCTTGCCACCATACTATGCTGCCCCATACGTGATTATAGGTCGCACTATTGCCGTGTACATCCACAGGATTATATTGGGGTTTGGTCCCCATGTCCTGCCAAAGATTCGGCTACATGCGTAGAAATGGCATGGCACTCTTTGATTGACGTTCGGCTTCGAGTTAAGTTTTCTATCGAGGATTCGCCCTATCTGTCACCATTAGAGGGCTTCCCTCAAGAGTTGGTGGGTTGAGCCATAAAGCTGTAGAGTTATTGATAAAAAGGTTTGAAATGTTCTGATCACGTTATATGATCGGCGTAACATTTCTCATTTACAGAAAGAAAATAAACACTGTAGCGTAGCCGAAACCGACCCTCGAACAGCTACAACTAAAGCCACCAGTGTAGTTGTGAGCTCCAGACGAGCAGGACGAATCTTAAAGAAGTTAATACGATGCACTTGCTTCGTCGAGGTCTTCACCGACTAGTGCCTTACCACTGCATATATGTTTAGGTTCTGCACTGAAATTAAACATTAAGCAGTCAGGTGTTTCAGATACTACATTATACTTCCTTTGATTTGGATCTTAAGTTTTTAAATAAATAACTGGCACTCGACCGACTGATGCCGAGCTGCAGTACAGACGTCTCTTACTGGCTGTTACAAGATAGTCTGGTGCTTTACTTATGGTTATTATGCACCCAATCTAATCCAGTCTAAGAAAATTACAGAATTTCTCTCGTTGTTAAGGACGATTGTTGGTTGCAGCCACAATACTAACAAAACTGAATAGAAAACTAATGCAGGTATGTATATATATTCACTTCAAGTCTTAACAATCTTAAATGCATTTAATAATAATTAATATAAAGAGTATATTGTTATGTATAATTATTTAATTGTATAAGCAAATACCTCTGTACATTTTTTAAAACATAAAATTGACTTAATTTTTGTTTTACATCATCTTCACTATTTTATACAAATCTATTGGTTTTGAAAAAACGCTTTCATTTATTACAATTACATATAACAAAATAAAGTCTGTCAGATTTCCTTTGAATTATTTACTTCACAAGCGCCAGGATACGTATACGTTAATTTAACATTTTTAAGTGATATGAAAACTAAATTCGAAGACAACCTATATAAAAAATATACCTAAGTCTTTTGTGGTTAGAGAGGTTAAATCTAGGATTTCATTTTAGTCACAGTTGCTTATTGTTTCGCCTATTGGGGAACACCATAGCGGTTTATAGTGGTTTCAGATAGGAATCATCAGATGCTGGTGTATCGGGACTGGAAACAATTTTTAAGTGATACCTCTACTTGGGATGGGTGTGGTTCGAGTTCTTACCTATTCTTCAGACTGGGCATAAAGGGTTTCTCAATCTGTAGCTGTGGCGACTCACACATAAGACAGTCAAGAATTTTGATTATTTCTGTAAAATTTGGTCGCTCTGCTGGATTTGAGTGCCAACATGAATTCATAAGGCTGTAGCTGTAAACAAGGAAACTAGGTTAAGTAGGTCGCGCAATCAATCACTGTTTTCAACTCACAATTCATGACCACAGTTCTTGGGCCTCTCCATGCGGTAGCCAGTCTTGAGTAAATGCAGTAATCTATTTGTCGGAATTGACGGATAAGGTATGCTGCCCAGAGTTGATATTTCATAGAGGAGAATACCGTAGGACCACCTGCAAGAAAAACTTTGTTAGCGGCATTGCAATGGTTGAGATCGTAACGAAACTTACACGTCACTTTGTGAGGTGTACACTTGATGTGTCATCGATTCCAGAGCCAACCATTTGATGGGCAGCTTTCCGTTTCCGATTTTCTTGTACACATTTTCCTGGTACACATCCCGACTTAGTCTGCAGGGATAAGAGTTGTAAAATGGTTTCCAACAGCGACTCACATTACTTACCCGAAATCGGCAATTTTCACTGTACGATCCGATGATACGAGTACATTGCGGGCGGCCAAATCGCGGTGGACAACTTTATTTTTGCAAAGGAATTCCTAGAATGCAGATGTGGTTATTATTTTGATGCATCACTGTGGAAATTATAATTTATCTTTCATTTCGTGGATAATAAGGTCGAACCATGAGGTTGAATTTGTGGACACCAGTTAAGTTTGTTGACAAATGGTCACTTGCGTCGCTTAAAAACGATTTTTTTTAGAACCTACGCATCGAAGTTGCTTATTACGTTTTGCCTTTAATTGAATGGGGTGTTAGGCAGCTTAATGAAGTGTCGTCACTGACGCGTTTGCAATTATTGCAGAAGCGTAAAAAATAAATCAGATTGTGAATGAGGACAAAACCAAGTATTTGCGGTGTCAACGAGTGAAATATTAGGACTAATTTGCCAGGATCAACCGAACGCAAACTTCCCAGCATAAGATGAACACATAAGAGCCAAAGAAACGAGCTCCCAAATATGTATAACCTTAAATAATTGTCCTTTCTACGCAATTTAAATCGTTCTTTTCGGTTTCAATGCCAACATGTTGGGTTGAAGTAAAACATCCCCCCAACAAGCCGCGTTATCCACATCTCCACATTCACAATTCGAATATTTCCTCTGGTTGTAAATTTTCCAACAGACATTGATTGATTTAGGATTGAAAGTGATCCCAACCACCAAACGCAGTGTAGGTAAAATTATTGACTCCCATACAGATACACACCGACCTTAACTTCGACTTGTCAAGCATTTAAGTCAACGCTGTCTTCCTCTTCCATTTTTGAATTTCAAGAAAGATTAAATTCTTACAGTCGACTTATTATAAATACTTTGCGTTGCTGTGCGACTTAACGCCCCACGATTATTCCCTTTTTTGGATACTATTGCCTGGTATATTGCTTGCAGACTTATTCCCCCAATTTGTTGGAAGAAATGTCCTTTAACTATATCTATTGCTTGTTGGAAAAAAAAGAATAAGTGAATCAACTTTGACATGTCCAACAAGTGGGACTGCTGATAAAATTTAGAAAACAAAAAAAAATGTCCAGTAGGAGTGTGACTTTCAATCTATCTAATACCTTGTGGATGTAAGATACACGTCAGTCGGTCATCCCAAGTTTGTTGTCACATCTTCAACGTAAATAAGCGGATTTATTAAATTCTCTGGAAGCAAAATTAACGTAGCAAATATTCAGGAAAGCAGACACTGACAAGTGAATTCGGGGTCAATTGTTTGTGTTTATTTTTTTTTTAATTAATAACTTTGTCAATTCATACAGAAAATAGGGGTTTGTGCTGTTTGACTACGTCTTTGGCTAACCACTGCAATTAGGATCTTGAATTAAAAATTGAACCCACACTGCGTGTCCTTTAATGTAGGGCAAACAATGTAAAGCGGTGGTATGCAATTATTAGTTTAAAGCTTATTTGATGTGGACTCGGAACTGGGAACAACGACACAGATTGTGTAGGGCGTATACGTAACATTTATTCCTCCAAAAAAGCTCCTCGCACCAAATTTTTTATAATTAAACGTAAGGTGAAACCCCGGCTGAAACAGTTTCCAGTTCTATTGCAGCACGTTTTAGGTCGATTCAATTGTGTTTCTATCTTTACGATAATATTAAGTTATTTATCATAATATTAAACACCACCCAGATTGCCAAACAATGTCTGATTTATTTGCATTGTCATGTTTCGCCATCTGACACTGCAATCAACACAGCAAGGTCACGTTGAAATAAACAACACGCTTCTTGTTTTAATGTCAATAGAAACGACCATAAACTCGCATGAGTTTTGCTGGAATTTCATATATAGCACATTCTAGGTGAATGTATGAAGAAGAGAAAATGGTGTATGCAAATATTTAAAAATGAGTTAACCCATGTCACCATGAAAGCACAACAAATGAAATAAATATTGACTTTGGAATTTATTTAGTCCTTTTGGGTGTTTTTGTTTTTGTTTTTTTGTTCGGTTTCCCCTTTTGATTTAAGTAGCCAACAATGTGAGATATTAAATGATATGCAGTTCTTAAGTGACACTTGACATCGGCACTTCAGTTGCTCTCTAAAGTATGTAATCTTTTAACTTCATTTATAACGTAGCGAGTTTTCTTACAGCGCATTTTCGAAAACGAACTTTTTACAAATGTCATGTTATCCTTTGTGAGTTCTAGGGAATCGACTTTACTTTTGTGTCGTTGTGTATATGGTTTTTTTCTGTTGCGAAATATTTAAACAGCGCACCCTGTTTTGTAAAAAAAAAACGTTGACTCACACTTAAAATGTTGTCGTCTTCTGGAAATCTTACTTTATTAAACGCAAGAGTTTGTCGTAGCCATAGCGTGGTCAATTATAAAACTGTACTGTATGACGTGTCAATAACTAATAAATCTTATTTTATAATTGATGGCCACCCCTTCAAGCTATGTTCAAATATCTTGTCCTAATTTCTAACATTTTGTTCAACGCCCTTGTCTCTTATGAGTTGTTACTTTGATGCACGCGCAGATTGAAATGGATTTGTATATCCTTATCATAGGAAAAAAAAACAGAAATGCCTTTCTTCTTTAATTGAAAACCGCAATAAAAAAGATCAAACATTCTTTAATCGTGATTGACAAACCAAATTGGTTTCATTCACAAAGCAATTTTCCAACTAAACACTACTGCAACCTTAACCTAAATCTGACAGCAGTTGTAGTGAAGGATTAACATCATGTTTTCAATATATTGTTTAGGAATTGCAACTCCAATATTTCACGTTATCTTTATAGACTTCGATATGTTTCGGCTTTGAAAAGAAATAGAAATAGCAAATATTTATAATGATCGCTTTTATCCGTCAGTTATCTGTCAGTTTGTCTTGTATCATTATGATACGAAAATGAAAGTATGCATGCTACTTCTAATGTATATTTTCGCAAATGGAAGAAATGGAGTTCGTTTCTTTCTGTCCCTTTTTGTCAACTAATTATTTTTGGAACGCGGCCATTAATAAGCACATATAATTTCACAACTATTGAGTATTGCTGAAAGCATTTAATCATGTACCTAGGATAAAAGTGAAATTTAAACCTGCTTCAGAAAGCCAGCCGATAATCCTTATACCACACTGACTCGTTGGAGTGTATAACTTTACGGCTCACAGATGGCGTATCTTTCTTTCTTATTGTTTCTCATTTGAGAAACATTTATCATTAAAAACTGGGACTATTTTAATGGAATTATATTAACCTACTTCATTTTGCAAAATATACAAAACTAAACCCAGAAGCTGACAACAGGGACCACTAACAATTATTGTATACCACAAGAGGAGACATCATCTAAGTAGATTTAAACTTCGGATAGTCACAATGAGGTTGTCTGCTCCATGTACCTACGCGCTGTCACTTCGATAGTGACTTTTAAAAGAAGACTGCTGTCACATTTCACTGTCAAATAAATAAAAAACATTTCACTGTCATCAATTTTATAAATTGGGCACACTAAAAAAAATAGTCGACTAGATTGGTGTGGACTAGATATTCCCTGAACGCAAAAGCTAGATTGGTCGAAACGTCACTTTTTTTTAAATTTATTCAGTTTCTTAAGATGCTAGTTAATACTTTAATAAGTGACTTTTACAAAAAATTCAATAGAATGACATTTAGAAAATAGAATAGTCACTTTTCCATACGTCAGCCATACATGCGGACTGTCAACTTAGTGCTCAGTCACAAATTTCTTGAATAGATTGGTTGGCTCCCCTCTATAAACGTGAAATGAAAAAGAACTGTATGTGCCCAATCTAGGCCAATCAAAACTGAGATACATCAGGTTAGTCAACTTTCAGACTAAATAAACTAGATGCTTGAACGTCCCCATTTACTTAACTAGATACTTGAACGTTTTGCATAAGGCCGGTTTCTGTTTGCTTATAATTTAGCAAAGCACGCAATTGCAATAACTACGTTCTACTTTACATTTGAATTGACATTTGACCAGAAGTACGTAGTTGTTATAATTGCTTGCTAAAAAAATTTCATTTGCTCTGCTTTTCTGTGATAGAAGCTCAAAAACATAGGCCTATTGTAAAACTTTAGGAGATTTGGACGATTTTTTTAAAATTATTCCAGAAAGAGTTTAGTCTATGACATTAATTGTCATTCCTACTTCAATTCACTGTCTTAAACTTGTCATAAGTAAATCACTAAAAAATAAAAGAATACATTAAGAAGCCAACATTTTCTTAAATATTTAAAGCTCAGGTTTTTACTTCATTTTTACTGCAGGGAAAACTAAATGGAAAAATATCAGCAACGACTGATTCTGTTTTCATGGACGCACACCGAAATCAGTAGTTTTGTCTGTTCGAGCGGAACTAAAGAGACGAATGCGATGTTCAGTTGAGTGTAATAGACCGATGATGTTTTCTGTTAAAATAAGCAGATGGCTAAACACCTGAATGTGTGATGATGTCAATCCAAATCGGGGCAATTGTTTTCCCGGAATCGTGAAGGAAACACTCGATTAAGTGTGGCCTCGCATCTTGAACACACATCGAATTTCAATTGCAAATTTTAGGCTTCTGGGTCTAGTTGTTATCCTAAACTGTGATTATTCGACTTCCAATCTACTTTAAAATGCGTATCCCTAATATCCCTAAATTAAAGGGGACCTTTCAATCTTCCTCGCACACGAGCCAGCGTCAATTTGGATTCATCGATGCCAAGCAAATTGTTTGCATTTCTATTTATGCCTCGAACGATTTGTTTGCATTTCTATTTACTACTTAAGTGGACCCCATTCACTCTAATGTCCTCATTGTACATCATTGAATACCCAATCAATTCGAGCACATGCGATGACAGCGAAATCAATAAAAATCTACATCTGTTAGTTGTGCACATAAACTTACCATTCCGATTGCTACTTGCTTGGCTATATCCAACAAATCGGTTGCCTTCAGCGGCTCCCTCTTCGCCGGAATAGATCCGTTGAGGGTGCGCTCTTCAGTCGAATGCTTACTGTTTCCATTCACCGATGGCTTTGTCCTGGCTGTCACATTTTTGTAATAGCTTTCGTTGTTCAGTGACAGCAAATTGACTCTTCGCTTAACCCTACACTCGCATTTGTTGCTGATCTGCACTTGACCACACCTGAGCGTTTCACTGTTCCTGTTAGACGTGGGTGAATCGCCGCCATCTCTCACCAGAATATCAACTCGACACTTGCACGCATTCGTGCAGATTTCATCATATCCGTACGATTTATTGAACTTGGCCAGTTGTTGGGGTTTCTTTTGATGACCATTCACTGCAGGAAATGTTGTTGGTGGTGGCGGAGATAGTGGTCCTCCGCCACCGCAACTGTCGGGTGATCCAACATATCCCGTCGTGCCATTGCTCGATGTGGAATTGATGTTTTTATATTTCATTTTGATTTTTTCCATTATCGACGAATCGAAATTAAATACACTGTCGCTGAGTTTTCCATGCTTTTTCGCTATCACTGACTGTTGATTTTGCTGGGTGCGAAGTGGCTCCGGAGGTATAAATGAATCGCCTGCCGTATAGAATGACAGCTCGTGTAGGTACTTCCATTCGTTTCTGAAAACAAATGGAAAAAAAAACCGTCTGTATGTTAAATGGCAATGCATACACTGTTGTTCAGGGAATTTTCTTCTTGCACCACGAAAATAAATAAACACATCAACCCATGGAACCCATATTCAAACTAACAGGTCGCGTTTGTTTTGAAAGGGGTTTAAATGAAAAAGAGGATGTGCATTTGTTATTTTTCTTTCATTAAATAAACTTTTGTCAGTAATGGTTATCCTATTCCGATTTGAAGAGCTCTTGAAAGTCTCTGTTTGAACTGGTTTAAGCGACATAAAAATCGTATGGACACAAATATATCCCTCCAACTCTACTCCAGAGGTAGAAGCCACGGACCAAGCTGGCTGGGGAGGATTGAGCAGCTGGATCCGGACTGTATTGCCATTAAGTACAATTCAAAACCTAGCTCGTTTTATTAAAATGTTTGCCTGACAACTTTTCACAGAAGATACTTCAGTCATTTTCTAAACTTTAATTGACATTGAAATTAAACCTTAAGCTGAATTATAACTAAGAACCGATTTATATAACTGTTATAACCTAAAATAGTCGGGCCGATATTATTATCAAGACTATCTTGCATGCTGTGCTGCAGTTGCAGGTCTTTTACTAACTGCTGGACCAGGTAGACGAGCAACAGGTCTGCTGTAACGAATTATAGGAGGCGCTGCCGCATAGCCAGCAACTACAACTAAAGCGAGGATGAAAGCAATTGCGAAGAAATCGATCTGGAAATGAGGCAACTTGAGTAAACTTATAGCAATGCCAAACTTGAACAAACTTACTTTCATTGCGATTTGTATGCTCTTTAGAAGATTAATTGAAACTGCTTGGGTGGGTAGAACGTAATTCGGTATTTATACAACATGCGATTAAAAATAAATAAAACTCAGAGCTATTAAATTTAAACAAGAATATCAAGTGAAAGAAACTAGTTTTTGATGCGGTCTTGCATCCCCGGTACACCGGTTACAAATTAGAAGGTGTGAATAATGTGAACAGAACAGTAACGACTAACGTCCGTCTCCATGGAATGGCACGTTTTATTTATAATCCTTTGCTGGTTGATATTTAATGTTTTTTATTTTTAAGGCAAAATGTTAGTCAATTTTTAAGAGAGAGTTAGAGAGAGACGTGACTTAGCGCCGCTGTTCAGTCTTTTGAAGGCCTCAAAGAAACTTTTCTAGACATACTCGTATTTAGTAAACGAGTTTATTCTTCTCGCAACAAGTGCTGTCGAAAGGAATTCCTCCAAATAAATAAGTTAATAAATTAAGTACTTAACTGTAGTTCTACTGGAGACGTTCACTTAAAAATGGAAATCTATGGCTGGATTTAAAATGGTCTGCTCCAAAAGGTTCTTAACTTTCTTTAAACATTTTTTTACGATTTTGAAATGCACTAGGCGTGGTATTAAAAAACCTAAACATAAAATCTGATAGGCACCCTTCAAGCAAACCATTGGACAAATGTGTTCTCCTAGATGAATGTTTCGCGAACATCGCTACATTATATTTTTTTTATTTGAAAATAAAAAGAGACACAAAGTGATCTTACAATATTTGCATTTTACTTAGTACTCAATTTCGCCTAAGAATCTGAGAAGGACTCTGCAGCGAACAGAATGTTCTTCCGGGGAATGTAATGAGATCAAAAGCGAATAAAATGCGATTCTTATTGTTTTCTGGGTGGTGTAAGTTAAACTTTGAAAATACAACAATTTAAAGTGATTTGAGATGACGTTCAAAAATCCACTAAATCACGCTTCGACAAATGAATCAATCGAGAAAAACAAAATTGCTTTCTATAGGTACTCGAAACTTGATTTGATTGCCAACATATTTGTAACGGATTGCGTTGGGTGAGATTTTATTTCCGTATAATATCAGTCTTCTTATAGGCAAAAGGATCAACTAAAAGTAGCGGCATTGTATTTTGATTTTCGAAAAAAGAAACCCTCCTATGTTCGACAAGTGCTTTGTTAATATACCCATTCGATTATTTGTTCTTTGAGCAGTTGCGTTCTTATCAAAAAATGACATTCCCGCATATTTTCCACTTCATATTTGGTTTTTGGCCAAATTGTTTAACCTCAATTTATGTACTAACCAAATATATTAATTAATTTTGTATATACTTAAGTGAAATCTAAAAAAATCGTACTGAACCATTTATAATTTGTTTAACAAAATGTATTTCTATTGCAAGACTTGCTTAAGGTTTACATAAATTTGACAACTGAGAGGAAAAATGTATTCAGAAATCGTATAAATATCTGCCAGATTTGAACATTTCTGAATTAATTTTTTCAGAAGTCTTGCAATCGAATACTTTTTGTTTAAGACATTATAAATTGTTTGGTATGATTTTTTAGTAAATATAAAACAAATTTAAGTTGTGTGCAATGTTTGACACATCGATTATATATAATTAAAATGAATGACAGCGGTTTTTTTAAACAAAGGTGTACATAGCAAAACAGTCCCAGTTGCAATTGTTTAAAAGTGTTGTTGTCGAAAGTTTATAGTTGTTGTAATTTGGGTAATTCTAAGGCTGCAGGCGCCTTCCTAAAATACACTATGCGTTAATAGATTTAGGTGACTGTATATTTATTGACTGACAAAAGCATTAATTACACAGTATTTATGTAGTAGATATAAGATTTACTGATGCATTTTTTCCTTTAATAAAAATACTTTTTTTCTCCCAAGGAAAAAAATTCCCACGATACTATAACACTGTTCAAGTTCATCCATCTCATCGCTTACTGAAAATAAAATTTGTGCTACAAAGAGTGGCCTGAATTTTAAATATAATGGAGACTGTTAAATACCTTAAATCATTATTGACAAAAATATTGCAAATATACTTAAAAGAAACCCCTTAAATATATGACAACATTGAATGTGACAACGCGATATGTTTTCGGGTTCGTATTCGGGCAACTTTTAGCAATAGGCCTGGTTTTTTGAGCTTTTTTTTTTTAGCAAGGCAAAGTAAAATAGGATTTTCGGCTTGCAAATGAAATTACTACGTCTTGACACGAGGTACGTCGAAGATTATCAGTAGGTAGGTATTTATCCAAATTGGAAGTAATGTGACAGCAGCAGCTTAGGTTGGAACCTTTCTGGGCGATCTGGGTGAAATTGCAAAACTAAAAGTCGAACACAACATTTTGAAGATTTTTTTGCGAATTTCTCTACTTTACTTTGCTTTGCTGATCCAATTGTCAAAATTAAAACCATAGAAAAATGCTCAAAATATAAAATAAACGTCAGTGGGTTTAAAAAAAAATACCAATTTGCAGACATTGAAAAACACTCGGATACAGCTGAATATTTATTTTTCTTGCCGATGTATCAATTTTTTATAACAAATTTCAGCACTAAATAAACCAAACCGGAATAAACAGCCAATTAAAATTGACTTTTGAGAGATTTGCAGTTTTTTTTTTTTACTGAGGGGAAACGTTTTGTTCTCTCTCTGTGGCTTTCTTCTACTCAACTTTTGCGTAAAAGAACGAGGTTTGACCAAATTTGACTAACGTTATCGTTGGGGAACAGACCAAACAGACATTTAACTTTACACAAAAAGGTCACGTGTGTGTAAAACAACAAAACTTACCTTAAAAAGTTGAGTAAATTGCCAAAACTGCAATATTCAGTGAGCAGCAGCATTTCGTTGTATTTTCTCGTACAATGTCCAATGATTCCAACGATATTCGGATGTCGACCAACGGATTTCATAACTTCTATTTCACGGCGAAAAGCCCGGACATCATCCACTGACGGTTGATCTGTGAACAATTGAATAGGGAACAAATGAAACTTGTGTAATGTTCGCGAAATGTAAACACATCATTGTGTGTGTTAATGCGTAATTGTGATGTAAGGTTTTCCCCAGAATAAAGCAAACATTGTGGGTTTAACTGTGAATAATGACCATAATAGGTACGTTCTATGGATTTGCAAGAATACATATTTTCATCTGGTATGGGATTAGGGCTATTGCCATACAGTCCTACGTTTGAGCGAGTTGAAGAGTAAATGCTGATCTCATAGAATTTAAGTTTACAAAGCTGCAAAATGTGAATTTTCATTGCAGGGTGGGGACATTTCACCAGTCCAATTCACGTGTGGGTGGACAAACGAACTTATTTCATAGAAATCGTGATGTTGCACCCATGCAATGCATTCAGTGAAAGGAATTCATGAGAATTTTTATGTTTCTCCTTAACTGGAATTTTTAGTTCTAATGTGTTTGCAAGACCGATGCACAAAGTTATTGAAAAGGGCAGATGCATTCATCGCAAATCCATGGAGCTCCCCAAACAAAGTAAAGCTCTGCAAAAATTGATTGAAATCACTGCAAGTAGCACATATTAAGAAGAATGTAAAAAGAATCCTTTACAAAGTGTGCTCGGGAAACCCCTCCCAGTCATGGATTACTTATTCGCTCCACTTCATTGAGTGAGAAAGAGAGTTCCATGCTGTTTTCCACACTACCTTTAAGCATTTTCACAGCCACTTCTAGTCGTGCACCCGCATCACGGTCTCCGCCGTCATTAGCTTTGGTCTGATGAAATATTCCCCGTCGCACAAGCCCGAATGCACCTTCCCCCAGAACCTCATAGAGGGTGACATCGCTCCTATTGACTTCCATGTCATCGTTGAAGAATAGCTTCTCTTCCAGATCCAGTTGAAACTGATGTAGATCATCCTGTGAGGGTGGCACTGACAGAGTTTTTGTTGGAAAATCAAATGTTGACTTTGGATCTATAGGCGCTTTCTTCTCCAGCTCCTTTATGTGTATGTGTGTGTGTAAGCAGAGACAGAAAAGGAAAGTTGTATGTATTTTTAAAGAATTTAAAACAAACACAAAGTGAGAGACACACCATACCTCAAAATATTTGCATCGTTCCTGGTAGCGCTTTAATTTGGCACGTCGATGACAGACAATAAAGACGACAAGTGAAAGGATGGTGATGCAGAAGATGGGCGCAAGTATTGCGATGACGAGCTTCAACACGTAGTTCTTGTCTGTAAATATAAGCAAGGAGTCGCGTGCAAATAATTGTGTAATGAAATTGAGTTTTATTAGTGTCCTACCTGAGACAAGGATTTTAGTCGGCAATGTGACGACTCCCGTTGAGCTTCCACCCGGAGTGAAGGCGGTTAGTTGTGTCTCGTACATCATTCCCTTTAAAGTTAGTGCTGGTATATAGAACCAGTTTTGGTCCTGAAATTAAATTCAGAAAGATGTGTGAATCTTTAAATCGTTGTTTATGTAAACTTCTGGCCTTTGTAAATCAACCCCCACTATATTCTCCCGAAGCATAGTTTAAAAATTAACCGAATTCGAATGCCATAAACAAAACTCTAGGGGATGTAAAAAAGGTTCACCTGTCAGTTTTTAAAAGTATTCACAATTCTGTACTTTGCTGCTGCTGTAACCTATAATATCATTCGTGAGACAGCACAAAAGAAAAAGAAAAGACAGATAAGGGTGCACCCATGACCGTCTTCATACCCGCAGTTTGACGGTTGGTTTCTTTCTGGAATAGAATATTGAATGAATCGTGAAAAAAATCACACTCCGAATGAAACTGGATATGACAGAAGAGTTTGTAAATCCATCGCAAGTCTATGTGGCCAAGTACTCTTTTTACCGGACTATCGGAATTTTAATTTCAGATATTGCTTCGGTAATATTTTAAAGAACATTTGCCAGATAAGAAACAGAAACCACGGCACGTAAGCAAAGACGAAAAAAAATACGTTAATGGAAGATGAAATCAAATTAGTCCCGAGTGACTAGAAAATGTGTGGGATCAAAAATTTAAGAAAAACCTTCAAGTTCGGTGACGAAGACATGACAAGGACGAATCTCGATGGGGTGACAGAAGATAACAACAGCTTTTTGAAAATTAGTGGGCGAGGCAAGAACGAGTGAGTCAAAGCGATTATGAGCACTAAAATGTTGTAAAGAGCTTCCTCACATCCAGAAGGCTTTGAAACTTTGAAACTATTCTTCTGAGGTTAGTTCTCGGTTATATATTGACCTTCTGTCTTTTTACTTTTGACAGCATTTGCTGCTCCAATAAACTTTGTAATTAATTAATTATTCAGTAGCAAAAGTCGTATTTAATGTAATAAAAACACTGACAGTAGCGTTGTCAGTGGTTTGTAAAAAATGTATTGCCAGTTGTCAGCAACACATCGTTACCAGATTGCCAATGAATAATCTAGATATATAAAACTGGATCGAGATTTGTTCAGATGCTTAAAACTTGAAAACGACGGAACCAAATTGGATACTTCCTTCTGCAGGTTTGTTCGTAATTGCTATGCATATGGCGGCGCTCGCGTTCGCACACATTTCGCTTTTCAGTTCAGTTCAATCACAGTTCAAAAGGTGGCGCTGTTGTCGATCTCCAAAATTGCTCCACCGATTTCAATACAATTTTGTTGGTGGTTACATTCGGTTCCAACTTAAAAGATATGATAGTTTTGGACCCGATAGGTGGCACTGTAACTTATAACTATAACTTTGAGGTTGTTAGTTTAGAGACTTTATCTACATCGACTCCGCTATAAACTCTGAAAATGACACCACAGCAGACAACTAGTGAAGACTTAAGAAGGTAATTTATTAATGAGGCCATGTAAAAAATCACAAAAGAGACTATATATACAACTTTCCTGCCCGCAGACTAAGGCGAAGAAGCATGAACGCTTGTCACGAGTGCTGAAAATATCTTTGGTCTTTTAAAACGCAAAATTTTCTTGTTATTTTCGGTCACGTTTGCACTGATTGTCTTTTAAGGAGGAGCTAACTCTACGGGCTTAGAGCAGGTTACACTTCATTACAGTGATGCCAATTGGTGGATAATTATTCCTTTTAGACCAAATTCCGATAGTCGTTCAGAAACAATTTTGAGGAAAAAGACATCATTTTTAATTTAAAATTTTTGTAATAATGGTTTTGGTTGAGTCACAAGTTTTCATATACAACTGTGTGTCAAAATGCGATGACGTGTGTTGTATACAAATGCATTGCAATTTGTATTTGTTGTTGAGTAAGAAATTTGGAAAACATGGATAGTTTAATTTTAATGATGAGTTCAAGTTCAATTGATCGCGAGGAGTTTGGTGCAGTTTAATTGAACAAATCGACGTCAAACTAAATAATGTACGCAAAAGTGGAATTAAAAACCTCAGTTATATGTAGCTTCTTTGATTATAGAGAGCAACATTTTTTTCAAATTTAAATCACTTTTGTAACATTATGCAATTTTTATGTCAAAGCGGTCACTTCTGCTGGAATTTATTATACTTAAACAAACACGCATATCTAACTTGAAACTTTTTTCGTTATTTATCTTTTCTTACCAAAGAGGCAGAATAGTTTTGAAAAAGGCATCATTTTTTTCGAATTCATGCGTAAGAACTTCAATCAGGGTTGGAATTACATGACGTAAACCCCTTGCCACAAATTACAATGTCCGACAACTCGAAAGTCTGACATTTATGTGAAGATTAAGCTGTCTTAAGCCTTAAAAATCTTCACAATTTAAACGTTCGGCTACGCCATGAAATATTAAATGGCCTTATATTTCACTTTGCTTATGCAATATCTTACTGCATATGTATCTATAAACGTATGTTTTTATTATTGCCACCCCACTGACACACGGAACGTCATATTGAAAAAAAAATCAACATCCATTTAAATCACACAATCATTCCTTATTCGACTTTCTGCTTTTATTACCCATTCAAAGGCGTAACACGGATTTATAACACGAATTCGTTAGAACTTCGAATAGAGCGTCTTTATGGGTGATTGGAAATCCTTAGCAACGTGCTCAAAGTATAAACGGCCACTTACCTTTGTGACATTGACGACATGCGACTTCACACCGTTTGTATTGAGTTGATCCAAGTCGAGAATTCTCAGCGTATAATAGTCTGGTTCGAATTTCGGATGCTTCCAGCTAATGTTCAACGAAAATTCATTCGCCGCAAGAATGTGCTCTTCGACAGATAGTTCCTCGGGTTGCAGCGGTGCTGAAATGAAATGGATATACGTTTACCGTCAATGAAACTCGAGACATTTTGGGATGATTCACAAAGTCGATGTTAGTACAAATTACCTAGGATTGAATTTTGTGGGCAATTTCATTCTTGAATTGATTTTATTTACTTGTCGTCACTAGGCACGGTTGAATGAACAACGAGTGAAGGGATCATAGTACAACGTGTGGTTTCCACACCTATGTAGCTATATCTATACAAATTTCCTTGGAATTTAGCATGAATAGTTAATTGTGTGTTCCATCTTCTGAAATTACTTTGGTGTGAGCAGCAGAAGAGGAATAATTTAATGGTACCTTAAATGACAGAGTTTACCAACTAGTTTTTGATGTAAATTGGCATTTGGAGTCTACAGGATAATTAGACGTGGGTACTGACGTTGAGCGCCCACGCAGAGGTAGTGGAAATTCCCAATGTATAATTGACCAATTATGTAATAATCTTTAGACCGATTATGCGAATTTGTATAAATGCTTTCAATAATTCAAAAATTGTTTATGCATTTCGATATTTTCCATTTTTTTCGGAATTTTTTAATTTATTATTTAATTGCGTTAATGTAAGAATTATGTATTTAAAATAGTACTTAAGGTCGCTCTTTGTTTTACTAGCTCAACATTGATGATCTGACGGTTTCTGTCGACAGTTTTCAGAATTTATTTAAAGCTAGTGTACCCCGCCAGCTTTTCTAGGCATTATATAAGCCATTCCAGAAAAATTGCACTCAAAATTCCATAATAACAATTTTCCGACTTTTCCAGAGGGTTTTCCAAAAATTTTCTTTCGTAAAAATCATCTCCTGGCAATTACTAACAACTGAAAAATAGTTGAGCCAAGTCGGCTCTGAATTGATAAATGGCTAAACATTTTTAACACCATTTTTATTTAGAAGACAATTTTCTAAGAAAAATGGGTATAACTGAAAAATTATCTGACGCTTCAAGATATTAGAATAGATATTAAAATGCGCGCGGTAAAAATGGTTAAATATTTAGTTCTAAAAGAAAAACTAAAATATATACAAGCGTTTGATTTAAAAAGACATTTAAATATTTAAAATTAAATTAAAACAGATTTCCCTTTAGTTTTTTAATTTACATTCTGTTCTGTCGAAAACGTAAATCATTTCAATTTAAATTGGTACATATCTATTTAAAAAATGCACAACGAATATTTTTATCTCAATCGAAAATGAACTAAAATTCAGAATAAGAATGATAAAGTAATTCAGGTTTAAATTTAACAAAAATCCTTTTGGGAACAAACTCTACTTGTTTAAATTTTAATGCTTATTTGCAGTCAAATGAAAACCCTGCTAGCTGAAGAGGTGCGTTGGTTGAAGAACAGGAACCTGGACCGGTTTAAGCTTTTCGCGAACTTCTAATGAAAGTGAAAGATTCATGCGACCCAGTCGTAAACACTTTTTATTCAAAATTGCAAGTCAATGGCCCTTAGAAATAGAAAAAAAACTAAATTCAGCTCTAAAGTCTTTTTTTGTTAGTTAACTCTAAGTCCCATCTAGTATTTCATAGAAATGAAACAAATTTAGCAAAGTCGCTACTGTGACTCAATTCTGATGTTTCACTATTGTGAACTTCAACTGATTTGAATTTAACAGATAAAATTCAAATCTATTTAAATCCGTGTAAGACGTTTTCAGCAAAGATAATGGATAAGGTAGTCGAATTGTGATTGAATACAGGAAAACATTTGTCGTAATCATTTTTTCTCAGAAACGCGAAAGGGAACGCAACTGGACATGGGAGGAAAGGGAGATTTTAAAGGATATCTACATAAACACCGTACGTAGCAAAAAATAAGCCTCAGTGAGCTACTGTTGCAAAAAAGGATTGATCAAATAGACTTGGAAGTGTCTCACGAGGCTGAGTACTTGATCTTAAGAAAAAAGTGCAGCTTAAAAACTGAAACTGGTCAACATAAAAACTGAAAAAGAAGAACAACAGCAATGACGAGTGAATTTAATTTTTATTTGTTTCCATTTATTACTTTGAAATTTTAAAATAAATCTATTTCTACATTTTCCTCCTGTGATTGTATTAGAATCTTCCATTTGTTCTTGGTATGTTTTTCGTTTTCTGGAATTTCTTATATTTTGAAAACTTTCAATATCCCTAAAAATTTCATCGTCTGACATATTTATTTCTGAAAAATATGTCTTGGATGTCACTTTAGATTTTACATAATCGGGGCGACTCGAATCAAACTATTTCCTAACTTAAAGTGAAATTGTATGCTTTATTTTTGGTAATTTAGAGTAAGAGTCGAATTTTCGGCAAAAGTCGTCTCTAAATTGTTTTATTTCTAAGGGCCAATGTCGTTAAAATATTTGTCCTCCCACCAGGTACCGTAAATTGAACATTTTCCTAAAAAATAATTAATGCCATAACAAAAACCCTGTTATTACATCAGCGACTCATTCCCACAAACAATCTAAAATTGTATTCCATTAAAGATTCGTGTTCATCAAAAACTACTGAGCTGCTAGGCAATTTTCCAATGGTTTCTTAAATCGACACCAACGCTTTCTTAAACACCCCTCGCGGCAAATCCTGTTACTTTCACGCGCTGCTCCACTTCCACCTCCATCAGACATAATACCATAATAAATCATTGCGCTACTTAGAGACACATAATTGATCGTCTTTTTACGCGAACTCAATTGTTGTCCCATAAGGCGCTTACGTTACGTATTTATTAGAAGCCAGGCATGATATGTTGTTTGATGCGTGCAAGTAATTGCGTATGTATAGGGAGTGTTTCGTAAATTGTTGCTTGTATAATTGTCAATCGATGTCAAGCACCGTATGAGAAGTTATTTTGGGAATTTCTATTTGTCTGACTTATGCGTCGTTTTGCCAAGACTACACAGTTTGAAAGAAAAAGAGCTTACACATGTAGATATGTCAAAGAGGAGCCATTTTTGTTTTTCATTTGATGTGTTGGCCAGCTAAAATAATAAGAAAAATATTTGCACTCAACAATCTATACAGTTGCGAACGAAAAAATATTTTCGAAGTTAAATGCAATCAACCAATAACCAAGTTTGATGATTCATTACAGATTGATGGCATCAGCTTTAAGTGAAATTGACTGTATATTGATGTATTGCTGTTGGCTACTGGTTTATGAAGCCATTTTTGCACCTTCGAAGCTTACTGCTGAATAATTCAGTTGATTGACTATTTCCGACAGATGTTTCCCATTAAGAAAAAAACACGTAGAGGACCACATGAAAAGGGATTACACTCACCTTTGCACCCGCAAGGTTAGAACACAAATCGGGAGGATTAAAACTTTTTTGACGGTTCACAAAAAAAAAAAAAAAACAAAGGGATTTTGCTGGCGAAAAGGCAGTTTGTGTGTGATTTATCTCACACATATTTTTAATTCGCCTTTCGCAAATGTAAAAGACGGTGGAAAATTATTTGTGGAGAGTTTGCTACAAATATATACTGATGAAGAATGTTTGATTGTCAGTTTTATGACAATCGGTTTTTCTGGTATGAACGCCTAAATGAAAAAAAAAAATCTATTTCATACTGTTCCAACTTTTTCGGTTGCATTTTACGTATCACTTTAACTGCAGCTCTAGTACAATCCTCCACCCTCTTTTTGCACACGATTTATTGCTTGCGAACATTCGCACCAGTACCAATATAATTTAAAATATATTTTCTACTAGCGGACCCGGCGCACTTTGTCTCTCCCCAATTTAACGTTTTCAGATAAACTCCAGAGTGATAATAAAATTTATTTGAATTGAATCGGAGTCAGTAGAGAGCGATATGATAAACAATGTTTCTTTTTTTGATTTTTATCGCAAAAGACAATCGAACGGGAAACAGAATCCGCTTGGAGTGGAAGATCAGTTATGGAAAAATCAAAATTCGTGGGATAAGGACTTCCTGATCGCCGCTTGAATCAAATTGTTCATCAGTTTCTTGATGGACATTTAGATTCAGCAACGTAATTGCAATCGATTCCATCTTCAGCTGTAAATTAAGCAGCGGAGTTCCTGGCACATCAAGCGAGTTCAAGAATTCCGTCTCGTTAATGCGCCATCGTGCATTCTTCCCAAAAGATAATATTGCATTCGCGCATCAATTTCGCTGTCGCTGAATTCTTGGTCATTGTGCACGTTGGCTTGTCAACGGTGAGAAGATTCAGAGCGGAATGTGCAGTTCGACCGCCTTCCAACAGTGTGGCAGCAATGCCAGAGGATGCAACAGCCAACGCAATCTCCGATCTTGACCGAAATGTTACCAGAATCAACGAAATTCCTGTTCCACCAGGAGCATTGGATGAATAAAATGAAATGGAAGCGGCCCACATACCTCATATTACATACCTGCACCCGCTGTACTGTGATTGCGCATGACATGACCAAACGGGTTGAACTTCAACAAAGAGGTGGTACTCACTCAGGAAAGGACAAAAGTGATACAAATAAGTGTTCTCTCAAAATCAACTATTCTTTGACAGTGAGAGCTTTAATAACCCGATATATTTGGGGTTACCTTTGCTTTGCGTGACAATGACGATGATGGACGAAAATGAATTTTTAGTTGATGGCTTATGTATTTTCACCATTTTGTGAATATTAAATTCAATTGGTAGGCTTAGGAATATATTTTTTTATAAAATAGAAATGAATGACAGCCCTGCAAATACTTTTTCTATTTTTTTTTTAGAATAATACAGTAGAAATTTAATATGGTGGTTCAGTACTCTTAAATTTTCTAATTTTTTCTTTCATAAGAACCTTCTGCTGACAATAACAAACACAACAAAAAAAGAATTAACAAAATCGGTCCAGCCGTTCACGCGTGATGTCGTGACAACGGAAAACGGGTTTCATCTATATAAAATTCTGGCTGCTGTCAAATGTCACTTGAACGTGAGTTGACGTTTCTCTGTCTATTTGGAGAATACCGGAAAGCTTCGTTCCTTCGTTCGTTTGTTCGTTCGGAAGACATGGAGACTTCTACAATAACCCACTTCTTTACTGTCATCTTTACTGTCAAACAGTTAAAAATGTTTCTCACTTTCAGAGATGTACTCGGTCTTGATTGCAATATCAAAGTAAACCGTGAAAAAAGCTGTCCCGGTGAATTTCTATTCCACACTATTAAGCAGAACAGACCTTTGACAGACCTTTGATATCCCTGCAATACTTGCATGCAACAATCCTATTAAAAGATCAATTGGTCTTTTATAAAAGTGTCTCCAACTCGCTGATCACTTTTGCAAATATTTTAAACCCAACCATATAAACTTACAGCAAATATTAAAGTTGTTATGATGCCACTCGATGCACGATGGAGTTTTTATAATTTTCCAGGTTATATCACTTTCCTTGGATATGTCGATGGTGTTCTTTGCGCGAATTCCCACATGATAGATTGTGGCGAATGTCAGATTATCCAACGTGTAACCATACAAAGATTGAGGCTGCAATGAAAAGGAAAATCAATCAAAAGAACTATTCAATTTATAATATGTAAATGTAAGGATGCTTCAAACTTAGAAGAGCGTCATTTGAAAAAAAAATTGAAAAGTCATTGTAGATAGAGGAATGGTTTTAAAAATATAAACTTGGAACCTACATATACTCGAAATTTGTCTTTTGTTGGGTGGGACTTTCATAGAAAGGAAAAAAATTGTAAATAAATATACTTAAAATCCTATAATTTGATTTTGATAGAATTTGATCGGTGTGCTTGCTGTCGTATAATTTACAAGGAAACGATTCAAACTTTTCCCACGAAGAGCTACAGCTACCGTGGGTGCAGGGTGCTACCCCACACAATGATTTTGCTTGCTCGGACAATTTTCCTGGGAATATAAATTAAAATTAAACATCTCTGCGCGTCTTTAATTTGGTTTTAGTATTTCTAAAGCAGCATCTTTCGCGGTACGATGGTTCCTCTCTAATTAAAAGGTGTGAGAAATATTGCGAAACGCGGCGAAATCGATATTTCCCAGAACAACAACAACAGATTGGGAATCCCAATAAGATAAAGTTAAAGTTTCTCAGATAAAACTATAGAATTCTATCCGCACGAGTATAAAATGATTTTAGTTCGAAATATGAACCATAGGATAAACCTTTTGTTTTCATCTCTTATTATATAATTCTGAGAAATCAATATCGCATTGGCGCAGTATATGGCTTGACTTTGTTCTGTTATCGCTTATTTTTTTTAGGTAGGTATTCCACGGGCTATAGATTGCCCAATCTCCATAGTCTACCTCTTTAGTGTTCGTTTTTAAATGAAAAATTTGATTACAGCGAAGGATTCAAATTTCGAAGAAACATTATTAATGAGGCAACTTACAGTATTGTTACATAGTTACAGGGGAACTCCAGTCCCAGATGGTTACAACAACATGTAGATGGTGCTTACGTACATTTTTTTTGGATACTTTTCCCTCCAAAGAGTGGGCGAGTCCAGAAACTTTCTGTAAGAGTTTTTTTCCTGTTCTCTAAGTAATTTGTTTTCAATGCAAAATTTTCGTCGAAAACGGCCCTAAAAGTGGGGATGGAATTAAGCTATAATACCTTAACGTTTTTCCAGCAAATCATTGTTGGTTCAAAAAATGGTGGGTGTGTTCAAAAACCCAAAAAAGTAAGTTTTTGAGAAGGACACTGTTCACTTATTTTGATATCGTACTTATGTCCATTTTTTATAAAAAAAAAAAAACATTTTGTCTAAGAAGTGGGCGTGGCAAAAATAGCATGCATTGACGAATTGCCAAAAAAAAATATTATTTTTAACGTTGAAACGATCTGCTTGAAAAGAGTGAATTATGGTTGTCTTGGCAGCTTTTGTAGAAATTTATGTTAAGCTAGCCAATTCTTAAGCCCTTCGTATTGTTAAAGGAACACTCAAAAGACCCACGGATGTTCGAGTGATAAAGCAGGTTTTGGATAGATAAAAAAAACAGGAGTGTTGCATTAAGTATTATATATAATAAGAAGAATATTTTATTTATTACTTTACGAGTATTATTCCGGATAATTAGGTAAATAGGGCAGACACCCAATTACCACATGATGTCGATACTCAAACAATCACTACCAATTATAATTGTTGTGGTATTAATAAAATTAAGTAAACACTTTTAAAGTTCTTGCTTCGGCAGAACATATACTAAAATTGGAACGATACAGAGTAGATTAGCATCCCCCGAAGCCGCGGATTCTCTGGCAAGACAGGGAGCAGCGGAACCCATCATTGGCCCTGAACCATTCTGTGGCATAGGGGACCACACCCTAAGAGAGGAATTCAGGAGGATAGAAAAAGAAAAAAGAACTGCCATTGTCAAAAATCACCAAGGCCTGAGGCAAGCTAAAAAACTTTTAGGGGACTATAACCTTAAAAGCTTCAAGGCATGCATTGGCCTAAGCAAAAACAACTTGAGAATCCTAACAGGTCTCCTAACGGGACACTGTAAACTGAGGGAACACCTGAGGAAAATAGGACTATCAGAAGAAGGTCTCTGTAGATTCTGTGATGAGAGCGCTGAGACCCCAGATCACATTCTGGAACACTGTGGGGCACTGACCCACAAGAGGCTCAAACATCTGCACAAATACCAGATATCAGACAAGGATATACAGACCATAGACCCGCTACTCATCCTTAGATTCATAAGAGAAACTGGACTAGAGGAAGTGCTCTAAAGTCGATATTCTTGCCGAGGCCAAGACAGAGCGATGATCCTCAAACACAATTCTGAATGGAACTGCAATGCGAGGGAGCTCTGGAGAAGGGCATGAACCTTTCCGAGGTATAAACAGGGGGCACAATAGATCACAAGGTCGTAGTGCACTGGACCCTCATCATAATAATTAATTAAATAAACACTTTTAAAGCAACAACCGGAATGCATTAAATAAAACATTAATTGTCAGTTTATATAACTGGTTTTTTTAAACAACGAATCATAGTTGCACATCAATTATTCTGTGGGCACTTAATTCCACAATTGAAAATAAACACCATTTACTCGGAATATAAATTATGCACACGGAATATATATTTCTGAATTTAATTAATTTTCCATTAACGGGAAATGGACACCTTTATTTTCATTCTTATTGTGGTTCCAATGAGTTTTAAAATTAATGAGCGTGTATTTACTGTACATCCTGCTGTACTGTACATCCTGCAGGCTGCAAGTCCCATCCTTAAAGAAATGAACAACTTTATGAAAACTCATTTCTGGGGTAGTGGGAGTAGTAAAAAGTAAAATAAAGCGCACGACTGAATCGCACGAAACTTGTTCGTTTGTTGCAAGTTCGGCTGGCACAATCATTTGAAGTGGCAATGTTACCCCGTCGAGAGTGTTAATAAGAATAAAAAGAAAAATCCTCACGCAAAATAGATATAGCTAAAAATCAAATTTTAAAAGCCAAATGCTATGTGTAATTTACTTCATCTGTAAAAATTGTGTAACTAAACCCTCGACGTTTGAAACAAATTTGAATATATTAATAAAACTTTAACTGACATTCTATCCAACTGACTACATCTGTAAGCATAGAGGCTTATCGGCCAACCAAAGGCGATTGACTAATAGAGGTTTTTTTTTTTGCTTTCTATCTTGATTTGTCTCACAGAGAGCTTTTTAAGAAAAGTACTGAATGATCGCCTATGTGCTATACAAGTGAGAATTTTCAAACTTCGCTTTAACAAAAGGGCTTAACCACATCTATAACTTTATTTGCAGCTTGGCCGATATGTTAAATGACAAGTGACAAGGATTTCAAATATCAAAACAAAATTAAAAAACCTGTAACCACTGGTTGTCGGTATTATATCGTATATCGTATAAAAAAACACACCCAAAACACATCTTAAAACTACACAACCCATACCAAGTTCAAATGCTAAAACAAAAATTACAAATAATTTCCCCTCAACTACAATTTGTTTCTATGCCCTGTAATTTTGTGGTTCTTTGGTTTATTCCACGTGCAACATAGCCTCCCATGGGTGTGCTGGAAAAGTCACAACTTTGAATATGGAACTCAAGTTGTAAAATTACTTTCTCTGTATAGCAATTGGGTTCTTTTCCAAGAATCCCAACAAAAATACCTATAATAATCCTGGTGTGCCTTCAAAGCCTTTCAAATTGTTCTCGATTAAAGTCAAACACATTGTTCACATGAAATTTCACTTTTTCTTCACAGAAGGTGTTCAAATTCATTTAAAATATGATGGATACACCTTAAGTGGGTTTATCCACACAACCAAACTGATTTTGTAGCTTATTGAATGTGCTACTGCAACAAGGAAGTCACACAATCACACCGCAAGTGGAAGTGGAGCTGATGGGGGGCTGAAGTGTAATATTATCAAAGGGTCTTCCTTTATAAAAAAAAAACCTAAATTGTTATACGGTCCTAAGTAAGGGAGGACGTGGAGGTGATATTGCAGTGGTTAACGACAAAGCGTGCCACTAATAACCACTTTTAGGGTCCCGTCCTAGAAAGTCACAATGGCGACAAAAAAGGAAAGTGCTAGAAATAGGGTTTGGTACATTTTTATGTGCGTTATCCGATGCTTGGGTGTATTGGACGTTCCTTTTTTAAATTTGTATGGTTACTTCCTAGATTGACACGTTTTGGGGGAGTTTTATTATTTGAGCTACTTTCCTTCTTTCGGACAGTTTGCTGGCGCTATTTGCACCGATCGTAAATTCTTTTGCAGCAGTTTAATTTCAACTCCTGGAATAATATGCCTAATCCAAAAACAAAACGCCGGCCAAATACGGTTTACGATATCCTCCCGAAATAAAAGAATTGGTGAACGAAAAAAGGAAGGCGCGCAAAAAATGGCAACAGAGTCACACTCCGCAACATAAAGCACATTTGAATTTTTTTGCAATTTGTTGAAGACAACTCGCACTCGCACGTGAAAATGAAACGTAATGAACTCGATATTTGATATAGAGAAATGAAGCATTTTTGATAGTTTTGGAAACAATAAACCTGACAGGCGGTTGCCGTCTAGGATGGATTCACCGAACACTTCAACCGAAATCGTTTAACAAATAACAATTACGATGAAGTCGTGCTTATTCCAACGACAGTTTGTAAGCTACAGAGAAACCGAAAGTTCTCAAACTATGTGACTCAAAGTTGTCAAACTTAGTATCAAATAAACGAGAGACGAAACGATAGTGATATAGTTATGGAAAGCAAATTGATGCCGAGATAGTTGTCTACTATCCCCCGGACGATTATCGTTTTCGGAATGAGTGCCTAGGATATTTTATTGGAAAGTAACATGTCAAAAGTTATTATTTCGTGATAGAAAAATTGCTTGATAAATTATATCTTAGTTGCAGTATCTAACAATCTTTCGAAGGGTGGTGTTTTAAGTCAGTAAAAATCTGACACTACTATGAGCACGCGGTTTTTATAGTTTATTTGTAAGATTTTTACCTACGCTTGAAAAAAAGCTTTTGACAGTTTGTTGGCGCTATTTGCACCAAATTCCTTCGCAGCGGTTTAATTTCAACTCCAATTTTTAGAATAGTTTTAATTTCGTTTAGAATTTATTTAAATGTCAATGAAAACCAGCAGTAGTCTCAAAATGAAAATTTGTAAATACTAGAAGAAGAAGTTGCCACTGCTGAACTAGAATCCACTCAATTTAAGGAAATTTAAAGGGACTCACGATTTCTCCTAATACCACACATCACTTAATGCGGCTGTCTGTGCTTCTATTTGAATGACACCTTTTCGAAACGAGGCAAAAATGCAAATATTGCTTCACTTGAAAACTGATATCCTCCAAAAGATTCAATTTTCTACAAGAGCAAGAGTCCTTAAACACGACCGCCAAACAGCATTGAAAAAGTGTGTAGCCATTAATCTCCAGAGTTATTCGAATTTCGAAGATACTTCACTCTTTCTATTCCTAAATAATAAATCAACTGAACCACATAAAGTGGACGTGTATACATTAAGTAACAGTCAGTACTTACATTACGAATTTCGACAGGCGTCAGTTCCATATCCTCACGTTGCGGTGAATAGCAAATTAGATCGTAGTGGCACGTCATGTCTGATGAAAAAAATGTATTCAAAAAAGAAAACCAAATAACATGGTAATTAATACAATTTCGACATTTCGACTAACTCACCAGATGATGGACTCCACGATATCAAGGCAGTAACGCGCTTCTCATCCGACTCATCTGCATCGAATCGAAGCAGTGATATCTCGTCGGGAATCTCCTTTGGCCTATAGCCACGCCGCAGCGTCGTGAATTGCTTCCCCTTTGTGATGATGGAATATTCATCGCTGGAGTACACAGCCACCACGGAGATGTTGTATGTTGTATTTTGATGGAGGTTCTCGATTGTAATGAAATGCTCATTTGACTGTTTCAAAAACGAAGGCGGATTTCAATTTTTAAATTCAATGAAATTGAATTAAGTGACCGTTTGGAGAATACTTACCAGATAGACATTTATTTCTTCGGCGTCATGGGCTAGAGACACGTTTATTACGTAGATCTCTTGCATGGTTTTGGTGGAGTTTGGGTGGTATGATAAATGCCTTGACTGCTGTTGGGGATGATGTGGCGGATGAAGGCCATTGTCCTTAATGATGTTCGGATTGTTGGCAAGTCGTTCGGCCGGCAAAATTACCCTCAGTGTAAGACTGCGATTATCGCGACAGATCAATACGAGGTCATGATTTTCGTTGATTTTTTTCAGAATGGTGTTGTTGTCTATTTTCGAATGGCAAAAGTCGTTGCATTTTTCAAAGCTCTATGGAAATATAAGAATGGTAAAATTGGTAAGTTTGAGTACGAACATGTTTATTAGGAATTTTAATAAATTCTCAAGGACGGGAGTTGCTTGTCTGATGAGTTTGTGATTTTAATCAAGGAAAAAACTAGGCAGACATGATGAAGTTGCATTGGGTTTGCACGCACACTTTTTACAATGTTGCTCCATTTCAGTTCGAGTTGTTACCTTCAACAGCCGATTCGCATTTTGTTCGCCGGCGAGTTTAAGTATTTCAGGTAATACGTAGGAAAAATCAGCTGCGGTTCCCCTAAAAGCCACACGGAAGAAGAAAATGCGGACGCATGCGCGAATGCATACAGGAAAATGACGCAATACTTTCCACGAACGGATATGCATGTTTACACGTGTAGTTTATGAGAGCTTACGGAAGAGAGTCGTGGCTTTCTTTTTCTTTTTTTAACAACAACAAAACGATAAAAAGTCTTACAAATTCTCATCTGTTACTAATTTATGTCACCTTTCGCGAACGCCTGAAAAACATCCGAGGGTATAACTGCCATAAAAGGGTGGATCCCTTCTACTCGTCCCAAATATAAAAAATTCAGAAAAAAAACAAATGGTTGTGAAAAGAATAGTCTTATGTGGACTTCCATTTCAGATTGCTTTTCATTGGATATGGAAAATACAAAGTCTTTGACTAGTTTTTGAGAATGTGTATATGTGTTATTTGACAGCTCGCATTGACGTGGACCTACTGCGTTCAATATAGCGTTCGCACTGAAATCTGAAAATCTAAATCTGTATTAGTCAGGGAAAGAGTTGAAACTGCAGATTTCGCTGGCAATCGCAGCTGTCCTTTGGGTGAACTATTTTGTACTAATCACATTTATTTAAATCTTGCATAAAATTAGTTTTAGAATATTGTAAAAGTTACATCTTTATGCATTTTTATAGTTTGCCCAGTGGAATCAATACTACCATTATATTGACCTGGCTTACTCGCATTGCATCGCTCCAAGACCTTCGAAACAAAATAAAATCAAGCGAATATGTTGTGTTTAAAATGAAAGCGGTTCTTTACTATTTCCCTTCGCCTATATAAAGAGTGTTTTTTTTAGAAATATAGAACTTTAAGTTGGCAACACTATTTTAACTGGAGCCCATTTTGTCAACTGTCAAGAGATTTATTTTTAGTTTTGCTTAGCATTTCAACATAACGCCAAAACAACGCTTCGAAATCGTGCATATGTGTTTTGAAAATCATGGTTCTGTTCGAAATACGTATCGCACACTACCTCCATTTTACGGTCAACATAATCGTCCATCAGAGCAATTAATTCGATTAACTATGGAACGTTTTCGCATCACGTTTACTCTTAACAATAATACGCATCAACAGAGACGTCGTACAGTGCGTGCAGAAGAAGTCATTGCTGCTGTAGACCGCATAGCATAGAGGAAGACCCGAATCAGTCTATTTAGTCAATGGTGACGGCTATAGAGCCATGATTACTAACTTTTTTATTCATCAATTGAACAGCCGTGATGTGCAGGAGCTGTGGTTTCAACAAGACGGCGCAACATGTCACACAGCTTGTGTCACAATTGATTTCTCATGAAGGAAACGTTTGGTAACCGCAAGTTTGACGTTGCGGACCCGTGAATTGGCCTCCAAGATCGTGCGATTTAACGCAGCTTGACAATTTTCTGGGGGGATATGTGAAGTCGCTAGTCTACGCCGATAAGCCTGAAACGATTAACAACTTTGAGGACAACATTCGCCGCGTTATTGCCGATATACGGCCACAAATGTTGAAAAAAGTCATCGAATATTGGACCTTACAATTAGACTATGCCCGTGCCAGCCGTGGCGGTCATATGCCAAAAATCATATTTAAATTGTAATGCCAGAAGATTATCTTTCGAATAAAGTGAATTTCATGCTAACTTAAAAAAAACATCTTTGTTTTAATCCATTTTAATTTTTCACTCAAAAATGCACTGACACTTCCAAGCACACCCTGATTGCGAACAGACTTACATCTCTTGCAAAGACACTCTCTCATGTATGAATGACACGTTTCAAACATACTCTTCACCTGGACACAAAACATCACGTAGAAAGATAAAATTTATTCAAAAGAAGTGAGCTTTATTTCCCTGGGCTGTTTTCGTGCTCGAATTTAAATAAATACACAAAGGTATGCACAGCTGACAAATTAATACCTTCTTGTCTACTAATGGTAGGTAGGTCCTATTTAGCTTAAATTTTAAACCAGCATCACTCCAAATTAAATCAATAAAAGTATCCCATCTCTTGCTACAATGACTTTACACAATTGGTCTCTGTACCTCAAAACCGTTTTGTCCACTTCAATTTTTTATAGGAAAAAGGTCTTCGAATTCTGCGAATTGGGGTTTGCTTATTTAGGTATGGCGCTTACTGTGCGATTTATTGGAAATCAAAGGGAAGCTCAACAGTTTTCGGATGAAGTGTGAATACAGGTTCCCTTTCGTGAACAAAACAGTCGCAAATTTGAATACAACGCATTGAACGAATTTTTTAGAAACAAGTAAAGCGGTGCGAGATTGACATTGCTATGTATCAAAATTCAATTCAAATTGAACTTGAACTCAACTGAAATGGAAGGTGTGTCTATATAAAGGGTAATTGTAATCCATATAAGGGCTCGCTATTCAGAATAAGGAAATACTCTTTCCAATCACGATGGAAATTTTTCTGTGTGATTTCGGTTGGGAGAACAATGCTACTTCCCAAATACATACTGCACCCCATCGAAAAAATAATACAAATAGATTGTTTCACAAATATCCTTCGACCATGTTAATGTTTGTTTCCAGGACTCCTATAACTATATGCAGACTATTTCGAAAATACCTTTGTATAGTTCCAGAGTCAAAATAACCTTCCAACTGCAACTACTCGCTTGCTTTCCACCTCAGCCAAAGCATATACATATTTGGAAGTCGCAAACGATTTATTTTTGTATGCAAATAAAGAAGTCATTTAGGAAATGTTTACTTTGCCGAGAAGCGTTCACCTTACCTCTGCTCACATAATATCTAAGTGAAGTTGAACAGCCCTTTCTAAAAATAGAACTTGTTATACCTTATGTCGTCAGAGGTTTGCCTGTAAACCGGCTATGAAATGTTCCACATACGCCCCCGTGTTCCCGATTTGTTCTCAGAAAACAACCAATTAATTTATATGTGTGGGGAAATGATATTTGGAGAGTACAAATACAATTGCTCGGCTTCTTATCATTGCTGACGATTCAAACAAAACTCAAGGGTAGTAAATATACCTACGACAGAAAACAGTTATGATGAGGAAATCAAGTGTCCTCATTGCAGATGGGATATGTAACGCATTAAGGATGTTTTTGTCGTTCCGATGAATTGAATAATTGAGAATTAGCTCAAGCTTTGCGCCTAATTATTGTAATAAGCGAAGCATAAGGGATTGGGATTTGCATGTGTGTTCGTCTTAGTCGAGATTTACAAGTTAATCTTTCAGAAGGATATCTGTGTAACCCAAAAACTTGCTTGACAATATGATACTTGAGAGTATTTGACAAAATAAGCTGAATGGAATGGAATTAGCTCAGTGTATTAAGTGGTCCTTAGAAAATAAGGAGACAAACTGGTCGAGATGTGAAAATCTGGAGTGGGAGAGCAGATCCAAATAATTTGAGCCTATGTATATTTTGAAAATGTTTTATACTAACAAGCGTACGTACAAGCATGCAGGTACAGAAGTAGATTGATCCTGACCTAGTTCTCACCCAAGCAACAATTTGACTTCGGTAGGGCGATAGCGAGGCTATTTCTATTAATATTCTTATTTATTGCCGATTTCTCATACGGGAATGCAGTCCCTTTCTATGCGTGAGACTTATCTGGTACACAAGATTGGAACAAAAAACTATTGAAGTTTTTGCCTACAGAAATTGCAAATCTGACCCTTACCGAATTGTTACTTGGGTAGCTAAGTAGACGCATTTCGTTCCCCGGGCATTCATCTAAGAATCGCAGGCAAATCATCCTTGCGATGAATTCCAGTGCAACAATTGGCCTCAATTTACGAACCTAATGATGGAGGAATGAATAGAGAAAGGTTGAGAATTTTCCCAGAATCGGCTTCGAATTCCAAAACGGTCGCGGAATAAAATGAAGTAAGGTTTGCCGATTCGGAGATGAATTGTGTAAACTCGCACAAGAACAGAATATGAGAAATATATTACACATATTTTAACTTGTTCTGTAAGGATTTTAGTAGCGCAGTGGCTTAGAGTTAGTGTATTGGACTACTAAGTGAGGGGTTTCCGGTTCGAATTCCGAAAGAACCAAATTACATCTTTAGGTTTTTTTCCACTGCGTCACCTTGCGAACGTCTGACAAACATCCGATAGTAAAACTGTCATGAAAGAGCATCTCAATTAGCCATTTGGACTCGGCGTAAAATTGTAGATCCAAAACACAAAACGAATGGTTGTGAGAAGCAAGGCCTTGGGACCCACGGACCTGTCGCGCCAAAATATTTATTTATTTATTTTTTCTGTAAGGATTTGAATTGTGAATTGTCTTCTTTAACAGTACCTCTCGGTTACAAAAAATTAACTTTAGTATAGAAATGCGCACTTAACAAAAAAAAGCTATAAAACTACTACATTTACATAATTCTTAAAAATAAGGGTGATAGTTTTTTCAAGGGTCTCCTTGTTCCTAATCGATTTCATTAAAGTTTAAAGTCTCATCATACACCGATTGAGGCTTCTAAACCATTTAAAGTTTTTTTTTAAAAGGTCAAGCTCAGTTCGATCATAAATTGCAATTGCGAGTGTATCAGTGTAAACAAAGTTTTTTGTACAGAATATTATCTCCTAAAGAGACAATGGATAGTTCCATTGAGCTTTGAACTATGTTATTTTATGAAAATGGCAATGAATTAAAAAGAAAGCTGGGGTCGAATCGCGTCGTCCGTGAACGAGCATTACGTGACGAAATTTGTTTTTGTTTCACATGTAAAATCAACTAAATTCCGTGAACGTAATGCTCGTACACGGACGACCCGTTTCGACCCCTGATTGCTTCCAAAGAGAAATGGAACCTCTGTCCATGATCGATAAATGGGTTGATCCCAACGTAAGATGAGGCTTTCCCTCACTGGGTTTGAGCTGCTGTCGCAAAGAATCCGAAAGTAACACAAAAACACTTGTCAAATTACATTTTCTCAGCCTTAAGGTCCTTCCTATCAGGGGAAGAAAGTTTGCAATTCTTAGCGAAGTAATCTTTAACTTTTAAATTTCCGTTCTCTTTTGGCTTTCAATTTGTTCGTAAACAAAAACTTAACTATATAACTTTTTGTTGCAAATACCACTTAAAGAACACAAAAATTCGACCTTCGATGTCTATTGTTTAATAGGCCTAGGTTTTCAATTGTAAAAACAAGTTCAAATTCACCTTATCCTTTTCACGTAGCACACACTTAGCTATGCACGCAGCGTTCTTGTAAACTCCGCTCCCATTGCTTGCGTCATTCAGTTTATTCTCACAATTTTTATTGTTGCCAAAATTCAGTAATAAGCACATAAACAATGTATATTTAGCAAACAAAATTAACATGGTTTGTCGAAAATTGTTAAAAGATCAAAAAAAAAAAATAAACTAAAAGAATGCACTTTCAACTAATGTTTATATTATATTTCCGTGTCACATTTCCCGTTATTTATTATTATTACTATTTCACCAGACAGTGGATCATTTCTTTATTGTTTAACTGCGTATCGACTTAAACCAAAACTTTAAATTCAATTCGCGCTTGATATTCCCGAAAAAAGTGGAGTTATTTTTATAGCACACCAATCACAATGGAATAATATTTTTAATAATAAATTCTATAAAGTGCTACTTTGCGCGCCTTTGTGTGAATTAATTGGTTCTATTTGACTTATTTTTGATATTTTTATCTCCACCCAGTCTGAGGTCTCTATGTTAACCGTAATCCACAGTTGGTTGACTGGATACTGCTGGCAGAACGCAGAAGCGTCAGTGGCGACGCACGGCTGTCAACGGTACCTGGAATGGAAAGGAAAAATAAACGATAAAAAAATTGTATATACAAAACAAGAAACCAATATAAAATTTAAATTCAATCAAATTGATTCCAAGTTTTGATTTCGAAATAGAAGTCGACAATGTTTTGCAATATTATTGGGTTGGTTTAAAATTAGACAACTATGGGAGACAGAAGTGAAATGTTGGTTTTTTTTTCTGACATGTATGAACGGAAGTCTATACTTTGAACTGTTTGTTTTGATGGAATTTTAATTAATTTAGTTTTTGAATATTCCTTCTCATTGTATGGCCAAGAGCTCGGTAGGTCAATAGCTATTTATTGTAATTTTAAAAGTGTAGAGTTACCACTTGAAGGAATAATTATTAAGCAGGGAATTTCGCTGACAGGCATAAATGAAAAATTGATGTTTTCGACGACCACGATTGAAATTACGACATCATAAATGATTTGAAAAATAATTACAGCCCACATTAAATGCCATAAATATTTAAGGTAAATCTGGTTAAATTGAATTTTCCAATTGAAGACTACATTTACATTTTTGTAACTCAAAATATCAATCCTCTGATGGCGTAAGGAGGAAACTATTAAATGACGTGTAGCTATCGATTATCGTTAACAAAAATTCAACGAAGTGGCTAATTTAACTGTCAAAATGATTCAATTGAACGATGGTTGTTCTGATATCATTTCCTTGTTTTTAATAATTGTTTTTGAGTTTCAGTTAGGTTTTTTAAAAGTAAAATAAATATTTGGAGAAAGCCAGAGACTTTTTATTTTTTTTTAGAGGTGATTTGGGATGTTCTATTAAGCAAACTATAAAACATGTTATTATTATTTATTTGTTTGATGAATTACGCCCTTTTTGCGAAGATCAGCACTATCAATTAATAATCGATATTTATTAATCCATTTTATTAAATGGTATTGTGACTGTCAATTATCAATATTGTTGATCCATTGTGAGTTTTTCTTTAATATTATATTGTGAAATAACAAAAATAGGTATTATGCGATCGATTTTACTGTCACCTGTCAATTTTCTTTTCAATCGTTAATTTGCAGTTGATAAGTCAATGCTGCTTACAAAAATAACTAAAAAATGTGAAAACATTTTAATTTCTTTATTTTCGCATGGTTTCAATTTGCCCTCATTTTCTTGGAGAAGTTAAAAAAATGCATCCATCGATAGGATTGGATTCATCCCTCAAACTTTTTCGCATTCTTGCTATTTCAACAAAAGCAGGATCATCCAACTCTTTATTTTCAGCAAAAAAGTTCAGTTGAAGTTATTTTGTATTTTCCTTTTTTTGTCAACATAATTTTGCTTTTAATTTATTTAATTTATTGATAAATTCTATCAACCGTCAATCGGTTGATAGTGGATCCTCGCAATAAGGGTACTAAGTATTAATATCGTGCTAAAAAATTGTTCTTTTTTTGAAAATACTCAAAGTAAGTGATAACATTTTTATTACATTCATGCTGAAATTTGATCGATTCGGAAATTCTAAAATTTAAAACAGTTTTCAAGTTTTCACAAAATGATTTTCCAACATGATCAGGTTTTTTAAAAGGTACTAGCTGACCCGTGCTCGCCTTGCATCACCCGCCTGTCACTTTTAAGACAAAAAGTATTTCCATCGAACTACCTACATCGAAAAGTAATTTTTTATAAATATGTTCCTACCCTTGGACCTTTCTGAAAGCAATAAAAATTAAAAACAGATACAATGAAAACATAGTTTTAATTCCTACTAAAAAGTCTACACAAAAACATTAACACAAATTTCTGTTATTTTCCTGTTAGCCACCTCAAATCTCAACGAAACGGGAGCAACACGAATGAAACTACTTGACACACGAATCCCACCAGCCCATTTTAACATTTTTCCGAAAGAACAATAACTGAAAATGTGTTGAACCTGAGTGTGTACGCTGAAAAGAGACGGCCCATTTAAGTGCAAAACATATTATCACGTTAGTGCGCGCACATAATAATCATACACACTACTGCAACGATATTTACTGCTGCATGACTTCTGGCAGTGGTATCCACTGAAGGAAAATTGTGGGCAATATTCCGGGATTAAAAGTATCCTAAGTCCCGACCCAGAACATAAGTAATCACAATGGCAAGTTTCATCAAAATGCGTTCAGTAGTTTCTGCGTGATGCGCGGTCAGGCATTTTCTATTCTACAGTTTTATTATATGTAGAGATAGAGATTTAACAAGACAAGGTACAAAAACATACTAAGGACAAAACTATTTTTAGTATTATATCATTCGAGTATTAAATTTTGTAAAAACAATCCACCGTTACATCAAGTATGTTTTGCTAGAAGAACATATCCCCCCAGGAAGATCTAATAACTTTGCACAGTCATATTTAACCTTCGCTAAGCAACAACGAGAACTGAAAGGAATACCTTTGCAATTAAAGAGATAAAGATTAAATAAACAAAAATGTCTGGTTAGATAGAAAACCAAACGAGTGTGTGCTTACAGGTTACAGCAAAAGGTCAAGTTTTTGGAAATGCTATATGATGTTTATGAAGTTGCACATTTGTTCGTATTCGTAGTACCATTCTCGTCCTTCAGAAGAATATTATGTTGTGAGAGTTTATTTTTAGCGAAATAAAACAAAAGTTTTGTGCCAGCAAGACATTCCCGAAATATGGTGAGACTTAGTCCTTAATTACTTTAAAGCGCACACGATAACAACTTTTGTATTCATTTTCCACACAGAGATTTGTGTTTTCACTTTCAGACATTTTTATTTTTTGTGCGAATTTTTTGTACTATACGGCTCCATTATTACATTTTTCTACATCCCCATAGACATAAATCACATGTGAATATATATAATGAATGTAACTGCGAATCTCATTAGCAATTAGAGAAGGGAATTGCTATTTATTATTTGAGCAGATCACAGCATCAGCTGCTTTAATAATTGCCAACGAATCTCAAAGGCAGTTACTTTAATTGTTGGTTTTGAAATGGCTTATCCTTTTTTTTCAGAACCGTACTTCGGATAGTGTTGACTGTGAATAAGGACGCAATCGCAAGGATATAAGAAAGAGTGTACTATATAGTTGAAGTATATAAATTGGGTTAATGTTTATGTATTTCGTAAATATAATTTTTTATCGATTTTTTTAAATTTGAGAAAACCACGCGATTCGCATTTTATTTGCTTCGAAATTGCCGGCGAGTTCGTCTGAGAACACAAAGCGATATGTATTTATGGTAGTAGTTGTGATAAATGTCAGTAGAATTATTCCCCAAAATCTACGCGGAAGAACAAAACGCGAATGCTTAGAGGAAGATTAGTTTGGGGGGTTTGATAAGTGTTAAAAGAGAAATGTTAAATATGTCCCATTGCTTAACATAACATATAAAATAACTGATCCCTAGTCAAGTAGAGTTTTATTTAAATTAAAATTTTAGAAAAATATACGAAATGTGTGCAAATTTAAAGCAGAGAACATAATGATTAAGCGATGTATAAGCCGTGTGAGCTTGCAACACCAAGAAAGCAATAACCTAACGTTGACATACTCTCGACTCTCGAGTGTTAGCTCGTTAGGTACGTAATTTAAGAAATTAAAGTGTGAAAGAGGGCATTACAAGATTTCAGACTTCAAGCGACAATCCTTGTTAGTGGCACACTTGTGAAGGCAGAAATTTATAAAGCCTTAGGAGAGATCCTGGCGATATCAATAATCTCTGACGTGGCAATGTGCATTCACATGTTTCGAAATCATCCTTTTGAAGACTCACAATTAATAGCCGATGTTAAGTATCGAGTTAAAATAAAATAAAATAAATATTTTGGCGCGACAGGTCTGTGCGACCCAAGGCCTAGCTTCTCACAACCATTCGTTTTGTGCGGGTTTTCTATTTTTGGGACGAATGGAAGGGGATCTACAACTTTACGCCGAGTCCAAACGGCTAATTAAGAAGCTCTTTCATGACGGTTTTACTCTCGGATGTTTGTCAGACGTTCGCGAGAGGTGGCGCAGTGGAAGAAAACCTTAAGATGTAATTTGGCCCTTTCGGGATTCGAACCTGAACCCCTCGCTTAGTAGCCCAACACACTACCACTAAGCCACTGCGCCGTATCGAGTTGACGCCCAAAATATTCGGCATACAAAAATTCAGCTTGAATTAAATAGCACTTTAACTATATGTGTTATTAAAGGACATAATGCCATTCATCGTTGTTATAGTTTGTGTATTGAGAGTGGAGATAAAAGCAATTCCCTGACAATTTTCTCGATTTCCTAAAATTTTGCGGAATCCTAGACCAAAAGGGATAATTTTAAATTACAAATTACACTGTGTTGGTCGAATATAAAATGGACCGGGAATAGGTCAATATTCAATTTCCGAACACTGTGAGTTTCATTAATTGGAATCGTTTGATCAAAGGGAAACTAGTTGCAGATATACAATTAATTTCTCATCACTGAAATGTCTTTGTCAATGACATGGGTTTGAAATGTGTAGGAGTGTGGATAAGCACGCAGGATGTGTAAAAACGAGCATCAAAATTATATTAGTAGCATACCGCTCTGGTGATTCGGATACGAAAATAATGCTAAAAATGAGTAAGTATGGGAAAGTGGGGAGTTACAACGATTTTATATTTTTGTTTTGGTGAATTTTATAAGATTACAGTGGTATTTGTTCAATTAATCTAATGGTACATATATTTTGTCCGCCATGCATATTTCTTGAACGATGTTAAAAGGTCTGTGGGACCCTAGGCCTACATAGCTTCTCACAACCATTCGTTTTGCGTTAGTTTTCAATTTTTGGGACGAACGGAAGGTATCTAATATTTTACAACGCGTCCAAACTGATAATTGAGAAGCTCTTCCATGACGGTTTTACTCTCGGATGTTTGTCAGACGTTCGCGAGAGGTGGCACAGTGGAAAAAAAACGTTAAGATGGTTCTTTCGGGATTTGAACCGGGAACCCCTCGCTTAGTAGTCCAACACACTAACCACTAAGCCACTGCGCAACGATGTTAGCAGGAGATATAGTATTTTTTGCAGTCAATGTTAGTTAAATGGCATTTGCGAAGTATCCTGCGAACTTGTGATATCATCGTCTTCCTATTTACAATTTTTGAATGAGTGCATTTGTGCAGATATATATGTACTTATAAACAGACAGTGTAAAACTGACATTACTTAGTCTTCGAGAGTTTAAAATCCCTCACTATTGCAGAGTCCTTCATAAGGAGGACTTCGCCATAAAATTCACATAATTGCATAACTTACTATGTACTGCGCTGACCTGCAGACGTACACGCATTTAGTAAACGTCCCGGCATTATGTAACTTCCATGTATGTATGTACAAAATATTTTCTCTTGTAACTCAAACTTTCTATTATTTCAAAGAGTATCACTTCTGTCTGCTAAATTCAAACGAACATTATTTGCTAAATGTCAGGTGAAAGAGGAATCAGCTTTCACAGGGGATATATTTATGCAAAGAACTATTGAAATATACTAGCACAACCTGCAAACACCAACAGCAGACTTACATCGTTGTAACGCAAGATACCTTCCATGGACCCCAGGAAAGAATATTTTAATTTCCTCTGGCCAGCTTATAACATTCCTCCTGCAAACAGGAAAATATACTTCAGCTTAACCTTTTTATTTCATGCTTGAGTCCCACATACATTTACCGCCATGACAACCAACTACTATTGTCATCTATATTTTATTTATTCTCGCCTGTCCCTCTCAGGCATGTGTACGATTGTAGACCTAATTTCATTAATTTCGTAAAGAATGAATTGATGAATAATGAAAACCTTCGTTTTGTCATGATGCTTCAACTAAATAAAAACAAAAAACAGACGTGTCGACAAACTGTGTTGTTTCGAAATGCGATTATAATAATTTAATGAAAAAAACCTGCCAATTTACAAAGAAATTTTCAAAATGAGTTTTATCCTTGCGCAGCATTATTTATGGAGATTTATTTATTTTTCTTTCTACCTGCACATAATTTCTATAAAGAGAAACTTTTCATTTACAAACTTTGGTAAAAGTTTCTTTGCAATATTCGTTAAGTAAGCGAGTTACTCTCATTTAAAGTAATTAAAATCGACAATTTTTCATTTGTACCATTTATTAGAGTGAGGCTTATTTAGATTTTAAATTTAAATGTATATTTTTTTATGGAAAATGGAATCGCTTTTAGTCGCCAGCGAAGGTTTTTGGACGCGTCTATTCTTGCGAGGAAATTTTGGATGAATTTTCAAAAAAAAAAAGACGATCGGTAAGTTTGTTAAAAAAGTAAGTTTGTTTTTCTAAACCGGGAGTATTTCCCTCTTAATTTTATTCCGAATTTTACTGACTAGCTGCGACACCACTTTTGTTTGATTTTCCAAATTTGCGTCATTTAAATTGAGTTCGATTGAGAGCACAATTTTTATCTTAATTTTTCTTAATCCAGCAGGTAATTTTACGATAGATTGAATAATGTGCCAAAGAGGGAAATTTCACAATTTATGCTAGAGTTTCAGCGCAACTAATAAAACGTCAACTTATTGAGTTTGACATGACGCTAGTCATCCAGCGGCCGTTGGCCAAAACGAAGTTGACAGTTGAAGGCATTTTGCCTTTAGTTTTCTTTAATGGAATAAAAAGAAGTAGGGAGGTCGAGTGTCGTGATAATAATGAAGAACCATCATCCCCATGTGTGGGTGAGCAACCCAAATGAAACTTCTTAAGCAGTTGACTTTCTTCCTAAAAACCACACCATGTCCTCGCCAAGGGGAAGTGCAATCTGAAAAGCGTTACAAATTACCAAAGAGATTTCTATACGTGTCACACAAAGCAACTCTCAGAACATAGTTTTGCCAGGAAAATGCCAGAATATTCCTTACGGTAATACTGACTCTGACAGGTTGAAGAAAATCAATAAGTTCCGTAAATTTGTCAAACAAATTTCTTAATCGAATCGAGTGGTATAAAAAGCGACCATAATGTATCCTGTTGCTTACTCTTATGCATGCAAGGCCGCATCCATTTGACTGTTATTGACTGCAACAACAAATCGTTAAATCGTACACGTACAAAATGGTAAACATGATCCAAGAAATTAAGATTTTTTTTGAGATTGAAGAGAAATTCCTAGGCTACAAATTCAAGTGTTGTAAAGTTCCATTTTTTTTAGAGAAAATGAATCCAAATAAATGACAGAACTACTCGATGTCCTAAAAAGACGGTCCTAGCACAAGTACCTATAGTGTTTAATTCTATTTGGGATTAAACAAAAAAGAACGCTTTTAGTATCTATATTCGACTGTGAATCATTTGAGTTATAAATTATCTCTCTGTATTATTCTGAAACTTAGAAATGTTTAAACAAAATTATTAAGCCATCGCGTGATGCATCAGTGGCTAATGTCAAAACAATGTGCGCGGTTTTCCTTATCGGAAGTAAATTATTTTAATATGCAATAGCGGTTCTACAAGAATTACAGATGTCAAGCCAAAAATGTTCAAAATTTAAAGTCAGAATGCGACCCAAATTTTTTTTTCCAAAACTCAGTTTTGCTTTGCGTGCTCCTCAACCGATTTTGCTAAAAAATCAACAGTTTGCTCTAATTATAGTTTCGGCAGCCTTTAGAAAGTGATTAACACTGGCGAAAAAACAGCGATACTTATAATGTCAAAGGGATTTGTTTGCGCAGTCAATTGCAAAAATTAAATTAATCAATCATACCCTACTGACGTGATTGTGAGTGATACATAATTCGTTTTTGCATACCTGTTGAAAATGTATGTATACAAATAATACAATAGGAAGGTACATTTTCAATTAAGTCAACTGATTAAATTAAATTAAATTAAATTAAATTAAAGAAAAAAAATATATACATAGTCTTAAGCAAATTTTGAATTAAATTAAGTTACTATACAAATGAAAAAATTAAAAAAAGTAAAAAATAAAATAAAATAAAAAAAAAATTAACTTACTTTTAATTATTTTATTTCAATACACATTTTTTAATACATTTTTATAACAAAGGTATTTAGGAATTTAATCAGGTAGGTACCTACCTTATGTGAATAGGGACTTTGTCAATATTTAAAAAGTTAAACAACTTAACCCACTAAAAAAGAAGTAAATGTGCTATGCTCTCAGAATCAGAGGGTATATCGAGTTCGTATTTTTGTAGCTCTTGTTCAGAAAGTTACCAAAATCAGATAAAATATACCAAATACGAAAAAAATACCAAATTTGGGAAAATATGTATTACCAAGGCAATGACGCCTATCAGCGTCATATATATACTTTTAATTATACCCTCAAATAGTAGTATAATTCCAAAGATCAAAAGTTGGATAGGTGCTAGAAATAAATGGTTACAGTTTGTCATTAGTCTTTATGGCTTGTGTGTCTTTGCAATAAATTAGTCCAGAGACAATAAAACATAAAACTACAGCAGTATGTCTGTCAAATCACTTTTATTTGTATTAGGTTGTGTGCACCTGGTAGCCATTACCACATTTGCTAACGTGAATACTCCAATAGTCAACAAAACAGTTTCAAATCATTTCCATTTTTAGGATCAAAACACCTCAAAGTTCAAAAGAGTTATCTGCATAATTCCCGATCATGACAAATTCTTTTCGAATCACTCGTGCCATGCAAGACCAGTCAACCGCAATACGACTCTCCTTAATATGCGAGCTTTTCTCTACCGTCAAGTGGATACTATGACAGTAAGTTAGTTGAATCCTTAATAATCTGTATAGACCGTAATAACTTTTCCTTCAAGGTTAATATCCGACTGTATAAGAAGTACATCATCTACAAGCCATTTCTGATAAACGTCAAGGAAAACGCGTGCGACTTTTTCACCCGAAAAACAAGTGTACCCTACACAAGATTAATAATGAGGGTCGAATCAATGTATTCGAATTTCAATCACACCTGTCCATATATTGTAATTTTTTTGTAAATATTTTTTATTTGTAAAATCATCTTAAAATCCCAAGTTGTTCGCAGGGAGTACTAATCGTTAGAAATGCGTCACTGGATGCAAGAAAACTACTCGACTTCTGGCCAAGTGGTGAATACCGCGTAGACCTAACAGCAATGATGAACAATAGCCCGTCACCTTCTATAACAATACAATTTTATTTCGTGATTGAAGAAAAACTGTTTGGCTAAAATGCGAATGTTTTAAAAATGTTGCTTTACTTATATTTACTTATAAATGAAATAAAATTTGTCTGGCTCTCTTTTTTCAAACTTTTGCATACAGAGTTTAACCGAATCGGACGGACTGCTTGAATGAATTTATCGTAAATTTTAATTCGAGTGTCAGTCGACTTGTAAAAATATTTCAAGGAGTAGGTAGGTTAGGCAAAAATATAAACTTAGGAATAGAAACGATTGAGTACAAGCTATGGGGGTGTGATCGATTTACGAACTATCTGCAGTTTTATTTTAAACGTGAAACTTAATTAAACAGAAAATATATACTGAGAATCAAATTCAGGTTTTAACCAGTTTGAGCTGGGACACGCCGAAGGGCAAAATTTGGTTGTTAAATTGTTTTTAAAGGCGTTTTCCTTTTTGCATGGGAATATATCCGGGAACTCAACAACTGCAATTTACACTTCATCTGGTCTAATTTTAAAAAAATTGGATTTTAGGCAACGCTGTTATCGGTACGACAAAAGAAAATGATTCATTTTTAAAGCTATGCAGGCTTACTTATAAAGAGTAACCAGTTACACTATCGGTTTGTATATACTTTGTGCAAAGGGCAATACAAATTGGAGTACAATATCTGTTATTTGCACATAACTTTATGGTTATAAATTGAACATTTTCACATACAAATTGCATGAATACGTTAACTATTCGGGTGAAGTAGGTCGATTTGGGTAGTTGGTGATTGTTTGAGTAACTGTCAAACGTTGTTGTCGTATTATTAAGGCAGTGTTGCTTACGTGAATATGCGATAAATTGGGGACGTTCAAGTATCTAGTTTAGTATGTCTGACAGCCAACTGACAGTTTTGATTGGCCTAGATAGGTCACATGTACAGCTGTTTCAGTTGACGTTTATGGAGGGGTGGGCGACAAATCTAGTCAAGAAATTCGTGACTGGGTACTAAGTTGACAGTTCGTTTATGTGGCTGACGTAGGAAAAGTGACGTTCCCGACCAATCTAGCTTTTGCGTTCATGTTACATCTATTCCAGGCCAATCTAGTCGACTTAAGACAACTAAGTTTTTGAATGTGCTAATTGTTTCCCTGTCATATAAAAAGCGTTATTTGTAGGTATAATCAACTGTTAAACACGCCACATTAATGTGGAACTCGATTGGGATTATCAGAGCACTTTTTATATTCGTTTGGTACGAAATTAGCAAATTTTTTTGATTTCAGAGCACTTTTGCAAAACTAGATTTTTTCTCAGAATTGCTTGATATTTACCAATACAAATGCGTTTGAGTTTGACAACTAGTGAAGCTTGTTTACGCAAAATTTTCTACCTGCATAAAGGCATTGCATCGGGTGAATCTATTTTTGTTAATTATTTGTTTAGAAATCAATCAAACTTGAATTATCTTCTTTATATATATAATTCTACTGTACGTTTGTATGTCACTGAACTCCTCCTAAACGGCTGGACCGATTTGAATAATTTTTTTTGTATGCGTTTGGGTAGCGCCCTGGATGGTTTAGAAGCCGATTGGTCAAAATTGGACAAAGGGGCGTGGTATCGCCCATACAAAAATAACATTCAAAATTTTATATCTTGAAAACCACCGAATCGATCGAGTTCAAATTTAAACATAATCTTAGGTATTGGCAAAAGAGTATTTCTGTGAAGTATGGTCAAAATCGGACAAAGGGGCGTGGAACCGTCCATACAAAAAATACATTCAAAATCTTATATCTCGAAAACCACCGAATCGATCGAGTTCAAATTTACACATAATCTTAGGTATTAACCAAGGAATATTCCTGTGAAGATTGGTCAAAATTGGACAAATGGGCGTGGTACCGCCCATACAAAAATTACATTCAAAATCTCATACGTATTTCAAAAGAAACCGAATCGTGACTGCGAGTTATTAAGTAAAATACAAAATTGATTTATTTGGAATATATAAAACAAAAAAAGTTGTAACAATATCACACTCCACTGTTCATACGGAACATACAAACACAGTGCCCCAAAAATCTATGTATTATTAAAAAACTAAATTCTAAAAAAAACGCCTTTTTGTACGGAGCCTTTTGATATTTCCGGTGTCGCATTTCAATGAATATTAAGTGCATTATACATACAACAATGCCACATCTTCGTGAACGAGGAGGAAATATTGGTCGACGTACTCCGAATTCACAAGTAGTCCAGAAAGGTCGGCTAAATAGATCGACAGAAGATAAATTGACGGACAATGCAAATTTAAGAAACCAGGCTGTAATCAAACGTGTAAATGAAAATCAAGAGCAACGCAACGAACATCTTCGAGCCAATGCATTAAGACAAAGACTGGCCCGTCAAAGAGTCACCGATACATTTAGAACACGTGAACAACAGCGTTTGCAAGTGTATCGCGCATTGACACGTGCATCACTTCTTCGCCTTTCGTTTGAATATGAGTCGGACATCGACTTTTCGTCACATTCACAAATTGTAATCGGTGCTATGAACAAACAATGCCAACACTGTCATGCACTCAAATACAAAGGTGAATCGGCCGGTTTCTGCTGCGAGTCTGGAAAAGTTGTAGTATTGCCACCATTTAACTCGCCGCCAGAACCATTGAAAGCACTATTGGCTGAAGCTACATCACAATCCAAATTGTTTTTGCGTAAAATTCGCAAATTCAATTTCAAATGACCTCATTTGGAGCAACAAAAATCGTTCAGAACGCGGATGGTCGCAATTTTCAATCAACTTTTAAGATTCAGGGCCAAGTGTATCATCAAATTGTTTCTTTAATGCCGATGCCTAATACCGATTCAAAATTTCTCCAAATTTACTTCATGGGTGATGACTGATGAGGAACAGCAAATAAACGCACGCTGCCAGTACAACCATATCGAGCAGATGGAGAAGAGACAAATTGTGGGTATTTTAGAACCGTTTTTTTTTTGCAAAAATGCAAAATTATTATCTGGGATGAATGCACTATGGCACACAAGCATTCACTTGAAGCTCTCGATAGAATGATGAAAGATCTAAATAATAACACCAGGCTTTTTGGTGGTGCTTTACTGCAGCTGTACGGTGATTTTAGAGAGACATTGCCGGTCATTCCACGCGCTAAATATGCGGACGAAATTAACGCATGTATAAAACAATCATCTATGGCGAAATGTCTGTACATTACGTCTTAACACAAATGTAAGAGTTCAACTACAAAACGATCCATTGGCACTATCATTCTCCGAGCAATTGCTCAACATTGGAAATGGAGCAATACCATTGCTTGGAGACACACAATGCATCAAATTGCCGGACAACTTCTGCAACATGGAAATACGAAAGATGCTTTGATTGAAAGCATATTTCCCGATTTACAAGCTAATTATATTAATCATACGTGGCTTCAAAAAGCATGCAGGACAACGTCTGTCGGGTCCTAGCGGACGAATAACGAATTCCATTGGAAAATGGCGCCATGAATTTTACGAATTCTTACACATTTTACTCAACTGTCGTTCCTTAAGAAGAATTGAAACAACAGTCAGTCTCCTCAAAATTGACAGCTAATTTAAATTTGTTGCTCTATTTGGCATTTGGGTTTTATGAACTATCTGTCATTTTTCACAGATTACCACAAAAGCGTTCCTTAACTTTTGCGTAAGCTTCCCTTCTGAGAGACTGTCATTTTGACAGTCTTTTCCATTTTTACTACAAAAGTAAAGCAAAAGACCTAATGTTTATACATTTTGCTATCGATTCAAATTGGTTGGCTTCTTAAATTCCTATTGGGTTGTTGTTTTTATACAAAAAAAGAAAAATGTCACCCTCAACGAAACGAAAAAAAGTGCGTGCAAGGCCAGCGATGGTTGAGTCAAATAAACTAATCTATAAATTTTCTGTACATTCCCAGTTGTTTTTCAAATGTATGTCTAGACAAAAGATTGAAGGAGGTACTCCAATAAATCGCACTGTACAGTACAGTGTATATTCTTCAGAATTGGCTTAAGTAAATTTATGTCAAACTCCAAAGTCATGATTGCCGTCATTTAAAGGATTTTACAAGTTCAATAGCAAAATTTCTCGTTTCAGAGTTGAAAGTATGCTAAAAGAGGGATTAACTGTTTTAGCATACTTTCAACTCAATATTGACAGCAATATGAAAACAGAAGAAACAAAAGAATCGGCATCCAACAAAAGTTTGGCTCTACATAAAATGTGCTGCAACAATTTCCGTCAGATTAATTAATTGAGACCAAATTTTGTACGCAGCATATTTATCCCCTTTTATTACATTCTACTTTAAAAATGTTGGTAGTTTTAACTTTGTTTAAATTTCGGAACGTCTGTAACAATATATAAACGCGATGCAGATCTATTTCTTCATTATGAAAATTAATTTTGTCCCATCAGTTCTAACTTATCTGAAAATAAGGAAAGAAAAATGAAGAGCTTTATTAAAAACCTAAATTAGCAAAAAAAAAAAATAACTGGCGACCTTTGACCTGTCGTAACAGCTTACCCTTTGCAGATACCTACTTTCAGATAATAAGAAAAGTGAGTCTTTCCCACCTTTGTGGATGCAGTGCTTGCATTAAATAAAGTTGACGTGATAGGAAAGTGTCCTCGACCACTTTTTCACGTGTCCAACCTTTAAGCCTTTGCTTGAACACAAATCACAATCTGTCATCATTAATCTAATCCTCACACAAACGCATTTCAGTTGAATCATTGTGGGATTTCGAACACCTGCATTGTCATTGTGAATACATTCAGTGGCGATGGCGAGGCGTATCCTTCATTATTTCAATAGAGCCGATAAGTACCTACATTTGATGCGTATTCGAACAAAGCAACAGTAGGTACCTCTGGGATGATGAGGAGTGATTCCCATTTACGCGTGCATTAGGAAATTATATTTTCTTGAAATATTGCTTGTGGGTGGTTGTACTATTTTTGAGTATCCTTTTCTTTAAATCGCTGCAATGACGGTGGCTGTGTTATTCTGTGGGCGTGTCGCCGCGAATTGAAACACAGCCCATTCATTTGTGAATTTAATATCCGGCTTCTATTAACAACAAGTAAGATATTGAGGAAAAGTTTTTACCTAATATGCACTCTATTGGTTTCAATGAAATTAAATTCCTAAATTGGAAAGTACAAAGTACCTCTGCACGTGTTCCAAGACTCTATGGGAATAACGAATAAGGGAATTCCTTTCCATCGTCCTTTTGCGCATAGGTAGGTAGTACTGTAACAAAGCGATTTTTATAACGAATGATCGGCAAAGGAATTTAATATCTTTATTCGTTATCAAGAAAGCAGAGGTCTTTTGAAATAAATATTTTCTGATTTGAATATACAATTTCTTTGAAAATTGTACTTTGCGCGAACCCAAGGGAATGGCAAAAGCTTTACTTCTGAAAATTAAAACACAAGTAAAGGTTTTGATTTCACTTTGGCAAAATAGAATCAGAATTCGAACTCGGAACAAGAAGGTCTAAGGTCTTAGAGATTTAAATTTTGCTGGCTATAGGTAGATATTAACTTCTCTACCAGAATGGAATCTTTTGAACTGTGCAGCTGTCAAAATCAAATACTTCAAACACTGCAGTGGGAGGACAAGTGGCTAGAAACGCCTCCGCTTGTCAGTTTAAGTTAACCAATTTTTTTTATTTTGACGGGAAAAACCCTAATTTTGTGCGTAGGTATACATTTTATTTTGACAGTATTACACGAAATGCCGCGAAAGCGACTTTATTCCGGTTTGACTTTTAGAAAAGACTGGGCCGAGTTTGAAAATTAGGATCTCTGTTGTAATAAACATAATAGCTCATGATGATGCCTTTCAAACAAAAATACATGGCATGTTTGACCCTGAGTTCAACGTCGCATGAATGTAAGTAAATGCAATAACAGATTTTTATGAGCATTTATTTCTCAGTTTTGTCAGTAAAAATATGGTATGTGTAAGTGTTTGCTAGCCGTAGTTAAGCATTCCCTGTGGAAAGGAGTGACAGAATATTGTTCATACTAACAAACAGAACTAAAATTCACAAGCAATGGGGGCGTTCAAGTATCTAGTAAGTCTGACAACTGACTGACTTGATGTATCTCTCAGTTTTGATTGGCCTAGATCGGTCACATGGGCAGCTGTGTCAGTTGACGTTAATGGAGGGGTAGCCGACAAATCTAGTCAATAAATTCGTGACTGAGTACTAAATTGACAGTTCGCATATGTGGCTGACGTAGGAAAAGTGACGTTACCGACCAATCTAGTTTTACCGTTCAGGTTACATCTATTCCAGACCAATCTAGTCGACTTAAGATAACTAAGTTTTTGAATGTGCCCACTAAGTTTTTGAATCTGCCCAATGCAGCATCAACCATAGGTTTGTTTGACGTGGGCACTAGTGCGCACTGCGTTAACCCCGATATGTTCGATATAGCACTGAACTCGCCCTGGTACTGAAAACCTGTGTTTGATATTACTTCTAGTTGTGCCCCAAATCGACCCCAGTCAATTCGTCGAGACAAGAATTCAGTGCTGAGTTTTACTGTCATTCATTTTTTAATGTCAAACTTCAAGGCAGCATATTTTGCGTTCTATATAGTAGCCGAATTATCAGGGTTGTACAGGGTTTCTGACACTTCTCAGTGCGCACTAGGGGGCATTTTGCTAGCCACGTCAAACAAACCTAATTAGTCGGCCTTTTGATTCATTGCAAATAAAGAGTGTTTGCTTCAAAAATTCCCTAGCTCTTTTCATCAAAACGATACGCGTTTAATGAACAAAAAAAGTTTCAAGAGCCCAACCCATAGAATCCGTAGCGTCCGTTGCGGCAACGTATTCGACTGACAGGTTGATAGAATACACAGCAGCTTAAGAAAAGGGACCCGAAGGATAAAGTAGGTTTACTTTCTACTTTTCTGTGTGCGGCATGCGTTGACAGTTGGCACAGCGGGAGAGGAAGCTATTTCATTGGAAATATTGAGAGTGAGAGAAACTGTCATGGTAGTTTGAAAAAATTCAAAATAAAAATATTTTGTGGCGGGCAAACAACTATTTTAAATAACTCATGTGAGTTTAGTGTGTTTTCAGTACAATTTCTTCGAGAAACATGTTTGAGGAGCATCTCATTGAGACTATGTATGAAGTGAAGTCATCGGTAGTTAACACGTGCAACGGATTCTATAGGACTGCTCGTTCCGTCGATGACGTCAATATTGCCGGGCCCGTCGCCGCAACGGACGCGACGGATTGCGAGTTGTCTCTACTGCAGACCATATTTAAAACAAACAGCAATACAGTATTACATAAACCCATCATAAATGTGATTTTTCCACACCTACGCAAAAAAATTAAAAATCACATTTAGCCGGAAGACAATCTAACAAAACCCTCTAGAATTGGATATCGATTTCGAAACGGGCTAAGAACAAAAGACAAGACAAAAGCATATTTGGGTACAGCAAAAAAAAATGAGCTGTATGAATTTAAAAATTCCCTTTATTTCCTGTAAAAGCATTAAAAATTCAATTAATCCAATTAAAACGGTTGACTTGAACGTAATTTAATTTCCACAGAACTAAAATAACGGCTAATGCTTGGTTACTTAGGAATTAAGTACACGAATTTAAAAACCACATAATGCCGTTAATAAGAATATTTAATTATAAGGCTAAAAGTGGTGATCATATTAAACGACATATCCTGCCCACAAATGAGTTAGTGAACACAATACCTAAATAAATGTATGCGTAGTTGCCTCAAGGTATTTCTTCAATCTCATATCCATCTAGATTCCCTAAAATGATTGTAATTGGTACATAAATATTAAATTACCTTAACATGCTGGCAAAGTTGCCGATAAATTCCTTTGTCTACTCCAGATGCAGCATGAAGTTTATCCAATATTTAAGTAATCCTTGCGGTGCTGCTCATGTTACGTTCACAAATTGTTCTGCTGCTCACAATGTTTACAGACTTAGATGTGCTAAAACACAAAACACTCTCATTGCACATGCACATATTAGTTCATTTATTAATGTCATGCTCGTTCACCGAATTGAATTGTAAAAACTTAAACCCCATGACAATTTAATTCAAAAATTAATATTTAATGACACAAGCAATTTCAACGTTCGCGTAAGGTATCTATTCCGAAAAGAGGAGTTCCGAACATACTACCTGTTGGATGGTTCACACGACAATAAACCATTTCAAACGGCTTTTTCAAGTCAGCGCAGTGTCAGGCAAGTAGGAAAAACTTTTTCCGACAGACGGAGCTTTAAGGGGTCGTTAGATTTGCCTCCAAATGCCGGGTAATGTCGATTAAATGAATGCAAGAAGCTTTTCATTCATATTCAGTTTTGGTGATAGCACGTAGCCGGTAGGTAGCTCCCCTGTGTGTGTATGTATCCGTGGAGCAAAAAAAATCTATGCGGTAGCATGAATTAAGAAGCAGGACATTGTCTGTTGGTAGGTTTACGTATATACCTCAATCTATTTAATATTATGTAAACATCTAGGATAGAATGATATCTGTCAATCAAACTTTGATATATCATCGTAATGTGTGCATGACAGCTAAACTCTTCATTCCTAGCTATCTTTATGGACTTTACAGGAATGGGACTGTGAATTTAAGAGGATTTCTTAGAGTTGTATGTTGTTCTTTTTAATCGTTAGGAGTTTTTGCCTTACCTATCGAAGTGGCTTGGCGGAAGTGTGTTAGTTAAAAAAAACTAGCTCAACTTTTAAATTTGTCTGTCTGTAAAAACTTGCCGTATAACATTCAGAACTAGCCGTCACAGTTATCTACTAGACTCGAGTTCAGGCAGCTCGTATAGATAGACCACCCCCGTATTAATAAAGGCTGTGTAAAAGTTATCAACTTGTTGCACAGCAGTTATGTCAGATTTTTGAATGTTCACTGACGTCTGCTAGCAAATTAACTTGTGCACATTTGTTTATTAATATGGGGGTCAAATTTTTAGTAACCATTTAGGTAAAGCCTGGTACGCTGTACGAGTGAAATCCAGATTTTCATACAAATTTTTCACTGCGAAATGTCAAAATGAACTTTTCAAGTGAAAATTTCACCAGGCAGTACGCTGTTGAAGTGAAAAATAATTGTTTAACAAGTGATATGTAGAGGGCGTTACTTGCTATTTCACTTGGTTTTTATTGTCCGTCGCATTAAATTTTTGACATTTCGGCGTGAAAATTTCACTTTCAATTTCACAGCAATTTCTTGGAGAGGAGTGAAAATTTCACTTCACTTGAACAGCGTACCAGCCTTAACCTTGAAGTTTTTACAGAAAAAATGGTTCACCAATTTTTTTAAAGTTTAATACACATTTAAAAATAAATTAATAAATATTTCGGCGCGACAGGTCTGTGGGAGCCAAGGCCTAGCTTCTCACAAGCATTCGTTTTGTGTGGGTTTTTAATTTTTCGGACGGATGGAAGGGATCTTCAATTTTACGCCGTGTCCAAACGGCTAATTGAGAAGCTCTTTCATGACAGTTTTACTCTCGGATGTTTGTCAGACGTTCGCGAGAGGTGGCGCAGTGGAAAAAAAACCTTAAGATGTAAATTGGTTCTTGTGTGTGTTTTAGCATTCTTCTTTTATTTTTTCCAAGAAGTGTGCCGAGATCTCACTGTGTTTTCCATTTTTAAAACCTCGGCTTAAGAATGAGGTGGAACCAGATTTGTCTAATCAAATCTCAGTTTTTGCAGGATAAATATACAAAGAGGGTATGCGATTTTCCTTTTTCTATCGATATTTTTTTGTTAACTCGGTAATTTAGATGATGCTTTAAGCTATGATCAGAAACGTTTGTTTCGACTTTAAGTCGTTCGACTTAAAAAAACACCATAATGTCGTGAACTTGCCTGAAAATCACAGTAAAGAACTGATTTATTTTAGTGTTCGTTAGGTTAAATAACCATTTCAAGAGGAGTCCTACTTCCTATAGGTAGTATGTTGTCCACAACCATCTAGCAATTTTCTCTGTCTCCCTGTCCAAATAGTTTTGCAGTACCTAGGCCTAGAATTTTATGTTTTTTGTTGTTACAGAAAATAGCTTATGCCTTTCAACATTCTTGAATTTTTGAAAAGGAAATGTGCTACAATCGTGCCTATTCAACATGAACCAAGTCCGAACCCTGCTTAAAGGCAAGCAAAACTTGGCAGCACCGATTTTGACACTTTGCCCGACATGCTGTGCGTAAAAGAGAAAACTATATTTCTTCGAACGTCTAGTCTGTAATTTGCTATTTTTCTTCTTAGCCAAGAAAATTCACTTGAGTCTGTTTAACTTCTCGCGTGCAAAAATGGCTTTCGGTGATTATCCAGCGGAGTACAATCCAAAAATCCATGGACCATACGATCCAGCTCGCTTTTATGGCAAAGGTTTGTATTAATTGTCAAATTTGGAGCGAAAAATCAAATTCTCAAAAAATTACGTAATGGCGCTGCTGTTAGGCAATTTTATTCAATCATTCGCGGCCTTCCTCGTGAAAATTCTTACTGAATTTACTTATATCCTTTTTAGCTGATGTTCCATTGGCTCAAGTGAAAGTTGGAGAAATCGGTGCCTGGATCAGTCGCCGCAATAAGACTCCATCGGCTATTGCTGGTGCATTTAGCCGTGCCTGGTGGCGTTGGCAACACAAGTATGTCCAACCCAAAAGGGCTGGCATTGCTCCATTCTTCCAGTTGACAACTGCTGCTATGATTTTCTTCTATTCCATCAACTACGGAAAGATGAGGCACCACAGGAACTACAAGTACCACTAAGTGTGGGACCCTGTCATGGGCTCCGTTTCGATTCCGATGAAAATTCAATTTTTTTCTCTTTCTCCGAATGTAAAGCGATGATCCATTGTCGATTGATTAAATTAGAATAAAAATAAAACCAATCAATGGAATTTGAAGTTTCTTTAGTTAAAGTAACACAGGTCAGTCAAAACCGTATGGTTTAAGTGCTCATGGAGGGTTCTCAAGTGTACGCTCGTTACATCTACGTGTGCTATATGGATATCAGTCTTTATTTTATTATATAAAGCTTATTGAAGAATTATTAATACGGTTGTTGGAACACCTTTAAACAAAAGAGAAAATGTTGGGTTCGATTGGATGCCAAAAATCGTTATATTCCAATCATCAGAAGTGCGTATCTACTGTAATAGGTTGACCAGTTTAGACTTTTTTAACTAAAGTACCGCAAACATTTTCTGGGTACAGAATGGAACCCGCTTTTCCTCCAGTGCGGTTCATCAAAGCTTCCGTTGACTGAAAAGCGGAGCGATATTTTTACTTTTCCATTAAAATATTAATAAAAACTCCGAAATTGAGTTCTAAACCAGTTAGACCTAGGGAACAAGACTACAAACCACAGAGTACATACTACATCCACTCACTTAAAACATTGTTATACATTTTATCAACCTTTATTCACTTAAACTTAAATTTATATAAATTTAAACCAATTCTACTCGACATGTTTACTTATTTTTCAAATTCGATCGGAAAATTGATGAGTTCGCATTGATGTAGTGATAAGCTACCACAAGGAGGAAGAGGAAAACACCCAAAACGTTTGAGAAGATTGCCAATTGGACGTCGGTGATCATTTCTAAGGGAAGATAAATAAAGCAAGCTTAGTGACACGTCATTCTCTTTTTAATTGTGCATTTATTTCACATAAAACAACTTTCAGGATATGTTTAGAAATATCTACATACTTATTTGAGTGTTTTGTTTATTTGGAATGAATTCAAGTAGATTTTATTCGTAATTCGATATGAATTAATGAAAAAATAAACAAATTTCCACCGGCAATCCTGAATAAATGTTTTACGATACGATTGAAAAGAGTTGCTGTAAAATGACAGCTACGAGAGTCGAATTTATTTGCGTTCCTCGAGTATTTATGTGGTGAGTGAGTTCAGCCATTCACTTTATTCCCCCAATCTAATTTTAATGTTGTTTTTTTTTTTCGAAAAATCAAAATCGTGAAAAACACAAAATGATATACGAAATTTTGTTCGCATTGTAGACACGAAACGACCAATCGTATCAAAGTGCTCGCGAGAGACAAAACGTCTCAAATTCGGTTCTTTCTTAAAAGGATTTGAATTTGGCTAAATTTTGAAAATGAAGTGGACCCGTTTTCACACCAGAGTCAAATAGATAATAGATAGGGAACTGAAGGACTGAGGATCGCAGTACGCATTTGTTGATTGGGCTCTGAAAAATCGATTTCAATTTTGACCCAGCTTATTTTTTGAAATAAAAAAAATCAATTTCTTCCTTTAATTCAAATCTAATATGCGGGATAAAATTTACGTCTAAATTGTCTACAAAAGCTTTCTGTTCGCGGCATGGGTTTGTTCCATGAATATTACTGTCTATTACTTTTCCTGTATGTACCGTCGTACAAATTTGGCCTTATGCATGCAACAAAATCTCAGAAGGAATGTAATAAGCACCACACTGGCACTATAGCCAACGAATAGCGCCACTGTTTTACGCCAGCGCCAAGCCTCATAGTCCTCGAAGTTAGTAAATCTATTGCGGAATCTTTCGGGTAGCTCAAAACGACTGCGTTTGGGAAAGAACGACAAGTAAAAGTCCTCGAGTAGGTGGCGGATGAGTTCGTTTTCCTCGGGGTATTGCGGTTCCAAGTTATCGTTGATGCAGTTGAATTTTCTGTAGAAGAGGGAGGAAAGTTTTCAACAAATTGCAGAAGTTGAGTAGCAAAACCTACTTACTTTGGATTCCTCCTGAGGCGGTCAAGGGAATCGACAACCTCGGTGAGATTCGAAGTGAGCATCATAAAGTTACTGTGCATACCACGCTTGGTGTTGATGTTGAATTTGTATCGTGGACGCTGAGCGAAGTTGTCCAGCATTACTTCGGCGAGAGTGGCGCACTGTGATACCAATTCACGGGTAATTGTTGGCTAAAAACAGGAACTAGATCATTGTGCTGGTTTCCAAATATAAGCTACTCACCACGTTCGAGTCTTCATATCGCTCGTAGACCAAAGTGGTGAACTGCGGCGGATTTTTGTGCTCTACCCCGCCGAGTCGCTGCGTCTGCGAGCAATTCGTGACTACCTCTTCGAAATACCGCACAGCGGACCAATCCAGAGGCAGAGGGTAAATGCGTGCTAGGAACGTTCTCACCTCGCGGTCAGACCAAGTCATGGAGTTGTCCGTATCAAATTCATCGAATATCTCTTGAACAGTTTCGTTCATTGTTTCGCTCATCAAGTAACTGTAGTAGAAAAATGCGAACTGCAGATCCTTTTTGTCGCGGAAGCGGTGTGAGGCCGTCTCCTTGATTTCATCTGCAAATTTCTCCTGCATGGTTTCTATTGTGTTCCTGTCCAGCAGGAAACCAACGTGCGAGAGCACATTTCGAGCCTTAAACCCATACGCCTGGTTCAGTCGCCTGTTTGTGTGGATAAGGCTTTGCGAGAAGATGTCCATGGTAGACCTGTACCCTACCGTTGGCTGTGGTGCTTCTGTCTTCGGACGTATCTTGGACCTCTGTTGACTGTTGAAGCTTTCCACAATGCTTTTCATCTCCTCGAATGTCGACAAATTTGTTTTCTTGATAACGTCTTTGAATGAGTTCCGTTTTCGCTTCTTCCACGGACGAGGCTTCTCCACTTTTGGCACCTCAACGAATGGAGGGAGTGTTGATGGATGTTTTATATCCGAATGATGCGAGTCCTCGTACACGCAATCGCCCCCGTCGAATTGACAATCGGCAATGTTACAGTGCTGGTCACAGGCACCATCACCTATGTACACCCAAGGACAGTCCACTGCACAATCGGGTAGAGTCCAGGCAGTGTAGATGCGCACACCTTCGGATTGAGTATACATATCTTCGGGGTAGAGTGGGGCTCCCAAGAAGATGTCATCGTTCATGTAGATGAACCTCTTGGAAAGATTAGGAATTCGATGCAGAAACGTTTCTATTGCAGAACTTGAGAAAGTGGGAAGGTGTTCTGGGTGTCTAGCCAGTTCACTATGTTGAACCAGAAATACCCTACTATAACTGAGGTCTATCCAATGGGGGATCTGTCCGTTTGTTACAATGTATACGTTTCTCACCCATGGCGCATACTTTTCTAACGAGCGCAGCGAGTACTTTAGTTCGTTTTTGTCATCGAATCTTGCAGGATCATAGTGCGGATCGTACTGAAGAATGGACTCAACAAACTGTGGATCAGATCCGTTTACCCAAGTGTATACCACATCGAAATGGGGACAGTCTGGGGAAGTTTCGTTCGCAGAGTGGTCTTTCATAAATTCTACGCTCTGCAGGGTAAAAAAAGGATGAGAAAGAACACATACCTGTAACTAAGTGTTTTCATAAAATCAGCAAGTGAACTCACAATCCTCCAGAGAATAACTACGGCCAATAAAAGAAAGCACAAAGTTACTCGATACCGCAGCATGTAACTTATGTCACAACAACAGTAGCGGCACAACCTGTGGAACATAACTATTCGGATTGCAAAGACTGATTTGCATTTTATTCACATTTATGATTAAATACGCAATTGTATCGCATTTTCATTGAAAAGAAAAAGATTAAAAAAGCTAAATTCTCATGACGAAGATAAAAAAGACCGAGGTTTGTTGACATTTCATATGTCAGAATAGAGCGATACTCGTTTGGGGTAATATAAAACTGAATTTGTTTACGCATTGCCAATAGGTTTTTGTTTTAATATGAATCTCAGAATTTCTTTTTAAATAGATAGGTACTGCATATAGTGTGAATATATTACAAGTTTGTGTAGCTCCTAAATATTTTCTGATTCTTCCATAAGGTTATCTTTGTTGAGGCTGCGCTGGCTTTACAAAGATTATAGAAAGGCTTTCTGGAAATCTAATTTGTATTAGGTTATGTGTGACATGGACAACAAATTTCTGCATTTATTTGATTATAATTCCACATCTCTATCTCTTTTATAAGCTATTACGTGAAGGTTATGTTGATGTTACCTTAAAATCAAACTATAACGTATCTATACTTGAGTGACATGCAGCTGAGGAAGTTTGTACCTACATAGTGCTTTTATGCTAACCTGGCATTGCTTGAGCAATCGATGAACTTTCTCTTGATGTTTGCGGCTTTCAAAGAAAAAGTCAATATCTACCTATATGCTATGTTTAGTTTCTGGACCAATGTGAACCACATGATTCAGTTGAGTCAAACAAAAACTAGAATACTTTATTTTCCCATGGATTTGGCAGCACATTTTCAAGTACCACTAGCGAAATTCACCGTTTCAGTTGCGAGTATCGTTTCGAAGTCGACAGCAACCCCCACCATTTTTCTGCGAAAAGTTGTCACATGACTGTCATATGAACGTAGAAAATTTTTATTTTTTGACAAGTGCAGGCAGACCATCGTCAATGGACTAGTAACGAAATTTTCTCTTTAATTTTGTGATACGTTTTTTTAGTTCTCCTTATCTTATTTCATTTGCGTTTTATATATTATTTAATTCATTTGATTTTCGTGAGTAAGGAGATTCGTTGGAACGTCATTTTCAACAAAGAAAAATGTTTTGCAAGACAATCATTTTGGTTGCCTGCTTGGTGGGTCTAACTTTGGGCGATAGCGCACCAGCTTTTATCTGGGGATCAAACAGGTGGGTGGAGAAATTTTTATTAGCTCCGTTTGGCAAATACTTAAACGTATATTATATTTTTTATGTATTTCCACATGCAGCCCTTCAAGGCCATCCCTGCAAACATTGTCACAAGATGAATTCGCTGACCTTTTGGAACCGAACCTAAAGACTTCGATGATTGTTGCTTTCTTGGAACCAGAGGTGGGTGAGATTTTGTACACATTTGCATTTCATACTTAGGTTCTTCTTCTGTAAATAGTTGAGTAACACCGACCTTCGGTGTCCATCAACAACCGAAGACTCGTGTTACAGCAATTTGAAGGGAGTTGCCCCCAAGACCTACTACGGAAGTGTCCAAAATCCCACAGAGGCTCTGCGCCAAGTCAGTGCAAATAGGGAATTCGCTATCATTGACGATAACGGCAATTTAGAGAACGAAATCGTATACGAGGCCGGCAAGGTACTCTTTGTCAGCTTCGAGGCCCCGACTGAGGCTATCGATCGCGCTGAACTCTTGGAATTCCATGGTACAATGAAAAAAATTAAGTCTCATAACAGCAAACTTATGTTCTCTTCTTCCTCCCATATAGATGCCGCCATCTCCGCTGCGTTCAAGAAACTATCTGCGCAAGGCCCCATAACCGCAGTCTATACTCGCACACATTCGCACGATGCTGGAAAGAGTCGTCGTCGTCGTGCTACGGCTGTCACTGAAAACGGTAACATGTTCCGTGATAAGAACTCGTTCCTCATTTACTTCACAACACTGGCAGTGCAACAAAAATCAGGCACAACCTTGCAAAAAACTCCCATCGCCATCACGACTATGTCCTTGTCCGGTGAGAACAGTACTGCTTTCACTGTCAACCTAGAAGGAGTCGGCAACAAACTCAGTTTCCTGATTACCCTAGTCGGTGGCTATTTCGAGATGTCCAACTTGAACCTGAATGGAGAAGCCTTCTACATCCTTCCCGACATCAACTCGCCAACAGACTTCTCGTACTACTGCGGCAATCAGACATTCACCTCCAAGACTACAGACAAGGTGATTCTGTGGAACTCGCTCCAAATGCAGGCACCATTCTCCTCCTCAGCCAAAAATGACTTCGTTTTCGGAGATCCATGGTACTGCGTGGGTTTCTTCACGCCTGGCATCCTCGCTGGTCTGTTCGTGGTCATCATTCTGCTGGCTATTATGGCTGTCGGCATCTGCTGGATGATGGACATCAACACCATGGATCGCTTCGACGATCCCAAGGGCAAGACAATCACCATAAATGTCAACGAATAGAGTGCACACGCACAATTTTCGCACAAATTTTCTGTCATTCCTTCTATACGTCCTTTTTAAGTTTATCCTGGTGGAGTTTTTCCAAAGTCTCGACGTCGTGCACATCTTTACAGCATCCTTGGCGGTTTCTGGCGGTCAAGTAAGGTGTGCTCGGAACAAAGACGGCGGACAACTTCACCTTTATCGATTATGCATTCTGTTAATTTTTTGTTCTCCCGTTTCTCGCATCTCTCTCCGACAAATACCATGCAGGACTCCTGGTTTTTTGTCATTCAGTATTTGAAAAGTTGTTCGTTTTATTATTTTTTTCCTTTTATGATGAATGCGCTTTGTATGTTATTCCTTATTTTTCTGGTTTGTATATAAAAAAATAACTTTGTACACTAGGAGCATTATATTTAGTGGATGGATAAGTAATTTCGTGTTACATCAATAAAAACGGGAAACTATTGTTACCTGAACTGGAAATGGCTTTTATTTAAATCTATCTCTACCTAAGGATTTAACACAGCGAAGCTCACAATCGATAAAATTACATATAAAAGTCGTTTTTGTGGGACTCATAGAGATTTAGTGCAAGCGTGCATAGTTGCATTGTGACACAAGACTGGGGGACGTGATGTGTAGTGTCTGAGTTCTGACCATAGACAAATCAAGTGACAAGAAGTTTGAGTTTGAGTTTGAGATTACTCAACATACTTAAATCTCGTCCAGACAAATTTAGTCGACTAAAAGACGGATAGACTTTTGAGAAATGATTAAGTGAAATCAGATTGCATGCCAAGTGGCATGCTTTCAAAACAAAGTCATGTGAAGTTAATGAGCATACGCATACCTTAAACACATGACAATTTTTGATAGTTAAAAATGAGCAGTAATATATTGTGTTATCGATTTGATTTGACGATAAAACAATGTTTCTGGTCCGGCTTGCTTATCCCTAGAAACTCATTTTGAAATTGTTTTTATTTTTATCCAATGGAGCTCGTTTCGCCTTCCGCCTGTTCGTGGTCTCATTGAACGCTAGATATCGAACCAATTATTAAAGGGCGAGTTTGCATCGCATGAAACTGAAACATGAAACCGCTTTGCAACCTTAGAGAGCGGGTGGAAAACAAAATTCGTATGAAAACCAACAACAGGTGGAAAGAACTTACTACCTGTGAAACATCACGGAAGCTGTGACCAGAATATAACAGGTCATCGCTATTAGGGGCTCTAACTGGTCATAACTTCCTAAGAAACGACACAATGAAACCTAATCTTAAAGATGACGATATAAATTTAGAGGCTGAGGAGACGAAAAATTCCACGAGGACACACCTCACTTCCTTTGTCACTGTCCGAGACTCGGTCTTTTGAGGAACAGAAAGAACACTTGGGAGATATTACTTCCAAGACGTACATGAACTTTCTCAGGTCTCACTGTCTGAGCTTTACAGGATTTTGAGGACATCGGGATGGCTGGACAGAGAAAAGGAAAGAGAACAACCGATACAACACCAACCCCGAAAAAGGGCATCAAGGGTCCACGATGACCTTCGTGTGGTATTGCAGTGTACGTCCTGCTCTACCTACCCGTCTACCTAACATAACCCAACATCACTTTTTCTGCGTCAATCACATAATATACGAACTGTCAACCATAGGGCACAATCAAAAACTTATGGCGTTTTCTATTGGACAAAAAGAAGCATCCGGGAGAGTCCGGAATGAACCCCCGAGTGAACCCCCAGTTAAAATAATGAAAAACGACATTAGTTGTCTTAAGTCGACTAGATTGACCACACTGTCAACTTAGTACTCAGTCACGAATTTCTTGACTAGATTAGTCATCTCTTCTCCATAAACGTCAACTGAAAGAGCCGTTTATTTGACCGATATAAGCCAATAAAAACGGAGACACACCAAGTGTCAGATCCGTCAGCTGTCAGACTTACTAAGCTAGAAAGTTAAACGTCTTCAATCCCTTTATAAATTAAAACAGTTATTAGAACGAACCGAAAAAACGTTACACTATACATATCAAGTCACAATCACTACTTTATGATTCTTTAGATGGCTAGAACATACCTGCTTTAATTATTTCCCAAGGGAAACCATAAAAATTTGAAAGAAAAACTGCTTTCCATTCGCTTTTTTATACATACACTTTTATAAATATTTTAGGGTTTCCTATCTTTGAACCCCATTGTCCACAGTCGTTATTAAACATTACCTACATCAGTAAGACTATAAACTGTATAAACTAAAAACTTAAAATCCAACTCCCCTTAGACATATAAGACGTTCTGTAAAGTCAAACGTCACAAGGCAACAGTTGCATGGGTCACAGTAATAACATCATTTAATAACTGGCAGGACTTGCTAGCCATAAAAACGTACGTCAAATTGTTGGCGTGGCTACCTACGATACTGCTAGAGTGCTATCAGCTTGAAGGAACAGGCCAGCGCCAGGACACCGCCCGTCCATACGATTATAAAATTCCATTCAATTTTAAAGCGATCATAAACTTCGTAACATTAATATTCGTTTGCCATGGCGAATGCCTCCCAGATGTCTTTTCTCATGCAAGGATATGCAATAGCACTGGTATGTGCATAGTAAACCTGTACCGTGTTGTCGACAGGATATGGGCGAAACTCGTTTTTTTTTCTGCTTCGCACACTATGCAACTATACAAACTACTACAACACCAGCAGCGCTAAATATTGGTTAGGGTTGTGCGATAAATGAATATGGAATGACGGGCTTTCTGTTTGAACCCTTTGCCTTAACTGTGAAGGTTTTGTGAAAGCCTTTTTTTCCAAAGGGGGTGTACCAATACCAATCATGGCAAAGTCCTTGCGATATACATTCACTACACTACACTCATGCAAAATGCAATGAAATTAAATATTTAACATCAACAATTAGACCACATCACGGAAATAAGCTATTAGTGAGCGAATTATTTGAGTACCCAGTTCTAGAGTCCTACAGAGGGTTGCCCCTCTACCGGGCGGCCGTTAACATTTTTAAGTGGGCGTGGGGTGGAAACTATTTAGCTAACACTAATTCCACATTGATTACCAGCGAATGACACCAAATTGGTGGTGCGATTTAATTATAGAGAACGCGACACGCGGTTGCTTTACGCGCAAAGTGATTTATTCGGATCTGATATAGTGATATAGGCTCTGGCGCGGTAGTAGTGATTGAAAGAGTGGAAAGCCCAGCAATTTACCTCGATATAGCGATATCGTTGTTGCTGCTCGCAAAATGCATAGTCCTATGCACATACGTCGGCATATACAAAAACATGCACACATTAACCATTCTATAATATAATATCACTTTAAATCACCATATAACATAGCATCACCCTATAAACATTCGCAAAATACCGTCGTCGCACAATCATCATAGCACCATCAATTTCAGTGCACTTGCCAGTGCCGGTAGTCAACACCATCGACCTGCCGCTCCCAAATAGCGGTAGTTGCGACCGACAACGAGCTGCTTGTGACAATCGTAAGCATAGCACAATTACAACACCATCATCGAAGTCGCTCCGAGGAAACGGTAGTTGCGACCGAAACGATGAACCAACGGGCGGCTAGCAGAGGTTTCTCAACAAAAAATGTCAACAGACACCACACAGTCCACTGCTAATCGTCAGCAAGAACAGACGAAAAATTGCAATAAATTTGATAGTTAAAATTTAGTTTGTGGTTTTTTTTCTCGCGAACGATTTTTTGGTTTAGGAACTTGCGGCTAAAAAGCTAGTCGCAACATAAGGTCCTTCGAGCCGGATATCCTGAATTGATTCAAAATGTCCTTGGAGAAAAAATCGGATGAGTCCATGGACCCAGAAGTGTTCGCGGAAGTTAAATCGCTTAGATCGCAACGAGCTGCTGTTCTTGGACAGCAAACAAAGAATCGCAATCATCTCTCAGCAAACCTCAAGAAACTCAATCGCTTTCAACTGGAAACAAAACTGCAAATGCTGGAGACCCAATATATCAACTTCAACAAGATCCAGTCGCAAATCGAAAGTTTGGACGAGGAGGAACTCAACAGTAGCAAGAGAGAATCATACGAAGAAACATTCTTTGAGCTCAAATCGGAAATCCTCCAACAATTGGAGACCTTTCACACGCCTCCTGGACCAAATGCTTCAGCAATGCATAACAATACCACCGTTTCGCAACCACCTCGCTTTCACTTGCAAAAGCTCACTCTACCATTGTTTTCTGGAGCGCACACTAAGTGGATGGACTTCTACGATATGTTTAATTCATTGGTACATAGCAATTCGGAGCTTAGTAACATAGAGAAGTTCCAATATCTTCGGTCCTGTATTCATGGGGACGCTGCCAAGGTCATACAATCTCTGGAATTCACAAACAACAACTACGAGAAGGCCATCGACTTGCTAAAGGCTCGTTTCGACAACAAGCGGTTTCTCTTTCAGGCTCACATTCAAGAAATTTTCGAGCTACAAACAGTTATGAAACCATCAGTTGAGGCAATTCGTTCTATGATCGACACCATCAACGTTAATCTTCGCGCTCTAAATTCCATTGGAAATAAGGAGCAAATCGCCGACGGCTTTCTACTTCACTTGATTATGTCAAAGTTCGACAGCGACTCGCAAGCAAAATGGGAAGATGAAGTGACTGCCAAACAAGATCATAGGGCAGCAACTAAGCTGATGGAGAATTTAGATTCTACCTCGGCGTCATGCACAGATGACTTCGAATACCCTAATTGGAATGATTTATGCACTTTTATGGAGAGACGCTGCAAGACCTTGAACATCATCGAAGCTAAAAAACATGGTGGTTCGCTAACAAACAACTCGCCCCAATCGCACCGCTCGAATCAACAACAACTACATTACAACGCCAAGCCGAAATCGCATCATGCGCTCAACAACTCGTCGTTAATCGCAACCAATTCGCCATCGTCGTCATCGTGCGTTTTCTGTAAGCAGCCTGCGCACAATCCGTTCAACTGCCAGAGACTTGCTAATTTAACCCCATTGGACCGGTTCAAGCGCACCAAGGAGCTGAGTCTTTGCATTAATTGCCTTCGAGGAGGTCACACCGTACAGAATTGCAACTCAATACACAAATGCCAAAAATGCAACGAGAATCATCACACGCTGCTACATCGTGAGAAGTCCACCGCCACACCTCTTCAAAGGGTGCACACAACTACCGATGACAGCCAAGAACCGAGTGTTTCCGAACGCAAGTCAGGTAATCCATCATCCATTATCAATCCAACCATAACTTCATTACAGGCGACTAGCGCTGCTTCACCAAGTCAACAAGAGGGTTATGTCTTACTAGCTACTGCCTTAGTCAGTATTCGCAACAACTGCGGCGTTTCTGTGATCAGCCGAACTCTTCTAGACTCATGCTCGCAATTAAATTTTATCACCGAGCACATTGCGCAACATCTAAAATTAACTCGCAGTCGCACATACCTAGATGTCAATGGAATTGGTCAGTCTAGCACCGTCGCCTACCAGCGATCGCAAATATGCATAGAATCGTTGGTGAATGACTACAAGGTATACGTAGATGTAGTCATACTCCCAGAGATCACATCAGTTCAGCCTAACCACCACATAAATGCAGCAAGTTGGAAAATACCTCAAAACATCAAGCTGTCCGACCCGCGATTCAACCACCCCGCCTCCGTGGATTGCCTCATTGGTGCTGGTATTTACTTTGACCTTCTACAGGTGGGCCAAATAAAACTCGGAAACAACCTCCCAAGTTTGCAAAAAACAACTCTCGGTTGGGTTGTGGGTGGAACAGTTGGCATTATTGCACCTCAGTCATCGCCTTCCTTGTTAGCAAACGCATCCTCGAATCGCATCAATTGCAGCTGTTTTACCGTCACAACCACACCACCACTAGAAGAACTTCTTCAACAATTTTGGATAATAGAAGATTATCACTCCCCACGCAAACAACTTTCGACCGAAGAGGAAGAGTGTGAGCAGTTTTTTACGCAAACAACAGTGCGCTGCCCGAAGACGAACCGGTTCATCGTGCGGTTACCCTTTCGTGAGAATCGCGAGTCACTTGGGAGCTCCTATGATATCGCAAGAAAACGGTTAGTATCCATTGAATGTAAACTATATCGCTCTTCATCATTGCAGAAGGATTATCGCCACTTTATGGATGAATGTGCACGATTGGACCATATGGTAAAACTTGACTCAGCGGTCGCGTACCATGACAGGGTAAATTACATTCCCCATCACTGCGTACTGAAGCCTGATAGCTCAACGACCAAACTGCGCGTCGTCTTTGATGCTTCGTGTAAGACTTCATCTGGAAAATCATTGAATGACCTGCTGAAGGTTGGTCCAACGTTGCAAGATGACATTTTTACCATACTCACTCGCTTTCGCATACATCGGTTCGTCATAATGGCTGATATCACCCAGATGTATCGGCAAATACTGATCAGTCCGAAAGACTCAGACATGCAGTGCATTCTATGGCGAGATTACCGTACCAAGGCCATCACTACCTACAAACTAAGGACTGTGACCTACGGCACAAGTTGTGCCCCGTACCTAGCAGTCAGATGTCTTCGTCAACTCGCAGAAGAAAACTTGCAACTATTTCCCATAGGATCTGCAATCACGTTACGGGATTTTTACGTCGATAACCTGATGTCGGGCGCAGACACCCTGAGCGAAGTTGTACAAATAAAAAATGAAATCACCAACCTGCTGAAAAGTGGCGGATTCCCGCTTCGAAAGTGGGCATCAAATGAACCAAGTATCATAGCTGATATTCCAGAAGAGGACAGGGAGTCCTTCGTCGTCGTGGGCGATAGCGAAATCATTAAGGCTCTTGGGATGGGATGGGATCCCAGAGACGATTCCTTCCGCTTTAACTACATGGAATCACCTGATCGCACATCCAATAAACGAAGCATCCTGTCACAAATCGCACAATTTTATGACCCCCTCGGACTAATGAATCCATTTATTGTGAAAGCGAAGATATTCATGCAAACTTTATGGAAGTACAAACTTCATTGGGATGAGAGTCTTCCTGAACACATTCATACTCAGTGGGTGGAATATAGAAGTCACTTGAAGGAGATAAGTCGAATCAAACTTCCTCGGTATGTATCAATCCACACTAACACAGCACAGATCCATGGTTTCTCAGATGCTAGCAGCAAGGCGTATGGAGCGTGCATATACATGAGGTCAACCAAGGAGAATGGAGAAGTCACATCCAGTCTGTTATGCGCGAAATCCAGAGTAGCACCGATTTCTGAGACCACGATTCCAAGATTGGAACTCTGCGCTGCGGTACTACTGGTGGAGCTCATGGAAAAGATCTCATGCATATTCAGGAAGCAATCCCTACAAACATTCTGTTGGACAGACTCAACCATCGTCTTGGCGTGGCTAGCATCTGAACCGTGCCGATGGACAACATTTGTGGCTAATAGGGTCGCAAAAATACAACGTTTTCCAACGCTCAAATGGAATCATGTGCCAACCAAGGACAATCCAGCTGACTTAGTATCGCGAGGCGTTTTTCCAGACGAGCTAATCGGTAACAATTTTTGGTTTAATGGTCCCAACTTTCTTTCTCTTTCGGAAACAGATTGGCCCAAGCTGTACAAAACGGACAACACCGAGGAAATTCCAGAACAACGCAAACAAAGGACTGCACTAGTTTCTCGCCCATCCCCCGATATAATTCTGGAATGCAAATACCATAATAATTATCTAACGTTACTCCGCGTGTTTTGCTACATTCGCAGATTCATTGAGAACTCTATGCACAAGAACAAGTTCAGGTTTTGTGGACCCATTACTCCAGCAGAACTTGACAATGCACTTATTTGCGCGCTTCGCAGCATCCAACTTCAATCCTTCGCCGCGGAAATCAATCAGCTACGAAAAGGAAAACCACTTGTGTCCCATCTACAACAGTTGTCACCATTCATCAGCAACGGGCTAATTCGAGTTGGAGGAAGGATATCAAACTCATCACTTCCATTCGATGCTATGCACCCTATATTGCTTCCAAAGTCGCACCCCTTCGTCATCACATTAATTCGTCACTATCACCGCAAAAATCTACATGCTGGCCCGCAAACGCTACATAACATTCTAAGGCAGCGCTTTTGGATACTGAGTGCCAAGGGAACAATTCGGCAAGTAATTCACAAATGCATAATCTGTTTTCGCACTAAACCAATTCTAGGTAAACAATTAATGGGAGACCTGCCAGCTGACAGAGTTCAAGCATCTCGTCCATTCAACATCACAGGTCTAGATTATTGTGGCCCACTCTATGTGTCCCATCGCATCAGGGGGCGTCTACCATACAAAGTATATTTGGCGATATTTGTATGCTTCACAACCAAGGCTGTCCATTTAGAGCTTGTGTCAGACTTATCAACAGCTGCGTTCATTCTGGCTCTCAAGCGGTTCATTGCACGGCGCGGTAAATGCTCGAAAATCTACTCGGACAATGCCACCAACTTCACGGGAGCTAAACGAGAGCTCCAGGAGCTTCACACGCTGTTCATGTCCGAGCAGCATAATGAAATTGTACGAGAACAGTGTCTTCAGGATGGCATTGAATGGAGCATGATTCCACCGCGTTCGCCCCATTTTGGTGGATTGTGGGAGGCAGCTGTTAAAGTTGCCAAACACCATCTTCGCAGAATAATTGGCCAAGCGGTACTCTCGATTGAAGAAATGAGCACCGTCTGCTGTCAAGTCGAGGCAGTGATGAATAGCAGACCTCTCACACCAATGTCAAGTGACCCCAACGATTTCACTGTGCTGACTCCTGGCCATTTCCTTGTTGGGTCACCGTTGACAACTGTGGCAGAACCTCGCATCGAAACCATCAAAATTGATCATCTAAGACGCTACCAATATCTACAGTGGATCCAACAAACCTTCTGGAGGAGGTGGACTCATGATTATATCCAGACGCTCCAACTTCGAAAACAATGGCAAACTTCACAAACCAACATAGCAATCAACGATCTAGTCCTTCTGAAAGAGGATAATACACCCCCAATGAAGTGGCCCATGGGACGAGTCATTGAACTCTACGTGGGAGACGATGGCAACATACGGGTAGCCAACGTGAAGACAGCAACCGGAACATACAAACGGACGATAGCCAAATTATGCCCATTACCACTTGATCCTGAATAAAAACTCACGGAAGGTAAATTTTTTGAGAGCAGAATCTCTCAACGCGGGCAGTATGTTGCTGCTCGCAAAATGCATAGTCCTATGCACATACGTCGGCATATACAAAAACATGCACACATTAACCATTCTATAATATAATATCACTTTAAATCACCATATAACATAGCATCACCCTATAAACATTCGCAAAATACCGTCGTCGCACAATCATCATAGCACCATCAATTTCAGTGCACTTGCCAGTGCCGGTAGTCAACACCATCGACCTGCCGCTCCCAAATAGCGGTAGTTGCGACCGACAACGAGCTGCTTGTGACAATCGTAAGCATAGCACAATTACAACACCATCATCGAAGTCGCTCCGAGGAAACGGTAGTTGCGACCGAAACGATGAACCAACGGGCGGCTAGCAGAGGTTTCTCAACAAAAAATGTCAACAGACACCACACAGTCCACTGCTAATCGTCAGCAAGAACAGACGAAAAATTGCAATAAATTTGATAGTTAAAATTTAGTTTGTGGTTTTTTTTCTCGCGAACGATTTTTTGGTTTAGGAACTTGCGGCTAAAAAGCTAGTCGCAACAATCGTTATATCGATAATAATTTATTGACAACCTTGATGTAAAGCAGAAAAATTAGAACAAGTTCTAGATTTGAAGAGTATTTATGTCGCAATCACCTGTTTGCGTGTAATTCAAATTTAAATTGGTTTCTGCTGGGATAACGACGTTATTCAAAAAATGTCTCCTTACAATCACAAATTGCGTATCTAAAAGCTAGTATTGAATACATAAGTTCAGCATCTTTTTTGGCTGTAATATTTTTTGCCTCAGCTTTTTTACCATTTATTACTCTTCATTTATGCAAAATCAGGATCGCAATTCACAAACATGACGTCTGTTCAAAGTAAAATTCCGAACAGATAACATTTTCTGCTGAACCGCTAAAAAGTAGGTAAAGAATTACGATAGATACCTATTTGAACTAAAAAAAAAAAATAATGGCTGTTGTGAGTTAATTTAAAAAAATCTAGGTAGGTACAACATGCTCATTTCGATATCGATTTGGCAGCACTGTTCTTCTTAATTGGGGTTTTTATCTGGAGACATACAGAGCAGGGTGAAAAATCTATTGGTACCTACCTACTTGTTCTGATTGAAAAAAGTTTTCCGCCAGTGTCAACTGTCAAATTGTAAGAAAACAAATAACTAACTGGCTTGAAATAAATGTGCCGACGGAATTTCGGAGAGCTCTATGCAGAATGTCAAGGCAAAAACCGATTTAGGGGCCAGTTATAGCAATATTTCAAATGCAAACCGAAATAGTTGGAAATGAGTTGTTTTTTTCGTTCAGGCGGTTAAAGCAAACTGAAAAATGTTTTTTTAGAAAAACTGTGTTGTCAGTACAAACAAATCAACCACAATACTGATTAGATTCCATCAGAAAAAAAAAATTCATGACAGGTGGACCAGTAAAGAAATACAGCATAACAGCGGATTGTGATTTTTACGAATTGTATGCCATAGATACCTACGTGAGTAAAGTATGAAACCTATTTTATACCTATGTAGGTCTACTTGACAAAAATGAGAAGTATATGGACACATTCAAAAACTTAGTTATCTTAAGTCGACTAGATTGGTCTGGAGTAGATGTAACTTAAACGCAAAAATTAGATTGATCGGGAACGTCACTTTTCCTACGTTAGCCACATATGCGAACTGTCAACTTAGTACTCAGTCACGAATTTCTTGACTAGATTCGTCGGCTACCCCTCCATAAACGTCAACTGACACAGCTGCCCATGTGACCGATCTAGGCCAATCAAAACTGAGATACATCAAGTCAGTCAGCTGTCAGACTTACTAATGGCGTTTTTCATTGAAGATCCGAGAGAAGTGCCCCGAAATTCAGAATTGCTCTTTTCAATGAAATTCTTTGGAGCACTTTTGCAATAGTAGTAGACAACACAAATGTACGTCAGCTGTGAGATTGGGTTTTCTTGTGCTTATTATTTTTTGTCTTCATTAAATAAGAATGTTTGAATAGCCCAAATCAATATATTTCAATTAAAGATTACATTTGCACGCATAATTGCATATTTTTGGATCACATAACTCAACATTTGATTCTAATAGGACAACTAAAATTTTAAACTGACATTTTGCTTGTGTGTGTTGGTGAGTTCAGGGCAATTCTTTAAAGTTATTCCGGACACTTCTTTCGTGTTAAGAATTGACCTGGAAGTGCACTTTATTTTTCAATGAAACATGGAAAACATAGAAAGAGCACTTCTAGATTTGCTCTTTTCATAGAAAGGGCAATTCTTTTCTTCAATCGAAAACGCCATAAACTAGATACTTGAACGTCCCCATTGACTTTTGAGAGATTTGACAACTAGCCCAAAGAAATTTGTTGGGCTATTATTTGCAGTTTTTTTTATGAATGGAAATGTTTTGTTCTCTCTTTGTGGATCTCTTCTGCCCAACTTTTGCGTAAAGGAACGAAGTTTGACTAAATTCGACTAATGTGCTCAAATGCATTATCGTTAGGGAACAGACCTAATATCATACTGAAGCGACAAAGGCTCATAGCCGTTGCAAAATGTATTTTATAATTAGAATTCAAATACCTAATCAAACATAATGCCTGCGGAAATGATGTAAGAAATATGTAAACATTTTCAAGTTGCCATGGACCATATGATGACGAATCTGCACCAGCATATTTATACAAAATAAGCACACGAAACTCAATAAAAGTCGATGAACTTATTTATATTTATCCACCGCGGAGCCAGATATGCCCTCCCACTCCGTCCTTGCACCACTGGAATAAATATCAATATTGTTTTTGCTTATTTTTCACATTCTGGGCACAGCCATAAAAAAAGAAATGCCGAGCATTCAATGCATTTTCCTTGTTCTCTGCCACCAGCAGAATACACTCTTCCTTACCACAAAAGTAGACAATACCACCGCGTGCACCACCGCACTACCAATACCAATGATGCTGCCCTGCCACAGCCACTGCCACATCATCCAAAAGTTATTGCGAAATTTTTGTTTTAAGTGGAAATAAATCTTCGGCGAATTTATTTCCTTGGTCACATTCATCCATGTCGTTTCGTTTCGCTTCGTTTGCCATCTTCCCCGCTAGTGTACATGCTTTGGCATATATCCTGTGTGTGTTAGGCTCTGCCTGGTCCCTGGTGTCATCCCCATCCATCCTCTTTCCGCGCAGCTCTAAAGATGTAAATCAGAAAATTAAATCTTTACCGCGAGGGAAACAAATTATTGACAACGGTCTCCGGATCACTAGTTTAAGGTTATCGTCTGGCCCTTAGGATATACGACTTGCGTTACGGTCCAATGAAATTAGTCACTAACGCTACGGCCCAAATGTGGGTGTGACAATTTGATGCCAGCAAGACGATCACCTCCTGTTGAGCTGCGGTGACAGCTTTCAGTTCCTTCTACGCATGCTGTACGGATATGGAACTTATTAGTCCCGTTTTCTTCTCGTATATTGTTATGTTTTGGGGTATTTGGTTTATGGCTCCAGAAATCCGTTGGAATTTGATTAAGTATATCCTCGCAGAACGGGGTATACGAGTGACAGGAGTTTGTTGCACTTTTGTGCCAAATATCTTCGGTTATGCAAAGTGTTGAATTTAACGGTGCTTCCTTCTTAGTTATGACACATGGTACATTACATGGATTGCATGCGTTTCACCTTGGTGAGCCATTAGAAAAATTAAATAAATGATTTAGTCGAATAACTCAATTTCTTGGCTGTCATGGGTTTCTTCCATTTTTTTTTTGTCCACAAGTTTAGGAGCAGAATTTTCATTTTGTTTAAATCGCGTGTCATATCCGCATATATTTCAAATAGGGGTGGTTATTTTGAAGTCATGTACGACTATGTATGTACATACACTCGACCGACATGTGTATGCAATTTAATCGCAACTACAAAGTCGGGTGGTGAGGGAAGCGTGATACAGGTGCATATGAAACGGAGTCCTTATACCTACCACGAGAAGGTTAACATGTCGCAGCAAATTGCAATTTATTCTCAATTTTTAATGCGCTCACAATTTGTCTAGTTAAAGGGAAAAGTACGAAAAGTTGTTGACCATTAAAATAAAATAGATGCACCTATTTCTGTTTGTTTATTTTGGCTGCAGAAAGTTAATTGAATTAAGTTCATTCGAAAATCTATTGATATTAAGTCGTCTAGATTAATCGTGATCGTTCATTAGTCGTTAACTTCGTTTTTACCACGTAATCTGAATGTCTCATGATCATCAAAACTCGGTATCCCTCTATAGATATAGACCGAGAGCCGGAAGTAGGTAGTTTTTGGGGAGTGAATGGGGACGTAGGTATATGGGATACATTGTTCATGTAAAACGTTAACTTCATTGTCATTACAAGATGTAAGGCTAAGTGCCCTAAACTTTCAGTTTGTTCAATTCTCGTCTCTATTTCGAGCGCGCAAATAGAAAATACAGTGGGAAGTGTGTAATGTCACTAAGATTGGGGAACATTTAGTCGATACAAAGCTCGTCAACTTATGCCGATTTTACAACGTCATACATACCTAAAACGGAAGATTAAAGGGTTGCCTAATACTAAATAGCGATCTGACTAAAACGGACAGCAAGTCCTACCACGCAAAAATACGTGACACTGTTTTTGGTCGTCCATCTTGCTTACGTGGTAGGAACACAAAACAAAGTTAATGATGATAAATATGAATGGCTCAACAAATGTAGAAATTAACGGAAAAACTATCGAACAATTTAAGAACATAAAATATCTGGGCATGATCATTGACTAAGAGCTTAAAATGCACTACCATATTTTATTTGATCTGCAAAAAAATTGGATTTTTCAAAAGGATTCGAAAAAGAATAAACTATTTGACTGCTGTACCTAACAGTTTACAATACAATAGTTTTAAGTTTAAGTTTTGTTCCTCAATATTGTATTCTTGCTGCAACCAGGGTCAGATCGAAAGGCTTCAAAAACTGCAAAACAATCCTGAGGTGCAACAGATTTACTGCAGTAAGGTATATGCTAGATGCCATTATGTGGCTCAACGTTAACCCTTTGTTGCCCGAATTATTGTTTCTTCTTATTTAAAAAAAACAAACAATAAAAATAGATTCATGGAACCTTTTTTATTTTGTATTAACCAAGGAATAAATTTATGTTATCTTATTTTGTAGTATTATTAACAGTTTCTCTGAGAAACCGCTAGGCATTCACTGAAATTTTTCCAAAAAAAAAATAAAACAAAGAAATTATTCATAGAAAAGTATGTAACTAACACATTTATTTAGTCTGGTATTTTGCAAAGCAAATTTTCTCCGCTGACAAGCATAATGCTACTTGGCAGACGGAGCAGCACCATTTGGAACAATGGGCTTTCTATCATTGGATGAATTTTATAAAGCTTGTCAAAATTTGCGCTACCCCTCAAAGGTTGTTGCGTATTGTCGTTCAAATGAATGTTTCCCAGAAGCCATATGAATCTGATCCTGCTCATCAAGGAGCTCAAATATTGGTCGCGTAATTCGGGCTTGGTTGACCAGTAGTCACGATAACTTGGGAGTTTTTTAACTCCCATCATTAGATTTATGGCCAGAAAAGCTTTGATCTCTTCACTGTTGGTAGGTGTGTGAGATGCCAGACTTCCACCAGCTTTTTGGATTGCATATAAATTTGTTTGAAAGACAATCACATCAATCAACTCTTGTGGATATATACTCAAAAAGATATCGGTTGGTGTCTCTAAATCATCAGAAATGGTTGGTCCAGTCTCCTCTACAAACTCCTTTATGAGTGTCTCACAAAAGGCATTATCTCGTGTCCAAACTGTAAAGCACTCCCGTTGTCTAGCTCTTATGAGGTATAGTGGAATTTCGTCTTCAGACTCCCAATCAGATTCATTAGAGTGAACACCATCAGGAGGAACTGCTACAATATCTACCTCATTTTGTAGCAATATTGCCTCATCTTGATCATCTTCCTCATCAACATCTCCAATATCAGACTCCGGGTCCGATGGGATATCCTCCAAGATATCGGTAATGTCATCATTCGTCAATGGGCGTGAATAACCCGTCCGCGTTCCAGCTAAGAAAACAAAAATAACGATCGGTTAGGTCCCATTGGTTTCTTAGAGTAACCACACATATATAATACACTATTTTCATAAAATAGTTAGATTTTAAACATAACAGTAAAAAAAACACTACAGAATATCCAAATAGATTCGATTATTATCAAACTTACCACTCATTTTATTTCAAAGCACAAAACTAAAAAAAAAATCCTATAAGATACTTCAAACACCTTTCACAGTTGATGAATAACTCACAATGACCCCCACTCATCATAAAATGCAAACATGTTGCACTTGAAAAATTTTCCTGTTGCTCTACGAATGAACAGGAACAGACGCGATATGGTGGTTTCCCATTGAAACCACTAGGAAGGCAGGAAAAATTTATTGATTTGGTGGTTTCATGTTAAAACCACCAGGCAACAAAGGTGGAGGTTGGAGCTAAATACGCTTTTGACTGCTTTCAAAAAATACGGTGCTGCGCCAAAATATTGACTTAGGGAGGCTAGGCATGTAAGTGAGGTTCAACACTACCAACTCCGAAATGCAAATGACTTTAGGTCGAGTAAGCAAAACTGATGGGATACGTTACAACTTGCAAGATTTCAATTATTTAACACGTTACCAAATCACATTAAATATGATAGTAATTTTAGATCATTTAAGAGAAAGTGTATTGAATTCGTAAAAGGAAATGCTTAAAAATATTTAAATTCATATTCAAAATATGAAAGTTTGTACAGAGTATTAAAAATACTAATAAAGAATCATTTATCATAAAATATTATGGGAATGCTCTGATATATATATCTTAATGGTTGAATTCAGCAAAGAAATGCTCCAAATTGTAAATTACCAAAGGACATTTTATAAGTGATCTTTGCATTTTAGCACAATCAGTACGTAATAGAATTGGGGACGTTCAAATATCTAGTTTAGTAAGTTTGACAGCTGACTGACTTGATGTATCTCAGTTTTGATTGGCCTAGATCGGTCACTTGGGCAGCTGTGTCAGTTGATTTTTATGGAGGGGTAGCCGAAGAATCAAGTCAAGAAATTTTTGACTGAGTACTAAGTTGACAGTTCGCATATGTGGCTGATGTAGGAAAAGTGACAATTCCGACCAATCTAGATTTTGCGTTCAGGTTACATCTAGTTTTTGAATGTGCCTATTCTAAAGCCAACTCAACAAAACTGAAACTTCGAGACTCGACTGACCCTCTACACCTACAACCATCAGTATCACCAATCAGTGAAGAAACTCAATAAATATGTTTCTTTCGCATGGCTTATGTCGATTGTTAATCCCCGAATATAATTCCAATCTTTCACTTTTTTATCTCTCGAGATAAAGATGGCCGCAACGTGAAGATATTGGGTAACATCAATGCGCCCACAAGATTACCTATACACAAAAAAAAAACTTTATTGCACTAAACAACCTTTTATTTCCTTGTATTCTGGTATGTGTTTTTTTTACGTTCCAGTCGAGTTGATGCTCTTAACAAATTTATTCACTGGTTTTGTATTTATCATCGCTCTTTGTGATTTACAACTCGCGTCACAAAAGATTTTAATTGTTCTCGTCTTACATAAGGAAGCTGTTGGTCCTGTTGATCGCATTTTTTTTTCTTTCGTCTCGTTTCTTCATCGAAATTTACATTTTTCCAATGTTATCTGTGTTGTGGACCATAAAGTGGACCACAGTACCCAGACAAAATAACAATAAACACAACAACAAGAAAAATTATGACCAACAGGGCCTTGGTTGTGCCTTATTTATGAGCAGGTAATTTACGTTGGCACAAATCCGTTTTAATGTGCACATTAAATGGGATCAGGATTCTTCGTGTTTCTTTTTTTTTACAGAAATTTTTCAGATGATTTTTTAAAACAAATCTGTTCCTTCTTTTTAACATTGATGAGGATGGCTGGGATATAGTATGGATGGACAGGCACATCTATGCGATGACAAAATTCAGCCGATCACAATAAATCTGCGTGCAACTAAGTCGCTGGCATCTGCATAAGGTAATACGTTTTGGTTCACACAAATTGGAATCATGGTTGTACCTGATGGTATATGTAGCTGCGTTGCGCCCCGAAGACCACAATAATGAACGAGCCATGTTGGCTGCTTCTCCTTGCATTGATCCCTTAACAAGTGGCTGTATAAGTTTTCAAGTTCTGGGACAAATTTTCCATGCCAGCGAGAATGGATGGTGGCGGGAGGGATGTGGCACAACTGATTGGGAAATGTTTTGCATTTGTGATTGTCATTGGTCTATGGGTGGGGGATTTGTTGTTGGTGGCTTTTATGGCCAAAACCTGAGCGTGCACAATTGATTATTTGGTTCGAATGAAACGAGTGATGGTGACGCTTCTGCGACAGATGAGGGAGCCGAGATATTTGCATACAATGGTGCGGTTCATTCATAGGATACATTTTCGTTCATTTGTACAGATTTTCGTTTGCTTTTTATGTTGACAGTTTTAGCTAGGACTCGTATATATGGCCTGTTGCCGTATGCAGTAAGTATATTTTGCAAAATCCTATGAAACTTAAGGAAGTTCGTGATGGAAATTCTGTTCGCGAGAGCATCCACCTTCTATGGAAAAATTCAAAACGTCAAATGTTGTGTAGGTACAAGGTGGGCCAAAAGAGATCACCCTATTGTAAGGTGCTCTTATTTTTGCAAATGGCCGCCAATGTCAATCTGTTTTGACATTTGTAGACTAGACAGATGTAAAATACAAGTGAACAAGCCATGGAGCGATACACTCCCCAAGAACGCGGAATAATCGTGTCTATTTTTTTGCGTAACAATTCGTCTGTAGCGTTGGTCAGCGCGAATTCCGCCGCCGATTCCATGGCCTTTCGACACTGACTGCACAAACACTGCGCCGTTTGGCCACCAACCTTGAAGAGTATGGGACCACACGAGACGTTGCCAAGAGTGGCCGGCCCCGAAGCGCCCCGTTGTGCCGAGAATATCGCCACTGTTGACGAGGATGTCGAGCTGTCGCCGGAAACATCGACCAAACGCCTCGCAATTAGCCATCAGCCGGTCGTCTCTAAGGCGAACTTTGGGCAAAGACTTGCGCATGTTCCCGTACAAAGTCCAGTCCGTGCATCAGCTGTTGCCTGTCGACCGCCAAACGCGTCTAACCTACGCCCTAGCCATCCTCAATCTCGAGGACGAAGTGGACGATTTTTCGACCGAAATCATAATGAGCGATGAGGCTCATTTCCACCGCAGCGGGTACGTGAACAAGCAAAACTATCACTTCTGGGGCACCGAAAATCCACGAGTAATGCAGAAGGAGCCATAACACCCGCTCAAAGTTACTGCACTGTGCGCTGTTCACGCTGGAGGAGTTTTTTCGAAAACGCCGCTGGTCAAACGACAACAGTGCATGGACGGTGCGCGCTAAAGGGCCATGTTAACCGAGTTTTTTCTGCCGCAATTGGACAAATTAGGACAGGAGGACATGCGGTTCCCACAGGACGGAGCTACGGCACACACTGCGCGAGCCACAACCGATATTCTGAAGGCGGCGTTCCCGGGTCGCCTCATCTCTCGTTTTGGCGAGTTGCACTGGCCCGCAGATCGCCCGATCAAACCGTTACAGATTTTTTTTGTGGGATTTTAAGGTCCCTTGTTTACATGAACAAGCCCGAGATCCTAGAAGCCCTCAAGGACAACATTTGACACGAGTGCGAGAAGTTCTCGCCGAAGTGATGACAAATGCCATTAAATGAGCCCGTATGGCAATCAATTGTGACCGATTTGGCCGATATCATCTTCTCGACTTGACCAATAAAATTCTAAAGGTTCAAATAAACATAATCAAAAAACAGAATCGAAGTTTTTCATTTCGAAAAAAAAATGAGAGCCAAACAACATGGGATGACTTCCTTTGGCCCACCTTGTATATCTTTTGCTGTGAAGTTTGACCACTAAAATTCTCCCCATAAGACATAAAGAATACCTACCTCAAGCTTGCAGTTGAAGATATTCAGCTCAATGCTCGTTGGCTTCGGCCATTCGAGCGAATAATCTACCCCATAGATCATTGTGGTTAAAACATACAGTCATTCCTACCTTAGTTGTTTGTCAATCAGCTTTGTTGCTAGAGATCTTATGCGCACCAACGCTATAATGATTACCTGGAAAATGCCAAGACATATGCCCATGGAACCATGCCAGTCCAGTCAACCTGTACGCCCTTAAACACCCCATTAGCAATCATTAAGCTCACTGTCACTACTTTTACCGCTGAAAGTTATACCTGACAAAAAGTACATATCCGTACCTAATTTGTGTACAAGAGCAAACCTACGTTATAATCTGAAAGAATAATAAACTCATTAAACAACAAAGCGGACTGCGACTCTGATGACTGCATTAATTTCGATTTGCTTGACTTTATTATAATTTTGTTGTTTTACTCTGTCAGTCAGTTGTATTTCTTTTTTTTTTTTTATCAGTGATTTCTTGGAAATTAAGTTGATGTATAATTTGCCATAGCCATGTTGCATATGTGGGCGTATAGCTGAATCGAAGGTTTGTCTTGCGACTGATGGGATACGTTACAAGAGCAGAATAAAAATGAAATCAAACCCAACAATCAAATGTGATTCCCGGAAATTCATCTTATTAATGCATTCCGCGGCTGAATTATTCAAATTTTCGTTTAATTTTGCACGGTTCGGTGCGCGTCTTCGGTCGGAACGGTAATTAGGGAAAATTCTCATTTTCAAAAAATAAACACGATTCGGATGATGCATTCCGCAGTCCCTTGGTGAGACCGACAGAGGATTTATATGTGGCGTGCATAATCATCCAGAGTCAACAGTCACAGTGTCAATTTGTCAGCGGGCCCGCAGTTCAGTCTCATTTAATCTGTCCGAAATGTGATTTCAACGCCGCATACCACTTGAAAATCGACAAACAAAAGATTGTCCTCCTTCGAAGCAGTTCAATGGCCATTGAACACGATGTACAAATTTGATTTAACAACAAAAAGGAGGTTAATTAAGAGTTGATTCAAACGGTACTAGGTATATACCTTGGGGGGGAGGAGGACTGCGGTGTTCTGTTAAATCCATTATGCCACTCATCGCGCGAATACCTTAATGCTCCCGATATCCCGACCCCAACTACAGTTAAGTGTAGCAATGAATCATTACCGCTCTTTGTTTAACCAAAAGTATGTCAGGGAACTAGAAGAATTCATTGTTTGTATGGATGAAGTTGCACCCCTTATCCTTCGTTGATATCAGTATTTATTCAGCTTGAAGGATATTCGCATGGCCAATATGATGTCTATCAAGGTCGTCCCTACTATTGAAGGACACCAAATATAGCTCCCCTATATCAAGAAACATGATATGGGAGAATGTGATACCAACCCTGGTAGTCCGTAGCAGTATGTTCGACAAGAAAGGTGAGCCGTCACGTGGAAAAGAAATAGCTTTAAACCCCGGCCGCAGTTAAACTTATTAAACACTCGTGATGGATATTGTTTCGTTTGGATTTAGTCACTCTTGCTTTCGAAAGCGGGTAGGTACACTTTCTTATTACGTGTTAGTGATTGGAGACAGTCCTTCAATTTTACATAAATTTAACTGTTTTTAGCCATGGCCATAGCCATAGCCGTGGATACTTTTCTGACGTAATGAGTAAACTATCAAAAATCAATTCTTCAATAATTGACCCATACCCACTCTTGACCAACCACACTGTTCCATAAATAAGACGAAACTCCGTCGTCTGCTGTCCAACATTAAAATGCACATTTCTGTTTCCCCAAATCTCGTTGAATCCATTTTCATTTCGAAAAGAGGAGCAAGCATTATGCCGTATTTCTCTCAGTCATGCCCTTGAAGAATGTACAAGGATAACCTATGTATACACACCCCATTTGGGTGCAACAGCATAGAATTACGATTCCAGTTAGTTGCTTTCGTTTTATTAACTCTCTCTCTATCACAAAAGTCCCGACAACGACGCTGATGACGACGTCGGTCGGTCGGTCGGTCGATTCCAAGTCCACCAACACAACTCGCTATAGTTATCCTTCATATTTCGCACCCTCGCATCTAATGCAGTTAAATGCAGAACCACGAGCAGAGAGGAAAATCCAACCAAAGTCAAGTCGAAGGACGAAATTTAATAGCATCCACATGGAGTCGCACTTTGAGTATCCTTCAAAATGCCATTCAGCATGCACACCCATACTTACATGTCTGGTTGTCGCTGTTGCCCTGTTGGTGCTAACTTATCTGTGTGTGGCAACAAGACGCACAAACGACGAACATGCAACGAACAAATTCTTTTATTATTGTCATGGTAAATAATAAAACGGATCAGTTAAATAAATTAATATGCGAGAGACGAGGATATTTTGTGTTTCACCTCCATCTCCGTTGGTTGGATATGGCTTATTGTTATTAGCGTTGAGTTATCCCTGCCAAGGCTAGAGCAGTCTGCTTATATGTACATGGGCTGGGGGGGTTGGTAATTAAAGTGCACCAGGAGACGGCGACGTTAAGTGGCAAGCGATGTAATGTTTGGCTGCTAAATGATGCAGTTTTGTTCAGTTTATGCACAGTTTTAGGGACAAAAAATACGAATTTACATGTTTGAGGGAAATTACGCTCTCATTTGAAGGTTACACTTTTAATCACTCTTTTTCATAGCTCTGCTAAAAGGAATCCTTTTTGTTTCGGTAGGGAGATATGGTTAAGCATTCATGAAATTTAACAGAATAATTATTCCGCTTGATAATGCCACGCCTATTTGGAGATTTTTTTCTGACGAAACAAAAACGTTTCCGCTTTATTTTCAACTGTAATTTAAACATCATATAAAAGTCACTGGTCCCAAAATTGGAATGAACTCCCTCTTGTAAGGTCGTTTACAAATTTTAAGTCTGGATTTACAATTTACCAACGTGGGAGCGAATGACTTTGTCTAACGAAACAATTTCTCTTGGGAAGTGACACTGCACATTTTTGTCATTCGCAATTTTAAAGAAATCTTGCTTACACAAGTTATTGTGAAATTGCTATTAAATTCTTAAAAACTGCGTAGAAAAGTATTAAAACCAAATTGTGGAGGTATTTGTTAAATATTGACCATTGATAGAACATAAATGCTTATTACACGAAGGGGTTTTACTCAAGCACATTCTGCTTCAAAACTAACTGTCATTCTAAAATGTCGTACCTATATAGGTATCTAATTTTTTTTTGAAGACATGAAATATTTTTAGTTATGTCACGGACATGAAACATATTTTCAAAGTCACCTTCTCTACATCTTTACTAAGGTGATTGGCCGGAAAATATTTAAAACTTTAAAGCGCCTTGGACGCACTGGAATAGAATTTCTTTTATTATAAATTGGAATTTTGTATGCTCCCAAATTTTGAAATTGAACAGTAAAGCCTGGAATCCTGCTCGCGCTAAATTTTAGCGTCCCTAGTCTCCACTTAGTCTCCATAGTAAACACAACAAAAACCTTTTCCTTCGTTTTTTATGTCAAAATTTATCTTCGATTTAATGTATCGGACATTTATTTCGCGAGCTAAATAAGTGGAGACTTTTCATCGGCCCATCTATTAGCGTGCGAACAGGATACTGCTTTGCTAAACTGCCTCGCTTAATTTTATCTTTGTACCTAGACATTTTTGTATGGGAAATAAAATTTAGCGCGAGCAGGATACTAGGCTTAACTTCGAACGAATTGTTCATTCATGAACAGTGACAGTTTGCGGCAGGATCATCTCAATTCGCGGAAAAGTTTTAATTATAAATTTCGCAATTTAAATCAATTGAGACTCGGGTATTGTTTAGAAAAAGTTGTTCGCATGACTGACCTAGGCCAATCACAACTGAGTCGTTCCCAATAGGTCTGTTCCTTTACTTTTAAATCTTACGAATTTTTACGATAGATATTCCCTCTTACTAGTTTTTACTCAACAAATTTCTTTGCGTAAGAATTGAAACAACTGTGAGTCGCCTGAAAATTGACAGCTGATTTGAATTTGTTGTTCTATTTGGCACTTTGGTGGGTGAACTATCTGTCATTTTTCACAGGTTAGTTACTACAAAAGCGTTCATTAACTTTTGCGTAAGTTTTTCTCTCTGAGAGAGAATTCATCCCCTCCACTCTCATTCTGACAGTATTTTGCATTTTTACTATAAAAGTAAAGGACCAGACTTAATGTGTCATCCTTTGCCTATCATGTGAATGGACTGTCAAATCTTTCAAATATTCATTCGTTCGTAGGTCGATCTCTGATAAATAGACTTAAAACTAAGATCGCCAACGACCAGTGGAAATAATTTCGTGTGTGAATCAAAACCATGTTTGGGCTTCGTTTCCTTTGGTTTCTATTGCATTTTTAATATTTTATTTTTAACTCACAAGTGAGTTAAAGTGCGTTTGTATTATGTTACTTTTTGGGGTTTAAATTTAAGAAGCTGCGAAGTATGGAAGAATTTGGATCCGATACTGACGCGGACTTAAAATCGTATAATATTATAACACAGAAACATATTTATATAATAATTTTAAAACTAAATTAATTGAAAGCTTATTAGAAAAGAATTTGCAAGACTGCTACATAACACAAAAAGCGAGATAAATTTTTGAATTTTTCGGAAACGAATTATGAAATATTTGCCCCCATATTAATAAACAAATGTGCACAAGTTAGTTTACTAGCAGACGTCAGTTAACATACAAAAAACTGACAGAACTGCTGGGTAACAAGTTGATAACCTTAACACAGCCTTTATTAATACGAAGGTTGGTATTTAATTATCAAATCGAACACCTTAAAGTATCATTAACAAATATAATTCACATATTTTCTTTCATTTCTAAAAATATTGATACCGAGGCAGCAGACGACAGCTGTTTATTTATATACACATCCACATCCAGACGATATTCGCCACTTGGCCAGAAACCTCTTAATTTTTCAGCATCCATTGGTAAGTCTTTAAAAAGAAAATCTCCCTGAGTAGAAGAACATTAAAATGTATATCTTTTTGTTTTTGTTCAAAAAAAAACCTCACCTCATATGGACAACTATGATTAGCACTCGTGTATTGCGCTACAATTGGCATAAAAATGTTCAAATAGGGTGTGCTTGATCGTTTGGTGAAGAAGTGACAAAAATTTTCTGTTACATTCACCAAAAAAGGTCTGTAGACACTGAACCGTTTAAACAGTTGGTATTTGATCTGGGAAAATGTTCAATTAATTAATTTTGTTATGTTTAAAATGAATTAACGAACCAATAAATCATTAACTTTATACGCAAAGTGACCATACACAGTCATAAGAGACTGATACCGACTGACTGGCTTTACACGACACGAAGAGTTAGATATCAGGACCTTGTCATGAACTTTGCATATCAATTTGCTGAATTTTGCGGTGTTTCGTTTCTGAAAGAGAAGGTTGTTAATTAATGTTTTGAAAAAATATGTGCGTAAATATTTACATCGGCTGAAACGGAGACTGCTAGAAGGCACACCATTCCTGTCAGGATGAGGAATGATTTGGAAAGCATTGCTCTGTATAAATAGCTGCTTAATTCAGAGTAGAGATGAGAGCGTTACTGGTGCAGTGTTTGACTATAAGTGTAGAGTTTAAAGTTAAATAACACATTTTCCGTTTGAAAAAACTTCAATTGGAGATTCAATTGCTTTAGATAAATCTATCAGATGGCGAATACGCACTTAACCATTATAGTTGCGTGCTCAATACTATTACTGTAAAATAAATTGTAGGTACAGCGGAAATGTTTTTCGATAGTATCATTCCAACCTAGAAATAATTGGATATATCTACTACCGTTCCTGAAAAAGCGAAAATTAAAACAACAGGCACTCTGGTAACGTCCTAAGATAAACTGGTAAAACAAAAGAAGAAGAAAAGCATCAGAGATTCTAATAATTTTATTTACTGTAGGCAACCCGTAACTGTCACTGGCCATTTGTCAAAATACGGCGCGTGAGGAATTATTTTTCCTTATTATTTAGGGGACATTTGTAGTACAAGTCTGGGATCACTGCAACGAACAATGACGAGACGATGTTGTGCAATGTGTTATGTTAAGAGCGGTATATAGAATTCACATATTTTTTGACTAATTTATGCGAAGTCCGGAAGCGTGGTTGATTCCATAAAGATTTTACTTTGACAAAAGATCAAAAATAAAAAATAAACAATGAACTAAAGTGATAGGAAATATTTTGGCCACTTTCGACATAACGTAAAAATTACTCGTCTAAATATGAAGCAAATATTCAAAAGCCATTCAATCCTTATGGTACTCCATCCATGCTGCATCAGATAATAAATGATTGTGTCCTTGCATAAATTTAGTAGCTGACATCTTCTATTGTATTGTTGCATGTTAAGACCCACGAACGATTTGTGTTCATATTTTATTCGCATAAATATTTGCCATACGTTTGTATTTGGAGAGCTTCTTCTGGCTTACGTAGGTACGTAACTGTTGCACCTGCTGTAGCGCACATTCTCTTATCGCCGTAGTTCTAATTTTGATTCCATCATTTGCAAGAAAAACGAAAATCGCTGTATTAACAAGTGCCTCTCGTGACAAGAGCAAAAGGGAATCCAAACAAGTATGCTTCAATCCGGCAGATTTATAAAATAAAAAGAATAACATTTATTTTCAGGGAATTTCTTCGAGTGCTCTCAGGATATTCACTTCTACAACTACAATACATCCATTCCGTGATGTTTGTTTGTGAATGTCTGTTTAGGGATAAACCACGCTAGAGGTGAGTTCGGAAAGCCGTGATATTTTTGAGAATAAATTGTTATGAGTATTTAATTTTCAGAGTTTAAACGGGGTCTTTTTGTAAACAGAACGCTTAGTTTTTAAAAATGTGTTTAAAATAATGTTTAAGTTTAAATTGTAAGCAATAAAATGTAAAAATAATCTATTGGGGCTATAATAAGTTTGAAAATAGACTTTCTGTTAAAACAAAATTGATGGAACTCGGTTTAAGCTCGGAAAGGATCGACGTCATTCATTTTTAAAATTCGAAAACAAATTTACCAATCTCTTTTGCGTTATAAATCAAAGGTAGCTGTCAACGAATACTTCGAAATGGTTGTGTTTTTATAGCGTCCTTATTAATGATCTTAATATGGATTAGCAAAACGTGACGCTCCTTCTGAAATCAGAAAGTTCTTGAATTCCTGGAATGCATATTTATTTGCTTCAATTAAAATTGAAAGAGACTTCTGCACTGACAGGGAAAGTAAGGCATATAGTCCTGTCTCCCATTACCACCTACCTTCTTTATTTAGTTTTATTTTACAGTCTCTAAGAAAGTTATCCCATTAAAGAGCTCCTTAACTTATAGAGCGAAGTTCTGTTTTAAAGTTGTTGGTTCGGATTTTGTCATTATGCTGGCTTAAGCTTCCGTTTTTTTCCTTTCGAATCCTAAAATTAAAATAAACATTCCAAGCCACAATTGCTTAAGAAACACATGATTTTTGTCGCAACTTACTTATAAACCACCAACTACAATCAACTCTAAGCGTCAATAGCAATTGTCAGCAAATACCTACTTACTCTACGTCAAAAGTAGGATATTGGATGTTACATACATCCTCAACCCCACCGCCTTTGCCCTACCCTATTAAGCCGGATGCACACGACGATGGATGGACGGAGAGAAAACTCAATTTATATCCACAAGATAAACCCAGATAAACGTTGTATACGAGTAAACGTTGCATATGTATTTTTGCAATCTTCAATGAATACTTGCAAATTGTTGAGGCTAAATGCTTATCCGCAGCCCTTATTCAACTTGTTATATAGATATACAGTTATACCTAGTTTAGTGACGGTCTTGTCAGGCCATTTGGTTGGCATTATCATCTCCTGAATGACTAGAAACTAATGAAACAGAAAAAAGGCCTTCCACTATACGAAATAGAGGGGTGGCCACATTGCAATAGTCTCATGTCCTTATTTTGACAATCGACTAACGAGCGTACGCAGTAATCCTAGAAACATTGCGTCCTGATGTAGTTTTGGGTGTGTATTTTTTTTTTATTTATTCTAACTCCCTCCTATCTATGTCAATGGATTGGGATTTATTTGAAAATATGATACTTTCCGGAAGAGAGCAATTAGGCAAGGCGGCAACCAACCGGCCGTTCTTTTAGAGGGTGAAAGCAATCCCAAAAATTCGATACCAATGTATGCATTTGCCAAAAGTCTACAAAATGTAGCCAGACACACACGTATTCGAAACGAATGTGTTCTGTTACGGTATGTCTGGATTTTCTTCTTTATTTTCGACAGTCAGAGTAGGGTGGGATCGATTTTACCGGCTTGCTGGGAAGTAACTATATATTGGGAATATACTCAAGCGACATGTTTAAAAACTTATTATTTACGAGTCGTTCTTGCAAATACATTTACTTATATAACGTTCGCTTGGGTTTATTAACTGACTTCACTTTTGTGCCGTACCGATTATGGCGTCATTTTCTAACCGAATATTATGAAATATGGACCAAATGAAATGCAGAAGTCTGTAGATGAATTCATTGTCACTCAGAAAATTGTAACACCAAAAATTTTGTACCTAAAAATGAACCCAAGTACTTAAAATTCTTAATTTGAGAATGCAAGTTTAAGACTTATGCAAGAACTTTTTATTCTTGACATAAAGATAAAAAATGTCAACATTTTAAGAATGTTAACTGCTGTCTGAAGAACGCGAGTTGTTAAAAAAAATCAAAAAAATTAAATCGTGTGGCCAAATACAAATTCTTGATTCAAGAATAATAAATGTCAAATATATATATTTATTTTTTATAAAAGAAAAATTAAATCGAACAACTTCTTCACAGCTGCTTAAAGTAACATTTCCTTTTACAAATTTATCTATCTCAATTTTTATTTTGAAATCACTTTTTAATATTGCATTTTTTGATTTTTGTCCACTTTTTAACATAATATATTAATGTAAAAACGCGATCGCAATTCATGATGATTGCATATATGCTTCATATACTAAGGGAAAGATTTACAGTTAAGAATTAAACAATTGTTATTTAAATCTCAAGAATACATTTTTAAAGAAATAGTTGCTTTGTAACTTTGATCAAACAGTGATAACATTTTTCATTATTATGGCAAGATTTTTTTTATTCCTGATAATAATTGTTAAATATCTAACAATCTAACACAATAATTTTCTTGTTGGCCTGATAATTTTTAGTTTTTAAAATTGTTTAAGAATTTTAAAATTGTTTTAACAAAGTTTTTATTTTTAAACTAATTATTTAATTCTTAAAAAATAAATAATGAGTTGTTGATGGCAGAACTTTTTTTTGAGCAAACAATTTTTCACTCACAATCTAACAAGAACTGAACATTTTTCGGATAAGGTTTTTTTTCTGAGTGTATTTATTGCTTTTTTTTTTCACAAACAAATTCAAACAGAAATCCAATGAAATGAAACTATAAAGAAACTGAGTATGCAGTTATGTAGAACCGTTCTAAGTTAGTAAACCCACATATTGTTTTTAAATTCATTGCAGCCGTTTAGGAGAAAATCGAACGTTTGACACTGACTCTTTGGTAGCAAGTGTACGAATTGTCAGATAAGAAAGTCAAAGTCAGTTAAAAGCGGATTCGTTTAGTCGGAATGTCTCATTGGTTAGTGTGTTGAACTACTACTAAGCGAGGAGTCTCAGATTCGATCAGCGGAAAAACACAAATGACATCTTAAGGTGTTTTTCCCTGCCCCATCTGGCTTGAACTTCTGACAAACATCCAAGCTTCTAAATAAGCCGTCCCAAAAATAAAAACTCAAACAAACAAATGGCTGTGAGAAGGCTAGCAGCGATGCCAGATCTTGAACTTGTTTGATAGTCCGATTTTAAAATTTTTGTAACCCAAAATAAGGTCAAAAGGTAATTTTTTTATATAGATACCTAACTTTAAAAAGAATTTATATTTTTATTTTAAAAATTACAGAAAATAAGCACATTGTTAAAAAAAAGCTATTAGAATAACAAAGTTGTGTACCTACCTAGATATTTGAATTGTCAAAATCGATAAGTTAAATAAGCGAGTAAAAAGTTGCGACAAATTAAATTGTAGAATTCGTTTAGTATAATTATATAGAAAAATGTTTGTCCAATATATAAAAATGCTCTGATTAATAAAAATTTAGTGTCGGAAATTTTAAAAAATATAGCCAAATTTTTTACTAATGGCCCAATCTGTTAAGCCGGGAGTATAGGAACCTTTATTTATTTATTTATTTATTTAATTTGTATTACATTTTTAAACTTTGAAATTTAGATACACCTTAAACAAATAGGGTAGACCGCCGGTGTATTACACGTTCAACACATCACAGTCTTTCACTACGCATTTCCAATTTGACTCAAGGTAGACACAGACTATATCCATTTCTCAACGTCAAAGCCCCTCTATCCTATTACTCGGTAAAATGCGAATTTGTATCGTTATTTCCCCAGCTCTTTGCTGGGCAAAGTCATAATTTACTCCTCAAAGCAATACGGATAGAATGGAATTTCCCTTCGTCTGCAACAACTACACACATGTTTGCACTCACCATCCAGTCAGGATCAGGATTTCAGGAATCAAAGGGGCGGCATGTGTGTGTTTGTGTATTTTCGTATACTTGTTAACAAATGCCTTTTCAGTAATTAAGCAAATAGTTTCACCTCCCGCAGATAGTGTTCGCATTTTATGCAGTAAGACTAATGCATTTGGCATTTGGCAGGTTCCTCGACTCAGTTTGTCCGAAACATTCCTTGTAGAAGACGATAAGCGCACAAAATATGAACCAAATCGAGGAATGTGGCAGTGCAAGGATATGACAGAGAAGGTCGCACAAGCTTCGGACGTCTATAGTCTGCACTCCCTCGCAAATTGGTAAAGTTTCACCATCGGATTGTTGACTTTTTTCACATTGTCCCTGTTCCCTGTGCGTCCTTTCGTTCAGCTTTCGTTTAATTAGCAAAAGTTTTGTGAAAAATGGTCGGACGAAGCTGATTAATAAACTCGTCGGCTAGTTCTCGATGTTTGTATGGGATGGGGCGAGTGTATCCAATTTTCTTCATAAATATTTGAATAGGTTTCCATTTCCACGGGTACACGGGTACACGACGGTGTAAATATATTTTCATCGCATCGAATGTGGACAATTGGGGTGTGTCAAGAAGTCGTTTCTGTCGTTTGAGGGGATGTGTCTGCATGGAGTTTGGGTCACTTTTTAGGGTAATTTAAGAAACGGTTTACTTAAGACTGAACTGCAAGTGGGAGGGCTTCGTCTGAGGTGATTGAGAGATTAAGTAAACTAGCTGCTCGGAGTTGAGTGTATCGGAATCGGAACCTTGTTTGCTTCCTCTGTTCGGGCGGATAAATTGAATTCCCGGTCGAATGTTATAGTAGAGGTATGCCTGTATAAACTAATTGGAATCCGCAAGATACGAAATTGAGTGATCTATCAGAAACTGTCAGAATGGTTTAGTTAAGACAGAAATATTGAGAGTTTTCTTAAGACAATTGTACCTGCCCACGAATGTTTGTCCGTCTTTAGCGAGAAGTTGCAGAAGTTGAATCACAAATGTGTCATTTGTAAGTCTCTGTGTGATGAACTTGAAATCCCTTGCTCAATAGTCCACCACATTAACCACCAACTCAGGGTTTTGGTACCTACTACTCTTACAGTCAATAAAGCTGATCTAAGTCCCTAGGTTGACACTACATCGGGATTTCTGTCTGCTTTATCTTCCCTTAAACAGCAACAAGCAGATCAAATCTGAGCAAATGGGGCTTTCAGTGAGTTTAATAAAGATTTCAAACAAACACCTATTAAAACAAACAAACTGTTGATCGCATTGCATCTCTTTAATTGAGTCATAAATCAATTTTAGAAACCCAAGGACAGTGGCTCTCTATTGCCATCTGGTCATCACCATCGGCGAAATTTCTCTTTAATTTCAAAAAAGGCTTTCATGGTTAAAAGCTTTTCTCGATTACCTATAACTAAGACGTCCAAACGGTAGTCTCCCTCCGTCCATAATGATGGTATTTTCCTCCAGTCCAAAGGAAGATCCTTTATATAAACATGTCCCTGAATAATAAGAAAAAAAAATTACCTACGTACATATTATTTAAAATCGTAAAGCGGTACTAATAATCATTTTTACTGTCCACGCTAAATTCTACGAACTAATAAATAATTAAAGGGAGATTTGTCATATAAAATTGTCTATTGTGATCTAAGATACCTTTAAAATGAAGATCAAAACTGATTATTAGTAAGGCTCATGTAAACGAATCGGCATCTTGTTTCGACTTACAGAATATAGACAAGTCTGTTTCCAATTGGTATACGGCAAATAAATCTTCGTGAGTACCCTTATGAAATGTCCGCCCTTGTTTTTCTCAAAAAACATACAACCATCAGCCGTAAAGTTCACAATAAAGGGTTTAAACTGAAGCTCGGATTTTTTAAACAGTTGAACATTGAGCTTTAAAACGAAATGACGAAAAACAACAGAAAATAAATTTTGTACAAGTGCATGTTGGTTACAATCAAAAAAAGTCTGAAAAGTCATAGAAAAGGTAAAGGAAAATGCAAACTACAAAAATAAGCTTCAAATTTTTTAAACTCTCAATGGGGAAATTTTTCATACAAAATTGCATATTGTGACCTACAAAATATATAAGGTGAAGGTTAAAAATGACTATTAGTCAGGCCCATTACTTATTGTACAAACTGCAACATTATTATGGTAAAGGCTATAAACGATGTTTAGTTAAGTCTAGTGAGAATATTACTTCTCGATTTCAAATCAGAACCAAAAGGCACTTACAAACAAACCAAAACGCGCAAGTTTTGACAGTCCATTCACAAAATACATTTAATTTGGTTGCAATTACCTGCAAATCCAAAAAATGACAATGGCGTTCCGATTTTGACGTTTAGTTCGAGCGAATTTGTATTCCCTGGTTTGTGGAAACCGTTTTTGGATTTCTATGATGTATTTCAGTTTTTATTGTTCACGTGATTAGCTTTTTCAGTTGACGTTTATAGTGGGTTAGTCGACAAATCTAGTTGAGAAAATCCTGGACAGAATTCAAAGTAAACTGCGCGAATATAACAACAATTCAAGTTGATCAGTAGGTAAAGTAAACGCGTTCGTATTCCTAGTCCAGACAAATCTTGTTGACGTTTTACATGAACTATATGTAGGTACCTATAAGAACATCTCCATTGTTGTGTGTTGTTAATAATAGTTTTGCAATTAGAAATATTGCCACTTTAAATTTGTTTTCTTAATATATTTCGATGGACTCATAAGTATTCTACTCTTAGAATAATAAGATCTTTTGGGTTTATAAACGCACGAATAAATTTAACCAGGTTTTATAGGATCTCAGAACAACAATATGTTTGTTTAAGCATAGGTACAAGTTTTACAAATCAGAATGCTTACATGCGACTCATTTAAAACTTGAACAATGTCACCTCTCAGATTGATCAAATTTACAGTACGATTAATTTGGTTCGTCCAGCAGCTGACATTCAACATTGTTTGCGGCTCGTGAACGAAACACTCGAAACGCAGAATTTTCGCACTTTTTTCTGCCTGCATAGAAATAAACGAAATTAATTAATTTAATTAATGAATTAATAATAAAAAAAACCAACATTACTAAATGTCAAAAAGGCAGCTGCTGCTAGCAGTATAATATACTGACACTTGGCGATGTTCATGATATGATTCGTTTCACTGACTTTACAAAATGACAGACTTTGAAAGTAGATTTATAATTATTTGCTCAAAAATATGATGCAAAACAATTTTGTTGGTTTCAATTATTGAAAATTGTCTACCCTTAATAATTAATATCCATGCGATCAATATCATTCATAAATAGTTTTCAATAAAACTGACAATGGCGCGACGGATTATCTGTTTAATTGTCTGTTTAAATGGGAATTATTTGCTTCATATTTAACGTTAATAATAAAAATGTATGTCCCATTTCCCATAGATTATTTGTGCATTAGTTGGGTAGTTTGGGATGTATAGCGAGTAGTATCATTTCAAGTTGTATGTACTTACTTTCGTTCAAAGTTACATTACGTTTTTCGTTCACTTGCGTTTTTTGGGAGTGATTAGTTTACGAATAGAGGGGTTCCGAAAAGCAAAAATTCGCTTTAAGGTGTGTCGTTTGAACTTGAAGGCTCAATGCCGATAACTGCAAATAAGTCGATATAGAGAGCTCTTTTGGCAATTTGGCATTGGCATACCTACCAAGTAAATAAATAAATATTTTGGCGCGACAGGTCTATGGGACCCAAGGCCTAACTTCTCGCAAACATTCGCTTTTGTGTGGGTTTTCAATTTTTGGAACGAATGGAAGGGATCTACAATTTTACGCCGAGTCCAAACGGCTAATTGAGAAGCTCTTTATTGACAGTTTTACTCTCGGATGTTTGTCAGACGTTCGCGAGAGGTGGCGCAGTGGAAAAAAACCTTAAGATGTAATTTGGCCCTCTCGGGACTCGAACCTGAGCCCCTCGCTTAGTAGCCCAACACACTACCACTAAGCCACTGCGCCGACCAAGGCTACGTTCAAAAAACATCAAACTAAAGCAAACTGAGTTGTATAAGAGGCTGTCCGCAAGGGGGCCCGTGCTAGTCAACTTTCTGTCAACCGCCAGGCGAAAATGAGGATTATAGCTGTCACTCTATCGTATAGACGAAGATAAAACTTCGCATAAGGACTAACTACACTTCAAGTCGATCCAATTAACAAGGAATAAGTCATATATCAAATTTTACTTAACCGGTTTTTCGTCTTTTGACAGACTCTTGAGCTGTGTATCTGTTGCATTGTTTTGTCTTCTCGATGACATATAGTCTGTGGCTGACCCAATTCCATGTGTGCTGCCTTTGTTCATTGTCCTTAAGCACAAGCTGTGAATGTGAATTTCACCCGCTTTTTATTTACATATTTCTGTTTATCTTCTCGAAGCATGACTAACATACTTTGCGTCAACTGGGTCACGCGAGGATAATCGATAGTGTCGTGATTAAAGTTCGTGACATGATCTTGGGCTTGGGTACCGTTACACTACAGTGGTGCTTACATTCAATCCCTTGTTGAAAATTATTGTCGGGTTTTCGTTTCGATCGACTGGCTATTTTAAGTAGATGGATCAACTAACAAACAAGCTCATGATTCATTATTTTTCCTTGGTCTGCAATGTGAAGTTTGCATTACTTCAAACTTGGATAATTTGTTGTTATCCACAACAGATTTAAACCAGTTTTAAGGCTACAAAAATAATTAGATATTAAAATATAAATAGGTAATCGATGTTTTATCAAATTTTGTTTTATAAACAAACTCGCACATCTCTAAAGTGCTGCCAACTCATTAAGGACAGGGTATGTTCACTTGCTTTTCCGCTTGGCACTTTGTTGCTCTCTTTTTTAATACCTTTAATTTCAATATAAGAACAATTCCTTCATTTTAAAACTTTTAAGTACGCCCATAAAAATTAGCAGTGTAGAGTATGTACCTACATTCCTATCGACATTGGACACCCTACCTTAATGGGACTTATTTCTACGTTAGGTACGCCTTTGTGTTTTCTCTTGCAATAAATGTCCACTCCGTTAAGAATTGTGTACCATCCACACCTACTCGTCGCTATGCTTCACATGTCACATCAGTCAATGAAATCACAGCCGAGACCACCTTCACCATTCTGCTATAAAAAAATTAAATAATAAAAAAAACGCACTCATTTAACGTGGCCTCTAATTATCAATAACAAAAGCCTTTTGAAAAAATCCCATTCCCGAACACTCAATCGAATAATCAGAAGAAGAAAAAACTTAACGACATTTATACTTTCACACTCGCTCTGGCCGTCATGTCAGCACAACCGCGGCCCCGTCCCGTTTGGCGTTTCGCATCCATTCATATGACCAAATAAAGAAATGAAATTTATTGCCAACTATCACGGATCATTAATTATAGCACAGCCAATGCATCCGAAGTTGTTTCCGCAAAGCGCAATAATTACACGCGTCCCGTAACGTAGGCAACAAAAAGGCCGCTTCTCTCGCTTTGCAATCGTTTTCTGGTTGAATTATTTAAAAATAATCCACTAAACGAAATGAAAATACATACTAACTCGTATAAAGCGCACAACAACTGCAAAAGGTAATAACGATTATTTTTATTTTTTAATATACTTAACTGTCAGAAAATTACAACACACAACGACCGACGAGTCTCGCCGCTGCAGTAGGGTTTTTTGTCTGCAAAGTGCAAACTGCAATATTGCTGCGGTGACAAACGAACCGCACCCTCGCAGCCAGCTCTGTGTCGCAGTGTTCCTAATTGTCGCACAATAATAATTGCCAACTGAATAGAAGTCTAATTTGGTTCTTAATTGTTCGGCGGGATTTTATGCAAACCGACTTCGTACAGGTGGCGTTGGCAAGGTCCACTGATTGCGCGACGAATGCCCCCTGATAGTGTGAATGGCGCTTTAACGTGCTTCTGTCACGTTTCAGTGATATGATGTGACTGTGGTTGAGTCATAGATTCGGACATGGCATGGACATGGACAACATATAAAATGCGTCACCGTTGTGAGATCTTTTCCACACTTATCTATTTGTTGTTAGGGGAATGCGCTGCCTATTTGAAACTTTTAATCGTCGTTTGATGGTGTTTCTGATAAACACAAATGTCAAATGGAATCGTGAACTTTTGTAAGAGATATTATCAGAGACTTTAAATCGCTCATCCACGATCTTGTTGTTGATGGTTATATTATGGAGAGTTTAATCTGCTGGTCTGTAGTTAGTTTGCTGATAAGAAATAACGTTTTCCCTGAAACTGTTGGCTATAAAACCGGAGGATTTATGTTAAGTATTCCATTAGTTGACAGCGCACATTCTGGAGATATGAATTTACGTCGCTGTAAGCGTACGCAGTTAAAGTGTGTTGAGTTGAATATGGGTTACTTTTGAGAGCTTATAGGTAGATATAGGCCGACCTAGTTATACAATCAAATATTGCCCTTCTTTTGAACATAATATAGGTACCTACCTATTGAAATCTTTTTAAATTAAGGGTAAAATACATTTCTTCTGCATAACAAGACTCGCTAAAAAAAAGTGGATGAGCTGTGGTGTGCCGACCTGCCGACCAGAGTGTGATCTGGCTAAATGTCGCGAAGCTACATTTGGAGGTTGGAGGTTTAAAGAAATTAAGTCGATGCTGTCTCGCAACTGTTGTTTTCTCAAGCAACTTTTACTATGGGATGTTTGTGGGACGCGTTTGGGGTAGTAGAAAATAAACATAAGTAGTTTTTTTATGAAACGGTTAGGGGTTAACTGTCAGATAAGGCATTAATCCATTTTTAAAAGCCGAATATCAGCTATTCGCGAAGAATATAACAGCTATATCTATATATATAAAAATGAAACCCGTTTTCCGTTGTCATGACATCACGCGTGACTGTCTGGACCGATTTCGTTAATTCTTTTTTTGTTGCGTTTGTTATTGTCAGCAGAAGGTTCCTATGAAAGAAAAAAATTAAGAAAATTGCGCGGAAATTTAGAAAATTTCAGAATACTTAACCACCATATTAAATTTCGACTGTATTATTCTAAAGAAAAAATGAAAAAACTATTTGCAGGGCTGTCATTCATTTTTATTTTATAAAAAATAGATTCCTAAGCCTACCAATTGAATTTAATATTCACCATATGGTGCACGCTCAACCGATTTCAATGAAATTTTGTGGGTGGGTATGGTTGGTTGTAACTTGATGGATAGGATATATTTTTCGAATTTTTTCAACTAAATTCTCATTAAAGTGAATACTTATATGGGCACGTTGGAGCGAACTGAAGAATTTCTTGAAATTCAGTTGAAATAATTTTGTAATCTGTTTTGTATCCGTTTTAATAAGTAGTGCAGAAAAGGACGAATGGTTCCTTAAGTGTACTTGAAGTGATTGACAAAATCGGCATTAATGCGAGCGAAGCCGCGGGCAACAGCTAGTAAATATATAAATCTATAGTTAAAGGAGGCGAACTGTCAAATTTGAAAAGTTTATTTTACAAAGTTTAAAGATTTTGTTATTGAAGAAGAGGAATTAGCAAACAATTACTTCAAACCAACTAGGAAAGAACGAGTAATGGTAATGTGAAAGTACGTTTGTTCGTGTGGTCAACGCTGAAACTTATCATTGTGAAACTAAGGACCCCTCACAACCATTCGTGAGAGTTTTCACTGATGTGACGAATGAAAAGTAACCTTCGCTAATTTAATGTCCTACCAAATTTTCATGAATATGGATCAACTGTCCAAGATTTTTGTTCTCGCACCAGATTTATAACACCAGTTGAAAATAAAAACAGTTCTTCGACTTAACCCTTTCCATTAGGTACTCACTGCATTGCAATAAAACCAAAAAAACGAACAAAATTATGCACGTAGATACTCAGATTGTAAACATATTTACTGCCCGTGCTCATACAGTGAGTAACCATCCATCAATTAGCAAATGGGTCGATAGACCCATTAAAGCCATAGTGAACACATCCGTACAGCGCGACCCATCTGAATGAGTGAATTCACTATTTTACAACCCATTATCTAATTTTTGATCGTAAACTGTGTAATTAAACCGTTTTTACAGCCCTCAACTTCGTATATGTATTCAATATCAATGAATCTCGGTGTCCGAATCCGTTGTCGTCGTTCCAATAGACGTCGCATCGCAATCGCAACAAAATGTTAATATTTCATCGAAGTGGACAGTAAAATCTGGGAAATTCCTAATACAAGTCTCTTAACTGGAAAAAAGACTGAAGATGACACCGAGGGGGTCATTAAAATTGGTTTTATGTCTCCATTTGGTCACCCCCTCACGAACTGATTCGAATCGATAGAGGGCGATACTCACAGTAGTTCTGATGAATTTTGCAACTTGTCGTATCTAGGTATATACGATTAGATGAGTTTTCACTTGAATTAGATACGGATATACTAAACTTGTTGAGAAGGAATATGCGCCATTAAATCTGATGACGATAACTGGGGATTCGATTGAAGGAGTATGAATATTCAAAAGGTCTCTCTCTCGTAAAACGATACTTTGTATACAAAATGGATGTGAAGTGAAGTGATTTTAGTTCGATAAGTGTGGACGGAGGGGAGTGCAACAAGGTAGGTTACGTGGTGGGAATTATAGAAAACTTTTGTATGTTGATATTTAGGGATTTTGTCTACAAAACAAAATGGCTTCCAGAAGCGATGAACGGACAATTAAATACAGTGCATTCCAATATGGCCTTTCGAACTATGACAGTTGATAGCGGACATAATTAGGTCTGTTCCTTTAGTTTTGTAGTAAGAATGGAAAAGACTGTCAAAATGATAGTGGAGGGGATGAATTCTCTCTCAGAGAGGGAAACTTACGCAAAAGTTAAGGAAAGCCTTTGTAGTTAGTAACCTGTGAAAATGTCAGTTCACCCACCGAAATGCCAAATAGAACAAAAAATTCAAATCAGCTATCAATTTTCGAGCGACTGATAGTTGTTTCAATTCTTACGCAAAGAAATTTGTCGAGTAAAAAGTAGTAAGAGGAAAAATATCTGGCTCTCTCGAAGCCGATCTCTTTTACGAATTTTTCGAGTTGAGGAACGACAAATGAGTAAAATGCGTAAAAATTCGCAAAAATTCATAAAAAAAATCGTAGGATTTAAAAGTTAAGGAACAGACCTATTGTTAAAGCTACAGGTGTCAAATTGATTGTCATTGGCTGTCAATTATTCGATCTGTTTTGCTAAATCACTATGAACGGACGTTGGCCAGGCCATTGAGCGCTATAGGTCGATGGTTACCAAATTCCTTTGATCTGAATTGAATGATATGGACACCACCGACACGTGGTTTCAACACGACAGTGCTACGTGCTAAACAGTTTATGCCACATTGGAAGTTCTGCACGAGCGATTTGAGCGCATCTAACGTGAAGGTGATGTGAACTGGCCACCGAGATCGTGCGATTTGAACCGGTTAGAATTGTTCCTGCGGTGTTTTCTGAAGTTGCAGGTCTATGCGAATAAGACAGAGGCCCTCAAAGACAACATAATCCATGAAATAAGTTAAATTCAGCTTGTTCTATGCGACAGAGAATTGTATTGGACATTTTGGATCCTAGGTGGCGCCTTGGAAAGCCGCGGAGGACATTTGAACAATGCTATATTATTCCATACATAATGGCGTGTGTAGAACGCTAATGGCACTTTACGCGTTTGACTGCGCACATACGGATATCTCCGTCGCATCTCATGCAAAAATGCGCGTGCGTGATGTTGTAAATTCAGCGTAAAAACAAATTCTAAAGTCTCTAAGTTCTCCTTAAAATGAAAGTATAGATACAAATCAAAAATGGTTATCAGTACGTAATACCTGTAGTTAATTTGTGTCCTTTATAATAATGTGCCTTGATGTTTCAAAAAGCAGCCCAATTCATAAATTGATGATTTTAAACCGTCAACCTTCTTCGAAAAAAGATTCACTCACCATCCGGTTAGTGACCCCAATCAGTTTCGTCCTTTTTTTCTGTCTTTTCACAACGATCTCGTAAACACAGCTGATTTTCGTAGATACCTATACATAATGTATCCCGGTGTGCGTTGAAAAATTCCTTTCTCCACCTTTCTACAGGAAACTCAAGACAAATTGTTCATTTGTCAATATTTTTTTCCACTTTTTCGTTGTTGGCCTCTCCGTTTCCATCATTACATTCGCGATAGGATTTCAAACTCACTCATCTCAAGTTCTCAAGTGCACAAAAACGCTAAGGGACTATAGGTATAAAGGAATACCTAACTACTTACACGTACCTATACCTGTTCCAGGCTATACACACACACATTTGTGTGATCCATCTACGTCTGCCACTTGAAGTCCTCTAGACTCAACTCAACTCCAATTATGTACCCAACGACGAAGGTGGACTGACAAAAAAAGCGAAATCCTTAATTCATTCGTGCAGGAATTATACCACCAGTATAAGGGGAACAACAAAAAAAAAAAAACAATCTCTTTCAAGTGAAACCGGAGTTGAAGAGTAACAGCTGTTTCCTCGAGACTGGTCCTATTGAATCGCTTTTTAAGAAACTCGCCTTGACTTACTGCACATAATGCGGTATGCGATATGCGGGTATGTGTGGGCATGTGTATTTGCCTTCTGTATTAATTTGATCGTTGGTCCTTTGTGGGTTCCACTTGGTAAATATTTGCATTGATTTTGTTTTGTTCTTTTTTTTTTGATTAGCAACGCAAAGTGGTTTGAATAACATTATCCCAAATGAATTTCAACTATCAAGGGCTTCTATCCACCAAAGGGGGTACCTAAGCACTTGGTTTTGATTTTTGACAGCTTGCCCATGTAGTTTTCGGTTGGGAAAAATAGTCAAAATTGCATTATTTTTAAGACTTTAATGATGATCGGCATTTTTGGGTGCTGACCCCCAGGCCCACTGCAATTAACCGGAAATGCAACCTTTTACAAAGTACGTTTTCAGTCAAAATGCATTATTTCCTCAGCGACAAGCCGAACAGATATGAATAATCGACCCTAGCGAGGTATCCGTCGGAACAGAAAATTCTCCGATTTTATAAGACTCGGATGATTTTTGCTTCGAGGTATTCTTCGGAACATCTATTCGAAATATTTCTCCTACATTTTGTAACGCATATCGGCGAATTACGTTGAAGTGCATTTTTTTTTTTCTTCAATTTTTGACAGCTAGGTTTTGATATCCTCCGACAGAAATTGATTGCGGAATTTGTTTCCGATTTGGATTTGAGCCTCCGACAGAGTACGCGTTGCGGAGAATTTTCCGTTCCGACGGATAGGTACCTCGCTAGGGTCGAATATCTTCATCATGGAATTCCATCTCGAAAATAATTCCCAACATTAGAACCGTGCAATCGAACAACGTATATCGGTCTACAATCTACATAAGCCCACCCTTATATGACCATTGTACTATCCTGCATTTAATTGCCGGCAGATTGGGATTTTCCATTGGCATTGTTCGCAGCGTAGTCTCCCTCATCGCTCAATGCAAAAGTTCTACCATTGTATAAGGTATCTCGGGGTGAGCTCCGGTCGATGCATTGTGTGCGCCTCTGACTGACCCGTCTCGTCGTCTATTACGATCCGAAATAGCGCGGGGTTGAAATTAATGGCCAAACAGAGAATTCAACTAGTGTTAAGTATTCGAGCGATAAAGTTTTTTTTTCCTTTTACTACTTTTATCGCTCGTAAATGTTAATAAAATAATTTTTTTTATCGTATAGCCGATGATACTCGTATCAGCTTGGTGTTGCTTGCCTCTTGTGCATGTATGCTGGGCAAAGTTTATGGCCAGCGTTGATCTACTAAGGGACAGACAATAGGCGAACCCATAAGATTTGTTTCAATCAAAGTTAACGTCACGGCCGTGAATGTAACGTTCCGTGGGGCACTACAATTATCTCTGCTTCGATGTGTGAGAGAATATGGTTTTCTCAAATAAATTATGTTTTATTGACAATGCAATCGGGGTTCTAAAAGTGGTTGCCGGGTAGAGGTGTCTGTTTGAAGTGACGAAGTAACATTTATTTGGGAAATTCTTATGAGTGTTGGGAATTACACATCTATACCTACTTCTATTTGTTTCATTTTTTACACTGAAAATAAAATACCAGTTAATAGTTTTTTTTTGAATTATTAAAGTCTATCAATGCAACTTAAGTTTCATTAATTTAACGGATATTTTATTAAAAACACTTTTATCAGATTAAAAAAAATAAATTTGATGAAATTAAGAATAAGAAAATAAGAATATTTTATCAAACTGAATATTTTTATTTTTTTACATATTCAAAAACTTTTTGTTATATTCATAAAAAGGAAACCGAACATCGCTTTTGTAAATGTTTGTAAAGTTGGCAATTTTTTTTTAAATGTTATTAGTCACAAAGAAAAAAATTCAGATAATCAATATAAGAAACTTTTTGTTGAAATGAAAAACACATTTTAAGCAGCGTAATCTTTTTAATGCGATGCCATAGATGCCGCTATTTGACACGCGAAGTAAGTAAGTAGTTTGTTAGTCCGCTAAAAAAATTAATCAAACTTTTAAGAACCAAATTAATTTCTTTTATAAATAAGGCAATATTTAAAGAACAAAATCTTTTATAACAAAATAAATGGAGGTGAAAAACGTTATGTAATATATAGTGTATTGAAATGAATATACTTTTTTAATATTAGCTCTTAAGAACCCAGTTTGAAAAAGCCTGAAACAGGGCAATCAGGTAAAAACGCTTTAACAAGCGGGAATATTGAAAAACCCCGAACCAGCACCTCTCATGAGGATACTTTAGGTGTTGAAAAATTAGGACAGATAGATTTTCAAAATAAAATGTAGTTCCACAGAAAAATATATTAAAGGCCGTCTGAAATATGAATTACATTTTAACGGAGAATTCGAATCAAGCGATGAAATTCTGCAAAAATTAAAAGCATGTAAATGACGCATGACTATTTTCTAGTAAAAATAATTGAATGTTATTTGTATATAGGGTTACCAGAAATGTTTCTCAACAATTCGGGAGGTTTCAGAAATACTATCGGAAAATTAAGAACAAATCGGAACAATTAAAAAAAAAAAACTTATGACTTCATGGTACAAAGCAAATTTATATGAAGTTTTATTTTAGGGATTTCTTTAAAACAACAGTAAGAAAAACATTTCCTTTTTCTGACGCGTTGTCCATAAATTTAATGCAATCTTTTTTATTCGTAACGCTATTAAATTTATTTGATATTGAAATTCATGTTTAATAACTTACATTTGATGTTTTCGCAAAATTGAAAGCTTCTTCGGTGCTTCGTCGAGCAAAGATATATATTTGGGGAACTGTCAATGTCAATGTGGAAGTTTATAAACAAAAAGAGTGATGCCAAATTTTCTTAACTGTTTGTAATTTCTTTTTTAAGAAAATTTAAATAAAATAATTAAAATTATACTACTTACTAACTTGTTTTTAATAAATTTCAATGTTAAACTTATTCGCTTTGCTTATCATTCAACATTCATTAATAAGTACCTATATACGTTATTTATTTAATTTTTTGTTTATATACAAACATATTTTAAAATTTAAAATCATACTTAATAATAGTTTGCTTAATTCGGCAAAACAATGAATGAAGAATTTACCCACGCAGCAGTTATTTTGTTGAATAAACAAATTAAATTTACCGAACCGAGAGAAGTTATACGTATTGTTTTAATCAATATTTCCTATTGATTTAAAAGAATACAATAGCTGACTTTAAAAGCTTTTTCGATAAAAAAATATTTTTTATTAATTAGACAAAAAACTTAGGTAATGTTGATAATTTTTTTTGTAAATCAACAGGATTTGGTCAATTTAACAAATCATTTTTATTCGTACAAACAAACAATTTTTGTTGAAATGATACATTTTTTATCGCAACAAAGTTTCGACACAAGATAAATCTTAAAAAAAAATTCGTCAAATGAACGTATATTGATAAAAAAAAAGAATTGGTGACTGCCGCTGTTAAGGAACCCTTGTCATTGGTGGATTCCCCACCCACCTCTTCCCTTTAATTTAATCGTTCTCTTTTTACACGTTAGGCACAACTTGTTTTCTCCCGACGACGTGCAATGTCCGGCCGATTATCGAAAGTTATATTAATTTCAGCCTTGTGCGTCCACCCCAGTAACCTTAATTAGCCCCCACTGGTCATTATAACCCATTAGCCTATTAAATCAAACCTTATACCATTTCCACCACTGGTCCACAGCACTTGGCAGCGTTTAACCATCTAATTGCTGTCTGCACCTGATTAGGACAAAACAAAACAAAAAACGCTTCTCCCCGCAGATGATTCTTGAAGAGAATGTTTCCCCATGACCCTGGCTTCCACGTCTACTCGCCACTTATAAATTTGCCACGCCGGCCACACAGCTCATGATCCGCACTCAGCATTCAGTATCAATGGCAATTTAACGCTCCCATCAAATTGGCCTACTCCCAGTTGCACGCCGGCCGGAATCAAACTCGAATCGATTACAAAGCAAAGTGAAAAATTAGCAACTGCTGCGCTCCAGCTGATACGTGTCATTTGCATCATGATGAACATCTCAATATAGCTCCAGCCGCATCATTAAATTACGAGCCACCACCACCCTTCCTGCCTCTATACGTTTACGTGATGTGCCACCGATTACCATAATGAGTGGGCCTTGTAATCTACGCTACTTACCGCCTACGGGTGGGTGGTGTAATGATATCAAATAATCGGTTGCCTCCACATCCACCTTCTCACCTGATGACCTGGTAGTTGCACAAATGTGAAAGTGGTGTGCGCTCAGGCTCACCCCTTGGTGGCTGGCAAGTGTTGTTGCTCCTGATATCGAATGGTGCGGTCGCGCACTTAAAATCCTATTTACTCGCTTTTCACAAGAAACACACATCCGCTTAATGATGCGCTCCATGAGAATTGCTACGGCATACACTCATCAGTCAGGGCAGCATGCTGCAACTTAAGTGGAATAACTTCTGTCCAGCAGGAGGACATAGCACGAAGAAAAAGTAGAAGCCAACCGGAGCCGACAAATTACCACAGAAGAACAGGAAATATGCATTTAATCATCTTTTGTGGACACCGCACAACAGCAGCCACCAGCCAGCCGCAAGACCCGAGAGAGATGAGGCAACTCCAAGATGGGTATATGCCTGTGGAAAGAGGCCTGAAGGACATTTGGCGGTTGAGCGCATGGGTTATGCGGTTACTCGAAGGACTTTTTGTTCGATTTTGTAATAATTTGCAAGCATCTGGTGGAATGGAATTTTCGTCGTTTTCCTGTGGAGTGCTCCTCCTTCGTGCGTTTGTTTTTTGCGGTGTCTCGTGTGTGTGGCAAAAGGATTAAATAGTTGCGCACCAGGCAAGGAGGGGTGAGGTCGCCGCCGAACATACATTTATTGTAGACGCTCTCTGATCCAATTTGATGGAGTTGTCGGAATTTAGGCATAGTTTCTCCGAAGTGCTTCGAGATTGGCGATGGCATGAGGGTAATTAAAATTGTAGGTAAGGAGGACAGACCGGTACTGTAGGGTAGGTCAGTGGCTGCATATTGAAAATTTAATGTGAAAGTAAGAGAAAATCGTGCGCCACTTTCACTTTGTAAAAAAATGAAGGTAAGGGTTATGGTAGAATAGTGAAGCGGTAAGCCCGTTATGACACATAGTGCTGTGGGGCAGACCTCATACCCTGTTTAACTTGAGCTTTTCTGGTTTCATAAGCAGCGATAAAGCGCAAACTAGCCTCAAAATAACAGACCGCTGATTTTACTGCCGATGACACGACCAAGTAGGTAGGTATATATGAAGTACAATTTTTAACGAATCTGACAGAAGCTAGAATGGACGTAGACAGCCGCCCACGTGCGACAGACGAGCGACAGAGCCACCAGAATGAAAAACAGTTTTAATAATATAACGCCCACCAATAAATAAACACTTTGTATGCAGAAAGTCGTTAACTGAAGTGGTACTTTTGGGAGAAAATAGTGCGAGAAACCGATTGGCACCGCAGATTTCACATTTGACAGCCACAGCGCAGTGCTGCCAGGTTCTATAAGTGAAGTTCCTCATCAAATACCTTAAAATTCTCCCTTTTCCCTATTTGTTTGTTGTGTCATTCCTCATGGAATCGCTGCATTTTCAAAAAGAAATAATGACAGCTAGAAGAATTTTTCACCTACATGCAAAGCATTATTACATTTAAATGGCTTGTTTTTCAATCAGGGGGCATATTCCAAAATCTATTTAAATTTATGTTAAGTAGCCTAGATTTGTTTGGTGGAGATATGCGATCTATGCAAAAACTCGACTGATCGGTTATGTCACTTATCCTGTGACAGCCACATATAGATACTAACTGTCAACTTAGTACTTAATCCCGTCACTTGAAAAAGCTGTTTATGCGACCGATCCAGGGCAATCAGTCCCTTTTCCTTTAATCCTTTTCAAAGTTCTCATCAGGGAGTATGCACACATTATGCGTGATTCAGTTTTGAAATGACACTTTATAACTTTTTATTTAGCCACACCTAAAAAATTAAAAATTTTCGAAATTTTAAATTCTAAATTCTAAATTCTTCTACCACTCTCCCCGGGGCTGGTTAGCAACTCATGCTAAATCATCTACGTCTGCCACTTCCACCCTTCTTAGTCTTTCGGCTCTTCTTTGCTCGTTTTGTACGCTCTTTATGTATGAGCATAATTCCAACCAGTCGTCTTCTGAGCGCTATGAGAAGCTGTGGAATGGGTAAATTCACTCTTCCTCCTGAAAATCGTCTGCAGTGGAACATAACGTACTCCGTAGCCGCCGTGCCCGGACAGGAACTGCGTAAGGTGGTAGTTGCAATCCCCGCTTGTTCTTCTTGTCCAAACCTCGATGTTTGGGATCAGTTTGTGGGTCCATCTATACCTTTTGCCGTGTTTTCCCACCGGACTTGACACAGTGCTATATATTTGACCCTTTATTCTTCTTTTATCCTCACCTTATGATGACCTCTTGCCTGTTGACGGTTAGCCTAAGGTAGATCCTTTGCATTTCGTTGGCGAGAATGTCGATGGGAATCATTCCCGCAATAACGCTTCGTCCGAAGTCCGAAATCGGAGACAATTGTGGTACTCCTGCGGTGATGTTGTAGTACTTAACGCCATCGTCAGTATGGTACCTGAACTTCCTGTCGGTAAGGTAGTTTGCTACTTTATTTAGCAGGTAGTACAGCGTTTCCATTCTGGCCAATGATCTCCTAATGCATGACCAGCTTGCCGAATTGAAGGCATTTTTAACATCAAGAGTCACAACCGCGCAGTATTTCTTCGGGCGTTCACTAGCTTTTCTGGACTAGGTATACGAAAGAGTCGACCTCCTTCAATTTGAGTATTGAGTTGTTGTATTTTCGCGGTTTATTTTGAATATCAACAATTTAAAATGACAACTGACTATGCAGGCAGGATTCTCTTGACTAGATTTGTCTTCTCATACTCCTCCATAAGTGTCAACTGAAAAAACCATTCACGTCACGAATCTGGTTCAATAAAAACTCAAATATGTACATCAAATCAAGTAAGTCAGCGGACAGTCTCTATGTGACAGATTACTGCAGCAGCGTACCAGTTACGTTAAAAATTTGACACCAAGTTTCCGCTGTTTATAAATTATTTAGAAAACAGTACTTCCCGTGTACTTAAACTACCAATCAAATGAAAATAAGATCAGTCTTATCTTTTTTGTTTGCTCTTAAAATTTCTGTATGATGTGTTTATCTGTTTATAGCTTAATAACCTCTCAGCTCAACGGGGGCGTTCAATTACCTATCTATCTGACAGCAGACTGACTTGATGTTTCTCAGTTTTGATTGGCCTAGATCAGTCACACGGGCAGCTGTTTCAGTTGACGAGGAGTAGCCGACGAATCTATTCAAGAAATTCGTGTCTGAGTGTTGACTGTTTGCATATGTGGATGACGTAGGAAAAGTGACGTTCCCGACCAATCTAGTTTTTGCGTTCAATCTACTCCAGACCAATCTAGTCGACTTAAGACAAGCTTTGAATGTGCCCAACGTCATTTTGAAGCAATGAATGCTTTCACTTCCAGTACCTACTAAATAGTGAGTATGAATACCAATTCTTCCCAACTCTGAATTTTTTCGTCAACTGCAAGTCGCCGGCGATTCACTTAAACACACGCGGAAGAACAAACGGCGAACTTCTACAGAAATTATTCGATTTTCGGATTTTTTTGCTATAACTTTTCATTCGCGCCGGACGCGTTTTAAATCAATCTCGCAGTCGCAGCACCTTATGCGGCTTTGTTTGCTGACAATTTGTTACCCAACGTGTTGCGGCGGGCTTTAAAAATTTGTTAATAAATTGAAATCTCCACAAAAATGTAACCCATCATTAGCGTTCCTTTTAATGTAGGTACAAACTAATAACGAGACATGTGCAAACCAGCATTGGTTATTATTACCTTAAGCTACTTAGGTCCACAACTTCCAGAGCTGCGCTAATAAATCACCATATTTCTCCATTATAATCTGAAAAACGTTATATTTTGACTACACATTAACACATTTGACCCAAAAATGCACACCTCGTATACGTGGTCGACCATACATGACACACTTCTGCTGGCACGCTTCCTCGCAACACATAAACTTCTAATACAAGTATAGTAGGCGGGTTGCTGAATGACAGACGATCAAATTATGCGCAACGTCTAGGAAAAATAACTTTCGTCTAGATTAAGCACGTGTGCGTGTCTATTTAATCGTATTATGTGTAAACAAAAATTTGAGTGGCCGAAATCTTCTCGATCCCTTTGAAAATCACCGACCAGCCTCAACGGAATTCTGAATCACATTTATCGTATGGTTTGGTGATTCACAAAATTCCCGCGTGAGGTGAGGAGGTCGTAACTGTATCTGTATATAAATTAACACATAATGTCGTCTGAATGATGCAACATCTGGAATGCAGGAAGCTCTGCAAAGAGATTAATCACCTGCATCCTTTCATAAATCGCCATCCGACTGAAGCGCGCAACCCTCAGGCCTCCGTACGGTGTACCCCATTTAACCTTTTCGCAGACCTCCGCGTGTTCTTAATGATCGCGCCAATAAGATAAGCGTGCGCAACACTTTATTTAATGGCAACTCATTAATTTGTGTTTTGTTGCTTTTTTTTCGCAATCTAAATTAAAAATTAGTCCTTTTTGTCAATACGACTTAATCCGGCAGATAAACTCTTGAAAATACGCTCCAATGCTTTTGGAATCAGGCTAAACCGCACAGGTAGGGGATGCCTACCTCCACGGGTATCGCTGAAACCAGGAAGCCCATCGTGGCAGTGCGCTGTTATCATGCCACCATCTCCACACTTGGTTTTGGTATTCAGTCGACCAAGGACAATTAACGAACAGATTTACAAACCGAACGCGCGATCAATGACGTCAAAGACGACCGACGGTGTTACGGGAGATGTGGAGTGATTTAAGGTGATCCGATTGGAAATTTGTAATTATTTTTCTACTGTAGATAACACAACTCTTCCCGGAACGATTATTCATCTGTTTATTTTATGGTCATCTTGGGATGGATATTTTATGAGGAAAAGTAATTGCCAGGTTGTGTTTAGTCGTAAATAGAACTCATGTTTAAATTTGCTGCAGCTTTTTAAGGCCCGATCCACGAGAAAGGCATCAATTTCCTAAAGCCGACCAAATATTCACACTACGGCAGATCCTGGAGAAAACCGAAGAAGTCCAAATCTATACCCACCATCTGTTCATCGATTTTAAGGCCGCATATGACAGCATTTATAGAGACAAGCTGTACAGAGCATCCCTGCCAAACTCGTCAGATTGTCCAGAATGACGATGGAACACGCTCGCTGCTCCATAAAGGTCGGAAACAATCTCACCGAGACCTTTGATGTCAGAAAAGGATTTAGACAAGGTGATGCGCTGTCATGTGACTTCTTTAACATCATTCTTGAAAAAATTGTGCGCAACTCACAAGCCAACACCAGAGACACAATTGACGATATTGACATTATCGGAAAATAACAGCGAGCTGTCAGTGGCGTGTTTGCAAGTATTGAAACGTCGGCGACGAAGATGGGTCTAATCCCCACCCTAGGTGACACGAGCAGGCTCATTCCGACTCTCAGTTTGACCAGTCCAATGAATATGCTCGTGCTAAAAATGTCATCGATATCATTGCGGATGCTGGAACTTTCAGAAATTATCTTACACTTTCAATCGTTGAAGGAGTTGAATAGGCTGTTGAAAAATGGTACCTTTTGGTTTGTGAGTTTCGTACAATTATGCTTCAAGGATGATGTTAAAGAAGTTGCACGATAGCGCATCGCCTTCTCAGACCTTTTTCGACATCAAAAAGCTCGGTGATGTTTTTGCCGATTTTGACCAATCATCAATTAATGTGATGGTTATTCGGTCTTGAACTAAGCACAAGCTTTGGAAGCGACGCCTTCATATCGGGACCTGTGTTTCCCGAAACCGCCACAGATATTTCTAAAGGCTCCGTTTTTTGTCTGCATAAGGAGGTTAACTGTCTGTCGTTACAATGTCGCCTTGAAGCCAATTTATATAAGAACCTTGAAACGATTTTAAATTGTCCTCGCAACGCATATACATACTCATCGTAATCGCTTCAAGGACATGCGAGCGGAGGGCGCGCGCCGTGAACTTGAAAATCCCCTTCAAATTGAATTCACACAAATAAAGGAAAAACTCTTTATCAACTTCCCTTCTCTGATATGACCAAGGAGAAACCTTTATTGACCTTGGTCTTTTTCATCAGTAGTCGCCCCCCCCTCTGTAAGATTCAGGGAATGAATAAACGTGCAACGGATGACATTAGAACGTCACCTTGAGTCACTATCAAGGACAAGCATTTTTTTTTTAATGTTTCTCGGTGGTGCACGCTTTTAGGGAGCGGAACATCCTTCTACCATACAGGAAACGAATATTTCGTAAGAACATTGAAGGACACTATCAAGCTGACTCTGATACGCAGAGAACTCTCCCCCAAGTGGGTTAGATGGTGTAAATGTCGCCGTCATCGTTGTCGTGGTGCAAATGAATCCTGTGCAAGTTGAACACGGAATCCTTTTCACATCCTGTAGCGGAAATTGGCCATTAGATGTCGTCCCTCCTCGTCAGTTTTCCTCGCCTTATGCAGAGTCATTGAAGGATATTCTCATTCGCCTGGCCCCTCGCTCAAGGTCACACGAGCAGCTTTCTCAGTTGTGTGTTTCACTCAGCATGATATTAGACCGGAACACAACACTTCACTGAGTACAGCTCCTTTGGGTCCATTGTAACAGGAAATAGAATCCCAATTTCCCTTGTCAATTGCGAAAGGAATATAATTTTATATATATTTATTTGCAGGGGGGGGGGGGGTGCTGTGTTGGTTGGTCATGTACTAGAAAGGAACATACTGGGTTAGTGAGTTGGTCATGCTCTACAGTGTTTCAATGGCGGCAAAGTGGAACTGGGTCAAGGTTGGCGTGGGTTTGTTTTCTGTGTCAGTGGGAATTTCCCCCAACTGCTACACTGTGAAAGCTTTAACTGTAATGGATTTGTGCTGTACTTGAGTATTTTTTAGGTGGACTACAAGCATGCTTTAAGGAAAACGGTATTTGGAACCGTTTTAAGGGAACATGTCTTTAAACGGTGGAATAGAAGTGACACTCACAGACGGAGCAGTTATCTCTTAGCAGAAGATGTCGATGGTCAGTGAGGTGGACTTTCCACAGCTTAAAACCACACCAATCATCTCGTTGCTATAATGATAGGTTTAAGGCGTTTGGGGATTAATGCGGTCTCTTTAGTGTGATGTTTAAAATCAATTACTTCTAATTTGAATTCGGATATGTGTTCTCTTATTCCCATTTTTTCCATTGGCAAACGACTCGATAAATATCAGTTGTGTTGACTGATTTTCGAATTTACCACAGTTAAGGGAGATGTTAAATAATTTTATTTAAAAAAAAATGCGTCAGAAACGCTTCAAAAACCGCGTCAAAAATGCTTCTAAAGGCGTAAAAAATGAAATAGAAAATTCCCCAAAATGCGCTTCGAAGACCAGTGGTAAACGGGTCAACAAAAAGCTTCAAGAGAACCATTAAAAAAAAACCAAGACCCATCCAAAATCGGGTAAAAAAAAACGCTTTAAAACGCGTTCAAAAGCCCAAAAAAATCTTGTCAAAGCGCTTCCAAAATCAAATTTATAAAAAAACTCACCCAAAAACGCTTCTAAAAATCATAATAAAACTTGTCCAAAAAGAGTCAAAATATACGTCCAAACGCTTTCCAAATCAAGTCAAATATGCTTTGAATAAGTGTCAAAAAACGCTCCAAAAGCGCTTCGAAATGCGCAACAAAATGCAAGAGAAAACTCCCTAAAATGCGCTTCAAAGAACAGTCGAAAACGGGTCAACAAAACGCTTCGAGAGAACCATTAAAAACCAAGACCTATCCGGTATGAAGCCAAAAAAAATATTTAAAACGCTTAAAACCCATAAAAAAAACTCGTCAAAAGCGCTTCTAAAATCAAGGCAATAAAAAAACTCTGCCAAAACTCTTTTAAGACTCATTAAAAAAACTCGTCAAAAATTGTGCCAAAATACGTCAAAAAACTCATCCAAAACGAAGTCAAAAATGCTTCGAAAAATGCGTCAGAAAAGGCCTTAAGAAGGGATTCAAATACCCTTCAAAAAATGCTTAAAAAAAACTCGTTAATAACGCATTGAAAATTTGTCCAAAATCCATGGAAAACTCGTCTAAAAAGCTTCATAAAAGGCGTCGAAAAATGCGTTCAAAAACGATATCAAAATCACGCGCAAAAAGCACCAACAACGTAGGCTCAAAAACACTTCCGAAATGACGTGCAAAAACGCGCCAACGAACAAACGAATACAAACGTCAAAAACTCGTTAAAAAACGACTGCAAAATGGTTGAAATCCGCATCCCAATAGGTACAAAATTTGGCCATTGTGGATACTAAAGTTCCAGTAACTTTAGTATCTGTGCTACCTGCTACAATTTTGTCAGTAACTAATTCTGGTTACTGGCCCTACCTATGTTTGGAAAACTCTCTTCATTTACCCAACAGACCCACTCGATTGAGCGATGTGAATTACCCGTGCATCAACACTGATGAAATTTATATTTTAAGATATGCCGTACAGCACAATAAAAACAAAACACCCCCCTAAACGGGCTAAACGAGGGTGGACACTGGACATGAACATGAACACGCTTGCAGCCTGCAAAATTACGTTCCAATTAATCACCGTCTTCGGCCTGGAATAGGCGAAGGACGCCGCAGAGCAGGAGAAGCAGTCAAGAGGTCGTTTCACTCTCGTAGGTGTATGGGACATAAGTATTTTCTGTTCTCAATGATTTTACCAGAATCGCTGTTCTATTTTTTTATTTTTATTTTATCCTTTTTCTTTGAAGCGGCTAAATAATAAAAAATGAACAATCATTTCACCGAATAATTAATGATGACAGTTTTAATTGTCACTTTGGTATTTTTGGAATCCCGCAAATAAACAAATTTGTGTTGCGGAAAAAAATGCACAATATTAATAATATAATTTTTTTTGCGCTCTTTTATTTATGACGCGTAATTGCATGTGCTTGTGATAACCGCTTTTCGGGGTGAAGTTTATTGCCCGACTGAAGACGGACGAATACAGGTCATACAGGTACACTTTGCAACGATTAATTAAACGAGGATTTAAGACGTGAATGCTGCAATTTATCGCAATCGCAAGGATGGTAGAGATTTCTACTTGGTGTAGGTGTACACTGTGTAAATGGCGCGGCGTGTGTGGGTATTATGGTGAGCATCTGAATTCTGAATATTTTATTTATTTTATTTGACCGCTCATTTAACTAATAAGGAGAGGAGAATCATTATTGGTGGGAAAATGCGGGAATGTACTGGTAGAGTGCGACGGACAGTGTATACAATGATTGGTCATATTTGGGATAGTAAAGTTAAGAGAGATTTTGTGTGAATGAGAGGTAACATTTGACAATTTAATAGTGCGATAGACCTGTCTTTGAGACTTATTTCTAATGAAAATTATTATTTTTGTACTTCTGCAGTTTTGCAGGTGATCAACTGTCAGTTATAAATTGAAGTTCCTGACAGCGATTTTGACGCTACTCCCATGCCCTGCAAGGCAAAGAGTGACAGCAAGCATATCGTCGGCCTCATAAGAATACCTCGTAACTCCACCTTAGGGGGAAAATTACATTTTAATACCATCTTATGGGATATTTTGTAGCGCATTAGTCTAGAAAGCCTTGCAATGTAAAAATGTTAAATAAAAAACGTGGAAGATCGAGGTTAACTTGAATGTAGATTGGTTGCTTTCTTTTGTGTGCTCGATTTTCTAGCTAATCCTAAATACCACTTTGCAACATTGACCTGGTTTCGGTGGACCCCTATTTTTTTTATTTTTACTATACTCTCAAAACTCGTCAAAAAATGTTAAGATTAGATTTAACGATGAAAATTTGCGTCGCGGCTGAGTTCCAACTCTAAAATCTCTGAAACACAAATCTTATTTCGTTCCTTTTCACGTCTGAACAATCGTTGCACTGAAGATCGAATGTGCAAGTTTTTACATACACCATACAAGTAACAGTCTTGAAATACACTATTCAAAAACAATGAAGGGATCTTTTTGAAAAAGGGAAATAATGCTAAATACACAGACTATCTCCTCCATATCACAGCCTAACAGAAAAATGTTCGTCACTTATCAATACAACTGGTCAACCCCCATTTTTTTTATGCCAACGTAAGACCCCCGGCGAGTCTTCCGTGGACTCCTGGGGGCCCACCTCGACTACTTTGGGGGTCACTGATTTAAACGAACAGAGACGTACGTTGCTTTAGGATAAAAGACCGAAAATGTAACATTAATAATGAAAATGAACGTATTCAGGTCTCAAGGCCCAAACCGGGGTTTCATCGAAAGAAAGCTCATCTCAGATGTGAACTTCTGCAGATTTTCGGTCCCCTCTGTGTTGACGGCCTTTGGAGGGGATATCTTACAGCAATTTCTAAAGGGTTTTTCAACAGGGACGCTACAAAAGTAGAGCAACAGGGACAGCAAACGACGCCGAATTTCTTGCCGCTCTTTTGACATTTCTCTTCAGTAAGGTTTGCCATTTCATGATGGAAAGATATACGAGCCAACAACGAGTCGAAATTATTACAATTTAATACCGAAATTCGGAGTCAGTGGCTTCAACGTTAAGGGAGCTACGTGCAATTTATGGTCGTCATAATCGTCCTAGCAGATCAACAATTGAGCGTGTAGTGGAAAAATTTGAATCCACAGGCACATTGCAAAATGTTCCCGTGCCAGTGAGACAAAGAAGTGCCTGTAGTGTCGAGAATATTGCTGCCGCTGAGGCTTCAGTTAAGCCCAAATGTGTCTCTCACACGTCGTTCTCAAGCGTTGGGCATCTCTGTGACGTCGTTGTGGTGAATTTTGCTAAAAGATCTTGGCCTACATCCTTACAAGATTAAATTGACGCAAAAACTGAAGCCGCTTGACCACCAGAAGCTTCGTATGTTCGTGAATTGGGCTGAGCAACAACTTGAAAATGATTCGGACCGCAAGAGCTAAAGAGAAGTTACCTACTGTTACGGTCCACTACCATCTTGGGTCGTGCCACCAGACCTAAGTAAAGAAAATTAAATGCCAATTCGTTATTTTATAAATCTGTGACAGCAACTTCGAGGAAGCGAAAGTGGTTTTTTAGTTCCTTGCTAGATGGCGCCTCTTTTTGCCACTGAAACTGTGCTCATTTACACCTGAAAGTATGCAATGTTATATATAAACCCAATGCTTCTTTCAGAAAGCAAGTAAATAATGTCAAAAATCGATCTGTTTTTATTTTGTTCTCGCGATAACTCGGTTATTTCCTATATCGTTATTGACTTTCATAGATATCGCTATTAATTCGCAGAATTTTTTATTCGTTAACAAAGTAGCAAAAGTTGAACCTTTTATTTTTTTCATTCAAAGGAATCGTGGACCGTGGGTCGGATTTAAACACGTAACGTTCCAAAAATTCGACAAATATGTAGGTATTCCTTGATTGCTAAAAAAGTGATTAGCCCGCCATCTATCGTAGAATTACCTGTTGATAACCAGGTAAATAACAACTTGGCAAAGTGTGACAGTCTGGTGTGAACATCTTGGGAACACCTACCCTTATGGCCAGACAAAAAAAACTCAACCCAAATTATTATCCTAGGTGTTGATGAGCATTTGTCAGTTGTCACTCGTCAAATTTACGTGCACACATATGTATAATGTAAATGTGTACAAAAAAAAACAGAACAACAAAAATAAGGGAGTCGCTGCGGCACCAGTCGTTCGTGCCACTTTGATTTGTTGCTCGCCCGAATGCGTTCAATTCCGTGCATCGCGCGGCGTTCGTCTCATTTTTGAGGTGAATATTATTAAATAATAAACAAACAATAAATTTAGCTTCATTAATGTCGGCGTGAGTGGGCTCATCAACGCCAAGATAAATCGTTTGTTTCTCTGCTGCTGCTGCTGCTGTTTTGGAGGAAATTTATTTCCATCACGAGGTGATCTGGGTTCTGCATGTTTATCCGAGATTTCCAACAAGTATTTCACATGTTGCTTGCAGCTATAGTCCGAGCCCCCCGCACAACCACGCACCGGTATAGGTAAATTAATTTGCTTGGTAAACCACAGTTTAATTAAAATCAGATAAACAATACATTTCAATTGGAATTGCATCGAATGAGCAATTCGCTTGGACATGCGGTACCTACCAACGGTTTACACAGACCGGTCCTGATGGCGACATGGGGGCGAAGTGGTTTCAGCTTGTTCCTCGTTAGGTAATCCTTGTAAAACGAAACCTCAAGGAAACCAAACAACCGTAGCAGTAATATTTGTTTGCGTTTGGCTGTGTGTGGTGCCTGGTGCGTGCGTATACACACACAGCTTGATTATGTGTAAAAGGGGTGGAAATTGTTGATCGATGCAGGATATCCCCCAGGGTATTGACGACTAGCAACAGCAAGGCTACACTGACCCTGGATTGCGACTGTGGGTTAGAGAATTGTTTTATTATATTCGGGTTGAATTTGATACGTTTCAGACTTTTTGCATTCGTTCGTTGGCTGGCAGGGGTTTCGAGGATCGATTTAAATCGGTCTTGTCTGGTAAGGTAGGTATTCATATTTCTAATGTCAACTTAATGTGTTTTAAAGGCAAATCCTATTTTAAAAGGCTAGTTGGGAATTGATAGACTTACGTCAGTCTTAAATAGGCATTTTGGTAGTTGCCAAATATAAATTTAGTGCAGCAATTATTGTCAAAGGTGGTTCGTGGAATGAATAGAATCCAATTCAACTTCCTTGGCTGGCTTGACTGACAGCAGCCTAAAACCTGTCAGTCCAATTTTACTGTAGCTATATGTTTCCAACGGTTTAAAGCTCTACACCGTTGAAAGCTCGGCCAATCTTGTGACTGAGGAACTTTTTTTTTTAACTTCTGAATGCCAAAAAATATGTATAGGCTAGCAGAGTTTCCACTACCCTAATGTAGCTGCTAATGTTTTCAGCAGAGAAATTCATCAGTTCTTCAGGACTTAGTAGATACCTATTTTACGAAAGAAGAATTTCCTTCTAGTAGGTACCTACTGTAGGTATAGAGTTGGGCATTCGCACATGACGTGCTCAGCGTTTTCGTCTTCTTCAAGACATAGCCGGTACTCCGGGGATTTGTTTAGGTGGTATCGCAAACCGTGGTGACCAGTTCGGTAACCTACAAGGTTTTTGATATCGTGCCTTTTGAGGTTTAGGATTTTTTTTGCTTTTTTTTTTTTTTGAATGGCAGGATTGTTCTTTTGGCTGGTCTGAGGCCTGGGATGTCTTCCCACTGTTTGATACAATTTTGTGTTCCCAGCTTTTTATTTTGGAGTTAATTGCTGATTTGGTGACGGCGCAGAAAGTTTCTGGTCCAATAAAAGGGGTCTCTGGCGCTTTCCTAGCAAGTTCGCCAGCTTTTTCGATTCCTTCATTACCCTCGTGACCGAGAACCCACCATATTTTGGTTCTGTTTCTGGAGCCGAGACTTTTGAGGGCATTGAAGCAGTGCAAGACTGATTTCGAGACAATGATTGTTGAGCTAAGGGCATTTATAGCTGTTTGCACCTTTTATAGCTAAATAAATGATAAGGTTTGCGCATTTCTTAATGGCATGGAGCTCTGCCTGAAATAGACTGGGGCTTTTTTCAATAGGTATTAATAGATGCACTACGGTTTGGCCCAAGAACGCCAGCTCCCACAACCGTGTATCACTATAGGCCGTTTCGGCATAGTTAGGTGGGTTATTGCTAACTCATGTCTCTCTTTGAGTGATCTCCGTGGAGATAAGCATATAGTTTTTGGGAGTCGAGAAGTTCCGAGATAAGGGTCATTAGCTCTGATTTTTTTTTTTTTTGTTAGGGTTTTGCTAAAAGGGAAAATCATCGAAAGACATTGCAGAGCTAAAGCGCGAGGAATGCTTCTGCAATAGTGAGGGACTTTAACCCATCTTAAAACCCTCCCTGGGGTAATGACTTTCGTCATCCCAAATGGGATTGCACCTAGTCGTTCGACTAATCGGCAATTTATTTTTGGAATTGTTTGAAAAATTAAAAAAAAACGTCCGCCGGTTGTCGGATTTCTGAATCTTTTTGGAAAATAAATTTGTCAACTGCTGTATTTGAGTATTCCACTACATTGTCATTTATATATACTGGAATGTGTGATACGTTTTTATACGTAAAGTTAATATGAACTGACTTAAGGTCATTTAATTTAATATGCCATTTTTTAGTCCATTCTGATTTTATTTCCGTTTTATCGCCGTTTGAAGCTTTTTGTCGCTATTTCGACAGTATCTCCCACAGAAAGTACAGCAGTGTCATCTGCAAATGTTGCTACAGTGGTTTCTACACTTACAGGCAAATCGCTAGTGAATAAGAGGTATAGCACTGGACCTAGAACACTGCCTTGTGGTATACCAGCTTTAATTTCTCTTAAGGTTGAGTAATCTGTATCTTGTTTAATTCTGAAGAATCTATCAGATATGTATGACTCCAGAATTGTCGAATACTGCTTCGGCAGTTGCTTTTGTAGTTTGTGGATCAGTCCTTTGTGCCAGACTTTATCGAAAGCTTGTGCTATATCAAGAAATATTGTGGAGCACACTTTTTTCTCTTCAAATGCTTTTTCGATCTTATCTGTGATCCTATGCACCTCAATTGTAAAGTGTTTATTTCTAAATCCAAACTGGTGTGCTGGCACCAGCGATTTTTCATCAAATATTTTTTGCAGACGTTTTACCAGCATTTTTTCAAACACCTTAGACAACATTGGCAGTATAGATATTGCCTGTTTTTGGTATCATTATAACCTCCGCGACCTTCCACATGCTTGGCACATACCTTAACTTAAATGCAGCATTTATTATCTGCTCTAATTTTTTTAAACCTTTTCGTGGGAATTGTTTTAAGATTTCCCCTGTGATTAAGTCAAACCCTGGGATCTTTTTTATATTCATGTTTTTCTTAATTTACTGATGGGGGTGTAGAAGTATACTATGATTTAGGCAATCTCTAATATGAGCTTCGAGGTATCTAGACATATTCTCGATCGGTGATCGACAGAATAGGATCAGCGTCTCCAAAGCTGGAGGTCCTGCTGTTTACACGACTAGGGAAATTTGTGCGTAAGATCGTCTGTTTCACACTTATATGAGAAACAAATGTGAGCTCCAAAAGGACCGCTGAAAATTCCCCTTATAGGCAACATTCGCCTCTCAATAGACCTCCGGATATACCTCATGAGGCCATAAGTCAAACTGTCAATGTTGCCAATGGATGCGACCGACGGTTTATTTAAAGACAGAATGAGACCTTCACTGTTTGAAATGTAAGCGTGCTGTCTTTTTAGTTTCCAGTCGTGTTTAACGCTCATTTCTAAATTTATCCAACTTGCCACCGGAACGGGAACAGCGCATCTTATCCAGCGCGTGATTCAAATTGTAAGCCATTACTCCATTTACACGATAAAACAAATTAATTATGCAAAACACCACTCGACAGAGAGCGTCTCCAGCTGAATGGGATGCAATTGTGGTGTATATTGTATATAGATCTGGTGCTATTTCTGGAAAAAGTTACAAATGCATTCCGGAAAAAAAGTCGGCATGAGTCAGAGTCAGAGTCAGAGTGCATGCCTCCCATGCTGTGCAGTGCCTGTTTCCATTTTTGGCATAACATTTCCATCTGTCTCAAGTTGTCAGGAGCAATGGTGACAGCGATCCAGCGATGCACTGCATGCACATATGGCACACAAGTTGCAGGCGGTGCGTGTCGAACGACCCGAATAGCACAGCATAAACACTGATTAACAATCCTTTGCATCGCATCGGCGAAAGTACCACCAAAACAACTCGCATTGACGTCGGTATCTCGCGAGTCACGGCACAACTTGAAGAAGACCGAGTAGTAGGTAATACTCCGTTGCACAAAAAAAGAGGGCGAAGGAGGTGTCGGTTTCGGCGCCGCGACTCTGTGTCAGTCAATGCGTGCCATTTGCTCGAATTTAACCAAATTAACAGGATTAATCGGTGAACAGGAAAATTGCGATAATGCAGTAACAGTGGAAATAGAAACACAGGACGATTTAATTTAATTGTTTAGGAAGCAGGTTTCTATGTGTGGCTATCTATACAAAATACGATACGGTGCCATTGAGCACTTGCAAGAGACGACTGCGCTGAGGAAGACACAAAAAGGGATACAAATCTGCAGACAACACGATTGCACTTGATGGCAAAGGAGACAAAACGCATTTTCGCTACTTTCGTGCACCATTAAAGGGCGGCTGGAGTTCCAGGAGAGGAATATCAAACGATGTACCTTTTTGCCGGGTCTAAGCACATCTGAGATAAGGCACCTTTTTTCGTTTTCATTTAGATGGTGGAGCCTTACGTTGTGGACGAACTTTGTGAGTATTTGGGCGCGGTTTATATTTGGGGACTACTCGGACGTAGGAATCCCTTGAAGACCTTTGCCAGAGTTCTGCTCACATAGAGTTGAAAAGGTTTCTAAGCCGAATTCTCATACATATGCCTGGACGGTTCTAAATAGCGCTTGAAAGCACCTACCTTTCCTTGCAATGGAAATAAATATTTTCAAACACCTGGTCTACGATGGGTGGGGTACCCATCTTCCTACCCACCCGTTAAAATGTTGCTATATATATTTATTCAGACTGAAACGAAGTCGCATTAGATAGGATGACCTCACCAGGCTTATTTTTGCTATACACACAGTTCCTTCTGACCTAAATGTTCTAGGACATCATTTCATATATCGGCTGCTATTTTTCTATTCACTACCAGTGTTATGTGAACCCCCACCAAGCCATAGGCCATTGTATGGATCTCTCCCTTTTTGCAAAACGCTTATGCAATTATCTTCCAATATAATTGCTCAATCGATGACATTTGTCCTTTCCAATTCTTCAAAGTCGAAAGGACATTTTACTTCGCAACTTAACCACGACCGCTTTCGCTAAGGATCTTCAAATTCGAAGAGCAGTTCTCCAATGTGTTCAATAATAACCTGGTGACGAGCAGCTCCACAGAGTCACCTACCTAAGGTGCCTAACTTTGGTTTTGATTATCAAGTCATTGGCCTGCTTTCGAGTGCGGTAAGGTCATTCCAAGCTCAACACTTCGACTTGTTGAAGATCGTCAAAATAAGTGCGTTTTTGAGCGGTTTACTGCTGTGCATTTTTCGGGGACTCACCCTCATCGTAAAGCGCGAAAAAGTGAACAGACTGTTGGAAAACTTGGAGAGCATATTCCAACAAACAAGATGGGAGTAGTTTTCACATCGTCCTCCCGAAAATGCTAAGGGAGCTCTGAGCCGGAACAAGTGTTTTTTCCTGACCAGCTCGGTCAGTATAGTTTGGCGTATACAGCAATGGCGATTCTAGAATCAATGTACGAGTGGAAAATCGCGCAAAATGAGTTCCCCTATCGTTATACTCTTATTTCCTTGTACCCCTTCAATGTGAGCTTCTGGGCCGCATATCCATTTGTTTTGAGCTCTTAAACTGTTGCGATTCTGAGGGCCCTATTTCACCAACCACTTTTCACTTTACATTTTGCAATTTTTCACTTTTTCTTTGCAATTTTCGTTTCACCAAACGCAAATTTGCAAAGAGGAAATTATTTTTTTGCAAAATTGAAAATGTTTCCTCTTTGCAAAATTCGTTTCACCAAACACAAATTTTCAAAGTGCAAAACATGTTTTTGCAAATTGAAAAGTTTTGTGAATTTGCAAAGAAATCGTCCATTTCGTTTCACCAAACAAATTAGATTTGCACTTTACATTTTAAATCGTGAAAAGTTTTTCAATAATATGCATAGAAAAAAAATCATTTGCAGTTGAACAGTTGGTGATATAATTAAAAAAATATATAATGAACCGTTTCAAAGCACTCTTTGAAGACGAAGAGGATACAAATAATGTACAAAGGGTTGTAATATTAAGAATAAATTTTGAAATTGAAGATAATTTTTCAACCCTGGAAGGCTTTCGTCAAAGACGAGTATTGAACGTGTTTTGTCAACAATTAGACGTAGGTTAAAGTTTGACAGCGAACGAAATAATCGAGGAATTGCTCGCACCCACCATTTGCTGGCCACAAAATACTTCGGAAAAAGCTACCCAATTTTTTGCTCAAAGTGGATTCCCCTTGTGTAGCTGGATGCGTTGACGGTACGATGATCAACATTGATGCACCCAGGGAAAATGAAGAGCAGTTCGTTAATAGATACAAGGGTATTAAGGAATTCCTCTATATTACGTCTTGGGTGCAATTAAATATATATACATACGCGCATATGTTTTCCCCTTTGCAAATTTGCAAAACACGATTAAAAATGCAAAGTTCTCTTTCTAATTGGTGAAACACTAATAATTTTCATTTTGCAAAAAAGTCTGAAAAAATGCAAAATGAAAAGTCGTGAAAACTTTTCATTTTTGGTGAAACACATCGCACTTTTACTTTGCAGGAATTATTTTTTTGCAAAATTGCAAAAAGAAAAGTGAAAAGTGGTTGGTGAAATAGGGCCCAGGTCTGCTGTTCTCCTACGACGAAGTCGTCTTTTCAACGTGCGTCGGTCAGCCAGATGTCCATGTACTATCGATACCTGGGGAAGTTGGTGTCGCAGATAGATGCCAGGGACGAGCCGCAGAGTTTGCAGACATTGAGAAACCTCATTCGGTATCAGTGCACCTTGGTCGTTTGAGTTGTTTAAAAGAGGGTTCAAAGTGTGAGCTAATTTCTGAACGTTTCCAGCATCCACAATAATATCGATGACATTTTTAGCACGAGCACATTCATCGGACTGGTCAAACTGAGAGTCGGAATGAGCCTGCTTGTGTTTTCACTGCCACACACCACCGATTGGTTTAACTTGTCATCTTTTGTTCAACGATTGTGGTGCTCGTATTGACAATATTTATGAGGTGCAAGATGGGAACGAACCTGCAAGAAACTTGTCAAACTTCAAGAACCACAAAGACTTGCTTCTCATATTTATCCTACCATTTGCAAAGCTACTTTTATTGAATATTCGTTAGCACTTTAGTTTCCCCATACCTACTGCAGGCCCTCCAACAAATTTAGTTCCCATTAACCTGAGCGTCGTGGCGCATCTGTGTGACGAAAAAGAATTGCAATCTGATGATATTTCGACCTTCTCCGTACGCCAAAACGTCCAGCAGATATTCACCGAGTGGCCAGGCCTTAAGGATCTGCAGTCTTTTTTCATCCAATTCCAAATTTCTTAAGAGCAACGTTCCCTAAAATGATTAGCAGAATTATTATTTCCAAGCTTTAACCGCACTTTATTTATAAAAAAAAATACTCACAGAATACGGGCAGGTGTGATTTAAATTAGTGTCCGCTATGTACAGGGTGCCGATAAATCGCATGTATGCGCTGGCGCGATTCTTCGCGAACATGTCGCAGTAATTCTCGGTGATATTTATCAGAAAGGGCCTGTACACGAGGTTGGTTCGTCTCTTCATTTGAACGTTTATCTGAAGGCAATTTAAAAAAAGTAATTAATTTCATTTTCGGTCTCCAGATCACTTACAGTTATGTCTTTAAGCGGCCGAACTATGTCTGTCCTGAAGTTCATCACAGTTGTTGTCCGGTTGATTGGCTTCGTCGAACATTCGGTATTTTGAATCGAATTTGGATCAAGAGTTAAGCAATTTATTTTCGTAAACTTTGCAGTGATTTCCGACTGCAAGGGGTAGGTAGGTTCATTGTCCTTGATAGCTTTGGAAAATAAAAAGACGACAAAATGCGCGATGAGTATAATTATGGGAAACCTCCACTCCATGACTGCGCGAACCGTTGCTTACTGAACGAGGTTAGACGTGGCTGCTGAAGGTGGGCCTAATTTGGATTTAACAATTAAAAGCAAGACTGATTATCATACCGTCGATCGGTCGCGTTTTAGTTATCGTCGTTGGTATCTGTTAACTATAATTGCATGAAATAAATATCTAGTAATAGCAGTAAATAAAACATCGTTTACTGTAATAATTGAAGTATGACGCAATTGGTCGGTAATACGAAGAGGTCGGTTATAGGGGTCTAGTTTTGTTCTTCAAAGTCACACAGGTGAAAACTTTAACATTCTATGCGACTCAGCTGCAGTAACAAATGTTTGAGCAGCGTTCTTTAGTCATCCACGTTTGCAAATTCAAGGCACTAGAGGTGTACACAACCTTTCAACTTCAACTGGGTGCATTGATGGAATTATTGCTTTCAAATTATTGGGAGGCGAGTTTTTCTTTTCAAGAAGTGTCCCGGGGCAATCGTTATCCACTTGTGAAGTCTCAACCAAATACCCTTTTACAAGATCGCGTTTCGCTGCAGTAAGCGCCTCTTAGTCGATGGCTGTTTTTAAAAGGATGGCCTTGTGCAATTTATATTGTCTCGAAAACGGCAGGATGAAGCTCTTCTAGTTTGTCTATGAGTAAGTGCTGTATATATGTGTCATTTTCAGACACGGCGAATTTGGAATGAACTGCTCTTTGCTCTTAAAATTAATGTTTATCAATTTTGACAAAGAAAAACATGCGGGAAATTACATACGAACATCGACCTTTCATGTGGTTCAGATTCCAAAAAATTGGGTTTAAAATAACGCTATAATCGTTACGACAAAAAAAATCTCGCAGCATATAAAAATAACAGGTCTATTCGCGTACTTTCTCGAACTAAACACTAAAAATACGTCAAACTAAAAAAATTAGCGAAAATGTCTCAGAGAGCGAAAAAATACTCCAAATTTCGTGTAAATTTTTCGAGCTAATTTGAGCCACTTACAATCTTACATATTTCACATCCACTACGTCAAATATAAGATTTTTTCGATTCTGGACTCTCCCGGACGCTTCTTTTTGCCCAATGGAAAACGCAATAATGCGTAGGTATTTTATTACCAACAGTAAACTTCATTTTTCTTATAAAAAAAATTACACTGCGTAGCTTACTTATGTACCTACATTCACGAGATTAAAATTGGTTATGCTCTGCCATTGGCAAGGAATATCTCGTGCCTATAATCTTTGTCGTTGGCTTCTGACCTTAACTCAAGTTATAATAAAATAATAAAATGAAAAAAAGTGCAAAACACTCCACAGACATTCCTGCAACCGACATAGTTTGATTTCGAACTTATAACAACAAAACATTTTAAAATTTGACATTTTCAGCTGAACTTTCATTTGACGTTTGTCACAAAAGGAAAAGAAGTAAGAAAAATATTTTCATTTCTTAAATATTATTTGTTATTGTGTGCATTTTGGATTCCATGATTTCTGACAACAAAGTTTGAAGTTTGAAGTTTGAACTAAAAAAGGCCGCAATCCATTGACCGCTAGGTGGCTAGCAGAATGTCAAACTCCATATAAAAAAATATACATTTCTTCAGTTGCGCTTTTTTCTTTTTTTCTCTCTAGCAGTCTAGCGGAAAAATACGTGTGATTTTGGTGATTGGGAAAAAAGGGAAAAAACAAGTCAGCTGTCAATAAAATTCGATTGAATGGGAACGTTTGGATACCCAGTTTGTGTAAAACGTCAACAAGATTTGTCTGTACTAGTACTAGGTATACGTACGCGAGAACTTAGTAAGTTTAGTTGTTGTTGTAAACTCACGGTTAATTTTTTAATTTTGACACTTTACGCAGGCACGATTTTCTTCACTAGATTTGTCGGCTACCGCACCATAAATGTCATCTGCAAAAACTAATCACGCGACCAATCTGGGCCAATAAAAACTCAAACACATCTAGTCAGTCAGCTGTCAGACTTACTAAATTAGGTATCCGAACGTCCCCAATGTGAACAAATTTGTAAAATCAAACAACACTTGAGTTTGGAATCCGTTGAGAACATTCAGAATAGAGTGAATTCAAGTGCAAAATGATATTTGTTCATGAGAAATCTGTTTAATTTTGCAGTGAAACAAAGCGCTAGACTTCTAGCGGGCGTTCCTTCATTTTGAACATTTGATATATGCGAACGCGGCCAAACTTGGGGCTGTTTACTCACTACAATTCGGACACTTCTGGAACACATTTGGCATTATTTGTCACTCTGTATAGTTTTTCTTACTCACTTTTTTATGGCTCCCATGTTGGACAACGGGCAGTTTCTTTTTGCGTTAAATTTAATAAAGCTGTCTGGTGTTTAAAACGCACCACACAAACAGAAACAACAACTATTTGCCACACCAAAAATTGTCACGCTTCCTATAACAACAACTGTAGAGTGCAGCTGACAACTACATCCACAGCACCAAGTTAGTAGCTCCTTTTCATTTTCTTTGGTAATCAGTGAACTGCAGTCGCGTTTGAGATGCTTTTTGTATTTTATCGTTGCCAGGGCCTTGTAATGCTTGCAAAGTGAGTTAGAGTTGAATGTCCCACTTCGTTTCTTACACTAGATACAGCGGCGGTCTCATCTTCGACTCGAAGTTGTGTACTTTGTAGTTTGTTCTTTGACTTTGATTCCATCTACCTACCTACCAAGTCCTATTACTATTAGTCTCTAGCGTGTGCAACTTTAAACTCGCTTCTAATTAACCGACGTTACTGTCAATTTCTCTCTAGTTTGACATTTTTTGAACGAGCGAGGGCAAAAAAATTCTGTACTTTGTAAACAAGATTGTTGTGCTCTTTTTGATGTGTTTGCCACTGCATCAAGTGCAATTTATGGCAAATCGGTGAACAATTTTGCTGCATGAATCCTCGGCGCCCTTAACCATAGCCAGGTAATTACTGTAATGCAAAAGGAAACATACAATTATTTCTTCGGCCACAGTGACTTAATGTAGGATTGTCCACACATGCAGCAACCCTCTCGCCTGTGTCCCTCCACAACATAGATTAATAACGCCGCTGGGGACATCATTTGTTGCTCCTGCTTGCACTGTGACTGTCTAACATGCAATTGGTTCGTGTAAAATACTTAAGGACTTGTTTCAGATCTGCGCGTCTTTCGTTTTTCATTATTCCCGTTGTCCAATTCCAATTAATGTTCAGCTCACCGCGCATCGTGTTGCAAATTATTGGAGAAAATTTCCATTTCCCTGTGAGTTCCCATCGGCGGCGCAGAGTTTGACTGTTGTTCCTTCTGTTGTTCCTGCTGGCGAACGTGCTTTTCCAATTAATTAATTAAATTAAATTTAAATATTTTTACGACTCATAAACTGAAAAAAGAGGAAAACGAAAATAAATAAAACTCTTCGTATAGTGGATTTTATTGCCCGGGAAGGGGAACCGCCAATGCATACCTACCTACATATATCTAAAGTTGTGACTACATGCTGTTGCAATATGTTGCGTCGTAAAATTATCGTATTTTTTTTGCATTCATTTTGGGATTGCCTTATTCAATCTGAGCAATTACTCCATAAAAATGTACAGTTTTCAATACACACAGGTCTGCTTGTAGCGAGAACATCTTCCGACTTGATGAATCATTTCTGTTTTGTTTGCACACAAACACATCAGCAGAAGCGGAATCAAGAGTAAGGAACAAGTAAGACAAGAGTAAAATCTTGAGAACCATAAAAGTGATAGTTGATTACGCGACGAAAGGTGTTTCTGTTTTATAAGCCGCTAATTAAATTACAATAATTGTGTCACTTTGATGGCATTTGGGAGCGCGCACTTTATGTGCGGTGTGACAGTTCGGGATTTTTTTGATTATTTACATTTGTCACGATTTGTTGCTGATTTGTTTCATTCATTGTCCTTTATTTGCATTTATTTAGTTAGTTTTATCGACGCCGGATGCGGTTAAGTGACCCAATTTTGACAGTTGACAGCGCATGCTGATTTGGAAGGCATTGTAAGAACGTTTTGTTTGTTTTGGAATGCTGGATGGAACTTGAACATTAATGACGTAAATGTGTCTATTATTAAGGATATCCCAGCTGAAAAGCTTAATGTGATGGACAAAGGGGCATACAATTTTAGGCCCCAGATCTATATTAAAGAAGTCATAATGCCTACTAGGCAGCACTTGTTTGGAATAGCTCAGCAGAGCCACTGTCAAATTGCATTCCACTACGAGTTTTCTGCGGAACAACCTATGAATCCTTTTTGTGAAATGATTTCGTCATTTATAAAGCTCCGTCCCATTGTAAGTATTTTTTTGGCGAATTAAACGCAACTACCAGAAACTAAAAATCTGAACCGCATGAAGGTGGAAAACGAAACGCGACCAGCAAAGATGAACTAGTAACTAGGTACTAGTACTCCGTGGCAAGGTAGGTATTAAGCATTTTCAATTATTCGTCCTGGTACGAGGTGTCCTGCAGCTAAACTAGTAAAACTAACTACCTAATCTCTTTTAATCACTTAAGTTTAAAGCTAAATAAAGATTAGCTTAAATCGGTATAAGAACGCAGACAGGGAGGAGTACTTTCGCCCCTATTGTGGTCTTAAGTAATCGATAATCTGCTACAAATTTTAAGCAATTCAGGCATAACTTCATCATCATCATTAGGGGTAAAGTGGCAAACGAAGTAACAACACAAATGCAATACGCCCTTAAGATAGTCTTAGATTGGTGTTCTCTCCATAAACCCCAGTAAGGCTATCATAGTTCCTTTTACTGAGAGAAGAAATTTGAACTTATATCAAATCTCCATCAACAATAAAACCATTGAGTACTCCGACGCCTACGAAGTCAAATACCTAGGAGTGATCCTAGATAAAATACTAAATTGGAACTCCAATATAAACAGCAAAATCAAAAAGGGTACCAGTGCTTTATGGGCGTGTAGCTGCATGTATGATAAAACATGGGGAATCTCTCCAAAGATCACGCATTGGATCTAAATAATGATTACTTACTTACACTTCCATAATATGGTGAAACAAAGTGACACAGAAAACCGCCATCATAAAGCTCAGCAAGATACAGCGTCTTGCATATGTATATAGGCATTTCCGGAGCTATGCAGACCTGTCCTACAGCCCAAGCGTGTTTTCGGCAAAGCTCCACGCCATTAAAGAATGCGCAAGTCTTATCTATAACAAAGGCGCAAACATCCATATATTCACGGATAGTCAAGCAGCTATAAATGCCCTTAGCTCACCCACCATTGACTCCAAATCAGTCTTACACTACTTCAATACCCTCCAAAATTTAAGAACCAGAAACAAAACCAAGATATGGTGGGTTCCTGGCCACAAGGGAATTGAAGCAAACGAAAAAGCCGATGAACTGACCAGAAGAGGTTCAGAAACACCTTTCACAGGACCTGAACCCTACCGCGCAATCTCAAAAACAGCGGCAAACCTTGCTTTAAGGAGCTGGGAACAAAATAACTTTATTAAACACTGGGAGAATATCCCAGGCTTGATACAAGCCAAAAAAGTTATTAAACCCTTCAAAAATAATGCCAAAAAGATTCTAAATCCACGCAGGCATGATGTCAAAAATCTATATCTTGAAGAAGACAAAACAACTGAGCATATACTATGTGAATGCCCAGCCCTCTGTGTAAACTTCTTCTTCAGGGAAATAATAAGTCCGGAAGGAGTAAAGTTATCCTCTGCTGAAAGTATCATCAGCTCTATTAGGAAAGTAGAAACTCTAATAGCCTAAACAAAATTTTCTGACCCTAGGCACAATAGATCTTTTCGCCGCTGTGGCGAGTCAGAAGTTAAAAAAAGAAAGAAAGAAGAAGAAAAAGTTAAAAAAAAAACTCTCTTAGGTTTCGACCTTAAACTTTTTAGCATTTTTAAAGATCTGCCTTTGTGCGAACAAAAGTGCTGGAAAACATGCAATGGTATGCGCATGCGCCATAAAATGTGCTGCAAAGAGACAATGTCTTATAGACGGCAATAAGCAGGGATTTGGTCTTGAAGAGCTCTTCTTGTAAACTCTATCACTTCTGTCTGTCAAGCGACTCTATCTGTGTGAGGTTTCTTTACAGCTTAACTCTTTTATTTTGGGAACAGGTTCGGCATGCTGCCGAAAATGCTTTTTAAATACAGCTATTAGTACTAACTGGGCTTCGGTTACTTAAACTCCTTCGATGTTATGAAGAGCCTGCGTTTCGTTCTTAAAGCCTGCAGCCATTCGCTTGGCCTTTCTATAAAATCCAGCCATCAGTCGCTCTATGTTGCAAAATGAGTGACACAACAGAAACCGTTTAAACGCTGCTTCTCATGATCTTATTTCATAAGAAATCCCTTACTCTGCGAGGACACTCCCGTGGTAGGTATAATGCTACCACGCGCTGTTTAAACAACCTAATCCTATAATCCACACAATGAATGGAAGGGTTGAATTCTATTCAATAGCCACTCTATTAGTCAGATTGGAATGTTGGCACAACATAGCTAGCGTCAGTAAAATGCATAAAATTCCACAACCCTGGTCGTTCCATAGTCACAAACCATGTGTGCATTACACCTTATCTGTACGTTGTTGAGTAATTCTCGTAAACGAACTGCGAAAATAAGAAAACTGCGATAAATGGAGCTGAACTGAACATGTGAATTGAAATTCGATGCGGCACCAATTCTGTGTGACTAAGAGGCGGCGAAATTTCAGACAACCGACATTCAAGATATGGAAATTGTTCCGCATTCGATATGCTTAAGTGACGCTTACACTGCTCCAGTTTTAGATAGATGAGGGTGAGTTAGTGAATTTGACGAATACCGTTTGGATATAAGGTGTCGCTTTAGTCATAAAAGAACCACAAAGAACATCGGCCTATTGAAATTCGAAAAGGCGGAACTTTCTTTGCTCTTATGGAGTTCAAAGGATATGAAGAACCCATACAGGACTTGCAGTTTAGGTCTTACATAAAGCATCCATCTGATTAATTAAAATGCATCTCTTTGCAATTATGTACGAGATGTTTTTCGCTTTGCCCGCGTTTGTCTGTAAGTCAAGGAGTGTTATGTTCGGGCTGCTTAATTGGAGGGTAGAAACGTGAATTGCATTTCATTGGAACTGGTGGTTAGTGGAAAGTAATTAAACAGAGTTGTTCAGTATATATTTGCATTCGCAATTATTTTCCTCTTGTTTCAATTTTCAAAATATGTAGGTAGTCTGAGTCAAAAAGAAAAAAAAGTCCCTCAAAGCGGAAAGTAGTCTGGGCAAAAAGGACAGACATCTGATTCCATGTGGAGGCGGAGAAAGTTTTGAAGGGAATTTAGGTCATCAAATAGAATGCACCTTAAAAGTTTTGAAAGGGGCTGTCTGTTCGTTCTCAGCGTTGCCACTGCTCGCCAAATTTTCTGCTAAAGGGTGTTTCTTTTTAGAGGCATAGAACTTTGAGTTGGCAGCACTATTTTTACTGGCGGCCATTTTGTCAGCCGTCACGTGATTTATTTAAAGTTAGGTTCGGCATTTCAACATGAATAGACTGACGTCTGAGCAGTGCTTCCAAATTAGTTGGCAGCACTATTTTAACTGGCGGCCATTTTGTCAGTTGTCAAGTGATTTATTTTAAGTTTGGTTTGGCATTTCAACATGAATAGACTGACACCTGAAGAACGCTTTTCAAATTGTGCAAATTTATTTTGAAAATCATGGTTCTGTTCGAAATACGTGGAAGATGCCATTGCTGCTGTTGAGCGTAGCGTAGGGAGAGACCCGATTCAGTCTTCGCTATCGTGCACAGGAATTGGATATATTTTCCGTCAATTGAACAACCATGATATGCAGGAGCTGTGGTTTCAACAAGACGGCGCAACATGTCACACAGCTCGTGCCACAATCGATTTATTAAAGGAAACATTTGGTAACCGCATAGGTTCACGCTGCGGACCCATGAATTGGCCTCCAAGATCGTGCGATTTAACGCCGCTTGACTATTTTCTGTATGGGGATATGTGAAGTCGCTAGTCTACGCCGATAAGCCCGAAACGATTGACCACTTGGAGGACAACAGTCGCCGCGTTATTGCCGATATACGGCCACAAATGTTGGAAAATGCCATCGGACCTCCAAATTGGACCTCCAGATTAGACTACGTCCGAGCCAGCCGTGGCGGTCATATGCCAGAAATCATATTTAAATTAGAAGATTATCTCTCGAATAAAGTAAAATTCAAATTTCCATTTTAAACTTCTATACCTCTAAAAAAAAACACCCTTTATGTTAAATTGGTTTCCGATTTTTTATCCTTTTTTTATTTTTTTTTCCCTACAAAAGGGAAATTTCCATTGAACTTGTATTACTGCAACCCAAGTTCCAAAACCTTGCTTTCTTTTTAAAGTGGATGCAAGCTCGAAGATGCTGCGGGGTTCCCGCTCAGTCTCATTGCCAACTTACGTTTGACACAAATCCTTTGACAATGGTAAATAAACAAATTGCGTCTTTACAATTAATTAATTGCCCCCATCCTGAAGTAAAGCTCCAATTTAGCCAAACCGGTTGGGCAGTCAAGCAAAGTCCTTGACATTTATTGAACCCCATGTATAGTCATGTTCACAACCGACTATCTCAAATCGATTCCTTCATTCCTCTGTAAAGACATGGGAATATTTCTGTGAATACCGATTCAAATTCTTCGCCGGTGATATTATTTGTTCCGCTCTTCTTCTGTTTCCCTTTTTTTTCCTCCATCTACTACTATTCGTATTCCACCAATTTTCCACTTTAAACTTCCATCACGGTTGTTCTTTAATATTCCTTTCCGCTGGTCGCTCTGTGAAGCCATATTGCGAACGTTCCGGTTGCACATTCTGTGAAACGTGACTCACATTTTGTGATATCAGACGCAGATAAGTTGCGGATGCCCATTCAATGCCCCCGGAGTTAATTTGAAGCTTATAAACTGATCAGCATTTAGCCTATTAGTGATGGCACTGCCAGAGTGCCACCAGGAGCCAAACTGGAGAGTTCCGTGCCCGTGCACCACCATCACCATCATCGTCGTCGTCTCGCGAGATAGTGTGCTCTTGTGTCATTGAGGGTGTCATTGCACTTGGTCAATGCGTGTAGATAAGCCGCGACACATTTTCACCATTCACCGCATCTGGTTTGGTCTCTGGTCTTCTGGTACAGGCACAGCCAGCAGCCGACTGTCGAGATAAAAAGCGCAGAAGGAGGTGATGATAAATGAAATCAATAAAATGATACGAAAGTGGTTAAATGGTGGGAAATGGGAATGTATATCTGCACCTATAGACTGGTGCATAGTTAATGTAGATGAAGGTAGGTGTTGGACCCGAGACCCGATCCATTAGATTTAGAACCCGCCATTGTGTGTTTTGCGTGGAATTTATGATATCTGTTCGGCAGTAGAGGTGGGTGCAGATTTACCAAGCCGAATGAACTGAAGGTAAACGATTTGCTGACTGGGATTCATTAATCTTAGTTATTGCGCGGCGCGGCGGCGGTCGATTGTTGTACTGCTAATAGGAATGAACAATGCAGGCGCGCATTCAGGTGTTCAATGAACTGCCTGGCACTGCAGTAGGTATGCGTTAAGTAGTCTTGTTAACATTGGAACTTTGTTGGTGCTATGCCATTTGTAGAAATCGATCCCAAACAAGGGTGTTGGTTGTAAGAAAAGAACGTTGCTTGAAGTGTCGGCGTCCCCGTCGTTCTGCACAAATAGGAGAGCTCCTAAAAATCTACAAAAAGCTATACACATGGTAAAAGGCGATATACCTACGTACATGGCAGGTGTATCCAAAAATACGATAATCGGAAAGCGAGGTAAGATGAAATCATCAAGCCAACGTCGCCTTCGATAGCAGAAACTTAAATGTTTTTTAAGGTACTTTTAGAGTAAATCACCCTTATTCCGAGTGGTGTTTTCGACGATTTATGAAAGACCAATTTGAATTTGGGACTAATCAATACACCTTAAGTGTTATTTGTAATACGGTATATTTCTTAAATCTATCTTTGCTTTTCTTAATGTTGTCCTAAAAAGCATTATTCAAAATAGAAACTTATTACTATAATCCTACTACTAATTCAAATAATGCTTTAAGTTCATTTATTATTATTTATGCATCAACCGTAAGTTTTATCAGTTTGAACGAAATTTTGTCAAATGGATAAAACATTTACTAAAAAACTACTTTGTGAGATTAACCATAGACAATTCTCAGTTTAATAAATCGATATTCAATCAATTGAACAATTTTAAAGTATTAAAAACATTTTGTTGAAATAAAAAACAATTTTTGTAGATATGACATACATTTTGCTGAATTTTAAACATCGCAATCCTTTGGATGCAATGCTATTAATGATGTCATTTATATTTCACACGCGAAGTAGTACGAAGCAGAAAGTTTGTTAGTGCGCATAAAGATAAGCGGTGAAAGTGAACTAAAAAATCATCTTAAATTTAAATAAATGGATGAGGACCTATTTACTGAACTAAACCTTTCTTTAATAAAAGAAAGCCTCATTTGGAAATATTTGAAAGGTAAGTAAAAGAAGAAGAAGAAGTACAATAATATAGGTAAATGTACATTGAAGATAAAACATCTGTACTTACAGCGAAAGGAAAACATTTCCAGCCAAGCCAGGCCAAGTTCTGCACAAATACAATTTTATTGAAGAAAATAGGGTTGTGTAGTATGGACGTCATGGGCTCGAAAAACATCGACCTCTATATACAGGCTTTCCCAAATGCTAAAATTGAATTGAACGGCCGAAACTATGGGTAAATGAAGAGCCACCTCTTGGATACAAATTGGTAAGAATTTCAAAAAAATTGATAATATGTTTTATTTCGAAAGCTTAATTTTATTATACCATCTAATTTATATAGATCTAAATTGACTTAAGACTATGCTCCTGGATTTAGCATATTTCAAGATCTGTAAAATACGATCTTATAATTAAAATGCTTCAGTCCAAACAAAAAGACGCATCGAACATATTAAAGGAGATGAATAAATCTCTATCGCTATCGGAAAGTAAGTGTGATTTTATATCATAAAAATTGTTATAACTATTTTATGAATTAATTTTATTTGTATAATTACTTTTTTAATAGATCGCATAATTATTAGACATTTGTATTGCTTATTATTTTTTAATACCTACCTAATTTATTTTAAAAGAGTCTTAAATTCAACAGAACAATATATAAAGAATTCACAGATTATTTCTATTCACTCAACACTTCTGTTGGTGAATCAACAAAATAAAATGCTGTAGCTGACAAAATGTTGCCATATAAACAACAATCTGTATTATAGATTCAACAAAACACAACGGCACTACTGCGAAGTTATTTCTTTACAATCAACAATATTTGATGTTAACTTAATAAAATACAAAAACTAAATTGACAAACTAATTTGACATTATTAACAATTTTTTTTGTTAATTTGACCAAACGCTAAAGGCCAAATTGATAAATTTCTTTGTAAAAGCAATAGATTATTTTTATACACAACAACTTTTTTATTATCACAACAAAAGAGTGATAAAACTTAATAATATTTTGTCAATCTGATAGAAACATATATTTGGACGTATATTGACAAATAAATTGTTGAATGAATCCTCATTTTTATCAGGGTTTTATTTTCAGTGATACTTGTCACTGAACGTCGTGTGGAACCAATTGGCGAACGATGAACGTCATGTGAGAAACTTCATTGCTATTCTGCAAGGCGTTGAACGCCACAAACCGACAAGAAAAACGACGGTATTTGTCGTTTTCAAGACACTGATCGACAATAGTTTCTATAGAAAGCTCTTAAGATCAAGCAAGCCGGTTATAAATGTCAACTTAAATCCAAGACTGCTCTAAGTGAGGAATGCAAAAGACGTAGTGAATGATGAAAGGTGGATGCGAAAAGAGTAACCCATGAAATTTTTGACAAGACGAGGATTCTGAAGATTAGCGACCTTTATAGTATTAAAACGGGACGGGAATCGCCTTTTTCAAAAATTTCCTACAGCTTGTTTGGAGCAATGGCCAATGCTGCCGTTTGTGAGGAGAAAAATACACTTTAGTAACATTATGGGATCTTCAAAAGCAGCCCAAAAATCTACACGACTGATGATGAGAAAGAGCTCTACGATTTGAGGCCGCAAGAAGTATAAGGCCGACGGAAGTTGATTAGCCAATCGGAGTGCAAGCTGCCTCAAATCCGCTGTTTTCAAAAGACTTAAGCAGAAGGATGGTCAAGTCAAGCCTGTAATAAGAAGCGGGTCAAAGCGGCCAACATCATCCCCTTTCTTCTGTAATTCACGTTGTCCCTCTAGGTTAGATTCGAAGACTTTACGGGCCGGAGCAAAATATGTTAGCTTCAAAATTGTTCTCGTTGTACAACCAGGAGAATTGGTAAGTCATATTATCTATAGTGATAAACTCTGGCTGAGTCATAATAAAAAATGACAGTCCATAGCTCCCCTGCGACAGAAGTCCCGATGTTCCGTTTTAATCATGCGTCTCATCATTTTGTATCATACCACCGGCTCCCCACAAAAATCGCAAGACTACACCCAGTGATCATTGAACAACAGATCGATGTATATAACACCCTGGGGCAGCTTCCAGATTATAACAACCACTAACACACCCTTTATCCGAACGGTGTAAGCATTTCATTCAATTTATCCGGCGAGACACGAAGTGAATGCGAGTTACGGTACGCACCTGGAGCAGGTGGTCACTTCCAGACCAGATCCGTGGTCAACTTTTTAGTTGTTACTCTCACTGCTCCAACGCGTCCGCACAGTGATATGCACTGCACATGCACAAATAAGGATCTGCTTATGCAAATGCGCAACAGGATGCCCATTCTCATTGATCGGCATAATGCAAGCAAAGGTGCGGTTGACTTCCGGCAACAAATGCACATAGGCGCGTACAACCGTACAACGCGACGTACTATGTCCCATTTGGGGCGTTGTCAGCTGATTCATCTTTGCGGGGCGGGCGAAAACTCTTCTAAATGCCTCGAATGGCAGATTAATTAAGTGCGACTGTCGCGCTTTGTTTTCCATCTGACACATCGCCTTTGGATTGGATACAGTAGACCACGCAGCTGATGTAGTGACTTATGGGGATTAACTTAATAGCCTCTCCGTTAGACAGATGCGTCTATATTTAATTCGCTTCGAGGGTGTCCTTGCGCGAATGTAACGATGTGAACGGGTGGCTCTCCGATGTATATAGTTTCACAAAGTTGACGTTCCCTTCAGTTTAAGTCACTTGAACAATGCCAATGACACTTAGTGCGTAGAACGCATTTAATTAATCTCCTGGGAATCGTAATTCAAAATAAATTTTTCAATTTTCCTTCTTTTTTTTGTGTTAATGAAGGATAAAGAGCGCTTGACGAGCACACAGAGAAGAAGATGTTTTATTGCCGCCGACAGTAAAAACGAAACTGTGCGGTGCGGTGGAATATGCTCGAATCGTTTGTCGTATTGTTTGACATTTATGATTGAAATGAATAACGACTTAAAGAGTGACCTGATGAGGATGGCGCTGCACAGAGCCAGACATGGCGATGATGATGGCAGCTGGGAGAGGAGTTCGTGTGGGGCTTTTTGTAAGAGGACAATGCATGACGACTGCCTTACATTGGGGATTACATGTTGAAATCATTTAATCATTTGCAAAGAAAGCAAAAAAATCGATCTGCGTCGTCCTTTAACTGGGTTAGAGGACAATGGGTTGTTGCCATATGGACATGGGCACGGAACTGTCATCATTTGATTGGGAACGGGTAGTTTTTCTAGGAAATTAATCCGGAAATATAATAAACGCGTCGTTTTAATGTGAAATGGAGTTGTTTATGGTGTCGTTAACACAGAACTGGTGATGAATTTACTTTTTTAATGATAAAGTCGCCTGAATGGCAGCTTCCGTATGACTTATCTATGTGAATACCTACTTAATTTTGAGTCGTGATGGGCGGAAAATTGCAGTCACAAAAACAAGAAATTGCACGGTCCCGAAAAGACTCATTCAGAAAGCAATTGGACAGTTTCCTTGCGGCTGTTTCGTGGCAGTTTCTTCTTCAAAACAAGACACAAATAACTAGATTATCGTGTCACAATAGTCAGTGGTAAACCATTCATCACAAAGGATAACAGTAGCTGAACCATCAAACTTGTAAAGTTTAACAGGTCATCGTTGTCTAAACTGGTAGGGGCTTATCTTCTTAAGAAACCATACGATGAAACTAAATCTCAAAGATGACGATATAATGTGGAATTGTAGAGGCTGCAGAACGCTTGGAACCTATTACTTCCATGACTTACGAGAACTTTATGATGGCTGACTTTCTCACCTTTACAGGTTCCTAAGGACATCAGGATGGCTGGACAACGCGACCTAGGGTAAATTTAAGAGGGAGAGACATGAGTAACCATTTCTTACACCAACCAAACCCCATAAAAGGGTATCACAATTATGTCCACAAGGAACGAGGTGTGGTAAAGTAGGGCTTATCAAAGACACTGCAAATTAGAGTATCATATTCTCCACTTTAGTATGAACTACATCAAAAGAAAAGTTCGAAAAAGTGCAAAAATTGAAAACCTTGAAATGCACATGCATATTTATGTGACATTTATGAGTAATGTATGAACTATGAAAGCTTAGAGCTTTTTCAATTACATTTAAAATTTCCGGAAGCCATAATAAACAAGTCTAACCAAGTGAATTAAAAAGAAACAGCTTTTCTTTGCGGTATCGAACTATCTGACTGTACCTATTCGTTTCTAGTGCTTTGCGAAAAGTGAAAGCTGAAACATGTTCGAGTTCGAGCTCTGACTTTTTGAAAAATTTTAAATTGAGAAAAATGAAGAGCACCTACATCCGATTTCTTCCACTTTTGTGTGCTTTTTCCAAATTTTGCTTCGAGGTAGGTAGTTCATACTTAAATGAAGACAAAAAAAAATAAATTTATTAAGAATTTTATACCTTCGCCCAACAATTTTCGTACTTAAAAATGAACCCAAGTACCTACGTAAAATTCTTAATTAAAGAATGCAAGTGTAAGACTATCTAATGCAAGAACTTTTATTTTTGACATTAAGATAAAAAAATGTCAAAATTTTAAGAATGTAAACTGTTGTCTGAAAAACAAGTTTTTAAAAAAAATCAACAATTTAAATCGTGTTGCCAAATACAGAAATATTTAAAATTTTAAGAGAGAACATCTTATTCCGAGAATAATAAATGTTAAATTTTCAAAAACGCATAGGAAAAATAACTAAAATCAACTAAGAACAACTTCTTCAGAGCTGTTTAAAGTGACACTTTTTGCACATGTTGAAAATTGATAAAATGTTGGTCCTACAATAATTTGAAGCTATCCGACATCAGCTCTTTCTTTGTCGAATGCTTTCGTCATCGACTAAAATTGGATCACTCTCTCAATATTATCATTCAAAATCCAACTAGGTATACACAAGTCTTACTGTCCAGTCCATCCCTAACGTTATCCTGTCTAAGTTCATACGGAATACTCACCTCACAGGAGCACATTTAACGTCTGACTCAATCCAATCCAACTGTAAAAGGTTATTAACCTCGTTACCTTTTGCATCCGTTCCATACACATCGTAACACACACATCTCAATGCATGGACGCGTATTATTTGCAAAACTTCCGCTCGGCTTCTTGGTTTCTCCGCATCGAAACAAATCGAATTTCGTCTTCTCAATACCCATGGCATTTGCACACATTCTCCTCAAAGTCAGAGCACAAAAACATAAAGAAATCCCGACATTGAAACATCAATCCGTGTATCCGCAACGAAATATCGCCTTTGACATATTTTATTTAATTCCCAATACCATCTACCGTCTGCATGCCGTTCGGATCATTTTTGACAGCAGGTAATAGCATATGTCAAACCTCACACAAATGGAATCCGGAAACCTTCCTTCAGATGTGTGAATCCATATATGCGTATCCATGTACCGTCTACCGTCTCGACTCGATTCAAGTCGGCGGCAATTGAAACTTGCAACTCATCGCTGATCATTCGCTCTCCTATATCTAACTGCTTCTAACTGGATGACTGTGTGGTGCGCTATGCTATACCTGTCTATAGAATCGCCCCCAGCCCCCACTCCATGATTGACCTTTTCGACTTCGCCATTCGCCTGTATCCGGCACTGCGATGTGCGATGTACACTTTACCAGCACACATCTCTGGCTGTGTAACATTTTATGTATTTGTTCAGGATTCTCTTTGACTGCTGCTGTTGATATCCTTTCTGTCAGAGTTTTGCTTCTTTCGCTTCATTTCCACTTCGATTTTATTATCTCGTTACTATGGCAAAAGATGTCTATGACCGAAATGATTTCCTGCTGCCGCACGACAACAGAAAAAAACACACACTGTCTTTATAGTGCGCGGGGATATCACCGACGCTGTTCCTTATAAGTGACAGGCGAAAGGATGTCCCTGATGGGTTCATTGATCATTTAGTCGTCACAGACAGTCGGTGCAATTAATTTAAAATAATGCCAGTAAAAAGTGAACATATCCCATTCAGCATCCAGCATCCTGCAGGATGTGTAATAATTATTTAATGAATTTTCACACAGGATATTTAAATATGGAAATTTTTGTAAATGCACAACATGCCACAGCCCATCCCGCAAAAGGGAAGGAAACAATCACCTAATTTATTTTATCACATTGTGCAACTGCAAAAGGAAACCTTGCGGTAAGCTATGTGTCCTGGACTCTGGGTATGGCGGTTGTGGTCCTCGGAATCAATTATTTAAATTAAAAGTCGAACGAACAACACACTTGGGAGCAGCACAACCAGCCCAGCCAGCAGCGCCGAGACTATTTTACATGGCCAGACATCCTGGGATGGCTGTCGGTTTCGAGACTCAGGATGTTAAGGATATTTTGCAATTTCCTTGATATTATATATTTTGTTCGCTTTTGCTCTGGTGGAAAAAGTTTCTCCTTTAGTCTTAGAGGCGAGTCCGTGTTCGTCCTTCTTGGGGATGATTTTCCATAGAAATTCTCCCAGCAAATCAAATTAATATCGCAGACATTTCGCACCATCGACTTTAACTATGGGAAAAAGAGCGTTTGCAACGAGATATGATAATCGGGGTGCTTCGTCCGTAGCCGGGTGTAGGGTAGGGAAGTCATTGGCATTTTGGGAAGTTTTTGCCGTCGTCTTTTTGCCGCCTAACAATCCGCTTAGGTTAAAGGCTATGCTGTCTGGCTGGATGAGTTTTACGATGGACATGCGCTGGGGGACGGAGGACCTCTGCTGTGGGTGGATAAAGTTGGATGTGTTGGCTAGGGATATGAGTGGAAATATACGGTTATGATTAGTGCCGGGTTTGTTGATAAGCATTACCTCGATTTATCTTCCTTTGGATGGGTAAAATTATCGATCAAAAGGACAGTTTATTTTAAAGAGATTAAGGAAACTAACCAGTTAATGGCGTCTTGATGAAAGTCTTCTGGCCCAAGTCCAGTCTGGATATCATAAGCACTTGTGCTGTCCTGGCATTTAAGCATTTCGTTCTTTGTAAAAGTAAAATGGGAAAAAATGTCAGACTACTTGACGGCACCAGCTTCTTAAATTCCGAGCTGGGGAGATCTCACACTTGTGTAGATTGTTCTAACATCTGCAACCCGTTAACCATGTGTCGAGTGGAGGTCAGCAGATTATACAATAAGCTTACCAAGATATAATACATAAACACAACAACTTAATTCCAAAAGTCGATATAGGTAGGTACCAACCTCCACCGCCTTGATGTTGTCCGCTTTTAGTTTTATTTCAACCACAACCATAAAGACCTTTGGGCGGCAACTGCATTTGGAACGTCAGTTGCGCTGCCGCTACTAAATACCCGCAGATAAACCGGGATGAATGCATATCGAACATGGAATGTCACTGTCGTCGGGCATCGTCGACTCTCTTAAACTCGGTTAATTAGCACTTATTTTCAATTTTACGACACTAAATTGTGTGCAATTGATGCGGTGGCTTTTTATGCCGGCTTCATCGTTCTCATTTATAAGATGATTCTGCATACTTTATTTGTTTAAGAGGACCTCATTTGATATTGCAATAATTCGGATGGTCATTTGAAGAGATAAACACCATTAAATATACTTTAGACAATGCAGAAGTGGGGTAGTTGTATACTTCTAAAGAACATATTCTGGGTGAAATAAAATGTCAATAAATGTCAAATTGACTGCAATATTGTCATGGAACAATGCACATGCTGTAATGGGGTGAGGTAAGTCTTCCCATGTCTGAAATGCATTTCCAAATATCCTTATTGGTTAGTGTGGTGTATCCATTTTGCAAAGTTCCCAGATAGTCATATGTCAAACATCGGATATCTGTTTTTGAGTATGAGCTGACGACAAATTGGCACATCCGTTGAAGGAATTAAGTCGATTTTACATACGAAACAAAAATAGATGCGAAGGTATTGCCCGGATGCCCCGATTCAGCCCCTGGCTTTCTCACATCAGGTTGATTTTTGCCATAGAATGCGTAACGCGTATAAGACTGGTACTGAACTGACATGCGGAAATATTCACTGTCGACGAATAAAAATGACTACATAAACCTACTTCGAGTTAAATTAAATTTTACAATTTATGGTTATTCCCAATGATAAATAGTTTGTCTCCCTCTTTCATGTGTAAGTTACGTAAAGCCGCTGAAAACCATATGATAATTTATTTTAAGTTAGACTACAAAAAAGGTAACAATTTATTAAAATATATATACTACATATATACAATTGTGTATTAGGGATATTTAAATAATCTTAGAAAGTCTTGGGTTCTTCTTTGAGCGGTCAGGAAAGATTTTCATTGTAAGAGTGTCACTCGATAATATATTAAGTCTTCAAACCGCGCTTGTAGGGACCAAGTCTTCTATAAGCTATTAACCCTGAAGAGTTTCTCAAGGTCGTGAAATATAGATTGCATTGAAAAGACAACTCGCAGTGTCTAATCAAAACAAAGTTACCATTGCAATTGCGATTTTTGTCAAAATTGCTTCTCAAATAGTTGCTACAAGCCGTTTGACAACGCTTTATGTCGAAATGAAAAATTTAAAATTTTTGGAAATTTTTCGAAAAATTAACGATCCCGGCCTTGTCAATTTTTGTGATTTTTGACCGAAATTTAACCTTAAGCGTTCGCAATTAGGATTTATGTCAAAATTGCTTTGTCAAATGGTTGCTCCAAGCCGTTTGAAAACACTTTTTGTCGAAATAAACAATTTCAAATTTTTCAAATTTTTCAAAAAATTTACGAGTACGGCCCTGTCAATATTTGTGATTTTTGACCGAAAATCGACTTGAATACAATTTGACCTTAAGCAATTGCAATTGTTTTTTGTACCCGCACGTCTGTGTATGCGACGCTCCTCGCCAGCTCGCTACTTCTTCAAACACCAATCTTATCTCGTTACTTCCTAATGCATGGGAAACTCATTGCAGAAAATTGCTGCCATCGTACCTACGTCGAAAACGTTTTCACACACTGTAATCGTCGAACCTCGCGCACATCTATACCAAATGGAAAACTGTCCTGGCATTAAAATTGAAGGAGGGGGAACGCTTGAAAATTACCCAATTCCACAAGGGCAAATTGCCCCATTCGAATTGATGAAATAATAAGCAACTTTGCGCGAAAGCGAAAATTCATTACACTAGCACGCAACCATCTAAGTAGGAGTCACAAAGCGAAAGTGCAACGATCTCTGCCGCGGCCAGGACGTTTCCTTCTTCTTTCCACCATCTCGCCGAATCCAAAGTGGCCATGGTTCACATACAGATCGACGAAAAATTAATTATCCACATGATTTAGCACGAATTTGTTGTCTGCTGTCTGTATCTGTTATTCGCACAGAACTGTATTCACTAATTCGACGGACATGTTGTAATTCGCTGTTTGGCTAACACGTGAATATGCGCTTCACTTAAATGAAACACATGCTGGCCGGGTGACTCAATTCAAAGGATCAACAAACTCTCTATTGACTGGCAACATACAGGTTTGTGTCCGAGTTGAGGATGTGCATTTATGTGGTACCATTATAGATGCACTCTATGGCGACAGAGTCTCGAGAGTTCTATTTGGTTAGGCTCTGAAATGCAACTGCTGCAAACTGTTGGTGCTGTGGGGAAGGTCATTGCTTCGATGGAGTTGTGTCCTTGAAGCCATTTCCAGTTGCTATAATATGTAAGTCACGAAAGATGCACCTCTTCTCACAACTCACAGAATCATCTGCATCGTTTGTTTATATAGTCGCGAGATCGTCGATGATTCTGATTATATACATATTGTGAGGCATACTAAATGCTGCAGATGCATTAGTAGTGAAGATGGATGCCCGGCGGTGGTTAGACGGATGTTTATGCGTGGATCCAGTCACGTTGAATAAATTAAAGAAAAATACATGTAGGTATCTACATGGGGCGCATGTGTGATTTTGGAGCAATTTTGTCAGCGCATGAGTCAAGAGTAGGGGAATATCGATCTACGTCGTCCTTAGCGCCACCGTCTATCAGAAGCCACAGTAGACAATGTTGATGAGTGCCTTATTGGCCTGTTCACATACAATTTAATAAGCTAAAATTGGGTGGTTTTCGAAATATAATATTTTGAATGTATTTTTTCTATGGGAGGTGCCACGCCCCTATAACTCATGAACCAATACACCTACAAAGGCCGTATGTACTTACAAACCACGGTATTAACGTCACCTTTAATGGAAAATTTCCAGAATCAAAATCGTTTCACGCATTACAGAGAACATTGGCGACAAACACAATACAACTTATTTTTATATATAAGAGAAGAAGAAGCAGATACTTGTTCAGTAGATAGTAAAATTAGCAAACAAACCACAGGTTGAAAATTCATAAATAAAAAAAACGTGAAAGGAGCAAAGTTAACGGAAGTTTCCTTATTTTATTTACTACAGCGGCACCTATCGGATTTCATTCAAATTAACCTCTGAATTCAGCGCAAGAGGTGGAGCAGAAAGAACTAAATGCGCAAGAGTCATTTGGAAAATAAAATGGCAGATATGATAAACATTTATTTATGCCATTAACTTAGATCTTAAATAAAACTATATTGATTGGTGTAATTAGTATAATATACCTGAATTTTTAAGCATTATCAACCCATTATATTCCAACAGATCACGAGTTAGATAATCGTCATTCATTTTTATTCCTACCATTAAACTACCTACTCTAGAGGCAGACGGAACACAGAACCGATCGCTAGTTCCAGCGGATACAAAACGGAAAGCTACAGCAGTATGTCCGTAAAATCACTACTGGGTGTCTTAGGCATTGTGTACCTGACAGCCATTACAACTTTAGCTAATGTGAATATTGAAATAGTCCACAATGCATTTAAAAAAAGAATTATTTTTCTTTCTTTCTTTTTTTTAGCAACAAAACATCTCCAAGTTCACGAAAGTTTTATGCACCGTTCCCGATCAGAATAAGTTCATTGCTAATTACTCTTGCCGTGCAAAAGCTGTCAATCGAAATACAACCGTCCTAAATATGCGTGCTTATATCTACCGTCAAGTTGATTCTATCACGGTACCTGCATTAATTTAGTTCTTATATTTATCTACCAAAGTTATTATTTTTACTTCAAGGGTTTCATTCGATTTTACAAAAAGTTAAATGGCTACAAGCCATTTCTGATTAATGTGAAGGAAAACATTTGCGACTTGTTTAGTAAAAAATCAAGTGTACCCTATACAAAATTGTTGATGAGAGTCGCAGCACCGTATACGAATGTTAATCATAGCTGTCCATTAAATGTAAGTTTCCCACACTTTCCCAAACATACCTTGAAGCTTAACGTTTTTCTTAGGGAGAAGTATTCGTAACAAATGCCAAATTGGATGCAAGGAAACTACTCGATTTCTGGCCAAGTGGTGAATACCGTGCAGATTTGACTCTTGCCTTCAACAGAAGCCCATCGCCTTCTTTTTCAATCCAATTTTTTTTTGAGATTGGAGAGAAATTCCTAGGCTAAAAATTCCAGACGTGTAAAGTTCCATTTTTGTAGAGAAAATAAATCTAAATAAATGACAATAACTACACGTCATCATTAAAAGACGGTTCTATAGTGTATAACTCTATTATATCTATATCTGTGGTCGTTGCTCAACGTTTTTAGTACCTGTATTCGTCTGTGATTCATTTGAGTTGTAAATTATCTATCTGTATTATCCTGGAACTTGGAAATGTTTAACCAAAATTATTGAGCCATCGCAAAAAAAAAAAGTGTGCGCGGTTTTCCTTTTCGGCAGTAAATTATTTTTATATGCAATAGCGGTCGTACCAAAATTACGGATGTCAGAATCGGCATTCTGAAAGCGAAAAATTTTCAAACATCAAACTTGCGTGCTCCTCAACCGATTTTGCTAAAAATTCAACAGTTTTTACAGTTTCGGCGGCCTTTAGAAAGTGGTTAACACTGGCGAAATAGGAACTCTGTGCAGCGTTGCCAGACTTTTGGCATGTGGATTCCCTTTTTTTCCCCTTTTTTATTCCCTTTTTTTGTTCCCAGAAAGAAAACAAAAAACAATTGTTTAAACATAACCAAACAAAAAAATCGTAAAAAATCAACAAATATCTTACAAATCTGTCAAACACAAAGGCAAATAGACTGGAAATATTTTTATAAGCAGGGTGAGAGGCAGAGGTATTCTAGTGTAAAAATTATTTTGGATGCGCATGGCAAGTCTATGTTCTGTTCATTTAGTGCCTTTTTATTGAATTTATCATGATGTGTCTGGGTCCTGAACGTTGTAAAAATTAGTTTTGGTATTGAAACGTGAAAGTTTTTTGCATAATTTTGTTTCTTTCCGGAAAAACGTGAAAGATCCCTCAATCTGGCATCGCTGACTCTGGGGCAGTGCTTTGTATTTTTTTTTCATATGTAACTAAATTTATGAAAAAATTTTAGTCTGGTCTAAATATATATAAAAAAATGTTGAATTGTGTTTCTCGCCAATGTTCTCTGTATTGCGTGAACCGATTTTGATTCTGGAAACTTTCCATGAAAGGTGACGTTAATACCATGGTTTATAGGCATATACGGTCTTTGTAGGTGTATTGGTTCATGAGTTATAGGGGCGTGGCACCTCCCATACAAAAAATGCATTGAAAATCTTATATTTCGAAAATAACCGTATCGTTGGATTTACCAATCTCTTTTAATCTTAATTAACTCCTGTGACAGACAGAGCCAGAATGCTGTTTGGTGTGCTAAGAATTAAGAAAAAAAGAAACCTATAAAAGAAATGTCAAATATTGTAACAAAGACGTGTCTGGTCTCTTGCTCAACTCCTATTTCATTCATGCATTCTTAAATCCTATATACCTGGCTGTGGCGTGGTGTCTGTATAATTCGATTCCTACGGACTACCCTTTTTAAATTTCCACCAGTTAACACTATCTATACCAAAAACCAAATATGCATGAAAGCCTACCTAGCAAGTAAATTTAATATTCACAAAATAGTGCACACACGTAACCCATCAACTAAATATTGTGTGTGTACCTATACCTAACCATTTACATCCATCATCGTCGTCGACAAAGCAAAGGTAACCCCAAATATGTCGGGTTATTAAAGCTCTCACTGTCAATTTACAGTTGATTTTGAAAGAATATTTATTTGTATCTCTTTTTTTCTTCCGTGAGTAGAGTAGAGTATACTGTGTTTGAAAGCTCTTTTTCCAACCCGCTTGGTCATGCGCAATCACACACACATACAACACATTACAGCGGATGCAGTGCAGGTATGTAATGTGAGGTATGTGTTGTGCGTGTGTGGACGCTTCAGTCACTTTTACACCGTCTTTGTCCTGCTCTCTTGATGAGTTTCTATTTCATTTCATTTTATTCATCCATAAATCGCATTTCGTTGGTGTGTTGGGTATTGTGTGGGCTGTAGCCGGGGGTGTGGGATTGAGAAAGAGAGTGATTTAAAATTTGAAACGAATACCTGTTAACATAAAGTTAAAAGAAGGAAGACGAATATTATTTTATACAGTGGTAAGAAATATCTCTTATTCGCCAACTTAAGCGTTATGAGAAATGTGGATGTGATAGACTTCGGGAATACTATCCTTTAACAAAAATTAATACTATTGGTTAGAATTTATACCTATATTATTAAAAGGCGCTTAACTTGATTTGGTTGATTAATAAAACTATTTAGAGGAGATGTTTTACGAAGTTGAAGTATTATTATTTTTCGTAAACATTTTAAGCATATGCACCTACACTTATTCATAAGAAAAATACTAAGCACATTGTAATGAATAATCAAAGAAACCACATTTTGCACGCGCGAAGCCGGGCGGGTACAACTAGTTCTTATATAAATATAAGAGAAGAAGAAGAAGAAGATACTTATATAGTAGTGAAATTAGCAAACAAGCAACAGGTTTAAAATTCATAAATAAAAAAAAGTGAAAGGAACAAAGTTAACAGAAGTTTCCTTATTTAATTTACTACAGCGGAATCTATCGGATTTCATTCAAATTAACCTCTAAATTCAGCGCAAGAGGTGGAGAAGAACGAGCCTAATGCGTAAGAGTCATTTGGAAAAATCAAAGGGTAGATATGATAAACATCTAATTATGCCATTAACTTAGATCTTAAATAAATTGATTGGTATAATTGTTATAATATACCTGAAATTTTAAACATAATCAACCCATTACAGTCCAACAGATCACAAGTTAGATAGGTAACTGTCGTTTATTTTTATTCCTGGCATTAAACTACCTACTCCAGAGGCATACGGAACACAGACCCAATCACAAGTTCCAACGGATACAAAACGGAAAGCTACAGCAGTATGTCCGTAAAATCACTACTGGGTGTCTTAGGCATTGTGTACCTGATAGCCATTACAACTTTAGCTAATGTGAATATTTAAATAATCCACAATGTATTTAAAAAAAGCTATTTTCCTTTCTTTAATTTTTTTAAGCAACAAAACACCTCCAAGTTCACAAAAGTTATATGCATAGTTCCCGATCAAAACAAGTTCATTGCTAATTACTCTTGCCGTGTAAAACCTGTCAATCGAAATACAACCGTCCTAAATATGCGTGCTTATCTCTACCGTCAAGTTGATTCTATCACGGTACCTGCATTAATTTAGTTCTTATTTATCTGCCAAAGTTACAAGTAGTTTTATTTTTTTTTTGCTTCAAGGGTTTCAATCGATTTTACAAAAAGTTAAATGGCTACAAGCCATTTCTGATCAACGTGAAGGAAAACTTTTGCGACTTGTTTACTAAAAAATCAAGTGTACCCTATGCAAGATTCTTGATGAGACTCGCAGCACCGTATACGAATGTTAATCTTAGCTGTCCATATAATGTAAGTTTCCTTTTATGACAAACACTTTCCCAAACATACCTTGAAGCTTAACATTTTTTAGGGAGAAATATCCTATATAAATGCCCGATTGGATGCACATAGATTACTCGACTTTTGGCCAAGTGGTGAATACCGTGCCGATTTGACTTTTATCTTCAACAGGAGCCCAGCGCCTTCTCTTTCAATCCAATTTTTTTTCGAGATTGGAGAGAAATTCTTCGGCTAAAAATGCAGGTGGTATTTTTGTAGAGAAAATTAATCCAAATAAATGACAATAACTACTCGACGTCATAAAAAGAGACGGTCCTAGCACAGGTACCTATAGTGTATAAGACCCTCTGATTCTTACTGATAGCATTGCACATTGTAAACTTGATCTCAGCAAATTACTTAATAAAATTATTTCCTTCTTTTCTAGTGGTAGTAGATTGACAAGATCCCTACTCGCATAAAATACCTAATTAAATAATAATGCATTTAAAAAAAAAAATTGTATTCAAATAAAATAATTAAACGTACATATTTCTTTTACTTATGTAAGTTAAATATTTTTATTTTATTTTATTTTTTATTTTTTCAATTATTTAATTAAATTTGAAATTGGCTCAAGACCACAGATAATAGAGTTATACGTATATCGAGTTCGTATTTTTGTAGCACTTATTCAGAAAGTTACCAAAATCAGATAAAAATTACCAAATACGAAAAAATACCAAATTAGGAAAAATATGTATTACCAAAATAATGACGCCTATCAGCGTCAACAAATTAACTACCTATCTAAATATACTTTTAATGATACCCTCAAAGATGAAAAGTTGGATAGTTGCTAGAAACAATTGGTTACAGTTTGTCATTAGTCTCTATGGCTTGTGTGTCCATGCAATAAATTAGTCCAAAGACAATAAAGCATACAACTACAGCAGTATGTCCGTTAAATCACTTTTGTTTGCATTAGGTTGTGTCCACCTGGTAGCCATTACCACATTAGCTAACGTGAATACTCCAATAGTCAACAAAACAGTTTCAAATCATTTCCATTTTTAGGATCAAAACACCTCAAAGTTCAAAAGAGTTATCTGCATAATTCCCGATCATGACAAATTCTTTTCGAATCACTCGTGCCATGCAAGACCGGTCAACCGCAATACGACTCTCCTTAATATGCGTGCTTATCTCTACCGTCAAGTGGATACTATGACAGTAAGTTAGTTGAATCCTTAATAATCTGTATAGACCGTAATAACTTTTCCTTCAAGGTTAATATCCGACTGTATAAGAAGTACATCATCTACAAGCCATTTCTGATAAACGTCAAGGAAAACGTTTGCGACTTTTTCACCCGGAAAACAAGTGTACCCTACACAAGATTAATGATGAGGGTCGGATCACTGTATACGAATTTCAATCACACCTGTCCATATATTGTAATTTTTTTTTGTAATTTTTTTATTTGATAAAAACCTCTTAAAAGTCCAAGTTTGTTCGCAGGGAGAACTAATCGTTACAAATGCATCACTGGATGCAAGGAAACTACTCGACTTCTGGCCAAGTGGTGAATACCGCGTAGATCTAATAGCAATGATGAACAATTGCCCGTCACCTTCTATAACAATACAATTTTATTTCGAGATTGAAGAAAAATTGTTTGGCTAAAATGCGAATGTCTTAAAAATTTTGTTTTATTTAAGAGCAAATAAATAAAATAAAATTTGTATGGCTGTCTTTTGTAACACTTTTGCATACCTACCTACAGAGTTTGACCGAATCGGACGGACTGCTTGAATGAATTTTTCGTATAGGGGTGGGATCGGCTAAGGTGATAGTTGATTGTCGCTTTTCTTAATGCCGTTTTTGATTATCAACTCTTCTTTGTTCTGCATAAAGCGATCACAAAAAACTGATTGGTTATTGGCAGCACTTAGAGTTTTGAACGTCACTTCCTTGCCGACGCTGTCATTCTGAGCAGCTGATAAGTAGGTACTCGTACAAATTATATTAGAATTGTTTAATTGCGAAAAATGTAAGTGAATTTATAGTTCTAAAATGTTAACAAATATAAAAAAAATTGTTTGTTTTTTTAAGTCTCAATCAAATTGCCATTTATGCCATACCTTCCTTTCCTTTGGAAGAACATATTCTCATTTTCCGTTGGACTTAAAATCATGTTATGACAATGGGAAGGACAATTAAATGATTCATATATGTACTATATTTAGATAAAAAACGAATTAAACTCCAGGAATTTTATATTTAAAAAAAAAATGATTTTGTATAATTCTTAGGCACAAACTTAATCATAAGATATATTTTTATATATATTCTTTTATCGCTAAAGTCTTTAATGTATTTGGAGTAGAAGCTGAGGAGCATACCTATGAAAATGACACAAATGTACGAAAGCGACACCTAAATAGCTGTCACGTCGACTTGTAAAAATACTTTAACGAGTGCGTAAGGCAAACATGTAAACACAGGAATGGGAACGAATGGCAACGTTCGGATACATAGTTTGTGTAAAACGTCAACTAAATTTGTCTAGACTAGGTACACGTACGCGTGAACTAAGTAAGTTGAGCTGTTGTTGTAAACTCACGGTTTATTTTAAAATTTTCACACATTTCTCAGTGTCAACTGAGTATACAGACAGGATTTTTCTGACTAGATTCGTCGGCTACCCCTCCATAAACCACAACTGTAAAAACTCATCACGTGACCAATCTGGGCCAATAAAAACTCAAACACATCTACTCAGTCAGCTGTAAGACTTACTAAACTATAGGTATCCGAAAGTCCCCATAGAGTGTAAGCTATGGGCTTGTGATCGATTTACGTAGGAACTGTTTGTGTTTTTTTTTTAAACGTCAGACTTAACTAAACAAAAAAGATATTCTTATAATCAAATTCAGGTTTAAACCAGTTTAAGCTGGCTTGTCCCAAAGGCCAAAATTTGGTTGTTAAATTGTTGTTTGATGTTTTTTTTTGGCAACGTATTGTTTCTTCATTTTTGACATGCGAATATATCCGGGAATTCAACAACTGAAATTTACCCTTCATATGGTCTATATTAAAACAAAATTGGATTTTAAGGAACGCTGTAATCGGTACGACAAAAGAAAACGATTTATTTTTTTTAAATTTAAATGAAATCTGTGAAAAGAGTTTGTTTTGAATAGTAAACATTTTTTGAGTTTTTCCCGGCTTAGGAATCTGTTCTTCAAAGGGAAAATCACAGTGATTTCATTTCTAAAGCATGCAGGCTGACTTATAAATATTGTGAAAATGCTATAATATTGCGAAAATACTTTATTTGGCCGCCAAGGTCAGAAATTAAAATACCCAATTACCCGTCTAAATACACTTTTAATTAAGCTATTAAATAACATTTTAAAATAAACAGAAATATTGGTCAAGCAGATCAATTCAGTATAATCCCACAGATCACAAGTTGGTTAGTTGCTGGAAACAAAATATAATTTGCCATTAGTTTCTACGGACTGCGAAACATACGCAGCATATTTTTTTTCAGATACCCGAATTACCAACCGATAAAATAAAAAATAAAATAAATCCCAATCAGTATGTCCGTCAAGTCACTAGTGATTTTCTTAGGCATTGTGTACCTGGAAGCCTTTACAACTTTAGCTAATGTCAATATTAATATAATCAAACAAAAAAATTCAAATATTTAAACAATAGTTTTAATTTTAGGATCAAAACACCTCGAAGTTCAAAAGAGTTATCTGCATAGTTCCCGATCATGACAAATTCTTTGCGAATCACTCTTGCCATGCAAGACCGGTCAATCGCAATACGACCCTCATAAATATACGTGCTTATCTCTACCGTCAAGTCGATTTCGCCACGGTAAGTTTGTTGAATCCTTAATGATCTGTATAGAAGTAATAATTTTTCCTTTCCTTCAAGGTTAATATCCGACTGTATAAGAAGTACAACATCTACAAGCCATTTCTGATTAACGTCAAGGAAAACGCTTGCGACTTTTTCACTCGAAAAACAAGTGTACCCTACTTAAGATTAATGATGAGGGTCGGATCAATGTATACGAATTTGAATCACTCCTGTCCATATATTGTATTTTTGATAAGCATTTTGATAAACTCATCTAAAACTCTAAGTTTTTTTTCGCAGGGAGAACTAATCGTAAGAAATGCATTAATGGATGCAAGGAAACTTCTCGACTTCTGGCCAAGTGGTGAATACCGTGCAGATCTAACAGCAATTCTGAACAAAAGCCCGTCACCTTCTATAACAGTACAATTTTATTTTGAGATTGGAGAGAAATTGTTTGGCTAAAATGCAAGATTGCTTTAGTAATTTTGTTTTACTTATATTTAAGAGCAAATGAATAAAAGAAAATTTGTATGGAGGTGTAGTGTTTCGCTTTATTTTTATGTCCCTCTTTTGCCCAACTTCTACATAAGGAGTTTGACCGAATCGGACGAACTGCTTTATTGAACTTATCGTGCTACTTCGAATGTCAGTAGACTTGTAAAAATATTTCAACAACTACGTTATGCAAAAATATAAACCTAGGAATAGAAACGATTGAGTACAAGTCATGGGCTTGTGATCGACTTAAGAACTCCCTTAGACGGGCGGACATGGTAACAAGCTTTCTATCCCGAAAAAAAAAACAATCACCCTTATTCTACGTGGCGTTTATATTAAACGACAACTGGCGTTTTTTGTGCCGAGTCGCTTTAATGTGGTTTTAGTATCGGTTTTCTAGTCCTTGAACGCCTCCACTCTCATTTACTTTATATTCCACATGAGTTCCACACCAACAGCTGATAATTGACAGGTTGGTAGATATTTATGTTTTGTGATTTAAATTTTAAAATGAACTTTGAAAAACCAAAAGTATTTCCAATTGTGGTAGTTTGAGGTAAAAAATAATGTCAATAATTTCCAGATTCAAAATATACTTTAGACTTAGCAAAGAAGCCTTTGTCTATTTGTTAAATGATGTGAAGGATAAACTTCTTGCCGCAGCCGCAGGGAGTTATTTAAAACTGGCTTCGACATAGCTTTTTCTTGCGGAATGTGGCAAAAGTAGTTACTCTATTATTTGAGTTCAACCATTTATTTAAATTTAATTTTAGGTTTGTGATCATCAGATGCGTATTGGGTTCGTGGATGCCCCACACACTGGAGCCAGACATGACTCGTCTTAGCTTTAATTCTCTGACTTTCTTAGCGCTTCAATTGGACTTTGTATAGTTTAAGCCTTTCCTCTTCTAAGTAAAACAGCTTTCTTTGATATAGGAAACATTCTTTTTGATGAGCCGCAATACGCTTTAAAGATTGCTTAACTTCATTATATAAGGCCTCCTACACTTGGGTTTGTCTCTCCAACATTTTGTTAAACGAGTTTGAGTTTGATGGTGGATGTAAACTTGCAGAAGAAAAGCTTGGTAGGTGGCTGGATGTGGAGGGAGTTGCTGCTGGGAAGCTTGATGTAGACGGAGTTGTCGGTGAAAAGGTTGATGGCGACGGAGTTGTCGATTGATAGCTTGATTTGGATTGACCTGAAAGTATGGAACTCGATGCAGGAACTGTGGGTTCCTGGGCGGTTTTGTCTCCCCGCACACTTTCCGTTCGGATTTACTAAACTGTTTAGGTCGAGGATTTGTGCAATCACTGTATCTACTTCATTTAAATTGTTTTGTTTGAATGGCCCTCCTCCAGTGGCTTCCAACTGTTTCTTGTTGTAAATCAGTTTCCGTTTTACTTTAAATTAAGCATCACATCAGCGCTCTGTGGAACACCTCTTTTAAAATTTGTTGAAAACGATAGGTATGTTTTGTTCCATAATTTCCACCAAGCTTCATTTGATCGGTGTTATTTTCACCCCTAATCATAAGAGAATTATTATGAAATCACTGCATATATACTATACCAAAACTCACATGCTTTTTTACTTAAATTTGCTTCCTAGTCGTTTAAGAATTTGTTACCGACAATAATCGACTTATGAGTCCTTTTGAACAACTAAAACGACTGTCAGAATGCGAAAAAACCGTTTTGACGTTTGTAGAACTTGTGTTCCACACTACTTAAACGCCACATGTCGTTAAACGACATAAAACGCCTAGAAACATGCCACATGTAATACCGATTTCAAAAAACCCCAATAATTGTCGTTTAATATAAACGCCACGTAGAATATTGGTGAACTTCTGCAGTTTTATTTTAAATAAAAAACTTAACAAAACAGGAAAGATATTCTGGGAATCAAATTAAGGTTTAAACCAGTAAAAACTGGGACAAGCCGAACGCCAAAATTTGGTTGTTAAATTGTTTTTAAAAGTGTTTATTTTTTTTAAACGCATTGTTTCTTCCTTTTTGTCATATATATATCTGGGAATTTACGAACTGAAATTTACCCTTCATCTGGTCCATATTTTAAAAAGTTTGGATTTCAAAGAAAGCTGTAATCGGTACGAAAAAAGAAAACGATTTATTTTTTTTAAATTTAAATAAAAACTGTGGAAAGGGTTCGTTTTAAATAGTGAATCTTCGTCAGTTTTCTGTTCGCCAAAGGGATACAATACAGTGATTTCCCTTCTAAAGCTATATAGGTGTACTTGTGATTATAAATACAAGTGTTACTTTAATAAAATTGCAATCATAAAGTATGTATCCAAGTGATATTGTGAAAATACTATAGTTCGGCCGAAAAGGTCAGCAATTAAAATACCCAATTACCCGTCTAAATACACTTTTAATTAAGCTTTTAAATAACATTTTAAAATAAAAATAAATATTGGTCAAGCAGATCAATTCAGTATAATCCCACAGATCACAAGTTGGTTAATTGCTGCAAACAAAATATAATTTGCCATTAGTTTCTACGGACTGCGAAACATACGCTGTGCGATGTATACGAATATTAATCACAGCTGCCCATTTATTGTAATTTTGCAAACAATTCGATAAACAGTTCTTTAAGCTCTGCATTTTTTTTTAGGGAGAAGTATTCGTTAGCAATGCCTCATTGGATCCGAAAAAACTACTCGACTTCTGGCCAAGTGGTTAATATCGTGCAGATGTTATAATTTTCTTTAACAAACGGCCATCACCTTCTCTGACAATAGAGTTCTTTTACGAGATTGGCGAAAAGTTGTTTGGCTAAAAGTGCATCCCTTACACAATTCAAGTGTTTTGAAATATAGTTTTTTTATTTAAACTTTTCTTTTACAAATTTAAGAAAAAATAAATAAATTTTACTATTAAGTTCAAATTTGGAAATTCCATTCATTCTTCGTGAACGAGCTATATCTACGTTTAAGTCGATTTTGCTTACGAAAACTGACTGTTCCTCATGGGAACCTTTTTCCATCTGGGGTTCAGCGGCAAGTGGTTCGTGCTGCGATAAAAGATTCGGCAGTGTAGTTTTCTGGACAACATTTGGAGTATGTACCCATAATTGCACAACACGCTTTAAACTACGTAAACTATCGGTTTAGAAATGCAAGGACGTCAAAATAGTTCCTACTAAAAACCAATAAAAAATCAATCAATTCGCTAGCAACGTTTAAAATTTATACAAACGTTGCGTCAATAATTTGTTTTCTGTTTTCATTACATTTTTTACATACATCTACAGAATTTTACAAGAAGTAGAACTTGTTTTTTTGGGGGAAAGCTCTGGACTCTGGCGGTACTGAGCCGACATAAAAAAATAAATTACTAGGTAATTGACAGCTATAGGATAGACTAACTCCTCCTAAGTAGTATTTCAATCATGCGGCAAGGAGATGTAATGTGACTTCTTCAAACTCATTCTCAAACAGGAGGTAAGCCGGGCAGATATCAACACAAAAGGCACTGTTTTCAAACGGGGCAATGCTTGGCTCCCCGAGAGAAATACTCTTCGACGGATTCTTAGTATGCTGTTTGCTAGGAGGGCGAATGCAGGAGAAGATTCAACCGCGAACTATATGACCTGTACTATGACGTGACCAATTACGTCGACTTCATTGGCTTTGTCTTGCAATATGGTTAGTCTTTATGAAAATGCTTAATACGTTTCGATACATTGCTTCTATGTTTTTTAAAAGAACATAAGTCCTTACTTCGGAATTTTGAAATTCTATATTCATTTTGTTTACAACTTCTAAAATGTGAGAAAGAAACAAAAAAAAATCTAGACTCATCATTAATTTTTTCAGCGATATTCTTCATTTTTCTGAATTGATTTCGAAAAATCCTGAAACTAAGAAGGGGGATCAATCCACCACACTTTGCCATGAAAGCCAACGTCTTTGACAATGACGGAGAATTTTGTGTGGCTTATCAAATTGTAAAAATGGATCACTTACCCTCCTGGCGTTGTGGGCAAAAACATTATAAATTTTCCTAGCCAATTGCTCAACTCCAATAAGCAACTGTAAGATAAAGAACATTGCTATGGTTTCCTCTATTTGATTGACTTTGTTCCTTAACCGAATTTCCTCCGAATTTAGCAGAAGGTACAATATCTAGGTATTCTGTTATGATTTATAACATCAGAATTTATAAAAGATTTTTCCATACCCGTAAAAGATTTTTTGACAGTTTGAACTTTTGTATGGAAATTCATAACAGAATAACAGAAATAAAAGATTTTGCCGAGTAGGCCTAATTATTTCAGACAATAATGAACCAAAATTTGAAGTAAAGTTTATTCAAACAAGGATGTGACCACTTGCATTGGCTAACAATCGTTGAATAAGATGCAGAAAATTGCTAACCTCCATAAAACTAACAGTCCTATACGGACATTTTTCATTTCAAATTTCAAATTTTAACGGATTAATTTAAAAGTTGATTAGAAAAAGGAAAATATTCCTGGAATGTTGTCTTTTTTCCACTAATCGAAACTTTTTCGATTTGGGCAATTTTATTTTTTTGACTTAGTCGGTGCGCTATAGAAATACACACACTTTGGCATTCTTAGTTTAATTTCGCATATTATTTTTGAAATGTGTTCCTTTTTCTACTCAGTGGTTCAATTGCAACGCCAGCTCTTGTGAAGGGAAAATATGCCTTCGCAGCCATTCCTTCAAAGACCCCTCAGTTTCTTTGCCCATATTAGAAGGGCCTTTTTGTGGCATCACAATAAACAACTCGCACCTTTCATAAATCCATCAAGCTAAGCGAACCGAACTTGAAACCAGCTGACTTTCAAGTGATTACACAACTATACATACAACAAGAACTTATTTCTGTGGACTCACCTTGAAAGCGAATCTGTTATTTTACGCCTACGATGAATGCAGTGGCGCCATCGTCATGTGGAAATCGCCTCGACATAAACAGAACGACTGATGAATATTTCAATATTTTAGTGCTTTTTAAGCCGCTCGATGTCAATAAAACTGTGCACAAGTCGCGGACGTATAACTGCGCCAGGCCATCTAATATCGTAAGCGGCTGTAATTTGCCGAGCAATAAAAAACCACTGCCCCTAATTTAATCAAAACTTTTCTATTATTCCCATTTGCATCTATGCGAGTTGAGTATCGTTTGCGCTATGCGCATTTAATTACATCTGCAGCGTACACCGAGCTGCTATCGCGCATAAATATAGTGGCACTTTGGTGGCGTGGGCGATTCAAGACGCGTGTTCGAAACGCGACATGGAGATACTCGAAATTGGGACGCGCATTAAATTTTTTTTTCAGCTTATGTGATTTATTTTTCAAATGCGCTTCGGTTATTTGTCACCATAGATTCTTGATATGGCTTCCATGTTGGGTGTGAATACGCGGCCTTCCAGGAAGACATTAGGAACCACTTGACAGAGTGCGCATCGTCGATCGGTTGCGCCCGCTGATTGAAAGCATATGCAACGCAGCAAGGCGAAAGTATCTCAAAATTACTTCTAATCACATTTACGATAATTTATTCCGGTGACATACTATTCGCCTGAGAGACGTGCTGCTGCAACTCGGCAGGGGAACGGTCTCCGCAATGAAAAGATTGTTCCCATTTGGAGACGAGGCAATTCTGTCCGGGAGTGTTCCTTTGTAGAAGAGTCAAGCAACATGTGTATATGTTGCATCATGCGCGAGCACGAGAGTGAAAATGCTTTTTTGGTTTTATTTTATTTTCTGTACGCTTCGTCTTGTTGGTCGATTCGATAACTTGGCGCTGCTCTCGAGATTTATTCAAATAATGACAGTTGGGGGCGATTTCATATCATTCACGGTACTATACGCGCTGGTGGTGGGGAAGTGTATCTAAATCAATTTTATCTCCGAAATGAATTTAAACAGATCTTGCTGCTTTGCTATATGAATGCGAGACACTTTTAAGTGCCCTTCGGTTGTATAATGTATGGGCGCGACGCGAGTACAAGCATACGAACGAGAGATTATAATTGCGCTTTGGGAACGCGAACGCGACCGAGTGTGCGCTCATATTCGTTTGATTTTTATGTGCGTAATTGGAAGTTAGTGTGGAAACCTTTAACCTAGTTTGGCCAGCTTTTAGCGCTGATAGAAGGCTATAAATTCGTGGGAGTAGGAGAAATTAGATCAACATGTGGTGCAGTGAAAGAGAAGACGATTTGTTTATCGAAAGGAATGATTATGGAAGAGTCCATTTCAGCTTGGGGAAGATGTAATAATTTAGTGGGAAATTGTGTCGTTGCGACTGATGGAAAAGGGATAGAGCGACGCCAAGTGGCATTATGTGAGATGGTAATGTCCAGTTTATGGGCTGCGTATACATTTAATTGACAGGATGGTAAATTGACGAGTGAAAGATGAGAATAAGTGTCTAATGCCATCGTATGTAATCGGTAAACTTATGGTAAGCCTGTCAGTGAGATTTTAGAAGTAATTTTTGGAGCTTTTTAGGCTTAAGATTGAACGAAATAACTCAGTTTAGAGGTAGCAACTATTTTAACTTTAGGTCCAGGCTTGCGAAATGCGTTCATATTCAGCATCGAGGCAAAACTCGTCTCAGAATTGCTAGTCAAGGTCAAAGGATGTGGCCAAAATGCAGCTAACGAAAAACACTTATTTTTCTGTGCTATAGCCAGTTTGACTGGGCATTGCACATAATGCACACTGCTAGGGACATTAGCGACTCTAGACTGTAATCTAGACTGACATCAAGAGTCTTAAAGTGGATGTTTGAGCTATGGACTTATGTCTTCATGAATACGCGACAAAATTGACTACAGCTACAGCATTTCTGTCACTCATACAGCTCTTAAGCCCACAAGGTCGGATTTAATATGGTAAAACCTGGTTTGGAACTCGAAGATCTGGCTAAAGACAACTTGAACTGTTGCCTGGATACTAAGTAGTGACAGCTTTCAAAGTAAGAGACCTGCCCATAGTACCTTTAACTTACATACACCAAAAAGTTAAAATTTGGGAAGATGCTAACAGTGCTGAATACAAAACTAAATCAAAGGCCCAGATCACATTGAATATCTTGGCATCAATAAAATTTAGTCGGGGAATACTTTAAATAGACTTTGCACTCAAAGATTTCAATTTAGAGCGGTAACTTTTATTTTGTCTGTTCCTGAAAATGTTCTTAAAACTTCCTTAATTAAAAACTCAATCAAGTCCCGCATAGACCACTTCGGACTGCAATTTTATGTAAGAGTTGACATTTTAGTGGGACAAGAAAAACCAATGCGTGAAAATGTAGCAGCAATATTGCTCTAATTTGAAAAGGATCCATTTCCTATTATTTACTTAAATTAATTTCTATGGGTCCTTGAGTGATCACTTTCATCATTAGGGGAACCACAAAACATTCTTCTGATCAATCACGCATGGGAGATACCTTGTTTTACATTTCCTTATTGATTGCAAGTACCTATACGTGCGCCGAAGAGAGGTGGATACGGGTATTCACGAGGAGAGTATCTAGTAACGCGCCGCCAAGTGGAAAGGGCCGCAAATGTTGCGAAAGGATATGAGTGGATTTTGGTTCCCATGCTCTTCTAACACATGAATTCAGCTGATTGATTTTTAATTTATTTCGTAATTTGTTTGATAAACAAAATATATATACATCAGCGAGGAGTCTCAGGTTTGATCCCCGGGAAAACGCAAATTGCATTATGGGTTCTTTCGACTGCATCACATCTCGCTATCGGCCGACAAATATTCGAGAGCAAAACTATCCTGGAAAGGCTTCCCAATTCAGCCTTTCGGACTTAGCATAAAATTGTAGGTCCATTCCGTTAATCGCAAAAACAAAATCGCATAAAAGATTGTTGGCCCAAATATCTATTTATTTATTTAGATAAAATGATATCCATAACAAAATGTTTTAATATTCTTCACCTATAAATCTATACGGTAGGGACATTTCGTAGCATTTGCCAGCTAAATGGAAGGTGTCTTTAATTTTTTAGATTTCTAGCACAGTCCATCTAACGTTCGCCTCTCTTATGGACATTTCACTGCTTCAAGCTTGTGTGTGCAAGGTGGGATATTCACAGAGGAATCAGCTTCTTCTGATACAGTTGTCGAACTTTATCTTGCTTATTCGTATGCTTTATCATTCCTTGGCATGCCTTCATATCCTGGGACCCAACAGAGAGATACCTTGTGCTGAGTACAAAGAAATTTGAGTTCTCGCGACAGCTCTTGTAACTCTAAAACCGAATGACATTTGACCAAAATTTACCCTAACGGATTGAAAATTACCACGTTATCCGAAGAGGAAGAAGAAAACTAAAGTCATAGCATGAATCAAGTTTTCGCTTTTGAATGATTTCTTTCGATTTTTAAGTTTCGTTGAATGGTTGGTCAAAGTTACATTTTTACGTTTTTCCGCGGTTATAGGTACTTTTTGCTGCTTCAAAATATTGAACTAGCTTTTAAGAGCAATTCAATTGTTGGCGAAGCAAATCCAAATCGAAAACTTGGACAATTTTTCAATGTTTTTAAGGTGGAAGAGACATAAGGTTTGGATGTAGACGACTACGGTTAAAGTGAAAAAAGGTTTTCGTATAGTAAACAGTAATTCAAAAATGGTTAAGGTTATCCCATACGAGTCACTGTGGTCGAAAATGTCCAAAAGTCGTCACAAAAAATAAAAATTCATTGAACAGATCTTAAAAAGCAAGCAAATAATTTTCTGATAGCTCATTTGGATTTATTTATGGAGCTTGTCAACGATTATAAATTTTGGGTTATTTAATCTCCCAAAAGAGAGCTTAAAATTTTGTTTCTATGTCAAGTAGAATACGTATTTTTGAGTAAATTCTGATTTTTTTTTTCGGATAAAATCTTAATTGAGCCAAAGATACTGAAACAGCTTGTGGATTTTATACAGATTTCAATAGGAAAAAAGATTTATTCATTCAAAAGTTTTGGCATATTTTTACAATGGTCTCCCCTTTTCATTTTATGTCAATATCTGTTGATAGTATTTAATTTTCTCGTATATGTACGAAGTAAGAGAAAGGTATTGTATTCGTACAAAAAAATCGAACACGAGATTTTAATCAAATCTGACATTAAGATGATAGAGGATTTTTGAGTTCCTCTATCATCTTAATGTGGGGTCTCGCAATTCGGTCCGTCTGTCCGTCTGTCGGCTCTAACGTTTTCAACTAAAATGTACATTTGCGCATGGCTGTATAAGCACTGTTTTAAAAAAACTGTCTGCATCTCGAAAACGCCATTTTTCATTTATATAAAACTTTAAAAACCAAGTAATGGTAACATCTTGAATAAAACCCTATAGCCTATACTTAGTTTCTAGCTTAATAGTTGAGCATCAAGCAGTTCACGTGAAATCCATTTTTTTATACAAAATTTTCACTGCGAATTGTCAAAATGAGTGCAAATTTCTCTTCACTTGAACAGCGTCGCAGCCTTTACGTGGGAACTGGGAAGAGGAAGACTAAACGCATTCCTAGAGAGTTAATTTCATTTTGTAAAAGATTTCATAAAGACTGTAAGAAACATAAAGACTTGGTATCGCAACCAAAAGTATCGATTCCCAAAATACTTGGTATCGAGTATGTACTTGCATTTACTTGTATCGATTCATCTCTACCTACAGTCCGCCCTCGGTCAAATCATAACCTACAATTTTACCATTAGTGAGTCCGTAATTGCAACTTTTCAAAAAACTGTGAGTAGGTAAACGCAACTTTCCATCCATGCTCTTAGTTCATTTAATTTTTATTCCGTTTTTTTTGTGATTGGTTTTACTTTAACTGGGCAGTTATCTTACAACTTCTCTCAGAATTTTCAACACACATAGATCGTAGGTGCATTTTTTTTGCATCATACAAGAATAAGAAGAAAAGGAGGGGAAAATGTTTCGTATTTCTTACCAGTGTTAATGTGATTTGCTCGCGGTTGGTAATTGCTTTGATTCGTGTAATAAAGAAATCATGGCTATCTTTTCTTTTACGACGAACAATATTCTTTTATTTTTCATACTACCTATGGTTTTCGGCTTAAATTCTAATTCAAGACACTTTTTTTGTGACTCGGTTAATGCAACAACCTCAATTAACGCAACTGCTCGAATTTCCATCGGCGGTTTTGTTTGCAATCTTAAAACCAGAACAGACAGGAAGTTCTGCTCGAATAAAGACCTATATCTGCGCCAAATACAGGATTGCGGAGCACCGACTTGCAGAGCCAGAGGCATCGGCACTGATAGGTTGATAGATAACAAATTTGGCACATGAAGACTACTTATCAGTCTTTTGAAGCCTAGAGTCTTTTGAAGCTTAGAGGTCTGCTTTTTGAATTAACAACAGCTTTCCAGCGACAACCACAGCTCATTTTGGTTAGAAAAACTAAAATACCAGGCAAGGTTTTATTTGCCAATATGCCTTAAATCATATTCAAACAGCAAATGCATAAAAATAATAAAGATACGCCATTGCAAACAATAAAATTGTATAGCTGCATGTCTCTTTGTATGTGGATTTGTTTTAGCTTCACAAAGAAACTACCCACCCAATTCTTATGGATTTTCCAAACATAACAAAGGGTTTAATGGAGCAATATTTAGTTTTTATTCCATCGCAATTCAGATTCAGAAGATATATGAATTTAAAGTTTTCTGAACGAAGGCAGATTCCTTAGATGACCATACTTTTTGTTTTTACGCAAGCAGTTTAAGTAAGATCACAGCTCACAGAGGTTTCTCTTATTGGGAAATGTTTGCACATGGGCTGGTGGTAATCATGTGTCGCGTTTATATCCCTACACCTGTACAAAAAACATGTTACATCTCTTAAGCTCTTGGCGAGCGAGTCATCTTGAACAATTTCTGGCACAAAAGCCATTCTAACAAATGGAACTGCATAATTATCAAGTCAGTTCTGCCACTTTACTATAATTGCAGTTGATCTACTCCATTTTGCTGTAAAAATAAATGTTGTCTTCTTTTTGATTTTACTTAAAAAATAATCTGTTGTTAAATAATTATCAAAAACTGTGCAAAAGACAAAACTGTACTTTTTTTAAAATCGCGCAGTATTTTGTTGGGTTGGCAGCACTGCTTCTAGTAAATGATTAAGGGGCTTTAAAACAAGTGGTTAAGGGCTTGCATAGTAGGTTATTGAACTTAAATATAGATCCGGGAAAATTTGCTGTCAAATTATAACATTTTAAGCAAAGTATTACTTTTTGATTTTCTTATTGTTGGGATCCATTTTGTGTCTATTTTTCGTTTGAGATCGTACCTACCAAAATAAAGTGCAATTTAAATTTACCTATTACAAAATCACTCCTATTAAAACAAAATTTAAAATTCTAGAATGAGATAGACAGAAGCACACGCCATACATTTTTGTAATGGCATTCATTCAAAGCTTGCCAAAAATGATCCACATAGGTATATGACACTTATCACCCATCACTGCACCCCTTGTAACAAACTTTTAAATGACATCCCTTTTGTGCCCATCTTCTCATTTCAATCCCCATTCAGTGTACCCACTCCTAGTTAAGCTGATAACTCGACTTGTTCCGATTACAACTAAATTACATTAAAGAAACAAATTGCTCGGGTCATTACACTCGTTAACCATTCGGGGCGACTCAAAAGAAATCAGTCAACGTCCATGCATATGCATAACAGTGTATGCTCCCAATTAGCCCCGAGGAATGTTCCCTTATCAGTTAACAAATTTTTGTGTATCAAACAAAACAGAAAACAAGTATGTAACTACGACAAAAAAAAAACAACCCAAGTACAGACACGCACACACGACCAGAACCAAAGGTTAATGGACATAAATAATGATCGGACCGATATTGGCTGTCCCACTCACACCAATTGATGTTCGGGCAAAGCAAGCTGCCCAATTTGTCGGGAATGACCCACGGACGTGACCTCTCGGGGAATACGATCGCCACGGTGGTGGTGGATCGTTGGTGCGCGTGTTTTTATGGGCCTAGGCGGTTATAGGTTGTCTAACAGGAATCCGAATCCGAAACAGTGTGTTGCCCGAGTAGATAAGAGTTTTATTATTCTGTGTTAATTACGGGTCCTACAATTAATTTTTTTCCCCGTCCATTCTTGAGTAATCGGTTGAGGAATTTTGAGTTATGATAGGCGGGGATTTGTATTGGAAATTGGTTTTCATTTTACGACCGTGGTGGGGAGAATGGGGCACAATCACAATATGTATATACGCTTGGAGGGTGAAGGTTTTTTGGCTGCTTCATGACTAGGTATATGGTTGTGTGGCACTTAGGGGGCGACTTCCGAACTCGCTTTGTCAGTGGTGGTGATAAAACGAAACCATTTGGTTGTAAAATTTTCCAATAAAAGTTCTAATTACCGGGGTTACAACAGGGTACAGAAGTTATCAGCTTCTGAGAATAATTGATGTTTGACTTGGTGGGACTTGAGGTTGATAGTCTGATGCAACACTTGACAAAGTATCGAAAGTCGTTTCCGGTGGCATTCTTTGCAAGTTATGCATAATTTGGTCGTCAGGGTTATTTTTTAGATGGAGAGGGAGACTAGCAACAGATCAGAAAGGTATCAATCTCCGGCCTAAGTGGTGTAGATGCGCTTTTTGCTACGTAGAGTCCTTAATGCAGGTGGGTTTTCGTACAATATTGCTCTGTTTTACTCAATTTGAGTTCAAATAAGTTAAATCCTAAGAAAAGACTGCGCTTTGAAGACCAGATTGAAAGGCAGAAAAGCTCGCGACCTCTAAAAAAACACTTTAAAGCTTTATAGGTGTGTAGCAATAGGGAATACTCATAGATCATAAACGATATAGACATTAATCAAGCTTATAGAGCTCGTTTGCTGTCTAACTTCTAAACTTGCGTAGCTTGTACCATGAATAACTTGTAACGCGTCAAAATGTCATTTCCTTCAGTTGTAGTAGGTACTTTTCCCTAAGGCAATAAAAATTCGAGGAAACCCTATGTGATATTATACAAAGGGGACTCGAAATAACTCGGGATTGGTGGGCGACGGCTGGGCTTAGAATAAATCCAGCAAAGGCAACAATAGTATTATTCTCCTGGGGAGAAGCCCGAACGTCCTCAGATGGATGTACATTTCCATTGTAAGACCAATGATCACATATGGAGCGATTGCATATGGGCAAAAGGAACTAGTCTATCCACCACAAGGACGACACTCAACAAAGTGCAAAGACTGGCATGCCTATGTATTACAGGTGCCTAGAGAACTTGCCCAACTTCAGCTCTGGAAGTGCTATTGGAGCTGACTCCTTTACACATTGTAGTTGAGGAATGTGCAAGTAAAGCGATTCTAAGAATGGCCAAGGAAGGAATAGGAAGAGGACTTTCCTCTGTATCACACTGAAACAGTATGCTGCACAAAAAACAACTAATATTGGCCTTTCCTAGAGACGATACCATCAAATGATTGGATTCTTCATATCCGAAGAAGGTCTCTGCAGATTCTGTTATGAGTCCAGTGAAATCCTAGAAACGTGTTGGGATCAAGTGGGGCAAGGTTAAAAGAACCTCCAAAATCATTCCGAAAATAATTATAATGAGAGGTGAACTCGTATGAGGGAATGTAGGTACCTCTCTGAGGCGTAAGGAGTACAATGGACCAAAAGGTCGCAGTACAATAACTCCTTCACATGATAGTAAAGGCAATATAGGTACTTCGTTCGCGTAGCTTAAAGAAAATACATGTTTTGCGAGAGGCGAAGCAGCCTCCGAAATGCTTCAAGATTAGTGTAATTTTGTGTACTTGAATTGCTGTCAATCGCAGTCTTTTGGAAGTAGGTATGTCCTCTGAAAGCGATTTCCAAAGTTTACTTGTTCTGTACTCGAATGAATTTCGAAAGGCGCTCGTATGTCTGATTTCAAGGAGAATAATTTTGTAAGGTAAGTCTCCTTTGAACAGCTGCCCTGGTGATGCCAGTAGAACAACAATAGACCGGCGACTAGTCCTTAGTGCGCCAATGGCTATAGAATTAATCTTTTTGAAGGATGTGCTATTAGTCGAAATCGAAATTACTGTACGATTTATGATGTCAAGCATATTATGAGGCCGAACTCCATTTGTGGGAACAATGTTCAAGCCTTGTCTAACCTGAGCTTTTTAAAGATTGAAGACCCAAAGTTGGACTGAGGTACAACTTAGCTCAAAGTAGGCTATTTAACTTTAGATATTATATAGTTTGGTACTTCCATGATGTTTCCGACTTGACTGTGAAGCCTAAATGGTTCAAAAAATTAAACCACCACCATCGCTTGCAAGGAGGACGAGAGTCCCGGGCAATTAATTGAGGTTACCATTTAATACAAGATGATGATGTGGTAACCACGGTAACGGGCAAATATGACTCCACTATGCAAAGGGCCCTACAAATGGTGTCAGAACAAAGGATTGACTATCAATCCATCATAAACTGTCCTGATACTCGAGAAAGAAAAACTAAGAACTAAAACAGATCAAGCTGAATACCACAGTCATGGTATTACCAAAAGAGGTCAAATATTTAGGAATAACTCTTGATAAGGCACGCACCTGGAATCCTCATCTTGATCAAATCACTAGGAAAACGACTAGGGCAATGTACCTACACGTGCCAGCGCCTGTACGGTAAAACCTGGGGCATGGTGGCCAAAAACTCAACAAAGCTCGGCCCAAAACAAACTAAACAAGATATATAGCTTGGCATGCATTGGTATAATAGGGGCTTTGAAAATGTGCATAACAGCAGCCTTAGGAGCAATGCTTATCCTTTCGCCGCTACATATTTCCGTGAAGAAAGAAGCTAGTCTCAGTGCTCTCAGGCTCCCCAATATATCAAACCTCAAAATAGGCAAGTTCATAGGTCATCTCAAGATATTCGATATGTTCCAAGATGATCCTGTGATTAAAATATCAGACACTATGCTTAAAAAGTTCCGCTTCTCTAGAAAATTCAAGATTTGACCGGCAAACTCGAGTATAATGGGCCTAGGTTTTAAATAGCTGTAGCACTGGGAAAATCAACCAACATTTTTCAAGCGGAGGCGCACGCTATAGAGCTATGTGTTCGCGAAGACGCACTAATGGTGCCCGCATCTACATCCTTTGGGACAGTCAAGCAGCACTTAAAGCGCTGGATCGTACGCGATCGGTTCTAAACTAGTACTGGACTGATTCAATCTCCTCGAGGAACTGGTGAAAGACAATAAAGTTACCGTTGGCTGGATACCAGGTCATAAGGCTTATGAGGGTAACGAGCATGCGGACTGCCTGGCCAAAAGGGGCGCCTCTCGCCCACTCACCGATTCTGAACCCTTCTTCGGAGTATCCTTGAGTCACATACATTCAAATATAAGGAAATGGTAATCATGATGACAATCTGGCTGAATACTGGATCAAATCAAAAGGCTAGAGGCAGGCTAAGATTCTTCATAAGCCCAGCTCGCAGTAAAGCCAAGAGGCTACTTGAGCTCAACTACTACTTGAGGGGCACTGGCCACTAAGATACCATCTTTAAAAAATGGGACCCCGACTTTGTGGGGAGCATATACTCTGTGAATGTCCTGCTGTGGCAAGAAGCAAAGCGCTCCATATGCAAAGAGAGTTTTGGAGCTCTGAAGAAATATGGAATACTGAGCCCAGGAAGGTACTTAGGTTCATTAAGAGCCTCAGAACTTCCCTGTGTGAAGGAAATAAAGGCCAGCACAATAGACCTCTATTGCTCGCGGTGCACAGGAGGGCCTATTACATTACATTACATAATGTTACGCCGCTGCTGTGTGATCGAAAAATATGTAGTGCGTGAAAGTGCTGCGGGTTTAGGTATCGAAGAAGATCACATTGTACACAATCTCTTGCAATGCTATGAGAAAGCTGTCAGCCCAATGGAGGCCGCCAAAAGAATTGACTGCCGAACGGAATGGTCTTGAATGAAGAGTTGCAACCATCACCTACTATGAGCTGAGTCACACTTTTCTCACTTGTCAATAACAAAAATCAGTCGTCTTCGTGTGATTACGACAGCTTTATATGCACTTGGCGTTATCAAGGTCACGTCTGCACCCAAGCAGACACACTCCAGTCCATACCTCTAATACCATCGATTTTATAAATTCCCTCCGCATGTGTGAATGAATCATGGTCGATGGTCGCGGTCGTGTCTTCGACCAAAATCTACCGCCAAAGGTACACGTAAAACGAATTTCATTCAAATTAATCAAATTCTGTCGCGGACGCTATCAGCATCGTAGCAGAACCAAATCAAAGCGAATAAACTACCTACATATCTAATACAGAGACAGACTGTATACAGTCATGTGCATAAATTTGTTTTAAAAAAATATGAAATAGGGGGAACAAAAAAAAAACCTTTGCTTCGCAGCGCGGTGTTATGCGATTTTGAAGATATTTATGGCGAACTAATGTTTATATCAGGCCACTCGTACTCCTTCTGTTCTGGTCGGCGCGCGGTCCCATGCTGTTGTTTGCGTCCAAATTTCGCGCATAACCATCACAGGTAGACAACCCCTGCGAGGCCAAAGACCAAAAGCAAATCTCACATACGACCGTCCGTCCGTCCAGTCTGTCTGGGGCTGGCAAAAGAGACTCCCAAAAAAACAGGCACCAATTAAAAATGAAACAAACCCAATTCCATTCGAATAGGAAAATAAAAGAAATCATCGCAGCATTCGGGACAGGAAACACCAAAAACAAAAATAAGCACACTCAACCTTGAACGGGTCAATTATACAGTCTGGGCCAACACATTTTGGTGTCACTATGCTTAGCTAAAAGTCGGTTGGGTTTGTTGCTGTTTTTTTTTTGGTTCAGTTTGCGTGGTTTGTTTTTCCCACAGACCAAGACCACCACAGCGGTCCAGAAAGTGTCCACCCTTGCACCCGAGATGACGAACTATTATTAGCTCCACATGATTGGCAGCAAACTGGATTTGGTTGCGCTGGAGTTTGGTCCGCTAACGATGACAACATGCTTGGAGCTTGGAGGAGCCATTTGATTCTTGTTTGTCTTATGCAATCGGATATTAGTGTTAGCGGTCTGATGTTCTGATGTGCATCTAGAGAGCGGGTTCTTGAGATTGCACATGTGGGATGGCAGCTAATTTGAGCAACTTTGTAGATGAGCCCACTTTCTGAAATATTAGTCGATTCGAATAGCTGAACAGGAAGTAGGAAATGAAATGAGGAGATTGATTGCGGCCGGATGTGCGAAATGTTTGTTTACAGAAAAATGTGTTCCAGCTAACTGGATAATCTAACAAGGAGCCAACCTATAACGAGGTGATTAGAACAGGGATTTGAGTACTCATCATGGCCACTGGATTTATTGCATTTATGGTGGGAATGCCATTTACAGAGGAAGCGTGACGGGATACTGGTCAGGAGTCAGTAGAGTCACTGCGACTCAACACGTTAATGAGTTTTTAGCTGCACTTCTGAAGATGGAGACGTACAAAAGGCGATATGGGCCATATTTCGGTCCAAGTGCACCTCATCACATAATGATGTAATTGTATCCACTGACAGTTTTTTTTTTAAAAACTTTCTTCTTGAGAGGCTAATATTAATAGTACCCAAAAGGTTCATATTGCACCCTTAGCATAGCTTACAACCATTCCTATTATTTTGCTTATTTAAACTGCCCAATTAAGAAGCTTTTTAAGACTTACATATAACCCCTGGAAGTTTGTCAGTAATTCGCAGAATCAGGGGCCGTTGAAAAAGTCTTTAAGTGTTATTTGGACTTGTGCCTGAAGTTGAATCTTGTAAGAAGCTAGAACTAGTGCTAGGGTCCCACGGATCTACCCATTTATTTATTTATTCATCTTAAGAAAGACTACGAATTTTTTACTCAAGCTTCGTATCTGTCTATTTACATAGAGGCACTCGCAACAGCTAAATCTTTATCGATCAGAGTTTCGGTTTGAGCCCCAAAAACCCATATGCAAAAAGAGCATAAACAACTCTTTTTAACTCTCCTGTGAATAATGGAATAATTTATTAACATTATAAGTGATTCAAAAATATATTTCTCTGCTACTTATAAATACAGTGAAATCCAGTGGATTCCCTCGAGTCGACAGATCCCTCAATTATGATGTTTTCAACAGAACGAGAGAATCCGTCGCATACGGTGACAGCCTGTGTTATTAACACTCTCTCATTATTTTTCCCACGTACTCGTACGTACGTAATGAAAAAAATCTTAGATTTAAATGTAAAATTTGTTTTATAGGGAAAGAAAATCACATTAAAATTAACCTTAAGTAAATATTAAAATCGCAGTTTGGTAACATTAATTCGATTACTTTTTAATATTTGAAAAAAATTGTTAAAAGGCGACTACACGAGCTCTTTTTTATGGAAACTTTGTGTGTTAATAATCATGGTGAAATATAGATGTTTTGACCAAAAACTTTTCTATCAGATTCCTTAAATTCCCACAGGCTTCTCAGACATCGAAATTCCCACAAAAAGGAAGAAATCCTACGATCTATAACACCGACCGGATAGGACAGTTAGTCGATGGCAGTTTCTCTCATTCTCTCAATTATTGGCCGCTAGACATCTAACAAAAAGTATCCCAGTTGAAGTAATCCTAGCGCCAGCGGCAAATTTTGGAAATACTTGAACTATTTTGCTTTGACTGGTCGTTATATTTTCTCTCTCTCTCTCTCTCTCTCTCTCTTAATGCAGCGGGTAGTTTTGCCCTAGATTGAGAAATTTCCCTAAAATGGATATAAGATATTTTACAAAAAGTACTAGCACCGATGTTGAAATGTAATTTTTTTTATATAAAGTTTGACATGCCGCTAGTCATTGTTCATTGTGTAAAAAGTAAAATATGCGGTAGGGATGTTCCAAATGTTCCGAACTGAAAATTTGTCCCATAAAATGTGCCGCCTTTCAACTTGTCGCCCTATTATTAGATACTTCATTATTAAATGAAATAAATTTAAATTTATATAAGACACATAGAAATTATAGCGCCAACCCTCATTAGCTATAATCATAACTTGCAAAGTGTGAATTGCGCCTTAATCTGATGATGATAGTTCATGAGTCTCCGAACTCAAAAAGTTAACCGCAAGCCGCCTGTTTGACATTTCGCTTTGTTTTTGTAGATAAAAGGTCAATTTCCATTAAAAAATTTTAAAATAAGGCGATTTTATAGCGATTCTTCAAATTTTACCAATTTACTGAAATTTAAATTTCCTAGAACTGCATCTTTTTTTATATAAAACAAATCTTTGATGTGTATAAAATGACCCATAAATTGCAATTAAATCAAGGGCTGTTGATATAAATTAAAAGTTATATAATGTTAAATGAGATAGTTTCTCGTTAATTTTAACTGTTTTTTGAAGCGTTAGTTTCTAGTGATCCTTTGTAGAATTAATTGCTGTTTATATTTTTATATAAAAATGGCATAGTACAAAGAATGGTTAAATAATATCTTAAATATTAAATTATGTTCATTCTTGAATTTCTAATTTTATAACATACGTACCATATCGGGAAAATCCGAAAACTAAATACTTTGTAAGAATTTGCTTAAACAAAAGTTTCGTAAAATGTACAAATATGAATTAAAAAACTTTTACTTAAACCAAATATTGCCTATAACAACAAATAAAATGTAAAACAAAATAAAAAAAAGTTTTTTTTTTCACTTCAAATGCGAAAATGGAAATAAATTTCTAGTGTGCTTTAGTGCTTAATTCAAAATTTAAAGAAAATTACGCCCCACCCAATTTATCTAGCAGTTTAAATAAATTCACAGAATTTAAAATTTTTAAGGCGGGAGGGAGAGCGCAGACATAAAATATCTCTTCTATTTTATTCAATCAAAATAAAGAGCCATTTTTCGCTTGGTTTGCAGGATTTTGTAAAAATTCGTAGTACCTCGTAAAGCTTTGTAAAATTGATCGATGCAAACTAAGAATTCCATTTGATGGCGGAATATAAAACAAAAAATTCCCCTTTCGACTGTCACTCCAATTCATCTCAATTGCAAACGATCACACACTTGTCGCAGAATGCTGTTATGCCATGCTTATCCATATGAAAATCGACCTCCGCTTTCGGCCTGCCTCACACATACACATATATTTCTCTGCATAAATGAATTCGATTTTATATATACGTCTTTTTTTTGTGCAATTAAATTCTACACGAGTGATCTTGATTAATAACGATTGACTTATCTATTTGAAAAAGAGAGAGAGAGGGACACCGACAGTACGGTGTGCACGTTATGCAATTAGTGTTATTAATTCCGACACCTCCATCGACCATATCATTCTAGATTTTCTAAAAAGCATTAGCATAACTACTACATTCTAGTCGTGCGCACGTATACCTATATATATACAAAGCTAGCTGGCTTACAGTGTGACCTTGAAGCAATATTTCGTTCGATTATGTACGTTTGTACGTTCTGCTGATTTGATCTCTCTGAAATTGATGTTGGCGATTATGAAATGAAATTATAATTCTCTGATTGACAGAATTTTAATGAAAATTCGCCTCTTATGGGGAAATAATTGATTTTTTACTAAGTGTTGACTAAGAGCTTCGAATCGAGCTAATGGTCGTTGCGATTGTTCTGCGAAATCGCTCACAATGGTTATAGGGGGTTAATTGGTTTTTATACAGAACTTGGCGGATGGATATAGTGAGGTGAGAGATTGTGATGGAAATTGACATATCCGTCAATGGGGAGATTTGTAATCGTAATATGCAACTGTTTCTACGTTTTCCGCGATTGTGTCTGCGGCGGAAACTGAGGTCGCTTTATATTGACTGATTCATGGCGGGGTTACTTTAAAAATTGCATGATAGCGAGTTTTCCTTTCCTTGCAATTTCATTGTAATAAATCTGTGTCACTGTGGTGCTTAATTGTGCTGATTGCGTAGCGCTGACTCATCGAAAGAACGTATATCAAGAAAGCATACGCAACGCTCTGCGGTCCACATTGACTGGTGGAACATAAGTTTCGGACGAAATGCTATCGACAAGTTCAAAGGGCAGCCTAGGAGCTGATGATAAAATGTGATAAAAATGAACTGGTTTGTTTTTTAAGGGTTAGTGATCTGGACTAGCTTTAGGTGAATTCATAATAGGACCTAGGTCTTGGGGTTTCAGTGCAAGTATACCAAATTTTGTCGTCGATGTTCGAAAATTAAATTACGCTCATATTGAAAAGTATGCACTTGAAGGTTGAGGCTTATAAATTATGAAGCTTTAACTACCCGGACCAGCGGACAGTAGCTTTATACATCTTCAAGCGTTTCGTCGAAACACGCTGCGAAAGGCTATTTGGAAAATACCCATTTATGTTACGTATATCTCCCTGTTCTATCGTTATTTGAACAAACAGTGCTCAAATGATTTTGCCAGCTGTCTTCGTCCACCTTAGAGAGTATCAGTTCATTCTTGAGCACATTTTCGGTCGTTGGAACAACGAAATATCAAGACTCATTTAAAAGCCTTTCAAAACGAATGCGGAAAGTTTAACCAGGCTATCTCTTTCCTCCTTGTTACAATTTACAGAAAGAGACTTTTAAAACCGAGTGCATCGGTATCTCCTGTCTTGTCTGTCCCCATTGCCTTAGTGCCCGCCCTGTGTATTTCATACTCCATCTTCTCTTCTCTATATCTTCTCTATCTCTTCTCTATATCTTCTCTATCTCTTCTCTATCTCTTCTCTTCTCTTCTCTTCTCTACATATAATAAAACTGGTACAATAATTAATGCTGGACCACGCATCACGCTAAAACTACTATGCGGATTTCGATGAAACTTGACATAGTGATTGCTTTTGTTCTGGATCGGGACTTAGGATACTTTTTATCCCGGAATATAAAGTGGTTCTTATAAAATAGTTCAGTATTGGCTTTTCGGACTGAAAAATAAAAAATTAGGTGAATGTAGTAAATTTTCCCCTGAATTATTTAAGATATTAAACATCCTCCTGCGTTTGATTTTTTCTATGGAATCTTGTGTGTAATTGGCTTTCCGAAGAAAAATGTTTATAAATTAAAACGCGTAGCAAAGCTGGCGGGGTCAACTAGTTATTAATAAGAGTTGTCACAACCGCTTTAAAAAACATTTCCGTATATCAGCCTGCAGGTATGCAATTATTAGTGATAAAGTGGTACAAAATAGTTATCTCTGTATTGGAGTTTGGTTTGATTCAATATTCTTCTGGTACACGCTCGGTCGTTACTCGTACCGCTTTGTTAACCGCTTTCTGAGTCTTGTAAGTTTTACTGACTAAAGCGGCCAAATCGTAGAGTCTGTTGAGCCCTTTGCGGCAACGTTTTCGACTGACAGGTTGACACATGCATAAGCAGCGCACGTACCGGATGTGACGGATACCTAAATAAGATTGGGGACGTTCAAGTACCTACCTAGTTTTGTAAGTCTGACAGCTGGCTGATTTGTATATCAGTTTTGATTGGCCTGGATCGGTCACATGAACACCTTTTTCAGTTGACGTTTATGGAGGGATAGATGACGAATCTAGTACTTAGGAAAAGGGACGTTCCCGACCAATCTAGTTTTTGCGCTCAGGTTATATCTAAGTCCAGTTATCTAGTCGACTTAAGACAACTAAGTTTTTGAATTTGCCCATTTACTTTATACTTTTCTGTCAGTTTCACCCGTTGACATTGACAGTTGGCACTTTAATGGAAAAATTCAGAGACTGAAAAAAAATTTGTCATCGACTGTCTGTCAGGTCAGTGTTTTATAAGATTTAACTAAGGGCTGAATGTCTTCAGACCGTTTTTGATTAATTTAAGAGAAAACATTTGCCACGTTCGATATTATTCTGCAGCTTAGTTTCTGGAAAAAGCAGAAAATTGACTGATGGCTTAAAGTTTCTAGGCAAGCATTGGCTCCCTTGGGAACTCTTTATTTAAATACTGATTAAGAACTGTTTGAGTGATGGCGAGTTAGAAGCAGTTAAGTCAGGAAAAAAATGTAAGATACTCAAAAAGACGTCCTAGCAATAATTTTACAAAAATTTACATCTGTCCAGCAATTTTCACCTCAACCAAAAACACACATAAACCCCCCCGCAGTTTTTATTATTTATGCAAAAGTGTAGGTATCGACGTGTGGCATTTACGGGCAGTGACTCATCCTGCGACCGCATGCAAGCCGTCCTGAGTGCAATTTTCATTAGTCCTTCCATAGACTGAAAGATTATTGACAACCATAAAACCTAACAAACGACCTGCTGCAGGATCGCCAGTTGCCAGTTGCCACTCCACTCGGCCTCCAGAAGGGCCATCGCATTTGATGCGTAATGCCCAGTGAATATGCCTTGACCACGAGCAGGAACATCTACCTCAAGATTCCGCCATACAGACATCGCACACCACCCAGCCACCGTGTGATTGTCTATGATTCACCCGGACGGAATTCAAATTTACGATTCACGTTACGACGGACAGCCAACTTCAACGACTGCTCCAGCTTTAGAGCGTGAGAAAGCAAAACAAAATAAACAACTTCCATATTAGGAATGGCACGTGAAGGCCTCCGCGTAGAAAATAGCTGATAACAGCCCGCGATATGAGATTCTAATGACTTATGGCTGTGCCAGCTCATATTTAGAGCTGCACCAGCAGAGCACCACAGAGTGATGTCGACAAAGACTCGCCTGCGGACGAGCATATTAATCTTATTATGACAATCTAACTCCATTAATTAGCTGGCAGTCAGGAAACTCGTTCGGTTTCTCGATTCCCCGTATCTCTGGCTGTGGAATAAATTAATTTCGTCATCATTATCGGAATTGGCTCGGGGGGGTGGAGGGCTATCCTTCCGATCGCAACTGCTGCTGTCGATGCTGCTGCCCGCCACCCTGCTGTTCGATGATGAGCCTTCGCACCTAATTGAAATTGCTTGTTCCAGAGATTCGGGACCCGGAGGAGAGGATAAATCGCTGCATGAAAGCGATTTATTTTTAAATCGAATCTCACTCGTGAATTTGTTAATTTGCCAAATTTGGCGGAGAAACATTCTGCGGGGTCAATCACCTGAATGACGACCATCATTCCATGTAAAATGCTGTGACCTCCTTTTGCAGTGGATCGCGAGCGCATGGGTATAGGGGGAGGCACAAACAAGATGAATCGTCCTGGCCGCACGGAGGGGATTCTTTTTGAAGTGCATTTATGTACGTAACTCTGTTCGAACGAAATGATTAATTCGAAAATTTAGAGGGAGGTCAGGCAATCGAAAGAGTTACGAGTCAGAATTTAATTTACACGGTTACGTGATTGGATTACGAGAAGCCTTGTCGGAAATATATCTCTGCGATGGATTTAAGGATATGCTTATTTATGGATCAAAGGGGGCGGAATCGAAATTAAGTTCGTCGGACATGCATTGTAAAATTGGTTGTTTGTTGTAAAAGGAATCTGTGACAGTTGAACGTTGAACCTGCGGTATTTTTACTCAGCGCGAGGAACAAACAAAATATGTTCTTTGTTTAACTAGGAACTGGGAATGGTTCAGATAGTAAATTGCCTTGAGAATAGGATACATCCAATATGAAAATATCGATCTTGTTCATGTATTGCTGCGATAAAAGCAAGGGCCTAACTCCCGGGCTCCTCAAAGGTTACAATTTTGTTTGCTGATTTGTTACATTTAATATTGGTTTGAGTATGTACGTGAGTTGTGTCCTTGACGGCTCTTTTACATGAGGAAATTGGATATTAAAGAGAGTAACGATCAAGTTCGCAATCAGATTTTTTTTCAATTGGCAACACTTTTTCAAGTGACAGTTAATTTGACAGCTGACAGATACTTTGTGCTCACTGGGTTTTGCCTTTCTCTCATAATTAAACTTATGCTAAGAGCGCTGGCTTTGGTTCTTTTATAGGTTTTTTATTTAAATTGGCAGCACTGTTTGTAGTGGCACTTGCAGTACAATAATTGACAGCCGATACAGGATTTGTCCTCAGTACGCTTTGCAGACCATCGCCGCAGTATTGCCGATGGACGGCTTCAGCTGATTGATAAATTGTTCGAAAATTGGACTTCCATATTGCCTTCCATGGGGGATAACGGTGGCGCCAGTGTGGCCAAGTCATACAATTTAAACAGTATAATGACACAAAATTGGGTGTTAAGTTAACGTCACATGTTGTATAATGTTACACAAACTGAGATTGTTTTTTTACAGTGTGATGAGGATCGGTTTAGACTTCAATTTAAGAAGCTCACAGCACTTTCTTAAAATACTTGCATACCTGAGGGCTGATTTGAAGCAAGTCGCTCTGAGCAATTAAATGACGCAGTCTTACGGCCGAAATGGAATTCTTGACTGACGACGAAAATGACAGTTGGCTGTTGAGAAATCAATAGATTCGGGAATCAGCCGAAGATTTAGAAGTTGCCTCTTTGACGTTGGACATTGGACAATGAAGAGAGGAGGCGACATCGGGATGGCGTGAGATCGCCACCTTTTGGTAGCCACCTTTGGTTCGATCTAATTCTATACTGCTTCAGTTCAATGACTCCGTGAAATTGAAATAATAAAAGGTCGAGAGCTATACAAGAAGGTCTTTAAGAGTTCCAGCACTTGCAGTCTATTTTTCCTGCAGGAACTTCAAAAATTCCATTAAAATCGCCAATTTATATAGTGCATCTCTGTCATGTGGGGTGCTTCCTTGCTCTGTCCATCCACAATGAAAAGACTTTAATTGATTTAATCCTCCACTCAAGGCCATCTTCAGGTAAAGGGTTGTAACGATCCACGCCCTCCCGTTATTGAACCCACTTAAAACCCAGCCAATCACTAATCTCTGCACCAAATTCCCACGTGCCTATAAATGCGAGAACAATATCAAAATGAAAAAAGCTCATCATTGTTTAGACTGCGCTCCAAATTCCTGTGTGTCGTATGTCATCGCACCCTAATTAGCCCCGTTTTACGCGGCGCTCATTTGCATAAGCCCATCCACACAGTTTTTACAGCTTCTCGCAACTAAAAGTCGCCCGACTGTCTGACTCACCTGCAAGGTATTCTCCGCACACGTTCCTCACATTTACACACATCCCCTAATTGATGCTTCTATTCGTTTTTGTACTCTATATGCCATGCCCCATGCGTCATGTGTGTGTAGGCGGTAGTTTTATGCGAGCATACCGTACTATATCTCGCGTCATCTGTCGACCGTCCACATTTACAAATTTGTTTAACAGTCTTCCGTAAATCATCCGTGTGATTAGCGTTACGGAGAGTGAGAGCGTTTTAGATTTTTAGCCGCTTATCAGGTGCTAAAAGTGAGGCAATTAGCCCAGGCCCGGCGCATTACCTATCCACTGTGGAATGCCTGGAATGTGCAATTAGCAGGATTAGTGCTCTATACACAGATAGATGATGATAAAGGCTTATGATGCTAGTCCGCGTGAGTGGTTTTTGTGCTTCCACCGAAACATGATTCATGCGGTATAATTTTGTGGTGCGATTGACTTATATGCAACTGGCCCGCGCGTCGTAATGTGAATTTATCATTTGGCATCGGCATCCCTTTGGGCGAAAAAGGAACACTGCGCCAGCAGCCGACAATTGCTTAAATAACCGACACACCATACCTGATGCCTGCCGCTGTCGCCTGCTAGCAGCGGCTGGCGTTGTAGGCTTCCATTTCAAGGCGGCATTAATCAGTAACCTAATTGTTTGACTGGTGGGCATTATTAATTGCCCACAAGTTGGTTACAAGTTGCTGGCGGCCACCTGGTTAAAAAGTTCCGCTTATATGTTGTACACAAGTTTATGCGACAAATGGTGACATGTAGCGATATTTTTGGCCGTTTTTTTGTTTGTTCGATTTGCTTTTCTTTCCAATATTGTTAAGCAACTGGTCAAAGGCGCTGCAATGGAGCTATTGTTCCGTAAAAGGATACAGCTTCGGTGCGTTTTTGTTTGAATTTCCTGTGAGTTATTTTCGGGGGAGAGAAAAGCGTCGTTTCGTTTATAACTCGAGTCGTGGGTGGTTACCAAATGTTTGTCTGCAAATGGAAATTGTTTTTTAACAATTATAGGCGTTTTCTACTTATTAGGGTAGAGACACTTTTTGACCATATTGACAGCGTACTGTGAATACTTGCATGGTAGTGTACACGGGCATGTCGGAAGTGTGTTGATAAGGAAGTAAGTGTTGGCAGTGTGGTTCTGGTTATTGTTCAATAAACTTTGACAAATCATATAAATAAAATTGGTATAGTTTTGTTCGACTAAGATTGAATTTGACTTTAAAATGAAAAAGTCTTAGAAACTTCTGAATACCTATATGCTTTCTCACAGGCCTATAGAGGATACCTAGGCCTAAAATCTCCACTTCGTTTCACCTCTATATATCAATAAATTCCGGAAAAAATTAAACAAGAGTAATTTAATTTTTCGTTTCGTTTATTTTCGGTTTTTCCCTTGGTTGCAACGGTTTGCGTTTGAAAATACTGGGAGCATTTAAAAATAGTAAATACCAGCTTAAAGAGGACATCTGCAGGTACAACATATGACATCCATTAACTCGATATCTTAAAAGGTTTTTAAATAAATAGGCAAAATTTAAAATATTTCTAAGATTTTCACATGGCTGAGTGGACATGCACTTAATTCTCAAATCAAACACGACAAAGCAAAGGTAACCCCAAATGTCGGGAGTTGTTTGTATCTCTTTTTTTATTCCCTGCCTGAGTAGGTACTGTCTTCTGTGTTTGACACCTCTTTGTTCAACTCGCTTGGTCATGCGCAATCACAGTACAGTACAGTGGGTGCAGTGCAGGTATGTTATGTGAGGTTTGTGGGCCGCTTCATACACTTTTACAACGCTTTGTCCTGCTATCTTGCCAAATTTATATTTCATTTCATTTTATGCCATAAAACGCGTTTTAAATTTCGATGGTGTGTGGGGCCTTGGGGGGCGTAGGATTAATTGAAGGATGACAGTCAGATTTGACTATTGAAATGCAATTGTTGTAAGTTTTTAGCGAGCGAACAATCTTAAAGGCTTGCTAGAAATTCCTAGAAAAAAAACATAGATATCAATTTTAAGAAGGGACTTGCATTATTTTAAATTATGTTTAGTCGTTGAGCTAAATTTTCGTTTTTATCATGAAAAAATCAAGATATGGAAATATTTAGTGAAGTTAAGTGAAATCAATCGTCGTCAAGTCGGCGCAGTGGCTTAGTGGTAGTGTGTTGGGCTATTGGTTCAAATCCCGAGAGGGCCAAATTACATCTTAAGGTTTTTTTCTACTGCGCCACCTCTCGCGAACGTCTGACAAACACCCGAGAGTAAAACTGTCAATTAGCCGTTTGGAATCGGCGTAAAATTGTAGATCCCTTCCATTCGTCCCTAAAATTGAAAACCCACACAAAACGAATGGTTGCGAGAAGCTAGGCCTTGGGTCCACAGACCTATCGCGCCAAAATATTTTTATTTTTTTTATTTTTAAGTGAAATCAATCAATTTGGACTTTAAAGTGGCCAGCGTTTGGCGTTTGAACACCGTTTTTAAATTGTCAGCGTTAATTTTGACCTCTTGGGCACCAAAACTATAATTTTTTTTATAACAGCTCGAAATTTGACAAAAAAAATAAAAGTAAAAAAACAACAACAAGAAAAGTAAAATAAAAATAAATAAAATAATAAAATATATATAAAATGTAAAAAATAAAAATAAATAAATAATAAAAATAAAAAAAGAAGTTAATTTGGCTGCATTCATAGAAAAAGAAAAAAAAGGCGGTGTGCAGCGGCAGCATTAAAAAAACACTAAAATATTTTTTCTAAGCACTCAAAAAGCGCCCAAGCCCTAAATCTACTTTTTCGGGACTAAATTGAGCACTATTTATATTTTTAGTGCCACCTCGTACTTCGAAGCAATTTTTTTTTATTATTTTTTAATTATTTATAAACATTTGTCAACCTGACAAATTTTATTCAGGACTGCAATTTAAGTCACACCCATTTATTCGTAATATCAATCCACAGAGGCAAAAAAAAATGATATTCCCCGGGCACCGGACAGGACTATATATTCGACGTTTCCAAAACAAACCATACTGAGACCACCAAATGTAAATTTTCTTGCCGCTGGCACCATTAAAAATTCCCACCATTTTAATTTTCAATCGGTCCTATGTCAATAAAAATCCGTGTGCTAAAAATCGAAAAAAAAAGAATGCTGGCAATCATGGCGGAATGTGATAGAGTTCGGCAATACTTTAAATTAGATTAAATTAAGTTTTTTATTAATAAAACAAATAGGGTAATAAGTATACATCACTTTTCCATATCGATTGTATATTTTTCTTAAACAACTGTTAGAAGTTGGCTCAATATGCTATTTTTTATTTTTTAATTTTCATAAGCATTCAAAATAAATGTACACTTATTCCCAAACGAAATTCCTGTCCACATGAGTTACGAATGATTTCAAACTCATAAAGTTCTATGAACGCTTTACCCCCAACCCGCAGTGAAGTAGCAACAATTAGGTGCGAGTCTATTAATGCGTGACATCTGTCAATATGAATTTCTTTGTCACAAAAGCAGCGCGCCCAAGTGTTGCAACTGCGTAAAAATTTAGCTAACTGAAGTTGGATGTCTCAGTATGATTTGTCTAAGCCCTATACCTACATCATTACAACTGGCCCTTATACCTAGTTAATTTATCCCACAATTCTAGCTGTCAGTGGATTGAATGAATAAATTGGATTTCTTATTAGGTACCTACCTCGCATGTCATTCCAATTGACCACCAGAAACTCCCCCAGTTCCGTCTATTTGCATTCGCATCAATCCCACCCCCTTGAAATTTATGTCCAACTGCTTCATAATTTTCCGGAAAATAAAGGGAAACCACACTGGGAATCAAGAGTGCCCGCTGCATTTCGCGTATTAACGAGTATCGTTTGCCGTACCTGCGGCAGCTCGCACCCATGTCATCATAACCTAAAACCGCTGCTAAAACAGTTCGCGGGCGGTAGGAGGAATATTATAACTTCCGTTTGTTGAGCGTGCGCACATGCGCGCACACACATTCAATGTTTACAAAATAAAAACGTCCGAATTGTCATTTTTAATTATTATATCCAACAAGGCGCGTCCGAGCGTTCGCACAGAGCCCGCACCATCGGGACGTGACACACAAAAAATGGGAGCACTGACCAAAATGCAAACAATCAGCCACACATACCTATACATATGTTGCGTAGGTCCCGTCCGCAGTCCGCACGATCATTGTGGTCCTCGTCGTCGCAGGATTACATAGGATTCAGTTGGCTGACTGACTGACCGGGTCGGCCAGACTGTAAATATTTATAAGCCCTTCGAGTTGACAGGTTCCGCACACACACACACACACACACACCAAGTCCAACGGTTGGGGTGTTAAATTACTCTGCTGCGTTAAGAGCTGGAATTAGGCTCCGATATCTGGCGAAACTTGGCTAAAGGCAAAGGCAAAGGCACAGCGCACAGGTAACAGGATGTGGCAAGAGTGCAACAAGAGGATGACTAAGAGATTCGTTTCATCATAATTTGTTGCTAAAATGCTCTGTCAAGTAGATGGTAGGTACCTACCATCGGTGGCCCAGCAGAACAGAGTGGATCGTGTATGGCTATATGGAGTCATGAATCCGAGTCGGAGTCGGAGCACTGTGCGGCTGTTGCTGCGGATTCGTCGAAGCTGTCAGAATAAATTAAAATCTGTTGTGTGTGGTGTATTTAAGGCTCCTTTTACAGTTAACTGGACGAAGAGGCAGTGTTTGTGTTTTACTGTCTCCGTTTTCGTATGGCATTCTCAGAAGACGGCCGGCGCACCGCATATAGAGGTAAAGGAGGAAAGGACAAATCAGTCATTCACCCCAGCCAGCCCCAGCACTTTAGGCCTGGGAATGGATACTCACGATTTGTGCGCAGATGCGGAATGGTTCTGGCTAACATGGCAGATAATTGGGGGAAATGGTTGAACGATTTTCTAGTTCACTTGCGGAACTAGTTCAGTTTTGGTCGATCGGGGTCCGGCATCGTAGGTTTGCCCGGCATGTCAATAAAGGCGGCTCACCATTGCCCGAAGGGTAAAATGCATCTTCCATTATTGGCGCACGAACGGCTATATGAAGACATGAACTCGCCGCTGACCGTGAGGTAGGCGCATTGATCATCGTGCGAATGGGAAGATAGGACGCGCCATTATTGGAATGATACTTATACGTGTAAGTGATGTGGTCTGGTCTGGGAGAAAGGTGGCGGTCTGAATAAATGAATGCATGGTTTGGGCCTTGCAGGAGGAGGAGATACCTACCGATTTGATGAATGGGGGAGATTTGTAATTTATTGCAGCAATTAGTGTTTCCTATTCAAACGATGGACTGAAAGTTGGATTGAGGAGGAATTGGCTTGGTATACCGTGGTAATCAATATCTAAACTAAATCACTTGAAGGAAGCCGAAGTGGTTGTTGAAAGTATCCAAAAGGTACTTCAATAATGGAACAGTTTAAGTATAAACGGGTGCCCTCTTGACTCTTTGAACAGTGAGTATCAGTGCGAGATAAGGTTTTTCGAAATGAAATTTTTCCGTTTTCGGGACGGAACCATGTGTAGTCTTCTGCTCGGTTAAGTTCAGTTGTAATTATAAGTCCTTTGGCACACCACTAACCAACTATCCCTGCCTAAGTATTCCATTTGCTTCGAATAATAGACACACGGTATATAAATAAGCTGGGTGGCATGCGCAACACGCGATTAGGTTGTGTCTTGTATGTCATATAGAAACAGCCGCCATTTTTCCAATTCCGACACACCCAACGACCAAGCACGTAACTACAGCAAATACCTACACCAATAAATGTTAAAAGCCAGCGGTGACTGGTGATAGAAGTCGCACTCGCTTGACGGGTGAAAGTGGCGTCTGACAACTTATGGCAAGTTGAAAAGGTACCAATCCAGTCTAACGAACGTTCTTCTCCTAATGCTGGGAATCTAAGCAAACAATTTTCGGGGAACGTAGTATTTACATCAGGATAAGTGTCGCGCAAGCTTACCGATATTCAAAACTGCAGGGTTGATGATACCAAAAGCCATCCCGCCTTAGACAGTATACTGCTTTGATAGGTGAACCCACAGCAGGCCGAGTGGTACTACTCGTGGAAGCTTTGGAGTTTGATCTTTGATGCAGTTTATAGTCGCATAAGCTAGAAAAGGTCCTCGTTATTTAGTAGCCGTATACAGATCCAAAAGACCTTTTTTGGTGATAGACCCCATTTGTTTCCAAAAGCACCCACATTTACTTTCCACATCAACTAAGCAAAATCAATTCAAGCCAGCCACCTTTATATACTTTAAGTCATTATTATTTAAAATTTACAATGAGCTTCGATATTATTCACAAAATGAGAAAACAAGAAGTAAAAGAAAATGGAATAACTGGAAAAAAGCGCTTTATTTGTTTACATAACCAAGTGGGTGTTGAGCAAAGAGGTGTCAAACACAGTGCTCAAAAAAATCAACTATCAAGTTAGAGATTTAATAACCCGACTCGCTTTGTCGTGACGATGGCAACGATGAACGAAAATGGATACACAAAAAACAATTTTCTTCGATGGCTTACGTGTGTGTACCATTTTGTCAATATTGAATTCATTTAGTAGGGTTTCATCTTTCATGTATCTAGGTACATATTAAGTTTTGAGAAAATAGTGTTAACTGGTGGAAATTTAAAAAGGGAAGTCGGTAGGAATCGGGTTATATAACCGCCACGCCACTGGTACCTAACATTCAAACCGTTGCGTCCGTAGAAATGACCCGACATAAAGTATGCCATCTGAGGTCATAGTTATAAGTATTGTTGGAATAAACCTCTGATCCAAATTTTGTGTTTCATTGGGTAGATGAGAGAAAAGGAGAAGAAAAGGAAAAGAGATATATCGACACTAGAAACCTCGTCGAATTTGTACTCTTTGCCTTCTCAGCACTCAACCTAACAAATTTGCAACGAAGTCGACGTCATTGCAACTGACTTCATTCAGTAAGGCCTTTGATAAGATATCACATCAAATAATCCTATTCAAAATGTCTGCCTTTGGCTTTATATCTACGTTGATGAAATGGACATGTTCCTACCTCGAAAACTGATTTTATGGAAAACTTCTTAGGTCCGTACTTTCGTCGTCTTTCTAAGCAACATCTGGAGTCCCACAAGGTAGTCATTTAGGTTCCCTTCTCTTCATCATAACGTTAAATGATCTCGAGAAGGTCATTAAACACTCGCCTCTCACTCTCTCTCTCTCTTTCTCTCTGCGCAGATGATACTAAATTCCTCAAAATCAACTCTTCACCCCAAGACTTCTGTTTTAACAATACCTTTACCGTTTTTCGACCTGGTGCCTCAAAAATTGCTTACAGCTCAACATCACCAAATGCCAGTAAATTATACCCTATCACGCAAGCTCAACAAGTTGCCGCGCCCACCTAACCTTCTCCACGGTCAACCATTGTCTCTCGTTCAATGCCTCGCGACCTTCGCACATTGTAGGTACGACAGGGAGCTACAACACTTCTTCTATTGTTTAAGTGCTAGTTTTAAGGCTGTTTATGTATTAGTTTTTAGTGTTTCAGTTTAAAGTTGTTACTTAAAGCCTAGTTGTTAGTTTAAGCCTGTATTAAGCCAAATACGTGGTGGTATTGCCCCACCAAAAATACAGATATCTAGAGCATCCAGATAATCTTAGTCTCTTCTGTCAGTCCTTACCTTCCGTTGCTCGCTGTTGAGTTCGCATTCTCCAAGGCTCTTCAAAGCCGAAACTGACGAAAGCACATTGAATTTAAAAAGAGTCTCCTAAGTATTTTCCGACACGGCCTTCAAACTTAATAGCCCCTTTTTAGGCTACTACAAAGCTGCAATTGACAAGTGCAGCCCTTCATTTGATTAAATGGATTTAAATGTGTTAGCCGGCGACCACTCGTTTATGAGTAATCTCCAAAGCCATCTCATTGACGATTAAATCACCTACTAAGGCGGGGAAACCCCACCCCCCAACCATTTCCATTGTTAGCCATCATAAAGATATCACCTCATAATTCCAAACCAAACATCTTAACGGTAACTCATCCCAAAATTCAGACTAAATACGCCAAATACAACCACTTCCCTGAACAACTGTGAGTGTGGGTGCTCAAGTACCTACTCACGCTGAATTTCCCACAATCATTAAGATAACGCAAAAAAAAAGAAGAGAAAACATCTCCAAGCAGATGCAGAAAGCAGCCAAAAAAAACCGTATTATCATCGAGGCGATATATCTGTTCAACTTCCGCCACATCATACATCTGTAAGTCGAAAAAGAAATGGCACTGGGCCAACAAAAAAAAAAATATTCTCACAAATTGTGTGATTTTTGTATCTTCTGCGAAATTCACCTGTTTTTGAGTTTTTTTCTTCTTCTTTTTTTTTGCATTTTGGGAAGCACTACTAAACCAACTTTGACCACAATTGGGGGAATCAGTTGCGGGACTTGTATCCGAAGGTTAGCACATACTGCTCAGCTCATATATGAAAGCTGTCACTATAAGGCATTCACCTGCAATCGCTGCCCGCTAATTGATTAAACAAAATTCACAAACAAATATCTGGTATGATCTAGGTAAACAATAACAAAATTCGCACCACATATTCATGCCGGCGAAAGGGGAAGGCAAGGGGGATGGCCTTTTTAGACAGACCTGCCTACGTACATTCCGTTAAAATCGCTTTTCTGTTTACCGCAACACACGTCAAGAGAAGTTCTTAATGACATTGACATTGGGCGAAGTTTTTGCACCGCCTCTCTGTATCTAGATATATGGTGATCGGTGAAATTCAGCATATATACATGCAACCGGTAATGGTATGCACTAGGTATCGATCGTCGTATCGATCGATGACTGTTGTGGCCTATAGCCATGAAAAGGGCATTGATCCCGGTGATCATCAGCGCAACAGCGAGTAGACAGAACGGATTCGATCGAGTGTTTTAGTTATGCTCTTATTCGGGTTTAAGCAATTTAATTTTTTCTTAGACAAGATTGTTTTATTTATAAAATTTGGTTTATTTTAAGCAAGTACCTACGTTTATCGGTTCTTTTTTAAATTTATTTTTCCGTCATTGTGAAGACCATTTTGGAAGCAAACAAAATTTTTCAAGTTAAATCAAGAAGTGATAACTTGGTGGTGAGTAAGTAAATACTTAAACCATGGAGTAAAACTTTTGTTATCGAAGTTTCGAGATGATTAAAATCGGAGGCGTCTCCTTAAATATCTACAGAGGTGGCTCTTCAAATAGTTCATACAAAAATTGCCCTGTAATGAGAATATTGTGTAAAGAGCAATTGCTTTTACTCAAAAGAATTGTCAAAATCGAAGCATTTGCTACACTTCGTGTGAATACAAACTGATTTGAGTACCTTCAAACTTTTAACATGTTCGAAAAGTTGTACGTTTTACTCAGATCGGTATAAATAAAACGTAGCAATTGCTACGCGAAAATACAAGTCTGCTATTTTGCTGGTTCAGTCCTTTTAATATTTTATACGCCAATTTTTTTACATAAGAAATCTAAACTTTGTTTAATTTTCGATGTTTTGCTTATAAGAGTTCAGTTAAATTTTTTTGTGCACGAGAACCAACAAAATGCAATTGTTTCTCGCGGATGTGGGCTCACTGGCTAATATTTATTTAGATGAAAATGTTTAGACACATATTCCTAAGGTACATAGGAGACCAGGGATTTTAGGACATTCTAAAAACTTCTCGGCAGTTCATAGTTCATTTTGTCCAAAATATTTCTCACAAACCGAAGATCGGATGCAGTTCCGAATCTATTTCCAATCAAAAATCTTGTTTCTTGTTTCTTGTTTGAATAAAGTCTAGTGAGCAAACCCATTCTCTGGAGATTGAAAATAATAATTCTACGGACCACAAGTATTTGAGCCTGCAAAATAAAAATAAAAAAAGACACCTTCAAAAGGTTGGACCTTGGCGATATAGCTCCAATCGAAGTCATAACTTTTTGTGATTGTTAACATTTTTTTTTTGTTTAACTTCACGATTTATATCAAACCTTTGTTCATTTTAATCGCCCAAAGTCGTACTATATATCTAAGCTTAGAGCTTGAAGCTTCTCGCATATGTACTCTTAGATCTCCACTTCTGGACAGTGGATAACCTTAGCCCATAGGTCACTTATGGACTTATGTTCCTGCATTGAGAACCTTATTTCAGGGCTTTTGGCGATCGTTTTTTTAAGAGTTCTAACAAAAGCGAGTTTTAGAAAGAGCTCTTGGACATTTGCATTAATTTGAAGCTGATTACTAATTTGTATCAACATTATTCAAAGCTGCTCTGAAGGCAATGAAAAAAGGTTGTACTCAGAGTTGTACTTAGTGATAGACAGCCCTGCGCCAACGACTTCGACTTACATTTGCAAAGGGATCATAATGTTCCGGGAAAATGTTATATATCATATTTAAGACCCTTTCCGTAATGATTGTAGTTTGTAGCGTCGGGTTCTAATTTAATGAGTCGGGGTAGACGTTCTCTTTCTTTTCACGTAAAGCTTCACATCAACTTCCTCCCACCTTAATAAAGGTTATTTTTCAAAGCCAATCTCTTTTAGAGATAGCCTATCTCCTCTGCCCCTCATTTGACGTTCTGACGTTGAGAATGTAGGCAACTAACTACTCTATTCGACATTTTTAATAAAGGGAAGATACATTTGTTAAGCTTCGGTCTTATGAGTGAGCCGGGGAGAACACATACAGACAGCTGATGCATGCTGTCTTGAAAGGAAGCAATTTTTCAATTCTTCGACAAATTTAATTAGTCCAAGAATCGCTCTAGATATAGATACCTACCTACCTTACCTCAATCATAAACTGCCCGATTAACCAAAACAAACCGCACCATTTCAATGGCAAAACATACTCGTATGTAGGTATACCTACATCTATGTTGGTAACTACATCTACAGAGACAGTTTGTTTTGATTTTATTCAACTCCTTTCGCAGCAAGAGGAGGAAGGAAACCAGATCTGCTTGTCAAATTCAAGTGGAACCAGTTTTTGTTTAACTTTTCCTTATCCGATGCAAGACTTGCGATTAACCTATCTGCTGGTGTTGTCTCCATGGGTTGAGAGATGGTCGGTCGCTCCCCAGTACATAATACATATACCTATCCATGTGCTGTGTGCTCTTGTGCAGATTGTGTGCACAGAAAACGTCGAAACTGTGCTCGCCGCAGATGCTGCACTCAACAGTCTCAGCATCAGGCATCAGCACACAATATGACGAGAAACCGGATTGACCAGATATTGAAATCAGTCTGAGCCATGAGGGGTGGCTGTGCTAAGCACTCTCCAGAGATGGAGCGACTAGAATCACCCAAACAGTGTTCCATGCCATCCGCGTTCATGATTCTCCCACACCACTGAAGCTGGCTTTGCAACTTTTCATTATTACCCGGGCCCGGTAGGCTGCTTCCAGTCAGCTGTTTTGCCGATACCACCAGATGGAGCTGCATTTTCATTTTTCATTGCAGCACTTCCAGTTTATTTTTCCACAAAAACCCACACCAGCAAGAATGGGAAAACCAGAAACACTGCGACTGCGACACCATGGAGATGGAGAGTTCAACTACTTTGTGAAAACCTGATGTGTATGTAGGCCAGGGGCCTCCTTACCAGACCAATGTAAGAAAACAAGAAGGAAAAGGCGCAAGGAGTGTCTATACATCGATATACGGTATCGTATACCTATTCCAGCAGCATAACTTATGTTTTGGTTTGGTTCGCGTATCGCGTTTGTTATGATTCACTCTCGGCTCGCACGATGCTGACGCACAATTTTCATATGTTTATGTTTACAACACCGATCGGTCGTCGGTGGTGGAATACACGTTTCTCCTCTCGTCCTTCTTCATCACTTTTGAGACGGTCACAGATTATGTGCGAGATGGCTACGCGTTTCGGACTGGTTAGTGGTTATGTGTGAATGTGATGTGCTAATGTTTACTTTTATGTTGGAGTAGCGATGCCTCGAGTGGTTGGCTTGAACTTGAATGTAGCTGGAGGAAAAGTGAGATAACAGCTGTGGAGGGGCATACTTTTTCCCGATTTTAACCCGGTTATCATGTATGTTAGGCTTGAATGGGAGATAAAGGAGAAGGTGGTCCATTTGCTATCAAGTTCTGACTATTGACGGTCCTCAGGATAGAGCTATTTGAGAAGTTGTTTCCATTTGGCATTTTTTCAGAAGCCAGTGGAGTAATGGGGAAGCTTCGGTTTTTTCTACATGTGACTTCAGTTGGTAGATTGCTTTATGAGCCAGGACAGTGATTCTTTTCGAGCTGCATTACCGAGCCCTAAGTTCGATTGAGATGAATGTTGTTCTCAGTTAACTCTTTTAAATCTGTGAATTTGGAAGATAATTTCGCAGCTGTGAGTGCCTTTTGTCGAATTTTTAATATCATCTTATCTGTCACTAGTAAAATATTATATCTGCATAATCCTCAAGAGTTGATCCACAGGAAAGTGGATCTAAATCTGAACAAGGCTATTAAGTGATAGGTAGGTTTTCAGCTCTGATACCTGTAAAGGGGACGTTGACATTGCTAGTGACGGAGGAAGAGTACTACTTTTCATTTCTTGAACGACAAATTTTTGTTTCAATAAGTCCAAGGAATTGAGGTTCTCAGCACGAACGTGGTAGTTCGTCAGTCACCTGTAGTCGCAAAGGTGTTACAGTCCATTTCAGATTAATGCGCAGTCTAAAAGCTTTGACGAAAAATGTGACACTCTTATTCCGCACCCTCGCGTATTGTTAAAAGCGCCTTACGACAAGATGTCTGGTGTAGTATGAAGGAGCTTATATGATGATTATGATTTTTTTCTGGCTCTAAAAACAGTTAAATAGAAGAAAATTCGAGCGATCTTTTCGCTCTCCAATCTACTCAGTTTTTAACTTTCTCCTGTACCTACGTAGTAAGAGAAATGTATTTTATATTCATACAAAATTTCGAACTCGAGATTTCAATCAATTTTGATAATACGATAATATCTAGAGGAACTCAAAAAAGTGGATCTTGCAACTCTGTCCGTCTATCTGTCTCTTCGTCTGTTCATATGCTACTGAGGCCTACAGACTAAGCGAAACGTATTTGGTTCAAACTTGGGAATTGGAGTTTGTGGGCCAACATACTGAGCTATCAAACTTTTGATGAACGAAAATGTTTCGTGCGACGCAGTCGTGCACTTTAGTGGCTTTGTAAATTTAGGTATATTCGGCACTAGCGAGCTATCCGTCGGAACGGAAAGTTCTCTGCAACGCATATTCCGTCGGAGGTTCAACTTAAATTCAAAGTATCCGCTTTCGAAAAAGATAACGTTTCACTACAAATCATAAATAAATTCCGCAACCAATTTCTGTCGGAGGATATCGAAACCTAGATGTCAAAAATTTAAGAAAAAAATGCTATTCATCGCACTTCAACGCAGTTCGCCGATATGCTTTACAAAATGTCGGATAAATATTCCGAATATGTATAGCTATTCAAAAGAATACCTAAGAGTTTTGCGAACTGTGACTGCAAAATTTTTACCATTTTATAATTTTAATGCGTTGTTGAAGCGTGTATCGTTCCATTTTCAGTAATGGCGTAGTTTCTACTTGTCAAAAGTAAAAAAATAACAGCTTCAAAAGTGACAGCTACCGAAATAGCGGGCTATTCAATACAACACCTCTTATTCGAAAACCCTTTACATAGACTGCGTATACGTAGGTAGGTAGTCACTCAAGAAATAATTCGATCGATCAATAAACCAAAAAAATATACCTACCGAGTTCACTGATTACCAATAAATGTGTCTCTGCCTACCTACTCCTAAATCCCTGATTTCTCATGATCCTGTTTCACACATTTTATTACGCAACTGTAATTAGAAACCGTCTGCCTGTAACCATTCCATTTCAAAGAATTTCCCTTCCAAGCATCTCGGTTTTAACCACTACCAGGAATTAAGTCCTCCTCAGCTTCTTTCAGTTGTTGGTAAGTGTGTGTGTAAGTCGTCCATCATGTCCACGGTGCAGCGTGCACCGATAAAACTGAACGAACGCAAAAACGCCTTCGCCTGCAGAATTTCAAAATATTCACCAACCTGGGAGAAGCGAACACACGTTCGCATTTTTTTTTGGCAATGAAAACGACGACGCAATTCCCATTTCTACACAGATGCAAGAGTTGAACGAAACTTATTTTTCTTGAACACCAGATAGACTCTCGCTATACACACTCGTACATAGGCCAATGTGCGCGTCTAACGACCTTTTCTTCCTTTGCCCCATGGCTGGGATGGGTCGGGTATCCCAAAACATCATAATCATTTATCCCAGTCACTATCAGTGTGGAACCCTTCTCAAACGCACACCCCATCCCCTTTCGATCAGGACCAAAGCAAGCATGGTCGCCTCTCTTATCCCATCCCCATGTCGTTGTCGTTACGGTATTGGGCTTTTGCCGTCTGTGCGCCCAAAATCAAATCGTTCGTCCTTCTGCGGCATCGTCTCCGTCGTCGTCGGAATTGTTTGTTGGGCCGGGGTGTAATAGGAACCACCCTGTTGCTCTGGGTTTGATGGCTGGTAAGTCTTTTTGTTTTCTTCTATGTTTTTTGGGGTGAACCACCTTGGCTCTCGCAGCTAGCACCTTTAAATGATTTCATTCCATGTTGTTTTTTTCTGTCGGTTCATTCGTTCGGAAAGCTTTTAATTTTTCAGTAGTCCATTCCATTGAGGGGGTGGCAAATGGCAACTGGCAAAATTTTACAGTGAGACTCTCGGCCGGCAGTGTTTGGGTTCATTCACAAGAACGAGGCGAAAGGCCGATGACTTTGGCAGGATTCTTTAATAGGATTTGTGTTGTGTGCAATTTTGGCATTGTGTGTGTGTGTGTCTGTTTTATTTTAATCATTTGTTTTTATTGTTAGATATGGGTTCGTTGGAACGCAGTACTTTTGCAATAAGTTGGTAGGTCATTGTCGCCGAAACGGAATATCTTAGGGTTCTTGACGAAATATTTCCTCTTGAGGGTTGTTTTTGACGTTCACTCATGGTACGGGTACGGCCTGTGGTGGAAATTGCCTGCATGTTGATAAACTCTGAAGGGATGCAGGTTCAAGGACGTTTGGTGTAGTGGAAAGGTGAGTTTGTCATAGAGTAAAGTGTAGATATCGTTGAACTTGTCACGAGGCATGTGGTTCGAAGGATGGCCATGGGTTTATGTAAGGGCGTGTGTTTTTTTGAACTTAGAACTGTAGCTTCTGCCAGCCTTGATTAAAATTTGATAGCCCTTTTCAATGGTTGTTGATGGCTGCTGGTGAAACAGGTTCTCTCAACTCCAGATAGAGTTATGCAGGATTTTAGGATCAGTGTGGCGATGGTACACATGGGAATAGGTGTCTAGGTAAGTTTGATGCTTCAGATTAGGAAGGCACAAGCCATACCATTTACAGACAGGATAGGAAACCGTCTTGGTTTTCTTACTTATTTACTAAGGTGGCGCTACAGTCCGGGCCGGACCTGGGCTTCGACCAAGATGGCGCCCAGTTAGCCCGATCTTTGCACACTTTTCACTCAGACTCTAAGACGCTTTTGAAATACAAAAGTCAAGCCAGTTGCCATCTAAATTCTAATAAACTAGGTTAAGTCATCTATTAGGTATTGGATTCTAAGAAGCATAATAAATAAATAAATAAATAAGTAAATATTTTGGCGCGACAGGTCTGTGGGACCCAAGGCCTAGCTTCTCACAAACACTCGTTTTGTATGGGTTTTCAATTTTCGGGACAATTTTACGCCGATTTCAAACGGCTAATTGAGAAGCTCTTTCATGACAGTTTTACTCTCGGATGATTGTCAGACGTTCGCAAGAGGTGGCGCAGTGGAAAAAATCTTAAGATGCAATTTGGTTCTTTCGGGATTTGAACCGGGGACCCCTCGCTTAGTAGCCCAACACACTACCACTAAGCCACTGCGATGACTAAGAAGCATCCGAACCGTAAGACTGATATATACATTCTACGAAAACACTCCATCTGAAGATAACTGCTCTAAGTCTGATATGAGCTTGATCCTCCGGCGACTATACACACTTTGCCCCTTGAGGTTGAGCAAGGCCCAGTAAAGCTCTCTCATTTCGAGTCTTTGTATCACAACAACAGGTCTTGCAAGGCGTCGTAACATACTCTAGCTGCAAAAGCCAATGAAGGCTATTCCCAAACTCAGTGCTTCTATGTCAACGAGTGCAACTTCTTAATCTATGCTCATATATTATTATATCATTGTTAGATGTCAGTCTGATCATTTTTGTAAAACGATAAACGTCCCAAACCTATTTGAGTTTCACCTCGCTTACCTACCTTTCGTTCCTTTCAGTCGCATCACAGGACAACAGCATCACAATTTATAACGGCAGCAAGAATTGACGAAAATAGGTTTATGAAACGCATAATAACGAAACGACCGACGTGCGAATAAAAACTTCTGCGTCATTTCCTAAAGACATGACCGACGTCAAAAGCGGTCCGCCCGACCCCTGACATTTATAGGCCAGAGACAGCACCACACAGTGCGTAGTAGGTATATATCGGGGAAAAGAATGAAACAATTGCAGTAGCTGCGATTACAACTACGTAAAAGAATATTGGAATGAAAATTATTTTCTCCTTTTATTGCACTGCGTTTCAGATGCAAACAGCTGCTATCGATTCATCGAAAGGATGTTCACAATTTTGATTTAAATAAAGGTGGAAGGTATGGGTTAGTGACATCGGAATGTTTCCCTTTAGTTGTATTCACTTTGAATAGGGTGTTAAATAAATATGGCGTAGTATGGTCCCTTTTATAGAACTGCTGTCAGTAGGGGGTGGAGAATTGCGTTGTTGCTTAATCGCTGTCAGGGGTTGATTAGGATTTATGACAAATGGTGGTTGGATTTCAGCCACCGCCCATTGAGTAGGGTATAAAAGGAACGAACAAATCAAAGAGGGTAGATGATGGCAGGACGATGGTGGGCAAGAGTTGTTTTGGGTCCTCTTAAAGTTGTTCATAGATAATGAATGCATTCCTTTGGAATTGTCTCCCTCAACAAAAGTAGCAGAAAGGGGCCTGTTGTTGGTTTTAGCTAATTGATTTCAATGCAACGTTGCAAGGGATGTTTTAAAATCCATTTTGTGTAGAAAGAATATTTATTGTAAGCTTTTCTGAAGAACTTTTTAAAAATTATCTACTGAACCTCTGACGAAAATAATGAGCCGTCTCTGCAATTTTAGAAAACCGGATTCAACTGGCCTTAGTTTTGCATGTGTTTTTTTTGTTTTGTTGTTTGTTTACATCATTCGTTTAATGTAGAGGTGGGTATACCTATATCGATTGTAGCCAGCGGTAGCACCTTCCTTGGTGTTGCGAAAATTACCTCAAAAACATGTCGACACTTCAGGCTTCCTCAAGTCATTTTCAGCTATAAATGGAGGCCTTATATTAAATGCTTTGTTAAATTTTGATTCGTAGGTAAGTCTTTTTAAGTGACCTTTCTAAATGGGTATCTACTTTCCCTAACTATCAATTTCTTCCATTTTATCTCCCAATCGCACATTGCGGATACATTTTTGTAATCAACCTTTGATATGTTTGGTTCGTACATTCTACCTTTTCCATTAGAATACATGTATATTTTGTCACAAATTTATTTTCCTAAAACGGACATAAGACCCTCCACTGTATTTGATTAAACGTCCACAGTTTCTCAACATTTTTGTGATTAGTGTAATAGACTACTGATTCGACTTCGTAAAAGCACAAATTAAATTTTTTCCACTGCGTCATCTCTCGCGAATATCTAAAAAATTATAGCGTAAAATATTTATTTATTTAAATAAAAATAACTAACTGAATCTGGTCACAGTTAAAAGCATTTATGACCTTTTTTAGTTTGGGAATTTAATTTCTGTGTTGAGTTGTTATATGAAGTTGCAGAAATTGCTTTGATCCCCCTTGCCTGCCCTTTGAGGGGATTTTTTTATAACTCACAAACCATACATGTCTTTTTATTATATAATTTAAAACTTTGCTCTTTTAGAAAGATAAAATAAATTAGTCGTTCGCAGATTTTTAAATGACCCCCTTTTTGAGGGGCGAACTAAAATAATTGGTTGAAACTGTCTAACTACTTATTAGTATAGGGATTTTGTGTGATCACAAAGAATCGAAAATAATTAAACAAGTTGCCCCTTCAATGGGGGGCAACCACTGAGGGGGGCAACTATGTCAAACTTTTCGCGTTTAATACAAAACGAGAAAACAGTGTGGAGAAATGGGTTTAATGAATTAATTGCTAGATAGATAGAAAGTTACTTATTTATTTATTTATTTCAGACAAAATCAAATACATAATTCGATAAATTTAACACCATTTTAAAATATAGAATTACAGATATAAATTAGTTGTAACATTTTTTTATTTTTATCCTTTAGTATTAGTGTGAAATGAGATGGGCAACAACAAGTGTGCTCATCGAAATGCGTATTAAATTCATGATCGCAATCGTTATACAGACCAAATGTGTATTTTTGCTGAATATTCTAATTCGGTTACTCAATTAAATGACATTTATAGTACTTTGGCTATCAAAAGTGATCGGTGTTGTTTTAATAGTAGAAAGTTGTATCGGTCATCAATTTCAAATTAAACATTTTTGCTCCGAGTTCTGTTGTGCGTAAATATCGTTTGTACAGTCTCGATTTAGCTAGATAAAAACAGCCGACGTTTAAAAGGTCACAATATCTATTATGTACACAAAAAATTGTTCTACATCGATTTTTAGAATAAATATTCTTTGTATTTAATTTATTAAGGAAACAAACGCGATCTGAAGAAAATGACAAACATCAAAAACTGTTTCAATCTTCCGAATAGGTACACATTTGCAATTATATTAAAAATCGGTTCAAAAATCGTAGGCATGACGAATAAATAACTTAATTTGAAATTAAACGTTTTCAAATTTACAAATCAAATAATAATTCCCTTTGATGTAAGATCTCGCGCTCAGATAATGTAACAAACGTTTGCATCGACCGTAACGCGAGTTTATATATGTTGCGTGCTTTTATTTAGCCAGTTAGGTACTTGTAGTGCGATCATGACCATCGTTTGTCACTGGATAAAAATAACCATTCTAGTTGCCCTGCTAACGCATGCCAAAGTAAGAAAAAACAACACAATTTGACAGCTAATAACAAACTTTCTTCTCAGTGCGAGCTACTCTTCAAACTTCAAAAATGCCACTGCGTGTCGCACAATCCGACGAAAATTCAGAACCTCAAATGTTGGGTAAAGCCGGTCAATCGGACAACCACTTTGCTTAACTTGAGATTCAGTTTAATTCAGCCAATTGACGAATTGTTTGTAAGAATTTTGTATTTCACTTCAAAACCAGATTTTCAAAAATTCGTTTATAGTTTCACGCCCAGCTGTATAAGAAGGCGGAAATCATCTACAGGCCCTACCTTGTAAATGTTACATTTAGTTACTGTGATTTCATGAAGAAAAGGTTCACCAGTGCGTATACGCGAATTGTCGCTCCGATATACATGCCGTATTCAAATCTTAATCACTCTTGTCCTTATTACGTAATTGTATAGATTTGAATGAAGTGAGTAAATTTTTACGAAATGTTTTTTCCATTTTGACAGGGGGATATATACGTAAAGGACTTGCAAATGGACAGGGGCAAGTTTCCATCGTTCTGGCCACTTGGAAACTATAGACTGGATATTTCGGCCCTTGAAAAAAAGAGTGATGGATTGACTCTGCAGGTTTTTTTTGAAGTAACCGAAGTGCGAAGCTGGTAGTAGTTGGTAAAGAAAAATAAAATGGCTGAAGAGGTATTCATCCAGGCTCTTTCTTTCGTACGAGTTTTATTTTTACTTGTTGTGCATTTAAAACAATTTTCAAGTGAGTTATACTCTGGGCTCAAATGTTTGTCAAAGTGGAAAAAAACCTTGAAGTTGTGTTTTACCGGGAATCGAACATGAGGATATAGATGGCTATTTTTTCCCACTAACCAGGTATATGCCTTGAAATTTTAATCAACCCCGGCCAATAAATTTACACACTTAATTGGCTTATGTAGTTTCAGTTCAACAAATTTTCTTTTTCACTAAGTTTAATTTTAATTGAATGTATACCTACCTAAGTAACGCTTTAAGCTTAGATAGAAGATAGAGCTTGCGAAGAAGGGGAAAGTTTTACGCGGATCAGTCCTCCACGTTGTTGAGATACAGTCAATTTGGTTCAAAAATATCCATGAGCTTGTACAAAGTCGGCGCAGTGGCTTAGTGGAAGTGTGTTGGGCCAAATTACATCTTAAGGTTTTTTTCCACTGCGCCACCTCTCGCGAACGTCTGACAAACATCCGAGAGTAAAACTGTCATGAATGAGCTTCTCAATTAGAGCCGTTTGGACTCGGCGTAAAATTGTAGATCCCTTCCATTCGTCCCAAAAATTGAAAAACCCACACAAAACGAATGGTTGTGAGAAGCTAGGCCTTGGGTGTTGGGTCCCATAGACCTGTCGCGCCAAAATATTTATTTATATTTATTTATTTGTACAAAGTACACTCGCGCTTTAGTTGCTTAGTAAGGCTCTTGATAAACGTTTCTTATGTTATAAGTTATAACCTTTAATGACAGACAAAATAATTTTTATATAAAAAAATGGTACGAAATCGAAAACAATTCTTTTACCATAAACCATAGTTACATGCAAACGAAGAGTGACATCTTGTGGAAAGATATGGAACGCCTTCAAACCCTGGGCTTTAATTGCGGATACATGATCAAATATATCTCGTTTAAACCGAAACACATGATGACGATTTTTTTCTATGTTACTAAGGAAATTAAAATTTGTTCTTGATACTTAGGCTTGGTGCATACGATGCAACACGATAGAAACATGTCTGCGACAGGGCAACACATCTTGCATGTTGCGCAGTGACATTTGTTTCATGTGTTATGCGAAGCAGAAAATAAATTTATAAATTTATTATAGAGTCAAGAATTATTGAAAAAAGGAATAAAGATTTATTTCTGTGTAGCTTCAGTCGAAAGAATGTACCAAAATTGCTTAAATATATGTTTGTATGCAAGAATAATTTATTAAAATTAAAGAAAAATATACTTGAAGTACCTATGGTATCCTTTTTTGTAAAATATGTTTTCACTGCAATTAAAACGGGAGCAAAGTATATGCGAATTAAAAAAGGATTTGTTTTCGAAATAATTTTTGTACGAATTTACGCAGGTTTGATATTTCAGATAGAAACGTGGGTGCGGTGCATTGACTGAACAATTTCGATTGTTTGGAAAACGCATGTTTGCTATTTATTAGGTATGGACTATCGTCCTTCTTACTGTGGCATGGATCCGAGTGGTTCAATTTTGAATGACTCTGCCGCATATATCACGCTGAATTTGAGCAATGGCATTGGTAATTTTGTCTTTAAAGGCATCGGTCGATTGCATATCTTATTGGAAAAGACCCCCGATCTGCAAAGAAAAAGTATAGCTTTGTCAAATCGCTTGATATTGATGCCCGATTCTACGCAATTCCCCTTCGAACATTTTAAAAAACAAACTTCTTTCGAACAGTCTAAGTTATTTTTTTAAGTTTATTATAATTCCATAAATTTCTATAGAAAAAAATAATTCAAAAACTTTATTTAATTGTAGGTAATAAAATTAGTAACAGAAATTCATTCGAAATTCTGTAATTTTCTATACAAAAGTATTAAAAAAATAGTGTTAAATGCCTTCACACAGTACATAATAGTCATTGCAAATACAATTTTACATAATTATTTCAAAACAAGAGAGAACAAAGTTTCTTTATGATTCGAAGAGCTAACTTGAGTCTAAGGTAAGACCCAGGACCCAGGACCCAGGATTAACTTTCACTCGTTGTGACCTATTTTTAAGATAAGATCCGCTCCAGTCTAACATGAAGCCACGTATTCCCGCACTTGTCTATTTCTATTTAATACCTGATTTCTGGCCTATCCGTTCGAGAGTAAGAGAAAACGAAAGCTCTTCAAACTGTGAAAATTATCCTAAAACCAATTTCCCATTATTGTTCTGTTTTTTTTTAAAAGGCGAAAGTCCTTTTCATTTGTCCACAGTTTGCAACATTTCTTCTTGCTGAAATGTATGAAAATTACATTTTACTAGGAGTCTATATTTCAAATGTTTGCAGGTCAGTGAAAACAAATCATTTCATAAAGTGCTTATTGTGTATATCAGGAAGTCGGTTTCAACTCGACCACCTTTATCATTTTGTAAATGACGTAAAGCCCTGTACTAAGCTAATCAGAGCGATGTCAAAAAACCATTTGGCGAAAAAACTTCTCAATTTGAGATTGATGGCCAAGATAATAAAAAATAAAAATTATCTAATAACCATCACGTATTAATATAAAAATTACTGCCTACGATTTGATCAGCCCATTCAAATACAGTATACTTTCTACTGTGACGGGCAGTACAGCTCCCAACCATGGACATTATACATTTTTCAACGCATACAGCTTTGGTTCTCGCTGCTCTAACCTTTGCCAATGTACGAGTATAGGTATAGGACACTAGTTGATTTTTTAACAAACTTATTTCCTGTTCTAGAGCGCAATGGACTTACATGTTCATAAAATTAATTGCATTGTTCACAATCAATCAATAGTTCAGAATGTAAGCTGTTCGCTCAAGCCCATTAATTGGACAACCTCCAACTTGAATATCAGAGCAAGTTTGACTCAACAAGTAGACGAAGTTTTTGTCAGTAGTTCTATAGTTTCACTCAAATAGTTTAATTAAAATGTTGCTCTTTCTACAGGCGGAAGGTTTATTGTACAAAAAAGCCGAAATCATTTACAGACCCTTCCTAATCAAATCAAAAGTTAATTACTGTGATTTAATGGAAAAGAAATACGCCAATGCATACACTAGGATACTAATTCCGATATATTTGCCCTATACAAATTTGAATCATACCTGTCCCTATTCGGTAAGTTGTTGATACAGTGAGCCTAATGTTACTAATAGAATCGTTTACAGGGTGACGTGTATGTTAAGGATATGACAGTTAATAGCAATGGGCTGCCCGCTGTTTGGCCATATGGCAGCTATAAAGTGGATGTAATTGTATCCACAAGAACTGAAAAAGTATTCACTTTTCAGGTCTTCGGTACTGTGAGGGAAGCGCGAAGAGTCTTAAGTTAACTGAAAAGCTGTTTATCCATGCGGGAAAATCGCGCCTCTTCATCCACAAAACTCTAATAACTCTAAAAGTGCGCAATTTTCAGTTAAATACCCGACACAATAAATTAACAAAAATAAATTTGAAATAAATTGCCCAGGAAACGCTTTTTGAAAGACAACTGATTGCAATAACGATACGATTTGCTGTTCACATAAACTGCGACTGCCATTAGTGGCGTTATCTCAACCAGTCGATTTCGAGTTATAGTCGCCTTCATCTGTCAGTTACCAAATATCATCATTCGCATCATCTACCTTACTATAAGCGCAGCTGTTCTTGCCAACGTACTAGAGTAATATCTGTAACGCGAACTTATAATAAACCGTGATCTCCTTTCAGGGCGACACTGCATTTTGAACAATTATTCAGAACCTCAGCTATTCGCTCAAGTCCATCAATCGGACAACATGTAAGGTCAATATGAGATGGAATATGATCATGGTTAACGAAGATTTTAGCTGTTGCGACTTCAAGGCAAAGAAAGTTGCCACGAATTTTGACTTGCCAAGCTGAAATTTTAACCAAACCTTATTTCGTGAGCCGAAATCGCCGGTAATGCTAATCTTCCATAAGCTATAGCTAACTCATTTCGGAAAAAATTGGTAACTGATCAGTTCCTTGGGCCGTTGTGGGAAACGCGAAAAAATTTGTTAATAACATAAAGAAAAATTTTAACAATTAAATTTTGTTTTTAAATCAGATTTGCTGTACTGTACTGTAGAACTTTCTCGAATTGAATTTATGTGGATTTACATTTTCTACAGCCACGGGGCCACAATATTTTAAACAAAAATTCACGGAAGATGAAAGTTGGTCCAAAAATTAAGGCAAGTTAAAAAAAATCTTAAGTGTGAATTAAACTAAAACTTTTAGTTGACTTATTTTTTGAACATAAATTAAAAATAATAATTTCGGTCAAAAACACTACAGCCTATAGCCTTTTCGTCGTCTTAAGAAACATTTTACAAAAGGTTTCATCCAAATTTCGCCAGTTATTTTCACGGCAACTCGTAACAAACCCACTTAAATTTTATTATATAATATAGATTTATTATTAACAAGAAAACATTTTCAATCAACAGTTGAGTAATTCTTTCTGAAGCCAACAGCAAAGTCATTTAAGATGTCATCGCATGGACCTCTTTAACTTAGCCATAAAAATCGAAGAAGGTAACTCCGCTGATATTTGAGGCATCTTCAAGGGTTTCCTTAGGTAGGTCATTCACTTTGGTATTATACCTCGTTGCTGTTCCGCATCTGTTATCAACCGGAACGAACTGGCTGCTCCATTGCATATTAAATAAAAGTCGCAATTAAATTGAAATTAACTATCAAGTTCAGCCATCTTTTAAAAAAAGTAATAACAATCAAAATGTTGCTCTTAATAGCAGCTTAAAAAAATAGATTTCTGTGTGCGGATAGGGGCTCTCTTGTGTTCCCTCAAAAGCCGAAAACATACATTTTTCCATTTGCTTTTCTTTGCATTTTGATTTAATTTTGATTTTCTAAACTGGTTAGTCGTTAAAATTCATGGGATCGCATCATGTCGGTCGGCAAGTTCGAAAATATTGTATTTCTTTTTATTTTGGGTACTCTGCTGTCCTGCGGCAATGTAAGTACCTACTCTTCTACCACAAGGTAAGTACATAAAATCAATTTGCATTCTTTAGACGGAAAATGTGGGCAGAATTCTACGAGCCATTTGCATTGTACAAGATCCGAGCACAATCCAAAATATCAGCTGCTGGGCCAGACCAATCAATCGCAGCGTAAGTGTGGTCAACATGGAGTGTAACATAACACAAATTGTGAGAGATGTAAAGGTAGGTCGCAATTATTTTCTCGTTCATTCTATTTCATGATGGTTTTTGATTTCCCAAAAAGTTAAATATTCAAGTGTACAAGCGAACGGACCTTGTATTTAGGCCGTTTGTTATTAACGTTACGGAGGATTATTGTCGGTTCTTCGAGAAGAATAAAGGCGGCTTCTACATGACGTTGTTGACAAGAATATATTTGCCTTATACGAATATGAACCACAAGTGTCCGTATTTTGTAAGTAGTCGAAAATGAACGTGGTTGTGCGGTTTCATTGTGATTCCTTTCAGGGACATGTGTACATAAAAGATCTGCCGCTGCACTCGAACAATATACCACCACTTTTGCCACCTGGCGAATATCGCATGGATATCCTTGTAGTTGGTGGAGCAAGCAACCTCGTCACTGTGCAATTGTTTATCGAGATAAGAAATAAGCCGGAAATTTGGTAATAAAATATAATTGAAATATATACCTATAAGAACCTATTGTAAGTTCATTCAGTAATAAAATGGTGCACTCTTTTGAGGTAAAATATTAAGTAAACGGTATTTAAAGTGGAATAATAAAAATCACAAAAATACGTAACTCCTTTTGATTTGCTGAGACCTGAAACAGGAATTGTTTGGCATTACGCATTTCGATAACAATTTTAGTGACGATTTGTGTTACAGGCCCTTTTTGAGCTTTTTCCTCCAAACTGGAAACTACAACCACATGTAAGTACTTTTTTATCACAACAACAATTTTGTTAGTGGATCTTATTTAACAAATTAAAATAAAATAATAATAAATAAAAAGCTGGCGCAACACGCCCGTGGGAGGACACTAGGGCATAAAGCCTAGCTTCTCAAAACCGTTCCTCTTTGTGTGAGTTTTTCATGTTTGGGACGAAAGAAAGGGATCTACAATTGTACGCCAAGTCCAATTGAGAAGCTCTCGGATGTTTGTCAGACGCAAGAATGTATTGTGTGTTCTTTTGGGGATCGAAACGGGTACCCCTCGCTTAGTTGTCCAACATACTAGATAGATAGATAGCTTTATTTCGTATAAAATTTACAAGGGTTTTGTTACCACTTATTTCACAAATCAGAGATATGACAAGTTATATCTTCCTTCTGAAATACTATTTTTTACATCAGTATTTAAGATTTTAAGATTTACATTGTAAAATTACTTCTGACGGAAAAATACAAAAAAAAAAACCTTCAGTTAAATTAGTAAAAGGAAAAAAAAATAACAGAAAAGAAAATGAGGACGATTTCACCGAATATTTTCATATACCTACCTAATATGTAAATATATAAGACGTTTACAGATTAAATATAAAAAAAATGAACAACAAACAAATGGGTGAATAAATAAATAAATAAACAAACAAATAAATAAAGAAAGAAATAAATAAATAGAGAAATAAATAAAATAAAGTGCACGACTGGATCGCACGAAACTTTCTCGTTCATATCATAAGTTTGGTTGGTTTATTTTTATTTTATTATTGTTTATAGGCTATGAAACAATATTTTTCAAGTTCGTGATGCTGGTAGGTGGCCATGACTCGAAGTAGGGCTTGTGATGTAAGAATTCAGAGATTTGTTCTTGAATTTGTAATGAAAGTACGGGTTTCTGATAGTGTAGACTCCAATTGGTTAGAATTATTTTCAGGTTCATGATTAATATGGTTGAAAAAAGAAGAAGTGGGAAATATTTGCAAAAAAGGAGTTTCTAGTACTAGTTGTGATTACATTTTAACTGGTAGTGCGGTAATGTTTATAAGACGGCATTATTTGCATTTTTCTAAGAAAAACTAAGTACGAGGTTTTATTAAGAATACTTATGTTATCGTAAATAAGCATTTTAGTTAAAATCTTTAAAGCTGATTTTGGAAAATAATGCGTACAAAATAGTAACAAATATTGCAATGTTGAGTTCGAAAAATAATCTTGCTCAACTATTTAGCTAAAAACTGAGTATAGGGTATTGTTCAGGATGTTAGTATTACATGGTTTTTAAAGTTTTATCCAAATCGAAAATCGCGTTTTCGAGATCTGAACAGTTTTCAAAATCCGCGTTTCCGGTGGTTACAAATAAAATTGAAGGACGCAATAATGTTAAAAACGTCAAATACACTCCAAGTATGCATTTTGGTCAAAATCGCTTTAGCCGTTTTCGTGTTGGTAAAAAAATAAAAAAACAAATTCTCAAAATATGCCTTTTTTCAAAAATCCATTATAGACAATTTAGAGAAAAACTGAGTTTGCTATCATGTTAGGAATGACAATATTACATAAGAAATTAATTTTTGTTGCAATCGTATTGACCGTTTTCGAGATAAGGCCACTTTTCAAAAGTACCGTTATTCGACCTTTTAGCCAAAAACTGGGTATGCGGCCATGTTAACCCCATATAGAGTAGTGCAAGTATACATTTTGGTTAAAGTCGTTAAAGCCGTTTCCAAGTAAACCATAATTAAATAAAGCCTTAAAAAACAAAAATTTTCCAAAATAGTCCGTTAAACGATAATCTAGGGAAAAACTGAGTTTGCCATTATGTTGGGAATGACCGTATTACCTTAAGCATGAATTTTTGTCGAAATAGTTTTAACCGTTTTTGAGATATGACCAATTTTAAAAATTACCGTTATTCGATTTTTCTGCGAAAAAATGAGTATGCAGCCATCTTAGTTACACCTACTTAAGCCCAAATATCAATTTTGGTTGAAATCGTTAGAGCCGTTTTCGAAAAACTCAAAATTGCTGAATAACGTTACAACGGCAACTCTTACCGTGCAAAAAAAAAAGTGGCCCCGAACTGTAAGCCCACCAACTCCAAATCCGAAGTTTGAAAGAAATCCGTCCAGCCGTTTGCGCTGTAGAGCTCAGGAAGGACGGACAGACGGACAGACGGACAGACGGACAGACGGACAGACGGACAGACAGACAGACGGACAGACGGACAGACGGACAGACGGACAGAATTGCGAGACCCACTTTTTCGAGTTCCTCTATCATCGTAATGTCAGATTTGATTAGAATCTCGAGTTCGATTTTTTGTACGATTACAATACCTTTCTCTTACTACGTAATGCGAGAAAGTTAAAAATGTTAAGGAGAATACTATCGCACTCACTAGCTGAACCCACTGGTGTCAGAGGTTAGGCCTACAGAAACAATGCAAATGTTACAAGTGAATAATCAATAAGCACTGAACACTTTTTAGCTACAAGAGAAAGAATGAAATCTGTGAGAGAGACCTCTATTCCTAAATCCTAAGGCAAAAAGCTATGCGACCCCTGCTGAGGTCTGAATACTGCTGAGTAAGAAAAACAAATACGAGATAACTTACAGAGCTCTCCAGTGACCTCTGGGCTCTTATGAAACCCTACAATGCCCCCATTAGTTAGTAGTTACCTATTCCGTTTTAGGGATCGAAATGTTCCAATTGGACCCCATATTTTACATATGTATATATAGATCCTCAAATAAAGGATATACAGTATACACAGTTCCAACTTTTGTTAAAATTACCGACCAAACGTATCAGAACTTATTTAGTTGGAGAAATTGCAAAACACAACTTGTGGCGGATTAGGTAACACAGTACAACGCCACAAGCGCTTTGCATGTTCTACTATACTTCGTAGATACGTCACAATATAAGAAACCACTGGTCACAGTATAAAATTCCATTTACATTTCGGTGTCGAAAAGACGTCAATTTATAAAACAAAATCAGGGAACCATATTGGGTTTGATGATTGTGTCAAATGAAGGACATTTTATTTTTAACTAATTTTAATTTCAACTGCGCAGTTGCGACGAGCCGCTGACATAATATTTCGTATTGAAAATAAAATAAAGTGCACGACTGGATCGCACGAAACTTTCTCGTTCATATCATAAGTTTGGTTGGTTTATTTTTATTTTATTATTGTTTATAGGCTATGAAACAATATTTTTCAAGTTCGTGATGCTGGTAGGTGGCCATGACTCGAAGTAGGGCTTGTGATGTAAGAATTCAGAGATTTGTTCTTGAATTTGTAATGAAAGTACGGGTTTCTGATAGTGTAGACTCCAATTGGTTAGAATTATTTTCAGGTTCATGATTAATATGGTTGAAAAAAGAAGAAGTGGGAAATATTTGCAAAAAAGGAGTTTCTAGTACTAGTTGTGATTACATTTTAACTGGTAGTGCGGTAATGTTTATAAGACGGCATTATTTGCATTTTTCTAAGAAAAACTAAGTACGAGGTTTTATTAAGAATACTTATGTTATCGTAAATAAGCATTTTAGTTAAAATCTTTAAAGCTGATTTTGGAAAATAATGCGTACAAAATAGTAACAAATATTGCAATGTTGAGTTCGAAAAATAATCTTGCTCAACTATTTAGCTAAAAACTGAGTATAGGGTATTGTTCAGGATGTTAGTATTACATGGTTTTTAAAGTTTTATCCAAATCGAAAATCGCGTTTTCGAGATCTGAACAGTTTTCAAAATCCGCGTTTCCGGTGGTTACAAATAAAATTGAAGGACGCAATAATGTTAAAAACGTCAAATACACTCCAAGTATGCATTTTGGTCAAAATCGCTTTAGCCGTTTTCGTGTTGGTAAAAAAATAAAAAAACAAATTCTCAAAATATGCCTTTTTTCAAAAATCCATTATAGACAATTTAGAGAAAAACTGAGTTTGCTATCATGTTAGGAATGACAATATTACATAAGAAATTAATTTTTGTTGCAATCGTATTGACCGTTTTCGAGATAAGGCCACTTTTCAAAAGTACCGTTATTCGACCTTTTAGCCAAAAACTGGGTATGCGGCCATGTTAACCCCATATAGAGTAGTGCAAGTATACATTTTGGTTAAAGTCGTTAAAGCCGTTTCCAAGTAAACCATAATTAAATAAAGCCTTAAAAAACAAAAATTTTCCAAAATAGTCCGTTAAACGATAATCTAGGGAAAAACTGAGTTTGCCATTATGTTGGGAATGACCGTATTACCTTAAGCATGAATTTTTGTCGAAATAGTTTTAACCGTTTTTGAGATATGACCAATTTTAAAAATTACCGTTATTCGATTTTTCTGCGAAAAAATGAGTATGCAGCCATCTTAGTTACACCTACTTAAGCCCAAATATCAATTTTGGTTGAAATCGTTAGAGCCGTTTTCGAAAAACTCAAAATTGCTGAATAACGTTACAACGGCAACTCTTACCGTGCAAAAAAAAAAGTGGCCCCGAACTGTAAGCCCACCAACTCCAAATCCGAAGTTTGAAAGAAATCCGTCCAGCCGTTTGCGCTGTAGAGCTCAGGAAGGACGGACAGACGGACAGACGGACAGACGGACAGACGGACAGACGGACAGACAGACAGACGGACAGACGGACAGACGGACAGACGGACAGACGGACAGAATTGCGAGACCCACTTTTTCGAGTTCCTCTATCATCGTAATGTCAGATTTGATTAGAATCTCGAGTTCGATTTTTTGTACGATTACAATACCTTTCTCTTACTACGTAATGCGAGAAAGTTAAAAATATATATAATTAAGTAAATAAATAATTAAATAAATAAATAAATTAATAGAAATATTTATGTAAATAAATGAACAAAATGAATAAATAAATATATAAATATGGATTGACGACCAGAAGGTAACAAAAACAATTACCGGAGAAGAAAACAAAACAAAAATTTGTGACAAGTTTATCAACTATCGAATTGGATATAATTCCTATTTAATATATTGGAAAACGTTGGTTCAGATTTCTAATTCTTTCGAAGACCAGTTCAAAAAATAAATAAATAAATAAATATTTTGGCACGACAGGTCTGTGGGACCCAAGGCCTAGCTTCTCACTGATTAGTTCAACATTCGCTTAATTGTGAATGTCTATAGTAAAGCAAGTTAAGCATCATTTTAAGTAACTGAAGTTTTTTTAATGTGGCAAATTGCACAATTTTCCCACACTTGACAACCATATAGCAGTCGCTCAAGAACAACTGAGAATATTGCTGCTGTGGCCCAAAGTGTTGAAGAAAACCCAGGTTTGTCCATTCCTCGTCGTTCTTTGGAATTGGGCATGATTAATGATTTTTTATGGCCGGAGTTGGATGGTATTGATCTGGACAACGTTTACTTTCAACAAGACGGCGCTACGTGCCACACAAGCAACGAAACCATTGATCTTTTACGGGATTTTACGTGTTATCTCTCGAAGAGGTGATATCACAATTGGCCACCGAGATCTTGTGATTTAACACCTTGCGACTTCTTCCTGTGGGGCCACGTGAAAGATAAGGTCCACGCCAACAGCCCAGCGTCGATTCAAGACCTTAAGGATGGAATTCTATCGAGAACATAGGGCAGCCACTTTGCGATTTTGTTATGGAAAAGGATATGGTCCTGTAAGCGTGGTCGTGGTGGCCATTGGGCTGATGTTGTCTTTCATTATTAACGGCAAACCTTCCTCTTTATTATGAAATAAATGTCCGATCATTTATTTGAAAAAAATACATTTTTCTTTGAATATCAAAATAGCACCTCTTGTTGGAAAACCCATTATTATAAAAATTACCGTAAACCGTATTGCAGTTTCGATTGGGGGACACCATAGTAAATCATTTTTAATAACGTTATTACGTAAATATTACGCAGATAGAAAAAATGCCTAAGAGCACAGCGAAAATATTTCTTAAAAGTTTCAGGATTAACTTTCACTCTTTGTGACCTATTTTTAAGATAAGATCCGCCCTAGTCTAACATGAAGCCACGTATTCCCGCATTTTCAAGTTTTTTTTTTAGAAGAATGTCTATTTAATACCTGATTTATGACCTATCCGTTCGAGAGTTACTGTCAAAAAGAAAGCTCTTCAAAAAATTATCCTAAAACCAAATTGAATTCTTTCTTAGACCTTTGCAAATAGAAAGTCGAAAACAAATGGAGCTATTTTTGTTTTTGTTTTTCCCATTATTGTTTTGTTTTTTAAAAGGCGAAAGTCCTTTTCTTTTTCCCTAGTTTGCAACATTTCTTCAGTCAGTGAAAACAAATCATAAAGTGCTTATTGTGTATATCAGGAAGTCGGTTTCAACTCGGCCACCTTTACCATTTTGTAAATGACGTAAAGCCCTGTACTAAGCTAATCAAAATGATGTCAAAAAATTATTTGGCGAAAAAACTATTTAATTTGAAATTGATGGCCAAGATAATAAAAAAAATTATCTAATAACCATCAGGTATTAATATAAAAATTATTGCCTGAGATTGGTGCCTACGATTTGATCAGCCCATTTAAATACAGTGTACTCTCTACTGTGACGGGCAGAACAGCTCCCAACCATGGACATTATACATTTTTCAACGCATATAGCTGTGATTCTCGCTGCTCTAACCTTTGCCAATGTACGAGTAGGTATAGGACACTAGTTGATTTTTAACAAACTTATTTCCTGTTCTAGAGCGCAATGGACGTGCATGTTAATAAAATCAATTGCATTGTTCACAACCAATCAATAGTTCAGAATGTAAGCTGTTCGCTCAAGCCCATTAATTGGACAACCTCAAAATTGAATATCAGAGCAAGTTTGACTCAACAAGTAGACGAAGTTTTTGTCAGTAGTTCTATAGTTTCACTCTAATAGTTAAACTGAAATGTTGCTCTTTCTACAGGCGGAAGGTTTTTTGTACAAAAAAGCCGAAATCATTTACAGACCCTTCCTAGTCCATTCAAAAGTTAATTACTGTGATTTAATGAAAAAGAAATACGCCAATGCATACACTAGGATACTAATTCCGATATATTTGCCCTATACAAATTTGAATCATACCTGTCCCTATTCGGTAAGTTGTTGCTACAGTGAGCATAATGTTACTAATAGCATCGTTTACAGGGTGACGTGATTCTTAAGGATATGATAGTTAATAGCAATGGACTGCCCGATGTTTGGCTATATGGAAGCTACAAAGTGGATATGATTGTATCCACAAGAACTGAAAAAGTATTCACTTTTCAGGCCTTCTGTACTGTGAGTGAAGCGCGAAGAGTTTTGAATTAAGTGAAAAGCTGCCTCTTCGTCTCCTTCCTTAACAAAAGTCCAATTCGGCGGCGAGTATTTTCGTTGTTTGCTGCTTGCTATTTTTATGAATTCATTTTATGCCAACTAAGTGTGAGGTCTCAAATGAAATAAAACGTTTTCATAATCTGCTGTTCTTAATTTTTAACTTTCTCGCATTACGTAGTAAGAGAAAGGTATTGTAATCGTACAAAAAATCGAACTCGAGATTCTAATCAAATCTGACATTACGATGATAGAGGAACTCGAAAAAGTGGGTCTCGCAATTCTGTCCGTCTGTCCGTCTGTCCGTCTGTCCGTCTGTCTGTCTGTCCGTCTGTCCGTCTGTCCGTCTGTCCGTCTGTCCGTCTGTCCGTCCTTCCTGAGCTCTACAGCGCAAACGGCTGGACGGATTTCTTTCAAACTTCGGATTTGGAGTTGGTGGGCTTACAGTTCGGGGCCACTTTTTTTTTTGCACGGTAAGAGTTGCCGTTGTAACGTTATTCAGCAATTTTGAGTTTTTCGAAAACGGCTCTAACGATTTCAACCAAAATTGATATTTGGGCTTAAGTAGGTGTAACTAAGATGGCTGCATACTCATTTTTTCGCAGAAAAATCGAATAACGGTAATTTTTAAAATTGGTCATATCTCAAAAACGGTTAAAACTATTTCGACAAAAATTCATGCTTAAGGTAATACGGTCATTCCCAACATAATGGCAAACTCAGTTTTTCCCTAGATTATCGTTTAACGGACTATTTTGGAAAATTTTTGTTTTTTAAGGCTTTATTTAATTATGGTTTACTTGGAAACGGCTTTAACGACTTTAACCAAAATGTATACTTGCACTACTCTATATGGGGTTAACATGGCCGCATACCCAGTTTTTGGCTAAAAGGTCGAATAACGGTACTTTTGAAAAGTGGCCTTATCTCGAAAACGGTCAATACGATTGCAACAAAAATTAATTTCTTATGTAATATTGTCATTCCTAACATGATAGCAAACTCAGTTTTTCTCTAAATTGTCTATAATGGATTTTTGAAAAAAGGCATATTTTGAGAATTTGTTTTTTTATTTTTTTACCAACACGAAAACGGCTAAAGCGATTTTGACCAAAATGCATACTTGGAGTGTATTTGACGTTTTTAACATTATTGCGTCCTTCAATTTTATTTGTAACCACCGGAAACGCGGATTTTGAAAACTGTTCAGATCTCGAAAACGCGATTTTCGATTTGGATAAAACTTTAAAAACCATGTAATACTAACATCCTGAACAATACCCTATACTCAGTTTTTAGCTAAATAGTTGAGCAAGATTATTTTTCGAACTCAACATTGCAATATTTGTTACTATTTTGTACGCATTATTTTCCAAAATCAGCTTTAAAGATTTTAACTAAAATGCTTATTTACGATAACATAAGTATTCTTAATAAAACCTCGTACTTAGTTTTTCTTAGAAAAATGCAAATAATGCCGTCTTATAAACATTACCGCACTACCAGTTAAAATGTAATCACAACTAGTACTAGAAACTCCTTTTTTGCAAATATTTCCCACTTCTTCTTTTTTCAACCATATTAATCATGAACCTGAAAATAATTCTAACCAATTGGAGTCTACACTATCAGAAACCCGTACTTTCATTACAAATTCAAGAACAAATCTCTGAATTCTTACATCACAAGCCCTACTTCGAGTCATGGCCACCTACCAGCATCACGAACTTGAAAAATATTGTTTCATAGCCTATAAACAATAATAAAATAAAAATAAACCAACCAAACTTATGATATGAACGAGAAAGTTTCGTGCGATCCAGTCGTGCACTTTATTTTATTTTCAATACGAAATATTATGTCAGCGGCTCGTCGCAACTGCGCAGTTGAAATTAAAATTAGTTAAAAATAAAATGTCCTTCATTTGACACAATCATCAAACCCAATATGGTTCCCTGATTTTGTTTTATAAATTGACGTCTTTTCGACACCGAAATGTAAATGGAATTTTATACTGTGACCAGTGGTTTCTTATATTGTGACGTATCTACGAAGTATAGTAGAACATGCAAAGCGCTTGTGGCGTTGTACTGTGTTACCTAATCCGCCACAAGTTGTGTTTTGCAATTTCTCCAACTAAATAAGTTCTGATACGTTTGGTCGGTAATTTTAACAAAAGTTGGAACTGTGTATACTGTATATCCTTTATTTGAGGATCTATATATACATATGTAAAATATGGGGTCCAATTGGAACATTTCGATCCCTAAAACGGAATAGGTAACTACTAACTAATGGGGGCATTGTAGGGTTTCATAAGAGCCCAGAGGTCACTGGAGAGCTCTGTAAGTTATCTCGTATTTGTTTTTCTTACTCAGCAGTATTCAGACCTCAGCAGGGGTCGCATAGCTTTTTGCCTTAGGATTTAGGAATAGAGGTCTCTCTCACAGATTTCATTCTTTCTCTTGTAGCTAAAAAGTGTTCAGTGCTTATTGATTATTCACTTGTAACATTTGCATTGTTTCTGTAGGCCTAACCTCTGACACCAGTGGGTTCAGCTAGTGAGTGCGATAGTATTCTCCTTAACATTTTTAACTTTCTCGCATTACGTAGTAAGAGAAAGGTATTGTAATCGTACAAAAAATCGAACTCGAGATTCTAATCAAATCTGACATTACGATGATAGAGGAACTCGAAAAAGTGGGTCTCGCAATTCTGTCCGTCTGTCCGTCTGTCCGTCTGTCTGTCTGTCCGTCTGTCCGTCTGTCCGTCTGTCCGTCTGTCCGTCTGTCCGTCCTTCCTGAGCTCTACAGCGCAAACGGCTGGACGGATTTCTTTCAAACTTCGGATTTGGAGTTGGTGGGCTTACAGTTCGGGGCCACTTTTTTTTTTGCACGGTAAGAGTTGCCGTTGTAACGTTATTCAGCAATTTTGAGTTTTTCGAAAACGGCTCTAACGATTTCAACCAAAATTGATATTTGGGCTTAAGTAGGTGTAACTAAGATGGCTGCATACTCATTTTTTCGCAGAAAAATCGAATAACGGTAATTTTTAAAATTGGTCATATCTCAAAAACGGTTAAAACTATTTCGACAAAAATTCATGCTTAAGGTAATACGGTCATTCCCAACATAATGGCAAACTCAGTTTTTCCCTAGATTATCGTTTAACGGACTATTTTGGAAAATTTTTGTTTTTTAAGGCTTTATTTAATTATGGTTTACTTGGAAACGGCTTTAACGACTTTAACCAAAATGTATACTTGCACTACTCTATATGGGGTTAACATGGCCGCATACCCAGTTTTTGGCTAAAAGGTCGAATAACGGTACTTTTGAAAAGTGGCCTTATCTCGAAAACGGTCAATACGATTGCAACAAAAATTAATTTCTTATGTAATATTGTCATTCCTAACATGATAGCAAACTCAGTTTTTCTCTAAATTGTCTATAATGGATTTTTGAAAAAAGGCATATTTTGAGAATTTGTTTTTTTATTTTTTTACCAACACGAAAACGGCTAAAGCGATTTTGACCAAAATGCATACTTGGAGTGTATTTGACGTTTTTAACATTATTGCGTCCTTCAATTTTATTTGTAACCACCGGAAACGCGGATTTTGAAAACTGTTCAGATCTCGAAAACGCGATTTTCGATTTGGATAAAACTTTAAAAACCATGTAATACTAACATCCTGAACAATACCCTATACTCAGTTTTTAGCTAAATAGTTGAGCAAGATTATTTTTCGAACTCAACATTGCAATATTTGTTACTATTTTGTACGCATTATTTTCCAAAATCAGCTTTAAAGATTTTAACTAAAATGCTTATTTACGATAACATAAGTATTCTTAATAAAACCTCGTACTTAGTTTTTCTTAGAAAAATGCAAATAATGCCGTCTTATAAACATTACCGCACTACCAGTTAAAATGTAATCACAACTAGTACTAGAAACTCCTTTTTTGCAAATATTTCCCACTTCTTCTTTTTTCAACCATATTAATCATGAACCTGAAAATAATTCTAACCAATTGGAGTCTACACTATCAGAAACCCGTACTTTCATTACAAATTCAAGAACAAATCTCTGAATTCTTACATCACAAGCCCTACTTCGAGTCATGGCCACCTACCAGCATCACGAACTTGAAAAATATTGTTTCATAGCCTATAAACAATAATAAAATAAAAATAAACCAACCAAACTTATGATATGAACGAGAAAGTTTCGTGCGATCCAGTCGTGCACTTTATTTTATTTTCAATACGAAATATTATGTCAGCGGCTCGTCGCAACTGCGCAGTTGAAATTAAAATTAGTTAAAAATAAAATGTCCTTCATTTGACACAATCATCAAACCCAATATGGTTCCCTGATTTTGTTTTATAAATTGACGTCTTTTCGACACCGAAATGTAAATGGAATTTTATACTGTGACCAGTGGTTTCTTATATTGTGACGTATCTACGAAGTATAGTAGAACATGCAAAGCGCTTGTGGCGTTGTACTGTGTTACCTAATCCGCCACAAGTTGTGTTTTGCAATTTCTCCAACTAAATAAGTTCTGATACGTTTGGTCGGTAATTTTAACAAAAGTTGGAACTGTGTATACTGTATATCCTTTATTTGAGGATCTATATATACATATGTAAAATATGGGGTCCAATTGGAACATTTCGATCCCTAAAACGGAATAGGTAACTACTAACTAATGGGGGCATTGTAGGGTTTCATAAGAGCCCAGAGGTCACTGGAGAGCTCTGTAAGTTATCTCGTATTTGTTTTTCTTACTCAGCAGTATTCAGACCTCAGCAGGGGTCGCATAGCTTTTTGCCTTAGGATTTAGGAATAGAGGTCTCTCTCACAGATTTCATTCTTTCTCTTGTAGCTAAAAAGTGTTCAGTGCTTATTGATTATTCACTTGTAACATTTGCATTGTTTCTGTAGGCCTAACCTCTGACACCAGTGGGTTCAGCTAGTGAGTGCGATAGTATTCTCCTTAACATTTTTAACTTTCTCGCATTACGTAGTAAGAGAAAGGTATTGTAATCGTACAAAAAATCGAACTCGAGATTCTAATCAAATCTGACATTACGATGATAGAGGAACTCGAAAAAGTGGGTCTCGCAATTCTGTCCGTCTGTCCGTCTGTCCGTCTGTCCGTCTGTCTGTCTGTCCGTCTGTCCGTCTGTCCGTCTGTCCGTCTGTCCGTCTGTCCGTCCTTCCTGAGCTCTACAGCGCAAACGGCTGGACGGATTTCTTTCAAACTTCGGATTTGGAGTTGGTGGGCTTACAGTTCGGGGCCACTTTTTTTTTTGCACGGTAAGAGTTGCCGTTGTAACGTTATTCAGCAATTTTGAGTTTTTCGAAAACGGCTCTAACGATTTCAACCAAAATTGATATTTGGGCTTAAGTAGGTGTAACTAAGATGGCTGCATACTCATTTTTTCGCAGAAAAATCGAATAACGGTAATTTTTAAAATTGGTCATATCTCAAAAACGGTTAAAACTATTTCGACAAAAATTCATGCTTAAGGTAATACGGTCATTCCCAACATAATGGCAAACTCAGTTTTTCCCTAGATTATCGTTTAACGGACTATTTTGGAAAATTTTTGTTTTTTAAGGCTTTATTTAATTATGGTTTACTTGGAAACGGCTTTAACGACTTTAACCAAAATGTATACTTGCACTACTCTATATGGGGTTAACATGGCCGCATACCCAGTTTTTGGCTAAAAGGTCGAATAACGGTACTTTTGAAAAGTGGCCTTATCTCGAAAACGGTCAATACGATTGCAACAAAAATTAATTTCTTATGTAATATTGTCATTCCTAACATGATAGCAAACTCAGTTTTTCTCTAAATTGTCTATAATGGATTTTTGAAAAAAGGCATATTTTGAGAATTTGTTTTTTTATTTTTTTACCAACACGAAAACGGCTAAAGCGATTTTGACCAAAATGCATACTTGGAGTGTATTTGACGTTTTTAACATTATTGCGTCCTTCAATTTTATTTGTAACCACCGGAAACGCGGATTTTGAAAACTGTTCAGATCTCGAAAACGCGATTTTCGATTTGGATAAAACTTTAAAAACCATGTAATACTAACATCCTGAACAATACCCTATACTCAGTTTTTAGCTAAATAGTTGAGCAAGATTATTTTTCGAACTCAACATTGCAATATTTGTTACTATTTTGTACGCATTATTTTCCAAAATCAGCTTTAAAGATTTTAACTAAAATGCTTATTTACGATAACATAAGTATTCTTAATAAAACCTCGTACTTAGTTTTTCTTAGAAAAATGCAAATAATGCCGTCTTATAAACATTACCGCACTACCAGTTAAAATGTAATCACAACTAGTACTAGAAACTCCTTTTTTGCAAATATTTCCCACTTCTTCTTTTTTCAACCATATTAATCATGAACCTGAAAATAATTCTAACCAATTGGAGTCTACACTATCAGAAACCCGTACTTTCATTACAAATTCAAGAACAAATCTCTGAATTCTTACATCACAAGCCCTACTTCGAGTCATGGCCACCTACCAGCATCACGAACTTGAAAAATATTGTTTCATAGCCTATAAACAATAATAAAATAAAAATAAACCAACCAAACTTATGATATGAACGAGAAAGTTTCGTGCGATCCAGTCGTGCACTTTATTTAATTATGTTATAGCCTATTTCAGCGAATCTCCGTCGAAAATTGTGGCTCAAATTTTGGGCAAATCTGTCTGTCGCAATGTTTTCGATAAAAGCGATCATTGGTTTGGCGGAGTGCGCAATTTATTTCAGTTAAACACCGCACACAATAAATTAACAAAAATAAATTTGAAATAAATTGCCCAGGAAACGCTTTTTGAAAGACAACTGATTGCAATAACGATACGATTTGCTGTTCACATAAACTGCGACTGCCATTAGTGGCGTTATCTCAACCTGTCGATTTCGAGTTATAGTCGCCTTCATCTGTTAGTTACCAAATATCATCATTCGCATCATCTACCTTACTATAAGCGCAGCTGTTCTTGCCAACGTACTAGAGTAATATCTGTAACGCGAACTTATAATAAACCGTGATCTCCTTTCAGGGCGACACTGCATTTTGAACAATTATTCAGAACCTCAGCTATTCGCTCAAGTCCATCAATCGGACAACATGTAAGGTCAATATGAGATGGAATATGATCATGGTTAACGAAGATTTTAGCTGTTGCGACTTCAAGGCAAAGAAAGTTGCCACGAATTTTGACTTGCCAAGCTCAAATTTTAACCAAACCTTATTTCGTGAGCCGGATTCGCCGGTAATGCTAATCTTCCATAAGCTATAGCTAACTCATTTCGGAAAAAATTGGTAACTGATCAGTTCTTTGGGCCGTTGTGGGAAACGCGAACAAATTAGTTAATAACATAAAGAAAAATTTTAACAATTAAATTTTGTTTTTAAATCAGATTTGCGAACTTTATTGTACTGTAGAACTTTCTCGAATTGTATTTATGTGGATTTACATTTTCTACAGCCAAGGGGCCACAATATTTTAAACAAAAATTCACGGAAGATGAAAGTTGGTCCACAATAAAAAAAAAATCTTAAGTGTCAATTAAACTAAAACTTTTAGTTGACTTATTTTTTGAACATAAATTAAAAATAATAATTTCGGTCAAAAACACTACAGCCTATAGCCTTTTCGTCGTCTTAAGAAACATTTTACAAAAGGTTTCATCCAAATTTCGCCAGTTATTTTCACGGCAACTCGTAACAAACCCACTTAAATTTTATTATATAATATAGATTTATTATTTTTTAAGGAACCCATATAGATGAACAAGAAAACATTTTCAATCAACAGTTGAGTAATTCTTTCTGAAGCCAACAGCAAAGTCATTTAAGATGTCATCGCATGGACCTCTTTAACTTAGCCAGAAAAATCGAAGAAGGTAACTCCGCTGATATTTGAGGCATCTTCAAGGGTTTCCTTAGGTAGGTCATTCACTTTGGTATTATACCTCGTTGCTGTTCCGCATCTGTTATCAACCGGAACGAACTGGCTGCTCCATTGCATATTAAATAAAAGTCGCAATTAAATTGAAATTAACTATCAAGTTCAGCCATCTTTTAAAAAAAGTAATAACAATCAAAATGTTGCTCTTAATAGCAGCTTAAAAAAATAGATTTCTGTGTGCGGATAGGGGCTCTCTTGTGTTCCCTCAAAAGCCGAAAACATACATTTTTCCATTTGCTTTTCTTTGCATTTTGATTTAATTTTGATTTTCTAAACTGGTTAGTCGTTAAAATTCATGGGATCGCATCATGTCGGTCGGCAAGTTCGAAAATATTGTATTTCTTTTTATTTTGGGTACTCTGCTGTCCTGCGGCAATGTAAGTACCTACTCTTCTACCACAAGGTAAGTACATAAAATCAATTTGCATTCTTTAGACGGAAAATGTGGGCAGAATTCTACGAGCCATTTGCATTGTACAAGATCCGAGCACAATCCAAAATATCAGCTGCTGGGCCAGACCAATCAATCGCAGCGTAAGTGTGGTCAACATGGAGTGTAACATAACACAAATTGTGAGAGATGTAAAGGTAGGTCGCAATTATTTTCTCGTTCATTCTATTTCATGATGGTTTTTGATTTCCCAAAAAGTTAAATATTCAAGTGTACAAGCGAACGGACCTTGTATTTAGGCCGTTTGTTATTAACGTTACGGAGGATTATTGTCGGTTCTTCGAGAAGAATAAAGGCGGCTTCTACATGACGTTGTTGACAAGAATATATTTGCCTTATACGAATATGAACCACAAGTGTCCGTATTTTGTAAGTAGTCGAAAATGAACGTGGTTTCATTGTGATTCCTTTCAGGGACATGTGTACATAAAAGATCTGCCGCTGCACTCGAACAATATACCACCACTTTTGCCACCTGGCGAATATCGCATGGATATCCTTGTAGTTGGTGGAGCAAGCAACCTCGTCACTGTGCAATTGTTTATCGAGATAAGAAATAAGCCGGAAATTTGGTAATAAAATATAATTGAAATATATACCTATAAGAACCTATTGTAAGTTCATTCAGTAATAAAATGGTGCACTCTTTTGAGGTAAAATATTAAGTAAACGGTATTTAAAGTGGAATAATAAAAATCACAAAAATACGTAACTCCTTTTGATTTGCTGAGACCTGAAACAGGAATTTTTTGGCATTACGCATTTCGATAACAATTTTAGTCACGATTTGTGTTACAGGCCCTTTTTGAGCTTTTTCCTCCAAACTGGAAATTACAACCACATGTAAGTACTTTTTTATCACAACAACAATTTTGTTAGTGGATCTTATTTAACAAATTAAAATAAAATAATAATAAATAAAAAGCTGGCGTAACACGTCCGTGAGAGGACACTAGGACACTAGGCCTAGCTTCTCAAAACCGTTCCTCTTTGTGTGAGTTTTTCATGTTTGGGACAATTGTACGCCAAGTCCAATTGAGAAGCTCTAGGATGTTTGTCCGACGACAAACGAACCAGATCGAACCGGGTACCCCTCGCTTAGTTGTCCAACATACCTACTAGATAGATAGATAGCTTTATTCGTATAAAATTTACAAGGGTTTTGTTACCACTTATTTCACAAATCAGAGATATGACAAGTTATATCTTCCTTCTGAAATACTATTTTTTACATCAGTATTTAAGATTTTAAGATTTACATTGTAAAATTACTTCTGACGGAAAAATACAAAAAAACCCTCAGTTAAATTAGGAAAAGGAAAAAAAAAATAACAGAAAAGAAAATGAGGACGATTTCACCGAATATTTTCATATACCTACCTAATATGTAAATATATAAGACGTTTACAGATTAAGTATAAAAAAATTAACAACAAACAAATGGGTGAATAAATAAATAAATAAACAAACAAATAAATAAATAATTAAATTGATTGAAAAATTTCTTGTGTATAATTATTTTATTTTGATTTGAGAGCTGCCGCTTTCGATTTATAAAAGGATACAACATCTTCGTATTCGTAATATGAATACCAAACTTGGTGTCAAAATATATTCCCAAGTATTTTACGGCAGGCTTCCAATTAAAATTTGTACGACTAACCACTAAGCCACTGGGTGAAGTACCTTGAATTTATTTCCTGTCACCAGACATTGGGTGTTCAGAATTTTGAATTGTATTCCACAAAGGAAATATTGTAAGAATTACCTATTTTTTGTTTGATGTGTAGATATTTTTTTTTGTCTTCACATTTCCATTACAAAGAGTTTGAAAATCTTGTAAGAAAACTTGTAAGCCAATCACAAGTCCAGCAATTTTTTTATTGCATTCCAGTCCCAAATTTCAATATTTTGGAGTTGTTACTTATTATAGCAATTTTTTAGTTGTGATTCACAATTTATTACCTGTGATTCACAAAGAAAAAAAATTGTGGTTGTAGTTGAAAAAAAGTTTTTTTTACGAAGTAGGTACGTTTCTAGATCTCGATAATATTATTGTTATTGCAATTTAATTTTCTTGATAAAACGTTAACTTAGAAATGTGTGAAATTTTCACAAATTTAATGCTTGTAAACTACAATAATAAATAATTTTAGATGAAACCAAAAAAAATCTTTTAGAATACAGCTACAAACTTATTATACTGAAATGATACAAATAATAAAATCAGAAATTTTGTTAACGAATGCTTTGTAAGTTTCCTTCCGTACCAGTTGGTACAAAGGATTCACGAGTCACGTGTCCCGTGTCAGGAACGAGCATAATCGCAAAAAAAAAAAACCTGTACGAGTTGATGAATGACGCGCTTCAACTTGCGTATAACCCTTACGTATAACATAAACGTGTAACGCCAATCAAAAAATTTAAAATTATTTCTTTTGAAGTCGTTGCTAAATGCGATGCGCAATTTTGTCTGACTCGTGCAATACGATCTCGTTATGATGAGTAAGGATTTAAAAAATCCTATCCAATACGGTGGTTGGACAGAATTGAGAGCCTTGCCAGGGGCATTAGAGGATGAACTCGCAATTTCTATGTGAGGACGTTCCGTTTGGACGATTTAATACTATAAAGAGGATCTTATTCAAAACGCAAACCATCAGTAGCAGTGGCAACTAAAATCCTCGAAGGTAGGCGACAAAATTACCTACATATATGAGAGAATCTATGCATCTTATGTTCCCGCACACCCAATGATTTATTTATTTAATTTGAAAATAGCAATTAAATACATTTCTATGCCGACTGTGTTTATTTTTTCAAAACAGGATCTCCTTGAACTCCAAGAAGAACTGCATAGTGATGATATTGTTATTCCTCTCAAACACATTCACATCCAGTCGATAGTTACCATTTGGCCAGATTTTCAAGTTACTCGCAGACATTGGTAAATTGCGGATGTACGCAAACCCCTTAAAAATAATGTAAATCCTGTTTTTTAGCTGTCAAACATTCTTATACAAAACGACTTACAAAATAAGGACACGAATGATTCAAGTTTGTATAGGGCAAGTAGATCGGTGCGATCGTTCGCATAAAAGGACTGGCCCGATTCTTTTCGAAAACCTCACAGTAGTTCTCTGTTGTGTTGATAAGGAACGCTCTATAGATGGTGTCTGTTCTTTTATTCATCTGGATGTTTATCTGAAATGAAAGTGAAAGGTAGTTTGTTTGGGTTTTTATTACAAAACACTTTTCTTACAAACACTTTTCTTACAAACACTTTTTTAACTAGACGAACAATGTCAGCACTCATGTTAATCAAAGTCGTAGTACGATTGATCGCTTTTGCGTAACACTTGACATTTTTCAGTAACATATGATCGTGGACAATGCAATTAGCCTTTTCAAAGCGTATAGAGACATCGCACTGGAAAAAAAAAACATAGTTAAGTACACTTGCAAGAAGATACAGAGTTCCAAAAGAAAATGAAGGTTCTTTAGTTAAAACGAGCCCAGCAACAAGTATGGTTATAATCTTGAAAGAACTGTTAACCCTCATAGTTTCACTTAGTAACTGAAATGATAATTATTTCTCTGGTTTTAAAATCATGTCCCATGCGACGTAGTTAACAATTAAATTCAAGTTATGGAAGTCCAACAGCCAATCGAGATATTTATCGCTACCGTGCTCGTTAGGGCCAATTAAGTGGTCAGTGATCTTGAAAATCAATTTTGTAGTCTAACTGAAAAATCACACGAGTGAGTCGAATTTTTTTTTGACCGGGACTAGAAACTATTGGGGCAAAAGATGCATCGAATAAAGGTATTGATTTCTTCTTACTGGACCTTGAACCAATGTCGCATTTAAACATATTGTTGAAAAAATTTATATTTATGATGTATCTTTAAAAAAATAAAATACCTACTCTTCTTTCTTTCCACTCCAACAGCGAGAACGACACACTACACACAGTCCATTCGGTCTGCGCCCACCATCCCAAAGGAGAACCGCGACAAAAACAATCTAGATTTGGGACTGGAGTTTCTGAATGCAGCAGAAAGCTGATTTATAGCTTAAAATTATGAACTTCCTACTATATATGGACAGCTATTAGCCAACTTCGCATTGGCTCCAGCATTTGCGCTAGCGCTCTTGGTTCAGAGCAGAATAAATTGGAAACAAAATATAAGAAGCAGAAATTCAGAAAGTAGGTTTTATGGACTTCATTATAAATATGCGAAATTTAAAAATAACTTTCTTAAAAGAATCGTTTATTTCAGAAACAACGTAAGTCAATGAGCATCAACTGCAAATTTTGAGTACGTCAAGTTATAATTTGGCTTAAGATTCATTCGAAAACCTCTAAAATGTTTCGCTTTTTTTTTAAGCCTTTAAAGAGGCTTGACTTATGTCGTCTGTTTTTTTGGTAAAACTTTGGTTTTTATTTGTTTCATGATTGACCAGGCAAAAATTTCATCATACTGGTCTTGAATGTTAATGTCTCCCGGTAGGTACGATTTTAGTTTTTATATGGCATTGATCCTTCTTAAAATTGATTGGCACCTTTCCAGAGAGAGGGTGCGGCAGAGCTTCTAATTCATCTCTTTGAAGATCTCGCAACAACTGTTTTATCAGAACAGTCCGATTGGGAAAATGAGATAATTTACTTCCAATAGACTCCATTGAAAGTATGTTTATTTTATAAAATCGTTGCCCCACCGGCTTTTGCAGTCGATAATCTGCCCTAGCGTGGTATCCGTCAGAACGGAAAATTCTCCGATTTTATACGAACATCTATTCGGAATATTTTTCCAACATTCTGTAATGCATATCGCCGAATTGCGTTGAAGTGCGATGAAATGCATTTTTTTGTTAAATTTTTGACAGCTAGGTTCTGATATCCTCCGACAGAAATTGGTTGCGGAATTAATTTACGATTTGTAGTGAAGCGTTTTCTTTTTCGAAAGCGAATACCTCGAGTGTGATTTGAGCCTCCGATGGAGTATGCGTTGCGCAGAATTTTCGGTTCCGACGGATATCTCGCTAGGGCCGAATGTCTGTCGTTTTTGGTAAAATAGCTGTGAATTTTTTTGATACTGAAGAAGATAGTATCAAATCAGCAATGTTCTTGAACAGTGCAAAGTCGATCACTTTTTTCAGTTTTACGATTTAAGACTGTGAACCACATGATAAAAATGAATGTCCTCGTATACGAAAATACTGTTAGATATTCTTGAACTTTTTTAAAGATACTAAAAATGACAAAAACCTTATCATTGTGTGATTTTTATTTTGACCACAACAGCCATCTGAAAAAATATGCAATTCCTGGACGTCCTTCATGTTACTTGCAAGAAATTTATTTGAAAAATAGCCTGACCACGTATCGCGCAGAAACTACTGGACGGATTTTGATGAAACTTGAAATAGCGATTGCTTATGTTCTGGGTCGGGACTTAGGATACTTTTTATCCCGGTATATAACGTGGTTTTACAAAATAGTCAAACAAATTGATACACGTATGGAAAATTCTATTTATACAGACCTAGCTCAGTGATGGCTTATCGGATTGAAAAATAAAAATACAAGTGAATTTAGTAAATTTCCCCTGAATTATTTAAGATATAAAACATCCCCCTGCGTTGTCCTGAAGCTGAGCAATGTTCAAAACAATTATTCAAAACATCGCCCATAATTTTCTTTCAGTGCATACCACTGCCAGTATTCATGGAGCAGTGAGTACCATTGCAGTAGTGTGTGTGTGTGTGATCATATATGTTTTGCACTTCAATGGGCAGTCTCTTTTCAACGCACACATTCAGTTTGAACACATTTTCAGGTCATTGCGGAAAGTTTGGAAATGGGTTGGGGTTCGTGTTGTTTTATTCGTGTTGCTTCCTTTTCGTCGAAAGAAATATGCGTAAATCTCTTGCAAACAAAAACTTGTAAAAATTGAATTAAGACAAAAAACAGCTTAGAAAACATTTCGTCTTAAAAGCTGCGTGCAAGATCACTTAGAACTATGTTTTCGAGGATAAGATCTGGAAGTTATTTCTTGCGACAGTACCAACAACATTTCAAATGCGTCTTCTTGGCCACAGGCTTGGCAACTTACTTGAAACTATAGTAAGTTTCGAAATTAGTTAAACCCAATCAAAAATTATGAGCTTTATAAGGAAATAGCTGGTGTTATTCTAAGAAGAGTTTTTTGAATATAGTAGATAACTGACAATTTTTCAGCCTGACGAGTGAGGTAGCCATTCATGTTTAGCAGACTTATTATAGCGGCTTACGATTTTCTCTTGACTGGTGCAGACAATTTTTGTAAATTTTGAAGTTTTTTGGTCCTGGAAAGAAAAAAATAGTTAAAGCGTGTTCATCGACGTCTTTTTTATATTATTTTACATTAGCTATTGCAATCGAAGCACAGAATTGCTGAGACAGTAAGTGCCTTTGATACTTGCGTTATGGACATCATTTTCGAGTACAACTTCAAAAGATTCAAAAGCTGATATATAAGGGACTACTAGGGATACGAAGATGGTTGCGCTTGATGGGTATTTGACAGAGTTTGCTTATGCTATTTAAAACAACTATATTCGTGGTCATTTGCCAGTTGTTTTTAGATGGTGTCTGGTCTGAAACTCACAATATAGGTACGTAGAGGTACTGGTGTACCCCAAGGCTCTGATTTGTGTCTGATTTTCTTTCTTTCTCATTTTTTATAAATAATCTTCTGCCGATAACTTCTTATCCCATTCACTGAAGGCTGCGTTTATTTTAGGTGTCAGAGGTACCAACATCCCCTCTGACTTTTCGAATAAGTCGTGCAATCCGCTGCAACAAGAAACACCCAGGAAGTTCTAAAAGTTCAGCCATAATGACATCAATACAGACTTTGACGATTTGGTCGGAAAAAACCTCACGATAGCGGGGCCTGTTTAAAGGTAGTTTCAACCAGCAGGGCCTCTGCGTAACTGAAGGCAGGCTGAGCTTGACTGCGGCACCATTAAAAAAGAACCTTTTTAACTAAACTTAAGCACTCTATTTATTTATTTATTTCTTCTTAAAGATAAATCTCGAACCAGGGTTACGTTTTTAGCCAAATAACTTTTCTTCGATCTCGAAATAAAACTGTACCGTCATGGAAGGTGTCGGGCTATTGTTCAGCATAAATGCTAGCTCTGTACGGTATTCACCACTTGGCCAAAAGTCGAGTAGTTTCCTTGCATCCAGTGATGCATTTCTAACGATTATTTCTCCCTGCGAAAAAAACTTAGAGTTTTAAATGAGTTTATCAAAATGCTTATCAAAAATACAATATATGGACAGGTGTGATTCAAATTCGTATACATTGATCCGACCCTCATTATTAATCTTGTGTAGGGTACACTTGTTTTTCGGGTGAAAAAGTCGCAAACGTTTTCCTTGACGTTAATCAGAAATGGCTTGTAGATGTTGTACTTCTTATACAATCGGATATTAGCCTTGAAGTAAAAATTATTACGGTCTAGACAGGAGTCAACTATAATACTTACTGTGACAGTATCGACTTGACGGTAGAGATAAGAACGTATATTTATGAGGGTCGTATTGCGATTGACTGGTCTTGTATGGCACGAGTAATTCGCAACGAACTTGTCATGATCGGGAACTATGCAGATAACTCTTTTAAACTTGGAGATGTTTTGATCCTAGAAATGAAATGATTTTAAACTGTTTCGTTGACTGTTGGAGTATTCACGTTAGCTAATGTGGTAATGGCTACCAGGTACACACAACCCGCTACAAAAAGAAGTGATTTGACGGACATACTGATCGTTTTGAATAGGCTGCCTACGTTTGCAAGGGACAGAGACTAATGACAAACTGGATGGCTATATTTTCTTTTAGATATATACGTAATAATTATAGCCAATCAATGCAGTTAAAATAAATTGCTTTTTAATGATACCTATTATTAATAGAGCATCTATACCGAAACAAAGTGTCGTTGAATTTGTGAACGATTTTACCGCATGCTGCATAATGATAAAGAGGAAAAAAAAATTTAAATAAAAAAGAGTGTACAACTGGGTTGCACGAAACTTTATCGTTCATGTCAACGTTTTTTTTTAAAGCGGCGTTTGCGGTGATTTGAATGGAAAATGTATTCGCAAAAAAACGGTTTTTACCTATACGATACTATAGATAAACCGCTTCTGCTATCAAGTTAGAAATGATTTTATTACCTACCTCAGAAATCGTATTGACCGTTTTCGAGAAAAGTCGAATAATTTTCAAAAGTACCGTTACCTACTCGACTTTCCGCCGAAAAACTGGGTATGCAGATTTGTTAACCTTACATACTTAAGCTTAAGTATACATTTTGGTTGAAAACATTAGAGCCGTTTTCATGTAAGCTATTGGAAACCAAAGTTTTGAAAAACGACATTTTTCTTAAATAGTCCGTTTTACGATATTTTAGGGAAAAACTGAGTTTTCTGTCATGTTAGGAATGACAAATTATAGAATTATAGAATTATAAAAATAATTTTTATTAGAATCGTAGGCTGTTTTTGAGATAAGCGCAATTATCTAATCGATTTTTTTTTGCAAAAAACTGGGTATGCTGCAACGTTAATTTGATTAGGAATTGCTGCTTATATTTAAGAGTGCTAACGTGCTATCACAAGTGGCTCGAACCGTAAGCCAAAAAAGTTCAAATCTGAAGTTTAAAACAAATACGTCCATCCGTTTAGGCTGTGGACCTCAGGAGATGACGAACAGACGGATAGAATGTCAGAATTATTTGAAATTTTGTACGCACATAATCTGCCCTAGCGAGGTATCCGTCGGAGCGACAAATTTTCCGCAACGCTTACTCCGTCGGAGGCTATCCGCTTTCGGAAAAGAAAACGCTTCACTACAAAATCGTAAATAAATTCCGCAGCCAATTTCTGTCGGAGGATATCGGAATCGGAACCTAGATGTCAAAAATTTAATAAAAAAATGCACTGCATCGCCGATATACGTTATAAAATGTTGGAAAACTATGGAATGAACGGAAATGTTTTTAATTCAATAAAGCAAATGTTATTTAAAGAAACAAAAATTCTTTAGAAAAAAACAATGATTAAGCTAGTATTAGACGATATGTTTAATGAACATACGTATGCTGACAATCATATGCTAAAAATTCTCAGCAAACACGCATATGTTCGTCTGGCGTATGATGTCCTATCACACGATATGTTGAATTTGTCCCAAAGTAGCAAATTGTTTGTTGACAGCATATGCTAACAAACAGTTTGCTATCACATTTTTTAGGACATATGAAGCCCTATTACACGATATGTTGAATTCGGTTTGCTGAAAAATTTGAAGACCCGTATGATTATATGCTGAAAAATTGACAGATCGCGATGTTAATTCATTTAAAAAAAAAAAGAAGAAGAATTGCATTCTACACTACGTGTTGAATTCATTGTATTTATTGTAAATATCGTTTTATTGATTAAACTGTATTTGTTTTAACGTTTTTGTTTGGTTTAGTTGAAAAAATAAAATGCGTGCAAAAAAAAAGAGCCCTCGCTGTAATATTGGCCATTATGTGTATTCTACGATGACGACAAAGAGGAATTGCTACGGAAGCAGCGAAAAGTTTGGATAAGGAAATGGGTGTTGGGTCATGCTGCGCGCCGATGAAGGATTTTGTGCAAAATTGTCCCGCGAATTGCGCAAAGAAGAGACAGATTTGTATCGAACGTTTGTGCACATGACACCTGAAAAATTCGACCATCTACTTGTCTTGGTGACACCGCACATTGATTATGAGACACGGTGATGCACAAAAGCGTTTCACCATTAGAACGGCTTTTATTGACGCTTCAGTATCAATGTTTACTCTCCTCTCTTCACTTTAGGTTGTAGGTAGTTTATTTACTTCAACAGTTTTGTGTAAGATTATCTCGCCCCTAAATAAACACATATAGCTACATTTTTATTTTTGAATAAGTCTATTGTCTTTTGAAAAGTTGATTTCGTCTTAGGGAACAGAAACAAATCACTACTTCTCGATCCATCCTTCGATCCGAGTGCGAGAGATGGGGTCCTTAAATACTGGCGCTGAGTGTAACTTTTTACCAATCAGTTGGGCTTACCACCACCTGAGCCGCAGCCCGGTCGAGAATTTCCCGTTGCGTACACTCTTGTTGCCGATGGCTGCGAACTAAACAACTCACCGTTTTGTTTTTAACAAGCAATCAGGAAAACAAAAACCAAAAAAAAACACGTACAAAATTTATCGAAACTTCAAAAATATCAAAAGCCGTTTGCTGAAAAATGTGGCGTATGCTCATAAGCCTACTTTAGCTCGTAAGCATACATCATACGAGTCAGCATACACCAAAAATTTGTCCGAATGTTAGCAAACGGTCCCAATAGGGGTATTACACGATATGATCAGGTCGCCAACATACATATGCTGACTAGCCAACAAATTTGCCAACAAACAACTTTTAGCATACGTATGATGACAGAAATTTTGATATTATACGATATGTTGTGATTGGGACACATTTTTCAGCATACGTATGATGATTCAGCATATCGTCTAATACTAGCTTTAGACACAAACTGGGCTGGATTAAAACTATTTGTTCTGATATAAAAAAAAATTAAATTTGGGCTGCCAAAAAAAAAAAAAAAACTTTTGCAAAACTTATCACACAACTCTTTAGTTATAATCTGAAATCTGACAGCTGATGAGTTTTTTTATTAAAGACAATTATGCATGAGGATGAGGTTTTCCCTAACTCAAATACTTCCAGTTTCAACAATGTTTTCCAAATCAAATTGTTAGCACATTGTGATTACATTCGCAAAATCTGCCATTGATATAAATTTAACACAGCACTTCTATTTCTATAAAACAATTGATTAATTTAAAATGCGCAGATATCTAAAGCTAAAATATTTTACATTCGGAATTTGCGTCATTATTGGGAACATTAAAATTTAAAAACTCTAGCAAAAGCTAGCTTCATCGGTAACGTCACTTTTATTTCGGGAGCATAATATAATAATAGGTACTAGACGTACGACGCTGACTGCTGTCAGACTGCAACCTACCCCCGTATTAAATGCGCTCACGTCAGTTAGCATACACAAAATGTACGAAACTGATGTGTAACCAGTTGATAACTTCAACTATGTTTTTATGAACGTCTTCATTGAAAGCTGTGTAATTTAAGGTGTTGCCAATACGAAAATCACGATACTATTGACATTGAATTGAAATTGACAGCTAAAAAAACAGAGCTGCTTCGAATAATTATTAAAAGTAAATTGTGGTAACACTGTAAGTAGTTACAGCAAATAGTGTTAAGTGTACAATGAAAAACCTTTTTAAATTTAAACAATGCCATTTCTATTGTGACCTAAAATAATATGTTTACGTAAAGCCTTAAAATTATTATTTTTAAGGACCAATGACACAAAATTACATCCACTAAACCTAAAAATAGAAAAAAATAAAAAAGGGACCCACAACTGTACCAAGTACGAATTGTCAAAGATGATAGGAATGCAAATGTCAAAATTTCAATAATTTATACATTTTGTAAAGATTTAACTAGCTCATTCAGCTGGCATTCACATATCCGTTAGATCATTCCGGACGTGTCCATTTCACTGCATGACCCTTTTTTGACCTCGACACGTGTCAGAAAATAATACCATACCAGGTACTTGATATCACTTTTCATGCAATCTAATATTACAAATTTTTGATTTCCTTAGGTTTCTTCTCGTTCGGCCACTTACTTATCACAATTCGACCAAACGCTTTAGGGGGTTTCCCTTAACCCTACATCTTATGGACAGCTTTATTTCACCATATTTCGTCACATCAATTCAAAATTTCACAAGTCACATCTACAAATGAACCAAGTTAATATAAAAAATGCTGCAAATATAAACATCAAGCCTATGATTGGATTAAAAAACTTATACCAAGCGGTCTTATCTTTCGGACTTGTCTTAGTGCTGCACGTGCAAAAGTCTGACCATAGTCACGTAGCGTCGTCGGTAGGTCTACCTCTACCAGGTACCTACTTATTGATATTATTAAACATACGAAATACGAGAACAAGAAACCAATAAAGGTAATTGCTGAACAGACTTTATGTTATGAATAGGTTGCTTAGTCACCAACTCACGATCACACTCTGACCATAATGATGCGAAGTTGATAATGTTCGAGCCTGTCGGAGCTTGTTCATAGCTCGTTTGTTCTTTGTCCTTCAATTTTTTGCGCGGAATCATTTCTTAGTTTTTAAAGAATATAATCTACTTAATAAATGTATTGGAAGTATTTGCTCTTTGTGATAAGTTTGTAATTTGTATTTATTTGTCCTAAAGTAGTTTACGCATCATCATTCCAGTACAACAACAAGAATCGACTGCAAACATTTTGAGGAAAAGTGGCGGAATCTTGGGGTTATCTACAATTTAGCGCTGCTTCTTCCAGTGAATGGAACATGCCATTCTCAGTTAAATCTGTTTTTTTAAAGGTGATACACTACTGTAGCTGTTTTTAAAACAGAATATACAACGTCCAAATTAGAGAAATGTCACTTTGCCCAAAATGTTAAGCGATTTGACACTATTATTGATCTTCAAAAATTAAAAAAATATGTTCCAAATTGTGGGTGGGGGATTTTTAAGAATTAATTCATTGGCTTGTCACTTCAAATCACAAAAAAGTCAAATCCCTCAAAACTATGTATTTTTTGGGAATTTTTTTTTGTTTTTTGACATTTAACATTGCAAAAAATACCTTTGAAGACAAATTTCTTATTTCCACTACTTGTTAAGATATCGTAGGAAATGTGATGTCACAATCATAATGCGCTGTGCTTTGTCGTTGCCGTCATTATATCAATATTTTGATGAAGTATGAACCAAATAAAAGGCGAATTTTCGTAGCTGTTTTTCTGTCACAATTTCGAGAAATCGGTTTGTGTAGTTCGAACTTTAAATTTAAATTTTATATCAAAATAGTTGACCACCAGCTTTTCTTGGCGTTATTTTAAATACAAAATTGCATACCAAAAAATCAATTTTCGATTTTTACAATTTCCCGACTTTTCCGCAGGGTTTTCCCAAAATTATTCTCCTGGCAATTACGAACAACTGAAATTTTTTTTAACAAATATCACAAGGGTAGAAAATAAGTGTATGAACTTCCAATTTTAAATTTAAAGTGTGTTCACTTCAATTAAATAAAAAAAAAAATACTTTGACAGCTGGTTTCATAACTGCAGTTATTCTTGCACTTTACACACCTAAAATTTTTTTTTGTGCTTCTTTTTTGCATATTTTTCTATTTATCAAAATGAACTACCTAAATCGTGAAATTTTCAGAACAATCAAGATCTAAATTTTTTGAAATTCAGAGATTGATCGAAAAAGGCGACGTTCTGAAACGTCGTTCACTAAAAACGATTTGTTTGGACTACATATTTATTTGAATCTTGACACTTCGAAATGTCAACAAGTAGGCAGGATTTTCTTGACTATTTTGCTCAGCTACCGCTCCATAAACGTCAACTTAAAATACTATTCACGTGACCAATCTGGGCCAATCAAAACTCAAATACGCATCAAGTTAGTCAACTGTCAGACTTACTTAGAAATCAAAAATTGAATCAAGAAACGTGAATGTAGTACCACTTCCACCTAAATGGAAAATGTTCTTATTACACCATCACATCATCTAGGTATTCGGCTTTGACGTTAGGTTACTCGAATTTCGAATATTATTTTGTACACTCATAGTATACACACACGGTTTGTGTGTTCTTTATATGACACATAATCTGGTCATACCTTTCTTCTGACCATCTAAAGGCATAATTGAAGTCAGAATATTAGAGATACGAAGTTGATAACGAACCACTCCTTACAATTTTTAAAAGGTTAAGTGTTTGACTAATCGATCCAATCAATATTTTATTGTGAAATAGATAAAGGTAAGTTAGATATCTATCAGTCAATTAAAATAAAGCGCATTTAAATGCGTAATTGCTGGCGACAGTGAGTCTACCGATAATACAACTTGGAATACTAACTATTAGGAATAGGTATCTACCAGTGCTTAGGGCCGGTGGGAAATGTCCCTTTACTCCTATTTCTTTCTTAAAATGAAATGCACCTCAAAATAAATTAAATTCATAGGTAACTTTACAATGAATATCTGGAATATATTAAACAAAAGTTTCATAGTTAACAAACATTTTGTGCAATAATTTCCTGATTTTCAAATTTAAACTTTAAATTTGTTCTTTAATTAAGAAATACATTTATGTTATTTACATTTTAAAAACCAAAAACAGTTGCCTGTTTCTTGGGTAAGAAAAATGAAATTTTGAATTTTGCTAATGAGATTTTTTTGTAAAATACACCTAACCACTGACAGGGATTACTAAAAAAGATGACTTTTATATGTAGCTTTGCAAACAATTTTTTTTTTTTAAGAGAAAAGCATAATTATGGACTATGCAGTAACGCATTACAACTGAAGTGATTTGACCATGGAAATCAACTATCAAATTGGCTGTCATTTTACGATTGTGTCCTCTATAAGTAATAATTGTAGTAGAAATTAGATAAATACAATTTTTGTAAGCTTAGAATGGAACGAAATCTCCTTCCAAAATTGGTAAAATATCAACCGTTTTTTTTTTTAATCCAATGGAAGCCTTGACTGATTCATGTAGGTAACAGAAATATTCTGACACAACTCTGATGCAGTCTTGCATTAAGTTGGAATGCCGAAAACTAAAAAGATTGCAATCCTGTGCGATATAATTCACAAACCACACCTTAAGTCTTTGTATATTCGATCCATTAATTAAAACATATTGTGAAATCGATAAAGATAAGTTACTACATATATATTGATGCCAATCGCAATTAATAAAATTAAATTATAATTACTCAAATGCGTAATTGTGGTTGCAATAGGACTTGCCAAAATAAAGCTAGTAATTTTCCAGCTGAAAAACATCTACCTACCAGTGGCGCCGCGTCCATATTACCCGATTCCCACCGACTTCCCAAAATCCAAATATTTATACATGAAAGATAAACTCTACCAAATAAATCCGATATTCACGAAATGGTACGCACACGTACCCCATCAAAAAAAATATTGTGTGTGTATCCATTTTCGTTCATCGTCGTCATCGTCTTATCTATTTTTTTGACACCTATTTGCTCTTTGTTCAATCCGCTTGGTTATTATGATATTACATATTTAGTTAGTTATTCGATTTTCTTCTACTTCTTGCTTTCTCCTTTGTGGACAATATCGAAGCTCATTGTATGTTTTAAATATTAATGACTTGAAGTATAAAAAAGGTGGCTTGGATTGATTTTGATTAGTTGATGTTGAAAGCAAAATGTACAATAGATATCTATATATTTTAGTTCAATTTACACAGATGTAAGGTTTTTTTTACACATTTTGTATGCGATTAATTTTGCTTCGACTTCCCATTTTAATATGTTCACGCCACGCCACTGCTACTCATCTACTACCACTCTATTAATCTGAATTTTTCAATTTGCCACCATTAGATATAATTGCTTAAAATGGCGGTTCTAAGAAACGTTGATAAGCTATCTAGGTATTTCGAACATCATATTAAATGAGTAATATGTTTTGCATCAATTTGCAGTAGGTAGGTAGGTTAGTACGGTTTTTGTCAGCAACACCATCTCAGAGGTATATTAATTACGATATTGAATTCCATTGAAATCAGTAAAGAACTTTCTAAAAAATAGACGAATTTCAAAACAATAAGTAGCTATTTACTTAGTTAGGTACCTAGGTACTTATTTGGCAGAGTGGATGCACAATCTGTCATTCTAAGCGCCCATCGACCATGACTAGCGAGACATGAAACGCACGTCAAAATTAATTAAAAATAAATTATCATCCAGAGCAAACATGTTTTTCGTTACGTCAAGTTTTTCATTCATTTGACATGCCGTTGATCAATGGAACGCGGCCATTATGCGTGCACTATTCTATTCGTAGGTAGTTAGGTATGTGGTTCATCTTTCGACAGTTGCGCAAAATATAGCCGCTGCGATTCCGTTCCGACTGCGGCTGCATTGTATTCATCAACCAGTTACAGTAGGTAAGCAGAATAGGTACAGCTTTTTCTCAATGCACCTGTCTGTAGCAAACATTATAATATCATGTTTGTGTCTCTATACAATGATCGCTATGTAAAGCGAGTTAAGTATCCATAGCAAAACATATTGAGAAAAAAGATAACATTATTTGTATTCAATGATATCTTTAGTCTCTAGTACAGTCTTGCACACAACGCTACAATGATAACATATGTAAAAGAGATAATATCGTTTGTATACAATGTTGGAATATTATCTCTTCTTCATTATCAAGCAAGACGATTGTACGCTTGGGTCTCCTTGTAGATAGATAAGAAAAGTATATAAATACGACTGTATGATGAATTTATCAACAGTCTTATTGTAACTACATAGTAGCCTTAAGCTCCTTTTAGAATTAGTAAAAAGTATTTCAATAATAAAGGACATAGTTCCAAATAAATATTGTTTAATTTTAAAAGTAAGAAACAAGTGTTTTAATTGGCGATCCTGCCAGGAGGTTAAATATACTTTTTAACTTCAATCGAGCGGACCTCGGGAACAAGTAGTGAAATCTAGTATAAACAGAACACTCGCGTTACCGGTTACAAGAATTACCTAGCATAGCAGGTACAAATATAGCTTCTTCGTACGAAGCAGCAAAGCAATTCAGTGAAAGTGTATATGTGGAGGAAAAAAACACACAAATTCGACGACAACAGACACGAGTTCAAAATGGAACAACTCGCAGTATTAATGGCAAGATTAGAAGCTTTAGAAACCAGGAGCAACACAGTAACACAAACCCTAGAGCACACACGCACAGAGAATGCAAGGTTAGCAGCAATAATAACTAACCAAAATCAAATAAACACTAATTTAGAAACAAAACTAAATGAAGTAAAATCTGGATTAGGCATAGTACCAAACATACCTGTGCTAGAGGAAATAAGAACCACATATACAGATGGTAGTGAAATACAGTTAGACGCATTTAAAAGCCTACCTATTTTCAACGGCGATCAATCAAATTATCGGTCGTGGCGCGAAGAAGCATCCAGATTAATGGACAGCATTAAAAACTTCAAAACACACAGTAAGTACGCAGCAGCATTGACTATAGTGAAAAGTAAAATACAGGGTGCAGCCGCGAATGTGTTAACTAATTATAACACAATTTTTAATTTTGAGGCGATACGTAACAGATTAGATTATACGTACTCTAATCAAGAACCTCTATACGTGCTACAAGACATGATGAAAGCCATCACGCAAAAAAGAAGCACACTGTCTGAATACCACGACGAGATAAATAAAAATCTCAATTTAATAATATCAAAAATCACTATGTCAGGTGATCCGCCGAATATAATCGACAGACTAATTAAAAATGCTAACGACGACGCAGTTCGTATATTCATTGATGGTATGAGTGACAACTTTACAAGAGGATCATTATATTCAGCTACAATAAATGATCTAGAACACGCATTCGCAATTGCTCGCAGAATAGAACATGATAATGTGCACAGGCATTTACATCTCACTCAAGATAAGCACCACAAAAATATGCCACATGAACGCAGAAACGAAAGAAGACCAAATTATTCGAGCCAAACAACGAATTATCAACCCCAGAAGCAATACGATAATATGCAGCAACACAATCAAGGACCACAGCCGATGGAGATAAACTCGAGACAAATTGTACATGCACAGCGACAAAATTGGAATCAATACAAACCCGATGTATATAATCCACCAGCGAAACGTGAACACAGCGGGAGTTTCAACACACACAACAGACCGCAACGATCTTATCAGCAGAACTTCAAGCAGCAGAGAGTAAATAACTCCCGACAACAACGCAGAGACGATGTCAGCAGTACATATGCAGAAGCAGATGAAACGGAATGTATGGTAAATAATAACATAAGAATAGATCATTTAAACTAGTAGACGGGTTGCCCTGCTTAAATTTAACTAGTACTATTTCTAAGGAAATTTATAAAATTCTTATTGATACTGGTGCAACCCATAATTACATTAATAGAAAATGCGATTCTAGCGAAAAAATTAAAATTAAACCTATAAAAATAAAAACAATGCATGGTTATTCTATGGTAGATACAAAGAAAGTAGTTAGGATATTAAAGAAAAATATAACATTTTTTGAATTAGAGGATATTCAGTCTTTTGATATGATATTAGGATATGAAGGACTTAAAGTTCTAAACGCGGAAATAAATTTCAGTAATATGACTCTAACTACCATAAGCAGTGTCGAATCTATTCAGAAAATTAATTACATAATTGGGGAAAATAATATTTATAAAGCAGATATAGATAGACTGATGAAGATTAATAACAGCATAGGACCGTTACCCTTTACAGATACTATAGAAGCAAGCATTAGGACGACCAATGATAATCCGGTTTATGTTAAACAATATCCATATCCCATAGCAGATAACGAATTCGTAAACAAAGAAATACAGAAACTCTTACATGACGATATAATAGAAAAAAGCCATAGTCCTTATAACAGTCCCATATGGACAGTACCTAAAAAAGGTTTGGACGAAAAAGGAAAACCAAAACGGCGCATGGTTGTTGATTTCCAAAAACTTAACGCTCACACTGTAACAGACAGATACCCCATTCCGGATGTCAACATGACAATTCAAAATTTAGGTAAAGCCAAGTACTTTACAACATTAGATTTGGAGTCAGGTTTCCACCAAATTAGAATCAAAACAGATGATAAAGAAAAAACAGCTTTTGCTATAAATGGCGCAAAATATCATTTTAAACGAATGCCTTTCGGGCTCAAAAATGCACCAAGCATATTTCAGAGATGCGTGGACGACATTTTGAGAGACTTTGTAGGTAAATTCGTACACGTTTACATTGATGACGTATTGATATATTCTTCATCTGAGGAAGAACATATACAGCACATAAGTCAAGTATTCGACGTACTCAATAAAGCCACATTAAAAATATCTGATGAGAAAAGTAAGTTTTTTCAAGAAGAAGTAGAATACTTAGGTCACATAATCAGACATGGTAGAATCACTACGAACCCTGAGAAAATAGCAGCTATAGAAAATTTTCCAGTCCCACAAACGGTAAAGGATTTGAGAGGATTTTTAGGTCTTACAGGTTACTATCGTAAGTTTATAAAAGGATACGCAAGCATAGCCAAGCCCCTGACATTATATTTACGAGGAGATAACGGTAAAGTAAACAAAAAACAAAGTAAAAATATTAAGTTAAATCTGAATGATTCAGCATTAGAAGCGATTAGAATTTTAAAAAATTATTTGAAAGAACAAGTCGAACTTTTTCAACCGGATTATAGTAAACCATTCGAGCTTACTACTGATGCATCCAACATAGCTATTGGAGCCGTACTAAGTCAGAATAAGCAACCTATACACTTCTTGTCAAGAACACTGAGTAAGACAGAAGAGAACTATAGCACAAACGAGAAAGAGCTATTAGCGATCATATGGTCCTTACAAAAACTCAGAAACTACATATATGGTATAGCAGACTTAACCATATATACCGATCACCAGAGCCTTATATATTCTGTATCAGAAAAAAATCCCAACACAAAGCTGAAACGTTGGAAGGGAATCATTGAAGACTTTGGAGCAAAATTAGTTTATAAACCAGGAAACCTAAATCTTGTAGCTGACGCATTATCACGTCAACGCATAAATACTTCTACCATAGAAACAGCACATTCAGCTGAAAGTTCTTCTAATGATATAATAAAAACTGTGAATCAGCCTTTTAATGCATACACTGCACAGTTCGAACTTATTGAAGATATAACAAATAATATCGAAACACAAATCTATTTTAGTAACAAAATAAGACTCATAATAAAGTTTAAGGACAAAGACTCTTTACTAAGGCAGATGAAAGAAGTTATACAACCCCAAAAGATTGTAGCTTTGCATACGAAATTTGAAAACATTTATACAAATATGGTGAAAACATAAAAAAAGAATTCCCACTAGTAAGATTTATATTCACACCAAGAAAACTTCAAGACGTGACAAATTTGGAGGAACAACTAAAACTTGTAAGGGTAACTCACGAAAGAGCACACCGAGGGTTACGTAACAATATACAAGAAATCTCAGAGAAATATTACTGGCCCGATCTAAATAAACAAGCAAAGAGTTTCAACAGAAAATGCATAGCATGTCTATTTGGAAAATATGAAAGAAAACCTATCAGAGAACCTCTGAATAATTCAGAAATACCAACACATGTGGGAACACACATTCATATGGACATATACTTCAACGACAAGTATACTTTCCTTGTAACAGTAGATAAGTATTCTAAATATACAATCCTTCGGGAAATCGAAACTCGAAACAGACTGTACGACGTTATGGAAGAGGTCTTATCTAATTATTTCCCAAAATGTGAACGACTCATGACAGATAACGAGAAGGGATTCAAAACAGAAATGGTGAACCAAATGTGTTTGAAATACAACATAACTAAAGTAGAAACTCCAGTATACAGATCGACAGCGAACGGTCAGGTAGAACGTGTAAACGGTACAATAACTGAACTGTCTAGAATATTCACAATTCAGAATAAAACAAGACTTATCGAAGAAATATTTAGAACAGTGCGTGAATTAAATAATTCTATACACTCAGTTACCGGTTTGAAACCTAGAGACATTTTCTTTAATCAAAATAAATATAGCAATAGTGAAATTATAATAAATAAACTAAACTCAGCATCCAAAAAAGTGATCGAACGTCTAAATAAAGGAACTCGACACAGAGAGTATAAAAAAGGAGATAAGATAATGGTAAGAATCACAGGTCTTAGAAAGAAATCTAACGCCAGATACATAACAAGAATAGTAGAAGAAGATAAAGGAGACACTGTAATCTCTAAAGAAGGAATAAAAATTCACAAGGATAACATAAAGAATTATCATTTTTCAGATGACGAAAATATTAATATTCCTAACATTACTAGGAATTGTACAGAGTCAAGAAGGGCAAGGAAACGTTCAAATAACTGAGTTACTAAACAAGAAGTTTATACTTACGCAAACAGATGACGTGTATTTATTCAAAGAACAAACTTATTTGTTACATGCCACCAACCTGACTTCGATATTTCAACCTTACGTAAATATCGTAACTAGTAAATATCAACCTACACAAGAAGAAAAAATTTGGTTAAGTAAAATTAAGAATTTAGCAGACCAATTACAAGAACATACTAGGCATACTAGATCAATTAACTTTTTAGGAACAGCTTTCAAATATGTGTTTGGTAATCCTGACCATTATGACTTAGTTAACATAGAAACGAGTATAAATAATCTCATAGAAAACAATAATAAACAAAAAACTATAAATTCTAGATTTGAACAAATTTTGCAACAATTCGAAGGTCAGAGCCTTAAAGAACATTTAGTAATAGAACAAGTGTACGAACAATTATTATTATTGACCAGAACAATTAATGCAGCAAAAAATAATGAATATTTATCAGAAAGCCTAGACTTAGATGACATTAAAAATATTATTCAACATGAAATAATTCAAGTACCCATAATAAATATACTTGAGTACTCTAAAATATTATTAGCTAGAACTGATGAATTCTTCATCACAATATATAAATATCCAGTTCTAATTAAATCATGTAAATTGTATAAAGTAACACCTTTAAATTCAAAACATGGAAAAATCATTACAGATAAAACAATTGCCTTATGTAACCAAACTTATTTAAGAACAAGAAATTGTCAAAATCATCTAAGTAAAAACATTTGTGAAATTAACTTTGAAGAAGAAAATTGTCTTATTCCACTTTTAAAGAATATAACTTCAAAATGCAACATTAAACAAGAATACGATTACGACTTAGAAATTGAATCCGGTGTTATGTTATTAAGCGGTAAGCATAAGTTAAATAATCAAACAATTAATGGTATAAACTTAGTTACTTATGAAAATACTATAAATCTAGACGATAAAATATACAAAAACATGCATAAGCAAATTAAAGAAGTTATATTAAGAAATCATAATTCAGAGTCTTACATCGACCAAATAATTAAAGAAGATACAATGTACAAATTCGATAACATAGATACTTTAAAAAAACTAATTATTCCTTTTAAAGAAAAACCGATATTATCAACTATATACACAATTGTAACACTGATTGTTATTCTAGCATTTACGTACGTAATGATAAAAACTATACAATGTATAACAGATCGTCAAAAACAAAAAAAGATTGACGCATATAACAAAACTTATGAAAGAGAAATGTTAAAAATAGCGTCGAAAAATCGGGACGATTTCGTTTAACAAGGGGGGGAGTTAAGTATCCATAGCAAAACATATTGAGAAAAAAGATAACATTATTTGTATTCAATGATATCTTTAGTCTCTAGTACAGTCTTGCACACAACGCTACAATGATAACATATGTAAAAGAGATAATATCGTTTGTATACAATGTTGGAATATTATCTCTTCTTCATTATCAAGCAAGACGATTGTACGCTTGGGTCTCCTTGTAGATAGATAAGAAAAGTATATAAATACGACTGTATGATGAATTTATCAACAGTCTTATTGTAACTACATAGTAGCCTTAAGCTCCTTTTAGAATTAGTAAAAAGTATTTCAATAATAAAGGACATAGTTCCAAATAAATATTGTTTAATTTTAAAAGTAAGAAACAAGTGTTTTAATTAGCGCTAGTTAAATTGATTGATCTGTAGCCATAACTAATGAACATTGTTGGTATTACTTACGTCATGCCCAGCCCTATTATGAGCCAAAAAGCAATCGTTGAGCAAAAATACGATACCCGAAGATCGTTTACGTTTAACTTAAAAGTAATGTACACCATGTATGTGGGCCACTCCCGCCAGCTACAGTTCTGAGCTCATCCATACAAAAATGAATGTGCAGATCAAAACATATGTCAAATTTGACGTATTGATTCTTTCCTACGTCATGTCAATGATCCACCTGACATTCCTACTAGCCTAGGTTAGGTTAGGTTAGGTTGATGGGGGTTGTGAGATCGTCACAATAGACCAGGCACCATTTTGGGCCCATCGCCATCCCCTGGGAACCATTACGGCTAAAAGACCTAAACCAAATCACCCAAGCATTCGATTTCCCTACAGAATTTGAGTATGGCCTCAATACCATTTGAGGAACCAACCTCTTCCAAGTTATTAAAGAAGTAGGTACATTCCGAGATGCTTTCTTCTACTCCGAGCAAATGCTTGACATTCACAAAGAAGGTGTGAGATGTCTTCCGTGACCTGTAGGTCTTCACAGTACCTGCACGTATCCGTATTAGCTACGCCTAGTCTCATGGCATGGGAATGGGTGGTCTTATGCCTTCGATCGTTGCATCAAGTGGGAGCCCAGCTCCTTCCTTGGCCAGAACGTCTGCCTTTTCGTTACCGTCAATATCACAATGCCCAGGTACCCAACACAGTCTAACACGGTTCTGCGAGCACAGTGCCTTGAGCACTGTGCGGCAATTCCTGACTAGCTCAGACTTGATGGTTTGTGATTCTAGTGCCTTAAGTGCAGCCTGACTGTCAATGAAGATGGCAATATTCTTATCGGATATTGATTTCATCTCAAGTACCTCTGCGGCCTTAAGCACTGCCAGAACCTCTGCCTGAAACACACTGCATGTGTCCGGAAGCTTCAGGGCCATTTGTAGGTCGAACTTGCTGGAGTATATACCTGGAAAATCCTGCCTGCAGTCAGTTGACACTAAAAAGTGTCAAAATTTATCTACTTGACGTTTTACGAACGTCCCAAATAAAAAATAAATCATTTCTAGGTAGGTATAGATCTTTCTAAAACATTTATGCAAAAAACAGAGCTTTCCGTGTTTCCATGGCAATTTTGTGAACTCACAATATTAATTTGAAAGTCCCTAGATAAAAATTAATTCATCTGTAACTGCAACGCTGATAGCTGCTGATTCAGTGACACGCTCACCTACACAACCGAAGCTCAGTTCTAGTAGAACCACGAACAGCTGACATTATTATGCTGCTGCAACAGAACTAAGCATAGCATCACACACCAGAACAGATCAAAGCAAGCATTCCTCCCCCTGGCCCTGCTGCAGGCGCAAACTCAGAAAAAAAGACGCACACACACCACTCAGCACTCACACCCCCTAAAACGAGCACACTCACAAATCACAATATTCACAAGGCACAACAAAACAACAGAAACAGCTGGTCCGCTGCTTCAACAACCATCTAGGCATCGACAACCGCACACAATAGTGACGCCAAGGGAATGAAATGAATCCCAAAATGAACACTTCCAGTGGATGATACACTTTTGCAAATATAGCTGTTTCGCTTGCCCGAGTCGTTTACCAAAGCAAACCGTGTGCGTGACTATCATCTGCTCTGTTTGCTTGCAGTCTTACTACTCTTCCAATAGAACAGCTGATTTTGTCGCACACAGCAGCAGTACAGCGCACACACATCGCCATTTACGTACGTCATATGATATACACATCCAAACATGCAGCCAACACATCGACACGATGCGAGCAAAGCAAAAGCAACACAAGAAATCAACCAGCAGCAGCAGCAAACAGGAACAGCCAGAGCCAGCCAGCAAGCAAAAGCAATCGTCTGAACTGAACACAACACTCAACAGTCGCTAAAAATTAACCATACCGTTTAGTTGTAAACTAGAAGACAAACCGTGCGGACGTCAATTTAATTTTGTATCGCGTTTGGAGTGATAGAATTTTTTCCGATCAAGAACTTATTTTCTTATTCTTCCCCGAACACATAATACAGAAAATCAAACGGATTTACCATACAGTACCCCTCTTCATAACGGATTCAAAGATATTTCTCCAAACCACATAGGTACATCGCATGCAAAAAAAAAAATGTTGCAGACAATGTTTACATACATTTCTCTCGCAGAGTGCACCCCCACTTTGAAGTGTCAAATTTGCAATTTCGCTAACTAATCGCGATCGGAAAAATCAAGTGAAAATTTATTTTCATACATATCTAGTCCAAGTTAATAAATAAATAAATTAAAAAAAAAAATTCTGTGCAGAATTCAACTGATAGAAATTGGAATTTCCAACAGAAAAAAAGTTCTTTTACAGAGCATCCAGTGAAGTTAAAGAACATTTTGTTCGTTACCTCAAAACACGTGCGGTGCTCATTAAATTAATAAAAACTAAAAATTGCAAAAACAAAATCGGTGAACATAATAAAAAATTAATTAAACCGTAACCCACCCATTTAGTCGGTCCACCGGAATATTTAACAACACAAATAATAAATACAAAACAAGTGTTTATTGGAAAAATAAATATATAGATAAAATTCCCCGTTTAACTTAGAATTTTCGTTTTAAGTTTTAAGTTCTATGAAAATAAATTTTAAGTGAATTACAAAAGAAAAAGAAAAAAAAATTACTTTATCGCATTTTGTTGATCAAAATGGTGCCACAGCACACACAAGAATCGAATGTAACACCGCTATCGCCGTCAATCGCCGGTGCTATTCAATCTATGGCCAATACCCTAACCAGTACCCCAAGCTTCCGCAATCGTAACATAAACAAAAATAATAATTTCAATATTGACCCCGAATTCAACATGAATAACACAACAGATATATTTGGTACCCTCGAAATGGATACATCCGATGGCGGTAACAAGTACATTGTCGAAAGTATGCTCTTTGGATCACAGCGTGTGGATGTCAACTCCACCACACCGTATTCGGATGCAACTCAGGTTAGTACAGAAAGTAACTGCTGTCGTTCCCCCGACTTGCTGACAGTTGACGAAATGTAAACATAATACTGAACACCCCATGAAATGAGTATGAAATTGTAGTGACCATCGCAAAGGACTTTTTTTAAAGTGTATGAAAATGGTTGAGGAACTCTGCAAAATGACAACTTCTTCAACAGTTGTGCCGCAGCAGTGTGCGGTTCCATTCTCCAAACTAGGAAAGGTTGTTTTTGTCGATTTAAGCAGACGTTAGAAAAAAAATGAAACCCAAACACAACTACAAAATCAGGAAAAGTTATACCTAGGTAGCCCACTTTTGACATTTCTGTCAAATGAGGAAGTTCCCTTTTTTGTAGCGACATTTCTATTAAAAAATAACTCAAATATTAATCACCATCGATCTTGATTGACTTTGATAACAAACCCCAACCAGACTGTTCGCAAATTCTTAGATAATATCAATGGTTGAAATTTATCAAACAAACGGATCAAAAGATTGGTGTTGTTTCGTTTTTTCATTCTGCATCGATTAGTTTTGTTTGTTTGTTTGTAAAATTTCATCTTCCATAATGTAGGAAAATTAAATAGGTATTGTTAAAATAAAAAAAATGCTTTTAGTTCTGTTTCCTTGAGCAATAAAAAAAAAAATAAGTTTTCAAAAAAATTAAAAAAAAATCTTTTAAAGTCTAGTAAGCCATATTTTCGTAGTCGACATGACATAAGTCAACTGAAAGAACAAACTGCTACTTTAAAAAATTTGTTTGGCTAGGTACTTTTTTTGTAATCTGTCAAGTGAAGTAAATTAAATTTACGTGACATCCCTGCAGTGATACCTAATCAATATTCTTATAACATATTCGTAATTTCTGGCAGACTTCTGTCAAAACTCGACAAGTGATAGGTGTTTACCTACTTTATTTATTATAGTCAAGAATGGTTTCAATGGTTTTTAAAGATTGAAAACTCTATTTTAAATATTTTCAAATAAAAAATCTAGTACATAATTCACAAGCAACAAGTCTGATAGTTTGATCTAAGTTTTGTTTATCGACCAATTGTGCCGAAAAGACTCGCAAGTTTTTCTTAAAGTTGGAAGCAAAGTGTCAAAAAGTGATTTTTTTTTTAAAGTTCTGTCATACGTTTGGTATAAAAATTCATACGATAAGTGTTAGTATAAAAAAAAGTTTACAACGAAAAAGGACCACCCCAAAGCAGGATGTGCAAAAAGTATGGTTTTCTGTGGGCAAATAACTTCATCAAAATAACAATAGTTTTGTAAAAATTACTTTGCTAAGAAAATAATACATAGCAAACAGTTTTTTTAATGTCGACTTTAAATTTGTCAAGCTGATTTTAACGATGTTTTCAATAAAATTGACTTCTTTGAGATGTCTGACATTTTAGGTAGTATTGTAGTATACGTTGTTTGTAGCATAAATTTATTAGGAATATGAATTTAAGTAAGTTTCGTTTAAAGAGAAAATCCATTCTAAACTAGATTTATTTATTCGAAACTAGAGTTACTTGGCAAGTGAAATTTGTTCTTTTCATGCTCAACAGTGAATGTTAATTTATAACACGGATTTTTTTCCCAAAGTATTTTTATTTGTTTGACAATATTTTGAAAATCTTTACTCAAATAAGAGGGAAAAATCTAGAACTAAAAGAAAACTTGGCTGTTAGAAATTTTTTGTTGTTCGGCAATAAATACAAGGCATTCGCTATTTAGTTAAAGAATCCATTCCAAACGCTTTAAGATTCAGACATACATTTGTTTAAAATTTGAAAAAAATTCCTGGCTCTATTTCATGATATTCCGTTTTTCGATGTATGAGCATCCTTGTGGTACTGACAGACTTCTAATATAAAAATTCCTTCTCAGATGGGTGAAATTTCACTGCAACTTAATTCATCATAATAAAAATAATGAAACAATGAAATTCAATTTATTTTACCAGTACCTACTGTCTCAGAAAAAAATTAAAAGTGATATGTAACATTTTTGAGTAAAAAAAAAAACAATTTGTGAGTCAAAAAGTGTCCAACTGTCCGAGTAATAATTTTAAAAAAGCACTGTTCTGACATTGGCTCTGTCTGGTGATTCCCTGAGTAAGATCAAGCAAATGGTGATTGCCAATTTAAAAAAAAGTTTAGATTTTTAATTCAGAAAATTATGTTTATAAAAAGATTCATAATCCTGTAAAATTTCAAAATGACGTACCTACCTATATAAGAAGCCCTTGAGCGCTTCGAAAAATTTCCTTAAAAATGGAAAGTTCTCACGACCTGGTTATGTTTTTCTTATGCCTTATGTGATTTATGCAAACTTTCCATTTGGGCTACTCAATTGAACTACCCCACCTGCAATCAGAGCAACCTAGATCAAAATGATCGGATTCCCTTCGCAAATGATTCACACAAGTAATTGGCGGCGAATTCCACACTAACGATAACGGTCTTATTCTAGTGAAATGAATAGGACACCCTAACTACTTATACGTTAATCAATTGGGAAAAACCCCTAATTCTCAGTGTGCCCTGGTTATTCATGCCCCCAATTACCTAAAGTGTAGGTAGTTGTTCGATGAATTTTGTAATTATTCCAACGAATTATTTGCGGGTTGCATGCTGAATTAAATATCCACTGTAGATACGCTAACTATACGCTTTCAATTTAGATTTGTATCGGCCAGTGTATACAATTAGCCGACAGTCACATTGTCGAACGATAACGTTTTCTTCCATTGAATTGCTTATAATAATTCCAATTGAACTTCAACGAAAAAACACCCATACACATAACAATGTATCTAGTCCAAAATTCAATCGAGTTGACGACTCACCACCAGGCAAACAACGAAAGTTCTTATCTCTAACTAGCACTATTTGCGACTCGAGATACATTTTTAATTGATTCAAAGTAAAGAGAGAAACTAAATCTTTTCAAACAATAAAATCCCGTTCAAAATCCTTGCAAGTACTGTGTGTACGAAACTATATTTAAACACATGCAAACACACAATTTTATTGTTTTTTTTTTCTTCATTCCTCCACAAAACCCGTCCCAGACATTTTGGCGTCGTTGTCGTCGGTGTATTGTAGCCACAGCGATATACATTTACAAAATCCAAAGTTGATTCTCTCAACGTTAGACAATGTAAATAGCACGGCGACTTGTTGTTGCCACGTTCTATGGCTGTTATTACATGCGAGTACGTGAATAGGTACATGCAGTACTTACTAGTAGAACTACACCAACATATACCTACCAGTGCCAGCCAGTGCCCAGCAAGTATCTGTGGATATGTACTACTATCTATATCTCGAGTGCTAAATGGAACAGAAATCGATATGACATTGGCCGGATTGAAGGGGAGCAGTCGGGATGGAATTTTGTTTTATTTTTTTGCTTTGCTGTTGAAAAGGTTTTCCATTTCGGTGCAGTTTGCAAAACAAACTGAAAACCGAATGGTGGGGAAAATTAGAAAAAAAAACCAACTGCAGTATAGATAGAATAATATCTCTGTGGAAACTCTAATCCAATTCTTTCAAAATATTTCCTAAACTTAACTAAACTGCGAGAAATTGAACATGAAGCGTGTGGATGATCGAACCGGTGCAGTAGCCAGCCAGACAGACAGACGGACGGACGACTGATACCACGTCATAATTATCCATTATAATTTCCTCACTTTGTTAAAGTCGCTCAGGCAGAAAACACACGATAATCACGTATAGCCCGTCCCAAAGTACCTGAAAATATCTTGCGCAGGTCTCTTCACATCAGGGATTTTATTCTCTTAGAGAAAGCAAAACTACTTTTCCAACAAAAACTACAGCTAAAAAAAATGTGTGCGCATTTCATGCAACAAGCATACCCCTGCTTGCGAAAACATCTCTCTCGATCGACGATCGAGGCATGACTGATTGTCCACATAGAACCGTCGTCGGCGCATGCAATAGATACACATTTACCCACCCCAAAGAAAAGGGAAATTTGCTGGGTGTTGCACTTCTTAAATATGTGTTTAGTAATGAAGGCCAGAGTTTTGAGAAACGTTTCACGCACAATTACGTTTCCCAATATCGCTGCAAAAAAGATAAAGTAGAGAAAAGCATTAACAATTTCATGCGATCAAAAATACCTTAAAAGAGAAAATTTCCCTTAAATAAATTGCTACTGCGCATGTTGGGATCTTTCTTCTTTTATGGGACGGACTATACCAAAGACACGCGAAAATTATACCAGATACGGAACGGTGTACAGACACAGAGAGAGAGAGGCATGGTACTAAATATGTCGTTCTAGATTGCGCCCCAGGGAAACACCGATAATTAAAAAATAAAGCAAGACAAACAAACGTCAATTGTGCTGTTCTGGACAATTCAATAACGAGAGCAGAAAAATTATATGCAATTGTAATTAGTATGAAAAATGAAACCATCTTGTAGATTGAATTACAGCTGCGGGTAACTTAAGTTGAATAGTGGATGAGGAACGACGGAATCTTTTTTTCTTAAATCTTATTAATTTGTTTGTTTTTTTCTGTGGGTTATGAAAAATTTTGGTTATTTGCAATGGATTCGGAAAGAATTTTGGGGCTAAAAATACATAATTTCTAGATCTGGATCAAAATCACTTTGAGTGAGGTCTTCGCACAAGTTGCTCACAAATTCCAATGAGCAACTTTTGCGTTTATTTTTTTTTACAAAATCCATCCACAATTTCGACACAACTTTTTATCCTCTGTTATCCTATCGGAACAATTTTGAAGAAAATTCGAAAATAATCGCGGCTTTTTGTACTGCTTCTGAATTCCTCCTGTTGCGTTTGCAGAATGTGTGCAACACAACAACTCTGCATGGATTCAAGACCAATAAGGTGGAAAATGTCGTAAGCCAGATTTTAGGTAGTAAAAGTCGTATTGGGTGGGTTCGTACAGTTGTTCAAAATTTTAACAGAACATTTTTAAGGAAAGTTGAAAATATAATAGTTCTATGCGAATTTTTTTCTCTTTGTGGAATACTTAAAACGAATGTAAAAAATCGTTTGCAAAAATAGTCACTTTCCTTTCCATCGGACAAAATTTATTTTAGCGTTAAGGAGCGAGTAAAAAATGCTAACATTCGCATGCGTATTCTCGTAGGTATAGGGAATTCTGAACAAGGAAAATGAATGTCTAGGTACTACATTTTTGTGGATTATTTTTGTCCATTTGTACCTTGCAACTTGCTCAGTTTTACATGCGATCAAATTTTGGACTCATTCGTATCGGCTGTATACAATCGTAATTCGTTTGAATGAGGTCCTTACTCCTGTTTATATTTATTTCAAATAGAGTTGCCTTTCTCAAATGCGTCGCTATTAATTTGTGAAATCGTGTGTCTCTAACCTATCACACAGTAGCAGAACAGGGTGGCCAAATTGAGACTGGCTTTAAAAAAAAAACAAACAAAATAAGTAATTTAAGAATAATTAAGACTTGGAATGTACACTTTCACTTTAAAACTTTTCTGTGAAAATTATGAACAAATAAATTATGAATTATGAAAAAATGCAATGCCACCCTGTAACCCTGTAAATGCGCATGTCCAAAAAAGTTGCCTCTCCAACTGCAGACCTTTTAAATCGCTAATCACTGCAACTTCATCATCTTAATCAGAATTTATTTAACAATCGGTCAAGTGTTGCATAACATGACTAATTAAAAAAAAATAATAAATCTGTTTGTCCAACACACGCCGCTCAACAACTGCAAAGCAGAAAAAAAAAATATCTATGACTGCATTACGTCTGTATCTAATTTTAGCAATCACATCAAGAAGCGAAAAAAAATTATTTCTCATAATCTAAGAAAACAACATAATTGGTATTCGCGGGATTATTCATCACACTGCCGTGTGCCCAATGAACCTCTTCTGAGCCTTTGTACAAACATACAACCCACTGTACTGCGACAAAGATGGGCATCTATATGTTCTTCGTACGTGCTGCGGTTTTTTTTTTAATATTCATCAGACATACGTCTAGTTCTAGCGATGTGTACACCTATCTTTGAACTTCACATCGACCTTGACTTTCACCTAATACAACACCAAATCAATTCGAGGGCAATCAACTACATGCCATACATTTGAAAGCCAACGCTAACTTCAAACTCATGAAATGAATCATTTTTTTGCCATTTATCAAAATAAAACGGCAGAAATATACTTTTTTCCTTTAGACAGACCCCGTACCTACATCTATACCTTTCCTTCTACACACACACGCGGGATAGAGAGTGTTGAACTGATACAAAGCGTTCACTTAACTTGGTTAGCAGTCGTTTTAATCAATTGTTTATCATTAGAATGACGGTGGGTTGTTTTTCAGTTTCTGAACATTTTTTTTTCTGCAACTTCCCCGTTTTTTATTTCGTTAATTTAAATATAGATATAGATAAAAGGTGGATGCTTCTATAGGTAGATCTATTTATCTATGATCTTGCAGTACATACAGACGCTCATATGTTACCTATACTGTTAATTGATTGGCATTTGTTTTGCTTGAATTTTGTTGCAATGCAAGTTTTTTATTTGTTTTTTTTTTTTTTTAATTTTTTTTGTTACTTTTTCAAGGTTAATGCGAACATTTTCAAATGTTATTCACCTCAAAAGTATAGACTGCTGTTGGTTTAATGTCTTGTTTTTTTTCCTCTCACTTTAGAATGTATCTGTACGTATATAGACTAGATAGGAATAGAAATGTGTAGATGCATTTAGCAAATTATCTTTATTAGATGTCGGCGGAGTAGGAAAATGTTGTTTTTTATATGTTTTTTTGATAATAAACTTTCTGTGGATGTGTGGGTCGGTGCATATAAATGTGTGCATGTGAAGAGAAATTACCTATTTGGAGATTGATTGCGTTGCAAATGTATTGCTCACGATTTCCAAATTAGCTACGGAAACTGTAAACAAACTGAATGTAGGTATAAAATGTATAAATGATGTTTGCCTATCGATTTAACAATTGAAGGATTATTGCAGCAGGAAAGGCATGACATATTATACCGCAAGTGGCTCATGAGTACCAGCAGCGACAAAATATGCAATGTCAAATGCGCTCAGTGGCAGTTTCTATTGGAATTTGTTTTGCCGATTGAAAGTTTTCCACAAATAGAAATAGGTTTATTTCGATTGGACCTATGTTGATTAGAAAAACATTAAAATGGGAAGCTTTTGACCTAACGAACCGCTGTTGGTTGTATAAATCAAAACGGACTGTGGAGTCTACTTTGAATAGGACAGACCTTTTTTTATAGTGTTATGATGGGCCGTAAAAATTAATGGCGGCAACAGATTGCATCAACTTTGACGGCAAAAACAGGAGAATAAAAGCGAATATATTTGTAGGACTGCGGGTTTGCCTAGGAACTTAGAACACAGGTCGATGTTGCAGTTGCAGTGGTAATGTTTCCCATGCCATTAACAACCTGTGGCTGTCTAAGCTGCTGATGTGCGGAGTTTTCTGCCTTCAAAAGACAACTCGAATTTAATTTAATATATTTTAAGACTTCAGCATAAAGAACAACCTTTCAGACTATAATTGGCTGAGAAAATTATATAACGAAGGGTATTTCGGTTAGCAATGTAATGTAGTTGATCGCGTTTCGAAGGTGGTAGAGTTTGGTGTCATATTTGTTTTAAGACCTATTTTAAGATTTGCTAAAAAGATGTCCTAAAATGTGCCACAGGGATCTTCAGATGCGCAGTACTAGCTGTGCCAGAATTTTTGACATTATTGGGTTATTTATTATGATTTATGACTTACAAATCGCAGTAAAAAAATTGATTACTTTTCTTATCGTTCCGTTCGAACAGAGAAAACGACGCATAGAGCGTTAGATGTGCCATGTGCGCCCTTCAGAGAAAAACAAAGATTGAATTAATATTTTTCTGCAGTTCAGTCGTTGCATCAATCAGATAGATTAACTAAAAAAAAAAAACAACAAACGAGAAAACATGGTGTGCCACAAGGTTCGCTCTTTGGGCCCGTTTAACCCATCTTTTAGTAGAGGAATTTCTGCGACGTTTACATGGAAGCGGACAGTATGGAAACTACTACTAGTTTAGGATGGGATTTAAACTGGAGTGTGGATGAAAATATTGGCAACTATTTCATCAGAGTAGATGAACGGTCCCTTCTAGAAACCATATTACACGTGAAACCCAATTTTCTTTCAGGAGTGCCAAAAGGTTGGAATCTTCGGCCAGCTTTGTTTCCTAATTTGCATGAAAATACTTTATTTTGTAGAAACGACCATTTTCTGCGCCATTGTTGAGTGGTGCGTATTTAAAAACCCAACCCTGTGGAACCTACTCCCGTTTCAATTGAAACGCGTGTTTGATTTCTTAATCAAGCCGATCTTTGGCAACACACACTTTAATCTCGGAGGGCAACAACCCCCAACAACATTTAAATGAGTTGACTTCCCGCGACCCGCATCATCTCCTCAAAACACGTCCATCCAAATGATTAATGTACAAACCTAGTTTGGTTTTCTGCCATTTGTTGTTACAACATCAATCAGGTATATTTCTTTAAGAAAATAAACCTACCTTCGATTTGTTTTCTCTATATAAAACTCTATTACAGATAAAATAAAAAAATATATATATCCTACGCCACCTGTGGTGAAACGGCCAAACAATCGACTAAGCTCCAACTAATAGATTGACCATCACTAATTTCACTCAATTCCACAATAATTGATGATGTCTAGATACGAAAGTGTAAAAAAAACCTTCACTGTTGCCATCTGTAGTGTAATCAGACAAAGATTTGGGCGGACAAAAAAATTGAAGAAAACAAAAAAAAACGTCCTCAACTACTCCTCAACTCATTATCCGGCACTTTACCAATTATTTTCCTGTTCCTCTCATATCTGACAATCTATCTCTCAACATGCCTTTTCGAATAACAAGTTCAAGGCCATTACTCATCAGTAACATTAGGTGTTTCATTTTTATCTTCTTCTTCTTACTCTTCGAGGTTTGATTTGGTGAAGAAAACAGAAAAGAAGCTGAATAAAACCAAAAAAAAAAAACCATACACAAATAGTTAATCAGATTTTATCTACGCAAGCCGTACCCAAGGCAAGTGTGGTGAGTCACTTTCTTGTAGGTATATGCGACTAGACCACAGTGACACTGATGAAGTTTTTTTTTGTTTCTCTTCTTCTTCTTCTTTTTCATTTCACTTGATAAATGAATAGAGATAAATTCACCTTTTCGAACAATTTGAGGGATCGCTAGACAGCAGTGCATTACAGTTGTAATTATTATTTCCAAACTGACGCGCATTCAATCAATTTGTCCCCCCTTGGTAGGTACAAACGCTTCACTTCACAATACCTACCTATATAGATGGTTACTTTTGTTAAAATGTACCAACGTACAGCTCCAAGAGGTTGAAAGCAAAGTGAGTAATAAAAAGTCATGTCACGCTATTAACTCATCATGAAAGGGATTCGGGAAAGAAAAAAAATGTACAAAATCCCAGCACTAAGCCTAAGAAGCAAATCAAGTCGTGACCGTAGACAAGAAGTTGAGAAAAAAGAAACGGTTGTAAAACCTCACCGAAATGTATCCTCCGTGTCGCTTTAAATACTTTTATGCTTATTTGGAGACGTGCCTCAACCATTGCTGGCAGTCATTTTCAACGCCTTTTCAGAAACAACACTAACTTTATTGTTTTTTTTTTTAATGTTTCGGCCCATTGTGTGAGTGTGTGTGTGTTTGAAGCCAAGGTGTGGTTGATACACTAACTATAACTATTTGCATCTGTAAGTGCAATTATGTAATCGCAGCTGCACTTATTGTACTGAAAAATATTTCAAACTTTCAAATCGATATCAGCAGAGGAAAAGAAACAACAACAAACAAAAAAAAAAAAAAAAAAACCCAAACATTGATAAATCCTCGAACGGCTGCGATAGATAAGCGTTTAAATAAATTTCCTGACTTTATTTACACACAATTATTCGATGACTCATGTGCATATAGTTCAACACGAGTGCTGCCGCTGCCTTGATAGATACTGAGTATTTACACCGACCGACCCACTAAATTGAGACCTACGAATTTATATTTTCAGCTATTTTTCGGTGTAAATTACAATAGTGGACAGAAAGAGAGGGAGAGAGAGAGCTCAAAATTGAATGCAACTAAATGCAGTATCAACAGCGCACAGCGGGTGTCAGTTAAGATAGATACAGTTCGGTAGATTGGTAGCGAATATTGTTTTTTGTCTTAAGATAAACGATGTGAATGCGGTAGCTGTTGTTGGATGAGGAAAAACGGTTTCGATTGCAAATGCTTGGTTGGTTGTTATCTTTTTTTTTTTGTTTCATTTTGTAATTGACATCGGCATTTTGAGTTTGTAGGGTTTGTGCAATTCGATTGGGAAATTCCAATAAAAATGCGGATAATGCAAATGGAGCTAAATTGAACTTGAGGCCAGCCAATGCGGGTGAGAGGTTTTGTAAAAGCTAGAGCTCGGTGTGTAATAGGGTTGTTGTTGTCTTCGACAAGTTCTTGTAATTTTTATGAAATTTCAATTGGGCCACTTCTTGTTCTGTTTATACAATTTTGGTGGATGAGCAATATAATACAAAACATAACGCCCATAGAAACCATTACATGAAGGAATACATCACTTTACTCAATGTTGCATCCTGACGGAGAACTTCAGAGTTTTAATTTTATGTCACCTTATGTCCTATCTAGAAATTTTCTTCACTTATAAAAAAAATCCATGGCGCCTTTAAATAATTACTATATAGGTAGTGTGTTGGGCTACGAAGCGAGGGGTCCTCTCGCGAACGTCTGACAAACATCCGAGAGTATATAACTGTCATGAAAGAGCTTCTCAATTAGCCGTTTGGACACCGCCTTAAATTGTAGATCCCTTCCATTCGTCCCAAAAATTGATAACTCACACAAAACGAATGGTTGTGAGAAGCTAGGCCTTGGGTACCACAGACCTGTCGCGGCAACATATTTATATTTATTTAGATACAAATTCCCTACACTTATCTCCACTAAAAATGTGAAGTACCACAAGCTTGAATGCTTGGGCCGGGTTTGTTCTGATTTTGTTCAAGATTTTTTTTTACCGACCTTTGTTGAGCATTTTCCTAACGATTGACAGACGTTTTAGTTCTCCAATGGCAACACTCTCGTTTGACACAAGGTCTCGTTGATTGACCTGTTTAAATTTTTACAAACCGGCACAGTCATGCAGTCTGGAGGCCGCATTCTCTTGGATTTCTATAAAATTTACAAGTGAACGAATACGTGAACATTTTTGCGTGATTACCTACTTACACCTTCAACTTAATTGTTTACAAAGAGTTCTCGAAATCTCTTTTTAGCACAAAAACATGTTCACAAATCAACTCGCGATACAGTATCTTTTTGGATTTAAAACACATTCACTTTTTATGAACGTGTGAAGTCAGTAAGCTTGTTTTGAGATGATTTGTGTTTTCATCCTAATGCATTTTTATTTGTTTCTTACTTAGATAAACAAATATATGTACAGTTGCATAGATAGATAAACGCAAAGAAATAATGTTTTCAATTCAATTTTATATATTTATTCGTCTGGCAGACTCAATTGCATTTGAGTATACTTTTTGTGTGTGCGTTTTTTTTTATAGGTCTGTCTAAGGAAAAGGAAAACACCCTTCGAAGTGCAGCACAGCAGACATATAGAGGAAGGGTGGTTCATCCATTTGGCGCTGCAAAAGATAACACAAACCATTGCAATGTCTGCCATCAAACGAATCGGATAGTCATAGAGGGAAAGGGATCCACAAAGTGTGAACATTTCGAATGGGGGATGTGTTCTGTGTATAAACAACATTTCACTTGCGGGGATAAAGTACACGTTACATGCTTTCCGTTCAAATTGTAAATTCACTACTTACTCGATTTGGATTTGTGGAAACACAAAGACCGACCGCCCGATTCAAGGGACGAGGACGGAGGGCCATTTATTCATTCGAATCGTTTGCCTGTTTAAAATACGATTAACTTCGTAAGTTGAGGAATTTCTCAAGCCGAACTGGTGGTCACAGTGCTATGACTCATTCCCTATTACTAGTCGACTCTATGAATATTGATGTGAAGACGCGCGAAATGTACGATGCATTATGAAACATTGAACGCAACGGATGTCTCAATTGCCACACACGAGTCAGTTACATTTAATAAGCAAAAAAAACGAAGACCTTCTTGAGGTTTTGTTTACCACTGCATGGCGCCGACTTTCAATTCAAAGAAAACTCGCACTCACACGTCGACGTCACACTCCAATCCTTACTCCTTTGGTAGGCAACTTCTCTCGCGGTCGCGTTTTCCGGCTGCCTACTTTGAAATTGAAATTCATTATAATAATCAACTCAACGTGACACACTTCAGTCCGGGGCGGTGCTGTGCTTGGGACACGAATTTCTGTTTGACAGGGTAATCGTGGCGGTGGGTATTTGTTGTTTTAAATATCTTAGGAAACACTCACCCCATTCATTACATTCCATATGCTCACACGACTTTGTGCTGCGACTATACGCTACACAACGAACGACCATTAAAAAAATAGGAAGACGAATTTAAAAAGAATCACAACTCATCTGAATTTCAAATATTATTCGTACTTTTCGCATTTAGATACTTTGAACACAAAACAAACCACGATTTCATTCACAAAAATAAACTACTGCTACCTTTGTGGCCGCCAGCAGGACCGGGCCGGGGAAGGTACCCTATATATAAATAAAATATTTATTTGTTCCCGCTTCACAATGCGTATTATTTATTTGGATAGGTTTTCGTAAATATTGTTCTCGTTTTTTTTATGTGATCTATAAATTAAATCTATTTCGAACAGCGTTTTTGCGAATTAAATAAATAACCTAGAAAGGAATGGACGTTCAAAGTATCGACAGTGGGTCGAGATTGTGTTGTTCGAATTTTATTTGGGAAACGCATAAATGGAGATAAGCGATTCTGGAAATTATTTCACTTTTATTGTAATCAAAGCGAACGAATCTTGGGATTATTTTAAAAATACATTTTATTATTATACTTTTGTATGTGAATTTTGAAATAAATTTGACGTTGCTTTGTGTGGGCCGGACGGGTGTCAATGAACTTGAGTGCGCATTTTTTTCCCCTCTGACGGAATTTTTCGTTACAAAATTTCATCGGTAATAATAATTTAACTGACTTTTAGTGTGAGTCTTAAAGTTCTTTTAATTTAAGAGAAAGTTCTCAGATTCCAGTGGGTTCCACGCTTGGGCCGCAATTTGTTGCATTTGTTGTAGGGTTAGAGAAAGCCCTTAATTTTTCTTTTGAATTCCTTGATGCTTCAGATTTGAACTCAATTCCAAGATATATTTTTTTTTTCATTCATGAAACTACTTGTAGATATCTAATTTGTTTTCGGAAACCGCCAAAATTATAGTGACACGACTCCAGTATAGATAAGGTATCGGCCTTCTTGCATAAAAACAAGTTCTTATCGCACTTTAAAATTGGGTCAGAGAATGTATTAGGTGTGATTACAAATTGCGTCTAATTTAAATGTTTGCCAAAACTAGAACTTCTGCTTTTCATCAGCAAGAGGTGTTTGACTGATACGGCTTTAATTTTTAAAATATTTGTTGATAAACAAAAAAATCAACATATTTTAGTGCCGAGGTGTTATCTTTAATCGGCATAAATAATAATATAGTTCGGGGAAGAGTTCTAAAACAATCTATATTTTTGATATTTTTTTTTGATTAGAATTGTTACGTTGATCACTTGATTTATTTAACTGATCTCTTTGATCATGACGGTGATTTTCATACTTTTGAAGAAAAATGAAAGAAGGATATGGGTAAAATAGCGTTGGATAGTAAATGATCATAGAAACTCTTTGAATGATCATATTTTTCGATCAGACTTCTTAGTACTGCTTCCTTAGAAAAATGTGTTAGTCGAAAAATACACAAATATTAGATACTTTAAATTGTTTATATATATTCGATTATATTTTAGCACTTATGACAAAGACCACAAGTAGGTTTTAAATTGCAAGACGCGTCTGATTTTTTTTACCTCTGGATGGTCACCAATTGGTGTAGGTTTGCTATGGGAAAATATCTAAAAACGATTTTCGTCGGGTTTAATCTGCCGATTTTTCTTGAATGCTGTGTTTTTTTTTATACAGTTCATTTTTTCGAAAGAAATCAGAATCCAATGTGTTTATTCGTTGATCCCAGCTGGTTTAGAAGAGCCGTTAACTGGACTGCCGTAGGCATGAGAGTGTGGGCCCTCACTTTTTCGCCTTGCGCTTTTCTTACTACAAACCTTTTACAAACCTTTTATCATAGCAGTTAATGGCAACCCTTGTCAACCTTTTTCAGAGGGAGATTCGAATTGGTTTAAAATATTTGTTCACTTTTAAGATTTGGATGGAAAACATTCTCGATCAGAGTCCGATCTGACCCGATCCCACTTTCGAACAGGACTTCTTAATATAACTCCGCATCGATCAATCTTTTCATCTGCCAAAAATCGCTTTTGATTAACACACTTAAAAACAAAAACCAAAAAAAAAAAAAAACGCATTCGATTTGACGCTAATGCATCGGCATATATAGTATGTACATACAAATGGGTTATCGCACCCTCAGGCGACGATGGCGACGCAGTGCAAAACATTTATTCAAGTAATCATGCACAAACAAATGATATAAGAATCCCAATCGAGTTTATTATGGTGTGGGACCTGATTAAATGTAATTTAAATTTCTAATCGTCGTCGGCACGTGTACTGTCGCCAATGTCATTTGTCGATGTTTCATTTTATCTTGAAAAAAAAAACAGCAACAGAAAAAACATTAATAAACCCAACTGCAAGTAGTTTTTGTGTAAAGTTCGTTGTTATTTCTTATTAAGCCGGATGAATGACCTATCTGTTTGGGTTGAGAAAATAAAAACATTCATCCTCCTTATACGGATTAAGTTCAAATAACTCAAAAATAATGACGCCTCTCTCTCTCTCTTGTGAAGATTAAAAAACAAAATACTTGGCTTCCTCCTTGAATACACAATACATACCGATACCGATGACAGTCAGATCCACAAGTGTGGGCATTTAGTCGAGAGAGTTAATGATTTGTGAAGAGGCGTTCCGAGATGCATCACAAAAAGCTACTTAAGTAGTTCTGTACGTTTTGTTTTTTTCTCTTATTAATTACATTCTCTCCTGTTGAGACAGAATAAACAACATTCACTCGATGTTATGTTGATTTAAGTTCAACCAAATTGTAATAGCGAACATTTTTAGGTGTCAAAGAACTGTGACTCTGGTGCTGATGACTTATCAAAAGAAAAACATGAAAATCAATCAATTATGGTTTTATTAAAGTTTTTTTTTTTTCTTTCTTTTTGATGTCCAAACAGGACAAGCAATTAATACAATAAATTCAGTCAGGCGTGTGTTGGCAATTTTGTAAAAAAACGAAATAAAACCATGTCCCTTTTGAATGAGAAGAAGGGCACAAAAGGGAAACTTTTTACTCGTGTCCATGGAGAATTTTTAAATGGAACTCTTTGGCATTTCCGGTGGAATGAGAGTCACTGAAACGAGCTAAAAAAGAAGAACCAAACTGTCACATAAAGTCTGGCAAAGAAGACCTAAGAGTGGAGAGTTTTTGTTTTGCTGTGCTTTTGGCAAGTAAAAACAAGACTCGTTGCACACATCGATGACGTTGATATCGGGTGCTTTGGCAAGTTAATCATTGAAGAAGGTCGAAAATTGTATTCCAAGATTTATTGATTTCAGTTTCAGTTGGTCCAAAACGCGTGTTTGAAATTATTTTTCATATAATATTTCAAAATTTTTGTCGGCTCGTTATGGTCATGTATTTCTATTCAAGATTTGTTTGAAATTGAGATCTTTTGTTACACCCTCTCATCTGTTTTTCGTCAGATCATTCCTTTTTTATTAGTGCCATTTATTCAGTTTAAACCAATTCGCACATTAAACGAACGTGTAATGAACTTTGGGGGTCGTAATGTTAAAAGCTCTTCCAATTTTGTAGCGAATTAAATAAATGCTCCACTGCCCGCTAAATTCGTATTAAAAAATTCTTAATTTTGGACTTAATATCTTCTCCTTCATTGGTTGATGACCGTAAAAGCTTTTCTTAAGGGGTCGTAATGTCAAAAGCTCTTCAATTCATTAGCGAGTAAAATAAATGCGTTACGCCTCCGGAATTTCTAACACTTATACTAAAAAAATCTTAATACAATTTTCCTAAAAGCTTTTCCATCTTTTACCGATAAAGCTGTTTTTATGTGGGATTTTTCAACAGAGCTTTACTTACTAAAATTGGTTTCAGCTCGCAACATTATTCATAATTCATTCTGCGCAATCCCTTAACAGGAACTAGTACAACAACTAGGTGGGAACATTTACACGTGTTCCCATTAATAACTAATCATGAACAGGGTGAGAATAAACCCATTATTAAATTCCCCTTTAATTCGCTGGCCAATGGTGGTACTCCCTTTAATATTCTGTTTACACCATCAAGATAAATATCTGCAAATCACCTACCATTATTTGCGGTTAATCTGCGAGCAACATGATTCAGCTAATCCGATCAATTTTAATAGCCTCCTTTCCGATCGCACACTCCATCGATTTAAAGGCCCACTCTAGACACTCTAAAGCTTAGGTCTGACTATATGTAATTAAAATATTTACGTACCCAACCTGTGGACCACTCCAACTCTTTTTACGATCAATTAAGCCATTATATACTACAGCATACAATATTTTTTTTTTATTACTGTAATGTTACACAATTTCACTTTTAACGAACTCGAAATGTCGATTACAACATTTCTTATTTTACGTTGCATTACTATCAAATTCAATTTAATTTTTTTTCTTTCTTTAATCGTTACTTGAAGAGAAATAATTGCTCTTTAAAATGAAAAAAAAATTCAATTCATTGTCGAAATCAATTCGGTGTGCAGTGGCAGAAGCTTAAGATAAGCTCAAGGTCTCCACAACTAATTGACGCTGAAATTTACGATTAATGGTGTTAAATGTGTTATGCGAGTATAGGTATTATGTACAGAGATGGAGATGAAGAAAATTTATAATGAACGGATTAAGGTTTCATAAGAATAATGGCGAATTTTGAAAATTTTAATCCGGTCATGTTTTCTTTTAAATATTTTACGCAAAGATTAAGTTAAGCTCATTGAATAGATGAGTAACTTTTTGCAAACTTTATAAAATACGCCTTCACTATAGCGCAGTTTGTGCCTCTGCTGATCGAGAAGAGATCTACAGTTGTGTTCCGAACTGATGACAATCTTTTTGCAATCCACTTGAATTTTAAACACTTGATTTAAAAAATTAAAGAAGCGTAGCTATAGTTTCTTTTAGATTTAGATTTTTCTTGCATTGGCCGTGGTTTGTGTCCTAACTGTTTGAGGAAAGTCTGCTTAGTGCCGAAATTAATGAGCAACTCACAGGCATTCCAAACACTTTAAAAGGTTGATGGGCCAAAAATGAATCAAGTCTTTGATTGGTCTTCTAATCGACCAACCACCGTTGGTGTATTAGTTAAGATTCGAACCAATATCGCTTTGAAATATGATATCTTGACCGCCAATCTTTTATACTTAATAAAATCGCAATTAATTCGTTTACACCCCAGTTCCGCTTAATATAATCCGAAAATGACAGGTCCAACAATGGAACCCACTGGCACTTGATGTCATCTGCTTTTCCTAATCACCACCGTTCGTTGTTATAACATCCACAATGGATTTTTTTTTGTTTCCCTCATTTTTTTCGTTTTATCCCCTCACGAAAAAAATAAGTATATACCTACCTGTGCCTGTAGGGCGTTCGAAAAGGTGGCAAAATCGAGCAGGTATCTCATGATAAAATCGTACTCAATCATCATCCCCTGGTACCGTATCAAAACGGATTAAAGCAACAAAATCCGGAGAGATTGGAAAAAAAAACTTGTTTAAGCCAGCACCTGCTCCTTAAAGGATCATTGCCCAGGACCAGCGCTTGAGTATTTTCTCATGCGGTTTTATCTTCATCTTCATCATCATCACCGCCGTCGTCATCCCGCATCTCGGAGTTGGAGTTTCTATTCAATCGACGAAAAAAAATGAAACAACATGCATTAACCCCTCAGAAGCACATTATTATTATATGTATATTCCGAAGGGCATTCATTATTTAACGAAAAAAAAAATCAACACAACCATTGCAACAATGTGGAACATAAAACAGCACCAACCATCGCACCTAGGGGAATGTATTTCTCGCACAGATACAACTGCACACATCTTCACCCATAAAAAAGGTCATTAAAATGCATCCACCTTAGGGATAGCAAAATTGGTGCACGAATGGATGGAGAAAACTGCAACAAACAAAAAAAAAATGAGAGAAAAAAGAAGGAAAGAACGCAATTGAATAAATGATTGAGATTGAACGGGGCCAAGAGAAGAAGAAGAAGTCCTCCTCTTGGGTACCTGCTGTTGTACCTCTTTCGTGATGAATGACAGAGGGGTGATGAGGAATTTTCAAGCATTACCTACCTGTTGTCATAATACGTGTTCAATGCACTTCATTCCACAGCAGCGAGCATCCGAGCCCATTGTTGATGACGTCCCAAGGGACGAGACCAAGGATCTTGTTCGATAAGTGTGCGTATATTCCTGTATCGTCCGTGTAGTCGTATAATCCCCAGGAGTAAAAAGATTTTCTCCGCATTAAGTCGAGGTTATTGCTCCGATTTTCCTCTCGGCGGAGGTCCCCCTCCTGTTTTATTGTGCTTCTTTCTATAGGGGTTGCCGTCGTTTTCTTTAATTCAATTGAATCTTTTGTTCCCCCGATAAAATGTGTCATGTTTCTACGCATTATACTCCATATAGCCTTCGTAGAAAAACGCATTAAATTGGCACCATGAACTACATTCCGTGGCAATGCGTTCGCCAAAGATTGCCACAGGATACACAAATAAAATCTACCAAAAAATTATCAAAACTTTTCTCAGATTCACTTAGTTGTCGTCCTGGGCGTCGTGGCAATATCTAAAATAGAGAAAACAAAAATCAACAAAGCTTAAAAAAACTCAGAAAAAAACATATTAAAAAGTAAATTAACAAAAGACTTGGTAGCTAGACGAAAAACGAACTTGACGACAGAGACCCAGACGATGCGAGTATAAGTTACACACCGATAATCGGAAACTTTTCTGTGGAGTTTTTATTTTTGCTCTTCATTTTCGGTGTTTTCCTTTTGTGGTGCGCAGTTTTGATATTTTGTGAGACTAAAACTTCTTCTATGCGAAAGTTAAACTACCCTTTGCTCGTTGATTCTGTCGGTTCTTATGGCTGTGCAAAACTTTAAACGAAGGACGAGAATTATAATTTGTGCTTGCAGTTTGTGCAGCAATAGCAAACTATTGGTTTGCAAAGCATCATATGTGGTCCTTCGAGCCGGATAATCAATAAAGTATATCAGTAGATACTTTAATGAGGAGGGGGGGGGGGGGGGGGGGGGGTGGGGGGTTTACATGGTGAAAGATAAACGATGACGTAGAGGAAGGAAGTTGTTTTACCGATGTGGGATTGTTTATTTTAAATAGGTCCTTACTAATTGGGGTAACGTTTTTGCGGAATCTATATGGTTTGGGTCATAGTTTGAAAGTAACACACTTGTACCTGTATTTAACGTTCTTTCAAAAATATACAACCGCTAAAAATAGTATGAATCTTGTTCTGATCTTTATTTTCCAAAAAGTTTTCCATTTTCCTACTGCTGGTGGTCTTTTTAATTATGTCTTGATCAGCTAAGTGAAACCTTTGTGTAAAAATGTTTTTTTGCGGTCCTTCGAGCCGGGTTATCAACGTTAAAAACTCATCAAAAGTAGATATTGAATTATATAGGTGATGGTTACGGAAAACATAGAATCACGGTATCTAATCTTGTGTGAATTTTTTTTTCGTCGACAGTTATTGAAATTTGCTATAAGACACAGTCTGGTGCATTTTAGAATCACTTTGATATCAATATATATATTTAAACGCGACAAGGAGATGTCAGGGAATTTTAAACTGTCACAGAAATATTACGCTCTACCGAATAGTAGCATTCTTAATACACTTTTTTGTTGTTGATACCAACGATTATATCCACAAAACGATGCTTTGTCCCAATACACTCAGAGCAAAACTTTAAAATGTTCTCTGCCAGTGGACAGAGGGTAGATAGAGTTTTTTTTAAGTTTACTCATATATGGTCCTTCGAACCGCATCGCTGCCATTACACCAACGGTCGTAGATATAGTGGAGAAGGTTTAAAGCTTTGCGAAGATACATAATGCAAACAGTCTTATTTGCGGCTGTTGGCAGCCACTCGTAGTAGACTCAATTTGTTAAAATATGGTCCTTCGAGCCGTATCCCAACCCTCGATTTTTATCTCAATAAGAAAATTGTCGTTTGTTTCGTGTTGGATTAGAATAATTCGCGGAGGCGAGGTTATATTTTATTCTGACTTAATATCGATATAAAAAATACTCTTTCCCTTTACACACTAAATGGTAAGTGTGTAAAATGTATCTGCAACAAGTGCCATTAATCTGTGAAAAAGCTGTCTAAATGTTCATAAAATTCCAAACGCATTTTCCGGTCGATTAACCCATCACAAACAACATTCAACTTTCATCTAAAAACGCCGCATAAATTCCCCGAAAGAATTTCAATATCAATTCCAAATAATTGTGCACACAGCTCCCCACTTAGCTATATAAATCTGAACTCATCACACTGTCCTAAAACTCATTCCCTCACTTGAAAATGGAATCGTTTCCATCTGATTCATCATTTGTGTGTTTTTCCCTAGCCGAATATAAAACTAAAACTCCCTATAGCCATAAACTAGTGCGCGCATAGAAAAGATAAAAACTGTTCATTGCCCCCACATAAAAAAGCAGCAAAAACGCTCTTCAAACGCTCATGTTCATGAATATGATGCTGTTTGATGATAAAATGATGTGCAACACCACCATCTTGTGTGCGCGCGCTGAGTCACTGGCCCCAGTCTCAGTTCTGAGACGCGGTCTCCCCTACAAGTTGACGCGCTCATAAATGTTATAGTTGCAACGTATCTATAGGTATATGAATATTCTAATTTTATTATGTGAATAAAGAATCGATTTGCAAACACTTTGGTCGCAATCGCACACAGCTGAGCTGAGCATTGCCAAACAAGTGCAGTTTGAAATAGTAGAAACTGCCAAAGGAGCAGAAAAAAAAAATAATGAGCTACCAGTGTCTAATGTCTATGTCCGGCGGCAATGTTGTGAAATCTGTGAAATAGTTTGGTTTGCGCACGTTAGAACAGAAGGTCAGCACTCCACTTGGAAATTGTATACTCCAAATTGAAATCAGGCGCGCGCGCATACACATTAGTCGCTAACAGCTACTCCGAAGCGACTATCAAACTGGGTTGTGTTGTTGTCGGTTTGTAAGGGAAGAACATTGACCCAAATGATTTGCATACAAGCACAATTTAGCGCGCACAACACTCAGCTCAGCTCAACTCGGTCCGGATCAGCGTGATCGCTGAGAAAATATTTATTTTTCAAAAATGCAAACCAAAACTGTAAACGTATTTACAATAAAATTTCACGCCGTTGTGAATTTGTATTTTGTAATAATTATCAGCAGTTGTTATATAAGATACACCATCCACACGAAAATTGCCAAAAAAAAAACAGACAACTGAGTAAGAAATTTACAAAATACAGAACATTATCAATTTCGGAAGAAATATCTTTTTATTTTTTTGGTAATTTCTACACGGGTTACGTAAGATTTGTTGAATGGATTTTGGGTGTTGTAATGGCCATGTTCAATTGCAATGCAACCACATCGAAATTGAGATCCTCGCGGTATTGCAAACATCTACAACACACCCAAGCCCAACTGGTTATCAAATTAATTAGCACATTAATCTACACGGAGTCAATAAACTTTTGACTGGCATTTTTAATATTGTCGGCTTTTATTTTTATAACAAATTTTGTTTTTATTGGCTCGCTGACGCTGGTTTTGTTTTGATTATTATTATTTTATTAGTGGATGTAGGTTGTTTTGGGCGACTTGTTTCAGATAGATAGGCTAGAGATGGTGATAGCAGTCTGGTTTTGGAATTTTGTTGTTCCACAATGTAGACGACAAGACTGGATTTAGATTGCGACAGTGAGGTTTTACACGAATTTTTGACTAGTTGTTTGAGATATGTCAAATGAGTCTTCAAATTTTATCCTGCGTTGCTACTACGGATTGAATGGAATATCTAGTCAACTTCCCTTTTAATGAACTTTAACTACGGAATAAAGATCAGTTTGGCTTCTGTTATTAATGAAGATCAGTCCTTTTAGTTTGCTTTCAAATTGGTCTATCCAGCTGCAATAGATATATTTTTAAACTACCTAAGATTGTGTTACACTTTATTACAATGAATCGTCGTCAAATCACTTGAAAAACTATTTCAAATGCGGTCCTTCGAGCCGCATCAGTAGCATTCAATTTACATTTTACAATTTATTCTGCTGGTATTCTATTTTCACGTGTATTCTTTGTTGTCCGGTCATACGAGCGGTTTATTTTGATCCTGTATTCATCATCTATTGATTTTTCTCATAAAACAAAAATATTTCATTATTAAGCATTTGCAAGCATTAGGGATACGCCGCCCGAAAATGCAGTGTGATCCCAGTCATTTTTCGCACTTGAAAGCAACCTCAAAGCGATGGTGAATGAAATTTTCGAATGCTAGATTGAAAGAATCAAGCGAATACATAACTACTGACTAACTGAATACACGACTAATGACTAATGACTAACGAATAACGATTCATTCAAGCTTTACAATTGCTTTACACCACTCAAAATTGTATCTACGGTTTGCCAATATATCTTTTGCTAAAATTTCACGCATAGGGTGCAGAAAATTCGAAGCAAAACCATCGCAAATAGACACTTGGAAACTGGCGAACGGTTTTATATACCGCACATGCATATAGAATGGCAACCCAATAACTGCCGATGGTTGTAGTTATGTGGATTTGCAGTTGCGATAACACAAGCCTCCACAATCTGCTATCAGCACAGAGAGGCAGAGGCTTGCAATACGTGCATGTGTATGTGCTCGTGTATGTTCTGCGTTTTGTGGCGCATTTGCATTATCAGTTAAATTAAGTATTCGCCTCGATTCTTGAATATAACATTGAATCCAATCAGTGATACGGCGACTAGTCGTACAGTAGATAATGTACCTACTACAACTACAGTCATGAGAGCGCGCGTATATATGAACTTTTCCTGGGCTTGACTGGGGTCAAGGTCTCTGATTCTTCGAAGGTTCATTGCACGTACGTAAGTACCTATTATAGGCTCACAGATATAATATATACGCCAAGAGGAAAAACAAGAAAATAACTCAATGTTACAATCCGATGGACAGACGAGAGTCGCGGTTCATTGTTATTTATGGATTTATCACGATCTGAAGATCACACAGTGTTGCTGTTGGTGCGTTCTGCCTCTGGGTGGGGGACTGCAGTCCATGTAGCATACTCGTATGTATTTTCTACTTGCTAAGTACGCCGCGAATCTGTAATGTTGCGAAATAATGACGATAATAATGTGCAATGCAAGAGGGTGGATGCAGCGGGAGAGAGAGAGAGTACGAGATGGGTGCGGGAAAAAGTGTAAACAATTCAGTGACCGTAAGTAAGGGTGTGCTTCGGATGAATTTGAAGGTCCCCATCCCTGCAGCAGGAACCCCATTGAGGTTTTTTCTTTCCTGTGTGGTTAGCAACAGCAGCCGGTGAGAAGGATTAAATATCTTGCCGCCTGATGGCGGATTGCTGCTTAAATTCAACCAGACTATACACAATAATGCGCGCACGGAAATAATAGCAATTGTTTACGTATAGATACGTCCTTCCTTTGCACAGCACCAGAGTATGCATATATATCTACAGTCGAATCTGCATTTTGTTTAAATGCAAACACATTGACTTTGTGCAGAGTGAGGAGGCGATGGTGGCGGCGGCCGGCGCGCAGGGTTTCTCGTTTGCTCGTGATGGTAAACATAAGTGTGCAGCAGTGAAATTTTTTTAAAAGAAATATAAATATATTTTTCGTCGATTTGTTTACGTTAGCCTCTTTAGTGCAGCAGCATCTCCATATAGTGTATACCTATGTATATCTATAGAAGTGGTGGCTGCAACAGCTAGAGGAAGGAAGTGTAGCTTGCTACTTTTGCCAGAACAGCATCTCTCATGCTGGTGGAGCTGAATGCCTGCGCTATAATACAAACTGCTGAGCGATGTTGTTGCTTATTTTTTATTCCATTTATTTGCATTTATTATTTTGTTTTTCCCTTGGAGAAGCGCTATTTTTTTCGTTGCCGTCTTCTTCGTCTTGTTTCACTCGTTTAGCATCGACATTGAGTCGGTTTATCAACCTCACTCTCGCTATAGAGAGAGAGAAAGAGACTCCATGTGATGTGACGATGATGATGATGATGGTGTTTGTACTGGTTTAAGGTTTATTTTTTTCGAAAGTGCCAGTGTGGATCAGATTTATTTTTAGAGGACTCACGAGATAGGTATACGTACCTACTTAAACTTGGAAACTGAATTTCATCCTATTCAATTGCATACTAAATGAGTTCATATGCGGATATGTGCGCAAAGATGAGGTGTGAAATGGAATCACTTTGGAGGAGGTGTAAGTGTACTTTGTAATGCGATTCGGATAGGAAGTGGACGCGATGGTGGCTTAAGGTACTTGTGATATGATTGGGGGTGTGACAAATGCTTAGAATGGGCCTTTTTTTGGTTTTGCGAAGGGTGATGGTATACTGCCTTGAGGTATAAGGACTTTGAGTGAAGGAAAAACGCGTTCATTGACTTTGAATAGAAGGTGTTCTATTGAGCTGCCCTGAGGAATGCCAGATAACATATTTACATTGCCAATTGTGAATATAGTTATAGGAAAAGGTTTTTTTTTTAAATCCTCTACTGAAGGCAAGTTAAAATTGCAATTTATTTGTTAAATGTGTCAGTTTGTTAAGACTCTCTTCAAGACCCTGGTAGTGAGAATACGTTTTTTGCTATAAATTGTGGTCTCCCAGTATCTGCGAACTGTATAACGAAACTGTAAGTCCGAAAACTTACAATTGCCAATGCTACTGTTGAACTTGTTGCATGAAAACTAACTTATTCAACAAGTACTTGTTAAAGTTGCTAAAATGCTTATTCTGTGCGTTTTTGATAATGCTGGCTTATGCCTGAAAAACTTGAAAAGTTGTAGTTGCATCTTAGCCTTAATGGGATGCTCCTTATCCGATCTGGTGTATCTCAGGGGTTTATACTAAGTTCTTTACAAATAAACTAGGTATTTCCGACTTCCGAGCTATCTAGACATTGCAAAGTATTTTTGTCTGGTTATTCCAACAATCACTTACCATAGATTACCTTTCGATTACCTATTGATTACCATCGATTACCTTAATTTATTAACGACTGCTCGTTAAACGTTACTATTTAACAGATCTTTAATCTTAGCACATTTATTTGTACACATTTTCTTCAGTAATCAAAAACTGATGGTAATGTATGACCACATATTACCCGTGGCATTACCTCACACCCAACCACGACGTCCAGTGCTCACTTCCTATAAACTCATACTCATTTATTCACGCAGAATACTTCGACAAACGTGTCGCCAAACACCACACGCTATGTAACAATATCCGTTATCTAAATGATTCCACTTTTCTTAGAACTCGTCGCATATCGATTTTGCTCCACATAACAACCAACGTCTGTGCTAAGGTGACTTGCATAATATTGATGGAAAGTTTCCCTTGCAATATGCAGAACCATATGTCAGCATTTTTTATTTATTTTTTGTTTCCCCCCCAAAAAAACCAACTCATACTTGCGTTACTCACCGCAACAATGTTCCCAATTAAGTGTAACTTGTTGATAATTAATTTATTATGCGATATTTGCGTTCCTGCTTATCAGGAAGAAAATAATAATAATATTCAACCCAAAAAAGAGAAACTGCTCTCTATGTTTACAAAACATTCGACAGTGGCGCCCTGTTATAAAACTATCTACAGCTATATACCTACATATTTCATCGGGGTATAGTCGAAAAAAAATTGTATTATCGCTCTCGCACGCATATAATTAGTTCGAAGGGGACGTGCCATCATATACCTACTTATAATCATTTTTGTTGCCCATTTTCGTGCGTGAGGGTTGCAATTGGATTTAACACAACCGACCGACTGCCGCACCTCCTACATTCAACTGGAACTGACTTATAATTGCAGGCCGGCGCGGCGTACACACAGTCGACTTTGTATCCTAACCGAGGGCTAATTGTCAAATTTGTTTGTCAATTAAATAAATTATTTTGATCGAAAATCATTGGTATGGTTCTCAACTTTCTGCTCGTGGGTGGGCTAAGTTTTTTTTTTGTTATATATATCTTTTATGTTTTAATGGATTTTGGGATTATTGATTAAGAGTTTTATTATTTGAGAATCCAACAATTCATATAAATACCTGCTGCGCAAAAATATATTTGAAAAATCCCTATAGATGCACGAAAACATCTTTTGTTTAAAGGTACGTGAGTACGTGCCGTACTTTGTCAATCTCACTATCAATTGTAACATCTTTACTTCAGAGTCGGCCGCATCTCTATGTTTCGTGCTCATGTCGTCCTTTGTATGTATCGTCGCTGCCTTCCGTCAATAAATTTCAACTGAAAATTTATATTGACAAGCTACAAATACAATTCATTCTGTGTCACATGTGAGTGTGGCCAAGGGAATGCTGATTCCTTGGAACTTGCGCCAGTGATGAGGACGGCCATCGTTCGGCATATGCTGCACAAACGAAAGAGGGTTTCTATTAACCCCCCCTCCCCTATCCAAATGCATAGCCATAAACATATAGCAGCACCATGAAAGGAAGAAGATCGAATAAAACAAACAAGAAAAAGGGTCTATCCATCCGTCTAGTCAGTCAGCTGGACTCCTGGTTACTGGATGGGGATGCGGTGCGGTTGGGTCATTATAATTTATCGCTTGTGGTCAGTCACCCTGAGCCTGAGCCTCGGCCTCGATCCAAGAATGACAATAATAAATTTTATGTATCCAATATATGTACATATGGATGGTCTGGTCATATTTGTTTTGTTGTTGTTCCTCGCTCAGAAGTGTGCTGAATGTATGTACCTATATACATATATTTTTGTGTATCTTTCCTTTGATGGGGTTATTCCTGTGTTGCCCCAATTTGTGCAGAAAAAAAAAGAACGCGCGCTATAAAAGCGACGATGAATAAAGCAAATAAATAAATGCGCTCAGTGGTGTGGTCAATGGACATTGAATGGTTTTCACCGTCTGGTGGTGGGCGAACTTCACGTTTGTTTGAGAGATTTAACATATTTTCTTTTTGTTTACAGTGCGCAGACTTTTTTGTCTCTGCCTAATGAGGGCCACCCAAGTAATCACTTTTCAACAAAAATTACAAAAAGCCATCCGCAATGCATTTAGATGTTATGTGTCCGGTGTCCCGCCGAAAACAATTTTTTTCCCCGTTCATGTTCATGGTTGAAAAAGGGAAATCTGTCTGGCTTGACGATGTTTTTTTTTATAAATAAAAATCACATCAGCCATGAAGGGCATTTACAAAAATAACCAAATGAATGAACGGAAGATGAAAATACGTAAAAAAAAGTACCTGCTTGTTTGAGGGAAAGGGTTTCAATTCATTCGTTATCAAAGTAAAAACGTCTACGTACAAGAGTGGTAATGATTATTCAAAACAGAGACACCACCAGCAGGAAGATGGTTAAATTAATGGTGAAAATGGGTATATGCACAGAGGAGGAAGAAGAAAAAAAAAAACAAAGTCTGACTCGTAATTTCACCGTGGACGCCTTGTGGTTTTGGTTTTTCCAGAAAACTCCCATGAGCGTTGATGACTTCACAATGAATTGTTTGTGGTTTTTTATTCGGTGGTTTTCAAGTAGGTATATGTATTTTGTTTGATTAATACAACAAACAGATACGTTCAACATTTTATCTGATGAGGAGTGGATTAACAGTGTGGTAGTATTTTTTTACACAGTTCCAAATGCGAAATGTAGGAAAGGGGTCAAGCACTAACACGAGCTGAATTGCTACATTTTTTTTAGGCCGTTCAAAGAATTTTCTTCACTTTATAAAGGGCTTCTTTCGAATAAGCGGTTAAAGTCCTTATTCGCCGAATGTCCACTTTGAAAAACTTCTCAAAGTTAGCTTACAAATTTGTGACGTTCGAAATTTTGTTGGCAACTACCATTAACCCCCGCAGAATGTGTCTCAACGTGGAGTACCGAAAGCTCGATATCAACTAATAAATTATTCAGGATTCCAAAATATCAAGTGCCATTTACGCACGTAGCTACCACCATCTGTTGTGCTTATATTAAAAATATTTCTTAGAAAAAAAAAATGGGGGGATATTACAGGCCCCAAGTCTCCCACCTAGTACCTCCACTATTTACGTTTACGCCCACTTGGTCGTACGTATCTGATTTAAACACATCTTCTCCACGACAAGACAGTCTGAGAACGTCTTCCTTATGACCCGCTTAAGAACACAAACAATCTGTCAGTCTGGTCGCACACACAAAAAAACTATCCCCAAAATTCATAATTCAAATCAAAACACAATTAGCCCTCACAATTGCTTGTGTTTATCTTAGCCGAATAACAAAAAAAACAAATTCGTGCCCTCTCTCTCTGTGTATCTTTTATCTGGCTTTCTTCTTGTCCATTTAAATCCATCTCCATGCACGAACAAAACGAAAGAAAACAATAGCACCGAAAAGACTCGAGTTGTGTCTCGACCTCTCGACGATATTGCCTTTTGTAAATATTAACAAAACCGAATATGGGTCCCATTAAAAGGAAGTTTAGACGGACACCAACTATCTAACCATTCGCCATCTTCATCATCATCATCAACGTCAGGGCAGCGCGCACTTCAGCAGCTGGATGCATCTGTGTATATCCATCGAACGCAATCAGCAAAAAAGAAAACAGGAATTCATAATGACACAGAGCGCGAGAAAGAGACGACGAATGGATGAGAGGAGTACGATGGCAGGGGGAAAGGTCAAGATGTATTATGTAAACATTCATCGATCATTTCGACATCATTTTGAGTTTTAAGTTGAGTCTTTCTCTTCTTTTCGGTCTTTTGGGTTTTTTTTATTATTACCACCAGTTTTTTTTTTCCTTTTTGTTTAACGACATTTAGCTAATGTTCGAAAAATGAAATGCACTTTTAAGTGCACTATAGAGACGGTGCCAAAGAGAGGGAGACAAGGAGAGACGTGACGAAGAAAAAGTGGAAGTTGTTTATGGGAGGTTGCGTCTTGCGTGGGAGGTTTTCAGTTTGGTTATACGCTCTTAGAGGGGAGAGGGTCGTGCTGTGAGTCTCTTTAGGATAATGAAAAATCGTCTCTATGGGTGTGGCAGGCGCACTCTCCAATGCAGAATCATTGTAAAATACCGTAAACTTAATTTTGTGGTATATCGTCGTTTTTCTTCATCGAGACGAGGAGGTTTGTAAATGAGGTATCGATGGGGATACATGGTGGTGGCTCCATTCAGATAGGCACTAATTGATCACAGATATTTCATAATCCCTGTGTAGTGGGTAATGTCTTAATTTTTTTTTTTAGTGAATTTATCAACAAATGTATGAGGGTAGGGTATTGCAATGAGTTGTAGTGGAGTCTGGAAGACTTGTGTAAATTTTGATGATATGGCGGTCTGAGGAGATTGATATGGCTGAGTGAAAAAAATGTGAACGATTCCATGAATAGTCACTTTCGTTTCAACAAAAACATTGGAGCAGAAAATGTGGTGTCAAATATACCTACGTTTATTTTTTGAAACAACCATCTCACACAGATATTAGCTGAGATACCAACCCTTCAGCTTAAGCCACCAAACTACACGATTTCTAGAGATGCTTCACGTAGCTTTTTGGAGCACTGCTCAAGCATATACTCTGTTGAACCACCTTGACCGGGAAGTTTGTCTTTATCTCCCAAATTTGCTTCGATTCAAATCAATTAGCAGAGACTCCAACCGCCATCCTATATGAAAAGTCGATTTTACAAGCGAAATAATCCAATTCTGTGCTGAAATTGAAATAATTTGACGAGTGTCAGTATCAGGTTCAAAATAAAGACTTTTCTTTCCTTTTTTTTGTAAAGGGCAGATCCATAACATTTTAAAAATCCACGGTTAAACAAAAACAATCCCATTCCCTTAAAAAAATCCTTCAAACATTTTTTTCTCTTTTTATTTGCAGGTAAGTTCAGCTGAAAGTAGCTTCAGTAAGCAAACCCCTAATAGCTGAACGTTCCCAGTTATAACGGCTTTTGTAAGTTCCCATAACAAACATATATCACATAAATTAAAACTCCACTCACTGCCTTAAATCAAACTTGGTAAAGCTGTTTGCCAACTGTCATCCATATACCATATGACTAGTTTACACAAAGTTTGCCACTGATTCTAGCTAGTTGAGTTATGTCCGAGCTACAATTAATATAACCGCCTTATACCTGGATGAATGGCACTGGTATACTATTTATTACGCGGTGATGTAAAGTCGCTCGGGTCATTTGCCTTTCGATAACGAGTATGGATATATGCATCATGTGCATCTGCATCAGTACTATCACCATCATCATCAAGATCATTGCGCTGTGGTTGTCGTCGTCGCTGCTGGCAGTAACCTCAAAATGATCAAATCAAATAAATTCGTCTTCGTATGTCTATAAATATATCTATTGCTATTCCTCTTAACCAAATGCATGGGGTTATTGCATGCCTCCACCCCGCACAGTTGCAAGAACCCACCAGAGACACCACACAACGACGACGACGACGGACGATCAGAGAGAAGAAGTTGTAGATAGACCTATAGTCGCTACTGATTTATTACAAAAGCCGCAATTGTTTGCTATGTTTTGCATCATTTAATTAATTTATGGGAATGCTCACAAGTGTTGACCTTGCCTTTTAGCGATGATCATCCCTCATCCATGTATACACACTGCACAGCAAATGCACATGCAAATAATTAATAGAAACAGGGTGTGGATGGTGATAAAAGCGCTTTTGATTGATAGGTAGGAAGAGTAGAAAAAATGGTTGCGGTTTTACTATTTTTCTTGAAAAAGGTTGTAGTGACCTTAATTTTGAACAAGGGCCCTGAGTTTTATATGTATTACTAAAATGAATAAGTTTGAAAAAAAACGTAGATATATTATTTGCATTCCACCTAGATTACGCTTATACAGATAGATTGTAGAAAAATAAGCACATGAAAGTCTGCAGACAGCCCGTGGAACGCTATGACCCTTGGGAACAAAAAAACTGGTTGTGGTATCGGGTAATTTTTTTTTAAATATTGCGTCCAAACGTGGTATAGATATGTCAAATAAAACTCTAGATCTAGAACAATCGCATAAGCCACAAATTTTGATCAACAGGTGATCTTGTTATATTGTGGTTGTTAAATTGGATAACATTACATGCTTGGTGTCATAGATGGCGCTTGTTATTTGCCGTCTATTTTACGGACGCTGTGGTTTTTCTGTTTTATTATTCTCCACAAAGATTAAGCTCAGTATAAACCAATACTATGTTTAAAACAATTTCAACTGCTGTGTCAGCGCAATTTTTCAGTGGCGATCGTACTGATTTAAGAAAGTGGTTATTGTATCGGGTAGTGTTTTAATAGGTTGATGTAGATGATAGTTATTTTTCTTAATCCGCAGACAAACATCAAATTCATCTGCAACAACAAGAGCTGCAGCCACAGCCACCCTGTCTCTAAAAATATATCCGCACATCTATCTTAAGGGTAAAATTTATTAAAAACGATTATGATCATTGCATGTCATAATATTTTCGTGTTTATCTTGATTTCAATGTTTTCCAAATAACACAATGAAAAATGGTTGCTGGTGTTGTTGTTTTTCTGCGCATTTTTGAAGAGTTCTGGATGCCTTAGTCTATATTGATTGTTAATCATTGTTTATTACAACTGTTGAATTATACACATATGCTTGGATATCTTCAGTGCACTCTACCTGTTTCTAATTGATTGCTTTTGCGATTTCTCACTAAAGTGATGATTTATAGTAATTCAGAGAATGTTTGAAAACTCAACCAACCCACCCACCGAAGTCGCATGCATTTCTATATATAATATACTCAATGTTCGTGTGTATCTCAGTATATCCATTAAGATCTTTTCATCAGATAGGCACTACACTCATTAAAATCGTTGTATGCGAATCATACTAAATTGAAAATTGATTAGACTGAGTTGATGTTTTATTTTGCGGAAGATTATTATGCAATACGATGACCCTATTGCGTTTGCTTTATTTTTGTTCGGCCTTATACCGACTGCAATCAATTAAATTGAATTATGCGCTGAGTTTTAGTTCCAAAAAAAATATTATTTATGAGTTCAGTCAAATTTGTTTCGGGGGGAATACTCGAATAATTGGTTTATTCAAAAAAAAAAATCATTTGATTAGAGATAAAATTCATGAGCTGTCTGGCGAGATTAATAGTTTTGGTATTTGCTGTTCGTCAAACAGGTATTTTTGATAGACGTTCATTTTCGAATATAAACTTGCATAGCAACATACAAAAACTAAGAAGACGTGGTTTGCCTTTAATAGTAGCACGTAGATACATGGTACGTGCGCACTTAGAAATTTTTCATTTGCTGGAACCTGCTCACAGATAATAAAGACGTTTAAGATGGTAGAAATTTCGGAAAGTTTTGTCAAAATATATTGAATTTGAGTAGACACTTGTTGAAAATGAAGCTAGAAAACTGAAACTATGGTTAGTTGCACCTGAAATATTCTAAATCCATTTTTCCCTCCTTTCATTTTGACAGTGAACAAGACAACCGATACGCTATCTTTTTACAACCCCCACTATAAATATCCTGCGGTCTTTCGAGCCAGATAAATTAATTCTTCATTCTTTATACACCTTTCCACGTATATTATTGTAAGCGTTGAGTCACTGGATTTTTGATAATAGGCCATATGACTAATCCGATCCACTTAGTAAAAGACCGCAATGCTTCTTAAATCGATATCATGACGAATTGTAGGTTAGCATACTTTCGCTAACTGAAAACTGATTCGATGAGTTTACAATTTTTTAATTGTTAGTCATGCAATGGTTGTTTTTTTTTTTGGTTGCTGTTCCTAAAAAAACTTTTCGTCGTCGTTTTCATTTTTGCCCATTGAATGTTTCAATGCTTCTTCATGTCAAGGTTGCTACTCATTACAAAATAAAAACGTCTATTCATCTTGTTTCGTTTTTCATGAACTAGTCATTCTGTTGTAAGTTTGATGTCAACAAAATGGAAACAATTATTTCATATACAAACTGTGCTTAGAATGGTTTTTGGAACCATATTATTGAGAGAGAAATTTAAGTGGAATTTTCCGATGGCGTGCCTTCGGGAACCCACTTAGGGCCGACACTCTTTTCTACATAAAAATAACAGACATCCACCATTATTCAATACGTCTATGAAATTCTATTTATCGAACACCTCAGACACCAGCAAATAAATTATGTTCAAGATGCTGCTATCTGCAACGGAGAGTATCTGTTTATATCCCCGTCCAACATTGTATCTTCTGCGCGAATAATGGCCACCATTGAATATTCATAACAGCAGGAGATCAATGAAAATCAATAAATACTGGAGGTTGGATTAAAGATGAACGCACACACACCATACATGGCAAAAAAAAGAACAGAAAACAAAAATGAATCGGGCTCTCTTTGCAACATCACTTGCGGTGAGGTTTTGCTTCCTTTTTTGCAACTCTGCAGGACTGATTTTCACAGAACATGATCATTATGACAAACACCCTCAGATGGAGCTGTTACGATGAATTCGATCATTCCAAAGTGTACAAAATGATAACTTGATTGCACACGGAGAGGCTGCATATATGAAGACCGCTGCTCGCATTGATGGACAATCATTTTGAATTACTTTTCCCATCTTCTTCTGCTTTGATATAGTTGTGTATCAAATTATATATGATCGACCATGCTGTGCGGTGATAACTTTTCCTTTTGAATGTAACAAGCCTCAGTATCAGCTGCGCAGGAAATTGTTGTTGAACTCAGTTGGTTTTTTTGTTGGACTTCTTTGGCTTGATATGGCAACATCGAATGTGGTGATTATATTATGGATTATGAATGCAGTGTAAGACTGATCATACTTTGTATGAGATACAGCTTCTGGATAAGAGAAGTAGATCTCGAAAGCATCTTCACCCGATTGATAAGTTCAAAGTGCCTTGAGGCGGGATTTGTTTAAAAGAAATTGAATTGATAAACTTGGCCGCATCATGAATGAGGGCATAGGGATCCTTATACAATGCTTGAAACAGCAATCCAATCAAAAAGAAAACTTGTCCTTGGAAACTTTAATTGCGTAACTGGTCTTTCGAGCTGGGTAGTAGGTACATTTAATATCAATATTCAAAAGGTATACGAATTCCTGATTTAATTTGCAAGCTTCATATAAACGAACAACTAGTCCTAGTAACTGGCTGGTCCTCCGAGCCGGATTCATGAGCAAAGCCGATCGTTTAAATTAGTTTCTTCCATGCGACCATGTTTCTTCCAAAATTTTCATCAGTTTCCACTCGATATTACAAGTTAAGTGAAAATATCTCAAACTTCTTTCGAACTTTGATCAGTTTACACTTCTGGTTGCCCTCATTCCCATACAATTACTTCCCGCAATATTTGCATATGTTGACACAGCCAGTCTGATGTGTGTATGTTCCTTATAATAAGCTTAAGAAGATGTTCTCAGCATTAGTGCTTATCAAAAACCAACAGACACCGGTGTGGCTTCCAGAAATATGAAATCCCATTTCAAACCGCTAAATGCAAACAACTGTCAGGCAAGCCTTAAGGGCGCTCTTTATATCTTATCGCGGCCGCGTTCTGTTACAATTTTTTTTTTTTTCGTTTTCTCCGTTTGTAAGTGCGGCACAATTTCAAAGCTTTCCCCCCATGTACACACACTACTTTATGATTTGCAAATACTCGCGTGTGAACATTATTGTATCTGTGAAGAAATGCTTTCGAAAAAAAATACGACATACCGAGAATCAACAGGGGGAGCACATTTAAATCAAACAAAATGTCGTCTCATTTGCGTTTCTCAATATTTAACTGCGGTACACACATTTGATCGTCGCCTTATCAGCTGTAACTAGCCTCTCTCTACCCATCCATGATTGAAGTCATAATTATGGTTTAATTGAAATAAATCGACTGATAAGAACCACTTTACGGGTCGTTTCAAAAAGTGATTACATAAATAAAAGAAAAAAAAAATTGCAATCAGCGTATATAACGCACGAGCGTAGTTACATACATATTCAGTTTAACTTCGATTTCACTTCCACAAACAAATTTGAAAAAGAAAAGAAAAATATACTCACTTTGGAACGCGCGCTCTGTTGATCATCGCAAAGCATTGAAACAGAAACGAAAAAAACAACAACTAAAATTAACATATAATTTGTAGCAACACTTGAGAGAGCTCACAGCTCAGCCCAAACAGAAAAGTGATATTATGTTAATTTTTCGACCGCACATACACAGCGTCGAAGTTACGACACTAGCCTCTTAATTACCTTACGAAGAGTTCCCAATAATTTAGCATTTTTGATGCCCGTGTACGCATGTTGCTGGGTCAGCGATCTGCAACATGGTATAGGTAGGAGAGTTGCCTTGTAATTACGTATGCTAATAAAATGTTACCAAATCCTACGCCCGCTTATTTTCAGCCAGGGGTATTTATTTAGCATGTGGTTTGGGTAAGTGCCGGCAGATGATGACTTTCTTTGGGGGAACCGCCATCGCCGAGGAGTCATCGTTCTATATTTCGATTTGGCTCTGATATATATATGTAAAGGTACGCATGTTGCGTATGAGGTGGCAACTATAGTAAGACATAGGTTGGGAACAATGTATGACTCTCTTATCGTACTTGATCAGAATAGAAAACAGGTTATACCTGAAAGTTCAGCTTAGTAAAAACGATGAGGAAGTTATTTGTAGCGGAAGTGGTTGGGTTAACATTTGAATGCGATTGAAGTTACAGGTGCATGTGACAAAGTAAAACAACACGTTTTGCATTCTATTGGTGCTGGAGATAAGTTGCATGTTACTTTGATATTTGGATGAAAAGATTTTGAAAGTGCTGCTAATTTCGATGGTCCATGAGTCCGTGTGGACATTTGTGAAAAATATATCACGATATATGAATATGTATCATGACATAAAACATATGTCACGTGGTTTTTGTGATCTATCAACAAAATGGTAGATGCACCTGATGTCCACTTATGCATACTAAAATAGTGTAATAAATATCATAAAATATATCACGCTTCAGATTCCCTATGCCCTACTTATCAGTAAATTGATTGCCTGCTACCCGTAACCAAAAGAGTAGAAGCTCTTAACCATATTTTTGCGGAGATAGTAATAAACGTTATTTTATAAAAAGCTGAAGATATCATGATATAAATCACGCGTCACTGTAACCTTAATGTGCATGTTGATAGGACATCTTTATGTTATCTCAAACACAACGTTTCCCTATATTCAGATTGAAATGCAAAGCTATGTGCCACTTATATCATGACATAAATCTTGTGTCGTGTTACTCCAACTTGTATATTTTTAACCAGCGACAGTAAGAAAATAGCACTCTGTGCTTTGCAACTATTAGCCCGCCCAAAACCAACCAGGAACTGGCACAGCAAATATCATGATATAAGTCGTGCAATTCTTAAGCAGATATCATGACATAAATCACGCAACTCCTGCTCATATCTGCGCCATATTGAGCATCAAATAATTTTGAGGTCAGAAAACAGTTCGCTTTGTACTGGAACTATCATGAAATAACTCACGACATACCCTAAATGATAGGTGAATTTTAAAACTACAAGATCTTTGTTAATTTTCACCCACAAATATGTAGAGCGCTTCAATCAAATCCATTAACAAATGCGCCCCAAGTTGTCAACTTTGAGGTAGCCCGATTAAGTCACCACAACGATGGCATTATTTGCCCTTTTTTTTCCTTCATTTCCTCATCCTCACACCTTTCAATCTGCCACATTGTTATCATTATTCTTCACGTGCTGCAATTTTGTTTGAATCCGAACAAATATACGTATCCACATTTTCAAGAAGCCAAACTCTCCCCCATTTTGCAGCCATTGCCAAACACTTTTCCGATGACACTCACCACTTACCGCCGCCAAATTCTGCAAACATTTTCCTCTCGACTATGAACGAGCCAAAAAGCGAAAATCTTTGCCATCGCCATGCAGTCTCCGAATGTCAGGGATACTCTTAAATTTAATTTAAATTGCCGTTCACCCTTTTCTGCATTTCCACCCCTAACACATCCAAAAGTATATTGATTCAATCTTACACCCCACTGACACTGGCAAACAGTTATTTAATGCACATTTTGAGGCGAATCGCAAAGGAAAAAAAAAAAATATTTCAATTACAAATCACTTGCAGCATAACAGCGCAACGATATGGCACCGAATCAAAAGCAGAGATTCTTTTTAAAAACATCAACCATCACCATCCATGCACCTTACCTCCTCTCTATAGCATCAACAATTATATCATTAGTTTTAAATAAGTGCATAAATGCATTCACTCTTTCTATCGCGGACTTATGTAATACACAGCCGTGTGTGAGTGAGAAAAATTATTTAATTGCAAAAAGTATACTTACCTACTCTGCACAGAAATCCGCAGATACCTCGAGCAGATAATCCACTTCACCTTGCAACAGTGTGTTTAGTTGCTTTTCGATATTTGCCAATCTTAGCCATTCGAATGGAAATTGCTTACCACCGTCTGTCTCTGTAGTGAATGCAAACAAAAGCAAATTATATTTATGCTCACGGCTTATGTTTAAGCAAACCATGCGCATAAATATGCGAACGCATGATTGCACGTAAAAAAGCGGCACAGAGAACAAGTATCTGCACAGGCACTAGTTGGAAGCTTGACATGGGTATTGGCTATTGGGTATATGGCTCGTTATTAGTGTTTGTGGTTAAGTGTTACATTTGCAACTTTTATGCAGCTGAGTGATTTATACAGTAGCATCGACTGTCGAGTGGGTATACCTATCTTCATTTTTGAATTTCGGTTACAACAAAGCGGAAGTGGATATTGTATACCTTCTTCCGGGGTATATCACCTTACAGACGAGAGATAAGACATTTGTCAAGACACCGCTTTAAGTTGGATGAAGAAAGGTGTGCCTCAAAGTAAACACCCTGACATGGCCGATAATACGTTTTTGCTGTAATTCGGATTTTTTCTTTCTGAAATTTATTTTACCCTCGGAATGACAAAATAAGCAATGAATACAAATCGGTTAATGATTTTTTTTTTTATATTTGACCCACATTGATAAGGATTTGTGTGTCATTTTTAATGGATGCGCGATTTCACAGCGACAATGTCAACGCGGATCATGGGCGCTCTGTTGTTATTATGTTTGCATTTATTGTCACACCCCAGCAAACGTAAACAAATACAAATGTAGCAAAATGTTGGCACAGAAGGGCGGCGATGTTATAATTGTTCCTAAGGAGTGAAAAGTCTTACAGGATATGATATTAAATTTGACACTCACCTCAGCTTCAAAACAAATAACTGGAACTAAAACAATTGGAAGGAATAAAGTAGAAGAAATGAAGATCGGTTGTGACTGTTGCTTCTATTAACCATGCATTCAAATTGTGACCCATGAATCTAAAACCAATTTGGAGCTCAAAACTATATTGAACTATATTGATCATATAAAAACAAAAACCCAAGGCAGGATCTGGATTCACCTCTAGCTATCGGTTGCCAAGCGATCAGTAAACTTGAAGGATCGCACACCGTATCGTTTGTTCAAACAGCTGTAGCCCAAAGTAGTTCTAAAACGATCGCCGGGCTCAATTTTCCTGAAGTCAGTTGATCGTTGCAAATTCTTTCATATAATACATATTTTTAGTTGCATACTACCATCAGCTGATCTTTGCCTGATCGTGTCGTTCTAGATCTCATAAAAATCTGAATAAGATTTGAAAAATACAAGGACAATCAGTTGTTCTGCAATGCCCTTTTGCTAGACACAGACTTATCGCAGTATGCCGTCTAATCAAGATCAATTGCGCGGGAAGTTTGACAATAAAGATCATCTGCCACTAAAAAACGACTCCTCTTTTCCTATATATATCTTGTTTGAAGTCTACTACTCTAGATATATCAGGTTAAATACGGACTAAACCCGAAAGGTATTTTTTTTTAGTGAGGATCAGTTGGAAGCGAAGTTCCGTCGATCACAATTTTTGTTATGTATTTAGAAGTCCGACTACTTGCTAAAACAAGTGATCTTTACATAGCCGATCTCGCAAACGTCCATCTTATTATTAAAACTCTGGTATTTTGCCGAAATCTTTGTAAGTCTCGTAGCTGAAAATCAGATCTCAGCTGATCTTCAGTTACTATTACACATCGGCAGGGCATGAAGATCAGCCAACAAAATCCAATCATTTTTTCCAGCTGCTTAAATTATTCGGCACAGAGTGAGAAGTTGTTTCCTCTTCCCCAAAAATTTAACACGATCTGTTGCTTTATGTATTCTGTGTCCCATTTTGAATCAGTGCTGCCCTACAGTGATGTTTTTTTTTTGGTCGACTGAATTACAAGTCATCCAACCGCACCATACCGAAGCAATTACTTAACCAAAGCTTGCACAAAAATTCAAATTCCAAAACGAAGCAGAAAATGATCAATTAATGTCTCCATCTCTGTTTTCTTCCTTTTCTCCATCATCGTTTTGTAAATTTATTACTATTCAACCAGTTTGAATGCGTCTCCTTTTCCAATCTCATCAGCTATTCAAACCTTACACATTGAATTGCATTTTCCTTTGCTGCAGTCGCACAGCCTTATATACCAAACCATCTCATCATCAATAATCAAGTCATGTCTTTCGAATCCAAATGGCAAAGAAAACCAAAAAAAAAAAAAACACCCTTCTACGTGGCATAAAAATTCAGCCATCCTCACCGGGTACATATCTACTTATATATAAAACAATGCTTACACAAAAGTGAGTTTAGCCGTAAAAATTCATCCTCAATTGGAAAACATCCACATCACTCAATAGCGAAAGAAGCAAAATACAATACAATTCATAAAATGAAAAGCTATCAAGGAAACTCGACAGCAAAAACAAAAATCATTCACCACCACCATATAAACCAGCAACAACAAAAACAAATCAGTTTATGAGGCCAGAGTCGTGAATTTCCATCTTTTTTTGCGTTTCGTTGCCTCTCATCTGTTTTCGTGTATATTTTTCTCAATGCGCGCTATGAAAAGCTGCACAGGGGCAGTCGCAAGACGTGTTTTATAGGTAAACGGTCAAATGCGATGTACACTGCTAAAGATACAGTCACCTCACTGACGTGCGATGGGTGGCAAAGAGGCTGCCAGAAAATTCATATGTTTTTAACACAATAATACAAGTTTTTCAAAATGCGGACAAACAAAAAAAAAAAACCCAAGTACAGACAAATTTGTTCCCCCTTTGAGGTAAATTCAATGTCAAAATCTATAAGCATGGGGATACACTATATCTGTCTTAAGATACATCTCGTTTTACTCAAAGTGAGCAAACGTATGTAAAGTGGGTGTTTTATTCTGTTTAACTTTCGCCAAATAAATTGTCCTCACGTCATTAAGTGTGGTGACTATATCTAAATTACTTTTCGACAGCGCACTATCTAATCTTAAACTTAAGTCATAAATTACCCCCGCACAGGTATAGACTTTTAAATAAAAACTCTTTGGTAGAATAGATGTATTCACCTGTGTATACATAATTAATTAGCTCCGATAGATGGTATCTTTGGCAATAGATAAAAGAACGGTCGAGATACATTGTTCCCATCGCCATCATCATCGTCACATTTGCATAACAGCAATGTACGCGCACACTTTTTGTATTTTTGGCCGCAACCACACTACACTTTACACATTTTCCCGTTGCGAACAGAAATTAGCGAATAATATATTTAATCGTTTTGAACTGTAGACACCCATGTTGTGTTATTTATGCGATGACATTTGATTGATTGCACATTTATTTGTGGGACGACACGAGTGTTTGCAATTTTTGTGCGAAGGAGATTTCGATTTTCTAAGAATAATTAGCCATAGATCTGGTGGGTAGGTGAATGCGAGAACATTTTCTATCTTGGGGAAAAGAATCAGCCATAAATTACTTTTAAATTGCGTAGTTAATTAATTTGAACTTGCATATATATGTTGGGTTTATTCAGGTGTGATTTGTGTGGCAGGAGACTTGTCTAAATTTATGTTTGAATGCAAATAATAAATCGGGTGTCCGTCCGTCCGTCTAAAGTGGCGATACTTCCCTCATCGTTTTATTTATTGCGCTTTCTTATTGAATGGAATACAAATTTCTTTGTAAAAGGAACAGTTCAATGCGCAAAAAATCGTTGAAGTCTTGAATGCTAATACTCGTAGTTAATGAGATGTCAGAAGTGGCCTTAGTATTGATATTGTTGGCATCCTTTTACATCTCTTCTCTATCTCGATCTCTTCTCTTCTCTATCTCTACATATAAAAAAACTGTAGAATAAAAGTGCTGAACCACGCATCACGCGCATACTACCGGACGGATTTCGATAAAACTTGATACAGTGACGGCTTATGTTATGGGTCGGGACTTAGGATACTTTTTATCTGTATATCTGTAAGGAAAATTCTAATTTTGCAGACCTAGCTCGGTAATGGCTTAGCGGATTGAAAAATAAAATAAATAGGTTAATTTAGTAAATATTCCCCTGAGTCATTTAATCCATTAAACATCCCCCTGCGTTGTCCTGAAGCTGAGCAATTTTCAAAACAATTATTAAAATATCGCCCACAATTGGTTTAGAAAAGAATATTTTGGGAAAACCCTCTGGAAAAGTCGGGAAATTGGAAAAATCGAAAATTGATTTTTGTATGGAATTTTGTGTGCAATTGGCCTATAGAAGAAAAATGTTTATAAATATAAATAACGCCTAGCAAAGCTGGCGGAGATCCACTAGTCAAATCCAAAACCGAAGCTGCTTAGGCTCTTGACTGAAAAATAACTTAGCTCAAAGTCGTTAAGAGAAATAACTTGGAGTGTCAAATGTTACGTTTGAAGGTTTCTACATTAAAAATTCAATCCGAGCTTCAGATATTTCAAATTGAGTCCTTTCTGGTGGTTGCCACTTGTAAGCACATTTATTTAGAACTTCTTGAGGTGTTACGTCTTCTCTAAAAGTGTACTTCCTATCAGCTTCATTGGTGGTGTAGAGTTTTTTTTTCAAAATAACTGATTTTATGATGATCTAGTTCGAATGCAAATGTCGGCCACCATCTTTAACATATGTTAAGCTGCTTATTCCGTTGAACAATAACCCCATAAACGCATTTATTTTGTCAAAAAAAAACAACAGCCTTCATGGCATTGACCATATTGAAGCTCAACCCCATAAATTCATCACCCAATAAGTCACAAATCGTCTTAAAAAGACTTGTTCGAATGCCTTCCATTTTAGGGTTTGTTATTGACCTGCTCTAAGTCGACCTTGAAACTAAATATATCGTCGAGTTATTTTAGGAATGATTTCCCAAAGAGACATCTCTTTTAAGTTTTCTGACCTATGAGTCACTTCTTTTTGTGTCTGTTTTACGAGCTCTTTTTTTTGTAGAAACTTGTCCGCATGTGCGTCCGATTTATGTGATGTCTAGATTTATTGAATTACTAATTTGTATGCTAATGAGGTAGTTTGATATGTAGATCAGTTTCGAGTTCAATGTAACCCAGGCTACATTCTAAGTAACGTCTGAGGCCATGATTCTATTTGGTGGATGTATCACAAATCTGTCGTTTTTTTGGTGGTTGCTGTATAGAACGTATGCGAAATAATGGGTAGGTCTAGATTTTGGCTTTTTTTTTGTGAGGGATCCGCTGAATATTTGAATATTGGTAGACGCTTATGAACCATAGTTAAGTTGTCAATCTGCTTTTATATATTGAACTTATGGGTTACCGATCTTGGATCGTTGTTTATTGGTTAAGATTGTTGTACTTTCCTAGACTATTTTCAATTTAGTGAGAGTGCAATCATTTCAAACTATTTGCATTTTTTAATATTTTTTTTTAAATGCACAATAGTCCTTAGACTTTTGCATTGCTCTAAATATTTGTATTCTTTCAATAAACCAAATTTATTGTGAAAATCCTCACTAGCTGGTTCAACTCAAAAAATATGGTAGACATCCATTATTAACAAAAATTGGAAGCCTAGACAGGAACCATACAAAAAAAAAATAAAGTGCACGACTGGATCGCACGAAACTTTCTCGTTCATATCATCAGTTTGGTTGGTTTATTTTTCTTTTATTATTGTTTATAGGCTATAAAACAAGATTCTTCAAATTGGTGATGCTGGTAGGTGGCTATGACTCGAAGTAGGGTTTGTGATGTAAGAATTCAGAGATTGGTTTTTGAATTTACACGTGTTTGCAGGTAAATAAAGTGCGGGTTTCTGATAGTGCAGACTCCAATTGGTTTAAATTATTTTAAGGGTTAAAATTAATATGGTTAAAAAAAAAGAAGTGGGAAATATTTGCTAAAAGGGAGTTTCTAGTAGTTGTGATTACATTTTAACTGGCATTATTTGCATTTTTCTAAGAAAAACTAAGTACAGGGTTTTATTAAGAGTACTTATGTTATCGTACATAAGCATTTTAGTCAACATCTTTAAAGCTGATTTCGGAAAATTATGCGTACAAAATAGAAACAAATTTTTCAATGTTGAGTTCGAAAAATAATCTTGCTCAACTATTTAGCTAAAAACTGAGTATAGGGTATTGTTCAGGATGTAAGAATTACTTGATTTTTAAAGTTTAATCCAAATCGAAAATGGCGTTTTCGAGATTTGAACAGTTTTCAAAATCAGCGTTTTCGGTGATTCGAATCGAAAATGAAGGACGCAGTATTGTTGAAAATGTCAATTTTACTGCAAGTATGCATTTTGGTCAAAATCGCTTTAGCCGTTTTCATGTAGGTAAAACAAAAGAAAACCAAATTCTCAAAATATGCCTTTTTTCAAAAACCTATTATAGATAATTTAGAGAAAAACTGAGTTTCCTATCATGTTAGGAATGACCATATTACATACAAAATTAAGTTTTGTTGCAATCGTATTGACCGTTTTCGAGATAAGGCCACTTTTCTAAAGTACCGTTACTCGACCTTTTAGCCAAAAACTGGGTATGCAGCCATGTTAACCCCATATAGGGTAGTACAAGTCTGCATTTTGGTTAAAATCGTTAAAGCCGTTTTCAAGTAAACCATAATTAAATAAAGCCTTAAAAAACGGAATTTTTCCAAAATAGTCCGTTGAACGATAATTTAGGGAAAAACTGAGTTTGCCATCATGTTGGGAATGACCGTATTCCCTTAAATATGAATTTTTGTCGAAATAATTTTGACCGTTTTTGAGATATGACAAATTTTCAAAATTACCGTTATTCGATTTTTCTGCGAAAAACTGGGTATGCAGCCATCTTAGTTACACCTACTTAAGCCCAAATATCAATTTTGGTTGAAATCGTTAGAGCCGTTTTCGAGAAACTGAAAATTGCTGAATACCGTTAGAACGGCAACACTTAACGTGCAAAAAAAAAAGTGGCCCCGAACTGTGAGCCCACCAACTCCAAATCCGAAGTTTGGTTGAAATCCGTCCAGCCGTTTGCGCTGTGGAGCTCAGGAAGGACGGACAGACGGACAGACGGACAGACGGACAGACGGACAGACGGACAGAATTGCGAGACCCACTTTTTCGAGTTCCTCTATCATCGTAATGTCAGATTTGATTAAAATCTCGAGTTCGATTTTTTGTACGATTACAATACCTTTCTCTTACTACGTAATGCGAGAAAGTTAAAAACAGATTCGTACGTACCTTATATGGATTGGTAAATGAAGCACTCTTCATTTGCAACAAGATCATAAAAAAAACCAATCAAATTGATCTTTACTTTCTAAGTTATCATTGCAACCGCTTAGCTCAGACACAAACCTCTTAGAGGTACCTATCGCATTTGTTGGAAAAAATACTACTCAGTTACCACAAACACCGGTAACCTTAACATCCCTAACTAAATGCACATGGAATGTTCGCTGACCCAAATTCCAGCTGGCGCGTCCGGCCATAAATTTAAATAATCCCTAATGGATTACCACGCCGAACTCCGAGATAAATCATTTGAAAAGCTATACCATCAGTCAATGGAAAGTTTCGGTCAGAGATATCCCCTTTTCAAACAAAAAAAAGGAGGACATCACAACGAAGAGGAATAAAAAAAATCTCCATATTGGCTATAAAAATAATAACCAATTACATCAGAATTTTCAACACCTCATCAAAGTGGCGATCGGCAACGCTCAATCAAGTCCGTCTTCTTCTTCCTGGTCGATCGTAAAAATGTATCTTATTGTGAATTTAAATTTTTACATCGACACGCGTCGAAAGGCGAAAGCCAAAGTCAAAGGGTGTCGCTCAGTTTTCCCCAACTAAATAAGCCATACTTAGAAATGCCTGTTGGGAAGAAGAAAAAAAAAACCGCCCGTTGTTTAACTCTCGTCATTACCGTTCGTTTCTCCCACATTTAATTGATTTTGTTTTTTTTTTTTATGGAAAGAAGAAGAACCCCATAAAATTACTAAAAATAAATTCCACCGATATAAATGAAGCGAAAAACAGAACTCAACTCAATCTCAACGTATACCGTACCGATTATCCGTGTAGCCTCAAGATTCGGTTGATGTTTATTTTGTTGTTCATCGGTTTGTTGTATATTTCGCTCTTAAATTTTATTTTTATTTTATTTTATTTTATCATATTTGGCAGCAGAATTTTCGTTTGAAGATCTGGGGGTAGACGGTAGTAGACCCCGAGAAATTGGGTCAATTGTGGCGGACACATTTTCATTTGAATTTATCACTGGCACGATATACATGGCGGCGACGGCATTTGTTTTTGCTGTGCACTGTGGGAGTACGTCGTTCTTTTTTACAAATTATACAAACGTATTTTTTCGTAATGCCAAACACCTCATGATAAGTATACAAAAAAAACTCCATTAGTGGTAATTTTCGACACTCAAAGCTTCTGTTCGATTCCTCTGACCACCTCTGGCTAGGGTAATTAATCTGTCGATCAACTAGCTTGAAGGGCACAACAAAACAAATTATCTAACCGCTAAAACGAGCACTAATTGTGTCTTTAATAAATCTCGCTACTAATTTGCATTATTAATATGTATTAGGCGCTATTTTTTTTTCTTTCTTTTTGTTGTGTGTTTGCGGATCTAAAACGAAAAAAAATAAATAACAACTCTGTTCATAATTAATCACCTTATCTGTGCCTTTTTTGTGTTTTTTTTTCTTCTGTGCGTTGACTTCACGATGTTGATAATAATGATGACCGCCGAAAGGTATCTCAAGCGCTTCACACAAAGTAAAAATCCATACAGGAAGGACTTGTCTAATTAATTTGCATATAAATGTAGCTATTAGCGGAAAACTTTAATATGGTTTGAAACTCAGCAAACCATTAAATATGATAATATACTATTTATCTTATCTGAAGATGGTTGAACAATTAACTAAATATTGCTTTCGGTTTTGTTTCTTTTTTGCAGGTAAGGGCGCATACACGTGTAACTGGTCGGAGGGAAGTCCTCCCCCCAAAATTGGGTTTTACTGTGAGTTATATTATATCGATACTAAGTTTTGATGCGAGATTGTCTAAACTGGAAGAATCATAAGTTTAGGGTTCTTTGTAATACTGAGTAATACAGCGATGTACGTGGCGAACGATTTTATACGATTGGAAACTGAATTTTCTAGATCAAGAAATTGGTCTTGGCTAATTTTAGTTGCCACCTTTTCTGTTGTATTTTTTTGTAAGTTGAGTAAGAGAGGAGAGTACAGAAAAACTTGAATAATTGATGTAAGATTGTAGCTACCGATGAACTAGAATTAATTCGTTACTTCAAAACGTCTCATGCTAGTAACATCAGCTGCAACAAAGCTAATTGAATGGTGAGGTATTGAAATAACTACGGCAGTGAAAAAATGTGTGCGTTTTCCGAGGATCGAACGTAAGGCCCCCCGCTCAGTAGTGGAGCACATTAACCACTGAGCCACTGCGCAACAAGAACGCAATTCTGCAACAGGAACTCGTTTAGAGTCCGTCGCATGTTTAAAAAAAAATCACAGTCGAAGTCTGGGAAGGACTCAGAAGGTCATAAAGCTTTTCAATAAAATAAATAACTAACTGACAATATTTTACATATCTGTTTAAGGTTAAGGGTAACGTGTGGGTAAGCCGATGGCAAACATAACCTACAAATCTGTCAAATGGCTAAAATTTACCCCTTATCCCTTCATGACAAGTGTCTGATAAAAAATATATAATTTCACGTCGACTTCCTCATTTGATTACATTCAAGCTAGTAACTCATTACAAAAGCTTTTGCTTGGAGGTCTAGACTCTAGAGCAGATGTCATGGACGTCTACCACATGCATCGGGAGGTTTTTTTTTCAAAAAGTCTGTAAGTAGATGTGATTTCACCACCAATATTTCAATTCGTAACAGATTCTTTCGACACTATATACAACAATCAGTCCCGGCAACGTCATGCACAAGATGAAGACAAGTAAAAGAAAAGAAATGACAAAAAAAAAACCCTCATCATCACTTAAAACTTAAAGTAACTTTTCTGTCGCAACTCCTCGAAGCTGCTTTTCAACTTGGAAACAAACTTGTGTACCTCTACATCCAGCAAAAGTACGAAACTTTAATGCGAAAATAATTCACTATATGCTTCGAGTAGGAAACTCTTAAATTATATTTATTTCCAAAGTGTCGTCAACTTGAGGTTCTGCTATATGGATAGATATACAGTCCCTGGCCACTTCCTCTAGAATGGCAAATTCCCAGCGATTAAAATATCATTAACAGTTTCGCGGGCCAGGCAGAACTTTGTGTGTGAGGTTAACGTCTGGCTGTGTCTTCAGCAAAACTATATTACTTGGAAAAGCACTTTCGTAATGGTCGCGTCATTAATCATTTTACAGACGCGACACCACAGCGACTGATGGCTTAAAGACAATAAAACATGTCCTTGCGGTGATTTTCGAAGTGAACAATTTTATTTAATTCGAGAAAACTAACAACTAAACAACAATCTTGCGCTTCCTACCACCCCTCTTCGTTGGGATGAGGGCGAGTGCTGCTCCTCCTTTAGCCTGAGCTTCTCCTAATCGCATTTTGTCTTCTGTCACATTGGTGATATCTGTCAATTTTGTGTTTTTCTTATTGTCCTTGATTTGTTTTTCCCCAGCCGGACTGCCACCACTGACATTCGATAGTAATCGCTTTGAGTATCTTCGATTTTCATTTTCGCCTTTGATATTTGTTGCTGGCTGTTGTTTCCTAACCTTTGGCTCCTTTTCCTTTTGCATTTCCTTTTGAGGGTTTTCCTTTTCGATTTCGTTCTCAACGTCGCCTTTGTACTTCTTTAGAATCGTATTCAATTTGCGTATTTTCTCATCTATGAAGTGCATGTCGTCGTTTTTGTCTCGGGCTGACGTGCTTGTCGATGGCGGTTCTAAATTTTGTGGTGCACCGTCCTTCACGATTGGAATTTGTCGAAGGATTCCACGTTGGCGGCGGTGTTGTTTTTGTTGCTGATATTCGTAGCCGTCGACAATTTGTCGCCGTAGCAATTTGTCCGTACCACTTAGGAGTAATGGTGGTGGCGTGCTCGTTGTGTGCTCGATGAACGTTTTTAGTCGCTCGAATGTGTTCTGCGCTTGGGTAATTAGCTTGATTACTTCAATTTTGAAGGACTCCTTGGCCCCAATTGTCTTGACTAGCTCGTGTTGCAAATCCAAGCGATCGTTGCGAAGCGAGGCGATTTGCTGGCGCAGACTTAAATTCTGCTGGGTTAGAGTTAGATTGGCGGCCCTAGTTGCCACGTCCATGGTCACAGTTCAAATAAAAATCGAAAAGTTTTCACTTACGGAAGAAATCTAAGTCACAGGCAGCTTGTTTTTTTTTATAAATTTCCAATCAAAGTGCAAAAAAGAAAAAAAAACTCCTCCGATGAGGAAGTTTCGCTGTGTTGGCGTGCCAGTTGCCACACTGAACTAGAAAACCTAGTATCTCGAACTTGATGGCAGGTGGTGGGCGGCGCGGTTTTATTTGTGAATTACTAGTCATTGCATTGCGTTAGTTAATTAATATTCAATACCGCTTGGAGTATGTTTGCGTCGAATTCAGGTGGCCAAGATTGGTACTAATAACTTGTTTGTGGTAATAACTTAACACATTGTGATGGAGTGCCACACTAATGGTGGAGCAACCGCGCGGCTCAAGTGCGCGCGCGAATGTTGGAACATATGGTTATGTCGCGTGCGTGTCTAATATCTAATTTTTTTTGTTTGTATCCATAAAAAGAGAATATGGATTCGTTATGCGCATTCAAGTGGGAAGTAAAGTCGGTTTCGTAATGTGCTGTTGGCTGTTGGCTGTGTGTGTCTGTTTTGTTTGAAGCATGTTTCAGGGTCGGCAACATGCTGTGACGGTGGTTTGGTGGCTTACTATAAATTGCACTGTGTGAGTTGTGACACATAAATCGTTACCTCTGTACTGGCGGCCATGAGTGAGCTTGCGGTAGATCTGTGTTTTTTTTTGTCGTCTTTTGCTGGGAAAAGATGAATTTGTTTGTTTTTAGTTTGTTGCATTCGCGAGGGAAATTACTAAAGACTACGCCCACGAAGTCATTCAAAAGATGCCATGATAGAAAGCAGACTTTGTGACTTTTATACATTTTCTGGATATTGTCCATTTTGACAGCAGTTCACCCATATACACTGTCACCACCAAGATACATACAACATACATGATGAATTTTTATAGATGTTCTATCTATGGCCATTCAAAGCCAAAGCGATTGAAAAACATCAGTCAAGCGTCGTTGCGGCTAAGATCAAAATCACATGCCTTGACTTAAATTTAAATTTTCGTATAGTTTCTACCGAATTCCAAATAATTCCGCACTCTCTCTGCATCTAGATACACTGAAATCTGTAATACCCATATGTGCGCGCATAAAACTAATTAATACGAACAAGTTTTCGACTTAACTCAATCCAACTGGCACTGGCACACACCTGGGTCCCAGAACGACTGCTAGATTGCCAAAATAACTATATCTATCTTGGTACACCATTATACGGCAGCGACATTTAGTCTGCGACAAATTTAAATTTATTCTCATCCCTGCCAACATGTGGCGAAATTAGTTTTCACCATTTGTGTCATATAGACTTCACACAAAATTCAACCCCCGCCATAGCAACATTCGCCATGTAGATACATGCTCCATTAGGAATAGGAATTCATCAGAAAGGCGTATGTCGTCAAAGAGTTTCCTTGGAAATCAACTGAGAATTTTGTTATTTTTTTTTTTACAAAATTCTATTTGACAGTCAGTGGGAAACAGAAACAGTTTTCCAGTGTACGGAATTTGTAATCCATATAAAAATACCAACATGAGTCTATGAGTCTATGTCTATCAGCAGTTTTTCGTGTAAATATTTGCATTGATACGAGTAATTAATGATTAATATATTCATTTTCATGCGAAAGAGAGAGAGAGAGTGAGAGGGAGATTGACACTATCAATCAACTGTGTCAGGTTTGTATATCATAAGCAAATACAATAGAATGGAATGCATTCACAGAGCACAGAGTAGGAGGATATCATATTTACTCGCACTTTTTTTTTCTTGCTCCCCGGCTGTCAAATTGTTGACACAGCTTGGGTAAATGGGTAAATCAGTTTATAATTATGTCAACTGTGTCTGACTATCATTGCGATGTGTGATAGGATTTTCCATATACGTATACCCACACTCCGATACAAGCAGTATTTTTTTGTAATTCGAGGAGATATGTTTTTTTCACTTTTTTTTGTCGGTTTTTATATGACAGCTACACCGAAAACCTTAGCAAAAAGCAGCTCAAATTCGGTTGTAGATTTCTTTGGACCACCAGGAGATTGTCCTTATTTTTATTCTCCAAATGCGTCGTGAATAGATTCATCGCCGGATAATGGTATCGGTTGCCGATGCACGACAGAACTGTCAGTCAATATTATCGGGGATAAAACAGAAAAGAAAACTATAAGCTGATTGATATCTGTTTCGGGAGTAGGATGGTAGTTAGGTAGGTAGCGCTAAAGCAGCAGCGCTGAATCCACTCAAGTGTATGATTGAATACCAAACCAAAGAAGAAGCAAAATAATGCAGACAGCCAGTCAGAGTGGTATGTAATTTGGTACTCTTTGAGGAATTTTTTGATGAAACACATCAGCCAGGAGTGGTATCGAGTTTCGGATTTCGGTTAAAAGTAGATTGACCGATTTTTGAAAAAAAAAAAAAAATAATCATTCTGATCATGATTGATTCCTTGAAAAGTTAGTAGCTTAGTGGCTGAATTTAATCAAACAGAACTGAGAAATAAATCAGAAATCTCTTGGTCAACTTAATTAACATTTATAAGCTATAGTGGGGACGTAAACCAAATTTGGTAAAGAAATGCGTGAATATTCATCCCCTCCATGTTTCCATTTTAAATTTTTGAAAGTTCTTTAAACTATCCATTGTGACCTAAATATATAATTAAATATTACAAGTGATTGTTTGTAAGGCTCAAAATCAAGAGTTATTTTCATAAACTGGATGTAGAGATTGAAATCTGCATGCAGCTAAAAATATGTATAATTCATGACTTTTAGTTAAAACTGGAACCACTCATGTCATTGGACAAATGAAGGAACACGAGGTTGTGATCTAAACTTAATCTTAATAATATCGACAATGGAGTTTTTGGATAAAAAAATGCTATAATCTAGTGCAGAACACAAATCTGCAGACAATTCAGTGCCTGGAGCTAGAAATGCCTGACTTTTAGTTCGGACACAAACCATCGAGTATCACTAAATGTGAACGCAGAGCTCACTTCTCAAATGAGGATCAAAAATGCATCAAATCTAACTTAAACAGCAACTATTAAATAGATCCAGATCAGTTCTTGCATATCTAATACACAAACCACTGCGTGAACGCGATCGGCTTGAATTCTATTATTTGTGAAGCTGTGAGCCTAGCTACTGAATTCAGTTACGAAGTACAACTTATGAACATATTGATTACCTCACCAGGGATCAGCACCAGCTTACTTTCATGGCATAACTTCAAACTTTTCGATTTTGGCATTTTAAATACGGGACCGAGTTAAGCAACAGTATAACGAGACTATCACATGTATGCACATATAACTTCTATCGGTATGTATATATAACCAAAAAAAGGTTACCTTGGATATGAACTTAAAAAAAAACTGACGATCGATTAAGATTGTGTTGCTTGGTCGGGGGAAACTGAGTTTTATCTCCAAAATATCGCCAAGTTCCATGTTCCATACCGAATTTGAAGCCAAGTAATAATTTTAGTTTAGCTTGGACACAAACCAATCGATACGATTTTGATCAGTTTTGATCTTTTGAGATATTCATGATTTCGTAAATCGATTTCAATGACAAAATTACTGTATTACTGCATTCGTAACCTGATCATGTACTAATTCTAGTACGGATAAGACTTTATAGTAAACGAGGATCACCAGAGATCAAAAAGTGGTCCCTTCTCTGTACAATTCATATTAATTTCCTTGTGAGAATTATGTTACACATTAGGTTACCTGGGTTCTTTAATTTAAAGCGTAATTTTTCAACTTGCGGCTGTATAATTTAGTTTTGTTTGACAATCCGTAAGTGATCGACACGAATGTGACCTCCAACGACAGTTTTATGAGACCTAAAATTAAATCTGTTAATGCCTGTGATCATAGTCTTGACAATTTGACCATTTACAAAGTACAGTCCTGAATTGTTTACCATACACCAGCAAGACTATCTGCCGATCCGCCAAACCCACTCGATGCCACATATGATCTTTTAGGCTAGTGAGTACCTTTTATTTTTGTTTTCCAAGTCAAAGAGCTTTCTCTACTACAACGTGTTGTCACGTATGACAAGCCAGTTGTCCAGCTTCCACTTATCTCTTTGAACAAGTGACAAATTACAGAACATTAAGCCATTTTCTAAGAACTAAGAAAGCTATTGGCTCACCCTGTACTCGCTCGCAACGCCACTTCAAATGTGTCTACAAGAATTCATTCAAAACAACATGACATTTATAAAGAAAACCCCTCATGGACTTTGACAGTGTCCACTTCTAACCACAAAACACCGCACGAGTTCCCACGCACACATACATCACACTATCCGCAAAGTTTGTACAAGTCTATATAGAAACAAGATTTATTAGCCACTTGATGACAATAAATAACAACTATTATAAAATGTGTCATGTTTGCCGAGCAATTAATTTCATCTCTCTGTCTTGCGCTTAGTTTGCTTCTGTCTTTCTCCTTTTCCAAGTCAATGTCAAGTTATAATGACACTCAAGAAACCCTCTCACAGCAGCAGGTTGACAAGTTTCAAATCGACAGCAATTAGGTAAATACCTGCCGCATCAAAAAAAAAAACAACAATCGCAACATTGGCCGGCATTGCTACCGACCGACACATGTTGTCGCTTTATCAATCCACTGATTATGAGCTGGAATATCGATTCGCTTAACTAACCACCGGACAAAATGGCCAATTATCAACATTTGCAACCGGTAACTACTTTTGTTTGATTTGTTTCCATAAAGCGCAACCACGCTGCTGCCATTTGCAATTGTTGAGTAATTCTTATCGCTGAGTTCTAATTCTTTAATTAATATAGTTATTATGTATTGTTGTTGTTGTTGATAATTGTTTATTTTTTCCCTTTTCCTACTTATCAGAACATTGAAATTGCAGTATACACTCGCAAGCCGAGTCGTGTCGGGTTAGTTTCAAATTATCCGCTGAAAGTCTATAACTGAAGGTGATAAGATAAGTCGTATATCAGCAGCTTGTTATCTGGAGTCTTGGAGTCTGGTAAACGACAATGACAACGATGTTGACTATGTGAATGCGAATGCAACGATAAACTAAAGATTTGAGTTTATAGATCTGCAATCAAACGCAAAACAAGCAACAAATCAACGTAAAATATATTGTTTACTAAACTTCAGATTGTTGGTTCTTTTTATAGAATTGACGTTGTTGACTTACTTCCTGGTTAGGTGTAGATAGGGGTATTTCTGGTTTTCTATCTGCTCACAGTGGAAAGGTCAATTCGGAGAATTTTAGACGAGATATCAAGAAAAAGCTAAAAAAAAACAACGTATCTGTAGCTAAATAGATAATTTTCATTCTATGAGCCGGCGCTGTCAGTCAAAATGCGGATTTTTTTTTCCAATTGGCGTATGGGGACGCCTTGTGAATTTGTTTTACAGTCAATGGGAATGAATGCAGGTGGGTTAAGTGAAAATTTGTTATTCTAGCATGTTACGAACGCATTTGCCTCCTAGCAAATATGCAACACAAGTGTAAGGCAATTTGCAAAGTTAAATTGCGGTTTTCTTGTTAATAATTTACTGGGTATTGTCAAGTCTGTTATATCTATTTGCGTAATTTCTGTGAAAATTGATTAAGAGGCGTAGTTTGAAGAGGTGATTTGTGAATAAATTATTCATCGATATTCACCTACAGTTTCAGTTAAGGATCGCACATCAATTCGAAGGGTCTGGTTCGATTTTCTGACGCTTTTACAAACGATTTTAAAAATAGTTCAACAATTCTGCAAATTGTACAGGGCACTTTCAGCACTCACAGGCTTAAAACTGTCAGTCTTTTGAAGAGCACATTTCCCCCAAGCATTCTATGGATTTTTGGCTTTTTCAAAAAGTGAAAAACGACTCAGTTTAAATGGAGATTACTTTTCAAATTTTTACTTTTAACTTTATACTTTAGTTTCACGGATCCGGACCATTTTTAATCATGTTCTTTCAGACAGACCTAATAATCAAAACCAATTTCACTCACTCCCATTCGATCTACTGTTTCCTTTCCTGTCACGGTGAATTGCATCGATAGAATTTCACGAAACTTGCTGATACCTTAAACAAATAATCCCCCTTTAAATTGTGGCCCATCGCAACCTATTGAGTAAATCCCGCACTAAATGCAATATGCATGCATCCATGTGTAGTAAAACAGTTGATGAATTCCCAACGCCCGCCCCATGGTTCCAACTTGCTAAAGACCGCATGCAATGGCAATTGTATCCCATTTGTGTGTTGAAGTTCATCTCGACAATGGATAGCAACCCACTTTGTATTCAATTTAGAAATTGAATGCGGTTAAGAACACCTGGAACAGCCACAGGCAAAAATTGTTGGTACCTATAATTTTCTGAAAACGAAATCTAAATGAAACCATTCTAAAAGGTATTGTTAATTACCAAGCTGACTGCCTCAACAGCTAACCACATTTCAATGTAAAAGTTTATACAATTTTGACACTGTGAAAATTCAAAGCAGTTGTTGGTCTTCGTCTTTGTTGATCCCCTCCAGCTAAATCGTATAAGGAAAGTTTATTAGTTTTCCAGCAAAGCACAACCATAACGAAAACTTGTAACATGACTAGTTTTCACTACGTACACAAATACATAGACGGCGATAATTTTTGTTGTTACTATGATACTTTTGGCACTTAATGACTTAAATGGGAAAACAACAAGTTTGTAAAGTTTGCACAGTGGCGGTGGTGAAATAAAGGGGGCGCCGCACTAGCAGTGATGCAACATTTTGTATGTGACGATGGTGTTGTCATTTTGAAATATTACATAAATACTGTGCTCAACTTTATCATCAGGATTCGAAACTTGAACTCATTCGCCGGATGGGGTGTGTTCAGTTTAGCTGATGCACCCCCCTGCTATAGATCCGCCACTGATTGTAGATACTGAAAGATACACATAAATACCAGCTATGCTATCATAGATACTTAAAATACGAGCACATGTGAGATATATATCTCCACGTGTTACCTGTGTTTGCACAACATTTGTGCTTTATACTGCGCGTTTACCTTTCGTGCAGCGAAGCAGGGGAGGCAATCGTGTAAATATTGTATCGTCAGGGAAATTCTCTGTTCCGAGTAAACATTATATCCCCAGCGCACACATACACGGGCTTGTATGCGTTCTAAAGGAAGGCAGCATTTAGCCACTAACAACCAGAAATCGTTTCTTCCGATCCAAAGCCAATGCAGAGGACTAACCGGACAAACTATGTATAAATGTGAGTATATGGTTTAATTAAAAGTTAAATGGAGTTTGGGTTATAACAAGAGCGAGGATATACAGATGAGTGTAGTGGTGCGGTTGTAAATTAGTTGAAAACCAACTAGCTTAGGTGGATACTAGGAGTCAACTGGATTTGTTGCGTCAGCTCGTGTGTGAAGCAGTTTAAGTCTGACATTTGAAAAGATGAAAACTGAATTCCTCCTCTATAAAGCGTACACACCGGTCGACCGACAACGACGTTTTGACCACGTCAATTTGGTTGGTATCAACTGCACCAGGGCTGATATTTTGCTGATGAATGCGGATTAAGTGCCTGGGGAAGTTGAAATTAATAATATTCGGTGGATGATGAATAGATGAGTATTACGTGATGCACTCGGTAGGTGTGTGTGTGTGTGTTTTGTGGAAGTTGGCAAAAGGATCATTTGGTCTTGTTGTTGCTTAGCAATGCATATTTTGCATTATGGCATTTAGTTGAATATCATGCATTGTATTTTTAAAATGCTTTAACAGCTTTATTTATTACTTTGTTAATTGTTTGAGTCTGGCAACATGTTGACATATAAACATAATTCCTAAAAAGTTTTGTGCGTATAAAACAATTAATATATCTCTTTTTCAATAACCAAATAAAGACGGTTTATAGCAACATGTTGCCGGCAAAATTGTGCAACTGGTCTTACTGATTGAAATATTCACCAATATTTTGGGTTTTCGTTATAAGACTCGTTTTGTTTGTTTAGTATTTTTGCATATCTACATATTGCCGCTTTTAATGGGCCACTATGTATTTGTAAATATATGTTGCTCAGATTCCTGATTTGTATTTATATTGACCGATGAATTGGTGGCTCATAGAATACAAAACTGTCTTTGATTATTCATTTCTTATTAATCTGGGCAATTTTTTAAGTCTCATCAATGTTTATATGTAAAGAATAGGTCTGCAACATGACGCCTATGCTGTTTTCCTCAACATCTAAGCATAGTGTTTTTTTAGCTCTCCATACACACTTTCATTTTTGCTTTTGTTTTCTTCTGATATCTAAGCACTATTTGCTTTTTTCTTCCATAAACTCCTCCGCAAGCTTCTGCGCAACATTCGTCTCAACATATTGCGCATATGTTTGGTACCACACAGTTGTTTATCAGTTTAAAATTCCACCCAAATCCACTTAAAAACCCCCAGCCATTTATTTCTGTGCAAAAAAAGGAAGACGCAACTACACTGCAACATTTCATCAACATATTGCGCCGTCTATAAAATAAAAACATTAGTAATCCACCCACCACTGTCGCATGATATAAATTCTGATTATTTAGTAAAGTTCGTAGTACCTACCTACTGATGGTTTCCGAGAAAAAAAATGCGAGCAAATTTTGTGGTTTTCAATATGGGCTTTCATTTTATCAGCATACTGCGCAACAATATTTGTTTTGTATTCCCACACTCGCAGTTATATTTTCTGTGAAACGTACTTTACAAAAAATAAATTGTTTTTTCGTGTAACTGGTGCCGGAAATACCTTTGTAGCTACTAGCTAAGAGACTTTCTGACAATAAATTGCTTTCTATTTTTTTTTCTAATTTTTAATGCCTATTCTTCTAATATAACCCACAAAATTAATTTTACTTTCACAATCTCCAATTTTGGGTTGTTCCAAGTGTACGGATCTCCTGCTTCTGCTCTTAATTGTTTAGGTCTTTAAGTGATGCTACTTCCAGGGTGGATCATGGTTAACAATAATAAAAAATCTAAAACAAAAACTGTAAACAAAATTCGTACATATAAATCATGTTGGTAAACAATGCGCACTTCATCAATTCCGCAACATGTGACAAGAATTAATATCTCAACCCAGATACGTAAATTTGCTTGTTTACTGTTTGTTGAATGTAAATGTGCCTTTTTTATACAAACAACTCGCCTTATTTCAATGTAGGTACTGCAACATGTTGCTGGAAAATCTTGAACATAAATCATTCTTCTAAACTTAGTTTTGTGTTTTAAATTGATGTGCAGATAAGTAAGTAAAGATGTACCTAGGTAAAAAAAATATCAATGCCATCTTCACTGCAACATGTTGATGCAGTTTAACTCCTTAAACATATCGCTTCACTGAACGAAAATGAGCTCACATTACCTTTTTACTTACCATATTATTAAATTTTACAAACCATAATCAAACCCAATCGCTTTTGACAGTCACTCAAAGATACGCTATTTTTAATTAAACAAACAAATCCATACAACTATCCAAGGCCATCTTTGCCGCAACATGTTGATGACATTGACTCAAAAACTCGTAATTAATTAGTTTATTTACCAAAACGATATCACAGTCATTCACAAATTCGTCAGGCCATCAAAATATGCGTAATCATTTAAAACGCCACTAGGCAACATGTTGCTGTGAAATGTTTTCATAAATTTTTGCTAATCTCGCGGAGGAAAACAGTCACAAAAGTGCGCAAACAACAACATCAGAAATAAATTTACAATCAGCAACGCATCTTCTTTTTCATAAGCGACAAATGCACAAGTTTTGCATTTTTATTATACCTAACTAAAAACGAACGGATTATAAATATATCTACGTGCATCTCTATACATTCTAAGAGTTCATTGAACAGTTTATCGGTGTGCGCGGTCTGCGGTGTCCACGCGATTTTTGTGACTAAAAATATTTTCAATCTCAAAGTGTTTACCCTCAACGTGCCATCTAATATTGCGCCGCCAATCAGTTAAATCGCCTACCTCGCCTGACACGTGGAAACGCTTTTATTTTGCGTATCTATATAAGACGTCTTTCAGCAATCTCCAAGAAACGTCATTTCTCATCGATAAATGTGCGTACTAAATTCTTGTTAACACAATATTTAGGTTGTTGTTTTCACAATATAATTTTGCGTGTTGAGTGTAGTATTTTACTATGGTATATCTGATGCATTTAATCGCCTGTAAACAACAGATAAAAACAAACAACAGTACGCACTTTTGAGCGCATGTTTAAATAGTGAAAAGTGTGTGAAATACCAGAATGTGAATCACGCGCAATATTTCACAACATTTAACCGTCCCCAAAGAGGAGCACTCGTTGTTGGTCTTATAAGTTCAAGGAACCCATTTATCAGAATAGAAGATTACAAGTGTGATTAAATTGGGCATACACACAGCTTGTTCAAAAGAAAGATATATGATTCTCTTGAGCACAAACAAATAAACTTTTAATTAGTACTATTAGGTAGGCTCAACTTAATTAAGCCTAGAATTAGCACAGCGAGCGAGAGTGAAAGAGTGTACACTTTGTTGGGCTTATCTAAGCCGTTTTTACCCAAGATCCAGTTCGCATTAAGTATCAAGGCGCATTTTGCGTTCGCGTAAACACCACATGTATATCTGTGTGAGTTGTTGTTGTTTACTATTCCGAAATATTCGTCTGACGTATCTAATTGAGTTGGGTGAACTCTTCTTCATTTGCAAAATTCACCATGACTATGTAGGTATTTAATAGAAAACAGCTCTTTTTCATTGTGAACAACGCAATTTCAAATTTAATCTGATAAAGGTGTTGGTAATGACCGATTGGCGAAACAGTTATCACACTGCTGTGCGAAATTGTCTTCGATTTCATTGATAAAGCATTTCCGTTCAGACATTTAACAAAAAAAAAAAAACAAAATGTGTTTCAACAAAAAGTGAAATCAACGGCCTATTATTATAATGATGGTATTAATTGAGTCATAAATAAATTAGATATGCAAAAGTGAGAAACAGCTGTCACGACCAAAACTATACACTAAGATACATATGTATCTGCCACACGAACTTGACTTTGAAAATACCATGAGAAAGCACTGGAAACAAAATTCTGACGACGACGACGACGACGAACGACTATCATCTTGATGACGGACGAGACACCCAGCGGATATTACCTCAGCAGTCGGCGCGCAGGAGCTATAGCGGCGCGTCTTAATTTGACGGGATTTAATAAGCGGTGGCGGTATAGACCACACACGAAAATGGGAGAAAATTCTGAGAAATTATTTGATCATTTTTAAATTAGTCATAAAATCGAGTTTGAGGCTAGTGGTGATTGTTGTTATTTTTTATTGTATATAATTTTGATTTGCGTTATTTTCTCTTTTTAATTAGTAGAGGCTGCGTTAATTTGAGTTTCAGTGGTGATTGTGGTGGGCAAAAGTGAAATGGACTGTTTGAGTAGTAGCAGCCTAATGGAGAGGGAAAGTGTTAATCGCTTACACGCAGACACGTCCTCTTTGATGGATATTTTTATTCTCGATATTTTTCTCTGGGTCCGAGCGACACTTGGGCATTTCCGTGGAACCGTCAGTTTCGTCTGGATGATTTTTTTATTTCATTTCAACAGCTAGACGATTCGACTATTGCAATCGATGAGTTAAATTGGATATTCATTTTTAGTTGACAATCATTTTTTATATTCGCTTCAAATATATTAAAAAAATAAATCAATCAAAGATGGTAACTTTGAAACCCAAAGATGGATCTTCAATTTATACAAAATAACAAAATGTAAACAACAATTTATTATTTGTTTTAATTTATTTCTATGCTAAATCTTAATTCATATACCTTTCCGCTATGAAAAAAGAATGGAAAATGGAAAAAGAATGAAATGAATGTTCGTTTCCATAGTAACACCTCGCAGATAACCCTGCAATGCCCCTGAAATAAGATTTTATGATTGCTTACTTTTAGGGGTAATTAAACTGCATACATTTATGGGTTAAGGCGACTCCTACAGGTTCTAGTCTAAGATGATTAAATTCGTTACTATGGAAACATGACGGCGACAAATTGAATGGCAACAAAATGCTTTCGATTAACTGCTAAGCATTTTGTATGAGAAATTCTTAACTTCATTTTACCAGTCTTAATGGCGACATATATCTACGATTTTTTGTTTGTGCACATCTATGGCACAGTACCTTTCGAATGATATAAGTTTCATTCTCCTCATTTCATGATAAATACTTAAAAAGTGCACGAAAACTTTTGATGTTTACGTATTAATAATATAGAAATATATGCTAAAAGTCTAAGCATATTTTTTGATAATTTTCAGAATAGCTTCTGCTTAGCAAATTGGTTTTAAAATTGAACAGAAAGTGAAGCCAACGTAAACACCCCGTCCCATTGAGCTCCAATTCGTTAAACAAGGCAAAAAGCTTCAGAAATTCTTGGTAGATTGAGCCAGTGACTAACATATTACCGCGTACATGAAATGGCAGTGAATAAAATATGCGATGGATGATTTATGATTTAGAGCGGAGCTTAATACGACTCCTTTTTACTGGTTTTAAAAGGAGTATTTCCTTAACCCAGTTGCATTTTATGAATGACACTTCAAATAGTCCTTTGCCGTACTAAGTTTTCCGGTTCGGTCCCTATTTGACTTGAAGTTTTAACCTCAAAAAAGTCCTACACTTCGCGGCAAATATAGGAACTCCATCAACTAACTTGACTTCATTGACTTATACGCAATTTGTTTGTAAGTAGGCCCATTTAGCCAATACAACAACTAGCACCTAAAAATTAAATCAATTTTTTAAGCGCCGATAGAAACACTTTATGTAGCCATATTTCACAAAAATAGTTTAGCCGATACAACAACCACATATGGTCCACATGGAAATTCTATCTATCGGCATGAAGAGGCATTTTCCCACAAACAAAAAGTGCTTACCACTTAAGAATATTCCCACACAACATTACCTTCCATATCAAACCGTATCTCCAGCACAATTCCCAATCATAATCGACTCATTAATTGCATCATCATCACTCGCACTCGGGTATATTGTGTGTCCCCTATATCAACTTGTCTGGTGTTTGCTATAGTTTTGCCATTGAAAAGCCACATTAAACTACACATTACTTGTCACCGACATTGTCATCGTAATTCGATACTCCAAAGACAGACAGCACTTCGTCCATACTCATATATTGTATACATACGGACGGGTATAAACTTGGTCTAGTTACACACTCTCTCTGATGTTGTATGGGAATGGATTGATGGCTTGAGTGGATGGCATATTCATGCATATAAACATTGCAGCAACAGAAACGACACCGTACACGTTTACAAGTGCATTACAAATTGATTTCAATTGCAATCGGAATCGCTATAATTAACATCGTGAGTTTTGTGTTCCCTATGCTAACTTACCTGATGCCTGCCTGCCTACCTCCCTCCCACCATTCGGCAGTGCTACTTGTCTTCTTCGTCATTTGCCGGATTGACTAAGAGTTTAGGTTGCCATTCGACTAATTCTTGTTTTGCGTGCAATAATTGCGGTAGTTAATGTTTTGCTGTCGATTTTTCTTGTTTGTACTTACCGTGTGTATAGACGTAGTTGTCGGCAGCACCGCCATCACCACCGCGATTACAACATTTCACATTGAGTTGCATAAAAAAAAGAAAAATCCGTGGCGCGGCTTGTAGTAATGGGCAGATAGTTATGACGAAGAAGTCAAGTTGTTGGGCTTGTAGATATACCTAGATACGTAGAGTACTGAGTACCCATATGGGTATGTAGCAAAACCAGTTGGGTTTGTGCGCGCCGCTTTGAGATAATAATTTTGGTTTCGCTTTTTCCATTATTATTTTTTTTTTTTTTTTGTTTTTGTGTGTTTGTAGTTCGTTTGTGGCAATCTCATCAAGATCGTAGGAAGTGGGTGTTAACTTGCAGAAAATTACAGACATTATATGGCTTAGAGCAATATAACACCAACTCGATAGAGATATATAACACGGAACACATTTAGCCAGCTGATTGAGTTTTGAGGCGTGAAACTGGTTTCTTGTTGTAAACGAGATGTTTGGCGTGTGTGCTTGCATGTGGCTGTCTGTCTGGGGCAAACGTGGGTTCAGATAGTAGAGTTTGTTTAGAGTTTGACATTTAAACGAGATTGGGGATTGTTTTGCTAGTACTATACTTTTTTGGCCACGGTAATTTTTTTTTTAGGAGAACTGCTTTGAATTGAGGTCGTTAAGAAATGGATTATTGAGGTTATTTGTAGATGTGTGTAGACATTTGAAGGATATGTGCGAGAGAAATGGAAAGGAAGTTGGAATAAATTGCATGTAAGTTCTAGGTTCTAGTCTAGCGAGATGTATCTTCAGGTTTTTGCTGAGGAAAGCAATAAATTAAAGGTTTCCATATTTTCAAACTGTTTCCAGAGTGACTTGTGATTGTAGGTACGTGCCCGCTGGAGTGTTTTGTACATTGCCGTTTACATATTCTAGCACAAAAGTCTCTTAAATATTTTGTATCAACTAAAATTGCTTAATTTATAGTTAAGCAACATGTATCTGCAAAATTTTCGGTCTATGTTCTTAGTTAATTTTATGTGGTATATGCATGAGGTACATTAACTTCATTTAACTTACATTAAGCTGAACATTTGGTAAGTACCACATTTTTAGCAAATATGTTGCTACATAGCCTGACACATTTTGAATGAATATAAATAAGTCCCTCAAAGATGATATGTTTTCTTTTCAAACCTTATATCGTCTCAGTGAAGTACGGAGTAGATACAAATGTATCTCCAACATATTTCCAATTCTCTTAAAATCATTCAAGTCATTCAACAATTTCAATGAAATTCCTTCAAGGCAATATTGAATTTCCAATTTCGTTGCCTTTAATTGCATCGCTTAGCTAAAATGTTTCGTAAAACATTCCAAACTCATTTGAATGCCTCCATACCGTTACATCCGATCAGCAGCGTGCAAGAAAAAGTTTACGCAACTTAAATGCATCCATTGAAAGAAATGTGTTCATTTGAAACTTTTCAACACCCTCATTCTTCGAATCCCTACAGAGCGCCAAGAAATGCACACATTTTCCATATCATTCACTCTGTTTCTGTGTGCATCTGCATATGTGTGTGTATAATGGAAAAGTTGAGAAAACTTGCTTGCAGTTTTCATTTACGATGTTGAAGCAACTAGAGTGCACGTGTTTCTTCTACACTCGGCAGTCAACCAGTCTACGTGTGTTCATGTCGTTTTAAACAAAAAAATAAATAAAATAAAAAAATACGACGACGAAGAAACGTATTTTCCTTTCGCACAGTTTTGCTTGAAATAGATACACCAAGCCTGAGTCAAGCTATAGACTGCAATTGAAGCAATTTAAGTTGGCATACATGCAGCAGAGTGTACACACACATGTTGTGAATGCACTTCAAAATCATGCAGCGCATAAATGACATTTTCTTTCCTACCGTTAGATATGTATGCAGTGCATATGCATACGTATGCATATATATGTATTGATGTGCGGTATCTTTTGCGATCATATGTTCAGATACGGATCGTATTTCAAAACCGCATTCTGCCCATTATATAAGGATAATTGGTGGTGGTGCACTTGGCATTTAAAAAGAAAATAATTCCAAAGCATACCACAACATGCAACATGTGTTGAAAAGAACCACATTATGTATCTGCTGATGCGGTCATCATTTGCTTGAGATGTTAATATATCTCGCGGGAGTCTATCTTTCATGGTGATATCTGCATATCTCTCAGATGACTTGTTGGTTGGTGTTGAATGCATTCAGTTGATACAGTTTCTTACTTTTTCTTGCATGCATGCATGAATACTGTATCTAGATAAATGTAGTGTTTATTTTTATTATGAGGGGAATGCAAGAGAATTATTAATACGAGGGCAGTGGGTGCATTTCTGAGTTCTTTTCTTCTACAGCAAGTGATACCGAACATCTGTATCATTCTGCTGTATTAAATTTTTCCATTCGCAGATGATTCCTCGCAAGGATATTGCGGTTTAAATTGTGGATACAAATAAAAAGTGTCAGACTTACCAATTGCGCCGACATCTGCATAACAATGCGGCAAAGTGTTGGTATTCTTAAAAAATAATCTCCACCGTGTCTCGTCCCCTTTATGCATTTCGATTTCAATTTCCAATAGAAAAAAAATCGTAAGGTTGCCAAACGTTCGCCGATGTCGACGACAATGACTAAGACTGCGATGTACCTAGGTACCTGGTAGCTGATGGTATATTGTGAGCGTGAATGAATGATGCAGGTTAATCGTGATGGTGAATAAATTTTCTTTCTATCACTCCTTGCTCTGTCACGCGGTGGGGGTAAAGTGGGTGAGGTTGTGCGCTACCATATTGACAGGGTCTATCATGCTAAATAGCTCATCCATCTACATGTGCATAGAATTGTTTTATTTTCCTTGTTTAAAATGTTGTATTATATTTTGTTTTAATATTTATATCTGATTTATGAAAAGTGACATCAGATTCTCTTTTTATTTCGCTTACCATTGAAACGGAAGTGAAAGTCGTGGCATTAAATGTAATTTTCTGCGGTGAGATCATTTCCTTTAATTGGGAACATGACTTTGCTGTGTAATAACACACAAGTACGCTTTAGTGATTTGGCTGAAGTTGGGGCTTACATTTGGTTGTAAGCCGAACAACGTTTTGTTTGCACAAGAAATTGGCTAACAACTGCATGGATATAGTCTTGACAAGATTGATTTGATTGCTGCTGTTGATGTTACGTTGTCACATCGTCCGATTGGTTTGTGATTTTCGAAAGATTTGGTTTATCAATCAATACTGATTCAGTTTGGAGTCCGAAAAGCGAGAAAAAATAATATAAAATAAAATAAAATAATATAAAAAATAATAATTTTTTCCATAGAATTGACAAGTTTCTGGACAAGTAAAATACGTCTTACTTCTAGCAACATGTATCTGAAGCATGTAGACATAAATTTATTGCGCTAATTAATATTTATAAACTTGGAATTGTGATGAAAAACTTAAAGGATTAATATTTGAAATAGTTTGGTTTCTGCTACATGTATCAGCAACGTGAAAATTATATGTCCTCGGTTAAAGTACATGTTGTTGCGCAGTTGTCGGAAATGCTATTAAACATCAACAAAATCGCCGTGCATTTGATCAACCAAGCGGCCTCTAAACCATAAAAAACGTAAAATTATCGTTAAAACTACTTGTAAGTCGAAACTTGTATATTCAGCAATTTTTGACTCCAGCAACATGTATCCGAAACATAAGATTGTCACTAATTTGATTTTGCGCAGTTTTTCCGGATAAATATGAGTACTGTCTGTACTTAGATTATTTTGTTCTTCTAGAAAAATCTCGCTACCGCCCAATTAAACAGAAAAAATATGAATCCGAAAAAATTAAGTTGAAATACATCGCACCTACGAATAACTGACTCGTTGCAACACAGAATTATATCATAATTCGAATGATTTCTCGGAGATCTACACAAAATCAAATACAAATTAACCCGCTAACCCCATGTTGCTATGATTTCGCTCAATCCCTTCGGTGATACTGCTGCTATCTAACATAATATTGCGGAAGTTGTATAACTGTACTATCAATTCAATATTCCACGTGACTGTGTCAAAATACTCCCATAACAAGAACATTCCCTTTTGTGCAAAGCCTGTCTCAGCATCGTTTTTGTATATACCCACTTCAATTGAGAATGCTTGTATGTGGTCAGACTCACGTCGCTAACCTCATTGATGACCTTTTTCCCATAGATGTCTTCACCTTAGTCGATTAGGTGTTTTTTTTGTTTCGCCTGTGTTTCGCGCAATCGATTCATCGAAGATTTAATGGAAAAAACTCGAAGCTTTAGAGTGGAAAATAAAATGAAATTATTTGCCGAACGGTAGCTGTTTGCAATTATATTTAATTATCTGTTAATGTAGGTTTTTTCCCTGTATTATATTTATTTCCATTCTCGTATTTAACTTATTTTATTTTCTAATAGACGAATCGCGGTAGACAATATGTCTGTCTGTTATGTTTAGTCTGGTGTGGAAAAATGATGTGGGTTTTCCAACCGAGTGGCATGTGTGTGTTTTTTTTTCATTCTCAGAAAGAGGATAGTCTTTGATCTCGTACCGATTGAGGTTGATTACTCATTTGTGATTTGATTTTGCCTGAAACTAAACCATGACACACGAACACAACTCACCACATAAAATACTTTCATCTGCAGCAGTGTGTGCCGGTGCAGCGTTTCAAAGCGCCCCTTAAAACTGTCATCCTTCCATCTCAAGTATAATTGCAACCGAAAAGATACTCTCACATTTCATGCATCCTTATATAATCTCCTCTCTAATGCAAAAGTTTTACCAGCACCACATTGCACATGCGAATAATTACTATCTGCAGCAGCAATTTTCAGTGTTTATCACTTTATCCATTTCTGACTGCTGTTGCGTGTGCATGGTTCTCCCTCCCCAAAATCCTACAAAAGATAACTGAAAACAACGAAAAAAAAATTAAATAAAAAGAAAAAAACTGTGTTTCCTCGAGATAATATTGAGCGCAAACTTAACTCCAAAGTAAAGTTCACGTCAACGACGGCGAATTAATGATGCTGCAACGTATATTATCTGTGCACATTTCTCTCGCTATTATGTGGATGTGTGTGCATACACACTCTGTGCAGTTGAGTGCAACATATGCTTGGATAGTAACTAGAAAATTATTACTTTCGCAAGAGTGTTTTAGTTTTAATGTTTACAAAGGAGTTGCATGCAAACAGATGGAATGTATACTTCCTTGTGGTAACCCATCTCGACAATCGACAAATGAGAAAATTATATATTTCATGAAAACAGATGGGGGGGCAACAGCTGTGCTGAAGAGTCCTTTCTATACAGACAAATCATCAGTTATCCGACCTATCTACCACGTCTGCCTATGTATTTAACCCGTCTTAAGGAAAACACTTTAATCGCCAACCATTAATCAGAGAAAGTACAGTAGCAGCGTATAGAGAAATCATTGCCTGTGTTGAGGTATCATTCTCCGTTGCGTTCGTCCTCTGCCATCGCGCAGAGCCGAGGGTTTCGATGAGTCGGGAATTATTTGTTTCTTTATTTTATTTTTTATTTTTTTGAGGGTAAAACGTTATGAGATACCAGAGAGGGATAAAATCAGACCGAACAATTAAAGCGAACAAAAAATAAGTCCTCTTTGATGGAGATAGAGTTCATGCCCTGGTCTTATGATATCATGGAGCATACACAGCATACTCCATACTTATGGCAATGTGATGGAAATTTGTTTGAGGTTTGAGTTCACATGCCTGATGCACTAAGTAAATTATAATTCGCTTGGCTGCAGTGAGGATGCGATTATGTGTGGGTAGATATATACGTAGATATATGTAAAGTGAAACGGATTTATAGATGCGACTATCTGTCAATACAATTTATTGAGATGAAACTTGAATACTTGTGCTGATGATGCATTTAAAAGATTAATCTGAATTTGTTGCTTCGTTTGTTTCCGGTATTTTTTTTTTTTGTATCCAAAAAGTCACTACATTGTCTCTGGAGAGGATTCACTTGCTTTGGCAATGGGATGTAAAAATGTCACTACACAAGTAATATCATAGGACTTTGTGCTAAAGTATTAAAAAAAAAATTTAAAAAAAATGAATATATTGACTGATTTAATGAATGTGTCTAGGAAATTAATGAACGTCTCATGCAACTTTGTTATTTTACTACAGTAGATATATATTTCAAAATCAATACTCGGTTCATTCATTCCTATGCGCTTATAAGCCATAAAAGACCATAAAGCACTGACTCCAACTAAAAATTTGAAAGATATCTTGCATCGTCTACTTTCATCCAAACCACATCGACCCCCATGACCCTCATCCATATCCAACTTCATCAAGTACTCCAGAACTAACCCTAATTAATATCCACAAAGTAAATCAAAACTATCCATGTATCTTTTACCAAGAAAAGAAAATAAAAAAACCATGAAATCCTCCGAAGATGAATGGCCTGCTTGTGCATGTTTCTCGGTCAGAAGATTATCATCTGGCTTTCAAGGAAACCACTCTGTGATTAATAGACAAATGACTATGAACCGTCATCATTATAATCGTCTTTCAGCCTTGATTTCATTTCATAGATATAAATTCCTTATGCAGTCCGCACATAATATTCGTATTCAAAAGGAGAGATCTAGTTTCTCGTCTATCAAGGTGTGTGCTAGCTGGCCAATTGAATGGATACAATATTTATTCACAAAGCAAAGAAGAAAAAAGAAACACATCTCTCCATGAACTGCAATGGCAAATGTTTGCGTCGCACAGCCACGATAAGAACGCGTGTCGTTCCTGCGTATATTTGTCCCTCATAACAAACAACGCATAACCATAACTCTGGCAATATTATTAAGGAAATTTTTTTGTTTTAAGTATAATTTATTCAGCAATAAACGCAAATAAAATAATTCTACAACCACCTACCATCTCATGGCACAAACGCATTCGTACATTATATTATATACATCCAGCTCAGTTGGCACGTGATTAAATTGAAATTGTCGCAATGACGGAACTAAAACCTATCATCGGCAGTAAGAGGTGGTATATCTATAATTCTATCTATAAAAATATAAATATATCGTTACATTTCCCGGTTGTGTTTATATTTATTTTATATGCAAATATTCTCTGATATAGGGGGTGAATGCATTCACCATCACCTCGACAGATAAGATATATATCAAGTACTAATATCTAGTGCAGCAGGTCTGACACACACACACACATACACATCCATGTTTAGCTATTTTTGTCGTTTTTATTTAACATATTTGTTTAGATTTTTTATTGGAATGCAATTTGAATACGTGCCAATTATTATTTTCAGAAAATTCACTTGCAATTGCTTGTTGGCATACTATGGGTATATAGATGCGCAACGACTGTATGCGCGCTATTAAGAGCACACAACTTTTGACACTGTACACACGTACAAATTGCGGAACAAATTGAACAGTTTGGACATTTTTATCTAGATACGTCTTGTGTTTTTGTGTTTCTTCTCTTGAAAGTGAAGGTATCTTGGAATATTTCTGTTAGTAGTTGGAATAAGTTTAATATAACTTTTTAAATAAACATGTATCGCTTTTTTTTTTGTTGCATCTAACAAGTCAATTGCGAATTTTGTATTTGCTGCTAGCACATTTGTATTCCAAAGTTGAGGATCTTTTGAATGCCAATGAAATTTCCGTATATGAAATGGAAATAGATTTCTGTGCCAAGTTTAAGCGATTAGATAGATGTAATTGTTTGTGAGGAGGTAAAAGCGCGCCGTGTGGAGTGCATCAGACAAGTTATGATAGAGGATGGTGCGTTTTCATGGCCAACGTGGAAGCGATGAAAATTAAAATAGTATCGTTGGAAAATGGGTATTTGACAGATCGATATCGTTTTCTATGCTGGGGTCTACCTACCTTTTTTTAAATAAAGCTCTTCGATGAACTAAAATATAGTAAGCAAAAAAATGTTATGTCTTAAAAGGTTCTTTCAATCTTATACACTTCAGTTTCAACAAGAAATGTCAAACTTCTTCATCTTCTCATCCGGTGACATCATATTTAACAGATGCTCGTTTCACACTTATATCTGATTTGAAAGTGTGCACTTAACAAACTTGTGAAATTTTTATATAGTTAACTGTAGAAAAGGTTGAACGTCGATAAACGAAGCAACTAAATTGGAAAATATTGACAGTCAGTGATTTTCATAATTGTGAAACGGAAGGTTTGTTCTCTTCCTTTTTTGGCCAATTTCGGCAAAATGTCAGATATCAAGAAGTATGGATATATTTTCTTTTAGAAAAAGAGAATCGGCCCGAGCGTGCCCGGGTATCCGTCGGCGGAACGGTAAATTCTCCGATTTTCTACGACTCCGAGGTTTTTTTCTTCGAGGTATTCTTCGGAATATTTCTCCGACATTTTGTAACGCATACCGGCGAATTACACTGAAGTGTGATGAAGTGACGGATACCCCGCTCGGGCCGATTCGCTTTTAATATATAACCAAAAAGTACAGGAACAAAAGTGTTTTGCATGATTTTTGTTAAAAAAATTACCACTTTGCAGACGTTGAAAAAAAAAATCGGATTCAGTTTAATATTTATTTTTTTTATGCCGATTTATCCATTTTTAATAACAAATTTCTTCACTAAATAAACCAACCCGAAATAAACAGCCAATTCAAATTGAATTTTGAGAGGTTTGGCAAAAACTTGCCTCGAAAGCCCCGGTGAAAAGTAGTTTTTCCTTTTTAAGACGTCCGTAGGATATTTTTTAAGTGTCCACTACAGTAAAAAAAGCGAGGCTTATCTGGGGTTTGAACGTTGAATATCTTTCGTTTTTTGTAGTCCACTACACTTATCACTGAATGAGTCACTGTACTACTCAAATATTACGTATCGAGAAAATTTCTGAAAGGGCCAGCGCCCTCTATGTCTCAAAAATGGTTAAATGTGTATCATTTGTCTTCGAAGATCATTCTGTCATATGTCATCATGGAATTAAAATTATATCTGTACCTCTTTCACAGTTAATGCCTTGAACGTATCTTGCTAATATTTATATTACAAAAGTGGTGCCATCTATTGAAAAACTATTGAAATAAAAAAGTTCAAACTCTGCTATTCGATCGATTTCTGATGGCATTTTCGCAAAAATAAAGAATGATACTTTCGCAAACGCATGGTTGTGATGATAGCTCTAGGGTCCTACCCATATGGACCAAAACTATTTATTTCTATTTCTTCAACCGCTATAAGTAAAATGTTCCCAGCGATTAAAATGGACAAATTTCAGTAATGGTCACTCACCTCTTTCGACACAGTCTATACAGATTCACTTGCGTCATTCAAACCCATTAAGAACCAATCTGCAAACCTTTTCATCTGTAGCTTCGCATTAGACTACCTGCAGAACTTTAATTCCAAAGTCATAATTTGTCCATCACACACCAACACCCATAGGCGAAATAGCCACCTCGACCTTTTTATAGCCTTTTCGTTTTGTTATATGCCCAAGAACTACCAACTTGTAAAAGCCCTATAATTTGTGTTGAATTTATTACAAAAACTAAACTGTTTCTCTTATCTTTTCAGGTAATTAACTGCTCTAAAACACCTTCTTGGCTTGCAAAGCGGCCTAAACAAGCAAAAATCCAGGTAACAAAACAGAAAGCAAAACAACAAAAAAATGTATTATACGAAGGGTACCTATCCATCAAAATTTGGCCCAGAAAAGAAATACCGACAAGCTGAAGCAAATTGCTTAATTAAATTTTCAAACGCTGTTGCTATACCATCGCATCGCATCGGTCAGCCACTTCATAACTATATAATATTTAATGACAATTTCCGGCTCAGCATTATCATACGCTCATAGCCATTCAATGAGAAATTTCCACGAATTTATTCGTCGTGAAGTGAAGTGAAACCCTTAACCAACCAAGCGTCCACTTAATTCTTATTAAAAGGGGAGCTAAGAGGAAAAAGCAAAAAAAAAATAAGAAATACACCAGCAAATTAGGTTATGCAATTAGAATGAATATAATCTCGTCTTTGGAAACGTTGTTCTCCAAAAATTCATCGTCATTAGCATCGACATCATGCTGTTCATCGTCTAGAAAATTTGTACTGGGCTGACCTTCGCCTTAAGAGATATACAGATATACAGATACCTACCTACCACCGAGAGTACCGTAACGAAATTCTGACGTAAAGACACTTTTTTTTTTACTTTTGCCTTCGTCAAAGTTAACCTCTATATAGATAGATAGATGTGTGTACATGAAGCCAGCAGGGGAGACGAATAAAAATGAATACAAATTCTGCAATCTTCCACACACTTTTTTGCTCCTTATTCTTATTGTGTGGTGCTGCTGCTGCTCAGTCCATTTTATTCGGGTTAGTGATTGAAAGGCATGACCAACAAAGCATGACAGTTTCGTGGAACGCAGCGCAACCAAACCGAGCACAAAAAAGCAACCATCATCACCATCGTCATCTTCATCACTCGATCAAACATCAACGGAATTGTCATCGTCGTCGTCGTCGTCATAGAATTGTTGCTACCGACCGCCCCGTCGACTGTATGTGACGCCGCAGTGACTTCATATCCCCCATCCAACATAATCATCATCATCATCAGCTTGGCATAGGCTGGCTAGTGTAGTTCTTGTTAATATATATGTATAGTCATAGATACGTGTACCTCATGTGTGTGGCTACAGAAAAAAAAGGGTGTCTTAGAACGCGCATTCGAAATTGTGCAGTAAATGTGAAATTTAAATGCAAACCCCCTTTCACCACCCACGGTGCACCACTCTCACATGCAATGGTTCAGTGAGTTCCAAACAGATATACATTTGCATCTATACAACAGGCGTACACTGCACATTGGGTTCGAGTCAAAATCTGACGTCGATTAAATAAAGATTGCACTGTTTACGGCCTGACAACGCAGCACTGCGTTAGCCGTACACGTACACCCGTCCTCGGCTCGGGGAACATCTAAAGAGACCGCCATCAAAATGCTGGATACCAAACTATTCATTCGGATCGAGACAAGTTGCTAATATAGATATATAGATACACGCAATACTCGCAATGTTGACACCACCACCACTGCTGCCAACAGCGGCGGCTTCAGCTCTCTGTGCAATTATTTTGTGGTTCGAAGCCTTGCTGTTTGTTTTTATTTTTTAACACATTTTTTGTCGGTATGTGTTGTTGTATTTTTACGGGCTATCTGCTAAATGGCGGAACTTTTGCGTTGAGTGGGAAAAATTCGCATTCGGTGTGGAAAATTTCATAAGAAAATCGAGAAATGCGTGCAAGACTTGCTGTACTTCTAGGTACGCGTACCTGAAATTGCTTCGACTCCAGCTACAATTTTCTTTTTATGTTTCAACGAAGTGGAAGAATTTGTTGTTGAGGCGAATGAGTGAGATGTAGAGTACGTTTGCTAATTGCTAATTAATCAGCTCAATTAAAACAGTGCTGCCAAAGCGTATGATGCCCACTAAAATGCATGTAAATGCAGCGGAATGTATGTAGAAATGTCTAAAAGGGAGAGCTACCTTGGGTGGTCAAGAACTTGAATAGAATCAATTCGAACTAGATGGTAATAGGTTTTGTATTTTAGTCCCGATTTGAACTCCATAATCAGTGAACGCATTCTGTTACTGCGCTGCCATCTATGAGCGACTTAAGTGGTTTGAGTACAGACTGAAAGTCATTGGTACACTTAAAAATCTGCACGGCGTTCTTTATACGTTCCACTGATATTTTGCTTCAAATATGATAGTAAGAATAATCAATCACAGAAAGAACTTTGCAAATAAAAATAAGTTCAGCGGGGACACCAACCACCGTCTAACTTAAGGGAACGTTTCACTGCCATTACTTCAAGACATCGCAAAAAAATTAAGCACTCAATCTTAAGAACACCTTAAAGTCCAGTTCACAGCTTTTAACCCCATATACAGTCCCGTAACAATAATTGAATACAATCACCGAAATAATTACTCTACACTGTACAATGCCCTTTCTGTCTACACAAACAACAAAACGATTCATCTCTTTAACGCATATATTGCATGACTTGTACAATGAACTGCGTGTATTACATATAAATTATTTTATAACAATCTTCTACCACTTGTTCTGTTTTTTTTTTTTTGGCTATGTGCTCATTTTAATGAGTCTCAAATTGAGTTAAGCAATTTTGCGAATGTGTCAAATTAGTGGTTGCAAACAAAAAGTGTTTTATACAGGGTGTGTCATGCTAATTTATGGAATGTAGGTAACAATGTTATAGTAGGTGAAAGCGGAAATTATATAAAATGATAGGCGGTCATCGAATTTTGGCTAAATCTTATTTCGGTTCCATACAGCGACATCTAAAGCGTGCTTAGCGTTGTGTAATACTTTTTCATTAGACTTAATTGAATATTCTATGATACTGATAGTTTATATATTCAATTCAATTTATATGCAACGGTTCAGCTGATCTATTAAAACGCCATCTGTTGATAAACAAAAAAATTGTTGTTGTCAATGCTTATCGGTCTTTTCAATATATACAAATCAGTTAAAGCTTGATTATTCAATATAATGCTCCCGATTCGGAGGAAATTTTAAATTTTAGACAGTTTTCATTAACTTCGTCGAAGGTAAATAAAAAAGGTTGGTTGCATAATTTATTAATAAATATTTACCTAGTTAAATATAAATTTATTATGTGCCATTATAGATTTATAGATTTATGTATCTTTAGCACTCTTTTTAGCTGAGTTTTATGAGCTCAGCTGTTTGTTTCCGTTGTAAAATAAGTTTTTGGTGAAAATAAGCAGGTTTAATATATTTAAAAAAAAAAACTTTGGACAGGATGCAGACTTCTGTTGATTGTTTTTTAATTAAACAGCCAATTGATTTTCATCAGACATGATACATTTAGAAAACATTCCAAGTTCTGTAGTAATTCGCCCGATTCGGCGCACCCTGTTGATTATAAAACCCACCCATATAATTATATATTCAAATTTTGCGCCTGGCAATTACACAGTATTAAGTTATCAAGAGGTAAAATAGCAAGTTCATATAGGTAGGTATACCCACCGCATGTCATTAAACTTTAAAGATGAGTTTTAATTTTTTTAATTCCTAAAAAAAGCGTTCAAGTCAATGACTGACCGCAAGCGTTTATTCGCACCAGTACCGGCGCGTCGTGGCGTCGTCATCATTAAAATAATGATCATAACAATCCTCACAATGAATTGAGAAGTTTTATACGTAACCCGAAAGAATGTTACGCAAGAAGTGTCACAATTTAGTTTACCAACCTTCGAAAATTGACAGCGAAAAAACCCCTTGCCCTGCTGAAACTGTGAAAAGCCGATGACAAGCTAAAATAGATAATTGTTTTCCGCATCCTCTGACAGTTGTTAGCCACCGTGTTAGTTGACCCATTACAATGTTAATAGAAGAAATATAATACATGTACACAAATTAGCAGAAAATAATTCTTTTTTATTACCAACCGCAAGAGCGTAAAGTTAAGCCCTCCAAAAAGATCGTCACACATCGATGTGCACGTCTCGACCAACAGAGCAACAGCTACAACGCGCGTATTTGGTTACCTCGACATTATTGCATGACATGCAAACATAAAACAAAAATTGAAAAAAAGAGAATTTCAAAAATCTTTTACTACATTACCACGGTTAAAGTGGAAATGTCATCGTTGGTTAATTACCAGTGAATTGGAAAAGAAACGCCACCAAGCAGTAGGTGTAGGGTAAGTAGATGGGGTCGCCTAATGTATGCAAATGGGAAAAGTCGTAAAAAAACGGAAAATAAATGAGAACTTGGGTCGTATCATGTTTTTCACCTGACACTATACCGACAGTTTGGGGTTCTTTAATTCGGCGCACGGGCACGTAGCAGTAAGACGATAGGCATCTTGACATTTATTGGGCATTAATTAGCACTTGGGCTGACGTTTAGTTTTGAAAAATGCACCGCGATGCATGCTATTTTTTATTCTTTATACTTGTTTTAGTTTTTTGGGTCTCTAAACCAACACACCAGTTGGCCCTCGCCAACTGTGATTAGATGCATACGTTTTTATAGCTTGATTAATGATTTGGGCTTCGCTTTTGCTGAGAGGTACTGGGCTGGGTTTTATTATGGTGCACTGGGCTCAGCGTGACTTTACACTGAATGTTTACGAGGTGGGAACGTGAACTAACGCATTTTGAAAAAGCGTTTCTGTGATTAGTGTTATGATCGTGGTCCTAAAGGGGGAACGTGTAAGTCATGCGGAAAGTGCTTTTATCAGGTCCGGCTGAAATGGTGTGAGTCCATTTACAGTTGAAATCTTACTGATGTATGAAGGTCATTTTCTTCTTCCCTAGGATAATGCGTAGTTTTTTTTCAGAAGTTTAACCGAACTCTTTAAAAATTTCGCGGAACTATTTCTTTCACAAATGGGTTTCGTTTAAGTTTCCTTTAATCGACGCTGGCATTTTTTTAAAACTACTCTTCTCGTATCGCACGAGCTGTTTTTCGTTGTATTTCCCTACCCACACACAGTACACTAGTTCAGTGAGACTGACAGCTAGCTTACCCGATTTTTCCAAGTTTTTATTGGCCTAAATAAAACACATCACTTAAGCAATATTTTAGTTGACGAAACGGAGGGTCTACTGTCAGGAATTTTTTGGCTATAGGCAAGAAAAAGTTGCTGTCTTTCAACGCAACATTGTTGACAGACTTTCAATGTGTCAACACACAAAAAAAAATAATTCTCATGAGACTAAACAATCTATCAAAAAATATACAAAGATTTTTGGCAGATTTTTTAGTCTCATGAGAAGACGAATCACAAACAATATCTTTAGGTGTACATTTTTGATTGGTGGTGATGCCAAATGTCTGTCTTATGTTTAGTTTCCAGAGCCAAGATTTATCAAAGCGATTTGTATAATCCCTTTTGGAGTTTCCATGAACGAAAAGAGATTTAGTGTCACATTTTGATGACAGATACGTGATTTTTATGAAATTCCACAGTTTTTATAATCTTGCGATAAATAAATTAAGATTTAGCTAAATCTTTTACTTTTTCGTAAAATGTCGTCATTTTAAAACCAATTGAATTTTATTATTTCATTATTATCAATTTTTTATAATTAATGTTGTCATTTTAAAACCAATTTAGTTTTTTTTTTTATAGATTTGCTTAATTTAATTTTTTATTATTAAAAAAATACAAATTAAACAATATTCTACAAATATGGCAGCTTATAACTGCTGACTTAAACTAAGTTTGTTTTTATCAATTATTTCGTCTGAAAAAAGTTCCAAAAGTATAAATAAATTGAATTCGGGAAGGACTTAAATAAAAACTGGATTTTCAACCCTATATGAAACTGTTGAGTGGAAAATGTATTCGTCTTAATTAAAATTTCTCAGATTCTAAAAGAAAAGAACACGTAATTTTCTTATTGCAATCATTATCAGCCCATAGTATTCAGTCACTAAAATTAGACCGAAACTGCCTTGAACTTCAAAATGCACGTTCATAGTCTAACAACGAAATTAGCAAAGACACACTAATTAGGTTAGAACTAAATAAAGAACTCAATCGACTGATAATCTGGTAAATTCGCATTTCTTTTCCATTCTTCTTGCAAGCGCTGTGAGCTAATTGGTGTGGTAATTTATTCGGATGCAACTCTTATTTATCTTCGTTATAAATATTCTTAATTTTCATATTTGTCTAGATCTAACTAGCAAAATTGTCAGTCTACCTCTTGCTGGTTTTTCCATCAGTAGATATTTGACGTGCGCCGATCCTTCAATATCTGCCAAAATGATCCACCTCATTGGAATGACAATGCGTATTATGAAATCGAAAATGTTATCCCAATTAGCTCAACTTGGCGACTGGCCTACGCAAATCGAAATAAAAGGCAAATGATTTTTTTCTTTCTTCTCAAACTGCCTCTCCGAAATGTGTCAAGTTTTTTCACTTAAAAAAAAGAGAAACAAACAGCCAATAATTAAAAATACAAACAAGCTGAGAGAAAAAAATACAAATTTAAAGTAAGTAGCTTCAACGAGGAAACTTTCACTCCGTCACTGCCTTTAAAAGAAACAAATACAAACAAATAGGGCCTTACCTCTGTAACACAATCAATCATTGCAGCATACATTTTTGGTAGGTCCAACATTTTGATAATAATTGCGGTTACCTTATCTATGATTTCGACTAATTTCTTGTGCTGTGAGTTTTTTTCTGTATTTATATCTTTGCACAGTGGTAGGTAGACACCTGAAAAAACAAACTCACGCATAACCCTCCCGACAAATACAGACACTCTCTACCAATTGGGGAGGGGGAGAACAAAAATAAATTCATAGCACTATATATGCAAGACACCTCTTTAACCGTGGGTGTGCCCCGTAACAATAGTAGCACTATATCACACACATTACAAATATAGCAATGGAACAATGGCATATATTATGCTAACTAATGCTATAGCAATAATTATGTAAAACAAACAGAAAGTCATAGCATGGCTATAGGCCGTCATCGCTATATGCCTAATAGTGAAAGAAAAAAAATAATAATTATTACCAACTAGTTTTTTGCCTCGAGTTTTTGTTTTTATTTTTTCAAAGCTTCATGTGGAAAATGAAAAATAAAATGCAAATTATGAGGATGACCAAAAATGGGATGTGGGTGCACACGACATGAAGTATATAATAAAAAAATCAAATAACGCACAGCAAAGTCATTAATAAAACAGAAAACAACAAAATCATGTTCTATGGTTAGTGGTGAGATGAATTTATAATTTTTTTTTTACTCCCTATTTGGACTTTTGTGGCGATGAGTTTTTCTATAGCCCGCAGGAGGGGGAATGTGAAGTGCGATAGTTTTAATTAAACAGCGTTGAATTGTTTTTCAGATGACTGTTGGAATGCATTTTTAAAAAGCGTGCTGCTTATTGATTTTAAATAAAAAAAAAGCTTTCAATTGGATATTTGTTTATATTGCGATCAATTGTTGTTTATTTTTCTATGAAGATGACTTTCTGTTGTATTTCGATTAGAGTGTGTTTTAAATGTGAGTAACAACGAAATCATTGAAATTTCCGGCGATAGATGCTCTTTGGAAAATTGTTTACTTTGTTTGATTTGTTTTCTCGGCTACAAAGGTAAAAATCGTTGGTTTGCAGTTAGTTAGTTCATCTAAGAGAGTTCAAATTGGATTTTTATTTTTTCGAACATTTACTATTCCACATATTGGTGTAGGTATGTTAAATGTTTAGCAGTCATCTGTCAAATGGTTCAATTCTTCTGTTTCTGTTGCACAATATTTATTTCGTTGCTTTTGAATTTTGAACGAAAATTGCCGGTGTTCGAAAATGGATTCAGTTTGAACTTATGTTTTCGCATATCGGAGACTGAACTAAAATTGAATTCGTGTCCACTGTAGGAAGCTTAAAATACGGGTTCCATCCAACTTGTATAAATATTTTGTAGCAAAACATTTAAAAGAGAAAAGAAATGAATTCGAACTGCTGGTTTTGAGTTCGAACTCTGTGCAGTGCATTCGTTAAAAGTTATTCGACAACAAATCTAACGCTTTAGACAGTACTCTCAATCTAGACCACTCAAAAGTACTGAATTTGAAAACTAAAAACTAATTTTCCAATACTGATATATCGCAATTTAAACTTAGTTAACATCATCCGTGTGGAATCAAAAGTATGAAATTCAGTCTTCAAATATTCGACGTCGAAATTTCGACTTCGAAAATAAGGTATCTACATTTCAAAATAAAATGATTTTGAAATGCATTTCAAATTAAAATAAAACAAAACTGCTATCAGCTGATATCGTACTTCGAAAAACATTTTTTCTTTGCCAAACCCACTTTCCATTCCAACGTCCATCTACAAAATTCCAATCATATTCATCACTGCCAGCCATGTAACCGAACTCTCACTTACGCCTTCTGACTTGACCCAAAAAATGAACAAGAAAAAAAAACACCACCAAACCACAAATCTGCCCATGTGCCGCCCATGTGTTACCATACTCCACTTGTTCCAGTTGAAATTATGAAATCACCGATAAGAACTTGGTTCGTTTGTTTTCCACATTTCATTGCTAAAGATATTTTCAATTTTAAACCAAAAGCAAAAAAATATAGGGCATGGGGGTAATGTTTGCTAAATGCCTCAAATTGCTCATTAACTAGCGCAAATACCCTCCAACATGACCTTAGCTAACATTTCACTGTACAAATAGAAAAACAACATAAAACTTAAAAAAAAAAACAATATCACTTCAACCTAAATTTTAAACTTTGCGAAGGTTTTTTAGTGTCTGCATTTGAATGAGCACTTTCCCCCCACCGTCCACCTCTGCTGGGCAAACACTAATCACGTGCAGACGAAACTCGATTGAATTTTTGACAAATCTAACACTATGTATCTACATTATGTCGTAAAGATACTCGTCGGCGTGCGTCGTCGGCGCAGACACCGCATAGACAGAGGTTGTCTATTTTCGACCAAATTGCTATTGCATGCGATTAAAATTAAGCTCTGAACTGTTTGTGTGTGTGTGTTTTTTTTTCATTGGCCAAGGGCATTGCGTAGCTTGGCAGCAATCCCGCTGATACGATGCGGTGATGATGATGATGTCTTGCGGCGCGGTAAACGTAACAGGCTCGTAAAACCGTGGACTTGCAATGGCTTTATAGGGCCTCGAGATTAGTAGTGGCTCTGGTTTGTTTTTTATGTGTATCTTAATAATTATTAAAATTTATTGAAATATGCGTTTGATATAATTGCCGGAAGATATTTCAAAACATTAGAGCTATTTGTTTGGGTTTTCCTTCGACTTATTTCCAATGCGTGAGGTTTACAAACGCCCATTAATTTTAATCTATTAGTGTGTGTTGTTGGTTTTATTTTTTCTCTTTTTTGTACATTCAATCTGCGAGTAGGAAACTAAACGAGTATTGTAATTCATGGCATAATCATTTTAACACGACCAGTAGTGCGTATACCGCATAGATACCACCACTGTGCACTGTAATACAGTGTATGGTCTATGGTCGTTTACCTACGCGGTGCGTCTGACGTTTGATTTATTTGCGTAATTTGTTTAGAGGTCAGTAACTGGACGTGCCACTGAGGAATTGCCAGTTTGTGATAGTTTGAAAGTTTCATTTGTTAGGCTTTAGAGTTTTTTTTTTTATTTAGAGGCGCCGGGCGTACTTTGTGTTTTATATAATTAAGTACCGATTTTAATTTGAAACTAGTACCCCCCGTGGTCGAAATTCGACCGTAGATAAAGTAACGAAAGCCAACTTGTTTTTTACATAATTTATTTATTATTTATTCTAATTTACTTATATGCTAAATCTTAATTCATATACCTTTCCGCTATTAAAAAATAATGGAAAAGGGCAAAACATGAATGTTCGTTTCCATAGTAACACCTTGCAGATAACACTGCAATGCCCCGAAATAAAATTTTATTATTGCTTACTTTTGCTTTTCATTAACTGCGTTTTGTATAGGAAATTCTTAACTTCATTTTACTAGTCTTAATGGACACATATACATACGGTTTTTTGTTTCTGTATATCTATGGCACAAAACCTTTAGAGTGATATAAGTTTCATTCTCCTCATTTCATGATAAATACTTAAAAAGTGCACGGAAACTTTTGATGTTTATAGGCAGATACTTTCTGATTCGAACAAAAAACTTAGAAAAGTAATGGTTGTAAGAAGCCAGGCCTAAGGTCTTATACGAATCTGTATTTGTGCAACAAATGTACTACATAATCTAAGAAATGCATTTTTTGAATCATTTTTTCTTCTTTTTGTACCCAAATTACCCCAAAAACAGTTCTTCAAAAATGTTGAGGGAAACACAGTGAACTCAATCACAAAACTCACTTCCATTCTTTTATTTTGTTTTTGGATTAGGTACAGACTTCTTTTTACAAGGATTACTGCTAGTAAAATCTTTCTCAGATATATGTTGTTTGGACCGATTTTCAAACACTATACACATTTACTTATATCGTCGCAACTCAAATTTCTATTCAAACTTGCATTTAGTATTTTTCATTTAATTTTTAAATCAGCTTTTGTCAGCACTGCAAAGTTTACAAACAAATCGGGTCACCTTGCTTGAAAGTGTCGCCCGAAATTATAGATTTTCTCAGTTTTACCCTGCCATTCCAATTAAATCTAAAACAAAACCAAAAAATATACGTACACACCTTTCTAAGGACTCTCGTGCAACCCCGCGATTTTATTGATTGCATTTCACATAACTAACTTTCCCCTTCATCAAACGACAAGGTTCTCATACTCATGGCGCACCATTCTTCTCAATTGCAGTACGTGTACTTGCATTTCCACTTCAATTTTAATATCCTATTATCCTGACTGGCAAAAAGAAATGAAAAAAAAAACTGCTAGCAACGAGTAAATCCAAATTACCCTCCCGAAACCGACGACGATGACGACGACGTTTCAAATTGCATACACACAAGTCCAAGTCCATTTACACACGATATTGCACGGCAGAAACCAAACATTAGCACAAAAGTATACCGCACACCCAGGCATGCGAGTTTATGCATTTTTTAAAAAAGAACCAAGAAATATTTTATAAATGAGGGTTGCAAAAAAAAAAAAACAACCGACACATGAATACACCAGCATATCTACGATATTAATGTGTATACACACAACTTACATCGTCATCCCATATTGATGTCCTTTCATCCAATTCAGCGAAAAGGAAAAATTGAAATCCTGCTCTGCTGTACTGCATTTGATATGGAAAATTTTACGATGGAAATCCATAGAAAATATTGTATTTGATTGTTGCTAGCAAGGACCCCATTCGCCTACTCACCGTCGAGTGAGTATCGACAGGAGTACAATCACCTATAGGGTTTTGCAAATATGGGCTCTCCAACAGGAAGGCTCCCTCTGTATATTCACATTGTTCAAAATAAAGCTCACAATGTAAAAACAAGGGGTTACGAAAATTATGTAACAAGGGGTTCTCATTTTCTCTCTGTCTGACTGGAACCGTCACGAGCTGCACAATGTGCACACCCGCCATGTGTGTTGTATAAGGTATATAAATCATGGTAATTCCAAAGATGGATGTATTCCTTTCGCATTTGTTTTAAGTAAAACCCTGGCTCATTTTTTAATTATTAATATTTTACAAAACCGTCGCGCGGGGAGAGTGTTTGCTTTTTCGGAGTTCATCGATGTCAATAGAGACTGTTTGAGTGTGTTGATGTATTATGCACTGTAAGGTTTTTATGTTGGGAGGAAATCACGTCTTGTTTGAGAGCTTGATGTATAAAGGATCGCCGTGTTAGCAGTGAATTGGAAATATATAATGTTTATAGGGAGGGGTGGATGACGCAGCTTTGCTGAACACTGAATGCATCAATATTTTTCCTAAAAATACCTCTGTTGAGCTTAGGTCTGTCTTTAAAATCGAGGGAAAGTAGTATTTGCTTTCGTTTTGGGAATAAAAGGATTGGCTTTCAAAATGCATCGTCTCAACGATTTAGACATTCAAGGGGGTGGTCCCTTGGGTCGTTAAAAAATACAAACCAGCTCAAGAACGATTCCACTGAGTTCAGACTTATTAACCAGAGCTTCCGAATAGAAAATTGTTAATGTGTTCATTAGTCTCAAATTCATCTAAGTAATGCACAAACAAAATCTTAAAAAATTCCAATCGAGAGCAGTGAATATATTCGGTAGTCATTAGTCATTAGTCACAGGATAGACTAGTCATGGAAAGTAAATAATTTTGCTGCGGGCTCGCTACTAAAAAAAATTGCCAGTCAAAGAGTTCGAAAAGGGAATTGTGAATTTATTCATTATTCGCAACTAATTAGTCACAAGCTGCAGTAGTCATGGAAATTGCATTAGTCGTCAGAATTGATACGCCGAGTTGGTGGCCCTTTTCTTTAATAAACTTTGCGTGTGTTTCCATAATTTCTCGCGCAATAGGAAAGTAGCCGGCAAATTACAAATTTGACGAATTTTTACAAATAAAAACGGGCAACTGAATAAAACTTATTTTCATCATTTCATTTTTAATTTATGTGTTAAGTTAAACAGGGTTTGAGGACTTTGCAAAGTGATCATAGCATATTTTTCAAGTCGACGTCTCGTGGGCTCAAACCATACAAAACAAGGCTACGATTGTCTCGCTGTAATAATACCTCAATCTGATCAACAATTGTCCATCTCGGTCATTTCCCACTTCTGTTAACAACTGCCACTGCATCCTAGCTCAACATTAGCAACAGGAAAGCAATATCTCACTCTGCCTTCCAAGTCATTTATCACCCCGTTCCTATCACCGTACACCATTAGAGAAAAAAAATTCAAACGCACTATTAAATGCTGTTCTTGTAGAACAACAACAAAAAAAAACACTTCAAGTGCGACAAATCAGATTCAACTGCAAGAAATAAAAACTGAAAAAAAAAAACACCGCCAACAAAGCTTACAGTCATTACTGTGCGGTGGATAAACTCGCTCGATTGCACAATCAATTGCCATCATCAACATCATCATCATCACCATCATCGTAGTCGTCGTCTACCACCACCATCAGTTTGCAACCATCTCGCCGTCACAACTGTCATCGTTTGTCGTTTGGTTAAACGCCGCTGGTGGTCGTCGTTGTCGTTCCTGTGTGTAGTTTTTCTCCGTCCTCCCATTAGACCAGGGGGGGGGGGGGGTCGACGTATAGTTTCTTCAAATGCAAAAAGTCCGACGCCCGATAGTAGGTAGGTCATAATTTCAACACAGTCACACTATGCCATCAAACAATGGCTCAGAAGGTTGCTATTTGGCTGACTGCCTTAAGCTACTTGATTGGGCGATTGTATATCTGATGAGCGATTGATCGTGTGTGTGCACCATTAATAGGACAAGATGCAGTAATACAACGCGAACGCTTCACGTGAAAGGGCCATGGTTCAGTGGGTTTTTTCGGATTTGCCTATTGAGTGGGCTACCTCCTGCCGCCTTCGCCGCTTGGAACGCTCAAATCAACTTTAATTGTCCATATCTCACTTGTTGCACAATGTACTAGTGTCTGCTGCGTCCCCTCGTCTTGTTTAAATTTTCAGTTTTTTTTTTATTTTATTAATCACCGAATCAGAATGAAGCTGTCAAAATGTATGCCTCCACTATGTGCCGGCGTGTATATGGTGTGCCCTCGCTGTGAATGTTAACCCCTTCGCACTCAAGTCCGGCTTTGTAGTCAGTCAGTGAAGCGGAGTTCAACGAAATGAATTATATTTGTTTCCATGTTTCGCTGGTTGTGTCGGTTTTTTTTAATTTTTTTTTTTTTGTTGACGCACGGTCAGGAGGAACTCCCAACCAAGTTGAGTTCACGTAGCGTGTAATTAGAGACACAAGGGTCGTCGAAGAGTGAATTCTCGAAAAGGTTGGCTGTTTTCTACAACTTTTTCTGTTATTTCTTTTTCAGTTTTAATTGAGCAATTTAGTGCGACTTATGGTCAAGAGCGAAGGCAGTCTCATTAGAGGTTTTTTTAAAGTTTCTAAGAAAATGTCTCGAGACATTCTAAAGAGGACCTGCACCATGTCACAGTGGTTTAAGTGAATTCAAACAATCAAAGATGATGTCACATTGAATGTCATCCGATGATTGGGTGTTTTGCAATCTAATTGCACTTTAGAAGTGAATGGTATGATGTTCTTGCCGTGCCTGTCACTTGGGCTTGGGTCGAGAGGTCATGGAAGCTATACTCAAGCAGAAGTTTGCACAACCCCATTTGATTGATGGTGAATGTGATTTGTCATTAGACTAAGGTCGGTGTGTGTACTTGACAATATTAGAAAGGCAGTAGAATGGGAATTGGGGGCATTTGATTGCGGATGCGATAAATACTCATTGTTAAATTGAGTTGGCTTAGAGTCGAAAGGCGGGGATAGCGATTTTTATGGAAAACATGTCACTTGGTAGGTACTTTCTTCAGGTATATGTATCTACCTGCTTTAGATCTGCTTTAAATCAGCTTTAAAACGATATACATTAAAAAAAAATAATTTCTGTATAACGAATGCACTGAATCTACTCATGACTACTGAAATTATTCATGAATACATGATTTAGTCGCCGTGATAGCTGAATATGAAGACTAAGTGCAATCATGATTTCCTATCATTTTAGATTAGCAAGGCCCAGACGTGTATATGAACGGATTGCACCACTGACTTGTGTTATGTTTAGTCACGTTTGCTGGCACAAATTTTGGTTATTTAATAAATACTTCTCGGCAACATAAGTGATCCGTTTCAGTAGGTGCGGAACAATATATTCATACGAATAACTGGCATCGATTCTCTCTCTCTTTTTAACAAATTGGTTTTCGCCACTCGAATACAAATCGTGAAGTTTTGACAGCTGATTTAAAAACGTGGATTTAAAGCCTCCCCCACAGAACAGGACTATTGAAGGAACTGCGCTATAAATCAGTGGAATTACAGAGCAATGTTGCCCAGGGTGCTCGATTTCGTTCAATGAATACCAATGTCATTCATGATTACTAAAACAAATCATGACTAATGAAGGTATTCATGTGTACTAAATTTAGTCATAATGATAGTCGGATGACACAAAAAGTGGGAAGAAGTGCGCTTGGCATTCAATCAAACTTTGATTACTTGCTATTGTATATTACTGCTTCAAAAAATGATAGGGACTCGTCTGTTAAAATGTGACTTTACCCATCGGCTCTGATGATCAAGGAGTGGGCCCAACTTAGTTAACTCTCCCTGCGTACAATGAATACCGATATTATTCATGATTAATGGTATAAATCATAACTAAGCAAAGTATTCACAAAAATACAAAATATATTCACAATGATTAGGGTATCATAAAGATGCCCTCCTTATTGCACACCTTTCCCGAAAATATCTGTCTCCGATCGAGTTGCAAATGTATAACAAGCAATCACGAACACGAGCAATCATAAGTCATCAAAGATCATCTGTGTGTGTCATCATTTAAAAGCAGCTAATGTTTCCTGCGCTGCAGCATGGAATTATTTTTCTATTTCAAAATTTATACAGCTTTGCAAGGATTTTATGCTATCGCACCAGTCCCATAATGTATGACAATCACATACGAAGGCGATTTATTAGAAAGATAACATTGACTACAACCAATTTATGCACACAAATGAACTACATTCGTTGAATTTCAAATACACCACAGCATACGGCATATCCTAAGCGTAACTTAAAATAATAATTAAAGTGTGAACTCTCATAGAATACTAATTCACAGCTTTGCGGTTACCTAATCGAAAAGAGAGAGAGAAAAAAAAAACAACTGAAAACTGAAAACCACGCCATTAGACGTGCGTACAATGAGCAGCCATGCCATGATGATAACTTTTACGGGTCCGTAACCGCAAAACTATCATATTGACGCGCATTATGCACGCGCGGTAATCTCTTGGGTGCATCCGCTGGAATAGAGGAAAAACCACACACGCGCATACAAAACAAAAAAAAAAATAACAAAAAAAATAAAATAAAAAAACCAAACCCATCTTAGCGAAGATAGGTCTCCTCTTCGGTACTATATACCAAAATGTCAAAAGCAATTGCCATTACAAGCGGACCGACTCTTTGACTCCCATAGTACGTAATTTGCATGCGACCCATGTGCCCAGCTACTGTGTGTCGTCACATTCGCACGAGTGGAGGATTTTCTAAGCCAAGTTGACCAAACTCTGATCGGGACAGCTCGGCACAGCACATAAACGCGCAGATACTTTTTTTTTAACCGCTACTCAGCCATGATATTTGAACTTGAAGTTGTATCCCCACGCTTGAGCGGCGAAAGACCGTAGACAAAAAAAAACTGAGTGTATAGGCTTGCGTCAGTTACAGCGCGAGTCAGTGGAGCAGCGGTAGCACCTTTTCTGTGCAACATGTATCTAGCACGCTCATGTGTGTGCTACATGTGGTAACATTGAATATAAATATGGCGCGCGAGAGAGAGAGGATTGCATCACGTTTTTGGATTAGTTGCTTGGATGGATATAGGTTTGCTTGTTGTTGGCTTTAGACCAAACCATCGCATTTTTTATTCATTTTGTTATTTTGTTCACGTGAGTAATTATGTTCAAGTTGGGTTTGGAAGTGAAAACACTGATTGTTAAAATATATGCAATAGCGCCGATAGTGAGGGACACACCTCTTGGTAGTTTGCCATATGAATTCGCTATAAATAGATGCGGCGATACCCGCATTTGAATGGAGGTGACTTGTTCAAATGTTTATCGTATTATTGATGCGGATCAGTAGTTGATAGCTTGCGTGGTTTTTAAATGGATAAAAGTCAGTTGTCCATTCCGAAATAAATCAGAAAATTATTCAAGATACAGCTCTGACAGATGCAATGGGGAAGGCATTAGATTTAAACCCAATAACTGACATTTCTGACGCCAAAAGATCAACGAAAAATGTAGTTCGTGCATTCTTACTATATATACCCTCTCCTGTCCAGCGAACCTATTAAACAAACAAGTCTTGCATCACTGCTGTCATCGATGAATCAACATTTGTTGTAGGTACTTTGAAAGATCATTAGGTTCAGCATCGCAGCGATTAATCAATCAATCAATCGTTAAACCAAGGGCATACACAAACAGTGCCGTTGCCGAAAATTGCTTTCAACAACAAGCCAAATTAAATCGCCTTAGCCTTTCTAAATTCATCCCCACCCGCGATTCTACTGCTGCCAATTGAATATAATAAGTCGCCTTATTTCGCAACCTTTTGCTAACAACAAAAAAAAAAAGTAACCTCGCCGCGACCATTGACGTCGTCGCTGTTATAGCTGTCGAACAAGAAAAGGTCACCTCCGGCAGAGAATATTTGTTCCTTACTCAAGCATATTCTTAACTGGGTGGTGCCCCCAGAAAGGATAGACTGTTGCTTCTCAAATTACACCCCAACTAATAATAACATGCAGTTTACCATTCACTTATACACACACACTCATGTAGCGTTCCGTTTGTTCGTCTAGTTAACGTTCTCACTTTACCCGAATTCTTTTGGCAAACACAGAGAGAAACAAAAACTGAAAAAGGGAACAGGGTCAGCCCACAACATGGCATATAAAACGGTTAAACTTAAACTCAACCTAACCGTGCTTATAAACACTTTACTTGCTCTTAATGGCTGGCAAACATGCAAACTTCCTCGTCGTTGTACACATCTCCGTGCCAGTATCGTCATCATCATCATCATCATTAATATCATCATATCGTTCAGCTAAGACGAAAGTAAAACCCGGCATTAATTACAATCGAACACTGTGCCAACATGACGGTAGGGGTATGGCCGGTAGTACCTCTATAAACACACACACACACACATGCTGCGAAGTGAACTCTGTTGGCAATTAATAATCTCAGTCTTGAGTTAAAAAACTAATTGATTTAGAAAGTGAAATTAATTTGTACCCCGCATGATAGTAGTACTCATATTCTAATGGTAGCATTTGGAGGAGCACCTTGGCTGGGGTTGAGAGAGGGGTTGGCGTTTGTTTTGTAAAACATTACTCAGCTAGAATATTGGGTTTGAATGACCGACAACGACGTGCTTTCGTTCAAGCAAATTGTACCAAATGGGTCAACATTAATCATTCGCGCAACACACACACACAGACACGCTCGGACGGGGTATGGTTTTCATTGAGGTGTACTTCCTGCATCAGTCAACCAAAAAGTGTAGTTCAGCTGAAAACAACCGGTGGCGGCGGTTGGCCGATCGTCGGTCGACTGACTAAGTGAGAGTATTATGTGCTGGTAATTTGTTGTTTATTGATATTGTTATTGCAGTGGAATAGAGAGTTGCTAGTGTTGAAAGATGATGGATGGTTGTGTAAAGGGACGGCTTTCCTAATTTGTATCGTGCAATTATTTGAAAAGGGTTTTTTGGAAACATGAGCCACAAAATGTATGCTCATCCTGTCAGAATCTTCATTATCTCCCATTGTTGAATTTTCCAAGTTGAGTCATTTATGGTCTTTTGGATTTAGAGTACAATCTTCTCGCAGACAAAAATGCACATCACCATCACTCTTTCATCTCGTTGGTTTTTAATGGTGGCGCACCACTTTATTCAGCCATTTCGTTGAGAATAACAGCAGCACCCCCTGCCACTATCACCAGCAAAGCTAAGAAATATTTCCCCAAAAAAAAAAAGTTACGTATACGACCCGTAAACCAGCATATTTCCTCTAATTAGTTGCATCTCATGGGCTGTTTTCCCCACCGCGTCTCCCAAACCGATTTGTACACAACCAATTTCCACATACACTCCTCACAAGTCCACTAAAATTAATAGCTCCCTGACCGCGTACACACAAACCCCATTTAGATATTATGCACACTGGAAATGAATTTAAAAAAAAAAATGTTGTTGCACCGCCGCAATTAGTAGCATAATTTACCTCAAAGCGTCCTCGAATTGTATCTGGTGATCAGTTTTTTTTTCTCTAGTATTTTGTTATTTTTATCCGAATCAAGTTTTACTGGGATCGACATCAAAAGCCCCCGTTAGTATTCATAGTAGGCTGTCACACATAAGACCATTTTTGTCATTCGAGTTGAGGCTTTTTTTCTCTTTACCCACTGAGCAGTTAGAAGTTCTCACGATCACACGACATCGTCGTCGTCGCGCTGTCATCACAAGTGCATTTCGCGTGTAATGCCTTTGGAATCGAAATGAATTATTCGAATTACTAATGCATCTAGATACTATTACATATTGCGAACGTATAATTACTTGGTGAAGAAATATATTAAAAATAAGAAGAGAAAAACCTCTTAAGAAAATATTCCACAGCGCAGCATAAATGCATGTGCGCTTACCAGTAGAAGAGACGCGGAACGTGAATACCCGCCTAGGTGAGATGTTTTATATTTTTATTTGCAAACTGATGGTGGGATCATAAATATTTATAGATATCATGCGCATATATAATTAAATCGAATTAAGGTGGGGAACGGGTTGTACGTTCTCGCTCGTGTTGGCTTTTATGAAAAACACTTTCATTTCGCAAAAAGTACCAGAAGGGGAAATAGTTTGTCCCAAAGAAATCAGAAGAGGCTACCTACATACATTTCTCTAATATTTCGAAGATTTATTGTAATTTACTATCAGATATCGAACAAAATTCTTGGGCGGCCAATATCGTTGAAAAGTTGAATGGATGAAAGCGAAAGGAGAAGCCGAGTTCTCATTTCATGTTTAATTTGGGATTTGGTGGTTTACAATCACCGTGGTTGCCATTATCATCTCTTTAAAATACAGAAATTATTTATTAAAAAATTCAAATAACTGATTCTTTTATCAACAACTGTCTCTTATTTTCTCTAGAAATTTAAAAGGTTCAGAGGGCTCTAAACAATTTCGGGAGGCAATTGGTGAATTGAATTTTAAAAGTGATTCGTTCAAGGAAATTTTTAGGATCTTGGGCTAAAGATTTACGTGGAGTTCCACTTATTCAAAACCCAAAAAGATCCTGCTACCATTTGCCTTTTTGGTTTTTTTTACAGACACTTGTCATTTTAATTTTCAAAATTTGTCCAATACCAATATTATCCCTTAAGCAAAAAATAAAAAGCTGCATCTCACGCTGTTTAATAAATCTTCCGGTGTGGGGAATTGCTGGCATAGAGATTAACCAAGTTTTCTTTTATGCAATTGTACTCTCGATTTCTTTTTAAACTGTGTTGGGTTGTAGCACCTCTGGATAAGTGATGCATATAATGTCACTGTGGGAATGTGCCTTTTTCTTCCAGTGTTTATTACTCGCTTTGAGTAAAACACCACACTGTAATAAAAAAAAAAAAACAATCTCATCTTACAGCAGAAAACATTCTCCAACATTGTGTCGTGACTGTCCTGATCTTGGCTTCTTCTTCGTCGTAGTCATAAATTAATAACCAACCACCCTTTAAGACAGATCATGCTCATATAGGTGCTCATATTGGCCATTGTCTTGACCATATGAAGTAAATTATGTCACACCACGCCTCTTCAATTGTCGTGTTCGTACAATTCTTGACCTCTTGGCTGGAGTCATAAATTTATGATTTATCAACCTTTATAAAATGGATCGTGTCGACTTGACTACACATGTAACTTTCACGTTAACAATAGAATCCAGGTGGTCGAAGACATGTGTAGTATACATCCGAATTGATATTGACATTCATGACAACATCACAGACAGGGCTCCTTGAACTGACTTTATCGTGTAACCTCTGTCGAAGCTCTATTGTTAACAATAATTGTAATTCGACTTACCTTTGGTTGTCAACGATTATGTATGAGGCAAAAATAAAGACGCACCTATAAATTGGGCTCATCAACCGCAAACACAGGTAAGTGAAAGGTATTTAAATAATTACCCTTGAAGTTGGTTCTACGTTTCGCGGATGAGCAAATCAGGCCTTGTGTTCTTCAAACACGATCCATTTTCTTTTGCCAACCCCTGATATTTTACCAATATTTAAACTGAAGTCAAAGTTAGCGTTTTAAATTTGTAGCTCTGCTTTGGTGGGGCATACAAAATGAGTCGAAATAAAATCACAGCTACTCATTGTCAAATTTGAAGGGATGTGAACAAAACTCACTTTAAGTTTAGCTACCACCTTAAACTATGCAACGTTTTCTGAACTTTTTATAGAAAATCACTGAGATACCAATAAATTCAAAAAACATTTCGTACTTAGAATGCAGCTTAATGAATTGCCGTTTCCGACTTTAGAGATTTTCGAAATTTTCGAATATTTGAAAATTCCTTAATGGTTATTTTGGCATTTTATTCTATCCTGATTCTTGTCATTTTTAAAGTCACACATTGTTTAACAGTATCCAGTTTAATTGCAAAGTATAGGGAACAAGTAAAAGTCTTACTTCATCGCTCACTTCTGCTGAAACGCGAATAGTTCATCCCCTCTTCTTATGGCGTGCACGAAGTATTTTATAAAAACCTATTCCAGGAATCTGCAAACTAAATATTCAGTATGAAATTCCTCCCCACAAACCATAGACCGACTGAACGTCCATCTGACCTAATAAAACCTTCAACCGGCAGATGATTAATTTCTCATAATCAATCCTAGCAAAATTAATTTTGCCGATTCAGTAAAAATTGTTTTTGCTGCAAGAGAATCTAATAGAAATATCCACACCTCGATCTTTGGAGTTTGGCGGTGTGCAAACTGCCAGAACAGCAACGACGTGAGAGTGAGAGGGAATGTCCGAAGGAATTAACAAAATTAATTTCTTGATTGCATGCGGTAATGCCTTGAACTGGTAAACATACAGAAAGCTCACATCATCTGTCTGCAGCAATCGTCCGACGTCGTCGTCAGCATCTGACATACAGGAGTACCTAGTCGCAGATAGATTGGAGCACCAACATACAACACACAACCGCACTATATCAACTTTATCCATTTATCCATCCAGTGCAACTATCCTAACCTTAGAGCGCGCGCAATGGCTGATTGAGTTTTTGCAGTTTTGCACTTTTGCACGAGCCATTCTATTGAAATTTCCCCTCCCCCTCCCTATGAGAGATACAGTGATATGTTCAAACTAACCCGAATGAAAATATATATCCGTATCTTGTATGTGAGCGAATGTGTATCTTCTAAATTGGCCAATTAATCCCAGTCACGATATTTAAAATGACTTTTGGAGAACTCTCTGGCTAGATGAACACATGTATCTCGGGCTAACATGAGTTGGCCAGTATTTTTCCTTTGCAAAGTGATTTAAGAGGTTTTCTGTTTTTTTTTTTTTTCTTTCGTTCAGTTTGTGTTTTACCTCTTTGGATTTTTGCAACTCTGCAAAATTGATATAATTATTTTTTTTATGTAGTACACTATAGAATTACTAATTGTATTTGATGGAGGAGAACAGACTGTAAGGCGGCTGCTGGGAAAAAAAATGTGTCGAGCTTATTCGAGCAACAACTGTTATTATGAGATATGAGTGTTTTGTTGTTTCTTTTTGTGTTGCTGTCGATGTAGATACTAGAGATGTTAATGGGTAATAGGAGATTTGTTGGTTTATTTTCTGTTGTTTGCATTTTAATTTTGTTTGTGTTGACTTCTGGATAAGAATTGCAAATGCAAACAGACTTTCAGCTGCGCACATGGAGTGCAAATGGATTTTGGAGGTAAAATGTTTGGTGACTGCAAATGAACACGTGTTGCATTCACTTGGATGAGACGCTGCTGTGGGAATGGCAGTAACTAAATGAGCTGAATTCGTTTGCTTTGTCGGTTGTCTATACTAAAATATTTGTTGCATCCATCTTATAGACTTGTTGTCATATAGAGTTTCTTTTTTTTATTATTCAGTATATTTACTTTTGATTGCTTAGATGCGCCTCCGCTTTTGAATCGCTAAATCATCTATTAAAAATCTATTTCCATAGTTCTAGAAAGGACAATTAGCAGTCATTGTTTTATTTAAAACACTCGATCAGTCATTTACCACCTTACACGTTTCTTTCTTTTAAAAATACGTTTTCTGTTAAAACTTTTAGTGCCTTACGTCCTCAATAGAACTACGTTTGGCGTATAGCTAACATAACTGCACAGCATTTCTTTGTAAAATTCTCCTCAAAACTTCTTCAAAAAAAAATGATGCAAATAAATTGGTTCTTGCTTTTGACTGGGGGCGTATGTGGAACATTTTTCTTAATTTGTACTCGCATTTGAATTATAATTTTGTTTGCCTAGATTTTCCTGTTAGAACGAAAATCTAGGCATCAGAAAATGGAAATGCAAACCACCCTCAGTTGGGCAGTTCAATTTCTAAGTCAAATCTGCATTCAATGGAGCACAATTTAAGACTGTATTAATGCCCTCCAATAGGCTATCCGCTTTACAATGTTGTTGAAATAACAATAAGCAGCACACACACAAATGGACGGCATATAAAATAGCAATGCTTTTCACGTACGAGCAAGAAAAAAAAATCAAGCTAAATTGTGTGTACGAATGCGGAAGATCGGTGTCGCCGAAAGTATAAATTTACAATATGTTCTACAGATATTTTTCCATTGGCACGTGCATGAAAAAAAATAAATAAATAAAGGAAATACGATAACGTGAGAGACAATAATACGGGTTCAATCTATGAATAAGATGATAAATCTAACCACTTGTAGACAATAAATAATCATTGCCGATCACGTACCATCGTCTGGGCAATTAAGATACAGAAATGTGATCGTTTCTGTCTACCATGGGGATCGCAAAACGCTTTTAAAATCATCTAAAAGTATCAGCATTCATGCTGGCAAATTTTTCGTTGAATCGCAACGCTTTTTGTAGCAAAAATAAAACAAATATACGTTTGACCTAATTACGACCACTCAACCCATATTGTTGGCAGAAGTATCAATTCCCTGAATGATTGACAGCGAGTCTATTTATTTAAGTAGTTTCATTTTATTTCCTTACGGCCACCAAGTATTCCACCAAATTGGTTCTCCATTTTTGTACAAAACAGCAAAACCAGTATGCCCCATCAACTTTTCATACTACATACACGTAATTGCAATTATTCTAAAGAACAATTAATAAATCAATACTTTTCACGCAAAATAAATAAAAAACGACTTAGCAAAAATTCAAATTAATTCTCCACGTTTACTTGCCGATTGCCACCACCGACTTGTTCTGTTTCTATTTGATTTAAATTTGTTTTTTCATTTTTTAATTTAATTCCAACCACCATGCTGAAACTCTCTTTCAATTCAGGGTCAAATCAACCGACATATATGGCTGAAAGAAGGACAACAGCTAAATTGCATGATAGATTCGATTCGTATAAGTCGAATTGATCGAGCCAGCCAGCCACCAGCGATACAACAAGTTTGTATCTACCTATAGATTTATCTCTTTATTTTTTTTTTCATACACAATTTCTTACTCATAAATACACATTACATAGTAATTACTTCCTACTGCGAACAAGTGAGTAAAAAGTAATAAAACAACAAAAAAAAACTAACGAAACTTGCAGCGTGAGGATCGTGGTGTTTTTTTTTTAACTTCAACTTCAATTTTATTATGTGTTACTACCTTATCCGCCTTTACGCTCGATTGTGTGTACGTCTGGATTTTAATCATTTCGGTTTTACTTGAAGCACGAAATGAATAATAATTGTATAGTGTTGGGGTTTGGTGGAGAAGAAGCCAAAGAATACGCTACGGCAAAGTGGAATGAATGGTTTATGGAGTGAAGAACTTGCCTCGAGGCTATGGGAGGGCAGGGATTTTGTTCTGAACTCAACTTGGCAGTTGGGGTTTTTCGTTATTTTTATTCCGCAAAAGGTTATTGAAATCAGCTGGGTTTCTTTGGCGCGATTAAGTCCTTTTCTTTTTGTTGATTTGGGTTTTACAAATGAGAAAAAGAATCTGCATCCACCTTTAAGATGTATGTAACTGAGCGCAGTGATGAGATGATGAGATGCGATGCGAATGTTGTTGGGCACTTAATCAAATAGTTTTGTTTGAGATGTGGCCCTAGACTCTTGCTGATAATATTCGCATTTAATAAACAAATTGCAATGCCTAGTACCGCACTTAGCCTTATGCTTTATTTCCATAACTGAAGTTTATTGTTATGCACAAATTTTGTCTTACGAAGTTCTTTTTAGAAGTTCTTGTTTAATTTTAGAAATGAAAATAAAACGAAAATTTTTTGTAAACCTTTAGAGAGTTTTAAACTCTTAAGCTTTTTGTGTGTATCAGTCGGAGTTATCGGCATTCTTGTACAGTGGACAGTTCATCAACAGCAATTGGTTTTTTAACTACTTTTACATTTTTTAAGCACTGCAGTAAATACGTCTTACTGCATGTCGTTCGCTACAATCTTCTTTGTAAACAACGTGTCTACAAGACAATTCATCTACGGTACTACTTTGTCTCGCAGATGTTTCCTCATAGTACATTTTTCATCTGTAGGAGGTTTTTTGAGTTTTTCTATGACTTTCAAAGACCTCACCTACAAGTTATCTCGACTTGCGACACTAAAACTCGTATACGAATACGAAATCATATATGGACATTTCATCCACAGCAATTTGTTTGCTAAGTGAGTAGGGAATCTTGTACATATTTTGGTGATCTGCTAAATGACTAAATTGTGACCAATTTTTGGAAAAGTACATCTCATCCATGGACAATTTATCCACACAAATTTCGTAGTAATCTTCAGGGAGTAGGTAGATTTTCAAAGACAAGATTGGATTACACTTCTTGATGACAGAATGTAAAATACCATACCGTAAGTAGTGGCTTGTTATATTTTATATACCTAAGCAAGGCTTTTAAGGCTGAGTAACAAGTAGAGATATTTGTTTCTGCTGCCAAAAGTCCAAAAGTGCAACTGTCTGGGGAAAACTTTTTTATTTAGCATTTGGGATTTTTAGATCCCTTTCCATTTGTTTTAATTAGTGCACTGTTTCAAATTGAAGGTCCCTTATATTGGTATTAATGGAACCATGCGGTGTCTGACAGTGCAAAAATAAGTCAATCAACTTTTTAAAGATTTGCATTCCCCCAAGCCCTTGTGGAAAAAACATTTCCCATCGCATTTCAGTTAATTTAATAAAATAAAAGTACTGGCCAGTACACAGACTCTTGTGGACCTCTTACAAAAAAAGCTACACATCAGCGTACAGCCTTCAATAATCTTCTCATCACGCTAGCCCAATTTGACTATTAGTCCATTCTTTGGCCACTATCGCCCACCTAAAAACTACTTCCAATATGCTAATTACGAAATGATTTCTCTGAAAGCAAAATTTTCTAACAACTTATCTGTCAAATTACCGTGAACTGTGATACCTTTAAATAAATTCACAAGTCACCCACATTGGCTTCGGTACATATCGTATCAAAGTCCTCCCACATGCGTCGTCTTCATTTATTTGCATACCTATCTCAAAGACGAGGTATAAATTTACAAAATTTAAAAATTAATCACCAGTGGATATGTCCAAAAATGGCAAAAAGCAAATAAATACACAATAGCCTGACAGTTATTTTATAGCAGCAGCTCATCACTCCTTCAGGCGTCAAAAGTTCAACACCATTGAATATGTAAATTTTTTCTCTTCGAATTGACATTCAAATTTGATAGTGTTTTTTTTTCCTTTTTTTTGTGGATGAGGTGGAAGATCTTAAGGCACACCAACGACTGACATTTAACTATTAACATCTGCTTTGTTGGTTTTACAATCGTTTGGTTTTATTGTAACGATAACAAATATGGGTTACAACTAACATACACGCGGCGATTGCATAAAGTTGCTGCGCGGCCTACGACAATCTGAGTATGGTTGTGGCGAGCGCCAGTCCCAAGGCAGTTACAAAATTCAAACCAAACTCGAAGACGGTTTTAGTCACTTGGGGAATCACTTTGTTCCCATATTAAAAATTCATCGAATCACGCGTTGGCCGGTAACTGTTTTGTGGTTTCTCTTAATGTTTTTTTTTTTATTGATCCCTTGATTTGTGGTTCTTAATCGATTTCTGGTTTCGTATTTTTATTTCAAATTTGGGCATTATTTTTAAACGTTACACACTTATATGGAGATAATCCTTGAATAATTTATCGCAATTGTCATGCGTCGCTGTATCTGGCCGGACAAGTGAATTTAATTACGAATTATGCTGCTATACTGTGATTCAGTTGCAATTACGCGAAACGAGTTTCATTAACATGATATATAGCACTTGGTAGCACACTTTTTATTGGCGGCTTAATGGTGTGTTAGACGAAATGTGTACCAGAAACAGAAAGTCAACGCCGACGAACGACGGTTGTCAGTTTATTGTCAGTCACGAAAATCTTGTTCCAACTTTGTACAGCGCCACAATGTTGCAATGGAATAGTTTTGTTCTTTTTCTTTTGGCACGTTTAATCTTGAGCGTAAAACTTATCAAAACACCTTGATCGAAGAGCTCTGAGCTAGTCAGGAAAATACAAAATAACTTTATCTATTCGAGGAGCGGTTGTACAGATACACATGTTGTCATGTTTAGTATTTATGTATCTATTATGTTTTGTTCTGTATCTGATTTGAGTTGGTTTTAATCTTTTTCTTTTTCTTTGTTTCTTTGCAGGTAACTATGAGTACGAGTACAGATTTGAGGGGGTGAAGTAGTGGATATACAGCCGAAGGTTGTTGTAAGTTTGTTATAAATGGTCACGCTCAGGGGTTCCGATGAGCGTTAGACATTGATTGGGTGTCTACATTGATTAAGAGGTACGTAGTGATGAAGTTTTCTTGGATTTGTAAACGTGATTCTGATAAGCTCTTAAAAGAGCTGTGATCGAAGACCGAAATTAGACAACAGCTTGCGTATCTTTTTTTTAAAACGCGGTATAACACAAGCACCACTGCACAAGGAGTCTAAACTCATGAGATTTTTAAATAGACGTTGTGTTAATTTTGTCCAACAAGATGGGAAGTTTTAGCTGCATAATTCATGTCATAAGTTTTGGCAATCTTCCCTGTCTCTCTCTCTCACTTTAAAGTATTTAATTGTCAAATAAAATCTTACTGATCCCCATACAGTTGAGTCACCGAATCGCTTAACAAATAAACAAAAGGTAAAAAAACATCACTCGGAGGCAAATGCATTCCTCCCACTCAAGTCACATATTGCACCCGTCCAACTGCATGGCTATTACAATTTACAACTACATGCTACTATCTCAAGCAACGATAATCAATTCCGCTCCGCTGAGATCCTTGAGTTCAAAATGGAAATGAGTGTAACTCTCAGGTGTTCCACGACGAAGCACAAAATGTGCTTAAATCAATTTCAATCTAAACATTATGTTTTCATTATTACAAATCTCCCCCCCTTACCATCTCTTGGTAGCTATAAGTCTGAAACCCTCTAGCCAATTATAGATACATCTGAATTAATTTTGCACCAACAAGATATCTTCAGTGCATCTGGTACAACAGTCAGTACAAAATGGCAAACTGACAACTTCAGCACAGTCATTTACGTCGCCGTCGTCGTCGTCGCCGACAGCAAGAGCAACCCACATGGGTGAATATCTTCCAAGCAATTTCAAGCCATCCAAATTGCAAAAGGTATCTCTGCAAATGCGAGAGGAGTTTCAACTCATTCCATATGCATTCAAATCAGATGAGTCTCAAAAGTTTATTTTTTTTCCTACTTTTGTTGCTGAAAATTAAACTTTAGCCGGGACATGTCTTAGTTTTTATTTTGAATAGTAATAGCCATCAGAGAATAAGATATGAAACAGACAGACAAAAAAAAAACCTCCAACAGCAAATCAACTCTAAATGAAGAACGTAAAAGAGAAGTGAAGTGTAATTCTAAAGTCGTTAAGCCCAAGGCCAAGATGCATGCAAAAAAAAAACAGAAGGAAAGAATCGTACTTACTTCTTTTAGTAGTTTGTTGTTTTTTTTTGGTTCGTTCTGTTTATGTATTTTTTTTTACTCTTTTGTGGTTGTCGGTTGGTTGTTTCATTGCTCGAAGGCTAGAGGTGCAGTTAATAACGAATTGTCTTACCAACGCTCTAATAGAACTCGATTACGACGATGAAGGAGAACTTAAGCTTGGAGAGCGACTCGTTGTTTCAAATTGGCTAAATGTGTACTTTTGTTGGTAGTAAGCTGGAGAGCTGTTTGGTAACAGACAGTATCATGCTCGGCGCCGTAGCTGAGCGATTTGTTTATGCTATATGCGCGAGAGATAAATTGACATCAGTGTTTCGAGGGCAATTAATTTTAAATTAAAAATGATTAATACCATCTAATGCCATGATATTGAGCGTTGAGTGCAGCCGGCAGAGTGTTTACTCGGCATGGCCAATAGAAATTAAGTAGGTGACCCAGGTTGTTGCATTGAAGATGTGTATAATTAGTGTTTTTGTTTTGCGTTTCTTTTTATCGGCTTTTCTTCTTTGACTTTAAAGGCTACAATTGTTGTCGAAGTTTCAGATGTGATGAGGTTTGAGATATGTGTGCTTTTCTCAGAAACATTTTTAGTAAATTGCCCTCGAATCCGATGATATTCTTGTCTAATTAGCGAATGCATGAACCTTTTATTCGATTGTGTCTGTCAGTTGCTAGATGGCGTACAAACTGTTTTAAAAGACTTATATTACTTAAACGTATATTTTCTAGCACGGTGGTTACTGGATGGTTGGTTAGACCGATCTTAGGTTCGTTCCAAGGAACCCCACAGATATTAGTCAAATAATAGGAAAATACTCTGTAAGTAGTTGATCAATTTTACGCAGCGAAAACAAAATTATTTCATACAAGTGTCTGAAATTGTAGCTCCGTCGAAACCGGCTTAAAATGTTGTGGCTCAGAGCTTGTTTTATCCTCTTTGTTTGATTTTTTCGTATTGAATTGCTAAAAATGTTGCTATGAATAAGAAAAATGTAAAACGTTGCTCATTGCTTCACATGAGTTAATCAACTCAATGATCATCTAACGATTGTTGCACCCTATGCCCTGGGCTATTAACAAAATACGCAATTCAAGAAGCTGGAAACATGTGAGAAATTCAAGTATCAAACAAATGCTTAGCAGCATGTTGCAACAACAGAAAATTCCATTTTGTCTGGAACTCTTTCTTGTTTAGATTTATGCAAACCCCAGACGACTTAAATTTTCCACAGGACAGGACAATAACAATTCCATTCCTTAAATCAAGCAACATGTTGCGTATTTGCTTTTACAAAAATATTTATACCAATTCGCTCTTTTTTTAGCAACATTTTCTTGAGCAAATAATTATCGATAAAAAAGTGTTCTCACTGCATCAAGAATTCCTTGCCACTTGAAACATGTTGATGATGCATAATATGCACTGATTTAATGTTTTGTTCTTCATGTACGAATTAGATTTGGAACTTTGTTGATCATGACAAATTTTTTAAATTCCGCAACTTGTTGCTGGCGCGACACATACAATTATATCAAGCAACTTGACCCAGGGAACAATCAATTACAAAAATTATGCATATATACAAATAGATGAAAAAGAAAGGCACTCTAATGCGATTGTGCAATAAAATTCCTTCCCGCCCACAACTCCATGTTTTCAAATTATGTCTGTTGTCCTGCACACCGCGATTTAATCTTCTTAGTCTGCGACTATATTTCAACTCAAACAATATCTCCAATCAAACACAAATAATCTCCAATGGGCAAATAACCCATACATCATCCATACTGTGTGACAAGTTATAATAGCTACTTAACCCAAGCCAATTACTTATCGCCCCTACTTGGACCAATCCAATTTGTCAAGAAAAAGAATAAGAAAACTTTTTCAATTTCTTCTCTTCCGCGCACCGCTGAAGATATGAATAATATTTTCTTCTTTTCCAATAAAAAAAAAAGAAGAATCTGTAGGTACGAGGAGGACGACAACTCTAAATGGACCTAGTAATTCATAATTCTCTGTCCTCTTCGCCTCTCCTTTCACTTGTTTATTTTGTTGATTTGCATTCCATTTAAACGATTTTTTTTCTGTATACATATTCATACTACCACCGCTACTATTGTCGCCGCCGTCTGGACAATTTTATAGATGAGATATCGCATAGTCACACAAAACAGCTCAGATAAATAAAAAAAAAAAAAAAGGAAAATGAAAGCGAACAGTGCAAAACTCCTGCTGGAACTATTACGCCCCGATGTTGATGATGGGGCGGCGAAGACTTCAACGACGATACGACACAGCGCTGACTATATGGTGGCGAATGGCGATGAGTAATGACACATTTGCATGCATCCGACATACTTTTGAGTCAACATCAACACTCTTTATGGATGGCGCTCGATTTTATTTTTATTTTGTGCCCCTTGGCACGCCACAATGCACTCGGTAGATACGTTTGCGTCTATGTAACTAGTGCATGTTGTATCGTGTCATGCCATCAGTCTCCCTCTCCTTCTGTCCCTATGCCGATCACGGCTGTTAAGTTTATCATGAAATTTGTTTAGTTTTTGGGGTCATTTGCCCATCCATTGCAATGAACTCTGGACAATGACACCGCAATGTGTGTTGCTGCAACATGTCATGACACATGATTATTTATTACATAGAGCCAACCCTCCCTTGAGCCGTCAAAAGCAAACAAGAGCACAACTTATGACCATCATCATCATCATCATCATAATAATAAAACAATAATTTTCTTAATATGCTCAATTCAATTTTGAATAACAAATCTCCCCAAGGGGGGGTGGTAGTGGTGCGGCAAAGTCCTTTCGCGAGATGTCAGTAAACTACAAATGCGCTGCGGAATATTCATGAGCGATAAATTAATGTGAGAGAATCACACACCCTGTGTGTTAGCTGCTACAGTGTTGTCTGGCCCGGTCCCGACTTGGTTGTCCAGAGTCAAACCATCACCACCATCAGTGGCTCCTGGTTAAGCGGATAATTAATATTCAACATAGGATATCGGTATAATTGTAGAAAATGTACAAATACTCACACACTGACAGGGCTGAGCGCATACGTGAGGTTCATAAAGTTCAGTCAATTAACGCGCGCGATTTAGCTGTTTGTAGATTCATTGGGATAATTGATACTTTAGCAGAGAACACTGCGTGCGTATGCACGAGAGTGTGTGAGTGTAAATTCGGTGTCAGTGTCCGCTTAACTTGGTACTCCGGCAGTCAATTAATTAATTCAACAGAAATGTGCTTTTTGTTTTAGTTTATTTGATGGGGAAAAATGATATGTTATGACTGGCGCGAGTGAGAAATGTACAAGCAACTTGTTGCAGATGCGATGTAGTGTTGTTGAGGATATCTTCTGTTTAAATTGATGTATGAAATTGAATTTTTCGCTTTGCAACAAGTCCAAGTAGAACGCAACATGTTGCAAACAGGTGGGACATGTGTTTTCAAAGGAATTTTTAGGAGTTGCTATGCATTATTCGTATCTTTATATGTAGATGGGTTCATTTATAAACGAAACTGCTTCAGCAGGTTTATCGTTTTCTAAAATATCGACTCTATTTCATCAACATGTTGCAGAAGACAGATTACCTATTTCAACTGAATTTCTAGTTAGCGTCCTGTATAACCGACCATATATTTGAAGTAAGCATTAGCATATTGACATTGTATATAGTCTCATAAGCTGTCCACTCTGACCAGGCAACATGTTGAAAAGGTTTTTGCACTAGATGGCATTTGCATTTGCAAAGGAAAATAAATTTGCCGCGATACAATGCGTCATGTTTCGTCGTAGAGTTATTTTGATATTCGGCTTTTACCCAGTTCACTTTGAAAGAAATTCGTAGCATTGATAGATAACTATAGCAACAAGTTGCGAAACAAAACCTAATGAAACAAATTTCGAAATCATGTTATTCTGCAGATACCTTTTGCATATAAACATTACTGGGGATCACAACATTCAACAAATTAACTAGAGAACTTGCAAATAACTTCAAGTATCTCGTGATGCTATTCTAAGGATTGCATTTTCAAGGGAAGGATTTTAAAAAAAAATACAAATTCCACAAGCTGACTTTTTAAAGAGCACACTAAAAGCGTATCCAAACACATTCCTTACATTTACCAGAGTTACAAACGACACTTTGTTCCAACCAACATTGCGGTTGTTTGCAGTAACACGAGCATAACCACATCCTTACTTGTGGTCTCGCAATGGAAGTGGACAAGAAATCGTCTTCTCTGCTCAAACAACATTGGGGATCCAATCGAGACAGAAAAGTCTAAAACAAGTAAGAGCACATAAAGCAAGGACGAAATTAAATTGACGTATAACAAGAAAACAAGGCAAATCGAAAAGTCTTCTTTTCCCATTTTTTAACAGATAGTTACAAGCACTCAGGCGAATAAATAGAATGTGCTTATCCTTTTTCGTCTTTTCCTTTATATTCCAAGTGAAAGGAATTTATGATGGCCAGTCAGTGGATGGTACTTTTTTTTGTGGAGTACGCTGAAAATACTTTAATAATTAATTGCAACGGAGCCAACGATTTTTGTGTGCGCACAACGAGTGCATGTCATGAAAAATTCAAAATTTAATTTCCAAGTATGATGGAGAAAAGAGGCAGAAAGAGATAGAGAGAGAGGAATGTGGTTTGTTTCCGTTTTGCGGAATGTTTTAGTTGAAATAAATATTCTAGTCGATTTCGGGAATTTAAATGTGTTTATGGGGTTTAAATTGCATTTATTCTCCGAGGACTTGCAATCGGATTCCAGGAGTTGAACTCATTTTATTCTAGCTCTAGGACTTGGAATGCGAAGAGTCTGGCATGTCAGTGAATTCCAATCTATAGCTATCATTTAAAATGTAAAATAACGTTGTTGGTTTTGACGCTAGAACAGAGACTCTTACGAGAATGCCGAACATTAAAGCAGCCCGAAACGTGTTTTTTTTTCTGTCTGCAACATGTTGCCGCATGTTTTCTCATTCTTGCGTAGATGCCTATTGACTTTATTTGACTTACCATACTCCTACGCAGCCCGGAACATATTTCTTGCTGTCTGCAACATGTTGCCGCATGTTTTCTCATTCTTACGTGGATGACTAATGACTTTATTTGACTTACCATACGCCTACGCAGCCCGGGACGTATTTATTGATGTTTGCAACATGTTGCCGGATGTTTTCTCATTCTTACGTGGAGGTCTATCGACTTTATTTGACTTTGTATCATTTGTGTAAATCATTCAAGAAAGAACATGTTTCATGACACTTTTTGCCTTCGCAACATTTCGCATTCGTAAGATTTTGATTCAAATGATTTATCTACATAATGTTGCGCATGACGTGAGCGTTTTTATATTTCAATCAGTAGTTTTAAATCAATAAGTGTGCAACATGTTGCAATATATACCTGAGTTGTGCGAGTCTCTATAGAAAACACTTGACTGGCGTAAAGTTCATCAAACTACACTAAAGCACAAAGATCCATCATCTTCCATTGTTATTTCCGTGCAGCATTCACCTTGAACTCCATACATGGTTTATAGGCAATTTACTGTGGTGGGCAACCAAATAACCTGTTCTTCATAGAATCGTTATTCGAATTCAACGCAAACTCAACGGTTCGATGCTCCTCAACAATGTGTCCATGTCACTGTCCAAGCGACATCGAAGCTGGTAAGTGACCTTTGGTTATGTAAATCACCCCAAAGCGAGCAGCTCACGTAAAATACAAAACAAGTCGCACAAGAACTAATAGCCCACGTTCAATTATACGACGCATTTTATCACCTCACTAACAATGTATTGTAGTTCCAAACAATTTCCACTGTTATTATCGGCAGTAGTTGTTACATTTTCAACTGGTTTTGCTGCACAACAACCTGCAGCTCAAAATGAAAAAAAATATATATGTATTTATTCCAATCATTACTTATCAGAATTCATTCACTAATTGCGACATCTCTCTCTCTCTCATTGCAGACGAAGAAACACAGTCCCAACCACATCAAACGTCCAATGAACTCCTTTATGGTCTTTAGTCAAATTAAGCGTCGGGAGATCTGCGAAAAAACCCCTGAACTGCACAATGCAGAGATCTCGAAGAAGCTCGGTCGCGAATGGAAGAAACTATCCACCGAAGAGCGAAAACCCTATATCGATGAGGCGGAACTCTTACGTCAGTTGCACATAAAAGAGTACCCCGGCTACAAGTACCGTCCACAAAAGAAACAAAGCAAATCGTCAAAGACGGGATCGTGCGGGGACTCAAACAACTCGTCCACATCGTCCTCCAATAGCCCCGCATCCGGCCAGCAACAAAATCAAACCTCATTGTCGTCGTCGTTGTCATCATCATTGTCATCGGCATCGCCATCACCATCGACACCAGGCGGCAAAACAGGAGCAACAACAGCAAATACCTCAGCAACAGCAACAACCACTGCCAGCGGTCGTAAAACCAAACACACTGCCACCAAACGTAGTCGAACAACAACCACCAGTAGCAGCAGCAGCAGTAAAAGACACAGAAACGACTCCAACAACAATACCAATCACGTTATTCACCACAACAATAACCATCAGCAGGAAAATAACAATTGCGACAACAGCTTAGAAATGGACATTGGCGTGACAATCAAATACGAAGACGACCAATCGCCACTGATTCCCAATTCACCAGAGGGTGCGAAATTATACTCAAACTTATTCCTCCCCGATTACTTATCCGGAATCTATGACAGCACAACTTCGCATCCGGACGATACTGCGATCACTTACAGCGATGATGATAATATACTCTTGGATTCGAGTGCAGTTTTCGTTGGTAGCGATGCGGTGCAAGGTTGCAACGAAATCGATGACAAGGACGCAATTTTCAATGACCCCAATCTACATCCTGCCAGTCAAACCAAATTGCCCACATTCAATTCGTACCACGGTTTACACCAGCAATCTGTTCAACTGAACAATCAATCACAACAGCAACAACATCAACGCACCAACAACAATCACCACGTGCAACAGCAGCAACAGCAACAGCTGTTACAGGCAACAGCGCCCAGCAATCACAATCATCAACATCAGTCCCATCAACAGTCACAGCAAAACCAACAGATGCAACAGCACCCCAATAGCAACGAAACAACGCTTAACATTCAAAACTTGCGCCAGCAAACAGTCACCATGAACGTCATTGCCAAAATCGACGATTACTTCCCATCAAATGCAATTGTCAGTGCAACCGATGACAGTGATAGCAGCATAATAACCAGCGATACTGCTCCCTCTCCAATCATCTACTGCAGTCCCAGCAGCGCTGGTGATCGTAGCTCCAACGGCAGCAGTGCCACTGCCAACTGTACCATAGAACAAGATTACATATTCAATGCGTTCGATCCGCACCTATTCAATTTAGACGACGATTTTACATCCCATTTTGAATTTGACCCAAAGTATAGAATTTGAAAGTTGATTTTATGTTTAAGTTAAAACAATTAAAAAAAAAATAAAAATAAATGAAACAAAAGAAATACCTTCACCCACACACTCATGTTAATATTATTTTTACTTTTTTTATTTTTTTCCTTTTTTTATATAGCAAAGCAAAAAATCAGGATTAATTTGAAAACAAACAAAAAAAATCTTTTTTTTTTTTTACACACCCGCATACATTTACAATATTCACAAAACATGTTATATACTATACATAAATATATATATAAAGTAAATTAGTTTGTTAAGATTTACATGTAAAAATAGGAAGGGAAACTCTATCTATTAGATATTTGCTTTAGGTTTTACTTTTGGATCGCGAAAGAGATAGACAATTGGATGAAAGGGTTTAACACACTTCGGCATTACATTGAAATTATAGGAAGAATGTGGTCCAAACAGAAACTCTGTACATAGATGAAACAAAATGGCGACCGATTTGTTTTCAATTGTTTTTTTTTTTTATACGTACGAAGTCTTTTTTTATAAAAGTTAAAACACAAATAACATGTAGACATAAAGTAAACCAATCTAAATAACTGTTGAAATATTTTATAGCCTTAAGTAGATGGTAATTTTGTATTATTATTATTTTTTTTTTAACTATCCATATAATATAATAGAATATTTTATGTTTCAGTCAGCAAACGAAAAATATTTGAAAAGTGGAAGGAGATTCATTGCCATCAAGGATATAGAAAAAAAAAGGTTAGCAATTTAATAGATTTTCAATTTCAGTAATGCTGTTTTGACGTCGGAACGATTGATTTTAAGTTAGTGTTAATCAAAATATAACCGTTACCTGATTTGATATCGATGCTTGGACTTCCATTTGCAAAGCAAAACAGTAATCAAACCAAATTTTATGTTGTTTTTTATTTTTTAAAAAGGTTCGAATGGCAGTCTTTCACTTTTCGTTACGCTGCCATTTTCACCATATGCCAATTTACCTTTGAAAAAGTGCTGGATATATATATTTTGTCAAAAACAAAGTCACGTGTTAGTACAACTGTTCTTAGAGCCCCACATATGGTGATCTCTTTTTAACAACAAATTAATTTCCCAGAACCCTGCTTTTAAAGGAAATGAATAATATTTTTGCCTTTTTCAGAAAGTATACAAATTTGTGATATATAGCCACTTATTTAAGCGCTCAAAATACAAAAAAAAATAATTTTGAAATTTTGATTGCAAGATTTTGTACGAAATTCCGACTTAAACTTTGAATTTCGCAACAGTTTAAAATTTTGAACGCATTTCCACATTTAGCTGCTAGCTTTTAAGAAAACAATTTCGTACTCTCATTCATGTTTTGGTTAAACAAATTTGTTCGAAAATTCCTACTTTGGCTATGAAATGTAGCAGAACATTTTTGAAATTTTAACTGACGACTTTGTACGAAATTTTGTCATCGGCTATGAGCTCAAACTATTGCGATCTTGCTGAACAATTAAGTACAAAATTTCGACCATTTGCTGGGAGTTCTTACGTAAATTGTTTCTCATTAAATTAATCATTTTTCAAACATTTTTATGGCAGTTGAACAATTAAGAACGTTTTTGACATTTTATAATGCCCTTTAAAAGTCGTAAATTCCTCTTTTCGTTTCAAATGAACTTACAGGTAGACTCCTTTCCTTTAAACCTAATTAAAAAGTCCGTTTCACCTTGTTTAGTTTAATTACGTGTCTGTTTAACATTACTGTTTTGATTTTATTTTTATTTCTATTTTAAAACCGTCATCTGCCAAACAGCATTACTTAAGTAAGTGATTTCTTTTAAGGTAAAGTGAATTGAATTCTGCGAGAATTGAAGTTAAGATACTAGTTACTTAATGGTATTTTCATAGACACTCATCCACCCTATATAAATTATTCAGTCTTAAATAGATAGTTGTAACAAATAAATTTATTCAGAAAAAAATCATTTCGCTCTGTTTCATGCAGCTGACAGTTCTAATATTAACAGAACTTCCATTGTGCAATACGTTGATGAAAAAAAAAGCAAAACCTCAGCAAACATAGGTATTTCAAATCTAGTACGAACTCCAGCCTCCAACCCGACTTTTCTCTAACTGCTGCGGTCCATAGCCTGTCGACTTAAATCCCATTAAGTTGGAACAGCATTTTGGTTACCTGATCTCTCCGGATAAAGTCGAAAGTTGGAGGTTGGGTTGACGAGATATAGGTTAATACCACCAGATCTGTAAGGTGTCCAAAAATTAACTAAGTGTTCTAAAGACCTCCTTGATAAAGTCAGGAATAAAAAATATGACACTGAAACCCCTCATCACTATTGTAACTTCTCCCATCTCCTTGCTCCTTCTGTTCCCCCACATTTATCAATAAGCATCACTGTCTCTGTTCTGCCGTTTTAATCAATTTCAGTTCTAAACTAAATTAGAAAACAAAAAAAATATTATTTTTAGAAAGTGAAATATTTTGAAATGTTATTTTAAAAAAAAACTATAATTATTATTAAACAGCAATATATAAACAATTACCCCATTAATTTACTACCTATTACAATTATAATTTCAAATTTGTTTGTTGCCACATTTAAAATAAAAACAATTGAATTTCGAAAGGAAAATATTCAAAAACACCTCACTTGAAAACGATGGTTTGGAAGAGAATAAAAAATAAGTTAATAAAACTCAATGTGAATGATAGAAAAAAAAAATATATTTACAAGGCTGTGTAATTTTTCTTCTTCTCTTATTTAAAAACAAAAGAAAAAAATAAATATATTCGATTTAATAGAAATAAAAAAAAAACTAATAATAACGTCAACGTTAAAAATTAAACAAAGCTGAAGATAATCTGTTCTCATTACCATCGACTTGAAATTCCATTGTGTAATTTTTTTTTGTTATATATTATCAGCTGTATACATATTTTTTATTTAGTTAATTATTATTATTATTATATGCATATCTTAGATTAGACACAAAACAAAAAAAAAAGTTCATGAATTATGGTTTTAATTCGAAACAAATGTTTTTAGTTTTTATATTGATATTTAAAAATAGTTTGTGTACTATAGAATATACATTTTGTAAATATATGTTTTTATTTTAAGATATTAAATGTAAAAAATAATCATACAGAACATTACATAAAAAAGTTCTCCGTAACGAAAAAACTGAACAAAAAAAACTTCTTATAATTTCATTGGTTAATTGGTTTCTTCTGGTTTTTGCTGTTTTGTTGCTCCGCTGCATTTTTCCGTTTGTTGTTTTCAGTTTCCTTGGTTGTTTTGGTTTCTTGATTGCTGTTGGATTATTGTTTCTTGGACATTATCATTGTGGTTTGTACCTATGTTTTACATTTTTTTTTCTCATATCTTTTTTTATAGCACTGTGTATTACACATCCAGAATTTATTTTCTTTTTAAAGAGGAGAGACGTGTGCGTAGTATGTAGGATATGCAATTTAAAAAAAACTTTAACGAGTAGATGAGTTTAAACAGTAATTTTAAAAAATAGTTCAATTCATCAGGGATCTTTTCAAAAAAAAATTAAAGCGATTCGTGTCAAAGCATCCAGTGCGATACCAAAATTTTTGCTGTATTTGGTCGTTAAACTGAGGAACTTGTTTAAGTCAAAAGACCGAAAAACATTTTCTCTAAAAGTTGTTTATTTATCTTAAGTTTCTGTTTAATTAAAAGCAGTGTTTAATGTCAAATTATTGGATGGGCATCAAAAATGTGCATTCAACCCTATTCGCTGTCGTTTGTCGTTGTCAAAACAATATTCAGAATTTTTTTTAACCTCTTTTAATTTTGTTTCATTTTTTCTGTGTACTTATTCACTGCTATTTAAAACGTTCGTCCTAAAATAATACCAACGTGTTAAAAACGAAACGAAATGATAGTCGTTCACAATAAACGACATTAGGAATAGTGGTGAATATCTATCGGCAGTCTAAACAAAAATTTGTATAATGCAGAGAAATTATACCGAAAGTAGTCTTAAATGAAAGCGAGAAGAAACCCGTTTCAACGTATTTCGGACCACCACTTTAAGGTAGAGGTATCTGAATAAACAACCATCTCTCTGATATTTTAAAACCATAACTCACGTGACCCAGGCCCTAATAACGTATCGAAACTTTTCTGACGTTTGTTGTCTAAATAAAATAAAACCAAATAAAGCCCCAGAAAAACTAGCAGCTTCGGGCAGTACCTACTGCCTACTTGAGTCTCCAATCGTTTAAAAAAATCAGCCGATAGTTCCAAAGTCATTCAGCGAAACCTTATCGTTTTAATCTAATTTGGCCCCTGGTTGTCAACATATCCCTTCCATCTTGAAGATTAGAGTATTTCGATTTTATTTTTAACTGGACAGCTCAGTAATGTTCAAGGTCTGGGGTGGCAGCACGCAACTTGATACAATCGAGTTCAATCGATACAATTGAGCTCTGGCAGCACCTAATTTGTCTCAATCGATTACCCCCGATCGAGACAAATTAGGTGCTGCCAGAGCTCGATTGTATCGACTGAACTCGATTGTGTAAAGTTACGTGCTGTCACCCCTGATCTTAAATCGAAATAATTCCCATTACAATTATTGCGTTTCGTTAAAAAATTGCTAAAAAAAAAATCCTCTGGCTATTTGGAGTAGAAACGTTTCTAAAATTTTACGTCAAATGGTGACACAAGACAATTTGAGTGAAAAACTGACAACTTTGGAGTTTGGAGTAGTAAAATAATATATTTGAGCACTTAACACTGAAAACAAAATGTCCATTACCAACTCTAAGCATGATTGGTCTTTATCTTCAGCAATTAATTACTAACTATTCATAGATTATTTATAATTCGATTACGTGTGTTGACAGTAGTGCAACATCACAAACAAATAAAAGCAAACGATTTAATCGAGTTAGAGTAGCTACATTGAGAACGTTAACATGATATGATTTGCTATGTTGATCTACCAGTTGCGATCGTTATAAATCAGCTTCATGTGACGCATATGTCAATATGATTAACGTCTTATCTGTTAATTTGAAACAACCAAATCAAAAGTGATTTTATTGATATTTTGATTGGATTTATCGCGTTGTTGTTCTATTAAGAACGACGCGACGCGTATTTGCTGTCAATTGGGAGGAGTCGAATTGTTTTATTGGTACTAGAATTAACAGTAAAACGCTAATAAAGCCGCTCAATCAATTCGAAAGTGTTCTTTCTCTTTCGAAATTCACTTATTGTACTGAGGTCTCAAGGAGATGGTTTTGTCCTTGAAATTCGTTGGCCCATAAATAATTGGAATTTCTTAATTAAAATAATGGCATTCCTCAACGTTAACCTAATCATATGGTAACATTTAACATTTGTTTACATAAATTTGAATGAGCTTTAGATAAACTGGCCAAAGCCAGTCCGATGATTAATGATGACAATTTTCGAAAAGACCATTGCGCTCTACCGAATTACCAGCTGTCAATCATATCAGTCAATCGTACAGTTAATTTGTTATCCAATGAGTTGTGTATCGTTTCACAATATCGCTGCAGATATGACCGGCGGCGGGTCTTTCATATGCGGTTTTTGTTACCCATAGGCGATAACCTTACTTATGAAGGAAAAGCTAATCTTCCCATATGCAGGCATGCATTTCATCTGATTCACTTTGTAATCCACTAAATTTGCTGTAATCCTATAATGGCGAACTGTGTTATTTGCACAATGTCTCGCCCGCAGCGTCATCATTGTCGTCAGAGTTACCAAAAAGGAAAAATATATTTTTTACATACCTCGTATGATGCGAAATGCGATTTGCACAGTTGCACACATCAACGTCAGGCGGTTGGTGGTATTCGTATGGCTTTCAGTGGATTATGATGGATCCTATTGACAGATGGGAAATGGGACACGGAGAAGTGGATACATTTTAAATTGAATTGCGAAAGGACTGAGACTGATGTCGTTTTCCATTGGGCAAAAAGAAGCGTCCAGGAGAGTCCGGAATCGAAAAAATCACTTCTGAAACCGTTCCTTTGGCACAAAAAATACTCTTCTGGTGGTTCTGAGAAGAGAAATTCGCTTCTCGATTTGAAGTCAGAATCCACTCAAGGAGCACTCACACATGTGTAGTTCATGTATTTTACATAAGCCAGCTGACAGCAGCCTTAGATTATTTTTTGGCATTTCACCCATACATTTCTGCATTCAACCAGAAGCAGTTTTCTTGTTCCATTGGTTTTCAGAATGAGTGAATCCCCGAGTGAAACCAATGGAAAACGACATGAGAATCTCAAAATGTTGGCAAGTGACACTTTGCTTAATTGATTTATGATTGGAAATTTATTTTAAGAGTGGATTTCAAACGGCGACACTTCATTTTGTTATTGCAATTTTAGGAGGCGATTCCCTTATTTTGTTTAACAACCCGATTTGTATAATTGTGGGAACAAATCGTAGAGACATTGATGGCGAATTGAGAGCTACTGCTAGATTACTGCTGGACAGCGTGTTGGACAGCTTTGTTTTTGTTTCAACAGAACAAACACCCTTCCCAAAGATGTTTCCCTTATTTAGACCCTCATTACCAGCTTGGAACAATTTCTCCTTACACCCTGCGACCAGAAAAGGGGGTTTCTAGAAGAAACAATTAAAAGATGATGTATCCAAACTTGAAGCACACGGCACCTGCTCCTGCAATAACTAGCGAAGAACCAATTTACTTTTACGAGTTGGGAAAATGCTCGGCTAAGTACGCAAACTTACTGAGTGAACAAACTAGGTATATAAATGTGTATGTGCGTTGGTGGATGTTGCGGGGTGTGTTGGGTAATTTGCATTCGCATACAGTGGGTGGTTTACTCATGCATTGCTCTGTGTCTGCAGAGACAGAAGAGTGTCTTTACAAGCATAGATGCAAATGTGCACCATCAACGTCATTACTGGCGGCGGCAGCGCGTGTGCATTTGTTTAGTTAAACTTATTTCCTTAAACTCGTTTTTTTTCCCTTCATTTTTCTGTTTGCATCTCTCACGGTAACGTTGAGCAGATATACAAAATTTACTCTCAGATAGTCGTTCGGTACTTATGCCTACAGCCAGTATAAGTGCAATGTGCATATGCGCATACGTTGGCTGCTCGGTACCCATTATTTGTTTGGGGGGGTGATTAATATTTATCGCTGCTTCTAGCGTTTGCTCTGCGATTGAGAGAGTGCACACGCTAACCTTGAACGGGCTGCTGTTGGTGCTACTGTCATGACAGTTGCCTGCTTGGGCACGCATTTTGCATATAAAATTAGTTCAAGTTAAGACGTCAGGCTGTTTTCCGCCTCTATGTGCTGGAGCTGGTGTGATTTCTCAATTCGAAGCTGTGTGTTCGCAGGAAATATATAATTTTGACGCCACCGAAATCTGATTGCATCTGCATGATTGGTATCACCCGGTATGGTGGATTGTCGCGCGTTGGTGGTTACTTGTGACTGAGTAGTTTTGTTTCGCACAAATGAATATTGACAGTGGCGCCTGTGAGTTAAGAGGCTTAAATCTGATTAGCGGATTGTATGTCATACAGTCACTGATAAAAAGCAAACACGCAGACAAATTTACATGACAGATTGCATTAGAGTTTCACTCAATAATTCATGAAATTGGATAGAGCAATTTTTTTCTTTAAATGCAAAATTGAGATGGCGGCGGCTGTTGGGGAGATACATTTTGTCGTCAAATGATTTATTGCTGTGCCTTGTGGCAGCTTTACAATTTGAATTCTAGTGCCACCTCTGACATATAATAGTGCGGATCTTAGGCACGACATGGCAATTAATAATTTCATGCAAATTTGTTCGAATAAAAATTGCACATGTCAGGCATCTGAATATATCAGAGGTTAATTGATATTTGTGGGGATGTGAATTTTGATTTTTCTCTTAAATATATGTTACAATAGGTTGAAGATATTTCAGATCGTGATAGCATCAGATATGATCAGAGATCATGAGAGCTTTATATTTATGTGGATGCGAAAACGTTTTTTTAGTCGTATTTTCAACCGCGCGGCGGCGTAATTATTTCACATATACCTAGATAGATCAATATTGGGGCAATCTTTTTAAGAAAAAGTCCATCAGCATCACATCGAAAAGGCTTGATATACCTAAGCAATATTTTTAATATTTCTTGCAACCGATATTCCATTTTGCTCGATTCATTCCGCGATGTACAGTAAAACTAAAGACACAAGCTGACAAAATGTAGCCTCTCAGGGTCACTGCTGCACTCAAAAACACCCACAAAATTGTGTCCATACATTTTTTAAATAACTTAATTTCTTTAGTAAACATTTTATTAAAGAAAAATGAAGTCAAATAAAGTTTAAAAAATTGCCATTTTTTTAATTATTGTTAGATTATATTTTTTGCTTAAAGACATTTCAATTATATTGAAATCTAAATTTGTTTGAACAATTTTTATAAAATATAGAAAGATTCATCCATATTATTTATCTAATTCAAACACTACTATTTATGTTTTTCCGGAGTTTCAACCAAGAACTTCTCGTTCTGCGTCCAATGCTTTGAAGAAAGCATACTTCACTTAACAAACAAAAATTCATTTTCCACTGTTCTCAATCGCTTGGATCTCTAAAGCAATTCTTTTTTATAACATGAGAACTCTTTGTATAAAGAAAGTTGGTTCAATTTGAAGTCCACTTGATTCTACCCCTCCATTTAAAAAAAAAGTTGCAATGAGACGCTCGTGAAAGAACTATAATTTAAATTTAAATCGTGGTATGTATTAATTTTAAAGGAACAGCAACTTCTATAAGAGTCTGCCGTCTTTTGAAGCGTTATTTATGCAACAAATGTTTTTGGTATCCCCTTTTCAAGTTCTATTAGTCTGCGTTACTTTCACTGTAAATACTTTTCATTTTACGCTGTATTAATGTACAAAATGTATTTCTCATATTCACACTACCTTTTCGGACCACCTGATACGAAATACCTGATTAAAGAAAGGACACTCCTGAGTGCATTGTTTGCTATTATCCTCTTTCCACAATTCAAATATTGTTTAGTTACTATTTTACTATGTTTACAACTATCTATAAAAAAACACATAAAAATGTTGTTGCATCCTGCAATTTTCCCCCATACAAAAACCACAATTAAAGTAAAAAAAACAACTAAAAACAACATGTATCTATAAAATAACATTACCAGCTCTAACTAAAGTATTTATTTCAAATATTTTTACTCTCTTTTCAAAGAAAATCTATTTCAAATGAAAAATTAAAAAAATATTCAGGTAATCAAACAAACTGTGATATGCAACTAATATAGAAACAAAAATAAACAAAAAGAAAAATCATACTTACATCAAAATATAAATGCAATGTTTTAGATGTTCACCTCAAAATCATATAACAAAGAAAAATAAAATATTTCTCTTTCGCAAAAGAACTAAAAACAGAAAAAACATTAACTGAATGCAAACAATAAAATTTAAATATACACATAATATAATAAAGCAAAAAAAACAACAAATCAGAGAGACCAACAAAAACTTATCTCAACAAACAACAATAATTGAAAATATTCAAAACTATTTCTCACCCGAAATACCACATTCGTATTCAATTAATTTCGATTTCATTAAATTTTCCTTTCAATTCTATTTTGTGATAGTTGTAAGTGAAACAAAAAACAAAAATAAAAATTAAAAAAAAATTGTAAATTGAATATATTGAACATAATAATGGTTTTCGGTATTCCAACGAATGAAAAATAAAAACAAAATGCTCTTTTGTATCCCCATAGGGGACATAGAAACTCGTATAACAAACGTAAACAATTTTGAAACGAATTTTCCAATTAAGACTACAATTAATGGGATTTTGAATAATGAAAACAAAAAACTCGTATAAGAAATATAAATCATTGCAATATTTGCAACAATCAATAGGTGTAACCCTTTCAACTAGAAAACAAATGCATAGTTTGTTTCTATTTTTATTTTTCAAAATATTAAATGCATTATATTTTAAGGAACAAATTAAAACCACCCACAAAAATTCAAATCGCTTTAAATGTGTAGATGACAAGAAAACAAAATGTAACATTAAACAAACATAAACTTTTACTTAATATTTAAGTAGATATTTTTTTCTAAACAACAAATCTAAATGTCTATTTATTACACAGAAAATTATTATATGAAATATGGAAAAAAAAAACAGAAAAGAATATATAAATAATATTTATTGAAATTTTAACATTTCATGTACATACATACAAAATAATGGCAAATCGGGAACTGTGGATCGGAATCGTTTGATGTTGTTATCGCAGAGTGGGTTGTTACCTTTGAATTGCTTTAAGGAATGCAGTGCAGCTAATGTTTATTTAATTAATTTCTTACAGTAGGAACTTTCTGAAATGTGGAACTTATAGAAAGCGAGGGCACTAAGAGAATGGAGATTTAATAGCACAAGAGATATCGATGCAAGAATTCCAAATTGAGCCTCAATCTACAAAAGTCCTTTTTATTAAGTCATCTCTATAAATACCAGTGATGAACGTCAATTCATCAAGGTCAAATGAGTCCGAATTTTTGCACTGATTTAAAGTTTTCGCTGTAAACCTGATTAAATTTAGTGCTATCCTTTATCCGATTTAATTGCCTCACTGTCCAACTATCCATTTATCCATCCACATTCCACTTTAAAAATAATTCCTTTTCCTAAATAGCAATTCACAGGTGGAACTCATTCTGCAACACCTAGTCAAATATTCAACAACAAAATAAAAACGATTAAAAAAACAAGAGAAAATGGACAAAACTTTTAGCCACATGTATCTGCAAACTTTCCCCCCACCAACAAGAAATTAAAATAAAAACAAGACAAACTGATAAACTGAATGCAAAGCTGTTTTCCCTCTCTACCAGCATTAAGCGTTAAAGTTTAACTTAAAATTTAAGAACAACAAAACAAAAAATAGTTATTTGATAATAAAATTATTAGTATATGCTTTTTGAAATTTTAACTGAAAAGAACTCAGAAAAGTGATCTTTATTCAAAAATAAACAAAACAAAAAAAATAAAAATGGTTTTCTAAGGAAAATAGATTTAAAAATAAAAAATAAAACAAAAGAATGAAAAGTTTTGTCAAGGTTTTTTATTAGAGATATACCATAAATGTATGTATTACTATAACATGATATATTTATATGGAAATATTTTTTGAGAATGGAATTAGAGTGTAAAAGGCAAAGTTTGGAACAATGGGGTAGTATTTTTTTATTTGCAAATTTTTTGTAACAAAAAAACAAAACAAAATAAGAGTTTTCTAAATAAATGTTGATGGATTTTCATGGAATATTTTAATTGGAACACTGAGAGATTAATGAAATGAGAAAAATTAAAAAAAGAAAATATTTTTATCGAAAGTAATTAACTTTAAAATTAAGTTTGTTTACATTTATAGCAACGTAAGTTTATTAATGAATGTGCATTGAACTGAGAATTGTAGCAATTTTTTGTAATAAGAGATTTTTTGAAGATTTTGTTAAAATGTATACTCCGGCGAGATGGAGGTTAAGGCGAAACAATGTTAAGAGATATTATTGAGTAATGGAAATAAGATACAACTTTTTTCATAACTTCTTGTAAAATTTGTTTAAAATATGAAATGCTTGTAAATAACAATACTAAACGATATTAAACATAATTTTTTTATTAAACATTTAAATAATGGGTTTTTATTTATTTGACTGACAGGTGTTGATGGAAGTTGCATGGGTATGGTATAGTTGCGTTTGAAGATGTGTCGATGCTGTAGAGAGCTTTGGCCAGCGAATGAATTCTTACTGTAAAAATTGAAGCATATACGTGTAGAGTGATACTTGTTAAGAGAAGTACCTTTTTCTCGGCTGATTTGAAAATGCTATACAAAAAAGACTGAGCCAAGTTGAGTCAACTAAAAAATTTAAATACAAAGCACTTTAACTAAGTCCATATTTGGTAGAAGCTACGTCCGACTACATTGAATAAAACCAATTTATATTTAAAAAAAAAACCAGCAGAGACACTCGAATGGAACTGCGAAACGATAACTCGAACAATAGCCCCACAACAGGACGGTAACCCATAGTCCTTGATAGTGCAGTCAACTATTACATCTCCCACTGAAAACAATAAATCTGTCATCGCTTTATAGCCCTGGCAATATAATAAACACTTTAACTCACCGAATGAATGAAGGCACACTTTCGAAAGTCTCAAGTCTGAGCGCATTAAAATTCAAATATGCAAAAGGATTTAATTGACGCGACACAGGAGAGGCATTTATTTCCGCCCTACGATTCATCGTTGGTCGTATACACGTACAGTCGTACATCTACATTTCTTTCTTTCTTTCTGTCGAGCTGAATGTTTGCGGATGTAAATGCAATAATTTTCGACTTGAAACGTTTTTATGGCAAAAGAAAGGGAAAATATTTATAATTTAATTGAATGATCCACGTTCAACAAATTTAATGGCAGTGACAGCGAACGTTCCTTTGATTTGCGAGCTCGGTGTGCGGACAGATGTTTCTACAGGAGGCTGTTCGTATGGCATGGCGACCAGTTGTCCCTTGTCTTCCTCTTTTTTTGCGCTTAGTTCCTGGAGCGACAACACGACATACGACAATACAAATGGGTGCTGTTTTCATTTTTTTGTTTCTACTTTAGCAATGTTGAAAATTTGTAATGAAGGCGATAATTGTTACGCTTGTCTTGTTTTATACTCAAGATAATGTTCCCAAGGAATTCGTCTTTGGTTTATCTCGTTGTCCAGCGGGTACTTTGTAAGGCGATTTATAGAGTTCTCTGCCGATGGCTAATTAGCTGCATAAATCGTCTAACAAAGCGGGTGACAACTCGTTGACATATTTCAGGCTGCTGTGTTGAGAGAAATTATTGACACGGGTGTGTAATGTTTATGTCAATTGATTTTTTTTAAATAGCACTATAAATATGAAGCTCGCGGCTTAAATACAAAGGAGCAAGGCTGGATTCCTTGTTTAGATATAAGTGGGAGAATGTATAACTCGATAAGGACTATTGGGCTTTCTTTCTTTAGGTAGACACAACTTTTAGTCGCCTATTTGAGACAACTGCAAGAAATACAAAGTGTACAAGTGCACAAGTGTACCTGAGTTGTCTCAGAAAAATTAAAATGGTCGCCAAATAGGTATGCAGTACTCTGCGAAGTTCTGGACAAGTTTTTTTCCCTTCGTTTAGTTTTATATAATATGTCGTTTTGTCTTACACAGCCTTGAAAGTCAAATCAGGTACGTGACACTGAATAAGCTGATCTCTAACGTTTGTCATCGCTCTTACCATCATTGCGGTCCGCAACATAAAGGACATTTGAATTATTTGTGCAATTTGTTGAAGACAGCTATTAATTATTTTAAAATTTGTACAATAAGTTCTTACCTTGGAAGTTTAACAGCGTAAAAAGAATCCAATTATTCACTTTGGAAGGCTATAAAAGGCACCAAAAGGCCAAAAATTTCAGCGCCGCCAATTAAAATACATCAAAATTAATGGGCAAGGGAAGATAAGGAAAAAGCGAACGTTTTTGTCGCTTATCTAGAAGAAACCTTTAAGCCGTACGATTGTCAAGCGGTTCACGACAATATTTATAGGAAGGAATTACTATTTGACGATTAAAAACTCAAGTGCAACGCTAAGGGAACTAAAACGTGAAATCTAATCTGAAAAACCTAAGAAAGCTCCAGGGTATGATTTTATCACTGGAGAAGTTCTCAAAGTCGTACCAATAAAAGCTCTAATTAAGCTTCTTCATATCATAAATGCTGCGCTCAGACTAAAACACGTGCCGAGAAAATAAAAAGTTGCGAAAGTCATATTGGTTTTAAATCCAGGAAAACCGCCAAATGAAGTAAAATCGTATAGATCAATTTCCCTCCTTCCAGTCATATCCAAAGTGTTTGAGAGAATATTGCTAAGGTGCCTACAACCGGTTATAGAAGACAATGGTTCAGAACCAAGCGTTCGACGATTGACCAAGTGCATAGAACCACTGACGTTATCGAGGAAGCATTTGAAGAAGAGAAGATATGCGCAAGTGTATTCCTTGACGTCTCACAAGCCTTTAATAAGGTGTGGCACTCTTCCGTGTTAGAAACGGAAACGAATACTCGGAACTTAAAGAGATTTCGGCAGGCGTACCGCAAGGAAGCATCCTTGGGCCGCTTCTCTATCTGTTATATACTCGTGATATACCAAGGTAAAATGGCACCACCCTTGCCACGTTCGTCGACGACACCGCTATCCTAGCAGTTGGTACTCAAATATAGAGAAATGCACTGGCTACTCGGAAAACATTCCCAGCTCAGTACCGAGAACAAACTGCTTCTATGCAAGCAAGTGGTAAAGCCGGTGTGGACCTACGGTATACAAATTTGGCGTGGTATCAAGAAAACGAATGCAAATATATTACAAACCTCTCAAAATAAAGTGCCTAGAGAAATTGTACAAGCACCATGGTTATTAGAAACGACGATATCCACAGGGATCTCGGAATTCCAACAATATAATCTGAAACTAGATGCTTCGCGAGAAAACATAGAAACCGACTAACCGGACATATTAACAATACAGTCCGACAAATTTTGGATGAGAGCAATTTATTGCGCCGACTACAAAGAACGAAACCGCTCGACTTGGCAAGATAAAATTAACCGCGTCTATATTGCAAAAAATGCAAGACCTTTTATTGGGAAGTAACCTGCCAAAAGTTATTAATTCGTGATAGAAAAATTGCTTGATAAGTTAAATCTTAGTTGCAGTATCTAACATTCTATCGAAGGGTGGTGTTTTTAGTCAGTAAAAATCTGACACTATTATGAGCACGCGCTTGCTATTCTCATAGTGTCTTTGGAAGATTTTCACCTACCCTCGGAAAAAAAATATGTATCAGTGATTGTTGGGAAAATGTCTGCCCGAATCTTGGCCTTCAGCACTTCTAGGGTCCTTGAACGGATGATATAAATGCGGGCTTTCAAAAAGCCTCAGAAAGAAAAATATCGCAACCGACCTGGCCACTTCAAATCTCCCCTTCTTCAGATGAAGTGCTCCGGGAAGGATTTCCTCCAAACTGCCATAAAAACGTGCGCCGTTTCTTCGTTTAGTTATGAACCAAATGTCTACTAAGTTCAATTTGCATCGCAGATCGACTGAATAGTCCAAGGGTAGACGAATTTTCACCCTCCGAACGCTGTGGCAATATTGCAGTTCTCGCTGCATAAATTGCTCCCATGTGATCTGATGGGCAGATGAACTTCAGCTCTTCATCTTGTCATCTTAGTTTTTTGTCTGAACGTATTTCCCGATGTCACAATTGATTTTCGTTCCGCAAAGAGCCTTTATTGAAGCGATTACGAAAGGCATGTGGCATCCGGGTAGAACCAAATCGCCTGCACGCACTTATTGAAACGACAAACCGTGAGACCTTGATAGTGCTTCTGAATCGATTCCTTTCATTCATTTTACATTTCATTACCATCAGCCCATAGCCACACGCTAATTAATTCATGTTTGATTACCTGATCACCTTTTCCTCACTCAAAATGCGACAAAATCTGCTTATTTAGAAAACCAACGAGACAGAAGCTCGCCTCAACAGTTTTAACTGAATGAAATATTTCTTTCTGTGAGAAGATCGACCTCTTTCCAACTAATCAAGCACACAATGACTCAACTCATATGGTATTAGCGGCTCTGCAAAATAAGGCCTCAATGAAATAAGACCCAAAAAAATTAAAAAAGTCCCCAAAAAAATATAAAATTATACAGGAAACAACAACAACGATTTTTAATAAAAATGTTTTTAAATAAACACGCAAAACTAAAATTTGGGGTCTTATTTAATTTTTATCAGTACCAAATTTTCGTTATTTATTAATGTTACAGATTGTTTATTTTACTAAAAATTCAAATTTAAAAATATTTACAAATTAGGTTTTAGGTTTTTGAGTTATTTTTCATTTCAATGAATTAAAAAAACGAGAAAATGTTACTAAGAAATGTTGCCATATATAAAAGAAAATACAAAACTTTGTTTCATTAAAAGTACATATATACAAATTGTAAATTTATTACTAAGAAGAATAAAAAAGCAATGAAATATACAAAAAAATAGGGTGTTATTTCATTTATTAAATTCCTTAAATTTTTTAGTGTTGCCTAAAAAAAAGTCGCTCAATAAGCTTGCATTTGCCAAATGACTCGATTATAGTCCAGCCCTCAACTACATATTTGAAACCCTCAATCTCGTTTATCTGGATTACCGATTACCACGCAAAGCAACACTGTCTCCCCCAAAATTATCTGAAAACATATTGCACTCTCACTTTTTATTTTTGTGCCCAAAATACTTGCCATGAATTGATGCCCAAATGAGTGATCACATCTTCAGTGTACAGAACTTTTGCTTTCATGTTTTCATCGGATTTGTTTTTCCCAAACTGCTGGAGGCCATTGTGCTCCAATTTCCACCATTTCAACACATCGCGCCGACTAATTTACATGTTTATCATCCTCGGGTAGGCATTCCAATCCCCATCCCACCCACCAGATGCACAACTCAAAGATTCACATGCTCCGCAACGCACACAACCCATGATATCGGTCAAGTGCCGAAGATTGACACATGAATTTAAGCAACCGCAAACGGCATCAAAGTCGATTTTTTCTCAGCTCCATACTCTGTGTGTGTGAATGTTTACATGATTACATTATATGAAGTGTTCAGAGATTGTGCAATATTCGTACGGATTTACATCATAATAATGCTGACGCTTGATGGATCTGAGTCCGATAATAGAACGATCCAAAGCGCTTGGTAATTAAATTCGTCAGTGTTCCTAAGTCAAGTGCTCCCATTCCGACAGCGCGACGATGAATTTTCATGTTTACTCACTGTGTCCAGCGGAGAACGAGATAACGGCGAGTAGGACTCGAGTTCGAAATTATTTTTTTTTTATTGTATTATTTTTTTGTTCTTATTTTCCTAAGAATGGAGCTTGAATGGAGTGAGTCACTTTGATGTTGTATAGATGCGTGTCAAAACTGAAAACTGTTTTTTTATCGGCAAGCCTTGAACATGACACTAGGTAGGTGAGCACTTTAAGCAGCGTCAGCAAGTGCTTCTCCACGAAATATATATTCATGTACGAGTAGTTGGGAGTTGACATTACACCAATATCAAAAGTTGAACAAAAAATAATAAACACAAGAGGAGGGACGTGACTAAGTCGTGATTGATTCGTCATCAACACCTGCACACAGGCTAAAGGAAACCTGAGCAGACGAGCTTGCTTGTAGCTTTCGCGTATTGTTCTGGCTCAAGGTTGATTATGAGGTGATACACGGAGAAAGGCTTGTAGGTAGGTATACGTAGTACTCGTTTTACGTCTCAGATGGGTTTTTTGTTGTTTTTTTTTCGGGCGCAAAGTTGCCAACGATTCGCTGATAAGGATGATGAAATATTATCAGCGAATTACCTATTAAATTTGTTAACAATTAGGAAGTACGACTTCTTCCTCACGTACGCATTTGACGCGACCGCACGGTGGTCTAATCTTTTATTTTCTATTTTCTTGGTTGTTGTTCTTTTGTTGATGCGCTGACTGGACTAAGGTTGGAGGTTTATATTCTCAGGTTACCAAAGTGGAAGTTGCTTTTTATGGACTGTGGAATATGGGCTGTGAAGAAGTTCACATTTTGAGTAATCCACAGGTAATGGAAATTTGAATTTAGAGCTTTTTATATTTAACATTGTGGCGGCTGAATTCCTGCTTAAAAACAAGAGTAAAATGTTCAATGGATAAATTGCGGATGATTTGTTCTATTTGGCGCCTTGATGTAGTTGACGAAGATATTCTCTACTCCAAGTCTTTCAAAAAAGTTGACGTTGTTGAGGCAAAGCGCTAAGTGATTTTTTTTTAAATCCAGTTTATTGCCGCTGATGATTTCAGTGTCATCAGAAAATGCCCAGGACCAGCAGCTGAGCTTGGAGAGCATTAGCAGCCTACAATTTATGCAGACTTCTATCTCTAACAAAAGTTAAAAGCTCCACACTTGTAAAGAACTTGAGTCGTAGACGGAGTTTTAACCCATTTCAAGGATGTCTCCGCTCGTGGATGACATGGTTTGTGTATAGGGTAATATCGAACTGCGTCAGTATGGCCTTTCTAAACCTCCTTTCAGCTGTAGCTGAACAATTGTATATGCAGTTACCACGCCGAGAGACGAATCGTTTAACAGCAGCTACATAAATATATGTGACATGGTAAATAATTAGTTTCAAGAGCATATGGCGATTCAAATACAACCTTTTATTGACGCCTTTTTAAGAAGAAAATCAGGAGCAAAAAATTAAGGCAGTAGTAAACTTTTGTCGCCCATAAGCTGCTGCTGAGCCAGCAGTTATTTTGTTATTTGATTTATCTTTATATATATAATTCTACTGTACGTGTGTATGTCACTGAACTCCTCCTAAACGGCTAGACCGAATTGAATAAATTTTTTTGTATGCGTTTGGGTGGCGCCCTGGATTGTTTAGAAGCCGATTGGTCAACATTGGACAAAGGGGCGTGGTACCGCCCATACAAAAAATACATTCAAAATCTTATATCTCGAAAACCACAGAATCGATCGAGTTCAAATTTACACATAATCTTAGGTATTGGCCCAAGAGTATTTCTGTGAAGATTGTAAAAAATTTTGTACGGAGCCTTTTGATATATCCGGTGTCGCATTTCAGTGAATATTAAGTGTTTTATATTCACATATACATACAACAATGCCACGTCTTTGTGAACGAGGAGGAAATATTAGTCGACGTACTCCGAATTCACAAATAGTCCAGAACTGTCGGTTAAATAGATCGGCAGAAGATAAATTGACGGACAATGAAAATTTAAGAAACCAGGCGTGTAAATAAAAATCAAGAGCAACACAACGAATGTCTTCGAGCCAATGCATTAAGACAAAGACTGGCCCTTCCAAGAGTCCCCTATACATTCAGAACACGTGAACAACAGCGTTTGCAAGTGTATCGCGCATTGACACGTGCATCACTTCTTCGCCTTGCATTTGAATATGAGTCGGACATCGACTATTCGTCACATTCACAAATTGTAATCGGTGCTATGAACAAACAATGCCAACACTGTCATGCACTCAAATACAAAGGTGAATCGGCCGGTTTCTGCTGCGCGTCTGGAAAAATTGTATTGCCACAATTGAATTCGCCGCCAGAACCATTGAAAGCACTATTGGCTAGAGCTACATCACAATCCAAATTGTTTTTGCGTAAAATTCGCAAATTCAATTCATGCTTTCAAATCACATCATTTGGAGCAACAAAAATCGTTCAGAATGCGGATGGTCGCAATTTTTAATCAACCTTTAAGATTCAGGGCCAAGTGTATCATCAAATTGGTTCTTTAATGCCAATGCCTAATACCGATTCAAAATTTCTCCAAATTTACTTCATGGGTGATGAGGAACAGCAAATAAACGCACGCTGCCAGTACAACCATATCGAGCAGATGGAGGAGCGACAAATTGTGGGTATTTTAGAACCGTTTTTTTTTTTGCAAAAATGCAAAATTATTATCTGGGATGAATGCACTATGGCACACAAGCATTCACTTGAAGCTCTCGATAAAATGATGAAAGATCTAAATAATAACACCAGGCTTTTCGGTGGTGCTTTACTGCTGCTGTCCGGTGATTTTAGACAGACATTGCCGGTCATTCCACGCGCTACATATGCGGACGAAATTAACGCATGTATAAAACAATCATATCTATGGCGAAATGTCTGTACATTACGTCTTAACACAAATGTAAGAGTTCAACTACAAAACGATCCATTGGCACTATCATTCTCCGAGCAATTGCTCAACATTGCACACAATGCATCAAATTGCCGGACAACTTCTGCAACATGGTAAATACGAAAGATGCTTTGATTGAAAGCATATTTCCCGATTTACAAGCTAATTATATTAATCATACGTGGCTTGAAAAAGCATGCAGGACAACGTCTGCCGGGTCCGCTAGTTTTATATAAAACCTAAAGTCTGATGTTGAAATAATTTCTTCTCTAAAAATCTGTGCATTTTGTAATACTAAACGTGCCCTTACCTTAAAGGTAGGCTCAGTCTTTACTGCTAAAGGAAAACATTCTTTTCACCTCATGAATGTTTTATAAACTTAAACAAACAGCCTTAAAGTCAGCTCGTACTGTGCTTCAAACTTATCGAAAGGTTCTATGCCAATGGAAAAACAACAAATAAATAAAGGTCCCCTACATGCTATTAAAGCTCCAAATGTAGATGGAAAACAAAGATCTAGAGGTTTACTTAAAAACGAATGAATTCGTCGCAAAATGCCATCCAAATCAATTGAAATCCATTCTTCTAGATATTCTTAAGTCTATGCCAAGTCTCTGCCCCTAGCCGATATGCAAAGGTCAATTGTATAGAAATCTTGAACTAAGAAGCTAAGGGGCCAGTTATAGCGATACGTAAAAAGCAACCGAAAAATGTTTCTTTTGCTTTTTGGGCCACTTAAAGTTAATGCTTGGACTTAATCTTGGTCTTAAAATGTTGCTTATGAATTATAAAGTAAGTTTATCAAAAAAAAATTACAAATTAACTTGAAATTTTCGAAAAAGAAAGCATTTATTAATTTTTCTGTACGTAAATTTTTTTTCGTTCAGAAAAATAAAGAATTCATTTTTTAGAAAAATTGAAGATAATTTATTTACTTTTTTTTATAAACTAACTTTACAATTCCTAAGCAACATTTTAAGACCAAGATTGGGATCAACAATTAAGTTTAAGTGGTTAAAAAAAGCAAAAGAAAATTTTTACGGTTTGGTTTTTCGTGTCGCTATAACTGCAGTCTAAGTCTTTCGGATGGTAAACAAAATTTATTGTCATAGGTTAGATGTAAGACTATATGATAATTTAGATTGGATCCTTATAACTGGCAGCAATAGCAATAACTGCCTCAAAATTGATGGTCTAGCCTGACTAAAAATGACAAGAAAATTCAGTATAGCTCCTTTCGTCATCAGATAGACAACAGTTTCAATATTAATCCACTAGCATTTGGAGCTCATTGAAATAAATATAAGAGAGACAACGAAGTTTGTTTTTTACTCTATATTTTGATTTTGTTTTTTTTTTTTTTTTGTAGGAAAAGGCAAGGCAAAATTTGTCTTTTCCTAGTAGATATACACATCTTTCTTCAAAGACCAGCTCAAAAACGTAAAAAGAGTTTTCATAAAATCACTGACCATTAAGGAGTTAAAAAGACTGCCAGCTTTTTACAAGCGGTTAAATAAAATATGCCATTCACATTCCGACGGTCGTAAGGATAGTCGAAAGGTCGTATCGTGAATAAGCTAATAGTACATCGTACTTCGTTAGACATTTCTATTGACCTATAGACGACCCGCACAACCAACGCAGAGAAAAATGGCTCCCTTAAGTGATTCAACCGAAAAAATATATCTTTATCACAATTGACAGATATCCTATGTCCTATGCCAAGTTTCTAACAGCGACGTGGCTTGCTACTAGTTCATGGACAATTTCTACCATCCTTCGATTAAGCTAAGAGCTTCATTTGTGGTGTCATATTAAGGTAGTATTTAAAAAGAAAAAACTCAACAACCTTTGATTAAAATTAAATCCAAGTGTTTATTGGGGTACTAACCGGGCACGACATCTTTGGGAGCATTGCTTAGGAGTTTCGCTTTTCTTTTTTAGAAATGGCTTCAGTTAGAGAGAAGAATGGGATTATAAAATCTGTGCAACATCACACTTTACTTCAATTAAATTAGATTTTATTTAAATCTGCTCTCTACTTCGCACTATTGTTATACCTATTCTTTATATCTACTTCACTTTAGAAAGCCCTTATTTAATTCGCTTCAATTTCAGAAAAAAAACCTTAAATCTGTTTCCAAAAACAAAACAAAAATATTTAAAAAATGTTTTACTCTCTTTTATGTAAGCCCAGATTCACATATCACATTTGAAATGAATTAATTGCATCCGACTTCACTTTAAATACAAAATGTATTACAGACGGCTGATGCAGCTATTTGACTAGGTCATTTTCAATGCACAGCTCCTGAAGCTCGCTTGCGAATTTCCTTCTCCAAAGGCGTGATCGAATATTTAACGAATAATTTTTCTGAAAGCTACCTACAAATGCTATTCTGTTTTTAATCATCTTTTACATTAAGGAAAAAACAAGCTTGAAGAAAATAGGTCGTCTGAAATCCTTGACACATAAAACAGCCGACACATCTCACTGGCAGGAAAATTCCACGCGCCTCTTTTTCGCGACAACTGACAAATTGTCGTCATTTCTCTTGGCGATAATAAAATTCGGGACAGCTGCGGTGAACCCAGTGGACGGTGGACGGTGATCAGTGTCAAAAATGTGTGCCAAGGCATGAGAAGGTCATTCACTCGCAATTTATCCACCGTTGCAGATTCATCTTGTCCTCTTGGATTAACATTGTTAATGGCGGCAATTAAGCAATTAAAGTTCGAAACATCGTTCCCTAATAATTTGTGGCACAGTCACGCTATAGCTAGTCCAATGCGCACCATTCAAGCTGAGAAATTTTAAGCTTCTCATATGACAAATTCGTGTCACGTCGAAGACGTCTATTGCCTTAACGCGACCTGACTTAGGGGTCGTCAGCTGTAATTGCAGACCGCACACGTGTGTCATAAATTAAGAAACTAACCCATTAATATGACGTCACTTGTATCAGTGACGCGAATCTGGCACTTAAAAAATTAAACATCCAGCCCTTATCGCGAGTTCATACGTCATAACCTTAAATAAATCGAGCGAGACGACGACGACGCCGCCTTGCCTTTGACTTTGCATTCATAAACAGCAGTGGACTTTACACTTTACAGCCCCACAGGCCAAGACGCGACACCGAGAGTAGGAAAATTGATAAATTGTGCAGTCGGCAGCAATTTCACGAGTTGTTAGCACGTTATTCTGTGTGCCATCTAAACCCGAAGAGGTTCATTCTTCATCCAGGTACCTATACCTGGATGGACTTAAAGTAACAACAGAGGTTAGTTGAGCACGGCACAAGATCTCTTTTGGGACTACCGTACAGTGTGGTACGGTCAGTAACCGTTTGTTTGGGCTCTCTGACGGGGAGTATCATTTCACCCGAAGGAGTATTAAATTTAATTTGAATTATCGCGTGATCACGAATGTTAAAAAAAAAAAACACGAACTGTATGGCTGGGAGTTAAGTTTTTGACTATACACGACATAAATACGGTTTATATAACATAGCGCCGCGCAAAAGGGAGCATAAACACTTTGACAGCCCTATTAGGCAGTGATTTGGTGCTGGTTCGGTGTTGCTGCTGTTGTTTTGCATGCGGACATGGCATCTGATTGAGGTGATTATTCGAGAACACCAAATGGGCGTCGGAAAGTACCCGAGAATGCGAATTTGAACTGCGAATAGGTAACGAGAGGTCACGTGGCGTTAGTGACTATGGCTGGCGAGTGAGGCGGAAAGAATTATTTCTGATTTCGTGTCAAAATAGGGAGAGAAGTCGCCCGTAAGCAACAGGATGTAGTCTAAATACAGTATCACCCGTCAGATTGTCAAATTTGTTGTTCACTGTGAATGTTATGTTGCACTTTGTCCTTTGAAACCAAAGAATTTAAGTTGCCAAAGCTTGAACAATATAATGATTTTAAACGGTAGGGTATAGGTTTGCTCTTGTGAGAGGGGGTTTGCTACTGCTTCATTTGGGCCATTAGTTGCGCTCGAAAGCATAGAAATCGACTATAAGGCCAAGCTAATAACTCGGTCCGTGAAATGCTCGATGAAACAAATTAATTGCGGCGTCTACAACGAACCAAACCTTTCGACTTAGCCCGATAATATTATCAACCGCGTTAAAATTGCGGAACGAGCAGCAAATATCGCCGAAATGTGTATAACTTTGTGATAAAAAAAAATTGCTTCATAAGTCATAACTTAGTTGCAGTACGAAATAAATTTGTAGGAGGTGGTTTTAGCGAGTAAAAATCTCACACTGCTATGAGTGCGCGCCGTCTGTCCTCAGAGTGTCTTTTTGAAGATTCCCAGCTGCCGGAATAAAATTAAATAAAAAAATCGTTAGGTCCGTGAGCCCTTAGGCCTTGCTTCCCAGAAACATTCGTTTTGGGAAGGGGTCTTCAATTTTATGCCGAGTCCAAACGCTCCTCCAGTTATACTCTCTCGGATGTTTGTCAGAAGTGGAAAAACCCTTCCATGAAATACCCTTTGGATACAATATGAAACTGTAGGACGCAGGGGTCAGGTTGGATCTCCGGTGCAACAGAAATTGCACATCAAACAACTTCTTGCGAACGTCTGCCAAACATGAAAATCTATAGCTATTATTAAAAAGACAAATTTCCCAAAATCTAAGACTGACGCAAACGTATTGTTGTGAGAAGCTAGGTCTAGAATTCCAGCACACATTTTATAATTTTCTGAACTCTATCAAAGATACTCAGATCCTTAATTTTATCCAAGATGTAACTGCTAGTTTTGTCCTCTTTTGTGGCGCTTATATATTTTTTTAATATGCCTCTAGAGTTCTTGCAGATCTCAGAGGATAAATTCATCCCATTATATTTACAACCATCCCTTATACAGCCGACTTGGCCTCATCCTCAGATATGAGTAGGTACATGCAGCTCTTAGCTTCGGGCTTCGATTTCATTGAAAACTGCTAAGAATCTTGAGTAGAATATTATTTTAAAGGTCAACAACAGTTTACGTCTGATCCTGATCATTGACAACAATTTTTTTATTCACCACTTCAGCACTCAAAATGTTCATACTTGCTACTTGCGTTTGCAAAATTTATTACCCACGCTGAGTACGTTTAGTCTTTATCTACGACAATTAATTACTAACCACCAGATTACATTGTTTGTCATAGATTATTTATAATTCGATTACCTATATTGCGAGTGTTCCACTATATGAATCGATTTAATCGGGTAGTTAAATCAAATATACTGATTTTTGATAGGCTTGAAGTCTTATCTGTAAAGTAAAAATATAAACGGAAATAATAGGTGCACATTGTTTGATAGCGCAAAGAGTAAAATTAGTTTTTTGTCCACCGCAGCAGTAGGTACACAGCAGTGGCGTCTCATAAGTTTGTGCAAGGTGTTCATTGCACACAATGATCTAACGAAAAAAAATCCCTCATCGAACACTATTTTATAATAATAATAACACACACAAATATGCACATCACAATTACGCAACACATAAAACCTCCATCACACGTCCTACATCCTACACCATATTCATATTTATCCTTCCTAAGTGGTCTTTCAAAATTCCTTCATCGTTGAGAAACAAACAAAATAAACTGCGCACGTGTTCTGTTGATTTCATCAAATAAATTCATCCAAACTCAAACTACCCACAAGATTTCCCCTGTATTCATCCCCATAGACATTCGTCACCCGCACACAATTGCAATAAATTGAATTTTTTTTAAAAAATATATAATTTTAAAGAATTGCACACCCATCTACATAAATCACGCGACGCCACTGGTACACACATTCAAATCCAATTCAAATTTATCGCGTAGCTCTTGTTTTTAAAAGGAACAATAATATGTATTTCCTGTCAATTTAATTAGCGTTCTATATGTTGAATAGAAATTTTATGAATTATTATGTCCGTAGGCAATCTAGACATTTTGTGTTTTTTTTTATTTTGGGACCTCCGATTTTATGAACGCACTCTCTTATGTGTCACTTTACAACGCTACAATAACTTGGTGTATCGGCATCGAAAAATCCAAATAAAATTGCGACGGTGACGCAAAATTGCATGCGATCCAGTCATGTTTATTTTTCAAACAAAGAGAGAACGCGCTACCCCTATGAAAATGCGCTTATTGTTACTGTGCCACAAAATTGTCAAACATCAGAAATTTGGTCGGATTATTAGGTATCCCTCGAGGCAGTGGCTTAGTGGTAGTGTGTTGGGCTACTAAGCGAGGAGTTCCAGGTTCGAATCCCGAGAGAGCCAAATTACATCTTAAGGTTTTTTTTCCGCTGCGCCACCTCTCGCGAACGTCTGACAAACATCCGAGAGTAAAACTGTCATGAATGAACTTCTCAATTAGCCGTTTGCACTCGGCGTAAAATTGTAGATCCCTTCCATTCGTCCCAAAAATTGAAAACCCACACAAAGCGAATGGTTGCGAGAAGCTAGGCCTTGGGTCCCATAGACCTGTCGCGCCAAAATATTTTTTATTTTTTTTTTTTTATTAGGTATCCCTCGGGTTTAATTTATATCAGTGCTAGGTAAAGAGCGGAGTAAGAGAGGTTCTCCCTGAAATTGGTGTAGGTCCAGGTCAAATTTCTGTTCGCAAATTTTTGTCTAATTTTTCTTTGTTCAAACGAACAACAACCTTGTTTACAAGTACTTCACCTAGAACTACACCTCTGGTCCAGTGCTGCCATTCTGACCGAATTCTCTGTACTCTGACCGGAGAAAATTATGAAATCCGTTCTGACCTTTTTTTGACCGAAACGAAAAAAATAGTTTATCAGAAAAACTTTGATTGGCATCAAAAATAATATACATTTAGCAATATTTTGGGAGACTGAATTTGATTAAAAGTATCATTCGACTAAACATAACTACTAGTTTCTGAAATATAATACAATTTTCTTAGTTTAAACGGATTTTTGGTGAACAAATTCTCATTTCAACGTATGAGCGGATTTTTTGGCCGAATTTAGAAATAATAAATCGGTCATTCCGTCACATTGGACCGGATTCACTTTTTAGTGGCAACATACTGCTCTGGTCGATCATCAGACTCCTTTAAGAATTTTGTTCAATGTTCTCATTTATGTTTTCCCACCGTCAGGAAGTGAAACTGAGTGATGAAAACTATTTCACCAATTCTTAAATACGAATCTCTGTTGACAAACATTTTGTTGGTAACAAGTAACTCGGCCCTGGCGAGGTATCCGCCGGAACGAAAAATTCTCCGCAACGCATACTCTGTCGGAGACTCAAATCCAAATCGTGAACAAATTCCGCAACCAATTTCTGTCGGAGGATATCGGAACCTAGCTGTCAGAAATTGAGGAAAGAAATGCACTTCATCGCACTTCAACGTAATTTGCCGATATGCGCTACGGAGAAATATTCCGAATAGATGTTCCGAAGAATACCTCGAAGCAAAAAACCTCCGAATCGTATAAAATCGGAGAATTTTCTTCCGACGAATACCTCGCTAGGGCCGAATATATTACATAAATAGTGCTAACATCCCCATCAATAAATTAAGGGCAAAAAAGAACTCCAACCATCCCCGCCTGATTAAGTGGCACACAACAATTTCCCTGAATCAGGTCAAACTAATCCACATGTATATCCCGCAACGCGCGATGTCACCGTCCTTTCCCAATGACTAATAAGTACTTACCTCCCACGGTGCATGTATTTACTCACGTTGCGTTGGGAAGAATATCTTTCCCCTTCCGTATATTAATCCAACCAATCTGCGCCGCAAATAAATTTAAATTAAAGTGTCATTGATTTTCAATTAAATGGCCTCCATCGTGCTTAATGATTTATACATGGCTATCGCACGTTGTGGTTGTTTCCTTCTCTCCATGGCATCTACTTTGCGAGATAAAAATAAATCTTCCAAAAAGCAGCTTAAGTAGGTCACGCGTTCTGGTGCGGCGCATTCCGTTTCAAACTTGAGCCGGAAAAAAAAAATTACACTCCACACTCGTTTGGTCTATCAAAAGGCCACCACACCACACAATCTCGCCATCTTAATTGATCTCAAATAAACGCCCTCACCTTCACTTACGCACTCACTTCAGAACTTCAGTCTCTGAAAGCAAATATACCATCCATCGCCGTCGCCGTCGCCGTCACCTTCACATGGCACCAAAGTGTGTTCCTGACATTTCGGCGCACAAACAAAACAACAGAAATCGCTTCGCCAAAAATGTGGAGATCTCTGAAGAGTTATCCACACGAATACAGTAGCCGAAGTGTAAACGGTACAGAGAAATAAATTACACCTCCCTCGGTACCCACACCCGCAAAGGAAAGTGCGTGGCGACGTCGTCATCGGGAAGGGACAGCAAGTCAGAGTCTGGCTCAACTACAGCTGAGCGAAAAAGGAACACACAGCGAATATCCCAATTAATCACATCCAGATGGTGGGTTATCTTGTTTGCCCATCTACGTCGCCGAAAAGCCGTAAAACGTCTTAATATGCCGGGTAAATAGCAAATATTATGTGTGTACTTATGATGAACGTACAATGTACACATTTATCTGCAGCGGGGGGTGGACAGTGCGAGGGCGGACCATGGACACTTTGCACGCAACGATGAGAGACGGCAATGCCCGCTTGAGGGTCTCCTTTGGCCGCACTGAGGCGATGTAATCTGGCCAAAAATGTATAAAGTTTCTGTTGGTCGTATCTTTTTTCTCCGATTTACGTTAACGGTACACTTGATATGGCACATTTTTGTGTACCTTTGGCTGGAGCTCTTTCACCTGGACAAGTGTTTTATTTTTTTTTTATTGTCGTTGTTAGCACTTTTACTCTTGACCGATTGTTCTACATGGCAGTGTCGGTGTCGGATCAGCAATTTGCCAACGTTACCGAACAACGCGAGGTAATTTTTGTGTGCGTTTGACATAAGCCACTTACTGGCGTGGTGTGTGGTGTGTGTTGGAAAAAGTGTCAAAAGAAGTGCATGTGGAGATCGAGTTGAGTGTTCGGTTCACCTGCGTTGAGTAAACGTGATTTTGTGGTTATCAGCTTAAAGTGCACGCATGAACGGTGATTTATGGAAAAGTTGGAGAAAAATTATTCTGATACCTAGAGCACTTGTTTAACCTTCACTTTAAAAGGATTGTTTGTCAAAGCAGCTAGTTTCTTGTGGAAATGCTTGCCGACGACCATGGACAACCTGGATTTAAAAGATCACCAATACCTTCTAGTCACGGTGCATTTTGACCACATTCAAGTGGGTACTGGGTACACCTCCTCAGGGAAAAGAAGATGATGGCTGGAGGGTTGAACTTTTTGAATATTAGTACCTTACTTTGTGTTTTACAGGCGTTCGAAGACAAATTTTGTCACAGGAATTTCACAAAAGCCCTTACAATTTTATGTCAGGGGCTCGGCCTCTTCTTGCATTTTTCAATAGGTAGAAGCATAGAGCTTATGACTCAGTTCTCTAAAAAATGTGTATACCTCAAACATGCTGCTGGTTGGCATGACTTCTAAAGTATACGGATTCGAATCATTTACAAATACCAATCATCGATCAGATGGGGATCGCTTTCTTTAAATAACACAAATTTCAAAGCGTTAAAATGTCTCAAAATTATTAGATTCTCACCAGCGACCCTATTTGATCTTAAAAATTTATATAAATAGTTTCCGCAGTAGGTTTAGACCGAACTTTTCCAATTTATGTGCATTTTTATATTTGGGACGAATGCAACGGACCTACTTTTTTTCGTTGAATAAAAAACGGTTGATAAGAAAAGCCTTTTCAGAAAAATTAAAAACAACTTGAATTTTTTTCAGCCGCTTGCAAGCTAAAATTCAGCATAGGTAATCAGGCTTGTTTTTACATTTTCTAATTTGTACCTCTAAATTTTAACATGACACCCACAACCGTTGATGTAATAATGTTTTTCCAAAAATAAATTTCAATTCTTAAATTAAGAACAAAACACTTGATTTGAGGTTACACATTCTGCGTCTAACGTTGTGTTCCTAAATTATGTTCCTCTAGTAATATTTTTTTTCTTCTTAAACATTTTTAATTTTAATTTCTACTTTAATGCACATGAAAATATGCATCATTTAGTTTCTCAGACGAAACGTGTCTAGATCTAGTCGTGTGCTTTTTTCGTCACTTAAAATGTTGTTGGAATTTTTGCTTGCGGGTGGCGCATCCAGTTTCATTTTTCTTTCCAGTTTCACAATTCTTAAAGGAGTTAATATTGAACAAAAAATAATTTATTTTATTGTTGACCGAACTGCAAGGGCTTTTTTGTTCTTCATTCTTTACTTAAAAGAATTTTTTTAATTGCTTACTTTCAGAACCATATTCTTAAAATAATCACGAAAGAGTTTCCTACTCATTTTAAAATGGCTTCATTCTCATTCCCGTCGTCTTGTATAGCTTAATTTAAGTGAACGATGTGTTTTCTGTTCTTAAAATAAATTTACTTTTAGCTTTGTTTAAGAACAAGATTTTAAGAAAATTAAAAATGAGCCGAAAATAAGATTTTTTTAATTGGTATACGTTTTTTTTGAATTAACTTGACTTTCGTCAACGAACAGGCTTAAAACGTATCTCAGATTTATTTGATTTTAGCCCGATTTTTATCTGAGGGTGAGGATATGAAGTGGGGTAAAAGCTAAAGGAGTTTAATGTTTTAATATTTTTGGGTTGATCCGCACACCATATTACATCTAGCTACCTTATTAGACTGAATAAAAATGGACTGCTACATGTGAAAAGACGTATGTCGATCAGGTTCACAAGCTTCATTAACCAAAGGTCTTGTGATTTGACGGTAAATATATCGAAACGCTTTATTTTTATGACGAATTTTTGATGACAACCAGCTTAAGCAACATTCCGAGGGTGATCTCGGTTACCCGCTCTTCGCTCTTGGAAATTAAAAAGCCCCTCGAAGCATTTTGACTTGACAAACTCGACGCTCAAGCAAAAACAAGGTCGAAATGGGACTATAATTGAGTACGACCTGGTTAGCAGAACAATGTAAGTGGACTATATTATGGTCCAAGTGAATCCGCTTTTTCTTAAACGTTGACGTCTGAAAGTCGAGAAAAACAAATACCTATGATTGTGCAAAAATGTGTAAAGACCTATTCCGTGAAACGAATTTAATTTAAAATCAACTTGCCTTAAATTTATAACCGAGGACATTCCATCCTCCATTTTAACGCCACAACCGTAGACTGACTGATTGTAACATGGACTTAAAAAACCATCCGCCCATAATGTAGGATTACATGCTATTGTGACGCGACCACTAATTGCCAGCTTATCCCATCAATTCCCTGCTCTGTTGTAAATAAATTTATCTTCACATCAAGTCAACATTTCTTTTGTGAAATTTATATACATTTCATTCTGTTGTCGCAAATTCTCCTCAGAACAAATATACTGCACACAAATCTACCACAAGTCCATTCATCCTTCAACCAACATGCTTCCGCGAGACCATTACTTATTGTCAAATGGCACATTAAGTCATTACCCGATATTCCAAAATTGACCCAGATTCCAGAATGGTTTCGAAAGTGAAATTTCCATCACCCCCTATGGCCGCGGCATGATTTCACGCCGGCCGCCGCTATGACGGCCGCCACTACCACCCAGCAGCAATTAATTCGTTCGCTGTTAACATAATTACCAAAAATAAAAATTGTAACACTTACTTGAAAAATACTTGAATAGAATTTATATCCTCGGGATCGTGATTTATCTGGCAATCGAATGCAAACTTTCCCAGAGTGTACGGTACGTCGCGTCGTACATGTATCTATAGGCGAAAAATCAGCTCGGCGACCAATTACGAAAGATTCTTTCATCTTCCGGCTGGGATACAATTTTCGAGAAGTTGTTCTCTCCGGCGTTTTGTGGCGTATTTTTCAAGTGGCCATTGCCGTCCTCCGCACAGTGCCAGCTGTGAGAATATTTTGAAAATGTTTTTGAGTTTTTGTTTATATTTTGCGCTCGCGAAGCGGTCTCCTATTTTAAATATTTCTCCTGTGAGCTGTGAGTGCGTGCTTTTTCGTGCTTCCTCAAGGAAAAACAACGATTCGCAACAGTAGTTGCACCTCTATCAATCTGACGTGAGCTAGTCCCAGTGCTTTATTATTATTTATACACCACATGACAAATAACTTTTCCATTTGATAAACGCTCGAATAGCGTATACTCCTACTAAGTGGATATTCACGTGCTAATGAAACAGTGGGCGTATATTTCATAGGGCCACGCGGATTGCAGGGTGCATCTTTACTGAACTTCGTAAAACTGTCAACAGAAAGAGAGCAAAAAAAAAAAGTGACAGGAAATAGAGGACAGATGACAGCTGACAGATGAAAGATGACAGAAGACAGAAGACAGAAGATAGAAGACAGAGACAGAAGACGGAAGACAAAAGACAAAAGTCAGAAAAAGGAAGACATATGACAAAGGCAAAAACACTGGACCTTTCCCTAAGCCTTAAATGATTGACAGTCGCTGTCACTGGTAAAATTTGTGAAATGCCCAAAACACATGTGCAGAAACTCTGAATGCAGTGCTGTAAGGAAAACAGATTTGCAGAAAATTGTTTGACATATATTGCACTAGCTAATGTCACTCGCCGACTAAGCAGATGATCTGTTGAAATTTGTTTGCTATTGGCCGCGTTCCACTGCCCGTTAGATGACTAGCGGTATGTCAAACTTCATTTAAAAAAATGACATTTCACCAAAAGTGCTAGACGTCTGGGCGAATGGTGAAATGTAATTTTTTTTAATAAATACATACGTTGAAAATGAAAATTGAGGAATTCAATAAAATTGACAACTTCTTGCAAAAGCAAGCACAAGTCAAATGGTTGGAATTTGAATTTTGCAGAAAATTTAGAAATAGAGATATGTTGCAGTTCTGCGGTGAGTGCAGAATTTACGTCTGCCTATACACATACAATTTTGTGTATTCTAATCTTGCTGCGCAGTGAATTCATTACATGTGTTTAAAGTGTCTCTCACCAGGCTCCCTTTTCAAACTCTCGTTAAAAATATATCTCTGTTTGGAGAGATTTTGTTTGTAACAAGGTCACCAACCAAAAAAATTATGCACTCAAAAACAATGCGAAAGTAGTTGACACCCGCTCTATGACAACGTCGCTCACTGTACTTTACCACTACGCTTTTTGCAATGACCCTTCCGTTTCATTGACCGACCACAAAAAGTCTATTTCGGTTCGTTTTGCCGCTGCGTCCGTAATTGAAGACACATCCATTGAGGGAGGCTGAAAGTGAGTGCACTGACCAAATGGTCAGACATCACACCAGTGGCAGCATCAGCAGAGATCCTCATCCTCACGCAACCATGTACCAAGCGCACATAAAAATAAACGTAAACTGTTAAATCACGAACTAAGTGGATTTATGATGTTCTTCACAATGCATCGGGACGACTGGTATCACAACATTCAGCTGAATATAGTAAAGCATTTCGTGCGGAGAGGCAACTCGAGAGCTGGGGCAATTAATTGGTGAAATCCTCTTAACGCGCTGTGCCATGGTGATAATTGAGTGCTTCACTGCAACTCTCTCATCGAAGTGGTCATCGTCTTCGTCGACGATTGCATATCTGCTGCGCACTCAACCCAGATGCGGGAGGTGATTCCTGGTCCAGCATCATCATCATCATCATATGCAATGGCAGCATCAGCCAGTTGCATGATCGGGCACAGCCTGTAGACCAAGCAGCACCGCTTATACCAACAGCAACACCAACAACAACAACGACAGCGCAGCAGCAGAAGCAGCAGCAGATGTGTTGCTTCGATTAATGCGGTCATTGCTGTGGTCAATTAATCTTCCGCCAAGTTGGCTCTCATATTCAACTCGTCGATGTATAGCGAGCCCTGGGCCGTGGTCTATTTGGACCTTTTAACTAAATATGATAAGCGGCGCGTTGTTGGTGCGCATAGCCTGGCGTCATGTTGCTGAGCGCGCGGCAACTTAAATGATCATTTGTTACTTTTACAGTTTGTAAGTGGAGATGGTTATCGCGATGCGTTGCAAATGGTACTAATAAATTCAATTTGAGTTAAACAATTTCTTTTGGTCAGACGTTGGGACGCAATCCGCGCCAGCCGACAGTATGCGTCCCCCCTGCTGGCCTCCTTTTCGCCAGCCATGCTCACGACCATCAACATCGCGGAGGTGGCGTGTAATGGAATAGGGACATGAATGCAGGTATGGCAGATAAGATAAACCTCAAGATGCGTTTTATATGAAAAACGAGAGAGTATCTGCATCCACTGGATGTTGGATTGTCTTTAATTAATATTCATGCGATTACCTACCACCTTGTGGGTCATTGGATAAGTGTAAGTGGGTGTAAGTGGATATAGAAGCTGATCGGAGTTTGCTTTGCCAGTCTACCACCTGTCGAATTTGAAACCCTATAGTTTTAAGTACTCTCCGTTGAATTGTCAGCTTAGATCTCCACTTCTGGGTGGTGGATAACGATAAGACATACCCTATGTCCTAATGGGGACATTTTGCAATGCAACTTCGAAAACCGCATTCAATTTCGTTCAGTAGTTTTCAAATCTATTCCGGTCAAATACCTTACAGTCAGAAAAATTAAGTTAGTTTTATAAAACTTAAACCTTTTTAAGGTCAAGGTGGATGCGGAATAAAATCAGTATTATTCAAGGATCAGGGAGAACCTAGCGCACGCTCTCTCAGTCCAGCGAATATAAAGAGGCAAGAAATGCCAGCTTGAGTCCATTTTAACCTGAAAAATGGCCTCGCTCTTTAAAAGATTGTTTAGGGAGCACACTGATTAGAATCGTAATTTATGAAAAAATAAAATCAACGTCTTTACGTTGATTTTTTCCCTACCACGTCCGAGATAATCTCTCCTCCAACTTGTAAGAAGCGGGAACTTGCCTTCAAGGACTTATCCCACTCATTTAACCTACACAAATGTCACAACGAAAGAGGGAATAACTTTAGCTCCTCGGATTATTTGTTATACAATTCAAGTCCCGCACTTCATGCACTCATCCTCATCCCATTCAAAGATGAAAAGCATTTCTCTCTCTCTCTCGATGTAATCCGCATACCTCAGCAGACTAATCCTTAAAACCAACACACTCCGCGACGAGTGTTTTACCAAATTCATTCGCATTTTCCACTAATTCATCATGCACAGGCACAACGCCTCCCCTCCTATCGCAAAAGGAGATGTCGCGTGTGTACTGAGTACACCCATTTCAAGAAAATAAACTTAAACCGCGCCTGACACCTACACGTGTTTAAAGAGCGCGCGTTTCTTATTATAAACATCGCATGACATTTTCCAGCCTCATGCCTGCCGGCTATTTCGGCTATGGGCCCGGGGCCAGACTCAACTTAAGATGCAATTTGCATTCACCTGATATTTAGATGGCGTCAAATGTTAGTGGAATTATAGCCACCACTGTAATTTACCCTACACACAGGCAGCAGCACCATTCGGCAGCAGCTGCCTATATATCGTATCAGCAACAGGGCCAGATTCGAGCAGAACCAGCCCCGACATAAAAGGTTACAATTCCACTGCACGAAATGTGGAACCGTGAACGGTTTTGTCTTCTTTTTGTTTGTGTTTGTTATGCTCTTCGTTCCACGGAAAGTGTGCGCTCCACTCCGCATGCGGCTGTATGCGGGCACAAGCCTATCTTTTGGCGAAAATCTCAGCGCCATGTGCGATTGGCGCATAAATTAAATCCGCGAGGGAAGGGCCCCCGAAAAAAAATAGAGGTTCCTACACTTAATGTCTGCGACACGAAGAGCAGAGCATATAGGACCTTCTCGCTGGAGTGATGGTTTCGTGTTGAACAGAAATCACATTTGTTGCGACATCTTGCTGTTGTTGGTATGAAACGAAGACGGCCGTCTTTTGTGAAGAGTTTTTTTTTCGGGAGGCGGTTGGAGAGCTCTTACATTTCATTTGCCCTTTCATGTCACGTACAGGGACATGGAGGAGACGAAAAGCAGCTCCCAAGGCGTCATCTCCATCATCGGCCTCAACATGGGTCGTCATCTCATTTTTGTCTTCCCCGTCAACATGATCATCGTTGTCGTTGGGGATTATGCGAAACGTGATAAGCGGATGAATATAGGTGTGTTGGTCGATGGAAAGTAATCGGAAACTCGGCTACTCTGGTGGAGATTAAGTCGTTGATGCTGGCTTGTCCAGACGGCAAGTTGGCGTCATCATTGTCATCTGTCGTTAGTTGGTATTTTTTTCCTCTCCGTATTTTCCATTTGTATCAGCCTTTTAGTGTTAAACTTAATTTTCGGACTTAAGCTGGTGTTATAAATGGCTGTTGTTGTGGTTAAGTCCGATTAATGATGTTCGTTTTGGGGGGCGAGTGGTAAACTGATATCCGCAGCTTTGACAAATTATTGAAGTGGTCAGCTGGAACCTGAAGTTTGTGGATGTCGTGGGATATTAGGCAAAAGTGATGACTATGATGACAGAATAGAGAGGAACGCTGTCTGCGCTTGCATAAGCCGTTGAATTAGGCACAGCATGATTGACTGGAGGTACTTTTACCTTTCACTGGCCTGATGCTGCGCTGTGGCTGTGGCTCAACGCGTGGCTCATAAGCTTTTAAGCGTTATTTATAAGTCAATTTTGATTTCCAGATGCCCTTATTATCTACGATAGCCCAAGTGTGTAACTTTTTATGCGAAAGCGTTGCGATTGCTTGGCGGCAAGTGAATTTTTTAACATAAAAAGTAAGACAAGACACGTAGGTACATGCTACTTTCGTTCCACGAATTATTTATGGCACAAGTAAATGGGATATACAACTTATTAAGCTGTATTTTTTTGTAAGCCTGAAAGCGCAGTGGACTACCTTTGTTGTTCTGTCTGACTGTATTTTTTGGTCTTCGCAGCTATTTTACAGCTTGCTGAATTATTTTTTTATTCATCGTTGCGGTATACAGGCTTCGTCTCTTAATTTCGTTGCACAGTATGGCTTAGATGGGACGGGACGATCTTTGGTCACAGGACATCCTTTCAGAGGGCTGAAACTAACACCTGTATATCTGAGCGGCATTGATGATCTATTAAGGCACAACACTACAAGGTTTTCTTAGTCATATCTTAAGATTGCTGTGATGATCACAACTGTGATTATCTTGACCATTTTTTTTGTAAAAATTACTGGTGAACTACGCGCTGATGTATCAAGTTCACAATTTTCGTGATTTTTCTTATTTCCAAGCAGCTAGTGTTCTTCCCATTTTGTTTTTAATAGAGCTTCCGAGCATATCACTAGTTGCATATTAAAAAATGCTGTCCGCCATCAAACTTCTACTTAAGAAACTGCCTGACCAACGATATCATATTTCCCTATACACTGATTAAACTGATTTTTAAACTGTTTTTTTTTTTAGCACAAATTGAGTAAAAAATTATCGACATTCACCATAATATTTAAAATTGGAAATAATACACCATAGTTAGGTTGCTTAGTCAGCGCAGTGACTTAGTGGTAGTGTGTTGGGCTACTAAGGGAGGGGTTCCAGGTTCGAATCCCGAGAGGGCCAAATTACATCTTAAGGTTTTTTTTTCCACTGCGCCACCTCTCGCGAACGTCTGACAAACATCCGAGAGTAAAACTGTCATGAATGAGCTTCTCAATTAGCCGTTTGGACTCGGCGTAAAATTGTAGATCCCTTCCATTCGTCCCAAAAATGAAAACACCCACAAAACGAATTGTTGTGAGAAGCTAGGGTCCCACAGACATGTCGCGCCAAAATATTTATTTATTTATTTATATGTGATTTTGTGTATTTGAGATCGCGCAGTTGTAATTTTTTGGCCACAGTTACGTAAATGTTTTGCGAACTAAATGTAACTGTTTTCTTTAAATGATTGTACAAATTTGTTAGCACTCATCTTAAGTTCCAATAAAATAAAAGCGAGACGTGTGAAAATAAAATAATATAAATTAAAAAAGAAGAAAATAGTTATCAAGTACATTTGATATATGTCGACTCCCACAAATCCGGCTTCAACTTCATGCTGTCGTACAAAGTATTGTTTGTTATTTATTATTCTAATAATAATTTATAACAAATTTGAACTGGACTGATTATTTTTATGCTTTTTATTTAACGAATTTATGATTTTTCTACGAAAATACTTACATGCATTTTCTTTTATAATAAAATATAAAACGTCCTCAAAAAAAAAGTATAACTCAGTATTTTTCAATTGATGCAGCGGCCAAGTAAGTGCCTAATACTTCTTTTGAATAAAAAGCACATCACTGTGTGATAGAATTCCGATTAAATAGAAATAGTCTCCCTTATCAAATGTGCCCCTCATAGAGTCAAAGGTGCACCGTAGCTAGGGCACTTTGGACAAAATGCCTTTTTAGAATAAGGGAGAAAAAAAAAGATCAAGGTATTTTTTTAAAACGATGACTTCTTTTACGTTTGATCTCGAATATTCAAAATAATAATAAATATTTCAATTTATTGATAATTTCCTGAAATACAGATGTGAAGTAATTGAACAGTTTATGTAAACACGGTTCGATACTTTTAAGGGTATATTTTTTGGAGAACTATTAATTTATAAATTTCCTAATTTTGGAGAAGTTATCCGTATGCACCACAACTAAACTGAAGGGTGAGTTCCATGTCACTACCCACGGTCCAAGTAAATTGCATGAGCAAGCGTATGAAAGGCTGCTGTTGTTCCAATAAATGTTCATCCATAACTAACTTTCCCCTATACAATTTCAAATAGTTTACCCTCACTCGAACTATGCCTCCATCTTTGATTCCATATAAACCCAACTCGCCAACTTCTGTAACAAAAGAAAGTTCCCTTGTAAACAAACGATTCTCGCCTCTCTTTCCCTTCGGTATACGAGACCATAAGCTACTGAATGTCTCATGTCTCTAGAATAAATCTCAAGAATATTGGGTCACTTTGCTAGACTTTCATCCAATGGAGCATCATCACTTTAAATATGTTGCTTCCTTCCCGATAACCAGCTCCGAGCCAAAGAATCCAATTTCCATACCTCATGCAAAGCCAGTCTTCAGTCATCTATTTCGTAGGTTAATTTCCTCGTTGCTGTCTTTTCTAAGACCTCTTCCGGGCTGCTGATGGGACTAATCTAATTCACACGCGTCACAACTCACAACTCACAACTGGGTAACTCAATTCCATTGCGTCGTCTTCGTGTATACGCAAATCCGAATTTGAATTTCAAAACAACTTCCTCCTCGCGTTAGTCATCGCGCACACAATCGATGTAAAAAGCTCCTTAACCTGCGGCCATTACATTGCGGGCAATAATTTAATCTAACAACCAACTGCAATGGCCTTCGATTAGTAGGTGAATGCAAGAAAGCCGTGTGCCGCTTACGTCATCCACACAACGTCCGCCTTTGTCCAAACTGCGAATCGTCCACATTCAGCTTTCAGCTGTGGTGCATGCGCAGCCAGAAGCAGACAAAAGGAAATTCGAATTATACGTCCAAGTGACAGGCAATACCCCAGCCCAGCACTACCTTCCCTTGTCCGACAGTATACAATTTTTTGAATTTCAAAATCGCTTTGTCTTGTATTTGACGGGGCCCTTCAATGCAGCCGCACAAAAATGCTACGCAAATCAAGCGCAACGAACACTTGGCTTATGGCTTATGGCTATCTAATCCGAACACGTGTCCTTTGAGTAGATCAGCAGACAAAGAAGGTTAAGAGGTGTCCGCACCGTCCACCCTGCCGGCCGGTCTGTCATCGTTGAAGCTCGTGTTGCATAAGCTAATTAATTATAACTTAATCAAATATCAATTAATCGGGGATGGAATATGGCAGCCATAGCCGTTATTGGTCGTTGTCTATACAACTACAACTGATCAATTCGTGAAGTGCGCAACAGAAATGCGATGAGTTTCTAAGTGTGGCCTCTGTGCCCTCGTCTGGAGTGGAGACATACACACAGCCACAGCCGGTTGCAGCTTGCAGGCGATCTCACTATCGTCATCGTCACATCAGCGACAAACTGCGGGTGGTTGCAACAGCAAGGCTGTGTAGGTGCGGGGAGCTGCTACGCGCAAACTGAATTTTTTTTTTTTTTATTTAATTTGATTTGCGTATTTGAGATTAAAAACTGCAAAAATAATGTAATTGAATAGATAAGCTTAGGCAATCATGCGGCTGGTTGACAAGTGACAGCACACAGCAGCAGCATGTGTGCGATCTCATTGTAATGGGGGTGACGGCGATAATGCATTAAGGCTAAGGGTTAGAGGAAAATTGCAATTCTTATCGCGAATGTAATTGTTTTTCTTCTTCTTCTTTTTTTTTTTGTGTATAAAACAATTGGATGTGTGTTTTTTTTTAATTTTTTTTACATAACGTGCCGCACATAATTGCGTTTTAAATGCACACTTACTGAGCTGAGATTTTAGTGCAATTGTGGTGTGAAATTATCAGCGGGACCTTACACCAATGCAAGGCGTGCTCAGTTGTGGCATTGATTAGATAAGAGTGCGTGTATCTTCATTCGTGATTTTTATAGGAAATATGTACCTATAATGCAACAAAAGGCGTTCATTAAGTCGTTTTCAATTTGGGCAAAAGAGGATAGCGTCCGGGAGAGTCCTCAATCGAAAAAATCACTTCTTAAACCGTTCCTTGGTACAAAAAACATTCTTCTGTTGATTCTGATAAGAGAATTTCGCTTCTCGATTTGAAGTTAGACTCCACTCAAAGCACGCAATTTATGTAGGTATTTTATATGTACAAGCCAGCTGATAAAATAGGCTTAGATTATTTTTTGGGCATTTTACCAATGCATTTGTGGATGTTGATTCAACCAGGGGGCCAACGATGTAATTCGATGCTACTTTCAAAGAGAACTGTTCTTTTTTAAAGTAGAATCGGAACAACTTTTGAATAGAATCGGAAGTAGAATCGAATTACACAGTTGGCGCTCTAAACAGTGTTGCCGAGTATAGTCCTTCTTTTAATACCTCCGTACTCCTCCTTTTACATTCGTACTCTTATTTTTTAAAGACCTTATCTTTCACTTGCAGCAAACCTTAAATAAATAAAATTCACTTCAAATTTAATACGAAATTTTAAATCTTTCAATTTTGTTTTTTTTTCTTTGGCTTCATGCAATTTTTAAAGACTAAAAATTGTCTGTAGTTACTACTATATTTGTAAAAATACTTTCCTATTTTGGCTTCAGTACTACCTTATAATATTGTAGGTCCTTTCAACAAACCAAAGCCCCTCACGCAAACAAATGAACTTGAAGAGCTGTAGATATATGAAGGGTTGGTTCAATGCGGAGCTGTTGTATGAATTGATTAGTTTTTTTCATAATCAAAGGGTGCATTTTCAAAACATTCTGAGAGTAAGAGCCAGAGCCAAGTCTGCATCGACCAATAACATTTACCTAGGGGTTCAAAATTTCACCAAAAGAAGAATACTTTATCTTGGCTCCTAATAAATTTGAAGCATTAAAGAACATAAAATGTTGGTTTGGCTGAAAAGGGGGCGTGGCACCAACTATACAGAAAAAAAGTATTTGAAAGCCAGTGTCTCGGCAGTGCGCGCTTATTTTACCAGCCAATAAAATAAAAATTGTGTGAAGCAGATAGTTTTTAAAATGTGGGCGGACTTACAGAATGGGGTGTGGCACTTTCCATGTAACAAAAATATTTAAAACACCTAAGGTTGCGAATGTAAAGTTTGACAGAATTTTCAATATTAAATAAATACTTCTTGCTATGTGGGCGAATGTAAATAGGGGGCGTGGCATCTTTTACTTTATAGAACATTATTTTGAATACATAAGCGTTTCTTATGCCGGGTGTGCCATCCTCTATGTCGGTATATTGAATAATTAAAAATAAAAAAGCGATTTCCATATGAGGTATTTTTTATTAAATTTCGTCCTTTACAATTTATTTCGACGAGTTTTCGGATAAAACATCTATTAAGTGGCCCCCTCTATTGATTAAAGCAAAATATACGCTTTTTTTCATTATCATCTCGGCGATGATTTTGGTACGAATGTTTTCCTTGAGCTCTTCAACAGTCGCTTATTGAATTGACGTTTCAAAAACATGTGTAATCGAGTCAATCGGTTGAAAAATGTTACAGTTATTCGTTATTTAATGTCAACATACCAACATAAAAATACGGCCCACCTTGTAGACTAACAGAAATTTAAAAACAGTGGAAGTTTACTTTAGAAGTCTAGTAGACTATCAACTGAGATGGCCGCAACGATTTTGAAGTGGCCGTCGAATACTGCGAAAACTTATGTTCCAAAAACTTATGTCGCGTCGATATCAGGAAAAGTTCTGGGTACCCTAGAATTGTGAGAATGTGTCAAATAATATTTTGAGACTCACAAACAACCTTTAGAGGCCCTCTGTAGTCTGTTGAGTAAGTTTGCCAGCCGCTGTTGGAAATACTTCCGCGTAAACTATTACAAATATTTTCCAATCTTCTTAGGCTGTTTTTTTTTATGCCAAGCTTTCCTTTTTCATAAGGTATTGAATGGAAAAGTGATTCAGCTCGTATGCGGAAAAGTAAAGATTTGCGGAGTCAATTATTGAAATTATTTGTGTTTCGACCAAGACTGTCCTAAGACTATGACTCCGGAGGAGACTTATATTTACTTCCAAGTTAAATTAAAGGTTGTAGCTTAGGTACCTATGGATTGTTTTTACTGAAGTCAGTAGCTTTCTAGCTATTGGGTTCCGCCATCTTTCCACCGGTCGATATGTCATGTACTTGTTTTCAAAACTTGTTTTCTGAGGAATACTACAATTTGCAACAATTTAAGCAGAAGATGCGTATTTTGGAGACTGCCAACTTCGTCAGACTTAAAGTTACTTACTCACAAGTTAAATTTTACGCTTTTGCAGGGACCATTGGTAAAAAGATTGCAAGTTGAGGGTCTATGTATATCTTGCCTTTCATTTTAAGCGCAGATTTAAAATCTCTCTACATTTATTAGAAGAGTCTTCTCGACCGAAAACATACAGTCCTCCTCACCCTCCTCCCTCGAATTAAAAATCTTTGTTGGGCTTCCTTGTTGTTGGAGAATTTTATAACCTACTAAACTGGGAAACTCGATCGCTCTTCCGCAGTTTTTCGCTCAATTTCTTAAATTTCTCAGACTAATCAGAGCTCCTTTCGGAAATGCTGACAAAATCACCTTTTACTCTCCTCCCAAAGACAGCCTTATACCCTCGGCAGACATATTTTTGGCACTTCTTTGTAAGAGGTAGATTGCCATTTTCATTTATCACAAGTTCATGACGAATTTTTGATTAATGACTCAATTAAAAGCACTAACTCTGCCTCATCCCCTAATCAAGAGTGCCACCCCCAAACAATACCTTCCGGATCTTTTTCTTACATCACCGGTCGCAATAAATCACACACATGGACCGCATAAGTACTCGTAATTATTTTACTTTGAATTCATTGCATTGACAGGATAATAGCTCACGACAATTGGTAGCGAAATCGCTAATGAACGTGTGTGTGCTGCGTTTGGGTAAGTGTGTGCTTTCGCTGTTTCCCATAAATAACTTCAACACAATATGGCGTAGGTAGGTATTATACTCGTGTACGTAATATCTGATCGGTTATAAATGAGGGTTGCGGGGGTCCTTACAAGTTGCGTGACATCGATGTGTATCTGCGTTATACACGCGCTGTTGCATTCGCACAATTTTAACGTCGCGTCGTTGTATGCGGTGATGATGAACACGCAAAGGGTTTTACTTGACTTTGCTTTTGAGTCTCGCCAGTAAACTACGACAGAATAGGGATACACTTTGTCTCCAGATAGCCAGTCACGCATTAACGATTAATTTATCTTTGGCGAATTTTTCAACCAGCGGTCGGCTAATGATGTTAAGTTAATAACACGTGAAGTTATTAATGCCTATAGGCTTCGGGCATAGAAAGCGACACTTACCGGCCGTGACGGGTGGTGACAAGTAGTGGAACCTTTCTTTAAGTCTGTTGTTATGCGATTGCCTCCAGGGGGCTTTAAGTCATGTTAAGCAAGTAACGGGCCAGCTTTTAGAGCGATTAAAAATACGACCAACTGTATCACGGAATTTGGAGCTCTAAATTACTGTCTTACAAAAAAATGAAATAAATAATGTGCACGACTGGGTGGTGCGTAACTTGCTCTCTTATGTTAGTTATGGATAAAAGCTGTAGTGAAGGAGGTTTTTCTAAAAGAGCTGAATTTTTGTACAAGCGGTACACCAGCATAAATCGAGTCGGTTGTAGTATTTCGATTTATAAGCTCTACTTTTTACATGTACGCATTAATGCAGGACCTAATAGAATTTCTATGCCTTAGGTTTCTATGCCCTGATAAAGAAGTTGCAATATTCTTTAAGTATATGTAGAGGCACATTTCCGAGGCAAGGAACGTCTCGCGTACCAAATTATTCATCTTAACCTCGCTGTTTGGTCCTTAATATAAGGTGTCGAACCGCAAACACAATTTAACACAAAGCTGGGGCAGCGGAGTTTAGCTGCAGTTTTAGAGCTTCAAAATACCCATTCAAACTTTGATTTTAGTCACAGCACACAGCCTTGAATTCAGCTAAATATCTCTAGTGTTAGTTTCTGAAACTACGATCCGTCATCTTTTGATCCATCTCTAAAGCTTCAAGGTGACTAAAAAAATGTAAGAGTCTTTCGTGGTGACTGCCAAGGCATTCCTCAAGCAAGTAAACAGGGTACGTCAAGCAGCACTTTGAACTTTCAACTTAATTGCGTCTAAACTAGTTCTGAACTGCTTCAAAACCCTTAAAAATATTTAGAAGGAACAAATTTAAGTTATAGTAGCAAAGTAGCCTGTAAATTGGTAAGAAAAGGCTCGACAGAGGCTTATAACTTTTCTGCTGTATTTAGTACTGCAATACAGATTTAGGATGTAGAATGTTACAGCTTCTGCGGGAATAATATCGAGGGACTTCGACAAGTTGTAAGATCTATAAAGCCTTTCTGTAAACCATGCCAAACTTTACGAGCTGTCAGCTTTAACGTTACTGATACACAAGACCTGCTTTTTAACATGGTTTATTGTAAGACGCCCTAGAAATATGACTCGGAGAGGTCTAATGGCCTTTAATATTAACTATTCTTTATGGTTCCATACTCCATTTCTACTTTGAGCTGCAAGTGCTCTTTGGAGCTCTCACGAACTAAGACTCTTAGGCCTTCTCTGTTGAGGTTAGCCTAGCATTTGACTTAACTATGAAGTGAACTGATGAATCTGGCTCATGAATTTGGTCCAGTTGTACCCAACACAGCAGATTGACGGTTCGATAAGATGTCTATAGAAGTTCCAGCACTGTGTCTTCTCTAACGTGTTCGATCTCAGCTCTCTTAAAAGTGCTTCTCCGATCGATGATGCTGTCTGATTTTTCAATGATATACCTCTCTCAGGTAGTGAAAGACTTCGTCTACCTCTGGGAAGGCATATCAGCGCTGGCATCACGCGAAGAATTAATCTTTCCAAACGCGTTTTCAAAGGGCAAAGAAAGTATTTGAGTAGGGAATCCCTCTTAGGAGCGACTATGCGGACGTGCTATTAGACTTAAGCTTGACGTATTGGCATATGGAGCCAAGGTCCGTCCCGGAACGTAGCAATGACAAAAAAAGGCGTGTAAAGCTCTTTGAAACCCCGGTTTCAATCTTAAAACTTTTTCATGTTATATTTGCTGCTGGTTCTCGAAGTTTTAATTCCATTTAAGGACAGGAAATAACATCAATCGTGTCTTGAATGATATCTATTCGTAAGGCCTTAAATATATTTTCTAATCAAAGTCTCAACATTTTCAAAAGTAACCTTCGATACGTAAAACAAAAATCCGCCCACTGGTCAAGTCTGAACAACCGATTAAAGACAAGCCCTTTCGCATCCCTTTTCAATGTCTGTACACATATGCGCTTGTCTTTCATCCAGTACCGTAACCTACAATGAATTTAGTCAACTCCCGGTGACATCATTAAAACTGGTGCACCTACCACCAGCCTTGACAGGGACGCACTCAATTACCAAAACACTTTACAATAATGCGGGCTTTCACATTCAGCGCAGTCTAATTGAAATTCCCCACAAAATCATGGTAAAAATTCCCCCCAAACTTGCCCAAATTATGCAGATTAATAAGTCGCCCAGCCGCCCGCCACCAAGGACTAAACCTTGAGTCTGGATAATCCGATTTACCTCAAATGCTCATGTCTCTTTTGCCGAACACGGAACTGTGTTTGTGTCAAATGTCCTCGGCTCTTGCAGAACTCTCAAGAACAACACTCTCCACCGCTGCTGGCTGCATCAGTCAAAGTAAATTTACCTGTCGCCGTCAGATGACAAGCACGTTTGAATACGGTAAGCTGCAGCGGGGTAATACAAAAATGCGAGCGCATCTCAAAATGAGATGACATAATCCCCAAAAGCAGTCATGTACGCGTTTTTCTTCTCTCGACTGTGCAGAACCCCGGGTCCAATTTGACGTAACAATAACGCAAACACACATCGGTGGGAGTTTTTGAGAGAGCGCCCCCGAAACGTGACACGACAAACAACACGGCAAAATGGTTGGCAATCCCACCTCACCCGAACCAGGAAGGAGTCTTTTTTTACTGGCAATTTCCCTTGGGGGAGAAGGGCGCACACAACCAGGAACGACAACCTGGACATTATGTGGTGCAACAATTATTTTTTTCTCTGCTCTTCGAGTGGCGATACGGATACAGGTTAATACAAATAAGATCCACACACCACACCTGTGATTATGTTCGAGTTGAAGAATTGGGCTGCGCCCAAAATTTCTTCTTGGGCACATGTTCGGCCAGTATGTGTGGGCGTTTCTGCAGTGCTGCGCTCGATTGTGTGCCTAGTTCATGTCATGGGTAATTGATAACCAAATTGGGATCTCGTTTTGAAACTTTAGGACGAGCGGGTGTACCGTACAAGTGGTGGTTTATAATCCTCTTTGGTATATGCACGAGGGGGGAGCAAAAAAAAAACAGGGATCCCTGTGGTATGGCAGTAGTTCGAAATGAAATACGAGTAGGTAACTACGAATTCAATTAAACGTTACGTAATGGTTTCGTGTTGGTGGGCGCATATCGCATAGAGTATCATCTGTTTGTGAAGTGAGTTAAATTTCAGTACGTGAATTGAGGATTTCCTGTTTTTCAAGTTGAAGGGCTGCTATGTGCATGTCGAGGTAGTCCATGGCGAGGGTTATTTTTTATGATTGTGTTTGAATTTTGACGAAATTTAAGTGAGTCTTGGGCTTTAAGACCGCGAATTTGATTTTAAGCATCTGAAATCGTGTCCTTATCGGTCAAAGGGATACAGCTATTCATGTGACAGATCTGGCCTGACTTATGGGTCGATTTAAAAGTACATGGTGTGTTGAGGAGAAGTCACGGGAAGCAGTTGAAGATAGCTGTGATATATTGTGAGATAATGGAGATCTGGCCAATGGAAGACAATGGTCGGGGACATTATTATTATTATTATTATAAGCTTTTATTTACTATAAGGTCTACAAATTGTTATTGTTATAAGAGTATTTACATCATGTAGTTATTTAATTAATTTAAATACATAAATAAAATAAATATATCATCATTTGACAAAGTCTAATCATTATTTTCAAAATTAGTTGCAAATAGTATAAGCCTCCCCCATAGTTGTCCATAGATCTCGATTTTTTGCGTCATGGTACCAATACCTGTTAAATTGGTTAATATCGTCAACCCATCTTGTTCGTGGTCGTCCGGTTGATCTTGTCGCTGGTGGTGTCCATTTGATCAAAAGTTTTGTCCATCTATTGTCTGTAATTCTTGATATGTGTCCTGCCCAGTTCCATTTAAGTTGTTTCGTCCTTTTTATTACATCTATGATGTCCGTTTGCCTTCTTATTTCTTCGTTCCGCACTCTTTGTATTAGTCTTATACCGAGAAGTTTCCTCTCCATTTTTGTCTGACAGATTCTTAATTTCTCCGTTAGATTTGTTGTTAAGCCCAATGTTTGAAGTCCGTATGTCAGAACTGGTAAAATTGCTGAATCCATTAAATATTTTTTTGTGTCTTTATTTAGTTTTGCGTTGAGTATCTCCTTCATGTTCCAGAATTGTCGCCATGCGTTTGATATTCGTCTATCTATCTCCTTTTCTTCTTGATTTTTAAATGATTTTAATTGTCCCAAATAAATATAGTCCTCAACATAATCAATATTTACGCCATCGAGTGTAATGTCCTTATGTGTAGAGTTGGTCATCACTTTTGTTTTAGACTGATTTATGCATAGTCCGTAGTTTTTACAAATTGAAGCCAGCTGTGTTACCATTGTCTGAATGTTGTCCGCTTTCTGTGATATTAGGACAACATCGTCAGCAAACCTCAAATTGTTCAAATGTTGTCCCCATATATTTATTCCAAATCGATTCCAGTCAAGTTGTTTAAATATCTCTTCGAGTACTGCAGAGAATAATGGTGGTGATATTGGATCACCCTGTCGTACACCTCTTTTTATGCTGAACATTCGTCCTGTTCTTTCTGTTTTTATTTGTCCAGTGTTGTTTTTATATATGTTTCTTAGAGTTTTGATGTATAAATCATGAATCCCTTGGTTTTCTAAAGCCGTCCATATTTTGTTGTGTTCTATTGAGTCGAATGCCTTGCTAAAGTCGATGTATAGGAGATATAGGGGTTGTCTGTACTCGTTGGATTTTTCAATCAGTTGGTTTATGGTCTGAAGATGGTCCGTTGTAGAGAATCCTTCCCTGAATCCTGCTTGTTCCCGTGGCTGTTTGTTGTTAAGTTCGGTTCGGTCGGGGACATAGAAGGATGTAAACTATTTGAAATTAAATTTCTTGACACGATCTGAGAGTTTCCAATTTCAAAGTAACAAATAATGAGAGTAAATCTGGGGCAAACGGATAAATGCCTGAGAGGCATGTTTTCCAATTTTTATGAACATAGTACATAAATAAATAAATATTCTGGCGCGACAGGTCTATGGGACCCAAGGCCTAGCTTCTCACAACCATTCGTTTTTGTGTGGGTTTTCAATTTTTGGGACGAATGGAAGGGATCTACAATTTTACGCCGAGTCCAAACGGCTAATTGAGAAGCTCATTCATGACAGTTTTACTCTCGGATGTTTGTCAGACGTTCGCGAGAGGTGGCGCAGTGGAAAAAAACCTTAAGATGTAATTTGGCCCTTTCGGGATTCGAACCTGGAACTCCTTGCTTAGTAGCCCAACACACTACCACTAAGCCACTGCGCCGAGTTTCTAAGGTTCTATACGTCTAAAAAAAACACGGAATAGTTGAAAAAAGCTCTCATTCATTATTTACACTATTGGCCAGCACTAGTTAGGATTGGGATCTTGACAGTAGATCTCCGTTTAAGAATGAACGACATAAGAACCTTTTTAATGACTTCTGGACCGGACATTCTACCCGGCGAATGTTTTAAAGCAGTTGTATATGGCTTGTTAAAGTAACTCATTTTCAAGTTTTGGTCAGAATTCCAACATCTTTTGCCCAAGCCTACAACAAATCGAATTAATGAGTGTTATATATCTGATGAATTGGAGGTTTCTAACGCCTTTAACAACTACTTTTCTTCAATAGATAACAATTTATCTTTACAAACAGGCCAAATAAATCGTTCTTATAACTGTGGTGAGCGTATGCAAAGTAAACGATTTTCCTTTGAGCCTTTATCTGCTTTTGAATTCATTAAAGTTATTGGGTCCCTGAACGGTTTTAAGGCCAGGGGTTATGACGGCATCTCCAATATAGTCTTAAAACGTATCGGATTTTTTTTAGTAGATGTGCTTGCAGTTATTTTTAACCGAAGTACATTTTCTGGAGTTTTTGCTTGTGCTCTCAAATGTCCGGACGTAGTGCCTCCGTTTAAAAAATGTTTAGAAGAGGATATGAGCAATTTCAGGCCAATTTCACTTCTACCCGTCTTTAGCAAAGTTTTCGAAAAAATTGTCAAAATAAGATTATGATCCTATTGAAATAAGATTAAATTTCTCAGCCCAGTACAGTATGGTTTTCAGCAGCGAAAGTCAACTGAAGGTGCCCTACTAAGTTTCTGTTCCAGTATTTTCCCCAACCTTGACGCAAAAAATTCACTGCAGGTCTATTTGTGGATATTACGAAAGCCTTTGATATGATTAACCATAACATAAAATACTGGCTCCATTGCAGTGATGAGTGTTTTTTAGTCGAAAATGTGGAAGAGTTCAAATACTTGGGCGTTGGGGCTATCTATTTACTCTAAAACTACCTTTGAAAACCATATACAGTCATTAAGAAAATATTTTCGTTGCACTCTCCGACATTTTGTTAAACTAAAAAAATGTTTGTTTTGAAAAACTGCTTAGTTTTTAACCGCCACTGTCCGTTTAAGAGAGAATTCACTGTACCTGCCAGCAAACACTTTCTGCAATTACCCAAAAAAACCTCAGCTTCCCGCCAAATCCGACAAGCACGCGGTCAAAGTGCTTTTGAACCTTTATTCAATTAAAAGTTCATCTACTTAGAGCCAATCATAAAGACACCCCACCGTTGACGACAGTGACACATGCACTGTGGTCATTAACGTATTAAAAAGACATTTCCGTATGTTGTCTGTGTGTGTGTGTGTTTGTAGGCAATATGTTGTCTTTCCTGTGCATTTTTACATGACAACAGCAGCAAAAATGAAAAAGAAAAAACAACCGAAACAATAATCAACACGGAATGCCAACTTCTGGAAGAGAACATTAATCAAAATTACTTGGCCTGCCTGTGCGCGCTTTAGATGGCACGGCGCACCGCACATGGAATGACATTTAAACGAGAGAATTTCGTATTTTGTGGTGCCTCCTCCGTCCGGTATTCCCCCCATCACCCTCGTCAGTTGTCATTTCCGATGCACATTCGGAGATTACTCATGACAGCTATTAAAGGATATCAGCGCGTGAGTGTCATCGTGGAAAAATGCCCCGCAAGACAAATTAGGGAACGCCTCGAGGGAAATGCACTTCACACACAGGTCATTGACATATGAGAGTGTTTTGCTGTCTGTCTGTATGTCTGACTTTACCTGACTTATATCCTCGATAGAGCAAACTTTTGTGTAATTACCTTGTGTCCACATACCGAGTGCCTAGGCATAGGTCAACGGTCAAGTCGATGTAATTTGCTGGATTGCCACTTCTCCACACCTTCGCTTGTGAGCTGTGGAGAACGAGCACACGTCTTTCCGTCAAATGTTTGTTTTTAATTTTCCGCTTGAAGAAGCTTGAAATTCGCTCTTCTTCCGTGCATCAAAGACGAGGGCGGCTAACATAACACACCCCAGCAATGCCCCGATTGTTAATTTAATGCCAATTCCACGAAAATGTTACCCAACTAGGGAGAGAGATAGTAAATTAGCATCGCATACACACAAACGCACACGTCAAAACTCTATTCGACTGCACTTAATCTTGCGAGCTCACAGTCAGCACTTGACAGCGGGCACACTTAACCCTGAAGCGGTCTGCCTCTCATAGATGATGATATATTCATGCGTGGGCTGTCATATATAGTAAAATCTCAAAATCCCATCCCACACGTGGGTCTGGGTATAGAGATAGAGTCTGTGATGTGAGTGGAACCTATATCGCATATGGATTGCACATTCATATGATGCCACAAGACTATATGGCGACTGAGTTGAGTTCGGGGCGCGGTGGACTGCGGATTGCAATTGTGACCGACTCCAATCCGTTAGCTGTAATTTGTTGATGTCGGCTTTTGAACCCCATTCGAAATTGCAAGCAAAGTCCACCACCACCACTCTGATGGAGAGCTGATCTCACTCGGGTGTGTGCGCTGGTGCGCGATAAATTTTCGTTTTTCCTGTTGGAGCTGTGAGAATTTGATAGACAGCTGGTCGGGTTTTCTGTGCTCGCTCTCCACATGTGACCCAGTAAAATGTTATTTATGACTGATAAGGTTTGTGTAATCATGTGCCGCATATATGGCTGTAGGTTGCTAACACTCGCCGATTGCACATGGAATTTTGGTTTGAGTAAGCGCTGATAAAAGGCGAGTGTTCATTGACGAACCGATGAAGTTTTGCAAAATGGGAGTAGGGACGTCGTGAATTTGGCTGCCACACTCTGCCTGTTACCTATATAGATGGACACTTGAGTCATTTAATATGCTGAAAAGTGCCTCGTGACATCCCGTAACCAGTGTCAATAGAGTAAACTTTACAAAAGGCCACCCCGAAGTAAAACTCCAAAAGTAAGCAATATTATATTGCGTGGAGTGGCTACAATGTCTGTCAGTTGCCTCAATGTTTAAATTTGGGCGACCCTCAAAATCAATCAGGTATTTCTATTGAAAATTCCTCGTTCCCCGTTTCCGTTTGAAATTCAATTCTACCGCTTAAAACTCAATTTGACTGAAATATCGTCGAGACATTGTGAAGGCGCGACGGTAGCCTTGCGGGTGACAGTCCTAGAGCCCGTTCGGCCCAAGAAGAAAACAGATGCGCAAAGCAATTCTCTTTTAGATTTTAGAAAGCATTTCAAACGTGACTTTGTATCTTCCAATTGTGCTGCCAAATCCAGACGGGCAATACCTAGGTATCGAGTTGAATTGAAAAAGATCTGGATCATAACCTTCCGAACAAGTTTTATCGCTTTTAAACTAAATACAGGCAAACATCGCCAGAAGTTACAGGTATAGGGTGCTCCAACGAAAGGTATTTTCCACTTTGCCACGTTTTGCGAACGTCTGATAATCATTCGTCAGCAAATTTGTTTTACGGAAGGCTTGAATTCTACATAAAACTGTGGGTCTATTCTAGCGAGAACGAAAAAATAGGACCCATGGTCCGATATTTACATTTCAGGTACGGTTTGGTCGACTTAATTTTATGATTTCTTTCCGTTCGGCCAAAAATTTGGGCTCTACGAAATAAGGCCCCAAAAACTGAAACAGGAAACGACATAAAAAAATAAAAAATAAAATGTCAGGGGCCTTATTTTCCAATGAAATTTGGGGTCTTATTTCATTTTTATTAGGAAATAGTAAATATGAATTTTTTGGGATCTTATTTAATTTTTTGATTTTAGCTTAAATATAAAATGTAATCCAAGAACTATATCAAAAGTTAATTTTCTTATCTGCAGGTGTTCTTAGACTAAGTATTTGATGCGATAGTTTTTTGTACAGATGTACAAAATACCGTTTTAAAATTAGTTCAGTGATAGGTTTGTATTTTTGAGGACCAAAAACATAATTTTTGTATATTTTGGTCTTTAAAAGTAATAAGCGAAATAAAGGAAAATATACCACCGCCGAAAAGAAGATATTTAATGGGCGGAACTTTTAAAATAGTTCCCAACTAGTTTCTAGTTATCTATATTCAACATTTGGATTGGGTAATGTAATTTTTATGTACCAAATTTTAATTTCAGATTGTTTTTTTTTTACTTGAAATCCAAATTTAAAAATATTAACTTGGCTACAAACAACCGTCTCGAAATGCACCTTGGCGTACAAAGTTCAAGGCGTTTTAGTCCAGTCACATTTTAAAATCCTACAAAAAAAAGCAACGAAACCTAAATTGCATAAATACAGAAATAAGAAAGCAATGCTGGGTTTCTTCAGTAAAATTTAGCAAATTAAAATAGTTAATTAAAAAATATTTAAATAATAAATTTGCATGTTTGACATTTGAAGTTTCTGAAGTTTTTAGGTAGCATTTCAATTATCCCTAGCCTTAACGTAAATCTAGGGAAAATTATTATTTTGGAGTGCTAAACAAGAGAACAACGCGATTCAATTGTTTAGGAATATTTTAAAAAAATAATAAAGATTTGACAGCAACAAATCGCAATTTTCACACATCAGCCATAAGGCTTGTTTCTTTTGCGATTGCTTGGAGTTCAGATCGTTGGAAAACAAATGCATCCAGAACGTGTCAAAAGTTTGGAAGCAGTTTTGGGTAGGAGGTGCATGACATGTGGCTTCAACAAGGTGCTGCATGTCATACAACCGGGGAAAGAAATCAAACTGGTCACACAGAATGATGCGACTTAACGCCGCGCCGTTGAACGTTTATTATTCAAAGGGTTGTTAAGGACTTTCTAAAAATTTGACGTATTGAGGAAACTTTTCACCAATTAAACCGAGCCCAGTCCGAACGCCTCAAAATTATTTACTTCTTACATCTAGCCTCACTGACAACCGATCCAGTTTTGCTATGAAACAACCTGCCACATCTGATACCAAACCGTCACTCAAATCAAGACTTAACGGCAATCTACTGCCCGACGCACTTTCTTTGTTAATGGATTGAGAAGAATTCCAGCAGCTTAGCTGCCATGGAATTTCTGATGTGTGCTTATGCACCCCATTGTAGATGGTAGACACTGCCCCCACCACCCATTGATTGCCAACTTAATCCAATTTCATGGTGCATACCCTTAATTCACCTGGCCCCACCACTTTCCGCACTCAGTACCAACAATCGATCGGCTATCAAAATTAATTGAATGTCATTAATCGATTTTGCCACTTCACTTACTCCTGAGCATGCCACCAGTAACACCCAAAGTCCAATGCTATGGCTGGCTGGCAGGCAATGGCGGAGAAATTGCATTCAATTAGTACCGTTTTGCCTGGCCTGGATTAATGCCCACAATTACTCCCATTTCATTATCCATGCGTTTTATATTCCACTTCCAATCCAACCGTGTGGGGTTGGGCGACTGCGGTGGGCTAGTGGGAAATCGTGGTAGAGAATCAAGAAAACGAAGCCGATGACAAACTCTGGCAGCAATTAATCTACATATCTACTCCAGAGCCAGAGATTAATGATTCTGAGATACAAATTGAATTCACCTCAGTAGAACTGCTCCCGCGCGCCGCTCATTGCATGGAATGGAACGACAGGGAGCCAACGAACTAACCGATTGATTATCGATTCCCCGATGCGTCGTAGTCGTCGGTGCATTGACTTTCGATTTGACTCGGTGCAAATGTCCTCCTTGTCCTTTTTGCTTTTAAAGTCGTCTCTGGTATATCTTGGGGACAACATCTTCGCTAAGGTCTTGCAATTAAATCACACAATTGCAGTGCACTTGCTGCGCAGTCGCCTGCTACCACGCGGCCGCGACATGCAACCTTACTGTACGAATGTACGACCCGTACGTACAAGTGATCACTGTCAACTTGTGTTGTTGTTGTTGTTGTGTCGCTAACAAACAGGACACGGCCGCAGATATATGTAGGACTAGAGAGTGAGGCGAAAAAAAGGTCAATTACGGTGAACAAATTTATGTCCGCCGAACCGTCGTCTGTCTGCCACTAAAGCTGGCCCGAGCTGGAGCCCTGTGGCAGCCCACAACCAACCATAGCCCCAGCCAGTCAGCCACATTGTCTTGTTGCAAAAACGAAAAAAAAACCGAAAAGAGTTACCATCTAAGAAGAGCACTGGCCATAACTCAAGTGTGGTACTGTGGTGAGAGGATGTAAGCAGGTAGGTATGTGGTGTGTGCACACCAAAACGACCTGGCCATAAACTTGGATCCAAAGCCCTATGCTGGCTTCTCCAGATCATGATAGCGCGCGCGCACCAGCACAGCAGCAGCATAAACATCATCGTCGTCAGTTGACGGAACCGGTTCTGGAATTAAGCTACACACAGAACATTAAACCAAATCAAATTGTAGCTACTGGTGTTCCACACTGAATTAATTATCAACGCTTGCCCCTCGGGCAGCATCACAATGGGTAACCAGTTGTTGGACTCCTCCGTTTGGCTGGTTGGTTTCCTCTTGGACTGTGTGTGTTGTGTTCTGTTTCCTGAGTATCGTTCCCCGAGGTGGTGATTTGCTGTACCCAATTTTAGTTTTTTTTTTTGTTTTCGCTGTGCCCCGATCGGAGGAGTCTTTGGACTCAAATGGCTGATGTGGTCTAAATTGCAATCAACATTTAGGAGTGGTTTCGGTTGTTGTTGTAAATATATCTGCAACTGCTTTAGGTGATGAGTGAGGTACTGATGTTGGTCGTAGATCGTGCTTTGACCATTTTTGGTATGGCACACGATCGGACCCATTAACAGATAACACACAGCTGAGGGATTTACCAACAGTCAGCTACGTCTAATCCTAGGGAGATTTTTGGCATTCAATTCGCTACGAAGTAGCCAATGGGTTGAGGGATTAACAAAGTCATAATAGGATGCCGTGCTCACCATTAGTCGAAAAGAGCAAAGGAATCAATTGTGAATCATTGAAGATAGTTTTGAGTGCAGAAAAGTAGCCGCAGAATCAATGATGGACAAGTTCTGTGCGAAAGGACGATGTTAATGTCTGATTGAATAGTGTGTCGCATTCAAGTTTAGACATTTTTTCACTTAAAAGAAGCTGGACAAGCGTTTAAAGGGTTTCTGGCACAAATTTAAAATTTCTTTGGTTGTTATTTTTATCAAAATTTTAGAATCCTTCCAATTTTTCGTTGCCTTCTGTGTAAGTTCAATCTATCTAAGGGCCCGTTTCACAAAACTACAACATTAGACTTGTAAGTACCGTGCACCTGTACCTGTAGAATTAAAGATTTTAAAATGTACTTTAGTGAAACAGAGCCTGGTAGTTCCAGAAGTGCTCTTTGTAATTCAATAAAACAGATTTTTCCATAAAATAAAATTAAAACTGTTGGACTACTAAGCGAAAGTTTTTTTCCAATGCGCCACCTCTAGCGAACGTCTGACAAACATCCGAGAGTAAAACTGTCATGAAAGAGCTTCTCAATTAGCCGTTGTAGATCCCTTCCATTCGTTTCAAAAATTAGAAACTCTCTCAAGAAGAATTGTTGTGAGAAGCTAGGCCTAGGGTCCTACAGACCTCTTTCGCCAACTATTTATTTATTTATTTATTTATTAAAACAACAAAAATGATAAAAATGTATGTTTAGCAAATATTTTTAGTTAAGGCTATAAATAAATTTCTGGAAAACAATCGAGGAATATAACGAAATACAAAAAAAAAGGTGTTGAATCTAAACTTTAAATCATAGTTCTTGTAGGATTGTTTTATGATTTAAAAAAAGGTAAAAAACTGCTAAAACAATTGCTGGAAATTTCAAAGATTATATTTCTAGTAAATACTTGAAACAGATATTTGAATTTGAAGGAATTAATTGTCCCTTTTTCAGAGTACGTAAATTATGTAAAATTCTCAGTGAATTCAATAAACGAAAACTTATTTTATTGCAGACTAGAAGATGCTATTTATTGATTTCCATTTCGGTTTCGTTTATTTCTGGTTACCATTTCGAAAATTTCACAAAATTCTTCAAAACTTCAGCCCAATAAATAACACTAAAATAAAAAAAAAAAATTCAAAAAAAAACTATAAGCGTAATTTTTAATTAATTATTGTCACTTGGACAATAGAATATACTTTACTATTTCATACTTATTTATAAAAATTATAAAATCAAAAATGTGTGAAACTACAACATTGTATGAAATAAAGCTTAAATAAATAAAAAAATAAAATAAAAAATAAGGCTTGTTTTTATCTTTTAAATTCGATTAAAGTCGAAATTTGATATTAAAAGCTGTTTCGTCTTATTTTTTAAGTTCCCAAAAGCTTTCATAAAAGCCACAAGAAGCCATTGGTGGATTGGTAACAGTAGCAGAAAAAAGTTAAGAATGAATACTTGGTTCTTTCAAAAAGAATGGTATATTTAACAGATAATAAATAGTACCATGTTTTCGTGGACTTTGCTACAGTTTTGAAAAATATGCAATATGAACAATTTTGTGCAGAAAACTTTTAGAAACTCAGATTTAAACAAAATGCTGGGTACATTTAAATTTTTGTTATTTTAAGTGTCCATGTAAGAAGAAGTCTCTTTGTTTGTTTCGGTCCCTTGATGTTACTCAGCAGCCTTAAAAGCGCGGTAACAGTTTTCTAAGACTTTTTGCATACATATTCGAGATGGTGTTTAAAGCTCAGGCGTCTGTAATTAGAGGAAAGAGTGCAGCTCGTCATTTGTCTTGATGTCTAATGAGCCCATACACACCATCCGAAAACAGCTTACTGAAATGTTAAGCAAATTAGTAGAGTATTAATATTTCTTGATTTTATTCACGCCTTTAAAAAAAAAAACAATAAACATTTACTGTCCTATAATAAAATATAAAAAAAAACGTTAAATATTTTCGATCCCAATATTGCCAACAAGTCGATCGAATATTTCCCCATTTCTTTCTTGTAAATCCAATTGAAAGCCTATGTTATGGGCACTCGACAGCTTGATTTTGGCTCATAGTTTTCACATGCTTGAGGCTACAAAAAGGAATATCTCGAATGGGCTCCTAAAATACTCTTCATCAAAATGTAGTCCTGACCCCCCAACCCGCTAAAATATTCACTAATTTTCCACCGCCCTTTCCATTCTATATTTCAAAAATTACCCATGCTTTTAAACTTCACATTTTCTTTAATTTTTCAACTTAAAGTGGAAACTTCAAAAATCCGCCTGTCATCGATCTCACTGTAGAATTCAAATCAGAGTCACCATCGTCATCTGCATACACCATAACAATGCACTCCGAATGCAATGAATAATCATAATCAATCATCAATGAGAAAACGTCACATTGAGCTGTCAGTTAAAAAACGCAGCACATTGTCCACGTAGTGCAGACAGGTGTCCATTAAAAAAAAAACTGTCCACTGAAATTATACAAGGGCTAAGTTGGTGTGGTGCTCATTATTCAAACACTCATAATCATGCTGAGATCATCTCAGATCCAAACGTCAAGGCCGTTTTCCATCAACCGTCAGTGGCTAACATTTTTGTGCGATCCGGCTATAAGTTTTAAATTCAAAATTATTGCACAACATTAAGCAATCAGAAATAAAAAACCTTATCTATGGCTGATAGAAATAAACAAAAAAAACACGCTAGTCGCGAATTTATGCACACATGCAGCAAACATGCAATCGTATTGCGACACGTAATCGTTTCGAGAAAAAATTACAAAATACATACGAGTACGATTTCCTCAGGAGTACATTAATCGTAGACTTCTAGACTCCTACAGATAACGGGTGGCTCTTTTAACAGGTGAATGAGTCAGCAGTTATATTGATTTATTGTGAATTTTATTGTTTTATTGTGTTTTGTTTAAACCATTTGGTGGCAAAGTGATAAAGCGAAAGCAGTTGGTAGAGTTACTTCTTTAGCTATCTAAGGGAAGGTGAAAGAAATTTAATAATAGCAAGCGCTCAGAACTGGACATTTTAAACTTGCCATAGAGGTTGGTTGTATGTTGCAAAAATTAGGTCTTTTTTAAAAACCTCACTTGCCTGCAGTGCAGAGCCACCATGGCCCATATGTCGTACTTTGAAATCCAGGGCGACTTGCAAGAGGGGGAAGGAAATAAGGCTAATTTCAAGGTGGAAATATAGTCCCTTTTAGCAAAAGAACGAAACTAGGCCTCCTTCTTTATAAGCCCTACTACTGAATTCTCCCGCGAAGCCAAATACCTGGGAATCATTTTTGACAGTAAACTATCATGGATTCAGCAAATAGAAACAAACTGTAAATAGGCCTTCCAGATCGCTAGAACAAATCTAAGTTCTAACACACGTGGAAAAGACATTTTCAACTCTCATATAGCTCTGGCCTCAACTGTTATGAAATCAAAGCTTATTCACAGCCATCTATGAACTTTTCAAGAAAAACCTAGTCATTCTCCACTGGATTCCAGCCCATACGGGCTTTGCTGGCAACGAAGATGCTGACTCACTGGCCAAAATCGGCGCTACAATTCCGCTTATCGGACAGTAAAATCCATTTCAAGGGCTACATCAAAAAACTATTGACTATTGAATCCAATGAAGTCTGGCTTAAAACTCCTGGGCAGAACTGCACCAGACAATTTCTCCCCAAATCCTCTCCCAGGAAATCCTACTTCCTGATCAACTTAGACCAAAATAACCTAAGAATTCTAACAGGAATAATCAGTGGCCACAGCCTCATGAAAAAATACCTACACCGCATTGGGGTCTTTCCAGATCCAACATGCAGACTTGAGAGTGATGAATCCTCTATTCACACACTCATGGAATGTCCGGCTCTACTCAACCTTAGAGAAAACATCCTTGGCGAGGAAATCGTCACTTCAGCAACTCTTGCTGACATACACCCAGAGAAGATTATTTTCTTTTGGACTGCCTCCGGAGTGAAAGGATGGCTCTAGGACCTTACCAGGGAAGGCACAATAGGCTTCCTCCAGAGCCGCCTTGAGGGTTCTTCCGTTTTCATAATCTAATCTAATCTAATTTCTAATCCTGGCAAGCTACATTAAGCTAGAATGGCACACTTTAACTCTTTCAGACATCACACCACTTATGTCTAAAGTCTTTTCGAATGAAATGAAAACAAAAAAAAATCTTCTTTACCATTAAATGACGGAGTCACAGATGCTAGCCGCACCGGCTAAAATCGTGTGGGCCATTTTTAAGATAGGTCCAATTTTTAAAACTACCGTTATTAGATTTTTTTAGCGAAAAAGTGGGTATGCAGCCATGTTAGCTTCATGCATTTAACCTCAAATATCAATTTTGATTGGAATCGTTACTGTCGTTTTCATGTTAACTGCAGAAAACGAAATGTTTAAAAAACGACATTTTTGAAAAACAAAAGTCCGTTGTTTGATAATTTAGAAAAAAACTAAGTTTGCAATTATGTAAGAAATGGAAATATGTATAACCTTAAAAACTATTTTTTTGTTTAAATCGTATGGAACGTTTTCGAAATAAGTCCAATTTAACCTTGGTTAAAATCGTAACAGCCGCTATTGAAAAAATCAAACATGTTTAAAACCGTGATATGGAAAGTACCCCGTATTGGATTAACGTGCAAAAAAAAGTGGCCCAAACTGTAAGCCCCAGAAACTCCAAATCCGAAGCTTAAAACAAATCCGTCCAGCTTCTTAGGTTGTTGACCTCAAGAGCAGACTGCAAGACGCACTTTTTTGAGCTCCTCTATCAGAGTCAGAAATGATTAAAATCCCGAATTCTTAATACGTATCTATACGAAAAAGTTAAAAATGTGCAACCTTTCACCTTAAGTTTCATCTTTTAAGTGTCAACCGTTTTCAAAAATTGTTACAGAGTTGCTTGCACAGTAGAACGAAGTGACGAAGTTTTTGGGGACAATTTCTATACCCATTTACGTATTCACACGAAATTGAATTTTTTCCCAAAGAAAGGGGTAAACCACTCCCTCCTCATTGCCACCTGTGATTACCTCGACATCAACTCCCACATTTCGTTCCTTATTGTCTTGACCTCAATGCATGCCATTGCACTGGAAGCCATCTAAAAAGTCCAAATTAGTACACAGCAACACGCTTTGCGAGCACCCAGAGCGCGCTTAAACGCGAAAATAGAAACCCATAAAGCCAACTTGGACGAACTTAGAAGCCTTAATTGCTGCTAAGCACTTTAGAATTTCCATCCCAACAAACACCACTTAAAGCTGGTGCTGGAAAATTTGTACCCCAATCATCGATTGACACTGCACGACTGCAACTATAAAACGATCGAATTCGATCAGCAACGCTATAGCAAAGCAACTCGTGAGAAACCCAATGGGAGTGCAAAATAGCGCACACCACGTTACAAAACGGCTCAAATGGCAAATTAGAGTCAAATGAAATGGTCAATAAATTTCCGTCCGATACCATCATTCCGTGGCCAAGTCGTCGTGATGGGACATCGAACGTAACCGTTTTCTTCATCCTTCCCCATTCCGTGGGGTTTCTCTTGAAGTTTTCAAATAACAACTTTGAACCCGAATGAGAGCACACCTGTCCGGATGGTGGTATAACAAGCGAGCAAGCTTCTTTCCAAGTATAGTAATAGCCCATAACTTTTTCAGAGCGCGCCCCCTTACAAGCATAAATGATAAATTGAGTTTATACACAAGCGAGGACATTTTTCAGGCCAAAACCTCTGGAAAAAAGGTCGCACATTCACAAACAACTCGCCGCGCCGCGCCGCCGACAGAGCCTCGCAGCCATGACGTGCTCCAGGCGAATGTATTATTCATCGCAAGCATAGTAATCCTGAATGTATTTCCTTTGCAGACACCCGGCGGTGGGGGCAGAGTGAGTCCTTGTCGCTAGTGCCATTGTTAAATCTCAAAAGGGCTGTATTGAGAGTCGGAATTAATTTGCATACACATACATAGGTAAGTACAGCGAAGCGCGCGCTGTCGAAGTGCCTGCCTCGGAACGAGTTCAAAGACTTGCTCCGTACATAGTCGGTGCGGTGTTGGTTGTTTGGAGGTGGTGTGATGGAAAAAGCTTTTCGGAAGGATTTTTGGCGGATTCGAAGGATTCTTGGGAAATCTCTAGTGTGCTGGTATTTCGTCATCTAAAGTTCATTAGTCGTTGTCGACAGTGATACCGCGCATCAGAAGCAGAACGCGAACTAATTTTTTTTATTTTTTTTCGTAGGAAACTCCTCGAGGACGATATGGGGCCGCTCGAAACGAGGGTATCCTGCATGCTGAGTGTCTCTAGTTTTTGTGGGGGGTTTTCTTCAGGCAGTTCAACGACTTGTTGTTCTGAATCAGAAATGGGCCAGACGTGTCGATTTGTGGATTTACTCATTTTCCAGGGAAATTTGCCATTGAACCGTATAATAGGGTTGGGCGGTAGATGGTACATAGATTGAAGTGGTTGTGGGAATTGCGATGAGTGTGCCATTGAGCGGGTTGTTTGGAACTGCTAAACAAATATGGTTTTGTATAGAGAAATCAGCTTCGGCTGACACGTTTTGCTCGCACGTGAACGACGTTTACGGACCTTGGGGGTGCGTGCAACTGATTTATCGATTGTTCAGAGAGCGGATTACTCCTTTTGGATTTGGCATACTAAGTACATGCCAGAAGTAATAACCAAAAGGGAAATTACTCGTTACTCGTTATTTTGTTAGCCTTATTCCTTTTTTACCGAACAACTTTCTGGATGGTTTTATTTTAGCTATTTCTCCACTGTTTCGATTTTGCATAGGTACCTAGGAGTAGTATTATGCCAAAAAAATTAACTATGCCACAACTGAAATTATTCGTTACTTGTCGGTAGGTTGTAAGCCTAACTCCTTTTTGGCCGAACTACTTTTGGAAAGGTTTTATCTTACATATTACTCATCTTTAGGTGCATTGCCAGAAATGATTCCCTGGACCAAGAGGGAAATAACTCGTTACTCGTTAGTTTTGTAATATTCCCCTTTTCTTTAATTTTTTTAATAAAAAAAATGCATAGAGTGCGCAATTAATTTATACTGATTACCTTCGACCAAGTTGAGGACACGAATGGACATGCTGGCTCTTCACATAACAGCCATTAGATCAAAGTAACGAGTGGACTAAAGTAACTTTATTGGTGCTTAACGTTATGGATGTCGAAGTTAAGTTCAAAGTGGAAAAAAAAGACATATTTGAAAGGAAGGTGACCGATGACGTTTAGTTGACAAAAATCATTTTCAAAGAGCAACAGCTAAGCACCCCCTTTTCTTGCCACATGATAGAAACAAGGTGCTCCATGAGTTAAAGTCAATCGACTATATGTGGATGACAAGTCAGCACAACAGGTTGCGGTATCCATAGGTATACCTACCAGCAAACCACACAACAGAGTGGGTACTTTAACTTCAATTAAATCGAAAGTCCTCGCAAGTAACTATAGGTGCCCAACAGCCTACATGTTCACATCCCCACTTGTCAAGAGCACACGTCTCTCATTGTTTTCGAAGAATATAACCACTGTTCATTAACACATTGTTGACATCTCAATTAAAATGAAAATCAACACATTGCCCACTATACAATTATGATTGACAATAGTGCCGCCGAAGGTCATAACGTTTATAGGTTTCATGCACTCGTCTGCTTGATCATGCCAACAAGCGTAAATAAATAAAACCAGAAAATACTGTCATCATTATAATCATCAGAAAATCACCAGTCCACCAGTACCAACAAATTATTCTAACAACGCGTGGTAATTAATTCAAACGACTACCGTTCAAATGCGATTACACGATATGTGATTGTACTCTAATTGCTTGGGGTCTACAAAAATTAAAAAAAAAGAAAAAAACACAAAATTCTGTCAGAAAATGAAGCAAGGCGAAAGATGACTCCGGCCCCCTCCATATTTGGCCACACACAGTGCACACGAGTGCTCCTACTCGATGGTCGTCTTTTCCTATCCCATTATGAGATATGTGAGTCATAAGACTTCAACTTCATATGGACGTGTTCGTTAATGTGTTATGCGTCATGCAAGGGATTAACTTCCGACACTGCTAGAATGTCGTGAGACCTGACTGCGACAAATGTTCATTACTCATCCAAAACTGAATGTCAGCACAAGTTGTACCTACGTATGTTATGCTGACCATGTCCTACCAGAAAACTGCAACAACTTGTGATGGAACCCCGTCACCGTGGGTGACAATAAATTCTTGTAGAGCGAGAGACCTTCCTGCGTAGCTTTAGCCCTCCAATTAGGTGGGTTTCCGTTCGATACGTTTGCCAATTCGCGCGCTCATAAGAAAAAGCGCAACGTCATTGCGATTGCATACACTCATCCATGACAGCGATGTGACAATGACGAGGACATTGGTTTAAATGCGTGTAATGTGGAATTTTTAACAAGAAAACTGGTCATCGATTCTGGAACACACCCTCTGTGCGATGGAGCTCATACGTATACGAGTACCCTGTGCGCCGTCTTGCGAATAAAGCCCCTTTCGCGGTCTGCTTCCAATTTCATAATGCCGTGAAATTATTGTTACCGTTATGGTGTCATTAAAACAAAATCGTCGTCGTCGTCATTACCAGAATCAGAACGCACACACTCATATATTATATGTATAACTCGCGAGAAGACGAACGACCGGGCCAGCCACGCGATGACGGTCAATGAATTTGTCATTAGCACATGCGAGGAGTGAGGTTCATGACCTGCCATCTGTCGGTTTGAAATGCTGCATGTTCGTTACCGATATTGGGGGAGTTGGTGGCTCACGGCTCACCGAATATTCTTGTGTAATGTTTGGTTAATAAATTTACAGGTGTTATACCTACCTGCCTGCAATAGAGATTTATTGTGACAATTAGGAAGTTTATTATGTGGGTGACGGTGGCGGTTTTGTGAATAAGTGCGCTGCGCGCCTCTTATGTCATTTGTCATAAATGAGTTGAATGGAATTTGCAAGTGCAGTGCAGCTCGGTATAGGGTAATGACACAGTTAATCATAAATATGCACCATATGTGTTGGGGGTCGTGGGGAGCAACGGATGACACCTCGGGGGTCGTTGTTAATTTTTGACATTTTGTTTTGACGGGGATTAAATTCTTGTTTAGTCGAATTAACTTTTTTCTTAAACTACAGTGGAAATAATGTTTAGAAATCTACAAGCAGCCACTGTAGACGGACAAAATTGCACGACCCACTCTTCGAGTTGCTCTAATTAGTAGTAATTTTATTCATAAACATAAATTCATTAATTTTTTTCAATAATTTACAATAGACTTTGGCTATTGCCGTCAGCCGAAGAAAAGAGAGAATTATTCTAAAGTTTTTTAATTTTTTGTAATTTCAAAAGCTTCGTTCATTATTTGCTGCCGGTATTTTATTACAGTTTTAAGTAGCTAGCCAGTACGCTCCAGTCCTCACCGTTTAGATTTCTGGTGAATTCCGCCATTGACAGCGACTATTTATTCCAATGAGGTCGTCTGATTTCGTAAGTAAGTGGTTGCCCTGGCGGTCTCAGGGTTCCTCTTTCGACAGTCCCGGCGGTCTCAGGGTTCGTCTTTCGACAGCCCCGACAGTTTTCAGGTCCGTCTTGCGACAGTCCCGGCGCTCCTCAAGTCTCGGCAGTCCTCAATTCTCGGCGGACTCGGCAATTTGCTAGTTACCCGTAGGCCTACTAGCACCATCAAGCGGTCGGCTAACTGCCTGAGGATTAAACTCAGCGGTACTCGAGATTGGTATTGGTCAACTCTGAGGTTTTCTCGGTTTGTTTGGGATCTCATTAGTGGTCTCATAGAATCCCAAACACCAAGCGGGTGTGAATTTTATCACCAATAAAAATAAATATGGCTTGGTCATATGATGCACATGCATTGGCCAACTCATGCTGGGCAACGGAAATGATACGGGGAAAGTGTACATAGACGAACAACAAATAAAGGAAAAGTATTGTTCTAACGAATGCATCACTACAATTTTCGTTTCCAACATGTAAACAAAAGAGCGTCATCTATTCAAAAGATAGAAAGCTTCAGAGAGTGATTTCAAACAATTTCCGCGATGTTTTTTTTGTTTTTATTTTTTAATAGAAAAAGCAAATTTTTTGAAGAACTCAACCTTTGTCCTTTTTTTAAATTCATTTTTCAAACCACCAACTTGTTTTCAAACACTACCGAATGTCGAATAATTTCCAAATGACAGTTACGTTGAAATTATGGAGCTATGGAGTTTTCCGTTGAAGTTGGCTACTAGGAGTCCATAATAAAATAAGTCAATGACTCAAGGTTTTTCAAAGGTTTGCCCAATTCGCATGACAAGTACGAAACTTTTTCCCACCCACTGTTTTTCATGTCTATGGCCGCTCGAATTCCACCTACAATAAGCCAAGGGCCGCATTGAACCCAAAGTCTTGGATTTTGTAACATCGGCCATTGACTGTGAGACTGTGAGACTGTAAAACTATGTAAGCCCTCGGTGAGAGTACCGACGTTCAATGAAATTTGCCAAATCGAGCCGCAGGATAGAGAGACAAGCACGTGCCCTCGTAAAAAAAAATAAAATACAAATAAAACTCCAAGTACGAATATCCATACAAACATAATAATACAAAAAATACACTCACTCGACGAGAGAGCCTCTCTTACGCAGCAGCGCACACAAAGTTATTAACCTCGAGTACGAAATATGTTAAGGTTAAGGACCTTTGTCTGAGCAGAGCACTTTGCTGCCTCACCGCTGGCTCCGCAGAGCAACCACCCCGCCGGAACTGTGCGTCGTCATCGGTTCGGTTTCGGTGTATGTGTGTTTGCTGGCCTGTGCTTAGAGAGAGCGAACGTTCTTGCGAGTTTCGAGGCCATTTACACTTTTATTTTATTACTGCCATTGGGATGCCGCTCTTCTAATGGGTTTGGGGGTGCGTTTCTAGGTTGAATTTCGGGTGCAAATTCCCTCGGAGTAGTGGGTTGGTGCCAGTCTGCTATCCTGACTAGAAAGTGACCAGAAATTGTACGGCGGTCGCTGGTCGGTAATAAATTTCGTAACGACATTGGAATTTGTTATTGCTCCCCTTTTACGGGTCACACGTCCTTACGTTGGCAGATTTTTATTTTCTGCTCCAAGTGGCACTGACCTAAGACGCGGCCAGACGAACTGATGTATAGTAAATACGAGGTCCGTTGGAGCAGTCTCGGACACTCAGCATGGTAGTGGTTGTGGTTGAGCGCTGAGGCTGAGGGATTTGTGTCCGATTGTACCCACACGCCACACCAACTGCTGTTGGACGACGACGACGACGACGATGAATGATTAAATGTTTTCGCCAATTAAACTTTAAATGAAAGAGCAACAGAGACAGCAACAGTTTTTATTGTATGTCACATGAAAATCGCTTCTGCCACTGTTGCCCATCCGAGCATGCGGGCAGCGGTGGTGGTGGTGGTGGCGCGGTCGATTCAATTGAGAGCGAGTGCAAACTGATGGTGACGACGACGGTGTTGATGATTTCGTGCTAAAGTGACGGACGAGAAAAACAATTCAATGGACTTCATTTGATGTTTGTTAGCATTCTTTTAATGGCCATAACTGTTGATGGTGATGCTGGTTACGGAGTTCTGTGTGTGCTCCGTTTATTGCTCTTTGGTGAGGGTCATGATTGCTATATACGCGAAAAGTTCGTTGCGTTGATTTTTTTTGCATTAATGGTTTTCCCCATTCAAATTCACGGAAAAGGTAGAGCAATTAAGTGGATTTCTTTAAATGGAATTTCCATTATTGGTTCATTTGGATGGGTGCATCCTGAGTATGCAATTTTTGCAGAAATGTCATCGTTGTGCAAATATTGTTTACTTTCCTGTTTGTGAAAGACTAGGTTTGCAACGGAACAAAAAGAAACGACTTGCTCGTTGGATATGGTAAAATTTTATTCAAACGGGGAAAACAAGAGGGAAGTTTAAAAAAGTGGAACAAATCAAAAATCCCTATAAAACTTAAATTGCTAAAAATTAAATTAAAACGCATTTCCATTACAAATAAATAAATTTTTAATTTTTTTTAAAGTTAACTCAGAATGAATTGTTCATCGAACGTAAGAATTTTTGTTTTGTTTTAATTTTTTTTTTTTATTGAAAAGAAAATCATTTTTTTATGTTATGCTTTATGTTATTTTATGTTATAGCTTGTTAATAAAGACTGTTAAAAAACGACTAAATTTTTTAATTTTTTTATATAAAAATAAAGGCAAATAATTGCCTTTGCTGATAAAAAAAATGGGAAAATAGTCTTTAAAGTCTGGGACCACTGCTGGCAGCACTTTTTTGTGTTTTTTGAATAGACCTACATCATTCTTGAAAATATTTGGTCAGTGTCTGTTGAAAATGAAAAAGGGTATTCCAACTAAAAATATGTTTAATGATTTTCAATGTCAACTTACCAAACCCATTTAAATTTTTATAGCGGTAGGTAACACTAAATAGCGTGACGTGGCCATGAAAAAGAAACTTTACTTGGAGGACAGTGTTTTCCTATTTTAAAAACCATGCACAGTAACGACAGTGATCAGCCTCGTCACAGTCTTGGGGAGTACCTATGTACATTTAAAAAAATAACAATTCTGCAAAATTGTTTTTTTTTTGTTGTTGCGCAACCTATAATAATAAAATGAAATGATAATAATTATATCAAAAATTTAATTTCACGCCAAAATTTCACGGCTAAATTTGAAAGGAGTTTATGGAAAAGTTGAATTTTTTATGTGATTTGTATCCATTTAGACAAATCAATGCATGTGACAATTTTACAATGAAAACGGAAATCAGAAAAGAGCGAGTTCAATTTTTGGGGGTTGACTCTTAACAGCTCTGAGGGGACCCCTCGCTTAGTAGTCCAACACACTAACTCTTCGACATGCTTTCGTTAATTTGTCAAATGCGAAATGTTGAAAGATGTGCAAATAAAAAAGGAACATTTGGACAGATTTTTAACGATATTCTTGAAATAATAGAGGTAAATGTATGACTCGACATAGTGAAACAACATTTTGGAACTGATAGGGGCTAAGTTAAAGGATGTAACGACGAATCTTCCAACAAGTCGTAGATCTATTTTTGACCACTGAAACTTATGAAGACATCTATGTGGATCTTTAAATGTGATTGACTTTGGCGCAAAGTAAATTAAATTCGAAACTAGTGATAGCTCGTCATACGTTATGTGCGAGGTTCAACAGTGATTGGCATTAAAAATCTATCCAGCAGCGCCAAATCTCCGAAATGCGCCAGATCGACTGATGACGTCTGTGAGGGTTAATGTAGCCCTATTCGATCTACAAGAACCGACAGAGCTTCGGACCACTTCTAGAAAAATATGATTTTCAACAACCAATGCGTTGTCGAAAGTCGAAAAATTCCTCGAACAACCAAGGCTTGAATGTAATTTAATTCCGGTTATCCATCGCTTTTAGCTAAGTTGACTGATTTAAGTTGTAGGCCCGATCGTGTTCACCTTACAAAACGTGTCAATCTTGACATTACTAATGGTGGCTTGAATATTTAACATTTGACGAGCTTGCCTTCGCTTTACAAATTGAAGTTCCCTGTGCGTTTGGTGGGCTAAGACCGGTATATTTGCGACTTCCTCTGAAAAATGCTAAGTCGGTCTTAGAGAAATAACTGCAGGGCACTACTTCCTAGGTCCATTTGGGTAGATAAAGCTTTTTTTGAAGACTACACCAGTACGATCTACATAGACTATGATTAAAGTGTGCGTGCTTCGTTCACTGGAGGAGAAAAATTCCGGACACAAGTTGGCCTAAAAACAGATGCTTCATGGACTTGTAAATTTCTATAAGCTGTGACCTTCACCCTGGGGTATGTTCATCTGTTCAGTGACACAAAATCGCATCACAAACAATTTATAAAGTGGTTCAAAATGTGTCGCTTACTCCGCAAATCTCAAACTAAGTCCACTCATACATAATTCATTGCCACTGGCAATTTCGCTATACCCAGCCATTCATTCGCACGACCTTTGAACTTGAATACCGACCGCAATATTCAACCCCCAAAACTTGAGGCCAACAGCCTATCTTTCACTTAATTCACCATATTCAGGGATTTGAACTCGCCTAAGCCAAAGCACTCCTGCGAAACCCCGAAAAAAGGTCAAACGCATTAGATGAACTCGCTCAACGACCCCCAAAAAACTGCGGATGACATAAGGGATGAGTAAGCCGCACTTCTCTCTGAGAAAGTACACAAAACCGAGACAACAATTCGTGTAAAAACGCACACGCATCTCTTAGCTCCGGCGGCACTGGTGTTGTATTTTGTATACAAAACAACATCACGTCTCTCTTCCGAATGAGAGAAGGTCGTTGGCAGGAACCACTGGCACTGCTGACAGAGGAATAAAAACACGCAGAAAAAAAGCTCGCACACCGAAACCGAACACAAACTACAAACAGGAAAGTCGTCGTAAGCTCCATCTACTCTCGCAATGTGTGCACACACATATTTCGCTGGCGTGAGGGTGGTGGAGCTGAGCGGACGGGCGGGCGTTTAGGTTAGACAGGCACTTTATCCGATGGATTGGCGGCAGCAGCGGGAGAAGGCTTCCCTGATGCCTGCGTACCCGGGGTCGGACGTTGGTTGTTGGTTATTTGGATGGTTGGTTGGCGTAATTCGTGCTCAACTTGTATAAACACAATGAGTCTGGTGGACTGGAACTGCTGCTGGATTGCCGTCGCACTCCCGCGCTGCTGCTTGGGATTGGGACTGTTGGGAGTGGTATACAGTATACACACGACCGACCAGCAGTGTGTACGTGGGTATGTTTTTGATTCGTCTGGATCGTTTACCTCTTGGGGCCTGGGGCTCGGTGCCGGGCTCTTTTAGTGCTTAATTTTTATTCTTTTATAGTTTGGCTCTTCTTTTTTGTGGAATTGACTTGGCCGCTGGCTGTTGTTGTTATCGTTTTGTTTTTCTTCTTCTTCTTCTTCTTTTTGGGGACGTTGTCATAGGTCAGTAAATTCATTGCGAGTTCAAGAACGGACATTTCCAGAGAGTAAGACACTCGTACTCTCGTCGTCGTCGTGTATTGTTTAGTCTTGTGCTTGTTCGTCTTCTTCTTATATTTTTTTTTGGGTTGGTTATGGTAGTTTTGTGTGGCGAATGGTGACTCCGAGTCCGACATGGAGTCATCGTCTTCGGCGTTGTCGTAGTTCTGGTACGGTTGGCGCTGGTGTTGGTATGGAGTGTCTCATCAGTTCGCATGAATTTTTATTTCATTTGCTGGAAGTACACCTAGAACTAGATATGGATACATGTTCAGTGTCTGTGGAGCTTAGACGACACGACTACTATGATGATGATGAAAAAACATGACCAGACGCGTCGTTTTTTGGAGTTTTGTCTTGAAACAGGTTAACGTCTGGCTGCGGATGATATTATTTTTGACTCTGAGGCGGAAGGGAAGGCCCCCGCCCTCCCCCATTTGGGTGGGAGCGCGCGATAGTTTATATTTTTTTAAGTCTCCTTCCAGTTGGTATGATGGCTGGCTCCTTCGCTTCACTCGATGACGATAATGATGACAGTGATTCAACTTGTTTCCCCAGGTATAGGTATGAGCGGTGCGGATATCGGCGGATTTTTGCTGACTGAGTGGGTGCGGTTCGGTTAATGGCGTCCTTGGCCGTTGAATGCGTGCGTGTTTTACAGAAAAAGGCCAATTATGATATGACTTTTGCGGAGGCAATTACAGCTGGAATTCCGTCAACACTGGGCAGACGAGAGACAGGTTGAATGGAAGTATAAATTGCTGGTAGATTAAGGGCGGCAACGCGGTTTAATCTTGATGCCCTTTTGGTCGTTGACATTTACCTCAAAGGGGGTCTGTGGATGGAATAGAACGGAAACGCTATTTAGGAACTTGTTGATTGAAGGCGCTTAGCTATATACATGATGTGAGGCGAGGAGGGACGTCGGTAATATTTTATGTTCCAATTAGGGAGTGTTTTTATAATGACGAGTACTGTTTGGAGAAGTGTTTGACACGGTCGTATTTGAAGGTGCAGTTGACAAGATGGTGGATGAGATATGTAATGGAGGGCAAACTGTAAGACAGACAGAGAAGGTACGTACGTCGAGGGAAAGTGACACGATTTGCAGAGTCCTGAATGTGACGCTTAGAGTCTTCAGTGATTCTGGGAGTGAAAGTCAGAAAGAGTCGTGTAGTGCGGAAGCGTGCAATTTTTTCAAATCGATTTGTGGAAAGAGGGTCCGAGACCATATTCCGTAAATTTATTTTTCCTCAAATGCGTCTGGTTAATAGGTAACTATTGTTATACCGCCCGAACTTAGTAAATGACGTCAAAGTGACAGCTCGTTTCAATAACGCAAAGACAGCTTTCATTCGACGCGTTAAAGCTAAAGTCGCCAATATCCGCCTGATATGTACCTTCTCTCTGACTGAAAATTTTCAGACGGAGTCCAAAAAAAGAGTCGCAGCAGAAAAAATGAGTCCCATTCCCTTCATATTTTTTTCTACTTCACTACTGAGCAAACTTGGGATTTTTTAAGTCAAATGTCAGTTTTTTTCGCATTTATGTTTTTAACTGTGCGAACTTCAAATCATGTTTCCAAAATATTCAAATACTAATTTTTAAAATTTAAACAATGTATCGTTAAAATTATTTCTCGGAGGATTGGCCATCGTCTGATTCAAGCAGCGAAGAAAACTCGAAAAATGGGACGACCGCGACTTCATGAATCGTTTTTGTCTCTCAAAGCGGACGACAATGATAGTGCCCTAGCTAATAACAAATTCGTTGCTTTGCGAGGTAAGATATTGTGCAATACTGTTTTTTTAAAATCCCGTCTTCTAAAATCCCGCCTGTTCAAAATCCCGATCTATTATAATCCCGCTTTTTAAAATCCCGCCAAATCCCATTTTTTTACAAAATATTGTTATCAAGAAAATAGATGTTGGTTATATGGGTTTTTTTATTATAATATTATACCTATATTTAAAAATATTAAAAATACTCGACCAAAAAGAAAATGCATCCGAATGTTTTTAGTTTTTACTGTATTTTTTTTTAATTATTGAAGATTGTCATACTTAAAAATTTATTTTGATATTATTTATTTTTTTCTTATTTTGTTACTTCCTCTAAAAATGATAAATGTTAAAATAAACTGCATTTTAAAAAAACACTCATTGCTTAATTTACTTTAAAGTTTTTTCTATCCTGCTTTTACAATCAAAAAAAGTTGCTTTATTCTAAAAAACCGTGGCGATTTTTTTTAAATAAAGCAACTACTTTTGATTGTAAAAGCGGGATAGTAAGAAACGGGACTAAGAAAAACGGGATTTTAATAAAGCGGGATTTTAATATCGGGATTTTAGGAATCTGAACCCATTTAATTTTTACATTGATAGAGGTAGATACACCATTCAATACCAAATTCCAAGTATAAAAAGTTCGCAAAGTATGCTCTGTCAATGACGAAATGACGTGCAAAATTCAAATCTAAAGTTGAACTGACATATTATATGCCATGGGTCACAAATATCCCAGGCCCCAGGGTATAGAATCTGCCAGTTAGCAAATTTTTGAATTCCAACTGCGGGGTTGAGAATTAAATTAGTGAAAAAAAAACAATTTTCGACTCAACTCTCAACTCAACTCAACGCTCAACTCTCTCTTTCAAAACAACTCCGAAGTTTAACCACGAAGTTATCGGGAAGTTGAACAATAGGGAAAAAAAACTGCCCTTAATAAATTTCATTATTTTTCATTATCACTTCCAATGTGCTATTCCAACTTCACACAGATGCAGAATATAGGTTTTTTGGGCAAATTTATTTATGAAACGCATAAATTATGTTATTGTAGGCGAATGATATTTACTGATTAATTCAGGTTTCAGGAGTTTATGATTAAATTATAGAAAAAGCGTCCTAGATTTGAAAAAAAAAGAGTCCCATCCCGATTTGAACAAATTCGACCCATTCAACCCAACCCAACCCAACTACCAAAACAATAAATGATTTGATTTTAATTTGTTTCCAATTGGCTTTCGCTAAAAATCTCACTTCAATCAATTTTAATTAAAATGCCGCCTGTGGCTTTCAGCAAGAGTGCGCGGCGCGCCTCGCCAATAATATGTAGGTACACATTGCAAGTTCACAAAACCTGAAAGCAACATCATTGAACCGCAATCAATATTTTGATAAAATAATCGTTTATCAGCTGCCATCCAGACCGAAATGCATATATATACGCACCAAACCGAAACCGCAACCCGAACTTTGAAAGAGGTTGAGGCCGAAGGACATTAGGTATTTGACTGACCACAATTACCTACCGCACACATGTGTGCAGTGTATTCGCTCTGAAATTGTTAATGTAACAACTGTGCTTGTGCACACGGCATCCTGTATGCGGTGATGCCGCATTGTAAATACGTTACAGAGCCTGAGGCTTGTGCCGTTTATTCATCATTATACACCATAGATACACCATTTTAGAGCGACTATAGATAGCCACTCGTATAGGGCAGTCGGCCTTTCGTATGGTTCCGTGAAAGAGATGAAATCAAAATCACTGTATGCTGTATTGAATTGTTGAGGTTATTCACCTCACTGGTCATAGCCCGACTGTACCAAATGAGATGATGACATTTATTTTCAAGTGTCGCCGGTAGATTTTATCGAAATGCTATGTTGTACCTTCTTTTTTGTGAGCTCAACTTACTGACTCATCGTCAGAAGCTAAATTTAAACATCGATTTAAAGCCAAAGGCGAAGGTGTATTTATTAAACAATTATTGTGATTGTAAACACGTTGAAGTAATTAAGTGCTGTTGGCTATTATTGTCATTGTTAGTCACAGGCGATTGTGCTGTCAGCGCCGATTGATGACGGCAAGTCGATTGCCAGCTCCGTCACTAAATAATTGCTAATAGTACCCTATGTCATCAAATTTGTACACCGATGCGTCGCAATCGACTTTTAAAGGATTTCAAACTCTGCTCAAATACGTCACAAAGTACAAGAAGTATAACTACACTTCGGAACCGACAAATGGCAAAAATAAATATCTTGACTCTTTCTGGTGATTAGTTTCTATTCGAGCCATATTTTTATACAGAACTACCTACGACAGGAACATATTTAAAACCGTTCACTTCACCCTATTGTAACATTTGTGTATATCTCTGTGGACAGGGTGCTTCCTGCATTTTTATGCAACATTGTTCATCCTATTGAATCGAACCAAAGGAAAAAATAGGGGAGCCAAGCAATTACATATAGAACGACAAGAACCCTAGGTATCATAAGGCTTTTTTCGTTGTTAATTTATCCTAGAAACACAATGACAAATTCCTTCCCTACTCATGTGCCATTTATGCCCGCAATTTTAGTGTGAACTCTCTATGACATACTTATGCATTCTGTTACCCCTTTCTAATGAAACAACTACTTATGGTATCACCCCAAGCATGTATCAAGTTAAAAAGCACTAGATATACCTTCTTTCGTTCTCCCCTAGTTGTTTGCAAAAAAAAAAAATAACCCGAGACGAAAAATCATTCATTTCCATGCAAAATAATTAAAAACCATTGCCATTGTGTGCGAGAATAAAAACGGGGACATCTAGGGAACAAAACGTATATATATATCTTCAGAAAATTAAAAAAGGGTAGTTGACGATATTTTTTTCTGCACTTTGACAAGCAACCCTAAGACATGCATTCTCCCCTGTGCATTTCATTTGCACGTTCGAAACGAAATCGAGGTGATCCACCCTCGCTTATGTTTATAAACTTCAAAGGATTTGCGAATGATTTTTTCTACGTCGCATTTTCTATTTTCTTCCTTTCAATTCACCTTCATCATTTGCGATGACTAAAGTGCTCGGGCTCCCCCTATTGGAGAATATTCTATATCCATTTAGTCGGTCGGTGGTAGCATGTCAAATAAAAAGGTTCATCATGGTAAATGAGACAGGTTTTGTTTCCTTTGCCTATGGGGTATGTGATTGAAGGATAAGGCGGAAGGGATAAACAGAACAAAATAAACAACGAAAAAGACGGACGCTGTTCCACTTTTTTTTGTCAGCCGGAGTCAACTGAAATGATGATAGTAATTTTTTTGTATCCAGGCTAATTTTTACAATCCATGTTCAAAATCTATTGTGACCGAAACATTATTTAAGGGACAAATTTATAATGGTTTATGCATTTTGAACTTGTAGCTAAACATTGTCTCCTTAGTCTTGACTATTTGCAGTCACCAGAAATAATATCTGTAATTCATTTGAATATGTCGCGTAAAATTTGCGAGACGCAATTTATTTAATTTGGGCGCCAATTAAAATAACTTTATGTTTTCTCGTTACTTTAAAGTCGCTTTACTTTGGGGGATATCTTTTGTCAATTTTCCGTCGCATTTCACTTTTTGATTTTTAAATCTGAAAATTTATAGCTTTCAATATTGATTTTTTCTTTTGTACACAAAAGGATCGCAGCGCACTCTATGAGACATGAGCAAATTAAAATAACAGTTCAATTTAAACAAAACTGAGCACAAACGTTTTGACAACTAACAGCATGACTGCTTACCATTATGACAGCTAAATGTACAAATGCTCCGATATTGTCGAAATGAGTTGTCAAAACAAGCCCTATCGTCCTATAAAATAACATAGAACTAAAACGAACATTTTTTGGTGTGCGCCTAGCCTTATATTTATTTATTTTATCGCACTCATTCAATGTGATGACCGACACCAGTGATTCCGAGAAACTAGTATCAAAAAAAAAAATTAAATAAACACAAAGTGAATAATTATAACGCAGCAAAGAATCATATTTGCTAATCGCGCGAGTTGAGGTCATTTTGTGGTTTGTCGAAAATGAATTTAATGCGAATTTATTTGCTTTGATCTTGGGCGCCAGTCGCCAGAGATTTATATCAGCTGTGGCAATTAAGACGAAACGAACTATGGCTCGTTTGGATTCTTTTTTAAGAAATTCATATTCGCGGAATCTAATAAACTAGAAAAACGAGAGTGCCAAATTAGGCAGTTATAAATGTCGCTGTCGAATGCTTAGTCATGAAAATTTAATCACAAATGAACGGTAAGTGATGTTGCAAGGGAGGTTTGTTCCAGCGGAAGCGGTTTTCTTCTTTTGGCAGTCAATTGTTTGACACATACGATGGGTTTTAATTTCCGTTATCGGAGTAATTGTTGCATCTGCAGACTTTGTTTTGGTAGTTATAATTTACTGAATCTCAGGATTAATAACAGAAAAATACTGATTCTCTTATTTATTATTTTTAGTTTTATTTGTGGAATATTAGTTTGATTTATTCATGTTACACCTCAAGCTTTAAATGATGTTATTTCGTGTTCAATTATAACTAAATTTAAATAAAATGTATAACACTAATATAATTAGTATTTTATTAATTAATTATTAAATTATTACAACTTGCTAATAACGTAAAAATAGCTCAATAGCTTTATGGTCTTTAAAGATATTTATATTAATTCATAAATCAATTCGAACAAATTAGTATTTCCATATAAAATTTTCATTCATTGTTAGGATTATTTTTAATTATTCAAATACTTAAAAAATGATTTTTAGATTGACCATATTATCGAAACCTAAATTATGGTTATTTATTACGAACTTTGGCGCTCCTTTTTTATTTGTATCTATAGACGTGTAGGACGATATTAATATTTACTCCTATACGATTATCAGGAACTACATACATATTTATCTTTTTTTTTAGAAATGGCAACTACATTTATAGGATATTTAGTACATTGAAGTCAAATATATTTTTGAGAAGCAACTGGCATTACTAATTCATTATCAGCAATTCCTTATTTATGGATAGATTAAGTCCAATTATTATTTAATCTCGATTCTTCACATTCAATTTTATTTTTTTCATGAATTTAACTGAATTGCAGCATGACCTGAAGAAGCCCCTTATGTTATTATTGGCAATATTTTAACTATCCCATACATTTTTATATCATTTAATCAATCCATTAATTTATAAATGATAAGACAATTTTTTTTTAATTAATAATACGCCTAGTGTATATTCTATATACATATATACATATATATAAATATATGTTTTGAAAACATCAAATATAAATATTGTATCCATTCACTGTACTAAAATTAATTATTTAAAATAAATTCATTAAACTAATTTTTTAAACCAGTAAAACAAAAATGTAAACATTTTTTTTCAAACTAAATATTTTAATTTATATAACGAACACGAGGTATAGTTCCACATACTAAGATAAAAATTAATTTGCATTTCAATGGGCAGTCGTCTGTTTTCAGCGCATACATTCAGGTTGAACACGTTTTTAGGTGCTGTTCATTGGGAAAAGTTTGGAAATGGGCTGGTGGGATTCGTGTGTCAAATTGTTTATTTCGTGTTTCTTCCTTTTCGTCGGCATTTGAGCTGGGTAAGAGGGAAATAACAGAATTTATGTTTTTTTTGTCTTTGTTTTTGCTTTATATTGTTTTAGAAAGGTCCAAGGGAGGGAATATATTTATAAAAAAAACGGCGGGTGAGGCAAGGCGAGCACGGGTCAGCTAGTATAAAATATACTTAAAAATACATTTTTTGCTTAGTTATGTAAAAAAAGTTAAAAAAATACTTCCTCTTCTGTATTCAACATTTTTAATCCGGAAACTTATTCCGATTTGCCCTCAGTAAAATCATAAGGAGTTCGATAAAAGCAGGGACATGGATGTGACTACAGCTTTATTTAAAAAAAAAGTTGCCTAGGTATTCGTCGGCCGTCACAATCTATAATTAAGCAGAATTCGGCAATTTAAACTTTTAAGGAAGGTAACTATTCCAAAAAGAAAGTTGTATCCACTTTTAAATTATCTGCAATAATTCACACGTAGCTACATCTGCAATTCGCAAGAGTTATGAAACAAGTCCTCGAGTCTCTCATTTGTCATTCTTAAACGTTCGCCGTTTGTCCTTACCTTGTTACTTTCAAATTAAATGAATCAGTCGCAGTCTCTGAAAATGTTGTGGGTTGTATTCTTCTCGTCGATTTATCGCCAAAATGATCAATGACACCATCACCGGCTCCTTGAAAGACTTACCTATCATAAAGCACACCAGCAAATTTCCAGTGTTTACACGCGGATATTGCTCCTTTTTCCCCGCACCTATTGCCCACTGTTCAAACACATAAGTCTTGGCAAAAACAAAATACAAATCAATTACCCGAAAAAATTTGTTATTTCTACGCCATTTATTATCGTTCTTCTTTCACTTCACTCATAATAATCTAGAAACAGAATACATACCAATTGAGAGGACAGGCAAACATTCAACACCCATAACCAAACTGTGCTTGGAAAGAGACCGCCGAATAGATAAATAAAAACAAAACAACGGCCAGAGCGCAGAAAAAAAGAACACAAAACGAACGAAAAAAATAGAATTTTCGATATTTCCCACTCCCGTTTATTACGTACGAAATCACCTTGCAGCCGGCCAGGGACCTGGCCTTGAAAACGATTTTTTTTCGTTTTGGGGGTCAATGGAACACACGAGTGCAATGCGCACCACCCCGTGATAACATCTCTTGTATCGATCGGAAAGTGCGAAAGAGATGATAGACTCGCAATAAATTGGCTATACTAGAAAGTAAACGTTATAGATTGTTCTAAGCTAAATTGAACCGCGTGGCGTTCTAATTTTAGACAGCAGCCGCTAAATATGTACTTTGGTTCATGGCTTGCGGCTCTTCAGATGTGTGTGTGGCTGTTTGGCGAGATGGTGTTTGTGAAATTGGCATCATAACCTGACAGGAGAGGGTGACATGCAGTGTTTGATGGTCCAAGAGTAGTGGTGAGGAATATTTTTAGCCCGTGATGGATATGATTTATTATTGCTCGATGGCAGACGATGTTGATGTTGATGGTGATGGTGATGCTGATGGCTATAGCGAGATGGTGGTTAGACATGGGGGCCAAGAGGAGGGCTTTGCAAATTTATTAATGCGACGGCAGGAAGGAATGCGAACAGTGATGTGCGTAAAGTGAACACAATTTTTTTTTTAAATACGCTCTGTGTAGTGTGTGGGGCAAATGTTGCCGATTCATCTGAATTGCATGTGAAGTTTGTCAAAAAATAAGTAGGTAGTTCATTTGGGACTCGAGCCCTATATTTTTAAAATCCTTTGTGTTTGTCGGATTTTTAACCCACTTTTAGAAGATTTCTCACTAGTCCGAATGCTTGCCAGACGTTTGGGAGAGTTATATCTGTGGAAAAACCTTACGGCGTATTTTGTTTTTTTCTGCGTTCTGAATCCCATGTTCAGTAGTCCAGCAAATACCTATAGAAAAGTTGGTAAGTAGACCTTCATTTTCCAAATAGGGGATTTGGGTGACTTAAAGCGCTTAGGCGATAGCTGGTTAACTACCATATATATGGCTGGTACAAAATCAATTTCACACATCACCTAGAGAAATGGAACTAACGGGTGATTTTTTAAGAGGTTTAGAACTTTTTTTTAAAAAAAAACACAAAAAATTCGAAAAAATGAATGAAATATTTATTTGAATCGATAGTTTGAACCTTGCAATTTAATGTTTAAAGATAATTTTATGCAAATGTTGACCGCGGCTGCGTTTCAGGTAGTCCATCCGCTGAGTCCAATTTTGGCATACTCTTTCACACATATCGGCCGGTATCTCACGAATGAATGCATGGATGTTGGCTTCCAGTGCGTCAATCGAAGCGGGCTTGTCCCTATAAACATTAGCCTTGACATACCCCCACAAAAAATAATCTAATGGTGTCAAATCGCACGATCTAGGCGGCCAATTGACCGGCCCGAAACGTGAAATTAACTGTTCACCAAACTCGCCTCGCAATTGCGCCATTGTTTCGCGTGCTGTGTGGCATGTGGCACCGTCTTGTTGAAACCACATATCATGCAAGTCAAGAACTTCCATTTCGGGCAAAAAAAAGTTTGTTATCATCGCTCGGTAGCGTTCACCATTGACAGTAACGCTGCGATTCGCATCATCTTTGAAGAAGTACGGTCCAATGATGCCACCGCCCATAAACCGCATCAAACTGTAACTTTTTCTGGATGCATTGGTAGCTCTTGCTGATATTCAATCCAAAATCGACAATTCTGCTTATTTACGTGCCCATTGAGCCAAAAATGAGCTTCGTCCATAAAATGGAAGCAGCGCGCGATGAACATTTCGAACCGAGCACGAATTTTGATAGTAAAATTCAATAATTTGCAAGCGTTGTTCATTTGTAAGACGATCCATGGTTAAATTGCAAACCAAACTGAAGCTGTTTGACAGTGACACAAGGTACTAAACACACGTCAGCTGTCAAAACCAGTGTTGCCAAAACCAAACCAGCTAAAAAATCACCCTTTATTAGAAACAACGATATGACGGCCATGACAATAAGACAATTGCTCGAAGACAGATAGACATTTTTTTCCTGTAATGTTCATTGTAGTTACCAACACCTACCCTCGCTGTTATTCTGTTTCTCATTTTTAACACAAAATCAACTTTATGGTAGTTTTAAGTCGCACATATCGGCCGATAAAATTTGGTATTTTAAATTGTTGTCACCGTGACCCATAAAAGTGGCAGTCCATATTATATAAAACGTCAATGGCTCCTACTTGTAAAAAATTTTAGTTTCGACTTCAAATTTACGAAAGTTCACAATTGCAAGCATTTTATGGAAAATATCGCTATGGTGAATCCTTTTTATATTTTTGCAGACGAGAATAAGAATGTTTATTGGTAAGCCCAAAAGAGCCTTATTTGATACATATAAAAATCCGAATATATATTTTGCAGAAGGTCACAATTGCAATAATTCCGTCGGATTAATATAATTTCATAAGTAAGGTAAGTTGTGTTTTAATCAAGGTTACACGTCTTCCGTAAATTTCTCAAAACAAAAGTAAAAAACTATTTTCGAATTAATAATAAACTAGTTCACAATAGATTTATTTTCATAGAATTGCCTCTATTGTGACCCATCATAGATTTTCTGCAATGCGTCTTTCCTATACTGCAAATCCTGGTAACGACCTTATTTTCACTAAAGCTCACAATTTAAATCTTGTTATAAAAAATGTTGCTATTGTGAACTAATTTTATTTAAATACTAAGAGACTGAGATTGGTTATCAGCCAGGCCCCATACAAATATTACGAAAGCAAAAATGTTATACGAATTTAAATGTAAGAAGCAAAAGTACACTCTGACGTATACGTACTTTTTTGAAGTATTTATTTTATTGATTTTTTTTTAATTCTCTTTAGGAGAATATACCTTGAATGGCGAGCCAAACATCTTTAAGGCAGATTTTACTAAAGAAAGCTCGTCAGAAACTATGGTCTTGGTCTCGAATATTTTATGTGCCTAAATAAATATTTTGGCGCGACAGGTCTGTGGGACCCAAGGCCTAGCTTCTCACAACCATTCATTTTGTGTGAGTTTACAAGATTTCCTGAAGGGATCTATTGTCTATTCTGTTGGCTTCTATTATTTAACCTAGGGAGCTGTTGAGGCTCTTTATAAACTCAGTACCCTTTTTGTTTCCAAGTTTCCTTTGTTGGTGTGCACGTAAGTATGTATATCTATATCTCTGAAGTAGGTGTCCAAACTAATTTTTCCATCTAGATTTAGACATATTTTCTCAGGATTAGAGCAACTATTAAAGTCTCGAATTAACGTCTTTTTCAAAACATCTCACAGAGCTTTCAAAGCGTTATCGGTTCGAAGGAAGAATTTAAAAAAAAGGAACAGCCTTACATTTTAGAACTTTGTGATTCAATTCCAATTCTAGCCTTATTTGGCAGGTCTATACTTCAAGTGCATTTCCACTGTAATCCGCACATACGAGTATCAGTGAAATTCGCCAACTCATTCCATTGAGTGGTAAACAAGGTCAAAAACCTGCAGTAAGGCCACTTGATTGATAGCAATGCCATTAATCGATATATGATCGAGTCAGCCAAACCTTTTAAGGAGTTATTCACCTTTCCTCCAGGCTAGGTAGACCTGCGTAAAACCATTCGATAACACACCCAGGTATGTGCTTTCCCTACCCAGCAACTCGTACACCGACCTTGACCGCTGCCAAATTTTATCAATTCCCCGAAACGGAAACAACAATCCATGAATAAACCCCATTTCTATGACAGAATCTATTTGTTTGCTCGATTTAGAACGCACCTACAAAACATTTGGGACACTATCTTATCTGAAGTGCACCATTTCAGCAACACCGTGACAGCACAATTCATGCACATCCAGTAGTACACGGTGTACCAAACACTCATCGAAAAAAAAACGACAAAAAACCAACAGAATGTTTGGCAAACATACCTACTAGTGCAAAAAATAGCACCACGCTGTATAAACAAATAAACACATTGCCAAGCCAACAGGCGCACGACGATTTACGCCAAGTGGCGCGAGAGCGAGATGGCATCGTCTCGTTTGCACTTGAAAATCGCGACGAACGATACGGCAACCGACAATGCTTGCCGTTGCGATTGCCTTCACATTGACCTTGAATCATACAGCAGAGGTTGGGAAATTGAATGACCTACCTTAACCGAAACACTGACGCAAGATAGTGTAGCGCGTAGTGTTTTTTTTTTCGGTAGTTTTACGTATCTACACGGTTTTTTGTTTGGATACGAAAAATAAAATATTTGCAGATACTGTAACGAGCAGTTGTCTTTTTTTTTAGACGGTGGATAGGTACTCTGTCATAAAGATACTCGTAATTTTCCGACAATCAATTATTCCGCACACATGCACATTAGGTGTTTGTTGCAGCGTTTGCATGGTAATTTTTGTTGGTATCGTTCGTTCAACCTTCCCACCTACAGCTAGCGTTGCAATCAAAACGAATACCCTCTTTATTTTTTTATATTATGACATTATCAACTTATCAATTTGTGTGCGTGCCTGATGAATGTATATGTGTACCTGGCTGTTGTCAAAGTAGATAGATACCTTTTAGGTTGATAATAATTGCGGAATTTGTGAAAGTGAACCCTCTAATCGAAATCAGGGTAGGTACTGATAGACGTGGAAAACCTTGAAATCAACCACGAGGTAGGTGCACCCAACTTGCATTTGGGATGGCCTTGTTGAAAGTTACCGCTGGTCTTATCGGTTAAAGTAAATATTTGTCATAAACACGTTCAAGGAAAATGGGGTTCAATAGAGTCAAGTCGCTGGGGTTTGTAAAAGGGGTGCTGAAAGGCTGCCGTTTAAAGGAAAATCTTTAGGGGAGAGAAAAGCGTTTTATTTCCCAACGGATCTATTTTTAATTTGCGAGTGATACCTACTTTGACAGTTTCTAATTTAATTTTTTTCATTTTGGTAAGAGGAAGGTTGATTGCCAAATACAGATGTAGAGAGTTGAGTTTTTTTTCGCACATTCAGACAAGTGTTCCCTTTTTTTTACATGAAACTAGCTTCTAAAAATTTGGACTGGCTTGTGAGTTTTTGACTCCACGTTTGACGTCTTTATTTTTGAAATTTGTGACATGTATCAATATTAAGCAAAATATCTATAACCAATAATCCATTAGGTCATTTTGTTGCTCGTAGGCTCAGGTCTTAAGAAACATTTAGGTACAGAAATGGTGAGTGAAATAATGAACACAATCGTTGATGAGAAATGTTGCAATATAGGTACGATAAATAAAAGTTCACTCCGTGCTACTTGATTAAGACGGCTTTTTTGCAATCAGTTTTTTTTTTGCAAAATATCTCAGTTCGAAATCTCACCCGGAAATACTAATTATTAGCAACAACTGCTGTTTTTTTAAAAACAGAGCCATAATTAAAACGATGGGGCAACAGAAAAATGTAGATGTATGAAATTACTTGATTGATTGAGGCCAGGACGTGTGTTGGCTTGGAAATGTTAATATCTTCAATTTTATTTGTTAATCTTAGGGGCCAGTTATAGAGATACGTAAAATGCAACCGAAAAAAATTTCTTTTGCTTTTCTGGACCACTTAAAGTCAATGTTTGAACTAAATCGTGGTCTTAAAATATTGCTTGTAAACTATTAAGTTAGTTTATCAAAAAAAAAAAATAAGTGTATAACGTTTAAATTTTCTACAAAAAGAATTAGGATTCATTTTTGCGGAAGAAAAAGTTTTTCAGATCAACATCTCAGTTAATTCCACATATAAAAACCAGATCATTCCACTGTGTCATTTCTTTACTGTTCCATCTGTAAGGAATTTTTTTTTTTTCTGATGAAATCTAATTAGTGTCGTTGATTTGTTTGTACTGACAACACATTTTTTCTGAAAGACTTTTTCCTGTTTGCTATAACCGCCTAAACGAAAAAAAAACTCATTTTCATACTATTTCAAATTTGTCGGTTGCATTTCACGGATCACTATAACTGGCCCCTTAAACAAGTTATGAGGTTATGAAAGAAATAAAAAAAAAATCATATAACCGTCCAACTCCTTGCTCTAAGCCGGTGTATGTATTTCAGAAGAACTAACTTTAAAAATACGGCCATTGCCGTATAATGCTCATTAGTCCTTATAAAATATGTTAGCATAAGTATCTTTGAAGGGGTGAGTCTTGACTTAAAATTTGATTCTATTTTGCTTTAGGGTTAAGGTTCTGTCTATGGTCGATCTGCGGCTTCTCTTAGAGGAGTCTATATTGTGCCTTTGCTGGTGAGGTCCTAGAACCGTATTTCCTCTCCAAAGGCATTCAGGAAGACAACGATCTTTTCTGGGTGTCTGTATATCTGCAAAATTTGCTAAAGTGACGACTTCGTCACTAAGAATGTTCTTTATGAGGCGAAAGACGGAAGCCGGACATTCCATGAGTATGTGAAGGGGGTATTCGTCATGTAGAGACTGGTGTGTGAGACGCCTATCCGGTATAAGTATAGGTGTTTTTTCGACGTTTGTTCATCATTAGGTATACCATGGGCTTTTACTCAGGCGGGAGGTTTGTAGCCATCAGTTCTCTTAGTTACCTGTTTTACTGATTTCTTGGCGATGATTGCAGATGCAGACATATAACTCATGTAGGCGCAGGGACATAACTCCAGGGGACATAAATCCATTGTGGATTTATGTCCCATTTGGGTGGGACATAAGTCCAAAATTTTAGTATGGACTTATATCCCACTTTGGTGGGACATAGGTCCATAATGTATTTTTTAAAGATGGGACATAATTCCAACTACAAGAAGTTATCAGAAAACAAAGTCCAAAACTCACAATTTTGAGTAATTGTCTTTATAAAGTATCTATGAAATAAAACCTAAATTGTTAACACATTAGCGTCATCTATAAAAATTACACGTTTATTTCAAGGAAAAAAAAAACAGCGTAACAAAAATTAAAACTGAAATAGGTACTAAAGTACCTATGTAATTCGAATTTTTACTTTTATTTTCTTTAATTCTCAGAGAGAAAATGAAAAAAGACCCCAATTTCAAAAATTAAATAGCACCCAAATTTGTTGTTGTTGTCTTTTTTTCATATATCATTTCTTATTTATATTGTCTTCTTAGAAATATATTTTTAATTAAATTAAGACTTGCATTTTCTTTAATAATTGCAACATTTCTTTGTAACATTTTCATTCATTTAAAAAGAAAAATAACGCAAACAACTAAAAGCATATTTGTTTATAGTTTAAAATTTGGATTTTTAATAAAATAAACTATCTACAACATTAAGAAATAATGAAAATTTGGTACAAAAAATCGCGCGATTTTTTGTACCAAATTTTCGCCTGCGGCGCTAAGATTAAATCACTGAAAACAAATTTGTAAATAATTTTAAATTTGGATTTTTAGAAACTAAACATTAATAAATAATAAAAATACCCTCATTACCTCGTCAAAATAATGAATATACATGGCAAGAAGCTGGTTAAAGCAACATTTAAGAACTATTTTAAAAAGTTCCGTCCATTGAATATCTCTATTCGGCGGTGGTATATTTTTCATTAGGTATTTCGCTTATTATTTTTAAAGACGAAAATATACAAAAAGCATGTTTTTGGTCTTTAAATATACAAAACTATTACTGAACTAATGTTATAACGGTACTTTTGTACATCTGTACAAAAATCCGCGCATCAAATACTTAGTCAAAGAACACCTGCAGATAAGAAAATTAACTGTTAATGGAGTTCTTGGATTATATTTCATATTTTAGCAAAAATAAGAAAAATTAAATAGGATCCCAAATTATAGTTTTGGGGTTTTTTCATTTATTTATTTGGGACTTATTTCATATTGAAATAAGACCCCAATTTTAACTAGGTAATAACATTCCAAATTTTGTTAAAAATCGCTGTTGTTGTTTCCTGTAATAATTTTTGTATTCTTATTTTATATTTTTTTATTTCATTGGGGCCTAATTTCGCAGAGCCAACAAAACATGTCAGAAGGGACATAAATCCATAAATAAAGTTATGGACTTGTGTCCCACCAACGTGGGACATAAGTCCATAATACAATTTTGGACTTATGTCCCACCTTAATAGGACATAAATCCATAATGGATTTATGTCCCCTGGAGTTATGTCCCTGCGCCACTCATGTACCCTCAGTGTCAGTTGACTGAAGTGTTCAAGAGAGATTCTGGGCAAGTTGCACCTTCCATCCCTTCGACTTTTGAGCTCTGAATCTAGTCCCAACAATAAGACTGTGGTCGTTGGGAGTACATGATTTTTGCCTCGGATTGATCCAGTTGTCAGCTTTAATGGCCATACAGATAGCCAAATTGTTTATGTGGACTTATAGCATTAAAGCTGTCTATAAAAAGCTGCAAGAAAATATAATAATAATATTTCCCCGGAACATTTTTCTATTCAGCAATCTGATTTATATTGACAAGGTTTCTAACGAAATTAATTCGCGATACCCCTGATTAAGTTGTAAAGGAAGGCTCTTTTAAAGCCTCTACGACCAAAGCATTGAGTGACTTTTCCCATCTATTGTATCTCGTGGTTCACTCTATCTGTACTCCGTGCCGGTGGACTTAAATTTTTAACACCTCTCTCAGCTACAACCGTCCGAAAAAAAACCTGGCAATTCAGCCATCGGTTAAAGTTGGGTATAACGAAGAATGCCCCTTCCATCGAAGACGTATGGTGAAAATATCAAGCAAGCTGCTTTACTTGTGGTCTTTCGTGGAACCTCTTCGAAAGCAAAACTTACTTTAGGTGTTTAATTTATATATTAGTTGCCCTTCTGAGTTTCTGAATAGTAAGTCGAAGTAGGTATAAGATTCAAAAATTTTTTGTTACATTAAAAAAATTGATGTTCAGGAAACTGAAAACGTATTTTCTTAAGTAAAGTATTCTAATTTTATTTTTTTCAAGCACCTTTATAAATATCCATTAAATTAACAATATTCCATGAGAGTGCAAGTTCCAACCTCGAATAGTATTTGAAAAATGTCGCGATACAGAAAATTGCAACTCAAATTATGTGATAAACGCGGTTTCAATCAAAAATATTGCATCCGAGGAGCAGCACGTTTCGTGATTGTAACTCTCGAAAATATGTTCAACGTATTACTGCAAAAATGTCAATTAAAAAAAGCACCCGCCGTTAAATATTACGTAAGACTTAGGGTATAAATTCAGTTAACAAAAATGAATTGACAGAGTCTGAAATTCTCACATCAGCTGAAAACATGTCCAAGTTAGTATTGATCCTGACCATCGTCGGCATAATTGCTGGTTGTAAGTACAATTAAGTAAAAGTTGTTGTGTTTCTTTGTATTTACAAGTGTACCTATTCATTTTCAGTTATCACAAGTCATACTGCCGGCCAAACGCCAACCCGTTGTGGTCCAAGAGAAGTCTATCTGCCGCAGGGATTAGCCCCGAACTGCGATGCTGTTTGTACTGAAATCGGAAGGCCCTGTAGGCGGGTCTTTATCCAGGCCCCATTCGGATGTTATTGTATTGCGGGTTATGCTAGGAATGCTGCAAATGTTTGTGTACATATGAGTCAGTGTGGTACTAGGTGTTTATCGGGTTAAATAAATATTTTGTGCATTTTTGAAATCCATTGACAATCTTGAACTTAGCTTGGTAAAGTATATGACGATATGAAGAAAGACGTATAAGAAAATTTCCATAAACAACTTCTATAAACCATACTCTCCAGCATTTGTCAGCGAATTTTAATCATCGAGTCATCGGTCCCCACACGGTAAACGAATATTATTAAAATTGATGTCAGTTCGACTTCCACCGCAACCAGAGGACACCATGGCACTGCTTGTAAGCCGGCAAAATCGCTCCTTATTCCTTTGGTAATTGGAAACAATCAATAGTTGGATTAAAATCCGTACCGAGTTCGTTGCTCCCATTAACAGATAAGCCCAGAAGTCTTAAAATTTACACAGCTTTGACTCTCTAATAACTCCGAATAAGAACCAGAGGTCCGCTTCTCCACCTGTTCATGTTTTGATTCGACTCCACTGATTTGCAGAGGCGATCGTCACTTCACCTGCGCTTACGCATAACTTGACCCCAGCTACAAACCTTTCGAGTCCCTGCTAACTAACTAGATCCATTGATTCGAATGCTTTTGTCTATACATCTACTCTGTGAACTGTGAGTGCTAAAAAGAAGAGCGCATGAGACGGCAAGTTCAAAAATACCATCAAGCCGACGTTCACTATCATTATCATCCCTGGGTCAAATTTTCTACCTATAGAGAATACTGCAAATGGGGAATTGCACCTCAAAGCTCTGTAAAAACTTTTTACTTGTCATTTAATCTCTAATGGGCTGCAAACATCCGCGTTGTTAGCGGCGTAAGGGAGAAATACAATATCTTGGATGTAGATGGCAGTTTTTACTCAAGCTTTTTTTGTCAAAAATGGTAAATAAAGCTTAAAGCTTTTGGGACAATTGCATTTCTTAAAGTAGATCGATAACACTTTTGGGAAATATCTACGCAAGTCGCTGTAACCGCGCTAAATTTATTTTCCACAGAGAAGGGTGGTCGAAAGCTTTATCAAAGTTTTTATTTTTTTCCTTAAAAAAAGCTAAAGTTTTCATTAGTTGTTTTTGGATGTACACTAAAGATGATAAAAATGTTATTTTGCGGGTCGTTATTTCAAAAGCTATTTTCTCAAAAGCTTAAAAGCTCTTTATATCATGTATATCCCAGCCCCTCACAATCACCCTCCAACAAATCGTTCATATACTGAATGCCTTTTGATCTGAGTTCACAAATTGAATTTGCAATATTGATAGTGCATCAACTCGAAAACGATTACTCGTCGTTTGTCTCCTTTGACAACTACTTCACCACTAAACTCAAGCACCTACAGCACATATACCAATACCACTACCACCCAGGACCAAAGGAAAGGAAAAAAAATATAAAATTTCATTCACAATAAATGTTATTCTTCCCTTGGTGCTTTCACAGTACTAAGCCGAAAATTGCTCCAGGATATTACTTAAAGGTAAGCACAAGCATCCTCTTCTTCTGATGCTCAACTTTAGAGAACTTCACATAAACTTCACAGTTTGCTCTCGGTCTGTGAGCGGCCAAAACCGAAATGGAAAACTTATAGATGGGCACAAAAAAAACAACGTCCTTGTCGTCTGCATCGCTGTTGTCGTTGTGAAATCAAAATGAACTCTTGAAACCCATTGAACTGAGAGTGGGTGAATACGCTGTATACAGACAGAGATTGCATGTATGGTTCGGTTGAATGTAATTGCTTTGCTAGAGCGTAGCTGAGGGCTTGCAGCGTAATGATATCGCATATCCTGCATGAACGCATCAAGTTGCTGCTACTGCTGCTGCTAATGCTTTGTGGCGCAACAATCCGTACGATGTGCGCCACAAAGTAAGTGGCCTCTTCTCCATGATGCAGCCAACCTCCCTAATGCAGTAGCGCGGCACATGTAATATGTAATAAATACACGATATCAAAGGGTGCACGCGATGTGTTATCATTTTGCATGAGACGAGGATGTTTATGGAAGCTATTTCTTTTTTTTATCAAAAACTTTCCGTAGTCATAGAGTTTTTTTTTTGTCATAGGCTCTGTGGGAGAGGTCGCTCCTTGTGTGTCGGTGGGGGTATGATTTTGTTTCCTTTTTATTCGTTTTTACTGTCGAATCAAATTTAATTAGTCTGATTAATACTGTTCGAGAGATGTTTACTTTGACTTAGCTCAGTTTTCGCGACAAAGGACGGGAAAGCTTTTGAGACTGTTTTATATCGTAGAGTGAAGGAATCTTTGTGAAAGGCTTGTACATATTAACTTTTTTAAGGTTTTATTGGGCTTGGAGGGACTATGGTTTTGAATGAAATCTTGGGGCTTACTTGACAGACGATTAGGCTGAAATTCTTTGACGAAACCATAAAAGGGTAAGTAATCCATTACAAGCGTTTATGCAACAACTATTTTGGGTTCCTGTTGCATCCAAATGAGCACTTAAAGTTGATTATGACCATTTTCGACATGTGCACGTTACTGCGTTAACCTCTAGAGGTATAATAAAATACTGAGGACTGGAGGGTTGTGTTTTATGCGATCTAAAGGCCGAGCGATTTGAAAATGCATTACCAAAATTGTTGGTTAAGTCTGTCTGTCACCTTGGAGCTAATAAAAATCGCGTACGCTGCATTAAACGATGGCAGTCACAGTTTGCCTCCTTTCTTTGAAGAGCGATTTCGTGCTGCGTGATTACCTTTTCTGGGTTTGCACAAATCTGAGGTAAAATAATCACTTTGAAAACCAGCACAAAAATCTAGTTTTCTAAAGTCGACTTAATTGGTCTGGACTAGAAGGACCCTAAACGCAAAACTATATATTGGTCTGTAACGTCACTTATATACGAACTGTTAACTTAGTACTCAGTCAAGAAATTCCTGACGAGATTCGTCGGCTACCCATCCATAAACGTCACCTGAAAAAGCTATGGCCGATTTAGCCTACTCAAAACTGAGACACATCTGAGACAGTCAGCCAGCTGTCAGACTATAGCTAAACTGAATGTCCCCATTGTTTTGGTACAAAGTTTCAAACTCGTTTCAAACTCAATTCAGTCATTTTGTTTCTATAGGAGCTCAAAACAATCGCCCCGTTTCAATATTCCTTCCTTCCTATGTCTTTCCGTTTTACTTCCAGTCCGCCTAAAGCTGAATGGTTTTAAACTCTGTATTTGTAGTTTGTTTGCTAACAGAGGTCACCTAATGTTGAAGGTTCGTGGAAGTAAAGGTTCACAAAATTTTGATTTATTTGAAAACAGGTTCTACGATTGATATCAAATTTGATAATTAAACTCACGTATTTATGCCTAATATGCCTGCTAATCCAGTTTTTCCCTAAAAGTTCAAATAACAGACTTTTTTAAAAAATGTTTTTCCTCGAAAATGGAATGATTTTAACAGAAATGTAGTTGGAGGTATAAACGTAATTTTCAATTTTTTAACAACCTCCGTTTATTTCCTACATTACCCTATTATAAATTTAATGTAAAGACTTGAGTTGTCAATAATGGTACCTATTTTAAAAACTAAATTTTGACTTCGATTAAAATTTTCTCAGTCGTTATAACTTGTCCCTCCGGGTTGGAATCAAAGACTCTTCGGGCCGGAGCGTTGGTGTCCATTCGCTCTACATGTAAGCCATCTTAGACGACTGATGTGTATTTTTCTGACCTGGGCCCTATTTCACCAACCACTTTTCACTTTTCTTTTTGCAATTTTGCAAAAAAATTAATTCCTGCAAAGTAAAAGTGCGATGTGTTTCACCAAAAATGAAAAGTTTTCACGACTTTTCATTTTGCATTTTTTCAGACTTTTTTGCAAAATGAAAATTATTAGTGTTTCACCAATTAGAAAGAGAACTTTGCATTTTTAATCGTGTTTTGCAAATTTGCAAAGGGGAAAACATATGCGCGTATGTTTATATATTTAATTGCACCCAAGACGTAATATAGAGGAAGTTTTATTGTCGGAAACTTGTATGTTGGGCTTAAAAAAAATATTTTCTCGGTTAAACCACTGGAACTTCCGGATTTGTTCTTAGTAGTGTTATTAACCATTCACTTAAAGAATAAGCGCTGTCCCCTAAAAGTACTGCATTTGGAAATGGTCGATATCCTGCATTGAAATTCGCATTCAAACGGGAATTCCTTAATACCCTTGCATCCACACTACCTGGCCAGTTACGTTAATCGCAAAGAAAGATCGGTCCGGCCCACATACCATCATTTCATTCAATGCATGCTTCCCATGTCTATTAACGAACTGCTCTTCATTTTCCCTGGGTGCATCAATGTTGATCATCGTACCGTCAACGCATCCAGCTACACAAGGGGAATCCACTTTGAGCAAAAAATTGGGTAGCTATTTCCGAAGTATTTTGTGGCCAGCAAATGGTGGTTGCAAGCAATTCCTCGATTATTTCGTTCGCTGTCAAACTTTAGCCTACGTCTAATTGTTGACAAAACACGTTCAATACTCGTCTTTGTTAAACGAAAGCCTTCCAGGGTTGAAAAATTATCTTCAATTTCAAAATTTATCCTTAATATTATAACCCTTTGTACATTATTTGTATCCTCTTCGTCTTCAAAGAGTGCTTTGAAACGGTTCATTATATATTTTTTTAATTATATCAGCAACTGTTTAACTGCAAATGATTTTTTTTCTATGCATATTATTGAAAAACTTTTCACGATTTAAAATGTAAAGTGCAAATCTAATTTGTTTGGTGAAACGAAATGGACGATTTCTTTGCAAATTCACAAAACTTTTCAATTTGCAAAAACATGTTTTGCACTTTGAAAATTTGTGTTTGGTGAAACGAATTTTGCAAAGAGGAAACATTTTCAATTTTGCAAAAAAATAATTTCCTCTTTGCAAATTTGCGTTTGGTGAAACGAAAATTGCAAAGAAAAAGTGAAAAATTGCAAAATGTAAAGTGAAAAGTGGTTGGTGAAATAGGGCCCAGGTCGGTGTTGTTGTACAGCTCGTAGAGTTCGCTGTTAAATCTTCTCCTCCAAAGCCCGTCAACGCAAATGGGACCAAAAATCACTCGAAGAGTCTTGCGTTCGAAACGGCCAAGAAGATCTTCATCCGCCTTTGTTAGGTTCCATGCTTTTGCGCCATAGAGCAGGACTGGGATGATGAGGGTCTTATATAGAATCGACTTAGTGTTTCTTGACAAGGCCTTACTAGGCAATTGCCATCTTAGTTAAAAAAAAACAGCGATTGGCAAGTGTAACTCTTAGTTTGATTTCTGTTGTGTTGTCGTTGTCAGAATAAATAGCGGAGCCGAGGTAGACAAAGTCCCAAACAGCCTCAAAATTATAGCTGTCTATTGTGACGTTCTGTACGATTCGTCGATGTTGTGTGTCCCTTCTTGTTGACAGCATATATTTTGTCTTGCCCTCATTCACCACTAAACCCATTCTTGCCGCTTCCGTACTAATACTTGCAAACGCGCCAGTGACAGCTCGCGTATGCAAGCAGTTGCACAAATTATGGAAAATTGTGCCTCTGGTGTTGGCTTGTGAGTTGCGCACAATTTTCTCAAGAATGATGTTAAAGAAGTCACATGACAGCGCGCACCTTGTCTAAATCCTTTTTTTGACATCAAAGGTCTCTTTTGTGCTCACACACTGTATATTTATTCAGTTTTAAGAGATTCTATATTCCATAAATCCTATAGAAATCACTAGAACATTCTTCTGAGTAAAAAGGAAAAACTTTCAAGCCATTTTTGTCTACATTAAATCAACACTTACTTTACCTTGGGTGTACCTTAAGTGTATATGATTAAGAGCTCCCACTTCACTTGCGTTTACCTACACCTTCATTCCTATATTTTGAGGTCCATACCATAAAAGGGAAATTCCAATTTATCTCTGGATTCTTGGTAGTGTAGCCACTCATTTAAACAATTTTGTTTTCCATCTCTAAAACATATTTTGGATCACAGTCCTATTTGAGGTGAAAATTTCTGGGAAATCTGTCTGAGAAAATTCGTTTAATCCTACAAATTAGAATCACGTAATCGCTTTATTGGATTTATGTACCTTTCTGTTTAAAAATCTGCATATTACAAACCCTGTGTCGAACCATAAGAACCTTATCACAACATCCATCAAATTTATTGCATTCATCAACTGAATGAATAACCAACCCCTGCTACATACTTACCCAAAATTTTTACCAAGAGATGGCGCGGTACAAATAATTTTATAATGTTATGTGTGTTTTAGAGGTTATACGTGGAGCCTCACTGACAGACTGCGCTCATGGTTACCTAATTATACAAGGTGGCGCAAAAGTCATAATTATAATATAATTATAATAATTTTTGCGAAACTCCCGGTCGTCCAAATAAACACTGAGACGTTTGGTCGCTCGAGTCTTTGTCAACACGTCTCAGGCTCTTGAAGACCATAAAGACGATATTCGTTCAGAATGCGATTACCTATCGCATGGTCATGGAAATGGTCATCAATCCTGACGGCGGCCACTTAGCCGATATTATTTTCTCGACTCAATGGAAAAAAATTTAACCCTTAATCCAAAAGTAGAACCAAAGTTTTTCTTCATAAAAAATTCAGCCAAGGAATATCGGGTGACAACTTTTGCGCCACCTTCTTCTTGTCTACCGAAAGAAAAATAAAAAAGTAGAAATCTGCGGATGCTTGTAAATTTTGCAAGACCTTAAAAAAAAAGAAAAACTCGTAAATATATATTCTGCACTTTGTATAGCCCCCCATCTTAATAAACAATGCTGGACAAGTCAGTTACGTAACAGACGTCAGTTAGCATATGTAAACGACTTAACTAATGGGTAACCAGTTGATAACCTTAAATCAGCCGCTATCAATGCGGAGGACGATATATAAAGTGATACAGAAGTGAGACAGAATCTGTTGGGCATGGCATCTTCTTTATTTTTGTCTTTAGCGGTTTTCTCTAATTATTTACTTACAAATCGATGTATTTGTTAACTTTGAACATTTTTGATAACTTCAAAGTTCACCCAAAAAATTCAGCTTTTTGCAATTTTTTAAATTTTAAAATTGGACTCGATGTCGCACATATTACAGACACCTTATGTTACATTGACTTATGGGTACACACTGATTTGCAGAATTTCTAGCATGATCTGGAAGGCAATAGCAGCCGGATGGCGCCTGGATGAACACAATGGTGCAGCGTTTTCCTATCTCAGTACAAACCGTGTCACAGTTTGGGGCTATACCCCGTGGTAGGTAGACCTGATTGGGGCCGCAAATGTCGTCTGCAGACGTGATGGCTAAAAAGGATTTACATTTCCAATTAATTTTTACAAATAACCAACAGGAATCAAAATGTTATTACTTACAACAAACAGCTGCAACAACGCAGGCGATTATAAGAATCTTAGACATGTTTCCGATGGAGCTTCAAAAAGTACACTTTACCATGTTATACTTTTAGCAAGAGAATTTATAGTAAAACACCGAGGGTTGTTATCAGTTTTTTGTTTTTCTTCTTAAAGATTATTACTTAATCGAGAATTTGCATACCCCAAATCGAGTGAAACGGTTTCACACGTGCAAAGTAGATCATATTTATTTTGGAGTTAATTTTTTTTGGAATTGTTTTATTTTTTCTGTGTCAAATTTCGACAAGGGCGGGTTGTACGTAGTTTTTTTTTTCATCCATCCCATTACCAATGTCGTAAAGTCTCCTTGATCTCGAAAGATAATTGGAGTGCTATGAGTTTGCCTCTCTTACCAATGACCAATATGTCAAGAAGATATTCTTGAGGCGGCCATAAGGTTGGTGGAACATTTTGTCAACCCTTTTACTGTGGGTATTAAATGAAAGAACTTGTACTCAAAATGGCCGTGTCAACAAAATTTCGAATTACATTTTCGTTTGAAACCCATTGACCTCCGAAACGGTCAATAGCACAGACATAAAATTGTGTGTAAACATTTAATTTGATTTGTGGTCCTAGATGATATGGTGAGGGTCTGATGATGGAGACAGAATGTGCCACCCTGCGAACTCTGTAAATAAAATGATGCAACTCCATTGAAGTTGACAAGTCTAGTTCTAGGGTCTATTGCTTAAATATGTCAAAATCTTCCCATATATATTTTCAAACTATGCAATTTTATGGCATATATTAAATCTATGTGCACTAATCGCAGTCTCAAGTTTTTCAAGATATATAAACGTAGGCACACATTTAAAAAAAATAGCTTACTGATTAAACCAATTCTGTTAGATACGGTGACCATTCGTTTATTATTTGAAGTAGATGATAATTATGAATTATTTTTAATTTCAAAAGCTGTTTATTATTTGTTCAGTATTTTATTTAATTTTGTTGAAGCAAAGACGAAAATCTAACCAAGCCCAATTTTTTTTTAAACAAAATAATAATACGAACGTGCCCTAATTTATTGAATGTTCAAAAATGGTAATGTAGTGCAAATCTTTCATTTCGGAACACTACCTACATCATTCTCGGAACTTACGTCAAAACGTGAATTCACAAGCTTTTTAAAATTCGAAGACAAATTTTTGTTCCGTTGTGGTAAACATTAAAATTGGTAAATTTTATTTGGCATTATTAATTTAAAAATACCTAATGATGCCAACCAGAAGAAATGTCGTTTTAATGGAGAAGTACAAAAAGAATCTAAACTCTCGAAAACCCCAAATGAAAGTCGAAACTATGAAATCAATTTTAATTACTAAATTTAACTAGGAAATTACCTGTTTAAAATTCAGGGAATACTTAGAACAAAAACCAGATTTCTTTAAACAAATTTATGCTTCAGGAAAGTATTTAAATATGTAAACAAATACATGATACCTGCATTAGATCCTTATTTTAAATAATGAGGATACTTATTTAATTTGTAAGCCATTATTTTACAAAATTTAGTTAATTTAAGACTGAATCTTAATTTTTATACTTATTTTGGTTAACATAGGTAGAAATTAAGAGTTCCTTCTGTAATAATAATTTTAATTAACTAAAGCAAAGATTGAATCCTTGTGTTATAATTTTTTTATTGAGTTATTTTTAAAATAAAATAAATAATAATTAAGGACTGGGTTTAATTTTTTTTCTTTTTGTTTATTATTTGGCATTCAAACAGATGGTCAGCGTAGTTATTGATCACATTTCGTCATTAGTTATCTAAGAGGATAGAAAATAGCTTCTTTATGACTGCTATAATCTGTGATGTTAGTTAGACAATTCCGAGAGGTGGCTCAGTGGGAAAAGCCTGAAGATTGAAATGCAGTTTGCATATTTCCGCGAATCGAACCTGAGACCCATCACTCAGTGATCCAGCGCACTATCCACTGAACTACTGCGTCCAATCAGAGTTTACAAAAAGACAGGAAAAAATCCCCATATATGGCAACGCTGCGTTTACGTTATATCCAAGAGCTTAGCTAAGGGTTTGACAATCAATTCACAAAATATGCTGCATTAAAAGTTCGAACTTAGATGCCAACACTTTTGGTAGAAGTCACGAGAATATTCGAGTTAATTTCAGGCAATGTTTGGAGCACACGTAAAACTTTAGGAAATGAAGGATTTGCTGCTATAAAAAAGAGATCTAAAGCCTTGGGATTTGCACATGAAATATTCACACACTGAACAGATTCCCGCGGGGCCATAACAATTACCAGAATTAGCGGAGGCAACAACCAGCAAAGCAGATAGAAGACTCTTGGCAACACTTTTAGAAACACATGTTAAAATGCCACAATGGTTGGATTCGACTGAAACGATTATCCTTTGCTTTTGCCAAACAAATTGCACGATCAAGCTCAGTAAAACAAGAGGCGTACAAGGTACAAAGCTGTCCAACCAAAGGCAGTTGGATAAGTTGTGGACTTAGTGGAATGGCTAAGCTATATCTCGTGGCATTTGGCTGCTAACTTTGGATAAGGGCATGGTGTACAAACTACAAACACATTTATTTCTCAAATCACTTTTTACTATGACTTCGGATTGGAACACACTTAACAATTTTTCAATCGCTATATTACTCGGGTATGGTACCCAAAAGTCTTCTCAGTAAACTAGGAAGGCCAGATGCTGTAGATTTGTTTTAAAGATACTAATTAGTAGTTGGTCCACTCGTCGCTGTGTACCCTCATGTATAGGTTCAGTGAAAGTTTATGATCAAGCTTGATGCAACAGATGCAATATTCGAGGCCTGAGTCTAACCTGTGTTTTGCAGAGAAAAAATATTCACTTCGGGCCTAAGCTTTGAGGACGTTCTCACAGAACCTCTGGGCTTCCAAAAAAGAAAAGGAAAAAAAGAAAAAGTTTTTCTAATGGCAGTCCAACCCTCCATCTTCAAACTTTTTGACATTTTCGACAAGGCGACAAATAATTTATACCGCCATTTTGAATGTCGCAAAACTCAATTGCGTTAAAGAGGCCAATAACTGGGACTAAATGTTTTCATAAGAGCCTGGAACTGGGAACATGGGCAAATTGACCAAAGAAAGTGTGGTTGACTACAACTGAGCTCGGGTTGCCACGTTGAACCCTCAAAAAGGAGCATTTCTTTTAGGCTGGTTTATTTTTTACCGCAAGTGACTTTCACTGAAGGTGTGTCTTGACCAACCATCTGAATTTAGCATTTTTGATAGGGTATAGGATTGACGGATAAAAGCCAAACATCTATTTACTTTTGAACAACTTTCAAGGCCTTGTCTGAGTATATCAACCTCACTTATCAAGCCCTGATGCCTAATACCAAACAAGTAATTTTGTTGTTTATTGGATGTTGATAAGGTATGACGTAAATGATCCAATCATACTCTGGTATTCAATTGCGATGACTCCATTACCATAAACAACTTCCTGGAGACAACTTTCTAGCAAAATTTCCAAGCAGGCAATTCTTCAAAACCCCGAATATATATAAATAGTTGTGTTCCTAATTCACGGCATCAAATGCATGGATCTCTATTTATGACAACTCACCAGTTGGAAGTCCCCCATTCCAACTTTTGCCAAAAAATAAAACAAATACCCCACTAAATAAATACAAAACAAAGTCCAATAAATCAAACGAAAGAAAAAAAAATATGCTCTTGCTGATTAGAACGTAATCACGTTTTCGTCAATGCGATTATGAATCGTTGAACCCAAAATAAAGTCTATGCGTCGACTTGTTTACTTTGCGCCAACGTTTTTTTTCTTTTTGCGTTTAATTCTATAAACATTTAACGAATAGCGTGCAAAAAAAAAAGAAAAAGAAAAGAGGAAAATATTTGCAACTGCTTTAGCGATGTAATTCAAAGTGACAGATGTCTTGGCAGAGCAACTGCCCTACCCCATAGTCGCAGCAATCACAAACACTCGCAGCAATTTACAAATCATTGCCCCCATGTGTCACACAGGTGATGAGCTATGATCGCACAATGATATCATTCCGCATCGCAAACGACTCTGACTCTCGTTCATTGATAAATATTTGAGGTAGCCATAGCCAGCGCACCCTCGCCTCAATCCTGCGCCATAACTGGCAGAGGCAGCCGTGATTCTATTTTCGATTTGACAGCCACCATAATATCTCACTTGGTGTTGGTGCGCGTAGCTGCGACTGCATCGACGCATATTTATATTAAGTTTCTAGAAATCATTGAGCTGCCACCACATTGTGCGTTGTCAGTGTCAGTGTTGGTCTTCGGACGCGAGGCATAAGAGAAATCCCGGATGATCTTGTGTGTGTTTCCTTGCGCGCCCATGAAACAGCTGTGAGTATACGCGTACGATGCCTCAGCTGACATTGGCAAGGTATTTTGACCTCTCCCAATGGCAGATGAAAACGCAAATGACAAGCTTCTGCCAATTTTAAAATTATATGCGTAAATGAATTCAAACAGAGGGAATGGGTGTAAGCTGAAAGTAAATATTTTCTGCATACCTTACATTTTAAAGAGAGTGTGTGTATTTAATTTGGCAAGAGGAAGCCGTAAATATTATGGAAGAGGAGATGTTGTTGTGCTTCAACTTTGAGTTGATAATTAGTTGCGGCGGTACGGTACATTCAACTCGAGTCTGTTTGATTTGTAAGATCAGACAATGACTTTCTGACGTTTCAGAAGTTCCATAATTTTGACACATCAAAAATAGAAAAACTTGTGCTGCAAATTGTTGTGGGCCTATAATAACCTAATGTCCAGAAAATACGCAGTTGCAGTAACTTGCGATGTCTTATTGCTGTATCGTTGAATATGACATTTCTGCTTTTTTGACAGATTGAAGAATATAAAAGCTTTCGTCATTAATTTCCTGTTCTTCGCCAGTTCTTCAGAGAAGCATGCTTCTTAAGGTGCGCTGTTCCTTTGCTATGACATTTGAACTGACATCCCTGCTTTTTTGACAGTTTGATACAATGTAGGAGAGAAATTATTTCGATTTCGAATTCGACGTTTCTTGCCAGTTTTTTTGATGAACTTGTTACTTTAAGTACTCTGCTACATTACTTTGACATTCGAACTGACATCCCTGATTTTTTGACAGTTTGATAAATATATTTTCTGCAAGCAATAGACGAGAAGAATTTGTTCGACTTCGACGTTTCTCGCCAGGTTTTTTGAGGAACTTGATACTTTAGAAACTCTGCCACATTGCTTTGGCATTCCAAATGACATCCCTGATTTTTTGACAGTTTGATAAATATATTTTCTGCAAGCAATAGATGAGGGAAATTTGTTTGAATTTGACGTTTCTCACCAGGTTTTTTGAGGAACTTGATACTTTAGAAACTCTGCCACATTGCTTTGGCATTCCAAATGACATCCCTGGTTTTTTGACAGTTTGATAAATAGATTTTCTGGAAACAATAGATGAGAGAAATTTGTTCGACTTCGACGTTTCTCGCAAGGTTTTTTGAGAAACTTATTCCTATAGGACATCGGAACTGACATCCCTGATTCTTTGACAGACTCTTTTTTGAAGGAGTGAAGAAATAATTTCGAGATCGGCGTTCTAAATCTCTCAGGGGTTCTAGGTGAACCCTGCTACTGTAGGGATGTTTTCTAAGTACTGTAACGTTTGAATTGCCATCCCTGATTTTTTGACACATTAATCAATGGAAAAGACAATTTATTTCGATTATTTTCTGTGGCGGAGTGGTTTGGTTTTCGATCAAGCAGCAGCTTCGTCGCTGAAAACATAAACTGACAATATCAACCCTTACCCTGTATAGTACCTCTACATCTTTTGTCTAAATAGTTGCTCTAACAAGCAAGCACTTTCCATCGGCATGATCATTCATATTCGAACTGTCACATGCCAATTTGCAGCATTGCACTATACTAATAATAACAGCCATGCATGCAAAGTGTACTTTATTGTAAACACATCTGCCGGCATTCATACAAACCTAAAAACTTCCCAGTCCCCCCACCGAGCCAGAGAGAGTTAAAATATTGATGACACACATGGCATGGTTTATACGGGCGGCGGCGGCGACACCACCAACATCGTCGCTCGTCCTTGGACTATGTCGTGGGGCAGGTCATGGTTCTGCTCCCTGCACTCAGCTGAACCGGGTTGAACGCCACCAGAGGCTGACTGATTTGTTGTAATAATAGCGTATTAATAACAGTTTACACACAAAAAAAAAAAAACGCGAAATGAGTCTGGCTGGGCTGATTGGGACTGACTGTGACTGGTTGTGTGCGCCCTGCTCGGTGGCTGGTTCCGTTTTTATGTACGGCTGTGTATTGTTTCCTGTTTTTCAAGGGGTTGCGGGGCAGCGACGACGAGACACCACCGACAGCATTCACTCACGCCTGTAGCTGGAAATGTAGTTTTTATTTTATTTTTATTTTTCGGTTAATTTTATTTTTAAATAAATATTTGAGTTATGAACTTTTGCTGCTAAATGGCACACCCGATGGTGTAAACACTATACTGGATATTGCAGCGCGTAGTTATAATGAATGCACACAACCTGTGCATGTGTAAATATGTTGGCGCTTAAATTAAAATGGGCTTGGGGATTAAAAACGCATTCGCACACCGGAAATCGAATGTGATTGGAATTGAGATGAGCTGGTTTTTAGTGGGCTTTGCAATAACATACATTGGATAGCGGGGTAGGTACATCTTAAATCGGATAATATTGGCAATAAATATCGGCCATATTATTTTGCATACTTTTTTAAATATGCCTTCAAATGACGTCTTTGAGTTTGACAAGCGGAACAAAAAATAAAAACGTCTTAATCGGCTCTAGTGAGGTATCCGTCGGAACGGAAAATTCTCCGATTTTATACGATTCGGAGGTTTTTTGCTTCAAGGTATTTTTTCGAACAATTCTTCGGAATATTTCTCCGACATTTTGTAACGCATATCACGCATATCGGCGAATTACGTTGAAGTGCAATGAAGTGCATTTTGTTCTTCAATTTTTGACAGCTAGGTTGCGATATCCTCCGACAGAAATTGGTTGCGGAATTTTTTTACGATTTGGATTTGAGCCTCCGACAGAGTATCCGTTGCGGAGAATTTTCCGTTCCGACGGATACCTCGCTAGGGCCGAATATGTCCTTGAAAAAAAATTAAAAAAGATGGGAAATGAAAAAAGTTTATTTAAAAAAACTTACTATTTTTGACATATTCGCGGACCATTACTGATGCTACCAACTAAATTGACAGCTACTCACTAGTTTGTTTTATTTGGAATGTAGGTAGTTATACGAAAAACTCTCTACGACCGCTTATAAGGTTATTGAAATCTGTCAGAATGACACTTTCTACAGTTCAATTCAAAATGGGAACATTCAAAAATCTAGTTGACGTAATTCGACTGGTTTTATTTAGACCCGACATCACCTGAACGCAAAATCTTGATTGGATGGTTACGTCACTTTTACTACATCAATCACATACACGAAATGTCAACTCAGTACCTAAGCGTGATATTTTTGACTTAATCTGTAGACTACGCTCTATAAACGTCAAATAAAAACTATTCAGATGACCAAGGCCAATAAAACCAACAAAAAAAATTAGAGAGCCAACTGTCAGAGATATTGAACTAGAGTTTGAGAACGTGACACGGGATACATAAATTCCAACTTACTCTAATTTGCAATGCTTCTCAAAAAGAGCCATAACTGTTGATTTCTGAAATTTGTGCTGACCTAATATCATCTTCACTTTTGAAAGCATACAAAATCGATTACAGTCTTTCCACTTAAGTATTTTCTGCATATAATTATGACATTAGCATAAGTTGGACATCACACTGTCTATAAAAGTGATTGAAGCAAACCTCTAATGCCTGATGGACTCTATGATGGGCTAATCATATAGCAAAGGCAGGCAATTGCTGTCATCATGACGACTGTAATGTACAATTAGAAAACTGTTCGATTTAATTGTTAATGGGAACATAATCGTTCGCCTAATGTCATTAATTATAATTGTTCTATGTGAATTGAATTGATTGGCGATAGCATTCGCAAATGGCATATGCAGTCGCTTGCTTGAATTCATTAAAAGACACTTAGGCATTTGATTGTGACGAAGATGTGATGTATTTATCTCAATTTTACTGTGGTGTTTTGATTTTTTTTTTCAATTTAAATGTAGGTTCGATTGAAGTTGTATCAGAAATTTAAACGAGAACCTTCATTCAAAGTCGAATGACAGATCGATTGCGAGGCGACAAAATAACAGCAATGACAGTACTATTGACAAAAATCTACTTAATCGGCAGTCGCTGAGTAGAGTAACTATTTTCCAGTAAATTAATTATTTCTATTAAAACACAAAGGCAGCGTATAACAAAATAAAGTAGTATATCAAATAAGTAACTGTCAGCTGGTAAAAAGTAGAAACTCTGGGATTTTTTTGGCTTCGGAATATTATGAAAATGAAAAAAATCCCTCTAATTGCAACACTGTCCATCCAAGTAAAAACAGAATAGCACCAATATCAAAAATTTAACCTCACAGTGCTGTCATATTTATTTAAGTTGAATATGACAAACGATTCTGCTGGGTACTCATTCCGTAACTTTTAAAACGATAATCGTCCGCGCGATAGTAGTCGACGATCTCGTCATCAATTAGCTTTCCGTAACTCTATCACTATCGTCTCGTCTCTCGATTGCTTGGTATAAAGTTTGAGAACATTATTTCACAAAGTTTGAGAACTTTCCGTATCTCTGTAGCTCACAAACTGTAGTGTGTTAAACGATTTCGCTTGAAGTGTTTGGTGAATGTATCCTAGACGGCAACCGCCTGTCAGTTTTATTATTTTCAAAACCATCAAAAATGCTTCTTTTGATAGATGAAAGCGTTGAATAAAACTTCTTAGATAAAAAAATGTGGGATAAATTGCAATTTTAAATGCCGATAGCCTGCCCACAAAATCCGTGACTGCTTGGAGAAAGTTATATTTATGTTTTTTAGTACATTGGAGTTCATTGTTTTTGTTTTTTGTGTAAATACATAAAGAAATCAAATGCACAACACATTTTTTATTTCATCCCTTATTTTTAGCGCCAACTCCTTCATCCGGTTGGTTCCAGTTCCAACTTGCACATTCTTCGTTTAGGTAGTTGTCATCGCCAAGTTTTCGTTTTCAATTGCCGTAATGTTATTTTAAACATTATAAGCATTTAAAGTATTACGAAGTCAATTTTTACAATAAAATTCATGAAAAATATTCCAAATGTCGGAAAAATACACCAATCAATGCAAGACGGTACCTCTTTAGCTATCGCGCAAGCGCTATCGTCTTGACGATAGTAGTCTGTCGATTATTGAGTTACGTGAAGCAAATGTTGAATCGTCTAAACGATATCGCCCGGACGATAGGCGATTATAAAAGTTACGGAAAGCAAATCTATCGTCGAAACGCTATCGTCTGACAATAATCGACATACGGAATGAGTGCCCTCTCTTTATTTGAATTCTAACAACTTAAACTACGATCGCTCTTAGGTTGTGAGCGGAATCTCTTTTAAGTTCTATAATCGGTGCAATAAACCTTTCAGTTTTAAATCATTTGACAAATATTTGGAGAACCTATAGACAGTCTGTCAAACTTTTGACATAAAAATCAAAAATTTCCCTTTTAATGAAACTTTATTTACAAAAAAGTCGACTTACTTAAAAACAGCCCTAAATCAATTTACTCAACATTTTTGTTAACAGAGATTAGTTAATGGACCCCAAATTCTGTGCTTCATTGGCAGCCAAAATGAGGGTTACATTATAACTGTGAATGAAACAACCCGTAAATGAATTTTGAAAATGATTACTTTAGCAAATGCACACATTCTTAGCCAGATAGTCTCTGATGAAATTGGCGTTGTTTTCAAAGTTGTCCGAAAGTTGACGGTCAATGTTTAATAAATGTGGATTGATGCAAGAATTTAGGGTTCTTCTGGTTCATTGAACTTAGCAAGCTAAAATGTTCCATTTTATTCGCTTTTAGCTCTATCAACAAAAAAAAAACCTGAAAAGTGAAAAATCCTACGATCTGACAGTCGTCAAACCGTATGGCCAAATCGAGGTGGACCCAAAGCCACATCACTAAAATTATTGGAGTTGTGAATAAAGACAGCTCGTGAAGCATGAAACAACATTCAGATATTGACAGATTCAATTGAATTCAATTCTGCTTTCTCAATTTTTCAAACAGACTAAAAAAAATTGTTATCAAGCTTTTTGTTGGCCGCTTCGCTGTTGCAAATATTATTTTGGAATTAAAATGGTTCCCGCATTTAGAACGTCAATTTCACCAGCGTTACGTCCCGACTTTTTTGGTGTACGATTGGTGTACCTTTTATAAATACCGTGTGGGTGTGTGTTTCTGTCACTCTGTTGCGCGCCGAACAGCTGTCAGTGTCAACATTTAGATTTAAAAAGACGCCAACCGATGGCCCACCATTCATTTATTCATTCTCCACATTAACTCAAATCCACTTCGAATACTTTTCTAATCAGACAGTCCATTGACCCGGCTTCTCGCATCATTGCTGCACTCTCAACAGTCGAACTTCTCGCAAAAATCCCCATATCAGAGCGCGCGGCAAAGCACATCAATGATCGCCTTCACCTTCGAGTAACTTCACAAGCCCGCACCCCTTTAATCAAGTGCTTACAGCACCAAATGCCAATGACATCGTCTCGCAAACGCTATCAATGTCACGTAAGCCCAAATAAGTGCAAACAAACATGTTTTGCTGGCGACAGCAAAATGCGCCTCTGAATCTTGACCTAGGGCGTCGAAAGCAGAAGCATTGCGCTGACGACAAAATTGACAAACGCGTCAATTTCTCCGAAACCTCTCATCGTAAGCAGATTCAATTTTCGCAAACGTTCGACGCTGATAACCGCAGTGCAACCTCAATGCGCTTATCAGCACACGAAGGTTGGCCCAATTGTTTTCCCCAAAGTTGCGCCTTGCTTATTTGCCCACGGCAAGAACAACACAAACAAAGGATGCGCGCATCATCATGACCTACGATATCCGGAAATGACTTGGCTGTCTTGTCACGGCTTTCGCATGGAGGTAGATCCAAACAGAATTGATAGCGCAATTAAGGACTGTTTATGTTGTACTTCTCTAATCCGACACAAAGGGCATTAGAATATGTCTGTGCGCCACGAATCGCCAGGTATAGTATCAAATTCACCATCGCGCGCCATCACCTGGGCACTGAGCAGCACGAAGCAGCTCATAACTTTTTCATCATTATGGCCACCTTCCGCCACGGCGGACACATTGCATTGCATCGCAAGTGCGAAATTAATGAGGATGTACTTGAGCAGCACAGCGAGCCAAAGCGCGCTCAGCTTAAAAGTATTTTCTGTTCTGTCTTCCTTCTGGTGATGCTGTTGCTGCTGCTGTCTGTGATACGGAGGTGAGGTGCTTCCTTCGGAGTGCAGCAGCAGCAGCAGCAGCAACAAAAATTCTTGCACTTAATTTAGTATTTAGTCGGTCGTTTGTTTTGTTGCTGTGTTTTGTTTCAGCTATTTCTCTTCATTAAATGCGCGCACAGAGAGAACAGCAACAGGGAAAAAAATCACAAGGAAAATCCAAGGAAACCCCAAGAGGCAGGAGGAGCAGAAGAAGAAGCGAAAAAAAAAATCGTGCAATAATTGCACTTAATTTGAGTTAAGCAGCAATTTTAATGATCCATGAACGAAGGACGCGTCTTTGCTGTTATATGGGCTTGCGCTTGAGTTAGTTTTTTTTTTTTTCATTTTCAGTGCACCAGCACAGTGAAGGGGAGGAGGCCAACGGAAGTCGGAGTTAAGTGAAGTGCAACGCTGTAAATTATAAACTAGCTGGCACAAAACACAGCAAAGTGTAAGTACTCCAGAAGAAGTTCGAAGCACATGTGTACAGCGTGTCTGAATTGAATTAAACGATGACGCACGTCTCGTGGCTATATGGCAATGGCGATGATACCAGCGGTTGGTCTTTCCTTCATTTCTTTAGCGCCGGACTGTGCGGCCGTGCGTCGGTCGTGGTACATAAGACGTTTCGAGCAATTACGATTACGAGTCATCAGCCATTATTAGAGTCACCAACTTTTGCACCCCCTTTTCAGTTTCGACCGTTTTCGACATTTCATTCGAAAAAAGAAATCTTTTTGAAAATAGTAATTAATATTGCAATGCTTAGTTCGCATAATATTCTTGCTCAACTATTTATCTAAAAATTTAGTATAGAGTGATATCGTTTCAACGATTATTGAAGTTAAGGAAAGCAAAGCTATCGCCGAAACGCTATCGTCTGACGATAATCGACATACGGAATGAGTGTCCAGGGGTCGAATTACCGCACCCGTGAGCGAGCGATACGTCACTGAATTTTGTTGATTTTACACGCAAAACAATAACAAATTCAGTCACGTATTGCTCGATCACGGATGCGGTAATTCAACCCCAGGATTTTTTGAAGATTCATCAATATCGAAAATGGCGTTTTCGAAATACACAGCTTTAAAATTAAACGTTTCCGATGATTCGAATGAAAAATTAAGGACGCAATAATGTTGAAAACGCCAATTTTCCCCAAATATGCATTTGGGTCAAAATCGTTGCAGCCGTTTTCATGTAGTTAAACTGTAGAAAACAAAATTCTCAAAATATGAATTTTTTTTTAAAAATTGTACGTAATTTAGAGAAAAACTGAGTTTGCTATCAAGTTGGAAATGTTGAAACTAACTTCGGAATGAATTTTTGTTAGAAATTGTATTCACCGCTTTCGAGATTTGTCCAATTTTCAAAAGTAACGTTATTCTACTTTTTATCGAAAATCTGGGTATGCAGCTATGTAAACCTTGACTGGTTAAGCCCAAATATCAAGTTTGTGGCCCCGAACTGTAAGCCCACAAACTCCAAATCTGAAGTTTGAAAGAAATCCGTCCAGCCGTTTGCGCTGTGGAGCTTAGGAAAGGACGGAAAGACGGATAGAATTGCGATATTGACTTTTTCGAGTTCCCTATCATCGTAAGTTGGATTTGATAAAACTCGAGTTAAAAATTTTGTACGAATTCAATATCTTTCCTTACTACGGTTACGAGAAAGTTAAAAAAAGGACAAAAATTATGATGCTTGAGCATTCATAACGGAGAATCTAATATTCAATTCGTTTCATTCGTATGACGTACCACTTACCACAGAATTGGTACGGATCAGATTACGGACACTGCAGTTCCAAATTTTTTTGGTGAGGGGTGATTCGATTTCGGGCTCTGTTACCAGTCGGTCTTAGGCTGTCTTTTTCTTCAAACTCTGAGAATTCTATGTTGTTTATTGGGACGCCAACTTTTTCAGACTGTTTTTTTTTGGCCAGAAAAACAGAAAAAAATGTAAGGCAGCTTTTTTTTGAATTTTTTAAGCTTTCAGCTTTCTTCTTCATGCAAGGGCTGGGCTATAGATTAAAATCTAGTTCCATCAAATCCAAAAAGGTATGCAACGATTTTTTATTTTGATTCTGCTTTGGTGCGTATGCATCGAAATCACTGTGTGTCTTCTCTGTTAGAGCGGATCGAAAGAGTAGTATGCGATGGACATGTGACAGCGATAATATTTTAACAAATGCACAAATAAAAGTACTTTGTGATAGGACGAGGGCAAAATCAATTATGTATTTGGAGAAGGTGGATCAAAAGTTTTTCTATGGAGCATAAAGTTGGAGCCTACTGGATATCTTAAAAAACATTCGGTAGTATTGCGCATTACATTTATTTCTTATAAGCTCAAATAATGTACGATGGGAAAGACGATCAACAAAAGGTGGAATTACCTTCAAAAGATTGAATAGCTCACAGCTTTTTACTACGTGACACGTAGAGAGAGGATGAGATTGGAAGGACCTCCGGTAAACGCCAGTAAAAAACTGTCTAACTATTGTCATTTTTCGACACTCTAATGACAAATGATAATGGTAAGAAACGACACTCTTAAGGCATCGGGCTTCCACATTAGTCGAACATGCATTTTATTGAGGTCTATTTTCAATAATGCTACCGAAAATAGTTTCTAATACGAAAAGAACCTGTCAAATTATTACAGTTAAATAGAATATCGGGCTCCACATGACCTAGCCATCTAAGACGACTAATGAAAAATTTTTTTATCAGGTCGATGTTCCCTGTACAACTCGTATTGTTCATCGTTAAAGCATCTTCCATCCAAAGTCCATCAAAGCAAATGGGACGGTATGGAGAATCTTCCTCGACCCTTCTTAAATGATGTAGACGTTAGAAGATGAATAATTGAAGCCTCAGTTTTAAGTTCCCTTGAAATATCATTGCGCACTTGATTGTACTAGATTCTGAACTGCGACCTCAAGAGCGAGTATTATAATGTCCCCTATTTAGAGCTCAGTCATAATCCCGCAGGCAAATGACACTTTCTTATATTGTACGCCCGGAATGCTAGTAGGAATGTGGCTCTCCACAGTCGAGTGGTATATTAAGCAAACCTACCTCGTACCCAATTAAGTTCTCTCAGCAGTCGTATTCCAAAGCTTTGCGTAGTTCTCGAACCCTAGATGGATTAAACTCTTAAAACAAAATTGAACCCAACCTGAAGCCAACATAATTGTCAACCACCCCCATCTATGCCAAAAGAATGTTAATCTTGCAACAACTGCCACACCTAACCGACACAACATAAGACGCGTTAATCGATCGGTATAAAGTTAAGGCGCCAGCATTTCCCTAACAGGAATATATTGCTTCCCTCCCTGTCTTTGCTTAATCTCCTTCTTCTTCCAGCAGCACCCCGGCAAAACAAAAACGCCTCTTCCTATTAATAATCGAAGACGCATACCCGTTTAATTAGCTCAAGATATCCGCGCTTGCATAAGGCTTCACGAAGGTGGCAACAAGTTAGCCACACACTGCCTACCCCAAACCCAGTCCGTGTCAACTTAACATTCGTTACGTGTACACCAGTACCCAGACCCACGTGGATGTGTCAAATTAATAAACGCCATAAAAATGCAACAGCAGCAGCAGCCAGCTTTTCCATGTGACGACACAGCCAAAACGAAAAACAAAACATGAACCAGCCAAAGAGATAATTCTGATCATGCGGCATGCCGTCCGATAGTTGGTGCTTGGTGGTTGAGAAGACTCAACAGATAGTGCAAATTTAACGTCACACGCACATAGCTGAGTGCAGAAGCGGCTTGCATGTCCTTTCCATTTAACCTATTTAACACTGACAGGCGCATTAATAACAATAAAGAGGCAGACGGACAAGAAACACAAGAAAAACACATGAAATTGAAGTTTTACAAAACGTTAATTAAATTAAGTTCTCAACACATTTACCCCGGGGGGCGTATAGACATTTTGTACCGCTCTTCAGTCTTTCGTCTTATGCGCATTGTGTATGTAACAGCTTTCCCTTCATATTTCGATTATGCATGTAGCTGGGCTCATACTTAGGGCATCGCTTTTGGAATTAATCGCGAATTTTTTATCGGTCCGGGATAAGGGAGTGCGAAAGTCCGTTCATTGACAGAGCAATGGGAGCAACATTTTTTTTATGATAATTAGAAGTACAAACGGGACGTGGCCGCAACGTGAAGCGTGATAGTAGACTTGAGTCCATCTCTAAGAGATTGTGTTGCCAGAGGAAGGCAAAGGATGTCTGTTACTTTATGGATGTTCAATATGATGCCACAAAAAATCGTATCCCACCACTCATCTTAAACTGGGCTCTAAAAATGTGACATGGATATGAGGCTCAAAAAACACAATTAAGGACATACAATCTTAGGATCAACGTATCACTGTCAAATTGGAGACATTCATTTGCGTGACCGTCACAAATCTGGTACATGTTGTCTTATAGCTTTTATATATTTCAAGCATAAGTTACACGATAAAGAGATATGTGTTCCAACAGTCAAGAAGGTCTTAACACCCTAAAACCACATTTAATTGTGTCAAAACTTTTGTGAAGGTACTTTTTCAATCTCCTGGCTTGCCAATATAAGGTTTGACGTTATTTTATGTTGGGAAAATGTTAATGGAATCAGGACTAGGGCGACTTATAAGCTTTAGGAACAATATGAACGACTTAACATTCATTGAGAAGCTCTTCACCCATAGGAAATATTTAGACACTCCTACCAAAAGGTCGAGAACTATTTGTCGCAGTCAAAAAAACCCAAAAAGAGACCTATTTAAGATGAGCCGTTGCCTTGCATAGAAGAATCACAGTGGGCACTGGAAAAGGTACAAACAAAATTTTAAATTACGACCGACGACTTTATTTCCACTGTCAGGTATATCCACTCTATCAGACATGAACAATGAAAATCAAGACTTTAGTCCACTCGAACAAATTAAAGTGACGAAAGCAATAAGTAGCAAAGTTGCTGGGCCAAAAGCTCTACTCGTCTAGCCTTTTAAGACAGAGCAAGGTGACTAGGTGTGGAACATGGAATTTTTCAACTTATTTCCCAGATTTGGTGGACGTTCTGCTTGATGAGCGGAACCTGAGCATAGTTTGCAAGATTTAAAAAAAAACCAGAGCCTCTAAGCTGCTTCAACTTAAAGACATCAGTCTTCTTGACATTGCGACTGCATAAAAGATCATGTCTGCATGCAGATTGGCCGCTCCCAGAACCATTTTAGGTGAAGAAAGTCTTCAAATGTAGGTCAGATGTTACGACAGTTGCTGGTCCCTATCTTATCATCGATTTTAAAGCCTAATGCGAAGTTCTAAAGAGCCATGTCTGAATGAGGAATCTCTGTCAAACTCGTTCACAAATGTAAAATGACAATGGAGAATACTTGCCTTAGCACCAAGGACCGTAACGACCCAACAAAGTCCTTGGTGTAGCAATCGGCGACTTCTTTCACATCATAGTTTAGAGAGTGTCTAAAGCCCAAAAACTTCACACAACATATGATTTTTCGAAATCATTTTTAATTAAAAAAAAAACTCTTTCTTTACAATGTTTTTAAATTCGCCATCACCTTTGTACCGTTTTTAACTATATTTTAGAGACAAAGAAATTCAATTGGCTTAAAGTTACGGGCGGTAGAGGGAAACATAGGTACGCATTTTGCCACTTACTTTTACAGCAGATTGGTAGAACACGGAAAGATGACAGCGCTATGTGAGTACCAAAAATGCAACTCTGGGTGTAAAATGCTATAGTAAGACCTGTCCTGATCCGTATAGTATTGTATAATCGCCAGCAAGAAAGGATGCCATCTTTCTAAAGCCTATTACAAGAGTAAAAAGCTTGCATTACCAGCGAAGACAACTTAAACTGCCGAACTTGAGCCTGTCCTCAACTTGCTTCCACTTAAAATGATTACCCAATATGTGAATATCCCCACAAATAGATGCAGTCAATAAAGAATTGAAAAGAACCTTGTAAAAGTTGTATCTACCTTTACTTCAATAATATTTGACAGTTACATCACCTTAAGAGCTGAGCGAAGAACAGCTCTTGTCAACAGCTATTTCTTTGGCCTAAAAATGAAGGAAATGAAAGTGCTAGGCCCTTTCTTGAAATACTTCAGAAAATAAATTTAAAACCTCTAGCCATGCGAATATAACCCTGGAGGAGGGTAAAATGTGTATAGACCGATATTTATTAAACGTTCATTTTGGTAAAAACTTTTAAAACTTCTGCCAATCTGAACCTTTCGAGCTGTTTTAAAGTGTTTTCGATTTAAAAAAAAAATGTCTAGTTCGTTTATTTAAATTTGATTTCGAAAAGCTGATCAAGTTCACCCTCTCATTCAAACATGCACTTAGAAATGGTTGCGAAGAAATAAAGTCTAAAACCAGCTCCCGTTTTCTTGAAAAATTCGCACTTATTGGGTGGACCCTTTCAACCTGATGCTTGTTTAAGTCCACAAAATGAATTCATAGAGCTCCATTTAATACACAAACCACTAATGACGTTTGTTGTGGAAATTTATAACTCCTTCAAAGTGGGCCTCGAAAATTCTAAACCTCAATGCGGCGGCTCTAATCCGAAATGCAAATGAGCTCTAACTACACACATATATGTAGTTTGTTATAACGGAAGGACAATCCAATTAAATTAGCACATGAATTGCACTCCCATTCGTCGAATCAACGAGTAGGTATACATCCAGCCGCAGTCTACTCAAACACACAGCGCGTTTTACCGCAGCCAACAAACTCGGGCTGTAATCAATCCCGGAAGTGAGTGCACGCAATTTGTGCAAAATAATAACAAAAAATAAAAGCACACAAATAAACGTGTTCGCGATGTAGTTGTTGGTGTTGTTGGGGGTACTCTTTACTCTACCAAAACCAACCACCAGCACCAGGTTACCTGCGCTCCACTCGACCGCTCTCAAGGTGAACCGGTGCCATCGACGAAATTTACATTTTAATTTTTTTATTTTTCCACCTCAGCAGCAGCAAAGCGCTTTATTGCCGCCTTGCACTGCTCTCTGTAGTTGTAATAACACGCAGTGCATATACATATCTACGCAAATGGATGCGAATTCCAAGCGCCGGCCGCCGCCGCCACACTGCTCGTTGTTCAAATTCCAAAAAAAAAAAATAACAGAAAAGATGGGGCGCCTGGTCCGAAGAGTGGTACGCATCACGCTTAATCGTTTCGCTATTAGCGGGTTGGTGCGGTACTATTAATAAATATATGCAGCGCAACTGATAATACGAGAATAACTTAATTACGGCAAACGTACTAATTGCTGGCGTAGTTGGCTGCGTTTGTACTCCACCTATGTGTGTCGGCCTTCAGAAGCTTCAGTGACATTTAATGTTCCTATTAACAACCGTTGAATTGCTTCCTTCTTGCGAGTGCACTGCATATCAGTAGCTATGATGAAGATGAGGTGGCGCTCTACAAAGGCGACATGGTGGTGCGGCTACGACGAAAAAGCTCGACAATGTTTCGCGCGTGACATTGAACTGTTGTTGTTGTTGTTGTGGTTTTGCGTGAGTCACAGCACTCAGGGTTGATAGAATTAAAAATACCTATTTCACTTTGAGCAGATAAAAGCGCAACCAACCCATGCGGGAGGAGATATAGCGAGTACTACCTGGTGGTGGCTCAAGGATTTCCAAGCGGAAAGTGATTTTTTTTTACTTCTGATTTATGCTGGTGGAACTAATTTCCGTTTCCGCTACTGGGTGAATGATACCCCTCAAGCTGTTTACTCCTAGAAGGCAGTTTCATATTAGTTGGCATTACGAACTGCGCTCTTGAGATTGTACAATGTACCTACATTGCGCAGGTAGTAGACGCGTGAGGTGTATTTTACATTGATGTAATCTCAAATTGAATTGGATAGACGTCGTTGCTTTCATCAGGCCAAAAGTCCAAAAAGTGAAAATAAATTTGCAATAAACAAAGGATTAACCATTTTAAACGACTATCTTGTAATAGAGGTGCCACGCCCACATTTTTCTAATTGTTGCTAAACTCAATTTGCAACGATTGATGAAACTTTCCAACTACGACTGCAGGAAGTGCCATATGTTTTTTTTATGTGTTTCTATATGGTAGGTGCCACGCCCACATTTCGCAAAGTGCATTAGGTGGTAATGTACCCCGTTTTGCTAAACTTGGAAAATGTCGAGATCCAGTTTATTTACTGATTTGATGGGTAGGAAGTGCCACGCCCTTTTATTTAATCCCGCCCACATTTTGCAAAGTACCTCGCACAAACAGTGTGCATTGAAAGGAATAATATTTGGCACCACAGGTTTGTAACGGCCCCAGGCCATTCGTTTTCTTTGAGTTTTTAATTTTTGGGACGAATTGAAGGGATTTATAATTTTATGACGCGTTTGGCAGAGGTGGCGCGGTGCCGAAAACCATGAGATCTAATTTGCATATTTCCGGGGATTGCAGTGTGCATTAATGTACCAAATTTTGGAGTAATGCCTGCAACAGGTGCAAAAATATAGTAATATAGTAGGTATTGAAAGTTTTTTTTACAACGTCTAACATCTCGACAGTGTTTGTCCTGTGCTAACTCAAAATACTTTGCAAAATTGCTAGAAACCCTCTTGGAAGATTCACGTATGCTCTGTAAAATTCCCCGAAAAAAAATATGATAATAGTTTGTATGGAGAGATTTTACGACGCCATCTTTATGATTTTTTTTTAATATTTTTAAAAACGGGATTCCAAATCATGGAACTGAAAAGGTCTATTGAGTTTTTAAATAAATACCTAATACAATTTGTTAGAAAACTAGAACATTCGAAGTATTGGTTACTTCCTTCTGCTGGTTTGTTCGTAATTGCAACGCGAAGGTTTAGGAAAAAAGAAAAGTAGGAAAATTCTCAACAGGTGGCGCTGTTGTCTATCTAAAAACTCAACCGATTTCAATGAAACTTTGTGAATGCGTGTGGTTGCTTCCAACTTGAAAGATAGTATAGTTTTGGGCCCTATAGGTGGCACTGTTGCCGACAAAATTGTAAGCAAATGGAATGGGGCTTAATACGAAAGGCACGGGCAAAGCCATGGGGTTACAGCTAGTGGACTTATAAAAATCTGCTTTTTTTTTTGTCTTGGGCGACTTTCTTTCTTCAACGCTTTTCTTTAACGAGTTCTATAACTTGCTTTGACTCTAATTTTTATTTACTGATGTTACTAATTAATTTTGACATTTCAAATTTTATTTATTTTGTTCGAAAAGTTCAAGGCCTATTTCAGACATTGGGATTTTGAATATAAAAAAGAAAAACATTTTTAAAAAAACATTAGCGTAATAAAATAAAAGATAATTAATTTAAATCTGAACTTTTCGAGCTGTTTTAGATTGTTTTCGATTTTGAAAAACTGTCTAGCGCCATTATTTAAATTTGATTTCGAAGATCTAAGTAGTTTTGTCCTCTCATTCAAAAATGCACTTAGAAAAGGTTGCAATAAAAACAAGTCTAAAACCAGCTACCTGTTAAGCCCTTCGTTTTCTTGAAAAATTCGCACTTATTGGGTGGACCCTTTCAACCTGATACTTGTTCAAATCCACATCAAAAATTTGTGATTGGATTGGTTTTGGGCTAGTTTATTGGTTTTTTGGCTCCAGTTTTGGACTACAAACATTTTTTAAATTGGGCTATCGAACTAGCTCCAGACATGGCAACATTTTGTCAATACATTTTGATTTAACATGAAAAAGGAAGAAATATTTGAGAGTAACAGAAAGCTTTCCACCTTATGGCTACAATAAATTGAGCAACCTTCCTAGATGCACAGTTTTTTAAGGAGTCCATGACATATCAAGACCGCCAGTTAAGTCCATTAAAAAAAAAATGTAAAATAAGAGAACCAATAACAACACTTGGTGGGGTTGCTTATGAGCCCGATATGTTGCCCCCCCCTGTTTGGCATGCAATTTGAAAAAGGCAAGACAAACACGGGCCATTTCAGACAGCTTGATGAATATTTCATAACGGCAAAGTTTAATATCCTTTAACGATTCTAAGAGAGACATTAAATTGAGTTGCTGGCCTCTTCCAGATAATTGAAAAAGTCCTACCCGGTAATGCATTTTCTTTCAACATTTTGTGCATATAGGAGGACAGGAATATTGGTTATATCCAAAGAGGTTACCCCAAACTCAGCCCACCTCAAATGAAGTTGAAAAGCCCACACATACAACCAAGTGCCTTTATAATTCGAATGCATGATTAACCACGTGCATGATTTCCCATCCTGGATTGTAATAAAATATTCAGTCCACCTGTCGGAGTAAAACGCTGGCTGTGCAATTTGCCCACCACCACCAGCACCACAACTGTTCGAAAAATATCCCTATTGCTTGCAGTGTCACCGGGCAACGGCGCGCAGCGACATGAAATCGACCAGATTGCAGTTTTGATTCATATAATCGAAAAGGAAAGGGAAAGTCTGCCCCACCGGCAGCGAAGCACTATCACAGAACAGAACCAACCCGACCATTGTTAGCACGAATGACCTCAGTGTGAAGCCGCCTCGGCCGTTGTCCCCGACCGCCTCCTTCCACCTGCTGGTTGGGTTGGAAAATAAGCAGCAGCAGCAGGAGGGGCGAACAAAATCGCAGCAAGGATTGCCCAAGGATCGAGAACTTTTACACCGAGAGTGCATTGCACTCTTTGTGTAACTCCCATTACGGACACGATATCGCATTAGCCACGATATACCTATATCCTATACGCTAGCACTAGCAGCGAGGCTCTTTTGCACTCTTGGCTCTGTGTGTTTTGCCATACACAGTCATAATAATAATTTTTGATGAATGTTTTTCTCTCTGTGGAAGTTTTTTCTTCCTTCGATAGAAAAGGTGCGCGCCGAGCTGATGTTGGCGATGGCGGTGACCGCTCCTGCTGCTGGGACATCAACCGCCATGATGGACGACTTCCAAATGTCGAGCCATTAATTATTGCATTCACTTGCGCAAGCATTTCATCTCGGTCGGTCAATGCCGCTGTTTTTTTTTTTTTTTGTATATTTTTTCTGTTTGCTCTTTCGAGGATGTGGGTAAATATTATGCCTGTTGGTGGGGTATAGGTGACAAAGTCATTCACTCGCGCTGTCACTTGCAAGTTTGTTGTGCACCGTACCGCCAAAGGGATGTTGACACAGTTTCATGTGGGGGTGATTGAACTACCTCAGTGAATGTAAGAACCATCTCTGACAATATTAGTGAGTCCTGTGAGTGCAGTTGTCAGCAACTTACCTCTCGCTATGGAATCCCAACTTCCCTCAATCACATTGTGCGACTGCGACGAAAATGGAAAAATCGCATCCACTTCTAGACGCCGCAACAAATTGTCATCCCTGCCGTCGCATCGTCTCGCAGAAATAATGCAATAATGTGCGGGAGGAGGATCTTAGTTCATACATACTCACCTTGGAGCTCGAAAGAAATTTATCTTTTCAAGGATTACACTTGTATATCCTCGAATTGCCATCGTTTTGTAATATTTTCAAGTTGAGGCGCCATTCCCTAGTCTATTCGCATTTGGTTGGCGGAAGATCTCATTGCATCCCTCCACGCCGCTTGTGTCCCGTTTTGCATGAATTTTTTACAAGTCGTGGCTTTGATTGGAAGGATGGTACGGTGGCGGGTACACCCATTCGCATTGGCTAACTAATAACTTTTACGAAATTACGAAGAGTTTACTTCTTGTCTGTACACATCCTTTTCAAATCCCTTATGCATGACGTAGGCTATATGGTGTAGCTGTAGGTGTATACTTACTTTGGCATTGTTGAGCGTCGGTAGTTTAATTAAATTTCCATGGGAATGGCAGGAGCCCCAGTAGTGTACTGATATCCTGGCTGCATTATTTACCAGAGGATGCTAGAAGAAAATTCACACAAATTTTCTTCTGCTTGAGTTTTCTTTGCATTTGCATTGGTAATAGTCGGGCGGAATGTGGAAAAGTTTTGAAAGCAGTGGAATTTCGTAAAACATATGCTTTACGAGTATGCAGGACGTGGAAATACTTTTGCATTCACTTTTGAATAGCGGAATACTGTTGTACTAGATTGCATTTTTGTTGGAAACGTTGAGATCGACAGACGGGTTGATTTGGGTGGATGAAGATGGATTTGCTGGTCAAGAATGGTTGCAGCTTAAAAAGAATGGGGAATACTTGTTGGCAAACTAGGTAACAAAAAGCCCCCAGAAAGAAACGTCAAACAAAAGTGGCCACCCGGATACAATGACAGTGCACAGGAACTTCGGCGGCGTCGCAGCTTTAAAATTACCTCTTTCGAATGGGTTTCGTTCCGAACCAGATTATGTATTTACATTTTTTGGTTAAAACTTCATAAGGCATTTTCCAAAAATCGGGTTTCTTTTTCAATCCCCATGTGAAGAGTTCCACTTTTGATATTCAAGGTCGAATTAGCTTGACAGAGAGTTCATTGACACATCACCCCCTTTGCAATCAACAGGCTTGGCTTTTTGTAAAAGTGCTGTTCGTTTACATATCGACCTGCTGTTTCGGTGACTTTCTTGCTTATGTCTTTCATTTCACAATAAAATTTGTCATCAAACAGCAAAGTGCATTTTGACAGCTGGTCAGTAACTTCCGCATTCTTAAAAAATCGAACCAACTGTATATTGACCTCCTTCTAGTATAAAATAAATCTCTTTCTGTGACAACCTGTCAAAACTTCCAATTGTCACATGTCACTTAGCAGAAGTGTCAGCGCTTAAATATTTACATTATACATCTCCTTTTGAAGAGGACTCACATACGACTTTCCGGGGTTAAAGATCTAACCCGATCCGTACAAAAGTCCTTTGTCTCACTCCACCCAGCATCAGAACGCGTATGTTTTATTTTGCTCACTTCTAATTAAATCGCAACGCAATTAGTCAGCGGCAATTAATTACACGTTCACTCAAAAGACATATCGGTCCAGATGCATCCACGCCATGTTTTGTTCCATTTCCCTGACTCAAGATGTCCATTTGCCGTAGAAATAAATCGTCATAATACTCACTTCTGTCCCATAGGCAGCGCAACGACGACAAATAAAAGCAAAATCCTTTGACAGATGGTGACACTCGAGAGAACAATACAAGCGATTTGCATGGAATGCATTAATTGTCACCCGCTCTTGGTGGCCAACCCCAAACGTAATACTAAATCATTTGGAATTTTTATTCTTTGACACAGATTGCAGTAAATCACTTGTAAGCTCTTTGTCAGGCCGACTCTATCTGGCTGGCGATGGCGAATGTCATTGGCTATATCGACTACACGCCCACGCTTTAACTAGAAACACAAAAATTCGCTTTTGTTTTGAGCTTCGCTGCACTTCTGGTGTATCCAAAGCGGAAACAAAGTTCATCATTCCGAACTGTCAAAGTGCGGTTTGAGCGGTTTTAATGGATAATTGTGTCGCCATGTCTATCATTTGGAAAACTAACGGAAAATTAATTACTTTGCCGTAAACGCACTCCATTTTAAGGCATTTTGACAGTACGAGTGTAGTTGTATTTATTTATTTTGTTAACAATGACATTGACAGTGCAGCTGCTGGAATGATGCGTGTGTAAATTTTTTTTTCATACTCAAGGAATCATCTCGACGCGCACTGGTTTCCTTATTTACGATACCAAAGTCAAAATGTGGGAGAAATCTAGAGAACGCGACCCCGTTCAATGCAGCAACGTGACAGGCACAAAACATTAAGCAATAGCAACAACAATAGACGACGACACACGCGGTGCAAAATGAGGAAAAAAAACAAAATAAATAATTCCTATTTGGCGAACAAGGAAATGTCACACTGATCTTGCGTTAGCGATGTACGCTCGATTGTATTTACGTACATACGCGGTGTGTTGCTGTTGAGATGACGTATGTTGACCTCACGATTTGCATTGTCACGCGCGTTACCCAAAGCGACGAAAAAGGTGACAAAACCAATGTAAGCAAAAAACGAAACATTGAACAACGAGTGGGTGTATGGTGATAGGTGATGCACCCTATGAATTCGAGGTGTTCTATTAACTGTCATTTATTGCAATTTCCAATGTGCATTCACTTTGGTATATAGAATCTGCATTGACGCAGTATTAAACGTGATTTACAATATCGATTTGGAATGAATAAATTGAAATCTGTCCATCGACGAGTGGAATATATTCGGCCCTCTTTGTACCAAACACATTGTCCATCATCCTATTCGACAAGATTGAATTTTCGCAACGAAAACCACAAACAAAACAAACTGTCAGTAAGCCTTACCCTACACCTTTTTTGCAAAGAACTTATTTTTCTTATTCTTTTCGTATTTTTGTTTTGCGGCTTAGTCGCCTCGCCGTAACTAAGCCTATTTGTGTATTCTTGTCATTTTATTGCAAATTTTACCGTTTCGGACGTGTTGTTTTGGTTATGTTCTGTCAGTTTTTATGCGCTCGCACAAGATCATTTGATATTGCACGTTATACCTTAAAGTCGTGTGGAAGAGTGATTGCGCATTTTTCACAAGTGCTGCTACACGTTTATTGTACAAATGTACGTGCAATTCTTAAGTTAACATCTGTTGCTAATAGAATTGAATTAACGTGATGTAACTCTTGCCATTAAATGATGTTAACTTGTTTCCGTAAGACGTCACCACACAATTTGGTATTTGAATAGTGTTTTCTTTTGACGTATAAGAAAAGGAAATTCCGAGCAGATGTGTGTATTTTGTATGCGTTATATTGGCCGTCTTCCATTGACAGCTGGACGTCTAGCTCATCAGGTGTCATTTGATTGTTTCTCCAAGGGAATTTTAACCATTTGTAGCAGAGTTCTATTTCAAGTGTCAATTTTTAGTGGAGTTTTAAACGCCACTAGCTAGACGAGCTGATAATGGAACGCGACCATTATTGCGGGCAGTTGTAAGGTTGATTTTTAGTGCAGGCTGTAGATCATTGCCAAATCATTAGTCCACATATCAGTTGACACATAAGGACAAAGTGCGTTTTTTTAGTTATTGTATGGAAAAGTATCGCCATTGGCCGCGTTCCACTGCCCGCTAGATGACTAGCGGCATGTCAAACTTCATATAACAAAATTGACATTTCACCATAGGCGCTAGACATCTAGCACTTTTTGTGAAATATCGCTTTCAGGGAAATTTCTCAATTTAGCGTAAAACTACCCGCTGAATTGAAAGAGAGAGAAAAAAAACGACCAGTCAAAGAAAAATCTTTCAAGCGTTTGTAAAATTTGCCACTGGCGCTAGGTCTCTAGGCCGTTGTAAGATAGTAATAGTTCGCGCAAGTGGAAAACAGTATTCGTATACGGTGGGAAATTTACAATTAAGTGAGAATTTCGATGTGGGGGAAAAAGGTTTTGCCGTCTAACTACTTGAGAATGTTGATTAAAACTATTTACATAGACATTTTCTGTTTATTTGAAGCAACTGTCAAGTTCTGTAAGACGTCTAAGCTAACTTCAAAGAAAGTTATTACCTTATAAAGCTGCGGCTTTGGATAAAGTTATGTATTTTAAGCAGTTGTCGTTAGAACAGGCGGCGAAAACTTTTTGGGATATAAAAGTTGGCAGAACTGATTTAAAATAGTTGACTCCAGCTATTTCCTTATTTGTTTTCTTGTTTCTTTTTTCAAAAAATAAATTTAGAGCAGTATAACTTTTCAGCTTTTGGGTATTTTCCGCGTCGTCGGAAGATGAGCAGAAACGCCTTTGACGCGTAACGAAAAATGAAACATTTCATCGTGGTTTCACTGCCGCTTGTATGAGTGAATAAGAACGTTGCAAATATTGAAATGTGGTATACTGCTTAGTTGGGGTTGCTGCGTAAGGGAATATTTAATAGCGTTTCATTTTTCGTTACGCTTCTACCTCCCAACGTAAGTGTCCATTTCTAGGGCCATTTGATAGGTCGTCTGCTTTGGGGGCATTCGGGTCTTCTTGTTCTTCATTTTGTAGCAACATCCCTTTCGTAGGCAAAGTGTTTTACAGATACATGGTGAACACAAATTCAGGGAAGTTTTCAATCATCGTTTTCAAAAAGACTGATTCTACACTATCTAGTTGTATCCTATTGTCTACGAGTAATTCATTCTTCCCTGCATCTACCTTGCTACGGTGAATAAAGATTTCTTCACCCCCACTCTCGCTCCATTGCCGAAAAGCCCTACCAATGTCGATATCCACTTACAAAATCCAAATCTTATAATTGGTAAAAATGCCCTTAGTATCCACTAAAGCATTCAAAGACAAAAATCTGACAATCGTCACATCAAACACCAATCCCCCTATCAAAACTCTGTCAAGATCCCGTTCATATGGCACTTCCTCATTATCTTGAACAAATCTTAGTCAACCACTCACAAGGAGGCACCATCCGTAGGTATAATTAATTTTCCCCGAGAATTTCCCCCAATCAGTCATTTTTCTGACCACTGTCACGTCCCATCGCACTTCTCACATCTTATCGCGTTCACTTAAATTAATGTTTACTTCACCATAAAAAATGTCCACCAATTTTCATTTCTGATGGAAACTGTCAGACTTTGTGAGAAATTCTCCACTAATCGGTCATCATGGCGTGCGCTGACTAATATGGACCTCTTCTTTGTGTATAGCTCTGTGGCACGCATCATGGAAAGAAATTCCACCGAACCAACCGATGATGCATTAGCCACTACGTTTGGATGGGACAAATCTTACACATCACACTAATTACTGACCGTCTGTCTCTGCGCGCATACACACCTCGGTTCGTATTACTTTTCCTTTGGAAAACATGTTGGGATTGTGTTTACCTACAGTTTTTTTATTTCTTCTCTCTGATTCTTAATAGAAAAGTCATCTCGCAGGCTTTCTATATAGGAATAGGCGACATGAATCAATGTCTGCAGTGAGATCCGATGCATGATTGCTTCTTCGGAGTTGCTAAGCAATTTTTCACTTTCATTGCAATGGATGTTAAGGCATCTATCTGCGCAAGATGTGTCTTTTAGTTGCATCGCACTAGTGGTGCTCGTACTTGAGATTCAGTGGGTTTGAGTGATGAAAATATTAGAAGACACCCATAAGTTATAAAACAATGAACCGAAATTGGGCTCAAAAATTAGTTTGAGCTTCTGAAAGTTGGAAACAGTATTTAAAAATAGTTTGCAGTGGATTTAACCTTTAAAGAGACGTCATCTAGTCACGAATTGGGAAAACAATTTAAATGTTGCGGATGCACGCAGACAAATTAAATGATTTTCAAAAATTAAGCAAATCTCGGCGTCAACTTGAAAGGAGCCCGGATATATCCTCTTTCGAGAGCCAAGTGCGCCAACATAAGTACATATAAAATTCAATGGGATGGTGCCACATTTCAACAGTAAAACCACAGAGGCATTCCGATGAAAATGTTGTCCTCAAAAATGGACCTGTGGAAAGTGCAGTCGTCTGGACCAATCGTTTTGAACCCGACTGTTGAATTTAAAAGCCCCCAGATAACAGCGGCCACTTGTCAGCCACTCCATATTATTCACATAATTAGTTGCAGGCGAAAATTCACGCAAAACAATTACCCACATTGTAGCAATCGTTTATTTCAACAAAATACTAATTAAATTGCAGTGTTGCGAAATTTATTTCCTCATAGGAGAATAAATAAATATTACTCAATTAGAAATTATGTGGGTCTTGCCAGTTTATTATTGCGTCGATGAATAATTCCATTTCTAACGGCTTTCAAGTGCCCAAACATTTAATAAAATATCTTAAACAATTATTTTTATTAGCGCATTTCTTGTGGCAACTGCAGCACAATGGACTGCTCTTAAAATAAATACCAAATCGCACCTATCATTGACCTTGCACCCAACACCCACACGACAGCATAACATAATGAAAACATCACACACGAGTGTCAGCATGACTTTTTGAATATTATTTCCCTCTTTGAATGTTTCAAAAAATTCAATGTGTGTTGTTTTTTCCAAAAAGTCCACCTTTGATGTTTCGCACAATCTGCACCCCCGGCCCACTGTTGCATCGAATAAATAACATCAAATGAGTAATGGGTACCCGGTATAAGAACATCATACCGTCAAGTGGAATAAATATAGCGCGCGCAGCGTTTGGTCATAAGGAAGTGTTTTTACAATTATTTTCAAATTGCATGCAATAAATTTTCCCCTCAATCGGGACTCGGAGTCGGGGAGATCTCACTTGCTCTCCTCGCTTGATTACCCCTAATGGATATGAATTTTTTTTGCTTATTACCTAGTTCAGATAGATATACAGAGGAATAGAAAATAGTAGAAGGCGACAAGCGACGATGACACGGCCAAGGCCAAAGTCAGCAACAATGTTTTTTTTTGTGGAAAAAAAGTTATCATAACAAGGAAAAAAATTCGCGCAATTAATTAAGTGATGTGCACTTCATTGCGCACGCCACACCTCTGACTCTGAGACTGACTTGACTGTAAACAGTGACAGTGAGCCGAGTTGAGGCGCCCCCTCTCTTCGACCCGTATGTACTGGAGCAGTGCCATCTCTTGCATGGTGGCAGTAAATGGATAATTGGTTGGGCGGGGTACGCACTATGTAAGCAGCTCCAGCAGTTGACTCGACTGCAAGGCGACAGGCAACAGCACTCAGCGTCAGCATAGTGTGAGGCTTCTTTTCAAAAGTGCAATGCACATCGCGTCGTGCCCGCGGTTTCGTGTTTTATTTGCCGGAATGTTTACACACAAGCGGTGGATGTTTGTTGTGACATGCACGCTGGCTAGTTGGAACATTTCACATTCTATTAGTTTAATTTATATATAAAAAAAGAAGAGAAATAGTTTAAAGGAGATGCGATTATCAAAAGAGGAGCGGACATTAAAGGCGGTTTGGAAGAAACAAGCGATGTGATGGTGCTACGCGAAGCGGCTCTTCCTAATTGAAAAAAAAAATCTAAAGGAGATTTCCTGTTCGTTGTGTTAATAAAGTTTTTTGAATTAAGGTGACTATCTCTCGGGAATTGACTTGACTAAATGCCTGGCTACTATTTACTCCCTGCAATCAGATGTAAACACCTCGAAGATCGTAACTGGATGAAGCTTATTCTCTTAAAGGATGACCATAACCTTACTGACGTATAGATCAGCCTGTTTCTATAAATTAATCGCCATTCTCAGTTAGGTTTCAAAATCCATTCCGTTGACTTTCCTTCAGCGCTGCAATATAAGTCAACTGAAATTTTTTAAGCAGTTGCTACCGAAACTTCCTTTCATTTTTTCTAGCGGACAACAACTTTCCATTTTTGTTTCCTTCTTCTCCTCGCTTATCGGACAAAAGCCCAGACAGTCTAAGTTTGGCCCTCTCAGAGACCAGTGAAACCACTGGCATCCAAAGGAATTTTTGTGTTCGAATCGTGGGTTTTTTAAGACACTTTTACGAAGTTTTACTAGAAGCTTTTGTCCGCGACGAAGAGTCTTATGTTAGATACACAGCAACTTTTCTTCAAAATTGTTATACGAAAATTGGGCGGACTGCAGCATATGGCAGACTTATGCATAAATTTACAGCAACTCGAATCGTCTTGTATTCATATTTCTATGCGCCTTTACTCGGCATCCTGTCCAAGTTGCATCAACTCGTGCGCTGCCCTCACTCGTTTTCTGTCGCTTTTTCGTTTCATCGGTGTACGGTATTACTGCTCAACGAGCCTTAATAGCTATCTTTGTCTGCTTGTTCACACGCTTTACCTTCTCCCATCTGCAGTCGCTTTTTCGTTTCATATGATTTTGAAACTATCTAGTTTTCTGTCGTTTTTTCGTTTCACTGGAGTACAGTATTATTGCTCAACGAGCAGTCTATAGTTCGTTTCGTATGATTTCGGAACTATCTAGTTTCCTGTCGCTTTTTTCGTTTCATCGAAGTCCGCTATTACTTCTCAAAAGTGCCGTAGAGTTTGCATGAGCTACCTGATCAGCTCTATACCTCCTTTTGTGTGAGGTGTCGCTTTTTCGTTTCGTCGGAGCTCGGATTGACTGACCTACGAGCCATACATTCTGCCAGAGCTGCGTTACACTTACTTTCTTCAGTTTGCATTCACCTTTTCATTTTCTGTCTACCTAGCCGTGCATTCTATCCGACCTACCAAACTTGGATCGTTACCAACTTCCTTTTGGAGCTGATTTTTGCTTCATATGTGCTGGGAATCACTCACTAATTAGTCGTAGATTTCGCCACATGTGCATCAATACCCCCTTCCGTTCCAAGGCGCTTTTCTGCATCACCAAAGTTGGGAATCACTGCCCTACAATTCATAAATATATCTGGCTGAGCTACCTTAGCACGATTACGGGACAATACCACCCGTTTCCTGTCCAACAAACTGTCTGTCTTTCGTTTTATTAGACTTTTGAATTAATGTTCAACGAGGCATGAGAAAATTCACTTAAAAATAACCAGCTGTCAAAACAGGCCAATTCTCAATTTTATAAAATTGTACTAGATTTGGCTTCGATTATCTATGAAACTTTGCACTATACAGTAGCATCAGAGTAGTTGTTGGTATAGCTCAAAATTCCAAGTCATAACTTAAGTTGTTCTGAAATTTGTTATACTCGAGTCAGCTGTCAGATTAACTATCAGTTGACCGAGTGCTGCCATATTTTGGAAAAAATGCTTCCTCAAAGCACTCGTTATATTGCGCAAGTGTCACTGTAAGCCCTCTATATTTTTTGACAGATGCGCTGAGCGAAATGAAAATGTGTTTTCGTTACTGTGATAATAACTGTTTTACCTACGCCTTGACTGACAGGTTCTTATTACCATTTCAGTAAAAACTTCACGTCGGAAGTTTTTTATTTAAACCCTCCCAATTACTTTTAAAATGATTTCCAAAGACACACGTTCCCTTTTTAATTATTGATGAAGTGTCTTCAATGTACACAGAAATTATATCGCTCTCCAGTTAGTCATATGAATTCCGGGGATCACCTCTTTTCCGGTGCGGTTCTGTTATTATTTCTTGCACACGCCATTTCGTCGTTTCTGCCACCATCGCCTTCGCGCCACCGCAAAGATTTAGCGAATTCTCGAGAACTTGTCAGAAAGTTACCAGTCGTCGTCGTCGCCGCCTTTGACAGCGCCGACCACCCGTTTGCCGCAGTTTTGGGGACGAGACGACCTCCACAGACAAGCTGCTTAAATTCAAATTAGACGAGATGATAATTCGCAGAAATTCGACTGACTGTTTGGACACATGATATTATTTCTTATTTCTTGTCGTTGTCCGTGTCCAACTCAATTCTGGTTTCATCTGCGATCTGCCACCATTCGGCAGTGAAGATCATTGGAGTGGCTGTCCGCCGGGGCTATGATATCGCCTCGAAGTGGTTATTTTCTCGCGCTTCTGAAAGCAATGAAGGAGCAGCAGATGATCTAGTGGTCTGTTGACGGTAATGATGTGGTCGGAGATCTTTGTTAATAAATATTTGACAAGGTGCGATTTATACGCGACCATAAAAATTAATTTTTCAGCGAGAACAGCTCTTCAGATTCCCACGGTAATATTTTGCATTTTTATTAAACCGCCCTGCTTGGCTGGTTCAGTGATTCATATGTCGAAAATGGTGGCGGGGCATCTTGATCTTGGTGTCTCCTTTGAAAGATAATTGATTGAGATCGAGCACTCTGCGCATGCACTTTGGCGATTATTGACTTGGCTGAAAAATAATATTATTTGTCCGGAATGACAAAATACCAAAGCAAATCGGATAAAGGTCAACTGGTTTCTGTTTTGGGCTGATTTACCGCACACTGCACACGGTCGTCGTGAGGTAATTGAGAAGTGTGCGCATGTGCACATGGACTGTGCACTATTCCATCGATAGATAGCCATACCAGGTGCGTGCAAATGCACGCGAGCCGATTGCAAAAATACCGCTGTCGATCAAGGTGGCACCCAGCCCCGGGACTATCGTCGTGCGCATGTTCAAGAATTCTCAATGTTTCCTTAAACAGTGTTTCCCCTATTGGACGGTGGTGGCAGTGGGGTCTGACGGGGGACTGGTCGTAATGGCTAAGGTGCGCTTGCAACACCATTTTTGTGATACAGTCGTCATAGTGATCACATTTCTGGTCCCATTTTTGGGAGATCTATGTTGTGATCTATCTCGTGATTGACATTTTTTTGTTGTGCAGTTTTTTTTTATGCCACCGGATAAGTTATGAGTTCAATATGGTCATTCCGACATTGCACGGTGGTGGATGTGGTGTAAGTACTGTCAAATGGGGGGGGATAGGTTTAGCTTAATGTTTCGGTAGGTGCGATGTTCATATAGGGGCTTTGAAGTGTGCGCCATCGTTATGGGGTGGCAGATTGATTGTCACACGAAGGTGATCCGGAAAATCGGAATTGATGCCAGGCGTCTAACTGGTTCCTTTCTTACCCAATTGAACCTTTCCTATACTTATGTGTGACTCTGCGAGTCTATTTCTTACTGTCAGAACAAGACCTTTTTATTTTGACGAATCACTTCTGAAATACCCAATAGCTTTACGACGTTCAAAAGCTGCATCTTTTGGACTTGAGATGCATTTAGTCTAGATTTATTGTTAAAAATAGAATACTCGGGCTATACTTCCCGAGATTCTCGAAAAAGTGATATAAAACGTAACAAAAAGGGCACATTTTTCTTTGATCAATAAAGGCGGCCACTTGACTGATGTAGTATTAAAAAACTAGTCGAAATATATTGTAAAGGACTAAATATCGGTCCAAAAAAATCCGGTTAAAATGTTCAAAGCGCATTAAAAAACACTTCAAGAAGCTCATCGGAAAACGCATCAAAAAACTAGTCAAAAATAGATCAGGCAAAATACAGTTGAGACTATGAAGGCCCCCTTCCCCTTGAACGAACCATATAAGGCCAGGTCTCTGGGTTCGATTCGAAGCTTCATTGAATAAAACTATACTGATTTATACTTTTCTGACCCGATCGATATCAATATAAAGCTCGTAGAGATCGCTGCTCAGTCCCCTTCTCCAATTCGCCAAGGCAAGGGTATAAAATGACTCCCTATAAACACATCAACCTACATTAATCGCCATTTCCTTGCATCATATGTATATATTATTGAGGATCAGCTAAAGACCCTTCCTGCAATTTTTAAGCAAGGAAATTATTTAATTAGCCGGCTCAACTGAGATTTGAACACTAACAGCCCTACAACTATTCGAACCAAATACACAAACCTCTTAGCTGCCGTGTCGGCATCGGTACCCACTTAATTTTTAATTTGCGGAAAGAGAAGCAAAATTTGCTAAATCAAAACACAAATCTAAGCAAACTTAGCCGACAATGGGTCGTATGAATAGTAGCTAGAATTTTCTTTAAGTAAAAGGTGGTATCAAAATAAAAGCAATTACTTCAAATCGGTTTAAATAAACAAATATTTTTCGAAAATTCGAAACATAGCATTGGGGACGTTCGGATACCTAGTTTGTGAAAAACGTCTACTAGATTTGTCTGAACTAGATAAACGTACGCTACCCCTGCATAAACGTTAACCAATCGTGACCAATCTAGGCCTAGAAAAGGTCTGTTCCCTTACTTTTTGGGCCAATTTCGGCAAAATGTCAGATATCAAGGAGTGCGGATATATTCTCTCAGAAAATGAGAATATAACCAAAAAGTACAGGAACGAAAGTTTGGCATGACGTTTGTTGAAAACATATGCAAGAAATTCAAAAATATACATCAGTGGGTTTCAGTGGGATTCAGTTTAATGTTTATTTTTTTTTTGCGGATTTATCCATTTTTAATAAAAAATTTCAGAACTTAACAAAGCAAACCGAAATAAACTGCCAATTCAAATTGACTTTTGAGAGATTTGACAGCTAAATTTAGTTATAAGATAACAAACTAGCCCAAGAAAATTTGTTATGCTATTATTTGCAGGTTTTGTATGAAGGGGAAATGTTTTGTTCTCTCTTTGTGGCTCTTTTCTGCCCAACTTTTGCGTAAAGGAACGTAGTTTGACTAAATTTGACTAATGTGTTTGAATGCATTATCGTTAGGGAGCAGACCTTAAAACTCAAACACATCTAGTCAGTCAGGTGTCAGACTTACTAAACTATAGGTATCCGAACGTCCCCATTTACTTCGCTGTACGTTAACTTGCTTTGCCCTGTCAAACCTGGTCAGTAAATTTTAAATTTTTGTACCTTCCTTGGGAGTATAACAACTTTTTGAGGAAAACTGAACAAAAGTGAACGAAATTTAAAAAAAATCTTCATGATTTTTGTTTGCAAATAGCTTGGTAATGTTTAATTTCTTCTTTCAGAGGTTTTTGAAATGTAACCTAAGAGCCTGGATCTCCTATATATCTTAGGTATAATTGTGTCTTAACATTTTAAACTAAAAAAGACGTTTGCCAAATTGTTCACACTTCGCGTGAAACGAGAATAGCATGTAGACTTTGATTTTCATAGCAATTGCTACGTTTTATTCAAACCGATCTGAGTAAAAGGTAAGTGGCGCCGCTTTTCGGACATATCAAAAGTGGGAGGTAACTCAAATCACTTTTTATTCGAACGGAACGTTTAAAATGCTTCGATTTTGACATTTCTATTGAATAAAAGCAATTGATACGTCTTATCATCATTGGAATAAAAACCTACGCGCTTGCCCAAGACTTTCTCCGACAAATCTGCAAATTCACAGTACACACATCTAAGGTAATATATTGCGCAGATGTCGGTAATGTGAACAAGTAAAAATGGCGGATTACTGTGACTGTCTGCTTTATTAGTACCACAAAGACTTTTAAGTATAGTCCAAGGAGGAACATCGCTTATTGTCATATTGCAACATTTTGACAGATGCTAACTTCACTTCATTACCGACATGATGAATATGTCTCAATTATTTGATTTGAATCCCAAAGGCAAATTTAATCCGTAGTTAACAATAACTGTTAATAAATCAAAATAGAGGACCAACCATTTCAACGTCTCGAAAGAAACGACCCAAATTAACCCGTGGTTCAACAATTCTAACCCAAGCACAACAAATGACCGGATTTGGTTGCTCCACACAAATCAATTGAAAGTGGCCTGCTTGCAGGGCCACCCGCTGAGGCGACATTTCCTATCTCATACTGCCAATGCCAACTGAAATTCAATAATTTTGTTTCTCTGATAAATTCTCGCAATCAATTACACTGCGACTGCGATGCGGGCTCCGTAACCGACTGTAACTGTAACCCACTTTCCACTTACACTTCTGTGGCTGTTCTCACAATCCTTCAGATTCAGATTCAGATAAATACAACTGAACACTTAACAGCTGCTGGGGGGGATAGATACGAGTGGATACAGCCGCCTGCTAAGAAAAATATTGTAAACACGTCCGATGGCCAACAACGTTTATCGTCTTCTTCTTCTTCGCCGTCGTCGTCGTCTTCGTAGTCGTCGCCATCATCCAGAAACTATTAAAGTGATTTATGCCAGAGGAACCGAAAGCGGACGGCATACGGTTCCAGTTTGGGGTCATAATGCCTGTACTAATGCCTGGATCACGATTGTGTCTAAAATATTGATTTGTCAATTTGTACGCGAGCAATGGGCCAAGAGCAGCTCGAGCCCGACAGCCCCTTGCAGGGTGCTGCTGCTACTTAATTCGGTGTCCCTTGCATTCGTAATGAACAATTGTCAACTGCCAAGAAGGTATGGTGCAGGGGGCGAGTGCTGCTGGCTCGTTGTCGTTGAGCCGCCAATATAGTCGTGTTGACCAAGTGCTGTGCCGTTGTTCCTGGGTGGAGTTCACGTCAAGCAATTTGGGCATTAGGAAAATTAGTCACGAGTCTTGCCCGTAGCCTGTTGCGAGCTATATGCAGTTCGGCAGGGGGAAGCATAAGCATAGCGTGCCATGCAGCATGGATATCGCCGTTGGCCATACCCAAATCCGTATGCAGCATGTCGCTGCAATTATATTCGCTCGTCATGTGCACCTTGATTGGGCTTAGAAATGGAACTGGGATTGTGTCGCGTTCCCGACCCGACCCCGTCTCCGTCTCCCCCAACGAACGGATCATTTTATTAATTCAGAAGCGCCCATGTGGATAGCTGCAGTAGCTGCGCCAATGTTTGGGGCTAAGCAGGGATCCATATGTGCACATGTGATTAATTATGCACGCGATGTACTTGGGGAGTATCATGGTTCCGTGTCTGTAGGTAGCTGGCTAGCTCACATAATTGAGTGGTAGCAGGCAGCCAACTCAGATGGGTGCCCTTTTTTCGATACGGCCTCCGTTCTGTTTGATTTCCTTTTCTGGTGGATCGCAGAAACGATCGGGTGTTAGATAAGCTCCAGATACATGATGTGATCGGTAGGTATATGGAGAAAGTTGAGAGTGTTGGACACACACGCTATATGGGAGGAGATGTTTATGATGGTTGTGCATGGTCGCGACGACTATTGTAATAACAGCTGCAACAAATTGGACATGACAAGTGGTTATCTATGGGTATATGATCTTGGCTAAGGGTCAGGCAATGTCAGATCAGTGGAAATTTGTTTAAAACTATAGATGATGTGTTACTGTTTCCTGGAAAATGTAACGGACCTCGTTAGAGCTTGACGAACGCACCTATTTTGGGGTCATGTCAATGTTAACTCGTAGCCATGTAAAATAAATGGATAATTGGAAGGGAAATTCAGTCGTATTCTTGCGGGAAAAAAGGTCAAAATAATTGCCTGTTTAATTTGTTTGTGGAAAAAATTATGACAAATGAATACTAATGTTTTTTTTTCCAGAATCTGTGCGTTAAGTGCAATCAAACTTCATCTCTAATGTCTCATATGAACTTCAGGAATATGGAGTAGTGTTAAAGTTGGAGGGGAATTTTTATTTCCCCACTAAACCGAGTAATAGGGGAAGTTCCTGATGGGTATACGTGTTGTGAAAGAAGTTTTCAATGGGAAATCTTTTTGAACCAATTCTAAAATAACTTTCTTGGAAACAGCTTCAGCTATTTTTATTACACAAGATTAAACAAGAGCATATCCCTTAAAAGAGCTACTTTTTGAAAACGAAAATAACGTCACCGTCGATTTGTTAGGTTTTTAGCCATTTGCACTGTTTTTAAATCTAAAAAGTCATTGCTAAGTCATGGCTGTGTAATGACGCATAAATTGAGAAATTTGATTTGAATAAAAGAAAAGAAAGAAAGAAAACGTCTCGTCTGCTTAAACAAAATAAATGGGAGATTCAGCTCTATTTGAAAACTGAACATACACGAAAAATTAAAAAAAAAATAATGCTCACTTTTTGAGTCCGTTAAATTAAAAAAAATCAATGAAAAAGTTTATAATACTTGATTGTTAATGTGCTTAAATATAGTAATAATTAAATACACTGGCTTAAATAAAGGACTCTGCACATGGAAGAGCCAATGTACGCTGCTCAAGCTAAACTACATTTTAGCTGTTCTCCAAATTTTCTCTCTAATCATTAGGTATCTAAAATCATAGCTAAATTTTGACATATTATACGCTGTGTCACAGAAAACAGCTGTTCTTTGAAAATAGCTTTCTTCAAGTATTTAATCGGATACAACGGAAATTTAAGAAGACGTTATTATTTATGAGCTCATTTAAGAAGCTTACTTTTCCGCAACACATAAACTCAACAGATAAACATACTACAATGATCTTTCAAAATTAAGCATTGAGAAAATGTGGCCACCCAATAAATGTTGACAGATATCTACTTTTACAGTAAGGACATTCTTTTTCAAGAGGTGGCAATGGTGTAGTGGGTAGAGTCATTGCTTGTGACCCGGTCGGCGCAGGTTCGAGCCCCACCGGGGGACAGCAGTACTCGCCACCCAAACATATAAGAGAAACGAATAATATCAGAGTTTCTCCCCCAGTACACCAAAAAAGGGGTTTCTGCTTGGAGTACAATGGACGGGTATTCTGGTCTGTGTGTTCCAGGATTTGGAATCCCCTTTTTAATAAAAAAAAAAGGACATTCTAAAACAAAAATCTAATTTTATAGCAAGAGTTGCGATAATGCGATTCGTTTAAATTTACATAAGCAAAATTTTGGAAAGATTTTTATTTGAGAGCTAAAATTCCTTTCTTAAATTCAGTGTTCCCAGATTGGTGATTTTTCCAACCAAAATGGTGGGAAATCAACGCTGTGGGGGAAAAAAATTATGGTGGGATTTATGGGGGGGAAACTTTGCCAGACAAGGCAAGGGATGTTCGGGATTTTAGTTGAACTTTCCCGAATGAAATGAAGTTTCAATGGAAGAGTAAGTATGAAGGGAGAGTTTTGTCTTTTTTTTGCGCTTATTAACGAGATAGCGATGGTCAGAGTTTCATCGATAGTACAGGTGCATTTGAATTAGGCTGTTTTCGCTGGCGCTGGGTATGGCTTAGTAATACGTGAAATCTTTGCATAAAACTGGTAGAATTCGGATATCCAATACCAGTACTTACTTGAATCCACTTGATATCGTTATTTCCACAAACTAGCGAATATCTGGTTTATTCTTTCGCTTGTTTTTGTCGCGCGCAATATGTACCTAGATCCTATATTAGCTATTAGTTAACCAAACCTATAATAGTTCCAAAAATAAATTATTTACATTCCACTGGAACTAATTAAAAGTGGAACCCCCTCACAAAATGCGAACACCATAGACCATACATCATTAAAACTCTTTGTTATTTTTTCTTACTTGTATTACGTATTCCCTGGACTCTGAAGAAGAGGTAGGTAGGGCAGCTAAATAAAATTTAATAAGGGAATTTTTTTGCTTAGTTGAAAAAATGAGAAGTAAGTATTCGTTAAAATTTTCTCAGTTAAGGCTGGAAGGTACGCTGTTCGTGTGAAGTGAAATTTACACTCCTTTCCAAAAAGTGCTGTGAAATTGAATGTGAAATTTTCACGCCGAAATGTCAAAAAGAAACGCCCCCTACTAATCACTTTTTGAACAACTATTTTTCACTTCAACATCATACTGCCTATTAAAATCTTCACGTGGAAAGTTCATTTTGACAATTTGCAGTAAAAATTTTGTATGAAAAATTGTATTTCACATGAACTGCATACTAGGCTTTAACATAAAATCATTTTTAATTAATTATTTGTGTATCTTATAGTTGGTAGAAAAAGTATTGGGGTTTTTTTTCGTCCCAGTACAAATTTTGTTGGTATTTTTTTTTTTTTTAATTAGTGGGTTTTTTTTAAATCTCACTGCTTAAATTGGCTTGCGTGACTTTTGGCTTACAAATAATTACGATATCGTTTGCACTTTAAATAAAACTTAACACAAGTTGTTGTTGTCACATTATTCTTGTACAGAAAATTGTATTTTATTAATTAATTATATATATAAGACCACCATTGACCGTGGCCAAAAGAATGATTCTTGAAAATACAAGGATACAATACAAGGCAGACCTAAGGTGGTCACATATAAAAGGGCAAAGGAAAAAAATTCTAGAATTGTTAAATCTAAGTAGATCCAAGTTACGAATGGCAATAGGAATATTATATCGGGGCATTGCCTTTTGGGGAAACATGCCAGGAGATTAGGTTTAATAAATACGAATGCATGTAGGTATTCTTACGACTTCCATGTCGCAGAGGATGTTACGCATATTTTCTGCGAATGTCAGACTATAGCTCGGAAGAGAAGGAAATACCTTGGAAGGTACTTCTTCGAAAATTTGGAGGAAGTTGGTTTCGCAAACAAAATTGAAACCATGTTTAGGTTCTGCAGGGAAATTATATCTGACTTCTCTTGCCAAATAGTCACACCCTGTATAGCAACAGTTATAGGGTAGAATTTCCATCCCCGAAGTTTATCTATTTATAACCCCGTGAACCGTTTTTGGCTTAAGCATAAAGAAAATGATTGTGTAGCCAACGACTTTTGTAAGTTGACATGTTTATTGAAAGTCTAAAAATATATTTAGGGTCTACTTCTATGTCGGATGGTATAATACGATCTTCTTGAACAGATGACTGATATATGTGGTAGATTGCTCGAAGAGTTGGGTATCCCCAGTAGAAAGTTCACACAAGTTGTGCAGGACTCGCTCTGTCTGTCAACTAATCTGTGTTTCGGTTAATTTCGCTTGATATACCATCCAATTGCCGTTGGGAATCAGTACCTACACCAGACTTGATTGCCACTTGCCTCCAGGATTTTTTCCTAAGCTATATTTGACTTCACAAGTTATTAAGTTTGTCGCCGGGTTCCGCCCCAAGGAGCATGATTGATGAGTCGCGGTTCTATAGCAACTTTGTTTATGCATGTATTATATAGTAGATGATAGATAAGCCCTATATTTCCATCAAGGACGACTTCCTTTGTAATTTCTGCGGTATGCCCCCCCTCTTCCGATTCATTTGAAGTCTCAATGACATTCTTTTGATGTGACCACCGTTGAGTGTAACTTTGATTTAACGACATTAGCAACGTTACCATTTTAATTGTTAATATGTTAAGAAGAAGCCATCAAAATGCACTTATGCACAAAGCTCTCTCTGCCACATGCCGCATGCCACAATCAAAGTTGGCCAAACAAATCATCCCAACAAAAGGAATTCCATGCCAAAAGCGATTGTTTTCGATCCGTTTCCGTCCCAAAAGCGAGGTCAAAGTGTCACTGTCCGATGAGTCACTGCATCGCGTTACCCCATTTCGTGCGATTCTCTCTATTCCCGCATGTAAACCCGACCACATCAAAGCACAACATAACTAATTCCATGTCCGGGTAATTGAATATTATCCGTTTGTTTCTATAACCCACTAGGGGATACTTAAGCCAAAAGGACCCCATCCTTCCCGGAACAGACTCAAATGTGCGAACGGTGCGGCGCTCATCCAGGAAGCATAGGTAGATACTCTCCCATACTTGTTACAGTAAACAGTACGCCGACAGGTTCTAACCCCAGGTCGGGAATCGGACTCTCTGCTGCGGAGCTTCCCGAATACTGCTGTCCCACTGAGGTGTATTTCGGTGACATCAAAGTCTTGGCCGGCTTTGTCGGCTGCCGACAAACCAAAGTTTGCCCTTTGCTTTGATGTTCTCGCTGATGGCATTGTTTTCAATACAAGCAAACATTAGAAGCTATATCAAGTGCCTCAACCTCGTGTTGCTGCATTGACGACACGGCGGCGGTTGGTATTGTGTGGCCCGCCGGCCTATGGCCGTGCCTGTGAATGTGTCATTGCCATCAAACAAATTGAAATCATAATAGAAATGTCAGTTCACCTAGATCCACTTTCAAAGTGACACCGCCTCGGAAGATACACGTTTGTTTTAAGCAGGTGACTGCTGATTGCGGTGCGTGTACCTGTACCTACCTTCATCGGGATAACTGATATGACCACGCATATCACTTTTCGCCATCAAATCGTCTCTGCTCCTCCTGGAGGGGTCGACGCTCGCTCGCCGATAGCAGAAACTTTGGACTTGGACTCGAAACTGTATTGTGTCACAGGTGGTGGACGCGCATATACCCATCTATGGCTTCTTGCATTAATACACTCTTTGGGTTTGTTTGACGTCTTTGGCATTATTAATTGTGCATTCAGGTGATTACAAAGGAAATATGCATTTAAGCTGAGGCCACGCCATGCCAGGAGGGGGACACACTAATATTGGATTGTGACATGTACATTGTACATAGCGCTTGCCAGTTGCCACCCTCAGCAACTTGTGTTGGATTTCTCAGGCAATTTGCGATGACTAATTGGAAAAATGCTTTTCCAAGGAGCTGTGGGAAAAACCCCCCATACTAGCTGTTTATATACGGGGCAATCAAAAGAGCACGGTGAAGAGACAATCGCACGATTGGCCAACGCAAAGATTGAAAATAGACCGAGTGTCACCAAGTGGTTTACACGCAAGAAGTGGCCGGCCGGTGCGGTGTGGTGAGATTCAAATGATGCTGTCCTACTAAAAATATCTATCGGCTGAGTGAAGTCTATACAGAGAGTGATCAAGTCGTTATAAAATATTGGGTGATGTCCGGATTCAGAGTAAAATAAATGAAATAAATATTTTGGCGCAACAGGTTTGTGGGACCCAAGGCCTAGCATCTCGCAACCATTCGTTTTGTGTGGGTTTTCAATTTTTGGGACGAATGGAAGGGGTCTACAATTTTACGCCGAGTCCAAACGGCTAATTGAGAAGCTCTTTCATGACAGTTTTACACTCGGATGTTTGTCAGACGTTCGCGAAAGGTGGCGCAGTGGAAAAAAACCTTAAGATGTAATTTGGCTCTTTCGGGATTCGAACCGGGGATTAGTTCATACGAATTGGGGACTTGTTTTGAGGTGATGCATTTTATTATTTGAATCGATGCCAGTGACAGTTACAGGCTGTGCTGCTCGGCTATTGAGCCCAATTTAGCTTAAGAGACTAGAAAGGATTCTTACATGTGTTCAAAATCATAAGACTATCAGTATTTGAAAATAAAAAAGTTAAGGCCCAATCATACAAAAGCTAAGGAACGAATTCATAAAACGCGAAAGAACCATTTCCTAAGAGTAGAATTCCTTATTAGTCCTTAAAAATATACAACGAAAGAAAGCTTAAAAAGAGTTTAAACAACGAAATTTTTAATTCAAAACTCTTTGCCGCAAATCGTCACAATTTGTTTACAATCTACAAGATTAAAACCTGTTCCAAAAACAAGCGAATAAAAAAGGTAGTTGCTTTGTCGCACTCATGTAAATAGGCTCTTTATACCGAAAATCTACTTGAAGATCCGAACTGCATCAGTCTGAACCAATGTTTAAATTTTACAACCTAATCAATGGGGATATTAATATTCAAAATCATGCTTAGCTCTTGGATAGAAAAAACGTGCCTAAAAGAATAATTTCGCCTACTTGATCAAAAGTCAAGCGAGATACCATACCTCGGCGACCCATTTTTTTCCAGCGGTTGCCTTGCTTATACTTGATACAAAAACTGAAGATAGTAATAAATAGCGCCCTCCAAGCCCTTCTCGAATTTATGAATACAGGTACTTCTAAAGTGTTTAACAAACAACTTTCAAACATCATAGCCACAAGCTGAGTGAATTTCCATGTCATCTGCCTTAAACGGCCATAAAACGATTTACAACATGCTGTACGCAGCACACCCGTGTACCGAATTAATTTGAAAACTAATAAGATACATTTTGATTTGACACTTAATTAAATTTAAGTAGCCCATTAACTAGTCTTAGCATTACTGACATTTCCAGTTCATGTCAAAACTCGAACCATTATCCCATAAAAAAAATCTCCAACGGTAATGAACCCACAAGCTTAAATTGTTATCATCAAAATCAGCTTACAACAGGATCCACAATTTCACATTAATTCACATCACTGCGAAGGTGACATGCGTCAAACATGACAGCCAACATCTTGCCCCAGCTGAACTGCAAATTATACCAATATATATGTACCACCGGCTTCGATTTAATCTTATCTTTTTGTTAATTCTTTATTTATCCAACATGGACAACGCAATACGACAATGAACGACAATAACAATAACAACAACAACAACGGCAAACGAAGCGACCGACGCGACGCGACGCGACGATGACTCCTTAAGTAGCAATTTATAGTCACGACAATGTTTTCATTTGGCTCATCTTTTCCACCGATATTAATTAATTGTGTATTCAGAAATGGCTTTATGGGGGGGCATAAATTTCCGAAGCTCCAATCTTTCTACTACTAGAAGGAATCAACAAGAAGTCGGCCTTTTGTCGAACGATGCCGCCACCTTATTAAACGTTATATACGAGATGTTCGAGCCGGCCATATCCCCAAATACGAGATCTGTTACAAAAGCACACTAGCCGACATGAAGTTATTAATTTCGTTTCGAATCGAATGTGATTTGAAACCCCTTTCGGAACACGATCCTCTGCGCTGCAAGAGCGGGAGCCGGGAGGTCGGCCATCACAACTATTACCAACACTGCCGCCCCGATGATGACTTTTATGACGGAACATAACATAAATCCTAATTAATTCAAAGATGTGCTAATTTGGTAGATGTTCAATATTCAAATTCGAAATAAATTTTCGGTTTATTTTTATCTTTCGAGATAAGCCGTGATTATGCAGCCGTGATGAGTTTTTTTTTTTCAGTGTGTTGACTGTCGGGGGCGCTTCGTTATGGCCAATGACGGCTACTACCTGACACACCATTTCTGGGAATTATTTATGGCAGAACAGTGTTTTATTGTATCGCAGATGATCTCTGTCTGGAATGGATTTGATTATGGAATTTTATGGATTAATTTGTAGGGAGTGCATTATGTGCCGACCTGTCATTTATTTTTGGGAATGCTGTTTTCGACTTTAAGCTTAAGTTTAAGATGTTTCATTGTTTTTGTGGTTCAGTTGGTCTCATTTTGATGTTTTTATTTCGTTTGTAAGTAGTAGGAATTCCAGTGGATGGAAGATACTCTCCCGATCATATAGCGTTCCTCAAAATTTGAAAGTGTAGAAAGCTGCTGTCAAATTCGTCAAAAAACATTAAATAAGTAAATGGGAAGATAAAGACTTCCATGGGACTTTTGGCAAAGTTTCTCGTAACCAATTGCTTCTGTTAGTTTTATTTCTGAGAAGAATGGACCTACAATTTGTTTGACGTTTGACAGGCTGTCAAGAGAGGTACGGCAACAGCAGTGGAGAAATACCGCATTAAAAAAAAAAGTCGATGCATTCCTACCGAACAAGGACAAATTTTCGTTTGACGTTTCAATGAGCTATGACACTAGTCGTGAAACTTCTGTGTAAACTATTTTGGTTACAAATTCGATCGCATTAATAAATAAAATGAATTCAGAGCATTTAAAAATAATATAAGCCCAATAATTAAGTTGTGAGTGTTGTGACTTCTGTTCTGTCAGTTGTGCTGCTGAATTTGGTGCATGTTGCAAAAGGTGTGTTTGTTTCAACAGTCCAGCGATTGGACTCGACTTAAACAATTCGTTTTGAAAACAGAAATATGTATGCGAAAACCCGGTTTTCGGATCGGCGTGAATAGGGTGTTAAAATTACATTTATCTTCTCACGGGGACGCTTCATCAAACCGTTCAAAGTCGTCGTTCTGTATAGTCAAACCCACTAACCCTCAGCTTCAGTGGCATACCTATGCACCTTCAATTTTCAAACTTATCAATATTTTCACCTTAGTGTACTGCGCATAACGAATTAGGACGCTTGCTTTAAACACACCCTGTACGGTCGTATTTGACAAGCCGTTCAATTGTTGAATAGCCTCCTGCATGTTGTTGAACGTTCATCGCTGTAATCCGGACACATTGAATGTCTGTAACTGGAGACGTTAGTATTTATACATAGTTTTGTAAGTCTGACAGCTGACTGACTTAATAGGTCTGTTCCTTTACTTTTAAATCTTACAAATTTTTACTAATTCTTACGAATTTTACTCAAATGCCGTTCCCTAACTCGAAAAATTCGTAAAAGATAGCGTCATCGAGAGAGAAAGATATTACCCCTCGACTGAGAATCTTACGAATTTTTACTCAACAAATTTCTTGGTGTACGAAGTGGAAAAGCTGTCAGTCACAGCTGATTTGAAATTTCTTGTCTTTTTTGACATTCGATTGCTTTTGTTTTGATTTTTTGTGCATTAAAATGGTATCAATAGGCGGCAAAATAAATACTGAATATTCACCTCGAACATTCCTTCGTATTGAAAATGGTAAGTAGACATTAGAGAATATGAAATAAAAATTTATTGAATTAAGTATCTGTCATATCTGTCATTATTCATAGTTTACTACAAAAGCTTTCCCTAACGTTTTCGTTAGTGTCTCTCTCTGTGAGAGAATTTATCCCCACCACTGCCATTTTGACAGTCTTTTCCATTCTTACTACAAAAGTAAAGGAACAGACCTAATGTATTTCAGTTTTGATTGGCCTAGATCGGTCACATGGGCAGCTGTTTCAGTTGACGTTTATGGAGGGGTAGCCGACGAATCTAGTCAACAAATTCGTGACTGATTACTAAGTTGACAGTTAGCATATGTGGCTGACGTAGGAAAAGTGAGTGCGTTCAGATTACATCAAGCTTTTAAATGTGCCCACTGAGTTATAAGTGGCAGAAATGGAACAATAAGCATTAGTTGCGGTCAAAATGTGCTAACTCGCTAACTCGCAACGTGTGGTGAAAATAAGAATTGGTTCTATTTCTTCTTAAATGTCAATCTATGTAAATTTATGCTTTGCGTAAGCCTTTTTTAGAACAAAATGTCAAACGCAGGAATGTAATAATGGATTTAGGAATATCTTTTGATTTCGAATTGACAACTCTTACTAAATCAATATAAAATCAACGCTATCTTCCAGTAAAAGTTGGAACTTCTTACTGCGCCTTGTTGCCGATAAAAAGAGTGCCAATTGTTTTTATAAGTTTAAACGAATCGTGAAATCGGCTTACCTAATTTGTAATAAGCGGTTGTCACATTTAAAATGTTTCTCAACGTAAGATGGTATTTTATATATTTTTCTGACAGCTTTTTACTTTCATAATAATAATATGTGTTCATACTCTCAATTGTATAGGTAGTTGATGTAACTACACCAACTAATAGTCAAACCTACGTTGTAACATAAAAATAACGATTCCAAGAAACGGTAGTAGTGCCTAAAATCCATGTGCAGAATTAACTGCGCATCAAAATTGAAATATGTAGACATGTTTACATGTAGATATTTATATAAGCACACGTATAGAATAATACGCACTACGAAATGTCGCTATTTCTAAACTTGCTGCAAAATTCAAACGAACCACAACACAAAAGAAAATAAATTGCAATTTAAAGTATTTGGCATCATCGGCTTTTGACATTTTCTGATCGTGCTTGGTTTTGTTTTGGGTTTGTAAATATGGACGATTAATTGAATTTTCTCGGCTAAATAATTATCTATTTAATAAAAGAAGCCGCCACCATAAAAACGTAGGTATATAAAGATAACTGCGAGAACTAAAAATGTATTAAATTTGTCAACGAGTGACAGACAGTAGCCATAGGCAGTGTTGCCAGATTGGGCGCTTTATCGTATTTTGGGCTATCGTTTTTCTTAGAAAACGAAAGAAATTGCCCAACACAGTTTCGGGCGATATATCGTTTTACAAATTTTGTGTAAATTTCGTTTGTTTAATTCCTTTACAAAACTAAAAAAAAGGTATTTTCCAACTAACCCACATTTTTTTTTTAAATTTGGCAGTACTTTTGCCTTCTTGTGACAACGTATAGTCTGCCAACTTGTACGGACATGGCATTTGGATTTGACAGTTTTTTCGAGTTTTATTTTAAACGATTTTTGGGCTATACTTTTTCAAAGTCATACTTCAAAGTTAACTTCTGGCAACCCTGGCCATAGGTATTAGCCGATGGAATGTTTGTCAAACAATTTTCTGTATGTACCTACATATGTTTTACTTGTGAGGAGCTAAAATTTAATTTATCTACCTAGTATGTTTTTCATTTGATTTTTGATTTAGTTTAATTTTTACTAACTTTATAAATGAAATTTGACAGATATGATGACATTTCATAAACTCAAGTACGCGTTGATACCAAATTCAGGTCATAATTTCTGTGATCACCTTAAGCAGATCAGAAATTATGAAGGATCACTTTTATTCACCACAAAACAATTCATCGTCTATCACACCCTCGTCGATTCTACCACTCTCCAAAGTACTAGGTACATACTCGAATCGGTTCATAAGAAGTAAAATAGATAGGTAGGTATACATTGGCATTTGGAACTTAAATTTATGCGTATTCACAGTTCATCGACAAAATGACAAAAATCCTTATGATTGACATTGATAATTATTGATACCCATTGCCCGCAAGCGGATTATTTGAAACCCACAAATGGAGGTGGGTTATTTGCATACGTTTGACGTTTTTGCCCGATCCCAATTATTGACAAAGGGGATACCTTTTTTTGGATCACCATTAACCACAGACCAGAGGTCATTGACCTCAATCTGCGCCACGTCTCAAACGAACCCAACTTACGTCATCATCATCCAGACGACGACATGCGAAACGGCACAGAACTTTGTCCTTGAAGCGTAAAAAAATTTCACTTCGTCTCTGCCGTTCGTTCGATATATCGTCGCCTCGTGTGAATGTGTTAACGTTTTAAAGAAGTCTTCTCAGGCCCGCTGTCTGACATTGACATACCGACACATCTCATAAATCAAAGCGCAAAACCATACACAAACCCTCTGCCGGGCATGGTGAAATACAAAATTGTTTAATAAACCTCGTCGACCCAGGTAGTTATTCTCAGCTTACTGCTAACTGCCACGGCTAAACGGCCAACAGATTTGTCTTGCTTATCCCCATTGGATGTGCGGGGCTCCTCATTGACATTTGGGGCTAATCTAGTCTTGTTGCCGTGTTAATTTGTGCCCCTTTGGCGGCTTGTTTTATGCAAATGTTCTCAAATTTTGATGATGTTTGTGTTTGGTTTGCAGCTATCTCACTCTCGCTGTTGGCATGTTTTGTGTTATATTTTAGCCACCCAAAGGCAGTGTGGCACCTCAGGTTCTGTTCTGAATCGGAAGTTGAATCATTCAGTCTCAGGCTGGATTACCGTGAATTTTATTTTATTTTTGTCTGTTATGTCTACCGTCCAGCAGCGGTCACAAGAAGCCATTGTCGGAGAACAACAAAACAAAATCAATTGAGGGGCAGTCGTATTTCATATTTTTTTTTTTTTATTTGAATATATTTAAACTGTTTGCTTCTTGGGAATTTGGTTCGTGTTCCTGTTTTGTTTTTCCTCCTTTTCATTTTTGTTTGATTTGGGTGTCCGGGACAGCTATTTTTTCAGGTTAGTTGCTGCTTTCTTTTTTAGGAAATAGAAAACAAGTTGGCTTTACCCTTTCCCCCGTATTAATAACGGCTGCGTAAGAGTTATCAACTCGATATACAGCAGTTAAGTCAAACTACGAGGGTTTGTGTCTTAGGTTAATTAGAAATTCCTGTCAACGGTATTGGGGACGTTCAAGTATGTATTTAGTAACTCTGACAGCTGTCTGACTGGATGTAGATAAAAACAGATTTTTTGATTCGGAAACCATCGACCAGTAAGCTCAAACATAGCTACTTTAAAACAGCTGTTTCAGTTGACGCTTATAAAGGGATGGACGTACTTAGTTGACAGTTCGCATATGTGGCTGACGTAAAAAAACTGACATTCCCGACCAATCAGTATTTGCGTTCTGTATGAAAACATTTTTTTTTCGAGATTCGGAATTCCGGGGGGGGGAGAATGGCGCCTTATGTTAAAAGAAAAATAAATATAGTTTTTCGATTAATTTGGTTAAGGTAGTCTGCCTCCGCACTGACCTCAAAAATCAAAATTTGGTACAAGATTTTAGTAAACAGATAGGTATGGATAAAAGTGCCCAAAATATACTTTTAAAAATTAAAAATTCAATATTAACAAAAAATAAACTCATTTACGTAACAATTAACATTATGTATGTTATAATAAAGATGCTTAAAAATCATATTTTGTCTCAAATTTAGGCATTGTCTCCCGTGATTCTATTTTCGAATATTTTGCGCCTGGACAGGACTTTTTTGTCTACTGAGTAGTGGCAGCTTCTGTCGTTATCTTCACGGCTCGTTTAACGGCCTAGTTATGGCAGGGAAGCATTGAAAAGAGCACTTTACCTTTACCACCAGATTTCGTGATGCTCCGAATTTATTGGTCACAAAAGTTTTGCTTTATCGGTGGGCTAGAAACATTTTTTTGACAATTTTTTAAATCGATATACGTTGATGCATTGAAGTTATAATAAGCGGAACTTCAAAGAGCCTGGTTGTTGAAGACTGAGGCATACTACGAGCTTTTAATATGCGCCGAGCTGCCAGTTCTCTAATGTGTTTTCAGGATGCACAAAATAACCATTCCTCTGAATGGCAGGATCGATTACGTTCTTAAGTTCTTCTGGAAGATATCTGGAGGACATAACTATGCTAAAAAAATGGTTTGTAACATTCTTGCACGATGGTTTTTTTTTTGACGGAGAACTAAGATAGCGCTTAGACCTTAACAACAAACGTGGCCAAAGCGATCAAGTTTTTAGAAGGTGTCTAAATGAATAAATAAATATTTTGGCGCGACAGGTCTGTGGGATCCAAGGCCGAGCTCTCACAACCATTCGTTTTGTGTGGGTTTTCAATTTTTGGGACGGATGGAAGGGATCTACAATTTTACACCGAGTCCAAACGGCTAATTGAGAAGCTCTTTCATGACAAGTTTTACTCTCGGATATTTGTCAAACGTTTGCAAGAGGTGGCGCAGTGGAAAAAAACCTTAAGTTGCAATTTGGTTCTTTCGGGATTCGAAGCGGGGACCCTCGCTTAGTAGCCCAACACACAAGCACTAAGCCACTTATATCTCTGTTGTTGTATATAAACGCATTATGCAGTTGGCCGGTGTGAGCTAAAGCGCATGTGCCATTTTGCCTGGGCTCTCATCGCGTAATTCAAGAAACGATCATCGTCGAAACGATCGAACTGAACGACGTCGTTTTAAGTTTGCTTCGCGTAACATCATCGTAGCATCGTTCAATCAAATCGTTCATCGTTCCCATTTTGAACAGTTTCGAAAAGCGGCGGCACTGACCTTTTCCTCAGACCTTTTGCTAAATATTTTGTACGCAACTTTTTTACAAAAAACAATTTAAGAATTGTGAATTGTCGATGTTTTGCTTATTTAAATTAAATTAGTTAAATTAAGTTTTGTTCGTGCAGGAAAACCAACGTATTCCTTTAAACAAATGCGTGTATTTCCCGTTGCCTTCATGCCAGATTTCTTCTTCACCCTTTGCTTTAAATTTGTATCTTTTTTAACAAATTTGTCTGGCGTGTACACAATTCAGCATATAGACAATAAAAAATCGCACATTTTAAGCGTATCATTTTTTTTTTAAGTCTTGATATTTGGAGTTTGGGATTTGCTTAGCAAAATCTTTCCTACAGCTTCAATGGCCTGAACAAACAGTTGTCACTTGTCAAGTTTGACAGAAATTGCAAGGCAAGTACACGTACAGCGAAGTAAAAGCTAATTTCGAATTTTCGAACTTACTTTAGCAAACTAGGTTTTTATTCATACCGATTCAAAGCATTTGCTAAGGGCTTTTACTTTGCTAAAACCTTTTGCTCAAAGCAAGTGCTAGTTTTTATTTATACGACCCTATGTATGGACATTTTTAAGTTGAAGTCTCGTCCATTCAGTAGATCCTAAAAGCCGCCTAACCACCTACCAGAAACTCTATTTTGTTTATTCAAAAGACAGCACGTTCAACTAGAAAAGAACAATACCTACCCACCTCTCGGGAACGGATAAATTAAAAAGGTCACTGAAATCTATCTGTATGGAAAAAGGGAAAAAAATCGCCCCTTCCTGTAGTCCAGTTGCGCTAGGTCAGTCACATTCGTCTAGATTTATGGTGTTCAATTTTGTTTCGCATGCTAAAAGGTGACACGCAACCAAAGCCAATACGCCAATCGATACAAGCCAACCGAGGCGAGGGCCACGTGCTGCTGTGCTCGATATGGTGAGGCAGAGACCTGAGAGACTGACTATTGACCAACCGAGTGTCTCTCCACCACGTCTCCAGACTATTGGCGGCAATTAAATGCAACTTCCAGTACAATCCATGGGGAAGTGGAGTGGATGTGTCCCATTTTTGTGGCCGCTCTGGCGCACCGATAATTGCCTTTTTAATTAAAAGGTGAAATAAATCGTCATCGTCCTTAGCTTTCCGTGTAGTTACCTACGACTACAACACAGCTGAGGGAATTTTATATTTTACCGCCAGTGCACATGGAATTTATCTTGGCGATTCGTAAATTGCAAACCGACGACAACGACAACGGCGAATGGTAGACATTCGCGGCAATTGATATCACAAGCTGTCGCATCCCTGTGGTTTTGTGCTTGTGTTTCCTTTTCGTTGATAGATCTGGCAGCACAGAGCCGTCATATCCGGGGAGTCTATTCGATTGACACTAATGCTGAGATTTTATGACGGTATATGCGCGGAGCTATCTAATAGAGCTTGCATCACTCTCAAACCCAAAGGGGGTTTGCGTTGTCTTCTTCTTCTTCTTTATTTTTATTTGGAAAGGCGACGACGAATATCCCATTAGGTTGATTGAAACCATCAACCGAAAAAGGGATCTCTGGAGACGTGTTTATTACACGGTGGAACAGCAATGTCACCTTTTGCCTGACCTAGGATAGCTGATCGGTTCAAACTTGCGGAAATTCCAAATCCAGTCAGTCGTCAGATTCCACATGCAGTAATAGCACTCACCAAACTAGTCACTGCCGCCGCGCACTAATTACTCAGCTTAATGATAAATTAATTTGTCGCAATTACCCAAAACATTAAGTCGATTCGTATAATGCGTCTGAAAACAGTCAACGAATGGCGGTCGAGTGCGTTTAGTAGGTGTCCCTGGGGGACACAACCGGCTGGCTACATCATCGCACCTTAATGACGGTGGAATAGAAGCAAAACAAATAAAAAAAAAGCTGAACGCACCATATGCGCTGAAAAGTCGTTCGCGATGAGGCGCGCAAAGGACACTTCGGCGCTGCCGGCAGATCTCATCGCAACCGGTGTGTAGCCGCGCGCAGTTGCATTCGTTCGCTTGACACTTACAGTGGTTTTTATTATTCTTAATTACAGAAATAAAAGCAAAGCAATAAAAGGAGAATAAATGTGTTTTCGTTTGTGCCACGTTCTCGATGCGGTGCAGCTGGGTTATTGACGTTTTAGTTGTGTATCTTGCGTCGCGGAGGTGTAGCAGAAACAGGCGAATTAGGCACTTTGCCAAAAGTGTCAGTCACTCGGGCGTATGGTGTTCCATACCTCCCACGGAGTATCGCGATGAGATGGAAACTAAATAACTGAACAAATATTTATAAAAACAACCAGTTAAACAAACATCTTGGGAAAATTGTAGTTGTTCGAAAAGTTAATTTCGAATTGAGGTCTCCGAAGGTGATTGAAAAAATGCACTAGGTAATGCAAGTAGGTAATTACAAAGGGAATACGTGAAAACAAGTTGGAAATAAGTTAAATGCCTGCTTCATGTCAACATATTGCTCGTTATTCGTTACTTTTCTGCCTTTTTTCTATTACTATTATTTTTAAGAAGAAACTGCAAATATAATTTATAACACGTTTAAACCCGAGAGAAGATTTATTTGTTACTCGATATTATTATTTTCTTGCTTTTTTTTTGTGAAAATCACATTTCAAAGTCGAAAAAATCTACTCGTCAGTTTTTAGTCATAACTTTTGATTAAAACCTGTGTCAGAGAGTCAGAGAACTTGCTGGGAGTTTCCTCAGGCCAGCAGGAGAATTACTCGTTACATGTTATTTATTTTATTCTTTATTTCACAGATATTGATAAGTAAAAAGAAATTGTCTTAACTTTTTATAGCCAATGCGAAAATTACTCGTTAACATGTATTTATTATGATATATGTTATTTTTCGTCGTTTTTGATGAAAAGAAATACCTATAATGATTTGAAAAGGATTCGTGCATTCCTTAAAGTCAAGCAAATAATTATTCCTTACTCGTTATTTATTTTATTCTTTATTTTATTCTAATTTTTCAAGACAAATTGCATCACAAGCATTTATAAGTTGAATGAAATTCTCTAAATTTGTTATAGGCAATGCCGGAATTACTCGTTACTATTTATTATATTGTCTCATAATTTTTGTCAATTTTTTAATGATTAAGTCATAGGTATCTAATGATTTAAAATGAATTCATGAGCTCCTTAAAGTCAAGCGAAAATTATTCGTTACTCGATATTTTGCTAATTGTCACTTCTCGTCTTAGTTCTTATGACAAAATTTATAATTAATTTTTATTTGATAAAATGAATGCTTGAAGATTTTTTAAAACCTATGCAAAAATTACTCGTCGCTTGTTATTTTGTCTTTTCTTTCTATTCCGTTCAGTCTTTACAAGAAGGTATAAATCGCTCGTTTATTATCGATTTAAAATCGATTTTTTCGGCGATTTTTCCCATCTGACTGTCTATCTTTTGAATCCAGTTTCATCTCCGTTTCTGGGCTTAAATACGTTACTTTACAATATTGTTTATTTTTTCTACTATAAAAGTTTTTTTGTAGTTGTTTCTTTCAATGGATACTGTTCAGAAGTCTATGCCGTCGGAAAACCTATTTCAATTACCCAAGTGTCCACATGGAGCCATATAAAAACAGCGCTCGTAAAAATCAACAAACTTCGCAAACATTCTCAGCCACAGCGCTCTGGCCAGAAATAAATTGTTGCCCATTTAAATTTCTACACGAGGTAAAAACCGAAAATCTACTAAACGACTCCTCCTTAATCATGCAAATCAGATAACCGTAACGAATTCGAAAATTAACGATCGAATTTGCATTTATTTATCCAAAACCGCACACACCGACCGAAGCCATTTGTTTCGCATTCCCGTCCATAAACCATCCGACACTACATTCCAATCGGTCACACACACACACATAGAGGAGTACCTATACCTAAACCTAATCCATATCCTCGTTTGCGTCAAACTACCGAAACCCATAATTCACTTAATTCCAAGTGATAACTCATGTTAGAGGATTAAGCAACATCCTCTCCAGTGATGTGCAGTTAGCCGCAAAACCATCACACAACAGTGACGACACAGCGACATTTCCGATCAATCTGCAATCCCAAAACCCATTCGTACGAAGTATGTATCCGTATTCCATATCCAGCGATTGTATTGAGTTGACGCGATGAATGTGCTTCACCCGCCACCACCAGAATCATCGTCGTCGTCGTCGTCGTCGTCGTCATGATGATGTCCTCACCGAACCAATCTATCGTCCTTGCACCAGACACAATATTGAAAGCCCTTCATTGCTCACAATAATGATTGTAATATCTACTTTTCGAGTTCGAGGACTTCCAAAGTAGCACCTGCATCAGGAACATTGCTCCTTGGCCGGAGCAGGGTGAGTGTGGTTGATCGAACCATACAACACAGGAAGCCGAGGCACCCACCCTGCGCATCCGTTTCATGTCCTTACACACGACAACATGGCAAATAAACAACACAGAGAGATACGAGTATAGCGATAGAGCGTCCTCAGCAACTCGAGAGGACCGTGTGAATTGTGTTTGGTTGTGGGCGGGCAGCAGTAATACGAGGCGAAGATCCGTTCCACCACTTGTCCCAGGAAAAGCTACAAAGAAAACAAACAAAAACAACAAAAAAAAACATTGTCGGCCAGACAGGCATTGACCTGGCGTGTGATTACGACAAAATAAGAAAATTGTCGGTGTCCTTGGGGTTGGGGTGCAACGGGTGCGGGTGATGGTGGGACAAAAAGGGCAAAGTTCTGGAAATTCTCCCACGGGTTTGGGTTGGCAAAAAAACTTTCCTTTCCCTTTGCTGGAGTTTTAATAGGACGACGACAACGCCAACGTCGCCGAAGACGATGATGATGAGCATGATGATGAAATCCTTTACTGCAAAGAGTGCGAGACTCTGTTGTATACTCTTGTGGAACTTTTTTGGGCAAAAATTTATTGAGGTAGACTGTCGGAGTGCTCAAGGGTTTCATGGGAAATAGCTGTGCTTACTGCGTTTAGTATATAGTGTCTGTCTGTGTGTGTGTGAGTGTGGGTGTATCTGACTTGTATTGGCATTTAGAAATTTTCTCGAGTTCGTTGAATTGATCAAAGGGAAAGGGAAAAATGTTACGGATGATGAATGAGCTCCTAATGGGATGCCATTAACCCGAATGTGTTTGAGATTTTATTGTGGCACAAGGACCTTGACAGGATTTTTTTTTTGTTTGTTTGTAGATTTCTCTGCTTCTCGTATTTGTTAAAGTAAATTTGTTTTGAGCCAAGATTAGGTACCACGAAGTAAAGGCTTAGGTCATTATGCGTATTCCCATACGGTATGCTTTTTGTCTTTGGGTTCTGTTTTTGAATGGGATATTATGTATCTTTAGTTTTAGCTATAAATCGCTTGTTCAATAAATATTGTAAATCTTATCCAAAGTCTGCGCGGGTTTAGTCTTTTTACTTAACCTCTAAAATCCAATTTAAAGGTTGCAATCACTAATCAGTCGGTGAGTCCAGTCTTCAAAAAAAATCACTCAAATCTGTCGATGAATACCTAAGTTGTTCCATTTAAAATCCCTTGAGTTCGAATTGATGTGTTTGATCACGGTTCCCGGAGAGAAAGAGGACGAAGTTGCGTCAGGAATATCTTTCAGGAATATATTTCTTTGAGCAATAAGTAAATACGTACAATCGTAGGCGTATGGCTTAGTGGTTAGTGTGTTGGACTACTAAGCGCGGGGTCCCCGGTTCGATCACCGAAAAAACCCGAATTCCATCTTAGGGTTTTTTTCCACTGCGCCACCTCTCGCGAACGTCTGACAAACATCCGAGAGTAAAACTGCCATGAAAGAGCTTCTCAATTAGCCGTTTGGACTCGGCAAAAAATTGTAGATCCCTTAGGTAAGGTTAGGTTAATGGGTGGGTACAACAGAGCGAGCCCTGTAGTACCCCACTTAGGTCCATGTGGACCCATTGTGATGCCCTTTTTGGGGGATCGTCAGATGTTGTTGCCGATTAAAACTCTTCCCTTTTTGCAGCTACTCGACCTTGTCCAGCCATCCCGAACTATTTATGAACCTGTACAGATTGGTTAAGTTATAGCCGCCTGATTGTCAATGAATATGGTAATATCGTCCTTTGGTATTGCCAACATTAACACCATATGGGAGGCTTCGGCCATTGCCAGAACTTCAGCTTGGAAGACACTGCTATGATCCGGCAATCTGATTGATCGGCGTATATCCAATTCCTCACAGAAAATTCCGGCACAGGTTCAACAGTCCATCTTCGATCCATCCGTGTAGATGGAAATTGATTTCCTTTTTGTGGGTTCATCTGTGTCCCATTCGTCTCTGCTGGGGAAATAGCAGGAGAATGGTATGTCAAAATCCATGTGGGGAGACGTGTAGTCAGACAGTATTCGCCACGTAAATATCTAGAATCTGCGCGTGCCCCGGTCTGAAAGGTTTCCAACTCTTGGTTTGGCTAATTCATAGGGCACTTTTGACTGCACAAAAAAAAAATAAAATAAATATTTTGGCGCGACAGGTCTATGGGACCCAAGGCCTAGCTTCTCGCAACCATTCGCTTTGTGTGGGTTTTCAATTTTTGGGACGAATGGAAGGGATCTACAATTTTACGCCGAGTCCAAACGGCTAATTGACTGCACATTCTTGCATAAATAGGTCTATTGGTAATAGGTTGAGGATCGCCTCTAGTCCAGCAGTAGGTGCTGTCCTTATCGCGCTGGTTGTTCCTATACATGCCGTTCTTTGTATTTTTGTCATAAGCTTAAGATTGGATGACTTGTTCGTGGCTTGCCACCAAACTAAGCTGCCATATGTCAGTATAGGTCGCACAACAGCCGTATACCTATACATCCACAGAATAATTTTAGGTTTTGGGTCCCATCTTTTTCCGAAGACTCGGTTGCATGCGTAAAAGCATTGGCTGCTTTCTAAACTCGTTCATTAAGCTTCCTGTCAAGTATAGTCCCCAGATATTTAGCACGCTGTGTGATTTTTAGGAAGGTAACCTCAATATTTGGAGACTCGAAGCTTGGAATTTTTCTTTTGTTACTGAACAGAACTAGTTCAGTTTTCTTTGCGTTGACTCCTAGCCCGCATTGTTTAGTCCACGTGTTAAGTGTTAGTAATGCGTTCCCTAGTAGTTCGCTTATGGTCGATAGGAACTTGCCTGTTGCAAGTATGACTACATCATCTGCATAGGCAGTTAGTGGATCCCTTACATTCGTTCCAAAAATTAAAAACTCACACAAAACCAATGGTTGTGAGAAGCTAGGCATATAGGGTCCCATAGACCTGGCGCACTAAAATATTTATTTATTTATTTTACAACAATCTATTGACCGACTCGTGGTATTGTTTCTATTAATTTAAGTTCCAAAAGAAAAAGTATCATTATTCTTCAGAAAATTCATTTTTCGGGAGCCTAATCTTTATTGCCTAGATGTTAGTTTTGAGCCACGTTTAAGGAAGCAGTTAAGATAGGGAGTCATTTCAATATTCCCATCCAATCGCGAGTCGTAACCAAGCCCACAACTCCCTACCAGTTCTATCATTAATTTCACCCAAAAGGTCTCCTGAAAACAGCGTTCCCTAGCAGAAGTCCTTCTGCGCTTACCATTAAACTAAAATTCATCGCCACTAAATACAAAGCCAAAAACGAAGAATTTTGAAATCTGTCAACCAATTAGGGTTGCACGTGAAAGGAGTGCAGCGTGGTATATCCTTTTGAAAAACCCAAAAACCCAAGCAGCAAAATATCATGCAGAAATAGAAGCCAAAGTCCGACGCCCCTCTAGCGTTAATCGTCCAAAAACCAATTTCACAAAGTGGAAGCATTCGTGAATGCATATAAGTTCATGCCCCTCTGATCAAAGGTTTTTGCTGAGAATTCTATAGCCGAAGGGACACGTAGGCTACCACCCAATTGGTCGCCGGGCAGAGCTTTATATTATGTCTATATGTGTGCGGATAAGCTCCTTTTTTTGAATGGATACATATAACACACGGGACATATACACTATAATCGGTTACAGTCTGGCACTTTTCAAGGGGAATTCCATTCAATGATTCACGTAATTCCAATTATTCACTTGGCTCGCTCTTTAAAGGGGGGTTTTCGTCGCATTCACCATATCCTCGCTCGTCGTCACAAGGACTGTAGGTTTCCACTTAAAAGTTAGTCTTGAGTGAATTGTGGGAGGGGGGAGGATCGCGGGGAATAATTTAATTACGTATTTTAATGCGAGCGGTTTATTTAAATCGCTTTTGTTGAGTTGTTCACTTTTTAAAATAGCCGATTCAGGATTTTTTAAAGCGAATTTTATGCAGTGAAAGCCGCATGGAAAAACGTTCATTGTAACTCGAAATTAGCTAAAAGCAACAGATATGCACATTCGCATCAAAAATTCCATGAAAAGAGAAAACAAGTAAAGTAACGAGTAGCGATTAGCTAATAATGGCTCACTATATCTACTGGCTTGTAGGTTTGTAGGTTTTGATAAATGTGTTATAATCTTGTAAAAAAATAGAGATAGAGATAGATTTAACAAACTAACGAGTAAAAGGGCCCAGAAAGCTGAAAATGTAAAAATATGTATTAATTGATCTGTCACAATTTCCTTAAATGAACAAGAGAGTATAAGGAATAAATTAACTGGTAGAATATAGTTTTAGAATATTTAATTTTTAATTTTTATTACATAGGGCGGAAGAGTAGGTACGGCATTGAAAAATAATTAATAACGAGTAACGAGTAGGTGGACTCAAATATTGTTCCATTTCAGTACTATTCTCATTTTTTTCTTAGAACATCAAATTTTAAAGAGATGGCAACAGTTCCTCTGTAAGAGACACAAGAGCATTTTAAATACAAACGTCAGATCGTTTAATGTGTTTGACAGATTACAGAAATATACCAAATGAGGTTTTTTGGATACAAGTTTGTGAAATTGCTCATTATATTCTTTTACGATGCACAGGAGCGAGAAAAATGTTCTTCTGGCTCGAACTGATGAATATGTCAAGTAAAAAAACAGTTCCCAAGTAAGCAAACAAAACTAGGAAGGCATAGTGTGTTTTTTTGAGCTTTCACTCTAGCAAAGAAAAGTAAAGTAGGTAAATGCGCAAAAAAAAAACGGTTGCAGCCACATTTGTGCCTAAATGTTAGAAAATGTTGTGTGTCTCGACTTTTAGGTTGCAGTTTGCTGGTAAAATTTCCAAATACATCACCAGAAAGGTTAAGCTACTGCTTGGGATAAATATCTAGTGTGAATCTCGGAAATGTCATGCAGGACGCGGTTGTTGCAATTACTAAATCTTACTTTATGTACTCTGCTTTGCTGAGAAAAAGCTCAAAAAAACAAATAAAGGCGTACAAAAGTAAAAATATAGAAAATTGATTTTTAAACTGACATTTGTTATAGGTAGGTACTTACTTTCCTTGACTTTGACAGTTTTTTGCGTAGCTGAAAATGCAATGCAATAATTTAATTGGTCCCTCTGCCCGCTAGACATCCAGCACAAAATATCTCGTATGAAGGAACGCTCGCTGTAGAACCCTGGAGCCAGCGGCAAACTTTTGAACGATTTTTCTTTGACGTTTGGTCGATTTTTTTTCTCTCAATGCGGCCAGCGGGTAGTTTTGCGCTAGATTGAGAAATATCCCTGAGAGGTTTATTTCACAAAAAGTGCTAGACGTGTTTGGCGCTCAATGGTGAAATGACAATTTTATATGTGAAGTTTGACATACCGCTAGTCATTCAGCGGGCAGTGGACCGCGGCCATTATTAACGACGCAGTTTTAAGGCTTTTATTACTTCTTTCGACATCTTTTGACAAATTGACAGGCTTTTAGAGAAAAGGGAAGCTAGACACTCGAAATTCATTTTATATTTGCCTCACCTATTCATTTTTAAAACTCCTAATATTTGAATGTTGCTCTCTGATATTTCTGTCGCTCAAATAACTATACACTTTGTATAGAAAATCCTTTTATTTTGTAATTTTTTTTTACTGTGCATTTGAACGTTCGTCTTAACTGCAATGCCAGATGATGGTTAGTAAATCTCAACAGAAGATTCATTCAAATTTTAGAAGTCCACTGAATTTCCAGGTGAAAGAAGACTTGCAAAAGTTGGCAACTACAAAATGACGGGACGCGTTCTTGGCAAGGGGCATTTTGCCCGTGTCCAAGAGGCCACTCACATCCATCTAAATGTCAAGGTCAGTGTTAAAAGCTTTTGATTCATCTATTCGGCACCCACCTAAAACCAATTAACCTTATTTTTCAAACAGAAATTTGCATTAATCCCCAAAGTCCCTCCCCAACTGAATAACAATTATAATTGAAGCTCTAAGAGCATATAATGGCACCTCTCAAGTGTCAGAATCCAATCGAGACTACAAGGTCACACACAGACCCAGCCAACCAGCAATCAAATTGCGAAGCTCTCTTTATCATTGTAGTCGTCGAGTCGTGGAGTCGTCGAGTCGTCGAGTCGTCGTCGTGGCCACCTTGACTTTTAAAAGTTATTGCTGCCGCCGCGCTTCGGACGTTGTTCATCATCGCGTTCGCGTCATGCATACTGTGTGCATTGATTTGCAGATGCCTATGTGTCTGTCCGTCTAATTTCGATTTGGTTCCACTCCCTCTTTCAACTCTCAATCTCAATCACAGTATTGACGACCGACATGATGTAGGTACCTACACGATCAGCTAACTTTTAAGCTGATTACCGATTTGTTTCGATCACTGCAAAGATAATGGGCAGTCCGCATGGCTTATGGCGGTTACCTGGACAATATCGCCCCTTAGATCCATAATTGTCGATAATTGCACAATTGAAATTCGAATGAAAAAAAGCAACTGAAACCTATGCAACAAAGCAATTCGCGGCGGTCTCCCCTCGACTCAGATATATCTATGCATGTAGATAGAGAGGATCAAGAATCAAACACGAATATCAATTACCCGCGATTGATCTTGTTTGATTGAGAGTAAGTCAGACAGACTGTCGGTCTGAGTGAGCCACTTCTCCACGGGTCGTGGGGATTATCTGTGTTGTGATTGATCAATTGCATGTCTCATGCGGTGCGCTGCTTGCAGGTGGTTTATTTATTCGATTTTGCTCCAACTCACCAGTCAGACTATATGTTTTCTATTTCATTTATAATTAGATGCGAGTCAGTCCTTGATTTAAGCAAATTCTAAGAGGGAGTCCGAATCACGGAAATGTCAAAGCAATTTTACCATATTTGTCGAGTATTAAGATTAGCCGAGTCTTGGATCGAATTAAGTGAGCCGTAACTTGTGATTGCCAAGTTCGTTAGAGTAATTGCAACAGAGTGAGAGAGAGATAGAGAGAGAGTTCACTGTATAGTGCTGGGTGGGACAAATTCTTGGAAACGAGTAATTTGGTCTTGACAGTGTGTTTTTCCAAGCCCGATCTCAACATTGAATAAATTACGACTGACAAGCAATGAAAATTGAAAGTTGCGTACAGAAATGTTAACCGGTAGTGGATCCTGGAAAAGCACCACATCGAACTGTAGTGTTCGAAAAGTCTTTAATTTGTAAATCTTCATAATGAGTTCGCCAATTGCGATGAATTTAATGTTGCTTCATTAAGCTACATAATTATGTCTAAGAAATCAATTGAGATTGGCTCAGAGGTTTAAAGCTGATGCAGTAACAAATCCACATTCAAACATTTCAAACAAATTTTAGTACATATAAGTCTGGCAGTTCTGTACTACTGCTGCTGTAGGTACTACCGTTATGAAAAGAAAATTCATTTGTTGCTCTTTCTTTATTTCCTAATTGATTTTTTGGCATAAGTTCCTTTTATATAAAAGAAATATCTTATTTACCAATACCAACTGATCCTGATGACATTACCATCCATATGTCAACATGCGGTTTGATGTGGAGCGACTTAGTGCTTCGGTAATTTGCCTAAAATTTAATTATAAAAATTCTTTAACGGACTGATTTTAGGGTTCTTATGGAATCTGGTGGTGATGTCAGACTAACATTTTTCAAGCATCTGTCACGTTCGAAAACTTTTTCTAGCAATTTAATTAAGTGTCCATTGTGTCCTTAATTTTCTGCCATAATTCTGTCGGTCAGACAGTAGGCCAAAATTCGTATATTTTTAGTCGGTCTTATGCAAAAATCCCTTAAAAAGTAAGGAATTAATTTTAGTTCAGTGCAAACAATGGGTCTGTTTCAGAATTAGGTATAATGCTTTCGATCAGTTGACTCCAATTTGGTCGAGCTCAAATCGTATGTTACAATTGACAAATGGCTGGGAGACCTACAAAACATTTTATTTGTTTTCCATTTTAACTTTTCAATAAACAAAGTGCAACAGCTTGGAAAAAACTTAGTTTCTCTCATTCAACGACATTTTATTGAAAAATATTTCTTGATACACGTTCGTAAATCTGTCAATTAAAGCAAATGGCGTTTACGTTGAAAACTCTAAATTTCATAATTAAATATGAGTCTTGTGTTATTTATTATTTATCTTTTTCTAATTTTGCAACTGGCGCTCTTTCAAATCTCAAAGTTTACGAAACTTTTGAAAAAAGTACGGGAGCTTTGCACTCTTTTATATAAGCTGTGTTTCTTTCGTCTCCGTCAAGGCTATAGGAAAAGCAAAATAAAAAATCCCTTGTTAAATACAACAAAGACTCAACCTGAATAATTATTGGGGTTAACAGCTCCGCAATGATAGAGAAAAGTGTAGCCAGCACAAATTTGTATATGTTATCGAAAGCTTGTAAAGAAATGTCATAAAACTAAAAAAAAAAAAGGCTCAGCAAGTGGCCGAAAAAAAAGGAAATTGCTAAGAATAATCCTTTATATATTTAGTTTAAATAAAATATCTAGATTCATTCATTCATAAGAATTAAAATCTTTAGATACCTTTACCTTTGCTTCGTTAGAATTTTCCATTAATAATATTCTATCAAAATAAAATTTTCAAATGTCAATTTTACTGTCAATGTCAAATTTACTATCAGATTGATGCGTTGTCAACTCATGCTTTTACTTTTATTCTTCGATGTTAGTTTTTTTCGGCAATCTTTGATAGAGATGCTGATAGGGACGAAAGAAGCTCAGCTAGATATTTCTTAAAGTATTTACGGGCAGACATTTTTTATGTAAGCAAGGCTATTTTTTAAACGGACTTTCGAGTACTTGTATTTACAGGCTTTAGTAAAATGTTGTTTAAATTAATTAAATAATGAGATGCCATCATGTAGTTTTTATCCTCTTCGGAAAACGAACGGAATAGTGTTTCTAAATATATCCAGCCTTTTTAAAACTCATATAGCAATGCAAAATTTCAAAAGTATTAAGCTTTTGACATTACAACAAGTGTCAAAACAGTCTATAGCAAAATAGATTCAAGCATTTTAGTAATGATTTAGCTGCATAAGTGTTATTGTCAAATGATTATATTTTCCAAAGTGGCAAAAATTTATAAGTTTTAAAACATTTCTTTGAATTTTGTAAACCTTTTCAAAGCTTTCTTTATCCTTTTTTTACCAGTTCTTATTGTAAATGCCAAATGTTTTTGGACACTTTTTTATTTGCTTTACGATTCGGACAAAAATCACAAATAAAAAAGTAATACAGGTTATCTATATCTTAAGTGTCAAACATATAGTCGGCAACTTTTTTTCAAACTTCATTTTTTGGCCAGTTTTTGCTACATTTTTGAATGTCTCTTTCAGCGTATTTTTGACTTTTCTTCTAAATACGTTTCAACTTGTCGGCGTAGTGGCTTATTGGTAGTTTGTTGGGCTACTAAGCGAGGGGTTCCCGGCTCGAGTCCCAAAAGAACCAAATTACATCTGAAGGTTCTTAGATCCCTTCCATTCGTCCCAAAAATTGATAACCCACACAAAACGAATGGTTGTGAGAAGCTAGGCCTTGGGTCTCACAGACCTGTCGCGCCATATTATTTATTTATTTATTTTAGTTTCAACTTTTATTTTCGATGACTTTCCTTTTGTTTTAATAGGTTTTCAAAAGCTGTGTGACCGCTTTTTCACACGTCTTGCTTACTTTTCAAATTAGTTTTAGTGCATTTTTAGAACTATTTGTTGTGTTGTAAATAACGTTTTCTTATTCGGGTTTTCACATAAGAAACTTAAAACTTATTAAAAAACAAGTATTCCACTATTTTAGCGCATATGAAAGGATTTGTTAGCTTTTACCCTTTTTGTGATAAATTCGAAAATGACTCGGATTGTCTTCTCCAAGCCAAACGCTGATACCTACCTATGTGAGAGCGTTTGCTTAACAAAGCAAAACCGATTAAGCATCAACCTCTTCAAAACGTGTTGCGTTTGCGTTACTATTGAAACAACCAAACTGTAGGGCCGCTTCTGGTGTGCCACTGACTTACCCCCAATGCGACTTTAATTACAATTTCAGAGCTTCAAACGACTTCATTACTCAACTTATCTAAGTGCACACTTCCAATCTAATCTCAATAAGACCCTTATCTTACGTAACCACGCAGTCACCCCACAACCACTTCAATATGCTGATGCCGATACATGCCGTACATTGTACAATTAATTGGTATAACATGGTCACTCCGACGAGTTCCCCAATCGCGCAAAACCACATCATCTTGTCGTCGTCGTCGTCATCGTTGGTCGCTTCACGTGCAATCTAGCACAGCGCATCGGTTTTGGCCATTATCGGGACAACAATATTGGCAAACGAATGGATCGACTGGCTTTGCTGCTGCATCGGCTCCTCCAGCCTCCTGTTTCGAGTGTACTCCACCACCCCTTACTTCGTCCACTCACTGCCAAGTGCCACATGTGAAGTGATCTGCATCTGTAGCAGTTCCTCTATGTTGCTGGTTGCTGCTGCTGCTGCTGCTGCTCCTATGCTGCAACGGGTTTACGATGCGAGACATGGAATTGTTATTGCGGTCATGTGTGTGTATGTGTGTGTGCCCAGCTCCACATGGCCCCATGCTGTTGTCGTATCGTAGTTCGTAGTCCCAGTTACAAACACTGTTCGTTGGTAACTACATATCATCATACTCTCTGCACTCGCGAATACTTAACGCTTCGCAGTTGTGTAATTGCGAAACATGAAACGACGACGACGACGCCAGTAATAACAACAACAACAACAACATCGGTAAAGGCAATCATGGCGACGACGACGGCGACATACAGTCTGGCGGTACGTGACACATATTGTGGGCTATTCGGCGACCTGGCAACGCTTGGCTGTGCTGGCAATCGGTGTGCACGTTGTCTGTGTGTGCGTCTTTAGGGGAATTTGCATCTTTACAGCAGCAGCTGCCCTCGCGAAATTCGATTGAGGTTTCGAGACTCCGCCTGACTGGGCATGGAAGAAAATTCGCAGCCATTTGGGCGGGACGGGAGGTGGCGCTGTGCTTCTGGACGAGTGAAGCACTTATCTTGGACGCTTTCAACGAGCAACACTTTGCACTTAAACCAATGGGGGAGGCGGCTCTGGACTGTGTACTGTGTACACGTTATCACACGTCGTTGTTGGGTCCGTCGGCATTTTGCTGATAAAAAAGTTCAACGAGATGGATTTTTTTTGCATTTCCCGCTTTTGCATAGATTTGTAAAGTGGACGACGACGCAGCAACAGCAACGTGCTAGCGGGTAGTTTCTGAAGAGAGAGATTATAGAATCCGGGCCATAATGTCAGCTTTTGGTTTATGGCAAACGATGTGCCACAGGAATCAAGTGCATGGCGCGGTGTTGTTGTGTATACTTTATATATGTGAGCCATCATCAGTCGTCGAGTTCTGAAGGAGGAAAGAACGTGCACCAGTAGGTATGACGTATAAACACACAGCAAAGGTGCGATATGCAAAATTTCCAGTCCGAGCTTATGCAACAGCGAAGGCTACGTCGTTGGGGAATTATAAGGGGGAAATGTTTTTTTTTTTATAATACTACAGCAAGAGAGATTTTCTTAAGATGACTTTTGTGATGACTTTTGATGGGTTTCTTGGGATTTAGCTCAGGGCATTCGTGAAATAAGTAAGAATTTCAAATTCTGGCGATAGCCCTTCAGATCAGAGGACTGAAATTGAGTGGTGTATTTTAGTCGGTGAGTATTTACCTAGCTAATCGGTGTCGGTTTATTCTGGTTGTGCATCTGGATGGCGAGCTTATAGTTCTAGATTAAGACCATGGTGTTGGTCTGACGTTGAGCGACCTCTTTGAGTCATTCAGGCAAAACCTTCGACTTTTACGTAGAATTGGGAACGTTCAAGAATCTAGTTTACCAAGTCTGGCAGCTAGCTGACTATTTGTGTCTGAGTTTTGTTTGTTCTAGTTCCGTCACATGAACAGGTTTTTCAGTTTACGCTTATGGAGTTGTTTTCGGCAAATTTAGTCAAGAATTTCGTAACTGAATAATAAGTTGACAGTTAAATCTATTCCAGGCCGACTTAACTTGATTTTTGAATGTACCTAATGCGAGCTGTAATTGGGTTTATGTGTAATGCCCTATTCACACCGAGCCCAAAACTGGGTTTTCGCGAAAACACTGAAAAACATAATCGAAAGCAGAAGTTTTCCCATATGTTTAGGTTTTTAAATCGAATTGTTTAAATTATTTTCCACGAAAACGACTTCCAATCGTTGGATTGTTGAAACAAACACACCCTTTGCAATATTCAGCAAATTCAGCAGTAACTTGTGGTTTCCACAATTGATGATTTTTAAATGCTCTAAATTAATTTTATTTGTTAATGCGATCGAATTTGTAACCAAAATAGTTTAAAAAAAATTTTCTCGACTATAGTTTCTCACAGCTGATTGATACGTCAATTTGGTATTCGGTGCGAGTGCATCGACGAGTTTTCGTAAACTTTTAAATACGGGTTCTCATATATTTTAGATTATAAGTTCGTGAGGCTTAGTTCTTCTTAATCTACGAATATTATATCGTACATTTAAGATGTCTATTATATCAAGATTAATATGCATCTGCAGACGCTCATTATGGCGAATTGAACTGCATGTGATCAAAAGGGTTTAATGCGCCTGCGAGAACGAACAATACGAATTCTTGACTTTGTGGCTGTCTGGTAGATTCTTTCTTTTGTAAGTAGATTATTTTTCTTGTAGAATTTAACCGGAATAGTTTGAATCAAATAAAAATACCCGCCTTTGGGTAATTTAACAAACTTGAAGTCCCTTTAGATATAATTGTTTGGTCAACTTCTAGTTCTATAATTTTGTCATATTAAAGAAAGCCCTTAACAAATAATGTTCTCCCTTAATCTTAGTAGCTCGGGCTAAATTTTAGCTCCCATTTAAAAATTCTCTCCAAAATTCAGCTGAGCCGAATGGTACGCAGCTCGAGTTAAAAATCAAACTTTTGTTCCGGAATGTCCTTCAACTACCTGTCAAAATTTAGCACACCTTTTATGGGCTCGGGACATTTCTTTTAAGCTATAAATTTTAACAGATCGCTCTGCTCTTTTGTTCTGATGTGTTTATAAAGATGAGTGATTTAAATGACTACCTCGACGAGGTGTACGCTAAAGTCTTTCATTAAAATGACACAGAAGTCCTCAGAAAAAGTTAACGATGCTGACGGAGCAACATCCATCGATATGGAGCCTTGCAGATTTTGAATCAATGGAGGTTTTTTTTTCAAAGAACAGCTCTGATTTGTGACACTTATCCACACTGCTGTCTATGTCAAAATTTAGCAAGGATTTTAGCTGGGGTCGACTCGCGTCATCCGCGAACAAGCATTACGTGACGGAATTTGTTTTTGTTTCACTTGTAAAATCGACTTAATTCCGTGAACGTAATGCTCATTCACGGACGACGCGATTCGACCCCCTGATGTTTGGAGAGAAAAGTTTGAGAGCAGCTAAAATTTAGTTTAGCTCGAGCAGCGTATACTATGCTTAAGGGTGTGGTATATGACTGTTTAATGTGGAATAAGAATGTGTATAGAAGAAACATCTTAAAGGTTTTTATGTTCATCGTCAATTTTTCTCAAATGCTCTATTTGTCAATCCGTCAAAATTTGTTTTGTGAATATGCGTCGAATAGAATTATATTGTTAGCTTAAAAATTGTGAACTGTTATCTGTACAGTCCGAAATTTTTTTTGACAATTTTCATATATAAAGTGCTGATATAAATTCTCCCAAACGACTTCCTGATTGTGAATGCATTAAAATGATTTGCTCGCGTTCTATCAATTCGTTCGTTCCGTCTCATATGAATAGACCTCAATAATTGCAGTTGGTTTAATTATATTGAATTGAACAACACTCCTACAAAAGATTACTGACTGCAGAAACATACAAGCTTATTTCTAAACTCCTTCTCATTACTTCAGACTTAACTGCAGACACCCCCATATGCAGATGCCTTAACTTTCTTAATCCAAAAACGTCTCCCAACAAAAACTAACCATAAAATTGCTTGCAATATACTTAAAAGGACAAATTTTCAACTTTTCATACTCTTGTCCTTCAGATCGTTCTCCGCCCTATCATCTGTTTGTTAATTTCTCTTAATCTGCTGTTAAGTGTTAAATGCGACACCACAATCCTGTTCCGAATGGCTTTTAAGCATTCCCCAAATGTGTATACATCTACAATCCGCAAAACTTTCGCAGAAGAAAGGACCAATGACAAAAGACACAGCCACCTTGCAAATAAGACGAGGCGAACTTGGCAGTGGCACAGCCAAAAATAAATTCCCAGACGATAGAGATATATTTTTCCAAACAAGTACACAAAACAATTTGTTTGTGTGAATATAATCAAGTGTGACTGCTGGACGACACTTGAACTCCGTTTTCACCACCACTACCATATAAACGTGTCTCCTCCCTGGGTGAAACAATTAATCACATCCACGATCCACCAGAAGAGCTAAACCCTCCTCTCCGGTTATGATACGGCGATTTTATTTCCCAAAAAGGATACGATAGGTCTTTCTGGCAATTAATTGTGATTTACCACTCAATCGAGTAGACTGCCCCTTGCCCAATGAATCCTTTCACTTAGTCCTGAATTATCGCACATTTCCTGGTCGAATACTCTTTCTCGTGTGTATTTAAAAAAAAACTTCCCACCATATTGGAATGTATATGCGCCTAAGTAGTTGAGCCCCGGTGCAGGACACCCTGCGCCTCGCTGTGGGGGGTCAGGAACCGTTTGTTATTTTTATTGCGTATAGCGGTATCTTGAGGCACGTTGCACTGCTATTCCATGCTATTATGTGGTCAATGGGGCCGCTTTATATCGTGCGTCCATGGCAGGGATAATAATTTGGAAGTTTTCTTGGTGAGTTGGCCAAATAAATTTTATTTCCGTCCGGGAATTTTGGTTTTATATTGGCTATGCGTCCCCATCGCGGGGGGTATTCCCCCGTTGGACGGTGGACTATATTATTAAGTGCGGCTTATGTGGGGGCTACTTTGTCGATATAGACTTCTTCACGGTCTATTGCGTTCGATATTGTTGCAGGACAACGATATTGTGTGTTTGATGTATGATGACTCATGGGTGGTATGAGTTGGCTTTTAAGTTGATTTTTTTTACTCGGCTGTTATCGTTATGGAAGGAGGAGATGACGATATATTGCTCAGCGGGGGAAGTGAACAAAAAAATTTTGGGATGGATTAATTGCTGAATTTCATGGGTGAATAGGCGCAGTTTCAATACGTATGAATTTAATGCCTCAAAGAGGAGTATGTAGGCTGCGTCTTTTTATTAGTTTCCTCCTCCTCCTTTTTATCAATTAAATTCTTTATTCGCACTTATTCATATGACAACTATGAGTGAAATGTGAAATAAAAGAGTTCAGTAGCTTTTTTCGACAAATAAAGTTTTCAGAAGTGTCCAAAAGCAAAAAAGGTCTACACTTAACACGTCAAAGCCTTATAAAATTCGTAAAAGTCAGATTTTGTAAGAAGAATGGTTTACACAGACATCATGACTTTTTCTGATGACCTAGGTGTGCTTTTATTTCAAGGACTTTATTAAAATTGAAAGCTTGATTGCTCAAGCTTTGAGCAACAGTGAAGATTTGATGAAAATGGGTTAACACTCAATTTCATAATATTCACTGTTTTTGTTTAGGTCACATTTTTGACATTTCTTTGCTCGCAGGAGGCAGGATATAAAAAAGTGAAATAAAATAAAAAAGTTCCTATTAAGACGCTGAAAAAAATGGATTTCATTAGTGATATTGACGAACTGATGATGTCTTCCTCATCAGAGGATGAATTTATTGCTCAAATGCGGAGAAAGATTATTGACCCAACACAAATTAAAACAATTTCCAAAAAAAATTGATAAACAACAAAAAAACAAGTGTCATTTTTTGTGAAATTTGACATAACATAAACGGATTAAAATAGGTTTAAAGTGTTTTAAATCCGCATTTAAATCCATTTTTAAACCATAGGGTTTAATGCATGTTTTTCAGTGAATAATATGGGCATAGGTCTAAATTGTCGGATTTAAAGAATGCGGATTAATGAACGGGTGTAAAATTAACTTAAACATGAGTTACACACGGAGTGAATAATATGGCCGTAAGTCTCTTACTCACTTTGCACCTCAGCAAAGCGGTGCGCACTTCGGGTTGAATTACAATAATATTTTCTCGGACTGTGCAGAAATGCACATCTATCATTGAAATGCATTTCATTGAACGCAAAACTGACAACTGAGAATAGAAAGAGAATCGAACACATCAGTGAAAAGATTGGGTTCCAAATTCGATTTCAATCAGTGAAATGTGAAATAATAAAAGAGGATTGAAATAAAACTTTTAATCAGAATTAAAAAAATTCTTTTGTAAACAAATTCTATAATTGACTAGCTTTATTTTGATACCAATTACAGCCAATATTGTTTGATTAATCGTCTTAAAATCGAAAATCAAAATTTTCAATGATGCATTTCAATGATTGCTATAAGTTAAGCTTATGCATGGATTTCTATTTAGATTTTGTTCCTCACAACCATTCGTTTATGTGAGCTTTAATTTTTGCAACGAATGGAATGGAACTACAATTTTGAGATCTTTTGAATTGAAATATTTTCTTAAAATGGTAAGATGTGCTCCCGCAAGACTGTCAGGTGTCATTTGCATATTTCCGGGGGTTTTACGTGAGCCCCCACTGCACCCGCACAAAACTTAAGCTTAAGTGCATTAACCGGCGTGGTTGACTTTCAATTTGTTGCCTGCAAGCTTGTGCTTCGTTTTATTGGTTTTGTAACTTTGAATTTGCAATCTATATGGTAAGTTGGGTTGGTTGTTTCTATTCTGAGTTCTCCCTTCTTATGGCACGGCTAAGGGACCGCTGGCTTCCAGCACTAACATGAGTCAAATAGCCCTCTCTTGAACTCTGATTCGAATTCTTTGATGCCGTAAAAGGCTCTGCAGCCTCTGGTTCTAAGCCGGATATCGTTTATCTATTCAAGGTAAGAAAACCAGTCTCTCCCTTTTAAATATCGGGTTTTCAAGTCGGATTAAGTAGTTTGATATGAGCTTCAGTAGTAGGCACGGTCCTGGAGATAAATTAAAGGCTCTTAAGCGGGATAGTGCATCATCTGCAAATGTTCATAACTCCACAGAGAGTTAAGCAGTTGGCCCATTTAAATTCAGCTTTTACTTTAACATATAATGAATGCTTATTAATGTACAGCCCTCACCTAAGGACGGAGGTTTAGCCGAAGGATCTGCGACAAGAAATTTCAGAACTTCATCGGTTACCTACTGTTGTTTTATAGCTGCTTTTATCGCAAACTCCGAGCCCATGTACAATTGAAGGGTCTGAGCACCTTATATGAATTTTTCACACTTCAATCTGTGTCGTTCGATGAAAGTATACCTATTTGAATGCGTCTTTAAAAAGAGGGAGAAGAATGAAACCTAAAAGAGCAATTGTTTATGAATGAACAGTTCACTTCCAGCTACCAACGGCTATTAAGCTAAATGGCGGGTTTGTCTGCGAATCTATACATCTTAATTGCATGATTTTATCTCATCTCTAAATGCCCAACAGCAATTTATTTATTAACTTCTGGTGAGCAATTCCCCAGCCACATTTCAATCAAACTAAATCGCAAACTACCAGGCCAAATTGCCTCCAATTTTCTTAAATTTACCATTTTAAGCTCTAAAACTCATTTTCGATGCGAAATTTATCTCACACAACACAAACAGTTGAACGGCATTACAACAAAAAAAATCAAATGCGCGCTCCAGGAGGTCGTGAGATCTGAAAACTAAGTCGTGCGCGCATTAAAATCACCACAAAATCACACTTGAAGGCTTCTTCCTGTTATTCCCATTTCGGATTGTGGAGTTTGAGATGCGGCTCATGAACTTGAAATCGCACTCGCAACGTGTTACGTGTATACGCCTATACGGTATTGAGATATGAAATTTGCACTCGTATTTGGACATATCCAGAGAGGAGTAACATTATTTAACAAAAAAACATATACACAGACTTTGTGTTTACATCGCATCAATCGTTGTGACAGACTTTTCGCAGTTGTACAATTAGTCAACCCTTTTGCGGTGGCCTTGATAGCTCAAGCGTGCTAGTGTTTCGGCCGTTAACATTATGGTTTACTATGCAAGGAATGATTCCTACGATCCGACGAATCTCCATCATCGCACAGTCGAACAGCAAACGAGTGAAGAGGTCTTTGTCCGCGTCCAACAGGCCAGCCAGTGTCGCATGACTAAGAGCAGGTAAATGCTAGAGCTTCGCGCCGGCCGCCGCCGGGTTGGACAGCATTGTGTTTTGTGTGGCGCATGATTGAGCAGATTCAACGCATTTGCAAAAGCTGAAATGCTCAGCTGAATAGAAATGGCAGCAGCCGTTATGGCCCATATGTAGATACACAGTACATTATTTGCACTTGTACAATGTACACACAGCTAAAGTCCATGCTGTGTGTTGATAATGATGATTATCACGTCAGAATGTGTGTAATTGATGGATAGACTTCGATCGCAGGCGTATAGTGAGTAATTGAGCTGTATTAACATCACACCTTGTTCACGATGTGTTTTTATAGCTTGCGACTAGGTGCGTGCTAAGGGTGTTCAATCAATGCACTAGCACTATGCCTATGTGGCTATAGCTAAGAGCGACAGTTTATTGCACTGCACTATGGGCTGCAGTGACAGCGATTGCCGTTAAAAGGGATAATGGGTGGGATTAATCATCAGTGTTTGATCAATGATCTGAATGACTAATGAACGGTTATGCGGGGAGGGATATATAGAATGATCTGATTCCAATTAATAAATGATTAATATAAATTATACATGGAAACGGAAGTGCTGACCCCAGCCGTCAGCATGTTGATAAATAGTTTACACCATTTTAATGACACTGACGCTGGCTGTTGCAACAACGTGACAAAAAGTAGCTTACTGGTTTTCGTGCCACTTTTTATTTAAAACGCGTCATGTTGACATTTATAATAGCTAAGCAGTAGATAGTGGTTTGTATAAAATATAAAGCAATGTTCACAGTTGAAAGATGCAGGGCTAAGTAAAAAAAAATATGAAATTCCTTGACAGTAAAGGTAGTAAGGCGGTCGTCTACTCCGATGGACGGAGAAACTGTTTGTTTTGAGAAGAATATTCACCCACCCACCTATTCGTACACAATCAGGGGTCGAATAACCGCACCCGTAAGCGAGCAATACGTCACAATAAATTCCGACCCGTAATATACTCGATCACGGATGTGCTAATTCAACCCCAGTTCTTTACAAACGGGATTTGGATTTTTAAAGCGGTTGGACGTTGGAGTCAGCCATCATAATTTTTCAAAGCGATTTTTTCTAGCCACTAACTTAATGAACTAAAAATCCTAAGTTGCAGGGAAATGGCGTTAGATGACATTTTTGACATTTAAATGTCAACTGAGGCTTCATTTATGCAAAAAAGTGACATATTTCGACAAGACGCAGGAGGAACTGGGCACATTCAAAAACTTAGTTATCTAAAGTCGACTAGATTGGTCTGGAAGAGATGTAACCTGAATGCAAAAACTAGATTGGTCGGGATTGTCACTTTTCCTACGTCAGCCACATATGCGAACTGTCAACTTAGTACTCAGTCACGAATTTCTTGACTAGATTCGTCGGCTAACCCTCCATAAACGTCAACTAACACAGCTGCCCATGTGACCGAACTAGGCCAATCAAAACTGAGATACATCAAGTTAGTCAGCTGTCAGACTTACTAAGCTTAATACTTGAACGTCCCCAAATCAAATTGAGCTCGAATTAGCTCTCAACTGTCAAACTTGTTATCGTAGAAAAAAAACGTTGGCACTTTAAGAAACAAACTTCGAAAACTTCGGCAGACGGCTACGCCATGCTAAAATGTACAATTTGTATGCATAGTTCCATGTGTAATAATTTTAATATAAAATTGTTTTGTTCTTAATTTGTACTAAATAAATAAATAAAAAAATAAAAATAACTTCGAAAACTTCGATCAGTAAAAAAATTGTTTGCCGCTGGATAAAAACGTTGCCAGCTCGAAAAAAAGGCGAGAAACGACACCTTTTTCTTTATAAAGTTCTATACAGCACTGCATGTTTTTAAGAAGAGCGTCATACTTAGGAGAACCCAAAGTATGTAGGAACCACATTTTAAATTCGAACCGTTTAAAAAAGAATACAAAAAGACAGAAAGTGTTACCATGTTTTCAACACATCTTCCTAAGAGCTTCTTCGGCACACGGCGCTTTACATTCGATTAACGATTACGGTTACGGAAGATAGGTACCTACATCTTTAGCTTTTTTAATTAGACACTCCTTTTAGACATTAAAACAGATTCAAACGGTTTCACTACCCGCATGTCCTAAACTTTACTTGAAGGTAGGTGATGGCTGTGGGTAACTATAAACCTTATCTTTTTTATGGTTGGACCAGTTGCGCTGACGTTTGTTTTCACCCCCGGCGCTCAATTTGAAAAAAAAAATATAACTCCACTCATACTAAATATGTTAATAAGGCGCTTCCATTCAGATGACATTCCCCAACAGCACCCAATTGTGCATTTCAAAGTGATTTGGGACAGCCTTCAGCGCGTTAACCTTTCAAGTTTGAGAACGACAATACACCAATAATCACTTTTCTATGTCGCTAAAATCATCCCCCGAGCAATAACTAACAAACCAAAGTTCTCGTTGAATTGCAAAACGACTTTGTATAGTTTCCCATAAAAATCCCCATTCAAGATATCATTTTTTATTACAACCTCCGCTCTGTATTTATATGTGAGTGCACGCTAAACCCTATCAAATCACATCCAATAAAATCAAATCACTATCGTAAACCAATCATTAAATATCCCTTCATTTCTCAATATGACATCTGACCCACAACGGTTGTCATAATTTTCGCATAAATAGTCTTGCTACTGCGAAAGCATGTTTTCCATTCGGAAATACATTCATACCCGGCAAGAACCGAAAAAAACGTGATACGCTTCCAATACCTTGTGCCGTACACCGGTTAATTGCATTCGCACACAGCACGAATTCAATCAAAACGAAACCAACAAAACAACGAAAAAAAAACGAAAATAAACGGAACACAAATGCCTCCGACTACGACGAATGTCAACCGCTCAAACAGTCGCATTTTCGAACACCCAGTGTCGAATAATTTTCGGAATAAAATTTTACAACCAAACCACGACCACAGATGATGTGATCCTCCAGTCCGCTGTCCCACTGGTGGTTCACTGAAAATATAACAAACTATGTATTCCCCACCGTAGACATTCCATAAATGCATCGAAAAACACGGTTCGGTTGTTATTACCGAACACAGCCCATTGATTCGAGTCCGCGATGGTGATGTGTTTATGATGCACTCTCCTGCCGGCCGGGCCGGCAGTTCACAGTGGCAGTGGTGGCACTGAAACCACGCCAAGAATCAAGGAATTGCCCAAGAATTACCCAGTGAATTCCTATAGTCGAGTATCGGAGGCAGTCGCATTTGCGGCGAAAGAAGGAGGAACGACGACGCCAAATGACGAGAGCTGGATTGATCGGCGTTGCAGTGATCTTGGAGGTCAACTTCGTGACTTGATGAAGCGAGACACTCAATGGTCTTGCAAGGCAAATGAACCTCCATGGAACGCTATGAGCCTATTAGAGGAACAACATAGGAAAAAATAAAAACTCATCTCCGGGGGAGACGCGCGGGCGGCCCGGCGGTCGCAGGTTTGCGGGACCACTAGGTATAGTTTGGATGGTTAATTTTAGCTCGTGTGCGGAGTTCAATGCGATTATTGGCCTCCCTTGCATGCAGATTGGCCTCGTTAGAGTGTATAGGACTTTTAATCCCCTTTCTGGAGGAAGACGAACACATTGCACCGGGCTGGTGAGCTGGTGGCCCACAATGATTTGTACAAACTGATTTGCGCGCGTAAATTTCTTCGGGTTCGTCGTCGTGTATGCGCAATTCCTAATTGCGCAGGTGAATCAGGGAGCCCACTGTGTCACTTCAATTTGAATTGAATACAAATGGGAACGGGAATTTGCATTGAAAGGATTTGTTTAAGAATTGTACACCCGATTTGCATTAATTGTGTGTTGAGTGTGCAACCCTTAATTAGATTTTCAATTAGGACTGGAAGAGATGCGGGGAACATGCCATTACAAATATATGTATAGCAAACAAAGGAGGTTGAAAGCCACATATCCGCATGGTCGATGTTTCGGTGCAATGTATGCAATGACAATCGAATTAGGGCCATGTACCACGTACCAGTGCAACTATCGAAACTAATCGCTATTCAGAGAGGAGTGCATTATAAAATCCGAAATGCATTAGACCGCTCATTACACACCGAAGGTGTTTGTATGAATAATGTCTGTCAATACCGAATGCCATGCCATGGCCAAAGGGTGTAGGAAGGTGGATTTTCCATTGCAATGTAATTTGAATTTTATTGAATTAATATCTGGGGCAGGGTACAGATGCAAATGTATTCGCCAATCACTTCTATTCGACCCTGTAGCTCAATAACTCACATTTGATGGTTTGTTGAGCAGATTGAGTGAATCTGTTGTTTCGGTTACACGGTGAAAAATCATCAATCGTATTGTTGTTGATTTGCAAGACATCCGGTCAGGCGAACATTTTTTTACAAATCCTGCGCCCACACATCAAACCAGGCGATTCGTTTTTTTTTCGCTTAAAACTTCCCGGAGGAAGATTTCATTCGCCGGCGAGTTCGTCAGCGAATCACAGGCTATAAATGTGTGAAATGGTTAATGTTGCTACGAATGCATGTGCGATTCGCGGAAGTCAATCAGAAATCGAAAGCACGAAGTCAGAAAATTTAGAGAACGCTTAAGCGAGTTCATAGAGGAAGTTTATGCAAGCTTTCTAAGGAGCGATTTGCTCTGTGCACTCGCATTTTGTGAGCCTAAAAGAGAAAAACAATAGCTACACAGCTTTATATTTTTTTGTAAGGATTTTTTACGTTGGAACGGATTCTGACAACCGTTTGACAGAATCTCTTTTAAATGCTTTTTAAAAGCAAGCACGATTTATATCATTTTCTCAATTTACGGGTAGGCCAAAAGAAGTCATTCGATGTTGTTTGGCACTCATTTTTTTTTCTAAATGAAAAACTTTAATTCTGTTTCTTGATTATGATTATTTGAACCTTTGGAATTTTATTTGTCAAGTCGAAAATATTATATCGGGCGCCGGCGCCGTCACAATTGATTGCCGTACGGGCTCGTTTTATGGCATTTATCATCACTTCGGTGAGAACTTCGGGCGACAGATTCTAACACTCGTGTCGAATGTTGTCCTTGAGGGCTTCTGGCTTCTAGGGTCTCGGGCTTGTTCACGTAAACACGGGACTTCAAAAAACTTAACAAAAAAAAATCTGGAACGTTTAAATCGGGCGATCTTGCAGCCCAGTGGATATCGCCAAAACGAGAGATCAGGCGACTCGGGAACGCCGCCTTCAGAATATCTGTTGTGGCTCGCGCAGTGTGTGTGTTGAAACCACATGTCCTCCAAGTCCTAATTCGTCCAATTGCCGCAGAAAAAACTCGGTTAACATGGCCCTATATAGCGTCTGGTCGATGTTTACGCCGACAGCTCGACATCTCCCTCAACAGCGGCGATATTCTCGGCACAACGGCGCGGCGCAGACGAATTGTTACACAAACAAAAATAGACAATATTATTCCGCGTTCTTGGGGAGTGTATCGCTCCATGGCTTATTCACTTGTATTCTACATCTGTCTAGTCCACAAATGTCAAAGCAGATTTGACATTGGCGGCCATTTGCAAAAATAAGAGCATCTTCCAATATGTATTTAGTTTTTGAAAAATGTTTGAATAAGGTAAAGATATGGAATTTTTTGAGTTTTTTTAACAGAGCTTGTAGATTTACTGATCTCTCAACTTTTATCGCTTTACTCCCCATGAATTAAACTAGAATAACCTAGGTAACACATAGAACCTCATAGCTCCAATGACGGTGCAAATTTTCTCAGTGCATAAAACTGCGAGCAAATAACCACCCACTTAAGGATAGCTTACTTAACCTATATACCTATTGCTTTATGTGTGCATAAGATATCGACATCCGCATATACAGGGAACTCGCACTCGTTCAGCCGATAGACGCAACCAACATCAACCGACAGACTTGACACAACTTAATCGGAAAATATTCATCAAACGAATGTTAACCAAATGTTAACCAAATTGATATGCTAATAAATTTTAATTTGCCAGCAACCCTCTTGTCGTCCCACCCAACACCCTCTCCGGGAGACACTCATCGGCATTAATGGTGCTGCACAGCGCCTGACATACGACGCGTGTTCGCCCGGGTATACATTACCGTGTTGCAGCTACTGGCCATTGTGTATAAATATACGACGAGTACCTATCTCTCGCTTGCATCTATCTAGATGTGCTGCACCTCGGTGGTGTGTGCAATAATGCCTACCTCGGCGCAATACTGAAGTGCACCCATATGGCCATAGATATACCTATAGTGACTGCAAACATTTTGCGCAAATCTGGCAGATAAATTCAAATTGAAATTCGAAATCAAGCTCCCTCTGTAGTACTCTGATTCGGATTGCGAATTGTATTGAATCCGGCGAACTTTATGATAGATTTGCAATAATTGTGGGTGCACACAACATGTGAGTCACATTGCATTTTGCATCGCGGGAGCTGAACTTTGTGACAGCGACCAAGCTCAGATTTCTCTATCGGAAGTGTGCATGGTAATGCTGATTCAATACCATAAAGTGCTAAGCAAGTCGAAATCTAAGCCAGGCGGATTGATTTGGACCGTTGGATTCGTTTTGCCGCCCGATTCGAGTTCTACTCGCTGTGTGTTGTTGCTGTCGACGGCTGTATGCCAGTGCCGTATTTGTGCAATTCACGATATCAATTAATGTGATTTTGTTGGGGAAAAAGTTATGTGCGCACTCGGACGTGGTGAACATGGTTCAAAGCGACAGAGTGTGTGGTGACCGGCAACCTAATTTCCATTCGTGAAGTGGTTAGTGATATTATTTAGAATCTATATGTAGTGGGAGCGAAGCTCAAGCAATTCCCGGGCGTGCACGTGTATCGTAGCTGGAGGAGCGTAATCACAGCACATGGAAATGTATACAAACATCTACAAACGTACACGATACGAGTACGTGCGAGATACAATTTAAATTGAAACTGAGCCATGGTCCAAGGTTCGAATGCGGGGTTTTTAGTGACCCGAATTTTTACAATCGACTGACGTTGCTTATCTGGGAGCGAATGACTTTAATGTGATAACTGCCAAGGGACAAGAAAGCAGCAGTGATAAATTATTGACACTTGACAGTTGCGTGAACTGCATGTAGGCAGGATTAGTGGATAAACTTGAAGTGGCAGGCAATAGTTACGGCAGTTTTGGTTTTAATAAAAGATGATTCGATTATTAAGAATTAGCTTTATTTAGCTACTTTTGTTTGAAGTGAAAATGAAAAAGACTTTAAAAAGATGGCGGAGATTGATTTTAATGGCAATCGGCTGATACATCACCAATTTAGTTTGTTGATTTGTTCAATCTGAAGCTAGCAGAGCTAGACTAGACAGAGCCTACTCTGCTAAAAAATTTGGAACAAAAACCGGAACAGTCGCTGTATGCTGCCATAGTTTCTTCTGTCAGAAATCAATTAAAACTTAAGCTGCTGCTTTCAAGTTTTATTTATTTATTTATTAAGTACAAATTAAGAGCAAAACAATTTTATATCATAATTATTACACATGAAACTATGCATACAAATTGTACATTTAAGCATGGCGTAGCCGTCTGCCGAGCTGCTGCTTTCAAGTCATTTCCACTTAGGATAAATATCTACCTACCTAGTGTGGATTTCAAAATGCCAAGCAGGACATACATAGGTAGGGTTGTAGTGATTGCGTGCTAAAAATCCGACTTTACTTTGCTTTACTGTGAAAAAAAACCAATAAAACTCGCCTATTATAATAAGTTGAAAAAAAAAACGATAAAAGAAGGAGAACCTCGTTAAGCAGCAATAAACAAATGGAAAGTATATTGGCATATGTTTTTGGAAATATGTGTCACCTGTCACATTTGAAGATTCATTTCGAGGAATCTTGTATTGCACAAAGGCTCTGTCCTTTCACAAATTGTATATATCTTTTCGGAGCAAACGTGAATAAAACAGTATTAAAAGGCAAATTTTATGATATGGCCAGAGGAATGTTGTCTTTAAATATATAGTAACAGTAGATGGAGGGAACAAACGCAGATAATACACGTCAGCAACGCATAGACGGATGTGACGGCTAAAGAACATTGGGGATGTTCAAGTATATAGTTTAGTAAGTCTGACAGCTGATTGACTTGATGTGTCCCAGTTTTTACTGTCCTAGATCGGTCACACGGGCAGCTTTTACAGTTGAAGTTTATGGAGCTGATGAATCTCGTCTAGAATCAAGAAATTCGTGACAAGTTGACAGTTCGCATATATGGCTGACGTAGAAAAAAGGTCTGTTTCTTTACTTTTTTAGTAAAAATGGAAAAGACTATCAAAAATTACAGTGGAGGGGATGAATTCTCTCTCAGAGAGGGAAACTTACGCAAAAGTTAAGGAACGCTTTTGAATAGTAAAGGCTGGTACTCTGTTCGAGTGAAATCAAATTTTTCATACAAAATTTTCACTGCGATATGTTAAAATGGACTTTCCACATGAAAATTTCACCAGGCAGTACGCTGTTCAAGTAAAAAATAGTTGTTCAAAAAGTGATTTGATTTCAAGTTATTTCACTTGGTTTTTTTTTTGACATTTCGGCGTGAAAATTTCACTTTCACAGCAATTTTTTGGAGAGGAGTGAAAATTTCACTTCACTTGAACAGCGTACCAGCCTTAACCTGTGAAACATGACAGATACCTACTTAGTTCATAAAACCCAAATGCCAAATAGAACAACAAATTCAAATCACCTGTCAATTTTCAGGCGACTGACAGTTGCTTCAATTCTTACGCAAAGAAATTTGTTGAGTAAAAGCTAGTAAAAGGGGAAATATCTTGCTCTCTCGAAGCCGCTCTCTTTTACGAATTTTTCGAGTTGGGGAACGACAAATGAGTAAAATGCGTAAGAATTCGTTAAAATTCGTAAGATTTAAAGTCCAGTAAGACCTAAAGTCATGTTCCTGACCAATCTAGTTTTTTGCGTTCAGGTTACATCTAGTCCAGATCAATCTAGTCGACTTAAGACAACAAAGTTTTTTCATTCACGTTCATTGGATATTCTTAAGACAAATTCAAATGCCGAGTATGGAAGGGTCACAATAGCGAAATTCGTTTGTGATTTCAAACTCCATAAATTTAAAATCGAATGTTTATTGGAAGTTTGTGAAATTATTCTGAAAAAATGCTACAAATTTTACTGACTCTTCCTTCCGTCAAATGCGTTACTGTAATAGAGCAGTCACTGCCTCAAACTACCGCCCTCAATTCACTATTTATGGTCAATGAATTATGTCAAGATATCCAAAGTTAGCAGAGCCATTTTGGTAGATCAATATTTACAAGCCATTCCTGACCTTTCACTTATGTTTCATCGCACTTTGCATAAAAGTTCCCACACCTCCGTATAGCGGTCGCCATTGCCACTCGTATCTCAAAACATAATTGCATGCTGATAGTGAGGTGTCCCACCCATTAACACGTCAACTAATGGTTCACAACATCAAAACCAGTTACCTGTCCACATATGTTCCTCGTTTCCTCGCCCTGATGCCACACATATACACACGGCATATAATTAGCCACTAAGTGTGGATATCCATTATTTAAGGGGAAAGTCAATTAAATGGCCTCCTCTAATCCCAACATGACAATCAATGAATAAATGCATAAATTAGACATTTGCGGCTGCTTAGCGAGCCGTTTGCCCCATCCAGGGGCTTCATGTTCGCATGAGGGCTGCCGCAGCCGCAGCATATCTTGTCGCTTAATGTTTTCCGATTGTGCACTGGGCTTTAGAGAGCAAGTATATTCGCTATTTAAACGATGGTTTCGCCTTGTTAACCATCGTCATAGCCGCTGTTGTCTCCCTATACTTATATGAAGTTGAAGGCTCGCACACTCCTCTTGATTGCCCTCAAGAGAGAGAGAGAGAGAGGTGTGTTTAGGTACAGGTGGTTCGGTTCCTAGTTTTCGTTGCACAGCATATTATGACCCGCATTTGAAGGTGCACTCGTTCGCTTGGCCATTTTCTACCGCTACCATTAGATACGGAGGTGCAGATATGTTATTTGCGATGTCAATTGTGCCACCAGAGTGTCCATGTGTGGCGAGAAATCATTTCCCATGTCCGCCAATATGATCATCTGCTGCTTCTTCGTCGTCGTCGTATTTTTCCATTTTTGTCTAGTATTCCATTCGGGAAGGGGGCATGTTAACGCAGTTCGGCCCTCTGTGCGCCCATCCTTCAATGATTGCCACTGTCGCAGCGATAGTGGCATCTGCCGCTGCTGGTAGGCCTCTCCTCGCATATACCTATACCTATATTGTTGCAGTTTAATTGGAAAGTTTATATGGAAAAGGTGCACACAACGTGTTGGTTGCAACCCAAAGTGCATTGGCTTGTAGGCCGTGTGTGCTGAGGGTTTATGCAAATTACAACTGCCGCAGCGCAGAAGCTACCATGCAATGCCTTGCCAATTTGTATAAGGCGGGCTAAGGTGAAGAGCCACTCTGTATAACCATATACCACGGTGGATGATTTGCGTGAGAAAATCAGATCCATATACTGTGTGAGCAGATCGGAAAACGGTTTTAAATAGACGGTTATGGATGTCAATATGACGGTTTTTTATTGTTGTTTGTTTTGACGTTATGGGAAATCCCTATGAATATTAAATAAATATGGATGAGTGCCTGTGGGTCAAACACACACTTTACTTGTCCAATTAAATTACAGGTTGCCGTAAAAGTTCTAACATTTCGTGAGGTTAAGGACGACTACATTTTCAAAAACATGCGCCGCGAAGCAAAGATTCTTGCAAAGGTCTCCCATCCGAACATAATCTATCTCTTCGAAACCATAACTGTGAGTATCTCCCTTCATATTCATCGCGCATTTACAAACATTTTTCAAATTTTACCTACAACTCCATCTACTAGACCACAAAACGATACTACATAATCACAGAATTGGTAAACGGTGGCGATCTCTGTACGTTCATCACGTCGCAACGTGATGGAAAGCTTGATGAAAAACAGACGCGTCCATTAGCCAGACAGATTATCTCCGCCGTCGCTCATTTGCATGAACGTGGCATTGTCCACAGGTAGGATGGCCGGAATGAGATGTATTCGCAATTGCCCGCTCACTAATCCAAGTTTTTACCACCCCTACCACATAGAGATTTGAAAATGGAAAACATTTTGCTGGACGACACGAAAGAAACCATCAAATTGGTCGGTACGTAGTGTAGTTTGCGAATGTGTACATTCAAATCCTCGTTTGTTTTAATCCAACATGGTTTTCTGTTTTTCTTTTTTGCCAGACTTTGGTCTCAGCAACTACCGTCGAGGAGTTGAGCTTCTTCACACCCATTGCGGTTCACCAGAATATGCAGCACCGGAACTTTACATCAGCGGTCGGCAATACGGTGCCGAGGTGGACATTTGGAGCCTGTATGTACCCTACATATCCCAGGCATATATTCACACAAACCAATACAAAAAAGTTGAACCGTTTGCTGAAAACTGTTCCTGAATTCAGCCAACAAATTATCTTTCAACCTTCTTTACCTCCCTCCATATAGCGGTGTCATATTCTACGGTATGCTTGTGGGCAGGCTACCATTTCAATCGTGGCACAAGCCCGGACTCACACCGGAAGCGAAACGGAAACAACTAATCCGGGAGACAAAAATTGGATTAACTCACCGACACCAAAAGAATCTGGTGGACATTTCGTTGTGTAAGTTTCGAGGTGGATATGATGATGAAAGGATTACCGCACCACCCCCCAACACCCGCTTTTCGTCCCTGCGGGTAGTAATTTTTCGTTTTTCGGTTACAGTGTTTCGAAATTTGATTGAAAGGATGCTCTGCCCGAACCCGGAGGATAGGATTACGATGCTAAATCTACAAGCTCATGCCTGGATCTATGGTCGTTTTCATCGTGAGTATCCTCAGGTGGATGTAACTTGGAAGCAAATGGTGAGTGTAGGGTGAAGTTTCGTTGCCACTTGCCAAAAAGATTTACAAGTTTGTGCTATTTTAAGGCCCTGGCACGTATTGCGAAAATGTGTGATATATCTGTGGTTGATGTTTGTCGAACAATCGATACAAAGCGATATTCCCCATTGGCGGGAATGTTTAATATTGTAAAGCTACGCGAACTCCAATGTAGAATTGAATCTGAGGATATGCGCAATTGTGGCAAGGACGTTCAGGTAAGTACGGACAATAAATGGATAGTAAACTTGGTAAAATGTGGGTACAATTTTTTAATTGGTTCTCTCTATATTCACCGAAGAGGGTTGCTACTAAAATCTGCACACCCAAACACTTTTGACAGAAATTTCCCATCTTTTCAGAAATCGCATGCGCATCCCATTCAAAACACTTCTCGTCCTACTAAGGCGCGTATTCCTACAATGATACCGGTGGCAAAACCAATACCCTTCAGACCGCAAAATACAATACAAATGCAGAGACCGAAAACTTTCTGTTGCCATCACACAGATCCAAAGGATGTCAAGACAAATCCGCAACAGAAAACACCCTTCACACTGCCAAATGCTGCAACACCGCGACGGTGTTTCACAACGGGCTTCGGAGCAGCCATCAATAGAATGATCCACAAACACCGAAACCCACCGACTAAGCCCATCCAAGGCAAGAAATTGTTTCCTGAAGCAAAACCAAATGGATTTCCAACACATACCGCTGCTAGAGCTGCAGCAAGAGCTGAGTACATAGTCCTTATGCACCAACCACTGGCAAAATTGATTTTAGTTTCACTTCTAGGTTTGACAAGCGTGCTGGACGCAAGCCGTAATTTCAAAGACACTGTTGACGACTTATAATAAATTAAAAATCAACATATATTCTTTCACAAGGACAATATAACAGAGCTTAGTTTTTAAAATCAAATTTAGCCAACTTGGCGAAGGTGGTAGTTTTACTGGAAGGCGGCGTCTTAGAAGAGGCTTCTTCGGAGTCCAACTTTCGCTTTGCTGATGCTATTGGCGTCTTACCACCGCCAAGTGCCTTGAATTGTTGCATTCCCATTTTTGTTACTTCCGAAGGCGTTGCGTCTGGGTGTTCGTTTTGGATGCTTGCTTTGTTCTTGGTGAACCACGAGAAGAAATTCATACCAGGTGTTATCTGAAAGAAGATACGACGTAAGTAAATATATATGGCAGAGTTGGCGTCTCTGTATATCTGATTTTTGGCCACATTCTCATCTGGCTCCTGGCTATCTGGAATAACTGATACTTGGCTATCTGCCAAGGGCTTAGCTGCAGCTTGTATGCGTTTTTGCTTTAGATCGTTTAACTTGGCCTTTTGTTCGTCCGCCTTGGCCTTTTGCTCGAGATGTGCCCTCATTTGGGACTGTTTCAGTTCATAGTCTATGGATTGCTTGGCAAGGAACTCAACATCGGGTGAAGTGTCTGTTGGAGCAGTTGGGAATGATGTGCGCTTAAAGGGATTGCGCTTTTTACTGCTGAGTACCATGGTCCTCTGGGGTAAGATTATTAAATGGCGTTCGAATGGCAAGGCTCTCAGGTATACTTACAGGACCAAGTATTGGTGTGGTGTTTGCTGTTGACTTTTTAGCGGCTTGCACGAGGAGAAGGCTAGCATTTAAAGGACTGTTTTGAATTATACCAAGGGCGTCTGATTCGAATTCGCGAAGTTCCTGTTCTCGTTCTTTGTCCTGTGAAAATGCAAGAGTTTTAAATTCTAAATCAATTTATTGCCACACTTGTTTGGAATCGTTTTTTGCTTTTAAATATACTCCAGATACCACCGACGAACATTTTGTTTTATTTAAGATCTTGCAAACTCACCTTCTCTTCAAGCTGAGGCATCATCTCACTCAATTTGTCCGCCAAGTGTATTCGGCCCAGTTTAGTAGCATATTTCACCGCCAGTGGCAGCAAAACTGGTGAGGCAATCATTTCTATCAACTCCTTCGCCCTAGCTTCCAGCTCTGCACGGCAGGCGATCTAAGAAAAAGCCATTAATTCCAATCAAACGACAACAAAACCAACTGACAGCAAACAGCTTTATAGCCGTCTCCTTGATATTCTTCTCCGCATTATCCACACTGAAGTTTGAAGAACGGATTAGTTGTTCCTCGAGGGTAGAACGCTCAGATTCCGAATCACATACAGGTATTTGCATTGGCAGCTCGGTCATCATAGGTCGTGGATTCGTCATCGGGTAGGAGCTACCACGGCAGAGGACAGCTTGTATAATTTGTGACTTCTCCGAGACATCGATGACGAAGAAGTTATTCGACACACTCTGGCTCTGCAATAAATTAAATTAAATAACTCGACGGACGGATGTAGCTATAAACATACATGCTTCATGGTATCACACACGGGATACCAACAATTAGTCTTCATGCTGTACATCTGTACGAGTCCCATTGTGTCTGCTATCACCGGTGACCCACAGTCCGAGTAGCCAACCCATGTAAGCTTCCTTGCGGTGAGCAGAGGAATGCGAATCTCTTTTGTTCTCACAGTCAATCCAATGGCCTGTAGGAGCAACGCCGAGATATGTTGATCCTCGCTTGCTGCGGCATTATGATAGCAAACCATAAGGCGATCCTGAAAGCCAGTCATTGCTAGAACTGGTCCAGGAATCGAGATTACTTCTCGCTGCGTACCCATGATGCTAAATATCCTTAAGAACCGCATGTCTGTGCAGACCGCCACTAGTTTGTTTGATGCGGCTAGAGCGACCACACCTTCGCAGTCGGGGAACTCGGCCGACCATTCCTTGTTGCCCGATGCGGCCAAGGTAATGCAGACCAACTTTGTGGACGAATCTCCCGATAGGGCAAGGACAGTGGAGCTTAGGCTAGCCATTGTGTGATTGTTATAGTTCTTCATATGAAGCGAGTGATGCACGCTTGCATCGTGAAATTCGACATCTATTGAGCCCTCCGCATCATCGGCATGGGCTCGAACAATGCCCACGTTGTTCCAAACAAGATACCTATGGGATGGCAATAGTTGAAAAAAACTAATCTTTTGGCGATCACTTTGCTTACCTGTGTTCGAGTTCGCTTGGAGAGGAACTGGGTTGAAAAGGTGCTTGATGCTTGAAGTACTTTCCTACAGGTCGCTCAGGACTGATAGAGCGCCTGCTTTTAGGCCGAGAGTCCATGGAGTCCTTTGAATCGTCATCGACACTTAAACCGTTCTTCCTCATAGTTTCATTCTTTAGTTTCTCCAGTGATACGCAGTTATCTCCATCGTCGTCCTCGTTATTGTCGTCCCCAAATTGCACTAAACGCTGAGACTATTAAAAGTGCACAGCTGCATTTTTGAACGTACTTACTTCCATCGAATTCGTTGTCAACGCTTCCTTCGTCTATGGCGGCATCATCGAGAAAATCATTACCAGCCACCTCACCTGACACAATCGTTCCCAACTGTCCGGTAGAGTCACAGAACGCCACCTCTGTATTGTTTTTCGGATTCCAGGCAATTGCTGTGATGCCGTGACACTCGTTGTTGGACGTTTCGCACTTAACTGTCTGCTTCTTTGCAAAACTAAAAACCGACAGTTCACCAATTCGTGTTCCAGCGGCAATGTATTGCCCATCAGCGGAGAACTCGCAACAGCTATAGTCGCTTGTAATATTCTCATCAGTTAGAGTGAATTGAGTCTCCCAGGTGCTGGTGTTCAATACAATCACCTCTTTACCTTGCACATAGGCCAGACAATTGCCAGTTTGTGGCTCGAATGAGGGTGTTCCTGTGGAAAGCAGAGTCTACCCACAAATATTTAACTTATTTTTGTGATTGTACTCACCGAAACACTTTGCATCCTCGAAAGTTTTCAACTTAGGAAGTCCAGGAATTGACTTAATCTCTTTCTTTTCAAGCAAATTCCAGATTTTTAAGCAACCGTCGCCAGCCACCGAAGCCAACAGATCTTTCACACTCAAGTCAATTGCAAGAATAGGTCCTGCATGACCTTCCAAAACGAATTCTCCTTCATTCTTACTCCGCAGAGTCACCTTAACAGTGGTGTCTTCCGAACCGGCCGCAATAAACTGCAAAAAATGCTTACATTCCCTGACCATCTTCTTTTCAAATGGACTTACCTTCTTGTTAACTTTCAAGCATGTCACAGGAGCGGTAAAACGCATTTCTGTGCCATCGCGATCAATATCAGGAAAGGTGTACGCCTGGACAGTGTTTAGGTCAGTCGATGCCAATAGTCGTTTGTCATAGTGAGCAATGCAAATGACGAACTCTCCCAGACAATTGGAAGACGGGTCATCATCGTCAACACCTTTCCATTTGCGAATGTCTCCATCAGATCCACAAGTAATGATATATCTTTGAGAGACAGATTTTAAGACTTTTGAACTGAAAACTCCTGTGGACGATGGTCGGCAACTTACTCTCCATTCTCGGTGTATGTCAGGCTGGTGTGTCCATTTGTGTGGGCATATCGCATCGAACTTCTTTGGAATGCCATTATTTACGGATGACGTATGTGTTGTCTTATTGTTAAAATTTTAAATAAATGTTTTAAATTGTTTGGTTGCGGTTTCAAAAATTGTTAAGAAAAGTTATCAAACTAATGTCGAAACGTCAAACTGTTCGCGCCAAATGAAATTTGTTTGCAACCAACCGATTGGGAATCGTGCAGGTAATATAGATTTAGTAGGTCACAATAGAGATTAAAAACTTATTTTATTTATTGCTTTAATCTTTATATATATAATTCTACTGTACGTGTGTATGTCACTGAACTCCTCCTAAACGGCTGGACCGATTTGAATAATGATTTTTGTATGCGTTTGGGTAGGGCCCTGGATGGTTTAGAAGCCGATTGGTCAAAATTGGACAAATGGGCGTGGAACCGCCCATACAAAAAATACATTCAAAATCTTATATCTCGAAAACCACCGAATCGATCGAGTTCAAATTTACACATAATCTTAGGTATTGGCCCAAGAGTATTCCTGTGAAGATTGGTCAAAATTGGACAAAGGGGCGTGGCACCGCCCATACAAAAATTACATTCAAAATCTTATGCGTCTTTTAAAAGCAACCGAATCGTGACTGCGAGTTATTAAGTAAAATACAAAATTGATTTATTTGGAATATATAAGACAAAAAAAATTGTAACAATATCACACTCCACTGTTCATACGGAACATACAAACACAGTGCCCCAAAAATCGATGTATTATTAAAAAAAAAATTGTAAAAAAACGCCTTTTTGTACGGAGCCTTTTGATATTTCCGGTGTCGCATTTCAATGAATATTAAGTGTATTATACATACAACAATGCCACGTCTTCGTGAACGAGGAGGAAATATTGGTCGCCGTACTCCGAATTCACAAGTAGTCCAGAAAGGTCGGCTAAATAGATCAGCAGAAGATAAGTTGACGGACAATGCAAATTTAAGAAACCAGGCTGTAATCAAACGTGTAAATGAAAATCAAGAGCAACGCAACGAACGTCTTCGAGCCAATGCATTAAGACAAAGACTGGCCCGTCCAAGAGTCACCGATACATTTAGAACACGTGAACAACAGCGTTTGCAAGTGTATCGCGCATTGACACGTGCATCACTTCTTCACATTGCGTTTGAATATGAGTCGGACATCGACTATTCGTCATATTCACAAATTGTAATCGGTTCTATGAACAAACAATGCCAATACTGTCATGCACTCAAATACAAAGGTGAATCGGCCGGTTTCTGCTGCGCGTCTGGAAAATTTGTATTGCCACCATTGAATTCGCCGCCAGAACCATTGAAAGCACTATTGGCTGGAGCTACATCGCAATCCAAATTGTTTTTGCGTAAAATTCGCATATTCAATTCGTGCTTTCAAATGACATCATTTGAAGCAACAAAAATCGTTCAGAACGCGGATGGTCGCAATTTTCAATCAACTTTTAAGATTCAGGGCCAAGTGTATCATCAAATTGGTTCTTTAATGCCGATGCCTAATACCGATTCAAAATTTCTCCAAATTTACTTCATGGGTGATGAGGAACAGCAAATAAACGCACGCTGCCAGTACAACCATATCGAGCAGATGGAGGAGCGACAAATTGTGGGTATTTTAGAACGGTTTTTTTTTTCAAAATTCAAAATTATTATGCACACAAGCATTCACTTGAAGCTTTAGATTTAGAATGATAAAAGATCTAAATAATAACACCAGGCTTTTCGGTGGTGCTTTACTGCTGCTGTCCGGTGATTTTAGACAGACATTGCCGGTCATTCCACGCGCTACATATGCGGACGAAATTAACGCATGTATAAAACATCATCTATGGCGAAATGTCTGTACATTACGTCTTAACACAAATGTAAGAGTTCAACTACAAAACGATCCGTTGGCACTATCATTCTCCGAGGTATTGCTCAACATTGCACACAATGCATCAAATTGCCGGACAACTTCTGCAACATGGTAAATACGAAAGATGCTTTGATTGAAAGCATATTTGCCGATTTACAAGCTAATTATATTAATCATACGTGGCTTCAAAAAGCATGCAGGACAACGTCTGTCGGGTCCGCTAGTATATTGTAAAACCTTTCGAAAATGTTCATAACGGTAGGCAAACGAATGATTCTGTATTGAATGTTTATATTTGGTTGAAATTTTAATTTTTAAACCATAGAATGTAGGTATATAAAAGACGTTGGTACAAAAGCGAAAATGTATTTCAAACTTTATTGTCAAAATGCATGAGAATATACCCCGTTTTCATAGAGCTTCGTATCGATTGAGTGGGTGACGAAAGGAGTAAGAAATAACGCAATTCATCACCACTGTAAGCTCCAACAGAGGATTCAAAATCGGTTACTTTTACACCCTTTTTTCTACAGTCGGATTTTCTTTCCACCAAGTTCCGTTTGGAAAGGCATAATTATTAATGGCTTCCTCTTTCAATTCAGTACTATATCCCGGCTGTAATGGTGGCATATAGCATGCGCTCTCGATCTTGACGGGATGAATAAATTGATCATGCTGTTGATCAACATATTCAATCATTCTGCCAGTTTTTTTGCCCGATAATGCGACATAGTCCCACATTTGTAGGTGTTGGACCATTTCGCAAAGACCAACGCCACCAGCGTGAGGACAAACTTTCACTAGAAAAAAAATGTGTGTATATTCAATGCAACATTACTGCAGTGTCGCTACAAACCATTTAGTTTCTTGGCCATCAAGTAAACCGATAAGATCTCATTAACGCCTCCAATGCGAGCAGAATCAATTTGGCAAAATTGCATTGCTCCCGACTGTAGGAATTGTTTGAACATAACGCGATTGGCACACATCTCCCCAGTTGCAACGCCAATACCGAGAGGTCTGCAAAAAAATTACGATGTGTAAAGAATCAACAAAAATATATCTGTAGCAGGGCCTCACCTAAGAGCTCTGGAAATAGCAGCATGCCCAAGAATATCATCTGGCGATGTAGGCTCCTCGATCCATAGTGGCCTAAACTCAGCCAACCGAGAAACCCAGTCAATGGCTTCATTCACATCCCATATTTGATTGGCATCAATCATCTTGAGTGAGAAAAATATTTAAATTATATAGAGCAATCTTTCTGTGAAACTCTCTTACGAGTTGATTATCAGGCCCAATGGCGTCGCGAATGAGCTTGCAGCGTTTCACATCGCTTGCAAAATCTCTGCCAACTTTCAATTTAAAGGCGGTATAACCTTTGGCTAGATATTCCCTACAAAGTCGACTGATTTTTTCATCACTGTAGCCCATCCAACCAACTTGAGTAGTATAAGCTGGATACCCCGTCGCAAGTAGGTCCTTAATTCGATCATCTTTTGTGCTTCTATTTTGCTTCAATAAGAGAATGGCTTCTTTTGGAGTTATGACATCGCTTATGTAGCGGAAATCGATTGCTGATACAAGGACCTAAGTAAAAGATAAAATATTAATTCAAACTTAAAAAAAAACAGCTTTAACGGTCTGTGCTTTTTAAAATCAATGAAATTGTAACAAAAAACTGACGATCTTTATTGCCAAAGCACTATGCTTTAAGCTAGAGGTTTATTTATTGTAGATTAATGTATTAGTAGCTTGTAGCTAAGCCTACAAGCTTAATTCTTATAAAATAACTTTAACGCCCTAACAGTTATGACATTTTCTACCCAAATCCTTTATTATGATCTAAGATCTACAAATAAAGCTGAAAATTGAAGACTAAATTGGAACTATTAACTGCCACAAATATGAAATTGCAATTAATTTCATTTTTTTACGAGAATAGCAAAATGCTTCGATAAAAAAAATACCTAAATTAAAAAACTAGCGAGTAGCTTCCATATAACATCCCTGCTCTTAAAAGTTAGCAGCCTGACAGCTTTCCCGCTGCCCTGCTGTCAGAACGAGATCGCACCATCGACAACTCTGCGAGAACAACTCTTCTTCGCTTCATGAGAATATTTTTTGGGAAAAGTTCTTCTCGCTCGTGCATAGTACATACCGTACTCGTACATACATTTTTTTTAACGCTCTATTGGATGTCTGTGCAAATGCTAGGCTTTAAACACTTCTAAAATTCGATTATTTGCGATTAGAAAGATAAATAAACGTGTATTCTGTGTAAAATAAAATTCCCCTGTTATCAAGTTTGCAACAAATCCCCAACCAATATTCGTGCTCCGTAAACGCAGACTTTTGCTGTGTGTGCCAGACACTTGAGAATATTTTTTCCTTACTTCATTTTTCTATGCCGTTCTCAAATAGTTTTTATGTGCTGTTTCGTGACAAATTAGTAAAATACCAAAAATAAAGCAAGCGAAAAAAAAAATTGTGGAAAAAAATTAAATTTTGTGCTAGAAAACTGAAGTCAGCGCGAACGTGACGCAGATTTTAAAAATAGCGCAAAACAAAAATCCGAAATCTTATTCTCGTAAACTTGCCGAGGCTAGCGCTGCTAAAACGTGAAGAAAAATACAACAAAAAAAAAGTAAGAGTGTAGTCGCCGCCAGTTTTAACGCCGCCACCATACGACCACATTAAACATCCCATCCGATTTGTTGGCGCTAAGCTTGTATGCATGTTGAGGCGACAAAATTCAAGGTGCACGCGTTAAATTTTCATAAACAAACGAAAAAGCGTTGCCGCGCACATTCCCCCGTTGGCCGTTCTCATTTTCAAAGGAATTCCTTTACCGCATTGTTGCTGTGAAAGGTCGAATGTCGGCTAGAGTTGCCAGCAACAAGTGTATAGAAAAAAACAATTTTCTTTATATTACAACAAATTCGAGTTTATCGTGAAATTAAACGAAATTTAAATTGGTTTTTATTATTTTGGTGAGTAACCTTGTCGTTTTTGTTTTCAAATTTAAGTGTGAGGGCATTTTGTAAAATATAATTGAGGTTGAGTTGAAGCAGAGAAATTCGTAGGTACGTCATTTTTATTATGGCTTAGTAGAAACTTTAGGAGATGCTCTCAAACTGAGAATAGATGCCCATTTAGTAAGAAAATTGCAGAAAAAAGTGAGCTTAAAAACTTAATTCGAAATTTGTCTAGACTAGCTTTCTTCGAAACTCGAGAACTAAGTTCGTTAGTCAACTAAGTACTTAGTCGGGAGATTTGTGACTTGACTCCTCTTCTTTTTCTACACACTTTCTTCCAAAATCGATAGTGCCAGTCTAATCTGATCAAGCATTATTATGAAAAACTGTGTTATTCAACATGGAGTGGTGTCATTTCTATTTTACCTTATCAGTACTTCAGATCTTAACAGCTTAGCAACTCCGCTGCAGTTTAATCATAACACGTCAATTGAACTACATAGTTCAGTAAATAATAGTAAAACCACTTACAAATGTCCATTTCGTGTCATTGGTGGATGCCCTTCTTTCTTCCTAGCAACACATGAATATTTAACTGGCAAGTAAATTAATTTCTTTCTCTTTTTACAGACAGCATGAGCAATAAAATGGAAGACCTGGACAAGCTGACTGACAGCGAACTGCGGCATCGTCTGCTGCAGTATGGATTTCAGAATATGCCCGTCACGGAGACGACTAGAAAAATTCTCATCCGAAAGCTGCGCAATCACTTGACCACAGAGAAGGCAAAACTCAAACGTCAAACAAACTATGTGACGCGCTACTCGTCTGACGAAGAATCTGAGGTGACACCGTCGCCAATCAGAGGACGTTCAACGGTTATGTCGAGTTTTCGAAGCCCACCACTGTCGACGCCCAACAAAATGCCACCACCATCATCACCAGTTGTCCTTGGGAGACGTGCCACAGGAACTCCTACAAACTATACCACATCGTATGGAACAAACAAAACGCAAACCGGTTACTCTTCAGCACCGAGCTATACCCCGTCACCAAAGCAGAAGAGTTCTCCAAAAATATACGTGCCCCCACCAATATTGGCCTCAGAGAGCGACGAAGATTCGGATTATCTCAGCTACACCCCAAAGCAGTACAATAGCACACCAGCAAGCACCTCATACACAAGTCCATACCTAACGTCGTCGAATAATTTTACACTGGATAGGACGCTCAATGATTCGTGGAATACGTCGAGCGCTTATCATGGGACATCGCCAACGCAATCGGCGTCCTCAGCAAATAACTGCAACGGACAGAATTCACCGAATGACCTTGGCTATGGTGGAGATTTCACCAAGCGGTTGCTGAAGCTACGTGTAGATACGATTCGCGACAGCATTCTTCAAAAGCGAAGCGTCGGCAGTAATGCTACTGCTCCTAAACAGCCGCTCAGGCAGATTCACACCACATCAACATCGGTGGACCCATCTGACATTGTCTATCAGCAATCGGAGCGTTCAGACAGCAACAACATATCACCGAGCACGGCATTTGCGCAATTAATTTCGCGTCTGGACGAACAGTACGGCTTCAAGCAGACCTTCATTCCATGCGCTCTAGTCAGTACTCTCTTGTTGTTCTTCTTTCTCGTGGCGTTCTTCTACATGACCATCAGTCCGGATTTGATCAGCACCATCAATGAGAAGAATACGGCGTATGATATCTGTGGTCCGCATGTTGCGGATTCGGCCTTAGCGGCGGCCAGTTATTCGTGCATCGAGAAGGATCAGCTACTAGACGCCATTCGCATGTTGCAGAACCTCTTACCCGAGCTGCAACGACGGGCAGAGCAACACTTTTGCAAGGATGCAAGCCAAGCGGCAACCATATCCGCCCGCGACTTTGTCCATCATATGCATAAAATGGGTCTGGCAACCGATGTGCGCAGAACTCTGAAGGATCTGCACAACGCTGAGTATCTGATTGAAAAGAACCCCCAGTGGAAGATCAGCCACGTATCTCCGACCACAAATGAGGCACTCGCGTTCAGCGAGGTAGTGAAGCTGCGACCCACTCAGGGCAACTCATTTGCCATACTGAAACCCCGCCTTCCGATTACTTGTACGATCTCGAACAAGATACAGCAGTTCTTTGTGATCATCGGATCGGCCACTCTACTTGCCGCTGTAATACTTACGATTCACATTAGTTACCGCTTCATCCAGAGCCGTAAAAAGAACCACTCTGACGCTATCGAGTACTACACCAACGAAATCATCGCCGAACTCATGCGAAAGGCGATCACCAGCGACCAGTCTCAATCGGCTGTGGTTGTCAACCACCTGCGCGACAAGCTAATTCCTCTGTCCAAGCGAAAACAGAAAGCATCCGCTTGGAATGAGGCGATACGAAATCTTGAAATCCACGATAGCCGCATTCAGTTCGACTTGGCGCTGCGCAACGGAGAGGAGTGCAAAACGATGAAATGGATCGCTAATGTTTCCGCTGACATGTTGGCACGCAGCACTAGCACCTTCAAACAATGGCATGGACCTGCCTTTGATAAATCAAATAAAATCGCAAATCCGCCCACAAATTGCCTGAAAATCCGTCAAATGTTTGTATCGCCCGAAGCGAACAACCCCAATCTTAAGACGATCATACAAGATGCAATTTTGGAGAAAGTCGGCCCAAAGTGTAAAATCTACGACATCCAGCTGGATAAGCAGAGTTGCTGTGTCTATGTGCGCTGCGCCACTGAATATGACGCGGGCATTGTCCACAACGAAATCAACGGTTGGTGGTTCGACAAACGTCTGGTTTCGATTAAGTTTCTGCGATTACAACGCTACCTCAGCCGGTTTCCGAAATCTGCATCGGGACCGATGTGCCTTCACCCATCTAACCCGAACAACTCGTCGATGACACAGTGCTCCAAGCACTTTGTTGGTGCGGTCAATGGGGTAGATGACGACGACGATGAGGACGAGGATGATGAGCTGGACGAGGATGAGAACTGAAAGAGATTTCATCATAAACATCCAGTGACACTGCGCTGGTTACTAGTTAAGCGTTTTACTTAAATTAACCTTTTTTTGGAAGAATAATGTTTTTTTTTTTTGTTTGTTTCTCGTTCTTTAAAAAAAAATTATAATATAGTAGTTGTATATTTTTTAAGATCCCTTAAGTCTTTTTGTTTTTCTAGTAGGAGAATAACAAACGCACACGCTTTCGATGAAAGACGGTTGAAAAGACGTGCTGAATATGACAAATATTGCTTTCGAGCAACTACTGTGAGTGATAATTATAAGATCGGCTTTCTCTATTAGATTTGTTACAATAAACGGGCCAAATTGGTGTACTCAGCTGGTTGTTTTGAACAGAGGGAGACAGCGGTACGAGTGAACAATTTTGCAATGACTATCAAAAACGATGGAGTGCTAGTTGGATTTTTCTCTTCATATGGGGGAGAAAATTGCTTTGGTAAACTTCAGCTGGTTTCACCAGAGAAATGACAGTTAACTGACATTTTGTCATCTTTCATCTAATAAGTATGTTTATAAATTGGAGTTTTTTAACTTTCCTATGCATTTTTGAATTAAAAACCGTAGTTTAAAGTTAAACCATAACCGATTGTTGATTTTTAAGAAACTGCTCAGCTTATAACTGAAAATTTAGGCCTCAATCAGACAGAATAAACTTGAATGCAGCATAACTCTGGAAAAGAGGTATACCCTTAAAGATAAATGGCAACTATAACTGCAAATTATTTCCATGCCGTTGAATGTTATAGAAAAGTATTGTAAGAGGTTAATTTATATATTCAGATCCTTAGCTTCTGTTTTCGTTTTCCTAAGAATGTATTTTCTGTCTTTTACCACACATTTTAAACAAACATAGCAATGTCCATCATTTGCCTTGTCGCAAGAGCTTGTGCTTAATCTATCTCAGGATTCTGCGCGTATTTTTACTGTATTCAGCTCATCAGTTTATGGTCTGCATACACCTAAGTTGGAATTTTACTTTACTAAGCAATTGTTCTATGAATAAAGAAATAAAAAACCCCATCTAAGTAATCAATAACAGATTTAAGTCCTCAAATATTGGAAAAGTCAATTGAACTATTTCATGTGAATGCCCTTGGTGCACAATCGTCTTATCACACCGTTTTAAATATGTCCTCGCTGCAACCCAAAAACACATAAATTGCCTCATTTATACAATCTAACTTTCGCGTCACATAACCCGGTCAAAGATCATCGTTTAAATTGTGATTAAGGGACTGCTATTTTGCAATCGGGTGTTACTTTAAGTGAATTTGGTCCGTTTATTTGGCTGCTAGATCATAATTCAACTTTATTCAGTCAAAGTTAAAGTTATTATCCCATCTAATCTGTATAAATTGAAAGATTGGTAATAAGAACCCAGTGACTATCACTGTAACAGCAAGTTTAAAACAAACAGTCGTGCATATCTTGAATATAGTCTAATTAGGATTGGAAACTATTGTATAAATCACGCGTGACATCGAAACTGGTGCAATTTTCATCCGGAAGCCATTGCGCCCAATGTGATTACCTATTTATAGTGATAGGATATGCAATCAGAAAAACCATTCAGATCTGTTGATGAATATCCTAAAATCTGGTACCTGTTAAATCCTGCTCCCATGCAAGAAGGTCTGGCGAGTAACCCAGGGGTTTCCCACAGATTCTATTTTCTCTTCATCTCTGCACCTTCTGCGGACATGACAGATCACATCCATCACAAAAAAACGTCACGCTATAATGCAACAACGAATTTCAGTTGCCGAAAATCACTTTTCAATTAGCGTCAAGCTAATTTATCTTAAAACTGTCCAATGACAAAATATAGGGAGAACTATAATTCCCAGAGAGTAGTTTAGCTTTTGCCAAAATAATAGGGTATTTCGTTGTATTGAAATAAAGTGGGCTGTCGCCCTTTTTGACACTAGCTTAAGCCTATGTAGCCATAGTTGACGCGTAAAACTCAAACCAAAATTGAACTCACTGCTTTTACTCGAATAACATATTTCTCACAATTCAGCGGAGAATTTCAGTTGATTATTAAAAAAAAATTTATATACTTTGCGTAGCTTTAATGTTTTTTTTTTGTTTTTTTTTTGCAATAAAATATAATATGAGATGTTCTTTAGTAATTATATTTTAATTGTAGTACGACACCTAAGTGAAACAAAGACTTCACCGAAAGTTGTTTTTATTTCTCATTATTTATAAATTAATTGAAATGAAATGCTTTCACTTTATGTATTTTTTTTTTTTCATCTTTTAGAAAATGTTGAAATCTGTTTTATTCATTACGATGGTTGGTAGATCTATCATCAATAAAATAACTCATTGAAAAGTATATTGGTGGAGTTTGTTTTCATGTGATTTAAGACATTTTTAAAATTTATATAGCCAATTTGATCCTGCTCAAAAACTCATTGAATATAAGCTAAACAAACGTTAAAGACGTAGAAAGTAAGTATGTAACTAGCTATGAAGTATGTACGTTTCACCCGTTTGCCTCAGGCATGGTATTTTTTTGTTACCAGCCTTATCCGTTACCGTCACAATCTTGGAAATAATCCTTTTTGTCCTATAGGTTAGGTGAATCATTTCGAAAAAATCAAGAATCAAGACAATGACAGGGCAGATTCCATCGAAGGGCAACGAAATTACATCACAAGCAATATCTCAGAGCTAGTTGCTCAACTCGTATCTCGGAGATCTTTTAAAGCAAAGTAACTTAGCATTATTTCATCTTACTTATGTTTGTTGAACAATAAAAATTGTTGCAATACAGAAGGAAGTAGGTATGTAATTTATACAATATTAATCGGCATACGGGAACAAACATATTGCATAAAAATGTTCCCCAAAACAGCCCATCTGATGAGCAAATACCTACCCTTCAAAAAAATATCCTACTATATTGATTTGCACATGCAACTGTAATAATCATACCTTCACAAATCACACAATCTCGAGGAATTACTTCGTCTAATTAGTGATAAGAACAAAAAGTGTTTTTAATCTAGTTTAAAGTATCTCCTATCTGATGCAGTGCCATGTTATTTTTTTCTAACTTGTTGACTTTTGATAAGCCGCTCAAAGCGAAAATAAACCATTTTCGTACAAATGTAAGCAAGAGTGGCACCCGCCGGTATAAACAAAACAAAATCACTTGATAATAACAACCCATTAGCGTTCGACTTACCTCTGGTTCCATATCCGCTAAAAGTAACCACACAGGTTTACCTTCAATCTTGGCCCACAAGTCCCACAGGCTATTAATAATAGCAGCAACAGCTAAGTGAGTGACACCCTTCTCAGGACCGATCTGAGGGAATCGATTAAAAATTATAAAATATGTCGTCAGTTGATTACTAATTGTTGTGTTACCCATCTTAGTTGGGATTCACTGGTCAAAGATCTCCAAAATGCGCCGAAATTGTTGAAAATCTCCCAACAGTTGCGGTTAACAACCAAGTGCTTCATTGCGTCTACAGCGGCTTTTACCACTTCAGTGCCCCGACCTGGGAAAGAGGCAGATATCACTGTGATCACGAGTTCCCGACTGGATAAGGCCACTTAACTTACCCAATGTAAACGTGAGTCCATTTCCATAACATTGATTCTTCAACTGAACAGTGACGTATACACAAGAGTAATCAGGATCGGTGTGCTAATGACGATAACAGATGATCAAGAATAGAAACAAAATCAATTTATATTGATTACCATTGCATCTGATCCATCGGCGAGAAGAGAAGTTGGCCAACGGATGTCCTCACTCTTCAGCGACACTATTTCAAAGATATCGTTTTGCATTCTGTATGATACGCACAAAGGTCTGTCCAAGTAAACAACTCAAAACCAATTGAATTTATTTGTTTGCCATCGGTGAAATGTCAAATTGTATGGTCTCTTATCAGTAAAAATGTTGTCTACTAGCGCAGCCGCGAGCGTGATAACAGGTTTTTTTCTTGCACTCCAACTACAGCCACAAGCAAGCACAACCACAAGCTACAAGAAATTTAAAAGAGAGAAAGATGGAACCAGTGTCCAGTGACCGTGGGATTTTTTGGGAATTTCGATGTCCGAAAACTCAGAAAATCATTGCAACTATTAATTTTTGGTGAAATTTTATCACGACTATCAATAGACCTTGGTATTAAGGTACGCAACAATTTTGAGTAGGTACAAGATACTTGTTCTATTTTGAATTTTTAATTAGAACCAATGAAATATAACCCTTTAATTTTGGTTAAGAAAAATATTTATTTTTAGTGTTTGCGTTTGGTTTCAAATATTTAAAAAAAAAAAAATCTTCGAAAGGATCTTTGAAATCACACAGTACCGGTTCCTGTAAAAGCTATTGGGCACATTCAAAAACTTAATTTTTAAATAGGTAGTCAGATAAATCGCTTGATTGCTAACTAACGATTAAATTTAGTTTATTATTTATCTGCTAGATAACTATTCGAAGCTAAAATAGCGTGAGTGAGACAGATTGATTGACAATATTCTTTGTTTAGGTATAGAGATATTCATGTTCAAGCGTTTATTGTTAACAGTTTAGTTTCAGTGACAAGAATTTTAAATTTGCAATGGAAAGCGCTAATAATGTATTTGCTTTAAAAAGCGGGAGAGATCTGTTAATTTTACCTCTTCAGAAACGCGAGGTAATAATATGGTGTTCAAGTTTAAAAAGACTATAGAAAAAAATCTTATTCCGTCAACAAACAAGGATAATGATGCTGAATAAAATTAAAATAAATAAATATTTTGGCGCGACTGGTCTGTGGGACCCAAGGCCTAGCTTCTCACAACCATTCGTTTTGTGTGGGTCTTCAATTTTTGGGACGAATGGAAGGGATCTACAATTTTACGCCGAGTCCAAACGGCTAATTTAGAAGCTCTTTCGTGACAGTTTTACTCTCCAAACAAAACTTTGTAAACTAAACTTTTCAAATTTGGCAGTTCGCCTACTTTAACTAGCGATTTATACTTTATCCGTCTCAGAAATGTGCAGATAACTTAATGGGACAGTTAGCTGTTATATTCTTCGAATAGCTACTATTCGACTATTGAAAAATGTATTAAATGTCTTATGTGACAGTTAACCCGATTGGCTATGTGACTATTGAAAAATCGGCCCCAAGTCGAATAGATGGGTGTGAACTAACGCAAAAACTAGTTTTTTCTGAAACGTCACTTTTCCTACGTCAGCCACATATTTGTACTGTCAACTTAGTAGGTAGGTAGGTACTTACTCAGCCATGAGTTTCTTGACTAGATTCGTCGGCTACCTCTCCATAAACGTCAACTGACACCAGCTGCCCATGTGAATGTGACCGATCTGAGATACTGAGATACATCAAGTCAGTCAGCTGTCACACTTACTAAACTAGATACTTGAACGTCCCCAATGAACGAAACGAAAATCAAAAAATCAAAAAACTAATCGAAGTCTCATCCCTATGCGATAGTTTAGTACAGAACAGACCCTAATGTGTATTTTCTTTAAAAAAAAAAGTAGTGTTTTCCTCAAGATCAAGATCACGGACAAAGTCATAGTCTTGACTCTCACAACCACAACCTTATATTAATTAAGATTGCTTTAGATAAGGCAAATATTATTAAGCATAATTGTAGCAAACGTTAATTGAAGATGGTGGAAGTATAATAAGCCCATAGCTTTGATACCAGGGGACATTAAATAAGCACGAGGCTACTTCATGTTCATCAATGTAACAGCTTAATTTGTCAATAGAATTTATCGGCTTTATATGCCTCAAGCACAAAGTATTCGCCACTTGACAGTTAAGAGATGATTTGAAATTTGTTGTCGTACAATTAATCAACTATTAAATAAGCATATTTTTCGCCTCTATCAGACATCTTAATAATTTGCTGTACCACTTTTTGAATTATGTACCTGTTATTTTTTATAGATTAGATAATAAAAAAGTGTTCCCTAACTTTTTCGTAAGTGTCTCTCTCGCGGAGAGAATTAATTTATCCCTGCCTCAGCCTTCTGGTTTGTTCGACGTGGCCCTATGTGTTTGATATAGCACTCAACTCGCCCTGGTACTGAAACCTGCATTCGACATGACTTCTATGGCGCCCTAGTTGTGCATTGAACTGACCCCAGTTAATTTGTCGAGGCAAGAATTCAGTGCTGAGTTTCGCTGTCATTTTGCTTGCTGTCATTCATTTTTCAATGTAAAACTTCAGGGCAGCATATTTTGTGTTCGATAACGTAGCCGAATTTTCAGGGATATGTAGGGTTTTGGATAGGCCGGACCCTTCTCAGTGCGCACTAGTGCTAGCCACGTCGAAAAAAACCTATTTTGACAGTCTTTTCCATTCCTAGTACCTACAAATGTAAATGAACAGACCTATAATGAATCAATTAACATCGAAGTAGTCTAGCAAAGCAGCTTTATTATGATCTAAACAAGTCTCAAAAAGGCTACTGCCAATCAAGCAACTTCCACTCTGTCTTGGAAGTGTCAAGCAGAGTGTGAAGCTGTTAGAACTGCGTGAAGATTTTAATTCCAACTTTTTTTTGCTGAGATAGATGTTAAATAAAACAAAACTGTCCCAGTTAACAATTTTTAATAAAGGTGACTGCAAGTTCTTTGGAATTCAATAACATTCCTCAACAAATTGTTGCATGAATTTAGCAAAAAGATCTGTTCCGAATTTCTTGAAACATAGAAAACATAGAAAGAGCACTTCTGGATTTGCTCTTTTAATATGAAGGACTAAGGGCAATTCTAAGTGTTGCACCCTAAGTATGGCGGCACATCCTTGTAAGTAAAGAACGTCAACAGCGTTTCGGGGTGGGCGGTTGCTGATCTTTTTTTTACAAACTGGAAACAAAATAAAACAAACTTTCTTGTATCACGATATTGTTCTATATATAGATATATTTATATTATATGTGTTTGTATTATTTATTGTACATTATATGTTTTCTTTTATACAATTTGTGTTCTTGCAAAATTATATTTTCTTAAATTTTAATAAAATTTACAATTTGTGTGTGGACTTTAATATATATATATTTTGTTTGTTTGTTACAAGTTTTATGCAATTCATGTACCTATTTCTTATATATTTTATAGGAAGAAGTTTTCTCTGTCCTTTAAAATAAATGTCCTCTTTTGTATTGTATATAGATAAATATGTATTTATATAGGTGCTACTCTTTTTGATATATTTTCATGTATAAATAGAATATATATATTTATTTGATTTATTTATTTTAGTTAGACTGATATACCGATATGCTAGATCTTACATCGTTTTATGTTCGTTTTGGAAAAGAGATATACATTATACAACTCTAATTGATTTCTGAGACCACTGTTACATTTATAATATATTTATTTTTGATGTAAATTAACAAAACATTATAGTGATTTAATATAGACTCTGTAAACTTAAACAAATTGCACGGGTTAGGTCTTATAAAAAAAAGAATTATATGTTTAAAACTAAACTAAACATAATACACATTCATAATCATAACATTCAGTTCACATAAAACGATCGTTGAAATGTTTGTAGATAAATAAAGTTTTTAAAATATACATATTCCCTATTTTTTTTCTGCTGTATTTTTATGATTAAATATTATCTATAGGATTTTTATCTCTGTTCTAATTTAAATGGTCAATGTGTGCTTTTTCGTTATTGTTGCTAATTTATTACAAATGACTGGCTTCAAAGTCGGGTATGTTGGTCAGGCCGACATCGGGATTCTTCCAATAGTATTGTGGTGGTCCGCTACTAAAGCAGTATTTCATGTTGAGGGGGTCATCATTCTCCACGTAGTACATCAGATAGAAATTGCACATTTCATCTTCGTTTGTTGCTCTGTGATTTAGTGGCAAAATTTAAGGTCTAGAGTTTTGTTTTTCTCTTTGAATTTCTTACCCAATTTCAGTATATCGATCTCGATGACTTTCCATTGTGCAACGAGCTGCCAATTGATCGCCATAAATAATCGGTTCTGTGTTCTCGACCGGGTAGAACATCTGTGGAGTTAGGGGATCGCGTTTGCCCAACAAAGTCCAGTGATGGGCACCACGATCGTCGGCTCGAACACGATAACCGGACACGACTTTACCCAAACTGTGTGTATGAGTTCTATAGGCAATCGGATGTATGATCTTGTGCTCGTTTATTTCACAAGCAGTTTCCATGTGTTCTGTTGCCCTCGGCTTGATCATACCCGCTGTTCCAAGCAGAAGAACACCGGCCAGTTTGTTCATCCTGTTAAAGAGGGACATTTCGTCATTTGGTGTTTGTTTGCTGCAAGTATTTACTTACGGTTCTGTTGTGTAATTAATGAAAACTCCAGAATCATCAGTGCTTCCATCTGTTGGATATTTTAAATATTTTTAGATCTTCCGACCAGAAGCTTCCAATTTCTAATTTATGTTTTACCTTTAAACCTGTCAATGTGTGCATAGTGCACCTGCAAAACCATATATTTGATGGGGGAATCACTGCCAACCTTGAAGCCAACTCCATTGGGTAGATTAAGTTTCGGTGCATCTCTAGCCCAGGCGTAGAGTATCTGCAAAATAAGCAACAAAGCTCTGAATGAAAATATAACCAATTTTTTAGTTATGAGGCATTTACTTGTGAGTGCGCAGTAACTCCACATGGACTGAAGGTTTCGTCCTCATCTGATCCTTTCTTAGCCATTTCACCGCAATTCCTATTAAATATAAAAAAAAAATTGTGTTATATGTCAAAATTGACTGTTTCGCTGCTAGACCCGCGTAAAGGGATGACTCCACACAATCCGAATAGATCGGGGTATAATTGACATCATGGCAATCTGACATCTGACCGAGACGGACTGCGGTGACGCCCCTTTACATGAACACAGCATATGCTACTAAATGAAGGTTAAGAAACCCTTGAGCTTACCAAACTGGCTTCGTTGACCCCGGCTCTTCGCAACCATACAACAGCATGTGATGTGCAGTATTCATTGTGGCGTTTGGCTCATAACCGACTAAAATTAGGAAAGGGTACTTTGTTACCTATTACATTTATAAATCAAAAGCATGTATGCACTTACCGATATAATAACTAGTGGTGTAGTCCACTTTGATCGGTGTGCAGAGATATAGCTCCGGCTGCAATAAACAAATTATATAAGTCATATATTCAAGAGCTTGAATTAAATTCATTTATAGATCTAATAATATTAATTTTTTATTTTTTTTTAATTATATTTTTTCCAGCCTTTACTTTTACTTCGAAACCGCATCGATTCTCAAATTTGGCCATGGCTAGTTCAGTTGTACTAAATCGTCTAGGTTTTTCACTGAACGTAAAAACTAGATTTATGGAAATCTTAAATGAGTATACGGTATACCTATGTCATCCGAAAAGAAAAAAACAATTAAGGGGTCAATCTAGGACAATCTGAAACTGATACTCCGAACGTGTCTTCCATTGTGCGCCATTCTGTTAAGTTCGGAGTAAAAAGCTTTTTTAATTATAATGCCAAGACCGAAAGAGGAAGAATTTGGTCTGTTAATTTTTGTATAATCTAATATCGTACTTTTAACTGTCGGTTTTGAGAGTTGCTGCTCTAAAGACTGTTGTCCATAAACGTCTAAATAGACTGTTTAGAGGTACGTCAAATACTAGCATACACCATTCAGCCTTTTTTTTTAAATCCCTTCCCAATGGCTGACACTCGGGGTGGTTAAGATTAGTCGATTGACCTCCCTAGTAAAGTTTCTTATTTTTGCTGGTGATAGTAGCTCTTTGTTAAATGTAAGTTTTCCTAACCAGTGAAGAGCCGGCCAGTCACAGAGGATTCTTTCTGTTCGAGACAGAACCTGCATTTTGTCGCCGGACCTTGTTAAGATAATATTTCAATCCGCAGAGATGGGTACACAAGCTTTCCAACAGTTTCCTTATTTAATTTATAGATTTCCTTGTGTAGTAAGGCTTTATTAATCCTTGGGTTTGCGGGTAATTGCCCTTTACTTGAAAAAGATAGCGCAGACTTTCTCACTAAAGTAGCGACCTAAGTAGATATAAATAGTTAAGACAATCTGTCTGTTCCATTACTTTTAAATCTTACGAATTTTTACGAATTCTTACGCATTTTACTCAATTGTCGTTCTTCAACTCGAAAAATTTGTAAAAGAGAGCGGCTTCGAGAGAGCAAGATATTTCCCCTCTTACTAGTACTCCACAAATTTCTTTGTGTTAGAATTGAAACAACTGTCAGTCGCCTGATAATTGACAACTAATTTGAATTTGTTGTTCTATTTGGCATTAGGCATTTATGAACTATCTGTCATTTTTTACAGGTTACTACAAGAGCGTTCCCTTACTTTTGCGTAAGTTTCCCTCTCCAGAGAGAAAAATCATCCCCTCTACTGTTATTTTGACAGTCTTTTCCATTTTTACTACAAAGGTAAAGGAACAGGCCTAATATATTGCAATGGCCAGTCTGTATAACTGCAATCGCAGTGGCTTAGTGATGAGTGTGTTGGACTACTATGCGAGGGTTCCCAGTTTCGATCCCCCAAAATACCTAAATTCCATCTTAAGGTTTTTTTTCCAGTTCGCCACCTCTCGCGAACGTCTGCAAACAAACGAGTCTATTTGTCATGAAAGAGCTTCTTAATTAGCCGTTTGGACTCGGCATTAAATTGTAGATCCCTTCCATTCGTCCCAAAAATGAAAAACTCACACAAACTAATGGCTGTGGGAAGCCAGACCTAGAGTCGCACGGAGCTGTTGCACCAACTATTTATTTATTTTAGTCAGTATAATTAGATCAATTGAGTTAAATTTTCAAAAAACTCGTGTTAAATAAAAAATTAAATAAAAAAAAAAAAAATAAACAAATAAAATCAAACAAGTCGCTTTTTTCCTAGCATTGAAGTACAACAGACACTCTTTTTTTTAGACTTAAACCGAAAGTCAATTTTCACCTACTTCAAGTTTCAAATGAATCTACCTAGATATAAATAGTAATTTAGGTATTCGTAATTATAACTATCGCCCCGGGAGCTCCTCGCTTGCCAGAGAAAAATCGCAGTATTTTTTCCCAGTTAATGGAAGCATGTAAAAATAGTAAAAACTGTTATTACTGATAATGATAACCTAATCGCTTGTTCGCAAATTAATTTATTATTGTAAAATGTAGGTAAATAGTATACCTAATTGTTTTTGATGCCTGCACATTAACTAGTTATTATATTTATGCTCGCTCAGGCCTGGTCGCAGGAACATCATACATAACCGTACGGGTATAATAAACCTAGGTACCTACACGCTTTTTGTATTATCAAATGATAATATATAGGTTCAACAATATATTTCAAGATTCTTTATAAAACTATCCAATTTATTCGTTATGAACAAGTTAACTTAATTAACAAGTCAAATGTTTAAAAGACAGAACTATTTCAATATACGTGTGTATTGGGTTCCGTCCTGCCTTTAGAAAATAACATGCAGCAAAACCTGTTTCACATCACGTTGCGGAGGTGTCAAGGATACATCCAAGGCTACGAGTACACTCACGCTTTGGCTATAAATAACTTTGTTTTGATAAGGTACGAGCAAAAAAAAACGCCACAGGCAATAATTGCCACTACACTTGGTTGCACCTTGCACTTAAGCCAATACCCCAATACTGTTTCCTGGGTTAGGTACATCAGTTGTTAAAACTTTCGTTCTCTTTTTTTGTGTAAACAATAACACCTGTACGTGTTAAGTGTTACTGTCTATGGAGATGTGCACTAACCGTCTGCAAACATGCGTGTGCAAGTCTCCTACAATGGCAGCATAAATAAACGAATTTGTACTAGAGGTGTGAAACATATTCTTTTAATCATTTGAAGTCTCCAGTCCAACTAAAATAAATAAACAGCTCCCAACATATTTAATGGAAAACTCGCTGAAGAAATTTGAACGTCAGCTGCTTCACATAGGTAGGTGCTCCAAAATGTAGGTCATTGAACTTGTATGTATAAGCTTGAGGTGGTAAAAATAGAAAAAAATATATTTGAAGTATGGTGTCCCTATCTGAATGGTCAATCGGGTCGACTATTTTAATACAAGTCGTATTTTAATTTCTTCGTGATCTGATCTGGATCGAATTCAACCAAGAATTCAACCCAATTCATTAATTAACATAAAATAACTCAGGCGAGATGAAGAGTGACATTTAAACTGGGCATAATGATGGCATCGGGGTTTTAGTCATTTAATTTGTTTCAAGTAGTGACAGCCAATAACAAATCTTGTAAAGGTGCAAGTTCGGTTGTCAAATCTTTCATTTCAATTACCATTTTTAATGTTTTATTTTCATGAAGTGCCTTTAAGGAAATTAAATCAGGGGTCGAATTACCGCATCCGTGAGCGAGCAATACGTCACTGAATTTTGTAGATTTTACATGCAAAACAATAACAAATTCAGTCACGTATTACTCGATCACGGATGCAGTAATTCAACCCCAGTTATGCCAGTGATTTTTCATAAAGATACATTTTCGTGATAGTAGTTGTTTTTTTATAGCAGGGGTAAAACTTTAAAATTCATAAGCAACATTTTAAGACCAAGATTGAGTTCAACAATTAAGTTCAAGCGGTTAAAAAAGAAATTTTTTTCGGTTGCATTTTACGTATCGCTATAACTGGTCCCTTACTAAACTAGATACTTGAACGTCTCCATTTACAAAAGTAGGTTCGATGAGACGCATAAAATCTAAGATCTGAAAAAAATATCTTGTGGTCCCAATGGAAAACGACATTATTATTGTTAAGTAAATTGTTCCCGAACTTACTTCTGTTTAGGACAAATAATAACTCTTAATCGAGTCAAGCTGTCTTATTCTAATAAACCCTCGCAGAAAACGCCTTACCTCCGTACCTATCTGCTGCCATTTTTGATCCATCGGATTTCTAAAACTTCTTGCATGTTTGTATACAGAGACACCCAGTTATAGGTACATATATTATATGATTGTACCCACTTAGGTAGCTTCGTTAACGTCACTGTCTTAAAAGCACTTCGAAATCTTAAACGATATAGATACTTCAGTTGATCGACACTGTCATATCAACCGTCTTGAGTTGAGTTTCAGTCAGTGCACAGGCCATACTCAACTTGTTTACAAAAACGTACTGTTGCGACATTTAATTATTAAAAATGATCTAATATTGACTCAGATGGTTCAAGTATTTGAAAGCACGTATTGATTTGATAAGTGTTCGGTATTTGGAAAATACTACAAAATCAAAAAAAAGTCGGTTTATAACATTTTGCTGTCAGAATGTGTAATCAGTTTGGTACAACCGCATCATTAAATTGCCCTTATTTGATTTTGATTCAAGGTTTTTAATTTCTGCAAATGTTATGCTACTCGTATTTACGCCCGATTCAAACAACATATGTATGTACATAATTAGCAGACACTTTGCATTACTTGGTTATTAAATTAGTAACCGATTCGTGGCAGTGAGAGCTCAAACAGTTTAAATAAGATGTGTCCACCTCCACTTAACTTATACGTTGTTGAAAAGTGAAAAGTGAAAATTGCACTATTGAGTGTTTAGTTGCACAGATAAAATGTTTGCCATGCTGATCACGTCTTCCTACACCGAATTTGTTTTATGTTAAATACATTTAAAAATTGTATAAATAGAATCAGCTAAGAAAGAAAACCTGATTGTGGTTAGAGAAGTTGTCGGTGAAGGCCATTGTGTTAATTAAATGGAAATTTCTGTGACGTTTTATATTCTCTTGTTGCTAATTCGACAGAATGTAAGCTAATTGCTTACGTACTTATAGGGCTTCTTAAAACCATACTACGAAATTTATAGCTGAGACGCAATAGCCTTCATAAAATGTTCATTTTATTAATGGAATTTAAGGAGAATCAAATTTTACCGAATGAGGTGTAAGTCAAACTCCGTTCCCGTACGCAAAAGTCGGACAGAAAATAGCCAGAAGAAGAGAGCAAAACATATTTTCTGCATAAAAATGCCCCAGCAATTTTTTTTTCTTCCGATAGTTGGTTATAAATAGTAGTTAAATCTAACAGATGGTTGTCAAATCGCTCAATTGTCTCTTTGTAAATGACTATTTATTTGATTGCGTTTATTGTATGTGTTTCTGACTTTCTGTTGCAATAAAACAGAGGTAACAAGAAAAATAAGTAACTCTTTCATTATTCTTCATTTTAGCGAGAGAATTAGATCGTGACAAGTGTCATTTAGCCAATATAAACCCAAAGTTGATTTCCATAAATTCCGTCGTTCTTAAGTATATTCTAAGTACAGCGTTGACAGCTGTTGACTGTTCAAGGAAGGGGAAATTATCTAACTTGACAATGGATAAGATTGTGGTTAATTTCGCTGTTAACCGCGTTCAACGCACTGCGCACATAAGATCGCTAGGTTGTTGCTGTTGAACCTTGAACCCACGCATGCAAATCCCAACATGTCGGTTAATTCTAGCTCTGAAACTAGTAACACTAGCAGGCACAGGTTACAAAAAGTCACTAACTAAGCAATCATTATATTGATACGTAAACATCAAAAGTTTCCGTGCACTTTTTAAGTATTTATCATGAAATGAGGAAAATAAAACTAAAATAAAAGGTACTGTGCCATAGATGTGCAGAAACAAAAAATCGTAGGTATATGTCGCCATTAAGACTGGTAAAATGAAGTTAAGAATTTCTAATACAAAATGCTTAGCAGTTAATCGAAAGCATTTTGTTGCAATTCAATTTGTCGCCGTCATGTTTCCATAGTTACGAATTTAATCATCTTAGATTAGAACCCGTCTCATTAACCCATAAAGGTATGCAATTTAATTACCCCTAAAAGGAAGCAATGATAAAATCTTATTACAGAGGCATTGCAAAGTTATCTGCGAGGTGTTACTATGGAAACGAACATTCATGTTTTTCCCTTTTTCATTCTTTTTTCATATCGAAAAGGTATATGAATTAAGATTTAGCATATAAATAAATTAAAATAAATAATAAATAAATTATGTAAAGAACAAGTTGGCTTTCGTTACTTTATCTACAGACAAAATTGGTCGAATTTCGACCACGGGCGGTACTAGTCCTTGTTAAACTAGGTAATTAAAATAGTTAAACTTGCAAACCCCAGAAAGTATGGGAACAGGCCAAATGTCAAAACGTTTTTTTATCTAAAGGGAGAGATGTGAACGTAAATTCAGTATTAGGCTCCACGTTCAAACAAACGTAAGAGGTGTACCTTTTTTCAAATATTTTTACCTCTTTACTTATTTCGACTGACACTATGCTAGGTCGTCTTATATCATTACAACCCAAAATCCGGAATTCGAGTACATAAATAAAAGGGCAATCCAAACCCCTATTCTGCAGCGCCGACCAATTTAAACCGTAGGTTGTTAGTGATGGAGTTGAGATGTATATTAACCTCTATATTATTAACCGGGCAGGAGATTTGATTGAAATTGAATGTCCCTCAGATAAATTATCATAGACTTTCCTCAGCTCATGAATTACGTGGCACATTGCTCATTTCCGTTTAAAAAGTAAAAAGGAGTCTTTCGTGATTGCTTTGACATTTTCATTTCTACATAGAATATAGAATATATAAAGGTCAGATCTCAGATGTACCCATGGACATCCCAAATGGTTTCACTTTTGCCATATCTTCGTATATAGATATAAGTGCCTCTCTCTTACCCAAACTTATAACTAAAGGCACACAAGAAAGAATTCCATCGCGATATGCTGGCATTATACCCACGCAAACATAAGTACAACCACAAGAGCTCGGTTTGGGGGTTCGCATTTGGGTTCAGAAGTTAACATATTATGAAATATGAAAATAATTGGATGAGATGTTTGCTGAATTTATCTATTATCGCCCACAACAACCGTGTGCGAGTGGGAGTACCAAGATTTTTATTTCTAAAAATAGCCTGGCTTCCTCCAGGCACACACACACACAAGTGGGAGACGCACAATATTGTGTAGGTACCATCATCGCCATTATCCTTGTGAGCCCACTCAGTTACTCAGCTACCCCCCAAACCCCAACCCAACAATTTTGCAGGAACCCTGGCATTAACTGAGTTGTTAGGCAAGCTATATAAAAATAATGGGTAGGTAGATATATATCTACATTTTGTAAATGGTCAAAGGATGCATATTTTTATTTAACATACCGTGTTAGGCCTGACATTTGGCATTAGAAACGGAAATCGCCCATGTGTGTATCCGTCTTGGTCGCGATCACGAGCTTTGGCCGTGTATCCATCATCGTCCTCAATGCTGTTGTGGGAGAATTGCAGGCCAAGGGCAGAGGTCGCAATTAGGCAGATAAGGTGTAACATATGGAACCATCCCATGGTTAGGTCGTAAACTTTTTCTTTTTGGTTCTCTTTTTTATATCCAAAGTGCGAAAATGCTGTTCACCCACAAATGACGGTAATCGATTTTTCAATTCAAACAAACAACTGTTGGCACTGGCAAGTGGAGGGCTATCGCTTTGTTTCACAATTTATTTTATTTCACAACACTTTTCGCACAATAATCACAACATGACCTTCCACTTCCCGCGATTGAGATTTTATTTTTATTATTTTATTGAGATGAACGCCGCTGAATTGAGATTTCTGCTTCTTAATAATTTGTATGAACAAAAAAAAATCCCCAACCACGAGAGCGCGATTTTGCAAACTATACTGACTGACTGACTGACTGGGATGGCAATGGTGATAACAAAAATGTTCGCGTATTGTGTAGTCGTATTCGTTTTTGTGTCTCACGTCATTTTCATAGCAAATGGCTATTTGGTCTGTTTGGATGTTGGTTATATGGGCATCCCCGCATGTATAAACATTTCTATCTACCCGTTTGATTTTGAGCGCAGGTCTGGGTTTTTTTCGGAATGCGTGGCAGCTCTGCAACTCTAACACGGCAACGGCACGTAAGCACGACACAGTTAAAGAATCACAATAATGGTGGAGATACGAGATACCTGCCAAATATCTAGATAATTAACTGAACCAGTGGTAGAGAACAGAGCCCGCAACAATTAACACTAACACTACTTCTAATGGTAGTTGACTGTTTATACAGCACAGAGGAACACAACAAAAAAAAAACAGGAAAACAAGAACAACTCGAATGCTGCTGACAACTGTTTGAATAGGTGCTTTGGAGCAGCGTCGGACTGTAGATACTTCTCTTCGATTCGGATGCCAAGTGTTTACTGGTCACGAAGCGGTGGATGCAATGGTTGGTAGCTGAATACGGTGGATTCGTTTGGTTATTGTTGTTGTAAAACTGGTTGATCTGTGAATGTATGACAGCAGCCAGCAGGTTGTTGTGAATGAAGTGGGCGATTTTTCACCTTGGGCCAGCCCAGCAGCACTCCAGCAGCAATGATTCTCTTCCGCCGGGAGAGAAAAATAGACTATAAGAGAAACCGCTATTTATCGTAATTACAATAACGTAAGAATTACGTTACATCTGTAAGTACAGGTTATATATACAGTGACTCAAATAATTATTTGTGGAGTCAAATTATTTGTTGTTACGAATTGGTTTTACAAATCTTAATTATGTACTTAAACGGCGTCTGCATTGCGATAAGCGTAAAAAAATAAATAAAGAAATAGATGGCGCAACAGGTCTGTTTCTCACAACCATTTTGTGTGAGTTTTTATTTTTGGGACGATTGGTAGGGATCTTCAATTTTACGCCGAGTCCAAACGGCTAATTGAGAAGCTCTTTCATGAAAGTTGTATTCTCGGATGTTTGTCAGACGTTCGCGAGAGGTGGCGCAATGGAAAAAACCTTAAGATGTAATTTGGCTCTTCGTTAATAAGCATTTTCCGGTGCTCGTCAACCATAAACTAAGTATTAAATTATTATCTTATTACTATAAAGATTTAACACTTAGTTTATGCCGTCAACAAAAATTCATACAAAAATTTATTCTGTCGGAAATCGCAGAGAAATCCTTGAAGAATCCGCATAATTCATCAGAGTTTAAAAGCGAATGACCGGGATTAAAATCTTGTATACAGAGGGCCTTATACTAATAATCATTTTTAACCTTTACCTTATATATTTCGTAGGTCGCGATATGTAATTTTGTATGGCAAATTTCATTATTGAGACTTGTGAGTTTGAAAAATTTAGCCTGGACAATAAAAATGGTTATTAGTATCGCGGAGAGTCTTCTTAGTTATTTAGGAGAGGACCTTTTACTACAAAAGTTGCCTTCTCAGCCTAAAGATAGCGTCGAGAGTTATAAAATCTGTTTAATTTTAATTAAGAAAGCGTTTTAAGATAATACTAGCAGAGGGCGAATCGCGTCGTCCGTAAACGAGCATTACGTGACGGAATTTGTTTTTGTTTCACATGTAAAGTCAACTAAATTCCGTCAACGTAATGCTCGTTCACGGACGACCATATTCGACCACAGAACAAAGTTCACATTTCTGCGTTTCAAAACTACAGTTGTCTATTCTAACGTTTAAACCTCACATGGCTTATTTAACCGGAGTTGCCTCACCACCGCCCACTATTCTCTCTAGATTCCTGTCGCTTTTTCGTTTCATCGGAGTTCCTGCTCTACGAGAGCAGTGAAGTTCTACTTCAAAAGTACAAAATTTGGCAGATAAATTCATCAACCACATTCATTTAAAATAAACGGTTAAGTTACTAAATGAACCTCAAATCAAAATGCCGCCAAACTGATTCAAAAAGATCGAAAATAGTGAGAAATCAGAAAAACTTTGCAGCAGTAGGTATTGATAATAAAATAATACCCAAACGTTAAACGTACTAATTATGTTTTTTTATCCTTGAATAGGTGAAACAAAACTTCAACGTTAACTGAAGTTGATTCAAATTGACTTATATATTACAGCATGCGTCCTTTAAACTGTTCCTTCAATGCTAAGTTAGTATATAACACTAGCGAAAAGTACATTTTAAAAATACCTACAGTTCCAGTTCCATTATCCTTTTATTTTTGTTTGTTATGGCGTACTTTATACCCTTAGCAACGCGGCATTTGAAGAAAATAATAATTCGCAACAAACAACGACAGTGCAACAGTCCAGAAGAATGTGAATTTTATTTATTAATTTCAATAAGTTTTGAGTAGCTTTTGTTTTTGGTTAAATAAATAATTAGAAAAAATGAACTTTTTGGAGAATGTTTTGTTGGTTTGTGCTGCGCTATTTGTGACTTGTTCAACAGTTTCAGCCAGATATGTGGAGGGCCATGTGAAAACACTGGAGGTAAGAGTAGTTTCATTTAAAACTAATACGTATAGATAAATATTTTTTATACTTTTCAAGGATTGGGTTTTTCTGGCAAGATTTTGTTTTCTATCGGGCAGAGGACGGTACGAGTATCAAATTGAATTTGAGCGGAGATTTGGCGAACCACAGTTGCTGTTGTACTACGACGATGAGACCCAGTGGCCAGCTATCTACAAAACTGGAAAAGTGAGAACGTTGACTTAATTGATTTATTGCACATTTTGATTAGTGAAATATTTATGTTCAACTGATTTAATTGTAGGTATTAATTTTTCTATTTGCGGAACTTATAGGCCAAATCTAGTACAACTTTTAGCGATACCTCTTCCAAAAAATAGTACGTTAATTTTACTTTCTTTTTAGACCTGTGCTCAAAAGATAAGCGTACTTCATCCCGAAGATAATCAAATCGTGACACTATCCGCCAAAAGCCCCTACAACATTGTTTCCGGTTGCGCTCTAAGGACATCGAATGCTAACAAAGATACCACACTTAAGTTTGTAACCTTGTAAGCCTCTATAATGATTTGTATTGATCTCAAACTCTCTCCTCAGGCCGAACATCGAAACTCCAATTGAAAAGCCTGTTGGCGGCGATATAAACTCGTCTTACTTCGATCAGTTTTTAGAAACATCTACAGAGTTGTACGGCTCTGGTGATTTGGAAATATTTAACATCTCTTATGCAACCTTTAATGACACTGAAACTTTCAATTTAACCGAAGATGTGAACTACATACCTTTGGGCTCCGATGCAGGGCGATTTTACAATAGCATCGAGAATGATACATCATCGAATTTGGATGACGTCGAAGAGCTGTTTGACGAGGAATTTGAACGAAATGGAACAAAGGTAATCCCAAAGTTGCAGTTTTTTTTAAAGAATTTTGCGACTAATCTCGTGTTTTAGATTCGTATTAAGCGTGGCTTTGGATCGGCTGGTAACAAATTTATAGTAACATGTCACAGCTCTGGGGGATTCCTAACTTCTCGAGAACGTTGGTGGTACATTGCTATCGCCAATTGTGGCAACAAAAATGGAATTGATGTCAAGTACAAGTTCCGGATGACGAACGGCCCGACCGGCGACTTTTGGCATGAACATTTTTCCGCGGATGAAATGTGTAAGGAAGGGTGGTCTTAACGTAAACTTATAGTCCATGTTTTCACCTATATTTACAGATATTCCACCGATTTTATTGACGGAGGCTCTCACCTACGTGTTTTTACTCTTAGCCATCGCCATCTGTGCGATTGAGCTGAAGAATCGTCATTTATTTCACTGCACCTATCGGCTGTTTGCAATGAGTGTAAGCTTTCAATTTTTCGGTGTATTATTTTTAGGTGTTTCTTGGTCTAAGTACGCTATACACGGTATCGGTCCATATACTGGAGTTGGGACTGTTCTATTAGCTGCTGCAGAGATAATATTTCTCATCGTCCTCCTGTTGATGGCAAAGGGGTACACCATTACCAGAGCGCGCATCTCTACTTGTTCCACCGTTAAGCTAACAATATTCATTAACACCTACATAGCGTTCTATCTGTCATTGTTCGTCTACCGAGAAGAAGTGTTCGATCCCGGAGAAGTCTTGAACTTGTACGAATCGCCTGGCGGCTTAGGGATTGCATTACTTCGTTGCGGCTCATGGGGAGCATTTCTGGTCTCGATTGTAAATACCACGCGGAAATTTCCAGAAAAGTCAGTGTTCTACTACCCCTTTGGCATCCTCGGGTCCATGTGGATTCTCGGTGGACCAGTGCTCACATTCACTGGAATAGTATTCTTCGATCCGTGGGTGCGTGAGAGCTTTATGTGTGCGGTCTTTACAGTACTCAGCATATCGGGACATGCTTCATTTCTCTGGTTAACCTGGCCATCGAGGGCAAACATTAGTTTTCCCTATCATGTACGAACCAACCATGTGGGAGTAATGTCCGTAGCGGACGATGGTGCTGATTATCCGCGACATATTTACGAGCCGAGTGTCGATGGCAACCCTCAAAGTGTTATAATTCCCCTGTCTAGACGAACAGAGGATTTGCTTAACGGTGTATACAGTCAATATTTATGCGAGAGACAGTGCTACAACTCAGGCTCCACTCCACTGAGTCATTTATCATTCCCGAATGGAAAGAACGCAAGCCAAATGATGGCCGAAAGCAATGCATCTGCTCAATTAAATGGACACCGAAGGGATACCGGGGACGAACAACAAGATTCAGGTCATCCGTCCATAGAAGACATCCCTAGTAGTTCGAGTAGTAAATCTACGAACGATGAAAAGCCGGAACCATCAGCACCATCGCTCTCTAACCCATCTGTAGATTCAAAGGACTCATCCACTGCTTCATCAGCAACGAAACGGAATCCATTTGTTATAAATACTGCGGCAAAACAACCAAATAAGATTATTTTGGATCCAATAAATCCACCCGTACAGACAAATCGATTGGGCGATGTGCCGACACATCTATTTGCGGCTCGTAAGAGCTCAAATTAATAATTTAAAGTTATAAAATGAATTAAATCACAAACACTGGATAAGAGTTAAGCATGCAATAAAAGTTTTTATTCAAAAACAAACTTGTTTTTTTTAAGGTTGGAAACTTACTATACTTTTTATTTTCCTATAGTCAAGTGATTGGACTGCTGCTAGCTTTGTACGGATTGGTTGTGGCCACCTTTTATCTGAGCGTGCCGACGAAGTTTAGCCACGAACTTTGCATGTTTTTTGCACAAGATCATTTCGTTTCTGGCGGTTCGTTTATCTCGAAGGCTTCTTATAACTTCTGAAATGCACTACTGCTGAAACGATATGGTCAACTGATCAACCCTTTTCCTGAACGCAAATATTCGATCGCCGCTGCCCGATATTTCACTTTTTATTTCTCGTTTACTAACCTCAAAGTCAAAGTTGACTGAAAAAAAAACCTTTTCCGAGCTTACCGCCTCAGCGTAAAACGAGTGACCGTATAATTAAAGAGAATAAAAAATACTTATGTCTTATTTCATTTTATTTATAAAATCAGGGTATATGTACTCAATTTGACTAAATTTCATAGCAGAAAAGAAATAGAAGAAAAGGAATAGATGACTAAAATCACACCAACCGCCAAAGTGCCCCTTTAAGTATCGCCCAGTAATAATTTCTTTAACATCCCAAGAGCGTGTGATGCCTTTTTACCTATCAAATGTCGCAGGTACGATCCATTCCCGCTGTTTGCCAGTCCAATCGATGCCAGGAACAGAGTGTAGCACATTAAAGAGAGTGCATAACGATTTCGGCCAATCCAATCATATATTACGCTTCGCGCACTGCTCTCATCGGGAAACTGACGACCATAGAAGAGCAGATATCGCACTCTGACAACTTCGTTGTTTGTTATCACAACATACGTATTGGGAATGTCCGTCTTGTGTTTCTCTGTTAAGTTGGCCAATTGCAAATAATTCTTCAATATTAATATTACATTTCGAACTTACCATCTTGTCGGAATTTAACATGATCTGGGTTCTCGACATATTCACATAGGGCGACACACGATAACATAGCACCACAGTTCGAAGCACCCCAGCCAGCACCATATGGACTGTAATCAATGCTGACAGAGAGCTCTGTTGATAGGTAGACACCTTCGCCAAAAAGAGCATTCTGTTAAATGGAATATAGGGTATGTTATAAGAATGAGTGAGGGTGATTCATCATTATTTAGCAAACCTTGCACATGTGCTGATGTAAGCCGTGATTTATTATTGAGTAGAAACTGTCCAATTTACTTCCATGAAATGCGTATTTACTCGGAAAGTTTTCTTTTTGTTTTTGGAAGATTTCTTCGGATTTTGAATTTGTAGCAGGACACACGGCAAAAATGTGACTGGGAAAAGTCAGATCGCTTTTTTGTGGAATTTTTGATATGATGACATCGTACTAAAAGAAAAAAATATGTTAAATAAAATTATTTGCAACCTGCCTTCATATTTGTTCCCAGGCAGTATTCATGTTACTAACTACGGACTCAAAGTTGAATATTTTAAATTTCCCGACCCTAAATAATAACGACTATCTCTTACAGTGTATCTCTCTCGTCTTAGCTCAACTGGGAAACGAACTTACATAGTCACATAGTCAGTGTATAACACAGATAAGTCGTCAATATACAGGAAAACCTATTCCAAATTTCCTGATAATACTTGGATCATTTCTAGCTTTGGCTCTGGACGAAAGAAGGGACATTTTTGTTTTAATAATATAAGCGTTGATTATTTATTTAAATGTCATAAGGAAACAGACCCTTAATAGAATCCATTCTTAAAAATAATCAAAGGCAATCACTGTAGAAGTAAGCGCCCAGTTAAATATCTATAGCTTTCAGAACATTTTGTAGATGTAATGTGAATAGTTCGGAATGTGTGCCATTTAAGAATAGATTTCGTAATACATGCAATTGATTCGACCTCAAAACTCATCCGCATCAATTAAAGAGCTTCTGTGTTATTTGAAAAAAAAAACACCTTTAAAAAGGCTGAAGGATATAATTCAGCTTATACCTTCCTACTTGTTAACAACTCATTATTTGCCCAAAAATATTGGTTAAAAGTTTCATTGTTCGCCTAGGACACTGCCCAACCAGTGCAAACTAAATTTGTGTTACTCACCTCATCGCTGTCAACACTCCTCAAGTACGGATCACGTACATAGAGCAGCACCCAGTATAATAAGTCCACTACTTCAGTGTCCAATTCGTCGTAGTTCTCATCGTTGATATTTTTAAGAAATACTCTGAGCTTAGGTGTCTCATTGATAATAGCCGTCTGTATAAATAGATATCACACATCGAGCAAAACTCATCATTAGCCAATGACGATGATACACGATTGGGGTCGAACTTACCAGCGCTTCGATGTTGTAACCGCCTTGTTCTGATGCAAACCTCGGCGGAAATGGTTTAAGTTGCGATTCAAAACGATAGCTAAGAGCAGCCGATACGAACAGGGTCCATTTGGCATCACATGCAATCAGATCTCTGCTCAATAGGTGTTTTAAACAATGAATTTTTTCCAAGAAATCCGCTGCTGCGGTGGGAACGTTTTGATTTTGATGCGGCTCTTCAGTCGTCATTTCACAATAATGTAATTAACTATCGAAAAAAGTTTTCTGTAGAACAGAAAAAAAAATATATTAAATCACAAAGTATGACAAGAAAAATCAACTATCTACAGCAAGAGATACTACAACGTTGCTACGTCTACATTTTCCTTCGATATTGTGATTGTTTCTATTATTTAATTGAGTGGGAAATCTGTTTTTATGTTGATAAAAAAATGTTCAAATTTATCAATAAAAAGATAAACAAGCCAAATGCCTACCTACAGAGAAAATAGGCGGAATGCGATTATTTGCTTTTTCCATTTTATACTATACCAATACGATTATAATGAAAGAAGATGGAATCAAAACAAAGCCGAAAGAAAGATGACAGTCGTCAGGTGTTTGGAAAATGTAGAAAGTGTACCTACAGTGGATGTGGATGTGGAAGGCAAATAATTTGTGTGAAAGTACTAAAACTCCTTGTTCCTGGTAATATATTTAGTTATATTGACAAAAAAATTCGTTTTCCACAAATTTAAGTGTAGATACGCTTAATAGACAAGAGAAATCTAGCAGACATCACTCAGAATCCGTTTTTTTAACAACTTTTTTCGGGTGTGATTAGCCAAACTGCGAACACATCAATGGCCGCGTTCCTCTGCCCGCTGGAGATCTAGCACAAAATATCCCAGATGAAGGAACGGTCGCGCAGCGGCAGCGGCAAATTTTGCAAACGTTTGAACGATTTGCCTTTGACTGGTTGTTTTTTTCTCTCTCTCTTTCAATGCAGCGCGTAGTTTTGCGCTAGATTGAGAATTTTCCCTGAAAGGGATATTTCACAAAAAGTGCTAGATGTCTAGCGCCTATGGTGATATGTCAATTTTTTTTATATGAAGTTTGACATGCCGCTGTTCATCTAGCGGGCAGTGGAACGCGGCCAATTTAATTGTATTTGTGAATTGAAAATTGCTATTTGTTCTACCAGAAAAGCATAAATTTATTTAATCTAATATCTTATCTTAAAAAAAAAACTGCGATCGCGATCCAAAAATCCGCGAATGAAAACTTCGATCGAACTTAACTTTTATAATTGAAACTGCTTCGGGGTTATCTGCGACCAAGAAAAGTATTCATATGAATACGAATATTTGCTTGTTCGCAGTAGGATGATATAAACTAAAAACCGAACGACACTATTCTTTTTTGACTGGCGTACCATGGGCCTAAACTCAAAAACCAAATCAAACAGTGTTTTTGAATTGTCAGTTTTCATACGGCTCTTCCTCTTTTCCGTCAACGAAGTAGGCAACGTTGTGTGGCTTTTTTGCGGTGTTTTGTTATTCACCAAACCATTCTTTTTTCCCAATTAAATCCTTGATTCTATTGCATTTAATATTTAATTAAAATAATGGCGGATGTTTTGGATATCGATAATGCCGAAGAATTCGAAGTCGATGATGATGGCGATCGTAAGTTGTACAGTTTTACTTTTTTCACTTCTATTTCATACAACAATTTACTTCAGAGGGAATTGTTCGCCTAAAGGAAAAAGCAAAAAAACGCAAGGGACGTGGTTTCGGAAGCGAAAGCAACTCTCGCGAACCAATTCAAAGCTACGAACGAGTTCGTAACGAAGACGATGATGAACTGGAACCCGGACCACAACGTTCAGTTGAAGGTTGGATTCTATTTGTAACTTCTATCCATGAGGAGGCACAGGAAGACGATATTCAAGAGAAATTCTGTGAATATGGTGACATTAAGAATATTCACTTGAATCTGGACAGACGTACTGGTTTTTCTAAGGGCTATGCGCTTGTTGAATACGAAACACATAAACAAGCACTTGCCGCCAAAGAGGCTCTTAACGCGTCTGATATCATGGGACAGACAATACAAGTCGATTGGTGTTTCGTTAAGGGACCAAAACGAACAAAGAAATCCTCTGACCGCAGAAGGAGATAATTCTCACGACTCGTTGGGAATTTTCTTTTTTTGTAACTATATTTCTTAGTAGAAAAATGAAGTCATTCGATTTTTTTCGGTTTGCTACAATATTCATGGTAACCAGCTATTCATTCTCATATGTAATGTAATTTGTGAATTATTTAAACTGAATAAACTCAGTTTCTCAGAAGTAGATGGCTTTTTCTTACAGCTTGTGAGTGGACGCAAGTTCTGCTCCGTAACAGGAAAACAGATTCGTAAAAGGTTCATGTTATTTATTCAATATCACCCAAATGAACTCTCAACTATCGATATAAAAAAAAAGTGAATTACTCATTTTTTACAAAAACCATTTCGTATTCACATGTAATAGTCGCCGAATCCTGGTGGCTGGAACTCATCATTGTTGGGATTGCGACGTACTCCTGGACCTGGACCGAATGGGTCGAATCGCGCCCCTCCGCGCTGTGGACCTAGTCGTGGCAGGACACCTAAATTTCCACCACCTGAACGGCCGAGAGGATCTAAGTCGCCACTTCCAATGCCACCGGGTGGAAATCCAAAAGGGTCATTGCCACTAAAATTAGCGAAACGATAAATGATTTTCATGTGAGAGGACTAATGCTTCTTAAACAAGATTACATTGGTGTACGAAAACCAGCTGGTCTATGACTTGGGATTCGCAATGGATCATAATCAACTGCAAATCGTGGATCCCTGCTGCGCTCTTCGGGTGCTGTTTGTGTAGTTACAGCTTTAGTTGTCCCAGCAAAGACCTGGAATGCAAATACAATGACTCTGAAACAAACAATCGCAGACTTAAGTGTACTACCGGATCTATTAATTCCTTGCGAAAGCGATCCATTACTTCTGAAGCTGTTGGTATGACGGTTTTAAGGGAGCCTTTAAGCGATTTTACCAATACTTCGGGATCCAAGCCAATGTTTGAGACCTCCTTAGTGTCGACTTCCTAAAATTAAAACAAACAAACGCCATGTTTCAATTAATGCGAAGATTAAAAGCGACAGTAATGGGTTCGTGTAGTAGCATTCAACTTTGACAGAGCGCTCGTCATTTGCATGGATTTTTTTTTCTTTTCACTTAGTGGAGAAACACTTACCACGTCGAATTTGTCCTTATCAAACTTTTCAGCAGGATATGCCGAGGATAAGGCAGCGCAAACAAAAAAGAACAAAATAACAACCTTGATGTACATTATGGTTATGATGTGAATAGGACAGATGGTTTCAACGAGTTGTGACTTTATAATGTGTGAAGTTCGACTGACAAGCACAGCTAGAATTCCCGAGGTTGTATTAATTTGATCAGGCAATTCTAAGAACAAACAAACAAAGCAGAAGAGAAATATATCTTATTGGGATTCACCGACCTATATGTCGGTAAAATCTTGCAAAAGTTTTGTTGCAATCTAGAAAAAATGGCATGACTCAATAAATTGCCAAACTGGTTTCTACACAGAACGACAAATAAAACATTTTACTATAAACAAAATAACAATGACTCACTATGGCATATTAAACAACAATAGTATAATCGCAGCTGAAAAAAAAATGCGTAAAGTGCAAGCAAAATGCGACCGTGTCTTGAAGGTGGATTATACAAAACAAGCTTTCATAATTCAAGATGTTATTAAGAATAGTCTCTCCCATTCTGTTACGTTCATTTTTATTCCTACGAATCTAAATTCGTTAAATGTGCTTACCAAAAGATTAATTATGAGTAGATTTTCTGAGTTTACAGCAAGGAGAATGTACAGCTTCTTGTCGAAGATATATCTCAAAGCATATCTTTGCGGAGAGCTGTTCCAGCCATCAGGAAGTAGTTCTGAACTTTCTTCATCTTCAGATAATGTTTTCTACAAATACAATTCCACAACATTAATAAAAAATCCATTGTCAATAAACTGAATTACATAGATACTTACATCCTCACCAACTCCAAGGCACTGGAACTTTGCTTTGATCAATACAAAATGGGCTAGTGCAATTAGAACGTCTGTGTTTTTGGTTACCTGAGGCTCGATTGTTTTAAACAATAGGTCCCAGCCAAAAGTACTTTCCGATGTCATTTAGTTTTATCTTGAAATTTATATGAAAAAATAATCAAATTAGGAAATTTCAGAAATGTCTATGAAAAGTGACTACTAAAATTTGATTTCTATGGAACATCCTTAAAATTAAAATCAGAATGAAACTTTTCATATACACTGTACGTGTACAGTCTACTGTCTCCTAGGTATAGATTTTGTGTTGAAGACACCGGCTATTTGAAAATGTACCTACCTTTTATTATTGTAGAAAGAAAAATAACACACTCGCTCCAGATGATTTTGCGTCTTAGAGCTTCAAACACAGAAAAGAAATTGATAGGTAGGATAGAAAATGAGCCGCTTCCTATACCCCCCGAATGAGTCTTGTTTACATTTTCTTCATTTTCGATTGTCATCACCGAACACTGATAATTCGGTTGCAAAATAGTGCCGTAGCGACAAAACTTCATTAATGAATTTCTTGAAAACTGCTTTGGTATGTGTTTTGGGTTCGTGATTCTATGGAATCAGTGTTGCCAGATTGGTACCTTTATCGTATTTTGGGTAATCTATTTTCTTAAAATACGATAGAAATATCTTCGTGTTAATTTTATTGTACCTACCTATCAAAACAATGTATGATAAAGTTCTATAAAACAAAATAATACATTATTTCAATACTTCCAGTCGATTCTCCTCCCATAAGTAACAAAGATTATCAAAACTAGGCTGGTTTTCGTTCATTCTCGTGTGAAAAGACGATTCAAAAGGCGCACGAAAAAAACGCATCAATAATCATGGCAAAAAACGCACGAAAAAACACTTAAAAATGTGTGGAAAACATGATGGAAAAACGCGTAAAAACGCGCTTAAAAACACGTCAAAAACTACTGAAGAAACGCTAGAAAAAATACCTTAAAAACGCACCAATAAACGCGCGAATAAACGATTCGAAACACCCACGAAAAAAAGCAAAATCCTCAAAAACGCTCGTTTTTTTGCTGATTGTCAATGATTGTATTACCTATGAATGTAATTTTTATATCTGCATTGTTTTCGGCACAGGTTTCTCAGACATTCAATTTTGCCACGGTTGAGAAACCGAACGCACTGCCGCATTCTTTCGTAATTCGAAAACAAACAAGTCTTGAAAAAAATAAACAACAATTCCAGTTGTTCCACTGGAACAAGCTGTCACTTTTAACTTAAGCTGAAAAAAAATATTAACCATCAAAAACAAAAACGCGTGTTGCAGAAAGCAGCAAGCAACGTGTTTTTTTTTTACAAGTTTTTTTGTTTTTTCTTCTTTTTGATTAAATATTTAACAAATATTAGCCTAGGTGTTGTTAATAAAACAAAAAAAATGGTACGCCACAACAACCAACTGCCGGATAACCTGCCGCAGTTGCAGAATCTTATCAAACGCGATCCGGAATCCTATAAAGAAGAATTCACCCAGCAGTATCGTCATTTCCTAAGCAGTTTGGAGGTCTTCGAGTTGAATCCCAGTGACGAGAACAAAAGTCTCGATGAGCTTGTTATGTTTATTGCGCAGGTATGATCCTGGGTTGTTCGCTTATACAGTTCGCCGTTTTATCTATAAATTTCTTGTAGGTCGCTCAATGCTATCCAGACGTCTGCCTCCAGTTTCCTCAACATCTTGTGGACTTGTTAAAAAACCACGCTACCACCCTAGATCCGGCGATGCGCAATTGTTTTGTGAAGGCCCTCATTCTGTTAAGAAACAAGAATCTAATCCCAGCTTTGGATTTATTGGCGCTCTTCTTTGAGTTACTCCGATGTCCGGACAAGAGTTTGCGGACATTTTTGCAGAATCACATTATTACAGATATCAAGAACATGAATGCTAAGCATAAGGATATGAAACTGAATTCGGTAAGTAGTAACCTTCAAAGAACATTCAACATGTTAACGATTTGTTACCTCATAGACTTTGCAAAACTTCATGAACTCCATGCTGAGGGACACGAATCCAAAGGCCGCCAAGATGTCTGTCGACATAATGATTGAACTGTACAAGAAGAACATCTGGAACGATACGAAAACAGTGAATGTCATCGCCACCGTTGGATGCTTTTCGAAGATTACAAAGGTTTGTTAGAACCAGAATTAAAATGTTCCGGCTAAATAACGCTTTTTGCTCATAGGTCCAGGTTGCCTCATTAAAGTTCTTTCTGGGTCACGATGAAGAAGGCAAAGATTCGGACGAATCGGGCAGTGAGAACGAGGTCGATTTAAAGGGTGCTATGATGGCCACGCGTGTAAACAAAAAAACTAAAAAGCGCAAGAAGCAGCTGGAACAAGTAAAAAAACAGGCGGTTAAGGCGTCGAAAAAGAAGAAGAACGCCGAGCCTTTTAACTTTTCTGGTATCCATCACATCCACAATCCGCAAGGCTTAGCTGAAGGGCTTTTCAAACAATTGCAGTCGGGCAATGAACGCTTCGAAGTAAAGCTGATGCACTTGGACGTAATCTCGCGTCTGATTGGTATCCATGAGCTGTTCCTGTTCAGTTTTTATCCGTATATTACACGATTTTTGCAACCGCACCAGAGGCAGGTGACGAGAATCCTTCAGTTTGCTGCCCAAGCGTCACATGAGCTTGTACCGGGGGACGTTGTGGAGCCAATACTCAAGACAATTGCCAATAATTTTATCACTGAGAGAAATTCTAGTGATGTCATGGCCATCGGGCTGAATGCTACTCGTGAAATATGCGCCAGATGTCCGCTAGCAATGGGAGAGGATCTTCTACGCGACTTAGCCATGTACAAGACTTACAAGGAGAAATCGGTTATGATGGCTGCTAGGTCTCTGATCATGTTGTTCAGGGAGCAGCTGCCGGCTTTGTTGCATAAGAAGGACCGTGGTCGGTTGACAGAGGCCCAAGCCGAGCGCAAAATAAAGGGATACGGAGAGGTGCTAGCACATGACAGTATTCCCGGAGCAGAGGTCTTGCTTAAAAAGTCCAAGACCATAGATTTGGGTGACGACGACGAGGAGTCTGACTCAAACGACGACAAGTGGGTGGATGTTTCGCAGAGCGAAGGCGAACCATACTCTGATGACGAAGCAGAAGTCGACGATAGTGATGATGACGAGGAAGAAGATGATGAGGAGGATGATGATGAAGATGATGATGAAGATGAGGAGGAGGATGATGATGAAGAAGTTGACGACTCGGACACCGATGAAGATGAAGCCACTGAAACAAAGACAAACAAAGTCGATGTTCAAAAGTCTAAAAAAGAAGTGAAAAAGGAGAAGAAGGACAAACTACCCAGCGATGCAAAACTTCTTAACGAACAAGAGGCCGCCAAGGAACTTGCCCTAACGCGTATCTTCACCGATGAGGACTTTAAACGCATCGACATGGCGAACATTAAGAAATCTGTTACAAACAGCCGCAAGCGTCCCCTAGAGAAAGACAAGTCAGAGTTTGTGAAGCTCGATAGCATTGAGATGATTTACAAGAAACGTAAACACGACAAAGAAACGCGTTTAGAAACAGTCGCCGAAGGCCGAAAGGATCGAGAAAAGTTCGGCTACAAGGACGGTCGCAAGAATGAGAATTGCTCGAGAACAAATCGGGAAAAGCGCAAGGGAAAGAACTTCATAATGATGCGTCATAAGGCTCGCTCTAAGGTCAAGAAAAGCTTCAAGGACAAACAGAAGGCATTGCGGAATCACCTGCTGAAGCAGAAAAAGATGAAGTAAAACAGAAAATGTGCATGTAGATAGGTTTTAGGTTTATGTATTGAAAACCACGAATAAAATTGTAGTTTTTAAAAAAATATTTATGTTTTGTTTGTTGTTTCGTAAGAGGTGTTTGTGCACCTCTGATGCAAATGGAAACAGAGAAGCGTTGTGACTTCCTAAGTTTCGACTGGGACCCTTGGTCTTGGAGTCAGTAAATAAGTACTACAAAAACTGACATTGCAGGATTGTTTTATTTGACAGCAAAATGAGCACAAAAATACCCATCCATTTTCTTGGGATGTCGTACACAACCACAATAGTACATTTAGTTTTAAAATCTATATATAAAAACTTGTGCACAAGCACAAACATCAACAACACAATAAATTATGAATTTTTTGGCGGTATTTCCAAAAAAGTTTTAATACTTTCAATTGTCAGGTTACTCCACTTCCTTGTTTTGTCTTTCGCAACGGCATTGTAGATGTTCTCCTCGATTGTGTCCTTCACAATGAAGCGGTGGACGGTCGTTGGTCTAAAAATATGCGAATTTTTCAACTGTTTGCAAAGAAGAATGAAACAATTCTTCGAAACTCACTTGGTTTGGCCAATTCGATGTACACGACCGATAGCTTGAAGTTCCTCACCTGGATTTAGAATCGGTTCAACTAAAAAGACATGTGTTGCCTCAACCAGATTGAGACCTTGCGACCCGTGATGGAGCAACATCAGCATGCAGGTGATTCCAAGTGATTCATCCTTCAGATAAGACAGATTTATTATAGTTCAAGAGTAGTGTCAAAGTATGCTTAAAGTGACGTTCCAAGGCGTCGGAGGGTTACCTTAAACTGTTGCAACGTTTGCGGCGCCCACTTCAGACAGAATGTAATTGCATTCTCCTTTAAGGCATCACCAATTGCTTTTAGTATCGGTTGCCACTGGGAAAATATCAGAATTTTCACCTTCTCATCGTGAGACCTAAGTTTGAGGATTTTACCAACAATCGATTGAATTTTCGATGAGTAATCGCCTTTAACTTCAAACTCTTCATCGTCGGGGTTGAGCTTGCGTGTAACATAATAAACGCTAGAAACAGAACAAATGCTCAGTAGAAATGCGAATTATCAAAGTGCGAAAGCAGACCTACCTTTGATACTTTTGCTCGTTTCTACAAATCGAACAGTTGAGTGTCGAGGTTTTCTGCAGCTTGGACATTAACTTGAGACACATCAAACACATATGATGGCCACATTCTAAAACAACATACTGAAAGTTCAAACATTTATTACTCATAAATAAGAACATTACTATGAAGGGGAATACCTTATTTTGTTCCTCTGCGCCACAAATGGGACATGGACCCGGATCAGTGGCTTTTTCTAAATGTCTTAGATACTTAAGGCGAGCATACTTGAGGGCGAATACCTTCTGCGAGTCAAAGAAGTTCGTTTGAAACTCACTCAAGAAACTGTCGACCTGTTGGGGAAATTGTTTGGACATTTTGTTGCACAGTTGGTCAAGGAACAAACCTCGTAGAGGGATATTTGATATTTCGTTTTCTCTTCTTCGGATTTTGCTAGGGATATTCTCATTTTACACATGTCCATTTCGTCATAGGCCTTCACTGTGTACTCAATCTCAATCCAGAGTTTTACGAGCTCCTAAAGTTAAGCAAAACAAAATACGCAACCAACTATTATTGCAACGCAGATCTTACAGACGAAATAGGACGCACCTTATACTCCGTTTTCATTAAATTTATAGCCTCCAGTTGAAGCTCACAGTCCGTAGCAAACATAGAGAGCTCTGGTTTGGCCTTTACCGCCGAGTATATCGCTGCAAGGATTGAAAGTTAAGTAAACCCATTCAAATGATATTGAGCAATCAGACCTTTAAGAGTTGTCTCTTGCAGTGTTGGATTTCTTGTGCCTTCAGCGTTGCTCGTCTTTTCGTCCAGCACCTTGTTGAATATCAAGCATTCATATTTCTGTAGGATCCTCTGCACTGTACACAGTTGGCAAATAATTTTCTTTTCATTGTCAGCCGCTTCTGGTTTCGTCGCAGCTGCTACCTGTAATCGAAAAATGTACACAATTCGATATAACTTCCAAGACTGCACTGCATACGTTTCGAAATTCACTCAAATGACAGTCGTACACACTTCGAATGAATGCCATCATCATTCGCCATCTTCCAACGGGCACGTCATTGCGTGGCTTCACATTCTGTACAAAGAAATCGAATTCGCCGAATTTCTTCAACAGATCTTTGCGGGTGTTGGTTATTTTTTCATACCACAGATTGATGACGAGGAGAATACCATTTGTCGACCGAAATCTGAAAGCGGAAAAATTCAACGCATGTCCTTGTGAGCATGGCAAAAAAGAACAGATACCTCTCATATGAAGTATGACTGTGCAACGAAAATACATCGTCGTTGATTTTGTAAATTATCTGATAGGAGTCCGCTTGGTCAATTGCATTCAGAACTTCTGACCAAAACTTAGATGGAGATGTTGGCATTTTGTCTTTAGAGGCGTTTAGTGCTTCCATTGCTGACGTGTATTCTAGGTGGGCTGATACAAGGTTGGACGCATAAGGTTCCAGGTATTTCCATTCCAATTTGTTGTACTGTGCTTCGTATTCTTCAAGACTGGCAGGGTCTTTCGATTCGATTATGCGGTAGGCTTGAATCATGTTATGCAGAGCGTGGATTTGTAGCAGACTGTCGATGCTGTAATAAAAAGGGAAGCTATTTTGAAAACCATTGTTGTATGTGGAGGTTAGACTGTTCACCTTATCGAATCAGTGTATTCCTTGGCTAGTTTCATCACCAGCTTGTAGTACTTGATTGCCTCGTCGTGTTTTCCCTGCAGAAAGTATATAGCGGCGATGCCTAAAAATTGTGTTACATGAACATTCATTACTATTTAAAGAGGTGACATGAAATGATAAAGGGCCTGAAAAAAGTTGCGCGCTTAACGCTGGTAGCAATAAACAGTAGGTCTCGTGTGCAGACGGGTCCCATTAGATGAACAAATATAATTAAAATTTCAATATAGAGTTTAAATTGTTGATCGTGCCGATCGTGCGTGTTTCTGTGCCGAAAGTAGTCACATGAAACATACCATTGTAGCTGGAAGCCATTGTGCGCAGTTCAGTTTTGCACTCCTGCTCATTGCTCGACTTCATGTGGTCGAGCAGTTCGTGTGGTTGCAAGAACTTCTTTACGGTATTCTGTTTCATGCAAAGCACAGGTATAGTGCAATCCTGGCGGAGCTTCAACATTGGTTGCAATATCTGAAAGAAAGTAAAGTTAGATTGAAATTCCACAGATCAATAATGCTTCTCGAAGGATTTGCATACATTATTTAAAATTTTCGGCGATATTCCCGTCAGATCAGAGTATCCCCGAATCTTTTCCAAAAATGCTGCCGCACAATCGGCATGCTCGTCTGAGTAGAACAGCTGTTCAACATTACTTAGCTCCACGTAGTGCACCACCTCAGACTGTGGCGGAATGCCGAGCTCATCCAACACGGATGACTTACAAGTTCGCCACATGATCTTTTGCAGAATGCTGATCAACCGTTCACTTTGTCCTTGAATGAATTCCGTAGCCAATTGTTGCCAAACCACATTACATGAGACATCATAGAGACCAATGAATTCCAACAGAGCAGTGAGATCATCCAGCGAACGTTGAATTGGTGTTCCAGTTACTGCCCAACGATGAATTGCTGGGTAGAATAAAATGGCATATAAGATGTCAGTTGGGATTTTAAGAGTTTACCTGGTAGCTGTTGCACAATTTGGGAAGCCTTCGAGTTGCTGCTCTCCATTTGGGCCTCATCGAGGCATACGCGCCACCATTCGACAAGAAGTAGTGGCGAATTAACTCGCATTGTTTTGCGTTCTCGGCGAAAGCTTATATTCGTCTCATTGGAGGCAGTGTAGTGAATTTCTTTCCGGAGAATGTTGTAGTCGGTTAGTATAATGTCGTAGGTGGCAAGCTCCTTTGGGCTACTGTTCTGTTTGGCGGCACCTTGATAAAGGAGAACTTTAAGCGGCGGGCTAATGTGTTTGTTCATTTCGGAGAGCCACTGTAGTTTTATGGGATGCGGGGAGACAATTACTGTTGCAGCGCTGGGAACAATGACACCTTGAAGTTCCCAGCACTTTGGACAGATGTAGTCTTCTCCATCAGCAGATGACGATTTCATGTAGGAAAGGACACAACGTTCATGCTGAGATAAGTCACAATTGGTGCACTTTATCAATTTCTTTCTATTAGTCGATCGACAAACGCACATGAGCTTGACTGCATTACGAATTTTTTTTAACGGTGGTTGTTCCAGAACAACACTTGAACCTGAGCTAATAGGCTGGGTGATGTGTCTCTTATTCAATAGAATTAAAGCCAATATTTCAACAGTCTTTCCGAGGCCCATCTCATCAGCCAGTATGCCACCGGATGGAATTAGAATGTTTTCAGGCAGATCATGCTTGATATCGTACTGCATAAGATTGACGTAACATTGGCAGCCTTCGGTGGAGGTATATTTCTTATAAAAATGCTCCAATTCAATTGTTTCTCGTTCACGCCGCAAAAGCCACCGGATTGTTTCTCGTTGATATTTTCTCAGTGTCGGCAGAAGCCGATCATGTTCTACCACTTCCTGTTTTTCCCCAATTGGACTTGATTGATGAGCGATTTTTAAAAGATCATACAGCTTTGTGGTAACATAGGTCATCATAGACACTTTGTCCTCCTCGGCTTCATCTCCATCCGCGGCAAGTGGGCAATTGAATTTGAACTCTGGAAAAACAAGCGAGAGAATGCGTGCACGAGCTTCACGATTATATCGGCTTGCTGTTCGTGTTCCATCGTGATATATTGTACAGTACTCGGCGTCATCGCATTTCTGTCGGACTATGCAAAAATCTTGGTTCCTGGAAATGTCTAGGGGATGATGAAAGTGGGGATAATTAAATGTATTGAATAATTCTGAATCGAGGAATACCTGCAGCAATTTGCTTGAAATCACAATCGATGAGATACTCAAAGGAGGTGCCTCTATATTGGAATGTTGCGGCACTTTCAATGTTATTCTTTTCTGATTGTAATATTCCAATTTTGCACAAACATTTCACAACACCAGCCGACATGGTAAACAAATCGCTTAAATAGGTTTGTTTGATTTCACAAACAATTATGAGGTACATGTACATCGAGTCTCGAGCAGCTGCTTTGCAGCGTAATGTGTTCGTAGAGTTGCGTGCTAGTTTTGAACGTGCATTGTACACCGTGAAAAATAAAAATTTACTGGAAGAATACATCGGTCGCCGGCGAATTCACTTAAAAATTTTAGGACCTAAGTGTCTTGTAAAATTAAAGACAGCGCGAACAACGTCGATGGAAGAATCGCCTCCGATTGTCCCTTTTTGCTTATGAATTGACAAAGTCGTAAACAAAAACTGGTCTTTCTGTTTTTTTAGTATAGTACCTAATGTCTTTTATACACTTACTTTGGTGGCGCTACAGTCCGGGGTGGACCTGGGCCCGAGCTCGGCCTCTGGCTAACTGCCTCCAGTTGGGCGCCACCTAAGGCGAGGTCTTCCTCTGCTGCGTTGTCCCTCTGGGTTGGAGTCGAAGGTTTATAGAGGTTTACCAAAATTTGAAAGTGGATTTGAGTGTTATAGCAGGTACCTACCATACAGTGTCGTACTACAGTAACACAGAAACTACTCATACACATTTCACTTGTTGGCGAAATTGACATCTAAGGAACATTTGCTTTCTACTTCAACGCACATAGCTTAATCGTTGCGTAATAACAGCAGCTTACAGTTTTCCTTAATTTAGCTGCATATGTTTTCCGGTCACTTTTGACATTTTCGTTTATCGCATTGGAATTTTTAGGTAGGTAGATAGATACCTGGATGCAAAAGCGAAAATGCCAAACCATAAACAACCTGTGACTGTGTATACTTATCCTCGCCAATGGCAAGCAACAAGCCGTTGACCTCATCCTCAGAAGTGAACAATGCTAAACAATCTTGCACACTCCCACCCGCGCCACTAACTACCCAATGAAGTGAGACACCTCTTTCCATAGCTTACATATATATCCACAGGCTTGAGAGTGCTCTTCAGTGCGCATCGTTTGCATTACTTAAATCACATTCACTAACCAAGTGAATAAGTGTGTGCCCCAAGTGTAGTTCGAGACGCTGGCCATGCATCACTCCCATCAGAGCAGAGTACACTCTTTGCATTATGCCACAAAGTCTATGGTCTAGCGCGGATAGCCACGAGTATGAACACTCATATAGGTACTCCCAACCCCGGACATTCCAATTTGTTTATCCATTTTTCTTTAATGCACTAGCACTTACTACCTGCGATTCGGAGTGAGTGTTAGGTCATTCGATGGGCTACCACAAATGCGTATGGAGGAAGCGACTCGCAAATTAGAAGCCGCGTAATCCCGAAGATGGACGACCGCATAACTAGACGCTAACTGGTAATGAGAGACATATTTAACTCTCACTTTAATTGCCAGCGATCATCTCTTGGCAACGACACAACGATGACTTCTATGGCGATGGTGCTGATGGTGGTACACCTTACCAGTGGTAGGGACGTATCGCCAAACCATGATCTCCTTTTGCCTTTTGAAAGTGCTACGAATGTGTTGTAAGATTTGCACTTAACCCGCTCAAATGAATTGCAGGCACTTATTGTGATTTATATTGGTGGTCAACTTGTTTCTGGAAAAATGTGCATTAGTTCATACGGAAATAAGTGGCAATGCGCAAGGAAGCAGATGAAAGGTGGATTGCATTCGTCTCCTCGATTTAGGAATCCTCTCTGTCAATTAGTCTTTCTTTTAATCTAAATTTTACAAGCGAACACACCTTATTCGAAAAGCAAAAGCAAAAAATTAGGTTCGGAAGTGTCAGCTAATTTCAAAATCCTACCCAACCCTGATTATTTGTCTCCTATATCGAACGCAAAGTATTCTGCCCTGAAGTTTTACATTGAAAAATGAATGACAGCAAGCGAAACTCAGTAGGTACTGAATTTTCGCCCCGACAAATTAACTGGGGTCAGTTCAGAGCATAACTAGGGCGCCATAGAAGTCATGTCGAATTTGTTTTCAGTACCAGGGCGAGTTCAGTGCTATATCGAAGACATTAGGGTAAACCCAGTGCGCACTAGGGCCAACTTCAAACAAACATTATCTGCCCTAGCGAGGTGTCGGAACGAAATATTCTCCGATTTTATACGATTTGGAGGATTTTTTCTTCGAAGAATTTTTCCGAACAGCTATCCGCAGGGTCCAATTTAGAGGTTTGAAGGACCTGGGCAACAAATGAGTGGAGGCCCCCTGGTTTATTACCTATGTTCCAAATTAGGACTTTTTTTAGTGTTTCAATAATTTATTGCAAAACCAAATAAATTATAACCTATCTTAACGAACATATCTACATAAATACAGACAAAAATAAGAGTTGAATCCTTGATTATTTCACTAAAATTCAGTTCTCGTAGTGAATCGCTTTCAATGCTGAGTAGAGATAGCTTTGATAGACGCATGCCAGATTCGAGAATGATTTTCGGGTCCTGCGACATCTTGTTTGTAGCATCGAATCGCTCCAAGATGACTTCCCAAAAGATAGCAACTAGAGCGGTTTCGAGACAACTCATCTTTTGTAAAAGGTGCGATGCTTAGTTCCTTACGATATCTTTTTGCTCCTTATCAGAAGATATATATTGTACTAATTTTTTTTTTAGAATAGTGATTGACAATGGCTTTCGGAACTTCAGCCCGATAAGACTAACGAGTGTCCGCTTTTTTTCTGCGATAATTATTCAGTCAGAATTTAGTATCGTTCTCTACTTGCTGTGAAATTCTGATCGAAATCAAGGAATTGAACAAGCGATGGACATGGGTTAGCAGCTCAAGTCGAGAGACTTGACATTGGAAAAATGCCGATAAATGGGTTTTCTCCAAAATAAGAGCCTGCATTCTTAGTTGGTGATTGACGGTCTTCCAAGATCCTCGATGAGGTTTCTTTTGCAACAGTGTAACAAAATCACGGACAGAACAGAATAATTTATGCCTACCTTGATCGGTAAACAGTTCACCACAGGAGGTCGGTCAGTGTCTGCACGAAATCCATATGAAGAGACGCAGAACCTAGTCGCAGCGCTTTTAGTTTATTATTACGGAGCAATTGTGTCCTGATGTCTGTGAATAGTATGTGGGACGGATTCTTTGCGCGTGCTCTCGTGCGATCGTTAAAATCGCTTTCGCATGCGCTGTATAGACCTTATCCGTTTAGTGCGCCGTGAATTCACTTGCAATGTATTTTGATTGAACTTCTTCTTCGGCTTCATCGGTTTCTAATTAAGAGCTAAATTTATGCGATCCAACTCAGTCTGGTGGGGCTGGTTTCCACTTTGTTTAGTATTTCGATTTTTAAAATCGAACGCCGAGTGGTCAATTTATGTGACAGCTGGAAATGCCAACTGGCAGGAAATCGTATATTCCGATGTGACCGGTGACCCTTTTTGTCGGATGGTTGTTGAAAATCTTGAAGCCGTATGTGCCTCACTAATTCCAAATCCAATATAGGTACATACAAAGTGGAGGAGAGAATGCCCTCAAATCATCACGGCGAATCTTTAAGGTTCCGGGATTCTATTCGCAATTCGTGCCGAACCGCAATGAGTACCCTTGAGGAGTGAGCCCACTCCACCCAGCATGGGCAAAATCCATTCACCACGCGGCCATAGCCATCCATCGTCGTCGTCGTCATCATCATTATCATCAACAACAACAACAACGGGAGCAATGTGGTTCCTACACCTAAGCCCTTTGCACAACTCGTGATGATCTCCTCTCCACAGCCAATTTACGTTTTCGGAATCGCGGTTCAGTTATGCAGTAACAACGAAAAGGAATCCGCACATAGACATGGATCGAATCTAATCATAACAAATTGGGAACGCGGAAATTTCAATTTCATTTCTCTGTTTGTCAGTCCTCCTCAGTGCTCAGTGCTCAGTGTCGATCCATCCATCCATCTATTGATCGATCGTATGACTTACCACCGTTCCAAAGGCACACATTTCCGATATTATACGGGTATTGTAACTATGACGACCGAAGAGTTCCACGGTAATGGAATTAGAGAAATCACATTGAAATGGTGTCCCCGCACTAGTCCCCTTTGGACGGTGCGGCAGTAACATGTCGAACGAATAGGGGGAGCTCTGGAGACTCTAACTACGTTACACAGCGAAGTCAGCAGGACGCGCGATGACGACGATGGAACTGACAAAGTCACCCCATGATGAGTAGAAAAGTATGATGATGGCTTGGACTTATTCTTCTTCGTCGATCGATCGATAGATGTTCCGTTTGGCGCAGTAACCGCGGAACAGAGTGCCAATCGACAAGAGGCAATTTAATGCGACGACTGCGCGATGCGGATTCACAACCAGGAAATGCTCTGCAAAATTCTATCTCCGAACGATCGGTAATTGTGGACAATTTAATCCCAAATGATTCTCTGCATACGATTTGTACAAAGTCATTCCAATTGAACTTGGAATCTAATTGAGGTTAGGTTATCTTTTGGAATGAAGGGCTTTCCTGGCATTGCTCCTCAGCATAATCATAATAATCATAACACCACCGATTTTCAATTTGATGTTATTAGCTTTGCACTTATGTCGAAATGATAGGGGTGGCAATGGTGTAGTGGGTAGAGTCATTGCTTGTGACCCGGTCGGCGCAGGTTCGAGCCCCACCGGGGGACAGCAGTACTCGCCACCCAAACATATAAGAGAAACGAATAATATCAGAGTTTCTCCCCCAGTACACCAAAAAAGGGGTTTCTGCTTGGAGTACAATGGACGGGTATTCTGGTCTGTGTGCTCCAGGATTTGGAATCCCCTTTTTTTATTAAAAAAAAAAAATAAAAAAAATGTCGAAATGATGATTGAGCAGAGTCAGCTCTATCTAAAAAATCCGATTAATATTAGGTCTGTTCCTTTAGTTTTAAATCTAAATAATTTTTACGAATTCTTACGCATTTTTCTCAATTCGAAAAATTCTTAAAAGAGAGGTGCTTCGGGAGAGCTAGATATCTCCCCTCTTACTAGTTTTTACTCAACAAATTTCTTTGTGAAAGAATTGAAACAACTGTCAGTCGCCTGAAAATTGACAGCTGATTTTAATTTGTTGTTCTATTTGGCATTTGTCAGTTATGAACTATCTGTCATTTTTCACAGGTTACTACAAAAGCGTTCCTTACCTTTGCGTCTGTCATTTTGACAGTATTTTCCATTTTTACTACATAAGTAAAGGAACATGCCTAATGGTCGACCAAAATACGTTTGTGTTTCTGCGTGTTAGGCAGTGCTGTCAGTTTCAGTCAGCCGGCTATTTTGCATTGGACATTCCTTTAATATTCCATGTTACGAATGTGTGATGTAGTAAAAATGTAGCATAAGAAAAATGTCCCTGGAAAAGGAATGAAAAAGAAGAGCTGCCATGACAGTATAATGCGATATTGATAACTCACTCAAAAGGTAAATACTTTGTGAATTAGATTCCCTGCGGATTTCGGATGAGAAATCTAGAAAACGTCTATGGTGCTAGTCGTGTGTACGTCCTATACCTTGTTACTGTCAGATTATTGTCTAATCTCTCAAATTAAGATACAAATCTTTTTTTGCATTAAATTAAAATTGCGCAGATATTTTAATTTCCTTATTGTTTGCCTTTTGGCAATGCAATTCTCTGTTTAAAAATGTTTGGAAAAAAGGATCTTAAAATAAAAATTTCACTGTATATAGAAAAAAAACTAAAATCAACGACAAATGGATTCTTGCAATCAATAAATAATAAGAACTAAAAACTATGGCTATTATGCCACTACCATCTGCCACCATCTTTTATACTTACAATTATTATTGATCACTTGATGATTCCCCCTAAGAACAAGAGCGGATCCATGTTGAACCCTTTCACAGTCCACCCGGAAGGTTAAGCGCTCTTTTCACGGCCCTTTTCATTTGTATCTGTTCGGCTTATTGATATAAATGACCGCAAACGGCTTCCCGCAAGATCCGTAATGAATTTAACCAATTTAAAATGTTCCAATGAAAAATTACATCCACCACACTAGTCGAAGGCTAACCGAATCATTAAGATCTTCGGCCTAGCCCATACGCGCTGAACTCTGGTGTCTGTCGCTTCGCAGATTCTTATTTATTCCCTCCACTATCAGCAATAAGTGGTATCATTTGTTTCTACTCTCCAACCACAGAAATGACATTGAAGGTTAGGTATATAGTTTTTGTGACTTTTTCCATGCTCAAGAAGTGGCTGGGCCAGGGCCACCACTCCACCAGACGAATCAAGAAATCCCCTCATCAGCTTGATTTCCAACTAAGTGCAAGGAATTATGTTTTATTCTGTCCCAGGGATAGGTTTGCGAGTATAGTAGGCTAGCTCTTATCTTTGCCCAGCTTGGAGAGCGCGCATATGAATGTAAAAATGTACACACAATGATACATCATAGAACATTACCGTGCTGAAGCAACGACACATCTTCTCTAGGTCTCTCTAAAGCAGTGGTTCTTAACCTTTTAGTGATGAGGGACCATTTGACAAAATCTATGCCTTGCCATGGACCACCAACTGTTAAAAGGTAATACACAGTAAAGGACTATTCAATGAAAACATTTCTTTGTCGCAGATACCCCCGAAGCAGTTTCAATTTTAAAGGTTAAGTTCGAACGAACTTTTCGTTCGCGGATTACATGAGATTTTTTACTAACTTCTGAATCATTGGTTCATCGCTCCTTAGCGTCAAACACATGTCGACACTGGCATCTAACCGATTTCGGTGATTGTTTTTTAATAGATATGTCGATGAAAACAACTTTAGGTAACGTACATAAAGGGTTTTCCAATAAGAGGTGTTATTTTGAAAAGCCCTATATTTCGGTAGCTGTCACTTTTGAAGCTGTTATTTTTTGACATTTGACAAGTAGAAACTACGCCATTACTAAAAATGGAACGATACACGCTTCAACAACGCATTGAAATTACAAAAATTTATTACAAAAATGGTGAAATTTGCAGTCAAAGTTCGCAAAACTAAAGCATTTTTGGGTCGTCGTGAAGCACCTTGTCGGACCGCAATACAGAAATTGGTGGAAAAATTCGAGCAGTTGGGATAAGTTAGTGATGTGAAGAATAAAACCCGTGCACGTCGCTCAATAACAACTGAGGGTATTGCTGCTGTAGCCCAAAGTGTTGAAGAAAACCCAGGTTTGTCCATTCCTCGTCGTTCTTTGGAATCGAGAGATGATTAATGATATTTTATGGCCAATGTTGGATGGTATTGATCTGGACAACGTTTACTTTCAACAAGACGGCGCTACGTGCCACACAAGCAACGAAACCATTGATCTTTTACGGGAAAAGTTTCGGGAACGTGTTATCACTCGAAGAGGTGATCATAATTGGCCACCGAGATCTTGTGATTTAACACCTTGCGATTGCGACTTCTTCCTTTGGGGCCACGTAAAATATAAGGTCTACGCCAACAGCCCAGCGTCGATTCAAGACCTCAAAGATGGAATTTGTGAGTCTATCGAGGACATAGGGTAGCCACTTTGCGATTTTGTTAAGGAAATTTTCATGAAAAGCATATGGTCCTGTAAGCGTGGTCGTGGTGGCCATTTTGCTGATGTTTTCATTATTAACGGCATACCTTCCTCTTTATTATGAAATAAATATCCGATAATTTTTCTCAAAAAATGGCATTTTTCTTTGAATATCAAAATAACACCTCTTATTGGAAAACCCTTTACATGGCAATTTCTCGAATCTTTGGGAAAAAATTGCCTTTTGGATCCAAACATTTTCAAGATTAATTTCTTTCTTGAATGTATCTTTCAAGTTACTTTCGTGCTGCATTTCAATCATTTTTTCTTAAATTTTATTAATCCTCCTAGAAACGCTTAAGTAAAAGGGCAAAGCCAGTTTATTGAATATTTTTCGTATGCCTTCGCGGACCACTTCGGGTGCTTCCAGGGACCACCAGTGGTCCGCGGACCACCGGTTAAGAACCACTGCTCTAAAGTCTCCACACTCCAGCTTATCGCTTTGCAATCTGTATTCCCTTTTGTATATTCCGGGGAATGGGTGCGCGTGCGCAGTCGATGATTCTGGCTGTGGGACTATCCACTTTGGTTGCATCTGCTTTTTACGTCTCCGGGTATCAATTGAAGTGCCAGATACTAAATAATACCATTTATAATCTTTTTTAACTTAAGTACCTTGCCATCAATCAAGTGCTCCTTGTGCACTGTTGTTCGTTGGCGTTGATTTTATTTCAGTCGCATTCGTCCTTCGTCGCGTTGCGGTTGCGGGCTATTTGAATAAAATGATGAGCGCTGCAAAATGAAAATCACATTTCACATTCATGTGTAGGCTTATGTGGTGCAACGTGCAACGTAATGTGGCGTAGGCCAGTTTGCGCAGTTTGGTGGGGAATGCATATGGCACGGAATTGAATTGCCGGAGCCAGTTAAATTTAATAGAGTCTAGCCACACGTTCATAGGTTTGACAGTCATGTCCATTTTATATGATTAGAAAGAGCAGCAGTCATATTTGACATTAGAACCGCAGCCATTGGGGACGTTCAAGTATTTAGTGACAGCTGACTGACTTGATGTATCTCAGTTTTGATTGACCTAGATCGGTGACGTTTATGAAGGGGTAGTCACGAAAATTCTGCCTGTTGACTTTTTGGGGTGTCAAAATTAGTATACTAATTCCAAACAAATCTAGTTGACGTTTTACACAAACTATAGGTATCCGAACGTCCCCAAATATGGCTTAGGGAATTTCGCTTTCCTGCTAATCAAAATGGCAATTGTGTATTTATCTCATAATGAATTGAAGAATTGTTGGTTAAAATTACAAAAACCAACTATCACTCTTATTCGACGTGGTTTTAATAAGTACCTAAAGAATTTGTTTTCAAGTGAATGCAGAAATGCTGATCGACGGAACAACTTGAATTTATTTCCGTTTTACATATCTAAATATTTATGGCCATGACACTTTTACTCGCCTGATTTGTGATCTCATTCTTACGCCTTCTAAAGCATTGCGTGCGGACAAACGGATCTCTATGTCCCATCTTGTGCCAAAATACGCGTGCGTGATGCTGTAAGTCCAGCATTATCCGTCTTTGTACAAATATCCTTCGCGTCATTCCAGTCATCATCTGTAGCAATGTCCACAACAAATCTTAAAGACTCTGGCACACAATTTTAAACCTCTTACCCCACAACACGGTACGAACTGGCTGGCAGATGTTCCGTCGACCTTTACAAGCGGTATCTGACCAAGTCAACTTTTTCCTATATACAACGGAGTTTGCAAACAATCAGCACCTTTTCACCCCGCATATCACATCATCGACTTAATGTCATCATGGAGTTCCCAACTGTAACCATCAAATCAACAAAATATTATGATCCCATCTGACCAGAGATAATCGCCAGTACAGGTCTCCGGCCACAAGTCAGTCAATATCAGGCAAACCCAACCGAAATCCGTTTTGTGAAACAACAATGTAAACGTTCGGTGGCACCACCAGGACCAGCAGCAGCAGCAGCAACTCCGCGGCGTATATACTGACAGCATCACCGATCGACAGGCGGCCGATAGAAAACTCCATTCAGGCCGTGTGTGTTGCACACAAATTGTTAACATTAAAATGATGATATAATAGACGAAGGGAAAGATCATGGCCTGAATTATTTATACATTGCGTGGACCGAGTGTCTGCGTCTCTGCACTCGTCGTGTGTGTGTTTGTACTTATATGCAATTACTTACCAATATCAATTATACCGAAATGGTCCCCATAGATATCGATACCAGTAATAAAGAAAACTGGATACACACCGATTCCTATTGCAGATTAACCATCAATCATGGCCAAAAGAAAGAACGACGACGACGACGGAGGACACCGCACCGCTGTCGCCGCCGCCGCATCATCACCACAAAAATGGAGTGCACGTTGCCGCTGCCGCTGGCCTTAGTATCTATACCTCTATAGACGATCTTTGGTTTGGCCTTTAAAAATAGCACATACACGCAGCGTTACAGGAGGAGGACGACGCGCAATGTGGCGACGACAACGATGACGATGATTCCATGAGACGACCTCTCTGGTCCGCCGGTATAAAAGTGCGCAGCGCCTTAGGGACACCGCAACCGCAACTACAGCACAATGGCCTATGTGTAGCATGCTAGCGGTTTTAAAGTGCAAAGCTCTATTAACTCCTTTTAGTTGAGGCTTGAGAGACTGGTGCGCGCTGGTCTTTTTCTGTTGTTGTCTTGTTGTTTTTGCGCTTGTTCGCCGCTCCGTGCGCTGATACGTGACGCACGGAAAATGGCGAATTGTCATGCAATTACGACGACAAGTCAAATTAATGATAAGCAATTTTTGTGAAGTCTTAAATAGGTGCATTCGATATGTGTGTCCGTGCGATGGTGTCCTCTTGAAACGCTAAAACGGACGCAGGACAACAGGGTGTTTCGAAAAACAGACACGTAATTATATAGCCGTGTGGACGCGAGCGCTTGACCACATCATCAGCTACTATGTGAAGGTGATGATGGGTTTGCGTTATAAATAAAGGTATCGCTGACGCCTGGGCGGCGCAATAACTGGTAGGTTTAGGGTCTTGACCGATAGTTTATCTCACACAGAAGGAGTTGACAATTTAATTCGTAATAAATGCGCACCATCGTGGAGGCGGATACCTCCAAAGCGGGCGACTAATTACGACTTTGTGTGCGCAAATAAAAGGGCAAGAAGATTGCAAGGCTGTATAAGACATCTTGATGGAAGTTTAGTAGTGGGCACGCACAACATTGTAGGAGATATATTAAAACATTGTTTGTTTGAATTAAAAAAAAACAGCCATGTCTGCCGGTACCACAGGAAAACTGACGTAAAAAATATTCGGGGACAAATGAGACTACGGGCTTGAAAGTACCCTTTTTTTGCAATAAGAATACACGCTATTCATTGGGCGGATACAAAATTTATATTGCCTCAAGTGCAGTAAAATTTGTTCCAAATATCTACCAGTTAACTGACGGCAGTAATTTAATCGTATCTTTAAATCTTGTTACAGAACTTGGCAGCACTAATTTATAAGAAAACGCCACAACAACTATTGAATTGTATTTTCAGCAAGATGACATAAATGACATTTAGACCGAAGATGATTCATCTTTAGCTTTGTAACGCAAAACTAATTACAAAACTAAATGAAATGAATAGTTCAGGAAAACAATGAGTAAATTCAGAGCTTCTTTTAATCTTTAATCGATTTCTCATTGTCCCAATGTCACGCACATAATCGGACACTGACTTATTGGTATGCAAGTATTATTAACATCTCTGGCAAAACTTGGAAGACAATAACATCCAGATGGCGCCTGTATGTAACTAACATTACAAGGGTTTACTATTTGATTGCAAACTGTGTCACAATTTGGTGCTAGTCCTTGTCGGATGTAAACTGTATTCGGGCCGCAGGTCTTTGGTGTTGGAACTGATCGACATTTAGGCGGTTCGAGTACTGAAAAGATTTAAAAACAAAATTGATTACTTCATTGCTAAAGCTCGTATATCTATCCAACTGTAACCAACCCTTAATAATATCAGCAATTACGGCAACAGCCATAACAAAGGTTAGTAACGTTAACATCGTTCCCCTAGACATTTCAAAGTAGAATGATGGGGACATATATTTTGCAGCTAATTTATAGCGAAAACAAGAATTTATTATGCACTTTACAATATACAGAAAGCTTACAATACGTTTGGAACCATTAGTTGCGTAGCTTACCCTATCAATGACAAAAACATTCACAATGTGGTCACACTCGCTCCCATTATAGTTATATGCTAGTAGATAGTGTTTATTTAAGAACTAAAGTAAAAATTACAATGAGTTTTATCCTTTTCGTGAAGTTGCCCTTTGGCTTTGGGCTCCAAATTCTAACAATGAATTTTCTGTAGCTTCATTCAAAACTAAGTGTTTGTTAAAATTGTACACTTATTTTGGATCGATTTGTAGAGCTGATTTTATTTGGAATTTAAAATGTTTATATTTGGTGTTCAAAATGGTAAAAGTTATAATTGAACGTCATCAAACACACATGTCAATGCTTTAAGTTCTGCAATTCACCAACATTTAAACTTAACCTCTCAAATGACAACTAAATTCAACACAACATGGCAAATGTTAAGCGTTTTGATGTTAAATTTCGTCATTATGCATTTGCAAAAACGAAGGTGAATGTCACCGTCACCGTTGGCTGTCAAAACATATTTTAATAAATTTCATTCCAGTTTGTGCGGAAACTTAGAGATTTCAAAATTTACGCATTAAGCTGTGAACTTTCTTTTTGACGCTATGTAGTAGGTATGTAGAATCATCGCGGACGCCATTTTGCAATATCGAGTCTCTAACTGCAAAATATTCATTGCATTTGATTTAGCACTAAAATTAGTGTTACAGTTCAATTATAACAAAGAAGAAAATTCTTTGGTAAAACAAGTACATAATCACTGTCAGCTGTCATTTAAAATGTAAAAAGCATTGACTTATTATAAATGGACTGCTAGTAGCCAACTTCACGTTTGTTTCAACATTAGCGCTAGCGCTATCTCTCATGGTTCAGAGCGGAATAAATTGGAAACACGCACTTTTTTCAGATTTCTATTAACCTACATCTGACTTTTCTATTTCGGTGCAAAGAGTTTTGCAAAGGGTGTGCTATTTTGTTATTGCTATTAATTAAATAAAAATTCTTGACAATCAGAGGTATTTATTAATCCGAAACAAATGACTAATTCACAATAAATATACGAAAATTGAGCAATTTTTTATTAAAATTCGTTCGATTCCATCTATTAATAATTATTTAAAGTAGCACAATTTCGAGAGGATATCTATTGTAAACAATGCCACAACAATTTAAATTGCAACCGTTTCACTTGGCAATTCAACTCACGCCCAATAGGTGGCTCTAGCCTTCTATGGAGAAATCCAAGATGGTTGTCATTTTGTTTTATTTATCTTTCGCATGGCACCGCGAGGGCTAGTTATGTTGGCGTCATTTTCTGGTCAGAGACTGGATGGAACTGACATTTCACTTTGAGTTAAATAAGAAACATAAACTCTTTTTGACACTTCAGGTTCTGCTCTGAACTATAGGTAAATAAAAGAAAAACTCTCATAGCGCACCCTATAATTCAGATAATTTTTCTTTGCTGAATTTAACAAAAAGTTACATTTCGAATAAACGAACTACATTCCATCACGTATAACGTTTGATATTCTGCTTGTCAAACAATTTCTATATTCGAGTGTAGGTATACTGACAAATGCAAAGATGTCATTTTGATAGGTATTTTGTGAAAAAAGTTGCACGGAAAGATAGAGATATACCGAATCAGAATAGAGACAATTTGACGCTCACGTTCAGATGCGTTGAAATGAAAACAAATTTCAACGTATAGGTATGACGCAGTCAATGCAAAAAGTCAGATTTGTGGTCACCATTGGACACATTTTGGTGCTCTCTTCTCACATTTAAAAGAATGTTTGTAATTAACGCCAATTGCTAATGGGCAGACTCCCCACGAAACCTCTTAGCTTCACCCTGTTCCCTATGCTGTGTTGTTTCAACTGCAATTAACTATAAAGCCTCGCTGCTCTCCAAACATGCCAAAAGGACACGCCATTGTCTGTAGTGCCCTCAATAAATTACATAATTGATGCCATGAAAATTATCCCCGTTCGATATCACTCGATGTGAATGTTATACCTATGTGTCTTCTGTATCACGCACATCGTATTATTTTGATTACTGCCGTCTCTCAATGCAACAGCAAGCCCTTAAAACTTCAATTTAATTCAACGGATAGTTACTTTTGTAACTATGAGATGAGTTGAATGGCATGTGGCCTTTACACTCATTAAATTTGCGCTATTCCCTTCACTCATGGGAGATCTCTGTCTGTACTGTTGGCAAAGTTAAAACTCTCAATTGATTTGCGGAATTCTCCCTTTGCCGTTCATTGTACACTCTATGTACCTAGGTACTCCTTTGCTAGCGTGGCTAAAGCGAAAAAATCCGTAAAGAGTCCATGGTATGTCTAATTCCTGCCACTGGCGCCTAAGGCGCCGGTTATAATTAATAGACAGACTACAACAATTTCGTGTCACGCGCTTTTTGTAATTTATCTTTCATCGAACTGTCAGAGCGTATATATTACCTAGCTTCTGTGTCTAGTGGTATCTACTTATACTTATTTCTCTGTATGATGACGAAGAAGTCACCTTTCTAAGGACATCGGATGAGCGCACATATTGCCAATCTCATGCGATACAACCATAGTGTCTCATGATACACGCGAGTACAGTGCACCTTCGAAGAAATGCTGAAAAGGTGGAAATCATTACGATATCATCACGTTTACTGACGTTTACTCAATTAATCATCATTACAGCTGGAGGCTTTAATAAAAAGCGTTCAACCATTACTCTTGTGCAGCAACTCTGGTCGTCTGTCGAAAAACCAAATCCTACACCACGCCATTACACTCAAAAGCCGTGAGCAGAGTTGGTGGCCCAACACAGCAAACTAAGAAAGCGCGAAAGATAGATACAAATGGACATGTCAGAAGATGATTCTAACGCGAGCGCGTGCGCGCACATAGCACACTAATATACAAGACGCAGAGTGGAACCACCTGCACTGCATTAGACCTCGCCTAACCAAATACACCACGAAAATCGCCTTCAGGTTGCAATTTCCATCTGCGCGCGGTCGGTTTCGGTTTCAATAACTTGCATTGGATGCAATTTCATTTCGCCAGTGCGATAGTGTTGAACACATATACAAGGCTATATGCTGGGCGCAGAAATAGGAGAACACCAAATCGCACAGACATAATTTCGAAGTAAAATATTCTTGTCGCCTCTTGATGAATTATGGCGGAAAACAAATTATATAACCGTTCCACGCTGGCACTCGGACGGATTGCAGTTGCGCAGTGCATGGCATCAGATGTACGAAGAAGAAGAACAGTGCGCTGAGCTAATAGAGCATCTCCCCGCTATAAATAAAACCAGGAAGAGATTTCCGCTCTGGCTGCTGATGCTGATGCAAGGATGAAGACAATTCCTAGATCTTTAGAATATCCGTCTGAGAATAATCTTGGGTATAGTAGGTGCGAAAAGAAAGCAATCAGTTGTATTTGAACTGAGCTTCAAGACAGTCAAGTATTTTGTCGGATTTTCAGAGATGCCAAACATGAAGACTTTATGACAGTTTTATTGATGAAAGTGTTTCTTTTTTGAAAGTGGAATTTACTTAAATCTATTATTTGTTAAGCAGTAGTCGTAGTGGTCGTTCCTTGTCGGAAAATTGATTGCTTTAAGAAGATGAAGCCACCAATGTGGTGAAAGATTCAAATAAGTGGGTTACCTATTCGATTTTCGAAAACTTCGATTATTCGATTAAGGTAATCTTAGAATACAAATTTTCAAAATGACTACAACATTTTAATATTCAATTTGTGGTTCATACTGGAAGGAGTTTTCAGGAACTATTCAAATCAATTACTGATTGATTTAAAATGGAAAATTTAAACACTTAAGACATATAATTCTTGTTGGACATACTGTGGGGCACAGAAGTGAAGGAAACCTCTCATCTATCTCACTCTAAGCTGGACTTTGATTAATAAATTAATAAGTCCATTTATTTTGCTGAATCTAGCTTATCATCAGCCGTCCGCTCTATATAAGGACACAGGTTGCATGTTCCTATACGTATAAGTCACTTGATAGTGGAGAAGGCACATCTACCGGTGAATCGCGATGATTTTTCCACATTTGATTGGAGTTTCCCTTTCCACCGACCATTGGATGAATTTTGATAAATCGATGTCGGAACTTTGCACAATGCAAATGTAACCTTCTTGATTCTACCATCGGCCAACAATTTATGAAAATGGACTGACTCCGGGGAATATCTTGAGTACCGATACCCACCACCAGAGTCAGTAAATATATCTACTAAAATTGATGACTGCGTGTGTAATGTGTATACGGAGCAAACAGCGGTTTTGATTCTTTGGCGAGGAAATTCCATTTGAATGCGATTAGAGAGCGATGCGGGAGGAGCCGGCGGATGAGTACATAGCAAAGCTAAGCTTTCCTGGCCCAAACAACGACGACGACGACTGAATGTCGTCCGACCGTTTCTGAAGATTGATGATAATAGTTAGGTTATTAGATTTTTCAATGCATTCATTATTCATTCTCGTCGGGTATATATAGAGAGCGCAAATAGGGATATATTCTGACCAGAGCCTGCGATGCCTTCTGATGGAATACCGCTTGCGTCCGTTTGAAAAGAATATAATTTATTACCCCAGGTCTGCTGGAGGAGGGATTGCGTGGTGTTTTCGACGGTATAGAAGGTCAACGCACTAATGCGGATGAATATGTACCTATGCGGTATGCGGTTTGAAATATTAAAATTATTACATCTAAAGTAAAACGCATTTAATGGGACACTGATTTATAGGTACACAATGATTATTAGCATCTCTGGCATGGTCTGGGAGATAGTAGCATCCAAAAGGCGGCCGTTTGTAAACGATAAACAGGCGCTTCCTAGTTGACTGCACACTGTATCGCATCAGTTGGGACGGGAGCTGTTTCATGAAGTCCAGAACAGTTTGGGCATGGGGAGTTTTTTTTTTACTATTGGCAAATGGAGGAAGCATTGCAGAAATTATTTTTTTTAACCGAATAGATGCAGCTTTAAATATAAGTTTTTTAAACTCAGTTTAAAATTACACTTGACTATACTGAATGTTCATAAAGAATAGTTACTTCTGTCAACAAAAAAGTGGAGTATACAATCAAAACATGTAATTTTCCATGTGTCGATCTTAAAAAGCTCTGTTCCTTTACTTTTAAGTCTTACGAATTCTTACAAACTCTTACGTATTTTACACAATTATCTTTCTTCAACTCGAAAAACTCGTAAAAGAGAGCGGCTTCGAGAGCGCAAGATATTTCGCCTCTTACTAGTTTTTATTCAGCAAATTTCTTTGCATAAGAACTGAAACAACTGTCAGTTGCCTGATAATTGACAGCTGATTTGAATTTGTTGTTCTATTTGGCATTTGGCATTACATGAACTATCTGTCATTTTTCACAGGTTACTATAAAAGCGTTCCTTAATTTTTGCGTCTGTCATTTTGACAGTCGTTTCCATTTTTACTACAAAAGTAAAGGAACAAACCTAATATCTACTTAACTATCTTAAACTAATTTTCTGACAATGTCGTTTTGAGATAACTGTCAAAAAAGTTCATATTCAGGGAGCTTATTGCTAACCGTTTGACGTTTGTTGTACTTTTTATTAAAACACATTGCAATTGATCCAGAAAGCCATGTTTATGTCGTACACTAACCCAAATTATTACTCTGTCACAATTCGTTCTGCAAAGGAATGTTGCCATGCATACTCAAATTTTAGTAGTAAATCAAAATATGGTATTATATCTTAGGAGCAAGAAGTGCCAATCGGGAACTTCAAGTAACTACAATTTTTGATATACATAATTAAAAAAACTGTGTAATGGCGTTTTCGATTAAAGAAAAGAATTGTCCTTTCTATGAAAAGAGCAAATCTAGAAGTGCTCTTTCTATGTTTTTCATGTTTCATTGAAAAAGAAAGTGCACTTCCAGGTCAATTCTTAACACGAAAGAAGTGTCCGGAATATTTTTAAAGAAGTGCCCTGAATTCACCAACACACACAAGCAAAATGTCAGATTGAAATGTTTGTTGTGATAGGTAGTAAAAACAAATTTTGTGCTACGTGATGGGAAAATATCCAATTATGAGTGCAAATGTAAATTTTAAATGAAATATGGAACCAAAGGAAAAGAGAGAATGCAAAAACTGTACCCAAATGTAACATTTTAAAAACACATATAAACGAATATGTCCCGAAAGTTTTGATGAAACTCTTCTGCAACCGGTTAAAAACTTTTAAAAAACGTTTACGGATGTAGCTAAACTCGGTTATCTAAACAAAGCGTTATTTGTCACGAAGCATTTTTTCACAATCTTCGTGTGAATTACTCGGCTTAACTGAAAAGCCTGGTTAACTGAAGAAAAAATAAACTGTTCAACGGAAATTATTAATTCATTTAATCAAAAATATAATAACTGAAATCTAAATTCGTTTGTTTACATTTTCGTTTGTTTCTATTATTTTTATTTTATAAAACCTTGACATATCTACCTATTAGAAATAAATGTGTTGTTTTTTTTATATTTAAGATGGATAAATAAGTGAAATCGGTTTTAGTTTTCGTCTGAGCTCCTGTTAAATGATTTTGTTTTTCAAAATATCCGAAATTCGTTTAAAAGAAAATTCCCTTTAAGTGAAAAAATAATTGTTGAAAATTGATGTTTCAGTTAATATTTACAATTCTCTATTAGAAAAGCCGAAAATGAAAATAAATGAAATGAAACGACCAAATAAATTAAAATACCGTATTAAACAATAGGAGCATAATATCCTATATCCACACGTGGACACTTGAAACAAATCGGCAACACCAGTCCAATGAACAGAACCTAGATCTGACACAACGAACTGATTTGATCGTTTTGATAAGATCCTTTCCCTAGGTATCATATTGCAACTAAAACTATTGTTTCCACGGAAAGTGCTCCTCCTACGCGATTCGTCCATGGAGCAAGTTCTTCCCTTACGATTTCCACAATAAAGCGCACTATCGGTTTATCAAATCTATTAATAGTTTTAATAAACTTTTTACCAGATAGTACACACCACCAACAAACAAAAGAACTCTCGTTCGTCATATATTTTATCCTTTGAGAGGTTGCCGATTCTTCAACAGATATAAGGTCCATAAAAATATCTTCGTCTCGACTTGAATTCATTCTCAATCTTAATTACATTTTTTGAAAAACAAAACCTACTGCATGAAAACAAAAACAAATGATTTGCCATCTGATAACTGACAACGATTGACAACAAATTTGTAATAGATTCAACAGAAAGTCTTCGTGCTAGTAAAGCTGGAGGTTAAATTGTTTATTGGTACCATTTCAAAAATGCTGTACATTTTCATTTAAACTGGCAGTCAACTAACAGTCGACATTAGTGTTTGATTATTAGTAGGGCCGAGAGAAAACTTCAGCTAGATGCATATTTAAATTTATAGGTACTTCATTTATTACTCCAGGAGTAATGTTCGGAAGTTTTACCAACAGGTAAAAAGAACGTGTCGCGGCAACAAGACCCGAACAGAGACCTGTAGAGATGAGCAAGGGAACCTTGTAGTAGAGTCACAGTCGGTGTTGAGGATATGGAAAAACCACTTCTGCAGACTGTTAAACGGCGAAGACGACCAAGATCCCGCTGTCAGGCAGAACGAACCATTCAATCTGGACGATGAAAGCCAAGATTTCCGTCCACCCGACCAAAATGAAGTGAGGATAGCAATATCTAAACTGAAGTCCAACAAGGCTGCTGGACCAGACGGCCTACCAGCCGAGCTATTTAAAGCAGCGGGAGATGACATGGTAGAGAGCATACACCAACTCATCTCTAAGATTTGGTCGGAAGAAAGTATGCCTGATGAATGGAACCTCAGCATCGTTTGTCCGGTTCACAAGAAAGGAGACCCTCTAAACTGCGCCAACTACAGAGGTATTAGTCTTCTCAACATCGCATACAAGATCCTGTCTGCCATACTGTGTGAGCGCCTGAAGCCATACGTCAACGAACTGATTGGACCCTATCAGTGCGGTTTTAGGCCCGGTAAGTCCACAACCGACCAAATATTCACACTACGGCAGATCCTGGAAAAAACCCAAGAAGTCCAAATCGATACCCACCATCTGTTCATCGATTTTAAGGCCGCATATGACAGCATTTATAGAGACGAGCTATACAGAGCCATGTCTAGTTTTGGCATCCCTGCCAAACTCGTCAGATTGTGCAGAATGACAATGGAGAATTCTCGCTGCTCCATTAAGGTCGGAAACAATCTCACCGAGACCTTTGATGTCAAAAAAGGATTTAGACAAGGTGACGCGCTGTCATGTGACTTTTTCAACATCATTCTTGAGAAAATTGTGCGAAACTCGCAAGCCAACACCAGAGGCACAATTTTTCACAGGTCTGTACAATTACTTGCATACGCAGATGACATTGACATAATTGGTAGAACACAGCGAGGTGTCACTGGTGCGTTTGCATGTATAGAAACAGAAGCGGCAAAAATGGGTTTAGCGGTTAACGAGGGCAAAACCAAGTATATGCTGTCAACAAGAAGGGACACACAACATCTACGAGTCGGACAGAACGTCACGATAGACAGCTATAACTTTGAGGTAGTTAGGGACTTTATCTACCTCGGTTCCGCTATAAACTCTGTAAATGACATCACAGCAGAGATCAAGCGAAGAATTACACTTGCCAATCGCTGTTTCTTTGGCCTAAGAAGGCAATTAAGAAGTAAGGCCTTGTCAAGAAACACCAAGGAGTATCTATATAAGACCCTTATCATCCCAGTCCTGCTGTATGGTGCAGAAGCATGGACATTATCGAAGGCGGATGAGGATATCCTTGGACGTTTTGAAAGAAAAATTCTTCGTGTGATCTTTGGTCCCATTTGCGTTGATGGGATTTGGAGAAGGAGATATAACAGCGAACTCTACGAGCTGTACAGCGACATCGACCTTGTCAGAAAAGTGCGGATCAGCCGTCTGAGATGGCTAGGACATGTAGAGCGTATGGACAACAGTGCTCCGGCCCGAAGAGTCTTCGACTCCAACCCAGAGGGACAACGCAGCAGAGGAAGACCTCGCCTAAGGTGGCGCGCACAAGTGGAAGGGGACCTCAACCAACTTGGAGTGCGCAACTGGAGGCAGTTAGCCAAAGACCGAGCTAACTGGAGAGGCGTACTGGTTGAGGCCCAGGTCCACCCCGGACTGTAGCGCCACCTAAGTAAGTAAGTAAGTACTTCATTTATTGCATTTTACAGCTGCTGATATTATTTGAAATTGAGTTTTAGCAGTTTATCCAATCGTTTATTTTTATGATTGTGACAATAATTGTCATGTTGCAGTTTGCAGGTTTGCAGGTCATTTGCATTTTTTGTGGGAGCTGTTTGCATAAATAAAAGAGACGAAAATAACTCCGAGAATAAATGCAGATGCAGATGACAATGAAATCATTGCTACTGGGGTTTCTCTCTCTACGTCGGTCGATTCAGTTATGCAAACAAAAAATCAATCCACACAATCGACAATTATCGTTCATCGACAATAATTGGGATAGATGCCGTTTTAAATAAATTTTGTAGATACCTAGAAAAGTTTTAGAATTTTCAAAGAGTAGGGTAGACTGGGTACGGTTGAAACAATTTCGATAATACCATCCATACCATTGCCGGTTATAAGCTAAGCGGTGATGAAGTTATCTAAAATGTAGAAGCATGTTTCTATGTATAAATGGAAAGTGTTTTTTGAGTACTCAGTGTGATATTTTGCGTAGTACATCATATTAAAAAAAAATAATAATTTGTTTCAACCGTCCCCATTGGGGACAGTTGAAACACGAACACAATCTTTCATTGTAACATGTTGAATTCATTTTTATTTTAAAAAATATATATCCGCACATCTTATTAAGTATTTTGTAAGCTCTTTTTCTTGGTTTTCAGAAAAAACTCGGTTGTGTAGTTTATATCCCATAATGTCTTGATTTTCTCCTTCTGCGCCAGATGCATCTCGTTTCCGAATGAATCTTAGAAGCGAGCAATGGTTTATTCCGTGATTCTCCGCCGCATTGCGCAATGAATAGTCCACATTCCCTCTTGAAGTCTTCCTCACACGTTCTCGGGTCATCTTTCAACCGTACCCCGAAAAATTGTTTCAACCGTCCCCAACCCACCTCTTTAAGTAAAATATATATAAAGTAACGAAAACCACACTAACACGTTTAAACTAGTCAGCATGCCGTACTCTTCACTCTTTACTGCATACAAAAAAAATACACAAAACAAGCTCACACGGATAGAAACCCCAGCAAAAAGAAAAATAACCAAAAAAAAATAGTTACTTTTGATAGTCTAAATACAACACAAGCTCTCACTTACAACTGAACCGCCGAACGAATGACGCATGACTAAAATTCGTGTAAGGACTCGTTTTTGCTTCATTCACTCCTAGTACTCATACACGCTGCGCGTATGGTTTTCGAGATATCTGTGTTGTTTCAACCGTCCTGTGTTTCAACCGTACCCTCTACCCTAGACAGAATAAAGGACTGCTGAAAACAGATGGCGCTTTAAATAAATGACTTAGAACAAAGTAGTGCGTCCATTTAACGACTCCTCCTATTTGACACAATCTGCAGCTAATTAAAAAATTAACATTCTTCGACAACAATGTCACCGCACGCACAAACGTATACTATGTACATCCGCCCCCGGTCAACTTTCTGGTATATCAATATCAGAGCCGCATTCCTGTGAACTACGTCGATTCAAAAGAGTATCCCCTCGCTATATTAACACCTTCCTAATGCACTGTAGCGCTGGTAATTTAACTTCTTTTTCTACTCATACCGTACCATACTGACACAGCTTCAATGTTGCCAGCAAATGAATTAAGATTAAGACAAAACCACCTCGGGGACATTACCAACACGACGACCATGACGACGCGGTGACGACGACGACGAGGTGCGAGGATGCATTTCAATCTGGTCCGGCAGAGTTTATGCGCGAGCATCATGCATATCTTTTTCTTGTTTTCGCACCCACAGGCGTCACCTTTACCACTCGTCGTCGTGCCTATAACTGCCGTGCTATACCGATTGCATAGAGCGACAAAAACTGGACACCGATTGCAGTTGGAACTCTCAATGTATGTTACATCTTATATGCCGAACGCGAATATTTTCCTCTCTCCCAATGGAAAAGTCGGAACCGAAAAGTCTACCAAGTTGGCCGGGCCAAGAAACAAAGAAATGCCATACAGATTTATAGTTCCCGGTTATCGGTTCGGCTATGTTTGGTCACATCTACTCTTACTATGAGAATCCGCCAGAAGTCACATATTTTTTTCTAGATTTTCACCGCAACTACCATCATCGTCAGTTCATCAATTGCGCTGCGGAACTGCCGTAATGGCCAAAACCCAAGTGCATCCAGAGTTCAGATGTTGGAATTCCAAAGAAAAGCAAATCCTTGGAGCAGGCGAGCGCGATCACCGCTATAGGTACTCAGTGTGATCGTGTTTCGCGCAAAATGATTTCGTTATGGATGGGGACCGTGGCGGATCATCGATTTACCCAGGGATGGCATACAGTAAGGGTCGACCTTTGTTGGCTGTGTGCTTGTAACCTGCGGGCGTTGTTGATGTTTTTTTTTTCTTTCGTTTTTGGCCAATTCCAAGAGCATGACACTCCTTCTCTGGGTCTGGTCGCTTCGTAAGGAGGTGGTGACGATGATTTTCAATTTTATTATCAGGCGAGGAAAGGTTTTGGTGTTTTTTTTTTATTTTTTTATGTTGGGTGATTTTGGCCCGGGGACAGAAATAGTTGTGCCGGGATAGGGTCTCGATGGATGTTAATGGGTTGGACTTTATGACATTGGCCGGTGTTGTCTAGCAGTTATTTTTCTCGGGGATAGGTTGTTCATTTGTGTGATTTATTACACATAAGTGCAGGTAAACGAAGAAAATCGAAAGGGGAATTTAGTTTTTTTTATGCGTGGCATGAGAATTTCTTTATTTAAAATGGGCATTATTTAGTCCAATTTTGTACCTGAAGATTTTGTATCACTTTTCTCATATTATAATTTAACAACTCAGTTTATATTTGAATTTTGAGAATTGGTTACGGCTAAAAAGTAAAAGTTAAATTTCTTAACATTAGCATGTACACAAACCCTTTGTTAAACACTTTGATAACAGATGTCGCTTTAACAAATGCGCTTAACTTTGATAAAACTGACCGGACCTGACGACGGTGTTTTTGTTCATGATTTTTTTTGTTTATTCAAGAGCGATTTCCTTTTTTTTACAGACATTTAAGGTTCGGTGTGTTGGACCGCTTCAAACACTTGTGAACTTTTAAAATACGCCCTTGATCTACTTGTTGCTGTAGAGAAAAAATCATCGTAACATTCAAAAAGATTATTAAAGGAGAGAAAGCGGATTTATAATCATGCCTGCAGAAACAGGACATGCCCAGAACACTGCAGCCAAGAAATTTCAATATTTTAATTAATTTTTCCAATACGCATTAGTAAATAATTGTTTTTTTAATATTTATTTATAAAAGAATTGTAAAAAAAATTGACTCAACTCCACTACTCCACTTACATTTGATGAAAAACATAAACGTCGCTTCAAACGACATAATGGTGGACAAAGTCTTCAGTGACATACAATTTTGCACTCACATATAGGTATACAAATGTTAAAGGGTCCTCGAGCATAGCCTGGACGGCAATAACATTTAGGTCCATACCTAGGCAGAGGCTTGGAACATTTTTTTCCTAAATCGCTGCATCTTGTATCAGTAACTGGTTTTTCTCCTTGTTTAACAATCACTTCGTTCTCCCCGCATCTTATACTAGGCCCTGTAGATTCATCATCCGCTAAAAATAAAAATAAAAAAATAATGTATAATATCCCAAAAATAATGTTCAATAATGCATGCAGCTAGTGCTTGAAATTAGACTTACCCATGGCCCCGACAATTAGAAAAACACCGACAATCAAAAGTAACTTGTTCATGTTTCCTCTTGGCTCTCAAGATGCTGAATTGATCTTCTGCAGCTTCTCACATGGAATATATACCAACTCTGAATTGTGATGATTGCATCAGCAGCTGAATGCATTGAACTGTTAATTGTTTAAGATTAATTTCGAAACATACACAACACCTTTCAGATAAACCGAATTTATTCAGCCTACGAGTGCAAAGCAAATATTTTCTACCATATTTGTGTTTTGAGATACGGTGTAAAAAACAAAACAATAAGTTGTGCAATGTGCAATTTAATGAAGTAAGCTACAACGGCTCAATTGAAAAACTCATTCATGACAGTTATACTCGAAGATGCGGTATTTTGTGTTTTTCCATAGATCGAACCTCTGAACACTCGCTCAGCAGACTTAGCCACTGCGCCCAGTAATATGATGCTAATTTTGACAGCTGGGATTTTATTATAAACTGTCAGTCAATAGGCCAGCCAGAGCCAGCAAATTGAAAAAATATCAGCAAATTGAATTTGATAAATTATAGCTTTTACAAGACCCGAACAGAAACCTGTAGAAGTGAACAAGAACCTTGTAGTGGAATCACAGTCAGTGCTGAGGACATGAAAAAAACTATTTCTGCAGACTGCTAAACGGCGTAGACTACATAACTTTCTGACAGCAAAATGAACCATTCAACCTGGGCGATGTAAGCCAAAACTTCCGTCCACCTGACCAAAATAAAGTGAGGATACCAATATCCAAGCTAAACTCCAACATGGCTGCTGGACCAGACGGCTTACCTGCCGAGCTCTTCAAGGCAGCGGGAGATGACTTGGTAGGGTGCATACACGAACTCGTTTTAAGGATTTGGTCTGATAAAAGGATGCCGGCTGAATGGAACATCAGCATTGTTTGCCCGATCTACAAGAAAGGAGGCCCTATAAACTGAACCAACTATAGAGGCATCAGGCTCCTTAACATCGCATACAAGATCCTCTCTGCCGTACTTCGGCCTAAGAAGGCAATTGATTAATAAGGCCCCGTCGAGAAACGCTAAGGAGACTCTATATAAGACCCTCATCATCCCAGTCCTGCTATATTTTGTAGAAGCATGGACGCTGTCAAAGGCGGATAAAGATCCACTTGATCGCTTCGAACGAAAAATTCGTCGAGTGATTTTCGGTCCCGTTTGCGTTGACGGGTTTTGGAGGAGGAAATTTAACAGCGAACTCTACGAGCTGTACAGCGACATCGCCTGACTAGTTTTTAAACAAACAATTAAACAGTTGAGGTGGGATTCTGTAAGATGAAAACGTGCAATCGTTTTCGCGTAAAGAAACGTTTGCCTTCAAATAAGTTTAAAAACGAAAATAATTTTCGTTTACGAGAAAGCAAAAAAGCGAAAGCTTTTTAGTGCGTTTTCGCTTTATTTGCTCCACGTAACTTTCAAAATGAAAGCAATTTTCTCTTCGTGTGGGGATAAACTACAGCCTTTTCATCTGCGTTTTTTTTTTAAATATTGTCTGTCGTTTCTTCAGTATAACTTCCATTTCAGGCTTACACTTTACGCCCCCAACAAATAAGGTGGTTAGAGTAAAAATACATATTGGCTTGGAACATGAATTCTTTCATTTTTTGAAATGCGAAATGGTTTTTCGTTTCGCTTTGTATGCAACTCCTCCCCTGATTGCAAACAAAATGTTGCCTAACCTTCGGCGCAAGAATACAGATCGCAGTGTGCAACGCATAACGGTATTATACTTTTATTTTTTAATCCGAAAAGCCATTACTGAGCTAGGTCTCCATAAATAGAATTTTTCTTAAATATATTCGGTTTTTTTGACTTTTTTGCAAGAACCATATTATATTCCGGGATAAAACGTATCCTAAGTCCCGACCCAGAACAAAAGCAATCAATATGCAAAGTTTCATCAAAATTCTTCCAGCAGTTTCTGCGTGATGCGCGGTCAGGCATTTTTTATTGTACAGTTTTATTATATGTAGAGAAGAGATTAAATACCTGCATGTAAATTTGTACAAATAAATACTTCAGGCGGTAATATTTGCTTGGAACTCGTAGGTTTTTTATCTAAGAGTTAAAGGTGTAATAAAAATGCGGAAAAGAAATTAATCATAAACATTTAAGAGTTCATTGCACTTAGCTGCCGATGCAATCTTCAGAATTCATATTCCATGTGAGATAGGCTGGATAAATTCGGTTTATCTGAAAGGTGTTGTGTATGTTTCGAAATTAATCTTAAACAATTAACAGTTCAATGCATTCAGCTGCTGATGCAATCATCACAATTCAGAGTTGGTATATATTCCATGTGAGAAGCTGCAGAAGATCAATTCAGCATCTTGAGAGCCAAGAAGAAACATGAACAAGTTACTTTTGATTGTCGGTGTTTTTCTAATTGTCGGGGCCATGGGTAAGTCCAATTTCAAGCACTAGCTGCATGCATTATTGAACATTATTTTTGGGATATTATACATTATTTTTTTATTTTTATTTTTAGCGGATGATGAATCCACAGGGCCTAGTATAAGATGCGGGGAGAACGAAGTGATTGTTAAACAAGGAGAAAAACCAGTTACTGATACAAGATGCAGCGATTTAGGAAAAAAATGTTCCAAGCCTCTGCCTAGGTATGGACCTAAATGTTATTGCCGTCCAGGCTATGCTCGAGGACCCTTTAACATTTGTATACCTATATGTGAGTGCAAAATTGTATGTCACTGACGAATTTGTCCACCATATGTCGTTTGAAGCGACAGTTATGTTTTCTATCAATTTTTTAGAGTTAAATGGGTTTTTATACATTTTTAAATAAATAATTTGTCTAAGCAAAAGTGGTTTTGGTCGGTTTTCTCGTGAAAAACATCTAAAACGGATACGAGTTTGTTGCAACGATCATAACTTCCATTGTATCCACCTGATCGGGAGTTTCTTGATACAGATTTGTAGCTCAGCATTTCTTGGTTAACTTTTCAGACCCGTATCGGCGCGAATCAATTCTTCTTGGTTCATCTTCTAGTCTTCACAACCAGTAAAGGAAACACTCATTTTGCATTTAATTTTTTCTATAAGAAATAAAACACTACACACATTTTAATTTTTAAACAAAGAATTTTCACATTTTATTGGAATAACTACCAAATTTTTACTTTGTAATTTGTTTACATTTACAATTCTACTTAAATGTTGTTTATGCATCAATCATGAGCATCAAGTTTAAGTGACACAAAACACTTCTTGTTGGTTCACACTATATATTTTTTTGTATATAATAAACTATTTATATCCTAAAAAAAATATATTTAAATACGCAAAAGAAAGGAAACCTCAAAAATATGTGACTTCAAAAAAAAAATTACTAAAACTAAATATGTTTAAAAAGGCAGTATATTATGAATACAAAACGTTTCCAGATATTAATGTGTTTCTTTTTTTGAAAAAATAATATCGAGTATACATATTTTTAAAGAGAAAACACATTTTTTTCTTTTTTATTTAACCATAAAATTAAAATCACAATAAAATAGACTTGAAAACTTAATTAATTCTTAAACAAAATAAACAAATGGTAATTAAAATTATACTCAAATGGAATGTTCATCTTTCGAGGGTTGGTTATCTCTTTTTTATTAAAACTTAATACTTTTAACTTAAAACGTTGAAGACATCTTCAATTTATGACGAATATTTTATGGAATAATGCTGGAAATTTTTATGAGTACGCATTTCTATTCAATGCAACAACATGAAATGTACAGAAAGCTGATGATGCTGATAATTCTATTCGCCAACTAAACAAATTCAAGCACTTTAATTTGAGAACTACCCAAAATGTACAAACATGCGGTATTTTTACTTTTCTCTCTTTCTAAAAGGAGTCTAAATGACGTTAGACTCTATTTGAAGAAAATTTCGTTACACTAGCAATTGGAAAATAAAAATTTCGCTTAAAAATACGATTTTCTTTTATTCATAAAATTTGTTTCGATTTTGTTCCAAGAAAATCAAATATCTAGCAAAAGTCGAATAGAACAAGTAGGTATTTAAAGTTTGTTTTTATTTTTTATTAATTTTAAAAATTAAATTTAACCCTGAATGCTATCATATGGCTACGAAAGAACAATAATGCTATTATTTTTTTGCTCTGCTTTCCTACGAAAAATTGGTTTAGTGTTGATGGGGGTGAGGGAAATTGTTGGGAGATTTAGAGTTTTCACGAATTTGTTGTCAGCTAGTTGGTGATGATGAAGAGATTTGCTTTTGCGCCAATTACCCTCAGCTAACGACACAATAGGCAACTCAAGAGGACTGTGATGGGATGGCCTATATTTTAATTGGGAAATACTGATGTCGGTGAGAGTGCGATGCCACAAATTGCTGGAAGGGTTATGCTGGCTGGTGGGACATTCGAGTGCACTTATTGGATTTTGTCGGATGGGCGCACATAAATAATGAATTGCACTTCGTATCATGTCGTGGTTTTCCATTGTGCCGAATGATGATTTTATTTATTTTTTTTTAAGAGGATTTCAGTTGTTGTCGTTGTTGTTGTCTGTGTCGTTTGCATAAAGCGATGAAGGAGGAAGCTGTAAATATACAAGAAAAAACGAAATGACTTAATTAAAACTATCTGCTGAATGTGTAGGTGGAATAAAAGGAAATTATACTTTTTTTCAGATGCCAATTAGCTGACAAAGTGTGGGCAAGTACTTAAATTTAATTAGCGCTTAAGTGGGGCAAATGTCTATTCACGGAAATGCAGTTAGTTCATCCACTTAAGAGAAGTCGTTGTTTATCTGCTAAGGGTAATATTTATGAGGGCATACAAAAGGCCATAGTTTTTATTGCAAGTTTCTGCCAACAAAAATCGAATTAAATTGATCAATTGTTGTTTCAAGTGAGTGTGAAGGTTTAATTTAAGTTAAAAAAATTGGCTTTTAGCGTTGGTACTTTTCAATATCATGTTTAATGGTACTTTTCACGTGAGTTTACGGACAGAAATGAAGAGTTTCGCTTTCCATTTGATATTTCTTTGGCCTAGTAAGGTAATTTAGTAGTAAGAATTTGAAAGGCATAAAGACCCTTATCTTCCCATAGCCCAGTTCTATAAAACCTTGATTCTTGATCGTTTAAAATCGATGGTGTAGCCGGAGGAAGATCGATCCGTAAAGTGACACTGACCTGGTCCTAAAAGCACGCAAAGCGCAGCCCCAGTGCCCGAAGAATTTTTGATTAGTAGAGTCATGGGACCTCAATAAACCTGAAGGGATGCTAAAAAAGGATTGTAAGCCCAAGACGGATATATGTACGAGGTTTTGAAAACGAAATTTAAGAGTTCGGTCAATCTTGCTTAACCATTGAGGCCCAGGTTCAGGCGAAACAGTGGCGCCACCTGTAGGTATTAGTAAAGTCTTGCTGGACACAGTCAGTCGCATACAAAATTCATTCACATTTAGGTGTAGGAAAGGATTTTAGCTTCGGAACCCGGCTTCAAAATGGTGATTGCAGAACACTAGTTTTTAGATAAATACTTCTCTAAGATGTATCCAATGCCCAGCACTTCATTATAAAAGACACCCCTCTTCCAACAGATTCACTGCGCGCCAGTGCATTTTCCACTTTTAACAATTTGATTGATATCCTGCCTGATGTCAATACACCCGGCGAAATCAATTATTTCGAAAGCCCTTTCCATCCTCCAGATGTTAACTTGTAAATCGACTTTCATGTGAGAACAAAAACAGGGAGAGAACAACAAAAAAAAAATACCAATTTCAAGGATTCTCTCTTAAGTAATTTAATCAGCAGCAGCAGCGCAGCAAAAGAATCGAAAGGTTGACCACCTTGAGAAGATAACGCAACACAGAACACGCAATTACCCGAAATTACATAACGATAGCTGCGCAACAATCGAGCGCACGTTCATTTTTAACCAGTGTTGACAATAATCTTGTGCACTGGTTAAAGGAAGATCGTTGCTGTCCCTCAATCCTTCGAATCGGTAACCAGTTCCACTCTCCGAGAAGCGTTTGCTATTTTTCATCAAGAACAGCATAAATCTCGTCCGGCAGGTTTGGTTTTCCTTTTATTCGTTTGTTTTTTTTCTTTTATGTATGTCGTGCTTAACTCCTTTAAAGAGTGGATCGACTGTCCTAGGTTGAGTTTTATACGTAGGTGCAAACACCACCGCTATATACACACAGAACAACTATAATATTCCTTCGTCGATGTTACCTGTTGCTGGTTGATGATATGATGATGATGATGATGATGATGGCGATGGGGCCAAGAAGCAGCGAATCTCTTTTGGTTTATGCAATGAGTGTACACTAGGAGAGAACACTTTACCTACATACAGACAAGAACAGCTACAACAAGGGTTCAATACCTGGCGCAGAGTTCACTCACTCAGTGCATCATGAGTATGGTTGTGGTTGTAGGTATATGGTGCGCGGCTGCGTTGGTCGTTTACCCATTTGTGCCCCCAAACTGCCGGGCAAATTCAATTTATCTGGAATTTTAGTTATTGCACTCTCTCCCGACACCGCCGTCGCGTCGCTATACCTACTCTCATTTCCACCAATGCATCGGCGATGTCCGATGACCGGCTTCGTGTTCATTAGGAGAAAGAAACTGACTTGAGCTAAAAATAGCTCCTACGGGAAATAGCACAACAACTGCCATACAGCCTACCTACATTTATATGGCAGGAATATAACAGTGCAAAAGTCAAGCCATGATCGGGTCACATTTACGTCACGAGCGCATCAGATAGGTACCTACTGTCAGTACTCACCTTAAGAATTATTTCCATTTTTATCCTACAGATACAATGTCGCCTGTTGGCGATGATCAAAGTGATGAATGTATAATTTCTTTTTGGACTTCTCTTTGGATGGCCTCAAGTCCCAAACTAAATTCGATAGACTGCGCGGTCGCGACAGGCGTCTGGTCTTCTTCTCTGGCAATTTGGAATCGCCCGATGTTCGGCCGCCACTGCGAGACGAATCTAAGGTACCTTCACGAGCACCACCCGTACTTGCACTTTTTGATAATAGCTGATTGTTGTTGTTGTTGATGTTGTTGGTGTTGTTGCATTTGACGACATCCTGTTGCTGTAGTTGTTGTTGTTGCTGTATTTGTTGGGGTCCTTTGGGAGTTGTTGAGATCGGAGTTGTGGAATTACTGTCTGGAGTTAGTTGTAAACTGCTGAGACTTTTGTATCTGAAAGCAAAACGGAATGTCGCATGTTAATATTAGTCTTATAGGGAAGGGAAGGCAGTTGTTTTTTTTTAAAGCCTGTCTGTTAATATTATAAATCTGCAGTGGTTTTTAGTTCAAATTGATCTTTTGTAAAAAAAGTTTTACCAAATTTTGGACGAAGTTCGTCACTTCAAGGTGTGATCTTCTAAAGCTTATAAAGGCTTATAAATGCTCTTAAATGTGGTCGAATGGAATTTTTAATATATAACTCGTTTTTGAGATATTTGAGTTTCGAAAATTCTATTAAATGAATGTACTTTTCAAAATTTTATCTGACAACTGACAGTAATTTTACCGATGACAGCTAAGAATGTACATACAAAGAGCCAACAATTTATTATAATAGATCTGTTCCCTTACTTTTGTAGTAAAAATGGAAAAGACTGTCAAAATGACAGTGGAGGGGATGAATTCTCTCTCAAAGAAGTTAGGGAACGCTTTTGTAGTAACCTGGGGTGTCAGCACGTAACTTGATACAATCGAGTTCAGTCGATACAATCGAGCTCTGGCAGCACCTAATTTGTCTCAATCGATTATCCTAGATCGATTATTCTCGATCGAGACAAATTAGGTGCTGCCAGAGCTCGATTGTATCGACTGAACTCGATTGTATCAAGTTACGTGCTGACACCCCTGTAAAAAATGACAGATAGTTCATAACTGCCAAATGCCAAATAGAACAACAAATTCAAATCAGCTGTTAATTTTCAGGCGACTGACAGTTGTTTCAATTCTTACGCAAAGAAGATTGTCGAGTAAAAACTAGCAAGAGGGGAAATATCTTGCTCTCTTTTACGAATTTTTCGAATTGAGTAAAATGCGTAAGAATTCGTAAAAATTCGTTAAAATTCGTAAAATTTAAAAGTAAAGGAACATACATAATGCTATCGATTTGAGATTAACAAACGAGACATTCGAAAAGCATGATTTTACGAATCCGGATTATTATGACTTAAACTAAATTCTGCTGACTGCGATGTCAACTGACTTTAGACACTTTCCAACCATCAATTTGGCATATGGAAGGCAAATACTACCCAAGGGTTCATTGAAAACTATCACAACCACATTGGAAGAAGTTAAGAGCAGTTACGATTTGACTTAAATCAACTTAATTGAGCATGAAGAAACTCTAAAAGGGTCCAGATTCAAATACAATAAAATTTAATTATTTATGAAACCTTAATCTGAGTTAAGCAAGCATAATCTGACTTATGGCGATACTAACCTTATATGAAACAGCGGACTCTGCGGCTCCAGACCGCAGTCCTTTCCATTAATGGCAGCGTTAATTGGTGAATTACCGTTTACTAAATTTGGTGAATTACTTAAAACCTTAGAATGATGACTACTGCTCGACGAGTTATTCTTCACATAGAGCTTTGGTAGTGTTGGCCGTTGTCGCTTCTCTGGCAATTTCTTACCAGGAATTGTCTCAATTGGCGGTGGCACGGGCTTGATGTCCTCCTGAATATGGCTGTGGTTGTAGTGGGCTTGCAAATGAATTATTTGCGATTGCGGGTGTTGTTGCTGCTGCTGCTGATGCTGTTGTTGTTGTGACTGATTGTGATTGTTGTTGTTGCTGTTATTACTACTGCTACTGTTGTGGTTATGATGTTGTTGGCTGTGCTGCTGCGATGAATGATGATGGTGATGGTGATTATTGATATTGCTCGAATGATGGTTATGATGATGATGATTACTGCTACTATGATGACTACTGTTGTGTTTGTTCGATTCTAGACTGCTATAATTGTTGTTGTTGTTGTTGTTATTCGTGCTAATGTTGTTGTTATTGGGGCTATTGCTGGTGCTGCTGACACGTATCAGACTGCAGTAGTTGCCGCTGTCGGTTGTCGCCTGTGACTTCAGTGTCGGTGACTCACAGATCGGTTCAAATCGTGTCAAACCCTTCGACAATGGTGTCAATCCGCGTACATAATCGTAGATGTGATCGATTTCGTTGTATTCATCGGCGATCTGTGTCGTCGACTGCATCTGTTGTTTGCTATACGAGTCCAGACTGGCACTCTTTCGCAGAACGTAGCCATTTTCGAGAACACCCGCCGACGATGCTGTCAATACCATTGGCAGCTTGTTCCGGCTGCTGAACTTTGAGTCTTTCTTTTCCTTCTCGGACAGTTTCATGTCGACAATTTGAAGACGATCTCGCGCATCCGACAACAGTCGCTGGGCCTTGTCCAGAAAGCGGGAGTACTCAATGAAATGCTCCAGCTGCTCCATGTTCTTTGAACGCTGTAGCTTGATTTTCGCATTCAGCGGTACTGGCACTAGGTCGGTATCCTTCTGCAGGGGCAGCGCGAATACCCGATCAATTTCCACACAGCCTAGCAGGCGAAGCTCCGGCACAAAGGGTTGCTTCAGGCCTTTCGGGGCGCTACCATGGACTAATCTGCAAGAGAAAACATTCGTTACAACTCACAATCAAACAAAAACGGTCCGCACAAGTCCTTACCTAACAATAACTGGCATACGTTTGAGTAATAAATTTTTCACCGAATGCACACCACTGATGCTATCCTCCTTGGCGATGGGTGAAAACTTTGCTTTGGTTTCGAGTGGCAAATTGACAATCTCATCCTTGATCGTTCGACACTGCAGATACTTGCCGTTGTCGTTCATTGTGGTCAGCAGCTCACCAGCATGGATGGTCTTGTTCATTTGGGTGCAGCGGAATGTTTCGCGCACAAGGACACGCAGATTCCGTCGTTTCGACAACTCCATTACCGAATCAATGCATCGTGTCGAACGACCATCCTCGCTGAGCAACTCAAAATAGCCCGGATATGTTTCGGGTATTAGCACTTTAGCGCCGACATTTGTTGGCTTGCGACCCTCCTTGATTTTAATGGGTTGGGCGAGGATTTGATACTTCTTGCCAGCGCTAAGGAATAGGGCCGTACTCTGCAGCGAGGGATTCGATAATGTCGGTACGCCAAGATTCTGATGTTGACCCTTGACAATCTTGGCGACGGCGGGCAGCTGCTGCTTGGAAAAGTCGCGCAGGTAAACTGGTATTGTATCCCCGAAACGGGACGCAGCCAATATTATTTGGCCATCGGTAGCGGCCATCGCTTCTTTCTGAAATAATGATAACACCTTGATTCGCGCGAAGTTAACATTAATCAAGTGTGTTTTTCATTGAGTGATAGCTGGCGGTGGCGGCGGTGTCGATGGTGGTGGTGGGGTGTTGAACGTTGTTGCTGATGGGGAATAGTGAAGCGGTGGATGTTGGTTGCTGGCGGGATGCGAGGATGCTGCCAATGGGGGTGAAATTCCTGTCGTTGCGGCGTTTACTTGCATTCGGTAGAGTTGGCGGAAGATCTGCAACGAAAGAGAGGGGAAATTCAAAATGATTTTGCAAAAATTAAAATTTCATTAAATTTTCAATGAAATAAAGCATTGTCCTTAATGGTCGGTCAAAAATTAATCACCAAGAGCCCGAGTGCCTTCCTGTAAGAAATTAGTAGCGCTATAGGATCAAGGAGAGCAGCAACTAACGTGCGCAGCAATTTACCATCGAAATTGAAATTTTAAATGATTTTTAATTACAGCGAGTGCACTCCTACAGGTTTAGAGAGCGCGCCCTGGACGTCAGTCATAAATCTTGTTTTTCCTAGTTGCGCTTGGTTGTACATTTTCCGATCTTTAATGTATTCCTGGCAAAAGTTATTGCAATGGCAGAATGCTGTAAGCAGAAAAAAAGGAAATGGTGGAAGGACGTCTATATGCATCGTCTCGCATATAGAATTCAGGATGAGCTCGGGACTAATTTCCATTTTTATGAACTTTTCCCTGCAACGCCAGCGCTCCTCGACGCAATCGTGTATAGAGAGGACGCATTTTTATTAAATTTATAGAGCCACACATAAAAACCGAGTCACAGAGTGGAAGGGCTGACTTGTCCTCTTTTTTTTGTATTCCAATTTCTAGGTCCTCGTCGACTACAAAGAAATCTCGACGAGTTCCATGATACACATTCGTTTAATGTTTTTTTTTTGTTGCGTTTGTATATCTTTTATCTGATGATGACAATGTGGCTTCTCGTTGGTTATCTCAATCAAAAGAAGACGACTAAAAACAAAAACATGATGTAAGTAGGAAATGGGAGAAGCCAAGCCGAATAAAAAGTGAAGAATTCGCATTTGGACGACAACGACAAGACGTCGACGAAGAAGTGGAATCCTTTTTTATTGTTATTATTCTGCATTTGTAATTCCCTACGGATACACAGATAGACAGTAGCAACAGTGGCGGAAATTATGGAAAATAAAATCGGATTTGATCGGAGAGCTCTTGGGGGTATGGATAAGGATGAAAGCGATTCACAGGAAATTCAAGGAAAATAAATAAGAAAAAAAAACCAAAGAGCGTGTCTTTTGCAAGGGAAGCTTCAAAGGTGTCACATGCAGCAGGTGTAAGAAGTTCCCTAGATATTTGTCATGCGGAGACGAACTATTTCGAGGAATTGGTTTGTAAATTGCGTGCGCTTTTATTTTGTAGGAAGTAGGTACTTGCAAGCGCACTTTGAAATGGATTGTCTCGAAGACGGGAAACTCTCAATTTTTGTTTGTTGCTTTAAAATATAACTATGTACTCCTACGCCATATCTTGGTTAGAGCCGGAACTTAAAAAAAAAACAATGTTAACGAAGTGTTACACTATCTGTTGGCTATGTATCTAGTATGGTTATAAGCACAGTGTCTCAGTTGTAAGCGTGTTGGAACAACTGACTTATGGGTTCTTCTTCGTTAAAAAATATGGCACCCAATCCTCGCGAAACAGTAAGGACTCTACTCTCCTGAGAAAGGTTGCTTATCCTGCCGTTCGAATGCGGCATGCTATTACTTTTATATTTGTCCCAAAAAAGGAGTCATAAACTTCACAAGTAACAATTTGACTTCGGTTAGGTTCAGATTTGTAATTTATTTAGGCAAAAGCTTTGATAGAGCTTCGATAGTATTTGCTAACCGAAGTAGAGCAATTTCGAAGTAATTGCTTTGAAAAAAACCTTTTGTAAGACCTTTGCGAAATACATTCACAGGTATTACAGAGGATTTTGGAATTAAGTTTCGCTAAGGTCTCTATTAGACTTATGAAAATGTGCGAAGAGCTTCTTTGGAGCTTCCGACCGGAGGTATGTAACGAAACGCCCACGTTTGTCACACTTTCATGGCCGCATAGAGAATTGGGCGACAAGATCTTCTTATACATTCCCATTAAAGAAAATAATAGTGCTGACGCCTCTCACTCCTCTAGCCATATGGTTACACAGAGGACCTATAGATATAGCAAAGACAGCAACCCAAGTAAAGTATATGAACCCAAGAGCGGCTCAAAGCCACTGTCTTGAAAATAAAATTATTTACGCATAAAAATCTATGAATTTTATTACTAAAAATAAATAAATAAATAGTTGGCACATGTTCCACAAATTTTATTTCGATTCCGAACGGCCGCATTCTCTATCATGACAGTTAAATATACTTCCGGATGTTTGTCAGTCATTCTCGAGAGGCGGAGCAGTGAAAAAAGCCATAAGATGTGCCTATTTTAAGTTTTTTCAACTTTTTATTATTAATTTTTTGGAAATGTATAATAATTTATGAAAATGTATAAAGCTTTCAAGTTTGAGTTTTGCAAATGTACAAACAGCCCCTCTACTTGTGTCACTTTCCAATGTAATAGCCTTATAGTACTTGCAAAGTTACACAGCAACCGGAAGTCAATAAACTGGAACCCCAATCTATTCGACAAGAAAGTTGCCCATACATAAAGTCCAACCAACACAACACACCGGTAAAAGGATACTCAAGTATCGATGTTTATCTTCTTTTCGTCTTTGCCTGCATAAGAAATCTGAAAGGATGATTAATGAATGACGTATTCATAAGAATTCCTTAAGAGCAAAAGACTCCATTCAATGCCACTTAGTTAAGAAAAGGAAAAAATCCATTTCATGTTTGCTTCGAAGAAGCTCCATGAATTTGGTTAGTTGGATCCATTTATATAATATGCACACACACACTCACAATTATTAAAAAAAAAAGACAAACTCCATCAAAGGAAAAGTGTACCTGGGCAAAGGTATATAAAGAGGAAAATCCTCAATGACCTTTTGACATCCAAGCTGAAGTTGAAGTTGTCCGTCTTTTGAAATCCCCACAACGTATGTCTTTCACAAAACCTTTTACGTCTTGATGAGTAGTTCGTTCTTTGGGGTGTAGAATTTATATAGAAATTCCAATTCCAAAAGTCTATCCGCAGCACAACTATAGCTAGCGCATCTTTTCCTGTTTGTCGATGCCCATTTGGTTATAGACTCTCTCGCATTTATACCGTCTGTCTGACAGAAGGACTTAAGGGCATTCTTTGTGCTGAGTGACGTATGGCTGGGGTTAATTAAAATCCGTTGAACCTATCATTTGTTAGATGACTTCAAGTGGCGGCGGCGGTGGTGGAAAAGGAATGATAAATCGAAGCGACTTACACTTGGTATTCCATTGATGTCAGTTTTTATTCATGGTCACCATACCTGCAATTTAAATAATAACCGATATTTTATACGTACACAGGCACCCGGCCCGAATGAAACTGAAATTCCTCGCAAATGACACTTGGGAAATAAAATTGAAAGCGAATATCGCTCGTGAATTGAGGCGTCAACAAGTCGTCGGCGGATCGCGGATATTCGATTAAAATTCTCAATGAAAGCGAATTTTTTTTATTAAACTCAACTGCTGAAGCTGATCGCAAAGGTTCATTCGATATGCGTGAATTCACAAACTGTCAACTTATTATGCGCGACGCCTTAGTGCGCCTCTGTATAAATGTAAGAAAAAAAAACATTCCTCGAGCGATTTTACAACTTAATAGGCCGATTAAATTCCATCTTCATGTTTCATGAGTAAGTATAGATGTAAGTACATGGGTATGGATGTGCGTGGATAATATTTTCGTTGACAACGTGACGTGGTGTTAATCTGACGTTTTCGCATGAATTAAAAAATGACAAATTGATGCGACATTGGAATTTTGCATTTGATTTAGCAGTATCACGATCATTCGTGGTCCGTCTAGAGGGATTTTTTTGTTGTTGAATGAATGAATTCAAACCGCAGAGGAATTTTGTTTGAGTCAACCATCGGAAGTTGAAAATGGTTAACGATTAAAAGCAGATCGGTATATCGGCACTGTGAATGTAGACGGTACTTTTAGTAATAGAAATAAGGGAAATATAAAATACCAAAGTAAGTACTACACCCGCTTGTTGTTGTGAAAGATGTTGGTGCAACGGGTGCATATTGAACCTTGGGCCTAGTTTCTAACATTTATTTCTTGGTATTTCTTGGAATGGAAGGGCGTTACAATTTGATGGCGTATCCGATAGAGCTTATTGGGAAGTTTTTTTATGTCAGTTATTTCTAAAGAGGTTTGGCAGCGGAAAATGTTTTATGTATACAAATTTTCTATCGATAGGGAATTAACAGCCATTTTTTAAAAGTGGTGCCGAATCGCCAGATACGTCATAAATATATACGAAATAAAAAATGAATAAAAGTAAATTGTGTCACAGTTTGCTCGTTCACGAAGAACGCGATTCGAATCCTGGTTTCTCGTCGACGAGTTGTATAATTAGTTTAAAAATTAAACTGGTATCTAGTAAAAGCGATCATTTATTATTTTAAAAATCTTTGAACATCAATGTCGAATCTAATTACGATTTTTTGGGGATCGAACCAGAACCTCAGCTTCATAAAAGATGTGAGTTTTTTTAATGACGTGAATAATGTTTGCATTTCATTACAATTACAATTGCGATTGAGAATCCAATTAACAAGATTTAATATTCGAATTCGAATGTAACCAGTTGGCGCGGATAACTCAAGCTTAGCTATTCATTCATGTGAAAGGTCCAGCATGCACAAAAGTCAAAGTAAAAATGCAACAATCACCATTTCAGTTTTCTTATAGACCATAAAATTATCTACGTTATTTTCTACGTAATCTAACAAATTTTTACGAATTCTTTCGCATTTTACTCAATTGTCGTTCCTCAACTCGTAAGATATTTGCCTTCTTACTAGTTTTTACTCAACAAATTTCTTTGCGTAAGAATTGAAACAACTGTCAGTTGCCTGAAAATTGACAGCTGATTTGAATTCGTTGTTCTATTTTGGTGGAATATTTTATCACTTCAATTTGTGAACTATCTATCCTCTCTGAGAGAGAATTCATCCCCTCCACTGTCGTTTTGACAGTCTTTTCCATTTTTACTACAAAAGTAAAGGAACAGACCTATTATAACATCACTATAGAATATTCCAAACGTCATAATAATTTACAATAATAATTAGAAACTAAGCGCATGTCATAAAGTTGTAACTATTTATGACGTCCCATTCAAAATCAACATCAACTTGGATAACTTGAAAAAAAAATATTTTGTTTGGCATGACATTTAAATATGAAATTTTTGACGTTATGCACGTCAGAAAAATAAACTGAAAGTCTTTATTTTAATAGAAAATTTATAAATCAAGACATTTTCTATCATAAACACATTTTTTAGTACAGCTCTACATATTCATTTTTCGATTTTTGACTGGGCATCAGTTTGCCAGACATCAATCTTCTTAAAATTGTTTCGTGAAATCCTACTTTTGAAATCCTCCCTTTTTTTTATAGTTCCACGAACACTTACTGCTAACGAAGGGATGGTGGCCGAAAAATTCAGTCAAGAGATTCCTGTCAGTTGATACCTACTTCTATGCGTCAAAGTTTCCCAGCAATGCGAAATATTTTTTAAAAATTTACCTACTCGAAGAAAAATAACATAAAATGAGTATTTTTAAATTTAAGTTGAGAAGAATTCAACTCCAACTACCGGGTTAAGCCCTTGAAAATTATACCATTTACAAAGCTTTTATGCATTCTTCTCGATGTTTATTGATGAATCAAATATGAAAAATATTCTGACTATTATCTACGTTCGATTGCAGCTGTAAGACAATAAATGTTAATTTCCATTCATTTGAATGCCTCAACCAAAAATATATGCACAGTGTAAAATCGGCTATCAACCTTTAATTTAACTTTTAGCATGTGGTCTATAAGCAATCAATTTACAATGCTTAGGTCGAAGTACTTTCATTACAATAGACTTTTCAAAGGGTGTCATGAACTCATATGCCCAACGGGAACAAATGTTGTGAATTGTGATCACAAATCGGACTATAAATTGAGTGGCAGAAAAATTGAAATGTCAAGTCAGAATCTGGCAAGTCAACACTAAACATGTACAAGTTCGTTTTCGTTCTGAGCGTTGTAATCTTTGCTTATGCTTTCGGTAAGTAAATTAGGTATACCTATCTCTAATTATTGATTCGAATAAAATGATCTCCTTCCAGCTGTTACGCCTCCAAAAATCTGTGGAAAAAACGAAATTTACCTCTATCAAGGACCTAACTGCGATGCGCAGTGCAAGGATCTAGGAACAAAATGCCCGAGAATTCATATACGGCCGCCATCTGGATGTTACTGCCTTCCAAATCACGCCAGAGATGAGAAAGGTAACTGCGTATTGATATCAGATTGTCGGATTGTGTGCTATTTTTGTGACCCAAGGAAGTGTTGTCACATATAGCGAGGGATTATATATTTTCTATATTTTAAAAGATATAACAAAATGTACTTATTCAGTTTTGTTTGTTCCCTAAAAAGTTAAAAAAAATGTATTTAATCTTCCAATTGGCATTCAATAAATTTTGATTAATTTGACAAAAATTTGTTGTAGATATTTTATTATAGGTGTAAAGATAAGGGATACACGACGGAACAAGTGCCATCTATCGGAGACAACAGTTAGGAATAAATATATCCAGCGGTTTATAAGTCTTAAATTTATTATTCTCAAACCCAGTAACAGTGTACTAGAACACCAGAGTGTACTAGAAATTTCTTGAAACAAAGGGAACTGTGGAAGCAGATACGTACACGTACAGTTGATCTTAAAACAGTGACAAATGACAACTTCTCAGTTAGTTCCACACAAAAAAAAAACCAAATCATTCCACTGAAATGTGCCATTTTTTACTGTTCCTCACTTTCACACTGTTGCAACTTTTTCGGTTGCATTTTTCGTATCGCTATAACTCGGACCTAAGCTGATTTCTCGTGAGAGCGAATTTCTTGCTCCTAGATTTGGAATTTCTTAGCCATTACTTATTGGGTTTTAAAATTAAAAAAATAATAATCATATAAGTGCATATTTTTGGAAACATTTTTAGGACCTGTTGTTCCAACTATTTATTTGTTATTCAACAGCTTCTTGTCATTGCGGTTTCCAATCTGACAGAGGTCTGACTCTTACAAAATTAACCACTTTTAATAATCGCCACAAAATTCTTCACTATCCTACATTCAATATCCAGGCCAATGGTTGTGTATGCGTGTGTATGTATCCTCTTCATCATACAGTATGTAAATATATCCTACACTGGCTGGCGTATCCTGCTGCACTTTAAATCGCACAGTTTCGTCGTCAACGCAAATTGCATCCGTCAAAAGTGGGCTTTTTTATTGCGCCATAAACAACACCTCATGAGATGAATACCCCGAGATGTTTTCAGCAGGGGGAAAAAAAACATACCTTCAAGGATGTTATGTTGGCAACTTTTTAAAGTAAACGCGTGTATCTTCCTTTCAGGAAAGAACGACGACGACGACTCCAGCTCCCTATACCCATCCATTTGCATGTTCTGAGACTGCCAGGTTGTTATACCTTGGGCTGTGACTACAAAAAAGGATTCTCTCCGCGCCCCTATGCTTGGTCCAATTGTCCCTTACTGTATACGCACGGCGTTTTTTAACAGCAACATCTGTGTAACAGTGTAACAACCACTAGGCTGGCGCATCTATAAAATGATAAAAAATGATCTAATCGACGCGAGGAGGGAGGAACATAAAAATCTGCACAGCCTAGACATGAAGATGGTTGCTTATGGTGCCCCTTGGCCATATGGTGGTAATAAACTCGACATCCTTTCTGCGTGCCCAATTGAGAATCTGTGTGTGATGTCACGTCATATGGGATCCCAATGGGAAAGAATTCACTTAGCCGAGCCGTTCAGATGAAGACTATAAAACTGCCCTGTAGAGCGGATCGCTTTCGTCAATTAAAGAAATGCAATCGTAAAAGTTTACCATTTGCAGCAATTAAAGTGTCAGTATCAGTATATGAGTGGGATTGCGATGGCAGACGTCGCATTGACTTTTGACCATTAGAGACCTTATAGGAGAATTGTAGTCTCGCAGACAGATATGACGTTTGTGCCATAGGGAAGCAGGGCATTTAATGGGCATTAGAGTGGTTGGAATGGTCTTCAGAATGGCACTGATGATTGCAGTGAAAAGTTCTCTAAAATTTAAATCAAATCTGTTGCGAATGACTGAGCAGTGATTTATGGACTGGAATTGCTTGCAGGGAGTTCGTTGAAAGTGCTGGTACCAGTTGCGAGGGAAGACAATGTTGAAGTGCACTGTTGGAAAGATGCAATAAGTCTGCAACCAGAAGCGAAAAGGCTTGGGATACCGATTAGTCGGAATCAGCATGTCAAGGTTAGTAGGGATTGGAATTGGAATGCTTCAGAGACTTCAATTATCCGATAAAAATGCACACAAATCGATTTTTTGTCATATATAAGAATTGCAAGTTAAAGTTGCTCGCTTTGTGCAGTAGTTTAAACTACTTTCAAAAGACCGCGATCTTATTAACGATTTAATTGTTTTTTTTTTTAATTTTAAACTTTGTTTTTTTTTAGATGAAAAAATTGAAAAAAGATATTTTTTATTTGAAAAACTTCACAAAAGCGAATTTTTGTTTCCCACTTTATGATATGAAGAAGTCTGATTATATCAAAAATATTTATCTTATAAGCGATGCAGAAGCCCAAAAAATAACCGCTTTGGGTTTGATTTAAGAATATTTGCCTTTGAACATTAAAATGGGTGAGAGACAATTTCTTATTAAAAAAAATTCCCTCGGCTCAAAGGTCAAACGTCTATTTTATGGGAATTCTGTTTAACATGGTTGTCCCTTAAAACTGAAGTATATATATATCAAAGTACATATTTCGTATTGTCATTTAACCGACTTTGCATGCAGCTATCGTCGTTACTGTGAATTTTATTAGTCTAACGAATAGCAACGTAGATTTTGAATATTTCTGTCACGCAAAATTTACAATGACAGATGACATCCAAGAAATTCAATTCAAATAAACCCCTGACAATCGTTCAGATGCGGCATAATTTTGACCATCCCTTACAGTAAGTGTCAAAAATAAAACACAGGAATGATTCTGTAAAACCGAGGGGCATGTTGCTCCCAATTAGTTTTGGATGACAACTTGGGTAAATAATTTCACAATCATACGTAAGATGTCATATATATATATAGATATATATTATATTTATTTGGCTACGCACTAAAAACCGTTTAAACTCTCACCTCCAATCCACTTTGTATTTACCGCCCAAACAAAATAATTGGTAACACTGAACTACGCTGTCACAAAAACTGACACTGACACACACTGGGTTGATGAATTTTCTATTTTTTTTTACACAATGCACCTCTCCATCAGTATAAGTCAAAACTTTGAATTTCTACGATCTATTTCCGTCTCTCTTGTTCGATTTGCACTAATCACCTTGCGCGATATAAAATTGGCACATCCAATCGAAAGTGTTCTTTACCGACTACTAAAACGCTTAATGAAGTAATTCTTCGCGTTACAACCGCCAACACCATCTCATCGTCATCATACCAGAGGAGGACCAGCAGCACCAGCACAGACCAAGACCAAACAAAATCGACCGGTTCAGTCGGTTAAAAGTTTTCGATTTTCTTATACGAACCAAGACAAAAAACAAAAGCTGTGGATCGGAAACCACCATTAAAGTTGTTGTTGCTGGTCTTTTCTGTGTTTTAACCATTAAAGCCAAAGTTGAATCATCCGCATACTTGACAGGTAGACACACTGATATGACAATGATTAGTCCGAGTTTGTGTGTTGCTTTATGATGAATGGACAATGGGCTGTGTGTTACTTTTTTTTGCATTTTAAATAGAAATTTGAATTTATTGACGGTTACATGGAACGTCACTTCATCGACCATGTCGCTCTCATTAAACAGCTCATCTGCCATCGTGCCATCGTGCTGTCAATCATGACGGATACGACCACGAACCACTCTCTATAGATACGAATTTATGTGTATTCAGTTTGACTGTGTTTGCAATGTCTCACCAGTCACCGGAGGTGTCAATTAGCCGTGTGCGTATTTATTATTTGACAAGCAGAAAACCGTCTGTCAGGTCGCCTAAGTGATTCATTGACATTTGATGCACGATGGTGCGGAGCGGCTGTGTGTATTTGTATTATCATAAAGCGGTTTTACGACTTTTCAAATTTACGCGTTAATTGACGACAGATTAAATTTGGATTAAGTGTTAGAGCTGTTAAATCTGAAATGTTTACCGCCGGCAAATAATAGGAAATAAAAATAAAATTTTATTTGACATCACGGGAGATAGGCGCCAGCCGCCTCGCTCCGTATATGAATGGGTTTTATTTGAATAAGCTTTTTGTTTTGTTTTGCTTTGTGTTGTTGACAATGGCGGTAGATTTGAGTACTTTGTTAGGGGTTATTCGAAGTTGTTTAGGTGTAGGTACCTATGACTTGATTGGCCAACAATAGAGGACTTTTATTATCATGTGGGTTGTTAAAATGTTTATTTTCCAAACGATGTTATGGGGTTCTAAAGTACCACTAAGGATGTGGTGCTTTTTTGACAGTGAAAGGGATTGTATGTCCGAATTATTGCAGTACGTCGACTTATGAACCTGATATTTATTGCACATTTTTCTATACAACTTACTGATTTCAAAAAAGATGTGTCAAGTCGTATACGGCGGAGTAGGTACGTAGTTCACAATGGCGACAGCTACTGTCAAATATATTTATATAACTCATGTTTGGGTACACGCTCGTTTGAACCTACGGAACGAATGCCATTTTTGAGAAATTTGTCAGCTATCAATAGTTATCGGTTTTAACATTCACAATAGATAATTTTATATAGAAAGGTTCACAATTGGAGTTTGAAAAATTAAGATTACATAATATTAAAGATGATTATTACCTACTGCGCAATAATATTCTCGTTACGATTATTAAGCTTTGATTAATTTGACTATATCTAACATTTCGTGACAGTTTTTAAAGCTAAACACCTAATAATAAGGTTCGTTCACGTGATTGAAAGCAATCGTGAAATTATTTAAAACGTTGACATGAAACAGTTCAAAAATGTCGGCTCTGGCACTGGGTAAATTTAAACAAAATTGAGAAAGAATCTTCTTTTGACTTGTAGAAAGATTAAAATTCTAAAATAACTAAGAGTAAAAGTCTTTGGGATGTTACATTTGTAGGGGTTTTCCCTACGATTTGCAACATAATTCGGAGGCGCTTTCATTTGATAGAGGTTTCTGCAAGGTTTATGTGACTTATATGTCAAAAGGCGTTGTTTGTTAACGTGTTTAGGGTATTAACTGGCTTAAGCTGTCTGAACAATCATAGAAATTAATATAACACGATTCATTACATTAATATTTTCTTGTCGTACCGATTACAGCGTTATTTAAAAACCGATTTTTATAAAATATGGAGCAAATGAAAGGTGAATTCCTGTGGGTGGGTGTGGGTTTCGGCATATACCTACTGTTTTTTTAATGATAGATATTGATAAATCACATTTTTTTTTATATATCTACACACTACAAATAAACAAATGAAGAATATGTTGCATACTTTTAGGTCGTAAGTATCTAAATGTCGCCTTGATAATATTTAAACGTAACATTTACTCTTGAAGCTAAAAATTATTGAAAGTAATAGTCTCTAAAACCATTTGTACTAGATGTATAAAATTTAAGAGGTATCTGTATCGAAGATTACTTATGACTGTTATTTGGTGACTTATATTAAATAGTTGCCCCTTTGATGACTATACCAGAACAATACAATCTCCTACGTCCGGATTATACAGATCTATTTACTAACCACAGGTGTTCCCATTTTTTTTTTCAAGAAATAAAATACATGCATGATTATCATTCGCATTCAAAAAACACATCCTGCAACTCTCACACGCAGTTCATATACAACATCTTCCGTTTATCTGCCGCAAAAAATCACAATCATTTGAAATTCAAAACCGTACCCCAATCTACGTGATCGCTGGCTCTGACCTCGATTCATTCGCGCATCCTTCCTTATCCTTACATTTAAATCATTCCCACTGAAAAATATCAAAAGCCCGTTATTTGTATTTCATAACCCACACAAAAAGAACGCCCCAACCCCCCAGTCAACTCAGAACCCACTCAAACTAAACCGAAGCCCAAAAAAATAAGTTCACGCGAGTTCAAAAGCGCTTCTCGTCAAAGAATCATTATGCGCCAGAGAGTGTATAATTTCAAAAAAAAAAAAAATCCAACCATCATTATTAACGTCATGCACACAATCGTGTCAGTCCCTGGGGGAAATAATTACCAACAGGTTACCCTTATGCAACAATCAAAATGCATTCGTTCTTTGAAATTGAACAAAAAAGATCGTTAATCATTGGAATTTATTTTCGTAAAAAAGGAACTGTTACTCGCATTTAAAAGGAACAACGGAAGCGTTAAAAAAGTGTATACAAACCAAAAATCGGTGTGATTTTTGTTTATAACGTAATTTCGGATGAGTGTGCGATAAATTTGTTGTTTTTGGGAGAAATTACTGAAACAGAAATTTTTATTTTGCATCATTTAATCGATTTTGATTGCGCGATTGTGATTTGTACGTGAAGGAGTGCCGCCATCTGGTGAGGAGTTGGGTATAGTTTGTTGTACTTTGTTGGCGGACTTTAATTGAATTTTTTATCAGGTGGAAAGTGAGTTCTAAAACACCTCTTACATTCACAATAGGTATTTATTATAAGTGAGTTGGGAGAAAATTTAAAACATAGTTCAAATTGCGACCTTTAAGGTGGGGGTGTGTTCATAAAACTGTTACTGCGTAAAAGATAATTGTTTAAATGATAATTATATTGTTTTAATCTCAAGGAGACATCAAATATTAAAGTAAATCCCACAAATGCTTGCATACTTTCAAGCTGATTCTATTTAAATTCACAATAAGTCACTCAGTATCGTTTTATTGGAGTTTTGACTACTATTCTTTGGTTTGCTTTCATTGCTGTACAATAAAATACAATGGCCAGAGTTTTAAAGTGCCATCCATTTGACTGATACATATAAAGTATCAAAAAGTTGATTTACAGACATACGTAGCTTAAGAAAATAACCTTACCACCTGCCCTTTTGCAAAATGCAATTCCCACATAGTGCGCCGCTGTGAACGTCTGCGATGTGATCCATTTTCTGATAACTTTGAATTCCCATCATGTGCCTCATACCCTGACCTTGAAATTCATGCAACAACACATGGGATCTTTCTTCGAAATCCGATCGTAATAAATTAGAAAAGGTCTCCTTTCGGTGGTCAACATGGGGTTTTATTTATTTTTTTCGTTTTTTTTTTCAGAATCCTCCATTTAAGATGGACAGATAAACCAAAAGACCGTCAACGGATCTGACCATCAAGCAAACATTTTTCGGTACCATCAATCAATTTGTGACAGACGGATACCTCTGGCGTGTGTTAAAATTTGTCGTATAGGGCTCACGAAAGATACAAAATGTTTGCAAAGCGGTTTTGTGTTTAATTTTTTTTGTATTGGTTCTCAGCCTTGTACAGCAAGGATTTCGAATGTCTCGTTTAGATAATACGTATAGCTTTATCAAGGTAGATATGAGAAAAAGCATGTGTTGGGTTCTGCGTCGCAGATAATTTGGGTAGGTATAATAAATCGAGTCGGTTTTGGGTTAATTTGTACCTTGTGCGGTTCAATTGTCAAAACATGTGACAGGATGCAATCAAAATGATAGATTCTTATTGATCGCAAGGATTTTGCGGGACGTAGGCAAACACGAAATATCTTTGTTCGCATCAGGTGCTTCTCAGTTCGAACACAAAGTACCTACAGGTTTTAATAGCTTCCCACACCCTTCGGCGTTAGAAGAGCTCTTTTTGGAACGATTAGCTCCAACGTACATAACTTTGGCACGATGAACGGCGTTTTGTGACGAACCACTGTGGGAAAGTAGTTGCAGTTGGAATTTGTGTCACATTGTCGCCGCGAGATTCAAATCGGATCATTTGAATCTCCTTTCTATGTCCATGCCCTAAGAGGTTAGCCTTTCAGATCGACTTTACATCTCTCAAAGCGATGCCAGATACAAAGGGACGTCGCGTCGGCTATACATAAAGTGGAAAGAAGCCTTTCAACCACTCACAGTCTTCAAAACCTCGCCGCGCATAATTGCACATGCACTTGCACATCCCCATTGAACTGCCCTATATCGAGGAGTTCTATATCCACACAATAAAATCGAATTTATGTCATAAACGTCTACACGTGCAATTGCAATTCAAAAGCTGATTCCATTTACATGTTGCAGAAACGTGCGCGCTGCCAGCATCCACCGCAGCGTTAGATTGTGTCAAAGGAAATATGAAATTTCCCTTTTATCCGCAGGCAGCAAACATTCCTCTTGGTCTTCTCGGTTCGAGTGGTTGCCTTTGTGGCATCCTCCTTGCCCCATCAGCTTTGTTTATGACCAATGAAAAGGAAAAGCAACTTTTAATCAGATTTTTTCCGCTCCACTGTCTGTGGCATGTTCTTATCCTTTATCCACCGCAGTCATGGGCTATTGGTCTGTTTAAATGTTCACATGCGCTGTCCCGCAGTCGACATGTACCTGCAAAATCGTTTTCAATTGACAAAAAGGGGAATAAACACGAGCAATAGTATCCGCAGCCGTAGCCGCCGTATACTAAAGTGGTCGTATCGCATCTATCGATTGGATTAATGCTGAATCGGGCAGAATACTCGCAGGTCGCAGTCGTACTCGTGCACTTGAAACAAGCGTGCGTCGTTGACGACAAAGAAAGGGACAGGCAACGACAGACCGGCTTAGTAGGTTTAGGTGGAATGGGAGTCTCATTTTAATGGTCTCCTCCACTCCCCCTATTTGCCAATCGATGTCATCGCTTGGGCAGAGCCTCACTGGGTTTCATGTTGCGATTGTGAATTTTTAAGACCGCACTACACCCACCAGCAACTCAGCGTGTGCCCAAAGTGTACCTACCTACCCGCTCGGTGGTTGTGCACTAAATTGCATTGGGTTTTGATTTTTCCACAGATCGAGGTCAATTGTTTTGGGGGAAGGTTTGCTGCTGCTGCTGCAGCACAATGCCACTCGATGAAAAGTGAATTCCATTATAACTTTTGCATCTAGATACTGTTGTTGTGTTTAAAGTATCGGAGAAAGTGCTCGTTTTTTTGCTGTTTTTGTATTGCTCGTTGCTTCTCAATGAGTTTCGCTGGGCTGGCATATCTTCTAGTTGGCTGGTTTATTAAGACCAAACGAATTGAGTTTATGAGTCCAAGACCATTCGTGCAATAAGTGTTGGGGCGAAGATGGTAGGTAGGTATATACCGACGACGACGACGATGAAGACTGCAATAAAAAGGGAAAATTGTGTCTCATGGTGCTTGGGTTTTGGTATTTTAAGTACGTGCTTAATGATGGTTGCGAATTTGTTTCTTGTTCGCTCTGCCGGTTAGTAAAAACCGAAAACCGAAAACTGAGAGTGGATTTGGGGGAGTTGCACCGGCCTAAGTGGCAATTAAATTTTGGTTTTAGATTTCCTGAATGAAAATTGAACCGTAACTTGTTAGATACTAGTTGAGTGTGAAAGTGCAAAAATAATTGAGAGTAGGTACCTAACTAGGTGCGATAGAGGTTTTAATGATCTTTATATGCCACTTTCTATGGAGGTTATTAGTGTTGAACGTCAGGTGATGTTATGAAGTATGTTTTGAGAATATGGTGGTATGAAATATTTTGCAATTGATTGGTTTTTGTGTTTGCACTTAAGGATGGCAGCAGTTTAATAGGAATAAAAAGAAAAGGTAACCTTTAACAATGGATTACTTGCCACAAACGAGCATCCCTTTTAATTTCAACAGGACTTAGGTAAACTGGCCTCCCGTATTATTATATTTTGAGCACAAATGGAATGAAGGTACCAAACAGACCAACTCAAAATCGCTTTGCTGCTAAATTTTAGCTACTACAATTTTATAAAAGCAGTGTCTGGTCTTGAACAGTCTTTAAAGGGCATAAACTTCTTAAAGGCGACTTATTTATCTGAGTTTTTTGGCCCCCGATCTATACAGGTTCTTCCGATAGGGACTTCCGAGCTTTGACAGTTGATATAGCGAACATAAATATATTGTTGAAGCTACATTTGTCTAGTTGGCAGTCAAATATTGAGTCTGTTTTTTTAGCCAAATCACCATGGACGGACAGAGCGTTCAACAACACTTGCGAATGATAAAATTGGTTTTTCATAATCATTTGGAAACTGACTTTAATTTTCTGGACACAAAATTGTCGAATTTGGGACGATAACAATCCACATAAGATCCAAGAGCGTCCATTGCATCACCGTTTGGTGTGTATTTCGGTCTGGCGGCGTCATCGGTCCATATTTCCTTGAGATAACGACATTGGTCAGGCCATCGCTGCCTATAGGTCGATGAATACCAACTCCTTTAGGCCTAAATTGGATGTAATGGACACCAACGACATGTGGTTTCAACAAGATGACGCTAAGTGTCACACAAGTGATGCTACATTGGTAATTCTGCGCCAGCGATTCGAGAGCATGGTAATCTCATGCGGAAGTGATGTGAACTGACCACCGAGATCGTGCGATTTGGGCCCGTTAAAATTTTTCTTGTGGGGTCTATTTGAATAAGCCACGAACCACAGCGGTCAGCAGGCCATTGGTCAAATTCAGCCTGATTTATGCGCCAGAGTCGTGGAAAATTGGACAATTTGAATGCGCGCCATTCAGGAAAACCGCGGGCATTTGAATGAATCATACATAATGGCATCGATGGGCCTTTCAAATGACTAAACATTTTCAAAGGTTGCCTCTGCCTCACACTTGTTTTATTTGAATTTGAAGATAGGTATCGCATAATGAAAGACCCTTTAGATTTTGCATAAAACGATTCTTTACTTCTTTTTCATGCACGGACGGTTCTTAAATGTTTGGCGCGGGATTAACTCTGCTCAGCGAATTGTCAGACCAAAAATTAAACCCTAGTAAGAAAGTTCTTTCAGGAACTCGAAGAGCTTTCTACGTTAAAAGGCTAAAACTGCCACGGGACTTCTAAAGAATATATATTTAAAGGTTCCCAAAGCTGCCACTCTTTTAAAGTCACAACCCCAAGTGCCCCACTTTGGATCTTCAAAAATTCAAGACCTGCGTGTGCAAAACTTTGTTGTCTAGTTACCTAACCTCAGTCTTTTTTATCCAGCTACCTTCTACAAATATTTAGGCCCGACGTTGTTGTCTCATTACTATTAAGTATCCAGCTACCTTGCATGACCAGTTGAAGTCTTCATGTAAACAACTTTGACCACCTGCGACTTTCGTCCAGCTCATATTTTTAGCTCATCAAGTCTGACAGGTATTCACCTTGAGGCGTATTGTACATTGATATCTCTCGAGCCTCCTACAGGTTTAAATGATCTTGAACGTATCCCTTATGTATAAGTTGGTTCAAGTTCAAAACTGAAGGTTTGTGCAACCTAATACGTTAGGTCTCTATATCCCCGTCTAATAAGCTTTTTGCTTACTTAAAACTCTAGGAATATTGATTGATATCTATCAAGGGCAGTGAAATACCGCAAGGTTAAGTCTTATATACCTTGCTTTTGATCAAAAGAATCAAGTTAAAGGCAGCTTAAACCTTGTTTTGAACTTATAAACCTTCAGCAACAACTATCTACAAACTGTAGCTTTTCCGAGCAAAGGCTTATCTGGTCTTACTCTGTTCCCCAATGTCGGCTGTAGGTTTGCGATATTTCTTGAAGTGGTTGACTGATCTTCACGTGATTGACAGCTGCTGTTCATTCGATGTGAGTCCATTGACACTAAAGGAATATTTTGACAGGTTTTTCTGCAGTGCTGTAACTACAATAGTAAGAGGAATGAAAATGCCAAAAAAGAAGGGGGCGGCTTTACTGACTAAAATATTATTGCTGGCCCGCGCGGATGCCTAAAAATGTTCCATTCAAAAGAAGGGCCGATGCAATGGAATCCCCTTAAAAGTTGCTCAAAATAAATACCTTCTAACTTTTCAAACAATACAACATCCACAAAAAGACCTCACTTCAAATATATTCAACTGCCTCAATTATTTCCATTCAATTAAAGTCCTTCTGTCTGCATCTGCATTAGGTATACCCTCCGAATGACCATCAGCTCTCACTTTTGGACATTTCGGTTAGTTAAAAAGCACCGATGTCACAGTATGTATGCGCAGTGTCATCACTGTCCTTACAGCAATAGAAACAATCTCGTTCCGTTTATGTCCGCATAAATTCGCAAAAGCTGCGCCCGCAAAACCCTTAAACCCATTGCCGCAGCCATCATGGCGGATGATTCTTATCCTAGATACGCGAGTAAACTATAACACACAATGATACGCAAATAGGGATTCGATTCGAGGCTCAGTACATATTTGCATCCCAAAAGGAGTAGCAGCACTGTCAACCAAAGATGACCACATAAACAATTCCTCTCTGCAGTATGCATCCCATCAGTATTCCATTTGCGCAGTGTGTCCACAATGGGGAGATACATGCCACTTTGCATACGCGGTTGGTTAAAATAACGATCGCCACACAATAGGCCCAGAGTTAGTATATCTGCGCTGCCGTGTGCATGTACAAGTTCAACAATAGACCATGTTAGTGAGCAGCTAAAGATGATGACGGCACGCATTGTGCTGGTGCTGGCTATAGTGCCAAACCTCCTTGGCGGCAGTTTAATGAACGACACGACGCGACGTTTGCATTGAGTTTGAAATGAATTCCAAGACAGCATACCTCAGCTCGGTGATGTACGTGTCTTTTGGGCGAAATTTGCTGAATAATTAAAAGGAAAAAAAATATAGACAACCATCCCATCGTGTAAGACCTAAGACCAAGTTCAAGGCCAAACAGATGGAAATACCAAAGCGGACAAGACTGGTGGTGTGTGTCTATTGATGGATCGATTGACAGATGTGATGGGATTTATTGTTGATCGGATCTGTTTACATTGTTACCAATAATGTAAAACGATTATTCCGCCTGTAAAAGGAGCCACCGCCAATTAGTACCGCGCACACTTGAACAATTCGAAAATATTGTTTTTGGCACAAGTGACTCATTTGCCAGCAATTAACCGAATTGGAGTGTGAAGAATCGTTTTTCTTTAATTATAATTAAATGAATTATGATTTCTTTGTGAGTGCGGTGTTCTTGGAAGTAATGACTGTAAGCCATAAAGCTGTAGCTATAGGTACCTTGAACTTGACAATCTTTGTTCAGAGTAACATCCTTTGTACGGTCGCTAGATGCGTAATTAAATCTGGAGTTGTAGGCTTCGCTAAGTCATCGCTAAATATTCGGTATATCTTTTTCTTTAATCGTTTGTTGTTGTCATTGTGAATGGAGCAACCCACGATATGCATCAAATAGCCTCTCTAAAGCGGACTTAGGAGCTTGGTCGCTCAGTAGAAAATTTCGGGCAATTGAGACTCAAGGGTAGTGATATTAAATACCACAGATAGGGTGGACTGTTCTTGAAATGTCTTCATCTCAAGACAGTACCGGACAGTAGTAGTTCAAGTTGTGTTACAAAAACGAGCCTTGTGACAGTTGATTTTCATTAAAACACTGAAAGCATCCGTAAAACTACAACGACTGTTAACCATTCCATTAACATCATCTTCAACTAAGCTGCAGCTTAAGTGGACCCGCATACGTCTTGGTCTTGTGTCTCCGACATCCGACACTCAATTAAAGCTCGGTCGCAACTTTAGAATGCATTGTGCAGCAATGGAACGGTGGCAGACATTTCTACTAACATTTGCGGAAACTTCTTTTTGGGCTGGTAGACATATTTTCACCATCCCTGTCTATCTATCCTGTTTAAAAAGCGTTCGCTTTATCCAAGAGAGTCAATCTCGGTTGTGTCCGTAAGGTATTGGAAACATTTTGAAATTTATAGAAGTTTCCGTGTTTTACTGGGGTACGTCTAGAACTGGAATTTTTTTTGATGGATATATTGAAAGTAAATATTGAGCGACAAAAAAAACTGTCCGCCTTAGAGAAATTTCACTAATTACGTCCGCCAATAAAGCTAAAAGCCGTCTAATTGTGTCAATTTTAAAACAATAGACATGCGGTTTAGCTTAGCTAGTAGGCCGCCGTGTTTACCTATCTTTTGGACTTGAAACAGACCTACTGTAGACTAGCTGTATCCGCTACTCCGTTAGCCGCGTGCAACCAAGGTTATTCGAAGTTTATCTACCTTCTCATGCCCAGTAGTATCTAAACTGACTGGTAGCATAAATAAAAACTAACATTTGCCTTGTGTAAAAGGTTGTACCAATGTAGAAGGACTAAGCAATTGCTTTAAATCGGCGTGAATAAGAGCATAGTTTGAGTAAGTAACCATTCACTTCGCTGTACGTGTATTCTTGTCTTGCAGATCCTTTCAAACCTAACCAGTTTATTTGATTTTTTGAATTTTCCTTGGGAGTGAGACGACTTTTGTGGGAAAATTATAAAAAAGGAAATTGTAAAGAAATAAATGCACTGTAAAACGGAAAAAATAAAACAAACTTTTCCTGGGAAAAATGCTCTGAAAAAAACCATCAGGTCAAGAATAGTCAAAAGAGAGGTACATATTATCTTCTTTATATATATAATTCTACTGTACGTGTGTATGTCACTGAACTCCTCCTAAACGGCTGGACCGATTTGAATAAATTCTTTTGTATGCGTTTGGGTAGCGCCCTGGATGGTTTAGAAGCCGATTGGTCAAAATTGGACAAAGGGGCGTGGTATCGCCCATACAAAAATAACATTCAAAATCTTATATCTTGAAAACCACCGAATCGATCGAGTTCAAATTTACACATAATCTTAGGTATTTGCCCAAGAGTATTTCTGTGAAGATTGGTCAAAATTGGACAAAGGGGCGTGGAACCGCCCATAAAAAAAATAAATTCAAAATCTTATATCTCGAAAACCACCGAATCGATCGAGTTCAAATTTGCACATAATCTTAGGTATTAACCAAGGAGTATTCCTGTGAAGATTGGTCAAAATTGAACAAAGGGGCGTGGCACCGCCCATACAAAAATTACATTCAAAATCTTATACGTATTTCGAAAGCAACCGAATCGTGACTGCGTATTATTAAGTAAAATACAAAATTGATTTATTTGGAATATATAAGACAAAAAAGGTTGTAACAATATCACACTCCACTGTTCATACGGAACATACGAACACAGTGCCCCAAAAATCGATGTATTATAAAAAAAAAAATTCTAAAAAAAAACGACTTTTTGTACGGAGCCTTTTGATATTTCCGGTGTCGCATTTCAATGAATATTAAGTGTATTATACATACAACAATGCCACGTCTTCGTGAACGAGGAGGAAATATTGGTCGACGTACTCCGAATTCACAAGTAGTCCAGAAAGGTCGGCTAAATAGATCGGCAGAAGATAAATTGACGGACAATGCAAATTTAAGAAACCAGGCTGTAATCAAACGTGTAAATGAAAATCAAGAGCAACGCAACGAACGTCTTCGAGCCAATGCATCAAGACAAAGACTGGCCCGTCAAAGAGTCACCGATACATTCAGAGCACGTGAACAACAGCGTTTGCAAGTGTATCGCGCATTGACACGTGCATCACTTCTTCACCTTGCGTTTGAATATGAGTCGGACATCGACTATTCGTCACATTCGCAAATTGTAATCGGTGCTATGAACAAACAATGCCAACACTGTCATGCACTCAAATACAAAGGTAAATCGGCCGGTTTCTGCTGCGCGTCTGGAAAAGTTGTATTGCCACCATTGAATTCGCCGCCAGAACCATTGAAAGCACTATTGGCTGGAGCTACATCACAATCCAAATTGTTTTTGCGTAAAATTCGCAAATTCAATTCATGCTTTCAAATGACATTATTTGGAGCAACAAAAATCGTTGAGAATGCGGATGGTCGCAATTTTCAATCAACGTTTAAGATTCAGGGCCAAGTGTATCATCAAATTGATTCTTTAATGTCGATGCCTAATACCGATTCAAAATTTATCCAAATTTACTTCATGGGTGATATGGATCAGCAAATAAACGCACGCTGCCAGTACAAACATATCGAGCAGATGGAGGAGCGACAAATTGTGGGTATTTTAGAACCGTTTTTTTTTTTGCAAAAATGCAAAATTATTATCTGGGATGAATGCACTATGGCACACAAGCATTCACTTGAAGCTCTCGATAAAATGATGAAAGATTTAAATAATAACACCAGGCTTTTCGGTGGTGCTTTACTGCTGCTGTCCGGTGATTTTAGAGAGACATTGCCGGTCATTCCACGCGCTACATATGCGGACGAAATTAACGCATGTATAAAACAATCATCTATGGCGAAATGTCTGTACATTACGTCTTAACACAAATGTAAGAGTTCAACTACAAAACGATCCATTGGCACTATCATTCTCCGAGCAATTGCTCAACATTGGAAATGGAGCAATACCATTGCATGGAGACACACAATGCATCAAATTGCCGGACAACTTCTGCAACATGGAAAATACGAAAGATGCTTTGATTGAAAGCATATTTCCCGATTTACAAGCTAATTATATTAATCATACGTGGCTTCAAAAAGCATGCAGGACAACGTCTGTCGGGTCCGCTAGTTTAGGTATATATTTGCTAAATTGTTCACGCGTGATATGAAACAAATGCATTTTTTTGTTTTCCTACCCAAACAAAAATTTGGCCTTAAATATTAATTTATTTAATTATAAACAAATCACCGAAAATTCACAATACTTAAATTGTTTTATAAGAAAAAATGTGCATACAAAATATTTAGAAAAATGTCTGAGACAGCAAAATAGCAGACTCGGATTTTCGTAGCAATTGCTACGGTTTATTCATACCGATCTGAGTATAAGGTAAATGGCGCAGTTTTTCGAAAATGTCAAAAGTTCGAGGTAACTCGAATCAGTTGTTGTTTGACACTACTTTTGAGTAAAAGCAATTGCTACATTTTATTCATTTATTTGTGGTAATTTAAGCCGGCATTTTCGTCTTCAAAGAGAAAAATCCACTCTTTGTATAACTTCGCCTTGAAGGCAGACAAGAAATTGAATTCCGTATCTGTCAAACATATTAGCATCTCATGGCCGGTCTTTAAGTGGCATCAACTCTAACTGCGATAAATTAATACTCTTTTTCTATAGGTGATCTAATCAAGTAAAATTTTGTACATAGCAAGTTCTGAATCATCCGTTGATGTCAAGTGAATACTTAACATTTTAGAGTGCGGTACTGATCAAAATTTGAAAAGTTACCTTAAATATTTCATTTGTCGCAAAAATTAGAAATTCATTCAAACGAACCAAAGCGTTTGGTATATTCGATCACAAAATTCTAAAATGGATAAAGGGAACAAGATTAGATCCCTGTGATCACCAAACAAATAAACATCATGGTCGTTTGTATAGCCCGTCCCAAAGTACCTGAAAATATCTTGCGCAGGTCTCTTCACATCAGGGATTTTATTCTCTTAGAGAAAGCAAAACTACTTTTCCAACAAAAAGTACAGCTAAAAAAAATGTGTGCGCATTTCATACAACAAGCATACCCCTACTTGCGAAAACATCTCTCTCGATCGACGATCGAGGCATGACTGATTGTCCACACAGAACCGTCGTTGGCGCATGCAATAGATACACATTTACCCACCCCAAAGAAAAGGGAAATTTGCTGGGTGTTGCACTTCTTAAATATGTGTTTAGTAATGAAAGCCAGAGTTTTGAGAAACTATTAAAAAGGGTTGAAATGGAATTTCCGTTGTACTTTGTGCATGGGCACGCACAATTACGTTTTCCAATATCGCTGCAAAAAAGATAAAGTAGAGAAAAGCATTAACAATTTCATGCGATCAAAAATACCTTAAAAGAGAAAATTTCCCTTAAATAAATTGCTACTGCGCATGTTGGGATCTTTCTTCTTTTTTGGGACGGACTATAAATAGCTTATCTGCCTCCATTCCATCGATGAGACCCCGCGTGTATCCGGCGAAGAATAACCCTTAGGAAGAGCTGCTACTTAAGTTCAGCAAGACAGATGGATTCAAAGTTTCTACTGTCCTCTTATTCCTATCGTTGTTCTTTATGGCGCCGAGTGCTGCCAGATAAGCAGGAAAGCTGAGCTGATATTGGCCGACTTAGACGGGTTCTTGGCACGTCAAGAAAGGCAAAGATATAGCTACATTCTAACTTTATGAGCTGCACAAAGATATGTGCATAGTCAAAAAAGCTGATGGACGTCTTTGTAGGTCATACTCTCATGTTAAACAGGGGTTGGACATCGTGCCAGTTAAAGTTTGTCGGCTGCAGTGTCTTAAATACAGACTTTCTTCATAGCTCTATTTTGTATATTTTAACGCAAAATCAATCTTGATGTGAGGAGTGTTATCTATCGCCGTTTTCCATTGGGACAGAAAATGCTCTTTTTCTCAGATAAAAAGCAGTTCGATTTCGGAGGGAATATTTGACATTTGTCAAACTTTGAAGTGTATTATTATCTTAATTTTTTGGCAACGTGTTTCTGAAAAGTAGTGTGACATTTGACCGAAGCAATGAATATCAACAAAAGTGAATGGAATTTTCTAATCACAAATTACAATTTAGGAACATCTGACTTTTAAATCACGCACATTCACAAATACAAAAACACATTACATCCAATGCCAACATCAGAGTACGGACTACGGGAAGGACTTATAATACTGAAATGTTCTTATAAACTGGGTAACTTATTCCCTTGAGCGCTTTTCTAACCACTCATCTGTGAAACGCGTAAAAACATTATCCGGACAATAAAGGCAGTTTCAAAAAAATACATCAGCAATACATACACAGCCCGAGTCTGCAAATAAAACTCTTTCCTCACGGTCGACTGTAACATACCTGAAAGTAAACAAAAAGACCACAAAACTGTTAATTAAAAAAATTACTCGTTGTATCTGGTAAAATATTTGTTTTTTGGTTTTATAGTAATAAGAAGAATAATTAAAATTTTACCACTCATGCTGAAACTCTTAAATATTTGCGAAAAGTGTTCCTTATTACAGAAATGCCATTGAACTTGTTCGTAAACCGAAAAAAATTTAATACAAATTAATTAAACGAAGCATTTATAAACGACGCGACATTTTATTAGAATATCTGGCGGCAGCAAGCGTCAGCCGATATTCAGTATTCAGTGACAAAGGACGTCGGCATTTTCATATGCAAATGTATAGAAATTTAATTACTATATATATGCAGGCATAAAATAAATATTTGCTCCATCAAAGTATGCACATCACGAGAGTCGTGTGCTATTCTGCATACTAAACTCCTTCTAATGATAGGCTAGGCGTCAGGCGATTGTTTATCATCTAATGCTTTGCATGTCGACTGTGCGATTGGAACGTTTGGACTTTGAAGTGTCAAATCAAAATGTGAGTGTGTGTCAAGCGAATTGGGTCGCTTTTGAAGGATGAAACCTTCAGACGCATCGATTTTCCCAAACCCAACCGGTCAACCAGATAAATAAGGGAAACAGTTACCCCGCAGCCTTCTTGCTTCTTTCTGAGGTTGGAAAACCATTTCATTAAGTCATTTCGATTACAGGTCTTATGCTAGCACGCGAAACTAATTTATTGTAATTATGTTGTATACGAAAGCTAAATTGTAAGAGTGGTAACTCAACAAGCAGTATGGTAGCGTAAAACTCCCAAGAAACAGCCAAGACGAAGACGACGACAAAACTGTATAGGGTGAATGGCTCCAAGCCCACCATATACTGAAATTCTGCAAACTATGCAATTTCCGCAGTGCAGTATCTACTAAACTAACCGAAGTGCCCTCCCTCCGCCTGCGTGCGTGTATATTTGTGTAATGCATACGAAATGAAGGTCTAATGCAATTTTAAAATTCATTACCAATGTCGCTGCGGTGTATAGTAGTGGTACACGCTCGACGACTTCGCCCTCACTCCGACCGCGATACAGTCTCAAGTGCAATGCACTTTCGGCGAAGATACACCGCATACACGCCGAGCGCGGATTACTTGCACTACGAGTATACACCCGTTCTAATGTCCGCAATGGCGACGCGACTGTGGCGGCGGACCTAGGACAGTGAGTAAGTACCTTGTACTCGGCCTGCCATCGAATGGGTATACCTTTGGTAAAAGTTCATCGCACACATAATAAGCCACCACCGATGTACTGTATGGAGTAACAATGATATAATCAACTCAACTCCCATGTTCGAGTTCGAATTCAATTTGCTGTACACCACACCGGGAAGACAATACCTGTGCTCTACTTCTGAAGGATGATTTGCCCATTCCCGCATCGGTCGCGGAGTATATGGCATAGAAATATTCGATTGGGCGCATATGCTGTGCAAATGCAAGAAGCAACATTGTTGCCTGGATTATTGTGGTTATTTCAATAATTTCGCATAATCACACTTAATGGAGTTGGCCTTATGCGCGACGGAACGCCGGACGCCGCTGGCATTGCAAAGTGATTGTCAGTTCCGTATGTGACGACTGACTGACTACTGACGAACGAGTTGTGCGAGATCCTACTGTGGTACACCGGTTCCTTATGAACCTTCGACAAAGTTGTATATGGGAAGATTACTCTTGGGAAAATCGAACTGACTACTGACTAAGCCAGTCCATTTGGACTAAGGATATCGACAACTTCATCTATGTGTGTAGGTAAAAGTTATGTCGGTGCAATTTTGAGTTTTCGTGTTTAGTGACTGCCCATACTTTATAAAAACGTATCCACCTGCTGCCTTCGGCTGATCTGCAAAACAGCTTTGCTCTTTCAACGTTAAGGGGGAAACATTTTTAGCGGTTGTACTCCAGCTTAAGTCAACGTGCGATTACATTGGGGTAGTATGTCGTGCAATACCAGGAACAGGACAGTTTCGAACAGTTTTTCCAGCAGTTCGAGCAGTGTGTCGAAGGGGTTTACTCATGGTCAAAAGGGTAGGAGAAATCTACTCCCACTAGCGCATATCATCATCAACTATCGGCTGTTAGATTGATTATCGCTAAAAATAGTGTTGCCAATTTAGAGCCATTTTAAAAACAAACTTCCTGTAGATGGCGTCTAATTTTCGACTAGTTTTTCCAGCGTACCGTAAGTCTGCTCATGGTAAATTAGTAAACCAAAATGAGTTCAAATCAACTTGTACCTGTCAAATTTTATCGTCAATGGAAAAAGTGTTGCCAAATCGAAAAAAATGTAAAAGAAAAACACCCTATTCTAGTAAAGGGTTTCTCAACAGGGACGCTACAAAAGTAGAGCGACAGGGACAGCAAACGACGCCGAATTTCTTGCCGGTCTTTTGACATTTCTTTTCAGTACGGATTGCCATTTCATAATGGAAAGATATACGAGCCAACAACGAGTCGAAATTATTACAATCTACTACCGAAATTCAGAGTCAGTGGGGTCAACGTTAGGAGCGCTACGTCCAATTTATGGTCGTCATAATCGTCCTAGCAGATCAACAATTGAGCGTCTAGTAGAAAAATTTGAATCCACAGGCACAGTACAATGTAAATACAATGTTCCCGTGCCAGTGAGACAAAGAAGTGCCAGCAGTGTCGAGAATATTGCTGTATTCTAAGTTGAAAAAAGCTCAAATGTGTCTCTTACACGTCGTTCTCAAGCGTTGGGCATCTCTGTGACGTCGTTGTGGCGAATTTTGCGAAAAGATCTTGGCCTACATCCTTACAAGATTAAATTGACGAAAGAACTGAAGCCGCTTGACCACCAGAAGCGTCGTATGTTCGTAAATTTGGCTGAGCAACAACTTGAAAATGATTCGGATTTTCATCGAAAAATCATCTTCAGCGATGAGGCTCATTTCTGGCTTCGAATGGCTTCGTCCATAAACAAAATATGCGTGTTGATCTCTTAACAGTGTGACAATTCAAGAAAACGTCAACTGATTTTAAGAGATTTTCCGTTTTAAAAATAAATAAAAGTTTAAAACTCGGTATTAGGTTCTGCTAAAGGTTTTGGACACAAAAACAAGTTTCCAAATTGTGTATAATTTAATAAAGATGTTTAAAAAAATTTTAAATCAAAAATCGTGTTACTTATTTATAATTAACCACAATAACTTGGGTATTCTAAATAAGACCAGGCACTTTAAACTGAACTCGTTTTGCATTAATCTTCAAAATAATCGCACCAGCGAAACAGTTTATATGTTTAGGGTAACCGAATGTTTTATTTCTAAATCGGCTTTCGTCATTTGATTTTAACAATAACCTCAAACACTCATATTACATGGTTGGAAATTTAGTAGCACTGAAGAACATCAACTACATAGTATGAAAGGCCCTTGTGGCTGTTGTTCTTCTACTTAGTTACCCTAATTTCCGTTGGATATTATAAAACAAAAAAGAAAATTGCTTAATTGAGGTCGTTTGACAACGTAACAGCTGATTTTCTGACGGTCATGATCTTGGACCATTCTGTTGTCTGATTCTTTGAGGTTCAGTGGATTGTTTACGAGAAAGTAACAAAATAATGAATATGGTGAACACTTCATTTCACCACTTACCAAAAAATGTCAAAAATATCATCCGAGGATATTTATTTAACGCAATTTACCCAAAAATCCATTTGCAAGCAGAATAATTTTTAAAAACGTTACTTATGACAGCTGAATTTAGATGGCGCCATTTCTTTTTACTTCAACAACAGGTGGATAATATTTAGGTATGTAGTTCAAATGGGAACAACAAATTTTCAAAAAATCACCAAAAATCGATTCTAAAAATTATTAAAAATCAAAGATCCAATTCTTGTCCTAAAAACATTAACACCACAAACATATCTATGATCTCTAAATCCAATTGAACATCCATTCGCAGTGACTTGCATTGAACATCTCAAAGTTCAAGTTAATTACTCTAAACCTTCAGTATCGAAACTTTTGCGAAAACTTTTAAACCACATTACAGCACCTCATTCAAATCTTCATTACGATTACAAATTGTACTTGCATAACCGACAAATAAGTTTTATACATACCAAATGCGATACCCAAGCGTTGTATAACCCCGCTGACTGCCCATCAAATTCAACTTTGAAACCCGCATTTTACCCATCAATTATGTTTCCTTAACGTCTGCTAAATACTCTTCATCATGTAACATCTCGTCTGTATGAGCTGGCCATTAATTGAATAGTAGTTACCAACCACCGGTTGAAAAGCGAACTACAACTTCTCCCCGGTTGAATTATAGATAGCCTAATCGATCAAACGATATACAATGTATGCGGCTCCGATGAATCCGAATCTGTAATTGAAATTGAAACTGAGACCTATATCATAGAAGCGGGGCACCTTTCCTAATCATAATAGCCTCGGCGTCGTTCTGTTAACTCGTTGGTAGCAGAGGTCTGCTTTCGTTAAAATCATTTATTTTCCAGCTTTGTCTTCTTTTTTTTTTCTCTATACGACCGACGCGACGGAGGCCCAGGAGCGATTTCTGATTGCAACAATTGTTCGAAAGGTGGACCATTACGACAACAACGTCTTGCTGCAATAGCTAGGTATAGCAGCTGCCTCTTTAGTCTAGGCACGCGAGGAACAGTCAATTCTCCCTTTCAATTAAACCAACAATACGTTAATCCACCTGAAAAGAAAAGGGCTGCCACTGTTGGGAAACAGCCCAAATCATTTCACTAAATGCTTTCACTTTTATACCATGAAGCTGGATGGGGTTTATTCTGAGAATTTGTTGATTGCAATTTGCAAGCATGAATGTGGTTGTTAACGCTGCCAAGAATTGGAGAAGTTTTATACGCTCCACGCTGTATCCTTTTGTGCTAATTATTATGCAAATAAATGAACGGCTGTCAATCTCTCAGGAATAACCACTTGATAAATGGTAATATTTGTTGTTCTACTCCAGGTTTTAAATTAAAAATTCAATCAAAGTAAAAAGATCAATTTATTATTTGCTTCTCATTTTTTCGCCCAGAGAGCAAATTTGACAATTCATATTGGGTACGTTCAAGAATCTAGTTTAGTAAGTCTGACTGCTGGCTCAGTTGATGATGTGTTTCACTTTTTATTTACTTAACTTAGTTGACTTTTATGGAAGGGTAGCCGACACAAATCTACTTAAGAATCTCTTGAGAGTACTAATTTGACACTTCGTATATGCGGCTGACGTATCAAATGCGATGTTACAAACCAATCAAGTTTTTACGTTCAGACATCATTGAGTCTAAATAAATCTAGTCGACTTAAGCCAATTTGATTTTTGACTATGCCGATTTTTCAGGAAAATGACATTTACACAATCAGTGCTGCCAAGTATATAACATTTTATAGGTTTATTGTAATTGGGCCGCGTGCCCCTGTCCATCCCGCAAAATTATTATCTTCAGTTCAATTCGGAATTCGGATTGCTGAGAATCGATCTAGTTCAACAAAAAAAGGACAAATACTGTCGGACGAATAATAAAAATTCCTGTGGACAAAACTAAGATGAGATGGCAAATCCGAATTCTCTCGGTAGCGACATCTGTTAGACTTTAAAAGCAAGTTAAAAAACGTAAGCAAGGAGATGAATAATTCTCTAATAAAACAGAGGCAAACAAATTCACTTCTTTATGCGAATAGTGGAATAAATCAATAATCAGTGGTGGCCATCGGTCTACAAGTGATTTCGAATTTTCGAACTCGCGTAATACGTACTAACAAACCAATCAAACACACTGTAATTGTGAAAATAAACTGTTGAAGTAGCTTAATGCTTAACCATTCGATCTGGAAAAACGAGGGGCAAAAAATAGAAACGAGTAAAGGCTGACATCTGTCAATTTCAGTAGACAATTTTAAGCTTCTTTCTAATAAGTTGTGAGAACAACCATTTGCTTTTTTGAAAATTGACGTTAAAACTACGCAAAACAATACTTCGAAGAAACGAGGCTTTGGCAGCTTCTGAACGTTAATTTTGACAACATCGTACAGGCTGTCACAAAAGTAGTAGCCCCAACTTTATAATTCGCAAAAAAAAACTAACAAAACTAATTCAAACGAATATGGCGTCGCATTGATCATCGGTGTATGTTTTTGGCATTTGTTATGGTTGTGGAACATCTATCTATTCTTCAACTTTTTTAAATGGAAATCGAAAATGGTGGGTATAAAGTTAATAGGTACACAAAAAATGGGCAGTAAATGATTTCGAAGTAAATGCTTAAAGAATTTCACTCATAGATGGCGTGCAAACAAAATGTGAGAAATAGCTAATTTTTTACTAAGGTGTGAGTAGAAACCCGGACTTACTTTCACGGAAAATGGAATGCAACACTGTGTTTGAATATATTTAAAAGTTTCCCTTAAACAAAACAACTTATACAACATACAAGATCTGTTTTTTAAAACACCCGAGTGAGAGAGAAGCACAAGGGACTGCCAACTTTCAGAAAGCAAAATCTCACACAAAGACGAATTAATCATCACCCACTCGTCTGTACACAGTTGTAGTACCAGCTATGCCGTATTAAGGTCACAAACCGACAATAAACAAAAACAGATCGTCTTCAATTGAAAACGAAAATAGCCTTACATAAGACAGGGAGTACCTTACCTACCTATACCTACCCATCTTTTGAATCGTTATCGCAATATTGACGGCTGATGGTGGTTTGTTCATATTGTGGGTGCCATCATCATCATCATCATCATCGAAAGTAAAGAGTTTAATTATAATCAGATTATTGCTTCTTTCTTCTTTTTTTTTGGTTTGAGTTTTATTTTGTACGATCTGACATTTGAAATGAACCGAAACCGACTGTTTATGCGATGGACGAAGATTAGGTAGTATTTGCCAACAACTGATGGAACGAATTTTTTCAAAATCAGATCGTATGTAGCTTGAAAAAGTGATTAGGTCATTGATTTTAACAATTAACTGATGAGCAGGGTGAGATACTTTTATTCCGCGATTTTTCAACTACTTTGAGCTGCGTGTGTATGTTGTTAGGAAATATGATTGAATGTGGGGATTTGTGGTGTTTTTTTTTCTGCACAAACAAAAGTTGATTACTTCATCTTGAATGGTTGTTGGGTGTTTTTTTCTTTTACAGATGCCCGTAGTTTGTTGGGGATTTAATTGCAGAACTTGTTTGGAATTGCTGAACGCTTAGACAAAAAACCCTTCTCAAAGGGTTCTCCAACTGTGTTCTTACAAAACGAAAGGGAAACGCTAAACCCACATTTGACTGCCAATATTATGGGAATAGCAAATACCAATTAACTCTTTAAATCAAACTCGATAAGTGCCCCATCCACCTATACCCATAGCTGGCAAGTACTTCCCTGTTGGGAAGCATGCTCTGCAGGTGGCTGCAAAGCCGGTGATTTGTGAAAACATGCCCAACATGTGATTAGGAAACTCATCAACACGTATAGAGAATTTAATTAGGCTCAACCATAACTATGCTGACAAGCCCCAGAAGAACCCATTCTAACCCACTCTCGCACACACAGATCCCAATCAGTGCAACGTATCCAAGTATCACATTCCCCGAATAACCATTACACTGGTAACTGGTACTACTACTGCTGATCCCCACCGTGAGATAACGTCAACCGCATCCAGCTGACCTCTAGTGGCAGTTAGTCGTCGTCGTCGTAGTCATCTCCTCATACACTCCTATACCTGACGGAGACACAACAACTTTCTTCCCAAGCACACGTTCTACTACAACAACAGTTGGCTGCTGTCATCTTCATCATCTAATCACATGCTGGTCATCTAACACTATAACATCCCAACTATATATCTATCTATCTAACAGTAGAGGTAGCACGTTTCAATTATGAATCCATAAAAGTAATTATCCGCTACCATGTAACTGTGCGACGGCGCAGTGGATTTATACACGATCGCACATGCGGAGCTAAAAAAATACGTTCTAACTTTATCGCCAGTACGTGCTGAATAGCCGAGAAGTGGTATGGGATCGGGATGTGGCGCAGCCATTTTTCTAACCGTTTCCAGAAAAGATTCAAATTAATTTATGCAAAATTTCAATTAGAGGCATTTTCCTCTTCCCACAAAAGCGATGCAACATTCTGCTTCCATTTTCTCTGTTGTTGGAGGTTTCATTGAACTTTGTATGGTGGCAGGGAGTTCGATGCCGCCACCCACTCCTTGTGTCTTCCTTGTTTGACGCCCGCATAAAACCAAATGCAATGGCAGTAACCCGACAGTTTTTCCATTCAATTGTCTTGTTTGTGAGTGTGGCGATTTTCCTTTCGCTTTTCCCTGTACTCTGTACCTCGTGTTCTTTTGTGTGTTGTGTTCCGATCCGATCCGATCCGACTATATGGCTTGCTTCTATTCTAAAAGGTAAATAACCGCGAAATGATTCTCTCGCGGTAACAAGGCACGCAGCAGACAAAGCAAAGCAGAAAGAATGGTCTTCCTGTTCCGATGTGTTTGCGCAGATAGGACTTATACCATAAGCTAGGTAGAGCTCAGTATACCTCTGGACTTGGACTTGACGTTGAAATTGAGAGTGGCAGTGAGTGGTTTCGCGCCGGGGAAGGCAAATCGTGGATAATTTGTTGCACTCCTACACGAAATTTGTGTATACGGACATTAGGCATTAAAAGTAAAAAAAAAAAAAAAACAACTAACACTTGGATTTGCCGAAGATAGGTGTACCTATGAAGTTGGTGCTCTGAAATGGAATTGCGCGCCTCGACCTGACTTTGACTTGTGGTTCTATTGATAAGTCTGCCTTAGTCCAGTCAGCCAGCGCAGTAATGGGAGAAGTGATTTTCTGTGCGCGATCAAGACGCAGAATCTGCGGAATCTTTTCAAGGGTTCTAGGAAGTGAAGCAAGACAAGTCGTTTTTTACACACCCGCAGACAGACAACTGCTATCAGGGGGTTCAATGGATTGATCGCGAGGTGGTTTAGTTTGTTGTTGAGAGTTAACTGCAGACAAACTAACCCGAAGGTTGTTCGTCTTAGAAGACAACGACAAATTGGATTCAAAATTCTGATAGATCTGTTGCGATAGATTGAATTAACGTTCGCTTCGAAGAATGTAGAGTCCGAGTGCTGAAAAGTTGGGGCATCACCAGCTTTCCCCAAACTTAAACTGTTACATTCGGCCCGCTGTTTCATTTTTATAGCGCCTGTCCCTCAAGTCGGTAATTTAAATTTGTTTAAAAGTACTGACAATATCGGCATTGGACTTTTAGCTGTGTACAGAGTTTACAGAAATGTGAAACACAAGTGCTGGAGTTTATACTTCTCAAGGATATCAAGGGCCTCGAATACGGACGGTTGCGGAAGGCCCTAAAATGCAACCAAGCAGATGCAAGCGTCTTTGAGGCAGTCCGGGCGGAAGAAGTCTACGCCTACAACGACTGCTACAGACAAAAGTTTCAATTTGAGTGCGTTTAAAGCTGCAAAATTAGGTAGGATGTCCGAAGCTATTCCTATTTGGATCAAGGCTAAATTTCCTGACACCCCAAAAATTGATTCTACGAGCTTTTTGACAGAATATATGAGTTGAATGGGGGAATGGAGGTCTAACAACGTTATGCGCCGAACGACATAACGTTTTCGAAGCTTTCGCACGGTCTTCTCATGTCGATATTTATATAGGAACATGGGTTTGTCAAATAAGTCTCAAGGCATTTGTCTAGTTTCTAAACAACCGACCATTCCGAGTTGGTTGTCAACTTAGACTCGGGCCAGCCAAGACACGAATGAGAATGGACACTTATACGTCACAACAACGAAGAAATACTGTGAAGTGATTTGACGATCGACGCAGCAACTTCAGTGCTGACCACTGGACAGGAACAGGAACCCCTGAGTTGACAAAAAGTACCGCCAAGCTTAAATAAATAGCGGCGCTGCATAGAAGGACGAAATCTTTAGGAGCAAATGAGAGCGAAAAGTATCAGTTTCTATGGATTGTGGGGGTAGAAAGAAGAGCGTGTGAAAGTAGCAACGTGTTACCTGAGAACCAATATCCGACAGTCTTACCATAAGGTCAAAAGAACATGTCACGCAAATAACACCCAAGCAAGGCCTCTAAGAGGTATAAGTCCCTGTTAGATGTAGAAAAACCATTTCTACGTTGACAAGGATCAATAACCCGCTGTCAAGCAGAGGGAACCATTCATTCAGACCTCGTTAACAAAAGAACACGACCTCAAACAACCTTAAACTGGAGGCAGTTGTCTTGACTGAGCTATCTGGGAGAGGCTTTTTTGTTGATTTGGCAGTTCTTCCGGAACATTTTGCCACTTGAGGACATTTTAAATCAAAAATCTCTCTCAGTTGTTAGTGCTCTGGTATAGTGGTATCCATTGCATTGTCAGTTGCTTAAAAGAACCTATTACGCATAAACCCAGTCTTCATATCACCAAACTGCTACTCCCTCGGAGCTTTCCAATCGAACCATTCCCTTGTATCCGAATTCTCATCAAAGTCGCCACTTATCCCGTCTTCCGTGCGTGACACTCAGCCATTTCGCAGCCGTTTGCGCCCATTTTCATAAAACAGAAACCATCCTTGCACTTATGTTCAAATGACATGCAAATAGCCCTCTTCTATGCCGGCCATCTTGACAGGTATTAAGTGTTAAATTTGCATGCAAATTCGCCGTGGAAATTCTTCTGCGATATGTGAAATGTAAGTCATCGGGCCTACGATTAGTTCTTACCGCTCATTACACTTGATTTGTGCGGTAATAACCCCGCGCGGTAAGTATTTTTAGAACGTAACCGCAGTCGTTGCGGATCACCATCACACATCTTGTGGGTCAAAAAGGGCACTTAAAGCAACAACAAAAATTGATATTGCCCCATTACTACCGCCGCCCGTTCGTCATGGCTGCTAATTTAATTTTAGACATTCCAACCAGTTGATGGGCAGATATTAGCCATCATTACTACAACAGCTGGTGTGTCGTTAGATTGCACCTTTGTGGCGCCATATTAAGCAAACATAACTGTCAGCAACAGGTGTGCTGGTGAGGGTATATGCATTGACTTGGCCGACACTGTAAATGCTCTCTTAACGGATCGCTAAGCCTTTTAAAGGTGAAACAGTATTAAGCAACAGCAAATGAACTGGAAAAACACACCACATGAATGGAAATGATTAAATAGTGCAGTCACAGTTAAATCGATCAACAAAGAGCAGTTAAGCGGTGTAAACTAGTTATTAGAATGAAGAAGCCACCACCACAGCGATCGATCCGTTTTATGTACGCGCTGCCGATCATATTCTTGATGAGCGATCGTTTTTACTTTTCAATTATGAAAGCATTGAGGCTGAGAATATAACACCCGACGAGATGGATAGATACATATGAGGTGTGATTGAGATGGAAACACGTACTTAGCGATTTAGGTTTAAATGAGGCATATTAGGCCGCGAGGTGGTAGTTGACTGCTACTTATTGCGTTGGTATAGGTGCCTACCGTTTGAAGTACTTAACTGGCGCTGGTTGCAAATTAGTTTATGAGACTAACCCACAAGCAGGATATCACATAGCTTCTGCTATATACGAAAGATTTACTGCTTAAGAGTCTTGCTTAATTCATACTCGAGGAAGCTTCAAATCATTGGATCCAACTAAGAATCTGATTTTTGAGGAACCAACAAAATCGCATGGAGATCACAGAGGTTCTAAGGGAGTCACCGAGTTAATTTAAAAAGAGCCATGATTTGTAACCTCATAAATTACATTTCAAAAAGTAAATGAAGACTGACTACAGAAATGATACCCTTAAAATATTGCAATTACCATTAGGATGATGTATCATTTCATAAACCAAAAGTCGCAGCTTGTATGTTAAAGTGGCTCTCGGTGAGAGAAGCACTTAGGCCGTAAGTCGGCCCATTGATTTTCCAATCAATTCTGCTTTATGGGTGCCAAATTTGGGGAAATTGTGTCATGTGTCATATTAATAAACTACAGGTTTCCAAAAATAAATTATTAAGAATGTAATCTACCGTGGCATCACTCGACTCTGGATACTCACGATAAAGCGAATGCTGAATTGATCTTTCAAAGAATTTTAAATTAAAGCAACGCTTCTAAGAACGCTCTGATGTAGCTGATAATCCACTTGTAAATTTTTTAAATACGAATTATGTCTAACTCGATAGTTGATAGTTTGATAGTTATCAAAAGCTTGTTTTTGTATTATTGTTTTTATTTATTTATTAGTTGAAAAATTAGTTAACATATTTGTTTTTTTATTATATTAATTTAATTTGTAACTTATTAATTTGTTTATTTATCTATTTATTTAGGTACCTATTTAATTATTAATTTAATTTTTATTTATATTTACATATTTATTTGTCTATTTGTACCTGATTTTTTTTTTTTGCTCTTTTGCTTAAATTGAAGATTTTTTCGTATTTTCTTTTAGAACTTATATTCTGCGCCCAATAAAATTCCTAAAATTAAATAATACTTCAGAAGAAAGATATAAATTATCATATCGATGAATTGTTACATGTACCTATGTACATTTATATACGAAATACAACAATCTATGATCTATTTATCTAACTTACATCTCATCTGAATGGCAGTTGAATTTGTTTAAAATTATTAACAAATAATGTTTAACTCCTCGCCATTTTTTTCTGATTTTTCTGGTAGCTTATCTGCAACGTCATAAAAGAAGATTTTTAAAAAGTATTCTGCTCAACTACTGTCAGTTTATCGTTAGAAATATCTACCCAGTAACATAGAAATATAGAAACTGTCGTCCACAGTTTTGTGGAAACGCTTGGCTCAGCCAAGCTTAAGCTTAAGATTTGAATGGAATGTCTCGATTGCAATAGAATTATTAGTCGGAAGTATTAAGCCGCATTCGAGTGCATTATCGTCTATATATTTGACACTTGCCCACTATCGCAAACGTCATGAGAAAACATCTTAAGCCCACCCAGTCCTATTTTCCCTCTGGACTGTGGATGGGTTTTACTCTGTCCGAATCTTTTAGAATCCCTTAGCGGCTAAAATTTTGTTAAAGTAATAAAAAAAAAATGGCTGACTAAAAAACAATAATCAAGCTTAACTAGTTCCAGGCCGCATTCTTGAAGCCAAAAACGTTCACATAAATGTCCACTTGCATTAGTGATCATCAGACTTTACTATTTTTGATTGGGTGTACATTCCAGACTCTGACATAAGGCAGAACAACAATGTAATTCTATGGGAGTAATCCAGCTTAAGCTAGAGCGCGATCGCACTAAAGTCATATTTTTTGTGACCACAATCATATCACTGGACAATTTTAAGTGTTTGACTTGCCTTTTCGTTAATTTTTGACATAAGCGTAGGTCCACGTCATTTTATGATCCTTTTGTGAGGTCCGAGTTTTCTTACTTTCCTACTTTCTGAGGATTGCGTGGGCTTAAGCTGGTGTTATATATAGGAACTAAAATCTCTTTAACACTTTAGGTAGACCAATTATTTTTAAAGCGAGCAAGATAGACGATTTAAATGTCATCTCACGCGTAAGCTAGATTACTTCTACTTAATCTCAGTAGGTTTACATTTTTTGATTCGATTCATTGGTTTCTAATTGGACCAAGACGGTTTTTAACTAAGCTTGCCCAATCGTGTGTCAGAGTAGAAAAGTGTACCGTATATAGAAGAGGACTACGCTGTCTCGGAAGCTCGTCCCAAGTGTCAGAGTAAGAGGTTCTTTTTTAACTTTCCATATAGATTACATTATAAGTAGTAGAGCTATGTGGATCCTAGCACAGGAAATGAGTCATCACGTGTGTCATTGAATTCGAGGTTGTTTCATCAAGGTCTGTGTGTGTGTGTGTGTGTGTGTGACGTCATGGGCTCTGTGTGTGTGTGTGAGAGAGGGGGAGAGAGAGATAAGAATTCAAGGTTGCTTCAAGGTCTGTATGCATGTGCGTATATGAATTAGAAACTAAAAATAGATACGAATTCAAGATAGATAAACAAGGTCTGTGTGTGTGTGTGTGTGTGTGTGTGACGTCATGGTCTGTGTGTGTGTGTGAGAGAGGGGGAGAGAGAGATAAGAATTCAAGGTTGCTTCAAGGTCTGTATGCATGTGCGTATATGAATTAGAAACTAAAAATAGATACGAATTCAAGATAGATAAAAAAAACAACAACATCATTGTTATGCAAAACATGTTCAAGGTTAAATAAGTTTTGTAGATAAGAACGAAAAAAACAACAACATCATTGTTATGCAAAACATGTTCAAGGTTAAATAAGTTTTGTAGATAAGAACGAGAAATCAAGTTTGGGCGTGAATTAGTCAAGACTGATTTATCTTTAGAAATTTGCATAATGACTAATGTTTTATGGGGGCATAATTAGGTAGATTGATTTATAAATATATGCAGTAAAAAAGGGTGATTCAACTCAGTGTAAACAAAATTGTTGTTGTATCATGCTATACTACATGAGAGCAGAACGAAGTATATTTTTAGGAGTTATTGACCTCCTGCGATAGGAAAAAAAATCTGAATTATGTTTTGGTGTAAGAAGTTGAGGGAAGGTGAGAATTTGTGTACTTGTGAGGCCGGATGGAGATTAGTAAAATTCTCGGATGTGATGGTGAATAGGCAGAATTGTGAACTCTATTTTGAAAATGTATTAATTACAGTCATGATATAGATATATCCGTTGTTTTGCTTGCTGCCATAAATCGTCAAACGATTGACATTTCTCTGCACAGGTTTATGTAGTTCCTCAACAACATTTCTCTTGCTCATATTGTGTAAGAATGAATTAAAACAAAACAAATTTAGAGTAAAATAGTTTTTTTTATTTTAAAGTCTTTTATATAACAACATTAATTTCTTAATTCCAAGTAATCTCCTTTCAACCATATAACATGCACAGGTATCAGGACCATCTCGACATAGATTTGTGGCCCAAGGACAGTTAATATAATGACATCCATGAATAGAAGTTGTGGAGGATATATTTTCAAAGTTCCTTAAAAAAATAATGCTATCCAGCATCTCGTTGTAATGCTCATCAAGGATGATGTCTCGATTTGTTTTTAGAAACTTTAAAATCTCCTCAAAGATAGTTGAATTATTCACTGCAGACATAATTTTAAGTCGAGCTCTGGATACATATTAAATAGGCGGAAATTTAACTGATGATATTATCTCTCTATTATTCTCGCTGCTATTTTTAAACTTCTCGAAAATATCCAGCATATACTTTCTTATCTTATTTACTAATTCAAGAGTCTTCAAATTTTGTTCATCGGTGTATAGACGTAAGTTCAAAGCCACTTTTTCCAGTTTCTCTTCTACGCTACGTATTTTCTGAGACTCATCAATAATAGTACCCATGAGGGCATCAAAATTGTTGGTTACATATTTCCTATGGCTCATCATGTTGTTATCTTGAATAGCTATGTTGTTATCTACATATTCCTTATTAGTTGCTTGGTATGGTGTAGAAGGTTCACCAATATTGTTTAAGCATTTTCCTTCAATATCGAAATCCCCATTGGGTAATAGTTTAAAGCCCCCACCAGGAGGTCCTTGAGGACCCATAACTGCTCTAGTGATTCGATTGGAACTCCTTCCGAACTTGTCAACAGTCATCTTGATTATGATGCTTCGAAATAGTATTAATATATAATATTTGATTCGCGCAGCTCTTCCACTATAGAATTAACTTCATTCTGAAGATTATTATTGCCAGCTGCTTGGGCTGCTACTAAAAGTCTAAGTCTGTCAATAAGTTCGTTAGCGTTATCCCAATAGACATAATCGACAGGGTTATTAGAGTACATAGAGTATGATTTTCCAGTTTTCTTTATTTTTTTCCCTGATAGATGGAGCAGAGGTTGAATAACCTGCTTGTACTTGTAGCCTTTATTGCCTTTAACTTGCATCGTACTATCATGGTTTCTCAAATGTGCTTTTGTTTTTTGTAATATTCTTAGATACTCATTCAAATCAGATTCTACATATCGATCTTTTCTAGGTTTTTTTCGAAAAATTAATTCCTTAAGGCCCTCTGTTCCAGAGAACGTTTCACCATCAATAACGAAATCTTTTTGATTACTAATTGAAAAACTAGAGCCACCTAATTTCACAGAGTTTGATAACATATCGAAATAGGGGCCATAGAGTCTGTCACGGTTAGAATCTGAGAGTGATGTTGGGTTGAATGGAGTACTTTGATTAGAACTATTAGTAGGTGTTCTAAATGTAATATCTTCTTCTTCTTCTTCATCTTGTTCGAGTAGAGATGATTCTGGAGATGAAAATTCCAAATTCCTCCTTAAGCTATCAAGGCTAACAGAGGGGTCTTGAAATTTTAAGTGTTGTTTTGGAGGAGTTCCTTTTACCTCTTCTACTGTATCATTATTTTTGGTACTGCCTGCTTCAATTTTTATGTTTTTAGTGAGCGATTTTAGTGATTCAGTTATAGGTTTAAAAGCATCTTCAAATTCTGATTCTTTCGTTATTTTCCTCTCCTTGAGGAGCATATACTTTCTCTTTAAATCCTTTTTTGTTTTTATAAGATTTATCAATAATTTTTCATCCATATTCATAATTGAGTAGAAGATGTTTAATCCTTAAAAGGTGGCTAATTCAAACAGGGTAGTTACGAACAGGTCTGTTCGCTTAGGTAGATATTTAACGACTGGGTAGTGCAACTTCCTGATATGATTTATTATACCGTCCTTTAGCAATATCTGAGTCCTTATCGATAACTAGGAATCCATATGTATCTTTCCAACATTCTGAGCATAGAGCTCGAAATTGATTCAATGTCATATCGGAATTTATATGATCCATATATACATGTTTTAGATTAAGCTCATCTTGCTTGAAAAGAATTAAATAGTTTGCATTATCTCGAATCAGATGCTTCGGTATATGGGTATATGATTGGCATAGGTAGAAACTATCTATATTGTTATGTCGTCCCATACAAAAATATTCTCGTATATTATTTTGTTTATCACATGCTACATCATCAAATATAAATATGGAATTTGGTTTTGCTTCAGAGGGTGGTATGATCTCACAGTTATTTGAAAACTCGTTATATTCCATACCTTTGATGGATTTTATTAGTCTTTTCAAAAATGAATATTTAGGCTGATGAAGAGACTTTGAATATATGTAAAGATTTTCAAATTTCAAACCCTTAGGGTCGAGGAGAATGCTCAACATGACATTTGTTTTTCCACAGTTTGAGGGGCCTACAATTATGCTTCGAATACTATTCGGAAATAATGCTCCATGTATCCTTTTCTCTTTAGTCTTACGATCGAAATTCTGAACTTTTATATTGCCTGCTTGCTTTATAAACCTCATTTTACTAAATGAAGATAATCAGTATAAAACATCATGTTTTATATGCAATCATTCATAACTACTCAGTACGTGTTTATACAAAATGCTCGATTTCCAAGTGAATCCTTTCAGTAGAAAACATTCATTCCGGGGGTACGGACTTATAAATTCTTTAATCAACAATTTACCGTTTGAGCTGCACTTGCCTTCATATAATTTTTGTGGCCCTGGAACGAAATTAAAAGAACGTCTTGCAAAAGGAGATCGGGGAATTAATCAATTGGATGAGGCCTGTCGTGAGCACGATATTGCATATTCAAATAATAAAAATCTGTCAGATAGACATACTGCCGATAGAATTCTAACTGAAAAAGCGTGGAGTAGAGTAAAAGCTAGGGATTCATCTATAGCTGAAAGATTAAATAGCCTATTAGTCACAAATATGATGAAAGTTAAAACTAAACTTGGTATGGGCATGCGTTCGAAAAAGGTTAAGCGAAATCATTCAAAGTGTAAGAAAACAGAAAAACTTGATTTATTCAAGAAGGCTGTTAGAGAGGCAAGAAATGCCATAAGACAACCAAGATCTGAAGATCCAAACGAAATTGCACTAGTCGCCTTAAAAGCAGCTAAGAGCATCTTAAGAAATAAATCACGAAAGAATTTAACAAAACCTCGAGTAATACCCATACCAAAACTTGGAGGCTTCCTACCTCTATTACCAATCTTTGCTGGTTTATCTGCGCTTGGTTCTCTATCCGGAGGAGCAGCAGCCATAGCAAAATCAATAAACGATACAAAGACAGCAAGGTCACAGCTGGAAGAAAATAAGAGACATAATCAAGCCATGGAGGGGGTAGAGATTAACTCTGCCAAAGGCCTTTATCTGCAACCCTATAAAAAAGGTTTTGGACTATTCCTGAAGCATCAAGATTCAAAAAACTAATAAAGTCGCTACCCAAACGCCCTCTCACCAACATTGACATTACAAACTTTGGAAAAGTTAATATACCACATTTCAGAGGTGTTTATATGAGAGATGCATTACCAGTAAAACCATTTGATAAAGAATGTGGGGTAGTTAATTTGGATGATGAGAAGGGTACAGGTACACATTGGGTAGCATACATCAAAAATTCGAAAAACGTCATATATTTTGATAGTTTTGGTAATCTGAGGCCACCTTTAGAAGTTGTTAAATATCTGGGTAAAAACATAAGTTATAATTACAACAACTGTCAAAATTTTAATACTTATATATGCGGTCATTTATGCTTAGAATTTTTATTAGATCAAATAAATAAATGAACAAAATCAAATTGTGTTTCATTCCTTTTCAGCAGTAATGTCGTTAACACTAACGCTAAGCGGAAACCGGTCAACTCTGAATGCAGAGTATTTCCCACCCCTCATTCTAAACTCTGATTACGTATGTGGATTGGTTGACTTCCAAGCCTATAATTCTATACCTAATGTAGATGAATTTAATAATTTATTCCATTTTGGGGATGATGTAATAACGCTGCCTACTGGTTCCTATGAGATTGAAGATATAAATAACTGTGTACAGGAAGTTGTTAAAATGTACAATCAAGACCACTCCACTGATGATAGTATATCAATTAAAATAAAACCAAATAATAACACTTTGAAATGTGAGATTCTTAGTAATGTAGAGATTGATTTCTCTCAGCCGTACTCTATTGGAACACTTTTGGGCTTTACCCGAAAGAAACTAGAGGCTGATACACTACACGAATCAGATCTTTACGTAGACATCAATAAAGTGAACATTATACGAATAGAATGTAATTTAGTAGATGGATCATACATTAATGATCAACCAGCCCATATACTACATGAATTCTCGGTGAATGTTAGCCCAGGCTATAAGATAATTGAAGTTCCTCAAAATGTTATCTATTTACCTGTGAATGCCAAGAGGATAAGTTCTATAACATTAAATCTCTCTGATCAAGACGGTAATCTTATAAACTTTCGAGGCGAAACAATAACAGCTCGGCTGCATTTCAAGCCTGCATAATGATAATATATGATTCCTATAAAAGAATCGAAATTATTAATAATCCACTCAATAAAGCAACTATACCTGAACAGAGAACATCACCTCTTTCCATACAAAATCAACAATTTCTGCAAGCACAGGGCTACAGACTGAAACAAAAAGCAAGAAATGCTAAATATTTTTGAAGAACCGCGACTTGATGAGAGTATCTCAAAGTATGAATATCACACCTACTCACCGTTTTTAAACAATTTCGATAAAAATGACATTATTCAAATTTGTGTTCAGCATCAGAATCTTAATATTCTACCTTCAGAAAGTTTTATTTATATTGAGGGTACTGTATCAAAAACTGATGGATCTCCAGTCAACAAGACAGATATAAGTAATAATGGTATTTCATTTTTGTTTGATGAAATTCGTTATGAACTGAATGGCATAGAAATCGATAGCAATAGAAATGTAGGCATCACATCATCAATTAAAAACTACATTTCTTTAAATAAAAACGAAAGTGAAATGCTGTACAATGGGGGTTGGTCACCCTATTCGCCGATTAACGTAAATGGATTCCATTTTAGTTTTTGTATACCGTTAAATAAGCTATTAGGATTTGCCGAGGATTTCAAGAAAATAATCCCTAATGCTCGCCATGATTTGATTCTGATTCGTTCTCGCACAGATGACAACTCGTTAATATCCGATGAAGATGAGAAAGTAAAGATAAATCTACTTAAAGTACAATGGAAAATACCTCATATCAACTTAGCTGATTCTGTAAAATTAAATCTTTACAATTCTATAAATAATGGTCAGGTCATGAAGATTGCATTCCGAAATTGGGACATGTATGAATATCCAGCATTACCTGCAAACACTACTCATCATGTTTGGAATGTAAAGACCACATCGCAAATGGAGAAACCAAGATACATCATTTTCGCATTACAAACCAACAAACGAAATACTCTCAAAGAAGATCCAACCCACTTTGATCATTGCCATATTACAAACTTGAAGGCTTATTTAAACTCTGATGTTTATCCATATGAGGATCTGAATTTGGCTTTTGATAAAAATAACATTAGTATAATGTACAACATGTTTGTAGAATTTCAAAAAACTTATTATAATCGTTCGGTTGCTGAACCACTGTTAACACGAGAAGAATTCAAAATTCAAGCTCCTATTTTCGTGATAGATTGTAGACATCAAAATGAAATGATGAAAACCGGCCCCGTCGATATTAGATTGGAAATTAAATCTTCCAAACCGATTCCAACCAATACAACTGCGTACTGTTTAATGTTACATGACCGAATTGTCAGTTATAATCCTTTAAATCAGATGGTTTCTCGCGACATATAATTCAGTTGAAAATTTGTATTTACCGTGGAAGCAACAACTATTCGTAGAAAAGAAAATATGTCTTTCATTATTGATATTCAAGGATTTCGAGGACCAAATAACAAATTTGTCGCCAAGGAAGTAGCTGTACTTCATAAGGATCACCATCATACCCATTTCATTTTGAAACCACCCTGTGCATTTAAGCAATTATCAACATCGTTAAGAAACCAAGCAAATTGGCTCTATCTCAACCACCATGGATTATCCTGGAATGGGGGTTATACTGAATTCTACAAAGTGAAGCAGTTTCTTCAAAGGGAAGTCGCCCACTCCGTTGTTTATGTTAAAGGAATAGAGAAAGCACAGTGGTTAAGAGAACTTCTTGATGAAAATGTTGAGATCGTCAATGTGGAGGACATGGCTTGTCCTAGTCTAGATGGTTTGAAACGGATGCATCCAAATGAAACAAAGTGTATGTTACATAGTAAATGTTGCGCCCTTCAGAACGTCTATTTAATAAAGAAATTCTTATATCAAAACATATAAAATAAAAGAAATTCAAAATAGCTTTTGTATTGTTTTATTTATTATTTTTATTGGTTTTCAGTGGTTAAGAGAACTTCTGATGAAAATGTTGAGATCATCAATGTGGAGGAAACGGATGTATGTTACATAGTAAATGCTGCACCCGTCAGAACATCTATTTAAAAAAGAAATTCAAAGTAAAAGAAATTCGAAATAATGTTTTATTTATTTTTATTGGTTTTCAGCCATTCTTCTTTGTGAATTTACAACCTCATTCACGAAGCTTACTTTTTCTTTTGGTTAATGTACATCGAACTAGTGCAGAAAGGTTTTTAATCCAAATAAAATGTTGTTTTAAAACTGTACAATCATCATTTGCATGTTCTTCTAACAACAATAAATTGATATGCTTTTTTTCTTTACATGTTAATTGAGATAATTTAAGTGGATATATTTCTGCTTTTTTATCATGTTTTTCTCTATGTAATGTGAAAATATTAATTGAAATATCATTATGTTTTTCAAATAACGGTACTAAATTTAAAGACATTGGAAAAGTTATACTATCTAAATTTAATACATTTTTATAATGTGGGTAACTTGATGGTCTATCCACACTTCTGCCTGCAGGAAATAGAGCAGATACTACAGCCCAAGCAAAGCATGCATTATCAGTATTTTTCACATTAACACATGCTTTCTTGGTTGATATAGCTAGAGGTGTTTTAATATACGAACTTCCTACAATTGGCGAATATTTATTTATATTTAAAATAACATTTATTATGGATGATAGTGCCCATCCACTATTTTTCTCTTGAAATTCTTCTAATTTTCCTAACAAAGGCTTTTCTAAATTTTCTATTATAATTTCTTCTAAGTCACTACCAGCATTTACAATGAAATTTTTGACGCCGAGATATTTGATGTCTTGGTGCTGCTCTTCACCTTCATATTTCTGGAACACTGCACAAAACACGGCATTTGTTTTGATGTTGAGATATTCATTCAAAATTTCTCTTAACTTATTAATTATTGCTGCTCTGCAAGCTTCCAAAAATGATTTGGGGTCCGTATGATTTAAATTTGTAATCACACCTGATCTGATTCTTCGTGAAAACGCAGTATGTGGCAGATCTTCCCACATCAAAGAATCATCAATATGTTGTTGTTGTTTTTCAGGAACATTTTTCGCCGCCATCATTTTTTTAAAAGATTTTAATTTACCGATTGCTGAGGTAAAATGATACTTTTTACCTGTACTCTTAGTATCATGTAAGCATTTCTGCAACAAGTCTATGTCTTTTTCACAATTCTCAATGATTACTTCATAGTTTTCTTCACTGTTTTTATTCATAAGCATATCAAATAAAATTGATTGATGCCTTTCAAGCATCTCTTCAATGCAGGTTTCCATTTTGTTAATATTTCTTAATATTCACAGCACTTTCACTATTAAACGCTTGATATAGGTGTGTTCACTTAAAACAGTCACAATTTCGCTATTAAACACCCTTGGAGCTGTAGTTAAATTAGTCTTGACTTTATAGAAATTGTGTCTTAACTAATTCACACCAAACTTGATTTCCCATTCATATCAGCAAAACTTGTTTCATCATGACGAGATTTTTTTTAACTTATTCACGCCCAAACTTGATTTCTCGTTCTTATCTACAAAACTTATTTAACCTTGAACATGTTTTGCATAACAATGATGTTGTTGTTTTTTTATCTATCTTGAATTCATATCTATTTTTAGGTTCTAATTCATATACACACATGCATACAGATCTTGAAGTGGCCTTGAGTTCTTATCTCTCTCCTCCCTCTCTCTCTCACACACACACACACAGACCTTGAAGTGGTTATCTCTCTCTCCCCCTCTCTCTCTCTCACACACACACACACACACACACACACACACACACAGACCTTGATGAAACAACCTCGAATTCAATGACACACGTGATGACTCATTTCCTGTGCTAGGATCCACATAGCTCTACTACTATTATATCGTTTTTGGGAAAAATTTAAGAAGATTGGTTTGATATGCTGGCCGAAGGGTTGCTGAATATCGGTCCAGGCGGAAAATATTTGGTATTTTTTAGTTTCTTATAAATAGCGAGTTGTGGTCAAGTATAGATATAGTAAAAGGCTGCTCTGGTTCATTTATATACGGATGTATCTGCGTAGTTCTAAAAGTCAAAAGCGGACTGAAATAGTAATCTTTCGAATCTAAGCTCCCTAGGTACATCAAATGGACCAAAAGTTGTTGTTTAAATGAGCCCTGACGACTACAACTGGGACGAATACTTATCTACCAGCATGTGCAAAAGTATCGAGCAAGAAGAAGATCCCTTGTAGGTCTACGCATTTTCCTAGGCTAACCTGGATGTTTTGTAAGAGCGCCAGGCAAAGCAGTAATAAAACGTTTAACCCTCAAAGCTAGCACTTTAAAACAGCGAAGCAACTTTTCTAATAACGACTTATGAGCAGCATGTATAGAGGGAGTAATATTGCAAAAAGGGACCTAACCAATACAACTGCGGAATATAGAAGAAAAGAAAAAAAAGCTACCGGTTCTGATGCACTATTTCTAGGCCTGTCACAACCAAACGCTTTGTGAAATTTTTGTTTTTGGGATGAACGGAACGGACCTACAAGTTTTATACCTTCAGACCTTTAGATGTTATTTGTGTTTTCCGGGCATCGAACAAGAGATCACTTGCTCGGTAGTCCAGCACACTAACACTGAGTCCACAAAATCATGCATTTACCCTATTTTAAAAACGCTACTTAATATTTTGAGTGCACATCAGAGCAAATGTAAAGAAATTCAACCTACATACCCCAGAAACTGACAGGCATAGAAATCGATTAAAATTTTCTGTCGCCCACTGTGTGAGAATGCACTTCTACTCCGATGGGAGCAACAAAAGACCACTAAATGCAAATTACCCAATAAACTCAAGTACGGATGCTGGGAAAGACAAACGCGTTTAAGTAATAACAGGCAATTATCATGCTAAACGTGCACTTGGCATCACTAATTAGTATGTATGTGACAGAGACAATTCATAATTATATTCTCAAACTTAAGACTCAGCATTATTTAATGACTTTATCATTTTTTTTCAGCTCGAAAATCAACAGAAAAAAACGAGTATTTTGCAAAATCACACTCTTGCATGATGTGGCGCTGCTGACCTTGTCAATAATGACAACATTATGTATCTTTCCAATCAGCCGATAAAAAAAACGAGTATAAACTATCAAAATCAATTTAATTACACAGCGACGATCAAAATGACTTTAAGACATCAATCAAAGACCCTATACTCGATACACCGCCCCCATATTAACAACATATGTCATTGAGAGTTCATCACAACAATAAATTGTTTGTACTCTATGGTTAGAGCTACATACAGCCTTGCCAGTCGGACACAGGACGCCTTGACATTGTCGACCATCAGCGTGCTGATTGATTGAATCACGTTAAGTTTAAACGCATCTTACTGTTATGCAACCACCATACCTACCAATAATGCTGATGATGTTGACGGTGTAGCATCATGAAGCGAAATTGGTTTTAATTGAATGATGCGGCTGTACGAGGCGATTTGTTTGTCTATTTCAACAATTTGTAACTCCTCGAAAGTGTGCGTTGTATTTTGTAGCAAATATAGGGTGTTAAGTCGAGATTCGACTGCGTCTGGAATTAAGGGTAGATTGAAGTGGATATTTTATTTTCCAATGCGGAATATTTATCCCCAAGGGTGGCAACTTCGGGCAAATTATCACTGAGCACGAGCAGTGCTGCCAAAATACCTATAAAAAATATCGACCGGCATGATATGGCATCCGCAGGTTTAAAAATATCTGACACCCACTTAAAGCAGACAAAAACTTACTGTCTTAAGGCATCAGAGGGTTATAAAAAGCCAACACCACTCGACCTGTATTAATTATAGTCCCTTGCACTGCGCCACATCACGTGGACTGCTGTGTGTAACATTACGGACAAAGAAGCAAATCTGTTCAAAGTTCCTGGAAAACTTACAATGCACAAACCTTAATTTCATATTCCCTGCACAAGTCACAGCTCGCACAAACAACCAGTGCAGACGGCTGTTGCTTTCATTTACTTTTTATTTTTTTTCCGCAAAGAAAACGCACAAAGCCACAATTTATGCACTCCCTACGGGTCTTAAGTCTTATAGTCTCTCGCACAGACAACAACTTAAAAGATAAAAAAAAAACGTGTGGGCAGACCCTTCCTTGTGTGCTGTGCTAAAATGAAGATGAATTTCGAAATCGCATTCAAAGAGTTATTACCCGCATGCACCCACTTCTGACTCACTTACCCAGTTGTATGCCGTTGTATGCAGATAATGACAAAGAGACACTGCGTCTCACTGACAAAGGGCAGAAGTTAGCTTTAACTTATTCCTGCCTGCGCGCACTATTGTGCAATCTATTCCATAATCCATTTATCCATGATACCGATACGCCCTAATTTCGAGGTATTCAAAAAAAAAGAGTGCACCTACGGTACCTACATAAATTATATACCAAATCACCTCTTTGATTGACAAGACAGCTGCGCGCGACTGCACCCTTGTAGATGGTGTACTTTTCGATTGACGGTGTAGATTTTCAAAAGTGATTTATTACTTTTGATTGAAGAACTGAGTGAGAGATTGATTCCGGGGGAGGCTTGACGCCCATGGTGATTTAAAAAAAAAACACTACCAATGAGGAAAGTAGGTGGCCGTAGTCTTTTTGGGAGCATCGTCGAATGATCTATTACTATCTATTTCCATTTCCATTTCTTTTTCCTTTACCAGAACCTCTGTAAAACTGAGGACACTGTGAGAGGGAGAGGGTGGCAACCCGAGTCTGTCAAAACCCGAGAAATATTTTAAGAAAGTCTAGCTGTTCCGTAAATTCTATAAAAGGTCTCGAAAATTGAAACCCAAATGCGTATTTCTGAACCAGTGATGCCAACTCAAGAAGAAAGTCTCATTACCTTGGAAGTTTAGCACTAGTTTCTGAAGGATTTTTGGTAGCTGGGTTGAAAGAAACATTTCCACTGTTTAATACCCGCATGGTCCATCAACGAAACACCATTACTAATTCGTGGACATTTTATTCGCCATTTATTGTTGCATAAGTCAAGGCTTCGTAGCACAGAAATGGGTCCTAATCGTTCTAGACAATGTTTGAACACTAACCATCTCATTACCCCAAAAATGATGATGAAATAAATCCCAAAATATCAGAAGCCCAAAGTTAAGGTGTGTGGAAGACGAATTAAGTATGAGTTGCTAGTGAATGATTTCTATGACTGTGTGACATCTCCTGTCCCTGTCCCTTTTCGACTCTAAACGTTGTTGTATTAGCTCTATGACCGGCCAGTGCTAGGAAGCCAACGATTGCAACAAAAATCTAGTTTACTGTTCACCTTAGGTCGTTAAAATTCTACTTCGCTTGAAAACGATAAAGACGGTGAATTCTGTTACACTTTACGATCTACAAAATGGCCGATTTAAAGGCTTATTCATTTTGGTTTATCGTATAGCAAAAGATTCAGAAAGCTCAACAAAATTGTCGAACTAGGAACTATTAAATTGTTACACAATGACACACACCTTTCTTCTCATTTGGCAGCACTTTTTCGCTTAAGAACTCGAATCAGAATAATTTTTAATATTTTCCCACCAAGAAGGTCCCAAGTTCCACTCCCCCAAAGTGCAAGACATCGATAGTAAGTCGATCAGTTTATTACAGTGCTGTTATGCCATTGGTATAATATTTTCCCTCCCCATATTGTTGATATTCCCTTTATTTACCCACTACTAATCTTGATTTTTTTTGCTACAAAAAATATATATTTTTTTAATTTCCGTGTAGAGACAGATGAATATTTTGTGATTTTTAAATCTTGGCTAATATTAGAAAATGTACATTACATCGGAATGGGACTGTATTTTTTATTGCTGTTTTTTTTAAGATTTTTTAAGTTTAAGTTTGTTTTAGTTTTATAAACACAGCTTAAGGTAGTAAAAAAAATAAATATGTATACATTATGATGATCTGAGGGGAATATTATGTTTTTCTTCGGGGATATTAAATTTCCCCCTTTATTTCATCATAATCCCCACGAAAAAGTAAATTTCAAAACATTTTTCCCCATCGCGGTCAGACCTCCGACTCGAGTTCTTTCACGCTATGAATTTTATTTCTTCTGTTTTTTTTCATCGGAGGTGGATGGTCTTATCTCCTGGGCTAGTGTGTAAGATAATTTATGTCCAATCCTAGACCTGGTACGTTTTTACTGGCCACAGTTTTTGTTTGAAAGTTCGGCTGGGTATTCCCACTATTATTCTGCCTTTGCTTTCACTTAAGCACCCCACATTCTTGATCCTTATTATGGATTGGTTTGACAAACAAAAACGAATGATGAATAATGAATAAATTAATGATGGAATTATTAAATGAACTAATAATTAAGCGAATTGTAGTGCATTTGCTCTTCCTTTTCACTGGAATTAATTGATACTGTGATAGTGATATTTTGGCAACGTCAGAATGATTAGTAGCCCTGCAAATAGCAGGGATGTGTGCAAATAAACAAAATATTAGGACATTAAAAATAAATTAAATACGTCCAAAAAGTGCTTAAATGATGCGGGAAGCGATTGCCTCAACTAGTGACCAATCAAGTCCAGAAATTACGTCTACATTTTACAATTTTGAAATCACAAAAATATCTACTATCATTTTTAACACAACTTTGTTGTTTACACGTGCAGAGATCTCGATTTTTCTTTAGTCGAACGCTCATTAAAAACGAACAAGGCCAATAGAAAATTGTGTGAAAGCACTTTGTCAAAAAAACAACGATTGGTTGAACAGTTAAATAAAATACATTCAATCTTTACTCAGTTAATAACGACTCTGCAGCATTTTTAAATTGAAAGGTCATGAACGCATCACCGGGATAAACAAACATGTAGACATAAATATCTTCAGTTGGTTCGTTTATGTGTTTTAGTCAGTGGGCTTGTTTTTATTTATGCAGGATCGGTGTAGCTTGAAATATTTTCAATAACTACTTTTGGATCTATTTTATTACTGAAAGTTGCGGAAAAAAAAGCGATAATTTAAATGAATACTTCTTTTAAAAAATCAGGTCCCTGCCCTACGATCAAAAAGTTAGATTTTCACGGTTTTGCTAAACAATCACAAAATGTCAAAGTATATAATTTAAAAACGGTTAGTATGACTGCCAAAATAAAAAGCAATAAACTACTATTACATATCGTGGTTGGTATTTTTAACGCACGCGCACTCAACACCAATAAAGCACCTGAATTCCCTTTGACGTTTTTATGCGAATTTAACGGCTCTGGTGGCATGCATTTACGGACCTCAACATACCCATATTACAACGACAGCATTCATACATACTCCAGTGAGTTATAAATTACGAAAATTGCGTGTGATGATTAGTGTTCATTACCTGGAAGTATATAGGAATAAAAAGAAAGGACATTAAGCGAAATTCGTTGTTAACGACATGACAAACATTATTGAACAAAATCCATTAATTATAAAAACGAATACGTGCTAAAAATGATTGTGTGACCCACTTTCGCTGTGCACAAACAAAAATGCCACAAGGAATACCTACAAACATACTACAATCCTCCTCCAGCTACAACCAAGTCAAGTTCGTTGTGTTGCAATTTCATGGAACCCAGAAACATTCAAATAACTGATCTCCCTCAAGCCACAACCCCATGGCACACATGCGCGAGTGCGATCGCGATCGCGACACGTTTTCAATGATGTATTAATTTTCGATTTAGCGCTTGCTTGCAATTATCACCACTTAAGCTGCGACGGTGGCTGGCATGCCGCCATAAAGTAATGACCATGACTGTGACGTCATTCCGCTTGGGACTGGAAAGACAAGGTGATCGGTGATCTGAGAACTGAGATCATGATCAGTGATCTCTTCGGCGTCAGATGGAAAAAAAGTGCACTCTAGTCTTACGTTTAGATTTGGGCTGTCAATGACTTTCTTCGATTGGGTATTTAACCAAACAATAGATACACTATCTGCATGAATGACTAACCAGTTAAACTTGCTCCAACACACCGAATCTGGCTAGGGGGTCCAGCAACACCGTTGCGCGGTTGACACAATTTCTGGACTCGACTTGATGTGTGTCGCTGGCAAATGTTCATTTTGACCATTTGAACCATGAAACAGAGGAGATTATAGTTTGGACCAAGTCTGTGGTGTTATGCAGGATAGGTGTCCTTGATTGTATGTTTATTTTACATGCTTCGTGGACCCAGTTATTTGGCCAATTAATCATAAATTAAAAATAGTTGGGTGTGTACCTATAGATACCTATCAAGCGCGGCGACAAAAAGTTGCCGGTGGGCGGTCAAATACTACACATACAACTGGGTATGATGCTGTTTGAAAGCAAACACGCGCTGTGTTGTGAGATATGGAATATGTGACATCTGTCATGGTGGAGTATCAAGGGGACACGTTGTGGTGGTATACTACTTGAAGGTGAAACATGACAACAGATGTCGTTTTGAAAGCGCAAGCATTTCGTTGGTGAATTGAATTTGATACGGTTGCAGATTGAATCTGTGCAATAAAATATTATGTAGATGAAATCCGAGGCGAAATGACGACATTGACGTGTATAGTATTGTGAACGAAGCTGCGGATAATAGAAGCGAATTGCGGGTGCTGTCAAAATGGAAGAGTGAAAAGTTGTCAAGTTAAACAATATGAATGATCGAATTGAATCGGATTAGCTGACATTGTGGGCATATACCTACAAGCCAATCCACTCGGTACACATCAACAATTCGCAATGGCAAGCAAAAGGGATTTGAGCATCAAGTTGAAGGACTCCTGACTCTATTTTCTTCGCAAAACGGAGGTGCCAATTATAAACAGTTTACAGCGAGCCTTTAGACACAGAATGCAGCACAACAACTCCAACCAGTCACAGGAAAATACTGGAACCAATTCAAGTGCCTTTTAGGATATCAAAATAGAATTAAATGCCAAAGTGACGGGTCCTAGTGCAGAAAGTTTAGCTAAAGTTCTGCTCAAAACCGATGGAGACTTCAAAAGGTTAATCGGGCGCAATGTTCTCGAAAAACCAGCCAATAGAAGAAATCATTTAATAATAGTAATGGCTGATTGTGAGTATTTTGGTTATCAATCATCTTCAAATGGCTATGTTAAGGAAAATTGCATCCATATTGTTTATTGTTATTATAAAAACAGATGTATTGAGAAAGGGGGACATTTTAGACATGAGGGGGGAAATTTTTTATTTTTAAGGGCTGGCAGCACTTCACTTTGGAAGATTGCGAGAAGGAAAGAAAAGGAGTGTGTCTTGAAAATGTTCATACCTGTTTTTTTTCCAAAAACAAAGACCTAGCCAAGGAATAAATTTTGATTTGATAACATTTTTTCGCAGCAAAAAATATGAACTTTACTTTTTATTTGTTTTAAAAAAATAAAAAAAATTAAAAACTTAAAAATTATTTTGCTATTCAAATAAGAATGTATTTCTTAATTTAAGATTATAATTCTCATTCTAAGCAAAGTTCATTATTTACGATAACATTAATAATCCCATTAGAAGTGAACATTGCTTAGTTGAATCGATTTTTTTTTACTTTACTTTAAGCCAGTAGAAATAATCTGGGGCAGAATTACCGCATACGTGAAATGTACTACGAGTTTTAGGCGGAACTGCTCATGCTCATCAACGATGCGGTTATTCGTTCTCTTATTTCAAGTCGATGTAAATGCCGCGGATTTTCCAATTAAAACGATACAACGCAAAATATTTCAAGGTCTGAATTTCTAAAAAAAAAAATTTGTTTGTTTTTTCTTCGATTACAGTAAGTTATATGCAAAAGGTGCTTTCCTTACATGGGTAACGTAAATAAATTCCGATGGAAATATTTCCTTAGCCAGCAATGTGAATCAGATTGCTGAATAAAAATCATTCCGGGGGAAATATTATTCTAAAATTTCTTGTTTATTGAATTTGATCGTTACATTTTATTTAAGAAAAACAGCAAATCTTAGAATTGAAAAAAACTTGTTGTCTTACTTCCTTTCTTAATGTAAGACACTGTTTTTCAGTTGACAGCGAAATAGGCAGGTTTTCTCTCAATACCTACTTTCTATAATATTCACTAAGTGTAGAAACAATTTAAAGTCTCACCAACTACATACAAAGCGATGCGAAAAAACCTTTAGAATTCATATCACACCTTGGAATTGAACCTTTAGCTTACTGGTCACTGCGTAGCTTAGAATATGGAAAATGCAAAATTCAACTTCAAAGCTAAGAGCTAAATTTATAGTTTATGGAAAAATTATCTATCTGTAAAAAGAGTTAAATCTCTCGTTGCGTTGCACCATGAAGTTAGTTATTTAACGGTATTAATATTTTTTAACTGTCTACATTTTTTATGTATAAAACTAGCTATTAAGAACTGCACTTCACTTAATATTGAAAATAGTTCTTGCTGAGGTTAATTATTCATAAATTGTAGTACTCAATTTAATTATCACTAAAACATGACATAAAATTAAAGGTCTATGTGTGCAGCCTGTTGGTGCATCTATTATTTGCGAACCACTGATTTAATTAATTTTCAATGTACCCGGTCTCTATGCATATTTTAGACAATTTTTCGATACAATGCAATGCGGTGTTTGGGTGCCAGTTAATTTGAAATGTTACGTAGTATATGTTTTAAGCGAGAAGCAAAATTACTGCAAGGACAATTTGAGAATTAAATTGACCAAGTTTTTGAGATGTCTTTAGTACATATATGCCAAGTTTTAGAAGAACATACTTTCTGAAAGTAAGGTAACACTTCGGTTAGTTTTTCGAAATCATTCGCTATTCCCGCACAATTTTGCATTTGAGAGCAGAATATACAATTTTCACTGTTCAACTTTAAAATATACAGTCAACGAACTTTGGTTCGCCTCTTAAAAAAAAAAGTCCATTAATAGACAAAGGAAGAAATGGATCCATCAACTTCTTCCGCATCTTACCCCATATCCACTGCTGACTGCTTACTCTTTGAAATCCATTTAATCAAAGGCTAACCTATATATCACTGCCATCCTCCATTCCCAATATACCTACAGTCCCTTCGCAAATCTCATCAATTTCACTGTCACTTTTACTACACTAACAACACAAAAGTAAAAGTACTCCTTTTCCCGACGAGACCAAAACAAACACTAAACTTGCCCGAACACAAACGGTAAATATCCTGTCGTCAACATTAAAAAAGGACACAAAAACCTTTTAGCTTAATCACATATTAATTTCTTTTTCTGTTCACTCCTTTATTTTGGCAGGTTACACCAACACGCTAAAAATTTACTCCCACTCTACGCTCTGTCTGTCTCGGTTACAGGACACTGCGACTTTAACCAGCTGCTGCTGGCGTTGGACCCCCTTCGCTGCAGTGGTTGATATCCCTCATGGCAATAAAGTGACTGAAATAAACTTAACAACTGCGCCCTCCTAACAATGTCCAAGTTCGGTTTTTAATTGCGCATACAAAGCGTGCGGCGTCACCATCACTGCCAACACCCTTGTTATGATTGAGATCGGGATTGGGTTGGGAATTTGGGACATGTGACTCTGACCTGACTGGCACTTGGCAGTTTATTTTCAATTTCAAGAGGAAACAATTAGAGAGTGAGCGACAGAGAGCGAGAGTGAAAATACCACAGGGAGACACAACAAGACATGACGACATTTCCTTTTCCCTGTTTTGTCTCCATGTAATTTAATTAAATCCTTGCACGCACAAAGGATACACTACACGCCAGCACGCCGACACAGCTCAAAAGTAAACAAACAAGAAACTGACGACAAAACCACCTCGCCACCTTGTCGTATATATAGCTAAGGACGACACACTGCGACACATGACATCCTCTTCCTCTGCGGTCGGTTTGGTGGATTTACCCCTTAAGCGTCTTTCAATGTCAAGTGTGTATGCGCAACGCTAATTGGATTTATAGTGCAATAGAATTTCAATTGGCTCGCGAGTCCTTCTGACCAAAACGTCCGCAGTCGCACCAAATTTAGACAGATTTGGAAAATTTTAATTGGCAACCGGTGTATGCATGAAATTCGTGACTCCTCTCGATTTGGACATCACACGCAGCAGGACTATATAGTGTGCATTTGCAGGCATAGTTCAACACTGATTTCCAAATGGATTTCCTTTCGGGCTGCAAAAGGGAAACGTAAAAGAACACCGCCGTCGTCGTCGATCTTTGGCACATCCTGTGTAACGTGTAAGGGGCTACACGGGGTGTCCGAGTTTCGACCTCCAACCGCACCAACAACCATAACCGCATACATACATCAATAAAGTCATATTTATAGCAGTAATACCAACATTGGTAGACATTAATCCTGTATATTACCATTTTTATATCACTCTCGTCTCGATTACTCTCGGCACTTGTAAAAACAATATGCGCATAAATTTCTATATAGAGCCGAAGGGAGGCAGACCTGGTGTTGTGCGGAAGGAAACTCCAACTTCAAGTCCAAGCTGCCAGGACAGGATATGAATATACGAATAGTACGATGTGTGCATAGCAAGTGGTGGACGTCAAACACCACCACCAACAACAACAGCGAAAAAAAAAAAACTGAAACACAGAAATGACACAACTGAAATGGAAACCTGAACAAGTCGTGAGAGACCATCTGCGTCGACAAGATGCGGTTATGTTGCTTGTTAAACTCTGGGAGTGCCATAGCTATTGGTGGGGGCTAGAAAAGATACAGCTCCTCCATAAGCGGATGAAGGAGAAGCAAAAAAAAAAAAAAAAAAAGCGACCAAAGACAACTTGGCATGATCGTTGACAGGATTCAAGAATCCAATGGAAGTTATGAGGATCGTGTTCGAATTAACATCAGGTAAATAAATATCCATGAGGTTTGAGGTCTTGTGGTGGTTCTCCTGCGTAGCGTAGGTATATCTTAGGCGCTGGCTATATGAATTTGATATTTTCTCGAGAGCAGGTGGTGGTGGTGGTGCGAGAGATTATTATTTTTCTCTAGAGACGACATTGTGTGGTTGAATGTTGAGGGTTCTTAGCGCGGATATCTCAAGATGATTGGGGCTCTATTTAGGGATGCTGTAGACGATATAGTAAGGCTTCCTTATGGACGCTGTGTTGGTGTGGATTTGGGCATATTGTTTTCTTTTCAAAAGTCTGTCTGTCTGTCGCTTGACTGTGAAGTGTTTTGATCAGGACTTTGGAATATTTATCGTAATTAAGGCGATTTTTGTTATGAGTACTGGTTTGGTTTTTTTTTGTCTTAGGGAATTACAAATCATGGAGCATTCGGACACACAGGCTACCTTTTTTCTAAAAAAAAGTGCTTTGAGAAACGATGTGTTTTTGTTGGATTATTTTTGTCAAAATAAGCAAGAAGCTTCCTTGTTCCATCTCAAGGAGGATGTTAAAAGAAAATTTTCTCTTGAGATTGGTAGACACTGTCTTCTAGACAGTCAAAAATGAAGTCGCTTTCAGTTTCTACCTTAAAGTGCATTGAAGGTAAACTTCATGGACCATTTCAGCAACTGTTTCGCAGCGGAACTCTTCGCAATAAGTGTCTTCGCACTTTCAAAGATGTTTTCAATGTTTTTGCAAATTAGTCTGCAACAACCGAAAATGTCTACGTATGGCGACACGGCCAGCCATGATATCCCGAAGACACTTTTCCTTGCTATATAGTAAAAGACATTTTCAAGACTTTTTTGTCATCTGTCTTCTGTCTTCTATCAAAATTATTCTCTTTTCTATTTCTTGTCTTCCATCTTCTGACCGATTTCCTCAGTCGTTTCCCTGATGTCCCTGCCTTCTGTCTTTTGTCTTTTGTCATCTGTCTTTTGTCTTCTATCAAATTTCTTGTCTTTTGTCTTCTCTTTTTTTCAGTCTTCTATCGTCTGTCTCCTAACAACTGTCTTTTGTATTCTATCTTGTGTCTGATTTCCTCAGTCTTCTGCCTTCTGTCTTTTGTCTTCCAACTTCTGTCTGATTTCTTCAATCCTTAATTTTCTTTCGACGTCTTTTGTCTTCTGTCAACTTCTGCGTTCTGCCTTCTGTCATCTGTCTTCTATCAAATGTCGTCTGTTTGCCATCGGTCAAATGTATTTTGTCTTCTATCTTCTGCCTTCTGTTTTTTGTCATTTGTCTTCTATGAAATGTTTTTTTTTTGTCTTTTGTCTTTTGTCATATGACTTTTGTCTTCTTTCTTTACTGTCTTCTATCAAATGTCTTCTCTTTTCTGTCTTTTGTCTTCTCTTTTTTCATTCTTCTATCGTCAGTCTCCCAACAATTGTCTTTTGTCTTCCATCTTCTGTCTGATTTCTTCAATCGTCAATCTTCTGCCTGATGTCTTCTGTCTTTTGGGTTCTGTCATCTTCTGCCTTATTCTTCTTCCTTATATCTTCTTTCTGATGTCTTTTGCATGTTTTCTCTGCCTTCTGTCTTTGTCATCAGTTGTCTTTCAAATGTCGTCTGCTTTTCTCTCGTCTTCAGTTAATATTCCTAGGCCTCTTGACATGGCTTTTGTTTTCCAGCTCTCTTAAGGCTTTTTTCTCAATTGCCTGACTTCTATTTTGGGTTTTAAATCGTCCTGTTTGTTTTTACTTTTCAAAAAGTTTCATCAATCCTGATAACATGCAGCGGACTGTGACGCACCCTTCAAGTTGCATTAAGTACCAAAGCACATTTTAGTTATATGCCAAAAATGCTTTAAAAAAAGAAATAACTTCTGCTTTACTACCCCGCATATTCATCAAAGAATGCATCTGTCCAGAAACGAAACCTCTCGAAATTGACGTACCCGCAGGTGTCATTGTGCTCGCCACCCAACCACAGCATGTTACAAACTTCTGGTCCCACATGCGCTCAACATTCAAACATAAATTTAGACAACAACTCACAACAAACTATGTCACAAGCTCAGGTACATTCCCAAACCTACGGGAACTGGCAATTGTTGATTTTTTTTTTCATTTTTTTGGTAGACAAAAAGTAAAACCACTCCACGCCTCCTCACAGCTTTTGTTATTTATCCAAACGAAACATATCGCATGGAATTCCGTAAAAGAATATAAAAATTCAGCATCAAAAGTGTTACAAGTGGGACTTCTAAGAACCGGATTCGAAAATGAAATCCCAGCAAAAGCCTACTCTACTCGCACGCATCCCACACACGCATACACTCCACTTCGGTTAATTTTAGACTTCTCTTTTGACAAGTCGGACAAAAACGGTCCACGAAAAACCAGTCAACCTTTCGATTTCGCCAGCAATTACATGTCATGTGTACCAATTCAATTGTCCCGCATTTGACAAATTAGCCTGGCCGCACATCCATCCATCCATGTGTCCGTTGGCCAAAACAAATTAACGTCAAGTAGTATATATCTACCCCACTGACCCAAAGAATGCGAAAGGAAATCTGGTTTTTGGTTTTTGAGGTCGACCGTCTCAGAATCAGAACCATCCGAATTTTCGTCTTGCATACACACATACAAGAGTATGTGTAATTTGTTTGCAATTTCATTTGACGTCTTCATCGCTGTCGAGATGTAATTTGCGCAATTACTTTCTTTACTTTTTTGCGTACTTCCTGCAATTGTGGTTTAACCCAAATTTCGGTTTTACTACGAGGGCGGGGCTGTAATTGTGTTAATCAATTTTATTAGGGAATGTTGTTATTAAAGTAAGCACTGATGGTGGCAATTAATTGTGCGCAAAGATTGACCTTAAACACTGCTTAATGGGTGGTCGGGACTGAGTAAATGCCACATAACTTATTAACTTAAAGAGTGGCGACTAACGACTACTGATTTTGTAGAACTCGATTATGTAAGCTGTGTGGCATGGCAATCACTTCCTTGATAAAGACTTTCACTGACTGCGCACATTTAATATGCTTGTTCAAGTCAACTGCGGGTATCCACATGTTGAATAGATGTAAGCGGTGTACAGGAAAACCGCAGGATGTACATTTTGTGGTGTGTCATAGTGTAATATAATATTTTGTGTACGGAGAGGTAATCCAACCGTGGATAAAATGTTGCAGATCCGGATTTCGTTTTTGTTAATATTTGTGATTTTTTTTTGTTGTATTTCGGGTGATTTTTTTGCGATTTTAGAAGAGATTCACTTGATGAAGGTACCTACCGACAAAATCTGCGAAAGGTGGTGTGACATCTAATCCCTCTTGTTTCTTTCTTACGGTTTTTATTCTTTCAACAAAAAAGGTGTATGGAAACTTAAATTTGGTGGCGGATTATATTTTTTCACGTATCCACTGTAAATCAGTAGTGTGGCTGCTGCTGTAGGTCTGGATTAAAGTGAAGTTGGCAGTATATAACTTATTAGACTATGACTTTGTTAGATCGATCTTTTTTTTTTAGGTTAAAAATGATCTCGCTCAAATTGCACTCACCTTACTTCCGTATTTTTGGTTTCTCTTCGAGAAATTGAGAGTAAAAAGTGAATAATTATATAAGGAATGCAAATAGTTTCGAGAAACAAAGTATACAGAATTTGGTTGCTTTATTCTTGATTTTTTTCGCTCTTCGGAAAGTGGTTGGACTTAGCTTACTGATAAAGCTGGATCCGACAAATTGGCTTTTGAAGGATTGCTTTAACGCATACCTCTGGGGAATGTATTTTGTTTTCAATCGGACCAGCAGTTCGCCCACAATTGACATTTTTTTGTTTTTTCAACTGCCAGTTCGGAGTAAAACTCTTTTGTTTTTCAAGGAAAATGAGAAAAATTACTCGTACTCGTACGAATTTTACTACACCAAATATCTTAAAGGAAGCGTTTATTTGTAGGATACTACTGTAATAAGTCAAGTATATTGTCGGTCTTTTCTGAATGATTCAAAAAGGGTAAGCTTGGCACTCCAAACGCAAACATTTTACCCCTTCGGGTAGGGGTTAGAATATACCCGAGGTAGGCATGCCTGTCGTAAAAGGCGACTAAAATCCAACCTCCGTATACCGAGCATGTGGCGTATACACAAAAATGCAATGAACAAAACAAAACGATTAACTACCCCAGGTGGCAGTCCAGCTTTACTGGAAAATCCACCCTCTTCGGAGGTCGGCTCTACGGATTCTGGGGAGAGCCGCTTATTGCAATCCATCGACCCTTTTACTAAAAGTTCAAGGGTATCTCGATCTCCTCCATCAAGATCGAACAACACCGGGAAAAGAAGTCCGCCGGGAGCGCCAGCGCGCGAAAAACAGGACTCAGTGAAAGATAAAAGTATTGAGGAAGAGAATAAAGCACTCCGAATCAAACTTAAGGAAATGGATCTACTCTATCAAGATCTTAAGAAAGAGATAGATCAGTTAAAACAAGAAAATAAGGTTCTGAGAAACAATCATTTGCAGCAAGAACGCGAATGTACTCCACCACTCTTAGCTAGTCGGGAATACCACACCGACGAAGAAGAGCTAGAACGAGAAACGAATCGGGTCCATACGAAAAGACCTAGCAAGAAAAGGAAAGCCGGTTCTTCGCCCGAAGTCGAGCCCCTAAGAGACCAAAAGCGTAAAGTACCTCAAGAAAAACAGCTCCGAGCGCAAATTCGCGCACCGCCTCCAATAAACGTCGTTGGGGTTACGGAGTATAATAAGTTGCACAGCCTCCTTAAAAGAACGTTGACATCGAAATTTAAGGTTACATCTTTGAGGAATAATGCGTGGAAAATTAACGTCGATAACCACGAAGACTACCGGGCAATGTCCCTAAAGCTAAATACCGAAAAGATCCAGTGGTATACTTTCGAAGTAAAATCAGAAAGGCCACATCGTGTTGTAGCAAGGGGTCTCCATCCCTCGTGCACCAAAGAAGAGGTTATAAACGACCTCCAAGGTAAAGGGTTTAAAATTCTGGATGCCGTAAACATCATCAAGAAAGAGAAGCAACAGACGGAAGAAAATAAGAATATCCTGGTAAGGCGTGGACTTCCGCTCTTCATGCTTACCTTCGATAAGTCTGACAACATCGAAGATATCTACCAAATAAAAACCATATTAAATATTGTGGTAAAAATCGAGCCCATGCGCAGAAATATGAAAATAATTCCGCAGTGCAAACGTTGCCAAGAATTTAATCATACGCAAATGTATTGCAAAAAAGAGCCGCGATGTGTTAAATGCGCCGGAAATCACTTCTCCCAAGACTGTGGAGCAAATAAGCAATCCTCCGCTACCTGTGCTAATTGTAAAGGAAAGCACCCAGCAAATTATAGAGGTTGTGAAGTAGCTAAGGAGTTGCAAAAACGGAGAGATGCGCTCTTTAAGCCTCAAAGTCAAAATAGAAAGATAAAACCGCTAACCAAGACAAAACGCAAGACTGCAATGGAGGAAGTAGACAATATAAAACCTCCGGTTCAAGAGCGTAAAAATATCACAGAAAGAAAGACAACAGAAAAGCCTGCGACCTCTGTTGTCAAAAGAAACGCTTCTGAAAAGTTACCATCTGGAAAGCCGTCGAATAGTGTCCCTTTGTCAGCCAGAGCACAGACCTACGCCCAGGCAGCGGCATCTGAAGGAGCGAAAAACGATAAAACTTTCCCTGACCCTGTTTCTCATGTTTTCTCAGTTATTCTCGAGAAACTTGAGGAACAAAGTAAAATAAATAAAATTATTCTCGACCGGTTGGTTAAGCTCGAGAATAATTCACGAAAAACGCGTACTTCAAATAAAATATGAATGATAAACCAATGTTAAAAATATGTACTTGGAATGCAAATGGACTTCTGCAAAAACTTGACGAATTGGAATTATTTATACGCGAGAAAGATCTTGACATTTGCTTGATTAGTGAAACTCACGTGAAAAAGGGATCGAATTTAAAAATAAACGGCTATAATGATTTCCACGCTTGTCACCCTTCGGGAAACGCGAGAGGTGGATCATCATTGTTCATTAAAGACTGCATTGAACAATACGAAGACCTGAAGATAGAGCTTGAAACTATGCAAGTGTGCACGATTAGAGTTAAATATAGTCAGCGTACTCTTAGAATTTCATCTATCTACTGCCCACCGCGCTCCTCGCTTGAAAAAAGTGATTATACTAACTTGCTTAAATCGCTCAAACCCAATTTCATTATTGGTGGCGATTTTAATGCGAAACACACATTCTGGGGTTCTAGATACATCTCGCGAAAAGGTAGAATGCTCTTTGGGGCAGGTATGGAGTACAGTTGCGACTTCCACTCGACGGGAAAACCGACCTACTGGCCAACTGATACTTCAAAAACACCTGATCTGATCGATTTTTTCATCGTGAAAGGAATATCTACCAACCACATTAAAGTTGAAGAGAGCTTTGATCTGTCATCTGATCATTCACCGGTTATTTTAACATTGAGCATAAAACTAGTCAATAACCTAGAGCCAGCGAGATTAACTGGAAGAACAACTAACTGGGAAGGCTTTAGGAACGAAATTGAAGACAATATTGAACTAAGCGTTCCACTCACGACACCCTATGAACTTGAGGTTCAAGTTGATCGCTTCGTTGAGATCGTACAGCTTGCCTCCTGGAATAATACGCCTAATCCAAGGAAAACACCGGCCAAAAACGGTTTACGATATCCTTCTGAAATAAAAGAATTGGTTAACGAAAAAAGGAAGGCGCGTAAAAAATGGCAACAGAGTCGCGCTCCGCAACATAAAACACATTTAAATTATTTGTGCAATTTGTTAAAGACAACTATTAAGGACTTCAAAAATCGTGCGATAGGTTCTTACCTTGAAAGTTTAACAGCGAAAAAGGATTCCAATTATTCACTTTGGAAAACTATAAAAGGCACCAAGAGACCCAAAATCCCAGCGCCGCCAATAAGAATAAATCAAAATGAATGGGCAAGGGAAGATAAGGAAAAAGCGGATGTTTTTGCCGCTTATCTAGAAGAAACCTTTAAACCGTACGATGGTCAAGCGGTTCACGATAATATTAATATTAATAGGACGGAATTATTATCTGACGATTTAACACTCACAAGTGCAACGCTAAGGGAACTAAGACGTGAAATCGAATCTCTAAAACCTAAGAAAGCTCCTGGTTATGATTTGATCACCGGAGAAGTTCTCAAAGCCCTACCAAGAAAAGCATTAATCAAGCTTATTTATATTATGAATGCTGCGCTCAGACTAAAACACGTGCCGAGCCAATGGAAAGTAGCGGAGGTCATAATGGTTTTAAAACCAGGAAAACCGCCGAATGAAGTAAAATCGTATAGACCAATTTCCCTTCTTCCAGTCATATCCAAAGTTTTCGAGAGGATATTGCTAAGGCGCCTACAACCGGTTATAGAAGACAATAACCTTATCCCTGACCACCAGTTTGGGTTCAGAACCAAGCATTCGACGATTGACCAAGTGCATAGAATCACTGACGTAATCGAGAAGACATTTGAAGAAAAAAAGATTTGCTCAAGCGTATTCCTTGACGTCTCACAAGCCTTTGATAAGGTGTGGCACGACGGCTTAAAATTTAAATTAAGACAAATTCTCCCCGTACGCATGTATGATATTTTAGAATCATATCTCGGGAATAGACTCTTCCGTGTTAGAAACGGAAACGAATACTCGGAACTTAAAGAGATTTCGGCAGGCGTACCGCAAGGAAGCGTCCTTGGGCCGCTTCTCTATCTGTTATATACTCGCGATATACCAAGAGAAGATGGCACTACCCTTGCTACGTTCGCCGACGACACCGCTGTCCTAGCAGTTGGTAATACAATCGAAGAAACGACTTCAAAACTGCAAATAGCACTGAATAAGATAAACGCATGGACGAGGGACTGGCGAATTGCCCTCAACGAAACTAAATCTGTCCACGTGAATTTCACGTATAAGAAAACGAATGACTTGCCAATTTTTCTAAACTTGGCCCGAATACCCTTTGCTAACGAGGCCAAATACCTGGGAATGACACTCGACGCAAAGCTGAAATGGAATTCGCACGTGAAAATGAAACGTAAAGAACTTGATATTAAATATAGAGAAATGTACTGGTTACTTGGAAAACATTCCCAGCTCAGTACCGAGAACAAACTGCTTCTATACAAGCAAGTGCTAAAGCCGGTGTGGACCTACGGTATACAACTTTGGGGTTGTACCAAGAAAACGAATGCAAATATTTTACAAACTTTTCAAAATAAAGTGCTTAGAGAAATTGTACAAGCACCATGGTATATTCGAAACGACGATATCCAAAGGGATCTCGGAATTCCAACAGTCGAAGCTGAAACTAGAAGCTTCGCGAGAAAACATAGAAACCGACTAACCGGACATATCAACAATACAGTCCGACAAATTTTGGATGAGAGCAATTTATTGCGCCGACTACAAAGAACGAAACCGCTCGACTTGGCAAGATAAAATTAACCGCGTCTAAATTGCGGAACATGCAGGACCTTTCATTGGGAAGTAACCTGCCAAAAGTTATTATTTTGTGATAGAAAAATTGCTTGATAAGTTTTATATTAGTTGCAGTATCTAACATTCTATCGAAGGGTGGTGTTTTTAGTCAGTAAAAATCTGACACTACTATGAGCACGCGCTTGCTATTCTCATAGTGTCTTTGGAAGATTTTCACCTACCCTCGAGAAAAAAAAAAAAAAAAAAAAAAAAAAAAAAAAAAAAAAACATTTTGAAAACTAAAAAAAAATACATTCCGTCCGAGTTCTACTAAGCCACATGGATCAAGAGAAGGGTCTATTCATTAGCTATCAACTCATAAAATAAAAGAAATTGTCGCTCTTATCTAAATGTATAAAAAAGTAGAAAGCTTAATTTTTCGACCCTAAAAGTAAGCTAAAATAAACATTTTGAAAAATGTAAAAGTCATATATACTGATCAAGTCCTAATATGTCAGATAGCTGAAGGGAAGCGTCTATTCACTAGCTATTAACCCATAGAATAAAATAATTTGTCGCTCTTCTTTAATTGTGTCAAAAAGTAAAAAGTTAATTTTGCCAGAAATAAGGCTACAAAAATAAATTGGAAAAATTCAAGAAAGTCATTTATTCCGTTTGAAAACTCCGAAGTGCGGAAAATCAACTAAAACTCTAAATCGTTCCAATTCCAAGAGCAGCGGAAAAGCAAACCCTGGTAGCACAATCGACAACATTTCGGTTAAGTGAATTTCCTTTTTGGAATTACTGTTAAGCTTTCAAACATAGCATATCTGAGAAATGTTCCTATTGCCCAAACTTTTTGATCCGTGTTACAGGGCTAGATGTCAAATTTTAAGTTTTTTCCGGGCGAGTTTCTGATGGGCGCTCGAAAAGTTGTCGCAACAAAAACTTTGAAAAATTGGTACAGGCAGACGCTCAGTATTTTTACCGTCAAAATTGATGCGTACAAGGAGACTTTTTTGAAAACAATGGTGGCGATAAGATTTGGAACTTGGAGTTCGTTTTTTTTGCGGTCTATTTTATTATCTTTCTTTATAAGCTTAAAGATATGACCTAAAGAAATGTGTTCGCTTTGTTAATGCATTTAGTAGAGAATTCAGTGAATGCTGTATCCTGTATGGTAAATTTAGCTACGAAGCGCTTCCCAACTTTCCTTGGGGCTCTCCACCACATGCGATGGTTCATTCTTTATAGTCCTGTGTAATTCACCCCCGTAGGATGTAGGTGCAAGTGAATAAATAAAAAAATAACTGTCGCCGTATAGGACCTAAGGCCTAGTTTATCACAACCATTCCTTTTGCGTGGGTGTTTACTTTTTTTTTTAAGGGGGGCCATGGAAATTTGCACCTTACATCTGATAAATTCAGCTACACAACCGCTTAGCATAATTTATTGTATCGGCTGCCTATTTCAAAATTTACAAATCAACTGCGACTTCCTCTCTTCGCTACATCTACCCACGGGCTCGGCGTCTTGTGCATGTAGACCACCCTCCCTACGCCACAACCAGCAACGCCAATAAATCCGCAACTCCTTTTTGCAATTTCATCGCTTACAATCTACGACAGTAGGCTTTATTGAGGAAGCAGATTATTCATTGTCAGCTAAGCCTCACTCAGCCCTCATATATCCTCTTGGCACCCGAAAACATACAAAAAGACAGAAAAAAAACCTCAAACGGATAAGAAAGGAAAATCCCCACATCTGACACAAAGTCGGCGGCAATCCATTGTTGCAATTCGGTTATGCAATTTTATGCGTGGAGGTGTTTTTTGTTATACACCGCAACACAGCCAGTCGTCTGATCCATGTTGTAATAGAGATCGAAAAGGTTACTGGCGCACATAGTGCACACTGAGCACTCACTCTATGAACAGAGAGAACAGCATTTATGCGATTTTTATCTGAAGCTTATGCAAAACCAACTCGATTGCAACCAACCCAGTTGATAATATCTCCTGTCAGGCTGAAGTTGCATTGTGAAGCTCATATTTACTGCAAGAGGGTGGGGGTGGGGGTTGCTCATTTTATATAGAACGTCATTTATTTAATACGAGACTTCCGTCGCTAAACAACTGTAGTATATAAATGGAACGTGCTGGCCGCAACGTCACCCATAAATATCACCATTTCTACAGCGGAAGTAGAATTTATTTTGTATCTCTGTCCACACGCACCAACAGAGTAATAAATTCACTTCCACTCGGTATAGAACAAAGAGTAAAACACCTGGGAAATTGGTCGGTTTGGTGGCTACCTACTGTTTGTGACCAATATCGTAATGGCCGTAGACCTTTGACGCCGGCCGTCCATATAGTTCGTCCACCTGGGCCATTGTGCCCAATAGATTACCCAACATACGTGCTGTACGCAAGTCGCACATTATTTTACTGTTCGCCAACAAATGGGGGTTTCTTTGTTGGTGAATTAGTAACCAGACTTCAAGCCGGAGAGAATAGATAGTTTCGTTCTGCGACACTTGTATTGATTTTGTATACCTTCATGGAAATCAATTGAAATTTGAAGACAAAATTTTCGCATTTAGGGGGAAATTTTTGTGGCCAGTCTGAGGGTGCTCAATCGAGCGGAAATTATGACGAGTAAAAGTCGGTACACGGTAGTGTCTGTATATACCTCGTGACGGAGTAATGTATTTTTAGGGGAAAATTATGAAAACGTAGATGTTTGTGTTGGATGCGATTGAGTTAGTTGAAAAAACTGAGAGCATCACAAGGTCCTTGGCACTCGAATCTAGGAAAAGAGTGTCTTTTCAAATGAAGCGTAAGAAACTTGTAAGTTGTAATTGCTGCCGGTAAGGAGGTTGTAATAGAAAGGTCCGAGAGGGAAAGAGAGATGCACAAGCACATGTACCTTTTATTAAAAGTTGAGAATGGTCAACCCTTGTTGTCTGTTTGCCAGATTGTTATTGCAAAGCCGAAAATTGAAACAAAATTTTATTATGTGACAGAGGGCAACATCAACTACCACTGCCATAGTTTTTCTTAATCCAGCTGCAAAGAAGCGGTCCATCCTAAAGGGAATCAAGTCACTTGTATACACAACTCGATTGCCGAGTTCTAGAGCATGAATTAATACATTTAGAAAAGCGATGAGATCTTTGGTTTTACTGGTCAATTGGAAAGCGAACAGCTGCCTTAAACCGGTAGCCTGTTAAGAATTGACCATAACAGAGTGCAATTTTTGCTCTGTTAAAAAAAATTGGGTTAAAATAAACCAGGTCTCGGTCGAAAACAAATGAGTATTTTTGTTAAAAACCCCCGTGTTAAAAAGGTTTAATACATGCTGTTCAAAATAACACACTAAATTGTTGTTATAAATTAAGTTGCTTTATTAATATTTACCAAACAGTCTCATTTTCTTGTTTGGTTAAATTCAAACAAGTATCTTGGTTAAGAAAAACCTATTAAATTTGATTTTTCAACACACTGATTGGTTATTAATTACCGTGCTACACATGTTAAATTAACCAAGCGAAAAATCTAACAATCACTCTGTTAAAAACAATCCATAAATTTTGATTGAATACAACCAACGGGCAACGACTAGCTTGTTCTTATCCGTTTTACTCGTGAAAATTTCACCCATCCAAAATGGCGAATGTGAACGATGCTCACTGTTGCCGAAAGTACTCCAATTCTGTTTCAACACCTCCGTACTCCCGTACTCTTCCTTTTACATTCGTACACCTATTTTTTTTTTTTTTTTAAGACTTAAGATATCTTAGACTTGCAACAAAGTGTAATTTCAACTGAAATAAATTTAATTCACTTTGTAACGAAACGTCCCCGTTCGTCACACTTTTGATGTCCGCCACTGTCACCGTGCCCAGCCAGCCACAAATATTCCACTCGGTTTCTGCAACATTCAGAATTTACATTGGTAAGTAAAATTCACACTGTCTTATTGGAGCATGAGCACCGAATGAAAGTACCATTCGGGGAGACTTTTTTTAAATGGGATTCAACCAAGTGGAACTGCTAATTCCAAACAAGTGATTTAGGTAAATTTAACCATTTTAGTTGGTTAAATACTACCAAAAAAGTTGGCTAATTTTAACCAATTGAGATGGTTAAATTTAACCAAAAAGGTAAAAAGGTAAGGTAAATGCAACCAAGAAGGTTGGCAAATAACAACAGACTAAATAGGTTAATAACAACAGACTAACAAGTTGGATGAATAATTTTAAAATAAGTTGGTCAAATTCTACCAAGTGAATCGGGTAATAACAACAGATTAAATAGCTTCAACTCTACCAAGTTGGTTGGCTAATAATAACAAAGTCAGTTGGTTAAATGCAACAGAGTAAGGTGGTTAAATTCCCTCGGAGGGGAAATTGTTTTAGTTTATATCAATTTTAATCAATTTACTTTAAACAAGTTGACTTAGTTATTTACAATCATTTAACTCTGTAAGAGCTATATTAACAGTATTGCTTAGTAGTTTTAAACAGAAAATCGGTTGATTTTAAATAAGTCATTTTTCTGCGCGAGTGCAGCGGATTTATGAAGATTCCAGGCAGCCATTTCATGTGTTACTATTGGACTTATGATGAAAATATTTAGCCAGTGTAGTACTTGTCACATATAGGTATTCCCAGTGGGTTTTTGCAAGAAAAAGTTGAAGCAGTAGCCATTTTTTACTCCTTCTTGCATGTTAGGCTTTCAGCTCAAATTTCTGTCTAAAGGTTACAAATTTCAAACTTGTACCCAATGATACAATAAAGATGTAGGGCTATTTTGTTAAATTTTGTATTTCTTGCAGAGAAGGGGTTTTGAGCCGATTCCAAATATTCGTTGATCTCATTAGGTTGAGTAGACTTCACTTAGCAGCCTTACGTTCCATAGGCATGTTTGGAGTTCATTTAGTACATATATGTAAAGTTTCAAAGAAGTTATCAGATTTTCTCACAGATGTCCCATCCAGTCTTGAGCTGATAACCTAAAGCTAGTAAGTAGCAAGTTAATCAATTCACCAAGTAAGCGTCGAAGTGAAGGCATACACCCACTGATAGAGCTGGCTTCAGTTTTTGTCAGTTTTTTTTGTCAAAGCTCGTGCACAGATGGACTTCAATCAGCCTCTCTCTAGTTTTAAGAAGTACTGATCCAAGACAAATAATTATATGGTCTGAGGTAGTTCAAACTAATATCAGAAACCCATGGTTACTTCTCTTCAAATCAAACATGGGCAAGATCTTGAAAACTCATAAAGGTTATCTGTATCACTTGGTCTCCGGATCTATTATGATGATGGTTCCGCTGATAAAAAAATGGTTAGAAGAGTGACTTGTCTTTCAGATCTTGAAGGTTGGTTGTTCTGTTTAGACATAAATCTACAGCTCCGTATGACATGAGCAAGTCGTCCAAGAGCTTCGGTATTTTTCCTTAAAATAGCTAAATATTTTTTCCAAAACCTTGAAGCCTCACAAGATTCTTCTATTTTGTAACAAAAGTGGTTCCAATGCAGTCCCTTGGCTTTCATAAGGTCACGTATACCTTTCACTCAATTGCTAAGTCCACCAGCGGGGCTTCATCTTACATCTTAGAAGATAAAGACGACAGGAAGAAGCCAGCACTTGGTCGAACACCAAAGTTAGATCCCTGACCTAACCTCCAACCCATTGGTACCACAGGAGGGCCTTGAAAGTTCTCTTTATTCAAGTCAATCTGATGATTTCTAAAAGAGAGTTGAGTTTGGAGACTGATTTTGAGGGTTGGTGGTTCAAAAAAGAGCTCAGCTCATGCCTCCCATCCACATCACTTCGAACAAACGCTTTTTACAAATGTTCAATACCACTCATGTATTTATTTTATGCGGATCCATTTGAGGAGGAATGGATGGGGATTCTGTACCTCAAAATGCCGCATTCCCCAGCCCCATATCATCCTTCCCATCAGAATTCATGTCGTGTCGGCTGGTGCGGCCTTTTTTACCGCTACATCTTCGAGCAAATCCCTCATGGTGATCCCGCCATTCGGTTACGGTACCACTCTGCCTTAAAGGGAATACCATATGCACTTCTGGCTCTGGCTTCCCAAATGTATACCTTCAATCGGCTTGTTCCACTGTCCTACCGACTCCGGTCGTTGTACTGACAATTTTCTCTCTGTGTCATCCACATGTGTATCGGGCTCGGGCGGTTCTCACACACGGAGGAGATATACGTTCTCACATCCCGATACCGCTCTGAATAAATTTCCATTGAAATACAAATATAAATATATATTCATTCTTGTTAGAGGACACTTGTTATTTTCAAACGGTTCTTCAGTGTTTTGTACGACATAACTCCGCACCGGGAAGCACGGAAGTGCCCGCACAACACCACATCAATATGGCACCCAAGTGAACAAGAAAAAACAAACAAACACACGAAGAATAATAATAAATGTTCCGCAGAACCAAAGCAACATAGAGTGACACACCAAACTGGGAACAGCCATGATACACAGCAATGGCTTGACACCATAAAAGCGACAAGAGTCCTCTGCCCATTTGTGGTGCAAATACAACACACACACACACAAGTAGAACCTGTATATCAAAAATCCCCATGGGGAGACAAGTAATTTTTCATAAAAATGGTTGTAAATTCTAATCTAACCATAAATAGATAAACAATTCCCTTCGAGTTATAGATACTTGGCCTGCGGTCTGCCTATGCTTGTGCTATGTACCGATGTTGAGTTGAGGACTCTGTCATACGTATATGAGCGCACGGCAGATTCTCTTATGCAACATGTGGCATGGCATGGCATGACTGTGCCCAAATAGAGTGTACTAAGCCAGTGAACGGTTTTTTGATCGCCCTTTTGTACTCGTCGCTTTTTGTGTTAGACATTCGTGACAAAGATAGAGAAATGGAATTGCACATTTCCGCTGAATAAATAATCCGTCACCCAGAATGGGTGCACCTCTCCAAGGGTATATGCATCCAATACGTGGGATATCGTTGTTTTGAGCCTTTTGATCTATTAGCATAGGAAAATGGAGAACAAGGGTAAATGCTGATGATGATGATGCATGATGCATATGATACTGTTTGCGAGAGAATAGATTTTCCGTTGACATTTGTGTCAATGAGCGAAAGGTCACACTGGCGGATGATATCGCACGAAGTCACTTCAGCAGGAATATCCACTTTTGACGTCATGTATGTTGACCTTAATAGGATAGAATCATGCTTACTTAGCTGATAATTAGAATGACAATCGAGCACAAAGTATAGCAGAAGGCACTTGTGATGTGAGGAAAGGATTTGTGGCTTGTTATTTTTGACTTGAAGTAGGTATTGTCCATGGTTGCGATGAATATAGCTCTATTGTAATTAAAGGGAGGGGACGTTTGTTGTGCTAGATTTTTTAAATTCATTCAGCTGAGGCCCGGCGTTGGGCGCCAATCACTAACTGAGATCTTTGTGCGTTGAATGTTGGCTAACAATGAAACTTGATTTTGGAAATATGAAGTGGAACCAATATTTTCTATATATAAAATTAAGTCCACTGGCAACCAAAGAAATCCACTTTGATCGGTTTTAAAAATGAAAGATATGGATTGACCCTTACTTTGCTGGGTTGAGCCCCTAAGAAATTTTATTTACATTTTAAGGCTTTTTCCACTGTTATTAGGCATACCTTCCTTTCGTCGCAGGATATTAAAATACTTATTCTCAAATGAATGTTTTTAAGAAACTGGCATTTATAAGGGCCTACAAATTTATGCGGAATCCAAGTGGCTGAATTAAAAAAGCGTCAGTTATACCGTTGCAAGAGGTTGGAGCCATGGAAAAAATATAAATTTTGGGTCTATATGTGAAGGATGTTAGCGGCAAGCCGTGTGGGTGCTTAAACTGCGTGGTATGTGCCGGAGAAGGTCCAGTTTACAAATAGTGACCATCCCATCAGTTCTGTATTTGAAGATGATGTTCATTATTAATTATTTTGTGTACAACCCTTATTATTTCGCTTAAGTGCTGTTCCACCTACTCCCCCTGTTGTTGGTCCTATCTGCACCTATAACTCTGGAAAACTAAAAACAGCACATTGAGCTAAAAATGTAGGTATGTTAAATACCAAGGAGCAGAGGGAGCAAGCGGACAAGCATCTGTTTATCTAACTGTAACCCCGTAAACGTGCAGAAAAGGAGACATGTTGTTATGAAAAAAAATCACATTTCCAAGGTTAGAAAAATATTAGTCGGACGATACGTGTATCTACATGAAGGCCAGTTTCTTTTTAGCTTACTATTGCAACAAGCTCCCACAGCGATGATAAGACCATCCGTTTAGTAGAAAGAATAAGGCCACCCACACGAAAGTCATATTTAAAATTTCCCTAGCACGCCTGGATCTTTTTGTCAAGGACTGCTGGTCAAGAGTTGTTGTCGATTAATGAAAAAAATTCAACGACTTCTGTTTCATGAATATGAAATGACCCATGATCCTGAAAATATATACTTTTCCGAAGAAACTTGCATTCAGGATCGGCTCTGGTCGGACTTAGGACCGGGGGGTGCTGCGAATTTTCCCATCTGCAGAAATTTTACACAATCCTTGACATGTGCTTTGTTCTATAAAATTATCGAAAAGAGTCCGTCCGTAGGTTTAACTGAAGAATTTCTTAAGTCTCGTCGCCAGGCTAAATATTTTAAAACTAGTTTTGTGAGACTAGTGGCATTCCAGGGGAGCAAATTTGCGGATTTTCTGGTATTACAAGGCAAGGTTTAGTGCAAGTTTTCAAACGCCTTGGACCTACGCTGAAAACTCCAATATCTACGACTGGATTTGACAAGTGGGCTGGTAAGTCGTCGTCACCTTCGAAAGAATCTTCAACTTTTCTTTTATCCTTATTGGAAGGATTGTATATACAACTTACTGATGACTTCACTTTCGCCAAACACAAAAACGTACTGGTCTTAAGCAAGTCTGAAAATCCTGCAAAGAAAGCGACTAAAGATCGAATGATCTCATCTACTAGTGCTTTTTGATTTTGCGGGTGACGGACCTTTGTCACTAAAGTCCGTTTAACGCAGTTTCTTCAACAAAAATGGATACTGTAGTAAAATTCAGTTTTCTCTCTGAAAGTACCTTGTATCTGGGATAGGCTGTTTTTTTGTTTTTGTTTAGAGGTTCACAACTTTAAAGTAAATCAAAGAGCTCACAAATTATGGTAATGTTCATGGCAGTGACTTTATTAGAAGGACAGGTTTATGACATTACTGTTCAAGTGGGACTTCTGACATATTCAGAAGAGAGTCGAGTGAGAGTCAAATATTTAGTCCCGTAACCGAAGCCGACTTGTTTTTCGAGCCTTGAACCTTGACTCATGATGGGACCGCATAATAGTAAAACTGCAACCCAAAATAAGCTACCATCTTTACAGTCCATTGTCACTGGTAAAAGTGTTGTCAATTCCAGAGATTAACTTCTAAAATTTGCCTAAAAAACCACAACTCTGTTAAAATTTCCACAACTTAATCTTAATTTCCGAGCTCTCAGGAATAATTATCACTTCAAAGTGCTGCCACCTAACGTGGGTGTTGGGGCATTGAATGGTCCACTTGTTGACCCACAGCATTGTCACCTTCACGCCTCGAATTAGAAAAAAATCGCCGTCCAAAACTTACCATACCCTTTTCGGTTATAGAGTACCTAATCTAAACGCCATCCCACGAAAATACAGAAACAGCAATTATCACACACCCAAAATGAGTTCGAACTCGGCCGCTTCGCTTGCGTGAGTCCGACTATATCTCTATACAGAATATACACACAATTCTAACGGTATCGGTTATTATTTAAAAGTTCATTAACACTAAGCGTTACACACGATCGCCTAGTGTAAATTGATTTCGATTTTTCTCAGCCCGCCGAAAAACCACTTATAAGCCATTAAAATAAAAAGAAAACAATATATTTGTACACACGATCAGCAGAACTCTGACAGCTATTGTCATGTCAAAAATTGATTGCTCACGAATCGAAGCAGCAGTCGTCCAGTGTCCACTGGCGATTTGTTCCACTTTTGTGAGGATGGGTTTTGTTTTTCCCACCCACACGCACAGCGACAGCGCATTTAACTCAAGTCCCGCCTCCCTCTGACAGTTGACCGAATTGACGTGAATGAATTTAGAGCTCTTAATTTGCAATTCATCTTCCACACTGGTGGTTGTTCATCTGGCGATCGATTGGAATGTGTAAAAACGCTGCGCTCCGACCGACCGCCAACCGGAATGGTTCTCCAAAGGGGAAGACGGAAATTTGAATTCGATTTGGAATGAGGCGAAAATTGGGTCAGACCTCAGACGCAGACGAGTGTTCCTCGTTCGTTCGCAAACGATTCGAGTCGTCGAAATGACTTCAAATGCGCGATCCGGTTTAACAGCCTACATTGATCACGCATCCAAATCGCAATCATTATCGCGGCGAAATTTATCTGGATTGTGTGTATTCATAGCTGAGATAGTGTTGGTGGTCTGGGATTGGGATGCAGCCTGCGGGTATACGTATCTACTACTGTTAATGAAGTCCTCTGCGTTCTTGGGACGTGTCCGAAAACCCGGTTAGGCGATGAATCGCATGATGAGGCGCTGTTAGAGGGAATTTTTAAATGTAATTTTAAATGTGGGCTTGGGTACGGTTAGAAATGGATTATCGGCATTTAAATTTGATAAGATAGCCGCGAGGAGGAGCTGCGAGCCACTTTACTGAGAGCGTCTTAAAACCCAATCGCTCGGGTGGTAGTTTCGCCGCAAAAATATACATTAAAAAATTGATTGTTTCAAGTTTGTACTAAGTAACGCATGTTGGCAGTAGGTATTAGGAGGACTGTTAGCTATCTGTTCAAGGGCAATACTTGGCACAAAATTTAAATACCAACATAATTAGGAAAAGCAGAATTTACAAGGCACAAAACGACCCAAGGCCTAGGTTCTCATGACAATTAGTTTTGTGAGAGCTTTTCGGACGAGAGAAAGGGACCTACAATTTTATGCTGAGTCCGAACGGCTGTTTTGTGAAGGTCTTTCATAAAAGTTGTACTCTCGAATGTTTGCCAGACGTTCGCGAGGGGTGGCGCAGTGGAAAAACCTTAAAATGTATCTAATTTTTAATCTGAGACCTTTCGCTTATTAGCACTAGTACTTATAATTTCAAGAAGGACCCTGGCGCCTAGATTCATGTTCCTGGTAATTCTTTTACTTTTCAGACGAATGAAAGGGACCTGCAATCTAATGCCGAATCCAAACGTCTGAGTTGAGAAGCTTTTTTAGGCCCAATTAATGTTTTTCCGACGTTACCGAAAGGTAGAAGGTAGATACAGCTTAAGATAACCGGAGACCTCACAATCCTACTAATCATTGAGCCACTGCGGACAGTTATGAAGAGTGCCTTAATTTCCAGCATCTACTTGGCTATATGGTTCCATCTTTGATAGCCTAAAATATTTTGATTTCATTTAGCTCACTTTTTCGTAGGGAATTAAACACTGTCTACCTGATGCGGAGTATGCGGAGACTGAATGCCGCTCGAAGGACCAACATTTTCGAGTTCTAAAAAATAATTCATACTTTGACTGACTTTAATGTTTGATGGCGAATATTGCGGCCAGCTCTTTCATCACTGTTGGATTTATCTTCGACAATTCGAACAGTCCAGTAGTAAACACGTTTTATATTTTCATCCGTGGACCAATTATCATTCAGAGAAGTCGCCAAAAATTTAGAACAGGGACTGGGAGCGGGAAGTTAATTTCTATGCGGGAGCCTTATCTGCTACACGAGATAGGAAATTCTCTATGAGGCCAGAAAAGTGTGACGAACGTGGGCGTTTCGTTACATACCTCCGGTCGGAAGCTCTAAAGAAGCTCTAATAGAGATCTTAGCGAAACTTATTTCTATATTCCTCTATAAGGCCTGTGAATATACTTCGCAAAGGTCATTCAGAATTCAGAATTCAGAATTACTTCGAAATTGCTCTACTTCGGTTAACAATTACTATAGAAGTTCTATCGAAGTTTTGCCTGCAGAAATTCCAAATCTGAACCTTACCGAAGTCAAATTGTTACTTGGGATGTCACTTTTTCTCCGTCACTTCTGAATACGAGCAGTTTGCAATAGTGCCTTTTAAGGACTCTACTATCTACAATCGCGTTTTCAGTTTTTTCTGCTTAAAATCGAAACCATTGGCAATGGAAATTCACTAAACCCATTCCAATGACGCGCACTCGTTTCGACAATAAAATAGCTGCAGCAATTCTTCAATTCGATCTGGCATTGAGATCAGCTCAAATTTGATCAAGCTTATTATATACGTTCCGTATAGGTATGTGCTATCTAAATCTATGTGTCACAACTAGTTTCATTGAGCGCAGAACTGTCGCTTTCATGCGAGACAATGAACAATCTCTGCAGCCATTGGCGCCGCCGCCAAAAATATTAATCCTCATGTTAAACCGGATTAGAGTTTTGCAATAATTTTAATTGATCGCTAATTTAATTGTTTTCTTGCGACTTATTTATATTTTTGTTTTCTCTCATTTTTGATTGAGATATATAGAAAGATATATTTTGCGATTAGGGGGCAAAGACCCGGAACTATTTGTCATTCTGGTTATTTATAGAATAATCGATATAATTGGATTTGTCATTCATCTAACTCGTATGAGGGTGGAGGTTGATAGGTAAAAACCAACAGAGAGAGAGAAGATTCTATTCGCGTTGCAGAAAATCGGAATCGCTATAAATCATCGCGAGTCCCATCGCCCGTTCATGTGCTTCCTTATTGATGTGGTGGGACAAATAAATTGACAACGAAGGAGCAATCGTGGTATTCCTCCGTGTCGTGCTCCACACCATATTCCAGATTTTTTTTTAGAACAAAAAGGGGCAAACAAATGAATAACTGTTCTTCGAGGGAATTTAATGCACGAATATCGGCCATGTGGTATGTGGATGATGTGTGATAAATGTCATAAAGCCACTTCTGGGTTCGTATAAGTGTTGCACGAAGCTAAAGTTCAAATATTTGAACCGCAATGTGAATATCTCTCTGTATTTGTATAAATTGGAACCACAAAGGGTAGATGATTTACCAACGACAACTTGTAACAATGCAATGGATGAGTTGTTATTTGAAGGGAAAAAAAGCCTCTAACGTCATCGACTCTATAATTGAACTTGCTGTTTGAAATGTTTTTGTTACGTGGCATATAACACAAGTCAAACTGACAAGTTCATTGATAAAATGTCCGTCTGAACTTAGATGGTATTATGGGACAACAAATGTCGGTTCAGTTTTGTCGCAGTTGGCATTTTTCAAAAAATTTAAATTTGTTGTAACTTTTTGAAACACCATGACCAGAAGACACAGACCATGTACTGGAGCGAAACGACCATTTTTGACGACGTCTCTGTGGTGTAGTACTTGTGTGTCCATTAAGGTGGCAGTAGGTCTCTGTTTAAAGCTTTGGAGCTCAATATTTTTCTGCACATGGTCTGGCAGTTCCAACTTTTTAATTGAGGCGCACTTTTTATGTAATGATGAAGTACTAAATGCGACGAAAAACTTTAGCCAAGCAACCATTACACGAAGATTGTTGAAGGAGTTATAGAATGATGAGATACGAAAGGATTTTGCAGAAAAGAACTGCAAAAAGCCATCAAATAGAAATAGGGGGAGACGTCTAAGTCACGTAAGCAATACCTGCTTTTGCTGCAGGATGGGCCAAGATTTTTAAACTTTAAAAAAGGTAAGAACGAAACTTGGTGTCAAATCTATGCTGTTTGTCGATGATTGTCTAGTAGCCAGAATAAGTTGCAAGAACAAGACTTTGCCGAGGTATTTCCGTCGTAGCTCGGAGAGATCATGAGAGGAATTTCAATATGCGTGACTTTCTCAATGTCGAGGATCTCAATACTTCATGGCGGATTGATGGTTTGGTCGTGTCAAAATTGCACAGCAAATTGCAGTACCCACAAAAAATGGCTGCTATGAAAATGATTCTCATTTTCTTTTTTTTTTGAATAATATTAATTTTTTTAACTTAAAACAATTTTGGTCGAACAAATATTCGGTAGGAGAGCTATACATAAAAATGGATAGCTCCACTCCAATGTCATTTTAAATAGGCTTTGTATAATAAATTTTATGTGATGGGAAATGGGAAACAAAATCGAGGTTAGAATTGTTCCAGTCGCAGATGTGATGTCACTTGTTGAATGCACTCTAGTTTTGTTTGCCTTATAGCGACCTGATGACCTGTTGCGATATGAATAGGCCAATGAATTTAGAAAGCTGTATCGGTCTCTTTATTCACAAATTATTGTTAGCTGATATTCTTACAAACTGTATTTATCGATTGGCCACAGAATATTGCAAACAGGGGTCGAATCGCGTCGTCCGTGAACGAGCATTACGTGACGGAATTTGTTTTTGTTTCCCATGTAAATCAACTTAATTTCGTGAACGTTATGCTCGTTTATTTCAAAGTACTGACGAAAATAGTCCGCCACAAAATTACCTCAAATACGTAACAAACGTCTCCATACCTGCAAAGAAAAAAAAAACCCGATTAGAACACTAATGTCAAGTCACTTTGTACGATCAATAAAATATTTAACTACGTTTCGGGCCCAATAAACTTTGAATAAAAATCCGAAAGTATTCCAAACACTATCAGCCAATAACGGCGAGGTCGTTTCAAGTGTCGGCTAACCCCATCATAGGTAGGAATAGGACTTCGTATATAAATTCTTCAGAAATAAATTTACAACTCGAAAGACGTTAATGGCAGCAAGTTCTGCAAATTTGTTTCTGCATTCGCCACCAACAGCTATGCCAAAACCATTTATCTTAGTCGCGTAACTCGTAAGTGTATATTCCTCCCCTCCCTCTTACAAGGAAGAACTATTAGCACGGCATAAACATCTAGGCACACTTCATTGATCTGCCGTCGTGTTAAATGATAGAGACGAAAAAAAACTAACTCAACTACCAACTCATTTGCTAGATAATTATATTACCAATTAAAATGGTTCGCCTTGATTTATGACTTCAATTTCAATTGCATATGCCAACATACACACACCGAAACAACACGTGTTGAAGAGATATTGCAAACAAATCTCTTTGCCACTTGATACAGATTGAGATTGACTTTTGGATTGCTCTCAAGGTTGGCATCATAAATTTGAAAGTAACATAAAATTTAAAGAAATCCAAATGCAATGTAACATTGTGCATAATGTATCGATTTATTAGGGAATTGCAGTACACGCAGTCTTGAAATACGACTTGTTGCTAATTTGACTTTGAAAATATTTAGCATTTGACTGAACCAGTTCGGTATTTTTTTTTAACGTTTTTTGTAGCTGTTGGGTAAATTATGTTGTTGGGTAATAATGCCCATTAGCACCTAATTAAGATGAGTTTGATTTATAATATTTTCAGGCAGGCGTTCTTTTTTTCTTCGATTTTAATTAGCGGAAAGTGTTTCGGGCCTCAACTAGTGCAAACTATTGAATTTGGGAATGATGATGTAATTTGGTTAATTATTGGATTGATGATGGTAAATGCCTAGAGTTTGGAAAAGTTGTAGAGAGGGCCTATCCCATGGGCGTACTCGGTAGATAAATAATGAATCGTAGACCTAAATATAGTTAAAGATTGAAATTGTTGAATGGGAACAAGTGGCATATTCACCGACAACATCACCAGTTCATTATTTGTATTAAATAAAGATTCTCTGTTTTGCACATTTAAATTAAAGGTCTCGGTTCATTCGCCAGAGCTGCAAAAGCGCTTGGCACAATTAATTATCATCGTAGAAGACGTAGTTAAATCTGCGAAGTTATCGATAACTATCGGCTAACTTTTCCGCCCCATGTTAGAAGTGTTAGAAGAGAAAAGGACGGTCCCCACAAGGAGACAGTATAACTGCAGGATTAGTGAAAGTGTATAAAAGACGATCCGGATTGGTTTGTCTCAACAAGTTGGTCTTAGTCCGATCTCGTCTTGAATATTTTTTTTATAATTTTACTCCATACCTAAAGCTCTAACAACTTTTTCATGCAATAAAATTACGATTGAATTGCTTTATACACCTATTCAAATGGCACTAGTGATAATCCTGATCGGTTGGACAAGTTTTGTACAGTTTTGCGGTCTTTAAACTCCTGAAACTCAATGGTATGCTAATTTTTTAAGGTATCGAATAATGCGTGAGACGAACAATACTGTCAAAAATTATGTCGTGGGCATTGCTTGTCAAACTTTACTTAATCAATGTGGCCACAACAAAAATCCTGAACCGCACTACGATGGGTAAGTGAACGCGACCGCCTTTTTTGCTCTTTCTATGAATGCAGCCATCCCTTTATACCACCAGTTCAGTCACAGGAGCAATTTAAAAAAAAAAAAAACAAATTAAATGTTATAGCTATTATTTTTTTAAAGCTTTGGTGAAGTATTTATTTTTATTTTTTTTACTGTGCAATCGGCATATGACTAAATATGAATAGGTGTTTTAAAAAAAACATAGTTTTGGTGCCCTAGAGGTCAAAATAAACGCTGACAATTTTAAAAATGGTGCTAAAACGGCAGAATGACTTGGCAACGCTGCACTCAATGGCAAGAAAAAGCAAATATCAATCAGTCTAGACTCTAGATCTTTCTCTCGATGGCATACGTGGTGGCGTTTTTGGTGGAGGCCTGAACCGCACTACGATGGGTAAGTGAACGCGACCGCCTTTTTTGCTCTTTCTATGAATGCAGCCATCCCTTTATACCACCAGTTCAGTCACAGGAGCAATTTAAAAAAAAAAAAAAACAAATTAAATGTTATAGCTATTATTTTTTTAAAGCTTTGGTGAAGTATTTATTTTTATTTTTTTTACTGTGCAATCGGCATATGACTAAATATGAATAGGTGTTTTAAAAAAAACATAGTTTTGGTGCCCTAGAGGTCAAAATAAACGCTGACAATTTTAAAAATGGTGCTAAAACGGCAGAATGACTTGGCAACGCTGCACTCAATGGCAAGAAAAAGCAAATATCAATCAGTCTAGACTCTAGATCTTTCTCTCGATGGCATACGTGGTGGCGTTTTTGGTGGAGGCCTGCAGCTATTAAAATAAAATAGTCCTTAATTTAGAAAACTTAAAAATAAGAATAAAATAGTATTTAATGTAAAACCTATTGAAAACAGGGTTTTTTTCATCTCCCATATAAATACATAATTAAACTGTAAGGTATTTCATGTCTATTTTAAATAATGGCGAGAAAGCTACTGGACAGATTTCGATGGAACTCTTTTTGAAATGCTTCTTAAGACTCTGAGAAAACTATTGGCTATGTCGTTCATTGTCACGTGTGTATTTTGCCAGTTTTTTTCCGCCAAAATGTACTTTTTTTCTGACTTCACTGTCCTCAACTTGACATTTTTTAAATAGTTCTAAATCAATAAAACAATTAGAAGATTAAAGATTAGAAATATACAATTGTCCATAATAAGGATCTTTCCGTCCAAGTGAGCACTTCGCAATGTGAGAATTTTGCTGTATATTTATACTTGAAATCAATTTTTGTTTATTTCTTATAATATAATCTGTAAAACCCTGGCTCCCATAACGTTAAATTATAGCAAATTATTAAAATTTAAGACAACATGTCTTAAAGTTATTTTGGATTTATTGAATAAATAAATAATAAAAATAAATAAATTTACTGCACTGTATGTCTACTGCAATGAATGTAAAAGGAGAAAACATCTTCTATTTATGTTTGGCAAATACGTTTCTTCTTCTTTTACTATTGGAGAGTCCACATCGCCATTTTGAATTTGTTCAAGACTTTCAAATATAATAGCTCGTAGTGGAATAATCATAAAAATTGTTCTTATCCGTGTGATCCAGTGCGTGAAAGAATTGAATCCATTTGCTCCATTATTTGTTCCAAGAGGAAATAACAGCCAGTTATTTAGTCGGCATATGACTAAATATGAATAGGTGTTTTAAAAAAAACATAGTTTTGGTGCCCTAGAGGTCAAAATAAACGCTGACAATTTTAAAAATGGTGCTAAAACGGCAGAATGACTTGGCAACGCTGCACTCAATGGCAAGAAAAAGCAAATATCAATCAGTCTAGACTCTAGATCTTTCTCTCGATGGCATACGTGGTGGCGTTTTTGGTGGAGGCCTGCAGCTATTAAAATAAAATAGTCCTTAATTTAGAAAACTTAAAAATAAGAATAAAATAGTATTTAATGTAAAACCTATTGAAAACAGGGTTTTTTTCATCTCCCATATAAATACATAATTAAACTGTAAGGTATTTCATGTCTATTTTAAATAATGGCGAGAAAGCTACTGGACAGATTTCGATGGAACTCTTTTTGAAATGCTTCTTAAGACTCTGAGAAAACTATTGGCTATGTCGTTCATTGTCACGTGTGTATTTTGCCAGTTTTTTCCGCCAAAATGTACTTTTTTTCTGACTTCACTGTCCTCAACTTGACATTTTTTAAATAGTTCTAAATCAATAAAACAATTAGAAGATTAAAGATTAGAAATATACAATTGTCCATAATAAGGATCTTTCCGTCCAAGTGAGCACTTCGCAATGTGAGAATTTTGCTGTATATTTATACTTGAAATCAATTTTTGTTTATTTCTTATAATATAATCTGTAAAACCCTGGCTCCCATAACGTTAAATTATAGCAAATTATTAAAATTTAAGACAACATGTCTTAAAGTTATTTTGGATTTATTGAATAAATAAATAATAAAAATAAATAAATTTACTGCACTGTATGTCTACTGCAATGAATGTAAAAGGAGAAAACATCTTCTATTTATGTTTGGCAAATACGTTTCTTCTTCTTTTACTATTGGAGAGTCCACATCGCCATTTTGAATTTGTTCAAGACTTTCAAATATAATAGCTCGTAGTGGAATAATCATAAAAATTGTTCTTATCCGTGTGATCCAGTGCGTGAAAGAATTGAATCCATTTGCTCCATTATTTGTTCCAAGAGGAAATAACAGCCAGTGTTCATTCAGTCGTATTTCATAAAATACCCATTCAAGTTCAAAAAGCGCTGTTAAAGCATTGGACATTATTCTACCATAAATATTTTGCAAATCGCAGCAAACATTTTAAGTGGAAAAATTCGCTATTAAGAATTCCTTGGAGATTAACTACTAGAAAAGCAAAAAATTGTTAAGAAAAGAGGCCAGATCACAATGGAAATTGTCAGATCCGTTCAATAATTTTCTGCGAGACATATCGTTACTCCCTTTCTTTTGCTTATTGTTAAAAATTTCGAAAAGAGGTTTTTATGCAGGAAGTGGCTCGGTGGCTAGTGTGGTGGACTCATGAGCGAGTGGTTTTAAGTTCGTCCCCCAGTTTATTTTCACTGAGCAACCTCTCGCGATCGTCTGAAAAGCGTCCGAGAGACCAACTGTCATGAAAAAGGTTCTTAATCCAGCCCTTCGGACTCGGCTTCCTGTTGAGCTAACTATTTATTTATTCTTTATTTTTAACAAGAGCTATAGGTTAAAAAAAAATAGCAAAGTTTATCGTTTGATGTTAACGAAATATTTGATTTTGCTCAAAAATGCAAAAGTTAACCAAGGTTAATAATTTGTACGAAAACTTTTAGTAAGAATACTTCTAATGGACGGACGAAAGATGCTATTGCTTTTCCGTCATCCTTATCCAAACAATTGTGTTCTACTTCATAAAAAAGACGGTCCATTGCCCGAAATGTTTGAAAAACTGTTGCTCGCTTCTATAATTGCTTTTGATATTTTGCGACACATGATGAAGCATTTGTTATGACAGTTTTCTACTGATTTCTCCACCTGATAAAATTACATAATTTATTTTAAAGCTCATTTCTGCGAAAAATTCTTATCTTCATACTTAGAAAAAAACCTATCGGTCCAGTGGTCAAGTTACAATAGTAACACTGATCCGTACAATCACCAAACACAGTCGTCGCACAGGTCGCGGCGATCTGCCCTCATTACTTATTCATTCATTCATCTATCATAATAGCCCATCTGAAGTTCGTTCACCCACACAGCATATAAAAACAAACCCACCATCGCGCTGACGAAAAACCGAACTAGCATAAACCCATCACTTGAACCGTTGGTGTCATGTTCCACATTCGAGTGTTATCAATCAACACTGATGGCTGATGCGCGCATGAGAAATCTTTCGAACCAACAGACCGCGATTTGAATTAACATAAAAATTCATTAGACATTAGACAATCTGATGGGAACCTTTCGGCGCGCGGTCCAATAGGGGCACCCAACCCAAGCCAGTTCGGTAATTAATCGATTCTCGAGGAGTCCATGTCTGTTCCCTACTTCCGCTTGAATATGCTAAACTCTTTTTTAATTAGCTTGATGATTTGTCCCACTTTAAGCTCCGCCACACTCTATGCTGATTGCCAATCGTTCATTGCCACAGCTCCCGATCGAGCACCAGTTCGATTTTCAAACGGCAATAAATTTTTCTAATAAAATTCTCAAGTGTCATGTTCCATGTCAGTCACACCCAACTGATTGGCGGATTCCACTGACCAGTTGTTGCCTTTTACCATTTCTGTTTTTATTTCTGCTCTAGATTTGCCCAAACCACCTGAAATATCATGAATTGCACCAAATGCTGCACGATCAATCTGTCTGGCTGTCTACTGGAGCGGTTACTCGCGCACTTGGTCCGGATTCAGTAAATTATTTTCAAAAATTAATGAATCTCAATCTGAAACGGTGATCGTTTCTTTTTCCCTTGATTTCGGAGCCAGCAGCAGCTGCTATTCATCTATGGAACGTGCTGTTTAACCTGCAGCGCATAGTAGATTACTTAACGAAAGAGAGAGAGACAAGTCTAACGGCGTAAACCTGCCTACAGTTTGCAATCTTGTTGCTGATTTTTACCTTTTGCTAAATGATATACATTAAACGACCGCTTAGCGGTAGTGTTGCATTTGTGTTTATTTTTTGAGCATAATTTGCCGAATAAAGCGAGCAAAACAAACAAAAGAGTTGAACAGCGAACTGGTCTTCGATCGGGTTGCGCTAACCTTGAAAATGAGTTACGATGAGTTGGATTTCAAAGAAGCGGTAACCATATTTTGGTGCTAATTAAATTGTTCACATATTTGTTGATTTTTATTTATACAAGCGTTTAGATAATGAAATTAATGCATTTTTAACGTTTGCGATTGCGAATTCTTTCTTTTATTGGATTAGCGTTTATTTTGTGAGGGGAAACATAATGAGCAAACCAGAAGTGAAACTTCTCTAGGAATGTTGGATTTAATTAAGAAATTTAATTTATATCTTAATAAACAAATTCATACATTTGAAATGCTTTCGTAACGCAATCCAGTCCAACGTTTTATGTTTTTGGTTGCATTTTGTTTTCATGTGGTTACAATTTAGGTTTTCAACCCCTGGTAACCCTGCGGTCGCTCTTTTGATTGAAGCCATTTCCTCAACCTTTACCTGAATCACTTGGATTTTAAGGGAAACAGTCTCAATGGCTGAAGAGCAAATGTATAGCTTGATGCGCATGTTGCTCAAGTTGCATTAGTAGCTATTTAGGGTTACCGACCGACTTTTTGTTTTAAAAAAAATGTTTTACTATCCAAACGAGCTCTTTCCATGCAAGGCTTTTAACAACTGTTTTTGATTAGTTATTTATTTTATTCAGAACTATAACCTTCCTCAATGGTTAATCTTTCTAAGTCCACGGTTTAGCTTAAAGTCTGATGCTCAAAGACTAATCGACAGATTTTGCTGGAACTTCAACAGTTTTTTTGCTATTAGTGACGGCAGCGTTACAAATGATATAAATAAAATCCGCAAGGTGGCTCTGTATTTACAAGATATCTACACGTTCTTAGTGCATCTATCTGTATGAACGAATTTCGATAGGGGTTTCACTGTTCTTATCAGCATTTCTCGAAAGTCTATATGTGTTAGGTTTTTAAGCTTCTATTTCTCCTTTCTTAATTGTTTTTCGAGTAAAAAATTCAATTATTAAACGTATTTGTACCTCAAAAACTTCAACAGCTAGATTAAAATCAAGTAAATAAAAAATAGTTAAACAAAACTCATTCACCAAAAGATGGCGCTAGTTTTCGATGTTACAGTGAACCTTCTATGATTAGTTTGATTTTTTTCCAGTTGCTCGTTATATCTTCTACGTTTATCATCACTATCTATGCAACTGGAAACAGGATATTAAATCAAAACAGAGTTTGGTTGTTGAGTCCCTTTTTGTTTCTATAAGCGAGGGGTTTCAGGTTCCACTCCCGGAAAAATATTCGAGAGTACATTCGGCGTTTAAATTGAAAGATCCTTTCTTTTGTTCCAAAAATAAAAACTCACAATGAGATTGTTGCAAGCTCATTGTCAGTTGCTTGTACTATTCTAAGCGTTTCCTCCTATAAAGGAATTCCCTCTTAATTGGGGTGGCAGACTCCATTCTGTCAATTTAGCGCCAAAACTTGAAACGCATCCTCCTTCCCACTTGTGGTCATTCGAATACCTTCAAAATTGACAGAAATACCCACTTATGAATTACATACCAATTTAGTCACACAGAAACTAATGCTTAATATGCCATCCATCTTCAAAAAGAACTGGCACCTAAGCTGTCACCTGAGGCAGTCCACCATCTCCATATTTGTTTAGCTGCTATCTAGGAATTTCTCCGCTCCCTTGGACGCTCTTATGAGATTTTATAGCCTAAATAAATTTCCACTTACTGTTCCTTTTAAATTGTTGCCGCACGAAAATAAAAGTTCATCTGCACAGCACGCAACCTTCCAACAAAGCTCCAAGGAACCGCAACTTCAAGTCTGTATACCTTTTCTGGCTATTATGCAACTTACTCTCCCCCGTGGGGGAATTCACTCAATTTGTAGATGAGACCATGCAGAAACTTCAGAAACAGAACTGTTCTAACTGTCACTTCAGAAAACCCAACAAGCCGTGCCTTGGACGATCATGATGATGAACAGTCATTGTGTTCGCTCTTCTTCTACGTATATTACGTTGTACAAACGATCGCAGACAATTATATATATAGTGTATCTAGAAGATGTACAGTACTTTTGCTCTCATGGGTTTTTTTGCAATAGCTGGTAGATGTGCAGCAAAGAAAGATTTTCTTCGCTAGCCAACCATGATGATGATAGCTCCACACAGTGCGGGAGATGGTGGCGATGGTGGGCTGCGCTAACTATATTCAGATACTTTACTTCAATTACAGAGTTTTTCTCTAAGTGATGTCTGGGAATTTTACAAATTATATATCAAACGATCGCATAGGCTGGTGTATAAGCTTCGTCTTGTTCTCTTCCACTTTTATGTGCTGTGCGCCGCTGGGATTCTGGAAAATTATCCATTTGCTTTAGAGGGGGGGCGCACAATTTGCATAAACGCTAGTGGATGGGAAATTACTGAAAGTCAATTCATTAGACGCCTTCTTGGCCATAAGGAATGATGGCTGAAAAGAATCGTGAACACGTTCTTTCTCGTCGTAGTCGAGTCGCTTAATTTCAATTACGTACTAGAGGCTGTTTGCCGTTAGATAGAGAATCAAGTCAAGTGTGCGTGTATGAGTGGCACTTCGGTCATCATGTGTCTTGGCTTATTCGAGGGGATTGTTTGACATGATGGGAACTTAGAGCCGGGATCTCGGTTAAATGAAGACATACTCTGGCAATTGTATCTACTTGTATATCAATTGGTTGGGCGAAAACTTGTTATTTCCGCGCGACTAATGAATGAATGAATGTAGTCTTTGTGCGCTGGGAAAAAGTGCAACTTGCGAAAATTTAAATGAGGGCTGCTCTGGAAGTGACTGCGTGAAAACAGGAAATGATTTATAGACAGATGATGATGGAAGGGGTTTGTAAGCGGGTTTTTGTTTGACAAAGGACGGCGATTTGTCATTTGAAATAGAGAACCAAGTGGATGTGAATAATCTATTTGTATGATGGGCAGGGAATTTTTGACTTTGCCGGAGGTTTTCACAGCGAATATGATGGAACTATGCTGTGTTCCTATAGTAACATTTGTGTTGCTTCTTGGTTGGGCCACTTACATTTTTAAGTCAATTGATGTCAACCAAAGGGAGTTTCAAATCTCCTTCATTATTTTATTTTATTTATTTTTTTATCATTAAATGTTCCCCAACAAAATTAAAAAAGTTCTTGCTCTCAAGGAGTATAGATATCTACTTTTACTTCGAATACCTATTTTGAAAGGAATTTGATGCTTAAACGATGCTCCTTATTGAACTAAGTCCAAATTAGTGCAGCAAGTCAACTAGCGTCAATTATAGTCAACGCGAGTCAATCAAAATCAGTCGGAGAAATAAACAGCCAAATTTTGTCGGAAAACGTACTTTTGCCACGAAGAAAGTTTTCAATTTGAAAAGTAACCTCAGAAACCATAAAAGGTCCACAAAACTTCTCTTGAACAAAGCTGGAGGTGGAAAAAAAGCTTCTCCCAAAATCAGGGGGTGTTTGGATAATTATACAGCGACATCTATCGGTTGTAATAGTGCAAACAAAATACGAGTTGTGTTAGGAAGACTGCTTGGGGCGTTATATCTTACCTAGGAGTGTGCTGCATAGCAACTAGTTGCATTAAACACGTACGTACAACTTCTGCATCTATTAGTTTTCGGTAAAACGGAGGATCAATTGTAAGGGTAATCACATTTTTAGAGTTTCACAAAGCTATAAGTTCGTTGTGCAAATCTAGGTCTTCTGGTTTTTTTCAATTTTAGAATACAGCACATAAAATAGCAAGAGCTTATGTTTACTTAAAAATTTTTAAATGCTTTTAACGTGAGAAATAAGGTTATATCTAAAAATTATTAACAGGGAAGGAAAATTCAAAAAAAAAAAATGCTTATAGGCCAATTTCCTCGATTTCAAATGCTTTTTGGACATATCTAAATAGCTTTGAAAAGCTGAAGAACCATAAACAAAGGTGTGCCCTAGGGATCTGGGATTTGTCCAATACTTTATTAACCGTTTGAGAAACAGCCTAGGTGATCTTGACATTGTACAAGATAGTCTTCAAAAGTCAGCTAATAAACATAAAGTTTCAAGTCCAGCTTTTGAAAACACGGTTTACTACGCATAAGCTAGTTGCAAGAAACCAAACCAAAGTTCAGCTTAAGTAAGCAAGACTACCCACCCTGACCTTGAAATATATATAGTTTCATGTCAAAAAAATTCTTAAAGGTCCGTAATGTCAATAAGTGCTGTCTAAAATTAAAATTAATATACATATATACTTTTTTCAATATTCCAATGAAAGTTGGAATGTGGAATACGTTGCTGGAGTGGTCTAACCATAGTGGTGAATGTCTTGTTTAAGTAAGTTGAAAGATCTGCGCAGAAAATTTAAAACATATTTTAGGACTATCCAAACTAACCCTCCAATGGTCACTTAAATTTGACTTTGATCAATGGTGACGCCGGTCTCACGCACCGGGGTTTTCAACTGAAGATTTTTCGAAACATGTTACTAAAAGTTCATGTTTTTTTTTTAATTTATGCTCTTTCACAATAAAGCAAAGATATTTATTCAATTTAAGCTCTTTTATTTCAACATTCAAATTTAAAAATCTTTTTAACTAAAGCATTAAAAATAAAACGTTTTTAGTAATCAATTTTTTAAAATTAAGAGAAAAATAAAAAAACACATATTAATAAAGTAAAGTAACGTTTCGGCACTCGGAACTTTTACACTCTCAGACATAAAAGACGCACTAAAGCGTCGTTTATGTCTGATCCATCAGATTCACCTCTTGCTTGATTCTTTAATGTCCTGTCGAACAAAATTTGATTATATCTCCAACTTGTGCAAAACTACTAGCTATATAAAAAGAATCAACGGCAATCACCTAGTTTCCATTTGACCACGTCTTGCACAAAATTGGCCGTAAAATGATGAACATGATTTTGCATGTCGTAATTTTATATGCATTTTCGCGCCACTCGGTATTTTGTTTTGTTTGGGCCCTGCGCTGACGTATATTAAACATTAGAGATAATTGAATCGAAATGTACAGCAGCAAAGAGAAATTATTATGAATGCGTTCTAATAATTTGTTTGCAGTTCTTTACCGGACAAACTTTACATACAACTGTGACACATCTGACTGACAACGTTAATTCCACTCTCCATCGACAATTTTTGAACACGTACCTCCTCAATTGTGATAACAATGAAAAAGAAAGCGCAATTAAGCGACGTGTGCGCATGCGCGCCCATCCATTCGTAATGACATTCGGTTTTCGTTGCTCTTAATTACCAAGAATCTGCTCTTCATTTCTTTATCCATCATTGTGACTGTCATTGTCACATTAATTTACATATTTATATTTCTTTCTTTTCCTTCTTTCTTTTTACCAAAAGAAAACAACTCGACGCAGGTGTTAATTACTCACTCACAGTATGTACGCAGATCGTTGTTGTCTTGATGAATAGGAAATCATTTTTTTTGTTCACCTCCCTTTGTGAGAAAAAGAGCGCGCGCCCTCTGCGGATTGTGTGTGCTTTTCTTTGGAATCCAGCACCGCACTCTGCCTGCGTCTAATGATGTCTAATTAAGTTTAATTAAGTTGATAAGTGTTGCCGGCGACGACGCACGATGAGCTTAGATGTTCTTCCAAGATCTAAGCTATATGGTGGTGGTGAATGGAATTAAATGATCTTTAGATGTAATCACAACGGTATTATACCATGGGTGGTCAGTCATAAATAAGAAGATGGGATGCGGTCACCCCTGCTTCGTTTTTTGTAAGTGTGTATACACCATGGAGCTAGGAGTGATTTATTGCGGGTACCAGATGACAGTTGGCTCTTGTTTTGTTTATCTCTGCATACATCAATTTGAGTGTTGTAATGGGGGTAAGAGATTATGCGACTTGTTTTAGATTCTAATAACAATAAATTTAAATGTAAATCTATTTTACCGGATAAAGTTTAGAAGCCATTGGGATTGGGATGTGGGGAAACAGGAAATGGATTACCTGTAACGAAATGGACTTTAGCTTTATTTTGGTGTGGGTTTTAGTCCAGAAGATTGTGGGGGATATTTGGTCCCTTTTTTATTTTTAAAGTGATGTTTCTTTATAGCGATAAGGTGTGCTACATAAATTATACTCCTTCTTTGAGGTATTTATGGGAAAGAAGTTGACCAACCCAGTTTCGTCTTATAACATTAAACATTGACTGCAAGCGTCAAATCGACTATTGTCAGCTGACACAAGTGTAACGTGCATTTGTCATTGGCTTGAATTTAAATTCACTGTTTAGTATTAGAAAAGAAAAGTTGTGACGAAATTCATGTTTTCCACGACTACCAAGTGCCAAAGACGGACGGCATTTTAGCCCAAAAATATGCAATAAATTCCCGAAAAGACAGGAAATTTTGGCCTCCTATGCAAGTGGCTTAGTGGTAGTGTGCTGGGCTACTAAGCGAGGGGTCTCAGGTTCGAATCCCGAAAGGGCCAAATTACATCTTAAGGTTTTTTTCCACTGCGCCACCTCTCGCGAACGTCTGACAAACATCCGAGAGTAAAACTGTCATGAATGAGCTTCTCAATTAGCCGTTTGGACTCGGCGTAAAATTGTAGATCCCTTCCATTCGTCCCAAAAATTGAAAACCCACACAAAACGAATGGTTGTGAGAAGCTAGGCCTTGGGTTCCATAGACCTGTCGCACCAAAATATTTATTTATTTATTTATGCAAGAAACCCTGTTAGATAGATAGTGTGAATTGGGAAGGGAACTTAAATTTAGTATGGCGGCGATATGCGAAGCGATTAAGTGTAACATTGATGTTGGAGTGGAATTTTGGGCTTCAGGTCTTATCCTCGTCTCATAAACTCTATTCAATACGAGTGTGAACTAAGAAAATAAAACTGCAAAAGCAGCCCACATTGTTATACTTTTAATAAATATAACCCTTTCCATAAAAAATATCAATAAGCCATAAATTGTTACTGGCACTTAAATAAATTAAATATTTGGAGAAACTGCGTAGTTTAATAGATTTCAGCTCGATTGAGCGCCATCTCAAGAAAAATAAGAAGCACAAATCCATCTAAATCTAGAACCTTTTGGCGGGTCTATTTCGAGGCTGTTTCCTGATTGCCATCCACCTTCAAGAAAACATTTTTGTGTTAAGTTGAAGTATTCACTTCAAGTTGAAACCAACAATATCGTCTCTCATTACCCCTTAAAATTTATATTATTTTAGTTACTTGTAAGTTGGCTTCCTTGGAATAAAGATTCTGAATTATTTACCAGATTTGTTTTTCACAAAAAAACAGAAAGAAATAGATGGATCTCGCGCAGAACAAGGAGCAATAGAATTTAATTTGTTTGACTATATTTATTGACACAATAATTAAAGGAATATTTTAAGGATAACCCACTAACCACGGCTTTGAATGCGTTCCACATTCTTACGTACTCTTGTAGTTGTTTTTTTTTTACTGGGAAATTAGTTTTAAATTGGCTGTGATTCTAGTCAATTAAAAACAGATACGAATGAATAGGCATTTCTCTCTGCCACTAAAATCATTCTCTCTGCTTCTTCAGTAAAACATTCCTTGAATAAAAAGAATTTTACAGAAAATTTGAATCGTTAAACAAATGGGATACAAAATATATAGATAAAAACAGAAAAAATGGGGCCTCACGCAAAAATTGCTAAAATATTCAATGCAAATCTGGCTATGCTGCAGATCAATCAATGAAAAAAACGTAATCAGTTGGCAGCCCTTAAAACGTTAGTTAAATACTGCGCGGAGGCTTTTGAAATATTGAGACCTAGAACCCACTGGTTTGTGGAATTGAGCCACTGTGTCCTTCACTGCGGAGAACAGTGCCGGCGATCGGAGGTAAAAATATATTTGCAAAAGAGCAGTTAAAATCTGCCTACGAAGCTCAATGCAACGTGCGGACTAGAAGAATTGTGTAACTGGGTGCAATGAGTGGGCGGATAGGAGTGGCTGGCGCCCGAAAATATTAACAATAGCGTAGACGAAAATATACCGACCCACAACATTTATAAAATTATTAGAAGAATAATTGCTGTTGGGAGTTAAAAAGCCAACAAAATATTTTCCTATGGGTGTGGGCCACTCTTCCTGCAAAAACTACTGGGACTATTCTTAATTGATTTTCACAACATTGACTTTTAAATCAGTAGTTTTTAGACATAACCCAAAATTTGTCTAAAAATGTATTAAAAATAATCAGATTTTCAGTTTAAACAAGTTTTACTAATCTAAAATCTAGTGCAAATCAATGGCAATGCAAATGAAAGTCTAAATCACTTTTAACACGGTTCCTTGCACTCTCTAAAATTCAGTTAAATAATTGTGCCAACGCTTCCAATTGTCGGCACAATCTTAACCTGCATTATGGAATGATAATTTGAAACAAATGAGTTGGGGTGCGAGACCATTTCCTTTCAGAAACCGTGAGAAGGCTTTTCATGTTGACATGTTTAAACAGCAAATATTATCTCCGACTCACCTTATATTTCTCAAAAGTGTTAGCACTCCAAATGTCCGGCTGCAACCTGAAAGAAGAAAACAAACAAAAAATGTGTCACTGCAAGTCTTGCAAATTTTAGCTTACAAAAAAAAGGAATGCAACTTCAAAGCGGCCCAATCCTGGGCACAATAAATTGCAACCTTTTATCCCATTTATGTGTGTCAGTTGTCCTATATTCCGCTGGCTATAAATAACAAGGACTTTCCCATTTGCAAACGCTCCTACTGTGTTTTAATAAGAATTCGACTCGCCAAAGAACAATTTCAATGACAATGACAATTTCCCAGAATCCCATATTTAGAGCGAAAATTGTACCGCAGAAGAACCACTTACCACACCACAGACGCCCAATGAATATCATCTTATAAATGACATTGGCCGATGGGTTGAAAAAAAGACAACAAACAACAGAAATCACAATTTTGTGTATCGAATGTGCAGCTGATTTGCAGCTGGTAAAGAGAGGTGCAGAAAAAAAGAAGAAGCAGAAACCACTCCACTAAGCCACGAAGGAATGTAACACCTGAGAGCCAACAGCGAAAAAGCCAGTCAAACACACAGATACAAATATTTGCACAAACCATAAAATGCAAATGTGAGATACACCGAACATGCTGGCAGTTCTAGAATTTCTTTTGTGGTTATTTGCCAAAGCAGCGCACTGTCTGCCCGGCGTACACAGTCAGCCCCCCTATACCTATAACTTTGCAGATCGATAACCCCTTGGAGGCCCTCAAAGGCCGAGAGCAAAAAAAAATAAAAAAACAAACTCGGCTAACAAAACCCATATCTCTATGTACCAACACCAGGACCGGCACCTAGAGCGCCCGCTCTCGTCTTCTACACCTCACAAAGTGTCTTAGCCATGGCAAAGAGTGAAAATCAGTAGCCAACGAGTGCCAGTGCATATATTTATTGATGGCCCTCCTTCATGCAATCGCACCACGGCGACGCGATCGACAGTGCTTGGTATACAGGCGCGCATATGCGAGCAACTGCGCACCGAGCATGCCCGAAGGGACGGAAATGTCCTTTATAGACGATTTAGCATGCATGCCAATGAGCTAGCGGCGGCTACGGCTGACTGCTCTCCGCTGTGGCGGGTATCTCTCATAGATGAGTGTGAGCTGCAAACCAAATAGGTGGCCATTAACATACGAATATGGTGTAAATGAAAGGAATTTGTGTGGACACACGAGACATGAGCAGCAAAAAAATAAAAAAAATTAAAAAAAAACAACCGCACTTGGCCAAGTTGGAAGTCCAAAGAAATGGCATAAAGCAATTACCACCAGCACCATGGCCTCGCCGCAAGAGTGAAGGAGATTCAAGAAGTTCATGTTGCAACATAAATAAGTTGCATTAAGTTGATCAAATATTGACACTCCTGCTGATGCCGGCGACTGTGCTGAATTTAAATAGAGTTCGTCTGTCGTTGTCGTCAACGTCATTGTCGTTGAGCATGACAGGTGGTTTTAATGCCTTTTAAGTGAGGCTCGGCTCACTCTTGATGAGTGGTGGCGGAATGTCGAACGAAAGTCTTTAATTGCAGAGGGTACCTACATCTGATGTGTTTGTTAAGTGGTTAGAGTCTATGCACAAAAATAACATTTGATTGATTGAACTGTGCGATGTGTCTGATAAAGGCTTAGCAAATTGACAAGAATTCAATGAAAGAGAAACAGGGGTCAACCGAGGACAAAGATTAATGAACAGCCAGCGTCAGCGCAGATTCTCATGACATACATAAGCCGCTTGAATTTAGAAATTGAAAACGTGTTAAACTTGATTAATGTCTTTTGTCTTCGATCGAACAGAATTCGCTGGAAGGTAAAACGAAACAAAATACTCGTCAAATGGAAAAGTAAATGGAAATCGAAAACGAAAGAGTTGACGTGCGCAAACGGATTTTCACCCAAAAGTGAACAAGAAATCGCTTTTGGGCTCAGGAATGTTCTTAACAGCTTCTGGCTTGCACAGGCGGAATCGATTACTACCTACCAAGCACGATTTTGAAAAATCACTATTAACTAAGCTTTGAGATAAGTACGTTAAAATCCCATCGATACTAACCATCGGAAACGATCTTACCGGTACCCTTGATGTTAAAAAAGGATCTAGATGCGCTGTCATGTGACTTTTTCATAATCATACTTAAAATTGTGCGAAAATCCTAAACCAACGGCCGGCCGGCGGGGGCACAATTTTTTAAAAGTCTATGCAACTACTTGTGTTAACGCCATCTATGAACGACGGTCCGAAAGTGCAACTAGTACGTTTTTCTTTCTCGTTCATAGATGGCCAACCCTAACCAACTTTAATTGGTCATGCCGGCGAGTTTCTGGCATCTCGGAATTTGTTTCTGTTTTCGTTTTTTTACTTCTTCTTCTTTGCGACCATTGAGACGAGCGATCGCCTTCCAATAAAGAATTATAAGCAAATAAGCAGTGTTGCCATTCTGACCGGATTCCGGTCATATATGACAGAATTCTTTTTACTCTGACCGGAGAATATTTAAAATTCGGTCCAACCGATTTTTCGACCAGAAAAATAATATTATTCTATGGACTAAAAATAAATAAAGAAATGCAAAATTTAAATGAAACTTTGCCATACTTTCCGAATATGCTCACAACATCAAACAGAATCCGATTTAATGTGAATAATCCCAGAAAACTACAGCGGCGCCTGAATTTGACTCAATTTGATTGAAAGTTCCTTTTTTGCAAAACTTTTTAATGAATTAAATAAATTTTTGTTCACTTTTATGATTTGTTTTGTAAAATAAAGAAACTTAACATAACCACTAGCATATATAGTCAAAATATATTGCAATATTCTAATCTTGACCGGATTTCTGATTAAAAAATCGTATTTTAACTTTTGACAGGATGTTTTGACAGAATTTAAAAAAAAATAAAATTAGTCATAAAGGCAGATTTGACCGGATTCCCTAATTTTTAGGGAACGTCACTATAGACAGCTATACCTCGACTTAAATCACAAAACTTGCTAGCTCTTCATTCGAAAATGAAAGCGGCTGATAATAAATTCGGACCGCTCTTTGTAGGCAATATAGCTTTCCCAAAAATCAGCTTAAAGCGTTTCGAAAAACTGTCTAAAATTGGCCGCCATCGACAAGACACAGACATCGAAAATACTGACAGAAACAAGAACTGTACTTACTCGCATCTGCTAGTCCTGATCGTGATATTAATCCACTCATAAAAATGCAAATTCATCTTCATTTGCTTACATCAATAAACCAGGATAACATCCAGCCGAATGAGTAATAAACTTGATTTTAACGATCAAAGGCGAGCGCAACAGAAAATGAAGTCAAAGTGTATTCATGCGGTGTATCTGCTTACATATAGATACATAAATGTACCTGACACATTTAATCAATTCCCAGCGCATTTAACTGTTAAGTGCTCTTCAAGCGACTGACCGCTGAGCAGACTATCAATACTATACCGCTTAACAAGTAGAGGTACGAGCTACGAGGTATTACCCACTACACTATGCGGGGTGGATACCACGACAACGACGACGACTACTATACGTAATATCAGAGCGCGCATGTGAGTCATTTAAGATACATTTGTTGTTTAAGTTTTATTAAGTGTTCAATGTTGTTGCTGTTTTTCTCGCGAAGCAGTTGTATAAAAACTCGTTAAACGAGACACCGTTAGTTCGCCAAATGACATTGACCATAAAAATGGACGCGCGATTAAATCAAGTACCATATCCCTGTATCTAAACAATTTTTGGGGATCCACAACATCTGCTTGAATCTCGAGAATTCCGTTGAAATGTCGTTATCGCGGTATTTGTGGGATGTTAATTAACCACAAAGACCTTGTACTCTCTGGCTTCAGTAAAGCATTGACCTCTGCGTAATTGATGCATCTCTAGTTTGAGATAGAGAATAATGCGCGACTGATATTGAATGATCGATTCCTTTATTGATGTAAACAGAGAGAACAATTTGTTGACAACACTTTTGTGTGAGTGGACAATGGAACGATGTACGTAGATGGAATCTTGTCACGGAAATGAGACTCACAACTTTTGGAATGCCATACAACAAAGCGTTAAGAATGTTATGCTTTCGTGGGGTCGGAGAATAGAACGATTTTAACAAGCAAACGCTATCGACCCAGAACTTGGACTGCCTCTGAGAACCACTCAACTTTACTTTCAAACCCTGGTTACGAAATTCCCTCTCTATCCTCACGCATATACTCCATCCAATTGACAAACAAACAATCAAAACAAATGCATTTCCAATGAATAAATACAGACGGTTACTTTACGGATACAGGTAAAAAAACATGTCGACTGTAGTAACACCCACAATAGTTTTCTGCATTTTTCCAGTCGGGTGTATAAATTTTATTTACAAGTCAATGACGCATAGAAACAATTTTTCTCACTCAGTTAGAGTTAGTTTTTTGTTCAACCAAGGAGAGGTTGGCTTCAATTGACAACAATGGGTCCGCATGCTGAAAGAGTGCCAAGCCAGACAAAGGAACATATCACATTCGGTGGTAGGTATAGTACAATTAAATTGCGCTTATCCGCCACTTGAAACCGCCATCCAGAGACTGAGATAGACATCTGGCAGTGGCAGAGCACGAGCCTCAATATGACGCTCTCGTATATGGTATAGAACTGTGTGTTGCAAAAATAAAATAGAATGAAACAAACTCGAATCCGAGTTTCGAGATAGCAGGTTAGATAGATGGATTTATTTCAGATGAAACGCCTCTGCCACCGATCCGCATCGGTAGCTAAAAAAATCTATTTAGATTTTGAAGCGAAATGCAAATTCATATCGTGTTTGTGGGTAGTCTTCAGATGGAGTGCTGCTAGTTAGTATATAAACAAAATGCTAATTGGGCAATGGGTTTGGTATTTAGTACCAGCTTGCAATTTGTCCCAGATTAACAGTTGATTGGACAGCCGAAAGCGAATTCAATGTCCAGCTTTGGTTTCTAATGAGTTTACTCATCATTTGAACTTTGTTTTGAGTATTTTTCAAAAGCTTTGCCAATAGACAGGAAATCTTTTTGAAAGGGCTTTACACAGTTCGCACTTCAACTCTTTTGTTTTCGTGGGAATGGTGGCAGCAGGAAAAGCAGGTAAACACTTTTTTTCCTCATCTGGATGTCTATTCGATTGGTATTTAAAATCGTTTGAATAAAATACTTGAAAGACAGCTTCTAGTGTGTTGAATATGAATACCCATCGTTCCCAAAAGAATGCACTTTCAACAAAAGAGCTTGATGTCAAACGGTCATTGCTCTAGGAATAATATAAATCGAAAAAGGCACGTCGCCCCGTTGGATTTGTTACCGCCAATACAATACTGTATGTCATTGAGAATTTATCGCTATCAAGATATTTCAGAACGTCTTAACACCGACCACCGTTTCCATAGTCCCTTAGAAGGAATGGGCGTGCAAGTGCTAGTAGAGAAAAAATCTACGTTTGAGAACGGTTTTAAAAAAATGCTGTTTTGACATGGTAGATGACATTTTCTTCAGAAAATACTTTTATCACTGTTGATAAACAATGGATTCCCAATTTCATATTACAATTTTACAGCACAAGTCGTGCCACGCAACTTCCCTCTTTCTGAGAAGTTTAGAAAAGACTGTATGCCAAATCATCTGTCTGTCAGTTTGTCTTTACTACGTTTCTAGAATCTTAGTCTGGATCTGATATCAATAAACTATTGCATGTGTCTTGAGAATCTTCTTAGCACCATACAAAAGTTTTAAAAATATTTCTCAATCTTCAGACTTCTTGTGAGAATACTTTGTTTGTGACGAGCTATCAACTCGCTATCTGGGGGATATTTGTCATAATTGTGATATTCGTATCTAAATAGAAAGCGTCATAAATAGTTCTGCTATTTCCGTTTTATAAAACGCCGGTCTAAAGAATTTTCAAACATAAAACGTTTAATATTCCCTTAAAATGTTCCCAATTAACCAACTAATTCACATCTAAGGAACTGAAAAAGAAAAAAACAAATAAACTCGACGAACCAAACTGTGCAAGCAACAATCGCCAAGCATTACGGTTGTCAACCTCTCTGTTGTATTCAAAAAATTATGATCTAGTACTAGTTTAGTTTGCGTAAGTGGTAGGCGCAGGGTTCACTTCCTGGTGCCAAATTTTGCAACAGATGTAAGTCCATCTATGTGTAACATTTCAGTCCCATTTGGTTCTAAAAAAAGAACTAAACAAAAATCGTTTTGCATCTATCTGGTCTGGATCCAAAGTGGAATTTTCAGAAAACCCCTCCGGTTACTTACTCCACTCTTAACAACCCTTTGGAAATTGCAAATATCTCTCGAAAACCAAATAGAACGACATGTTGCAAAATTTATATAGCTGGTCCACAAATTTCAATCATCTTGTTGCGGTGTGCCACTTCTTACACTTGGGCAACCCGCTCAACTTGACACCTATGTAATCGTTCAGTAATCTGCGCGTTGTCGTCACCTTCGACGCAATATAATTCCGATTTCGATGAAATTGAGAGGCTTTAAATGTTGCGTAACATCAGTCGTTGATCGTAAAAATCGTTGCATGATGTGAACGAGTAAAGATTTTACAAGATTTTATTATAGGCGGCATTTAGGAAGTGCTTTCAGTTTCAAATTGCTGTCAAAGTAATAGTTTATACGTCGCAATCGCAACCGTTGAAAATATATAAATGATATATGTGTGTATAAAAATTAATTTAAAAATGCTGCTTGGATGTTTACGAGTATTTGACGAGGTTTTTTTTTCATTAGACTGATTCAAGGTAACTTGGCCTTTCATTTCAACACCTTACAGCAAAAGTTACGAACAACTGCGTTATAAATTCTATAGGTCATCACAAAAAGCGACAGAAAAATGAGTCTAACTTTAGGCGCGAGTTGTAAAAAATAAATACCTGTTTTGCCAACTATTTATTACTTTTTTAGACTTAACGTCTTGTACAGGGAAAACGATTAAAGCGAATATAGAACAGATACACACCAAAGGGTAAATGGGTTTTGGGGTGACCCTATTGAACTCGGCGGAACAGAAAAGGCTTGTTTATTGCCGTTGCAGCAATGCCATGGTACATTATAGAAGGTCCATCAGGGATCCCGGATTAAAAAAAACAACATTTTTTAACAACAAAACGATATTTTTCCCTTTTTTCAAAAATAAAAAACGCTTATTTAAGTTTTATTTTAACATTTTATGTTTTATTTAAATATCTAAGAATTAAACAGACAAAGAAATAATAGGAACGCATTTAATTCATTTATTAATTTTAAAATCACATATTTTATATGTAAATCAATAAATAAATAAATATTGTGAAGGCTTAAGCAGCCTTTGCCTTTTTCTACCACAAAGTCATAAGAATACTTTTTTATAAATAAATATTTTGTGTACAAAATTCCAGCCAAGTAGACCGTTTATTTTGTGTTTTTGTTTTATTTAAATTTATTGCTGAAAAATTCTTTCAAAAGATAAACTACATAAGTTTTTTCATGTTCGGAAACTTAATATCCCCCCAAAATTCTTGAACATTGTCAGTTGAAATATTTTCGATGTTTAAATTTCTATGTAATCTATACTCCCTATCAATTATAACCCAAGTTGAAGAAGAAAAAACTATTTCCGAAATATTTAAAGTGAATGGACATTTCTGTTCTAACGAATTTTAAAAGTTTATAAAATTTCCAATGATATATGAAACGCCAAACGCCAAATAATGAATTCAACATAAGTTGTAAGTTGTAAATGAGATGTTAGATGGGCCCATTAAAGATTATGATTTTTAAAATTGAATGAGTTTTAAAATTAATGTAGCCTTTTGAAGACTTTATTTAAATAAAATTTTAAATGTTTTCCCCTTTTTAGATTGTTTTTCCCCTAAAAAATTCATTCCCCCTTTTTTCCTAGGCCAAGGATCTAGAATTCGAATTTGACTGTCTTATATCTTTTAATCATGTCGGATTTAAGTTGAATGTTAAATCTTTGTTGTACCTACCTATATCAAGTCCAGATGTTTTCCTTAATTGATATGACTGGGCCAAAAGTCATGATCCAAACTGAGCCACAAAACAGCTATTAACGTTATCTCTCTGTTTCAACTTACGTAACAACCATTTATCAATTAATTTTGGCAAAAGTCAACAGCGCAATTTGCGCATTCGTTTGCCGTTTGTTTTAAGTTTCCAATCACCAACAGCATTCATTGTTTATTCCGTCTTTTGTTTGTTGTTTGTCGGGCCACTGCGCATAATCCAACCTTACGCAATCCAACAAATATTTGACAGGAATGCCTCTTGCCTCCTTTTGTTTCGCACAGTTCTTTATTTATTTGCATTTCTTTCGTTTAACATTTATGCGAATGTGACCCACATTCGCATGTAAATTTTGGCATGTCGCCTTTTCGATCAGAAAACCCACCTAATCGCAACGGAACATCACAAAGAACTGGTTCGGCTTCGGATAAATAAACGGACAGTCACCTCTGCGAAAGGCGATGTTTTGTTCTTTATCCAGCCACTTACAGAGCTCTGCCCTGACCGCACAGTTCATTGTAAAAATGCGGCCCATATGTAAATTTCAACAAAGATACATACATCACTCAAAAATATTACCCTTCAATGTGTCATATTACAGGTACTGCATGTCCTTTGTTGCACAGAGCCTACATAGTGCACCGTATGCACAAGACAAAGAAGCCTAATCGAACAAGCACTATGAATAAATCAATTTGTTGATCATGTGGAAATACTCGTACGATATACCTAATGGCTTTGTATAAATATTTTTTTTTGTAATTTTTGTTGGCAACATTCCTCAGCTGTCGCTGGTAACACGTGTTTGGTCTTCCGCACAAATCGCACCACCCACCCGCCGCTGTTGTGTGTGGAACAGCAAAAAAAAAAATGACATCAAATAGCCAACCTCTGATCAATCTGCACTTATTCACCTACGTAATGTATCTAATGCAATATTGAATGCATCAGGTTTGCTGCGGGCTGGACCAAAGAGAGCAAATAAGATATTCTCTGGTAGATCGTAAATACATTACACCTTCGCTCACCTCTGGCGGTATGCTACGACCGGCTTAACAAGAAACGCGCGCGACATGGTTCGGTTGTTGTATCCAAACGACCGACGTATGCCATACTGTTACTGTCCACTAGTATAACTGAACTGTATATATTTCTATGGGTATTTTAGCGTTATTTGATTTTTTGCTGTTGTTGTTGTTTTTTCACTAGGAATACCGGTAACCATCGCGTGCTGTCTGTTGAAACTATGTGTGCAGACAAAGAATGGTGTACCGCCAACACTCCCTATGTCCAATTGAAGGAGAGATAGAATTTTATGGTAACGTTTATTTAATAATTAGTCACTGAATACACTGGCAAAAATAAATGATGAATCAATTTAAGAATTTTGATTTTAACGCAAGTTACATTTGGTCCTACCTTGCATAAATCCGAGCTAATGTTTGAACATGTGAAGTTTGGCTGACAGGTAAGTTGTTCGAAAACTGATGTCTTGTAACCTTTTCCAAGATTTTTTTAAAACTTTTCTCAGATTTTTCTAAGAATCGATCATAGTTTTTGCAGGCAGCCCCTTTTTTTAGCGAATCATCGCACGCGCTTCATTAAACGCTAAATGGCTAGTGACATGTCAAAATAATGTTTAACTATGTAAAACATTGACATCTACTGTCCTGCGACAGATGTACATTAATTTTATGGAGCTTAAAGCAAGACGTCTGTTTACCTAATGTTGTGAACTTTGTTAGACCCGTTTTTGAAAATTAAAGCATTTTCGAAAAGTGTCACAATCAATTAATTTGGAGTCTAAAATATAATTATAAGCGTTGCCTTAAGCCTTAGAGTTAGAATACCTACATTTTAAACCCGTCTGCAGTATTTTTAAATAGACGTAACTGCCAAAAAGACAAGCTGTAAAAATGGACTTATATTAGAACTAAGTAAGAACTACTACCAAGCAGTATCATACAAAGTGAAGTGAGTTCCACAAGAAGTTTAGACTGCATCTTGAGTATTGAGATATTAAATCAAAGCCAGAGAAACAGCCAGGCTTTGTTATATCGAAAATTTGATTATTTTAAGAATAAGGAAATATTTTAAATGCGACCAAACCTCGCTCTCTGCCTATAATACGGATGACTTAAACTGCTTAAATAAAATTATGTGTCCATTTGATTTCGATAAAAATGCACACCCAATAAAAGCAGTCTTAAAAAGTGTTCCCAGAAGCTGAAAATAATTTCCCTTAACAAAAATCTTAAAAATCCCCGTTTTGGTTATTTGTTTTTAAAGGTTTTTAATTTGTTTACTCCTCTTTTAAACCAGACTCGCCGTTGCGACAAATGGGAACGCTGACCTGTGTCTGTGTAGATCTACTGTACCAGAGGATCAGACAAATTTTAGACTCATAGAGTTTCTACTTTCCTAATGTAGCTGATGATACATTTAGCAGAGGAGATCTTTACTTATTGTGGACCTATTATTTCCCTGAAGAAGGAATTCTTTATAATGCCACAGCGGGCTGGGCAGGGAACCCACAATATTTTGGTTGTGTTTGGAGAGTATTGAAGCAGTGCAAGACTGATTTGGAGTCAATACTCAATAGTGGGTGAGCTAAAAGCAGCTATAGCTGCTTGACATGGAGCTCTGCCTGAAACGCCCTTATTGGTATCGATACAGTTTGGATTGTTCCCAGTATTACGGCTCCGACGCCTGAGTTTTGACAATTTTTTGGAAACCCATGTTTCTCTCTAAGTGATCTATATGGAAAATCTTCTGTTGAAAGATAAAGTGTTCAGGAGGCGATCTGTGACCGCGGAGATCATATCAAATTCTGTGATATCCAAAAGAAGATATGATCCTTCTCCGTGTGATCACTGATGTCTATCTCTTTCATTTGTATCAAATTTGCTGAGCTGCGTACTGACACTTTTTTAATAAAGATGAGGAGGGGTGTTAGTCTCATTAGGGCTTCTATGGCATTTGTATAGGACTAGAGGAATTTGCAACTTTATATAAATGTGGTGTGTTTTTGCTCTGTATAAGAGGAGGTAAATAAATCCAAAATCAAATGTTTTCTATGGTTTATGAAACCGATATTTGCCGTTTAATAGGATCAAGAAAACTGGCCTGTGTCCTAGTTTCGTAAGTTCGCTTTAGCCCTACACAAAGTTGGATAGAATTCAGTACCTCATGGTTTTCAATATTTCTCATCTCTAAAAACTCTGCGCAAGAAAACAGAAATCACAATCAAATTTTGAAAACAAATATCCATCTCGACCTCAGTCAATACCTATAATCGAATAGACCACTTCACGTTCACCTTCCGCAAGCGAAACTATAGGCATTTTGCATATATAGGTACATTTCCGCTGCGGCCACCAAAACTAGCCGCTACGTGTGCATTTCCCCGAACCAAACTATCTATTAAGTCGACGCGCAACGAAAGCGGAAAATCTATCAGATTCGAACGGCCAGACACCCAAACATGATATAATTCAATAAAAGTGTGTACCCCGTTCCGGACGGACAACGCTGCCGGAACTCGACTTTGTAATTTGAAATTCCTTGCAACTTTCAATTTTCGGGTTTCAATTGTTTTTTTGTTTGTTTGCAGATTTTTATTTGTTTACATGGCGATTTTTTTTATTTCGTCGCTTGTTGACCAACCGCGAAAACGGTCTTTCATAATTGAACGCAATTAGTTTACATAGCGGTACTCGCTCTCCATCGGATGTGAGCCACATAATGGATGGAATGAATTAAATTGCGTCGCCATTATTTGGCAAAGAGATAGGCTTTGTTCGCATTGGAAAGCATGACGGATTCAGCTGACATTCGCATAGTGCATACGAATACACACGGTGTACGTCGTTGTTTGAATAATAAACACCCACGGTAACCCATCGTATGCTGCGGGTGTCGCTACTCGCTACTGGTTACTGGTTGGTGCTACATAGCTGCTAGGTATAGATTGCTTTCTCTGGGGGGAGATCTGCACAAGAGCGCGCACACATAATCGATCACTTTGGGGCCGCCAATCTTGATAGGAGCGAAAATAATCGTTTTATTCGATGTAACCTACGCATGGCATTTGAATTGCCCGATGATCAGCGAGAGGAGTTATGGATCGAGTATACTGCTTCCCTGTATGGTGGTTGGATGAGCGCTTTGTCTTCGGAAATTCCCAATCATTACGATTGAGTAGTCATAAAGAATTCGAGTGGCTCTTTAGGAAATATAAGTATGATGTCAGATTTGCGGTTGTTGCTTTTTTTTGTGGATGTGATTAATATATTGGTGAGTATTACGACGAATTAGCAGACAGGCTTTGAAATGCAACAATTGAGAGACACTCTGAAGTGTAGGGCAGACCGGGGCTAGTTGGCCACAGGGCAATTTGACTCACTGCCATTTATTTATTTAAAAAGAAGAAATGAATTTCACGTCCTTTCTTGTTTTTACATTCAATACTGATACCCCATTTAGTCTCCTTTTGTATTTCGTAGCTCTCTAGTAAATTTAAGAAAACATTGTCTTAACGTTGTTTTTTTAAATTGAATAAGTTTGTTTAAAAATACCAAAGGATGCTTTATTAATGATATTTGAACTGTATTGATAGGTATCAGTTTTAGTTTAAGAGAAAAAAACAAAAAATGTAACCTAACCAACTAGCCCCGGTCTCCCCTACTTGGTTGTGGCAAAAATGCCAGCTTTTGAAAAAATGCAACATGCTATTCATTTTCAGAATGGTTTTTGAGGAGACTTGTGGGAATTTAACACACGTTTTTATAGATGTTTTGTAGATCCTATATGACCGAGTCTTTGAAGTAAGCTCCGTCGACGTTACTCTTGAGATCCATTAAATCTCTTTATACAAACTAGCTACCTACCAACAAGTAAGTACAAGTTGTCTTCGGCTGAACTGCGTTAAATCAAATGGCCTTACTAAAAAGCATTTTTCGCCTTTAAGTTCAGTTTAAATTTAGGTCACAGTGGATAGCTTTAAATAAAAAATAAAGTCCGGCTTTTAAATTTCATATGGCCACTGAAAATGATTTAAGAGCCGCTCAATCCATTCCACTGGGCGTTGGATTTCGTCAAGGCTTGGCCTTCTCTTCTTTTTATGACTTCTTGCGGCAGTCCAAATCATCAGTGACTGATGTGACGACTTATCGAATTGGTAGACCTAGAGACGTTAGGGACCCTAATTGAGATTTGATACCTAACCTTGCTATAACTATTCTGGTTTGACGAAACAGTTGAATTCAAAATTATTTTCTTGAAGGATGATATACCAAACAAGGCCCTAATTTTGACAGATCTGCTTTATGGTTGAGTCGGAGGGTCTTTTTGGAAAGAATAGTTCTTTGAGGAATTTTTGGAGCGAGGAGGGTAAAAGGAGAAGAAAAAACAACAGCGAACTCGTTGAGCTACGTGAATGTAGTTTAAAAATCTAAAACCAATCGACCAAGACGACAAAGAAGACTGCACCTCCGCTTCAACGACTATAGTGTCTATGTCTAGGTCTCGACAATAGGCTGCAGGGTTTAAGACAGAGCCTCAGCACATGTCGGAAGTCCGTTTAGTGAAAAATGAAAGATAAGTATGTAACTTTCAAAAACCTATTTTTGAAGCTCGTTGTGAACAAATCTTGAGCGATGGCCTCCTTCAGAATGCCTGTTCAATGTCTCTGCATATGTTAGTAGAACTCTGTTAAAATAGGTGATGGAGACGATTTAAGTATCTCAGGATTTATTCACGCGCTGTCCTAAAAGCAATGCTGAATTTTCATGTAAAATTGGTCAACATTGGTCAATTTTTGAGGTCAATCTGCTATTCAGAGAAGTTTACTTGGGCTTTAAGGCAAAGTATCGGTCTTTGGATCCATTCTAAGTCTTACAAACAGGAACTGATCCAAAGAACTAGATCGCGAATACAAACCGCGAAAGAGATAGCATGAGGAAGAACGGATTGCGTGAGGTGTTCTTATTCCGACGAGCAAGAAGGCGTAGTCAGGTTAAATGTATGGTCCAAACCTACAAGCCTACAGGTTGCTGCCATTTGGGAATAGGCCTTAAATATTTTTAAATGGTTGAATCAAGTCCGATGTTGCCCCATCCAGGTCCCCTCCAATTATATTTGCGAAGGTTCAATCTATTACTCTAAAAAGGACGCACTTTTGTGACTGAGTCGGCGTTTTTCGGTGGAATAACCGCTTCCATTTTGGGGCTGGTGACGAGTTTCAACAATATCGTGAAATTCATGACGGATTACAAACTTCATCTGTGTAGGGCTGTAGATTTCCTTGCACTTGCAACCTTTAGTTCGACTTTTTTTTTGTTTTGAACATTCGTTAAGACTTCCATGGGATAATATTGGGACCGTACGAGAGCTTGGTCTCTATTCGGTTTACTGACCTCAACATATATGTCAGAAAAGTTCTATGAAGCCATTGGAGTAGGTTTTTCGGGGTCTTATACAGACTTGATTGAGTACATCCTATCATAACGAAAAGCAAATCCTACACGAAGAAGACTTTTGTGTATCGTCTGTAATTTTATTTTGAACTCGCTGGAGTGGTTATCTGTTTTGTTCGAACCACAATCCCCTTTAGAGATATGTGTATTCGAAACCGAAGTCTGACAATCAGCTCATAAATAAAATCACACTGCGACCAGTACCTATTACCTCAACAACTCGAATGCAGGCGATATATGGCGATACAGAAAAAGGTTCATCACATAAATAAGCTAGATTTGGTGTATCTTTAACTTCAATATGATCGCGATTAAAACTTTTACGCGGGTAAAGGTATAGACAAAAGAAATGCCCGGACCGCTCCTAAATAAATCAGCAGCCTTTCCAAAGCATTATCTCTGTCAAAACTCGTCCCATTGTCTTGTATGCCACTCTAAATTCATCGATTCTAATCAATTTCGTTCGAAAATTAACATAAAATCTGAATATAATCTCCACCCAAACGCAAGCCTGTTGGCCATCAATTTCCACGCGTTAACTCTCACTTGAGTGGGGGCAAAAGAAAGTCAATCAATAAAATCGTTTGTCTTGGACAACAATGTATCAGATGCTTGCAACGCATCTAAAAGAAGTCTCTTCTTCTTATTGAGTTGGACTCTCAAGTTACTGCGCGCTACATCTCATGTTTGCGACCCAATTTTCGCCGACACGGCATCTGGTATCCATCGAAGGCATCTCCATCTCGCGCTCAGCTGTTTGTTATAATGTTTTCTACATGCTCAGCTCAGCTCAGCTCAGCTCTGACGAACGAACGATTAAATGCAACATTGTGCTACCGCGAGACCGCACTAATCGCGCATACACCATTCGAGATTTGTTGCGGTCCTGCTGTGTCTGTGTGTGATTATTTGTTCCACCATAGATACACGAGTACAACGATCATGTGGTCCACATTCGAGGAGAGAATCGCGCCACACCGGCCGGTCGGTCGGTCCTATAGACCGAGTTATGATCCATCTAACGTGGGCTACGGTAAATAAGTCACTAAATCGGGCTCACGTCCAAGAGATTTGTGCAGCTCGCTGCCTCTTCGTGTTGCATGCAATCGAAATTGAATAGCAGCAGAGCAGGAGAAGCGGCGGATTTTGTTGGAATCTCCATCTTCTTCCGGTGCGGTTGCGGCTTAGGTAGGTATATACAAATGTCGCTCTAATGCGCTAGAAAGACGTAACACACAGACACTGACACGGTAGGTATCCATAGTGGACTGAATGGTAGACGACGCGACGGGTATCTAAGTGGCATGTTGCCAGTCATTGCTGCAAGTCGGCTACTGTCGTCGTGGTGCAGCAGTGAGATTACCCCTCAGCGTCGTCCGACTTCGACTTCGCCTATGGCAGCTGAACTCGTGTAATTACAAGTTAAACTAACGGTTAAGTAATTAGATTCCATTTGTAATGGAGTATGGATGCTGCGGCTGGCTGCTGCTCTTTACAGCTTTTTTCGCTTGGTGATGGCGTGTCGTTGCGGCAGCAGAATACTGTGACTGTTGTTGTTGTTGCAGCTGATGTTTGTATGTAGCTAGATTTATTGGCTGCAGCTCGTTTGGGTGGCGTTTCATTCGTTTGGGGGCCAATTTGAAACCGCAGGATGAAATAGGTAGACGGAGCCTTCCCCCTTCCCTGGGTCGATGATCTTTGACAGCGCGGTTTGACATATTGTCAGTGGGTCATGGGGGCTGCATGTTGCGGATTTCAATGAAATTTATGTTAATGCCCGTACTTTGGGTAGGTATACAGAAGATATATACGAAGTTGACTAAGCGATAAGGATGCCTGTGGTTTGCAGATGCCTGGCATTTGCACTGAAGATGCAGTAAATACATCATTCACTGACAGATTGATGTTTAATGGGGAAGCAGCTCAACTGTGTGTTTTGTTGCCATGACTTACTTGCGACGGTTTCGGAAAATGTATCTTTACAAGTGGTTGGAGGTGATATTTTTTCATGGGACTCGATCTGGAGGTCAGGCTATGCAGAAACTGGTGTTTGCAACTGACATCAGATCGGTTCTTTGTGGGTAATGCTCTAGAGGCTGGAACTTTGTATTATACCTATATGGATGTGAGGTAGTCTGAGATCAGTTGTTGGAGAGGATTGTGGATCGCCTTTCATGAGTCTATGAGATTTGTCAAGGCAGCCAGTGTGTTGGCTGTTCTCAAGCTACATTCAAATCTTAAAAAAGGCTAGGTAAGCATATTTTGTTGTTTTTTATTTTTCAAAGCATTTTTGCGCCACAAGTTTGACGAATGCAACTATTGCGTTTTCTTAGAGGTTTGCTTTTCAAATTGGCAACACCTCTTCCAGCGACTTTCAATTTGACAGCTGACAGTTGAATTGTACTCACTTTGGTTGGATATTTTCATCATAAGTAGACCTTCGTTTGCCATCTCACCCTAGACTCTCGGTCCGAGATGTTTGAAAAGCTTGTTGAAAAATAAAAAAATGGAAGCTTTTTTGGAGGTCAGCCATTCGAATTGGCAACACTTTCTTCAGAGACAATGAGTTCGAAAGTTAACGCATCAAAATCACTTTTTTTTATCTTTTGGACAATCTTGTCCAATTTATATTATCGTATTATATGATGAATTTTGTTCTGCAATTGGTTTTAAATGTCACCAAAATTGATATAAATTGCGCAGTCAAATGATGTGTCAAATGTGTATATATTATTTTGAGCGAAAGTATATTTTTACGTCGAAATATTGAGTAGGCTCTATCTGTATTTAGATACAGATCGATAGATTGATCGAGAAGCCATCTTCAAAATTAGGAAATCTACTGTCATTTTTCATCTGCCAACTGACAGGAAGGAGACGAATTTAGTAATATTTTCTTTATAATTATTTACGCCTCCCAAAAAATTTGCCAATCTGACGAGCGGTTGAGCCCCCAATGTGCCCTAATGTGATGACAGTTCGATCAGAATGTTTGTACTAGCAGCTTGACAACGTTTTCATTTCTATTCTTATCAAAACGCAATATGAGCACCCGGTTGAACCCCCAATTTCGAATTTATTACCAGTTTAAATTAAGAAATACAATACAAATGTCCCTAGTTATTTTTGACTACTTATTCGATGAGTAAACACGCGTTTTCAGGAAACTCGGGTGAATCCCCAATCAGTTCTACAAATTTAAATTGATTTTCTATGAAATGGTGTCAGCCGGTTGAGAACCCAATCAGTCCTTAAGGCTTACATAACTATTCCAAAATAAAGTGATGGCAAAAATGAGTGCGGTTCCTCATCAAGACAGTTTTGTTTCTAATACCTTCAAGCCGAAGTCAGTTCTATTGATTTAAATTGATTTCCCATGATATTGTGATGGAGAAAATGAATGCGTTTCCTCTTTAAGACAGTTTTGTTTCTAGTGCCTTCGAACGGAAACGGCATCAACCGCTTGAGCCCCCAATCAGTTCTTGGATTTGAATTGATTTCCTTCTTTAAGACAGTTTTGTTTCTAGTGCCTTCTAACCGAAACGCCGTCAACCGGATGAGCCACCAAATCGGCCCTAAAACATTTAATTTTTTTGGTGCAATATTGTTATCTACTTAGGTAAGAACAATCGCTTAAGACGTTTCCTGTTATATAAAGAAAAGGCTCGTCATAAAGGTCATCTCATATAGCCTCTTGTATAACGCTTTTATATGCGACCAGTGACCACATACCTGCCATTACTTCAATTCTCTTTATGGCGGTCCAAATTATTATTTAACTCACCTGAAACGAAAGAAACAAACACAAAAATTAAAACAACATCACATAGAGTGCAAGAATAAGCTTAAAAGCAAAAAAATATTAGCTAACACAAAAAGACTTGACCTTACCATAAAACTTGAGCGATCTTTAACTTTTAACATTAAAAAATTAATAAAATAAAAAATAAGCCTGCTCACAGAAGATACCAACGCAATCAAACATGAGAAGACCGCGTGCCGTACATACTCGAGAAAGGTCAAAGAGGTTTTTTCTTTTTCATAAAATGTAAATTACTATACCCAAAACGATGAGAAAGATGAACACATAGCCCGCATCCGTGTGGACCGTACTCTCGCGAAAGGTTAAGCCAATGCACTCCACAATTCACTGACATTAACCATATAAGCTAATTGGATTTAAGCCGCGACTGCATGTGACATGGCACACACGACACGACGACACACAAATGCCGTGTCGCAAAGAACAGCGCACGTGGGGTGTGCGCTAAGGAACTCTACTTGACCGGCAAGAATTTACGTGGGCCGCGCACAAAATAACTCATACAAAACTTCACACTCCAGGTGACCCACATTCGGATTGAAATCAGTCCGCAAACAAGACTCGGATAGGCAGCCTTCTTAAATGTTGTAAGCCGCTCACTCTGAACGCCGCTAATAAGCTGTAAATGGTAGTTGGCAGTAGCCAGTTTGAAGGCCGACCAGAGAAAAGAAATTGTAACAGAAAATGTCGGCAGACAGTCTTTCTGCGTTTTGTTTGCCATTTCAGTTAGAGTAGGTGCGTTCCGTTCTTGTGCGCTCTTCGGATTTGGATACACACCGCAAAGGTTCTACAAGAAAAAAAAAAAACCAAGCGCACCCAATCGAGTTTTCAAAACCAATTAGATTGCATGATTTTTTGTAACACCCTGCCGACAGTTAAACAGCCAAAGAGAGCATAGATATCTTTTGTTAGATAACGCAACATTCGCTTTGATTTTTTTGACCCAAATATCTTACTTAAGTACGAAGTAAACACACAGACATCTTTCCGCAAACAGAGATTCGATAACACTTATTACGTACCGAATGTGAAAGAAGACCCGCCAAACAAGAGGAGAGCCTCTAAACTCTAAACGGGGAAGCTAGGTAATTAATAACATTATTCACCTCGTTATTTTGCGACCGAGTACGTGTACGAGTACTCGAGTATTATTGGCGTTTTCTCTTTGCCTCCTCCTCCGTCCGTCCATCCATCCATCCGTCCGTCCGTCCGTCCGTCCGGTTATAGCGACACACAAATGTATCTCTCTGATGAGAGGTGAAATGCAATCTGTATCGGGACAGCGGATTGCAATTTGAGTAAAATGAAACTTTATTTATTTTTTTTATTCGCATATAGCGTCTATTTGTTAGCAAAAAGAGGTAGGCTATGTATGTAGCTCGTGTGTGTACGTACTCTATGAATAGAACTCAATGGTCTTGAAGATGTTCTACTTCACAGATTGATGAAGATGATGATGATGATAGAAAGCCTCCGCATGCGGATAACCCATTCGGTTAACCTGAGAGATTTTTCTGCTGACATATTGAAAACTTGAATTATGAGATAATCGGAACGTTTATTGAAGGAAAGCAAACGATCGTCGTGTGTTTGTGTGCGTGCATGCGGCAGATGTGGACTCCAGTGATTTGCTATATGGATAACCTGATTCCCATGGGAAAATAGTTATCGATATCAGAGACGTTTTGGTTAGTCGATAGCGATGTCGATGTCGATGTATGCAGCTATAGTAGGTTGTGGGTTAATGGAGTTTGTTTTCGCAGCGCAAAAGTGGAGCAGTCCTTCCTGCGTTTTAAATTGGATTTTCTCTATGAAGCAGTGGCAGGATCAGCTACTCGGTGAGAAGCGGCACAAAGGTAGGTAATTGTTAGGAGCAGTTGATGTCATTTTGACAGTTCATTTTATGTGTGAATGGATGGTGGTACAAAGAAAGTTGGCGTGGGCCTCACGTTGGGCGCCATCAGCGAAAGGCTGGTAAGTTGAATATTTTAGCCTTGATTCGGGGCGATTTTCAACGGCCCTAAGCTATCGTATTTTAATAGAGAATTGCATGCGTTCCAATGTGGTTTTACAAACTCAAGAATTTCACTCATTCGGAGGCTTATTTAAAATAATTCTGCAGCAAAGGTCAGTCCATTTTAATTTTAATATTTCTTCGCATACTTAAAGGCCTTTAACGATGAGATTTTAATACGCGAAAGTTTTGTGTCGCTGTTTTTTAGATTGAACCCCTTTTTTGGGGGTCATTTTTGAAAGATGTTTTACACCATGTTCACTATTGTTTGCATTCCGCACCGGAGTTTTCAATTGCAAACCTTTTTCTGCTCTCATTCATGAGCTATCGCATTTAAAAAAATAAGTGATGGGTAATAAAACACCCATCGAACGTGACCAAAAGATTTACTGCCCCCTTTAAGAGGGGTCATTTCAGAACTCTAGTATCTGAAATTCTTAGTACGTTCAAGTTCAAGTGCGTCAAGCTTTAAATCCATAACAGGAAGTATGCACACTTAAGATGCAATATCCATAATATCACCAGTGACAAAAACGACCGATTGGTGGTAGTTTTTTTTTTTTTTATTGGGATTTTCTCACTTTGAATTGGAATAAAAATAATCAAATTTTTGCATAAGGCATTTGGAAAGAGCGAAATGGCGGTGAACTCTCGTTAAAGTTCTATTGAGAAATTGTAGTGGAATTGCAATCGGTCACGGCAAATGATTTCCGTACGACTACCGATCGAAAGGAAGTTGATTTGATTTTTCGTCTACGTTTGTTGGTTTCTGTCGATCGATTTCTGGTTTCACAGAAGATTTCAGTTAGTATCTCCTCAAGGAACTACTAAATACGATAACGGTGTTTTTTTTTATCTACATTATGTTCCCTGAACTGGAATGAGTATACCCGGTTGAACCCCCAAATCAGTGCTGAACTTCGTATTTACTTACAATAATAATATTGACGGGTCTGTAAGAATAAATCTGTCTAAGCTTGAGAACATTTGTTTTTACATTCAGTCTCATTGAACCACATTCCGGCCGCTCGGCTGAGCCCCCAAATCGATTTTAAAGGCTTACAAACTTGCAAATAATATGTGGCCGATTAAATCACTAAATCGGTTCTAAAACATTTTAGTGAATTGTTGTAAAGCCCTTTTCGTTTCCACTAACAGAAAAAGGTCAACCGGTTGAACCCCCATTTTGAATTAATGAAATACTTCCAACCGAATTTAAATAAACGAAACGAAATGCCTTTTGTTGCTACCCCACAAAGCACATCAGCGGAACCACGATAAATCGCCTTTGAACTGCGGGTCTTTTTTTGTTTAAATAAATTGCATTACTCTTCAAGAAATCACCAGTAAGAGGCACAAAAAAAACACAAAAACAAGTTCAATTTACCAGAATACAGCGCACAGGATACCCAAAGAGTCGAGTCTCCACAGCAGGGATCTGGACCATATCCTCCCAAAAGAAGAAAAATATATAACAAACACATTTTTTTTGCTTCTTCAATAACGTCTCTCCCTATAGCAAACATGAAACCAAAAAAAAACGCAGCAGTCATCAAAAGCCCCTAAGGGGGTAGTTATACTTCGTATATAACTGAACGACTCTTGTGGCATGGAATTGCATTTGACTTCTTCGCCCTGCCGCGCCAGAGGGCTTTTGTGAGAGCGATTTTGCTGCCTCTTTGTGGGCCTCTTCACAACATTTCAACAAATTGAAAAATCCTTCAAGACTCCGTATTCAGTAAGCCATGTCCACCACCACCAACCCCCTCACTCGTGCCACGGTGATTATAATTATTATTTCAGATTTTGAAACCAAGACCACATTCACTGAACAGCATACAATAATATAGAGTTAACAAATGAATGGGTGGTACCCCCATCATGGGAATTTGTAATTACATCCTTAGGGATCCTGTGTGATTTCGTTTTTTGTTAAAATTCCACAAACAAGATGCCCCCCCTCCTTTCCGCAATAAATTGAAATGAATTCGAATTGGAATTGGAATCGTTTGTGGCGCACACAAAAATATCTGGTTTCCGTTTTGCTAAATAGTTTTCCGCTGGCAAAGAAATGAGAAAAAAAACAGGAGAAAAATCTCATTAAAGGGACGTCGGACGCTGCAATGGTGAATTGTGCAAACTTCTATTAATAAATGGCGCTGATGATACCTCAAGGTCTCTGTGGGGCTAAAAATAGACACAGAGACATATATTTAGCCGAACATTGTCGGCTGGATGGATGCCGGAGACGGGCGTTGCTGCAGTTGTCTTTGGCCACCTTTTGCTATGGTACTTTGGATGTGGATGATGATGACGACGACCACGACCACGACGAGGATGAGAAATCGCTTACGATTGCTCGTGTGTCTCTGTTTGCGTTGGTTTATTTATTTTGTTGTTCATTTGCTGGCTTTAATGGTGAATTCTGTCAAATTATGCGTTGGCTAGACATGTCTAGTGGGTTTCTAGTATCTGATAACTACCTCCTGAAGTGCCAGTAAATTATATATATAGTTTCTTCAACTGATGTCTGTTTTGTTAAATGTTAAGCGATTATCTGGGTAGAATTATCAGTCATTCCGGGCAGATGATAATAATTTATTACAATTTAAAATTTATTGCTATTTATTTACCTAATGTGATCGTGATGTTGATGGTGGAATATTGCAGAAGGATATTCTCCTTGCAGTGTATAATGGATGCCTCGCATTGGTGGTTGTAGTCTTATAATTCCTGTCCTGTGCGTGGCAATTGGATGAAGGGGCCAAGCATAATTGGATTATGGAGGGACTTAAGCTGGTGTCAAAGCGATTCCCATAAAGGATTAGAACATTTCATGACAACTTCGAGGATGGGGAATATGCTGTATAGTAACAGATATCATCTTCAAGGACGCATCTTCTCGTCACCATCAATAAGTTTGTGCTTTCCCCAGCATGAAGATACTCGTGCGGAACTTCCGAGTCAACAAACTATTACCCACATGGTTTGTGAATAAGATAGACAAATGACAACATTGGTCACCGGGCCGGAAGTTGTTATTAGGTGAAAAAAAGGTTTGTTCTGCCAATTTCACCATTGAACAATGTGGAGGATATTACTCGCTGGTGGATTTTCTTGAAAATGTTCACTACAAAAGAAGCTGCCAAGACCATCCAACAAATTACTGGTTAAAGAGGCCCAAAATTCCAGATTTGGTTTGGCTAATACAAAAATAGAAACCGTCACAGAAACATAATGAAATACTTTGAAGGCAACGCCAATCCTTCGCCTCCCACCAACTACCCAGTATTCCTCTCAGAAAATGATGCCACAACAGCCGTAGTATTGAAAGCGTCGAAGAACTAAGCATACAAAGCATTCGGCGAAGGGAATCCAGCAGACCATCTCTTGAAGGAAAACAGCTTTTATAAACAATATTTCTCAGCTTCAGGACAACACAGGAAGATGGTTTATATCTTAAATGATTCAGGGGAAAATATACTAAATTCATCTATTTATTTTATTTTTCAATCCAATAAGCCATTAATGGGCTAGGTCTGTATAATTTGAATTTTACTTACAGATATACAGATTTTTGACTATTTTGTAAGAATCACGTTATATTCCGGGATAAAAGGTATCCTAAGTCCCGACCCAGAACATAAGCAATCACTATGTCAAGTTTCATCAAAATCTGTCCAGTAGTTTCCGCGTGATGCGTGGTCAGGCATTTTTTATTCAACAGATTTATTTTATGTAGAGAAGAGAAGAAGAGATAGAGAAGTGATTGACAGGTACTACATTTTGTTTAAAAAAACTATATTTTTGTGACTAACGTACTACATTTTCCCTAAATTTTAGTAGAAACGCTGGTCAACTGAGTTCTGGGGAAATCGCTGAAATAATTTATAGCAGTCACTCTCAGAAATCAACTGGACTGGAAGCAAATATCAAACTTCGTATTAAAAAAGCTGCCACACTCCATCTTCATCCAGCTGGAGTTATATAAAGATAAACACCTAATTTTAGTTTTCTTCACAAGAGACCGCTAATCACAAATAAAAATCATCAGAGTTAGAGCTGGTGGAAGTTGGGAGCCCTATTTTTCAACGTTTTTTCATCTGACCAACCTCAGTTCGAGAACGTAACTAACAGCGGTGTTTTCGTCAACGACACGGTTGCATTTAGCTAAATGTCCTGTACCTAAACTTTTGCGTACCGTAGTTGATCTTGATGGTAGACATTATTTATGGGTAAAATTATTAACTAGGGAGACTTAGCCTTTAATCGGCAGTGATAAGTAATAACACCGAGTGTCACGTTTTTCGACCTTCGTCTGGTAGACCTACTACCCGATTACTCCGATTGCAGTCCGGCTGGCCTCTCTGGGCTGCTCTTTACCTCGGGATCAACGACCGACATTGGATTCTGCACGGGAGATTACGATAGATATCTGCTCGGCACGGACACATGTTCGCCCTCTTTCTTTTCCCTCAATCAGAACTCACGTTCCCTGTTGCGATTGCGCTCGATATGTGCTCTCTGACCTTGATGCATGATTTCCGATCCTCAAACTCAAGGGTACGTTCTTTATTGGCCTCGATTTTGGCACAGTTTAGGATAAGTGTATAGCGATAGCGGTTACCTAAGGAGGTCTCAAGTGTTTTTTTTAAATAAAAGTTATCAAAAGTCAATGTGTTTTGGAAAGGCGCCATATCCGACGCTGTTATACCTCAGCCTTCAACAGAAAGCACATCATAGTTACCCCCAGGCGATTTTACCACAGAGACCCGCTCCCAAAAGCTGTGTTATAAATATTTTCCTACATTTTTCTAAAGACACTTTAGCAAAAGCAATTAAACAAGAAAGTTAAATGGATTATTTTCTGATTTTCGACTGCCGAAATTCATGATTTATTTACGAGTATCACCTATCGCATGGGTGTACTCCCGCTTATAAGCCAAATTGTCCTCTTCGCAAACACAAATCCAATAGAAGTGAAAGCAAACTTGTTGATTGAAGGCGTCTTCCTCTGTCAACTCCCACAAAATGTAGGGTTGAAACACACCTAACTACCTTTCACCTAGGTAAATATGATTCACCCAAGAACAGTCAGTATCTATAGCACCCAACTCGTCCCCGAACGACAACTAACCCCCACGAGGTGTTTATTTAATCGATGCTAGATACAAGTTCCACTCCCAGAACCATTTAGGTCATACCTATACAACACCCAACCTTAAGTGTTCTAATTGAACAATCATCGTGCGCGCACACCAGATTGTACGTATATGATGAACGAGAGTCAAGGCGTGTGCATCGAAATTGTTATTAAATACTTGGAAAGAATTTCGCGTTAAGTTTCTCACTGAATTAAATGTAGAAAAAGCGAAAAAGGGGAGAGAGGAAAAAAGAAATTTCCATGCAAATTGTTTGGTCGTGCACTAATAAGCGGCACAATTTTCGGTAGCATGCGAGAAAAAGTTATGCGCCACCGGAATCGGTTTCACACATTATGGTTCTCGAATGTAATTTGCACGAAGAGCGCAAAGAACCGCAGTCGTATATAGGGTATGAGTGCATTTGTTCCTCGTATCTGTTCGGCCTTAAAACCATTCCAAACTCACAAGCCTGCTGCATTAAATCAAACCATTCGCCTGGATGTCATAAACTTTTTGCTGGCCTTGTACCCTCTTCCATGTACATATAAAAGCCATTGTTTGTTCGCCAGCATCCCATCCATAAACATTTTTACAAAGCGCGCAACCACCAAAAACCCAAAAGTACCCATACTTGGCGCATCAAGTTCTATTTTTCATCTTCCCATGGCGATGGCGACTGCACTGTCTGCATATATGTAACCCTGCATCAAAGACTTGAATTATTCCGCAACAGCGCATACAACAGATACTTATACTTGTGCTTTGCATTATCCAAAATCATTTCACATAAAATTATGAAGACATGTGTGTGCGCCGCACAGACAATGCACTCCTTACATGAGCAGCAGCGTTCTTTTCTGTTTTGTTAGTTGTTACCCCAACTTTATGAATATGTATGCTGCTTGCTCTCTGCCCGAGAAGAACAGCAGCGACAGCGACATACTTGTAATTTTACACAGAAGAATGCGATAAACAGACGGTTTTTTTTGAAAGGACGCCCCTCCATCCCCGAGGATAGTGTTTTCGAGAAGCACATTCCTTTGTGAAAAGTACTCGTGTTAATGACACATTAAATTTAAGCCCGACCATCACCCGAGTACCCTCATTTATGACAATAGTGTGCCATGTATCTATGCACCATCTAATGCATGCTTTTGCAGATGATGATTGCATTTCATATGGACAAGGTGTTAGATGCAACAGAAAGCGAAATAACTGCTGTGCAGTATAGCAGAAATAAAGTGCCGCAGCACTAAGAGCTGCATAAGGCTGTGGTAATGTAAGTTGAGTCTTGTAGAGGCCTTGACTTGAGAGTTTCACGTTCAAAAAGTTTCATCGTCATCGTTTAGTGTGTGTTAGTGCTTGAGATGATAGCCGGCTTAGTGGGGGTATGGCTACTAGAGCGAAATGGAGCGACGCTGACGCCGTGCTAAGTGGTAGGATTATTTGGCGAGCTCGGTTAGTTCAAATGATTCGAGTGTTAGGATGTGGCATGTATTAGAAAATGGTGCAAAATGCAGAAGAAAGCAAACAAAAACAAAAATATTTAACAGGAACCACAAACAAATATTTTTTACCACTCCAATGTACTACTTTAGTAGAATTGACTAAAATTCCGGCCGAGACTACAGCAAGCCAACGCATTTTTGCAGAGCATTATTGAAGTTTGAAATGTTACGCTCATAGAATATCTATTCACTTAACACAAATGTCAAAAAGTGAACAGTGGTATGCGTAGGCGTATTAACAGAAGCAATAATGAAGTGCGGTTTGTATGCTCATTTCATAAAAATTCTGTAGAAAAAAAACTCACTGGGGGGACTCTTTAATACAAAAACATGAAAACGTTCAATCGTTCTAGCTAAAGAAAAAGTTTTGCTTTATGTAGCTTCAAAAACGAACTGAATTTTCGGTTGTGCAAAAATAAAAAGCAACTTAATTGAAAAACGAAAGACGTTTTTAAAAACGAAACATTTTTCATTGATGTTTTTCATTTTACTGGATCATTTTTACAAAATAAATACCATTTGGGACTTTTACATTCAACCAGTGTTAGCATATAAGCTGTACAAATAAATACTAAAATGGCGATGCTGTCTTTTTGTATAATCAAAGTTCTATAAGTGGAACTATTGATTTCGAATGTTTCTTTCGTTTTCTTAAATGCGGTAAAATTATTTTCATTTCGTTTCGTTTTTTACAGATTTCCACCTCAGATATTAACAGAAGAAAAATCACCCTCACGAAATAGGCTTAGAAAAAACTGGTTACAGGTGCGTAGAACGATCTTTGAGACGATGTCGTTTTCGAAAGCTATGCAACCATAATAGGCTAATCTCTGAGTAAGTTATTTTTGCTTGTGGTCAGATTTCTTAAATATTTTAATGGAACTTTTAAACTAGTAACCTTAAACCCGGGTTGGCCTTTTGTAAGGCGAAAAATGTCGAAGGTTTTCACACAAATGGTTTGCTTTAATACAAGTAAATCGTTTGTCCTCACGAAAACGTTTTGAACTTGCGTTTCGTCTTACAGAATGCCACTTGAATCTTTTGAAGCTCCATCGCTTCGAAACGTTTTCTGATTAGCCCAGTGTTACGCTAAAAAAACACGTTCACTCGAAGCTAAAAATGTGAAATGAAAGGTAGGCAAGTCGCTCCAAAAACTGAGTCTTCGGAGTCTTCGTGAAATCGTTATTAAAAATCTAGCTAGCGTTATTAAAAAAAGCAATGGCTTCTATATTTGAAACAATTTGACGCCCCCGGAAATTTAAAAACCTGCACTTCCTCTATCAAAATCCATCACAAAAAATAAACTGATTTTGGTCAACCTTAAGATAAGTCTCTGACAATCCCAATAAAAGCCAACTTCAAACGTCCAGATTTGAATTTTATAGCCAGTGTCAGTATATCTACCTCCGGTCCATAAAACCCCATCCCGTCTACTTTCTTATTTAAATAAAATTAAACCGATTCACATGCATTCCGTTCATATGGCAAGATTCTAATCGCAAATTGTCTGCCATGAGTAGTCGGAAGAAAAAGTGAAATTTCGCCCTTCCCCCTGTCACTCGACAAGAACAAGAACCCAATCTAGATTTGATAAACTAGATCTCTGTCTGTGTTGGTTGCTTTCGCTGTTCATTTTCATAAGGCACCTCTGCATACTGTTTTAGGTATATAAGTGGTACCAACTCTTAATGCCCCTTACAGCGACCTTGTTACTAATAACCTCATTTTCACACTCACTGCAGAGGCAGCATTTATAATGCTCGATGAATTCTCTAGAATTTGTTTTTTTTTAAATTTGTTATGTGATGTGTGCTTCGTTGCCCATGCACTATGACGTACGGATACTAATTAACAACACCAACAGAACATAAAGCATAAAAAAATGATGTTCGAAGCGAAATTTCTCTGAATTTCAACCAAAGACGCAGTTGAACCTATGCAACACTTTACGAGTTAGAAGACTAAGAACCAGAAATGGAAATGTGCGGTTCCACTTGACAGAGTTGAAGTGTGGTGATGGTGTCTGGTTGTCAGCATTTTCTTTGCCTTTTCACAAATTGGGCGAGATAATTATATGCATATTAGTATGGGGTTTTCCTGGAAATTGGGCGTCTTTTTTAAGCGAATTTATTTTCGTTTGATTACGATTTAGTTAGAGTTGGTGTGGGTTTTCATAATTTCGCTGGACATTTGACATGGAGGAAAAAAATGGCGTGACATTCATTGGAATTTAGTGATGTCGTAATTTTTTGTCTGCAAGATGTAAACTTTCACGAATTTTGGCATGGACCAACATTTCGCTGCGTGTAACTTTGAAAACGAAAGGAATTTTCGTTTCGTGCGTAAGCAGACAAAAAAAAAAGGAATAATAATTCAAATCCTTGGATGTATGCAACTGAGAATACACTGAACACAAAAAGAAAACGAAAGGAATTACATGAAGCTTTCGTTTTTGTGTGATTTTTTTCGTTTTTTTTTTTTTGTAATGCGACAGTGTTCTTTAAATCGTTTTCTAACAGAATCCTATAATAGGATATTTATAATGTGAAATTTTGAAGTTTAAATAGTCCATTTTTTGGACCGATTCCAAGAAATGGCGCAACAAAAAAGTTTCAAAAAAGACTCAAATTTGAAACAGAAGAGAATTCACTTTAAGTAAAGTTGTTTCGGAGATAACTTTAAATTTATGACATTTACCTTTCAATGAAGTTATCTGCTTAAATAAATTCTAGAAAAGAATGAACTGTTGTGCTTTTTGTCTTTTATACTGAGAGGCACAACTCTCAGTTGGGTCTTACCTTGATGGTGTTATTTTGTATGTCCGTCCAAATCAATAAAACACCGAACAACGAAATTTTGCACTTTTTAGTTTATTGTTTTATTATTATAACTTATAAATTACAATCTTATTCTAATTTACTTATTTTAACTTATTTATTTAGGTTTTGGGAAAAACGAACAAAGATGTAGGATTAAGATATTGAAACGAGTTTGAACGAAATAGAAACTGAGTCGATTGATTGATAATTACGGACTCCCGGGTTGAAACAGAGTGCCGAACTGAGTGACTGAACTAGAGTGTCGCGTCATTGCCCAGTGACCAATATAAATAGCCTCGATTGAATCATTCAATTCGAGGTTCGACGAACGAAGAAGAAAAGCAAAAAGAATAGGGAAATCCGGAAGGGAATTCCCGGATAAGTCAAGTGGCTCATGTTACTTTGTCGCGCATACGATCGATACATAAAGCGATCGTTCGTATGTTCGTATGGAAAGTGAAGTGCGACATCAGCACAACGAGTTAATTGACTTGTGCACTTAGTTGCGCAAGGGAAATAAAGAAAGACCATAAATAAGCATTGTTTATTTAGGTCGGAAGCGTTGGGCATTGACGCTGGAAGTGGCAAGCTGAAATAGCAATTTGGGGGGATGTTTATTTGGGACAATCAATATATTGTTACGAAGTTGCAACATTGATCGTAGGGTTAAACGTCTGCATACTAAGTAAGAAATGGTAAAGAGGTTGTAAAGTGCTTGGTATGCATCAAGTGGTGCACTTTACAACACCTCCCCCCTTAAAAACGAAACTTGTACCTAGGATTGGTACGAGTTTCGGTTGAAGAAGCAGAAGATGATGGACCATTAATGGTTTGTGTTTTCGGTAAGGAAAGGGAACGAGAGAGATTTGAAGACAACTTGCTTGAAGTTGGAAATGGATGAGAAAGAATTGTAGATGATCGTGGTTTTGGTAGTGGCAGAGGGTCAGAGATCATATGATTTTTGTGTAAATCTTTTTGTGTATACAATTTTCTTAAGAAAGCGATAACTATGGACATCATAAGGAAAAGTATGGCCAAGAGAATATAAATAGTAGTGATATGTTTGTTATTTGAGGAATTTATGATGGGGTGTGAAATTTGTTGATAATTTATATCATCTAAGCTTTTACTAATAGCGTTTAAATCATTAATTTGGTTGCGAATTGTAAATGTTTGAGTTTCTATGATGGGTAGTTTAGCGAAATGAAATTGGGTAATGTTTGGAGTAGATAAAGGGATGGCAGATGAGATAAAGTTTAGTTTTGTATCTGTTTCATAATTAGTTTTGGAAATAAGGGACTGGTATTTTGTGTTTGCTATGCAAGTAGAGTCAATTTTTAGTATTCCAGTTGAATTGATAGTTAGTTGGGAATTAAATTTTTGGCATTTGATTATAAGATTTTCGGGATTTGGGGAGACGAATAGCCAAGAATTTGAATCGGCTAGTTGTAGGAATATTGGATGAAAAATTTGCATAATTTGCATTTTACAACTATTGGGGGTGCTTGGTAATGTAGAAAGCAGATTAAGTTCGCAAGCATTACTGAGATGTGTAAATAAGATTGGTCCATTCTGTTCGCAAATATAATTGTTTTTATGGGTGTTGAAACATTTTTCTAAATTTTGTTCTTCGTAGAGGAAGTAAGACTGTTTTTCAGAATCAATAACGAGTAAGGGTTTTTCGGGAATTATTACGGAATATGAGTTGTTTCCAACCAGATTGGGGATACTGGTCATTTTGTAAATACTATAGCTTTTAGATGTGGTTAGTGGGATTTTCAATAGAAAATGTATTTTGTCATTGGAAAAGTATATATGTGTTTCTAAAATGTTAAATAGTTTATCTATGTATTGTTCCTGTAGGGGAAATGGCAGACGATTGTCTTCAGGAAGGAAAGGTTGAATTTTTCTAATTTCTTCGGTTAATTTAGATGGATCTATAAGATATGGATGTAGTTTTCCATGGGCTGCGGAATAAATAGCTTCCAAAAGGTGGCTTTTTGCTGAATAGTAGTATTCAGATAAGGAATTAAACATAGTAAATAGTTCTGTTAGTTGAAAAAATGATTCGGTTAAGTAGTCATGGTTGTTCTGATTAAGTTGGATTTTCTCCACGTTTAGACTAGTTTTTTCAAGTTTTTCACCAAGAGCAATTAATTGCTCATTAGTAAGATTTAGTTGGTGTATGATATTTTTTGAAACGGATATTTGTTTTTCATACAGATTGAAAGCATGACTTTGTTGTTGATCTAAATTGTGTATGTGCTCAGAGAAAGATTTGGCATCGTTGTCATCAAGGGTTCCAAACAATTGCTTAGAAATAGTCCCGACAACATTTAGAAGACCTCGTTTTAGTAGACGGGGTTTTACAGTGGTACCAAGATATTTGTTTATAATGAGATCCTGTTCATTAAGTCTGTCCAGAATCATGGAGGATTGAATGGGAAGGGTAGTACATTGGTTTAAGGATTCTTGAGTTGAGAGGAATTGTTCGCAAAGGGATAATATTTTTTGATGATATAGTAAGATAGCTTTGTATTGGGTATCAAATTCACTTAAACTAGAATAAATTACTAAATTCCAATGATTTGAGAAGAGCTTGAGGTTACCGATGTTTTCGTAGTAGAGTCCAGTTTTGTTTTGTAGATCGATGATTTCGTATGAGGTTACGGGTTGGTTATATAATGCCATTGGAGAAGTAAAATATACGAAGGTGCTTAGGATGAGGAGTTTTACGAAAATTCCGTCCATTTCTAGAAAGATATAGGAATAATTTCTTTTTATTAAGAAGAAAACAATTTGAGTCTATTGTTGTGAACTTTTATAGCTCGATTTTTGTATTTTATTATGGAATTAACTCCAGAGGAAGATAAAATTTCATATGGACCATTCCATATAGGAAGTAACTTTTTATTTTTGTTCTTAGGACAACTTTCGTTTTTAAGTAAAACATAGTCTCCTTCTGTGAAAGTTACAGGATTTTGTTTTTTGTCATATTGAATCTTGGAAGATTCTTTACTTTTGACTAAGTGTTCTCTGGCAATATGATGAGCGTGTTGTAATCGTGATTTCAGCTCATTCGCATATAAATCATAATTATAACATATTTCAGGATTTTTAGTTAAGCTAGTAGGAAGTTCCACTTGTCTTCCAAAAACTAACTCAAAGGGAGTAAAAGCAGTAGAAGTATTAGGGGTAGTATTATGGACGAATACGGCATATTTAATCCAAGAATCCCAATCATCTTGAGACTTGTTTATAAAACAGCGGAGATATTCCACGAAGTTTCGGTGACTTCGTTCACAGGACCCATTTGACTGAGGTCGGTAAGCTGTTGTTTGAAGTTTAGTGATCTTTAAAAGTTTACAAACGTTTTTAAATATGTCACTGAGGAAGTTTTGACCTTGGTCGGATAAAACGTATTTAGGGGTACCGAAGCGAAAGATTATTTCTTTGACGAATGCTTCGGCGATAGTATTAGCTTCCTGATTTGGTAATGGAATAGCATCGGTGTATTTAGTTAAATCATCGATGAAAGTTAGAAGGTATTTGTTTTGGTTAGAAGTGGTAGGATATGGGCCAACGATATCAATAGATATCTTTTCAAAGGGATGGTTGGCAGTAGAAGTGATTACCATAGGTTCCATGGTGTATTTTGTGACTTTGTTTTTCTGACAGAGTTCGCAGTTTTTGATATACGTTTTTATATCTTGGAACATATTTTTCCATTTGTGATATAATTTTATACGTTTGAAAGTTCGGTTGACTCCACAATGTCCTCCAATTGGATTTAAGTGAAATTCCTTTAGGATGATTTGAATTTCTTCACGAGTTGGTTCACGACTAGGGGAGGAGTTAGTTAACGAATTAATGACTTGTGAAGAAGTACAAGGATCTTGAATCGGAGAGGTTAGGTTAGACGACGAAATGGTAGGCAGGTTTGGCGACGAAGTAGGGGATGAGTTAGTAAGAGTCGAGCTAGTATACGGATTGGAACAAGAGTTGGTAAGTGAATTAGGAGACGATATAGGAGTTGAATTGGTAGAAGAACTAGTAGACGATTTGGAAGAATTAGTACACGAATTAGTAGATGGGTTAGTAAACGAATTAGTAGGAGAGTTGGTACACGATGTAGTAGGCGAGTTAATACAAGAATTGGTACAGGATATAGGAGACGATTTTGAACAAGAGTTAGTACATGAATTAAAACAAGAATTGGCACACGATTTAGAAGACGATTTGGAACAAGATATAGTAGACGAATTAGTAGACGATGTAGTAGACGATTTAGTAGATGATCGAAGAGTCATTTTAGCAATTCTGCTAAGGCAATCGGCGTTCGTATTTTGTTCGCCTTTTTTGTGAATAATTTCATAATCAAACTCTTCGAGTTGCAGGCGATATCGCATTAGTCTTGAACTAATGTCTTTGCAATTATGGATATAGATGAGTGGTTTGTGATCTGTGATAAGGAGGAATTTTCTTCCATAGAGATAGGGACGGAAATGCCGGACTGACCATACAATGGCAAGCAATTCCTTATCTGTAGTGGAATAGTTCTTCTCACTCTTATTCAGCGTGCGAGAGGCATATGCGATAGGCAAGTCATTTCCTGGCTCACCCTGTGAAAGCACACTACCAATAGCAACATCACTAGCATCTGTTGTAAGGATAAAGTTTTTAGTAAAATCAGGATATTGGAGAAGGGGTGGATTAATAAGTTTTTCTTTTAATCCGTGAAAAGAATTTGTACAAAGAGGAGTCCAGTCAAAAGGGACGTCCTTGCGAAGAAGATTAGTAAGGGGTTTAGAAATTTTAGCGAAATCTTTGATGAAACGGCGATAGTATCCAGCAAGACCCAGAAAACTTTTTATGTCTTTGGTGTTTTTGGGTTGAGCGAAGTCTTTAACACACTGGATTTTCTGAGGATCTGGTTTAATGCCAGATTCGTTTATTACATGACCCAAGTAAATAAGTTCCGATCTTAGGAACTGGCATTTCTCAGGTTGTAGTTTGAGATTGTGTGTTCTCAAACGATCAAAGATTTCGACTAGCTTAGAATTGTGTTCCTCTAATGTTTTTCCATAGATCACGATGTCATCCATGTATACGAAAGTTTTTATACCTTGAAGACCAGTCAGAACGTTATTCATTAACCTTTGGAAGGTAGCGGGGGCACCTTTTAATCCATAAGGCATTCTAATGAACTCGTAATGACCAAACGGCGAGGAGAAGGCTGTCTTCTCTCTATCTTCAGGCTTAACTTCGATTTGGTGGAATCCACTAGCGAGATCTAAGGTGGAAAAGAATTTGGAGCTCCCTAACTGATCTAGAATATCAGTTATATTGGGAAGAGGGTAAGCATCACCGACTGTTTTGTCGTTGAGCTTACGGAAATCGACTACGATTCTCCATTTCTTATTACCATTCCTATCAGGTTTCTTAGGTACAACGATAAGAGGAAAATTCCATGGACTATTCGATGGTTGGATAATATTATCGTCCATCATCTCATGAATTTGTTTATTTACCTCTTGGCGCTGAGCTTCAGGTAACCTGTAAGGTTTGATATAAGTAGGGGTAGAATCGGGGGTATGGATTGAATGTTGTACGGATGTAGTATGAGTCAATTTATCCCCATTTAGGTAGAATAAATCGCCATACAACATACACAGATTTAAGATAGAATCTTTTTCGTCGTTAGTCATGTGATCAGTCACGACTAATTCTTTGATAGTTTGGATTCTATCGTAAGAAGTTGGATGCTGTTGGATTTGGAAGATATTGTAATTAGAGACTTCGTCGAAGATTAATTCATCTGTGTTAAATTCAATAGGGAATTCGGAAGAGTTGACCACAGATATATAAGAGATAGTACTATTGGCAGGAGTAATACTATTGCCAATATACAATCCACTGGGAAATTGTTGGGCTAAGCAAATACTGTCAGCTTTAGTTTCCTTTAGTACAGGAAGTAATACTTCAGTTCTAGCAGGAATCTTAACGTAGTTGGAAGGGATTAGATCATATTCGATGATGTGTTTTTGAAAAAAAAGAGTTAGAATTTTAGTGCCATAATTGATTTGAGCTTGATGATCATCGAGGAAATTATTACCAATAATTCCATCAGTAACAATGGGAAAGTTCCTGTCTACTACATGAAATGGATACGTGATGGTGATGTTTAAGGGTAAGTTTACATTCAAGTAAACGACACCCTGGGTTAATATAACGGATTCGGTAATTCCAGACAAAGAATGAGTTATGGAAGAGTCGATTGCTACTTCTGGCTTTAGTTTGTCGATTTTGATTAAACAGATTTCACTACCACCATCGATGAGGAATTTGGAAGGATTATGATTTAGAAGAGTTGATGAAGAAATCTCAATAGAGTCTACACGGCTAACTTTGCTATTGAGATTGATATGGAAGATGTGGCGAGGAGAATTTAATTGTTGGTCCGGACCCTGCCACTGGTTCCGGCCTCCGGGTGGTTTTCCGAATGATGAGTATGATTCGGAGGAGGAGGATTCCGATTCTGAGGTTGAGAATTTTGAGGTTGGGAATTTTGAGATAGAGAATTTTCTTGACGGCGTCTATTGTTATATTCTCTTTTCCTACACTCTTGGATATGATGTCCCGGGTTTTTACAGTAGTTACACGTTACACTGACTGTTCTCACTTCACTTTTGATCACGGGTAAATTGTCTTTATTTTGCTTCATGTAGCATTGGTTTATTGAGTGACCCGGCTTTTTACAATAGGCACACGAAATCTTAGTAGGTACAGGTTTACTGTGATTTGGATAGTGAGGGGGGAAGGAGGAAGAGCTTCTCTCCTCTTCTACTGCTGCTTCTACAGCTTCTGACAAGGTTTCGAATCTGGAGGCTTTAATAATCAAGCTGAATTTTGGGTTTAGACCCCTTTCAAAGCTTTTTAAAGCAGTTTTCGCATTCAAACTTTGTATGCACTCGGAATTGTCGGTGCCCTCACTGGCTATGCAGGCGTCATTTAAATTCGCTAGGGTTTGCTCAACTCTATTAGCATAATTTCGTACAGACTCAGACGGTTTTTGTGTGATTTGGATTAGTTCTACTTGCAGTTGCGATAGCGACTTCGTTTCTAGGAATTGATTTTGAAGTTTTTCTTTTAAATCATCCCACGTATTAAATTCACAATATTTGACGATATTGTACGCGGGACCACTTAATTTGGTTTTTATAATGGTCATCAGAAGGGGCAACTCGGCAGTGGAGGTTTCTAGGGCTAGCAGATCACAGGCATTTAAAAATTTATGCAAATTGGCACGGTTGCCATCAAACTCAGGGATGAGCTTGAAAGCGAAAGATCGGTCTAGTTTCGGAGCCATATCGAGAGTGGAATCGATTTGAGAGTTTGGTTCGGAAGAGGATGAATTATCAAGGGTACTGGAGGTTTCGGAATCGGATATAGACACTAGATTATCTTCTGAGGACATAGGAGAGCAGACGACGATTGACTTACACTATTAACGTAAAATTATTATATTTTTGTGTTTTAGAGGTAATTGATTCCGTATACTTAATACTAGTACAATATGAATATAATAAAAAGAAAGTCGATAAGAGTAAAGAGAAAGAAAGGTGAAGAAAAAAAAATCTTAATATTATTTACTTCTGGATTACTGGAACTTCAGTGGCTGGATCTGCTTCAGGATGATGATGTGATGACTGGAACTTCAGCGGCTGGATCTGCTTCAGGATGATGATGTGATGACTGCTGCCGTCGGTTTTCTTTTTTTTTTTTTTTTTGCACTGATAGTCTTGTGTTTTTTTTTTTTTTTTTTTTTTTTTTTGTATAGTTGGGATGACTCTCTCTCCCTTTTTGTTTTTCACTGGTGTTTGTTATTAGTTTAGTTTTTCACGAGTTCACTGAGCTTGATTGTTAATGTATTCTTGTTTATTGTTTGGACTTTTGACACTTTTCAGATAGACCCCACATCTGACACCAAAATTTCTGTTGTGCTTTTTGTCTTTTATACTGAGAGGCACAACTCTCAGTTGGGTCTTACCTTGATGGTGTTATTTTGTATGTCCGTCCAAATCAATAAAACACCGAACAACGAAATTTTGCACTTTTTAGTTTATTGTTTTATTATTATAACTTATAAATTACAATCTTATTCTAATTTACTTATTTTAACTTATTTATTTAGGTTTTGGGAAAAACGAACAAAGATGTAGGATTAAGATATTGAAACGAGTTTGAACGAAATAGAAACTGAGTCGATTGATTGATAATTACGGACTCCCGGGTTGAAACAGAGTGCCGAACTGAGTGACTGAACTAGAGTGTCGCGTCATTGCCCAGTGACCAATATAAATAGCCTCGATTGAATCATTCAATTCGAGGTTCGACGAACGAAGAAGAAAAGCAAAAAGAATAGGGAAATCCGGAAGGGAATTCCCGGATAAGTCAAGTGGCTCATGTTACTTTGTCGCGCATACGATCGATACATAAAGCGATCGTTCGTATGTTCGTATGGAAAGTGAAGTGCGACATCAGCACAACGAGTTAATTGACTTGTGCACTTAGTTGCGCAAGGGAAATAAAGAAAGACCATAAATAAGCATTGTTTATTTAGGTCGGAAGCGTTGGGCATTGACGCTGGAAGTGGCAAGCTGAAATAGCAATTTGGGGGGATGTTTATTTGGGACAATCAATATATTGTTACGAAGTTGCAACATTGATCGTAGGGTTAAACGTCTGCATACTAAGTAAGAAATGGTAAAGAGGTTGTAAAGTGCTTGGTATGCATCAAGTGGTGCACTTTACAACAGAACATTAGCAGCAAGGTACTTTTGAATCTGAATTTCAAACGTTTTTTTTTTTCGAAAACGCGTCTTGAAATAATTTTTTTAGAAACACGAAGTTCACAAAGTGAAAAAGAAGTAGAAAACCAAACAAAGTCCAAGTACCGAAACCAAGGCCAACAAAATCTACGAAACAGTCAACGCACAAGAAGAAAAGCCCAGAGCCTTGTTAGTCGAGCTTCACACCAAACTGTAGCGCCATCTAAGCGGATTTCTTCATTTTTAAATTTAGCTCTCGCAGGTTAAGTGCTTTAAGGTTGCATCTCCAACAAAAATCTTTTCAATGACCCATGAATACCAAAGAACAGGTGGCAAAATGTCAAAAACGACAAAAATGTAAAAAAAAACTATTCCCTTCCGTGACAAAAAATTTGAAGGCAAGTTTCCCTTTGCGCGCGATGCATGGTTTTTTTATAACATGAAACTTTCAAACCTAACTTCTCGGAAAGGACCATCCCTCAGCTGAAAAGTGAATCTCAAAACGTGCCAGCAGTTGATTTATAGGCACTTATGTTTTCCCTTTCATATAGTATATGAAGAATCGTGAAAGTCGTTCAAGACATTGCGTGTGGCAAGTACAAAGCTGTACCACTTCACGCAATGAATTCCAAAAAGGGGCCACCTTCGTTTCTTTAAACATGACATCCTAAGAGCTGAGCACAGCATGTTTCACATACACTCTGTCTCTGGTCCTTATCCTAATGGATCGGCCATATGTTGTATGCTTAGCGCATGCGTGCACCCCAGACACGGGATCCCATTGTCGGAGATCGTCTTCTCTCATGCTAATGCATTTTTATTTTTATTTTTTGTGATTACAAAATGTTGCTCCCTTCCCTTGTGTGGTTGTGGTTTTTGCAATTCATACACTTCTGCCAGACATAATTATGCAGAATAGCGAGGATTATTACAAGCGAGGTACTTGTAATGGATAAGAGGTGCAAAAAGAGAAACAAAAGCAAAAGTCTCCAACTCCAACTTTCAAGTCAGCAGCCATCACACATATGGCTATGTGGTGGATCGTGGTGGGGTTCTTCTCGATCTACGCGGCAGATTCTATAGATATGCACATGCACACGAATGCAGGTACCAAGTACCTGGGTTTTTCATGAGCAGCATAATTATTATGAGCATTGACAGCTGATGTCGTCTTGTCCAAGGTTATATGGCGGGCTTATGTTGGAAGTGGTGTGCGCTGGCCCGTTCTTTTATATGGCATACACTTTAGTTTTTGTCGTCTCCGTTTGGCTCTAGATATAACTCGGACTTACGGTGCACACATGCACACGACTTTGGAGTGCTGTAATATTAAATTACTAGATCGGGGTGGGGACCTAATGGAGTGACCAGGCGACGGTGCGCGTGTATTGGGTTTCCATTATCATCAAGTTTTGTGTAAATTATGGGAATAAATAAAAACCTCTGCATTATGTATTTTTAAATGTGGGTAGATTACCACTAAGCAATGGGTGCACATGGTGTGCCTATTCTATAAAGCTGTGTGAATAATTTACGATGAAGTTTGCAGTTTTTCTTTTTTTTTTTGAGAAGCTATTTAGATGGAAATTAATTGCGGATGGTGGGCGAGAAATTGGAACAAGCAACAAGTTTGTCGTAGGTCAGTGAGGTTAGAAGATAAGTTTTTGTTTGTCAGCATGGGAATGTAAATTGCATTCTCTGGCAGTTGTTGGTGTGGGAGGTTTCAAAAATTTCCAAATAAATAAACAACTGATACAGCATTCAATCCGTATCTGTTACTTATGTTGAAGTCATTGGCCTTTGGTAACAATAATTTTTTGTATTTCGCTACCTTAAATATTTTGTAGGTCACAATAGATAAGTAATATAAAATGCAAAAAAATTAGTACTGCGCAGTAAATATTCCAACCAATTTTTTGAGTGTACCACATTTCTTCTTTACTGACAGTGTTCCCTTTCTTAAACAAAATAAAAGAAATTCTAACTGGATGTTTACTTTTTAATAAGACTTATGGCCTTACCAACAACATTTTTTTAGGTCCTAGTTTGGGGAATTCACAATAACTACCAGTGGTGTGGTGTCCATATAACCCGATTCCTACCTACTTCCCTTTTTAAATTTCCACCAGTCAACACTTTCTACCATATGAATTCGATACAAAATATTGTGTGTGTATCCATTTTCGTTAACATCGTCATCGTCACGACAAATCAAACAGCGAAGGTAAGGGGCCAGTGATAGCGTCACGAAAAATGCAACCGAAAAAAATGTCTTTTGCTTTTTTTAACCACTTAAACTTAATTGTTTAAGTCTATCTTGGTCTTAAAATGTTGCTTATGAATTTTAAAGTTAGTTTTTCAAAAAAAAAAGCAAGTTATCTTAATTTTTTAAAAAAAATAACCTTTATTCATTTTTCTGTACGTAAAATTTTGTTCGTACAGAAAAATTGAACATAATTTACTTACTTTTTTTTTGGTTCCATTTTTCGTGTCGCTATAACCGGAGACACCGGTCGGCGCAGTGGCTTAGTAGTAGTGTGTTGGGCTACTAAGCGAGGGGTTCCAGGTTCGAATCCCGAGAGGGCCAAATTACATCTTAAGGTTTTTTTCCACTGCGCCACCTCTCGCGAACGTCTGACAAACATCCGAGAGTAAAACTGTCATGAATGAGCTTCTCAATTAGCCGTTTGGACTCGGCGTAAAATTATAGATCCCTTCCATTCGTCCCAAAAAATTGAAAACCCACACAAAACGAATGGTTGTGAGAAGCTAGGCCTTGGGTCCTATAGACCTGTCGCGCCAAAATATTTATTTATTTATTTATTTTTTATAACCGGCCCCTAACCCCAAAAGTTACTTACTGGATAGTTTATTTTACGAGAACATTTGCTTTTATCTCTTTGTTTGTTATCTCATTTCCATTGCTACAACATTTGTAGATATAAAACGTGTTTTCAGGTATTACACGGAAGAACGGTTCGAGGGCTTAAAACTTCAAGCTCTTTCAAAACTGTCATCAGTTTTTAGATGGATGTAATACTATCCAAACACAGCAATTAAAATTAAATAAATACATCTGGGAAATTGATGGGCACAGTGCTGTTGGGGCACTGAGCGAGGATCTCAAGTTCAATCCCTGGAAAAATAGAAAACTTCAACTGTTGCAGCTATTTATTTATTTTAATTCCTAAAGCACTAAATATGGAGGTAAAGACCTTGGAAATGGCTTTCGAAAAAAAAGCCACCATGCAATAAGGAAGAACTCTAAAAAATGTTGAAATAAGTCTATGGAGACCAACCCTGCAGTGCATCCTTAAGTCGACTCTTCTCGGGCTCATCGCCACTTATAAAATTTTCGCTGATTTGGTTGGATTTGAAGTCCGAATACTTAGATTATACAGACGATGAGGTAATCCTAATCCCCATAGATAAAGCTATAATGTTCAAGCTCAAGGCTGTAGTCGAACTAAAACTGAACTGATATCATGTATCAAGTACAAAGAAAAATATACCGACTTAAAAGTTTAAAGACTGAAAAACCTCTTCCAGTGCTACGGACTGCATTCAAGACCCAAAGTTTAACATAAAACATCGAGTAAGGAAAGAATAAGTCCCATCTACGCCTGAAGCAAATCCAAGTGAAAGCTTAAAGCCGTACTTCGCTCAGTTCCCACCTTCCTGTCACTAGTAGATACATGACCCTCCGCTCTAAATAAAGCCTAAAAAGCATTATAACAACCCTAAATAGGGTAAAAAGAAGACGGGTTTGGAAGCACGGGCCCCTTCCCAGTTAGCGTGCTTTCTTTTGATCTACATTCTAAAAGCATAAAATCATTTAAAGCTGTTGTGATATTAAGGTACCTCTATTCCCAAACCCGTCCGATCAGAAAAAAATATTCGCAAAGCAATTATAAGAAGGGAACAAAGAAAGGTATGTCAAGTCGCTACTCAACTTTTTATGGCTTTCTTGCAGGGTCAGTCATCCCTTTAATAAGACTCGTTAAAAATAAAATGTTTCTCAAGCTAGAACTGAATTCTTAGACCCACTGTAAGACTTCCTAGACTAATTTAGCCAAAGACAGTGCCAACTGGGAGAAGAACGGTCTTACCGTAGGCAGGTATCGCAAACTGATAGACCTGACGCCGTAAAAAACTACCTACCTATATCTACTTACCCTTTTTACAATTAAGGTAAGGTTAGGTTGACTAGGGTGTAAGTTCTTCACAAGGACTAGGCACCATACTGGGCCCATAGCCATTCCTATATTCTATCACATAAAGTTTAGTTCCTTTCTATAAAAATCTTGCTTTACAAAAGTCTAACACCTTCATTCCTGAGCCTATGCCTTTGCCAATCAATTTGAACCTTAAAATGGCCGAAAGTGAAACTTTCCATCAGCGATGACTTCCTATGTCATCCAATACCAAACTCAATCGACTCTGTTTCAAAATTTTTAAGAGTCAAACCGACCTGCAGTCAGCCCAAGTAAGCACACTCCAAGCTCAATTTAATTCCACTTACGGCGCATTGTCCATCATCACTGTTCAACAATAAATCTTCGCTTAAAGTAAAACCAGCTACCACAGGCTGACATTTTGCATCCGTGTTAAAGTCAGCTTCGAGCAATATAACTTTTTTTTTCGACAGCGAAACGAAATTTATGAAATATGACGAAATCGCATTTACATACACCACCTGATGCCCAGAAGAACGTATTAAAAATTTGTTTTCTGTTGTTTTTTTTTTCAATAATTTTCTTACCAACATAATTAGAAGGAAAAGAGCAAAAGTTTAAAAGTTATTAACCATCAGCCGCTAGCCACTCTTTTGGTAAGACGAATGATCTGTATGTATATGTACAAGAAATTAGAGTACAATGTCTGAAGAAGAACACGAAGGATACAATAAACTTTGCTTAATTGAGCATGTTGTTGTTGGCAGATGAGGGGCATATTAAGATATTTGTTATGGCATAAGCAGCAGCAACAAAGAAGACATGGGTTAAAAGAATAAAAATAACAATTTTGACTCTTCAAAGCTGATTACAATATTTTTTTTTTAAAGATGAGCACAGTGAGTGAACTTTTAAGTACACAAGAAGCTTAATGACTTTGGATTAATGGACGCCATTCGAAATGGAGAATACTTGTGTACTTGTAACAGGGATTTGGTCTTTGAGTGGATCAAATGATGAAGTGGTTGGATAGGGTTGAACTTTTCGTGTTTGGAATGAGTTGTGAGAAAGCCAAATGGCGGTTGCAAAGCACAACTCATCCACAATTCATCCAGGGATATTCTCGTACTATTCAACTAGAGTTTAAAACATTTGGAGGGAGCGAAGCGATCATCAACTGCCTGCAAAATCACTTGCTTCGTAGATCAGTTACATGAGTGTGAGATGGATATGAGATGGTTGTATGAAGTTGAGCCATACTTGTTTTCCTAGTACCCGCTCGGTGTATGTGAATGGCGCTGAAAGTAGCTTACTAACAGTGACATGAACCCATTTACAGAAAGGTGTCAACATGAACTACACTTCGACTTGGGGTAAATACGGTCTATCATTTTTGTAACTATTTGTTGAAGATACAATTTTACTTAGATCTACCGAGTATCAGATATTCATTAGCGACCTCGAAAGCTTGTCGGTTTAGGCTTTGACCTACCTTGTTCTGTGCCTACAGTAACCAAATATTTATTTTAAGGTCCCTTGAGATGTCTGCCCAACATACCGTCTTTGATCCCATCAAAAGGAATTCGTTCTTTTTTAAAACTGATTTAATATGACTTTGATGACTGCTTTCGGGCGACAGGTTCTAAGAATGGGTTTTCTCTGTCGATCGCCTTTACTTAGGAGCAAATTCTTGTCTTAAATTTTAAGGCGATTGTCATCAGATATTAACAATAGCTTCCTCGACAAACTACCTACACGAGATCGGAGTTGGTACGATGAAAAGAGGTTTGATCGACTTGATCATTCGAGGGCAATACTGATCGTGTATTTTAACCTCTGCCGGCAATAAGAGGCTTGTGCCCCTTTTTAATAAGAATAGCGCATGAGTGTTGCTAAGATCAACGATGATGCCCTTAAGAATAACAGAACAGGGAGTCATAATAGCGATCGTAAAGTGGATCGTTGTCGTAAGGTGGCACGATCGCTACCATGTCACTCATTTGAGATCGCTCAAGTCACATTATCTATCGGTCGATCAAGTCAAGACGCGTTTCCATTTCAAAGTGCAAAGATCGTCCGATCAATAAAGGAAGAGATTTGATTGACTAATCTACTGATCGAACAGTAATTTCGTTGTTCACGTTTGGGATCATTTTCTATGTCCCCTAATTTGTCCGAATTGATTTCAATTTTGACGGCAGATGTTACAAATCAAATTCTCTCCACGATCACTGTGACTTTATGTTAACATCGATCTTGCAGTTACGTTACTCACACATTTGAAGAGCACTTGCTAATTTCATATTCATTCAGTCAGTGATAACTTTTTTTAGCGATAGTTCCGTGTCCTTGACAGTCCAAGCACAAATCAATATCACAACTGAATGCAGCATTCCCCAGTACACAGCTCATCCACATGCGGTTACCTTCAAAATTTAATTGCCACCTTAAACCTTACAATTATGATCAATCATATAGGTAGCCTGATGACATCATTACAACATCAATAATTAGGAATTCATGAAGTCCAGTCAAAGGAATAAACAATGCTTGTCAATACCGCATATTCAACTCTCAAGCCCAGGTGTCCATGTCCACTTCATCGTCGTCGTCGACGCGCGCCGCTGACTGCGCGAAGTCATAGTTCATTGTGACTGAAGAAATAGCATTACTGTTCCGTCATCACAATGGCACAAGCATCAAACTATACGAGTACTAAAAATAACAATAGAACCCCCTTCGCATAAATATACGATGAGTAGTAATCGCATGCATATACCTACGTCAGATGTCACTGCCAATTAAATGTTGCGCTATAGCGAGGTAAATTGACGATTAAAAGTTCGCCAACTGACACATAATTACGCGCAGAAGACACACAGACAGTCAGACAGACAGTCAGACAGACAGTCAGACAAATGTACAGCAATCAAAATTGGTCGTGAAAATTTGCAATTTATCCGCGGTTATAAATAAATCATTTTCTAATCGATTTCCAGTCGAGTGCTTTGTCAATTAAGGAAAATGAATACGCAAAAAAAAACAAAGCCCAACCACCTCTTGCAACCTCCACACGCATCTCATTAGAAGACGAGACCAACGCGGTTGCCTGCCATATCAAAAGATGCCGCGCCTTTATAGACAACTGGAAGGATTCGAATTTGAATTCAAAGAAAATCAATTAAAAGGCGAGATAGTGAATTAAAGTTTTTATGCGTCTCTTCGCGGCCTAATGAGACGAACCGTGTGTCACGATTGAGAAAGGTTTCGCCGATTAAAAGGTCCCTACTCGTACCGGCTATAAATAAAATTGTAATAAACTTGTAAGTGGATACATTTCGCATTTTATCGGACAGTTTTCATATACCTAATGGCTAATGGTGACATCTGGGGATATGAAATCGGGCTTGATGAGGGTAATTTAATTTGGTTTTCAATTTAACAACAAAATTGTGAGTGTTTGCAAGTGAAATTTTTGCAAGGGTTCGCTTACATTGAAGTTCTTTGATTTGATGGACGTGTTTGATAAGTTGAGACAGGTTTTGTTGCCTTTGCAATCAACAAAAAAAATCCATTAATGAGACGGGTTATAGGAAACTTCAGTTTCAGTTGAGCAGGGTTATAGGTTCCAACGTATATAAAATATATATAAACTCTAAGTAGTCTTTTGCGAGTCAAATCACAAGAGTCGGAGTAAGAAATGAGTGAGCAAGACCTATTTATCGATTGTTTTCTATTTAAGGAGCACTTTACCAAATGATCATCCGATTTCACAGAAGCTACTGTGGGAAATTGGATTTAGAATGTCAAAGTCAGTTTGTTATAAATGTCTTTATGTTTTAGTCCACGTACTTTATAATTGGTTCCCGATATTAGGAGTGCAAGTTCTTCATGTTCCGCATACTCTAAGTGATATGGTTCCAAAACGTGATATTTTCTAACGACAGTATCTGCCGATGGAAGATGGTTTTTCTTTATGCATTTTTGGCAGTGCATATACGTGATCAGAAGTACTTCCGAGATCAACTCCTATTTGAAGATTTACAAACGTTTTTGTTTCTACCTGAGTCGTTAAGATTCGACTCATTTTTTTTTTTTTGTATAGATAACGCAAATAAATGAAAATTTCACACGAGAAATATCGCCAAGATTGGAATCATTTGCGGAAATAGTTTGTTGTTGCGATCACCGAGTTCGAAATATTGACATGATTGATATTTTTAATGTTAAATCAGATCAAAAGCCCGGAATGAGTTTGCGTGATTGAACTTTTTTTATCTACTCGTGATAAATGTTGGATTTTAAGAATTTTGTAATCGTTGCGCGGCAGTTACAATCAAGCAAAAAGCCCCAAACGCAATGAGATATTTCTTTGGCACACATTTGGTATGTTAATAATATTAAAAGTCAAGTGATTTTGTGTGTTTGGTTGATCGTTTTTGAAATAAAACTTTATTTTCTCTAAGTCGGCAGTCGTTCGCCACCGTTAAATGCACAAACTGTCAGTTAATAAGAAGAGCTGTTTCATCAGAGACTCAGTCCCCTGCACAAACAGCATTCGCAAAACATCTGAAAGTGTTTGAAACTGATTATTTTGCTCTATTGTTTAATAGGATTTTTTAAAACAACATCGAAAATTGTGGCATCAAACTTATCTGTTTCAATGACAGTTGGGCAATTGAAAGTCTAAAAAAAATCCAATAAAAGCGATTTCAACCATCGTATAAACTTAAAATTTTGTCGGTTTATAGAAAATGGAAAATCATCGAATACCTACCTCGGCTTTTTTTCAAAATTCGTCTTACAAAGGTTGAAAAAGAGGTTGCAAACTTTATTATTTTAACATTACTTAACTCAACCTGCTATTTCTTCAATAAAACTTGGTGAATCTCTAAAATCTTAAACAGCTCTTTAGGCCCCAGTTATATCTATCATTGAAATGAATCATTGAAAATTTTGATTTTCGATTTAAAGACGGTTAATCAAACTATATTGGCTTTAATTGGTATCAAAATAAAGCTAATCAATTATAGAATTTTTTTATAAAAGAAATTACTTTATTCTGATTAAAACTTGTCTTTAAATCCACTTTTATTATTTCACTGATTGAAATCGATTTCAATGAACAGCTGACTTTCGTTCCCCAAATTTGGAACCCAATCGTTTCACTGATGTGTTCGATTCTCTTTCTATTCTCAGCTGTCAGTTGTGCGTTCAATGATCAACTCTAACCTCGAAATATGCAAACCTCTGTTCAATTTCACTGACAGGTCCTTCCACTGACACCAATTTTTCAATGATTGCTATAACTGACATGTCAAAAAAATGAAACCACCATTCCACTGATTTGTTCCAATGATGCATTTCAATGATAGCTATAATTGGGGCCTTAGCCAATATTTCCCCGAGTACTTTAAGCCATCATTTATCGTTGTGCTCCTTCCAGAGGAGATATGGAAAGCATTATAGAAGGATACACAAACACATAATATTGTTACGACTCGATGTTCCACATTCCATTCCGTATCGGTTTGGGACTTAGGGTTGAGCTGCGAGTATGAGTTATGACTGAGTAATAATCGGAGTCTACTCCATGGCAAGGGCAACCAATATGCGTACATGGCTATTTGCATTTTCCTTGGCCTGTCGCCTGTTGGTTTGGTGTTGGGTATAGTGGTGGAGTCTAAGTGATAATGTGCTTACGTGCCAGTTTCAGTTAAATTCAGTCTCGTTCTCATGGAATATGGATGGATATGCATCTAAATAAATAAATAAATATTTTGGAGCCCAAATATGTGGGACCCAAGGCCTAGCTTCTCATAACCATTCGTTTTGTGTGGGTTTTCAATTTTTGGGACGAATGGAAGGGATCTACAATTTTACGCCGAGTCCAAATGGCTAATTGAGAAGCTCTTTCATTACAGTCTTACTCTCGGATGTTTGTCAGTTTGTTCGCGAGAGGTGGCGCAGTGGAAAAAAACCTTAAGATGTAATTTGGTTCTTTCGGGATTCCCAACGGGGACCCCTCGCTTAGTAGCCCAACACACTACAACTAAGCCACTTCTATGTAGGTATAATTTGCGCGAGCGACCTTATGCAACATTTATCCCAAGATTTTAGACGGCAAATTGAACGACAGGTCGAAAATGGTATTGAACATTTATTAAACAAAGAATACTTATAATAAATGCTGATACAGTAATCCCCGGATTGTTGCGCCGGGGAAAATGTAAAATTTTCAACGCATTTATCCAAGGAACGCAGTGACGAGAATCCCGCTTAAGTGTATTGTCGACGCAATTAGGAAAACCCCGCTTTATTGCATTGCAAACGCAATAAAACATTGACCATTGAAGTGACAAGTGTCTTTGATATAATTAAAGCTGTAACTGTAAGCACAAAAAGTTTTCAATGCTTTCGTTTTGTGTCTTTATTCAACCGGAAGATTTTTTAAGACGTTTATTGGGAAGATTTACTTTTTGTAGCGCAATTAGCCGGGTACCGCATTTAAACGGGGAAAGTTATGCACATTTCTTATGGAATGCTCAGTTTTCGGGTGAATTAAACGAACAACGCAATTAAGCTTTTGAGTAGAACTGATAGATTTTGTATAGAGATTTTACGGTTCCTGATATTGTTCTAGAGGTGTCAATTGTCAGAATATTCTCTAGATATATGATGGCGCAAGACAAAAAATAACTGATTAAATTTAAGCTGTCAGAAGTCAAAGTAAATGGAGTCAATTATAGATTGTACAATGTACATATTATGTTTTAGTTTTTCAATTATTTCACAGAATAAATGTTTATTATAATAATTTCAAAAAATGTTGGTCCTTCGAGCCGGATTGCAATAGAATATTAAACAATTACATACGAATTTATTTATCCACTAGCTGACCCGTTATCGCCTTGCTTCATCCATGTTCCCTCCCTTGGACCTTTCTAAAAGCAATATAAGGCAAAAACAAAGACAATAAAAACATAATTTTAATTCCTACTAAAAAGTCTACACAAAAAAAGATTTACCCAAAGTTCTGTTATTTCCCTCTTACCCACCTCAAATGTCGACGAAAAGGAAGCAACACGAATGAAACAACTTGACACACGAATCTCACCAGCCCATTTCCAAACTTTTCCCAATGAACAACACCCGAAAATGTGTTCAACTTGAATAAGTGCGCTGAAAAGAGACAACTGCTCATTGAAGTGCAAAACATATGATCACGCGCGTACATAATAATCACACACACACTACTGCAACGATACTCACTGCTGCATGACTACTGGCAGTGGTATCCACTGAAGGAAAATTGTGGGCGATGTTCTAAATAATTGTTTTAAACATTGCTTAGCTTCAGGATAACGCAGGAGGATGATTTATATCTTAAAAGATTCAGGAGAAAATATCCTAGCCATTACTGAGCTAGGTCTGTATAAACAGAATTTTCCTTATATATACTCGGTTTTTTTGACTATTTTGTAAAAACCAAGTTATGTTCCGGGTTAAAAAGTATCCTAAGTCCCGACCCACAACATAAGCAATCACTATGCCAAGTTTCATCAAAATCCGTCCAGTAGTTTCTACGTGATACGTGGTCACGCATTTTTTATTCTACAGTTTTATTATATGTAGAGATATGTAGTAAGGATTAATTATCCACCGTTTTAAGCTTGCCGATCGTTTGGCAAATTTGGGTGATCCCCAACTCGTTCATTTACCCGGCTATTGGGTGATCAAAGATTGCAGCGATTAGGTGCATTGCCCAATTTTTAAACACCCTAAATACACCAGCCAATTGATATGTCAAACCAGTGTTTTTTGTATAATTACTAAGAATAAGTTCTTAATTGTTTGCAGTAGCGTCAAAAAATGTTAACTGATTTATTTTACCAAAAGAAAATAAGCTCGACCCAGAATAGCTTACTGATATATTTTAAGAAATACAATGCGTTTATTTTTGAATAAAAAATGACCCACTACTTCGGTCTAAGAAGCCTATTAACATCTTTGAACTCCACGAAGAAGTGCATGGTTAAGATACTTTTTTGATTTTCATACGCCAGCACATCCAGCCGATAGTTTCCAGTCATCCAAAACCATTTCAAGGAATTCATGTTGATAGTTAGGTCCTTTATGTATACAAATCCCTGTCGGCAATGAATCGTGTTTATTAATACGCCACCTTTATCCTTGCACACGAACACAATACTTACAATATAAGGACACGTGTGATTCAAATTAGTATAGGGCAAGTACATTGCACTGATAATGCGCAAATATTTGCTGTTTGCGCGGTTTTTTGAGAAATAATCACAATAGTTTTCTGTGACATTGAACAGGAAAGGTCTGTACATGTTAGCCTGTGACTTCTTAAAAAATTGCATGTTGATCTATAGAAATTTGTACATATTGAATGGGAAGAGTTCAAACCGCGAAATACAACTTCTTACGAAAGCATTGTTGATTTGTCGAACGATTGTCGCACTGATGTTTACCATGGTCGTTGACCTATTTACAGCTTTTGCTGAACACTGAAGATTCTCCAGCGTAGCTGGATCGTGTAGAGTGCAGGCGGCTTTTTCAAAATTCACCACAATGTCGCACTAGGAATGGAAGATGTTTACAAACGGAAATTATATGCACTCAAAATGTGATGCTTACTTTGGAAGAGACTACAATTACGTATAGTACGGTCACGATGATATGCCATGTGCTAACCGTCATGGTTCTGTTTACCAACTGAAGGAAGGTTCTATGATTATGTTGTGAAATTTGCATAATTATTTGTTTGTTTTATCGTTAATGCTATCAGACATCAGTTGTGAATTCAATTGTGAAAATGTACTGACGTTTAAAGGTATAGCCTCGCTTTGGTTTACATCATATGGAGCTCACCGGCTCGCTTTAGATACCAATAATTACGCGTTAATTGCTACAAAATAGTCAACCATGTGAATCAGTACCAGATACTGAAGTCATAGTTATTGACATCATAGGCAGTGGCCTATTCCAGCTTTCAGCTTATAGCGTCTTTTTCCAAGTTTAGATGCCCCTTCAAACTCAAAACTCGAAACAACTAAAGCGAAACTCGGTCTTAGACCTTCGTCTTAGACCTTTGTAAGTCCGAAAAGATTAAGGCATGTAACGCGAATGGACATCAATGCTCCGGCCCGTAGACTCTGATTCTTGATCTTGAATCCAGAGCAGTAAAAAAACTCGTTTGACCAAACAAGAAGAATAGCTTTATTATTACAAAAATGGACTCCTCTCTGCTCCGAGTCTTCAATGTAAACTCGTACATCTTAAATGAAATTAAATCTGGGCTTTGGAGTGGCCAGTTGTGTGTTTCTGGTCTAAACAACTGAACTGATGCGTTTCTGACGAGCTGTTTTCGGAATTCGAAAAAATCTTTTTTTTTTCGGTGATCCATGAAACTCAAATGAGCTCGCTTATTGATTTATTTTTATACTCTTGGGCGAATTGAAGCCTATTTTTTTGTTTCCGTAAGTTATATACGTACTTTTCTTACAGAATATGTTCTTAAATCAAATTGAACTATAGACGCCTCTAAATTGTCCTCTCGCTAATTGGGGTTTCGCTTTCTTCATATTTTTTTTCATTTCGAGCTCGAGATTTTTGGAAGTCAAACTTGCATTTCTTATAAAGTCTTTTAAAATATATCTATCTTCCTTGGTATAACTTTTTCGTTTTGTACCAGTGTTAAATATATTTTTGTTTTTTTTTTTTTGTGTTTGTTGATTTGTATATTTATGATTTGCCTCGATCAATTAAATTATTAATTAATTTTTTTTTTAAAGAAAGACCGCAATCGTACTTTGCGACAAAAGCTGTTCGATCTTCCATATTTAACTCTTGCATTTTCCAAATATTTTAGTCAAAATGGACCTGCACACAATAAAACTATCATAATATCTTTGAACTCAAGCGTTGGGAATATTTTTCGCCAAACAAAACGTAAAATATGATTGTGTTAAAATACTTATGCCACTTTAACCACAAAAAGGTCTGACCTGATCACAGGCCTCACCATATGCAATTACTCATTGAAAACTGATAAGTGTTAATGACAGGTTTTAGAAGTTATGCGAATGTAAGAGCGACTGAGATTTCTGTCAAAATACTTTTGCCGACGAGTGTAGTCTACTTATAGTTATTGTCATTTCAGACATTGAAACAACCATCAGCGAAAACATTTTATTCGTCTGTTTACAACTTGCCCACATCCCCGGCATGCACATCTTTTAATTCAATCTTTTGCTCCACTTTTAATTATATGGACACAAACCATAACTAAAAGCAGAACAATTTCGCAAGTGTTTCGGCTTCCCATCTCCATCTACGCGCCAAAGAATATAAACTAGGTACTTAAATGTGATTGTTCTTCTAACCCAATTTGTTCTTCTTTTTTTGGGGACAGTTTTCACTTTTTTTTTCTTTTGAAAATTTCATTATTTTTGTAAACAAATATACTTTCTCCCGTTCATGTGTGTAAAGCCACGAGCAGTCCATAAATGGTGGTATTCTTCAAAAACAACCTCCAGTCATACAAAACACTAATTAGCAAGAGAGTCGAAAAATATTTCAACTGTATGGGGGGGCAGCAATGGCGACCCCCTTATACGGCATGCTAATCAATTAGAACGGTTAAGTCATTTATTGTCGACATATCAAAATACAAGTTAGAAAATCGGTTTTGCAATAAATTTGCATATACGAGTTTATAAAAATAGACTGTGCGCGCATATACAGAAACATGTTTTGTGTCAAAAGATACAATCACACCTTCGGGTGGTGTATTAACCTTTTTCGTGTTATAGGCTGAGAAATTCTAAATTAATTACGTATCGCGTCATATCGACTTTTGTGTGTTTATTCTTAGTTTTTTAGACTTGTTTTGTTCTAAGTAATAATGCCACAAATGCATGTGGAATTCATCTGAATGAGGTAACGAGACAAATCGGTATAAATTGCCAGCGACATCAATAATTAGCAACACTGTACAAATTTGGTTCGAGTATTAGTCAAATTCCTAACTAAGGCCGCAGCAAATAGCGGATGCTTTATAAAAGTTTGATGGAGAGCCTCTAATTTTGCTTTAAGATGACACCACATACCTGAAATTAGAACAAATCAAATAATTAGCAATGGTTATGGGTATGTGTGTTTCGTAAACAACAACTAACTTAATTATGCAAGACTTAGAAGACCGACAAATAATTTATTCTCCGACAAAGGTACCTATTTCAAGATCGGTGTTTAAAAGTTACACAAGATGGGGTAAATTTGAAACCAATTTACATACGTGTAGCTTGAGAGCTAGAAGAGTGATTTTATTTTCAAACTTGGTTCCGGTAAATAGTAAACGAGGGATTAATGAACTCAGACCTGGTCGACCGCTGACCTTCACACGGTAGTGGTGGAAAGGAAAACCAACTGGCACAGGCAAAAGTTGTGATCGAATAAATGTGATCAAGGAAATGTGTTGATGTTTGTGGCCAGGTTACAGGTTGGACAGTACTGTGGCTCTAATAAGTCTCGCTTTCGAAAGCTTTGAGCCTGCACTCACCAGGATACACATCGGGATTTGAATTGTCTGTAAAGGACAACAAATGTCGACGTTTTAGAATTTTTTAACTGACCCAGCTCTTTCTTAAAATAAAAACCGTGCACACAAGCGAAAAGTTGAAAGAAGCAAGGCTTTTGGTTTTATGGGAACCTTTGGCTTTCAGCAACATTAGTATTCGGAACTGATTTCCTGAGCTCTGTACTGCCACCGCAATTACAGGGGTAAACTACTCGCTACTCGTTACTTTTGTATGCTTAGTGGTTAGTGTTTTGGACTACTTAGCTAGGGGTCCCCGGTTCGATACCCGATTTTTTCAAATGATCGCCACCTCTGGCAAACATCTGACAAGGATCCGAGAGTATAACTGTCATGAAGGAGCTCCGTTTGGACTCGGCATACAATTCCATTTCTTCCAATCATTCCAAAAATGAAAAACACACAAAAAGAATGGTTGTGAGAAGCTAGGCCTAGGGTCCCACAGGCCACAGACCTGTTGCCCCAACTATTTATTTATTTATTTTACTCGTTACTTTACTAAATCTTTCTTCTTCTTCATTTTATTATAAGAACGTGTATCAATAGTGCTGCCGGCGATATTTTCTTTTTGAGGGGAATTTTCACCACGGTAAAGATTTTACGCTTACAGAGAATGAACTTTCTTTTTACTTTAAAATGAATCAAAAATATGTCGCTTTTTGCAAAATTCTTTAAATTGTATTTTTTTTTTGATTTATTATTTATTTAGGATTTTTTTCCGGACAATATTGAATTGAAAAAATTGCCGTCACATTTATATAAGCGAAAGAAAAGGGAAATTTCAAAACTCAGCTGGGGAAATTTCATACCTAAAGTGTACCAATACTGAGGAACGACGTTTACGTACATTTAGCAGATTAAGTAGATAGAAAAACACTGTTTGTCAGAAGCAGTTTTTTTCACCTCAACGGTTTCGTGTTACCTCTCACTTTGGAGTGCTCTTTGGGCTCACAATGTAAGGGGGCATTATTTCTCTGAAGACGTAAAATGGAGAAGAATGGGGTTTAATGTGGCAAAGACCATTTTTCGAAATATTTTCACGTAGTTTCAACTGCACTTCCACTGCATGGATAGACAGTTAGAGAGTTCCTTAAATTAAATGTTTACTGGCCTAAAAAAATACCTGTTCGCATACCCAAAGTGCATAATTTTTAGGCCGATTTCTTCACAAAATATTTTCAGAGAACAGGCTAACATTTTATTTGCAAAATTTATTGGAGAAAAATTGGCTTGGAACATTACCAAATTTCAGGCCTTCAGATTGACAAAAACTGGGAAGTGAAAAGTTCAAAATTTTGCTCAGAACATTAGGGTTATATACTGGTCAAATTTTGTTTAAGCAAAAAATTACAGAAGGACACTAAACACGTGTCGTGAATTACAGGTTATTGTTTTGCCAACAAAATATTCATCTTTGGGGAATTTCTGGCTGCAGTGTTGGCAAAAGAGGGACCAATTTCTACCAAACACAAGATAAGTCTTTCTCCTGACCTGGTCTGTAAAAATTAAGGAGGCCGTTGGCAGCTACTCATTATTGTTTTTTCATCAACAATACAATATTCCTTTTGAAGGTTTTTTGTGATCCGAAAGTGCACTAAAATTTGAAGGTAAGTAAAACTGTAAAAATTTTGCTACAACAAAGTACCATTTCTTATTCGAGACTTTGAAACTTAATCACCCCTATCGGGAATAATATTTCCCCCGGAAAGTTTTCTATTCAGCATTCTTATTAACGTTGCTGATAAGGGAAATATTTCCATCGGAATTTATTCGCGATACCCCCAAATGACTTGCAAAAACTACTCATTTGTGGCGCCCCAATCCTCTTCTACCTCGAATAGAATCTGCTGGGGAATAATTTTTCCTAAACAAATTGGTACACATTTTCAAAAGCACTTAAATAAAGAAACTGATTTTTATTTCATCTTCCTGAAGTCAAGTTGTGGCGCCCCACATAGGGACAGTTATAAAAAGTCGTGTCGCAGCGCCTTCCCCAGGTATACGTCAGACCCAGAATATTATCCCAGCTAATAGCTTTATCGATGCCATCCATTTTGCAGTGAAAGCACCTTCCGAGATCTATTAGCAGACGCAGGACGGTCCCTTTGGTAAAAGCCTCTAAATCGCCCCCAGCTACTGTCCCACAACTCGAACAGCGCCCGTACCTCTCTCCATTACATAAGCCTGCAGAAATTCTACTCCCATTTTGACTGGCTAGCAAAAAACCACAGAAAATGTGCGCGCAACAAGTAACAAAAATTATAATCCTCTTACAATGGATGGACATGGACAATTTTTCCTCCCAAAAATCACTTAATGGCATGGCCCCAGCTTTCGATGCGATTGAGTCACATTTAAACCGATTAGCTCAAGTCGGCTCCTTAGATGCTTTTAGGCAATCAATATTATTTATACCAATCCAAAGTCGTAATGTCACAGTATATGCATAGAGGGAGCACTCCTCGCCCCCTGGGCGGATTATAAGTACGCAACTTAATTTCCTACTTCCCCAATGCGCCGTGCCGCATGTCAAAGGCCATAGAAAACCAATTAAGCGGTGAACAATACACCCGCCACTGCGCACAGTCAATATCGAACCCAAGTCACTATCGGCTCAGACACTTTGGCTATTAAAGGCTTCTTACGCAATCCTTTTCGGTTAGAGTGAAACTCGACGGTGGCAGTCTCTGTTGACACAATATAATATGCCTGGCTCAAAGCACCGCCCCAGGCGCGGGCTAATAAAATAAAATCGATTTCGACCACCTCCACGACGCGGCAACGGTCACAGCAAGAGAAAAGCCTAAACTTTCTGAAGATGCAGATTCAAAGACTCGACTGGTAAAAGTGTGGTGGTTGGGGGCACTCTCCTTCACCATGCGAGTGGAATTGATCATCGCGAGCAAATTTTCTGGAGCAACGTATATAAAATACAAAACAGAAAAAATGATCTCGATTGGAGGTTACGCCGAAGAGCTCTTACGTAGACGTTTGCTGTTGCTGTTTTTTTTTTTCTTTGTATGCTCGCCATCGACGTAGGTGGTGGCGGTCTTCATTATTTGAAGTCGTATGCAACCGGTCCATGAATAAGTGGACGCGGCCAGTATTTTATAGTATTGTGGTACATTAACCGCTTTTGGCAGCACAAAATTTATATAAAAAAAAAATACAACTCTGATGATGTGGATAGATAAAGAGGATTTCGATACTTGTTACAGTCAAGTCTGCACAAGCGCGGAAATTGAAGAGTGAGCGTGATGAGGAACGATATGTCAGAGGTTAGTTGTGGGTCAATGGGGCAATTTAGACTTAGACGCTGTCTTGCCAATTGGTTTTGTCGCTCAAAAGGAAGTCGTTCCGAAAATTAACTTTCCATTCCGTTTCAGCGAAACCTGAGACCAATAAAATTTTATTGCGAATTGGAGCAGATAGATGGCCTTTGACAAATGGGCGAGGGGCAAGTTTCAAAGAAGTTTTGCAACGACTTTTACATAGTTTGGACATATTTTTCGGATCTTTATTGGCTGGGGGAGGTTTTTGTCGGATTTTGAGGAAGGTAGGTTGGAATTTTGGCATTTTAAATCTCTGTTACCACTCTGGCAGCGAGCAACAATGAAACCTGTCCTATTCCGGACACATTTTTAAGTACGTATATACATCTTCTGAATGAAATCCAGGTCCGCATGTGATACATTATAAGATTGAAGTTGTGAATCAGTATTTTTTAAACAAAAGCGTAGCAAAATCACGCTGTGTAGATGGAATCTTATTAGGGACATTAAAAAAGATCGACCAAAGAATTTTTATCGAGACTTTGCTTCATAGCAAAAGTTAAAGCGGTTCCATCTGTATACACCACTCCCTAAAAGCAAGAATAGCTACCTAAACAGAGTCTTGTGAGTTTAGGTATACATAAAGTCATTGCACATGATCTACCATCTACCATCTACCACCCAAGACCGGTGTTTAGAAATCAAAATGGAATAAAATCTGTCAATCGATCCTCTACTTCGCATCAGACGCGGAGACACTCCCTCTGGTCTTGTTGCACACATCTCTGTCGTCGTCGTGTTGACTTTTAATGAACGCTTTTTGTTCATCTCATGCTACAGCATACTTCTTCTTAGCATAGTTCGATCACCTTTAATTGCGTAATTACGTTCCAAGTCCTCAACGACCGAAAATGCAGCGCACGACTTCGCTGCGATATTTGACTTTGTATTTGTATCTTTTGTGTCAATGCATTGACGTTTTCGATGTCGATGTCGATGTCGGTTGACTTGAACATTTTTCGTTTTCGATTTTAATTTCATAATCGACAATCGTGAGTGGAAGCATCTTCTGACAGACGTGTGTACAGACAAATCGCTTACTCTCGGCTCTATTAAATGCCACAATCAATTTTCATGTTAATAACACAACATTGTAAGTCCGGAAAATGTTAGGTTTCAATGCATCACTCCCACGGGATGTGTACGAGTATATCTATCCACCTTTTGTTTCTAGAACTTTGATCACCAAACCGTGATTCCATCAGAAGGTATCCAATGGATAAAATATACCTACGTTATGCACCATAGCCGACCGCAACGAACATGGTGTGGAATAGATTAAGTGCCCCACCATTAACAGCTGGTGGGATGAGTGAAGCTATAAGAAAAGGCGGCTAGGTCTATAATTTTGGTACTAAAATTAAAGTTTTGTCATTTCCCCTTTGAGGGCCGTCTTCAATTTATTTTTTTGTTGTCACTTGGGTAATTATGCTAATGCAGATTGAGTGGGAACCTTTTTGGGAGGCATTCCTAGGTATAGGCAGAAGGCAGACGCAAATGTGTGCAACGGTTGACAGGTAAATGTCAAGGCGAATCCGAATAACATGCGGGTACAATGTGTGAACTTGTTGCTATAAATTGTGAAGTGATGATGTGTAGGATGTCAGAAATTATATGATATTAAGATGCGGAATTTGAATCTGCTTGTCGTTGAATGAGGGCAGGTGTTCAAAGTTTTTGAATCGAACGATTCGGTCAGAACTGTCAGAAAGAAAGTTTTCTACTATTCTTCTAGTCAAAAACTTGTATTAAGTAAGTCTAACTGGGTATGGGAATGAGAAATTTAATACTTGCCAAGCTTATCTGAATCAACCATGAAAGGTACAGAACATGTAACAAATCATCGCCAGAAAAGCGCGTTTCAAGTTAGACTGTCGGACTCGGCATACAATTGTGGGTCCCTTCCATTCGTCCCAAAATTAAAAGCTCACACAAAGCGAAAGGTTGCAAGAATCTATGCCTGGTTTAACTACACGGACCTCTTGCGTCAAATATTTGTTTAACAAATTAGAAGAGAAGTCACTCGCCGGACTGCCTTATTGGAGTCTTTTGATGCAGCTCATATGCTCTCACAGCAAAGTAAACAGTCCACAATAGAACGTCGCTAAAAGCCCGCACTTGCCTCTCCAATCAACAATCAACATATAGGTAAAATAAGGACAATGAGAGCAACCATCCAAAAGGTGCCATAAAATGGGGAAAATCTACGATTGCTATAGCGACCAAAAGCAGGATCTATTTGGATAGGGTTTTGACATTTAAAGCAGACTTTTGCAGAAAAGTCTAGAGACTGATTTGAGATGTCAATGTTGACTCGGGCATAGCTTCCACCCTACAAATATCTCGGGAGTCCAGTAACGGCAAGACGCGTTGAGAAGCTTAAACGTCAAAGGTAAAAAGAGGTTGCTGGAGCCTTTGTTGCCGCCAGAGGCTATTTCCCCTCCCGCAGTATTGACTGTATATGGCCTCCTATAAACAAATTTGGCGCACTTTGACGGAGGTAATTGCTTGGATAAGACCTTACCGAAAATGCAATTTCAATTTCTGAAAGACCTAATAGAAGCATTTAACATCCGCAGTGGGCTATTGTTTTTTGTTTCGCAAAAGAAGCAACACCAGTTTCGGCAAAATGCTTGCTGTAACTGTAACACTGTAAGTCCTCATACCTCATAAAGTTCGAACTTTAATTCAAGCTTAATAGAAACTGAAAAATTAAAAAAAAATCCAATTTTTAATTTTTTAATTTTTTTTATCTAACGGGAATGCAGCCGCCGAAAATTTTGAACAAGGACTGGGAAGTCACTTGTGGGAGCCTTATCTGGTATACAAGCGTTTCATTACATGCCTTCGGTCGGAAGCTCTAAAGAAGCTCTTCACACATTTTCAGAGGTCTAATAGAGATCTTAGCGAAACTTAATTCCATATTCCTCTCTAAAGCCTCCATAAGTAAGTTAAGAGGAAGTAAATGCTTTCAATCGCAAGCAGTTGACTGCATGACAGTTCATTACTTATCCATAATCCTTTGTAAGGCCTGTGAATATACTTCGCACAGGCTTTACAGAAGTTATTTTTAGAAGCAATTACTTAGAAATTGCTCTACCTTGGTTAGCAAATACTATCGAAGCTCTATCGAATTGTTACTTGGGATGCTAGGTACCTCTCATTTGTTAATTTTCGACAGTCGGTCACCAAGACGAGTCCCTAGGTTCTATATGACAAATGCAGATGCAAGCAACTCCAGAAAATAAGAGATAATCTTAAGACAAAGTAGCGAATACCGCACTGACGAAAATTAGACGAAAGACAGTGAAGTAGGAAGAGGGGGTAGGGAATAAAATCATCCCGGGAATAATAATTGTTGTAACAAGATTAATCGGTCCGCAACCAAACCTGCAATCGCACGAACGAGTAATTCATAAGGTACCACTTCTAGAGGCGGTAACACATCTTTGGGTGACGTATTCCGTTCACCATTGATTTTGACAGGAAGTCCGCCGAGAGATTGTAATCCGTCAAGGGTTTTTTTAAATCATTGCAGAAATACCGCGAAAGACTTTGTGTACCTATAGGTAAAGCCCATCAGCGGGCAGATCAAGGAAAGAGTTCATCTTGACAATCACTGTTTCTACGGGTCGAGTAGTCAAACGTTGTTAAGAAAAGGCCCCTCAAAATCATTTCTACATGACCGACGCTACCCGCGTCCAACTTTATGTCTCGAAAGCAATAAATTGCTCTATAAAAGTGTCCATGTGTTCTTTGGTCTATATATCAAAGTAGTTATCTGCCATTCTGACTGTCGAACTGGTCCGTCGAGCTATGAGTCGTGGTAAAGAAAGGAAAATGCTAAATTTCAAGGGCTGTAGACCATCAAGAAGATTCAAATTAATGACCTCACTTTGCTGGGCCAAGGCCCCTTAAGAGTTTTTCAACTTGGAATCTTCGACTTCAGAGGTAGGCGAGACGAGAACCTTTTTAAATAGAGGCTACTAATGCATCAAAGCTCACCCCAGCTTGTGTTGCCAAAACCATTAACTTGACACTATAGACCTATTTCCACAAACGAACTTTAATCTGTAAAAAAATCCTTCTGCATCCTGTTCGCCGACACATAACCCCACACCATAAAGTGCCAAATAACAAAGGATTTCTGCAATCATACAACAAGTTTTCGGTCCACAAAACCCAGCCATCGTGAACCAATTACCATTAAAATGTCATCGGCCTTTGTGCTTCTGTCTTTTTGGCCAGACCATCAAAAGCATCACCACTCGCGACTTAAGCCGTGCGAAATTCTTTTAACAACAAAACTTAATTACATGCGCTGATGATGACGATGATGATGATGATGCTACACCACAACCAAAATCCAAGTTTAAGTTCATGAAAAAAAAACCAAGTATCTTTTGTTTTTGCACACAGATGTCTCGTACAGCGCTCTCGGTTACCTTTCCAAGGCCGCCAAACAGATAGTAATCAACACCTGGAGCAGTAGACAACCGTTCCAAGTTCCAACTCGCATTTCAACGCATGGAAGACCGAGTGATAATGGCACACAAAGACAGTTAAGTAACGATGCAGCTGCAGATCGGTAGTAGGTGTGAGCTCAACATATACGCCATTAATATAGGGTTTCCTATTTCCTGCCCTCTGATCGGTGTGCATTCGTCCATAATTGGTTGGCAGTGAGAGAATATCTCACTCGATGTGAAAATTCACACAAACAATGATTTCTGTTCGAACTGTGGTCCGCCGGAGATTTGCATACATAATTGGTATGGCGATGTTATATCGCAAAGTGAATTTAATTAATACTAATTCGATGGAGTTTGATTTGATCCTATAATGGTACCGTACACGTGACTTGAATGAGATGCATTGGTGAGGTGGCGTATGCCAATTGTCTCAAAAAGTAATTGAACAGCCGATTGACCACATGAAGCGCCCTTGGTGTACTTGTGCTCAGGCGCAGGCCCCCTCAAACGTCGCCCATTTATTTGAACAAAACTGTCATCAACATCACCATTAGGCACTTGGGATGACGACCTCCAACAGAGGATTCGATTTTCCACACACATTTATATGCCAACAAAGGACAATTATTTTTTTATACATCTTAACATTCGCGAGCTTATAACGTAGCGTAACCAATTTCAATTAAGCGGCCATTTCGACTGTCCATATAGTCTTGAATTTGTATAGTGCGCGATTGTTAAGAAAGGGTTACGATGATGGCAGCCTTCACGGCTCACACAAGTGATCAATTTAAATTCACTACAAACTCATACCTATACAGCGAAACTATATATATAGACAGAAAATCAAAACTGACGCCTTCACCTAAATTGTGTATTTTTTTCGCTCTCGCTCTCTCTCTCTCTCTCTCTCTCTCCCACTGACTCTAAAAATATCTATTGACGTGCTACACAATTAACAATTTACGCTCATAAAATGATTAAATCATTACTTAGGAAGTTAATTAATCATTGAAGTCTTAATAATGTTTAATTTGAGTGTTGTGTGTTTCATCGGGCACATTGTTTATTTTTTTTTATGTAAAATTACATGGGAATTTACAATTTTTGAAATTCTATTCTCTGCACTCTTAACAGTTAACGGAACACTGTGAGTTTGACACCCACTACAGGGTGTTCCTATCAAAACAGAGTTTCGTTTTGGAACTTGAGCTCGTCTCAAGTGACGCTTTTTTTGGGAGTTACTTCTCATTTCCTGAAGTCGACTTATGCTTGTGTGCCTATGTCAGCGGATTTTGACAGTGGGCTTGGCCGGGGTTGGTGACTCTGACTGATGGAGACGCGTGCAATTGATCAAAGACTTGTCATTGTTGGGAGGCTCTTCAATGAAACGATTTGAACAAGTCTTTCTATGAGCGATCGTAGGCGAGATGGGATTAACCAAATGGAAGTGGTAAATCGGATCCGTTCGATTAGTCATTCGGCGTGCAACTTTGAAGACATAAATCAATGACCTAGTTGACCTAAATTCACTGGATCTTCTTTTTATTTGTTCAAGAATGGTGTAGGCAGTTCATATTAACTAAGGAAACATCCATAGCATAGAGAAATGTGGAACAAGATCTAGTGTTGAGACAAACAGACGTGCAGAGTCATCTGTTATTGAGAAAATTCAACTCGGAATGTAGCTGAAAGTCAGCGAAAGTCTTGGACTCGTTCACGGATGGGATGAATCCCTGATCTGAGTGAGATAAATAAAAATTAAAAGAAATTTAAGTTTAAAAAGTTCTGACAAGCGGCTTCAAATATTCGACAAATGTCACACAATGCGACAAATAAAATTTACTTGTCTAACGTCGAATAGACTTAGCAAGCAGAAATAAATGTCGGTAATGTCACTTTTACTACGTCAGCCACACATACGAAATGTCAATCTAAAGATCAGTCGAGGAATTTTTGACTAGACTTGTCGGTTACCTCCTCATAAATGTCAACTTTGAAAGTTGTTTACTTCACCAATCCGGTACAAAAAAAAACTAAGACACGTCAAGTCCGTCAGCTGTCAGACTTACTAAACTATAATCTTGAATAATGTCCCCATTGTCAAACACCGATGCGATATGGTGATATATCTCGCCCCTTGACATGTCATATATCGACTTCTGGATCCAGCATAACCAGTAGCGCTGCTCAGAACCAGTGGCGAGTATTTGAAGCTATCAAAATATAGGTACGTTAATTGGGCAATTGTTTATCGCACTCGTTTGTCAGCAATCATTTTGAAAAGAACAGCCAAAATATTCTGACACATTTTATGGTCGACATTTTTAATTGTTGTCACAAATCGCCACTGCTACCTAAGAGCGCTGTAGGCTGTTAGATGAACTTTTCTCGTAGGGCTTCTAAAAAGAATCCACATAAAATGTGTTCATGATTCCTTCATTCCATTCTTTACACGCTTAGAAAAACATACATCTGTCTAGAACCAGCGACAAGTTCAGTTGGAATTTGGAGCTAATATCGAGGTCTTGAAAACTGAACTGAATAAAAACTGTTGCTTAAAACTGAGGCGAACAGCACGTGATGAAATTCGTTTTCCTTTTGACATTAAAGCGGAAAAATTACACAACGAATGCTACGTGTAAGAGCCTTCGCTGACGTCCAGGGAATAATGTTCTTAGAGTCTTTTGGTTGTAGACAAGGCTTTTCTATTAAATTTTTAGACTGATTTCTGATGTGTTATTACTTACAGAGTTTGTAATGGATCCATAGTAGACAAAGCATCCAATTTTTATGTCAAAATATCATTAAAAACTTGCGTTATTTGATGTTAATGTGTGTTTTGTCTTAACCTTTGGATAAACTTTTAAGACCTTTTCGTCAGTATTTTTGCTTGGCTTGGTTTCTTCTGCGTATAATTTGTAACACAAAAGTAAGCCCAGTAATAGATTCGAAACCCCTTCGCTTCTTACTTTCTTTACATGATCATTGCAAGGTCCCTCTTTTAGAAGCTAAGTTTGGTCAGTCTTCCACCTTACCTCTAGTCCGCCTCTATGAACTGGCAACTTTATGCCCAAAACACATGTTAAGGATCACTGCTCAACAACATTAGAACACGCACACTCACCGCAGTACTGGAATATGTCTCTATTTCTAAATTTGTTACAAAATAAAATAAATTAAAATGTCAAGTATTTGGCATCATCGGCTTTTGACATTTGCTGATTTTGTTTGTTTTTGTTTTGGGTTTCTAAGGATAAGGATACAAGAGAGCTCAATTGAATTTGTTGCGCAAAATTTGTTTCTTTATAACAAAAGAAAGTCGTCAATTTAATTTAATTTCTCAACTTTCAGTATCAACAAAAACACGTCAACTGTCGGGTAGTGACAGTAGCCATATTAGCTGATACAATAAAATGTCAAACAATTTTTTGCACATCTGTTTTACTTGCAACTCTGCATCCAGAACTTCTGCACATGTGTTTTGGGCATTAATGTGCCCCTTTGTATGGTCCACTATGAAAACGTCGCCATCTTGATGCTCAACAAACATCGCTGGGCCCCTTCTTGCGTCACTTTTCAATCGCGAAACAATACAAACAATAGAAACTCAGGCTCTGTTCCTTTAGTTTAAAATCTTACGAACTTTTACGAAATCTTACGCATTTAACTCAATTGTCGTTCCTCAACTCGAAAAATTCGTAAAAGAGAGCGGCTTCGAGAGGGCAATATATTTCCCCTCCTACTAGTTTTTTACTCAACAAATTTCTTTGCAAAAGAATTGAAACAACTGTCAGTTGCTTGAAAATTGATAGATAATTTGAATTTGTTGTTCTATTTGGCATTTATGAACTATCTGTCATTTTTTCACAGGTTACTACAAAAGCGTTCCTTAACTTTTGCGTAAGTTTTCCTCCCTGAGAGAGAATTCGTTCCCTCCACTGTCATTTTAACAGCCCTTTCCGTTTTAACTGCAAAAGTAAAAGAAATATAAGTCATTTAGAAAAAAATCTACCAACGTACTTCAGAATTTCAACGATATCGTTCAACCGATCATCGGCATTGATTTTTATTGAATGGAGTGTTACCTAACACGAAAGCAAAAAATAAAGTTCTAGCAAAAAATTGTAAAATGACAGCAAAAATTAAATAATTTCCCACCGCTCAACTTCGCAGTTGGTACATAGAGTGCTCTTAAAATATTCCCCCATGCATACAAAATTCCCCACTCAATTAGCCGAATAATAATTAGATAGGTAACCCCTTTAAAGTCTCTAAAGAATATTCAGCTATCAAGTATCAGCACTTGAGGTATTCGCAATATTTAAAATATGCTGTTTCATAATATTGATGTAGTGGCATTTAGTCATCTAACCAATTAGTCAAACAGAAATAGCAATCACAAATCACAAGCTCTCTGTGTCGGGGTATTTCTTTTTTTTTTGTAATAAAATCCATTTGCCTGTCTGTTCTTTTTTTGCATTTAACTCTCATAATTAATTAGATTCTATAGCTTTGCGAATATTCACAAATATTTACGCACTTAAATTGGTTATGGATAACTCCCATCAGAGATAATACTCGCGCGCCTGGCAATGACAATGATCCCATAGATATACACAATAATTATTTAAAGGTGCGCTGTGAATCCGTAGGCTACTTGGAGATGATGGTGGGCTTTTGAACATGTCAAATGGTCAGATTTACTTCCCAGCCAAAGGGAACAAACTAATTACGTAGACTTTTATAAGGACCCGGCTAGAATAAAGATTGAAAACAAAGAAATTCATCGCACAACCAATTACTCAATCACATGTCCATTAAACGGTTAAAGACCTTGTTATGTTTTTAAACTCCAATTAATCACATTGTTCGAGTATTTTTGGCAGTTTTTTTCAAACAAGAACCTATTTTTTTCAAATCGATCACAAAAAGTTAAAAACAAAAAAAACAGCTTTGGGCCTTAACACATTTCACTTCCTTGGTAAGCAGAAAAGAAGAACAAAAAAAAAAAAGACAACCATACCAAGCATGTGCTTCACACCTGAGCGAATGTGCGCGGCGAGATACTTTTAATTGACTGCAATTGCTGCCTTGGTAGCTGGAAGCACTTAAAAGCCAGCTCAGCTGTGAAATATGAACGCGAATTATGTTGGCGGCATCAAAACGTTGGTTCGTGTGCTCGGACCAGACACTAATTGTGCAGATATTTCTGTTTCTGAATTCAAATGCAGTCGGTAATTGTTTCTAGCGCTGCTGTGCAGAGGTAGGTGTATCTGAAAAGGCTTGTGGTAGACGGTATGCACTTTATGGATATTTGTAATCAGATAAAGTGCGATACTTTTAATATCTCTATTTCGTAGTTGTTATATAGATATATTTTTTGTTTCTGTAACGAGGGCGTGGTACCTACGACTTGCAGCGTTATTGAAATTTAAAAGGTTTTTTTTTTCTTTTTTGTAGATCATGCTATATGTCATTTTCTGGACATTAAATCGATTTAATTGCGAAGAAAGCTAGTTCAGATAGTTGGAATGGAAATAACTAACAATCTGTCGCGCCAGGCATAGTATTTCTATATGTAGAAGTGGGATATCACATTTTCGCATGCGAATGTTCTCTGCGAACAGTAGCAGCCTTAAGTCAGTGTAAGAACAGCTTTCTGGGCATTCAAATTTTGAACGAAATCCGTAGCAAAATCTATACCGTCTTTGGGTTGATTAGTAATATATTTAAGTCTTTTAACCCCCTCCATCCTTCTCCATCAGTGGCCAGATACTTCAGCTGTGGCGAGGTTTTACGCTGTGTTGCTGCTTCGGCTAAACCGTTAAAATCCAAATAGTACTTGGTCTACCAATTAGCCGTGTACCTTGGGGATTCCATTCGAAAGACTGCTTCGCGATATTGTCGTTTGGTCTCCACAACTTGTGGCACTTCCGCTAATTTCGGCATTCAACAGCTTTTGCGTTTTATGCCACAATTTTTGAATACGGCCATAGAGTCTTAAGAATGTATCGCAGGCAGCGGTTTACGTATGCTTGCAGTCTTCTCGAGATGGAGGTAGAGACTTTCAAGGTTTTACAGGCATACAGCAGGACGGACTTGACGATGGACTGGAAGAGCCCTAACTTGGTGCGTAGGAAAATTTGACTGGAGTTCCATTTTCCATATAGAGGACAGCATTCCAAAGGCGCTGCGGGCTTTAATTGTTGATGGGCAAGGAGAGCCAGAACCCAGAACTAGAACCTATATACTCTGAAGAGTGCTTACTTAAGAACTTGATGAGCAGTTCTTGCTTTTTTCAGTTTTTAAAGCAACTTTTCGTCAAATCAGCTTCTATACTTCTAAAGTGCTTTCTAGAGGTGAAACTGTTTGACAACTTTTTCATTCATCAACATTGGCCTATACAAGTTCAGTGATTTGAAAAAATATTCTGCAAATGTTGGCCATAAATCCCATGAATTTTGATGCCAATTGACTAGTCGAAACTTTTGCCCAATTTTTCCATAATTTTTGCGACAGAGAGAAAGCATTTCTAGTGAAACAAATTATCCTCGATTATCTGATCCTTATGTTCAGCGTCTTCTAAAAACCTTCATTGAAGATAGTGCAGCTGCAAATTTATTTGACAAAAAATAAAATCAGACGATTCCTCCTCCGTTAAATGTTAACCAAGCGCATTTTATTGGCTGTATGGGTATTTCATACACCTACAAATGCGACAGCTCTAAGCTGAAATTTTTTGGAAGATCTAAGCTGTTTTTAAAATTAGGTAATTAACTAATCTCTGAACCTTCAGAGCCTGATGTGATTGGAGCTAATATCATTTTGAGAACTATGCTCCGAGAAAAGGTTCTCAATTGAGATTCTAACAGAAAGGCATCGGTTAGCAATTATAACCCAGCCAGACCAAAAAAACGGCTTTAAGCTATTTTCTTATTAATTTTGAATTTTTATTTTGTTCAACTAAAAAAAAACGTCATAAATAACTTTTAACTAAGAACGGCCTCTAGTTGTATGTATTAAATATATTTCTGTAATGAACTTGCCTAAGGGAGCTGTTCTTAATTCACCCACTCGCAATGTCTGAATATATAAATAGGGATAAATCCAACTCAAATAACTACCAACTTATAACCAACTCTTTCAATGCTCTTTATCTCAGTTTTAATTCACTCTTCAACTTTCTACAGATCTAGGAAAATAACTAAATTTGATGGATTTCTGAACTTCAGGGACTTCAAGGTGATAAAAAGGGCGATACATTGATCTGAAGAGGTTCGTAAACCCCGTTTGCAGGAAAACCATCTGCGGTACTCTTAAATTGCCAATAAATTGAGCTCCTACAAGCTGTAGCAACAAAAAGTACCTGTACCTCATTAGAGAACACCCCCATCGGCAGGTTAAAAGAGCCAGTTAGCACTTTAGAAACTATGCTTGCATTTTAGGATTTAATTAATCAACTAGGACTTGTAGGTGAAACGAAAAGCATGAGGTACTTAATCTATACTAATGACCGCATGAATTTCGTATACAGTGGCATGTAAAACTTGTGATGAATCAGGAAGATCGCACGTAACTCTGAATCGTATGAATATGAAATATGTGGGCTCTTTCATCTTGATTCAAAGACATGATATGGACGTCCTCTTTGGAAATTTCGTATAGTTATCTCTGTCCAAAATTCTAATATTCTATTTTAATAGCAAGATGAGAGCTTGAGCTGTATAATGTTCGTAGTCCTTTGGAAAAAAATTTGCCGTCTTCTGTAATAAACCGAGGTTATGTCACCGCAGCTGTCAAAGTATATTAAATAAGTAAATACTTTGGCGCAATAGGACAAGCTTCTCACAGCCATTCGTTTTGGTGTGAATGGAGTGGACCTATAGTTTTATGCGGAGTCCATGCGGCTAATTGAGAAGCTCTTTCGTGGTAGTTATACACTTTCGGATGTTTGTCAGAAAAAAACCTTACAATGTCATTTGAGACAGCGGCGCATATACTGTGCCAATATTCGGCGTTGGCTGGCAGAAGAATGAGGATCTTGGGACACCATTGGGTCGAGACCAGTCGATGAAAGAGATGCCCCATAAACAGATGCAGGAAAGAACTTTGGAGTAATCCAGAGAGCCTCTCTAGGTAAGTTTTATAGTTGTAGAGAGTCGAAAAGACACCCGACATTGGTGGTCTGAATTGATTATCTCTTGAAATCTGTATAACCGCATACTGCAATAATAGTTATCATTATCAGTACGCAATCCTATGACAAGTGTCATTGATAAAAACGTCGGAAAGTCAAACTGGCTGACTGGACTGCCTCTAAATAAACGCAAAAAAAAAATAGGTAAATCATAAAACTCTTAAGCCTATTTTCGTCGAAACAATCAACTCTCTATAAAAACCGTCTGTCTCCTGCTAAAGCCCCGCGAAATTCTCTTCTATAACCAACAGCTCGTTAAAGTTTCGCCAAAAAGTTAGTTCAGACCTTCTTTTGTAACACAGTCTTTTAAGGCTTAAAATCAAAGGTTCTTCTCCAATAATTATGAGTCACAAGTGTAGAACAAGAGCCTTTTCCATATTTTTTGACAGTCTACCCATAAAAAATAACAACCAACGACAAACTGACCGAAAATCGAATTAAAGCAAGCCAAATCATTTTTAAATAAGTTTACCCAAATGACGACATATGAAAATGGCCTTCAGACAGCCAAAAGGAAGTCTTAAATAAGTAGGTAATTAAAAATACATATAGACTCGTAAAAAGTATTGTAGTTCGGTAAGCGAATTGTTTTCAAATACGGAACCTCTAACGGGTACAGTAGCGCTGTCTCAATTTGGAAAAAAAAATGAGAACAAGAAAACAACTAAGTAGACACCATATTCGAGCCAATACGTCACACACTCCCGCATTCCATGCCCAACCGTTACAAGTATGTAAATTTAAGTGTCACACAAAGCCCCTCCATACATGGACTTCCTACACCGGTTTCCATTTTAGCAAAAATTAAATACTAATTAATAGTAATACTACAGTGACAGTCTATGTGTCAGACTCCATTCGCTTTCATCAACAACAAAGCCGACAGGTAAATATTTGCCAAACACTTTGATTCCTACCTACACAATTGGTTAAGCTGACAAAAATACAAAAATACAAAAAATAAACAAAAACATTCAACGATATTTGCAAATTTTAAAGTCCCAACCTACCTTTCAGTTACTCTTGCAGAGGCTGGTCAGGCGAATTCATCCACTGCTCCACTGTTGGTTTTATTTGCTTGCAGTCTTTAACGGCGAAATTGGCAAACGTTACAAATATTTGGGTGACCGAATTTATCAATCTTTCTCTCTTCCGTTAATCCTATCTTCAACGACAACTTTTTTTTTTTTGTATCTCTTATTCACTTTATTTCGGATTTTTTTTTATTAAATTTTTTATTTTTCAATTTTTCTTGCTTGCAACTCACTTAAGTGCTAATTTATCTCCCACTTCATACGTTATTCGAGACGACGCGAATCAACGGTGAAACGGTAGGTAGGTATACAGAAGAAACACACAATGCATATGAAATTTTCAACAACAACTACAAAAAATAAGCAACAATTTTATTCAACATTTTTATTCTTTCGCCAGTCGCCACGGACAAACGGATACGAGGAGGAAAAGCCAATTTCTTTCTCCTTGGCCAGACACAATACTAATGCAACTAACTAAACTCTTGGTCGACTTGATCAATTAATTTATTTCTCTCTCGTTTTGTTTAATTTTTTGACTTATTTTTCAACCGGTTTAGATACTTATGTTTTCCGCGCACAGTAGGACACACACAAAATTTATCTACTAAACAGCACTTTGTTTTATTTTTTGTTTAGATACAATAACTAATCACTGCTATGTATTTGTATATAAATATGATGGTAATTGGATACCGTTCTTTTGTATTTATGATGGTTGTAGCTGCCCGCTATTTGTATTCAGATGCTTTGCTAAACTATCTAGCCCTAGCGAGATGGAATCTGTTGCTCTATCGGTGACTGATACTGATACTGAAACAGAACCGCTCTCTCTATCCAACGTAATGCGTACACATCCGACGAATGGAAAAGCTCGACTGAGTTAGGCCCCAAACGGCTGGCACAACTAGTAGTGTAGTCTGTAGTCTGCTCTGCTTGCTGTGTAGCTGTAGTGCAACAATCAAAAAATGTCTTTGGCGAGCGCAGCGATGGATTTTTACCAGTTGCAGAGAAGTAGTAGTAGAGATACAAAAGTATCTATTGTATATAGCGATGTTGGGGGCAACTTTGACTAACGGCAGTGTGTTAAATGGATAGCAGTGGAGAGTTTTTTTTTTCTTCTTCTTTTTCATTTGGTTCTGCTCACAAATACTACGAATTGGAATAGATGTAGAGAGAGTGAGAGAACGAATGGTACGAAGGAAAGAAAAGCCAAAAAAAATAAAAAATAAGTAAAAAACTAAACAAACTCTTGCTGTGATGGGTCGGTTTCAGTATAATCGACCATCATCATCAGCATCATCATCATCAGCTTCGCCATCATCCTTAAGAGTGCACGCAGTGTCTTTCAGTGGTAAGGTGACCAACAACACCGGTTTTGATGACGATGGACTATGACTATGACTGTGACTATGATGGTAACATACGGGCTGCTGGCATAGTGGAATAAGAATAAGAACCAGCGCAGGCTGGCAGCCAGCAATAGAATTCTCCAAGAACGGAAGAGGTGTTGCTTTTTTGTTTTTTTGGTGGTACTTGTTAGTAGTGAACAATAAAACCAAAGTGATGAGTGTTGCTGCGGTGCTGGAGTGGTAGCAGTTGATTGCAATTTGTATTACGGTGCAGCACTCTGACTGACACAACGTTGTTGGTGATTTTTGCAAATTGTACGAAAGCCAGGCAATTCTGTAAATAATTGCGTATACGCCTACGCACACATTTCATAAAAAAAAATAATTCGATCTTGCAACAACTTGCTGCATCATTTGCTGCACGGAAATATGACAAAGAGCGAAACCTTAAACATTATTCCATTGCATTCTGAGCTCATAAAATTTGAATCTGTTCATTAAAAGTAGCAGAATAATACCACTCGAATGGAACAGTGACCTTGCCAACAATGATGATAGTATATATTATTGTTCTTGAATGGTGTGCTAACGAAGGACTATTCACAAATCCTGGTAAAACCATTTATTTATTTATTTCATCTTACAAGTTTACTTATTTTAGATTACTTTGCAATAATTTATACATGAAAGCTATCGTTTAACAAATTATAATTTACTTAAAACTACAGATTTACAATGTTCCCTACTCATATTAAAATCTATAAGGGTTTTGTATTTATTATTTATTATTTACGCAAGCCATAGTGATAGGATCAGTCCGACCATAATTTATTTTGTGTCTATAGGTGGCATAAGGGAAAATTGTTCCCTAGGTCTAAGAACATGAGAAGGAGCATATAAATTAAATGATGACAGTAAAATCGAACAATCAATGTGGCCAGTTAAGACGTCATTAGCAAGTATTGCCGAATAATATTTCCTTCTTTTAGAAAGAGGTTTCAAATTAATCAAGGAAAATCTTTCCTCGTAGGTTGGAAGATTATTATTCCAGTCGAACTTTCTCAGAGCATACCTAGTAAACCTTCTTGGAATTTTTTCTATGCGAGATTCAGCATTGCGGTAAAAAGGATTCCAAACAACACAGCAGTATTCTAATATCGAACGAGCCAATGTATTATAGAGAGTTTTAAATCATTAAAATCCTTAGAATTTCGAAAAATTAAACCAAGCATTTGATTAGCTCTGCCAATTATGTAGTCAATATGCAATGAAAAATTAAGTTCAGTGTCAAAAATTACACCCAAGTCTTTTTGGTCTAAAACTCTACTTAATGTTGTGTTTTGTATTCTATAATTAAAAAATATAGGGAACTTTTTTCTACTAAAAGTAAGAACCGCACATTTCTTAATTGTAAAATTAAGGCCATTAAGAACACACCAGTCATTTAAACGGTTTAAATCACTTTGTAACGCTAAGACATCTGACATACAGTTTATTGCCTTGTAGATTTTTAGATCATCTGCGTACAAAAGACATTTTGAGCTTGATATGTAGTCATAAAAGTCACTATTTTGCAGATACTGCAAAGAGGTCAAATATCTTCGAATTATCCTAGATAACAAGCTGTAACTTACATGGTACATGGAAGGTCCTAGAAACTAGAACATGCTACTAGAGCCATATTTGGGCCAGTAAACGTTTGTACGGCAGAACTTGGGGTCTCGGAATCACAAATATCACAGTTTCAACAACATCACTATTAGCTATGATTGAGCTCTCACGATTTCAAATCTTCGTTAAGAAGGTAGCCAACTAGATGCGCTATTTAGTTACTAACCGTGTAACCATTTAGCACACCTGCAAATACTCAATTCAATCCCAAACATGGACATGTTTGGGAAATTATTTCAGGGATATATATTGGAACGCGCAGATTGGACCAATGGTGTTCCGAAACTAGACCCAAAAAAGGTTGGTTATGTATAATGACGGATAAGAAACGGAGTCAATTTATTAATACCTATGGTCGAGGCAAAAGTCCATGCCTTTGAGATCTGAGCCGTTTTGAACTCAGAAAAGGGAATTAAAATCAGATAGTTAATCGGCCTAACAAGCCCGATCGTCCAATACAATGGACTCTGAAGCATTAAAGTGCTGCAACGATGCCCTGCTTGTATCTGGCCATCGACGGATGAACTATAGGGCCGGATGAGAATTCGCGTTTATTGCACCACAACCATATTTGCAGAGTCAACTTTGTTTTAGGGCTGATTAACTACTGAGATTAATTAAGCCCACTCCTACAAGGATATCGTCAAATTAATTCTCCCACTGTCGCTTGATATATCATCTTAACAAGATGAACTTGTGCCCGGAATGCAGGTTCTGTTTAGAGGAGGTTGAATCATTACGAACACATCTTCTGTGATTGCCCCGCCGTTTACTGGTTAAGAAAATGTACCCTCAACAAAGAGAGGGTATCAGGCCCTCTATGATACAATAGATATTTTTAGGCAGGATAAAATTGTTTTAAATGGACTAAAAATAAAAAAAATATTTGCATAATTAAAATAAAACTTTGACATATTTAACGAACAGAATATCAAACAGAAACCGCAACTTATTTTAAATAATCCTAGAAAACTACTACTGATCTGAATAATCACACTCAGTGAACGTTGTAGTAAAGTGTGTATGCCAGGTATGAAAAAGGCTTTTTAATGGTTTGTATATATATTTTTTTCATTTGATTTAAGATGAGTTTCGTAAAGTAAGGAAATAAATATAACAACATACTAGTTACTAGTATGTATATGCATAGTCAAAATATATTACTGTATTCTATTTTTGACCGAATTCTGGTTAAAGTTCTGCCTTTGGACCGGAGTTTTTAACCGAATAAAACACTTTTTTTAGTCGCAAAACTGATAAACTGTCAAATATTATTAATCACTATGATTCGCATCCCTGAAAGTGTTAGCGAAGCAAAGTCCTTTAAAGTACTACTTATTTTGTGTAAAATGTCTCATATATTCATTCCGCTGCATTGGCAACTCCCAGCACTGCGAAAAGTCTCCACTTCTCCCCACGAAGGTGGTGGGCGAATGTTTGCATTTCGATTTCAATCAACAGCACAGCCACTAACTAAATCCAAATCGCCTTCGCCAGCATAAAGTCTTCTACTCTATCCAAATTCAACGTCCACCGTTGGATACTTTTTTTTTTCTTTCCACCTCTCTTTGTGTTCCTCTTTCATTATATTCATTCCGCTCTATACTCTATGTCTCTCTTAGGCAAATGCACTTGTATGAGTGTTAAATCCAGTTGAATTGGATACCGAACCACCGAAGACCGAACCGACCGACAACCATCGAAGGCATTGGGGGTGTTTGGGTATTTAAAAAGCCGGTTTAGCCACAACAGGAGGAAGCAACAACAACAAAAAAGGTTAAACAAGAAGCAACCAACAAATAAAAAAAAAGAGCATAGAAAAACATTTCGTTAGACGAATGAAAGGGGAAACGAAGAACAGACAAAAACGGAAAAATGAACAGAGAATTACACTGGCGAAGAACAGTGCATCGAGGCGAGTGTGTGGGACGATAATATAGTTAGAAAGCAGGACGAGCAAGAACTGCGCTGCTGGTTGATGTGGTGGAGGTGGAGAGTGGTGCATGGACCGTGGAGTTGTATGATGGAGCAGGAGCTGGAGACAAACAACAAAAAGAGCGAGTTTGATGAACTGCACTGTGCAGTGCAGTTGGCTGTTAGAAATGTTAAGCAAGAGATAAACGCAGTATAACAGTTGAAAAGTTGGAGTAGAACCGTTCGAATCAAACATGTGTGACGTAAAGTGGAGAGAACCATTCATTGAACGTGTGCGTGTGATATGACAGCTCCAAATTTAATTCGGTTTTGAATGATAAACAATTTGCTGGCGGGCGCTGTAAAAAGAGTTTGATGTAAGGATGCCTATTTGGGACCTTGGGAGACTTAGGTAACAAATTAGGTAGGCTATAAGGCATTGGGCATGGTTAATCAGGGTATTATATTTACAATCGTCGACACAAGTATTTTAACAAGATAAGAAGTTACATTTTTTAATTCCAGTAAAAACTGGAAAAAAAATTATTTAAATGCATGGAGTTAAACATTTTTAAATTTTAAAAAATATTCATTTAATTAATTTTTAGTTGTTATATTTTCCATGAAGTGACATTATTTTTACTTTCTATACTATACATTTTTTTAATTTATAACTTTGTTAATTAATTTAATTTAATTATTTGGCATAGGCATTCCGACATAAAGTTTTACTTAGAAAAAAATATGAAATTTAAGAAGAAACTAATTAAAACTTTTCAACAAATAAACTTCTGTAATCGACTTGGAACCGATTCGATGAGTTTTTGCTACATTTCTGTAGGAAGGACATCCCAGAGCTTTCCTCTTTCAAAAGGGGTCTCCTCCTTTATTTTTAACTCATACATTTTCAGTAACTTTAAGTCTAGGCTTTCAGGTATTTTAACGCAAAAATTATGCATACATTCGGGTAGGAGCGTTATCCTGTTGGAGAATGAATGACTGCCCGATTAGCCTATAGCCAGATTGAGATGTGTGATTGTTTGAAGTTTGAACTGGTTTATTTTTCTAAACATAGGAACCAAATCTACACGGATCTGAACGAATGATGCATTTAAAAAAAAAAAATTTCGGCATTCGACCAACTCTTTTTTAGGATGACGCTGATGGTTATGCATGAAACTTCAGTGGACTCTCGTCAGTCCAAAAAACTAGGTTTAAGAAACTTAAAGATTAATTTAATACTTTGGGGCGAATTGTTCACTCTACTTTCCTTACAGACTGTGTCCAAAATTCAAATTCATGTCGAAGATTGTTGTATTTATTTATTTATTTAACTAATAATTTAAAGTTATTTTAACTTCATTATTATTTAAATTTTGTTCGAACTTTTTTTAAATTGAATTTTGTAAGGTTAAAATCAATCACAAGATTGAACTTTTTTTAAAACTTTCGTCAGGTTATTCATTGGGACATTCCTTCCACAGTTGCATAGGTACATCAAGATGTCCTTTGATATACAACAAAATTGGACTCCTTGTATAAAGCATTTTATATTTTTCTTCGTTTTGTCACCAACGTTAACGACCCAAGGTAAGTCACGTAATGCAAAAGAAAGAATACTTTCAATTCTTGAAATTCGTAGTTCGGACACTCAACAGGAGGACTATAAATAAATAAAGAAATAAATAGTTGGCGCAACAGGTCTGTGGGACCCTAGGTCTAGCTTATCACAACCATTCGTTTTGTGTGAGTTTTTAATTTTTGGGACGAATGGAAGGGATCTACATTTTTACTCCGATTACAACCGGCTAATTAAGAAGCTCTTTCAAGACAGTTTTAAACTTGGATGTTTGTCAGACGTTCGCGAGAGGTAGCGCAGATGTAATTTGGCTCTTTCGGTAACTGAACCGGGGACCCCTCGATTAGAAGTCCAACACACTAACCAATAAGCCACTGCGCCTTACAGGAGGACTATAGTATTTCAGCACGAGAGAGCTGTATAGAAGTTTGGTGCAGTAAATTGCTTTGAAAGGCAATCTCACCCTCTACTCCAGCGGAACATATTGGAAACTAATCGAACGCCAACAGCAACAGACTTTGGGGTTGATTAAGTCGACTCATAAAGAAGCGAATTATGAAAACAATTCCTCTTTATCCAAGTATACAGATTTCCATTGATGCATTTCTGACAGCATTGCACCAAACAAAAGATATAACCTCACTTTACGAACGATCTTTAAAAATTCGAATGCCAAAAAACACAATCCCGTGGCATTGAAGCCGCACCGGGTATGACACGTCAATAAACGTTAACCCCATTACAGTGAAAAATGTCAACCTTCCACAGTGCGCTGATCTATTGATCGCGCCAACACTACTTCTGCGATTGTAAACACCATTATACTCGACTGGAAGATCCAACAACACTTCATAAGTCAATTTGGCTGGTGTTTTATACGCGGGAAAGATCTTCACAGTCGTTACAACCTCCTCCATGGTATAATCTCACGACTTTTGCGTTTTATATCTTTCTCGCGGGTTCACCGAAGAATCGAACCTTTAACCGTTTTCATTTGGCATTTGGAAATTTGGGAAAATCCACAGAAAATCTGTCGATGAGTTCGACTTGTCTCGTGTCGTCGTCGTTAGTCGATTCTTCATTTGGCGTGTTTTGTGTGATGATGACACGACTAGCTCTGAATGCTAGAGTGCAAAGCGTTCCTATGACGATCCTCTTCTTGTTTAAGTGTCATCGATTTGTATAGCAGTGGTATATGCAAATGTCTGAGGTGGATTGTCTCCCATAAGCAAATGGAATCCTACGGATCAGATGTTTGCCCGTGGGCCGTTTTCTATTTGAACGTTAAGATTTTTCATTTTCTTTGCAGGAATCCATCAAAGAGTCGGGTAAAAGTGAAGAGGAAAGTGAATTTCAGAGTTTGTATTTCACTTTTGGCTTTAATTAATTGGTTGGCAATTAATTTCAGTTTAACAGTTTAACGTAAATGTATTCATGAAAAGGCAATAACAAGAGGAGCTTGTCGTGTTCATTCGGTATATTTTCAGCTGGCTGATGATGACTCTTGTTAGACATAGTCACTTGACAAACCGAAAACCCAATAAGCAACAATATACGAAGGCACTTCTGATAGAAAAAGAACCAAAGCTAGTAGCAAGGAGCTATTCCAACTCTCTGCTTAGATATCAGCTTAGATCTCCGCTTTCGGATAGCGGATAACGATAAAGCATATCCTATTTTCAGCCGCAACATTTTGCGAATCAACTATCAAAACAGGAATTAATTTCCTGTAGTGGTTCTTAAATCTACTCCAGTCAAACACCTCAAAAAAGTTACAGACCTATTTTAAAGGGTCTTTCATTAAGCGCTTCCTTTCTTTAAATTTAAATTAAACAAAGTGTGTGTGAGATATCAATTTTTTTATTCTTTGAAGGGCCTATCTATGGCGTTAAAGATGAAATATACGTTGTTCAAATGTCCGACGCGCATCGACGCGTTTTCCTGGATAGCGCGCATCCGCAATGTCCAATTTTCCATGACTCTGGCGCATAAATCAGGCTGAATTTCACCGATGGCATGGGTTATATTAGCTTTTAGTGACTTAAGTGGCAGTGAGTTTTTAGCATAGGCCTGCAACAAAACCCCACAAGAAAAGTCTAACGTGGTCAAATCGCACGATTTTGGGTGGCAGTTTACATAACCTGCACGTCCCCGAATCGCTCGTGAAGATTTCCAATAATTAATGAAATTTTACAGTTTTCACGTGTTGTTACATGCTCGGATGCTCGGTCCATCCATGGTGATTTGGCAAAATAAACTGAATAAATGACAATTCAACAATATGGCCGCTATCAACTGTCAAAGTTTGGAATACCCTATTGGAAGAGACTTTAGTATCGTTTTTCACTGTGATGGTTTTTAAGTTTTACCTATATTAACCGTGTTTTGATAATCCTTCGAATCAGATTAAATAAAGGAAATGAAACAGAATATCCTGCTTGGGATGCTTTACAATTTTAAAGTTCTTAAAAGCTGCGGGAAATTTCGAGGAGAGTCACTTAAATATTGCAAAACTTGCACATTTTTCGCACTACCTTGCCGATTCAAATATCCAGGGGTCGAATTACCGCATCCGTGATCGAGCAATACGTGACTGAAGTTGTTATTGTTTTGCATGTAAATTCAACAAAATTCAGTGACGTATCGCTCGCTCACGGTTGTGGTAATTCGACCCCAGATACAATAAGTGATTTATTCAGGTCACAATAAGAACTGTTTATTAGATATTTTTCAACTTAATTTTTGGCGCGCTCTCATTCTTTTTTTATAGTCGGGAAAAGTATTAAAATTCGTTGACAAATTTAGTCATTTCTGATTGCAACATGTCAAGAGACAAATATGTCACCCTTACATATATGTATTTATAAATCAAATTATTATCGTTGACCCATTTCTAGGCGCCGCTTGCTATCATATGCCGTGGTATGCTCTCGCTTTCAATTCTTGTCAAAAGGCCGGCGCCTTAGATGCTTGATCTGTTCGACCCAATTAAGAAGCTCGATCCTATTGGAGTTGCCACCCTATTACAATATTTACACACAGCTAACTGCACTCGTTTGGCTGTCGTCAAATTTTTGACAAATGTCACCCCCCTAGAATCCTCAGTCCTCGCTGAACCACTTTCTGCATCGCTCCGCCCGCAGCCAATTACGAAAACAATTCATTTCAATGAAGTAATCCCAGTCGTACCATAACCTCTATTCGAGTCATAAATCTCTGCAACAGCCCCAGAGAATTCCCTGACCCAAACTGCCAATTCTCCAATAGTTTGGCGGCAGCCCCCCGCCAAACCCCACTGCACAAATGACCGAAGACCGATTACATCACACAGCAACTGCATCGTTTATCTGCCAGAGCTCGCCACAGAATTATTTTATTTAATAAGCTCCCACTATATACCTACTCCTAAACCTCTGAGGTTTCCTTCTCGCGATATCGATGCCACCACTCTATGCTCTATGGCAGCAGAATCTCGCATGAGTTAGCTTCCAATTCGAATTTCAGGTTCATCGAGCGCGCATATATAGAGAGGACCTGAAAATTGGCACACAGTAAATTTTCATTCGCTGCGCTGATTGAATAAATTGGCCCCAAAGGTGATGACCCAAACACAACGGACCATGCCTTACTGCTATGCGGAATTCGGATGGATCCGCCAGATTTGATTCGGGGACCCCTTTCTGGCACACACGCATACGAGGAGCAGCAGCCCGCAAATGGCTAACAAGATCGCACCGACTGACCGTGTGGCTTGGTGCTATGACCTCCCTCCGAGGTATCCGCGCATAAGAATCCCGCACAGTCAGGGATCATCGCCAAAGTGGATTTGGATGAGGCGACGCGTCGATTATGACGAAGATGACGAAGACCGTTGTTGGTCATGTGTTGTACACAAAATAAATAGGCAAAAATGGGGAAACAATTTCTGTTTAATCAGCGTCCAAGTAGGAAGGAATCACCGCAACGAGTACGAGCTACGAGGATCCAGCAATTCTAACGAGACAAGAATGGCGTCTCAGTGTGTGTGCTGTCCACATGACCATGATGTTGGCGGGAACAATTCAATTGTCCAATCACACAGGCTGTGTTTGAAATGTTGAATCAATTTTGTTAATTTGGAAAACGTGACGGAATGTTGGAGTGATTTTGTTGCGCGCAAAGAAATGCTTTATGGGTTTTGAATGGATGGGTGTTGTAGCTGTAGCTGTAGCCGTAGCATGTGCATTTTTTTCTTTTAAAATTGTCCACCATGAGTCTACATGTATATTGGGAGACAATGAACCGTGGATGGGAAATTGCATTTGATTGCTTTTAATTTGAGAGCACCTCTAGGACGCAGTCAGTTTGTAATGTGACTGATGGCGGTGATATTTGCGCCATTAGTCATGGAGGTCGATGCAATTTGTTACTTTGTTGGTTTAGTGGATGAAGGCTCTTTGCAACGACGCGAAGGTCAGCTATGCGTGGAAAGGAGGAGATTATTTTTGGCGGACAGCTTCAAACATTATTGAAAGACAACCAAACTTACCATTGATCTTGTAAGTGGGCTAACGATAAAAGTGCATTTTCCTATGCTATAGTAAAAAGGTAGTGGAGACAGTACAGAACCTTGTGGGACAGCATTGAAGCGTGAATCTATGATGAAGATTTCGATGCGAATCAAGTGGATTTCAAGTACGAAGCTACAAAAAAATTCGTTCACGGATTAGGTGATTTTTTCGCAAATTGGTTTTGTTGTTGTACCCTCTTAAGATAGCCTCGACAATCTATAAAAATCGCTAGCTGAAATCCAATATGATCAGGCTTGTCTTAAGATTTTCTTACTCTTACCTACGTGCTAAATCGTAATAAAAAAATAAATATGTAGTTATTGCAACATTTCCGTGGATGCGACCCTAGGGCTCACAAACATTCATGGTATTAACAATTTTATGCGGAGTCCAAACGGCTAATTTCATGGTAGTTATATTCTCGGATTTTTGTCAGATGTAAGCGAGAGGTGGCGCAGTTGCGCAGTAGATAAAACGGGGATCGAACAGAGGAGCCCTCACTAAGTAGTAAGTAGCCACTGCGCCTTTATTTTAATATGACACCCATACTTGATGTAATATACTTATTCTAAAAAAAAAATAATTCTTAAATTTTAAGAACAAGAAACTTGATCTGTATAAATGTCCTTAAGTCTGATTCCAAAATCTTGAGTTAGGTTGTTGTTCTTAAAATAAGCCGAAAAAAAAAATCTGAAAAAAATTTGCATTTAACCATAAATTAAGAACAAAATCTTATTTCATTGATTTATATTTATATATTTTTTTTGTATTAGAACAACCATTTAAAAAAAGGGAATAAATTTGAAAATATTGACATAAATAAAGTAAACGGAAATGAGCTGGAAATTCAGTCTAAGTTTCCTTGAAGTCAGTCCCCAGGAACAAGATGATGATAGACAACTTGGGCATATTAATTAGTTAACGAATTTAATATTTATAAGAGTATAAGTCAAGTTTGGAATAAATGGTATATTGAATAAGAAATGGTTTCTTGTTATTTTATTAAGATTTGTTGAAAAATGTCTTTCCCTCTTAATTTCCATAAAGACTGAAAGTACAAAATATGGAGAAAGGGAAGTAGATATTGGATACTTAAAATAAATTTGTTTTAGGCATAATTTATAGGTAGGACATTCTTAAAATAATCGCGAAACAGTATTGGAACATGCAACTTAAACTTTCTAAAAACAATCTCAAAATTAGATATTTTTTAAGGAGTTTCTTAGATATTTTAAGGCGGTCTCATTTGCATTGTCGGCTTTTCGAACTTAATTTGAGTTCACGATTGTCCAAAACTAACTAATTAATTGGTTTTTGGCTTAGCTAAAGAACAACCTTCTAAAAAACATCGCGAAACAGGTGTTGAAGTCAGAATTCTAAGCTTATTAAAAATGATCTGAAAATAAGATATTTGGGGTAATATTTTCCGACTTTCGTCAACGAATCTCGTTTTTTTTTTTCTGAGTATTTTTCTTATTTATTTGCTTGCAGTTCGTTCTACAAAATGCGCACGGGAAGTCAAAATATTTTGCAATTCAGCTGTCTTTTTCCCCATTTTCAATTAAAGGGAATGATTGTTGAAAGATTTGAAAAACTTATCAGCTCTTTGTAGCTTTAATAGAGGCTTTCTTTCTTTTTTCTACGCAAGTTGTAGGCTCATTCTGTAGCATCGATGCAAATCTCTCCGCTGGCTATTGTATCGGAGGATATGTGAAATATTTTCGGTAGTCTTGGGATTTCTAGCCGGCTCTCCGGTTCCAAAGCAATTGACTGCAATTATCTAGGCCTGGAGAACATTCTTCTTACACTATCGGAACTATATTGAGTTCTTTTTGCCACTCTGATGCCTCCGAGAACCTGTAAAGACCAGGAGAGGCATTAGATAAAACTGTAAATATAATGGGGCCTGTAGATGGTATCAATATGTAATACTTAATTATAGGCTGGACAAAGCTAGGCCTTAAAATTGACAATCTCAGCCTATAACAACATTTAAAAGTTTCTCCTTTTGTATGTGGATTTGTGCTCGCATTGTGTCGGAACTACTCGCCCGATCCGTTTGGACAACATAGCTCTAAGAATGAAGCAGCACTTAGTTTAAATTTTACCTCAGTTAGCCATCTAGAAGTTATACGAATTTAAAGTTTTCTCAAAGCTCACGCCAGTGTTTGTCCAAGCTTACTTACACGCTTCATTCAAATACAATAGTCGTAGATGTCAGTTACAAATGTCCCTCTTTCGGAAATATTTGCGCATGGACTGGTGGTAATCGTGTGTCGCATCGCGCTCTTTAGTTCATTTGTCATTTCTTCGAAGTTTTGTTAATCCAGCAAGTCCACTCATCGTAATAGACCGCGGAGTACTAAGTTCCATCCCTAAATAAAGTCTTCTCAAAGATCTTGGTCTTGACAGGTTTTGAAAATCAACAGTCGTCGAATAAAGATCAGACAGTTGCAAACGCATGCATCAATCAGTGGTAATGAAACTTGCTAACGACTTTCTGGACCAAATTGTATTTTTAAAGAGAAGCTGTACAAAATCACAGTTCCGAAGCAATAGAATCGGTCAATCCAAGGTGGAAGAAGAGGTTTTTGATTGAGATATCTATTACGCAGAATAAATCCAGAAAAAAATATTCATCAAGGAAGAGTTGCAAAAATAACGTGATTTAGATCCACGGCGAGACAGAGGATATTAAGCCAATACGAAAGGAACCTCCGACGCATCTAAAAAAAAAAGCACGCAAAGCCGGTGCCAAACAACAAGTCCGAAACTCATTACTAGCCACCCAACTCCGCATCATTTACAACAGATTGGCAATTGACTTCTGCTTTCCGTTTGCAGTTATATAGCCATCCCTGTCGTTGGTCGATTCCCTCCATGGTGCATTTAGCGCCACCACAGACGAGAACGAGATACTCTACGGCTACGCAATTACTTCATCTATATTAGGAGCTACAAATATAATTATAATACGAACACAAAAGTACCAGTATATCAGCGCCGGTAACAGTTGTAATAGAGGGAGCAGGCGAAATGAACCGTTAAACCGATATTTTACAATTTACAGTACACCCAAAGATATACACTGCCATAGGGACACAAACAAGCTAATGGCAGACCATGGCCATAGGTAACTCATGGGAAAACCAAAGAGACCTGAGACCCTCCACCCTATTCCAAAGAGACAACAGCAACGACGACACAGGCCAATTGGCAATCAACAATCCCCAGCACATGTACGTACAATAAGAGTCGCCGTACATTCGAGTATAAGCAATTGGCATGGGATTCTATTGCGTCTCCTTGTGGTCGTTTTTTGTTTTCTGCGTCCGAATTGCGTACTTACTCGTACTCGCATGTAATAATTATCTACCCGCAATGAGTGCCATCCACCACAGAAGAGTGTGGCGACCATGTTTGCTGCCCATTTGCTGGCTACATTTGTAGTCAAAGAACACCAGCAACGACCAACGACCAACGACGACGACAACGACATGCAAATCGATTTGCATTTCCGTTTTTTTCTATTCTCCTTCTTTTTGTTTTGTTTTTTACTGCAGCAAAAGTATCTTGTATTTGTCTCTCTGTCGTTAGTTTGTTTAACTTCGAAAAGGAATAAATAAAAAGCCAGAAATTGCAAAGTCTAAATACCGGAAGTCTAACATGCTAAAGACCCTTAGAATGGAAACATTCGCTTGTAACGAGCAAATGATGGAATTTGTTTGCCCATATGGGGAAGAGTTGCAGACAGTTTTTATTTTTTTATTTTTGGAGGTGTCTGGAAAGTTTTCCTTTCGAGCGAAACTTAAAGAAGGCAAGGTGCTAATAACAGTTTGTTTTTGTTTTGTGGTTGCTGTTTGATTTCCGGAAAATGGAAGTGTACGCAAGAAACTTTACTTTGGTAAGTATTTAGAGGGTGAAGAGCGAGTTGAAAGGATTTGAAAAACAACAAAGTATCCACAGTGTAAAGATTCGAGTTTAAGGTATTTTTTTGCAGAAACGGTTACCTACACAAAAACTGCACTGTCTTCTAAGAGACTTTTAAAATACGAACCAGTGAGAGACGAAAGCGTATGCTTCGAAGAAGCAATGTCTCCCAGACGCGTCTCCAAGGTTAAAAAAGGCAGCCGAAGACTCAAAAGAAAGACAGAAAACCAACCCCAAGTTAAAAAATTGGACTCAGTTGGTATGGCAAGAAGGCACAGATTGTGTTGACATCCAAGAGGGGGAATCTGTAACAAGGACCATGACAAAGGTACATACGTAAAGGTAATGTACTCGGCGCAATAATTCCTAAACGAAGAATGTGAAAATTACGATTCGAAAAAGCACCACTATTGCCCTATAGAACTTTTGATTTTTGTAGCTTAATGGAAGGATCTGTAAAAATTCGGAGGTCAGGCGGACTATTTCGTGAACTCTTTGAATAATGAAATCCACTTTTAACACTCTATCATCAACAGATTGAAAACTGAAACGGAATAAGGCCTCAGAACTTAAAAAAAGGGGGAGGGCTCCTCTCGAAGCTATGCAACATTTGATGTAAGCCTGGCTAGCAAGGAGTCTATCATGGATTAGACCAGTTAAAATTTTTTTCAGTAAGGCTATAGGATATTGAGAAAATAGTCTGTTCATTTAGCAAATATTTCCTTTATTTAAAAACGTCCCTTCATTTTTTAAGGTAGTGTATTTCACGACTGTTACTTATAACAACTTGCATACCTATTCGATATTCAGTGTAACGCGTGTTGAAACTTGCTAAGCGCCGTCCGCAACGCTTGTTCAGACGTTAAAAGAAACGAAATACGACTTGTGTTTTAGAGTTGGACTCAGCAAATTTCCATCGTTAGATCTAAGACATTTTTTGACGAGTTTTGGGAATATGATAAAAATGTAGCAGCCACCGAAACCAGGTTAATATTGAAGGTGGTCTAGGAAAAAGAAATAGTTTGGGAACCTCTGGATTAGACCTTTATTTATATACTAGCGGACCCGGCAAACTTCGTCTCGCCCCAATTTAACACCTACGTGAAGTTGGCCCGCACTTTTTCTAGAATGAAAAACGTGGAATGCAGTTCGATAGACATTCGTTTGTAGTTGTTTGTAGTGAATTTTTTTTCGTTTGTAGTTTTACCGTTAAAAAGTTAGGACCATTAGAAAAAAATTTCCGCCCGCACTTCTGAGCTTTTGAAATAAAATCTAGCCAGTTGCAATCGAAATCGTTTGTAGTTGTTTGTAGTGAAATTCTTTTTTCCCCAAAATGTTTCATTTCGGAGATATTATGACATTTGTGTTTGCACCTATAACTATGAAAATCCAACAGTGAGAAATTATTTAAGACCATTAGTGCATAAAGCATATCCCAACTTAAATAACTGCATTCAAAATATCAAAATCCACCCAACCGTAACTTAATAAAACGCAATCAAAATCAAAAAATGCATATTTTTAAAGTTGCGCCCATATATCAATTTCCCAACAACTACAAACAACGGTAAACACATTTTCGCAAACCAGTCAACCGTGTCCATCCATATGAGTCACTATTTGTCAATTAGCGACAACAACCAATGAATAAAGCCCGATTTTATCCAACAAATTTTTCTATTCCTTTAAAGAACATTAAAAAAAAAACCCTTTCGAACAAATTATAGCAACAAAAACATAATGTTTGCTAAGTCTGTACATCTGGCTATCTAATACAATTCAAATTTTATGATTTTATCACAAAGAAAAGGATTTAGATGCAACTTAAGCAAACAGTAACTCGTCATATAAACTCACATGAATATTTCGATTACTAAGCAACTTAAAATAGCGAAATCTATTTTTTTCTAATGCTTTCTAATAGATCTTTCTAATGGAATAGAAAAAAGTGAGATTTTATCAATAGATAATGATTTATTCGAAATTTAAGAAAACGGTTGAAATCGTCCGCGCAACCCGATTTAAGGGGACGGATATTTCAAATGCTAGACAACTACAAACGATAAAAACCAGTTATTTGTTAGAAGGCATGTATGCTCTATCTAATGAAACCAAAAATTATAAATTTGTATCAATAGAAAAGAATTTATATGCAATTTAAGCAGACGAAATTAAACTGCGTTATCTCCGAAACCGGTCCAAGTCAAGGGATGAAATCTTCTATTTTTGATAGTAATCCACTTCACCAATCGAATAAATCATAAATTGTATCCATCAGCCTAACGGTTTATGATTTATATGAAATTTAAGCAAACTTGAAACTTAATTTTTTTTGTGAAGTTGGCCCGCACTTTTTCTAGAATGAAAAACGTGGAGTGCAGTTCGATAGGCATTCGTTCGTAGAGGTTTGTAGTGAAATTTTTTTCGTTTGTAGTTAAACCGTTATAAAGTTAGAACCATTTAAAAAAAATTACCACAATTCCTTAAAACCGCGTTATCTCTGAAACCGTACCAAGTAAAGCGATAAACTGTTTTATTTTCAAAAGTGTTCCACTTCACTGATCTAATAACACACAAACTATATCTATTGACCTAACGGTTTATGATTTATAAGAGATTTAAGCGAAATTTTACCTTCCAACTTTCAGGGTCCATAACTCAAAAACCGTTTAACTACAAACGATGAAATTTTGAATTTATATTTTATGCACCTTTTCTTATCTGCTGCATAAAATAGAAGACTGCAAACACTACAGGTCATATTTTATTTCAAATTTAAGGGAAGCCTGAAATGACCTTGACTGACCATTTTTTAAGCGGTTCCATATTTCCATTGCTAACAAACTCTGGAAGTTGGAATATGTTTTTTTCCAATGAAACAACCCATCCCTTTCTAATAAAGTTAACAAAAATCATTTTCAACTAACGGTTTAAGTTTTTTACACGATTTAATTTTCGATAAATTCGGTTTTTAAGCCTATTTAAGCAGCCCGATGACTCAAAAACTGTTTAACTACAAACGATGAAATTACACATTTCTAATCTATGCTTTATCTCTAATCGATACTATCAATTAAAAGAAAATCCGCTTTACTGGACACTTTTTATTTGCAATTTAAGGGAAGCCCGAAATGTTCTGAATTGCCCATATTTAAGCGGTCGTATATTTCCATTGCTAGGAGGTTCTGAAAGTTGAAGTATATTTTTTTCGAATGAAACTACCCATCCATTTCGAAAAAAAGCAACAAACATAATTTTCCACTAACGGTTAAAGATTTTCCGTGATTTAAAAATCGGTTTGGGAGCCCATTTAAGCACCCCGATAACTCAAAAAATGTGGAACTACAAACGATGAAATTACACATATCTAATGTGTGTAATCATCTTATTCAACAGTATTAATGAGAAGAAAGCCCGGACTACTGGAAACATTTTATTTGCAATTTAAGCGAACAATTTAGTGTCAATATATTTCGAATACTAAGCAACATCAACCAGAGAAATCTATATTTTTCTAATGCAATTATCTGTCTCATTCTAGAAGAGTCCAAAAAAACTATTTCCCACTAACATATAATGTAATAAATGCAAATTATGTCAAATTGAATTGATTTCGGAGACCCATTTAAGCGGTCGAATATCTCGGAAACTGTGGAACTACAAACGATGAAATTGCATATTTATAATGTATGCCTTATCTCTAATCGATGCTATCAATTAGAAGACAATCCGCTCTACTGGACACTTTTTATTTGCAATTTAAGGGAAGCCTAAAAGTGTTCGACTGACCATACTATTGTTACTTAAAGTTCAAAAGCACTTTTCTAATACAAAGTAGGGAAACCGAATTTTAATTCTGTGCATCACAATCAAAGGGTTGGCCTTTTTTTCCGACATTTTTCGCAGATCCTATGAGGTATGACCTGACCATGAAAACAAAATGTAGGACAAATGTGTGTTTATTGAACATCGGTGGTGCGGATCGTGTTGTGATTGCTTGGTGTAGACGTTTGGGGGTGTGACGTGTGAGTAAGTATTCAATGCAAAAGATCGTGTGCGGTGTTCCGTAAATGAGTACTTCACTGACCGAGATTTTTTTCTTTAATCCTTCGAAAGGAGAGAGAATGAAACGGAGGATTTAGCGAAACATTAAGCAATACGATTCCTGTTGTTGTGGGAAGGTAAGATTGGCTGTGTGTATGAAATGGTGCCTGCGTCTGTAGTGTAAGTACAGTTTGCTATCTCGTGTGTGTTTTTCTATTAGTTGCTGCTATTCTTTAAGCACAAATGCAGGAGAGTGTGCAATATAGGTATAATGCAAGTAGCATAGGCAATAAAACAGCCGCAAAAAAAGGATACAGATCATACCTACCTATATGCTTTGTTTTTAGAATAATTGGAAGCTGTCTATTACGTTTCTATACATAATAGGTACGTCATTAATAATTGACTTCTTTTGAATTGTAGGGAATTAGGAGAACCACTAACATATAATAAGTTAAACTAAACGCCTTCTGAAATAACATATTTATGATCCAAAAAAATTGAAATAGTTAGGTAGGTAGGTACCTATTTAAGTGTGGTTTATAATACAAAGCAAAAATCCTTTTTTTATGACCGGATATGTAGTATTTTAATTACATATAGGTATGATCTGTATCCTTTTTTTGCGGCTGTTTTATTGCCTATGCTACTTGCATTATACCTATATTGCACACTCTCCTGCATTTGTGCTTAAAGAATAGCAGCAACTAATAGAAAAACACACACGAGATAGCAAACTGTACTTACACTACAGACGCAGGCACCATTTCATACACACAGCCAATCTTACCTTCCCACAACAACAGGAATCGTATTGCTTAATGTTTCGCTAAATCCTCCGTTTCATTCTCTCTCCTTTCGAAGGATTAAAGAAAAAAATCTCGGTCAGTGAAGTACTCATTTACGGAACACCGCACACGATCTTTTGCATTGAATACTTACTCACACGTCACACCCCCAAACGTCTACACCAAGCAATCACAACACGATCCGCACCACCGATGTTCAATAAACACACATTTGTCCTACATTTTGTTTTCATGGTCAGGTCATACCTCATAGGATCTGCGAAAAATGTCGGAAAAAAAGGCCAACCCTTTGATTGTGATGCACAGAATTAAAATTCGGTTTCCCTACTTTGTATTAGAAAAGTGCTTTTGAACTTTAAGTAACAATAGTATGGTCAGTCGAACACTTTTAGGCTTCCCTTAAATTGCAAATAAAAAGTGTCCAGTAGAGCGGATTGTCTTCTAATTGATAGCATCGATTAGAGATAAGGCATACATTATAAATATGCAATTTCATCGTTTGTAGTTCCACAGTTTCCGAGATATTCGACCGCTTAAATGGGTCTCCGAAATCAATTCAATTTGACATAATTTGCATTTATTACATTATATGTTAGTGGGAAATAGTTTTTTTGGACTCTTCTAGAATGAGACAGATAATTGCATTAGAAAAATATAGATTTCTCTGGTTGATGTTGCTTAGTATTCGAAATATATTGACACTAAATTGTTCGCTTAAATTGCAAATAAAATGTTTCCAGTAGTCCGGGCTTTCTTCTCATTAATACTGTTGAATAAGATGATTACACACATTAGATATGTGTAATTTCATCGTTTGTAGTTCCACATTTTTTGAGTTATCGGGGTGCTTAAATGGGCTCCCAAACCGATTTTTAAATCACGGAAAATCTTTAACCGTTAGTGGAAAATTATGTTTGTTGCTTTTTTTCGAAATGGATGGGTAGTTTCATTCGAAAAAAATATACTTCAACTTTCAGAACCTCCTAGCAATGGAAATATACGACCGCTTAAATATGGGCAATTCAGAACATTTCGGGCTTCCCTTAAATTGCAAATAAAAAGTGTCCAGTAAAGCGGATTTTCTTTTAATTGATAGTATCGATTAGAGATAAAGCATAGATTAGAAATGTGTAATTTCATCGTTTGTAGTTAAACAGTTTTTGAGTTATCGGGCTGCTTAAATAGGCTTAAAAACCGAATTTATCGAAAATTAAATCGTGTAAAAAACTTAAACCGTTAGTTGAAAATGATTTTTGTTAACTTTATTAGAAAGGGATGGGTTGTTTCATTGGAAAAAAACATATTCCAACTTCCAGAGTTTGTTAGCAATGGAAATATGGAACCGCTTAAAAAATGGTCAGTCAAGGTCATTTCAGGCTTCCCTTAAATTTGAAATAAAATATGACCTGTAGTGTTTGCAGTCTTCTATTTTATGCAGCAGATAAGAAAAGGTGCATAAAATATAAATTCAAAATTTCATCGTTTGTAGTTAAACGGTTTTTGAGTTATGGACCCTGAAAGTTGGAAGGTAAAATTTCGCTTAAATCTCTTATAAATCATAAACCGTTAGGTCAATAGATATAGTTTGTGTGTTATTAGATCAGTGAAGTAGAACATTTTTGAAAATAAAACAGTTTATCGCTTTACTTGGTACGGTTTCAGAGATAACGCGGTTTTAAGGAATTGTGGTAATTTTTTTTAAATGGTTCTAACTTTATAACGGTTTAACTACAAACGAAAAAAATTTCACTACAAACCTCTACGAACGAATGCCTATCGAACTGCACTCCACGTTTTTCATTCTAGAAAAAGTGCGGGCCAACTTCACAAAAAAAATTAAGTTTCAAGTTTGCTTAAATTTCATATAAATCATAAACCGTTAGGCTGATGGATACAATTTATGATTTATTCGATTGGTGAAGTGGATTACTATCAAAAATAGAAGATTTCATCCCTTGACTTGGACCGGTTTCGGAGATAACGCAGTTTAATTTCGTCTGCTTAAATTGCATATAAATTCTTTTCTATTGATACAAATTTATAATTTTTGGTTTCATTAGATAGAGCATACATGCCTTCTAACAAATAACTGGTTTTTATCGTTTGTAGTTGTCTAGCATTTGAAATATCCGTCCCCTTAAATCGGGTTGCGCGGACGATTTCAACCGTTTTCTTAAATTTCGAATAAATCATTATCTATTGATAAAATTTCACTTTTTTCTATTCCATTAGAAAGATCTAATAGAAAGCATTAGAAAAAAATAGATTTCACTATTTTAAGTTGCTTAGTAATCGAAATATTTATGTGAGTTTATATGACGAGCTACTGATTGCTTAAGTTGCATCTAAATCCTTTTCTTTGTGATAAAATCATAAAATTTGAATTGTATTAGATAGCCAGATGTACAGACTTAGCAAACATTATGTTTTTGTTGCTATAATTTGTTCGAAAGGGGTTGTTTTTTAATGTTCTTTAAAGGAATAGAAAAATTTGTTGGATAAAATCGGGCTTTATTCATTGGTTGTTGTCGCTAATTGACAAATAGTGACTCATATGGATGGACACGGTTGACTGGTTTGCGAAAATGTGTTTACCGTTGTTTGTAGTTGTTGGGAAATTGATATATGGGCGCAACTTTAAAAATATGCATTTTTTGATTTTGATTGCGTTTTATTAAGTTACGGTTGGGTGGATTTTGATATTTTGAATGCAGTTATTTAAGTTGGGATATGCTTTATGCACTAATGGTCTTAAATAATTTCTCACTGTTGGATTTTCATAGTTATAGGTGCAAACACAAATGTCATAATATCTCCGAAATGAAACATTTTGGGGAAAAAAGAATTTCACTACAAACAACTACAAACGATTTCGATTGCAACTGGCTAGATTTTATTTCAAAAGCTCAGAAGTGCGGGCGGAAATTTTTTTCTAATGGTCCTAACTTTTTAACGGTAAAACTACAAACGAAAAAAAATTCACTACAAACAACTACAAACGAATGTCTATCGAACTGCATTCCACGTTTTTCATTCTAGAAAAAGTGCGGGCCAACTTCACGTAGGTCAATTTAACCCCTTCAGATAAACTCCAGAGTGATAATAAAAAAACAAAGATAGTTAAAATTTCTCTTTCAAAAACAAACAACGAAGATGGTTGCCAACACGCGAACAGGCAACGTACAGCTGACCATGCGAAAAAACAAGGAAACTCGAGATTAATCCCACAGACTTCCAACGATTGGCCTTCCTTCCTCAGTTGGAATAATCGGAATTCGTGGGATAACGACTTCCTCTCCTTTGATTTGAATTTGCCCTTGATGTTCGTCGCTTGAATCAAATTGTTCATCAGTTTCTTCACGGATAAACGCGTACCATTGCACGATTTCGGAGATTAAGATTCCGCAACATAATTATAATCGATCCCACCTTCAGCTGTAAATTATGCGGCGAAGTTACTGGCACATCAAGCGAGTTCAAAAATTCCGTCGGATAGTTGGTCGCTTCATACTCGTTGGTCACGCGGTCAAAGGATTTGTACGAATGCAATTCTCCATCGATTTGACTTTTAACGTCCTTGTCCTTTGAATGCATCGTGAATCGAATGATTTGGTGTTGGCATTCCTATTTTCGACAGCAGCCTGCCGCACATGAGCACGCACATGTCTTCGATCAGAACTAACGCTTCGTTACGCATCTCATCGTTAATTTTAAGATCGAAATTCGAAGTTGTCGTGCAAACTCTCAGCAAAATGTTGTCAGTCACCTCGTGGTCGGGTTCGAGGTATGAATTGTCGCTATGATGATCGCAAACAATGTACAAATTTGATTCACTGGTGCAGAAAAAGTTTCATCGGCTAGCGTTGAGATCCAATGTGTATAGATTCGAGCAAATTTAAACATCTACTGTACGCAGGGAACCGAAGGGTGAAGGGCCTCTTATGTTCACCAAAAGCTATAAATCATCAAATCATGCGATAAAATGTAAAAATTCATCGGAAAAAATTTAAATTTTTCGTGTTCTTCCGGAATTTTCCAAATTTTCCATTAAGAATTTTTGATTTTTCCACAAAAAATTCCAAACAAAAAAATAAATTTCGATTTCTTCAATTTCCCGACTTTTCCGGAGGGGTTTCCCAAAATTTTCCGTAACAATATTCTCCCGGTAATTACGAACAACTGCAAACCAAATTGAGCCAAATCGCCGAACAGCCGTTCTCAATTGATGAATCACTTTACATTTTTCACACCAATCACAACAATCTGTGATTCTTATAAAATTTAAAATAATTTTTTTTGTATTTGAAGTGTCACTACTCGATTTCTATCCAGTTTTTTTTTTTTTTAAGTGTCCCCATGAAAAACTAAATGTGTGCCTACAACGCCACCTGTTGAGAATTTTCCGACTTTTATTTTTTTCTAAACCATTCCTAGTACAAAACGAACAAAACACAACAAAAATCATTCAAATCGGTTGAGCCGTTCTCGAGTTTTAGCGAGACTAACGAACAGCAATTCATTTTTATATATACCTAGAGAAGATTAAATCTACGAAATAATATATATTTTCAACAGATCGAGGACAAAAAAACTTAAAAATATAATTGTCATTTTTTACCATTTTTATAGACTAACTCCAGTTTATCTTTACCTATTTATCAATAAATGTCCCAGTAGCTAAAGACTGATTGAAGATAGAGAGGGGGGATGCGAGAATCAGTACAAGATTTTAGGACCGCAGTCCAGATCTCCGAATTTGTTCAGACCTCCAAATCATTCAGCGTTTAACAATATTTCCGATCAAGCTTGAAGCTTGAAATAAAAGCATGCATCGAATAAATCGAAAAGATCATCCTTCAAAGAAGTTGGGCTTGAGGGAATCATAAATACTTTGAAAATACGACGCGAACATATTCAAATGTCTCTGTGATTATTGGATTAAAGATCTTTAAAGGAAACCCTTTTCTGGTCCAAACAAGGCAACTCCAAGCAGCGCCTCAGGTAAGTAGGGTCAAAGTGGAAGGGCACAACTTCTTCACATCCAGCAGAAGAGAGGCTTGAGGTGCAGCAATGCATACCATGCATTTAGAAGATCAGACTGTGGAAATAACTTAAGCTAGATGCAAAAAAGCACCAGAGTTCCAAGAACGGCTTGCCAAATTCTGACTTGCAAGATGACGAAAAATATAATATTGAGTCAAGGGTAGGGAAGGGTAGTAGGGCCCCATAAACATCTATTCCGTCAATGTAAAGGACGATAGTAGAGCATCCATTACAATCGGCAGTATAAAAATTTCCTAGAGTCTGACTTAATGACCATAAGCTAGAGACTGTCTTAATAACAAGCCGAGAGTTTGCATATTTGTATCGAACTCCCAACCATGACGTAACAAAACGACATGGCCTTATCAAAACGCCCATTCCCGAGCGAGTCACTTGACTACCGTACCGCGCTTATGCAATCGGCAATTCGCCACAATTTGCTATATGTGAACGCGATGATTTAACCAATTACTCCTGCAGGCCTTGTGACAGTGAACGGCGGACGTTGTGTTTCCGTATTTCATGTTTCCCTCAACCACCACTTCGTCGTCGGCCAGGCCAATTGAGTCGCTATTCCATTGCACCGCATCTTCGTCGCGATAACGCGAGTTGAAGAACCCCACCTTAATGTGTAATCCGTCTTGAGCCAAAGAGCCAACTACTAGCGATTGCGTTCGCCCGGCCCGGCACTTAACATGCACGAGGCGATTCCTCAGTTCGCACGCTTTCAATCCGTTCGTTGTGCGCATATCGGTGCGGTGCGAACTGCGGATAGATCGAAAAAGTGGTCTTTGGTGGTTCAGTGAACTTTTTCGGCCGCATGATGCATCTGCGCGCATCTGATCGCCGCGCACTTACGCACCACACTTCGAGCCATCCGCATATGGAGTACGAACGGTATTCACCCACCAAGAGCCAAACGTGCCGCCGCCGACGTCGACTCGCGACCAAACAAATCACCTGTCCCGGACAATTCTGTGTGTGCGATCAATTGTTTGGCTAAGGCGTCGGCACGGGGGACTAGCACTCTAGGCCTCCTGATGGTCGATGATGGTGCGCGCTGACTGAGTGTTAGATGGCTAATTTGTATGATGGTCGCGCGTTGTCGGTTATTAATTACGCTCGCTTTATATGAATATCGCACATCCGCCCACAGATTTTCTGGGAACTTCATATATGTGTGCCCGGCCCCGGCCCGGCCATTATGCAACGGACATTGACGTTGGGGCTTCCATGCAGGCGACAGTGGGCTGGGGCACGTTCTCCCTGTCGAAATGCTTTGATGTTGTTGCTGGTGCTGGGCCATTCTTTGATGGTGAGTGCTCCTTTGATGGCCGATGGGAATTTGGTGTTGTTTTTGAAAGACTCTACTGCGGCACGTCGTATAGTTGAGTAATGGAAAAAGAACGCATTTCACATTACACACAATATTGGGGACAGCGACCCAAAAATGTTCGAGGTCGTTATGCCGCCTTTTGTGAAATGACAGTTATTTTAGAACTTTACAGAGCGAAACAGGTCGACGTGTTTGTTTGATTTGGGTGGTCTTACGCTGACAAGCGGGGCTCAGGAAATAATTTGATTAAAAATATGTCTTCTGTTTGAATTGTAGGTACATATTTCAGATTCGTTGCGTGAAACTTAACATATTCACGATCTAAAGTCCAACCACCGACCGCCTGAATCAGTATTTTGTTTGGCAGCGTTGAAACGCGTTACCTAAAGGCCGATTCTAAACACAAGTACGCGGTTGGTTTACTAGCGCATAAATCCGCGAAATCGATGCATACTCAAAAGATTTGGCGGTAACAAATTTTTGCCAACACGCCATACCAACATCCAAAAGTAGTAATAATTTTAAAGAAGATGGCCGTGCTTCTAACCCAGTGGTTTGCTTTTACGCTGACCTGTGATCTGAAAAGTGACACTTGAAAATTTAGTCATTCGTTTACACATTTACAAATAATGTTTACCTATTTAAAGGCTTGCAACAAATACTGACTGACAGAAATAGTAAAAAAAGAGCTGTCAATGTCAAAATAACATTGGATTCAAAGATAAACTTGTAAAGATTTGGACCCCAGTTTTATCTGTCGACCTGATTTTTGTTTACTTAAGTTTAAGAAAAATACAAACCATAAAAAAAGGAAAATGAAATCCTAACATTTTGATATACATTTTATATATAGAGGGCGTAAGTTTTTGCAAATCTTAATATATGTTGCGATAACTCACGTCACAGACAGACGTCTACCTAAATTAACTAATAAGCTAAAAATTGGGTTTAAGTTTAAATGTTCAACCTGATTTTGTTTACATTTAGTTTTGACAGCTAATTCGAAATTATGAATTATAAAGATTTCTGTCAAATTTGTGTCACATTTGTGAAAAAGTGGTCTCAATTTTAAGTTTGATTCGTTGATTTGTCTACTCGCTTAGATAAACTTAATGACACTGGAATCATTTTGACATCAAATCCATGAACATGAACACATCTTAAAATCTTTTTATGATAAGCCGCTGCGCTGTCAATTCACTTCCACTTGTGATAAATACCTAGTGTGATTTTCGGAAGTGTCAAGTTCTGCTCGTAAAACTTTATTATTAATTTTTAATAGTTTTTGAACAAAAATCGTATTTTCTTTTGTTCCAGTTACCCATTTTAGTAATGGGGACGTTCGGATACCTAGTTTGTGTAAAACGTCAACTAGATCTGTCTGGACTAGGTATACGTTCGCGTGAGGTAAGTTTAGTTATTGTTTTAAACGTGTGGTTTAATTTTGAATTTTGAAACTTTAAAATGTCAACTGAGTACGCAGACAGGAACATAAACGTCAACTGCAAAAACTAATCACGTGACCAATCTGGGCCAATAAAAACTCAAACATGCATCTAGTCAGTCAACTGTCAGACTTACTGAATTAGGTATCCGAACGTCCTCAATGTCAAACTCTTCAGAATGTTATTTTCAAAATTTGAGTCTGACAAGTAAGAAAGACTTTCGAATTGACGTTGGCAGTCGATTTACGCATATTACAAGATTACATTTTTAAAGAGTGTTCAGCTTGGATAAGTATCGCAGAATAAATTTATTAGTGAATTTTTAAAAATATTTCCCAAGGAAAATTTCTATTACATGAAAGTGGAAACCAATAACCAACAGAGGTCGCTAATAAAGTAAATCTGGAAATAATGATAATTGAACAGGGTTTTTTTTTATTCCTATAAATCAGTGGCTGGCAATGTCAGTGTCAAATGAAAAGACGAAAAAGCGAAGTGACAGCTAAAAGTGTATAAAATTTAAGCGTGATTTTTTTTTATTGAAAATTGGGGGGGGGGGTGATGTTTAAAAAACACTGCTATAAATTATAAAATATGCTTCTTTTACTTAAATATTTTTTGACTTTAGACGATAAAGTTAGCCAATCTTATTCAATCCGTTTGACATCACATACACATCTGACTGCTATCAGTCAGTTGTCAGATGTGTATTTTGGCGCCTTCAAGAATTTTTTAACTGGCTAAGTTGATGTTTTTCAGTTTTTATTGAACTAGATTGGGCATGTAAACATTTTTTTTTGCAGTTGACTCAATTCCGTACAAATTTCGTCAACTAAATTTTTTGAATGTGTCCTTTCCTACTCGTTTGAGTCATTTTCTTGCACGGTTGTTTGAATGTGATTCAGAATGAGTGAATCCCCGAGTGAAACCAATGGAAAATGACATAACTCTATCAAAGAGCTGTCACTGAATTTAAGCAGACACAGATACGCACTGTGGAAATGAAGAAGCTATCGAATGAATCACTTTATCAAGACAACCAGTTGCTGATTTCCGCCAGCGCCAGCGTCTTTCTCAGCAGGGATTAATGTCCAGTCTATTAAGGATGTTTACTCTTCGCAACTTTATTCTGATGGTGCGTACCTATACCTCTTCCCAAAGTCGGTAAGTGGAGGCATGTAATTTGGCCTTTATTTTTCAATAACCTCCCTAATGGATCTCTATTTCTGCGCAGTGCCCATGTGGTTAATGCCATTTTTATTAATTAAACTGCGATTCCAATCCCACCCCTACACATACTTACATATATGTATAAACGAAGGTAGCCTACCCACAGCGAACCGCTTAGAGCAGTAATATTCTTTTGCACTCGGCATTGGTCATAAATTCATAGACGACGATGACAGAAACAACCGCGCTTTGCCAAAAAAGGATCCACCAGCATTTCGTGCCAGAACCTAAAATGCAATCATCGCACGAATACGGCAAGGAGAAAGGGTGGGGAAATACGAATGCGAATTAAAAAGCAAAACAACAATCTCAATATAATCGAACCTTTTGCGGTCGGTCTTCGGTTGATGATGCCGCTCGGAAGTCCTCGGCGGGCGACTAACGCAATTTACGGTTATTGCGATTCACCATTTGTGTCCCGCATATACTCGTACAGTCGTACACGTTCCTCTGGTATAATGAAAGCCACATGGATTACAATTGTAAAGTCTTTAAGTCGATTGATAACGATGCCATTGTAGCCATCACCCGCAGATGCGCCACCAACGCCACCACCGCACACACACACACTGTCCAGGCGATCATGTTCACGATCGCACTGGTGATATTTGCTTTAGCTAAATGAATCGCTTATTACAGTTACATGGATGTGGATGCGATCCTCAGCGCTTACGTGAGTACTGAGTAGGGGGAAGCAATTTGCCTGTGATTTCGATTAAATTTCTTTCTAACGGTTTTCTCGCCATCCGCACGCCCATGATCGTACATAACCCTCCTCTCTGGTCATGATCGGTCGATCACTTGTAGGTACAGTACGTATACAACTACCAGTTGGCTTAATATTCATTGTTTTACAAGCAATTTGAACGGTTCCACCATGATGATTGCGAACGGGATAGGATTTCGTGCGCGCCGCCGCATGTTTACATGAGGGAGGCCTGCCGCAATCGATAGATGGAGCAATTGCATCCTGCGTGTGCTCGTTCAACGCTATTACGTTCACGTCGAAAGGTGTTCTGTTGGTTGATAGAGCCATATAAATCGCTTATCGAAAGGGGTAACCAAATTTACCAACGTTTGAGTGGCAAACTGGTAACTCATGCTGCGAGTCACTTGCACTCACTTGCTGTGTGCCTGTGTATGGCCCTAGGAACGCTATTAATAAACCAATAAAGCAACAGATTAATCTTAATGGATATGGATCCAAAAACGGATGCCTTCATGTCGCTGTTGCTGCTTCTGCATGTGTGAGAGAGTGTTTACACAATATTCGTGGTGAATCTGTGTGCAGGAAGTGGCAATGAAGATCAATTTGGTTCGAAGGAATCAATTCGTTGCACGGGCGATTTATCACATACCACATACAGTGGGTATGACAAGAGCGAGTTAGTTACTCAGGATTGTAGCTGGTTCGCTGCAGCCTAGACCGAATAAAACACCGAGAAAAAATATCAATCAGGGAAGTTTGTATATTTGTTGTTGGATTTCTTCAACTCGAAATTGGGTTTCAATTTTGAAATTTCAACGTAGGTCTCCAGCTTCTTGTTGGCCTTCTTCCTAATTTTCTCACTATTAATGGGATCCCGCTGGCTTACCCTCATCGATACACCAAGAAACAAGACCTTGTCGTAGGGTACTGTCAGTGTAAAAAACCAAGCTGATCGCTGAAACGCTTTTGGCAACCCTGACACGCAAACCTCGGTTTGCCTTAAGCCCCTTTCGGATCCAAGCTCGTACTTGGACCGCTTCCTGAAATTTTAACTTCTAAACGAGATTTTAGAACTTTTAGGTTACAATTTACATCTTTTGAAGAGTTTAAGTTCCTCTTTAAGTTCACACTTCAGCCTTGCAAAAGCCGGTCCTTAAAAGTTTAAGGGAAACAAGGTATGAACAAAGTTAAAAAGTCCCTTGCAAACACTAGAAAAATCTTGCCAACGCAGTAGACGAAGGCCTAAGCGACTGCTGTTCAATATAAATGGACATTCAATTTGAGGGTGCAACCAGAGGCAATTAGCCATAAGTCGACCTATCCTTAGAGGTATTTCGATACATGCCGAAGTGATTATACCTCGAAGAATCTTATAACTTTAATCAGGAAACCAACACAGTTGAAGATTGGTGTTCAATAAAAGTGGCCATTCAATTTGAGGGTGCAACCGGAGGCAAATACCCATAAGTCGACCTATCCTTAGAGGTATTTTGATATTATACCGATGTTAGTCATTCAAAAAATGAGAGTAAAAATGGCACGAAACTTTGGAGAGCTATCAGAAGTCGCTTTTAAAGAATCTTCTGACCGTGACGCATGCATGACATCAAAAATAACTCCGTCGCTTAATTCTTAAGAGAAAGCGTGAACGAACAAACCCATTTAAATCTGACCATTTTGGGACAATTTTCCGCAGCTTTTCCGCACCCAACTGCGCGACGACTTTGCTCCCTAATACCCCTTCGCAAACACCACTCCACATGCGAGTATGCCACAATTATACTGTCCTCGCGTCGGTGGCCGCATCTTCTTCTCAAAGTCTAATGGGTATTTAATTGCTTTCGAATGACTTCGCAGGGCACTTCAGTGTTCAGCGGCCACAGTAAAAATTCTCTGACATGTCAACGAATTGTAGGCCAGCAATTTACTGTCATACTGTCACACTGAACGCACTAATTTCTATTAAATTTCCAACCAGCGAGTAAGTGTGTTAATGTGTCAAAAAAAATCGCGCGCAAACACATATTAGGTACATATCTGCTGCCATTTGAATCCAATTTTAGGTCAAAAACGTGACCAACGCCAACCACTCGACTGTGGCGTGACAGTGATGTGCAACTTCCCAAAATGGTGGCAATTACTTTTTGGCAAAAGTGTAAAACGGTGCGTATATGTGGCAGATACTCGCCGTCCCCCATGATGGTGGAAAAAAATTAACTCGTTAGAGAGGAGGTAGGTACTCGTACTCTATTCGTTTCTTTCGTTCAATCGGGATTGATTGACAGGTAGCACACCCGGAAGATGGAGGAAAAATCAGCTGCGAGTCGAACCAGCAATCGAAGTGTTTTGTGAAGTCATCGCGTAGAAAAAGACACACCACGTCCGACAAAATACGTTAGTTCATCGCTATAGACAGTGGGATGAGTGGCGATGATGATGATGATGATGATGATGCATCAACATCACCATCTTTGACGTGTTTGCTGCTACTTTTTCTCCCTACACTAACTGTATATGACCTTGTTGGCCAGCAAGGAGGCAAAAACATTGATAATCACTAATTAGATGTCTGTTTGCGGTGATTACACACAACACAAGTCGTGATTAGATTCTCTGGCAAGTGGCAAGCGCCCGCTCTTATCCGGGCTGTCAATCTCCGCCAGAGAGATGCGTTTTGTAGAGGTGTTATCGCCAAGTAATAGTTTTGCTATTACAGCACGTACCGCACCACCTTCAAGGTGGGGTAACCTTGACAGCTGAGAATTTGGCCAATTTTGTATGGCCAATTATTTCATAACTCACCACAGTCGCTCAGGAACAAAGTGGGCGAGGTTGCGCTTTAATGTTTGATATAGGAACACAACGACGGCAATAAAATGTATCTTTTACGAGTCAAAATATTTTCGTTTGACTATATAGATGCCGAGACCAGATGTCTGTTGATGCGGAAGACTGCAGGGGCCAAGGTCAGTATATTATACTATTTTGACCGATGATGTGAGCCAGTAGTGTTCTAGAGGTAAGAAGATCAATGCTACAGGCAGAGGTAATGTTTTTTAAACAACAACAAAAAAATTGTGTAATTATCCGTATAGATAACAAGCACAACATACACTTTGGAGTGTGTGATTACATTTATAGGAAATAGGCACGTGTGTGTGGCTTTGAAGGGGAACGCTAATTGAATTTGATTTATGTGTTTAATTGTGTCTTACGACGTTCTTCGGTGATGTTCTTTGGGAGGGGCGTGCGCGCACCGTTCACATTTATCATTACTAGAAATTATGTGCTTCCGGATTAGCTGCTAAGGATTACCCATGATGGAAACTAATGACTTTGGCGTCTTGGCTATCTGCCATGAAGTACAAATTAACGAGTAACGTAACGTGTTGTTGGCAGAACAAGTTGCCGGTTGGAATTTTCTTTGCTTGACATATATTTCGCATCAGTGCAAATTGAGCTTATCAGTCATTTTTGCAGAACAGACTCAAAACTTCAAATCCAACAAACCAGGCCATTTCCAAAAGGTTCGCTTTATGTTCCTGGACGAAGATTTCCTTCGCCAGCAAATTCATCAGAGAATCCTAGGCGAAACTTATTTTGTGTAAAAATGCTGTCATCGCTTTAGATCCCTGTGAAAGAATCGGTCGCGAATGGATACAAATCCACGAGGAAGAACAAAAGGCAAACACCAGGAGGAATCTTATGCGAATGCATACAGGAAGATAATGAAAATTTCCTAGGAAACGATAAACAAAATCTTGGGAATGGATTTTGCGAGTGCACACATCCATCGCTGCGAATCCCTGTTGAAGAATCGGTTGCGAATGGCTAAAAATCCACGCGGAAGAGCAAAAGGCAAACACTAGGAGGAAGATATGCGAATGAGTGCAGGAAGATAATGCAAATTTCCAAGGAAACGATTAACAAAATCTTGGGAATGGATTTTTCGAGTGGACAGATTCATCGCTGCGAATCGCTGTGGAAGAATCGGTCGCGAATGGCTAAAAATCCACGCGGAAGAACAAAAGGCAACACCAGGAGGAAGCTTCTGCGAATGAGTGCAAGAAGATTGTGCAAACTTTCTCATGAAACGATACACAAATATATTAGGATTTTGCGACTAATGAAGAATAGGTATCAGAAAACGTTGGAGGCGACTGTTGAGTTGATACCTTGATGGACTTTTGTCTGTCATCAGCAATTTGTCAGTTTTTTCTTAAGCTATTCTGTGTTCGAAAATGATGGAAACAAAATAAACAGATCTACTTACTGCGACATTACTCCGATCACAATTTTACATCGAAAATCGAAATAGACCACAACCGCTTGCATAATTTGACGCCAGAGGTCAATTCACTTGACTCCTCTACGTCCCATTCCGGCTGTATGTGGTAGTGGTAGATGCGGCAGCGTGAATAGCGGCAGTTTATTTATTGTTTTCCATGCGATAATACTTTTTCTGCGATTATTATCCAACGATCAAGGCATTTCCTGTTCTGTGCGGGAACAGTCATCGATCTGCAATTGCGCGCAGATCAATCAAACGATAACAATGCGAGCAAAACAAACCATCAGTGGTTGCTGGCCGCTGGACTCTGTGCACCCAAGAACAAGAAGTGCTCCGTATGCGCGGTTGTTGTATGCAAATGCGAATAATTCCGAGTGATTGTTCCTTGGATTGGTTTATGTGAATTTGGTTGCGCCGATAAAACCGTTGCCGGTTTTTCTGTTCTTCCTCAAGTTTTTTTTTTGCCTCTAATAGATGGGGTTTTTTTTTGAACCAATTATAGAGGTTAAACATTTTCAATATCACAAATTGAAATTTACTTGTTGAATGCGAACCGATGCCGATGTCAAACTGACAAATGGGAAATTGGAATTATGTGGGCTTAAGGTTGTGTCAAAATTATGTCCTAGTAAATTCGCCAAATACTGCGTGGTAGATAGAGATGCGGTCATTTGCGTCTACTGGAGACTTGAAGCATCTTCCACGCGGTACATTATGTGACATCTGGGTAAGAATTAAAGAAAATTCACTTTGGCGAATGACGAACGCGTCCATTGCACAAAATTTTCAAATTCGAACTTAATTCACTCAGTTTCGTCTTCTGTCAAACGGCTTGCATTTTTTGATTATTGTAACTCAACTACCGGGCAGGAGCAAGACTGAGGTAGGAAACAATTTCCTTTCTTTTAATAATACTTTGCGCTCGCGTTATGCACCCCATAAATTTCGTTTCGTTTCCTAGAAAGTTTGCATAATCTTCCAGTATGAACTCGCATAAGGTTCTTGTAAGATATTCGCATTTTTCTCTTCTGCGATGGGTTTTGTCGAATGGCAGTCAATATTCCTTCATCGGCATTCATCGCGACGACGCGACGTCTACCATTCCGCATAGAAATGTATCGCCTTGGATTCTTATATGAGCTTGCCGGCGAACGAAATCTTCTTCCTATAGAAATCTAAGCGAACAAAATGCGAAAAGGGGTTTCTGTGTTTATGTTTTTGTATTCCATCTCACTTTCTCTCTCTCTCTCTCTTTTCATGTGTTTATCTTCCTTTCGTGCCGTTTTTGGTACCGGTGATAGCTGATAGGATAGATAGTAAGACACAACTTTGTGTTAAACTCGCTGGCACATGACATCCCTCTGGTTGTACAACAGTATGGTATCTAGCTCCTAATCCATCTGCGAAAACCATTTCCACCGGACGTCAAGTATAGCTTAACGCCCTCCCAAAACCATAGCTCTATGCCAAGGAGTGTCACCATACAGCGATTATAAATTGCAAACAATAATGTAAACAAAGTAAACAAATTTACAAACACAACTCAGGTATCAATTTCCTCGCCAAGCAATATAAATCATTTGACAGCTAAATCGATCCGCAAAGACATCCAATACAATATACCCACACACGTGCCGCCAGACACAGAGAGCGAGCGAGAGAGCCTCACCTTGTTTCGTGCGTAAATGATTGAAGATTGTACCGAAACGACAAAGCTTCCCCATGAATATCGCCAAAGTTCCACTCTTCGAATGATTTGAATTTTGACACTCCTCTGCGATGCCGTTACAGATATTAGATAATAATGTCAAGCCAAAAGGAAGACAGTCAACCGCCTCCCATCTTCCTCGATAGCACAAATAAAAGAGCACAACTCTTTGGCACGTTCCTATCACTGCCATTCCACTTTTGGCACCTGGGCTCCATTCACGGTGAAATTGAAGAAATCGCCAAGATAAAGGCTGCTCCATCGATGCTACGACATTTTATTGCCAAATTAAGGTGTAAGCCGAATGCAGCATTTAATAGAAATGTACGAAGGCGAATACGAATACCGTCGTCTCTCGTGTCAGATTGTTTGTCATGCTTCCCTGTTGTGCACGAAGGCGAAGGCACCTACCTATATACAATGGAATACAATGGAGAAAGCGCTGCTGGTTGCTGCACCTCCACACTCTGCGGTGTGCGGCAAGCCCAAATGAGTTTTTTTTTTCGTTTTGGGCCTTTTTTCATCATCAGTCATCAGAAATGGAAGGATGTGCCATCTGATACAACAGTCGATATGTATACCCACTTTAGGGAGATTAAATCAAATCGAAGGGAAAATTTGTCGTTTGTCAGATACACTGAAAGTGAACGAAAAGTCGCGCTAGAGGCTATGCGATAGTTTGGGAAGGGAAAAGGTCGGCCATTATCGCAAATGATTTCAATTAATCTGGTAGATGGGCCTTTTTTCGATGAATCGCGTGTAGGAACGTACTTAAATGTGCCTGAGGAAGTGAAAGTGTTAGCGACGATGGCGACATTTTGACAAATCACTGTGAGAACTTTAGGGCCATTAAGGAGTTTTTACTGACTGTATGCCTTCACTTAATCGCCGACGACAGTTATCTGACTCTTAAAGGAATATCTTCGTCGTCGAAACACAGTCGAAGCCATAAAATGCCTGCCAAGACTTGACGCGAGTAAAGAGAGAACTAATAAATGGATGCCAAAGGCCACCGGGAGTGAAAAATGTGCACATAAAAGTTGACAGCAGTAAGAAAAATGTGATTCCAGATTCAAAATAAATAATTATTGTTCATAATATAGGTTTGCAACGGTGCCCTACCTGAAAATTCAAGTTGGCAGCTATTTTACAATTCAAATTCGCACCCAGTTGACAAGTTCAAGTTAACGCGTTCATATATGCAGTTCAGGCAAATCTAGTTGACATTCTATATGAACTTATTACCCAAACGGCAGGATTGGCAAATCATTGGGCAGGGCACTTTCACAAACCTAGTTCTCTTAAGTAATTTCACTTTTCCTACGTCAGCCACATTATGTGAACTGTCAACTAAGTACTCAGTCACAAATTTCTTGACTAGATTCGTCGGCTAACCGTCAATAAACGTCAACAGGAAAAGCTGACCGAGGCCAATCAAAACTGAGACACATCAAATGAGACAGTATTGTCAGACTTACTAAACTTGAATGTTCCCATTGGGTGTGTTCAGCGCTAAGCAATTTTCTGACTGTAAATTTCAGCTCGACAAGAAAATAAAGCACAACTCCCTCGTACAGATCACAACTGACATTGTTTTGTCTACAGTAATGGTGCCATCTCTTGTCAGTCGTCAGCAGTTGTTGTCATCATTCCTTGTACGACTGATGCGCCTCATGTAATCGATCAACAAAAACAAGACAATAAATTCGACTGATTCCTCATTTCCTTTTATCGATAACAATGGGAATTCACAAACTAGCGGAGAAAATTGCCCTCTCTTTCGGTCATGCATCTGTTTTATTGCATTTAGACAAATTGAACCGTTATTGCCCCCACATATCGGCCTAGTGCTGTTGCGCGTCCTCCAACGAGAAACCTTATAACCTACAAAACTCCGCACAGCTGTAGCTGGAAAATAATTAAACTTTTTGCACATCTGTCCGAGTGTGGCATCGTAGTTGGGAGTTTGATTTCCATCAGCGTGCGCACAGATTGGAAAATTGGTACCGCTTTCCTCCTACTCCGACGATTTATGAGTGAAACGATTCTTCTCGTTTCGGGGATGGGTGACTCTTCTGTGACTGGGTGTCTTTGGATCTATGGGCAAAAGATCTTCCCCATTTAGAGTTTGATGATGGGACCCGATCGCTGATGAGGATTTTGCCAGAGATTGCGTGGGAAACGAAAGCCGCGGGGGTTTTCCTTTGCATTTTAAATGTTTTTTTTTTCAGAGGTTTTCCCCCGAACACTTGATGAAGCCAAGCTTCAGCGTAGCAGCGCTCTGACAAATGAGTCAATAAATATGGCATCAGTTAAATTGTCGACTTCGATATTGAACGGCGCGGATCTTCGTAGATTTGCATTGATTGCGCGACTAGGATTCTCGTGTTTTAAACCGTACGTATAGACTTGCGGTTGGGGGAATTACCTGCGAATTTATGACCTAGTGCCGGTTTGTTACTTGGATTTGTGTCTGTAGTTTAAAGTGTGACACACCTTCGGGCGAAAGCAGTTAAAAAGGTCAATAGTTGCGATGGAAATTGTGCTCTTGAACTGGCTTGGTCATTGGACAGCTATCGGTGCGAAAAGGATCTTAAATCGTTTATCTTCACCATACTGACAATCATTTGGATGACTACCGATTGTAGTCTGAAAAGTCACGGCACTTATCGAAAGCAACGAAAATTGATTGAATCACTTAAAGCGAAAAATCACATTTCGCTAAGTTTCATTATTTACTTTGCTTCGCATTAAATCGCAATGCATTTACGCTGTGTAGCATTCCGTTGAATTTTGTAGCGCAGCGCTTTGTTGCTTCTTCCTGAGAGTTTTTTTTTTCAACAATTTGTCGCGCTTTATCGCTTTGTCTTTCATTACACTTCGATTCGAATAAAGTATACTTGATATTTTGTTGCGTTTGTAGCTTTGAGTTAAATCGTTCTTCTTCTTTTGTGGTTTTCTTTTGTAGCGTTTCTTCCATTTTTGTAGTTTATCGCTGCTTCTTGCTTACGATTTGTCGCACTTTTTGCGTTACAATACCTGACGGTCTAGAATGTATTTTTTGGGTCTTGCTGCATTTTGTGGTCTTGCTTTGTATTACGCAGCATGTTCTGATGCTGATATTTTGTTGCGTTCTGTCGCTTTGCATCTCGTTCTCATTCAGTTGCATGTATGTTTCATTGTCTTAAACTTTTGTTGCACATAAAGCACTTCCTACATCCTAATACCTTTCGTAGTGTTCTATTACACCTTGTTGCGTTTGTTGCGTCACGTGGCTGTTTGTTGCGTGTCGTGGCTGTTTGTTGCGTCCTCAGTTCTTTAAAAAAATGTTTAGTGGACTTGAAATATTGATGCAAACGACGCATTTTATTTACTCCTACTGCTTTGTATAGCATTGCGTTGAATTTTCAGCTTCTTGATGCGATGCTTTTTATTGCTTGCGTTGCGTTCACTTACTTGAAATATTGTTTGATTTTGGCTGCTTTCTGTAGAGTTCAGTTACAATATTTAGTATTTTGTTGCGTATGTTGGCACTTTGTTGCCGTTTGCTGTTCTTCATCGCGATGAATTTGTTTGCTGCATAATGTTGCGTGCAAAGCAATTTTGTTGCTTTAATATGTAGCATTTTTTTCCGTGTCTAGAGGCTTTGCTTCGGGTGAAGTATTTTGTCGCGTTTCTTTGTAGCGTAACGCGGTTTGTTGTCTGTCGTCACATTTTGTTACTTTATCTGTTCCTGTGCATTTTTGTTTCTGCGAGTCTTGATATATTGTTGCTGTTGTAGGGCTTAGTTAATTCGTGGCATTGTTTCGTCCTTCGTCGCCTTGCTAATCATTCTACTGCTGTTTGTCGCATTCTGTTGCGTTTCGACTCATTTTGTAGGTTTGAATTGCAATTTTCCAATAGACTTTCATAGTTGCTGGGTTCGAACCCATTTTTTCCATAGGGAATCCTCATTTCCAACTTCTTTACCTCTCATTGGGTCCGGCACACAGTCAACCATATACTAATTGCTGTTTTAGGTTTCCCTCATTCCAATTGGCTTATTAGGTACAAAAACCGGAACAACAAACACAAATGATACCTCTCATTTGTAATTGCCCTCCCTTCGTCCTGTCGAATACGTTTGGCACAGACCCAAATCATACTCGTAACAAAGTGATTATCTACTAACGACAAACAACATAGAATCACCATCTCATCTCATCGCTTTGACAAGACGAGGAAAGACGGTCATTGCGCAGCAATCACACGAACCAATTGCAATAAGCAAGAGCATATACACGCCCAAGCAAACAACCCTGCGGCCTGGCGCTGTTTTCCTTCTCTCCACTTTGCCAAAACGTATACACAAATTATGAAATTGTTTATGTGTAATCTAGTTGCATTAAGTAACGTCCAAAGATATTTACTTGGATACTGGGATACACGCTCTAACTAACGCTGATTACGCCAATCCGAACGTCATTAATTTGTCTTCATTTCGTTTTGTGTGTGCGCGCCTGCTGCCTAGTTGTGCGCCTGATTCCTGAAAATTGAAAGCAATTGATCACGTTTTCTGGTGTTTTCTTTGTTTTTGTTCGTTTTGAATCCATTAGTGAGTCGAGCTGCAGGGTGCCGTTGCATTCCATGGCTGTATATCCTATTCACTGAGGGTAATCAGTATTTTTCTTTTTTTATGGAATTACTCTTGTAAGAGAACATTTTCTTTTTTATACTGCTGTTCAGGGAAATACAGAGAGAGTCCTTGATCGGTTTTTAATTAGATACTGTGACTCAGTGGGTTGATGCAGATGGCTTATAGGTGGTCGGTCACGATGGAACACTGGTAGTTGGTAACTAGCATTGGGGAAATTGCCATGTGATGGGATTTTTTATGAGGGGGCGTATACTTGTCATTCTAGCACAGGATGTTAGTCGGAGAACTAAGCCACTGTCTTCTATAATGTCAAATGGAATGTCATCCAAGTGGGCAATGATTGGTTTACTTTTTGCAAACTTCACAAAATGTTTAAAATTTTTTCAAAGGCTAGTTGCCACAGCTTATTGCGTAATGGGCTGCTGAAAGCGACTGTAAGTCTTGCTTCAAATAGTCGAGTTCTTTTGAGTTTTCAGATATTAACAATTCGCTCTTGGGGTTGTTGTATCTTGTTTAATTTAGCTCAAAAGGAACTTACCCTTAGCTCAAAGTTCTATGAAAAAACCTGCTTTATACAAGTGATCGTCAAATGTGCTTCTTCAAACTTACACACTTTGTCGAACAGTGCATATTCATAGGCCACCGTGCCGGACACTTCTGTATTGCCCGCAATAGACATGGGGCTCGACTTATTGGCTGCCGCGGGACTTTTCTAGTTTTAAAGATATATATAGACCGAACAAAGAAATCCACGACTGGATCGCATGAAACATTCTCTTATGAACGCAATTTGTTTGAATTTGCATTGTAACCTTAATTATTATTATTTTATTATTTTACTAGTCACATTTTTAAGACAAAAAGTAATTTTATCGAACTACATCGAACAGTTTTTTATAAATATGTTTCTACCTTTGGACCTTACTAAGAGTAATATAAAGCAAAAACATAGACAACATAATTTTAATTCCTACTAAAAAGTCTGCACAAAAAAGATTTACGCACAGTTCTGTTTCCCTCTTACCCACAGTTAATGTCGACGAAAAGGAAGCAACACGAATGAAACAACTAGACATTGACACACGAATCCCACCAGCCCATTTCTAAAATTTTCCCAATGAACAACACCTGATGTGTGCTTTCAACCTGAATGTGTGCGCTTAAAAGAGAGACGACTGCCCATTGAAATGCAAAACATATGATCACGTTAGAGCGCTGCATGATTACATTGAATGAAAATTGTGGGCGATGTTTTGAATAATTGTTTTGAACATTGATTAGCTTTAGGGCAACGCAGGAGGATGTTTTATCTTAAATGATTCAGGAGAATTTTACTAAACTCATTTATTTATTTTATTTTTCAATCCGATAAGCCATTACTGAGCTTGGACTATATCTATATAATTTGAATTTTTTTGACTATTCTGTAAGTACCGGGATAAAAAGTATCCTAAGTCCCGACCCAGAACATAAGCAATAACTATTTCAAGTTTCATCAACATCCGTTCAGTAGTTTCCGCGTGATTCGTGGTCCCGGACTTTTTATTCTACAGTTTTATTATATGTAGAGATAGAGAAGAACAGAAGAAAAGAAATAGTGAAGAAGAGAAGAGATTGCACTAGTTCAAAAAAATTTCAAAATTCCGTTCAATTACTCAGAAGATGGGTTTAGCGGTCAATGAGGGCAAGACGAAGCATATGCTGTCAACTAAAAATGACTCCCAACAATCTTTCCAATCGCTGTTTCTTTGGGCTAAGAAGGCAATTGAGTAGCAAAGTCATATCTCGAACAACTAAAGTGACCCTTTATTAAAAGCGGATGAGGTAACTCTCGGTCGTTTCGAGAGAAAAATTCTTCGAGTGATTTTTGGTAGTAGATAATTACGTTCATTGATTTAAAAAGTTTTCATAACACAATCCAATCCAAAGTTTTCTATTTCGAGAGTTTTTGTTTACATTTGGTTATTCATATCGTCAACTGTTTCAGTAGTCTAGTTTCTGTGTAAAACCTAGCTTCTTCAGCGTGCCCATACAAGTATTAGGTAAGTTGCGAAAATTCAAAAAATTTATCTTTCCATATAACCATAGCAACCCACATAACCATACCAATTTCATTGAAATCGGTTGAGTGGTTAAGAAGATCTACAGCAGCGCCACCTATTGGGTCCAAACTATCCTATCCATCAAGTTACAACCAACCATACCCACCCACAAAATTTCATTGAAATCGGTTGAGGGGTTTAAAAGATCGACACCAGCGCCACCTATCGACTCCAAAACTATCCTTTCCAACAAGTTACAATCAACCATACCCACCCACAAAATTTCATTAAAATCGGTTGAGCTTTTAAGGAGTTTTAAGCGGCGGCATAGTGATGGCGACAGGCCAATTTCCGTCACGCACTTCCGCTTGGTCATTTCCGTCTTAGAAGAATCGATTTTACTCCCAAGTTTCACATCAAAATCTAACAAATTGAATCTTTGTGAGAAGCAGGAACTACAGAAGGCGTTTCTTTCAATCACTATTTGCATATATATGGAAAGTGGGAACCCCGTCAAATGTCAACTTTTTACATTTAGATCGTCGTGTCCACCAAGTCGAGTACGAGAAATTTGCCGTTGAGGCTGCCATATTTTTCTATGAGGCATATGGAGCTTAGGACAACTCATCCATGGACATTTCATCCTAATTTTGTTGTTTTTCAGAAAGCTGACAGTTGTAAAATCTACAAAGCGGTGTCCGAAAATAAATACCCTACAGTTCAAAGGGAAGCGATCTATCCACCGATGAAAATGAAAATGGCGAAGACATTGTCCGATAATAGATAAGATATCCTAGGGCTCAGTTGTCTCAAAAAGAAAATTGCCCCCATTTTATTACGTTTTCAAAAACTTCAACGATATCGAGTATCGAAGCGACAGTCAACGTATAGGTCACTTTTCAATGGAACGAATTTTGAATGAGTTCCCAAAATGAGCCCGCCAGCAGTTGCGACAGTTGATAAACATTGACATATAGTCCGAGATTTGCGTGACTTTCCCCTTCACATATTTTATATAATGTATTTTGTTTTTTTCAGTTTTTTTCTTTTGTTTTTTAACTAAAAGTTTTTGCAATTGATAACCCAAGGTATATAAATACCAAATCAACATTTTGCGTGTTATCAGTCGATTAGAAGAAGTCAAGATGAACGGAATATTTTGCATTCTACTGCTTTGTGTGGGCCTTGCTGCCGCTCTTCCTCGTGTGCCTAATCTTAAATTTTTAAACAACGCGGTAACGTCAAATGCGTATGAGTTCAAATTGCCTTGGCCGTAATGTATTTTTTTTTTTAGGACCAATTCGATTCAGAGGTCCAGCTAGTTCGCGAAAAGCGTCAATTCAATGCTCAAGGAGGCGGATCACGATCACAGGGATTCGGTCTGAATGCCAACGCCCGCGCTCCAGTTTGGCAGAGTCAAAATCAACGTCATTCGGTGCACGGCACAACTGGCTACTCTCAGCATGTGGGTGGTCCATACGGCAGCAGCAAACCCGACTACCGCGGTGGAGTTGAATACTCTTATAAGTTTTAATTTTTTGTAAATAAAAAATTGAAGTCTTTGAAGGAAACTTTCGATCGAACATAACGTACAGAAAATGCGCCCTCAAAAGCGACGCACCCTAAGAACTCTCGCCTGTTCAAGTTGCCACAGAAGTTGGATTCTTCAGGGAAACCAGTTTCCGTCTACAATTATAATGAGTTAAGTTCTTATCACGCCGGAAAATGTACAGCCAGCTTTTTATGCACAAAGGATACCTACCAACGCAACGTCACCAGGTGGTGCTTTCACTCTCATATCCCACGTCTTATTGACGGAAGCCAACGAGTTGGAGGATAATAATTAAGAAGAAACGCCATCGCCTTATGCACACATCCATTATCCGTAAGAAAGTGTGCTACTCCTCGGCTCTTTTTATAATGACTTCATAAAAGATCCGACCTAGTTGGTACGGACAAAGGGTTGATCTGGTTTCAAGCGCCTTTTGACATACTTTTCCAGGTGAGAACTTTGCGTTTGAGTTTCTGGAAATTGGTTCTGGTATGTAAATGGGCTCTCAAAAAGGTTAGGCGGTTTCAAAGAAGTGCGCACATAGGCAGTGCTTTCGAAACTTAAAGCGGATGGCTTCATAAACGAAAGAAGGACCGTAAATCACGTTGAAACTACTACATCTCTTGGGTAACCAAAACAATATCTAATTGATTAAACAAATTGATTTATATGGCGGTTGATGTAACGCCAACAGTAATGCACCCTCTAAAGCGGATTCGATATAATATCCATCTGACATGAAGGCATTCAGCGTTGCGATTGTGTTGGTCGATAGGGAAGCACTCGGCAGGTTGTCATTAGGTGTTTGTAAGATGACATTCGCATTTCATTCATGACAGCGCCCATTTGATTAAGTAATAGACTGGGGTCTAATAAAAAAGAACCTCAGTCAAGGGGTTGATGATAAATGGGGGAAATTTGTGTCCCATGTTTGACTTTTAATTGGACAGTTATCGAATTCGTAGGGGAGTCTTAGCAATAAATGGTACTGAGCTAAAAAGGTAGTCAAAATATAGGCAAGTAATACATCCACCAGAGATTTTATCTTGAAGGGGGAACTATTTGTTTATCTATTTATTAAGTGACAGATTGGATTTAAAAGTGCGTAGTTTTTTGTGCCTCTACCTTTTACCATAAATAAAATATCCAACACACTATACCCTGTTTTAATAGATAAATTAGAACGAGTTGGCTAGCTAACAAACGTCAGATAACATACAAAAAATTTGACAGAACTATTACCTTTTGATAGATTTTAATCAGCAGAAAACTCTGTGTAAAAAGAATGGATAAAATAAATATCCCAGGCCATCGAATATAGAATGTAAGTGGGGACGTTCAAGTTTAGTAAGTCTGACAGCTGACTGACTTAATGTATCTCAGTTTTGATTGGCCTAGATCGGTTACATGCGCAGCTGTTTCGGTTGAAGTTTATGGAGCGGTAGCCGACGAATCTAGTCAAGAAATTCGTGACTGAGTACTAAGTTGACAGTCCGCATATGTGGCTGACGTAGGAAAAGTGACGTTCCCGACCATTCTAGTTTTTGCGTTCAGGTAACATCTCTTCCAGACCAATCTAGTCGACTTAAGATAACTTAGTTTTTGAATGTGCCCAGTAAAATTGGAAGAGGCTTTCAGAATGGTAGTGGTGCTGCCTAAGAGAACTTGGCAGCACCACTGCCATTTTGAAAGAGAGAGATAGAAAGAGGGAGAGAAATACTTGCAAATCTAATGACAGATAGATAAACAAAAATTTAAAAAAAGTGTGTTCCGGATAAATGCGAAGAATTTGACAATTAAAAGTGATTCGGAATAAATGACCTTATTTTTAATGAATCCAAGTGCGAATATGTAGAAGAGTTTGAACTGTCTAAACTACAAGCATTCGGAAAGATAAAATGCTACTCTGATGAACGAATGATCATTGTCAGCTAAAAGAATCTTGAGGAGAATGTTCAAAAGATACCTATTATTTAATTTGCCTGTTGATACCGTTTTAATACGCAGGAAAACAAATCATATGCAAATTTACAAAAATTTAATAGTCTATTGACAGCTTTTCCAACAAACATTACTATAAGAAATTTTTTGAATTTAAAATAAGTAACATTTTTAGTGTAGGGGTAATATCTTGCTACCTTTTATGAAATTTTAGAGTTAAGGAACGACATTGAGTAAAAATTTGTAAGAGTAAGTAAAAATTCGTAAAATTTAAAAGTACCGGAACAGACCTAATGTTTCCGAACGAAAACTTCTGCGAATGGAACGCAACGATTTGCATTTTCTTATTCTGCCAACAAATACATAAAGTACAAGATTCCGATTCGTGAATGCACCTAAAAGTTATAACCGTTTTCTATCGCTTTTCGAAAAAAACACAATAGTAGATAATTGGTTACACTTTTTCCCTGTCAAAAATCAATCAACCTTCCAGTTGGTGTGTTTTATCATTTCCTTTCTGGAGGCAATTTTCGAAAATGCATAAAAAAGCTTTGAAAAATAGAATCAAGCAATCACAACCAGCACAAAATATCCCAGATGAAGGAACGCTCGCGCAGCGGCATCGGCAAATTTTGCAAATATTTGAACGATTTTCCTTTGACTGGTTGCTTTTTTCTCTCTTTCTTTCAACGCAGCGAGTAGTCTTGCGCTAGATTGAGAAATTTCCCTGAAAGGGATACCCATTTCACAAAAAATGCTAGATGTCTAGCGACTATGGTGATATGTAAATTTTTTTTATATGAAGTTTGACATGCCGCTGTTCATCTAGCGGGCAGTGGAACGCAGCCATTTTCTCATTCTCTATTGCATATGCGTACCAAAGGAGAAGGAACATAGTCGAAGAAGAAAATATGTGCGTGACGTTTTCTTGTGTGAGCGATTGCGCCTGGCTTTTAATTTTCTCTTTCAAGCAATAACAACAATACGATATAAATTCCCATACTTTCAATATTTATAAACTGTCAAATTTTACAATAAATCCAAGGATGCATGCACATTTCGTAATTTTGTACTTCTTTGACTTCTTTGATTCATGCGAATCACTTTTGCATAAAGATGCACACGCAAGACGTCAAAGGGATAAGAAACTACCTAATAGATTATTGTACATTAGATTCAGGTGTTATATGGAAATTGTTTTGGAGCAACAAAAACGTCAGCTTTTATTTAATCGTTCGAAGAAAAGGTTTACATAGTGCATTGCACATATTAAATTCCATGAGGCCCTAAGAATTGATTCTATTAACTTAGTCCATAAACATATCGGGGAAATAAGATTCAAGCCCAAAAAAAACACGCTTATATCTGAAAGACATCTTGATTCGAGCGTAGAACTGTGGGGACGTTCAAGAATCCAGTTGAGAAGTCTGACAGTGACAGCTAACAACTGACTTGATATATCTCATTTTTTATTGGCCTAGATCGGTTACATGCGCAGCTGTTTCGGTTGAAGTTTATGGAGCGGTAGCCGACGAATCTAGTCAAGAAATTCGTGACTGAGTACTAAGTTGACAGTTCTCATAAGTGGCTGACGTAGGAAAAGTGACGTTCCCGACCAATCAAATTTTTGCGTTCAGATTACATCTTCTCCAGATCAATTTAGTCGACCTAAGATACCTAACTAGAATTTTTAATGTGCCCGCTGGCACAAATCGCGAATTCGTTTAGATTAGGCAATATTTTGATGGCATTTATATAAACATATTTAAAATATATCGCACCTCTTTATGTTGATGTTTCATGAAAGCTGAATTAACAACTAAGAAACCTGATAAGAGCTGCCTATTTTTATTTGTATACTTTCGCTTTACCGAATGCTTGCGGAATCATCACATCAACAGCTGCTGCCTTGCGAAATGCTCATCTTCAATTGACCTAAGAAGCAAAAATATGCTTGCCATCTGAATCGGAAAAGGTCAAATTGGTCTTTCATCGAACCATATACAAATACACACACAGTACGGCCATCGAAGAGAACTTCGATTGCACAGAAATATAACAATGGAACAATTGCATTTGAATAAGCACAGTACAGACACTGTTATATAGCAATTACTAATTATTAGTGAGTGCTGAACTGTTCACCTTTAATGCTGCTGAACGGTTTTGTTAAAGTGATTTATTGGACAGCCAGACGAATGAACTTTTCGTGATGTATCCGTACTGACAGTAAGTACAGTGGTTAGGTGATGATTGATAGTGCAGGCAATGTTCATTTCTTTGGCAACACTTTTGGTTTCAATTTTGTTTGTCGTTTTTTTTTTTTATTGCCATAGCGGCTTGAGAAACAATTTAAATTGGAATATCATTTTTTGTGTTTTATTTGATGTGAAAGCTGTTTAAAGAGAGATGTCCTTTTGCTTGTGACTGAAATTCCTGTATTTTTATGGTTCACAGGTCCACTTTTCAGTACCACCATGAACTGAGTTTCGTTAAGTCATTCGCTTAAGAAAAACATTAAAACTTATAAACAAATTGATATGTATATCCAAAAGTAAATGTAGCTACATAAACTAACTAAGTTTAAATGCATTTTGAGTGAAATTTAGGGCGAATTCCAAGCGAAAACTTCAAAATTCAAAATAAATTCAAAATAAATTTCTTCAATAAATATTTTATTTTAAAACAACCACACACATCTACAAATACAAATATCTAGCTATTCACTTCGATTTTAACAATATTTAAAAGCGATGGGTGAAAATAAGTCCACCACCATAATTGGGTTGACTATTGCCATAGGGACCGCCGAGGTGCTGAGAGTATGAAGCTGTTCCGTCCAACGAGTTTCGTTGATTCTGACTCTGCCAAATGGGGAAGCGTGAATTCAATCCCAAATCGAAACCTTGACGGGGTGAACCACCACCGCCGCCTTGGAGTTGGAATTGACGTTTAGGCCTTTGGTATTCAAAGTTGCTTTGTGCGGGTTCCTATCAAATGGATCACGCAGTTTAAACTATGTTCGCAAATAATATTTGAGTAATTTGTACCTCTTGGTATGACAGCTCATCGAAATCACTGTATTGCTCAGCTGGATATGCCAGAACAGCGCTGATGCAAAAGGCGAGAATAATAATCTTAGCTGACATCTTCTGAAAGTAGTTTTGTGACAGATGAATCAAGTACGTGCACTTTAAGAATCGAGTGTTTACTGATAACGACAACGGAGATTCGTTCAGTATTTATACTTACTAATTGATGATTGTTTTCGAGATGGGGGAATTACAATGGGGATTTTTAGACGTTTAACTAAATAAGCCTGACAAGCGCAGTGATACCGATATGGAACTGGGATTCACCATTTAAAGCGATAGCATTAAGAACTTTATGTAAAATACAATTTAAACAATTAAGCAAGTTTTGGGAAGAGTTTAAATTGCGACGGCTTGCGTATTTCAGTAAGGCTCAATATTTTTATTGTGTTAGCTTTTTAATTAGCTTAGCTTGTACGCGAGCTGACTTGGTTTGGGTTGGCGAGAGAACATTTCTTACATTTAATTACATTTTTTAGGCGCTGTGGGCCAGTGTTTGAACTAATGAGCGAGAGGTCTTAGGGTCGATATCCCAGGAAATAAATAAATTATATATTAAAGTTAAGTTCATTCTTTTTAAAATTTTACAATTTTAAAATTTAAATAGAGCAATTGCTATTCTGCATTTAATAATATGCCACTCCACTCTGTTTAAAACGCCACAAATCACAACACACCACAAAGTGTCATAAAAAGCCCTTCTAAGAAAGTTAAAAAGTTGAAAAAATTAAAAAAAATCGTTTAAAAACATTTAAAAAACGCTCAAAATTCCCTTGAAGAGCTCTAAAAACAGGTGAAAAATACTCCAAGAACCCTTGAAAAATTAGACCAAAAATGCCACAGGAAATTAATTCACAATAATCAAAAACGACCCAAAAACGCTCCAAAAACAGTACAGAACACTTTAAAAGTGTCCCAGAAGGACAGAGAACGCCTAAATAGTGTCCAAGAAAACGACTTCAAAAATACCGTAAAAAACGTCCCAAAAAAACAAATACCTTTAGCAAAACAAAGTACAAAAATGCTTTAACGCTTCGACAATGATCCAAATGCTTTGGTATAAAATTAAAATTGCCTTTAAAACGTGTTATTTACTACTAGCAGTTACCCGCGACTTCAATTAGCTTTAATTTGCAGTCTAGTGCCATTACATAGTGTTTTAAGTACCGAAGGATCTGTTCTTCCGAAGTGTTAGTCTACGGTATGGAATACCCGATTGTTTAAGGGAATTTAAAAACTCTACCGGATAGGTAGTTAACAGCTTCATTTACATTGCGAATAGTGTTCATCGATTTGTTGAACAAAAATTGAACTGAAACTGACACGATAAGCACATTCTAACTCAGCCTTCACCACTTCAGCCAACACCAAACCCATAGCGGCCACAGCAAATACCTAACCATGTACGCAATTACGAATTGATTGCTATGGACGTGAAGTAGACTGCGATTATTATTCGTTTCAGTCATACTCGCAACTCTCATGCCCGCCGCATACAACCCTAAGTCCCAAACCGATACGGAATGGAATATGGAACGTCAAGTCGTATAAATATTAAAAAAAAAAGAGACGAAGGGGACCCGACTGATTGTCTGATTCGATTAACTCTCGAAATCTATACATAGATATAAAAAAAGGAACAATTGTTGAGAAACGGAACGCACTGGGGCTAAAATGATTTTCATGTGTCTTAATTTCTTGTTGATTAAATAGCATCTGTCTTTAATTTCTTCTAGCTCAGCCTCTGGAAGGAACAGAGGGATAACTGATGGCTTAAAATATTCGGGGAAATCTTGGTTAAAGATCATGTTGCTGGCTGCGAGATCGGGCCCCGTGCTGCCGTTTGGAATAGAACCCTCAGTAAATGTTCGCAAACGTTAATGATTTTGGAGGATTTATTCTCTAAAATAATACAAGTTCATTACAATTGAATATAAATTATAAAAACTTACTCTTTTTTGGCAACACGTTCGGCGGCTTGGGCTTCCAATCTTCAAATGAGCGAAACAGCGAGAATTAAAAATGGCGCTTTTCTGAAGTGTCAAATTACACTTGGCAAAAGGTTAGTTCGTTTTGATTTTGTGTATGCCTGTTCGTTTTGAAGTCCAAACCGCCGACGTTTACAAATGTTGTGATAATTTAGACGATAAGATTTTTTAACACCCCACCCCCCGTGAGGCACATGGATTCTCCAACGCCTCACCATCACCAACGTCCAAAACTGCTAGCTTTACGGCAGGCCTCCGAAGGGTCCCGGTAGCGGTTTTAACCTCAGCAGAACGAACCTGGCCGTCTGCTCCGGGAAACACTTTGGTAATTCGTCCTCTCCTCCACTGGCTTCTCGGCAAGTCCACTTCGCAAATGAGGACCAAGTCTCCTACGGTGAGAGTTCGAACCTTTTCGTACCACTTGCTTCGTCTGGTGAGATCTGGCAGATACTCCCGGATCCATCGTCTCCAAAACGTGTTCTTGATCTGTTGAGATACTCGCCATTGTTTGCGAAGGCAGAGCGCTCTGTTGTCGATTTCACCTGGAGATTGCGTTGAGTTCGAAGCACCCAGTAAAAAGTGATTCGGAGTAAGGGGCTCTTCATCTTCGGGCGAAACTGGCAAGTGCGTGAGTGGACGGCTGTTGATGATATTCTCTGCTTCCAATAAACTGCTCAGCAAGGTTTCAGGTTTAGGCGCTATTTCGTTGAGTGTGCACGACAATGCTCTCTTCACAGAGCGAACGAGCCTCTCCCAACAGCCTCCTGCGTGCGGATTCAACGGACAGTTGAAAACCCAGTCGATTCCTCTCGAACTAAGTTCCGTCTTCAGAGCCTCGTTGTCAAAGATGTCGGCAGTTAGCAGCTCCTTTTTCGCACCAATGAAGTTAGTGCCGTTGTCACTTCTGATCCGTAGCGGAACCCCTCTCCTATTGACGAAGTTTCGGATGCACAAAATGCAGGCATCGGTCGACAAATCAGACGCAATTTCAAGATGGATGGCCCTTATGGTCATACAAGTAAATAGCGCGACCCATCGCTTCTCCTTCCGACGACCGACTGTGACGTATACTGGCCCGAAGTAATCAAGGCCTGTGTATGTGAATGGTCGTACAAACGGGGTAAGGCGGTCCTTGGGTAGTTGTCCCATCAAGGGTGGCAATGGCTGAGCAGCTCGAATGCGGCAATATGAGCACTGGGTTTTTGCTTTCTTGACGGCAGAGCGAACGCTCGGTACCCAGTACTTGCGTCGTAATTCGTTGGCAATCGTGTCGTCGTTTTGGTGATGCATCAGGCGGTGATAATGATCAACGATTAACTTCGTTAGCGGATGTGTTTTCGGCAAAATGATCGGACGTCTAGCGGCAAACGGTATGGTCGTGGCAGCATCTATACGACCGTATACGCGCAGAAGGCCATCATCCGCTAAGTACGGTGTTAACTTGAAGATTGAACTGTTCTTTTCGATTGGCAGATCATCACTAAGGCGGGCGAGTTCCTGACTAAAGGCATCCCTCTGGGCTTGGCGGCACAACTTTATATCTGCCTCATTCAGTTCCGCTATTGACAGTTCTCCTATTTCGATCGATCTCCGTTGGCATGCTTGGACGAACCGAAGCACCCAGGCCATAGTTCTTTGCAGCTTACGATACCTAGAGAATCTAGAGAAATCAATGGCTGGGGTACTCACCACAGTGTGTAGAAGCATCTTGGGTCTCAGCTCCTCCTTGCACACGTGACTGCTGATATCATCTGGTGGTACAGGCCAATACTGTTCAGGCATTAGCAGGAATTTTGGACCATTAATCCAACTGTTGTCAACTTTAAGTTTGGGTGGATACTTAGCTCGTGTCGCCTCATCTGCTGGGTTGAGTCTTGACGGAATCCATCGCCATTGGTTTACCTTGGTGCTCTCAAGTATCTCGGTAATTCGAAAGGCCACGAACTGCTTTTGTCGGCGGGGGTCTGATTGAAGCCAGTGGATGACCGTCTTCGAGTCACTCCAAAATACGCGATTCTTGAATGATAACTCGTGATGTTCCACAACAGCATCGCAGAGTCTTACTCCCAAAATGGCTGCCGACAACTCAAGACGAGGAATGGAAGTTAATTTTTTCGGCGCGCACCTCGTTTTGCCACAGACAAATGATATGCGAATCCGATCGTCAAACTCTGCCCGAAGATATGTCACCGCACTGAACGCCTCTTCACTGGCATCGACGAAGGTGTGAAGAACTACATTATTGGCTGACGTTAAGTAGGAATCATGACATCTTGGAATCCTGTACTGCGTGAGGGTCGGAAGTTCTACTTTCCACTGCAGCCAACGTTCGTAAATGTCCTTAGGGATTGGCTCGTCCCAGCCGACACCATGTTTCCAAACCGCTTGCAACAATAACTTGACGTGTATAACAAAGTTGGCAATCATTCCAAACGGGTCAAACATAGACATGGCGATGCTCAGGAACTCTCGTTTAGTTGGGCACCTAGAGTCCGACATAACATCCTGACTAACACGAGGAAACTTTAATTTGAATGTAAAGACATCTTCGATGGGTTCCCAACACATGCCCAGAACCTTTTCCATGGCGGCATCCATATTCATATCGACCACCTTCTTCTGTTCCCCATCGGCCTTCAGATGAGAAATGTCTCGCAACACCTCCTTGGAGTTCGACGCAAAATTGCAGAGTTCAAAGCCCCCGTTTTTATGAATTTCGATGACAGCTCGGGTGACGTTGACTGCTTCGGCTATACTACCAAAACTATCCACGTAGTCGTCTACGTAGTGGTGATCTACAATCGCCTTAACCGCCCTTGGAAACTCGCTCTCAAACCTCATGGCGTTAAGGTTTTTAACGAAGTTCGCTGAGCATGGCGAACAGCTGGCACCGAACGTCATGGATTGCATGACGTAAATGTTGATTGGCTGGCTCTCCTCGTCTCTCCACAGGAATCGTTGAGAGTGTTGATCCTCCGGTTGTATCACCACCTGATGGAACATTTCTTTAATGTCTCCGGTCACTGCTACAGGCCGCATTCTAAAGTTGAAGAGAATGGCTAAAAGCGGCTTGAGATCATCTGGACCTTTTAATAGAAAGGTGTTAAGCGAAACATCATTCACTTTGGCGGCTGCATCAAACACCAATCTGGTCTTGTCTGGCTTGTGTGGGTTTTTTACACCAAAATGTGGTAAATACCAGGTCCTCGTTGTACTTAGGCTTGCTTCAGCGTCGGTTAGCTTCTTGGCGTATCCTTTTTCTAGGTACTTCTTTATGATGTCCTTATATGCCGAGGCAAAGGCAGGTTCCCTACGTAGCTTGCTTTCGAGACTTAAAAGCCGTCTCTTGGCCATTTCATAACTCCTTGGTACTTCGATCGAATCTTCCTTCCACAATAGACCCGTCTGGTAGTGAGCACCCACTTGTCTTGTCGTTTCAGAGAGAATTTGTAGAGCTCTTTTGTCGGCGGCAGACATCAGTTGTTTCAAAGGCTTTTTTACTCCAAAATTCTCCAAGCTGAAGTACTCCTCTACCATCAGGTCTAGACATAGATCGTCTTCTGGCTGCATCTGGTTTACATGTAGTACTGAAGCGTAGTTATCACTCTCCAATATTTCTGGTGAAGTTTTGCCGTAGATGACCCAGCCGAGTTTGGTTTCTGTGATGACTGGCTCCACATCTGCTGGTTGTATCGTACGCAGTGGTGCTCCCAAGCGACAATTATCAAGGCCAATCAACATCTGTGGTTTTGCGTTGGTGTACTCGGCGAATGAAGGTATATTTCTGTACTGGTTCAACTGCTGCACGTCGGCATCGGTAAGTGTCTGAGTCGGCAGGTCTAACTCACGGACGGTTTGTACCCCATTCATTTTAAACCTTTCAGCATGATCCTTGTCGGCACTTATCTGAAGGTCCACGACTAGCGACTGCTCCGTAAATGTCTCCCTCCCTAACCACTGCAAATTTAGCGATCTCGTTTCTCCGTCTAACTTAAGCTCTCCAGCTAGGTCTGCACTCATAAGCGAAATAGACGATCCTTCATCCAGGAGTGCGTATGTTTTCACCATGATATCAGCATTATATAGTCTCACAGGTAGAACGCGGAACAGGATTTTAGAGCTGGCATTTACATCACAGCTATGTAAAGTCTTCTTTGGTTCCTGCCTCACTTCCTCATCTGCAGGTGTAGTTGAGACTTTCAGTTCTTGATCCTCATGAAGCGTTGAATTGTGTATTTTGGTGCATCCGCCAATCCCACACGTTCTACGTGACTTGCAAAAACGCGCAGAATGCCCATATTTTAGGCAGCAGAAGCACAGGCGGTTCTTTTTCACAAAATTCCACTTCTTTTGGACGTCCAGATCTGTGTAGACATTGCAACTGGTAACTGAGTGTGACTTTCCTTTGCAGTGGCGGCATAAATCACTATTGGCTGTATCTGTTGGCTTACGCTGCTCCATGGTGTGAAGAACACTCCTTCCCTTTGGTTTGCTTTCATGTTTGGCAGGTGGTTGAAGAGAATTTGTTGCAACCAAACAAACCAGTCTGGCGATACCACTAAGCCACTCGTCGAAGTGTTTCAGTGTAGGATATGGCATTATGTAAACACTTCTTTGGGCCCACTCTAAACGCTTACTCATCGGCAGCTTACTTACGAGTTCGTCTATGAGCGTCGGGTTAGCCAGATGTTGGTGCAAACCACTCGACTCCAAGAATGTAGAAAGATTCTGAACTCTTGTTGAGAACGGGATTAACATTTCCAATTTCCCTTCCGAAATAGGCGCAATGTCCCTCACTTTCGCTAGCTGACTACGTAGAAGACACTCCGGTCGACCGAAGCGAAACTCCAAAGCTGACATTACTCGTTCCACATTATTGGGATGAATCAGCAGTGCCTCGACCACTTCCTTAGCTTCACCCTTAAGACATTTTTGTAGACGAAATATATTTTCAACTTTTGAATAGTTGAACATTGATGTCGACTCTGTGAAGGCAGTGCAAAACATTGGCCATTCCTCGGGCCTTCCAGTGAATTCCGGTAGATCGTGCAGCTTTCTTCCACCGTGCGATGTTGACTGGCTTATTGCATATGACGGCGATGCATAAACTGGCGGTGGAGGAAAATTCGTTGACTGGCTATAGGGTGGAATGGTATTCATGGATGGCAAAAATGTTGACACTCTTTGGACGTGCGAGGAGCTTGGGTTTGTCTCTGTCGTAGTCGTAACTGTCATCTGTGTTGCCTGCGGCAGAGTAAACGACGAATAAGTAGGAGCTGCACTCACGTTTACAGTTGGTGGCACTGACAGCTGCGGTGATATGGACGTCGGCGGAGGCCATGAGTACGGTGTGTACTGCGTTTCGATGACACTGGTGGACATTTCAGGAACTGTAGACGTGGTTAGTATGTTGGCACTTTGACTCAAACCCGCTGATGAATACACTGGTAATTGTTGGTTTGTTGAAGGAACAGTGGAAATGGCCATTGACGCAGCTGTGGAAATCGTAGTGAGCATGGCTTGCTGTTTCTGATTGACGAGTTGTTCCTGTAAACGAATTCGATGTTGTTTTTCTGAGGCAGCTTTAGCTTCGGCAGTCTGTAGTTGCGCACGCAGCTCTTGTATCTGCGTTGTTACGTCGACGATTGTTTCATCCATTTCAGTCTCGCTTTCGATGTCTTCAATTGACGAATCCTTCTCCAATATAGTTCCCAATTTGCTGGAAGCCTCCTCTGCTTCGGGATCAGGAATCGTTTGGCGGTAACGGGGACTTCTCCTTGGTTGCGTGTCGTTCGGCATTGGCGACGGCGGCGGCGAACGTGAGATTTTCTTCGATGGCAAATTAAAATTCAATTATTGAATTAACTCGTAACTACGAATAAATCCCACGAAAATTAGCAAGCAGTTGAAGTTCCAGTAAGGTTTGTCAAAGCATCCGTTTGTCCAACTCGGCTCAATAACTGTCGATGGCTGCCACTGCAACTGTAGATGAAAACCGCTTGCAGACTGCAGACAAGAAATTTCGCAAGCAACAGTTTTGATCAAACTAACGGCGTGTCTTTCTGGCTCTGGAAAATTCCGCAAGGAACAGTAAATAGGCGGCAGATATCTTGCTGGGAATTTTCCACTCGAAGTAAGACGATTATATGTGCAATAAATTATTCTCAGGCGAAAATCCCTTTTGCGAATACGAAATTATTCCGCAAAAAGAAGAATAAAAATTTGTTGCTGGCTGCGAGATCGGGCCCCGTGCTGCCGTTTGGAATAGAACCCTCAGTAAATGTTCGCAAACGTTAATGATTTTGGAGGATTTATTCTCTAAAATAATACAAGTTCATTACAATTGAATATAAATTATAAAAACTTACTCTTTTTTGGCAACACGTTCGGCGGCTTGGGCTTCCAATCTTCAAATGAGCGAAACAGCGAGAATTAAAAATGGCGCTTTTCTGAAGTGTCAAATTACACTTGGCAAAAGGTTAGTTCGTTTTGATTTTGTGTATGCCTGTTCGTTTTGAAGTCCAAACCGCCGACGTTTACAAATGTTGTGATAATTTAGACGATAAGATTTTTTAACAGATCAGTTTAAGATATTATAGACTGACCAAGTTTTATTGAATGAAGTATAGCAGTTTGAGTTGAGTAATGTTAAAATAAAAAAAGTTTGCAACCTCTTTTTTAACCTTTATAAGACGAATTTTGAAAAAAGCCGAGATAGGTGTTCAATGATTTTCTATTTTCAATAAATATACAAAATTTCAAGTTTATACGACTAACAGTTCGTGAGTAATAGAAAAACCTCTCTAAAAGGGATATGAAAAATCCCTTCTTAGTGGGCGTCTACACAGCTAGAGGCATATCCTGAAAGTTTCATAAACCTACGATTAGCGATTTGGCCTGTGCGAAGTCTGTCAGCTCAATCATGCTACTCTTTTATGTATAATAGTTTCAGTAATACCGTGTAAACTTGCACATTGCTGTGGTAATTGGTCAAGAAGGTAAAGGCCTTCTCTATCAAAATGCAAAGACTCCGCAGCTATAAGAGTACACCCTCAAAGTTGCATGAATCTCATAACTAGTTGCTGTGAATTAAATATCAGTCAAAAAATTCTTTAATTTAATAAAGATTATAACAAATACTTTCGTTGAATCCAATTTATTTTAACAATTTATTTCTCAATTTATTTAAAGGAATTTCATTCCAGTTCATGTCAGCTATAGCTTAAACTGGAAAAACTGTGCAGTTAAGAAATTGAAGCAAATATGGTGCTAGCTACTTAACCCATTTATATGGTTAAAGTAAGTTGCTAGCTATTATTGAACACGCCCAATTTTAAGGTTCTCATAAAGTCATAACTTCAGTCCAACTTATTAATAAAAACGTTTATTTCAAAAATCAGAAAACCCCGACTGTAAAGCTTAGTAAGCTGCTTGAGCAAAACTAAATTTTAGATGCTCTGCAACTTTTTTCTCCAAACATCAGCTAAATTCCTAGCTAAATTATGACATAGAGAGCGCTGTGGATAAGTGCCACAAAAAAAACAGCTGTTCTTTGAAAATAACTTCCTTGATTCAAAATCTGCAAGGATCCATATCGATGGATGTTGCTCCAGAAGCATTGCCAACTTTTTCTGAGGACTTCGCTGTCATTTAAATGAAAGAATCTAGCTCCAGGTCGAGGTACTCATTAAAATCACTCATCTTTACACAGCAGAGCAGAGATATCTGTCAAAATTTTGAAAAAAAAATGTCCCGACTTATTAAATGGGTGCGCTAAATTTTGACAGACACATGAAAGGCTTTCGGAAAGGGATTCGCTTAAATTTAGCTCAGCTAAATTTTATATAGAATTTTGTATATGGGAGCTAAAATTTAGCTCGAGCAGCGTACTAAGCTTAAAAGAGAACTAAAACGATATAAACAAGACACATTCAATGTAGATGTAACTAATTGACAATCGGATACTACCTATATTTGCGTAGCATTCGACTGCCAATTAGTTATTCTTGAATGTGTCCTTGTTTACTTCTTTTCTCAGTCTTAAATTAACCTTTCTTAAATTAACCTTTTTACTATTTAGCTTCTTAGCCTGTGACACTCAGGGAATGAATACGATTCTAAGAGAAAGGACACATCACTCTTCAAAACCGTTTAGGCTAATGAGGCCACAAATAAACGGACACACATTCTCGCGAAAAACATTATCGCCCTTGTGGGTCCAGCCTGTTTTTCCTACTTTTAAAATCTAACTGCAAATTTCGTTGCATACTTTTAGGCGAATTGAACCATCAACCCACAGCATGTACACCAACCATGTCGAAATAATTGCTGCCAATATGTTATCGCCTCTTTGAAGTATGTATTCCTTTCTGGCGATCATTTAATCAAAATCTACATCCATCTAGAATCAAAGTTCACTGAACTCACTGCCAGTATGGATTTTAATGGTATTTGTGTGACATGTAAATCATGCAATTTTAAGTTGGAAATCTGAACCAAAAACGCAAAACACTTCTGTGTGTAATTGCGATTGGCACGCGACGAAATAGTAGGTACTCTTCAGTGAAACTAAATGAAAAAGTTAAATTAAAACCGCACACGGGCGATGGGCTGAACATAAACTCTCCTGGAATGCCATTAGTTCCCGGTAATTATATTAACTGCCGCGGCAGTGCAATGGTGCCACCGGAACAGCTTACATATAAAAATGTATAGAGAAGTACCCACTCCTCTGTGTTATATTGGTGTTATTGAAGTTTTAGTGAAAAAGTATAACAAGCGTGTCGAAGTGCTGTTATTTAACAGTCCAAAGAAAAGTTACTTTTATACACTCGCCAATCGCCATCGCTATCGCTACTCTGCTGGTGTGTAATTTAGGTAGATGCACGCTTGGCTAATGAGAATGAATGTTTCGGTGAACTATAACCAAAATCAGATTTAACTAAGGGGTTTGAAATCGGATTTGCTTTTAAACAAACAAACTACACTCATGTAGTTCGATAGAAAACTTATCGCATTATAGGGCAAAGGTAGTCAACCTCTAAGGCACCTTTTGAGCTTTCAAAACAACTAATTAATATAATCTTTCAACTATCTTAAAGATTTATATTGATAAGAGATAAGATAACTGGTGCATAACATGGTAACGCTTTGGAAGCTTGCTCAGAATGACTATGCAATTCACAGGTACTCTGTACATTCGTACGCATTCAAGGGGCAGATAGTAAGGCAGTTTTGGGGAGATTATTGCATATATGTTTGAACTTTCGTATTAATAGGTGTACTGTACATTTGATTACACGGAGATGTGCGTATTGCTAGATATTTAGTGCTCAAAGAGACATTACAATTTTTCATTCGTCTTGAATCTGCAGGATCTTCCAATAGGGACTTCCGAACTTTGACAGTTGATAGCGGCTATATATTGTTGAAGCTACATCTGTCAATTGGCTGTCATTTATTGGGCACATTCAAAAACTTAGTTGTCTTCAGTCGACTAGATTGGTCTGGAGTAGATGTAACCTGAACGCAAAAACTAGATTAGTCGGGAACGTCACTTTTCCTACGTCAGCCACATATGCGAACTGTCAACTTAGTACTCAGTCACGAATTTCTTGACTAGATTCGTTGGCTACCCCTCCATAAACGTCAACTGACACAGCTGCCTATGTGACTGATCTAGGCCAATCAAAACTGAGATACATCAAGTCAGTCAGCTGTCAGACTTACTAAACTAGATACTTGAACGTGACCATTCTGTCACCGAGATCGTGCGTCACAGGTCTATGCGAATAAGTCACTGCGGCTCTAAAAGCCAACATAACCCATACCATGCGCCCAGAGTCATGGAAAGTTGGACATTTCGAATGCGCGCCACTGAGGGAAGCCGAGGCGGACATTTAAACGACGTATATTCCATACATAATTACATCGATAGGCCTTTCAAATGAATGGAAAAATTCGATAATATCTCACACACACTTTGTTTTTTTTAAATGAGGACGTTGGGATAGGTACCTAGCTTGTGTAAAACGTCAACCAGATTTGTCTGGACTAGGTATACGTACGCTTGAACTAAGTAAGTATAGTTGTTGCTGTAAACTTTTGGTTTTATTTCTGAATTTTGACACTTTCAAATGTCAACTGAGTACGCAGGCAGGATTTTCTTGACAAGATTTGTCGATTACCCCTCCATAAACGTCAACTGCAAAAATGAATCACTTGACCAATCTGGGAAAATGAAAACTCAAAAACATCTAGTCAGTCAACTGTAAGACTTACTAAACTATGTCCCCAATTTAAACATAGAATAAGCGCTTAATGACAAATCCTTTACAATTGACATTTTTGTTAATCAGTTTAGTCTTTAAATATACGTCATAATGTTACTTACAAAAGGAATTGTTTTCCTTTTCGTTACTTCTGCAATCTTTGAGAGAATTTATACCAATTCTCAATTTTTGAGAACTAACTTGAAGTGACACAAACACAACTCACCATTTACAAATTCGAAGAAATAGTTGAAATCCATTTGCGTGATTGAACATCTACTTTTTTACAAGGACTTCAATTGGAATTACATCTATTTCGGATTTCCCCAGTAACTCATTAGTTGAATTCTGACAATCACCTAAGGAAATTACTCGTTACTCGTCATTTTGGCAACGAATGGAACAAGCCTAATCGAAATCGAAATATGTACAAAATTAAGAAATATGTCCATAAAGTTTGAAGAAATGCTTGGCGTGTGCTGTTTCAGATATTATAGGGTGATCCGACAAGTAGTCAACTTTTTAACAATTTTTTTTTGTTCTATTGATATATAAGAAAATCCCTGTTCAACTATTTAATCGAGTATATAGTTTTACTGACTGTTTAAAGTGCATAATTTGAAATATACTAAGCTTATTCAGTATATTAGTTACCTAATGCAAACCTTTTGCAAAATAAGTGATGAAAGTATGATTTTTGAGTAGCCGTCTGGTTAAGTTCCAGTAGTCATCCACAGAAGTATCCTTCAATGGAAATTTATAAAGCAGGGTGCTTACAACTGGAAACGGTTTAGTCTGCCCCTAATTCTTTACTAAATGCACATTGCATGCTGTGCTGTCTACTAAAAAGCAACAAGAATTGATAGATATTTTTGCGAGAATCAAGAGAGACTGAAGTTTCCATTCATTTTGCATACTCAGTTATGAAAAAAAATGTGCACGACTGGATAGCACGAAACTGTCTCGTTCATATCATCAGGAAAACAGCATGTAACTTGATCGAGTTCAGTCGATACAATCGAGCTCTGACAGCCTCGATCGAAACAATTTAGGTGCTGCCAGAGCTCGATTGTATCGACTGAACTCGATTGTATCAAGTTACGTGCTGTCACCCCAGTTTGGTTGGTTTATTTTTATTTTATTATTGTTTATAGGCTATAAAATAAGATTTTTCCGATTGGTGATGCTGGAAGGTATGGCTATGACTCGAAGTATGGTTTGCGATTGTAGTATACCGATATTTTGATATAGATTTATTATGTAAGAATTCAGAGATTTGTTTTTTGAATTTGCATTGGCAGTTATGAATTTTATAGTGCCTAGGGACGTGTTTGGGGGTTGCAAATGAAGTGTGCGTTTCTGATTGTCTGTGCTCTAATGGTATGGGTTGCAATTATTTTAAGGTTCATCTTTGTCTTTAATATGGTTAAAAAAAGAAAAAGTGGGTAATATTGAATATTAGTATTGGCAAATTTCTTAAGAAAAACCAAATAAAAGGTCTTATTAAGATTATAAAAAGGGAATTTTGGTCAAAGCCGTAAGAGCGGTTTTTAGAAAACTATGCAGACCAAATAGTAACAATGTTTAGTTCAAAAAATATGCTTGCTTACATATTTCGCTAAAAACTGAGTATAGGGTATGGTTCAAGAATGTTAGCAAAACTTGGTTTTTAAAGTGTTATTTAAATCGAAAATGGTGTTTTCGAGATATGAACAGTTTTCAAAATCAGTGTTTCCGGTGATTCAAATGGAAAATTGGAAAAGAACGCAATAATGCTGGAAACGTCAATTTTACTCCAAGTATGAATTTTGGTCGAAATCGTTATAGCCCTTTTCATGTATAGGTTAACCAAAGAAAACCAGATTCTCAAAATCTGATCTTTTTTTCAAAAATCCATTATAGACAATTTAGAGAAAAACTGAGTTTGCTGTCATGTTAGGAATGACCATATTATCCTGAGAATGAATTTTTGCTAAAATCGTATTGACTATTTTTGAGATATGTCCAATTTTCAAAATTACCGTTATTCGATTTTTAGCGAAAAACTGGGTATGTATGAAGCAACGTTCATCTCTCTTATTTTAGCCAAAATATCAATTTTGGTTGAAATCGTTAGAGCCGTTTTTGAAAAAAACTTTTAATAACTATCTTTAAAACCGTTTTATGGGAAGTACCGTTAATAATAGGGTTAACGTGCAAAAAAAAAGTGGCCCAGAACTGTAAGCCCACAAACTCCAAATCCGTCCAGCCGATTGCGCTGTGGACCCCAGGAACGGACGGACAGACGGACAGAATTGACCTACTTTTTCGAGTTCCTCTATCTTCGTAATGTCAGATTCGAATAAAATCTCGAGTTCAATTTTTGGTACGAATACAATATGTACCTTTCTCTAACAACGTATACGAGAAAGTTAAAAATTAACATAGTCTAGGATAGCCGTAAAAATAATGATTAACAACGTCAGACCTTTTTATTATTTATGCAACTCATATCCACTACTTTTGAAAACTGTATTCAAAAATATGTTTATTAAGTTTTTAGACACAGATAGACTCGGCTTCCTGAAATTAGGTACCTACATCAAAAGAAGTTGCGCCAAAAAGTGTTTTGACAAAAGAGCCAAAGCAATTGTGACAAAATTAAAAAGCTAATTCACCGAATACCAGGAAACTACGCACAAATTTTTTGAAAACTAGCCAGAAAAAGCTCTTTTTTGGCATAATTTCTGAACATGCTATATGAATCTTTGGTCGGGCATGGGTTTTGATTTTTTTAAGACCCGTTGTCTGCTGATGCTAATGTGATTTTAAATTTTAGCAAAACATTCCCCTTCATGAATTTAGCGAACTCCTGCGTCAGTGTTTGCATACAAATGTAGTACACTAAATCAGCGTCCTTTAAACAAATCTCTATTTATTTGCGGCTTCATTTCCTATTGGTTAAATGGCTTCAATTTAGCTCGTCCTGTTTTGTAACTATCTGGAATATTTGTCGGCGATATAACAATATTTTAGATGGCTTACTAAAAAGCTAAACACGCAAATTGAAATCAGTTACCTACCTAAATGAAATCATCGTTCTAGATTTAGTGACCATCAGGTGAAAAGTCATATCCAAAAAAATGAACACCTAACAAACGATTACAAATGTCAGTTATTTCTTTGACACTAATTTCACATGTCGCTAGACATCTAGAGGACAATTTATTTCTATGTTTATGTTGATGAGACTACCACAGTTAAATGTAAACAATCAAAATTATCTTTAGACAAAAACACTCAACGAAAACTTGAAATTTGATAACAAATCGAGAATGACTTTGCTAATTTTAAAACCTAAAAAAGTCGTAATCAATCTAAGTAAATACACACCCAATCCCTGCAACGTCGATAATGTAAACTATTTTAATTTGACCTTCATCCTCCTATCTCACCCAGACTTCCACTTCAAAAAAAATAAAAGTATATAGGTACAATGTGCCTACTTCTGTGCTGTCATACTTTAAAGCTTTTGGTTTCCACACCAGAGGGTCCATTGTGATTAGCATTCAAGCCATACTGCTGTTGTTCTAGACCCCGCATTTAATACATCAATACCGTATGAACCAAAAAAGAAAAAAAAAGAAAAAGAAGAGAACAGCTCAATCGGACGATAAATAGGTGACACGATGTTTGGCGTTTGGGCGTTAAAGCTTTCTATCAGCAGTGTCCGTACAATCAGAAGCGTTCCAGTCGTCTCACTGTAAGGTGAAGAGGCTAAGTGCACAGTTTCGCAGTTGCCGTTGTTCTATACGAGTATATTGATTGCCTATAAACGATCGCGCGAAGAGTAACCGTAACCATGAATCTTAAATTAGCCTTTGCAATATCAATGGCGGTTCTGTCATTTGTCAGTTATCGACTGGTTACCAAAACGTTCCCGATTCCAGAATTGGACACGAAAAAGTACTTTGGACCTGGCGATGCCAGTAAATATGTCGAGGATGTGTCAATTAAGCCTTTTAAAATAAATTTCGGACAAGAGGTATGTACGAAATAAACTCTTTATCGAATAAAGTAGCTTAGAACTCTCCAATTTAGGTTATCGATGATCTGAAGAGCATCCTTGATCGGCCATTGAGACTGCAAGATCCAGTTGAAGGCGCTGCCTTTACATACGGTTTCAACAGTAAGCAAATGTCCAAGTTTGTCGATTATTGGCGTAATGAATATTTGCCCAAATGGAAGACCAGGCAAGAATACCTGAATAAGTTCAAACAATACAAAACGCAAATTAACGGGTGAGTAAACAGCGATTGTCATTTAAATTCCGATTTAAAAATATTCGTTTGGCTTAGCTTGGATATTCATTTTATTCACGAGAAACCAGCCAAAAAAGCCGAAGGAACTGACTACATTCGGTTACCAGTACTTTTGCTTCATGGATGGCCGGGTTCAGTGCGAGAGTTTTACGATTTTATACCAAAACTCACCAGCTTTTCGAAGAACCATAAATTCGTTTTCGATGTTGTGGCGCCAAGTTTGGTCGGATATGGATTTTCATCGGTAAGTTGCTGTGCATTTCTTTTCTGTTGTAGTTGACGTCTATATTTTAATTTTGCTCGTTTCCTTACAATTTGAAAAATTGAAAAAAATTCTTCCTTTCTAACAAAAGATATAAGTAAATGTGCAAAACATTTTGTTTTAACAGAATGTCCTCTGTCGCTCATCCGAGTCTAAATATTTTGAATTCGAACATTAGTAACTTGGGGATCGATTTTCGAAACTTTTTGAAATTCAAAGAACTCCATATTTTGCAATGTATTTAAGTCACGTAATGTGAAATTGCATAAGCTGTTCTAAGATTGCAATCTATTCCAAAGTGATATTTATATTTATGACAGCTAAAATTGTATACCTACACAGGTGATGTCAAAACTTAATTTCCCAAATGGGTACAATAATTTGATTAATTAACCGCTTCCCTCAAAGCTAAAAATGTAAAAAGTTAACTCGAGAGCAATCTTTTTGATTAGAAAACATCTCGTAATTGACGTAAGTGCCTAGATCATTATTTCACGGCATTGGACATTTAACTCTTCTGTCACTTTAGTTAAATTTTATCTATTTATTATCCCCTATAATTTGTGCAAAATGTTGAATTTGTATTTTACATTAACCTTTTTCGAACTTCGAGAATTTCCAAAGCTTTTCGAAAACTTAGTTCGAAATAACATTTATACAAATGTGAACGTCTCCTTTTTTTCTGTCAATGACAAGTCCAATTTATATACTCAAGTAGCGTATGTAATGTCAGAAGACGTATTTGTATTTGTGATACGTCGGTTTTATTTCATTGAAGAATCTATGTTCAAATTGACGATCTGTCAAGAATTATAAAATATTATCTAACGCCTGGATGTGGATAATTTTTTGACAGTTTACAATTTTCTCTCGGAAAATTAATCGAAAATAATTTGTTAACGCAATTGACACAATGCCTTTATGATGTTACAAGTTAAATGTATGTCCCATTGGGTAATGCTACTCCACTGATCAAATGACAGCAAATATGACTATATTACACAGTTTATAATACTGACAGCTGACAGGACCGATCAAGCTAATACAAAATAGAAATATGTACCTAAACGAAAAGCTCTGTAACTAACTTGACAAAAATATTGATTGCAATTATGACGTCAAGCTCAAACAGCACCATCTGGTAATAAATATAAATACAGTAGCTCCATAATAAAAGCTGACTATGTCAAAATTCAAATGACGTAAATACATTTATTCGTGATTCTATTAGCATAAGAATATGATAAGAATTCGACAATTGTGTTTGACAAATCAACTGAAGATCAAGTGTATTTTATGGGCAGTCTTCGAATACGTGAATAGGCATCTACTACTGTCAATTGTCCATAGACAAAAGCGCGACATCAGCTTTGCTTCCAATTTTATATCTCAATAAAAACGATAATTTGACTAATAAGTATTGCTAAATAGGTATTCATTTCTTCTTGTGCTACGTGTTATAACCACTGACTTATTATGTCAATAGTTATAACTATTTTAATCGCTTGCCCTTACTTTTGTGAGTGAATATGTCTAATATGCAATTGACAGTTGTTTTTTTTTTTAATTAGCCGCTGAAAGAATATAGAAGAATATAGATCACACAAATACACATTCAGTTTATGTTTTCAATGCTGACATTTTATGAATTGATGCAGTTAATAAACGTCAAACGAATTCGTATATATCCGCAGAAAAGCATGTCCTTCGATTTGTGTCTTCACTGTTATTAAACCCCATTTCCATTTTCTTTGCAGGCTTCTGCTAAACAAGGATTCTGCATTTACGAAATGGCTATAGTCATGCGCAATCTTATGCTTCGTTTGGGCTATGACAGATTTTTAGTTCAAGGTGGTGATTGGGGTTCACTCATCGGCAGCCAACTGACAACTCTATTCCCCGACAATGTTATTGGCTATCACTCGAACATGTGTGTGTTACAAACTCCATTGGCGTTTGTCAAAAGTGTTATCGCCAGTGTCTATCCATCACTATTCGTCAAGGAGGAACATCAAAGCTATCATTTCCCCTTGCGTGCAAAGTATGCTGACTTAATCTTGGAAACGGGTTATTTCCATATCCAAGCTACGAAACCAGACACGATAGGTATTGCGTTAGCGTCCAGTCCTGTTGGATTGGCCGCATATATTTTGGAGAAGTTCTCAACCGGAACGAATTTTAATCATCGACAACTAGAGGACGGTGGATTGGATAACCTTGCAATAGATAACGATGGTCTATTGGATAACATAATGATTTACTATTTGAACAACAAAATAACATCCAGTGTGCGTTTCTATGCCGAGGCATTGTCAAAATATCAGCAGAAGATACCAGTCGACAGGATCACGTCGTATGTACCCATGGGATGCACTCGCTTTAAACACGATCTGCCAACAGTTTTTGACTGGCAGTTGAGGGATAAATTCCCAAATTTGTTTCACAGTACGTATATTGATAATGGTGGTCATTTTGCGGCCATGGAAGTGCCTGATATCCTTTATAATGAATTTATTCAATTTGTTGAGATGATCGCTCTGCGTACAGTTAGTTAGAAACTTTTTCATTGTTAAGCTCAAATATGAGTGTTTATAAATAAACTTAATTGAAAATATGAATTCTTGTGTCTTCAGTTTTTTATTTTGTATGAGTTTGGGAAAATATGTTTTGTCCTTCCACTTCTAGCCACAGGTTTGCAGCAATTCAATTGGGCTTCTGTCGTCGATTGACAGGTTTTATTGACGATTGCTTCATTAAAATTTCGCTTTACGTCAGCCATTTTACATTATGCATGTATCGCCTGGGATTCTTAGACGAACTCCCCAGCGAAGGTGATATTCATCGGGGTATTCGAGGCGAACGAAATAAGAATTGCATAGTTTGCTTGTAAATGTCAAACGCAGACAATTTATGGCTGAAATTTAAACGACTGCTTAATTATATAAAACCACATACAGCAGCAGTTGTTGACGACTGAAGGTTAGAAATCAACGCCCAAATACGAAATTAATGGCGTTTTCCATTGGGTAAAACGGAATTGAAAAAATCACGTCTCAGACAAAAAATACTCTTCTGGTGAAGCGAATTTCGCTGCTCGATTGCAATTCAGAATCTACTCACAATGCACTTAACCAAGTGTAATTTATGTATTTTATACAAGCCAAGAAGCCAACTGACAGCAGCGGTAGATAATTTTTTTGCAACTCACAAATACATTTGTGAATTCAACCAGAAGCAATTTTCGTGTTCCATTGGATTTCAGAATGAACGTTCAATTATCTAGTTTAGTAAGTTTGGCAGCTGGTTGATTTGATTTGTAACAATTTTGATTGGCCTAGATCGATCAAATGAAATACTTTTTTTCTTTTGGGGTTTATGGAGGGGTAGCCGACGAACATTGACATGCCATACAGGGATAAACCAACTGAAATGTCAGTTCCATACAATCTCTGTGCAGAAAATGAAGCCAACATAACTACCGCTCGTGGTTCCATGCGAAAAATAAGTGAAACCAAATGACAAGCATCTTGGATTTCTCTATAGAATGCTAGAGCCACCTATTGGGCGTGAATTGAATTGCAATTCAAATTGTTGCGGCACTGTTTACAATAGATGCCCTCTCGAAATTATGCATGTTAAGTACATGCGAATTTATTTCATCATATAGGTAAATAAAAAAATAACACACTTTTTTGCAAAACTATCTGCACCGAAATAGAAACGTCAGACGTAAATAGAAAACTGAAGAAGTGCGAGTTTCCAATTTATTCCGCTCTGAACCACGAGAGCTATCGCTAATGTTGGAACCAACGTGAAGCTGGCTGAAAACGTCAACTAGATTGGTCTGGACTAGGTATACGTACGCATGAACTAAGTAAGTTTAGTTGTAGTTATAAACTTGTGGTTTATTTTTGAATTTTGACAATTTAAAATGTCAACTGAGTACGCAGGCAGGATTTTCTTGACTATAGATTTGTCGGCTACCCCTCCATAAACGTCAACTGCAAAAACTAATCACGTGACCAATCTGGGGAAATGAAAACTCAAAAACATCTAGTCAGTCAGCTGTCAGACTTACTAAACTAGGTACGTCCCCAATGCCGACGAATCTAGTCAAGAAATTCGTGACTGAGTACTTAGTTGACAGTTCTCATATGTAGCTGACATAGGAAAAGTGACATTACCACCCAATCTAGTTTTTGCGTTCAGGTTAGATCTAGTCCAGACCAATCTAGTCGACTTAAGATAACTAGATTAATGAATGTGCTCAGTTACTCCCCGAGTGAAACCAATGAAAAACGACATCAATGGAGAATAAAGAATCTGTCAGCGGGCTGTATTCTGTATTGCAAAAAAAAAAAAAATAAAAGGCAAACAAAAGTGCGTTAAGAAAACCTTTCTTGAGGAAAAATTGGTTTCCGAGTTTACAATCAAGCTGGGTTCGATATAAAATTGTTTAAATTTCTCATTCTAATTCCTCGATTTGAGTAGGTACACCTTTTGAAAAAGAAGATCTTCACAGACGTAAGCCCCACGTAAGCCTCTCAAACATTGTCCTTCCGGAATAAATAAATCAGAATCAATGATGCAAAAAATCATTTATTAAATTGTTATTAAACTGACCAAATTGGCAAACATCGTAAAAAATTACAGTCAAACATTTCCAAACAAAGACTACGAAAAAACTCGTTAACTAGAAAAAACCTTTTCAACATATTTAACAAAATCTTCATATAGCACATTTGGTAGTTCCATCGCAGCGAAATGTCCACCATCCGAGTGATGAGTGCTTGTCACCAGATTTGGGAACTTTTCTCTCAACTGCCAATCAGTGTTGTGCAACAAATCATACCTGAAACGTGCACAACCAACGGGTGCAGTTACTGGCACTCGATCGAGTTGCAGTGCAAATTGTGCCTTGTTAAACGTCTCTGCGTACAATCTCTGCGAAGTGGTGATGGAGTTTGACAAATAATAAACCATGACATTGTCCAACAGTGCATCCAGGGTGAATTTCTTTTCAAGACCGCCATCTGTCAGTTGTCTGAAACTCGGATTTGTCCAAGTTGAGAATTTCTCCAAAATGTATGCAGCCAGGCCGACCGGGCTTGTAGTTAAAGCTGTTCCAATTGTGTCGGGCTTAGTGGACTGAATGTGATTATAACCAGACTCTTCTATATTGAAGAGCACAAAGTTCAAGGCAGGCAAATAAAATGCCTCATGCTCCTTTTCAATGAAGTATGATGGGAAGTTGCTGGCAATTATCTGCTTAAATATCGACACTGGAGACTGACTGAGGCACAGATTCGAGTGGTAGCCGATGCTGTTTTCAGGGAAAAGCGTTGCAATATTGCTGCCGACAATTGAGCCCCAATCGCCGCCTTGGATGAGGAATTTATCGTGGCTCACTCGAAGCATTAAGTTGCGCAGAACGACGGCGATTTGTGCTGCGCCGAGACCCTTTTTCGACGAACCCTTTAAAAGAATACAAATGTACAGTTTTTATAGAAAATTAATTTGAGAAAAAGATTCGGCATACCTGTGACCAACCATAACCTGGCAGACTGGGGGCAATAACTTCAAAAATATAGTCGCTCTTTTTGTTGGGTGTAGTCAAGAGTGGGATTATTTCGTAGAACTCGCGGACTGAACCGGGCCAACCGTGCAACAGAAGTAGCGGGAGCACTTTCTTTGCGCCCGGATTTGATGGCTTCACATGGAGGTAGTGTATATTTAGTCTGGAATGAAAATATTGCGACGTTAGAGATATAATGGTAATCGCACCAAACCTAAAAGACTTGTCAAAATTACGGCAATTAGCTTACGTCTTGAATTCACCTTTATCAAAAGCTCACCAATTTTAAATGTCAATCATAAAACTAATAATTCTTAAAAAACGCATGCTCTAAATTAATTTTCACTGCATTGCGTATATATATATTTTTTTTTTCAAATTAATTTTAATCAGCTATAGCTGGATTGGATATAAAGTGGCGGGGGCTATGGATGCATTGGACATACCAAATTCCATCCAACGGCACAAGTACGATTACTTAGGCGGCAGAAAATTATTACAGATTTTTGAGGTGTTAAATGCAGGCACATTTTTTTAATAAATAAAGTACTATATCAGTTTTGAAAGCCATCAATCGATTATTTTATATGTTTAAATCAAGTTATTTTTATCAATCGTTTTTTTCAAAAATTGCTTTCAAAATCAGAATTTTGGAAAAAAAAATATTTTTTTGTTTTGATTTTCAGATTTTGTTCTCAGATGTCAGAATTGCCGTTCCCAATAGAACGGTCGCAGTGCTACCAGATTGGGCGCTTTATCATATTTTGAGCTATCTTTTTTCTTAAAAAACAATAGAAATTTCTTCCAGGGTGCCCAACACAGTTTTGGGGGATATATCGTTTTACAAATTTTGTGTAAATTTCGTTTGTTTTATTCCTTCAAAAAACTAAAGAAAAATATTTTCCAACTTTTTTTAAATATGGCAGCACTTTTTTCTTCATGTGACAACGTAAAGTTTGTCAACTTGCACGTAGGTACACCAATTTCTTTTGCATGACATTTGGATTTAACAGTTTTTTCGAGTTTTATTTTAAACGATATTTGGGCTACATCCATGGCAACGATATTGGGCTATAAATTTTCAAAGTTTGGGCGCCTAAAGCCAATAAACTTCTGCTCATCCCTGCTCAAGAGTATACGGACAGATGGCACTACTACGTATACTATACTACGTATAGCAGAAAGTGGGAGTCATAAACAGGCAAAAGGGAAAATCAAAATTCAAAGCGAAAACGAAAAAATATAAAAATCGTACTGAAGGGGAAGTAAAAGTTAAGTATGCGATTAAACTGCCGGAACTCGATAAACCGCAGTGGCTTAGTGGTAGTGTGTTGGGCTACTAAGCGAGGGGTCTCTAGCCAAATTACATCTTAAGGTTTTTTTCCACTGCGCCACCTCTCGCGAACGTCTGACAAACATCCGAGAGTAAAACTGTCATGAATGAGCTTCTCAATTGGCCGTTTGGACTCGTCGTAAAATAGTAGATCCCTTCCATTCGTCCCAAAAATTGAAAACCCACACAAAACGAATGGTTGTGAGAAGCTGGGCCTTGGGTCCCATAGACCTGTCGCGCCAAAATATATATGAAGGACAAATATGAAGGACAAATATATACAGAAGTTGTTAATAGAAGAAATAAAGAAACAAAATATACAAACACATCAAGCTAAAAGTAGGTAATTGCAATTAGAGAAATTGCTAAGAAACAAATAAAGGGTTTTAGTGCTACGCTGAAGTTAGACTTTAAAAGCCTCAAAACATTAATGAATATTGGTAAAATAAGCTTAGGTTGGAATCGCTATTTAATATTCGACGGAGTAGATTTAACTAGCTGTTTCAAGTGTAAAGGATTTTCTAGGTAATTATTTTTTTACCTTCATAGGTGCCAAACTCGGGAGCTTACGTTCGTTGACGTTTAGTTTTAACTAAAGAACTAATGAATTTCTTGTCACTTTGTTTCATGAACTTTAGGGAAAATATCGGAACCTAGCTGTCAAAAATTGAAGAAAAAAATGCACTTCAACGTAATTCGCCGATATGCGAAATATTTCGAATAGATGTTCCGAAGAATACCTCGAAGCAAAAATCCTTTCCGACGGATACCTCGCTAAGGCCGAATATCAAATGAATTTGCCTATTAAATTTGACAGCTGAATAAAAATATCCCAAACTTCATTGAGTGACAAATCCATAAAAGATCTAACGTAATAATACCTAATACCATGCTCCCACCAACGTGATTTAGCTAAATCCACTTGATTTAGCTAAATCATTACATTAATGATGTGATTTACCACACGTGATCACTAATTACGTGATTTATATCTGTTTCATTTTTAATTACGTGCAAAACACAAAATAGAATCAAACAGACCTATTATCGACTTCAGCAGTTCACGCAAAAACAAAATGTCAAAAAATAAAAAATAAAAATGCAGATAGTAATTATTTCTGTTCCTTTACTTTTGTAGTAAAAGTGGAAAAGACTGTCAAAATGACAGTGGAGGGGATGGATTCTCTCACAGAGAGAGAAACTTACGCAAAAGTTAAGGAACGCTTTTGCAGTAACCTGTGAAAAATGACAGATAGTTCATTAATGCCAAATGCCAAATAGAACAACAAATTCAAATCAGCTGTCAATTTTCAGGCGACTGACCGTTGAGTAAAATCTAGTAAGAGGGGAAATATCTTGCTCTCTCGAAGCCGCTCTCTTTTACGAATTTTTCTAGTTGAGGAACGACGATTGAGTAAAATGCGTAAGAATTCGTAAAAATTCGTAAGATTTAAAAGTAAAGGAACAGACCTATTGTTTATATCATTTTTGGATTTATTCTGGTAGATATAAATTCTATCCAAAGCATTTGAACTCATTTTAAATTGTTGCGGGTAATTTTTCTTTTGTACTTTTATATGAACGATATTGAAAGATTGCCAACTAATTTCAAATGTCAGACTTAAACTTATAAATCACTTCAGCTAAATCACATTGGTGGGAGCATGGTATGACACAAAACACACTTGCATGTTATCCATGTACCTACAAAAACAAAAGCAAAAAAGTCAACCGAAAGCTCTACTGACAACAAACTGTTTCATAACACGCAAATACACATCTGTTCGCTATACCGGTCATTACGTAATACCTAATGGTTCACTTACCCCTGAATCTTTGTCGTGTATTGTGGAAATTTGTTCAGAAACTTTTGGCGTTCGCTCCAGCGCGTCAGATAGTTGTCCCTCCAGTAGGCGATGACCTTTTCCAGCGCTTTGCTATTGAACCCGTATTCAAAACTGACATCTTCCAACGGTGCATGCAAATTAAGTGGCCGAGCTAGTTCCTGTTTAAGTTCAGCAATTTCTTCATCGTATTTGATCGTGAATGGCTTGATTGATGAATCCCATTTGTAGTCGGTCTTCGAGCCGGGTCCCCAATATTCATTCCGATCGAGTTTAGGGGCAGGCAGTGGCCGCGAAAGGCTCTTGTAATTTTGATAGATAGCTGCTGCAGTCAGTGACAGTATAACAAAAAATACTCTTGTTCGAAACCCCATTGTATGTTGTTACAGTATGACAGACGATTTAAACCATACACGATCGTTTCACCGAAAAGCAAAACACAAACTAAATCTGAGACCAGATGGGTGAGAACTGGAAACCATCATCGAGCATGCGGCAATATATAAACGAGTAGGTATATCTGAAAGGTCTTATCGCGTTGATGTTGTGTAATTGAAGCTTTGGCCAAAAGCTATCAATATTTTCCTATGAGCATATTCAAGCACAGCGGACGGTGAAGGCACATGTTTACTTCTGCAAGTCATCAATTTCTGACCAAATTCATGTCGACTTATTATTATCTGAATAAATATTATTTTCACAAAAAAAAATACATTATTTAATTTGACTGATTGGGGTTGCGTGTTCACGAGTAATAGGTGAAATCTATAGTAGTATTCTGACAGATGAACAAAAACTGAGTCTACGCCCGCGCAAGAGTAACTGACATTAATGGCATGTTTCCTGTGACGAAACCTAGCGAAAACACCAATTCGAAGCGTGATTCCCGATTTAAACCTGACAAATGTCAGTTTCGAAGAGAGTTCAATTTATTTATTTTGTAGGTACCTAGTTTGATTTGCGAAAAATTCCTATAACTAGGAAAAGATGTAATATGGTACCTATTTTCTTTATAGAACACTTCTTGATATTTGAATTTAAGTTATGCGAAATGATCATTTGACATTTGGTTAGCAAATAGTCCGATAAAATTGGAACAGATATTTATAGGAAAAAAAATCAAAACGACATTTAACTTAAATAAAAATGATTGGGGACGTTTAAGCATCTAGTTTAGTAAGTTTGACAGCTGACTGACTTGATGTATCTCAGTTTAGATTGGCCTAGATCGGTCACATAGGCAGCTGTGTCAGTTGACGTTTAAGGAGGGGTAGCCGACACATCTAGCCAAGAAATTCGTGACCGAGTACTAAGTTGACAGTTCTCATAATTGGTTGACGTAGGAAAAGTGACGTTCCCGACCGATCTAGTTTTTGCGTTCAGGTTACATCTACTCCAGACCAATCTAGTCGACTTTAAGACAGCTAAGTTTTTGAATATTGATCATCACAGCACAGCAAAGTGAAATCCTTCAAAGTTAAGTCAATAAAACAGTTCAAAATTAAATTTGTTGTAAAGTGGTATAAACTGGTATAAACTGCTGTATGTCTCAGAGTTCTTCTGGTCAGTATCATAAACACATCAGCAGAAAGATGACCAAGCAAACTGCTGCTGTCAAGTCACTTCTAATGTGAGTGTACCTTTGTATCTGTAAAGTTTCTTCTGTCAAAAATCAGTACTTTCAATCAAAGCGTAGAATAGCTACATAAATATAAATAATTGCCAGCTCCACACATACAATTAAAACAATTTCAACTTACTTTTACCCGCTATATACCTAGCCAAACTATGATTTCAAAATCTAGCGTCATTCTGCTAGTCATAGATAACAAATTTAAAACCACTTTATCATGCTGAGGACGGTATCCCAAAACAAATTGAATAATCTTAAATTCATGTCGTCAAACGCATACACACAGCCATATAGAATGACAATCAAATCGAATTTAAGTTCAATTTAAACGTCTATGATTGTGGTCCCAAAATGAATGACTTGCAGAAGTAAGCATAGAAATTATCTCTACTAACACACATGTGCATAAAGAAAGCTTTTATTCAACCAACAAACCCAAAGCCTAGCGGTAAGACACTCATATAAATAATTATTTGTGACAGCTGGGATACGATTAACCGGTTGCTATTCATTAGGTTTGTGTTCAAACGCTGATCTGGGTTGGTCATTTCATAAAATGGGTTTCGGAATAAAAGTAGTTTTTGTTTTGCTCGCAGTGACAGCATCAGTTGTTTATCAAAATTACAAGAACCTCTCGCGGACATATCCCGCTCCTGAACTCGATGTTAATGAGTATTGGGGACCAGGACCGAAAGCCTCCTATAAGGAGGATCCATCTATTAAGCCATTCACGTTAAACTACGGAGAAGCAGTTGCTGAACTTAAACAGCAATTGGCGCGTCCTTTGAAATTGCATGCACCATTGGAAGATGTTGGCTTTGAGTACGGGTTCAATAGTGAAGCGCTGGAAAAAGTCATCGCCTACTGGAGGGACAACTATCTGACGCGATGGAGCGAGCGCGAACAGTTTTTCAACAAGTTTCCACAATATACGACACAGATTCAAGGGTAAGTTGACTGCGCACAGCGTTTGAGTACTTGGTGTCAATAGATTTTGATAGTCATTTGGAGCGAAGGCCACTTAAGCGCTTAGCCTTAGATTAAGACTGCAGTTGTAAACAATATGCTAACTTTTGACAATTATTGTATTTAATAGACTTCCCACCTTTCTGTTTTGATTCCAGACTAAATATACACTACCTCCATGTGAAGCCATCCAAACCCGGCGCAAAGAAAGTGCTCCCACTACTTCTGTTGCACGGGTGGCCCGGTTCAGTCCGTGAATTCTACGAACTGATCCCACTTTTGACTACACCCAACAAGAAGAGCGACTACGTTTTTGAGGTTATTGCCCCCAGTCTGCCAGGTTATGGTTGGTCACAGGTACGAAATTTGACTGCAAATGCTCCAAAAATGACAGTAAATATGTTCCCTTCTTTAGGCTGCATCGAAAAAAGGTCTTGGACAAGCACAAGCTGCAGTGATCCTGCGCAACTTAATGCTTCGTGTTGGACATAGCAAATTCTTAATCCAAGGCGGTGATTGGGGTTCAGTTGTGGGCACAAACATTGCAACGCTATTCCCTGCCAACACCATCGGTTATCACTCAAACTCATGCATTAACATGTCGGGATTGTCTATTATTAAGCAAATCATTGCCAGTAATTTCCCATCATATTTCATCGAAAAGGAACACGAGCAATTCTTTCTGCCTGGCTTGAATGTTCTTTCATTTTTAACGGAAGAATTTGGCTATAGCCACATCCAAATGACTAAGCCGGATACTATTGGAACAGCTTTGACTGGAAATCCTGTTGGATTAGCCGCTTACATTTTGGAGAAATTCTCAGGTTTTACAAATGTTGGCTTTAGGCAATTGAAAGATGGCGGCCTTGAAAAGAAATTCAGTATGGATGCCCTTCTGGACAATCTCATGATTTATTACTTGTCAAACTCTATCACTACAACACAGAGATTTTATGCAGAGTGGTCCAGCAATGTAAAACTGAATTTGGAACAGGTCCCGACAAATGTACCAGTTGGTTGTGCACGCTTTAGATATGATTTAGCCCACAACACTGACTGGCAATTGAAGGACAAGTTCACAAATTTGGTGACAAGCACTTATTATCCAGATGGTGGACACTATGCTGCACTAGAGCTTCCAAATGTGTTATATGATGATTTTGTGGAATACGTTAGAAAGGCTTTTTCTAGTTAGTATGTAATGCGGGTTCCGAATTTTTGTTTATAATAAATTTTCCTGTTCAAATTGTTTCTAATAAAATCGCTTATAATTACTATTTATCAAAATATTTTCTATTTTCTTGTAACATTAATTGTTGCTGAGGAATAAATCTGTTAAATACTGTTAAAGAAATCAGGAAATCATAGGAGGGGACATTTCTGGAAATGGATTCATAATATTGTGATTATATTCAGAACATCGAGATGTCTAATAGTTAAATACGAGTTACAAATTGGAATATATATAAGATTTGACAGCTTTAACCAACAAATGGCGCATTCCAGAGCAGAGACAATTTGCATCGGAGTTTATTCGCGATACCCCAAAATCTTACGAATTTTTACGAATTCTTACGCATTTTACTCAATAGTCGTTCCCTAACTCGAAAAATTCGTAAAAGAGAGCGGCTTCGAGAGACCAAGATATTCCCCCTCAACTAGATTTTACTCAACAAATTTGTTTGCGTAAGAATTAAAACAACTGTCAGTCGCCTGAAAGTTGACAGATAATTTGAATTTAGTTGTTCTATTTGGAATTTGACAGTTACAAACTATCTATCTGTCATTTGGTCACAGGTTGCTACAAAAGCGTTCCATAAGTAAGTTTCCCTCTCTGAGAGAGAATTTATCCCCTCTACTGTTAGTTTGACAGTCTTTTCCATTTTTACTACAAAAGATAAGGACCATACCTCTTAATACATAAGGTCTGTTCCTTTACTTTTGTAGTAAAAATGGAAAAGACTGTCAAAATGCCTGTGGAGGGGATGAATTCTCTCTCAAAAAGGATAACTTACGCAAAAGTTAAGGAACGCTTTTGTAGTAACCTGTGAAAAATGACAGTTGGGAATATTCCACCCAAATGCTAAATAGAACAACAAATTCAAGTCAGCTGTAAATTTGCAGGCAACTGACAGATGTTTCAATTCTTACGCAAAGAAATTTGTTGAGTAAAAACTAGTAAGATTGGAAATATCTTGCTCTCTCGAAGCCGCTCTCTTTTACGAATTTTTCGAGTTAGGGAACGACAATTGAGTAAAATGCGTAAGAATTCGTAAAAATTCGTAAGATTTAAAAGTAAAGGAACAGACCTATAGTTTATGTAAAACGTCAACTGGATTTATCTGGACTAGGTAAACGAACGCGTAACTATATAAGTTAGGTTCTTGTTGTAGCTGTTTCCGCGGTTTATTTTTGAATTTTGACACTTGAAAATTTCAACTGAGTACATATTATACAGGAAGGCTTTTTTGACTAGATTTGTCGGCTACTCTTCCATAAACCTCAATTGGAAAAACTGATCACATGACCAATTTTAGCCAAAAAACTAAGAAAACATAAAGTCATTCAGCTGTCGGAATTACTAAAATTTGTTGCTGTTAAGGCCTGCACAAGCAAAATAAAAGTGTCAGTGATTTCGCTTTTATTTTTTAATACGATCAGCGTTTGGTGACAGTGACACAGTGCCTCCATAAAATATAAACGAAAGCTCCGATAACTGCGCTATCTAACACAAAAAAAAAACAATCAGTCGCTTGTTCGCATAATAAATATCAATTCACTATTCACCTACCATCTGTCATCTGTGCACACAGCCAAAAATTCCGACAATAGAATTATACACAGACAGGAATAGTAGCCGCTTCATTATGACTTGCAAAAGTCAAACCGGTCTATCGGTTTCGTGAACTGCCGCACGCTTTTTGATTGTTTAGATTGAACAAAAATAAACTGAGCTTTTTAAGTAAGCTCTCGTTGGTAGCCGTCAAGACGACCTATGTGATGTTGATGCGATAAGAGCGAATCGATGAAACTATGCCGGGGCCGGTTTCCACATTTCCAGTAACAGACAGATTCAGTTTGTGGTGATCTTTTCGGTAAAACGGTCGTCTTAAAATGGGCTTCGGAACAAGGGTGTTTTTTGTTCTCCTCGCACTGGGAGTAGCAGTGCTCTATCAGAATTATAAATCTATTACGCAGCCAGTGCCAGCGCCGCAAATCGATGTGAACGAGTACTGGGGACCAGGATCGAAGACCTCCTACAAAGAGGATACGTCAATTAAGCCGTTCGCTCTGAAATACGAAGAAGCAGCAGCTGATCTCAAGCAACAACTGGCACGTCCTCTGAAATTGCATGCGCCATTGGAAAATGTTGGATTCGAGTATGGATTCAATAGTAAAGCGCTGGAGAAAGTTATCGCATACTGGCGGGATGACTATCTACCGCGATGGAGCGAGCGTGAGAAGTTCCTCAATAAATTTCCACAGTTTACAACACAAGTTCAAGGGTGAGTGCATTGCCGTAGGATTTAATACAAATGTCCATAAATCGTAATCGTAGAGATCTTCAATTGTATGTTATATAACACCTAACTGAGTTCAAAAGTTAAAATTATGTCAATTCATCGACAGATTACTAGACAGATTAAAGAAACTAGATAAGATCCGTTGTTCGCAGTTGATGTTTATTTGGGTTTATCAAAAACGAAAACAGTCCAAAATCTCACCTGCCCTTTGAACGCTCTGTTGAAAATAAATAACATCTTGCAGCTTTCGGACGTTTGTTTTAATTTAAATCTGTTTGTCATTCTAGTAAAAAAAAAAATTCGCAGGAATGTTGCTATTGAGAAATGCGAAGTTATGACATATGACAGATGTTAAATTATTTTCTGAATATTGAATGATTGACTGTCGGAGAACTTATATTCTTGTCAACTGTCAAGTTACCTATAGTAAAATCTATTGGACAAAAGAAGTAGGTATATTGTTAATTTGCAAGCAACGAAAATATTGGCATGCTGTGTCAACCGATTGTATTTTGTTACCTAGCAGATTGTTTTCCCTACTCCTTTAACAATGTCATTCCTTTTTCCTTTTCTATCTATATATCTGTTCTATAATAAGCATGCATTTTGTTTTCATCAATATAAGTAAAAGAACAACAATTTAACAATGGCTACAACAGAAACGTCAAATACAATTGATCAAATTTCGGTGACGACCACTTATACAGTTTAAATAACCGCTTAAGGTCTTTAAACTGAGCTCAGTTCAGTTAATCATATGCAATTATCTTTAAATCATTTAAACTAATTGATACCCTACTAAAAACTATTGAGAAATTTTTATACCAACTTAGCACAAATTTGTATAAAATCAAAACTATTATATTAACTGACAAAGCGATAGTAGACAATGGACACGAAAACGAACGTTACAAAAATGTAAACGTTTGACATGTGAATATTTAAACTACTTTGTGTCTTAAAATTACACACATATACATTATCAATTAGCGGCACGAATATTTTTGATTGCAAGTCACCAAAACTTGTATTTGTTTATAATTACTAACGTCATAACAATCAAAACTAGCCTACCAAATTTAAGTCTATTTTGCGTGTCTAAGAAATTTTACGCAAGATAACAAAGTCGAAGCTACTAACTGCTACCCATATCAATGCTTAGGTAATTTGCATAACTGCCGGCAAAGTCAGATTATGTCGTTGTTTTAAATTTCTTTCACTTGTGCATTTATTAATTCTGAAATTCAATTGAGCAAGAGCGGTTTTTATTCGATCCCACTCATATTTTGGTCAAAAATATACCCTGAATAAAAACATAAAAATACTATCACGAATTTGTTATTGACAGCTTTAAAGAGTTTTATAAGTGGCCGCGTTCCATTCGTCACTAGAAGTTAAGCGCTTAATACGCCCGATAAAGAAATGCCCCTTGAAGCTTACTTAACAAGTTTCTTCAGCTATCCCTCCATAAACTTCAACTGGTAAAACGAACCAATCTTTACGAATTTTTCGAGTTGGGGAACGACAATTGAGCTAAATGCGTAAGAATTCGTAAGATTTAAGAGTAAAGAAACACAGTCAGCTGTCAGATTTTCTAAACTAGAAATCCGAAAGTCATCATGACAGTTCATTTCATTTTCTTCTAATCTAAAAGGAAGTTTTATGACAGTCTGAAATCTTCAGTAAGTGGAATTCGACTTGTCATTGTAAATGGAACGCGGCCAGTTATAAAAGACTTTTGAATCTAAAAATTGACTTGAAAGTCTGAAGTCCAAAACTGAAAATCACTACATATAATTTTTGTCAATCGGGTATTAGATATCTAATCAAAAAGAAAAATGAAATAAAATAAAAGATAAGATTCTTAAATACCATCAGTTGCATATTCACAATCTTTTCTTAGTTGATTTCATTTCACAATTTATTTATGTTAAAAACACACCTATCGATTACCTATTTTGTTTGTTTTGTTTTTCAATTTGATTGTAAACCGCCTAACTATGAACAATATGCATGGAAAATCACCCGATCATGTCAGTTTGATGACTTTATTGATAAATCTTGGAATGCAGAGCAAAGAAAATAATAAACAGTGCCGGAGCACAGTTGTGTTGTTTTATTTACTGGAAAGGCTTTACTTTTATTTTTCGTATTACAGTCTGTTCGAGAAGAGAAGATGTGGTTTAATGTCGTATGTTGCTTAACGGATTCCATCGGCTCTTCCATTTAATACATTTGCAAAATTTCGAGAACTTAAGTAAAATATTTAGATTTAGAATTCCCTGCTACATTTTATAAAAAGGAGAGCGCAGTCTTCAGTCTTTACTGCAAATGTTACGTATACGACACAGTAGTCACTTGGCTTAAAAGCTTCTCCACCCTTGAATATTTGCATTTAAAAATTTGATATTTATAACGATTAATGAGAACTGCAATTATTTAAATTGAAGATAGTACAAGAAACTGGAGTAAAATACTTAAATTCTTGACTCTTTTTATTACATTACGACATTATAAAATTAGTTTATAAATCTCAGTACCTATTAAACATTTAATTAAATGAATCCCATCTTTTAAATTTCAGACTCAATATCCACTTTCTGCATGTAAAACCGACAAATCCCGGTACCAAAGTAGTCGTCCCTCTGTTATTGCTTCACGGTTGGCCAGGATCCGTTCGGGAATTTTACGAACTAATTCCACTGCTAACAACTCCCTCTAAAGATCATGATTACGTATTCGAAGTTATCGCCCCAAGCTTGGTTGGCTATGGTTGGTCTCAGGTTTGTATTCATTCATATAAGACCAATACCACTTTTTTGTAATGAATTTAATTTGTTTTTAGGCAGCGGCCAAGAAGGATATGAGCCCCACAAAAATGTCTGTCGTATTTCGCAATCTGATGGTTCGTCTCGGTCACAATAGATTTTTAGTTCAAGGTGGTGACTGGGGAAGTATTATTGGAAGCAGTCTGGCAACATTGTTCCCCGAGAACACAATTGGATACCACTCCAATATGTGCTTCAGCAATACTTTACTATCAAATATTAAACTGCTCATATCAACCCTTTACCCGTCGGCATTCTATGAGAAGCACCAAGAGCAGTTCCATCTACCAGCAAGTCAGAAATATCTAACTCTGATTGAAGAGTCAGGCTATTTCCACATCCAGGCAACTAAGCCAGACACTATTGGAACAGTTCTGCTTAATAATCCAGTTGGTTTGGCAGCATACATACTTGAGAAGTTCTCTACCTGGACGAATCCTGCCTACAGGAAGCTTCCTGACGGCGGTATTGGCAAGAAATACACGTGGGACTCACTTTTGGATAATGTTATGATTTACTATTTGAGTAATTCGATACTCACCTCACAGAGGTTGTATGCAGAGGCATTCGCCAAGCCGCATAGGGACTTACAAATAGATCGAGTGCAGTCGACAGCTCCATATGGATGTGCTAGATTCAGACATGATATAGCTCTTTCCAGTGATTGGCAGCTCAAAGAGAAATGGCTTAATTTGGTTCATAGCACATATCATGAAGATGGCGGGCATTTTATTGCACTGGAGTCGCCCAATGAGCTTTATAAGGATTTCATTGAATTTGTTAAGAAAGTTGTTGTCTGAGATGTTGTGCACTTTAGTTTTGAAATAAAAATCACAAAAATGGGTCTGGTTGCAGGGGCCTTAGTCCCATCGAAAATTATTGGGTACTTTCTTTCAAAAATTAACAAGCTGTATCATTATTTTCTTATGTTCGCCAGTTCAACAAACTCTATATCCTCACTGAAAATATGCTTTGAGATTCTCATGTTCATGTGGCTCTACTCCTATCCAGGAGCTAGGAAGAGGAACACAATAAACAATTTTGTACCTATGAGAACTGACACTCTTTCAGAATGGTTTTTGTATTTGTTGTTATTTCTTATCACTATTTCCGAGAACAGGCAAAAAGCAGTCTACGTATTCCAAGATATAATCTAATGACTGTGTTAGTGAAAAACTGTCTTATTTAGTTAAAATTTTACTTTTTTATGTATTTCTGCGCCTTTTTGACAAAATTAATAAAATCTTTGTACACCAAATTGGGCCGTTCCAATGCCGCAAAATGCCCACCCTGCTGATAGTAGGTACTCTGAATTAAATTCTTGTACTTATCCTTCAACTGGAAGTCCATAGAAAAACGATATGGTAAGTCTCCCTTGTAGCGGGCACACGCTGTCGGAACATATGTTGGCACTCGATCCAAATTAAGGGCAAGTTGCTCCTTCGACATTGCTTCCGCATAGAAGCGTTGTGAAGTTGTAATCGAATTGGTTAGATAATATATCATGACATTATCAATAAGGGTGTCCATTTTATAGCGTTTGGTTAGGCCGCCATCTGGGAGCGTCTTATAAGTGCTATTTGTCCAAGTTGAGAATTTTTCCAAAATGTATACAGCTAGACCAATTGGATTATCGGTGAGTGCAGCTCCAATTGTGTCGGGCTTGGTGGCCTGAAGATGAAAGTAACCACTTTCTTCTATAAAACTGGTTACAGTCTTCGAAAGTGGGAAGAAAAAGTCCTTATTTTCACTTTCAACGAAGAGAGATGGTGCTAGACTAGCAACCACGTGTTTAATCCTTGCCAACGGAGTGGAAAGCACACACATGTTGGAGTGAAAGCCTAGAACATTTTCTGGAAACAGAGTTGCTATATGTGAGCCTATAACTGATCCCCAGTCACTGCCGTAAATGAAAAACTTTTCGTAGCCAATGCGGAGCATTAAATTTCTTAGAATCACCGCAGCTTGTGCTGGACCCATGCCTTTTTTAGCGGAACCCTAGAAGAAGCAAAAAATGTTTAGAGATCGTCTATGAAATATATGAAGAGAATGTACCTGTGACCATCCAAAGCCCGGTAAACTTGGTATAATCATGTCGAAGACAAAATTACTGTCGTCATTCCCTTCGTATAACTTTGGAACAATGTTGTAAAATTCTCGAACCGAACTGGGCCATCCATGCAGTATCAGTAATGGATACATTTGTTTTGTCTCCTTGACATCTTCGTAGATCTTTAGGCTCAAGTAATGCATGCGAAGCCTAAATTCAAACAATCGTTATTCCTCATCTAGATGTATCAGCAGCTACTTACCCCTGAATAATGGTCGTGTAATGAGGAAACTGCCAAATTTTTATCTCTCGCTCTCTCCATCGTTCCAGATAGTCATCTCTCCAATAATTTATCACCTCCTTTAAGTAATTGCTATTGAAGCCATATTCAAAGTTTACATCTTCCAGCGGTTCGGTTAGTGAAATATTTTTGCCCAAACGTTCTTTTAGGTCGTCAATAACCTGCAAGAAGAGTATTATCTTAAGAACCACGTCAGCATTTAAACAGATCTTGTCTCACGCTGTCTTGATAATAAGGCCGCACCAACTGGAGTTTTGCAGAAGTATTATAGTCCGCTGGTATCTCACCTTCACCCCAGTACTGATCAAGAGGAAGGTCAGGTCGTGCAACTGATCCAAAATATTCGTTTATACTCTTGTAGATTAACGCCAATCCTACGGATAGAAAAATTATCAGAATTTTCTCTCTGACCGCCATAATGCTGACTCTATTCTAGACTGCTCGTAGCGGCAAGAACCACGTAACTTGCCACTATCAAACGTGGTTATGCTTCTTCGATATGATGGGCTATAGATATCTTGCTTAGTCTTAAGTGGATGATAAGGTCTTAGATATGAAATTGAATGTGAATGGCTTATTAAAATGAAATAACTGCTGAATTTTGATTTATAATAATTGTGTGTGCCGTTATCTGCCTGATAAATCACATTTATTTAAGTAGGTGGACAATACTGAAGTCGACCCTACTGGCTAAACGAAGTTGCCACTGACACAAACACAAGTACAGTCTTTATACTTTATCTCTTTGATGTAAATCTAGACAAACTGCTATTTAAAAAATGTATGTTGCACAAAAGTAGGAGCAAACTACACCCACCAAGAGCTGGATTTCTGGATACAATATACAAACAGTAAGGAAAAGACCGTTTCTCGGCCACCATCCTTGTGGGTGTATAATTCTTGATGCCCCAAGTCTGTTGTTTCTTATCAAGATCTAGAAAACGGCCATCGTTTCCTCACTGAATGCTGAGGTTAGCAAACAAAAAAGACGGTAGTCGTTTCATCAACATTTATTACAAGAAAAATTCATAAAAAAATCACCTGCCCAGTGAAATAATACAAATAAATTAACGCAGTAACAAATAAATAATCACAATTCCATCGAGCGCTACAAAAAACATTATGAAAACTAAAATGTCGATGCCACAGGCTCTCCACTGTCACTTTCATAGAGAATCTTAAGCACCTTCTTGGCAACGTCCACATATTCACCGTTCTTCTCACTCTCATTGCATCTGCAAAACAAAAATCAAAGCTAATTAAGAACATCAGGTAGTCACGGCTAGATCTCTTACAGGATTTCAATCTGTTGCAGTCTATTGAAGTAGTAGTTTCTTTCCTGTTCCGTCGTGACAATCTGTAAACAAAAAAAATAAGCTCAAGAAAACCTCTTGGACACAAATTTGTTGGAGCTTACGCCCTCCCTCAGTTGGTTTAATGTTTCATTTAGTACTGCCAAGCTGGACGGTGATACAGGACGACTGGGTTTCGATGTCGTCGGCGTAAGGTGGCTAGTGGATGATGATTTTACCCGCAAAGACTTAGAGCTCGAAGCGGACGTTGGAGTTGTCTTCTTTGCTATTCCAGCTGAATTACCTGCAGATCATAAAGAATTAGTTTAACTGACGGCAATACTACATTAAACTCACAGGCTGCCTTTAAATTTGAAGTACTGATGGCCTTTCGGATTGGCTTAACAACCGTAAGTGTATTTGGAGACTTGGAATTTTCCTTATTACCCGAGTGCATATCGTAGAACTTCTTAAACCATTGCAAGAACTCGAAATTGTCTTGAAAACGCCCCTTTACCAGTCGATCAATTGGAACACTCTGAGGGAATACATATTTTTAAGATCACTAGTACAAATGTGAACTGCAAGAATACCTTATCAAATTTCATCTTTAAGAATGCCCCTTGAAACAACTTTAAATTGGATGCGAATTCGTGCTCCAGCTTCGCAGTGGTTTTCACTTTCTTCATACCAATGCAATTGGGAAACAGAATTTCCATTAGTTGGCAATAAGCAACACCTAAGGAACTCTTTAAATCCGTACAATTCGTTTTGTGAAATATGTTTTTCAAATTTACCGGAGCAAAGTTCCTCGATTTTATTGTACTTTGATGAGAGAGTGGTATTTACCCACTGCAGCATCTCATGACGAGACAAGTTATCTACCGTGGAACCGCTTAATGCTAAAGATTTTAGATCCGGCATTTTTACAATGTATCTCTTATTTTTTTAAAGTAAATTTAAAGAAATGAATTTTATTCTACCAGTTTTTCGCGGTTTAACTTCGGTTTTCGGTAACGGATCTACAGAAAGCAAATGGTATAAATAATTCATATGTCAGATTTGAGTAATGGTCGAATGGGAATGGTTGCATTCGAGCTCGTGGCGATCATCGAGACGTCAGTCAATACGTTACATCTCGAATTTAAATGATTTGAAGAAATAACTGTTATAAAAAAAAAATGCCCTGTCGGTGCAAGAAAAGCTGTTTTTTTTTGCAATGGCTTAAGAGTTCTTAAATTTTTTTTACATTCATTGCAGTGTTCAAATGTAAACTTTTCCCCAACCTTGTCTTCTTAAGTGTAAATGAAAACCCACTTCAGCGTTTGACAAAAAATGTCAAATGGATTGGTGTTATGTCGTTTTCTATTGGCAGATTGGGACACCCCAATCTCAGTTTTCACGCATCTCAACGACGTTCAAGTATCTAGTTTAGTAAGTGTGACAGCTGACTGACTTGATGTATCTCAGTTTTGATTGGGCAGCTGTGTCAGTTGAAGTTAATGGAGGGGTAGCCGACGAATCTAGTCAAGAAATTCGTGACTGAGTACTAAGTTGACAGTTCGCATATGTGGCCGACGAAGAACGTTCCAATCTAGTTTTTGCGTGCAGGTTACATCTATTCCAGACCAATCTATTCAACATAATTTAGCTAGGTTTTTGAATGTGCAATTTCAGCTTTTCAATTCTTGCAATGAAAATGTTTTCGGCTTCTTACAATGACGACTCGGAAACTTCAGATGACACAAAAGATTAAAGGCTGGTACGCTGTTCGAGTAAAATCCAATTTTTCATACAAAATTTCACGCTGTTGAAGTGAAAAATAATTGTTCAAAAAGTGATTTGTAGGGGGTGTTACTTGCTATTTCACTTGGCTTTTATTGTTAATCGTATTCAATTTTTTGACATTTCAGCGTGAAAATTTCACTTTCAATTTCACAGCACTTTTTGGAGAAAAGTGAAATTTTCACTTCACTCGAACAGCGTACCAGCCTTAAGGTTTGTTCGACGTGGCTATAGCACTAGTGCTAAATAGTGCGCACTGAGAAGTGTCAGTTAATTTTCCCGCCGGTCCTAAACCCTGCATATGCTGATGTGAAGTTTTACCTTGAGAAATGAATGACAGCAAGCGAAATGGCAGCGAAACTCATCAATAAATTCTTGCCCCGACAAATTAACTGGGGTCAGTTCAGGGCACAACTAGGGCTCCATAGAAGTCATGTCGAATACCGGTTTTCAGTACCAGGGCGAGTCGAGTGCTAAATCGAACACATCAGGGTTAACTATTGGCGTTTTCGATTGAAGAAAAGAATTGCCCTTACTATGAAAAGAGCAAATCTAGAAGTGTTCTTTCTATGTTTTTCATGTTTCATTAAAAAAGAAAGTGCACTTCCAGGTCAATTCTCAACACGAAAGAAGTGTCCGGAATATTTTTAAAGAAGTGCCCTGAATTCACCAACACACACAAGCAAAATGTCAGATTGAAATGTTTGTTGTGCTGTTAAAAACAAATTTTGTGCTACGTGATCAGAAAATATCCAATTATGAGTGGAAATGTAAATTTCAAATGAAATATATTGATTTGGCCCATGGAAACATTCATATTTAATGTAGAACGCAAAAAAAGTAGCAAAAGAAAAACAAATTTCACAATGATGTGCATAAATGGTTTCTACCACTACTGCAAAGTTTCTCCAACGAATTTCATTGAAAAGAGCAATTCTGAATTTCGGGGCAATTCTCTCGAATCTTCAATGAAAAACGCCATAAGTGCGCACTAGTGCATTATTCGACTGTTCACCTTTTGTTACGACCGAAACATCAATAAACGAAATATTTCCATTGAAAGCTGTCAAAAAAGCATAATGATAGATATATACAGCTTCTGAAAACTTAAATTGTTTGTCAAACCGTTTTTTAAACCCTTGCGAACGGGAAGAAGAAAACAAAAGCAGTTACATGAAGCAAATTTTCACTTTCGCGTGATTTCTTTCGTTTTTTTGAAATGCGAAAGTGGTTTTCGTGACGTTTTTACAGAATCCCACACCTGCCTGTGATTCCAGATTGTTTGTGTCTTGTGAATTTCGCGCAATCATTACCACAAATGGGACTATCAAGGCATATCATAGGCATAAGGCAATAGACCTAATCGTGGCTGTAATTGTTTCAGATTTCCCCACAACAACTTATTCAACATACGCATAAGAATACGATAAGTCGTTCTGGATTGGATATTCATGAATTGATTTATAAAAATAAGTTCTTCAAAAGAGTCGGACCTAAACAACGATTTAAATTTATCAATCCATAAATCTAGCTTCAATCCTTTTGTTATTAAGCCAGAATGAATATCTGTCTAAAAGATCATTGATCCTCCAAAAGCTAGAAACATTTTTATTCTTAATTGAACGGAGTTCAATAAATAAGTAAGAACCCAAATCGCGTTTCACTACAGATGTACGCTACGCTTTAGTAAATTCGAACAAAAACTGTTTTAAAAGCAGCGATCTTTCATTGGTTCGATCACCTCATAAAAAATCATGTGGCAGCTGACCCCACAAGTCAATTTTGCATATTGATTCCTGCCATCCCTTACTGCATTGATGACTGATAAGCTATTTCGTTGTACATCTGTTGTACTTCTCTCAACAATCTAGGAAACAGTCTTACAGATGACCCCTCTGCTCCGTATCTGGAAAACATTCTCCGCCTATCTGACATCAGTGATATCACCCGATCTAACCTCAAACCGCATCGAGTATATATTTTGTTTCTATTTTCCTATACATTATATTGAAAGACAAAATAACCCAAAACAAAACAAAAACTAAAAGGCGAGATTCGCACTCGACAATACTTATAATACCTGATAAGCGACCACAATACAGATAAGCCACATCGTATAAGACGCTTCCGAGACCCTAGCTCAGATTCAGTTAGTTCACAAGTATCAATCCCAAAGCACATAAAAGTTTTGATTTATTTGAAATTTAGTTAGGCTTGCAATTACTGTGATATGAGTCCAACAGTTTTCTAGAAAAGTTCGTAACCACGAAAGTAACCGAGATTACCCAGACACTACCGTGGCATATAAAAGGAGCGCAGGCCACCGAAACTAAACTTAGTATTCACAAAGTCTGAGTCAAGCAAGTGCAAGTAGAAAGCAAAATGGAAATTCCACCACCGATAGTGCTGAAGCGCCAGCTAATGGTCCCAAATAAGACCCTCATGGGACCAGGACCATCAAACTGCTCACAGCGTGTTTTGGAGGCCATGAGCAATCCAGTTCTTGGTCACTTGCATCCCGAGTGCCTTCAGGTCAGTACTAAGATTATATTGCAGCCTCGTCTGGTAATTAAATGTACGCATAGGGTTGATAACGTATACACTTCTGAGATGCGTGATTGTTTTGACTAGTCATTGTGCGGTGGCGTATCTCTTTGGAGGACGAATAACTGGGCATTCATTATTATTGCATCCAATAATGGATTGAACTTCGATCAGACGAGATACAAAACAAATCTACATCTGCGACGGGTGATGGATGGTGTTAAAAAATCTTATCGTCTAAATTATCACAACATTTGTAAACGTCGGCGGTTTGGACTTCAAAACGAACAGGCATACACAAAATCAAAACGAACTAACCTTTTGCCAAGTGTAATTTGACACTTCAGAAAAGCGCCATTTTTAATTCTCGCTGTTTCGCTCATTTGAAGATTGGAAGCCCAAGCCGCCGAACGTGTTGCCAAAAAAGAGTAAGTTTTTATAATTTATATTCAATTGTAATGAACTTGTATTATTTTAGAGAATAAATCCTCCAAAATCATTAACGTTTGCGAACATTTACTGAGGGTTCTATTCCAAACGGCAGCACGGGGCCCGATCTCGCAGCCAGCAACAAATTTTTATTCTTCTTTTTGCGGAATAATTTCGTATTCGCAAAAGGGATTTTCGCCTGAGAATAATTTATTGCACATATAATCGTCTTACTTCGAGTGGAAAATTCCCAGCAAGATATCTGCCGCCTATTTACTGTTCCTTGCGGAATTTTCCAGAGCCAGAAAGACACGCCGTTAGTTTGATCAAAACTGTTGCTTGCGAAATTTCTTGTCTGCAGTCTGCAAGCGGTTTTCATCTACAGTTGCAGTGGCAGCCATCGACAGTTATTGAGCCGAGTTGGACAAACGGATGCTTTGACAAACCTTACTGGAACTTCAACTGCTTGCTAATTTTCGTGGGATTTATTCGTAGTTACGAGTTAATTCAATAATTGAATTTTAATTTGCCATCGAAGAAAATCTCACGTTCGCCGCCGCCGTCGCCAATGCCGAACGACACGCAACCAAGGAGAAGTCCCCGTTACCGCCAAACGATTCCTGATCCCGAAGCAGAGGAGGCTTCCAGCAAATTGGGAACTATATTGGAGAAGGATTCGTCAATTGAAGACATCGAAAGCGAGACTGAAATGGATGAAACAATCGTCGACGTAACAACGCAGATACAAGAGCTGCGTGCGCAACTACAGACTGCCGAAGCTAAAGCTGCCTCAGAAAAACAACATCGAATTCGTTTACAGGAACAACTCGTCAATCAGAAACAGCAAGCCATGCTCACTACGATTTCCACAGCTGCGTCAATGGCCATTTCCACTGTTCCTTCAACAAACCAACAATTACCAGTGTATTCATCAGCGGGTTTGAGTCAAAGTGCCAACATACTAACCACGTCTACAGTTCCTGAAATGTCCACCAGTGTCATCGAAACGCAGTACACACCGTACTCATGGCCTCCGCCGACGTCCATATCACCGCAGCTGTCAGTGCCACCAACTGTAAACGTGAGTGCAGCTCCTACTTATTCGTCGTTTACTCTGCCGCAGGCAACACAGATGACAGTTACGACTACGACAGAGACAAACCCAAGCTCCTCGCACGTCCAAAGAGTGTCAACATTTTTGCCATCCATGAATACCATTCCACCCTATAGCCAGTCAACGAATTTTCCTCCACCGCCAGTTTATGCATCGCCGTCATATGCAATAAGCCAGTCAACATCGCACGGTGGAAGAAAGCTGCACGATCTACCGGAATTCACTGGAAGGCCCGAGGAATGGCCAATGTTTTGCACTGCCTTCACAGAGTCGACATCAATGTTCAACTATTCAAAAGTTGAAAATATATTTCGTCTACAAAAATGTCTTAAGGGTGAAGCTAAGGAAGTGGTCGAGGCACTGCTGATTCATCCCAATAATGTGGAACGAGTAATGTCAGCTTTGGAGTTTCGCTTCGGTCGACCGGAGTGTCTTCTACGTAGTCAGCTAGCGAAAGTGAGGGACATTGCGCCTATTTCGGAAGGGAAATTGGAAATGTTAATCCCGTTCTCAACAAGAGTTCAGAATCTTTCTACATTCTTGGAGTCGAGTGGTTTGCACCAACATCTGGCTAACCCGACGCTCATAGACGAACTCGTAAGTAAGCTGCCGATGAGTAAGCGTTTAGAGTGGGCCCAAAGAAGTGTTTACATAATGCCATATCCTACACTGAAACACTTCGACGAGTGGCTTAGTGGTATCGCCAGACTGGTTTGTTTGGTTGCAACAAATTCTCTTCAACCACCTGCCAAACATGAAAGCAAACCAAAGGGAAGGAGTGTTCTTCACACCATGGAGCAGCGTAAGCCAACAGATACAGCCAATAGTGATTTATGCCGCCACTGCAAAGGAAAGTCACACTCAGTTACCAGTTGCAATGTCTACACAGATCTGGACGTCCAAAAGAAGTGGAATTTTGTGAAAAAGAACCGCCTGTGCTTCTGCTGCCTAAAATATGGGCATTCTGCGCGTTTTTGCAAGTCACGTAGAACGTGTGGGATTGGCGGATGCACCAAAATACACAATTCAACGCTTCATGAGGATCAAGAACTGAAAGTCTCAACTACACCTGCAGATGAGGAAGTGAGGCAGGAACCAAAGAAGACTTTACATAGCTGTGATGTAAATGCCAGCTCTAAAATCCTGTTCCGCGTTCTACCTGTGAGACTATATAATGCTGATATCATGGTGAAAACATACGCACTCCTGGATGAAGGATCGTCTATTTCGCTTATGAGTGCAGACCTAGCTGGAGAGCTTAAGTTAGACGGAGAAACGAGATCGCTAAATTTGCAGTGGTTAGGGAGGGAGACATTTACGGAGCAGTCGCTAGTCGTGGACCTTCAGATAAGTGCCGACAAGGATCATGCTGAAAGGTTTAAAATGAATGGGGTACAAACCGTCCGTGAGTTAGACCTGCCGACTCAGACACTTACCGATGCCGACGTGCAGCAGTTGAACCAGTACAGAAATATACCTTCATTCGCCGAGTACACCAACGCAAAACCACAGATGTTGATTGGCCTTGATAATTGTCGCTTGGGAGCACCACTGCGTACGATACAACCAGCAGATGTGGAGCCAGTCATCACAGAAACCAAACTCGGCTGGGTCATCTACGGCAAAACTTCACCAGAAATATTGGAGAGTGATAACTACGCTTCAGTACTACATGTAAACCAGATGCAGCCAGAAGACGATCTATGTCTAGACCTGATGGTAGAGGAGTACTTCAGCTTGGAGAATTTTGGAGTAAAAAAGCCTTTGAAACAACTGATGTCTGCCGCCGACAAAAGAGCTCTACAAATTCTCTCTGAAACGACAAGACAAGTGGGTGCTCACTACCAGACGGGTCTATTGTGGAAGGAAGATTCGATCGAAGTACCAAGGAGTTATGAAATGGCCAAGAGACGGCTTTTAAGTCTCGAAAGCAAGCTACGTAGGGAACCTGCCTTTGCCTCGGCATATAAGGACATCATAAAGAAGTACCTAGAAAAAGGATACGCCAAGAAGCTAACCGACGCTGAAGCAAGCCTAAGTACAACGAGGACCTGGTATTTACCACATTTTGGTGTAAAAAACCCACACAAGCCAGACAAGACCAGATTGGTGTTTGATGCAGCCGCCAAAGTGAATGATGTTTCGCTTAACACCTTTCTATTAAAAGGTCCAGATGATCTCAAGCCGCTTTTAGCCATTCTCTTCAACTTTAGAATGCGGCCTGTAGCAGTGACCGGAGACATTAAAGAAATGTTCCATCAGGTGGTGATACAACCGGAGGATCAACACTCTCAACGATTCCTGTGGAGAGACGAGGAGAGCCAGCCAATCAACATTTACGTCATGCAATCCATGACGTTCGGTGCCAGCTGTTCGCCATGCTCAGCGAACTTCGTTAAAAACCTTAACGCCATGAGGTTTGAGAGCGAGTTTCCAAGGGCGGTTAAGGCGATTGTAGATCACCACTACGTAGACGACTACGTGGATAGTTTTGGTAGTATAGCCGAAGCAGTCAACGTCACCCGAGCTGTCATCGAAATTCATAAAAACGGGGGCTTTGAACTCTGCAATTTTGCGTCGAACTCCAAGGAGGTGTTGCGAGACATTTCTCATCTGAAGGCCGATGGGGAACAGAAGAAGGTGGTCGATATGAATATGGATGCCGCCATGGAAAAGGTTCTGGGCATGTGTTGGGAACCCATCGAAGATGTCTTTACATTCAAATTAAAGTTTCCTCGTGTTAGTCAGGATGTTATGTCGGACTCTAGGTGCCCAACTAAACGAGAGTTCCTGAGCATCGCCATGTCTATGTTTGACCCGTTTGGAATGATTGCCAACTTTGTTATACACGTCAAGTTATTGTTGCAAGCGGTTTGGAAACATGGTGTCGGCTGGGACGAGCCAATCCCTAAGGACATTTACGAACGTTGGCTGCAGTGGAAAGTAGAACTTCCGACCCTCACGCAGTACAGGATTCCAAGATGTCATGATTCCTACTTAACGTCAGCCAATAATGTAGTTCTTCACACCTTCGTCGATGCCAGTGAAGAGGCGTTCAGTGCGGTGACATATCTTCGGGCAGAGTTTGACGATCGGATTCGCATATCATTTGTCTGTGGCAAAACGAGGTGCGCGCCGAAAAAATTAACTTCCATTCCTCGTCTTGAGTTGTCGGCAGCCATTTTGGGAGTAAGACTCTGCGATGCTGTTGTGGAACATCACGAGTTATCATTCAAGAATCGCGTATTTTGGAGTGACTCGAAGACGGTCATCCACTGGCTTCAATCAGACCCCCGCCGACAAAAGCAGTTCGTGGCCTTTCGAATTACCGAGATACTTGAGAGCACCAAGGTAAACCAATGGCGATGGATTCCGTCAAGACTCAACCCAGCAGATGAGGCGACACGAGCTAAGTATCCACCCAAACTTAAAGTTGACAACAGTTGGATTAATGGTCCAAAATTCCTGCTAATGCCTGAACAGTATTGGCCTGTACCACCAGATGATATCAGCAGTCACGTGTGCAAGGAGGAGCTGAGACCCAAGATGCTTCTACACACTGTGGTGAGTACCCCAGCCATTGATTTCTCTAGATTCTCTAGGTATCGTAAGCTGCAAAGAACTATGGCCTGGGTGCTTCGGTTCGTCCAAGCATGCCAACGGAGATCGATCGAAATAGGAGAACTGTCAATAGCGGAACTGAATGAGGCAGATATAAAGTTGTGCCGCCAAGCCCAGAGGGATGCCTTTAGTCAGGAACTCGCCCGCCTTAGTGATGATCTGCCAATCGAAAAGAACAGTTCAATCTTCAAGTTAACACCGTACTTAGCGGATGATGGCCTTCTGCGCGTATACGGTCGTATAGATGCTGCCACGACCATACCGTTTGCCGCTAGACGTCCGATCATTTTGCCGAAAACACATCCGCTAACGAAGTTAATCGTTGATCATTATCACCGCCTGATGCATCACCAAAACGACGACACGATTGCCAACGAATTACGACGCAAGTACTGGGTACCGAGCGTTCGCTCTGCCGTCAAGAAAGCAAAAACCCAGTGCTCATATTGCCGCATTCGAGCTGCTCAGCCATTGCCACCCTTGATGGGACAACTACCCAAGGACCGCCTTACCCCGTTTGTACGACCATTCACATACACAGGCCTTGATTACTTCGGGCCAGTATACGTCACAGTCGGTCGTCGGAAGGAGAAGCGATGGGTCGCGCTATTTACTTGTATGACCATAAGGGCCATCCATCTTGAAATTGCGTCTGATTTGTCGACCGATGCCTGCATTTTGTGCATCCGAAACTTCGTCAATAGGAGAGGGGTTCCGCTACGGATCAGAAGTGACAACGGCACTAACTTCATTGGTGCGAAAAAGGAGCTGCTAACTGCCGACATCTTTGACAACGAGGCTCTGAAGACGGAACTTAGTTCGAGAGGAATCGACTGGGTTTTCAACTGTCCGTTGAATCCGCACGCAGGAGGCTGTTGGGAGAGGCTCGTTCGCTCTGTGAAGAGAGCATTGTCGTGCACACTCAACGAAATAGCGCCTAAACCTGAAACCTTGCTGAGCAGTTTATTGGAAGCAGAGAATATCATCAACAGCCGTCCACTCACGCACTTGCCAGTTTCGCCCGAAGATGAAGAGCCCCTTACTCCGAATCACTTTTTACTGGGTGCTTCGAACTCAACGCAATCTCCAGGTGAAATCGACAACAGAGCGCTCTGCCTTCGCAAACAATGGCGAGTATCTCAACAGATCAAGAACACGTTTTGGAGACGATGGATCCGGGAGTATCTGCCAGATCTCACCAGACGAAGCAAGTGGTACGAAAAGGTTCGAACTCTCACCGTAGGAGACTTGGTCCTCATTTGCGAAGTGGACTTGCCGAGAAGCCAGTGGAGGAGAGGACGAATTACCAAAGTGTTTCCCGGAGCAGACGGCCAGGTTCGTTCTGCTGAGGTTAAAACCGCTACCGGGACCCTTCGGAGGCCTGCCGTAAAGCTAGCAGTTTTGGACGTTGGTGATGGTGAGGCGTTGGAGAATCCATGTGCCTCACGGGGGGTGGGGTGTTAAAAAATCTTATCGTCTAAATTATCACAACATTTGTAAACGTCGGCGGTTTGGACTTCAAAACGAACAGGCATACACAAAATCAAAACGAACTAACCTTTTGCCAAGTGTAATTTGACACTTCAGAAAAGCGCCATTTTTAATTCTCGCTGTTTCGCTCATTTGAAGATTGGAAGCCCAAGCCGCCGAACGTGTTGCCAAAAAAGAGTAAGTTTTTATAATTTATATTCAATTGTAATGAACTTGTATTATTTTAGAGAATAAATCCTCCAAAATCATTAACGTTTGCGAACATTTACTGAGGGTTCTATTCCAAACGGCAGCACGGGGCCCGATCTCGCAGCCAGCAACAGATGGGTTCATATGAAATAGCTGGCGCACTTACAGAGATGACAGATTACGATTTGTTTTGCACGACTCTTATCGGGACTGAAGTAGTAAACTTTGGGCAGTCCGCTGTTTGCATTTTTAAATCTGATTTAAGTTATATATTTAATAATGTTAAACATTAACGTACGAAGTAACCTTGGTAATGGGTTCTGACGGAATGACGGAGGTTGAACTGACGTTCGAAAACGAGTTCGAGTTCAAGTACAGGTCGGTAGAGAGCATTTGTCAAATGGTTATCGGTACTTTTTGGCAATGTGTAAAACAGGGTCTCACTTGAATAGTACACATCGTCAACCACTGGAAAGTGGGGACGTTCCGTTCAAGTATCTCTGTCTAGTTTGCTAAGTCTGACAGCTGACTGACTTGATGTTTCTCAATTTTGATTGGCCTAAATCGGTCAGATGGGAAGCTGTTTGAGTTGACGTTTATGGAGGTGACTGAGTACTAAGTTGACAGTTCGCATATGTGGCTGACGTAGGAAAAATGACGTTCCCAACCAATCTAGTTTTCGCGTTCAGCTTACAGACCAATCTATAGTCGACTTAAGACAACTATGTTTCTAAAAGTGCCCAGCGTAACTATTCGTTTGACATGGAATGCCATTTAAAAGTTCATATAGAAATCAAGGAAATTAAGGCTGTCTATTATGACGTGACAAAATTTTATACTTTAGAGTAACGAAACTGCGTTCCAAAAGTCAAGTTCCCATGCTTAACAATTAAACAATTATATAATTAACTTGGGAAAATATTGACTATTTGAAACAGATTATTATCAGTTCTTCGAACCTGTTTTTGCTCTTCGTGATTTAAGTTGTGCGTGTTTTTTTAAGTTTTAACTGTCTTTGTATAGCTCGAGTATATAAATAAAAGGACAATTTTTACATTTACGTTTAAAATAGAAAGACGCAGCTCGTAATTATATTCTCCATTTAAATTTACATCTACATGCTCTTTACAGCTTATGGACGAAATTAAAGAGGGCATTAAGTATGCCTTCCAAACCAAAAACGAAGCCACAATGTGTATCAGTGCCTCAGGTCATGGGGGCATGGAGGCAGTAATGTGCAACCTCATAGACGAGGGAGATATAGTTTTATTTGGCGTCACTGGAATGTGGGCGCATCGGGCCGCTGATATGGCCAAGCGATATGGAGCTGATGTGCGCTTTGTTGAAGCTCGTTTTGGTCACTCATTGACAATGGATGAAATTGAATTTGCCATGGAAGGACACAAGCCACAGGTGTTCTTTATAGCTCAAGGTGATTCTTCAACTGGCATTCTACAGTCAAACATTGGTAAAATCGGAGCACTTTGTCAACGCTATGATTGCCTATTGGCAGTCGATACAGTTGCCTCTTTGGGAGGCACAGAATTTTGCATGGATGAGTGGAAAGTGGATGTTGCTTACACCGGGTCACAGAAAGTGTTAGCAGCTCCTCCTGGCCTATCACCAATCTCATTCAATAAAAGAGCAATGACTCGTATAACGACAAGATCAACAAAAATCAAGGTGTACTACTGGGATGTCACATTACTGGGTCAATACTGGAATTGTTTTGGTGGATCGAGAATCTATCATCATACAGTCTCGTCGACGTTGCTGTATGGACTTAGAGAAGCGTTGTCTATATTTTGTTCAATGGGATTGAAGTCGGTTATAAGGAGACATGTGGAATGCTCATATAGGTTACAAAAGGGCATCGAAGACATGGGCTTGGAATTGCTTGTTCCTGTGCAAGATGATCGATTGTCAACCGTGAATGCAGTCAAAGTGCCTAAGGGAGTCGACTGGAGACAAGTCTCCGAATACGCAATGAAGAAGTAAGCATAATATTTTGAAAATGTTGTGATACTTTATAATTTCATTTTCGTTTATAGATATTTTCTTGAGATCAGTGGCGGTTTGGGACCAACTGCTGATCAGATCTTTCGAATCGGTCTGATGGGTGAAAATGCAACATTTGAGAAAGTTGACTTGATGTTGAACATCTTTCGGGAGGCAATTCAGAACACCTCTAATATAACACTCAATGAAAAATCTAAGATGTAACAAAATAGAGGGGATATAGACTAGAATATTTTTAACGATACACTGTATATTTGAATACAATACAAATAAAGATGGTAATTAATTAATGGATGAATCCACAAATGTATTAGTGAAGTGCCAAAAAATAATCTACGGCTGCTCTGCTGTCAGCTGGCTTGTATAAAATACATAAATTACACTTGTAATTGAGTGGATTCTGACTTCAAATCGAGAAGCGAATTTCTCTTCTCAGAATCACTAGAAGAGTATTTTTTGTGCCAATGGAACGGTTTCAGAAGTGATTTTTTCGATTCCGAATTCCCCCGGACGCTTCTTTTTGCCCAATGGAAAACGACGTAAGTAACAACTGACTGACTAAATAGGTCTATTCCTTTACTTTTGAATCTTACGAATTTTTACTAATTCTTACGAATTTTACTCAAATGCCGTTCCCTAACTCGAAAAATTCGTAAAAGAGAGCGTCATCGAGAGAGCAAGATATTACCCCTCCACTGAGAATCTTACGAATTTTTACTCAACAAATTTCTTGGTGTACGAAGTGGAAAATCTGTCAGTCACAGCTGATTTGAAATTTCTTGTCTTTTTTGGCATTCGATTGCATTTGTTTTGATTTTTTTGTGCACTAAAATGGTATCAACAGGCGGTAAAATAAATATTGAATGTTCACCTCGAACATTCCATCGTATTGAAAATGGTAAGTAGACATTAGAGAATATGAAATAAATATTTATTGAATTAAGTATCCGTCATATCTGTCATTATTCATAGTTTACTACAAAAGCGTTCCCTAACTTTTTCGTTAGTGACTCTCTCTGTGAGAGAATTTATCCCCACCACTGCCATTTTGACAGTCTTTTCCATTCTTACTACAAAAGTAAAGGAACAGACCTAATGTGTTTGAGTTTTTACTGGCCCAGATTAGTCACGTGATCAGTTTTTGCAGTTGACGTTTATGGAGGGGTAGCCGACAAATCTAGTCAAGATCTGCCTGCGTACTCAGTTGACACTTTAAAGTGTCAAAATTCAAAAATAAACCACACGTTTACAACAACAAATCAACTTACTTAGTTAAGGCGTACGGATACCTAGTCCAGACAAATCTAGTTGACGTTTTACACAAACTACGTATCTGAACGCCCCCATTACTTTCATTTGTGGGCAATGATCGAAAAATGACAGAACAAACGTGAGTGAAAATGGATTTTCAGTTTTGATTGCCTCAAATATAGAATGGGGACGTTCAAGTATCTAGTATAGTAAGTCTGACAGCTGACTGACTTAATAGGTCTGTTCCTTTACTTTTGAATCTTACGAATTTTTACTAATTCTTACGAATTTTACTCAAATGCCGTTCCCTAACTCGAAAAATTCGTAAAAGAGAGCGTCATCGAGAGAGCAAGATATTACCCCTTCACTGAGAATCTTACGAATTTTTACTCAACAAATTTCTTGGTGTACGAAGTGGAAAAGCTGTCAGTCACAGCTGATTTGAAATTTCTTGTCCTATTTGACATTCGATTGCATTTGTTTTGATTTTTTGTGCATTAAAATGGTATCAACAGGCGGCAAAATAAATATTGAATGTTCACCTCGAACATTCCATCGTATTGAAAATGAAAAATAGACATTAGAGAATATGAAATAAAAATTTATTGAAATAAGTATCTGTCATATCTGTCATTATTCATAGTTTACTACAAAAGCGTTCCCTAACTTTTTCGTTAGTGACTCTCTCTGTGAGAGAATTTATCCCCACCATTGCCATTTTGACAGTCTTTTCCATTCTTACTACAAAAGTAAAGGAACAGACCTAATGTATCTCTGTTTTGATTGGCCTAGATCGGTCACATGGGCAGCTGTGACAGTTGACGTTTTCTGAAGGGTAGCCGACGAATCTAGTCAAGAAATTCGTGACTGAGTACTAAGTTGACAGTTCGCGTATATGTGGCTGACGTTGGAAAATTGACGTTCCCGACCAATATAGGTTGTGCGTTCAGGTTACATCTACCTCCAGACCAATCTAAGATTACTAAGTTTTTGAATTTGCCCATTGCTTCGACCTTAAGATGGAATGCATAATTCTCATAATATATATATATGCAAATGTACCAAGTTGCAATTGCTATCTACTATTATCTTCAAGTATAACATTGGCCCAAGTTGGTCAGAAATCCTCTATTCACCATCAGCGCCCTCACACCGCATGTCAAATTTCTACAAACACTTCCTAATTTTCCTACGTCAAGAAACTGTCAAGAGCATTTGTCATCGCCTAGTGAAAAAGAGGTTCGTCTGCGTTTATGTAATTTCTTTTTGTTTTTAAGTAAAAAACTATTTAACAAAAACAAATAGCTGACCTAAATTCTATTCTATTTTAAAGTCATAATAAAATTCTATTATAATTTGTCACCCGTACAATGTGATAAGTCCTAATTGGTCGGCCAGACACAGACATCTCCCGAACAAAAACAATTTTCCCATCACCGTGTGCAGTGGTTGTTCTCCCCTAGAAATGTCAAAATTTTCAACCGAAGCGGATCGAAAAAAAACGACCCCCTATATATCTCCTGCGAAGATCTTCCAAACAACAATCCTCCAAAAGCAACCCCTGCAAAGATTTTGTTTTGTTTCTCGTTTGAACTTTGTTCGGTGCATCATCGAACGAAAAATTGTGTGTGCGAAATAATTCGATGTGAAAATCGAATTCTATTTCTAGTTTTGCGGCATTTCTCTACTGTATTTTGCAATAAACTATCGTATTTCTTTTGCGATTACCACACATGAGGGTGGTGGTATTCACAATACAATTCGAAGACATATCACATTATTTCCTTTCGTTTTTGTAGTTCGTAGTTAAGAGATAAAGTAACCTTTCACATCTTTGATTTGCAGTGACACAATAAAACATTAGATTTGAACTGTGAGCGCACTTGTGTGTGTGATTGATCGATTGAAATTCAAACAAACGGAAACGGCTGAGATATGGTCGCTTGGAACGCGACTCGTCGAAATGTTCGCATCCTTCTTGTGGGGGATCAGGGCGTCGGCAAAACTTCACTAATCCTATCGCTGGTCAGTGAAGAGTTTCCCGAAGATGTACCCGCCAAAGCTGAAGAGATCACAATTCCCGCGAACGTAACACCCGAGCAGGTTCCAACTAACATTGTTGACTATTCATGTAAGTAACAATGAAATGTCACCATCTTCTTCAATGTTAAGGTTTTGTTTCTCTTTAGGTATCGAACAGACCGACGAGGTACTACAGGAGGAAATTCAAAAAGCTCATGTTGTTTGTATTGTCTATGCAGTGGATGACGATGAAACGCTGGACCGTATCACTTCGCATTGGCTTCCATTTATTCGCAACTCATGCGACAAAGATCAACAGCAGATTAGAAAACCGGTTGTATTAGTGGGAAACAAAGTCGATTTAGTGGAATACTCGACAATTGATGTTAGTTGGCCCGTCAACCGTTTGCTTACAAATTGAGTTTGCTACAATTCTGTTTTCAATTTGCAGAGTGTTCTAACCGTGATGGAAGACTTTCCAGAGATTGAGAGCTGTGTGGAATGCTCGGCAAAGACTTTACACAACATTTCGGAAATGTTCTATTACGCACAAAAGGCTGTACTGCATCCGACATCACCACTGTACATAATGGAGGAGCAAGACGTGAGTACAAATGGTTGAATCGAATTCTAAAAACGGGTCAAAATTAAGAACATTGCATTTGATAGTGGCTCGCTTTCGTCATCCTTATCGCGAGTTTCTTTTAAAGAAAATTGACGTTATCCGAAAGCCACATATCGTAATGCAAACGTGATAAAAGCGGTCTATTGAGAATAAGCACACAATATCCCATGTGATAATGACACGAGGAATTATAGTATTAGTGCAAGTTTTAGCGATTATTTATTATGACACTGGCTTTCGATATCTGGCACCTGCTCTAAATACGAGCGAGAAGTCTAAAAAGCAGTCAATAATACAACTCCCTGAGGAAAAACTCCTCAACTATCTCCAGTCCTGCTACTTTTTAAAGTGACGACCACAGATAGCGTGTACTTTTATCAATCAATTTTGGTTGACCTTCCATCGACTTGAAAACATAACCCTTGTTAAATTCCATCGGCAAATGTTGATAACAATCTGTTTCGTTTGCAGCTGACACCAGCGTGTAAGAAGTCTCTAGTGCGAATCTTCAAAATTTGCGATATTGACGGTGACAACTTGCTAAATGACTACGAACTCAATCTATTCCAAAGAAGATGCTTCAACACACCCCTCCAGCCGCAGATACTTGACGAAGTGAAAGCCGTAATTTTAAAGAACATACCCGACGGTATCTTTAACGACGCCGTCACCCTGAAAGGATTCCTCTACCTGCACTGCCTGTTTGTACAAAGGGGACGCAACGAAACCACCTGGGCGGTATTGCGTCGCTTCGGCTACAATGAAAACTTGGAAATGTGCAAGGAATACCTGCAGCCAACAATTAAAATTCCGCCCGGCAGTAGTACAGAACTCTCCCATCGCGGCCAACAGTTTTTAATCGCTCTGTTCGAGCGTTACGACAAAGACGGAGACGGCGCCTTGTCTCCCGATGAACACAAGCTTTTATTCAGCACCTGCCCCTCATCGCCGTGGTCCTATTCGACAGATATACGCAAATCATGTCCAGTCAACGACAGGGGTTGGGTGACCCTACACGGCTGGCTGTGTCGCTGGACCCTGATGACCCTCATTGATCTGCCAAAAACGCTAGAATACCTGGGCTATCTGGGTTTCAATGTCCATGAAAACGAATCACAGTTGGCGGCGATTCATGTTACGCGCGAGCGTAGAATCGACTTGGCAAAGAGACAAAGCAGCAGATCGGTGTACATGTGTCATGTGATCGGTCCCAAAGGAGCCGGCAAGACCGGCTTGTGTCGTGGCATTCTAGTCGATGATATGAAGAATCTAATCGGAAAGGACTTCAAGACAAATGTGGTGTACTGTGTGAACGCCGTCCAGGTATACGGCCAGGAGAAGCATCTCATTCTAAGGGATATCGAAGTGAAACAGGTACTGGATCCACTTCTGCCACAGGAGGTCAATTGTGACGTGGCGTGCCTCGTGTATGACACATCCAATCCACGTTCGTTTGAGTATGTCGCTCGTATCTATATCAAGTACTATGCAGAGAGTAAGATTCCAGTGATGATTGTCGGCACAAAGGGAGATCTAAGTGAGAATCGACAGGACTATTTGTTGCAACCGGTCGAGTTCTGTGAGAAGTACAAACTTCTGCCACCGCATTTGTTCACACTCAAGAACAACAAAAAGGAACTGTATATCAAGTTAGCAACTATGGCTGCCTTCCCGTGAGTATTCAGTTGGTTTCTATGATTTCTCATTGTAAAGTTTCATTTGGATGATGATGCAATGCGCGTTTAACATTTTAACTCTTATTTTGAATCATATTAACACGTGTATGTGTGTTTGCGAGAGGCATTTTTTTATTTTTGTTATTGATAAATAATGTTGTTGATATCGCGTAAGGGAGAAAAAGAATTGTTGTTCATTCATGAGAGCTTGTGGGGCTTGTGCCACCTCATTCTTTAAATTTGGACTTGGATTGTGCGTAAGGGTATTTGTTATGTTTGTATTACCTTGTAGATTGAAGACTTTGTAACAGTATAATGCTAGTGTTCTTGGCTGGAAATGTATGGTGATAGTTGGACCGGGGTATCAACTATATTGGTTAGTGGGCTGGAGTTGGTTTTTGCTGCTGCTACTTAACAAAACACAATGAAAAAGGAACTTTTAACACATGTGAAAGGGTAATGCAAGTAATCCACTCGCATTTTGAAGCTGGAAATTGTTGCGGAAAAGATTAAATAGATTGTTGATTTCACATCTGCGAGATGCGCAAAACGAAGAACTCAACATAACCTCACATTATGTTGTCATCCAGTATTAAAGTATTGACAGCAACTCGTGATTTGACGGGCTCTTTACTAGAAAAAAATTTATTGTTGTGACATATGAAAGTGTCGCAAGAACAAGACGATGTTATTAAAAGGCTGTTCCCTAATGTATTCGAATGTATTTTAGTTAGGTAAAAAAACCATTGGGAACAAATGGGGTTTACAACCTCGTATTACGCACTGGTTTAACGTCTTTGTCATAAAACCGAGACTTAAGTACGGTGTGGTTGTCTGATGGAGTGCTTTGGACAAAGCGATTAATCGCAATAAGTTAAGCAAGGTCCAAAGAACGATGTCTTCTCCGACAGACTTAATCTAAGTTTCTCTTTCCGTGTTCCTGAGCACTGTAGCGTTTTTCATGCAGAAATAATGTCGATAAAAGCAGTCTTATTTTGGCTTTAAGAAAACGTGATATCTGCTAAAGATATCCGTCTCTTCTCGGATAGTCAAGCTGCTATCAAATGACTGGAGTCAGTCTCTACAAATTCTATAAAAGCTCAAGAGTGTCGTCTCTTAGAGAGATGGCTGAGCAGTTCAACATTCATCACTGTTGAGTGCCGGGACATAGAGACATCACAGGTAACTGCAAGGCTGATGAACTCGCCAAACACGGATCTAAACTACCTTTGCTTCCAACTAAGGATTCTGTAGGTATTCCAATCGCTACTTGTAAACTGTTAAAAAAGCTAAATGCTATCGAAAGTACAAATCTTAGATGGACAACCGGCTAGACTTGTCTAGCGGCAAAGCAGATCTGGCCAAAGCTGGATCTAAAACGTTCTAGATATTTGATCTCCCTCAATAGGAAGCACATAAGCGCTACAATAGGTGTCATCACAGGACACTGTATCATAGGTAGGCATGCTACAAGACTTGGCGTGCTTTCAAACGACTTCTGCAGAAGCTGCCTTGACGAGGAGAAAGAGGAGACTCTTCTCCATCTTCTCTAGACTTTTGTCCAGCTCTCTCACAAAGGCGTAAACTCCATCTGGGAGCTTTCTACTACAGCGATCTGAACGATCTAAAAAAAACACTGATATTCGATATCTCCAACGCTTTATTAGAAGTTCCAACTGGTTCAACGGGTAGGAAGAGCAAACACGTAGATTTATGTGGTATCACAAGGGACCCTATAATGGTCTAGGGTCTAGGTCTAGGTCTAGGGAACATACCTTATATGCGTGTCTTTCTGTCACTAGTCACTAGTAGGAGGAAGCTTCAATAGATTCTTGATGTGTCTGCGTGGTCAAAATCAAGTTGTATTGGCGTTTGTTTTTTATACCGCATTCTGCGAGAGAAAGGATTTTGTTGTTTCTAGTAAAGGTACCCACAAAGTTGGGTGGAGACACCATTTCTATGACCTACCCCAAGGAAATAATGAAATGAATAAATAAATAAATAAATAAATAATGTCTGTTTATGAGTAAAATACATCATCGATGATTTCAATTATGACCAGAGAGGAGTCTGTGCAAATCCAATTGAATCGATTTTAACCTGTATCTGTGTTCTACTAGCATTTTCTTCTGAATTTGTTATGCGGCATAAGCAAAAAAAAAATCAACGAGCTTTTCTTAACCAAAAAAAAAAACGCATTGCATCAACCACTCCAAATTTGATTTCCTTCTTTTTTTTTTAAACAATCTCGGGTATTTACTTTTAAAACAAATTGTTATAAAATTGTTCACTTTTCTTTCAAAACTTTTGTCCCATTTTTACTCTATGTGGTGGTGGCGTGCGGTTGGAATTTGTTCTTATATTGTAGTCGTTTCCAAGCCGCTTGGATATTGTTTTACAAGCACAGGTTGGTACAGCTGTGGGAGTCAGCGTAAGTGTGAATTTTATTGCTGAATTAATAAAACTAAAACGAATATCTTTTTTTCATTTCTTTCCGTCTACTTTACTGTTAGAGAAACAAAACAATTTTTCCCAAAAGATACCATTAAATCATTTTATTTTATTTTTTGTCATTGCGACTTGTTCTCTGTTGTTTTGTTTTTTATTGTTTGTCTTTGTTTATTAATTTTGTGTCTCAATGTTATTTTTGTTAAGTAGTAAAAGTGTAAGGTGAGGAGATTTTAAGCTCTGATAACACTAACCAGCATCTAATCAAAGAAATGTATTTTTTCGAACGCTGCATGCTTTTTTACTTAAAAACGATCTATGTAGTTTTCATTTTTCGTAGATGTAGTACATTTCTATTATGTCCCATGAGGTTGAGAGTAAGAAATCATTTAGCGGTGTTTTGTGGGTTAAGTGCTCATTGATGCCATCTTTCCTACAACGAGATTAAGCCAAAGTGATTTATAAATCACCACGAGAGGCGTTTCCACCGAACTTATGTTTTAGTTTGACACTTTCAATACCATACGTATGAAAGAGCAACAGAAAATTGCCAGCAACAAATTAAACGTATGAGTTCGAATGCTTCGGATAGCATTTCCATCAGTTGGGTAGCTTTGCCACTGTAATTCGCTTTACATTACAACCTCAACTAGACATAGACGTGTACTTTGCTCCCTCCTAACCTTATTTATTTTATTTAGTCTCCCCCGTATGAATAAACAAACTTTCTTTTGTTTTAGAAGAATGATGCATTTGCCGCATGTAACAATGAAAAATCTTACCCGATTTGTATTCTAATTTAAACTTTCATTCTTTTGCTTCTACATAGACATCTCCGTCAATTTGGGTTGGCAACAGAGGATCCCACTGTATGGTGGAAAGCCGGCATTGGTATTGCAGCAGCAACACTCCTTGGATTCCTAGTGATGAAGGCTTTCCACGGAACCACTGGACCACATTCAAAATAATCAATTTTAGTCTAAAACATTCAACAAAATCACAAAAACAAATTAAATATTTTTCTATTTAAACCACAATCAAAATATTCTGTAACGAACTTGAGCAACCCCTAGGATTGTATAATACACAATAGGATATAATATCTACTGATTTTTCTTTCCCTCAATATTCGCTACCATTGAGAAACAATGTATACTTGCATACTCAATCATAAAAGCAATATTCTAAATATAATGTATGCTCTTGTAAAAGAATTAAACAAAACAAAGTTCTTCATTTTTTGTTTCTCTCTAACACGCACACGCAGAATGTTTGTGTGCGTACCCTTCTAAGTCATTGATCACTGTTTTGTAAATAAATATTTTTTGTTACCTTAGATCCTTGTTTATGTAATGCTACACTTTGTTGGTGGTATCTTTTTGTGTAAACAACTTCGACTGCGGAGGCTAGTTCACACAAGTGGATACTTACAACATATATATTTCTTTTATATTTTCGAGAGCTCTAACTATACCTACTCTTATTATAACATAAATATATATTAGAATGTATGAATATTTTGTTTTTTAAGTTTAAGGCTTCCCAGTTTTATTTTTTCACATGGCAAGCAAACGAGAGAATATTGTCACACATCCATATAAGAGATGTTTAGCTTTTTGTTGAGTAAACAATTTAATTTCTTCCAAAAAAAAAGTATCTTAGATGTAGAACAAAACGTTCACGTTGGACTGGACGCGGGTATTTATGTAATTCTGGCGTTCCTGGTCGAGTTTCATGGAGTCGGTTCTTAGATGAAACTCTAATAAAATTAAATCGATTAAATATGTATAACGGTTTTATTATATCTATAAACTATCATACGATCTATATATTTTTAGTCAGGGAGATGTATGTAAATATTAGTGCAATAAAAACCAAAATAAACTCTTTAATCTTTTTTGAGAAAAAAAAAAGCAAAAAAACCGAAGTTTTTTTTTAAGTTTTTGGTTTAAAAATACAGTCGTTGAAAACTTTACTAGCTGGAACTTTACTTTTTAATGTTTACGTGACTGTTCATTCAAATTTTACGTTCTTGCAGATTTTAATTAGATTGTAAATTTAAAAAAAGTAAAATAGCGAAAAGAACTGAGGCAATCCGCGTCAATAGTATTTTATGTCTGAGTATATCTTGCCTCTGATTAGAACTGTTGTGGATTTTTCACCGGAACGACACTGCCTACAAAACCATGTTAATTGGTTGCAATTTTATGTGTCGGACACAAAGCCAATCCAAAGGGCTTACATTAGCCAGCTGCCGGAAAGTAGTTGTCAAAAACATAGTTCAAAATTAAAAGGATGAGCAATCTGAATGGAGGAACATTTGTTAGCGCCGAAGATGGAGAGAGAACAAGTAAAGCTATATAAAAAAAAGTTATACTAAAAATGTGTTTTTCAACATTTATTGCTATAAATTCATTTAAAAGATGTTTGTTATTGAAATACATACTTCTCCCCGGCGGCCATTTAAGAGGAGATATTCTTGTAAAATTTGCGACCGTCTAGTTTGGATAGTTTTTGATCCGACATTTTACACACTAATTTTACCCCTTAAAAGCTACTTTTCGATATTTGGAGGAAGACGGTTTCTCAAACACAATTGAAACCAACTTTAGGTCCTGCAGGGAAATTAGGTGCTGGGTTAAATTGGTTTAGGTTTTTTGACAATAAAGGTTCCTATAGGGATGGCGATGGGTCCAATATAATGCCTCGTCCGTTTGAAGAACTCACACCATACTCAACCTAACCTAACCTTTACTCCTAAAATTATTTCAGGCCTAAACGCCTTTACGTGTTCACGATTTTATTAATGCTAATTTGTCAGCTCCGCTATCAATTCTGAAAACGAAGAATCACACTTGCCAACCGCTGTTACTTCCGCCTAAGAAGTTAGTTGATTAATAAGGCCCTGTCGAGAAATACTAAGGAGACTCTATATAATACCGTCACCATCCCAGTCCTGTATATATGGTGCAGAAGCATGGACTCTTTCAAAGGCGGTTGGTCGTTTCGAACGAAAAATTATTCGACTGATTTTCGGTCCCGTTTGCGAACTCTACGAGCTGTACAGCGACATCGCCCTGGTCAAAAAAGTACTCATCAGTCGTCTAAGACGGCTGGGACATGTAGAGCGAATGGACACCAATGCCCCGGCCCGCTGTGACGGGCACAAGTGGAAGGGGACCTTAACCAACTTGGAGATTGGGGTGCGCAACTGGAGGCAGTTAGCCAAAGATCGCACTAACTGGAGAGTCGTATTTGTTGAGGCACACGTCCACCCCGGACTGTAGCGCCGACTAAGTAATTTGTTGCATTACTTTATCTTGATGCCAGAAAAAGCGGCGAGTTTTATAAATGCTGGGATCCGCCCATCCACCGTGTAAATTTAAGCACGTTCGTCGAATGAGTGCCCAGTGCCATCGTTAACACCGTATTATTTAAAAATGCAGATGATTTTTCCATTCATAGACAAACCAATCGGCTTTTCTGGTTCCATTACACATCTGAATCTGAGAGCAATTTTATAAATCACAATTATTGAAAACCAGAAGAATAACGTTCGCTTTAGTTTCAAGATGTCGCCCCATAAGAAAGCTTTTATCAGTAAACAGAAGGAGACATCTGTTGAAAAGCCAAAAAAAAGCTCTTTGCAATGATAACAAACTGAAATGTCACAAGTGAAAGTGGCAAAAAAGATGTTAAGGCCGAAATAAAACCAATCAACACAACAACCCAGCTGTGATAACTTATAACTTGTGAAATCGAAAATTTGATGGTGAAATTGCCCAAATGTTTACTGTAAAACATAATAGATTCAATTTAATTCAAACAACATGCAAGTTTGGTACAAGTGCAATTGCGGCAGCTAGAAAGAAGGTGTGTATAGTTGGTGCTGGACCGGCTGGATTCTATGCCGCTCAATACATTTTGAAGCGTATTCCCGATTGTGATGTCGATGTTTTGGAGAAACTACCAGTTCCATTTGGACTAGTTCGGTGAGTGAGATTGCGTTTTCTAACCAAAAATTACTGAACGTATAATGTTCGATATATAACCTGCAAAGTGGAGTTTATAGTGAAATTGAATGCAAACCAATTTTAATTGATACATACTTCCGATTGATTCTAAGCTTAAAGTAGGTCTGCATTCAACGATTTGCAAGAGTACGAGAAGCACTAAAACTACGAACTGTGTACTTCCTGACTGAAGATTCATTATGGTGAACTGTCCACTAACAGAGAAGATAGACTTAAATGACTTCTGTTTTACCTAGGTTATCAGGTATTTATAATTTTCAGTATGGCTCTTATTCTAATTGAATTTGCAATTTGTTATTTTGCTCATTAGAAGATAACAAATTAGCATATTTGTTTAGCTAATCTCGGTGACAATGGAATAGATTCATTGCCACCAAAAGGGCTTCATGGTTAAGCATTGTGAGCTTCAACGCAATTTGCATTTTTTCTAGCAGTTGGTTGAAACTATGACCTCTACCGACGAAATGATTTGCTGGTCTATCTTCTGCCACAGTGATCTTCGTCTGCCAGTTCGCAGTGTGCAGCAGAGACAAACCATACTTTTGTCTCTGGTGTGCAGTCAGTAATAGAAGAACTGGCGAAAACATTCCTGGGATATGTAACTGGGATTCACCGCGTTGCGTTGTTTGTTGCTGAGTCAACATTTGTATCGACAAAAGACCTGTCAAATGAATTTATGCGTATGTGCGTAAATGTATTTCGATAATATTTATTTATATTCTTATCTTTAAACTACTTCAAAGAAGCAATTGAAATTCGTCATCATAGTGCTCAAAGTCGACTGCCTTGTCTGAGCAAATGCAAACATTTCTGTTGAAATTGCAGCCACTGTGTTGAAATCGCCTCGCAATACAAAAACGCTGACAATCTGCCAAATCACTTGATGTTTCAATGCATTTTCCTCTAAAGACATGAAGGCTGGCTGCAATATTTGGAATTTTAAGTTAGATTGCAAAGAATTGTCCTTGTCTACCTACGTGCAACGAGACGTGAAAATCTACCATGATTCTGTATTGTTTGTTCGGGTTTTCCTGGCACAAAAGTACCCCCAAATGTTGAACTTAACAACGAACAACAAATTAAAACTGCTAAAGCACTGCGATCTTCCATGTTCCTATGTATTCTGTATTCTCCACTTAGCGTCTTAGAACGAACTGAATTCTTTAATTAAAACAATTTATTGTTGTGTCAGTTGTGTGGCTGGTTGTTTTACTAAAAAAAAACCCTCGGGTGCCAAGTTCTTATCTTTGGAAGACGAAAATATACAGTAATATGTATAGACTGCATTAATTTAAACATTTTTATTGCCAAATAGACGTCCATTCATGCATCACTGCAAAAGCGCTAATTCTGTTGACATAAATCTGGAATGGTGGGGAGTTTTTGGATGTGAAACTCGACTATTGTCGTTTTGGGAGATCATTTTCTGAATTTGCAAAACGGTTTACCTAACAGCAGACTTGTTTCATTTCGCAAAAACCATCAACGTCACGTCAACTTTGAGTGTGAAATATACCAGTACAGCACTCAATTGTTAATAGTGAGTGAAACATTGTTTCATGTTTGCAATGCCCGGCTGTAACTGAAACTAGACAATAAAATTCAACAACAACACTTCCCCAACTCCACCACCTGGTTTTGAGTTTTGTTTGCATGTCCTTCTACTTTTATTTGCAAATTTCTCGTTGCGAATCTAAACTAATTACACATAAACTAATTACAGCTTCGGTGTAGCACCGGATCATCCCGAGGTGAAAAACGTAATCAATACATTTACAAAAACCGCAGAGAATCCCCGCTTTAAGTTCCTTGGAAATCTAAGTCTTGGCAGAGACTTTAGTTTGCAGCATTTGCGGGATAACTATCATGCAGTTCTACTAACCTATGGCGCAGACGAGGACCGTTGCATGAATGTGCCCAACGAAGACTGTGGAAAACTGATATCGGCGCGAAAGTTTGTCGCTTGGTACAACGGACTGCCGGGGTCAGAAGATCTAAATCCAGACCTATCCGGGGATACTGTCACGTTAGTTGGACAGGGCAATGTCGCAGTCGACGTTGCCAGAATGATTTTATCTCCTGTTGACGCTTTAAAGGTAAGGTATCTAGGTTGATTCGCTTTGGGTGGCTTTATCAACTTTTTACTCTCCTTTACAAGTCGACGGATACCACTGAGTACGCGTTAGAGGCGCTTGCTAATAGCAACATTAAAAACGTATATTTAGTTGGCCGCCGCGGACCCCTTCAGGCAGCTTTTACAATAAAAGAACTCAGGGAGATGTTGAAACTACCAAATGTCGCAACTGTTTGGCGAAAGTCCGATTTCCAAGGTAGGGCTGGACTTTCTCGTACACCAAGCCAAGTTAATGCACTCTTTTGCGTTTAGACATTCCAGAGATTGTCAACTCTTTGGCACGCCCACGTAAACGCCTCACAGAACTTATGCTGAAAAGCCTAAACGAGCAGACATCCACAGGGCAGGCGAGCAAAAAGTTCCTGCCGGTTTTTCAACGATCCCCGAAAGCCATACATGACGATTCCATTGAATTCACTGTGACTCAGCTGAACGATGATATAGCTATTCCAACAAACGTGTCGGAAAAGTTTCAGACCGATTTAATTTTGCGAAGTATTGGCTACAAGTCGAAACCTGTCGATGAGACTATGCATTTCGATGATCGGCGGGGATACGTTACTAACAAAGAAGGTATTGTGTATATATTTGTTTAAACGTTTTCAATATAACATGTTCCATTTGACAGGCCGCGTTCTTAAAAAGGACTCCGATGGAGACGTTATCGACAAAGGTCTCTATGTAGCCGGTTGGCTTGGAACTGGTCCAACTGGAGTCATTCTGACGACAATGAATGGTGCCTTCTCTGTTGGGAAATCAATTTGTGATGACATCGAGGCCAATGTGATCGACTCGACGACTCCCAAACTTGGGCTGGATGTTAGTGGCAAACCTGCGGTAACATGGGATGGTTGGAAGGCAATCGATAAGTTCGAAGTTGAGGCTGGTAATGCCAAGGGAAAACCAAGAGAGAAGATTGTAAACATCGAGAAGATGCTACAAATTGCTGGTGTTTAACAATTCTTTTTTGTGGATAAGAATAAAGTTATATTTTATTTTATTGTTTGCTTTGTATACTTTTTGATGGTCCAATCGTCTTCGTTTTAAGCTCAATTTTACTAAGCTTTGGAGAAACTTGAATAAAATACTACTGTCTCGCATGACAGAATAATAACTGAAAATATTTCCTTCAAATTTATTGTGAAATGATATCCGAAAAATTATTGCAGATCTAAAAGCTTAAACCCTAAATATTTTAAGACAAAATTTGAAGTAACTGAACATTATGGAACTAGTCTCAACGCCAGAACCGCATTACATCCCCGGGTAAGGCTGATTCTACTTTTGAGTTTCAGTCCGATGTTGATTGATCGGTTCTTTTTTCCAGATACACAGGATACTGTCCTCAGTATCTCTATCGTATTGGCAAAACCTATGGGAATCTTACGCATAAACTTCTCGTAGATCCATGCGTTCGACACTCACCGAAAATATTGATCGCCGGTCCAAACGATAACAAAATCGCCGAAGACAGACCGAGTCCCAAAGAAATTGATCTTATTAAGACCCACGAACGGGAAGGCGATGCTGTCTACAAGTATCCGATAGTGCCAGGTTATGACGGCTTTATACCGAAAATAAAATCGAAAATTGGTGATCGATTTTTAGCTGCAGCGACAGCAGGTGTAGCTGAACATGAGCAGTACATGCAACAGTTAAAATGTGAAAGACGAAATCTTATGCATAGGACTTTACTACAGAATGGCGAAGGGGTTTTCGCCAGAAATTTGGGCGAGCGCTCAGTAAGATCTTGATACAAAATGAAAATCATGTTATTTAACTTGACTTTGGGTAGATGCAAGACACGACCTATCAACTACCGCTGATACCAGTTCGACCGGAAGCAGAAGGTATAATCAGATCGAGAGATGTTACAGATAAAGAGAAGGTTCCATATTCAAAGGATACCCCACCGCATTTTATGGTGGAAAATGATCCAGATAAATTTTTTATAAAAGGTAGGACATAATTTCCGAACGCAATAATGAGGTTATGTGGGCTTAAGTGCAAAAAATGGGCGACGAGCCCCGTAAGCTTCGAATAGACCTCTTATCCTACTAGAGACTAGTCAAAAATATACAATTTCAATGTAATCGCACATAACCTTGAGTCGGGATTATACTTTTAGCTTTCACATTTCCATTTAAAAAAAAAGTGTGGCGCCCAGCGCAACATTTGACAGGCGATTTTAGTTCGTACGTGCCCCAGAACGGGAAGCGGGAACAAATTAAAACCCTGAGTATCGTATACTTTTTGTTTATGCCAACTTTTTACTGTCTGGCTATTTACTTAATCTAGAAGGCAAACGAGTTTCTCCTTAAATCATTTTATTTCTCAAATCCTTTTGCAAATATTCGGAACCTTTTTACACAGGATACAGTGGTCACATTCCAATGGCTTTCAATCGTTTCGGACAAAACAGTAAGGATTTGACAACCAGCGCTCTATGTGAGTTTGCGAACAACTACCATCATAGACGCAGTGCTGAATGGGTGCCGATGGAAACTACCGGAATTGGTACATCCTTACCTTTGAGTGCGTCATTCAAGATTTATCAACGCACCACCGGAATGATACCCAACTATGGGGGTCATGTGCCTGGGGAGATATTTAAATTTGGCAGCACATATGGCAGGAATACCGTTGATGCAAAGCGGTGGCTGGATGAGAACTTATAAATTGATTGTGGAACATCATTTTTAGAAAATAAAAGATAAATTTGAGTTTCTTTGTGTTGTCAATAACGTTGTTTAAACATGGTTTAGCGAACGTTCAGTATTTGTCGCTGCACATCAATAAACTGCTGTCTAGCTGATAATACTTGGGATAAGTACCTAATGTAAATCCCACAAGTGCCAGATAGAGTGTAATTGCATGCTAAATGTTATATTTAAAGTTAATAAAAACTCTTTGTATGAAGGTCACATATTTCGTTTGCAATCGCATTCATTTGTATTTTTGTCATATTTTTCAAAACCAATGAAAGTACCCCATTCTCAGTCGCTTTCCAAACACTTCCCAGATAAACTTTCGTTAAAGAATGCATCATAAAATCTCTCACCATCATTTTCACCATACACATCTCCCACATCGCAGAAAATTTTTGTACCCAGCCAGCGCATAGCAAAAGAAAAAAACACAACACAAAAGGCAGATTGGAAAAGTTCTCTGAATCGCAGAGTAGTGTGCATTTCTCGGATATCGGGAAAAAAGGAGCGCAATCAAATTTTCGCCACATTAACTAATGAAAAACTGTGAAATTGTCTTTCAAAATATAAACCGTCATGAATTCAGTGTCTAGAGAGTAATTTTGTGAAAGAATTTGGCGAAAAATTTCCACTCTAATATTCAAGTGAAACTTTTTGCACTCTTGTCCATTTTCTTTTCTCAATTTGAATTTTTTTTTTGTATGGTGTTTACTCGAAAAAAAAGAAACCGAGTTTATATGATGACCTAAAAATGCACTCTGTCTCATTTTAACATGCACTTGTTTACATGATAACCCCCTGTGTATGCATCGCGTAAGCATAGTGTCGACCCTTTCACAGATAAAATTGTTGCTAATTCTCTTCTTTTTTTTTCTTGGCGTGAAGTGAACTTGGTGGCTTTAGAGCAAGGGAGTCGGATACACAAACGTCCACTCCATCTTCGTCAGTGGAATTTTGTTGCGACTTTTAAAGAAAAACTCACCACCCGTGTTGGATCTTCGTTAAAAGAAATCAAAATTTCGATATACACCTTATTTTCGTTTATTTTTTTCCGTAATTCGTCGTGTTCGCTAGTATCTATCCTCTTGAGAGATTATTTTTCTTATCTTTACCGATTGGAAAGAAAGGCAGTAAAAAAAGAAACAAACAAAATATATGCAATTTCCTAGTGGAATAGTGAAAACAAATTTTTGAATACGAAAAAAAAGTGAAACAGAAATAGAAGTTCTTAAATGGTGGCACATTACAACAATTACTCTTCCCATCACCGTCCCGCAGTGTTGTGTTTACAATTATTTATGACATCTGAGAAAGAGATGGCAAGCGCGTGCTAACTCTCGATTGTTCGCAAACTATTTTGACTCGAATTTTTTGTTGTGTGTTTTGATAAAACAGGTGAGTGCAGTGCGCATATTCCGATGGCAATGTTCAGTACTTTGATAAATAAAAATATAAATAATGATAAATTGGTGTGTGATAGGGATGTCAATTGAGTGGCATTCAAACTAGAGCGAGATAGGCTAGCTACATTTTCGAAGCACTTCAAAGGGTTGTGGTATAGGGTTTCTCCTTCTCTGTCTCTCACACTGTGGAATAATTTAGAAATTTATGTAATTGCCGGCGGGATTTGTTCTGATTGCATCTTTCTATTATAACAAAAAAAAATGTGTATGTTGTGTGACAACATTTTTATTGGGAAAAGGTGAAACGAATAGATGCGCTATTCACACATAAAAAAGATTTGTATTTCTATTTCTGTCAACATTTCGGTGTAACACTTTTCTAAAGAACGAAGGGAAAGGTCGGTGGTGCTTTGTTTATGTTTATTCTACCCTTCGTAACAGTAAAAGTGCAAACACTTTTTCTTGTGTTTGGTGTTTTTAGCTTGAAATTAAAGTGTAGCGCATTCTGTTGCATAGCTGCGTTTTTATACCGCCTGTTTGAGCGCGCAGGGGTGAAATATCTTATTTGGAATCTTGCGTATACGTGATTTGAATCATGCGTTGGTACTTCAAGAGGGAAAGGATTTTCATCATTATTCATTTATCTACCTGCCAACATATATTTTCTAAAGAAAGTAGGTTCTTAAGTCTGGTTTGTATGTTTTAGTAATTAAGTTGATTAAGGTAAGGGTAAGTGGGTTTATTTGGCTACTGGTTACATGTCCGTGAATGTGTGAGGACGGGCTTCGACCTCGAGTTAAGTACTCAACAAATTCTAAATAAAGCACACTGACTGCTTTCTTTAAAAACAATTTCCGAGCATATTTCCCCACCAGGACCACAAACACCTACAACAACTGGAAGTAGGCCCTTAAAGAATTTTATAATCCAGTACCTAGGTATTTGTGTCAAAACAAAAGCGCAAAATATACAGTACCTACGCAAAAAACGGCTCCATTACTGAGAAAAGGATTTCTTCTCATGATTTAAATTTTCAAGTCAGAATATGTAGGTACCTTTTCATGAAATAAGTACCTATGCACAAGATCTGCTTTTAGTAGAAAATTCTGCAGAAGCAGCCTGATCTCCATTAGCCTTCCCTTTGATAATGTTGCTTCAATGAGAATTAAAAGCTATTTTCATTTTATAATCGCTCAATCCTTTCCCCGGTTCGAATCCCGAAAGAACCAAACTACATCTTAAGGTTTTTTTCGACTGCGCCTCTCGCGAACGCCTGACAAACATCCGAGAGTAAAACTGTCATAAAAGAGCTTCTCAAATAACCGTGTGGGCTCGGCGTAAAATTGTAGATCCCTTTCATTCGTTCCAAAAATGAAAAACACACAAAACGAATGGTTGTGAGAAACTAGGCCTAGGGTCCCACAGACCTGTCGCGTCAAAATATTTGTTTATTTATTTTATTTAAAAAAGGGGTTTTCAATAAGAGCGCTACAAAAGTTTTTTTTTTAAATAAAACAAAACCGGTTTTGGATATCAATGAAATTCTTAATTCCTGTGAAAGTACGTTCGATGCCATTATGTATGGAACTCGATTTCTTTTGCATGGCCACCACGGGCACGTTTGCAAAAGTCCAGATACTGAACCCAATTTTCGACGGTTTTCAAGCATAAATCGGCCGATACTGCTGCAATTTCACGTTCGATATTCGTACGAAATTCATCAATCGTCGCTGGCTAGTTGGCATAGACTTAACGCAGCCCCACAGGAAATAGTCTAACGGCGTCAAATCGCACGACCGAGGCCGGCCCATAAACCACACCAAACCGTAATTTTTTCGGGATGCAATGATGACTCATGGAGTACGTGTGGGTTGCTGCCTGACCAATACCGCATATTTTGTTTATTGACAAAGCCATTCAGCCAGAAATGAGCCTCATCGCCGAAGATGATTTTTCGATGAAAATCCGAATCATTTTCAAGAATCAGTTCAAGGCTTCAGTTATTGCGTCAATTTAATCTTGTAAGGATGTAGGCCAAGATTTTTTCGCAAAATTCGCCACAACGACGTCACAGAGATGTCCAACGCTTGAGAACGACGTGTGAGAGACACATTTGGGCTTTCTTTAACTGAAGCCTCAGCGGCAGCAATACTCTCGAAACTACGGGCACTTCTTTGTCTCACTGGCACGGGAACATTTTGCACTGTGCCTGTGGATTCAAATGCTTCCACTAGACGCGCAATTGTTGATCTGCTAGAACGATTATGACGACCATAAATTGGACGTAGCGCTTGACACTCTAGAGTTAGTTGTTGGCAATAAAATCTATGTTTATGAAAACTTTCACCAAACTGATAGGTAAAAGAGTCCAATATTTATCACATTCTTTTTGTTTAGAATATATGTATATGAAGATATTTTTTCTCAAATTTTAATGACTTTCTGCTAACAATATCCTCTTACTTATATCCAGTAAAACAAATGTAGCCCATTCACCGTAAAACCATCAACAAACTTACTCAACTACTTAGCACATACACACAGTATGGAATCTTGTGAGAACAACTCATTAGAAAATCTAGCAGTCTTACTGCAATCCGGTGTTAACAAAGAGGAGATCAGCAATACTTCCGAATTTGACGAGCAAAGCAATGCATCTGAAAATAAAACCAAAACCGACTCACAACCAAGTGTATCGCCGAAAGATGTAGATCGTAAAACACACGCAGACTCAGTTCCAGATTTTAGCAATAGTTTTGAAAAGAACGACGAAATGGATGAAGAAAAATACAACAGTAATCAGCCACAAGGTCCAGAGACAATCGACAATGTGTCTCAGGAGTCGTCGATACCAGAAAATATTCTATCACCTCCAAAGTCCGAAACACAAACAGATGAAACAAATACCGCCACATCATCGCCAGCCTCTGATTCACAACTTTCGCCCACAGTGGGGGCAGTTGCTGGTGGTCTAGGGGTAGGTGTTGCAACAGCAACAGCCATCTCAGTACAATCTGAAGGTTCATCAGCCGTCTCGCCAGCGTCAGGAAGTGGCGATCAGTCGCCAAGAGTGGTCCAACCAATCAACATTATCGCAAATGGAACGATTCCAAAGTCTGGCAAACCCTTGATGTTGGCGATAAACAAAAAACTAAGCAAACCAAAGTCCAGAAGAAGTCAAAAGAAATCAAAAGCTATGGTTGCAATGTATGAGAGTGAGGTAAGTTTTTAATAAAAGTTTCTTTCAATTTGATTCAATTTGATATCCGTGGTTGATGGTGTCCCATTAGATAAGTGACAATAAAATTGGCATAAAGCTGTGTATTAAAAAATCAGAGAGTAGCACCACACCCACTAAAACCAAGCCTAGTCGGAAGAGATCCCGCAAGTCCAAGACCCGCGTGGATAGCGATGACTCGGAATACGAAACCGCAAAGCGCCGACGAGAGCGACCTACAAATAATAATTCTGACAGGCCGAAGCGTGGTGGCGGTGATGCGGCTGCGTTTCGAGAACCCGTCGAGCAAAGTGCCTGGGGCTCAACTTTGCCCGAAAATGTGCTCTTTAAGGTAGGCCATTGTTGAAATTGAAATGTTTTCTTTGGTAAATGCTGTTTCCTTTGTGGTTTGTAGATTTTTCATCATGTCGTGGAGAAAGAGGGCGCCTTACCCACACTCTTTAAATTGGGCCGGGTTTGTACGCTGTGGCGGCAAGTCTCGCTGTCCGCTTCACTATGGCGTTCGATGGATCTGAGCACATGGGTCAAAGAGAAATATCGCACAGAATTGAAACTAAAATGGTTTATCGAAAATCGAGGCAGAGGATGCACCGACTTGAATGTCTGTAAGTACGCAGTTTTGTTGAAGTGGTTGGCAGAATCATGTTGGCAAAAGCTGACAGTGTTGACAAATAAGAAATGTTTTTGTTGAAAAGCGTAGCACATATTATCGTAAAAGGATTATTTTCTCCAAGTACGTGCCCCGTGAAATGCAAATTCTTACAAACCTTTCAACTGCCTTGCTGCTTAGAGCGAAAATTCAGAGTAAATCTACTTCGGATTCATCTGGATTCTGGACATATAGAGCTGACTTAAGCAAACACGGCAATAGACGTGATAAATTTTGGTAGTTACGTATGCACGGAGACCTTTTTTAAAGTTGAAATGTGTATCGTTGACACATTGAAACCGAAAATTGGCTGTGCCTTCTTACGTCGTCTCTATATGCAGTGTTTAAGTCTTTGCCTTTGTCTTCATAGGGACCAAAGATGAGCGAGAGATAAAGTGCTTCAACCGCAACCACCCGTCTAACCTTATTACTTCTCCCATTGAATTTAATTGCTTTTATCTTCCATCCTCTAGCCAACTGGAAAGTGACGGACATTTCGTGTTTTCTCTCCAAATTATCAGTTGGCTGTCCCAATCTAACTGGCATCACACTCAAGGGATGGAAAGGGTTTACATCGGATCATTTGACGTTCTTAGTTGACAATATACCAAAACTAGAGCGCTTGGATTTGAGTTCGATAAATGTAAGATGAATAAAGTCCTTATTTAGAGTTCGAAACCGATTTAACCTATATCAACAGGTGGAAATGAATGCAAGCAGAAGTGCAGTTGGCCTACAATCCTTGTGCAATTCATTACAAACAATCAACGGTCGGCTAACGCACTTGCATTTGGCGCACAATCGACTGGCAGGCATTCCACAAATTGTAACAATATTAGCAGTAAGTCGTACGCCGCTATTCGCACAATTGTATTTTAAAACTGTCTTTATTTGTTTATGCCCATAGGCACATTGTCCCAATTTAGTGCTTCTGGATCTCTCGAATGTGCGCACCGCAGCTACGTCGCATGGGATATTGCATATAGAGAAACTGCAAAACGGTTGTCAGAAATTAAAAGTGCTACGCGTTACCAATTCACATGTAACTCTTAGTCAAGCCACACTCCAAGAGGCGGTAAGAATGGCAAATGCATTTGGTGGTAAACTAATTTTGACAAATCCACCTTCTCTGTGTAGATGGACTCGAGTGGTTTTCCCGATTTGGAGGAATTGTCTGTGGCGGCTCTAACCGACGAATCTCGATTAATTGGCGACGATCACTTGCAGAGGATTCTAAAGTGCAGCTCTAAGTTAAAGCTCCTCGATGTCAGGGGATGTACGCGTTTAACGCACGAAAGCCTGATTCGGTTGCCAGCCTGGGATATTAAGCATTTGTTTTTATCTGGGTGTTCTGTTACGAGAGATGTGGGGTAAGTGCTAGTGTTTGACTGGTTTAAGAGGCAAATGTGATGGCTTTGTTTGCATAGGTCCGGTCTGGAGTTGATAGCTTCCAAATGGGCGCACAGTTTGATCGAGATTGATTTGGCCTGGGCGAATGTGCAACAGCCGCTGGACAATGCTCTAAGAGCGCTGGCGGAAAAGGGCAGTGAATCACCCTTAACGTAAGTATACTGGGGTGTTGTACTCCTAAATCATTTCAAAGGCAACTGCGTGAATGCGTGTTCACTATAGAAGGCATAATTTCAATGCAGTCGAGAGCACAAGGCACCTAAGTCTTGTGGCGGAAAACGTATGAATGACAAACGAAGGCTGTTGATAATAAATCTGACAGTCATTTATCAATTTTCGGAGCTCATATTGTTCGAATTCTGCCCCGTTACTCCTAGCTTTCCCACATTCCACCAAACGTTAAAATTTCAATAATGTGCAGACAAAAAAAAAAACGTTTTATCTTGTCTCCCAACAGCCATGTTAACCTGTGTGGATCGTCGGTTTCAGAGGATGCAGTCAAGGAGATTCTGGCCAATTGCGCTCACATGAACTCAATTAATTTGTCCTCGTGTCGCGGACTGCCGCGCGGTGTAAAACGTCTTATGCATGGTCCAACAGAAATCCAAGAACTTCGCGATGTCTTAAAGGTGCAAATGAAAGTCAAACTACCTACACCGGTGAGTCAACAGGCCGTCAAAAAGGATGATGCAGTCGAAAATTGATGCCACGAACCAATCTAGAGAAGTATCAATTTTAGGACAGGCGATCATCGTAGAAATAGTTATAAACGTAGTTTAAATTTAAACAAAAAACACAAAAGAAAATCTACAATTTCACAATTTTTACACCCCTTCCCCCCCACTAACAAACGCAGCACACTAAATCGCCGGGCAGGAATAATTCGCTGCTGGCAAGCGGTAATATTTCTGAGAAATTTCCCACTAAAAAGAAAGATCACTACTACTCCTCCTCACATGCATAACACATTCTGTCACTCTGTTTCTATAAAACCCTGAATGAAGGAACACTAGATTGGAGTAGTAGTTTTTGTGTCAACGCAAATCAAAAAACAAAATCCGTGTTCCATTTTTTATTCCTTCATTCATGATCTCTTTCATTATGTGTGTAAAAATCGGGCAACTTAAATATTTTGTTTTTAAAGAAAATTCGTTGCGATCCGTAAGTATGGTTAATATTTCTTTATTTTAGTACGAGTAAATAGTTTTTATACACACAGTTTAGTTTTAAATTCAATTTTAAATTGAATAGCGATTTATTAAGTAGTTTTTTTTTTTTTTGTATTTTATATTTTGTGTGAATGTTGCGCAAACCGTAAATTTAGAAGATTACAATATATGTTCAATGGAAATCAAATTTATTATACTTAATCGACACATTTTTCTATAAACAAACAAATTTTAGTGGTTTAAGTGATCCATAGACAAGTAATTGCTTTATTTTTGTTTTTAGTTTAAAATGTGAAACAAAATAATTATATATATAAAAGAAATGATAAAAATTGAAAAAGAAATCTTATTAACGACTGTTTTGTGATAAGTTGTTGACGTTTGTGCAAAAGAATGTATTTATTTCTTATATTAAAATTTGCAAATGAATATCATAAAGATTTAAATTTAGTTTCCATTTTTACCTGGAATTGTTTCGAATCACGAATAGCGGTCTCTTGATGATGTATATTGTGGAAGGTATTAAACATTGCAATATGAAGGCATACACCATTCCTGTGCTTCCGCACACACAAATGCTCTGGCTGCAGTGAGGTGAGAGTTTCAATAGCCAGACAAAGCTTTTCGAATGTTTATTTACAAACTCGTCCTGGAGCGCTCGAATTTTTATAATATTTGTTAGTCTATTATGTATAAAGTCAGGGCAGTGTTTTTTGTACCTCAGCGGGGCTCGAACGTACGGCACTACACTACGGCCACCGACTAAGGATAGCATGAAAGTATGCACGCACCGATCACCTTCGCTCACTTTCATCCTGACAATATCGTAGCGGGGTAGACTATTGTGGAAAAAAGTGTGAGCTTATTGTCGGGGTTTGTGGGGTTCACTAATCTAAAGAGTTGTTTCGGATATTGGTTGGGAGAACGTTGCGTGTCCCTCCACCGCGAGTATGCCATCAATGAAAATAGGGTTAAACGTCTTTAGTTGGTTAAAGTTGGAACAATGGAAAATATAATATATCAGCGGTATTGTCGACCGTCGCCAAAATGTGTCGCTTTTCCACAGATTGTTAGTGTAACTTTCATAAGGAGTAAAGAACAAATTTAAAAGCAACTCGAATATACAAGTAGTGTAGAAAAGAAGTGTTTATACAAATTGTATCGCTTTTCCACAGGAAAAACTACAAATTTCTTAGCTGGACACAAATTTTGGATACCTTGGGCGCTTATTCCAAATTTCGTAACGTAAGATCAAAACCCTCAGTGAGTCGTGAATTGATTTAGCCGTTGTATTTTTAAAAGGAAATGGAATGGAGTGATACTGAAACACATTGTTCTACCTACCAAGTCAATTTCTAATCAAAATTGTTTTATTTAGAATAAATAGTTTGTCGTTCCTCAACTCGAAAAATTCGTAAAAGAGAGCGGCTTCGAGAGAGCAAGATATTTCCCCTCTTACTAGTTTTTACTCAACAAACACTTTGAAACAAATGTCAGTTGCCTAAAAATTGACAGCGGTTTTGAATTTGTTGTTCTATTTGGCATTTTGGTGGGTGAACTATCTGTCATTTTTCAAACGTTACTACAAAAGCGTTCCTTAACTTTTGCGTAAGTTTCCCTCTCTGAGAGATAATTCATCCCCCCCACTGTCAACTTGACAGTCTTTTCCATTTTTACTACAAAAGTAAAGGAACAGACCTATACTCTGTCCAACAAAAATTGTCAGTACAGGCCTTATGGAGGAGCTTTTTTTCTACCAATGGTGCCTATAGATGCTCTCACGGCACTCAAACACAAGAATTGCCACTGAAATAAAAACCAAACCACTGTCATACCAAGGAATTGTTGTTGTCATTTTCCTAAAATTTGGCAAAGAGCTCACTGCAACCACTCTGCCACACAACTGCAAGCAGAATGAATGAATGATCGCTTGTGTTCGCTTGCAGTGTGTGTGACTGAAGCACATCAGAAGAGTGTTACCATATGTACAATGAAAGGATATCATCAAGGGTTTTTCTATGGATTTTGTCAAAGAACTTTTGGTTTTCGTGCTTTTGAGAACGAATTTTTATGTGAGGTGTTACCATTCGGTTTTTATTTGTTTGTATTTCTGAAGGATCAAATAATATTCAGTTAAAATATTTTTTTCAATGTTGTCTTTTAGGAAAAGGTTTATTCGTGAAGTGTTTTAATGCATTCATTTCATTCACGCAACAAGTGATCATAAGTGCGTTGTAGTGATATTGGTTTTTTTGCGATATCGTATTAAATATTTTAATATACAACTCTAAGTTCCTACACAGGGCTGACCTAGTCGTGAGGGCAAATTTCTGCATAGTTGGGTATAAATGAGCACATGGGTATAGCACACATTTTTGGCATATTTTAGCATTTTTGTTATATTTTTGCATATTTGTCATCAAATAGTTTTTCACACTGAAATATCAAAATGACCAAGGAGGTAAACCTATACTAGGTATTGTCGATCGTTGGTTTTACCAAATCAAACCAAAGTGATTAGGCCTACTGGGAATACCCTAGAAAAACCCTCACGGGAAAAGGAAAAATATAAACTGAATTTATTTCGTTCAACAATATTTTTATTTTTGTAATAAAGGTGGTAACCCTAACACTTTCTCTCTGAGTTATGGTGAATTTTCATACAAACTATGGCAACCCTGTGAGAGCTTTAAAGAGGGACAGATTTATGTAAGTCATTGCAACCAGACTGAGAGACAAACATCCTATCTTTCCTGTACTGACAATTTTTGTTGGACAGAGTATAGTATGATTTAATTAAGTACAGTGAAAGTCACTTATAACGACCTCGCTTATAACGATCAGTTGTTTATAACTTTGGTTCATTTGGTTGGTTCATTATATTTTAAGCTATTTTACCGACGGATATAACGTCGGCGACTCGTCGTATACAACGCAATGTTGGATATAACGACCAATTTTTCGGAAAAATTTGGTCCTTGTCGGTTATAACACCGGAATGAGGGGGAAAATCAAAAAAAAAATGTCTGTTAAATATTATGACAGTTTATTTGATGTGTCGCCGTGAAAGCTGCTTTTAAATTAGTTGTGGTTTACGCGTCTTTAACAAAAAAGTTAGAAATTTATGTGATTTTGTTTATTCCTGAATATTTGTGGAAGCCAGATATGGCAGGCGGTTATAGCGACCGTCGGTTATAACGATCTCGTTTCATCGGTCCTTCCACCGTCGTTATAAGCGACTTCTACTGTATTTGAAACAGCCGCCTGGAATTCTCTCAAACCGATGTGGCAGGCATCTGGTATAAAAACAAAATTAGTTTTTTATTATTTCACCTATATCGAACTGCATCACTAATTCTTCATCCGATTCGTTTTGTTTGAAAAGTTGAGTTATGTCCTACAGAATAATCGGCAGATAATTTGTGTCAAATAAACTCTTATAAATTCGTTTAATAAAAATCAGTAACCCAGTCGTGGCGTTCGTGAACGAGCTACACGCTTACTGAATTGAATTAGAAAAGAAAGAAATATAAACTACAACATGTCGCGATTTGGGCGCAGAATCTTCTTTCAATTAGAACAGAGGGCAGACGTTTATAAGATGAACCCAAAGTTGGCCAACCGGCGCTCTTCCAGTTTTCAGTTATCAGTTGGGATATTTCTAATGGCGCTGGTAATTGGCAGTTGATGCTAACTACAACTTTTCGATGGGGCTTACTTAAAACGTGTATTCTGTCCGTCATGGTTTGAATATATGTATCTGGTTTTTTAATGAGCACTTTATTAGGTAAATTCGTTGGGCGATCTTCACCACACTGTTGCCGATTGATTAAATTGATGTTTACTTCAATGGGAGAAAGATCAACTCCCTAACTAATTAGAATTTAATGCTTTCTTTTTGTCGTATGCACAACAGTTGTTTGTTGGCAGCATAGCAACCGTTTATCATATCAACTTAACTTCAATCGCCAGTCCGCATACCACAGTTGCTTAACTTGTATGATGAATATGTTCCCTCCATGCTAAGATCTGTGTTGTTTCCTTTTTATCTGGCGGCCAACTATGTAATTCGATTCTATTCGAAAATAGTTCCGATTAATTTTCAAAGAGAATTGTTCTATCTGAAAGTGTTCTATTTGAAAGTAGAATCGGAACAGCTTTCAAACAGAATCGAAAGTAGAATCAAATTACATAATTGGCCCCCCTGCAATCTGCTTCAGTACCGATTTTCGATTGATTTTGGGGATGGAAATGCCAAATGGATGTTTCTCATTCTATTTCACTACTTAAAAGAGCACTTATGATGGTTCGCACAAAAACAATCACTTTCAATTGCATTTATAGCGAATTTGACGTAAAATTTCATAAAAATGTTTAAAAATACCGAGGACATGTGCTTTCAATGATACCTTTTGCGATGACTACAAAGTGCGTTCGAAACCAAAATCAACATCACTCAGAATGTTGATGTCGATTATTTTGTAACAATATTGTAAATATTTCTGCATTCGATTTTTAATAATTTTTATTTGAAAACTCAACTTTAATCTGCAATTGCATGAAACCAAACCGAGCCTTACCCTTCCTTCCAGAAATCCCAGCCAATGTGTGTGAGTGTATGTATCACAGAGTTCAAAACAAAGCTTATTATGATTTCATTTAAAGAAAATTTCATTAATACGAATTAAAATCCGATGGAAAAGAATTTTACAATTTTTCACGAATGGTAAATGTTTATAAAAAATGTTTATAAAAAATTAAACAATTTCTTTTTGTAAATACTAAAAAATAATGAAATGTTGTTTTGGCCTCTAAAACATGTTTACCAAAATTTATACAAAAATCTTATATATTTTGTAAAAAAAAATTGATAAAGAAAAACATAACGATTTTTTGACAAAAGCGATTTACATCCAACAGAAACTAAGATAAATCCATAAACCAAACTAACCTTGCATCTTGTTAAATCCCAAATGAACATTCTCCCACAAATGTTGTTATTGAACAAATAACAAATGAAATAGAAAATAATACAACCGTGCAAATAGAAGAAAATCACACTTTTCATTACCCAACACAATGATGCAATATAATCGATTGAAACAAAGAAACTAAATGCAACACAACTCTAACTAGATAATGTAAATCTTTATGTTTTTTTTTTTGTTTGTTTTGTAGAGAACAATAACTTCTTTTTTTCAATCGACAAATATATAGAATTTTAAATTGCTAAACGATTAACAACACAGAGCTTTTGGTACCTGTTGTGTTTTTCGCTGTGTAAATATGTTTTCTTGTAGCAGTAAAAGAGGGAATTTAAAAAGAATTAATAATTATATAAGTTCGTTTCATGTATGTCGTTAGAACGACACAAAAGAAGAAAACAAAAAAGCAAAGAAAAACAAATTTTAAATCAACCAACTTAGTGGCAATTACATCAGTTCTAAATTTATTATAAATATATTAACAGTTTAACAAAAGAAAAACAATTATGTACTTTTAAGTGGAAAAGAAAAAAAGAAATAATAATAATATGTAAAACATGTGTAAGTCAAAAGAAAAAAGAAATTATAAAAATCAATATACCTAAGAAGAAAAAAAAAATAAAACAAAATTAATAAAATGTTATTTGTGTATTTATTTTTGAATTTTAAACTTTCAAATTTAAAATTTTTGCAGCAAATCTCTTCTTCTCAGTCTGTCAGCAACTTGAAATTCAAACAATCCCGCTTTAAAATTAAAAATGAATAGCAGGCGATACATATTTCGCTCAAAAGGGATGACTCGAATCGTCAAATATGTCAATGGAAGAATCGCCATCGCACCCGTGGGCGAACGCCTGAGGAGGTAAATGCGAATAGATTCAGCAAGAACATACCAACTTTCTGGGTACGTTATCTAAATACATATACTGGAATGGATAATTCGAGCATTTTTTAGATAAAGAATATGCGGAGTATTTGCTAAAGCTATATATTTTGTGCAAAGATATATAATTATGTAACAGATCTTCCTTCGCCATGACCTAACTATTCCTTGATCAACAAAGAAATGTTAGTATTAATCGCCAAAAAACACTGTAGTTTTACTTCAACTGTCCAAAAGTCGATTATTCTGAAGTTGATGCCTGGTTGGTTGGTTGGTTTAGGTGGTTGCCTTCCCTGCATCCTGATGAGGGAAAAAAACAGAAGTAGCGCTTAAGCGCCTTTTTGAAACCACAACTAGTAGAACCTGAAGATAGAAAGGGTAACGTATGTTATGGTAGCTCAAAAACAGAGAAATTTGATAATGTTGTTTAAATGGATGCCTCGGATGGCCGATAGGTCGTCAAAGAATGGACTACCCAGAACATTGTACCTGGTTTTAGCTAGAGCCGGACATTCGCAAAGATGGTGGAACACTGTTTTACTCTTGTTAGTGTCAGCGCTGCTACGACAGTGGGTGTTGTGGGGGATGCCTAGCTTGGCTGCGTGAGTTCCAAGAGGCCAGTGGCCCGCACTAATCGCCGTAAGTCTAACGACATCTGCACGCGTTATGGAAAGGAGGTTATTAGTTCAGGGGTGTCAGCACGTAACTTGATACAATCGAGTTCAGTCATGATACAATCGAGCTATGGCAGCACCTAATTTGTCTCGATCGAGGATAATCGATTGAGACAAATTAGGTTGTATCGACAAATTAGATTGTATCGACTGAACTCGATTGTATCAAGTTACGTGCTGACACCCCTGGCTTCGTCGAATGTTGGCCAAATCTTTCTAGAAATGACGCAGTTTGTGAGGTTTACCCATCTAGTCAAGGCCCCTGCAGTGTAGTGAAGGAGGATTTTTCTCTTTACGTCTCCCAGCGGAGGGAAATCTTCCCTCGCAAGAGATACGCTCAGAGCAGAGCCACGTCTGGCAAGTTCATCGGTTTTCTCATTCCCCTCTATGTTCCTATGGCCGGGAACCCAAACGAGAGTGATTTCAAACCGATGACCTGCCCTGGCCACTTTCTCCCTGCAGCCCACAACAAGTTTAGATGAAGACCTGGCCGACACCAAGGCCTTAATCGCGGCCTGACTATCAACGAAGATGCTTATTTTATCGGGTGTCGCACAGTTCATAACTAGACTACACGCCTCCCCAGTCCCCAATAGCCAGAACTTCTGCCTGAAAGACGCTGGCTGTATTGGTTAGGCGAAAAGATATGGAAACATCTACTACGGATAAGAAAACGCCCGCCCCCACTCAACAGTTCATTTTGGAACCATCTGTGAAAATGGGTATATCGAATTCATTTGCGAGCGCGTTCCTTTCCCAATCTGAACTAGAGGGAAATCTAACTGAGAAATTTGCATGGAAGTTAAGTTTGGATATAATGTAGTGTGCAGATATATTAAGATGGTTAATGAGCCAAGAAACTCCTAATACTTATTCCGAAAATTGAAATAGTAAGTGGACGAGTTAAAGTAAACCCAAAGATAACATTCTTTCTATGCGTCTTAATTTTGGTCTATGAAAGTCGGCCCCTGTTTCGTATTCCGTATTGGGCCGAAATTAAACCAATCTAAAACTCATGTAATCATCATCTTAAGAAAATATCAAATGACATACACTGATGTTAGCTCATCTATATACTGATTAAACACATTCCGACGATGATCATTTTGAGAAAATATAACGGCGAAAACTGGCCACGGCAACCTGCCACTTACGAACCACTCTTTATTCGTTACACACCAAAATGGCTTCCGGAAGTGCGAATAAATTCAATATCGCTTTGCAACAAATTCTAGACGTTATGGTATGAGTATAAATTAATAAATTCAAAAGTTAAACAACTTATAACTTCTAGCGCGAAACCAAACATTCAGATGCGGACATAAAATCAATTGAAGAAGAAAACGCACAACTACGTCAGAAAAAAATACAGTTGATTGCGAAATTGAACCAGCGTTTGACAGTTAACAAATCCATACTTTATGTTAAAGATATGCTTTCGCTATTGAAGGCTTTTAATCAATCTCGATCCGAAATACACGAACTGGTCGCGATGCGGAGTAAAGAGCGTTTACGTGAAATATCTGAAGTAACGGCTTCAAGCAAAGACAAATCTCAAGAAATGGATCATTTAATGGAATTGGTAAAGATTTTTTTCGATTGCAATGAATTTTGACTGAGTGTACATTTCTTTAGCCGTACAATGAAGTCCAAGAGAAACTTTCAGAAATGGAGAAGGAGATCATTGCCGGCAACACAAAGATAAACGAATTAAATCGGCAACATGCTGAACTCAGTCAATACTGTCATGTAGAAGCTGAAAATGGTTTAAACTTGAAAGTTCTGAAATCCATTGAGGAAGAACAGACGTGGGTTTATTGTTAATATTTAAATTAACGTGATAAACATTTTTTATCATTTTAGGAAGCTACTAGAGGAGCTCAAAAAGGATACTGATTTGGAAGGAGTAAATTTCCCTTAGAATTGATTAGAAATAACATAAGTTTGTAAATGAATTTAAAATTAAAGAAATACAAACAATTCAAAAAGCACTTATTCTAATTCTGTTTAACTATGACCGCAAACCGTTTGAACAACAGATTTCAAGGTGGAAGCCAACGTCAGTCCATGTGACAGATTACGAAAACATATTTTTAGTTTGTAAGGGGGTCGGTCATGTGTGTTTCTTCTCATCGAATAGTCGGTGCAACGGTCAACACATATGCACGTATTCTTAACAGCTGGTGGGACATAAGGTACAGCTTTCTCTTGCGTGCGACTTATGCTGTAAATCCATCACGCATTCCATTTCTACATGAGATGAAGGACAGGAGATTCGTTTGTCCACTAAAGTCGTAAGAATGAGATATAAAATCAGACATGGTAAGTGTCATGAATGTTCTATCCGTAATAACAGATCAAGTACGACGTGACTGAATTTGTTTTGCATGTAGAAGCCAAATTCACTGACGTATTGCTCGCTCGCGAATGCGGTAATTCGACCCAAGCAGTTCTGCAACCAGTTAAAACTGATTCCAAACACGTTAAATGAGAGTGGTAATTGGTTCCAGTGCATTTAAACAACATTTCATCAATCAGTTATACGAAATAAGTAAATAATTGTACGTTCATCACTTCCGGAACCCTTGTAAACATTCTTCCAAAGCCTAATCAAAAGAAAAGAAAACAAAATTACTTTTTTTGCTTACCGATCTATGAAACAGAAGTTTGGGCTTATTCATTGACATTTTGTTTTGTCAATTTGGCTGGCTTGTAAAAAAACGACAATCATTTTCTTCACAATTATAAACTTTATTTAACAAATGAAAAAAAGTCACGAAAATAAAAATATGTTTTAAACAGTAAAATGATTATGTCCGATTGTATGCTTGTGAACACGTTTTTTGATATGAAAGAAAAATTGCCAAACAAACACGAACAAGTAGACTTTGTTTTATAAAAAAAATGACAAACAAATAAAACTATCGTCTTATAGTAACAGTTTATTCAAACTGTACATAGAGTGTCTTCGTAGCACTGGCTATGTAAAATGCACACTCCCGCACTTCCTTCATATATGCCTCTATAGCCGGCGAATCTGCAGTATTGACCGCATTCTGCAAGTGTTCACATTCCCTCTGAATTCGCACATTGCAGAGATTAAGCTGTTGCAGAGCCTCGCGAATAGCGTCATTGTAGTTGGGCTGAAACGGTAAAGAGTTTTGATTTATTGCAATTTTGCACAAAGTTTACCCTTTCATTCAATCGGTGTCTATCACTTTACTCACAGTTCTAAAAATGGCTGTCAATTCATCGACAGCCACCCGAATGCGTTCGGCGCATGGCACAAATGCGTCCTTTGTCGATGTATCTAGCATGGCGTTCCATAATTCTTTTAGGCGTCGTGTAACCAGGTCGGTTCGATGTTTCACTTCCTCCCCAAAGGGTTTATCGCCCGCCATTTGGTACATACTTGTCGTGGTACGACAATCTGGTGGTTTTGTGTACGTAAGTAATCGCCTTTCATACATGCTAGCCGGCCGTTTAGCTGTTGATTGATTGCTACTCGAAGAGCCGTCTAGGACGGGTTCATTTTCCGTTTCGGTTCCGTTCAAATCAATCCGCCTAACAAGCGTTCAACAACAAAAACAATAACAACAACAACAACGAAAAATCATAAGAACAAATAAATAAAAATCAAAAATTTAAATAAAATCTCACAATGGTTCATCGTAAATATTCAAATTAGCTCCGGGGATTTTCGATTTCAATTGGGAGTTTTCGGTCGAAAGCTTTTCGACAACCGTCTTCAATTGATTGATTTCGGACTCGTATTCGTTGAGCTTTTTGCGCAGTGTTTGCATTTCATGAACGTCAGCTGGATGTGTACCAAGCATTGACGAATGATGGTTCTAGGAGAGTTCAAAATAAACAAAAATCATAAGAAACAAAAATCATAAGAAACGAAACTAAGAACAAAATAAATCACTAACTAAAATTAACTACATTTAAACTAAACATTCACCCTTTCGGTTAACTTTTGTATATAAGTTATATATTTCACATAAATGACTCGCTTGAAATAACAATGTTATTGTGGTATCACATCAAATGTAATGCTTACAGTATTATTTGTTTATAAATAAATATAAATATTTTCTCCTAATGATAACATACAGGTTGGCTATATATAAACACTAGTTCTAGTTAAGATAAATTATTGTAAAAGAGATGATGAACAGAAAATCGTTTGAACACATTTGAAAGAGTAAGCTGTTTTCTTTCTACTGTTGTTAATTTATGCTATAAACTAAAGATCTTGAGAAGGAATACAAAATTTACTGATTGAATGACGGAACGCCAGGATTAATCAATCTGCAAATAAAAACCGCGTGAAAAGCAGTAGAGTTTACGACTCTTGAAAGGATTGATACCTTACTACGAAGGAGAGTTGCGGGGTCTTTTCACATTCGGCGAACACATTTATGTACTGAGTTTTCTTCGGAGAAAGTGAGGTTACAAATATCCATTCCCTTTCCAGGCGAGCGATCTTTGTTAAAGGATAAATAAAAGAAAGACAAAATTCCTGAGCAACTCTTCCATTTTCTTCATTTAAAAATGTATCAGCTTAAGCAGCTGACCGACGGCGAAGTGTCCTCCACTTCTTCCGCTGTCAATTCTTTATAAACCGACTGCGTAACATCTTGATAATTTGGAGGCCAAATCACATCCACTGCTTACCATTTGATTGGCCAAACGTTAAGTGATTGCGGGTTCAAAAAATCTACCAAAATAGGAAGGCAATATCATTCAGAGCATAATGCATCTAACTTGCAAACGTCACCTAGTCATATCGAAGAGATCAGTAACCAATCACTACTCAAGAAAATTTTGTGATATTTCTACTTACAGTAGTTAAAATTAAAATGCAAAAACAATGAGTATCTCCTCCCAACGGAGTTTACAAATTTTGCGCTAATTCTAAGACATGTTTTCTAGATAATTAAAAATACTTCTCTAAATGCATTAAGCTATTACATGTACTATGTGTATAAATAAACAACAAAATACGAAACTATTCCTTTAACTGAATCAAATCCCATTGCTATCTGTTACAAACAGGAACACTTTGGAGTTATGAAACTAGAACTTTATATTAGACATCTAACCGAAGCTATTATTGAATTTCAGAATTTTCTGTCGCATGTGATTTACCTGTTGGACAATGGAAGCAACTGGTGCGTAGTCTTCATCTGATGCAACTGGATCGTAAATCGGTTCATCATCGGAGAGATTCGGGTCTTCACCGAATAGTGTCTGCTGCGGTTGGCTTAGACTATCAAGTGGTCGCAGATTCGCCATGTTCTGACGGCGTCGTGCGTCTATGAGTACATCGGTCAGTAGGCCAGCGAATTCGAGTGGGCTAAAGCGAGCTAGTTTTTGACGACCCTGCGTGAGTTAAATGCTGCATTAGAGAAATGCTGTGCATTTATAGTAATTCGAATGTGATTTACCTGATTTCGAGTGGCACTTAGAAATGGATTTGCTGGCAAAAATGGAACTGCAACGTTTTCCGGATTCAACGCGGTTGTAGCCCAAATGGCTTCGCTCTCTCTTCGGTCGACTTCATCGTACAGGTCCATGACCAGTTCCTCGAACATTTTATTTGGCACAAGTTGCAGTCGACCGCGAGCAATCTTCAGCTGCTCGCTTATTTCCGAGTTATTTGAGTCAGGGATGACAATGTGCTTTCCATTCTGTAAAGAATTCAATCAGTATGTTTTCTAGTCAACGGCATTAATATAACTTGCAGCATGATCTGGTTTCTTGCCGCCCAAAAACTGAGTTATACGATCTGTAACGTCGTACATAGCCTCGACGAGTCGTTCAGCTATAGTATTGTGATTATTTGTCTTTGCCACTTCGTAAGGGCTGCTTCCATTTCCATCTAGGGCATTCAAATCGGCCCCATAGATGATGAGCAGCTCAATCTGAGAAGCCTGTCCAAATTTCGCAGCCACATGTAATGGATTCGATTTCTTCTCCTGGAAAACAAGCTTATTTTCTACACCAACACTTTACAATCCGTCCTTACCTCGTGAAAGAAATTGGGATCAGCCCCTTGAACCAGCAAGCGCAGTGAGGTCTCCAGGTTACTCGTACGCACACTCGCATGCAACTGCTTGCTTAGTTCAGTTTCTAGATTCCCATTGAAGGTCTCGTCGTCCTGGAGATTCGGTTTCAGAACAAATGCCAAATTGACATGCTTCGCTTTGATGAAATCCGATTTAGTTGGATGCAGTGGATCTTTTGGTGATGGTTTTCTTCTGGCAGTCGCTTTTCCAGCTGAATCTAATAAACAATGTTCCCACACACTGTTTGCACCATGTGCATTGAGAGAATTAACAAAATTCAAAACAGATGGGCACCAAGTGCCTTGACGTAGAGATTTGACTACGGATATATGACGCCCCAGACTGCGATGTACCGAACAGCAATCGGAACAGAGGAGTATTCCACGATTTACTGATGCCCATGACGGATCTAAAATTAAGGTGGTTAAGAAGTACACTAATAAATATTCTACTGAATTAAGATACCAGACGCTCCGCAGTCACCACAAATTTCCGCTTGCAAACGAGATTTGCCACGGGACATTCTGATAAATAAACGATCCTTGTTTGCAAAACACATTCACATCATTTTACACAACACATAGAGTAACCGAAAAACAATATTGTTTATGATTTAAAATTAATTAATAAATAGAAAATAAAATAAATAAAAGTTTATTTATCAGAGGCTGGATTTTTCGCTTTTTGACAGAGAGAGAAGTGGAGAGATTTCTGTGGTAAATGTCAAAATTGCAGCCATACTACTGGCATGGCAGTGCCGACTGCCGACTGTTATCGATTTAGGCCCTGCCAGGCTATTGGGAATATTTTATTTGTACACACAATGTTATGAAATTTGATAGTTCAAATTTTCGCCCATATGAGGAACTAAATAGAAAATAAAGCCTAGTATCTTGCTCACGCTAAATTTTAATGTCCCTAGTCTCCACTTTGTTTCAACACACCAAGGATAAATGGTCGCTAAATTATTACATATGATATAGATGGGACAGAAACCATATGCTCATGATAAATGGTATTTAACTTAATTCTTATTTATCGTGTGCAGTAATTAGAATTTGCGATCGCAATAGTTGAGTAGGTACCTATCTCCAAAACAAGGGATTGCTGCAGCAGCGGACACGGACCGCAATTTTTTCATCGAATGCAAAGTTCTTTTTTTGGTTTTGCGTGTTCTTTTATATATCACGCAAATGTTCTCTGCGGTTTCTTCGAAAAAATCCATGTAAACACAAAAGAAACTTCTTCGTTCTTCCTCCTAGTAAGCATATTTATTGGAAATCAAACATTTATAATAAGATTACGAGTTACAAACGTCGATCGTCGATGGTTCCACAAGCAAAAATAAAAACTCGCAATATCAGTTGTAAAAAAATAGGCCTAGGTCTGTATGGACCAGTTGCACCCTATATTTATTTTATTATTAACAATTAAAGTTGTATGCACTCCTTATAATGGAATCCCGTAAATTCTAACCAAATGATCATCGCCGCAGCTGGCCAGTTGCACCCCTTCAATATTGGGTCTAAAGTGTAGTTTCCTCACAGTCAGATGATGGGCATCACTGAAACGAAATTCGGTAAATAGTTTTCAAATATAATTCTTTTCTCACTCACTTCTTATTTATCGTATGCAGCTTCTCCAAATTTCCATCAAACAAATACAAATGTATAATTCCAGTTTCTAGACCAAGTGCCAATAAATATTCTCCCTCCTTTTTGTTGCAAAATTTATGGTCAAACGCAACTGCCGTCACAGATTCATTCTTCAATTCGAGGGTGCGTACTGCGTGCCAGTTCTTAAGACTTGTTTCTGTGCACGTTTCACTCCTTGTCCAACAAATTACCTTTCCATCTCGCGATGACGTTACAAAATACTTGGAATCATGTGACCAGTCACATGACCATATTATACGAGTATGGATGCCATTTGTGTTGTCCGATGAGGCGACTTGTGCGAAGGAAAACGATTCATGATGACCCGTGTCCTCAAAGAGGCTCCAGCGTCTGTCACGAGAAACCGAGAGTAGATACTTGTTATCGGGGGAGAATCGCATTTGAGTGACTGTTAGCTGGTGGGAGTGAAGTTTTTGACAGTACTTCCATGTTCTAGCGTCCCTACAATAGAAAGTAATAAGATATAAGCAATTCTAGAAAGAGGAGTAACCCACCAGACAATAATATCCGCATGCTTGGCATTAGATGCCCTACACGACGTAGACACCATCTTACTATTTGGCGATGGTGATAAGGCAAATATTTCATATCCATGTCCGTATGCCTTTTGAACCTCTGGCCAGAGGGTGTTTTGCATGAGAGTTTCTTCTAGAGGCGGTGTTATAAGCGTCACTGGAACAAAGTAGTTTTCTGGAAATTCGTCCTTCACAGACTTTTGTTGGGACGGTTCTTCAAGCGAGTAGACCGCTTTGTTGGAGAGACCCAGAGATGGAACGGAAGCACCTTTCGGTAGATCTGAAATGAAATAATTTAGAAAACAATTCGAGGTCAAGTCGCGTGCTATTACCCTCTGTGATTGTGTCGCCTTCCAGGTCATCAGTGGTGTTGGTTATTCGGTGAAAGTTTTGAATAAAGTTTTCCGTCGTTTGAAAGTATCGAACGATCTTCTCCTCAGCAGCGCTGGCAAACCTATACCGCGAGATTACTGCTATAGCTTGCATATCATACCCGTGCACCTGTGGACGAGCCAGTTCATGCCAGGTTACCTCACTTACATCCGGACGAACCCACGGGGCATGCACTCTAGTTGTTTGATCAGCCGAAACGGAAAATAATAGCGTGCCTTCCGGATCCCACCCTATGTCACGTACCTCTCCAAAATGTCCGCTACAAACAATGCTTGGCGTCCATATGGAATCATTATCACCAGACTGGTTCCATATATGAAAGCCACCTTGGAAACTGTGGCCGAAAATGGATCTGCCATTCGCGGAGAACTTTCCGCCAAAGAAGCCCAGCGAATTACCACCAACTCCACCGACACGAACTTTCTCCATCCAAACGCCATCGTCAGTCGGTTGCCAAACTATGATTGACTTGTCGATAGACGCAGAGAGAAGCTGCAGCCCCTTACTACTGTGATGCCAATGGACACCATAAACCCAACCTTCGTGGCCATACAGCACTGATTCCAAGCTCACGGCAAACCATCTACTCGGTGCTACTTTGATAATCTTTTCCTCTACGCGAATCTCACCCTCAGTGATGTTCAAAATGTCAACTTTGTTGGCCTTCACTTCGTCCTCTGTCCTGGTGGAGATTCTCCACAGCCGTATGAAATTATCCTGCGACGAACTAGCTAACAGTAGATCCCCTTCATTTGTAAGAACAAAATCCAAGCCCCGAACCCAATCCTCGTGTCCGATTAGCTGATGGACTCTCTCCATAGATCTATCAGCTACATTTGTCCATAATGATACGCTATTGTCATCAGAAGAGAATGCCATAAGCAGTTGATCCGAATTGGGAATCACTGTCAGACGTATTGAAAAACAAAATCCACTTTGAAGAAGTATAGTCTGATAGCACTCAAACTCCGATGTCTCTGAATTCAGTGACCAGAGTTTGATAGTAGAATCTGAGGACGCTGTGGCAATGGTGAGGTTTTCGTTAACATAGATCCCGTCCAGGAAATTCACTCCACTCTCGTGACCTTTAAGAATGAAACTTTTTGCTGCTCGGGGATTTGAGATATCCCATAGAATGGCCAAACCATCGTCGGAACCAGAGAGAAATTCTGTTTCTTTGCTACCTTGGGAGCGGGCGATCCATTTAACTGTTGTAACACGCTTAGTATGTTGAACAAAGTTTTGAGTAATCTTCACTGATCCATTGTGCTAGAGAAATCGAATTTCAATTGGTAAGTTGGTGAACAATATTTAATATCCTGTAAACTCACTTGTGGATCAAATATTGCGATTGAATTGCATGCAGCAAAAACTATTAATCCGTTGTTGCCCCAGTCAGCACTTTCTGGAGTTCGATTACATGCCACCGATGAATAAATATTTTCTACTTCCATTTTTACGACCTAAAATATCCGAGAGTTTACCGAATTTGTTTTGGGAATGAGACAATCGGCGATTTTCGTAAACGCAAACTTCACGTGGATGGTGGAGTGTCAAAAACATATGTTTTATTCGGGGCGTCATCTACAGTCCATTAGACAAGGTAAGAAGGAATTCTAAAAAAAAAGTAGTATACTTGTAGGCAAATTAAATCCAAACATTCTATAAAAAGCTGAATTAGGTAGGTTTCAAATTACAGCAGCTGTAACATAATTATGTACTACTCAAAACGTGTAAGTTACAACGAACCATAAATATATCCAAAAAATGCAATTGAAATCGGTAAAGTGGTTAAAGACCCGAGAGCGGCGCGCGGTCTAGTGATGGAGACATGCGAATTTCCGTCGTCACGGCATTTCCGTCTTGGTTGAATCGATTTCACTCGTAAGTCGCGCCACTAGATGTTTCCCATTAAAATTATGTTCAAATGTTTGATATATCATGTTTGATGGAGGTTGTTAAACATTACCAAAAAGGACTCAGTTATTATTGGGCTAAACTATTGAACGATTTTCATGGTCCGGGCCAACACAATTAATATTCCAAGGGTCTTTTTCACCTTTCACAAACGTCTGACAATCCATCACAGAATATAACTCTGCTGTGAAAACTTCTAATTTTAGCCATTCGGATTTGGGAGAAAATAACAGGCTGCCATTCGTCCAGAAAACAGAAAATTAAGCTAAGATTAGACTGTATGCCAATTATGCATATGAATGCCAACAGACAAATGACCAGATTAGCTGTTAAATGACCAAAGTGCCAGGATTATTAAAACTGTACATTGACGGTCATTTAAGGCATTTGTTATTTATAACCAAATGTTGTAGTAGGGTAATGCTGTAAAGAAAAACAAAGCAAAAAAACGGATCCAATGTGTACGACTTGTAACATCGTAAAGTCCGGGTCGGATCTCGACAGCCGAAATCAATTTGCGGATGAGATCGTCTGACCATTCGCCTGTCTGACCATGAGAACTGTCAGAAATTGGCATTTAATAACCACTTGGCATACCGTCTAATTTAACCATTAAATTTCAATTTGATTTGATGTTTTTCGATATTTTCCGCGTAAAAACAGGCAGCGTATACCTGACCGTGCGAAAAATAAGGAAATTCGAAATTAATCCCACAGACTTCCAACGATTGGCCTTGCGATTTATTGATTGTCATCCAAAAGCCAATCGAACTAATCCAATCGAGGTTTTTGTAATTTTGTGCAATGCCGGGAAACACATTTGGTGTTGAGTTCCTCCCACGATGATGTGAATTCGCAAAAATTTGCAGGGAATTTAAGATCTTAGCGGAATTGTTGCCGGAATCAACTAAATGAATTAGCTGTCTTACTTGTCCCACCGGGAGCATCGAGAAGTAAATGCACAGCACACTATCTTCAGTACGCAGGGAATCGAAGATTCAATGTTCACCAAAAGCTATAAAGCATCAAATCATGCGATAAAATGCAAAAGTTCGTCGAAAAAAATAAATTCAAATTTTTCGTGTTTTTCCAAAATTTTCCAAATTGTCCACCAAGAATTTTTTATTTTTCAATTTGAAAAGCCGGAGCAATTTCACAAAAAATTCCATACAAAAAACGGAGGGAGGGTTTTTCCAAAATTTTCTTTCTTAACAATATTCTCCTAGTAATTACGGACCACTGAAAACAAATTTGAGCCAAATCGGCCCATCCGTTCTCAATTGATGATCGACTATACATTTTTCACACCATTTTTATATTCTATAGATTTCCAGTTGGGGCTTAAAGAGCTCGAGTTTTTTGGAGTCCGCTTGCACTTTTTAAACTAAATGTAGCAACATTTAAAAATACATTCTATGATCCGGCTCGAGGGACCGTATTCGAAAACACTGGTAGATTTATTTTTGCTTACCTGCCATATATAACTCTTTTCAATTTCCTTTAATATCCTTCAAATCAATGTCAATCTCAACTTCTAAGACTTTCTGATTTTGATTAGCTACGTGTACAGCTTTTGGCGATTGGTTTGAGTGCTTTCTTATTCAAAAAGTCCAAATGTAATTCCAAACTCGGCACTGATTCAAAACTCATATAAATGTTAGCTTTATCTACATCTTTGTACAACTCATCCCCATATTAATTTTAGACTGTCAATAGAACCCTATTTACGACGAGATTCAACCACACCCACGAAGAGAGAAAGAGAGATAATTCTTATCAGCGCCGAAAATTAAACTGTATTTATTTTTTCTAAAATTAATAGATTATAATAAAATTTCTTCTCAGAGAATGTACGTTTAAAATGTACTAGGTACTCGTCCGTATAATCGTTTTAATCTCAGCGACGCTACCAAGTGCCACACCACTACCAGATCCAGATCAGAGGTCAATTATATACTTATCGCTTGCTGTGACTTAGAATGTAGCCTCAACTTAAAATACATTATCTCTTAAGACGCATAGAAAAGCTTACCTTCGTCGAACCGCCTTTGAATCCGTCTCAGTTCTAATCGGCTCTCCATTGGATTTACATTTACACACAATAAAAATTAATACAAAAAAATGTGGAAGTTGAGTAGAAACATACTACCGCGGCGTCGTTCTCCAGCACAGAGTGTTCGTTTCAACTCAAAGGAAGTGCAAGTCCCATCCTCGGCCGATGTGGTAATAATCGGCGGTGGCTCTGCCGGGTGTCATACTCTCTATCACTTGGCTAAGCGCGGTGTACGAGCAGTACTACTGGAACGTGCTAAACTCACAGCTGGAACCACCTGGCATACGGCCGGTTTGGTATGGAGGCTTCGTCCCAATGACGTGGATATTCAGTTGCTGGCGAATTCTCGGAATATGCTGATGGGTTTGGAGAAAGAAACCGGACTCGATCCTGGCTGGATACAGAACGGTGGAATATTTATTGCACATTCAGATGTAAGGCGGAAGTTTGTGCGGTCATTAGGGTAGCTACTTTGTCATTGTCAAATGATTCTTTAATTTTAGACACGCCTGGACGAGTATAAACGGCTGTCATCGGTTGGAAATTCCCTGGGAATTGAAAACCACATTCTCTCGCCGGAGGAAACCCAAAAAGTTTTTCCACTTCTCGATCCGAAGGCATTTACAGGCGCCCTCTATTCGCCGGGTGATGGAGTTGTGGATCCGGCCATGTTGTGTGCCGCCTTGACAAGAGCGGCTACGAGTAATGGGGCCAAAGTGATAGAAGGGTGTCCAGTCGATGATTTGCTGGTGGAAAACTCTTCAAGGGGTAAAAAAATCGTTGGAGTTCAAACACCCTTTGGGGTGATTAAGACTGACACAGTTGTAAATGCCACCGGAGTATGGGGCAAGGACTTGATTGAGAAACACGGATCTATGCTGCCTCTGGTGCCCATGAAACATGCGTACATTGTCTCGGAGTCGATACCTGGAGTGCGAGGTCTGCCCAACATTCGGGATCATGATTACTCGACCTACTTCAGGATACAGGGCGATGCTATTTGTATGGGCGGATACGAGCCCAATCCCATATTGCTCGACCCTGTTGAAAAGGATTTCCATTTCGGACTGTACGACCTCGATTGGAGTGTATTCGATGCGCACATAAAAGGCGCAGTAAAGCTCTGTCCCACCTACGCGGAGTATGGCGTGAAGAGCACTGTGTGCGGACCAGAATCCTTCACGCCCGATCACAAGCCACTCATGGGACCAGACACCAACATCAGCGGTCTCTTTCACAACTGCGGATTTAACTCAGCCGGCATGATGTTCGGCGGAGGATGTGGCGAACAGACGGCTCTATGGATCATAAATGGCCAGCCAGATCTGCCAATGTTCAGCTTCGATTTGAGACGCTTCACTGATGCCCAAAATCGCCACACAGAGTGGACCAAGGAGAAGTCGCACGAGAGTTATGTCAAAAACTACAGTATGGTCTTCAAACACGATCAACCACTTGCTGGAAGAAACTTCCAGACAGATCCTCTGCATGATGACATGCTGTCCTACAACGCATTTATGGAAGAGAAACAGGGATGGGAGCGTCCTGGCTTCTTCGTGTTGAACCAAAGAGCTGATGCACTCGCCTATGACTGGTACGGCAGCTATGAGCACAAGCGGATTGACGATTCTGCATATGAGAAAGTACTCGATGGGGATCTCAAGTATAGAAGCTTCTCGGATCATCATGATTTGGTTAGTAACGGAAGTCATGCGGCAATGCCGCATGTAATTAAACATTTTGTTTTGTTTATTTTCATTATTGCGTGGACGGTGCGCGCTGACAGATTGGAGAAGAGGCACTTGCTTGTCGAAACAACGCGGCTGTGTTCAACATGAGCTATTTTTGTAAATTGTTTTTGGAAGGTCCACAGGCTAGGGAGGCTGCCGATTGGATATTCACGGCCAATACTAATCGAGATGTGAAAAAGTGAGTATGGCGGCATAATGCGTGCTTCTGGGTAATGTGACAGTTGGGGGATGTTTGTAATTTTTTGAATTTGCTTGATCATGTATTAATTTTTCCTTTTTTTAGAACTGTCTACACGTGCGCTTTAAATGAACGTGGCGGCGTAGAGGCAGACGTTACAATATCCCGCTTGGAGTCCGGCACTGGTGAAGTTCATAATCCCAAATTTGATGGACAAGGCTACTACATTGTTGCGGGAGGCGCTTCAGCGTACTACACCTATACGTCAATTCTATCGGAAATTCGCAAAAGAGGGCTTAACGCGACGGTACGCGACGTTACCGCAGATTTGGGTGTGATTTCAATTCAAGGTCCAAAAAGTCGAGAAATCCTTCAACGAATCATAGACTGTGACTTATCTGATAGTGAACTACCATTCAACAGTACACTGTTGGCGAAAGTGCGCGGCATAAATGGAAAAGACGCGCACAACGTGCGATTGCTGCGTGTAAGCTTCGTCGGAGAACTGGGCTATGAGTTGCACGTTCCCAAGGAGTACTGCTCGGAAGTGTATAGATCGGTTATGAAAGCTGGAGAAGCCAACGACTTAAAGAACGCGGGATATCGGGCATTGTACTCCTTGAGTAGCGAGAAAGGATTCCATTTATGGAGTTTTGACTTGCGTCCAGATGACACACCAATTGAAGCAAATCTGGGATTCACCTGCCGCAAACAAGGAGAATACAAGGGCAAGGATGCTATTGATAAACAGCGCAAGGAGGGCATCAACCGACGATTGGCATACTTTACATTAAGAGATCAAGTTCCAATTTGGGGATTAGAGGGAGTCTATCGAAACGGTGAGCCTATTGGATTCCTGCGACGAGCCGAATATGCGTACTCTCTGAAAAAGTCCTTGGGACAAGCCTACGTTACGCGAAAGGACGGACAACCCATCACTGGCGAGTATATTAAATCGGGATTATATCAGATAGACATTATGGGTAAAATGCACGACGCGGACTGTCATCTCCGAAGTCCATTTGATCCCGAGAGCAAACGAATTTTCGGAATTTATGAATAAGAATAAACGGTTGTTTTTTTTGTAAATAAAAGGAGAGAAAGTGCATTTTAATAGGTTCATGTTCTAGGAACCTCCTTTCACCGTCGACTTTCATAGGGCACGCACTCGGCGAGGCATGAGTGCGGTTGCTTCAAGTGGTTGTTTACGGGTTTCGTGTACACATTGGTCAACCTCTTAATTTTCCCAGTCTCATCTCCGGCCACTTGTGCGTTTACAGATTCATATGATAAATTATGAGTGCAGCCAAAGGAGGGCTGCAGGGTGTCAATATTTCACTTCATACCTACACACTGCGGGTAACTATTGTGCAATATGAGTTCAGCACTGATGGCAGAACTGTTGTTTAGTAATTAGAGTAGGGCAGTAGTTCGTGTTAATGAAGCAATTTATTAAATCAATAATTCTGGGAAGGCATTCTGTGCAAATAGCCAAAGTAGACAGACTGTCGCCTTGTCATCCAGACTATCTGATGCGTATAGACAAATTGGGTGAAACCAAAACTCCACGCAATAAAACACATATTTTGAACCCATATTTCTAAAACGTTACGTCACATTGAACATTACAGGCGAGTAATTCTGGTAAGTTTTAAGAATAGACTGCCCGCAAATATGGTCAGTCTATAAGTACTTGTAACCGTTCTCAGAGTTGTCATAATAAGTTAGCTGTTTCCCATACTTTTTGACAATCGCAGTATGAGCATGAGCAGCCAAAAATGTCACTCATAAATTGATGAATTTTAATACAAATGTTTTCGCATTCAGGGTTTACCGAGTCCCTACTCTCTGCTCGCTACTAGCACAAAACGTGCTGATAAATAAGCAAATGCTGCGTTGAAACGCCGTGGTGAATTCAGGGCAACGTTGAAAACGCGCTCTGTGTAACGGGGAATACGTTATTCAGTATATTACAACGCGGCGGTGAAACGCGGCGGTAAAACGGCGTGTTAAAACGCTCTCTGTTTGACGAGGCCTTAAGTCGATATTAATTGGGTCAAAAATTGCTCGTTTACCTAGTCCAGATAAATCCAGTTGACGTTGACGTTGACGGAAAAGACTGTAAAAATGCTAGATCTAGCATTAAAAATGCCAGAATGGCATCACTGGTGGAGGGGATGAATTCTCTCTCAGAGATGGAAACCTACGCAACTGTGAAAAATGACAGAAAGTTCATAAATGCCAAATGCCAAATAGAACAACAAATTCAAATCAGCTGTCAATTTTCAGGCGACTGACAGTTGAGTAAAATCTAGTAAGAGGGGAAATATCTTGCTATCTCGATGCCGCTCTCTTTTACGAATTTTTCGAGTTGAGGAATGACAATTGAGTAAAATGCGTAAGAATTCGTAAGAAAATTCCGATGAAAATTGTGTTTGCTCTGGAATGCGCCATTTGTTGGTTAAAGCTGTCAAATCTTGAATATTCCAATTTGGAACTCGTATTGAACTATCATCTGCAAAGCAACATTGCGCAAGTGACATCTCGATGTTCTGAATATAATCACAAAATTTTGAAAGTGTCCATTTCCAGAAATGTCCCCTCCTATGAGGAGGCCCGAATTTCCTCATTTCTTTAACAGTATTTAACAAATTAATTCCTCAGCAACAATTAATGTTACAAGAAAATAGAAAATATTTTGTTAACTATAGAAATATATAAGCGATTTTATTAGAAACAATTTTACCAGGAAAATTTATTTACAAACAAAAATTCTGAACCCGCATTACATACTAACTAGGAAAGACCTTTCCAACGTATGCCACAAAATCATCATACAACACATTTGGGAGCTCAAGTGCTACAAAGTGTCCACCATCTGGATAATAAGTGCTTGTCACAATATTTTTGAACATGTCCTTCAATTGCCAGTCAGTGTTGTGGGCCAAATCATATCTAAAGCGTGCACAACCAATTGGTACATTTGTCGGGACCTGTTCCAAATTCAGTTTTACATTGCCTAACCACTCTGCATAAAATCTCTGTGATGTAGTGATAGAGTTTGACAAGTAATAAATCATGAGATTGTCCAGAAGGGCATCCATACTTAATTTCTTATCAAGGCCGCCATCTTTCAATTGCCTAAAGCTAAAATCTGTCCAAGCTGGAAATTTCTCCAAAATGTAAGCGGCTAATCCAACAGGATTTCCAGTCAAAGCTATTCCAATAGTATCCGGCTTAGTCATTTGGATGTTGCTATAGCCAAATTCTTCCAATAAAAATGATAGAACATTCAAGCCAGGCAGAAAGAATTCCTCGTGTTCCTTTTCGATGAAAAATGATGGGAAATTACTGGCAATGATTTGCTTAATAATAGACAATCCCGACGTGTTAATGCATGAGTTTGAGTGATGACCGATGGTGTTGGCAGGGAAAAGCTTTGCAATATGTCTGCCCACAACTGAACCCCAGTCACCGCCTTGGATCAAGAATTTGCTATGTCCAACACGAAGCATTAAGTTGCGCATGATCACTGCAGCTTGTGCTTGTCCAAGACCTTTTTTCGATGCAGCCTAAAGAATGGAACATATTTACTGACATTTTTGGAGCATTTGAAGTCAAATTTCGTACCTGTGACCAACAATAACCTGGCAGACTGGGGGCAATAACCTCGAAAACATAGTCGCTCTTCTTGTTGGGTGTAGTCAAAAGTGGGATCAGCTCGTAGAATTCACGGACTGAACCGGGCCAACCGTGCAACAGAAGAAGCGGGAGCACTTTCTTTGCGCCCGGATTTGATGGCTTCACATGGAGGTAGTGTATATTTAGTCTGGAATCAAAATAGAAAGGTGGGAAGTCTATTAAATACAATAACTGTCAATAAGGTTAAGCGCTTAAGTGGCCTTCGCTCCGAATGACTATCAAAATCTATTAACACCAATTACTCAAACGCTGTGCGCAGTCAACTTACCCTTGAATCTGTGTCGTATATTGTGGAAACTTGTTTAAAAACTGTTCGCGCTCGCTCCATCGCGTCAGATAGTTGTCCCTCCAGTAGGCGATGACTTTTTCCAGCGCTTCACTATTGAACCCGTACTCAAAGCCAACATCTTCCAATGGTGCATGCAATTTCAAAGGACGCGCCAATTGCTGTTTAAGTTCAGCAACTGCTTCTCCGTAGTTTAACGTGAATGGCTTAATAGATGGATCCTCCTTATAGGAGGCTTTCGGTCCTGGTCCCCAATACTCATTTACATCGAGTTCAGGAGCGGGATATTCCCGCGAGAGGTTCCTGTAACTTTGATAAACAACTGCTGCTGTCACTGCGAGCAAAACAAAAACAATTTTTATTCCGAAACCCATTTTATTAAATGACCAACCCTGATCGGCGTTTGAACACAAACCTAATGAAAAATGAATAGCAACTGGTAAATCGTAACCAGTTGTCACAAATAATTATGAATGTTTTATCGCTGGGCTTTTTTATGCACATGTGTGTTAGTAGAGATAATTTCTATGCTTACTTCTGCAAGTCATTCATTTTGGGACCACAATCATAGACGTTTAAATTGAACTTAAATTCGATTTGATTGTCATTCTATATGGCTGTGTGTATGCGTTTGACGACATGAATTTAAGATTATTCAATTTGTTTTGGGATACCGTCCTCAGCATGATAAAGTGGTTTTAAATTTGTTATCTTTGATTATGACTAGCAGAATGACCCTAGATTTTGAAATCATAGCTTGGCTAGGTAGATAGCGGGTAAAATTAAGTTTAAATTATTTTAATTGTATGTGTGGAGCTGGCATTTATTTATAATTATGTAGCTATTCTACGCTTTGATTGAAAGTACTGATTTTTGACAGTATACACTTTACAGATACTAAGGTACACTCACAGTAGAAGTGACTTGACAGCAGCAGTTTGCTTGGTAATCTTTCTGCTGATCTGTTTATGATACTGACCAGAAGCGCTCTGAGACATGCAGCAGTTTATACCAGTTTATACCACTTTACAACAAATTTCATTTTGAACTGTTTTATTGACTTACCTAACATTGATGGATTTTACTTTGCTGCGATAGATGATCAATAAAATGGTCATATTCAAAAACTTAGTTGTCTTAAAGTCGACTGGAGTAGATGTAACCTGAACGCAAAAACTAGATTGGTCGGGAACGTCACTTTTCCTACGTGAGCAACATATACCAACTGTCAACTTAGTACTCAGTCACAAATTTCTTCACTAGATTCGTGTCTATAAACGTCCCCTGAAACAGCTGCTCATGTAATCGATCTAGGCCAATGCGATCTTAAATTATTAACTAAAAGCCGGGGAACGCGTTAAGCTCTGATTTTGTTCAAATTTATTTCTTCTAATGTTTTAAGAATTCGATTGGAAAAAAGAAACGCAAGAACTAACTGAAAGGAATTCAATTGTCAGTTGCAAGGTGTTTGAAACCACATAATTCAACGGATTTTCTTGGACTTACGGACATATTTTTATGGAGGAGAAGTATTTCGCTGTTTTCTGCTGAACCCATATCCAATGTGTATTTAAACAATGAATGTAGAGATTTGGTAAATCCATCTTCTTCAGCTTTCGTGTTTTTTAAGGTTTTGACCACATTACAAGTGCGCCTTAAACTTAAGTCATAGGTACGTGCAGAAAATCATGGAATTAGGCTGTATCAGCCCTTCGAAATAAGAAGTAAAAGGGTCTTAGAAATAATTCCTTCACATAGAACGCAAGAGCTTGAATCATTTCTGGTTTTTTCTTTTTTTTTGCATCTGAGAGTTAGTCAAACAGAGCTTATTTTAAAGATCAGGACGTTTCTTTCGAAAGTATAGCCCCCTATTTCAGTAGCTGTCACTTTTTAAGCTGTTATTTTTTGACATTTGACAAGTAGAAACTACGCCATTTCTAAAAATGGAACCATACACGCTTCAACAACGCATTGAAATTATAAAAATTCACTTCAAAAATGGTGAACATTTTGCAGCCACAGTTCGCAAAATCATCTTGACTGATGAGGCCCATTTTCACCTCGGTGGCTACGTCAACAAGCAAAATTGTCGCATCTGGGGCTCGGAAAACCCAAAAGTTATTGTTGAAAAGCCTCTCCAAACGTGTGACTGTTTGTGCGGTTTTTGGTCCGGCGGGGTTATTGGACCTTCCTTTTTCGAAAATGAGGTTGGATCAACAGTTACGGTGAATGGATTGCGCTATCGAGAGATGATTAATGATTTTTTATGGCCGGAGTTGGATGGTATTGATCTTGTCCAACGTTTACTTTCAACAAGGCGGCGCTACGTGCCACACAAGCAACCAAACCATTGATCTTTTACGGGAAAAGTTTCCGGACCGTGACCACCGAGGTGTTGTGATTTAACACCTTGCGAATTCTTCCTTTGGGGCCACGTGAAAGATAAGGTCTACGCCAACAGCCCAGCGTCGATTCAAGACCTCAAAGATGGAATTCGTGGGTCTATCGAGGACATAGGGCAGCCTTTTTGCGATTTTTTTTAGGGAAAATTTCATGAAAAGGATATGGTCCTGTAAGCGTGGTCGTGGTGCCCATTTGGCTGATGTTTTTTTTTTATTATTAACAGCATACCTTCCTCTTTATTATGAAATAAATATCCGATCATTTATCTCAAAAAATGGATTTTTCTTTGAATATCAAAATAACACCTCTTATTGGAAAACCCTTTATATTCGTTAGAAGTTTTTCTCGCAGCATAAGCGTAGTGTACTAACTTTAGGTGAACTTGTGTATTGACCACGGTATGTATTCTGAAATCACCAAAAGTGTCTTGAGATTATATATACATATTATTGAATGCGGCTAAACAAAAAAAAAAAGTGGTTGCTTATTTATCTTTCTTTCCAACATGTGATCTCTCTTTCAAAACCCTTTAGTTTGAAATGTTTATTCCACTAAGAAATACATTCCCAGGCCCTAAACATGACATAATTCCTCATCGTTATCTGCTGTTGATATCCTAGAGAGCAAATCCTCAACAAATAAATACGCACGATCCATTTCGGTTGTGAAAACATTCAAACAAAGGATCACGGTAATTTATTTGATTAGGGAAACAAATTTGTTTACATCTTATGTTTTGAAAAACCAAAAGAGTTTTCCCATTCAATGGAAGGCGTGTTGTATACTCGCCCGCGCGTGAATGGGAACCATAGGAAAACTGCCTCTTGTCGCAATGGACCAATGAAAATTCAGGATCCGGAAAAATCACCGCCTACAATTGCTAAAAATAGTTCTAGTCTAAAAACGTAGAAAATCTCAAGTAAAAACTCTTGAACTAGAAGACAAATGGTTCAGATGCTACTTATAAGCGATCCTGACCGTGCGGTATATTATATGCGAAAGTCGCGTGCGTCGAAGTGTGACAAATTGTTGAAAAAAACGGTTGTTAAAAACTGGAAATTTTATTTGTTTACGTACGAATTTATATACTCGAAAATAAGTGTGTTAATCAAGTGAGAAAAAAAATACAATAAAGTTAATTATTGAAAAGTATTAAAGTATTGAAAAATGCCGAAAATAAAACGAGCGGCTAGCCCATTCGATGTTTTCGATGATGACTACGATGAGGATGCCAGTTCAAGTAGTAAGTACCTATACATAGGATTAGCATAAAGTTACACCTTTAGTAGCTGTCATTTCAGTAACAGTTTCTGATTGTTAATAAGAAGTAAATGCCACATCCGATTTATTACCAAACGACATCTTCAAATTTCTTGTGTCGGAAGGTTCAGTTACTCGATTCATTGGAGTCGAGTTAGTTCTGCACTACTTTTTATAATAATTCAAGTTAAACCAAACCAAAACAATTTGGTACTAGTTCTGATAGGTACTATTAGTGAGTTAAAATCTACTGCAAACCAAAATTCAAACCATAATCAATAAGACATCACCAAGTTAGATAAGCTAAACATTAAAATAACTAAATTTGACAGCAACGGACTTGGTAAACAATTAACAACTTTCAGTTTCCGAAGCGGTAACGTGGAAATGCTAACTCTTACACAAAACTTCCAACAAAAATGTTTGGTCTAAAATTTGTAACATTTTCAGTGGAGAGGAGACTGTTCTATTACTTTCCTATTCACTTTATCTTTCACGACATTTTGCTTAAATAATTGGTCTTAGTAAGAATACCAAATATGTATAAGAAAAAAAATATTCGAGCCCATTGCGTTCGTTTTCCATAAACTACAAAAGAGATAATTTTGCAGGATTTTTACAAATGACATCTGTTGACTTTGACAAATCTATTAGTACCATCAACCTCGGAATCAGAATTCGTTATATTGTATTAGATCTATAATTTGTGCGACTTCGATCAATTGATGGGAAAACCTTTTATATGTATGCTACTCATTATTTCTCTGTTTACTTGCAATCATGTTTCATGCATCAAAAAAGTAAGTAATACCCTCTTTACAAAAACTGCTGCGCAATTCTTGCCCAACTGTCAAAAACTCTAACGTATCATCAACGCCTTAGCTTTTAAAGAATTTAACGAGTGGTTTTACTATCGTAATGGGTTTAATTATATAATCCCTCAGTTATTTCAACTGCTTTAGTCTCTAACAGTGAAATTGAAAAAATTAATTGTGGTATACAATACAACCTTTAATTTAAGTAAGCTTAGGAGGGGACCTACTAATTTATCCGAATAGTTTAATTTAAGAAGCTTTTCCTATTAGAACAATAACTATACTCTCAGATGTTTGTCAGACGCTCGCGAGAGGTTAGAAAAAAATATTTGTCTGTACGGTGTCTTTGTAAACATTTATCTACCTACTTGTTCTTGTTTCGTATTGAAATACGAATTTAAAAGCAAATGTTTTATTTAAATAACCAGTTTTCATTACTATTTTGCAGCCTTTATAAATATTCGCAGTCAAATATATACGCAAGGACTTTTTCTTTATTTTTCAAAAAACCGTCGCTTTACCAGTGTCTATTGCGGCACTTTGGCCGAAGCTAAAAAAACTTATAATTTTCTGACATTTTTGTGAGAGCTACAAAATCTTAACTAGAAACACAGATTTTTTAAATTGTACGGTGTTAATCTGTAAAGTCTTCAATATCGTATTGAAATAAAACGTATTATTTTATTCAAAGGGTATCCTGAAAGTTCCGAGGAAAATATTTCTCTTGTCAGCAATGTCAATTAGATTGCTAAAAAAAAATTCGGTCATATCACGAAAAGCGGACGTATTTCTTAGTCGCAAGCCAGATCGAAACTGTCTTAAATTGCTTAGAGTAGGTTCTAAGATGTACTTATAAGTATCAATACAGATTCAGATAATATTATTTGTGTACTCATCATATTTCACTATTATGTGTGTCAGGTAATTCACCCAGTATCTTTGGACGAATTTTTTAAAACTAAATTTTATACAAATTCGCAAAACCCCAAAACGGATTTGTTATCGTAAAATTCCAAAACTTTGTCTACAACTTTTACTTCTTTAAATAGTTTTCAATGACTAATGGAAAATGAATTTCCCTAATTTAATATGCTGTTAGTGGGAACAACAATTGGCTTGCAAACAGACTTCACTTAACATTAAACTTAGCTACACATTTCGAAACGTACTTACAATTTATTATCAAACACCTTTAAGCGATTGTTTGAACAGTTACATTCCCTACACAACTCCTTTTGGAACATTACTTTGATTTTATTTCTGTCAGGAAGTGCCTACCACTTGCACATTGCTCTAAGTAAGCGATAAGATTGTAGTTGAGGTTAATTCAACTTGTATTTAAATAGAAAGAGGTTTTCAAACTATTTTGTTGCTGAACTTTTGTAAACCTTATTTAGATAATAAACAAGTTTCCATCTAATGGTAACATTGACAACCGGATAATGCATTAGTGTAACCCCTCGGTTCTTAAACTATGCTCAGCGAATTTCTTGAATTAAGAATAGTATAACACACGAAGTAGCAGCAGTCACTGTATTTTGCATCGTTGTGCACTTGTGGTAAGAAGAATGCCAACTGATTTGAAAAAAAGTTCTTGATGAAGCTATTAAGATTGTAAATTTCATAAAAAGTCGCCCACTCCAATCGAAATTGTTCAAAAAGGTTTCAAAGATATGGGAAGTCAATACGAATCACATCTTCTGCACACGGAAATAAGATGGCTTTCCCGAGGCAAAGCTTTATTTAGATTATTTCAACTTCGGATTGAGTTGAAAGTCTTCCAACTGGACAAAAATATGTCTTCATCTGCAAGCCTTTTTGATGTATTTCATGATGAGCAATGGATAACAAAATTAGCTTATCTTGCAGACATTTTTTAAAAAGTTTAACGAAATTGCAAGGAAAATCCATAACAGTATTTTAAGCGAGAGACAAACTGGCAGCTTTAAAAAGTAAAATTAATTTCTAGCTTACCTGTTTACAGAAGAACAATGTTGAATGCTTTCCAGTTTTACATGAATTCTTGCAAGAAAACATGCTAGAGCTCAGAGCAGATATTGGCAATATGATCAAAGAACATTTGATAAGTCTAGAAAGTTCTTCTTAGATTACTTTCCAGATACGAAAACAGACATCGAGTGAGTATAAAATCAATTTCAAATGAAAACCCAGCCTACGACACTAAGCTTGCCGGAAAACGAGTCTCTTATAGATCTGCAGAGTTCTCCTTCATCAAAACATGTATTTGATTCTGTATGAATGAATTTTGGGTTGGTATAAGGAGTGAAAGGTTCGAATCCCGAAAGGGCCAAATTACGACTTAAGGTTTATTTCCACTGCGCCACCTCTCGCGAACGTCTGACAAACATCCGAGAGTAAAACTGTCATGAATGAGCGTCTTAATTAGCCGTTTGGATTTGGGCTCGGCGTAAATTTGTAGATCCCGTCCATTCGTCCCAAAAATTTAAAACCCACACAAAACGAATGGTTGTGAGAAGCTAGGCCTTGGGTCATGTCGCACCAAAATATTTATTTATTTTTTATAACCTGCCAAACAGGCTGTATTAAATTTGTTCCCTTTTGTCACAACGTATCGCTGTGAAGCAGTTATGCAAAAACTAAATACAGATCGTCGAGATTGGACTTTACCTCAGATATGCGAATACAGCTTTCGGAGATAGAAGTCGGGTTTAAAATTGTAAATCAACCATTTATTCTTCACACTAACTTTAAAAAATATATATTTTAAAATGTGTTGTTTTTCATTTTTTATATCGCTAAGAGTTGGGGTTCCGAAATATAATTGGGTCTTATTTAGGGTTCCACAGCTTAGAACCGCTGGTCTAACCTATAACTTATGTTTCCGTTCTCTATCTGCTTCTCGCTTTTTAAAATCCAATTCAAAAATTGACGCACTGTTACCTAAATGGTTAGTATGATTAGGTAAATAATTTTAGGTTAGATAATGGGTGTCCCATAATTCACGCAAAAAAGTTCATAGAGTGCACCGATAGGGGTTATAAATAGAATAAATGGCCGTACGTACTCTTCTATTGAAATTTTCTATGACCGTTTCGCATAAATGTGGCTTAATTTCATGAATAGATATGCCTCCCAATTTCCTCTTTCAAGTCGTTGATATGGTAGCGGGTTTGTTTGCATAGACTTTTGACTTCAAAAATTCAATTCTGAGCGCAAAATCGGCCGATTACACGATTAGGAAATCTCTCATGCAGTAATTGAATTGTTTCTCTGGCTGTATGTGGCATGTAGCACCGTCTTCTTCAAACCACATGTTGGCCACATTCATATCTTGTAATTTAGGCACTAAAAACATGTCACGATAACGAACAATATTAATTGTTTCTGTCTGACCAGTCGCATTTTCAAAGAAGAATGGTCCGATAATGCCTCCAGCTCCAGCCCAAAATCCGCACCAAACAGTCACGCGTTGTGGATGCATTTCTCAACAATTACTCGTGAGTCGTGATCCAGTCTTCCTGAATTTGTCAACTATTATCTTTACAGTCGATGGTTTTAAATCACTATGACCTTGACGACCATATTTTGTACGAAAATTGCTCAAAAATTAAAATGAGTGGTTGTTCTGTACTAGTCCCAAACTGTCAGCTGTCACATTGTTATCAACTTTTTCGTTGGCATCACTGCACTATTAAATGGCGCTAAGTTTAGGTTTTGCGTGAATTATCGGACACCCTTTATAAAGACTAACAAAATCAATCACCTATAACCTAAAAAGTGCCCAGGCTAGATTTTACGAACGAACATTTTCCATTTAATAAACTGTAACTGTTCTCTACTCCTTTTGTAAATCAAATCTAATTGAAGTTTCATCTATTTGTAGGCTCAAAAAATGGAAATCCACCAATACAGCGAAATGCAGCCAACGCTCGTGAACGAGCACGCATGCGTGTTCTGTCCAGTGCATTTGGCCGGCTAAAAACAAAACTTCCAAACATTCCACCAGATACAAAACTTTCCAAATTAGATACCCTAAGACTAGCCACGATCTATATCAAACAATTGAAAACACTTCTCGAGGGTGGCGACGAGCCAATGGACATTGAACCCTTCACCTTCCATCACACGCCACAGAGCATGGTAAGTACAAGTTCTTTTTGTTGTTTTATTTTTCAATCTAAATAATGTATGCTGAAAATTGTGACATCTGTAAGATTTGGCATACGAGTACGAAGTACCCAAAAGCGCATAAATATGGTACCGTTTCACAGGTCGTCGACGTCCTATTGAGACAGCGTGCGCTTGCTATTGCTGTAAAGTGTAAAGTCCCTCCCTCACTGCGTTCCAGGTGGACTATGTCAGGAAAATGTTTTGGGAAGATGCCCAAAACTAGTGCATACCAATACCATGGGAATGAATGAATGAAAATGTTTTATTTTTGGACCAACATTATTTCTACTCTGTCGGTCGCATTCAAACGCGAAAAGGTCTTTAAAAATCAATAAATTTGCCCTAACGGAAATAGGTGACGTTAGTGCACTATATAAAAGCGAAAGAGGATTACTAATAGAATTACTTGTCTTGTCGATTAGGGATATCGTCGATAATGGCCTTGACTTTCATCACTAATCCACTGCTAATCCCACTTCCACACATCTACATACTGCATACATCAAAGCAATCACTCTGGACCAGTGTGTGTCTTTGCTGAAAATCCAATTTATGCAAGGAACCTTATAGCGCTGTAGTATTGCCTCGACTGGGAAAAATAATAATAAAAATTTCCTGGTAATCGGATATGTTTGTCTGATTGAAGAGCAGCACTTTTGCTTGATGAAGAGCCCACAGAGTGGGATCCCCGCCGATTGAGTGACAACTCACTAATAACAATATCATCGGGGTGTATGCGAGTATTCTCGTCATCATATGACCGCTTCGGTGGGACGTATTAAATATCGTTTTTCTTCGTTTCCCAGGTCTGCGGTGTACGTTAGAAAAACAAGCAAATCATTGACGAGCGTGTCGGAGAAAATATTTAAGGACATAGGTATCTCTCGTGTGGATGTATTGTCGCCAATGTGGCGCAACTAAATTCTATTTGCGTAGAGAATGGTTTTCAAATAAAAATATCAATATCATTGCCAGCAATTGTTGTGCACTCACAAATTGTATCCGAGATTTGGAGAGATTTGCTATTTTGAAGCGGCTGCAGTTAATCAGTTTGAATTTATTTACCTTTACTTAAAAATTGTAAATTATAATTTGAATGCCTTTTATTTCTGTATATTTACGATCTTAGAATATTTAAAACACAAAAAATGTTGCTTTCAAAGTTTTCTGTCAGAAAATACAGTCGAGTAAAAGTGACTTCGGATTGCATTGCAACGCCATTAAAAGTAAGCACTTACATTGGCCGCGTTCCACTGCCCGCTAGATGACCAGCGGCATGTCAAACTTCATATGACATTTCACCAAAATTGCTAGACGTCTTGCGCGAATGGTGAAATGTCAATTTTTTTATATGAAGTTTGACCTGCCGCTGGTCATCTTCCTATCCCGGAAGATTAAAGAGATGCCCAATACTAAATAGCTGTCTGACTGAAAGGGTCAGCACTACCTAACAGGTTTTTTTTTGTCGGCCATCTTGTTTACATGGTAGTACATAATCATTTGAAAGCTCTGCCTGTTAATATTTTTATATACGAAATTTAGCTTTCCTATAAAACTAAATAGCTTTCGGAGGTTATGATTTTTGAACGGACAATTATTTATTTATTTCGCGTAATTGATTGGTCAATTTACTAAAATCAATTACCACTTTCGTTTGACATGTTTTTAATCAGAAATGCAATCATTTACAAGTGCTCGCCGGAACTTGTATTGTTTCCGTTTTACATATCTATAATTTTTATGGGAAAAACATTCATGACATTTTACGCGTCTAATTTGTGATCTCATTCTTACGCCTTTACAAGCATTGACTGCGGACAAGCGGATCTCTCTGTCTAATCTCATGAAAAAATGCGAATGACAGTTATTTGAAGTGGTTGACAGACTCATCTTCCTCCTCATCCATGCAACTTCTGCAAAAGTCATTGTAGGTATGGCAGTCTGAGTCTACGCGCGTGTCTACCCAGAGAACAATGCCCGGTAATGACATTAGCGACTAGCGAGAAACTATTTCTGTTACGTCGCAGAAGCGCCTTGGTTATTTTAGTGTCCAGGGTTGGCCAAGTAGGCCTAGCAACGTCGCAGTCTCCTAGATGTTTCCATCTATGACTTGCTTTACCTGTTGCGTCCGCGTGAATGAGTTGTTTAGCGTTGGAAAGCGGTGCATGCACGTTGTGCAGATTGACACTGTCAACGCCGAAAGAGTTTTTTCTCGCCTGCACAGTTCCCCGCAAAGGGTGAGGTTGTTCTGTCTAGCTATCTCGTTGAGAGATACGCGGCAATCTTCCACCGCTTTAGATCTTAAATTCTTAATACTATGGACAGCTGTCTATGATGTTATCGGGAGTTGGCCACTCACCCAATTGGTCCCGTAGGGAGATCCGTTGCGCGTTTTCAGAAACATTTTCGCAATGCGGACAATTTGGGTTGGTTTCATGTCCGCGTTTAAAAAAGATATTCTCCATAACAGCCATGACCCGTCAAGAACTGAATCAGATAGAAGTTTGTTTCACCATGTTTCCGTTTAATCCATAGGTCGATCGCTGATATAAGCCTGTGTGTCCATCTTTCCTTTAGCGATTCACTCCATAGTTGTTGGCAGGTTGCTATCAGCGTTACCACTTGTACTACATATGTAGTACTGTGCTACATATTCGGTTGATTTTTGCAAGCCGTACTACATACTACATCGTTACTCTAAAGTACTACATTTCTTGAGCTCGTTCATTTTCACCATTTTTGTTCCTGTTGGATTAGAAATAAGGAAATTCTAAATGAGCTGTGGCGTTTTTTGAATGGGCTTCCAATCTGATCTTCTAATGTGAATGAAATAAACTCAAAATATTTTAGGTTCTAGCTTATAAAATATAATGTCAATTTGGACCCATCAGTATTCTTGCTCATATACCAAATAGAAACATAATATTATGGGAGAATGGCAGGTACTACATTTTGTTTGAAAATACTACATTTTTGTGGTTAACGTACTACATTTGCTTTACGTTTTAGTGGCAACGCTGGTTGCTATACTCAGACTCCTTTCGTATTTTCTTTTGTCGTTATCTACCGGACCATTTCGAACTCGCTTGCTTTTTACCAGAGTATGGCATCGTTCGAAACTATGTTCGAAACGCATAGGCGACTCTTATTGCGCCAAGACGGTTTACGGTTTATTGCACGTAAGACTTAACTTTCGTTGCACTTGACCATATTTCTATGGCATACATGAGAATATAACTGGCAGTTCCTGCTACAATAATTCTCTTTGTTTGTTTCGGGCCCCCGATATATAACTCATCAGCCTTGAAAGCTCGCTTACAGTTTTTGACGACTTTTTGCATACTTATTCAATATGGTGTTTAAGGGTCAGGCGAGCGTCTATAATTACTCCGAGGTATGTAATAAACGGTTGGGAAACTACTTCATGCTCTCCTACTCTAAACGTTATCGTTTCCCGTTGTGGTCGGCGAGTTTCAAACTTGCGCTAGATAGCTATCTACGTAGATTTGCATCAACTGTCTTGTTAAGTGTAGTTCGACTTCTATTGTTTTTGCCACATGTCGTCTGCAAAGCCGATAAGATAAGATTAAGATATTGTTACCGCTTGTTTTTTTTTCTGTTTTTATGGGTAGAACCAGTGTTCCCAGATTGAGGAGAAAAGCGCCAATTTTGTGTATCTGAATGCATTCACTCGTTTTGACATTTTGTCTAATAGAATAAAAATAAAGTGCACGACTGGATCGCACGAAACTTTCTCGTTCATATCATCAGTTTGGTTGGTTTATTTTTCTTTTATTATTGTTTGTAGGGTATAAAACCAGATTTTTCAAATTGGTGATGCTGGTAGGTGGCCATGACTCGAAGTAGAGTTTGTGATGTAAGAATTCAGAGATTTGTTTTTGAATTTGCACGTGTTTGGGGGTAAATGAAGTGCGGGTTTCTGATAGTGTAGACTCCAATTGGTTGGAATTATTTTAAGGTTGATGATTAATACGGTTGAAAAAAAAGAAGTGGGAAATATTTGATAAAAAGGAGTTTCTAGTAGTTGTGATTACATATTAACTGGAAGTGCGGTAATGTTTATAAGACGGCATTATTTACATTTCTCTAAGAAAAACTAAGTACGGAGTCTTATTAAGAATACTTATGTCATCGTAAATAAGCATTTTAGTCAAAATCTTTGGAGCTGATTTTGGAAAATAATGCGTACAAATTAGTAACAAATATTGCAATGTTGAGATCGAAAAACAATCTTGCTCTACTATTTAGTTAAAAACGGAGTATAGGGTATTGATCAAGATGTTAGTATTACTTGGTTTTTAAAGTGTTTATCAAATCAAAATGGCGTTTTCGGGATTTGAACAGTTTTCAAAATCAGCGTTTCTGGTGATTCGAATGGAAAATTAAGGATGCAATAATGTTGTAAACGTCAATTTTACCCCAAGTATGCATTTTGGTCAAAATCGCTTTAGCCGTTTTCATGTAGGTAAAAAAAAGTAAACCAAAATCTCAAAATATGCCTTTTTTCAAAAATCTTTTATAGACAATTAAGAGAAAAACTGAGTTTGCTATCATGTTAGGAATGACAATATTACCTTAAAAATAAATTTTTGTTGCAATCGTATTAACCGTTTTCGAGATAAGGCCACTTTTCAAAAATACCGTTATTCGACTTTTTAGCCAAAAACTGGATATGCAGCCATGTTAACCCCATGTAGCGTAGCGCAAGTATACATTTTGGTTAAAATCGTTAAAGCCGTTTTCTAGAAAACCATTAATTAAAAAAGTTTTAAAAAACGACATTTTTCCAAAATAGTCCGTTGAACGATAATTTAGGGAAAAAGTGAGTTTGCCATCATGTTGGGAATGACCGTATTACCTTAAATATAGTTGTAACTGTTTTTGAGATATGGCCAATTTTCGAAATTACCGTTATTCGATTTTTCTGCGAAAAACTGAGCATGCAGTCATCTTAGTTACACCTACGTAAGCCCAAATATCAATTTTGGTTGAAATCGTTAGAGCAGTTTTCGAAAAACTCAAAATTGCTGAATACCGTTAGAACGGCAACACTTAACGTGCAAAAATAAGCGGCCCCGAACTGTAAGCCCACCAACTCCAAATCCGAAGTTTGAAAGAAATCCGTCCAGCCGTTTGCGCTGTGGAGCTCAGGAAAGGACGGACAGAATTGCGAGCCCCACTTTTTCGAGTTCCCCTATCATCGTAATGTTAGATTTGTTTGATCGAGTTCGATTTTTTGTACGATTACAATACCTTTCTCTTACTATCTACGTATACGAGAAAGTTAAAAAGGGTAAATCAGTCTTTACAGTCTGGGATCACTGGGTAGAATATTCATTAGGTACATTTTAAGCGTCTGATATGTGATCTCATTCTTAAGCCTTCACAAGCATTGACTGCGGACTGTAAAAGCAGTTCAAAGAATACGTTCCTTCTTCCTTCCAGTCAACGATCTATAAACTTCATCGTATACGATTCTACGAAGTCATTCAAGATATGGGTATAGACAAAAACTCTAGCTCCTGAGTCCCGCATCTCGTTTTATCGATAACAACTTCGAACGACAGCTATTTGAAGTCTTAAAAACTTTATCACTACATCATTGTTAAAAATATCAATCAAATGATGCATGTACGATAACTTGATAACTTCAACTCAGCTACAAACATTTTTTTTAATAAAGGTTATAACTGTCAAATATAACCTCCGTCTTCATTTGGACAATGAATTCACACTTCATTCGTGGAACACAGACAACGAGCATTTGATTTTAAAATGGATAATAATTACACAAAAGTCCAAAATCAACCATCCTGCCAATTTTTAACAACGTACATTTAAACAGCTGCTTTAAAACACTTAGAAAAACATTTCACTTTCGATTTCAAAAACACAGTTCCCAAGCATTTATCTGCCGTCTTTTGTACGCAGATAATAGGCAATTATCACTTCCACACGGTAGATGATGTACGATGGCATCTGAAAGTATACAAACCATTTGTTCGCTGGCGGAACAAAACAAAAACAGCATAAAATGATGGAAAATCACACTTCAACAGATTTGATGTCTAAACAAAAAGAAGGCAGACATGGACCATACTTTTGCAACACCATATAGCTGGGTGCTATTGGTTGCGCGGGGCTTTGTTGTGTTTACATTTGGACCGAGTACCACTCCAAACATATTCTAAGCGAAGTCAAAAGCGAGAGAGAGATAGAAATTGGGGGCCAGGGCCTGACAGATGGATCATTGTGTAAACAACTCTGGGCAAATTGCCCCCATTTAGAGACAGACTCGTGGATATGATTTGAATTCGTCCTTCTCTTCTTTTTTTTTTAATCTTTATGTTATACACGTATAAGGAAATCAGAGCAATTAAAGATGTTTGATTGCCTGGAGTGGTTTTCCGATGATGATGTGTTTGCGGATAATAAATATTAAGCGCAACGTATGGTACCATTCTGTACTTGACTTTGGGATCTATTTTTGTTGTGAACCTCCATAGGGAGGATGCTGCGGGTGGATTGCGTGTCCTTAATTGATTGTGGGCAGGGGATTTTCATTTTATGAGACATACGTTTTTTATTTTCGTTTTATATTTGTTTATAGTTTCGCGTTGAGTGTTGCACTTGCACATGCTTTTAGGTTGACCATTTTACAGTATACCTATTTCGGATATGGGTAGGATACATTAGCGCCTTGCTTCTTTTTTGGGCTGAGTTTGAGGAACTTAGAAATGATGCTGCTAATCGTTAGTGATTGAAATATTTGCATATAATTAAAACTAAAGTACAAGAAAGAAAGCAATCAGAAAGATCAATCTCAAATTTAACTGTCGTTAAGTTTTCAGCTCTGGCAGGGTATTGAAAAACGCAACGTAATGCGATATTCGATTGGGCACTCTCAGAGTACATTTTTGTCACTTATGTTTGTTTGGTACGAAAAAAAAACAATCTTTTTCAGATTTCAGAGCACTTTTTCTAAGAGTTGCTTGAGATTTACCAATACAAGGGCGCTTGAGTTTGACAACTGGTGGAGTTTGTTTACGTTTTTGGGAAACTTTTCAACTGCAAAGAAATGCATTCCATCGGGTGGATGTATTTTTGTTAATTATTTATTCACAATTGTTAAGAAATCAATCTGGGCGCATATTTCGAATGTTATAAAAGTTAACGAGGAGAAAACTGTCGATGGCTATAGGTTAGGCTAGGTTAGGTAACTGGGTTGGCAGGACAGGAGAAACCTGTACGTGCCACACTTAGATCAATGTAGATCGGTTGTGATGCTCTAGCGGTTTATGACCCCCATACACTGGAAACCTATGAAAAACCTACGGATTGGTAAACCAACCCGTTTAATTTACAAATTTAAGTATAGGCCATTAATGGACCTGCCTGAAAATTCCTCTAAATCCTCGAAGAAGTAACTACCAAGGATTTTATTTTTTATGTGACAGAGCGCTGGGCAGTGACAATAAAGAAAGTGTGGCGTGTCCTCATGCACCTCCTCATCACCGCATCCTCTGCACAGTTCATCTGTACTGATTCCCATTTTCTTGGTATGTTATTTTAGTGTATTGTGTCCGGTGATAATGCCCACAATTGAGGACAATGATTTCTTGTTCTATTGTAAGTTTTTTTTCAGTTATCAGCTTGTTGTAAATCGAACTTGATTCATCTTTCATTTGTCGTCATTAGTATTTTGTTCCCAATCGTCTGTCTGAGATTACAAGGGGGAATCATTATTGTGGTGTAAGGCCTTTGGTAATCCAAGGGAAGACTCTTTTCTTGCCAGCTCATCAGCGTTTTTATTTACAGACGCACCTTTGTGCCCGGGAAGCCAGCATAGTCTTACGTTGTGCTGCACGACAGCGACTTACAAGCTTTGATTTTAACTCAACAGTAGAGGTCGCATTTATTCCCGTTTGACTGTCAATGAAAAAGGCGATAACTGTATGAGGTATTGCCATCATTGCAACTGTTGTTACTGCCAGTAAATCAGCTTGGAATACGCTGCTGTAATCCGGAAGCCTGATTGAACTGGATAGTCCGAGACGTTCCGAGGAAAAACCCGCCCCAACGTCAATTTCAATCTCTGATCCATTTGTGTATATGGGTATGGTTGATCCAATGGATGTTGGTTGATCTTCATTCCGCATTCGTCCCTGTTGGGAAAACACTTTTTCGTAGGCACCACTCCCTAAATTCGAATATTCTCCTTTAGCTTGTCATTTTCTAATTTATTTTCATTATTTGATTTTTTTTCAGACTTGGCCATTTACGTTTCAACACATCCAGGCGAGCAGACAACTAACCTCACATTACACACCAATCGAGTGGACACAACCAGAAAAGTATTCCAACGACATCTACCGGAATCACAATCTACTCACGATTAATAATAACAATAACACCAGTATTATCAACAACAACAACAGCAGCAGCAACAATAACAGCAGTCACGTCATGCAAACGCACAGTAGCTGCCTATTCGACCATCACAACAATCACGGCCATGTGATCCATTAAATTAAGTTACACCACTTTAGTTATAAGGATATTTTTAAAGTTTTAATCAAAGCCAAATATAGTATTTAGTTTTCAAATAAATTATACACACAAATAATTCAAGTGAACAATTGGAATTTTTGGTTAACAAGTTGAAACGATCATGTTGGTAAACTGTTTAAGAGTGAGGCTTCTTTCCTGTTCCAAGCGCCGGTGTTGGCAGACTAAATAATGGGTCCACAGAGTCGGGCTGCATCTTGATGGGCTCCTGTGGCTTATCACCCTTCATTGGTGGATTGGAGATGATCTTCTCGATTTTGTTAACAATTTTGTTGCCAGTATGTTCAGCAGCAACCTCCTCAGGTTTTTCGTTCTTGTGACCAGGCTTTAACTTGTTCTGTTCTTTGCCGCTTGGAATGACTGGTTTCTTATGGGCTGGGGATGGTTTTTCATTTTGAACTGGCTCTTCTTCGGCTACATCTTCTTCGGCTAATTCCGATTCAGGGAGTAATTCTTCGACCTTATCTTTCTTAATTTCGACATTGACATCGAATTTTGCCGCAAAGGTAACGGAGGCGAAAAGCGCCAAAAGAACGAAGAAAAGTGTAGAACGTTGCATTTTGTGTGGAGACTGCGAAATGAACATGGTTTTGCAACACGAGTGGGGCCTTTTTATACTTCTCGAATGGCTGATATGTGCGGTTGGAAGTTTTCCAACTGATAATAGCTGCCTTATCAAACGACAAGGAGTTGAATTTTTAATTACTTTTACCATCACCTGGGTACTAAATAAACTGCAATATCTGAAGATGAAATCTGTGTTCTAGCAATCGATGCAACCCACTTGCGGAAGATAAACAGGTAGCAAAGTTGTAATTAGAACCGATAGTTGCCATGCTACCTATGTCTATCATGTTCTTAATCATAAGTACAAACATACAATCGAAACACAGGCAACTTAAAAATTGGATGAGCAATTAGACGGAGATGTCTACATATTGATTTGGAAGTTTACAGAACCTAACAGTTAATAAAGTAAGTTATCTTGCTTGTGGTATCAATTTGTCAGTTATAGCAGTCATAAATGAATTGTTGTAAACGATTAATCAAAACTGTGAGTAGTTCTCATATTTGAAAACTAATATGAGTTCGTGTACGACTATTGGAAGACTTAACCTTGAACTTTCAGTTAAACTTGGCGCTCGGATAACAATTTTACGGTATATTCTGGTGTTTGCAATCAATTTAAACAGAACTTATGTCGGGAAAGGTGGTTTAAAAAACGAGAGCAATAGATTAAAAAGTATAGGTGAAGCTTAACAACAAAAATCGTATGTGTTCTGCGCGTCGCTTTTTTCTAAATCTTAACAACAATAATAGGTTTGTTCGACGTGGGCCCTAGTGCGCACTGGGTTAACCCAAACTGTACTGAGGAGGAAACACAGAGCTAGGTAAGGCATTCCACATTCGTGTTGTACGGCTTATGAAATAATTTCTATATTTCATAGTAGGTACGACCGAAAATAGGCTGAATGGTAAACTGATGGGCATTCCTGGCATGACGAGTATTGCGGTTGAATTGTTGAAGGGGCGGAAAGCAGCTGGCGATTTCGGTTGAGCACTGTTTGTTAAAGAAGCGATAAAACAGTGAGAGACAAGTTACATTTCTGCGATGTTCAAACGAATTTATAGAATTCGCGATATTTGTGTCTCCGATTAGTTTTATCGGCCGATTTTGGATCCTATCCAGTAGGTGAAGTGTGGTTTTTGGCGCACCAGACCAGATATGAGAATTGTACTCAAGTTTGGGGCGAATGAACGCCTTATTAGCCAGATCAGAAGGGTTAAAATATTTCTTGCACCGTTTGAGGAAACCTAGACATTTCGCAGCGTTCTTGGCGACTTCGTGTATATCTATGGTTCCAACGAAAGTTGTTATGAACACAAATGCCGAGAATGGAAAGTCTTTCGGTTTCTTTGATACAATGGCTGAAGGTTCGGGTTTCGCTTTAGAGGCAGCAGACAGTATTTTGTTTTGGAAGCATTAAATTCCACTCTGTCGGTTGAACCCCAATTAATAATGCTGTCAAGGTCGGAATTTAATGAGCTTAACATACGTTGTCGTTCCAGTTCTACGGCCGAAGAGCAATGAATATGAGAAGCTGAGGGTGCTGTCATCAGCGAAAGAGTGAATTGGATTAGAAGTTACAGACAAGAGATCATTTATAAAAATGAGAAAGAGAAAACTGAGCCCTGGGGAACACCAGTTGCCTGAGGCACTGCAGCCCTCCATCCTCTACGATCCCGGGCACGTTGCTTCCAGTTATCCGACCAAGCGCTCTGTCATCCGCGATGGCTTGGTCTTTGAAATGGAGATTCGGTCTGGGGCTGGGATTCGAAGATCCTCTTAGCCGGAGCATTATTGTCCATTCGCTCGATGTGGCCGAGCCGATGTAGTCGACGTGTTTTGGCTTTTTGGACTACATCCATATCTTGGTACAGCTCATAGAGTTCGCGGTTGTATCTTCTCCTCCATTCGCCCTCCTCGCACACAGGACCAAAAATCCGCGGAAGAATTTTTCTTTCGAAGGAGCCCAGCATGAGCTCTCCCTTCTTGATTATGGTCCAGCACTCGGCGTCATAAAGCAGGACTGGGAGGATAAGGTTCTTGTAGAGCACACATTTTGTCCTTCGGGTTAAAAGTTTTGAACCGAAGTATAAACGGCTTCCTAGGGTATAATGATGCGACCAATGATGTCAATATCGTTCGCATATCCCAGCAGCTGGACGGACCTGTTGAAAATAGTGCCTTCCGCGTTGACAGCTGCCCTGCGCACTATCTGCTCCAGTACGAGATTGCTCCACGAACCATCCAGTGGATTTTTTTGTAAATTCCAAATTGGGGAATTTCATACATTTTACTAATAATTTAGAGTTGTTCTAGATTCTAGTGCCCGCTTGCTAAAAGTGAATGGAGCTGAAAGTAGTCCCAAAGAAAATAAAGGTTTTTCTTTCAATAGCTTATCTACATTCACCGCATCATTACATACATTTGTTATGTACCTACAGTTTCAATAATAACTAATTTATCTCTAAAGGGCCCTGGATACAATTTCAATGGGAGGAACAGTCTCATAAAATCATTGGCAGTTGGCACATTGCTCGCACAAAATATTTTTTGCAAAACCATTCAGCAGATAGATATTTTTTTCAATTTACCTTGTACAACCTGGCGAATATTCTAATCTCCTTTCAATTGAATACGTTGCGGCAGCGGATTCGACTGATTTTATAGATTGGGCATTTTATTTGTAAAAGAAAAGTACCTACCCGATTTGAGTTGATTCTCCTTTTTAAACTCCAATTCGAATATTTTGGATGGCTTATTCAGCTAGTTAGATATTAACGAGCAGAATAAATTACATTTTTTAATTGAGCCTGCAAGTATGCCACAGTGTCTGGAAGATTTTAACCCTAAAAATATATAAGTGCATTTTCTTAAGAGTAACTTAAACGAGATGTCGCTTTCTTCTTTAAAAAGAATTTATATTTCTGGTAGAATTATTTGAATTTGAATTTAAGCAGAAATGAAATGAAAAACTTATCTACTTTTAAAGTTCAGTATTTTATTGGCTGCTTCTTAAGCACTTTTAAAAATTACATATAAAAAATATGTCAACAAATTAACGACTGTTATTATTTTATAATTGTATTTCGTTGTGTACAGTGAGTAAACTCGTTCGGAAGTTTACCTATTCATCAGAAAGTGCAAGCGTTACGCCCTGTACATTTATAGAGGTGTCGTCTTGCGCGCTTCACATGGGAAACAATGACGATTGGACTATCTGGGAACTGCAACGTAGCATTTTTAGCTTAGGTGATTTATTGTCAATTAGAACTATGCTACGGCATTCGAAGTTTGGCACTCGAGCGAAATATAACAAAGAAATATTGTCTTTGATTTGAATTAACCTGTGGGGCGCCTTCGCTACGGTAGTCACCTTGACGTGTGCGCCTTTTCTTCGAATGCGCCGGTGCGAAGGCTTTATGTTGCAACGACTCAAAGGGCTATGCTGTCGGAGGCGGTAGTCGTCTGAAGGGTCACCCATGACAGACAGGCTTTTGAGGAGCAACTTACTAAGAACTACCAAAAGGGGAGTAAACCGCCTAATAAATCTCCAAATCCAAAGCGGAACAGCATACGCTGAGGGATGCGTGGCTAAGGGAATGCTTAGTCGAAAGTATGCGGACTCCGAATACCAGGCGACCTTCGGTTTTAAACCAGCCTTCCCGTGTCGTACCGGGCTCCGGCATGGGTGATGTTCTTTTCCCGGATACTCGTGGGATCAATATTTCCGAATTATTTAAAAAAATTTCACAGACTGATGCCTCTGTAAGTGCATCAAACTCCGGAACTGCTGTTGGGCAACCGGAATCTCACTCCGACAATGCCATTGGGCTTTCGGAGAGCGGTAACATCTATGCTGATGAGCAAGTTGTGGCCACTTCTTCTCGGTCTGCTGTCGAGCAACCGAACCCCCCCATAGGTAAGGAAGGTGACGTCATCAGGACCCCATCCTCACTTAGTGAATGTGCCAGTGAGACCGAGATGGACTTGTCCAACTACGACTCCGAAACATCCACCCTTGTTGACAACTGCAGTGTTGTGTCCGAGAAATCGGGATGCACCACCATAGGCAAAGGTCTAGCTGGGCTGCAGATTCAACAGGGTGGATTCGTTAAGCTCTGTGGCTCTGCCAACAGACGCTTCAAAAACGCCTTGCGTAGCGGACTAGATAGGGAGAGCGCTCTCAAACTGGCCCAAGCTAATCAAAACAGCAGACCTAACACCAAGAGGGTTAGATCAGAGGATCAACCCCCTACAGTCTCTGCCGCAAAGAAGGTCAAGAAGGAACCCAAACCTGTGACCCCTACCTTCAGCCAAGTGGCTAACCAGGTTAGATTGGGAATTGTTCCGACCGACCTGACCAACCAGCCCCTCTCCCCAGAGCAAATGGCCCTGGTCCAAGAGGCCGTGATCGACACCTCAATTGAGCTGAGTAACTGTGGCGTGTGGCCCAGCTTCTCAGGATCACATCTCAAAACTGGTTGGCTAATTTTTGTCTGTACAGACAGTGCTACTGCTGGGTGGATGCGCTCCAACTTTGAAAAGATCAGAGCTAAATGTGGTCTGAGCCTGAAGTTGGTGGAAGAGGATCTATTTCCGAAACCACACATCATCCGTGGCTTCTTTCCACAGAGCTTAGAACTTTCAAACGAGAAAGTGCTAGCCACCCTGACAGCCCAAAATGCCGATTTGAAGGCAAACACCTGGAGGGTCATCAAGAGAGGTAAGGAAGGTGTGCTCCTTCACCTCGTTCTAGCCATTGATGAAGCCTCCATGGCCAAACTCGTTGACCTTAAGGGAAGGGTCTCATACCGCTTCGGACATATCAAAATGATTCTGAAGAGCACCGACAAGAATCCAGTGTCTGATAGCGGTACCCCTAAGGCTCGGGTGACAGCCATTCCAGTACCGTCCTCTGGCATTGAGGCCGATGGGCAGTCAACAACAGCAAACAGTCTGGCTATTGGGCCAACTAAAACCACCGGCGATAAGACGTCAGCGTTGAAGGTTCCCACGGATCACACCCAATCAACCAGCAAAGGAAATGGTATTGCTATTGGGCATGCCACACCTAGCGGTTCTGGGAGTAATTCGGGGGTAACTTCCAAAGCTACGTTGATTCGCTCAAAAACCATACCGAAGAGCAATTTGGCCCGGTATACTGGCAACAAGGCCGTAAACACCATACCTATTAACGCTGACTCTGGTCGCTTAAAAGGTAACAACGAGTCCAACAGGTTCAGGACAACTGGTCGACCTGAACAGACTGCCTGCCGCAGAGGAAAGGGCCCCAAAAAGGCCCAACTACTCCGGCAAGCTAGATCCTCTAGGGATTAAATGAACACCTTTAAGGTGTTACAGGCGAATCTACATCATGCTAAGGGTGCGTCCGCTACCCTTAGTAAGAGGTTCGCCGAGGAAAAGATAACCCTGTGTTTTATTCAAGAACCGTGGGTTATCGGCGGACAAATCAGGGGACTTGGAAATAGGGCAGGTAAGCTTGTGTATAAACGAGATGAGCCAGTGCCGAGGGCGGCCTGCCTTATCGACAAAAATATCAACTTTCTTCCCATTCCAGAATATACAACAAAGGACCTAGTGGCCCTACTAACAGAGGTACCGACGGAAAGGGGCACTCAAAACATCGTGTGTGCCTCGGCATACTTCCCCGGCGACGATAACAACATACAGCCCATTGAAGTGCAGAGATTAATTGAGTACTGCCAAAAGACCAACACTCACTTCATCATTGGTTGTGACGCGAACGCACACAATTTAATCTGGGGAAGCAGCAACAACAACAAACGAGGTGAGTACCTTTTAGATTTTCTTGTTAGTAGAAATGTTGATATTCTTAACAAGGGTACTAAACCTACCTTTATAAATGCTATCCGCGAGGAGGTAATTGACCTCACTCTCGCTAGTCCATTTATCTCTAATTTCATTGTAAATTGGCATGTGTCAGATGAAGCCTCCATGTCAGACCATCAACACATTAGGTTCGACATACTTGGCCAATCGACACAGGCCCAAAACAGATACGACCCCAAGTCAACGGACTGGAATAAGTATCGAGGACTTGTTCTCTCAAAAACAGATATGTTTATTTCGTCAATTAAGTCCACGGGGGACATTGATGAAGCAGCATATCAGCTTAATAATGTGTTGCTAACCTCCTACCAAGATAGTTGTGTCAGTAAAACCAGTTTGAGTAAACGTAAGGTTCCCTGGTGGAATGACCAACTAGCCAAAAGCAGGAAGAAGGTTAGAAAACTCTTTAATCGAGCTAAAATAACCAAAATGTGGGACGAATACAGATCCGCTCTCACAGATTACAACTCAGAATTGAGAAGATCTAAAAGGGCATCATGGAGGAAATGCTGCGAAGACATATCAGATATGCCGGTGGCAGCTAGAATCCACAAAGCTCTACACAAAGATCAGACAAACTGTGTAGGATTGCTCAAGAAAAATGACGGAATCTACACAACGGACCGTACGGACACTATTAAAACCTTACTTCAGGTTCATTTCCCTGGTTCGTGTTTTCGTGTAGCACACGATAACTCAAACGCTACCGATCCTCGGATCACTATAGCTAGTAGAGTTAACAGTTTATCTGGAAAAATGTTCAGCCCAGACAAGGTTAAATGGGCAATTGGCACTTTTAAACCTTTTAAGGCCCCTGGTGGCGACGGTATTTTTCCAGCCCTAATTCAAAGGGTTGTTGATATCATACTGCCAATGGTTATCGCCTTATTTAGAGCTAGTTACAACTGGGGATATATACCAATCTCTTGGAGACAGGTAAATGTGGTCTTTATCCCAAAAAGCGGCAACAGGCCGAGCGAACTACCTAAATCATACAGACCTATTAGTCTAACATCTTTTATTCTTAAAACCATGGAAAGACTGATTGATGTTCATATTAGAGAAGAGCTAGCTATATCTAATTCTCTACACTCTAGTCAATTTGCGTACAGAAAGGGGAAATCTACTGAAGGTGCTCTTCATTATCTTGTTAGTAAGATAGAAGGAACCTTCCGGACCAAGGATATCGCCCTTTGTGCCTTCCTTGACGTTGAGGGTGCCTTTGATAACACCGGTTACGATTCGATTGCTAAGGCAATCAGATGTAAAGGTATCGAAGATTCGACCAACCAATGGATCAGAGCCATGTTGGAAAGTCGAATTATTACATCCTCCTCTGGGGATGTGTCTGTTTCGGTGACTGCAGCGAAAGGCTGCCCGCAAGGTGGGGTTCTCTCCCCCCTCCTATGGTCACTAGTCATCGACAGTCTACTAGTCAGTCTCCATAGCCTAGGCTATAATGTCATCGGTTATGCAGATGACCTGGCTATCATCGTTAAGGGTAAGCTCAGCGCTACCATTACTCGTAGCATGCAAAAAGCATTGCTACATGTCTCAGAATGGTGTACCAAAGAAGGACTTTCCATAAATCCTAACAAAACCATTCTAGTGCCCTTTACTAGGAAAAGACTGGTAAATCTTGATCCAATTACTATAAAAGGCATTACTTTGAGTTACTCCAACGAAGTCAAATATCTCGGAGTCATCCTGGATAAGAAGCTTAACTGGAACTCACACATCAGGTCCACCGCAGAACGTGCTAAAAAGGCCATGTGGGCCAGTAGACGTCTTTACGGCAGAACCTGGGGTCTAAATCCCGGTATGATACATTGGTTGTACATAATGATGGTCAGACCCATAATCACGTACGCGGCAATAGTATGGTGGCCGAAAGTATTGGAACGGACAACGGCAAACAAGCTACAGAAGCTTCAACGTATTGCCTGTCTCGGTATAACAGGTGCGATGCGCACCTGCCCAACAACAGCATTAGAAGCTATAATTGGGCTCTCACCTTTGCATATCTTCATAAAGAAGGTAGCAGCTAGATGCGCTATTAAACTGCAACTAGAATATAAGTATAAACCGGTTGACCGTGTGGGTCACTTAGAAATACTTAACTCAATCCCAAATATGGAGATGTTCTGCTCCCTCCCCGACACTATGGTCAGGGAATACAAATTTGGGAAATCATTTGAGGTAGAGATATTGGACCGTGCAAAATGGGCCAATGGTGTCCCGAATCTAGACCCAAAAAGTCTGGTTTGGTATACTGATGGATCGAAAATGGAGTCTGGAGTAGGTGCTGGTGTCTTTGGACCCAACACCAAGGTCTCAATACCTATGGGAAAGAGTCCCACAGTTTTTCAGGCTGAAATCCACGCCATCGAGATCTGCGCTATTTTAAACATTAAAAAGGGTATTAAGGGCGCTAAAATACAAATCTTTTCTGATAGTCAGGCAGCTCTGCAGGCCCTATCGTCCAACACGTTGGACTCACACACAGTAAAGTGCTGTTATGATGCCCTGCAAACACTATCCAAGCACAACAGGGTAAAACTTGGATGGGTACCTGGTCATCGGGGAATTGCAGGAAACGAATCTGCGGACGAGCTAGCTAGGGCTGGATCGGAATCCGCGTTCTGCGGACCAGAACCATATTGCAGAGTCAATTGGGCTACTGCTTTAGGGCTTATCAACGATTGGGAACAACAACTCCGCATAAACCAATGGGAAAATGTCACAGGTTTAAGACAATCAAAAAGACTAATAAGGCCCTTCTCCTACAAGGAAATCCTTAAACTAAACAAGGAAAGTATTAGAAAGCTAGTGGGCTTTCTGACAGGCCACTGTGGCTTGAGATACCATCTTAGCAAGTTGAATTTATGTCCAGAGACAGAATGCAGGTTTTGCCTAGAGGATGACGAATCCTCTGAGCACCTGCTCTGCAACTGCCCGGCACTTCACTGGTTAAGACGACGTACCTTTAACAAAGAGGTACTCTCAACAGCAGAAATTAGGAATTCTGCTACTAAGGACATACTGGCCTTCACTAGGGAGGTCTATCGTCTCTTAGGCTAAACCATCCCTTCTTGACACAAAAGATCTTTTAGGTCGCAGTGTCAGCCATTGGGCAGGGAAATATATAAAAAAAAAAAAAAAAAAAAAACCTGTGGGGCGTGATTTGTTTGTACCGGTTAAATTTTGTTTACGCTAATTAACCCGTGATCAGTGTTTTCTGGTAAGGGAGTAGGTGTTTTCTCATACGCATACACGTTGAGGTCGTCACAAAACATTAATCAAGGCAAACGATATGCATTTTATTGCATTACGGATTATTCTGCAACAAAATTGATTCTGAATTCGTCCTATGGTTGTGCATATGCGAACCAAATGTAACAAAAAGAAACATTAAGGAGTTGGAGCCCCTAGCAATTATTGGCGACCGGTCTTAACTCTATACGCAACATGTTGACATCAGCAACAAAAAGTTTAAATAATTATCGTGTAGCACCCTTTTAACAATTTAAAATCATACAACAAAAAATCTAAATTCACTTTAATATGTATTTATTTATTTAAAACTTTTGTCCGCCATATACATTTATGAAAAACATTTATCATTTGTTTAAATGCTATTAAAAATAAGGTGTTTCACCATTCAGTTTTGTTTCTTCTATTTTATTGTTGTATAAAAAAATATCAAATATAGCAACTTTAAGGCTATATCACTAGTTTTATTTAAACAAAAGCTTGTTCGCTTCTCTTTAAATTATTAATAGTTATTATACATTGTCATTGGTTTAGTCTGTTAGCGATTACAAACTAAAAGCAACCTGCTCTGCACAGAATAAAAGAAACTAAAACCCGAACAATAAACATCTCCTTGATTTGTGTTATTTTATATTTTCATCTTAATTTTCGGTATAAAAAAAAACAGTGTGCTAACAAATTTTGTTATTGATTTCAATTCAATTAAAGTGTTGAACAAGTTATACATGCAAACAGACATAGGAATGGGTGTTAACAATATTTAATCTAAAAAAAATGTGCAAGACCGTTTTATTGTGCGCTTGAAAAGAAAAACTTGTAGACCAGAGTAGCGACCAGACCGAGCACCAAGGGCAGCAGCCATGATTTCATTGAAGCTTCATTTTCTCGTGGATCTTTTGTCCATGTTGGTTCGGATTTTTCAGCAACAGTTTTACGCTCCGATTCGACTAGTTCACCGATTTTGAATTTTTTCATCATTTCCCGGGCATCGGAACTGTGGCCAACATCTTCGAAGTTTTCGGTACCATCTTTGCCGGCTTGTTCGAGAAGGACTTCCTCGCCACCAGGATGCTGCATGGTGGATAGAAATAAAATAAGTTTATTTGTGCGATAAGTTAATCAAAGATTGTTACGTGTGTTGAGTTAAATTTATCTAATTTTATAGGACTTTTTAACATGATAATGAAAGTGATGTCCTTTATTGGAAAATGTCAAATTCAAGCCACCAACGCTCTCATGTTCTCAGAGCTCGATGAAGACTTGCTTACATTTGAATCTTAACACAAAACTCGAATACATTTCAATCTACCTAACAGACTGCACATGCAAAAATTGTTTATTAAGTGAGACAGAAGCACTTTACGTTGGATCTTGTTCAATTATTTATAAGCCAAATAGGGGCGGCTTTACTGTGCTGTCGCGACTATTAAATTAGCATGAAAAACATCGTCAGTATGTGGTACGATCTTCTCGATTGGTTATTCCAGTTTACTGTCAAACAAAATACTAAATCATGTTTGGAGTTTGATCGACTGCGCCAATGTTCAAGGAAATAGCTGGTGGTGGTTATCAGTTTGCTGATACAATAAACAATAAACACAGGAAGGACAAAACCGTACAATAAAATTCTCATGTTTTCTGTGTATTCTAGAGATTCATTTGATTCAAATTGCCCAATATGAGTGACGTTTATTTTTATTCATTCCTTGAACTTGACCTACGAAAATATGATGAGCATGTTAATTGAGTTGCCGCACTCGATTATAAATTCGCAAACGCATTTGGCAACGAGCGAGATAGGTAGTGCATAATTCGTTTACTCATTGAAATATCAGTTGAATGCAGAGGACACGTAATTACAGAAACTGCGAGACCAATCGAAAATGAGATACGCAAAACGTTGTAGAAAAGGTTATCAACCTACTTAGCACACTGATGGCGGATTCCATATGATTTATTTATTTCAGGCAACGAGAAAACATTAGTTGAGTTAAGAGGAAGAGTGCTTCATGCACATGACCGTAAATAACTATGGTAGTTTGAGATATCTTCACTGCTGAAAAGAGAAAGCTCTTCTGGATTAAATCTGCTCCAACATCTAAAGCAGTAGATACCGGGTATCAAAAGAGGAACTCCGTTATTGTTAGCTCGGGTTCGAGAAAAAAAGAAGTACATTTCATACAAAATCAATTTTTTTTCTCGTATTCCGCAGTAGCAAAGCTCGACGCTTAACTCAATCGAATCGAGTTGCATAGAAAGAACATTAATAATAATAAACCAATAGCTATGTCATGTTTAAATGAAGGCTTAACAGTAATTCTAATAAAAGAACAGATAAAGGTCGTTGCACGGATATCACTCTGAGCTACAAGCATGCGAAACCCCTATATAAGGTTCAAAAAGCACCTGGCAAGTGGTTTCATATAAAATATCACTAGTTTTTTTAGGTAATTTTTCTTAGATCAGCAATAATGAACACTTGGCTGTTATAACTAAAATCGTTCTTATCACTATGAATATCGTAACTCTTGTCTAATAATTAATCTTATCACGTATAATCTGGACAACGGTTTTCAAAGTCATTTCATGGCTTTAATGTTGATTAAGCCCGTGCTGCACAAAAACCCCAAGTTTGTATGACAGACAAATTTTTCATATCAAGCGCGAACGATTCGCAAAGTCATTGTGATTAAAACAAGCCCAACAACATATATAATGACTTTCTATTTTAGACTGAGTTTCCGTATTCCGATAGCTGAAATAAGACAACACAAATGTTGAAAAAAAAAAAATTTCCAAACGTTATTTAACTTTCAAAGATTTGTGTAACTGGGTGATAACTTTAAGAGAGTTATTAGTCTAATAACCCACCGCTACAATAGTCTGACCTTGACAACGTCACGCAATATTTGCACGTTCACGTTCAAAACAATTTAAATGTAATTTTACTTAAAGCAACAGCTGTCTGACTTTTGTTTTACCTGTTGATTGATGTCCTAAACAGCAAAATGCTGATACTCACGTTTTCGTTTGAATTTTATAAACAAAATTGAACAACTTTTAATTTTGGAATTGAAATCATGAAATACATATAGTCATTGACGCCAGATAATGTAGAAATGCCTTGTCATAATCTCCTTTGTAGAGATTCGAAAATGTCTTATCATTAGATAGTGATATCAGGAATTAAGTTAAAGAGCTCTGTATTTAGCAATTGTGTTGTGTGTACTTGCGTTTCATTGCATAATATGAAAAACAAGTGTGATCAGCACATTTTCTTTAAAATATCAGATAGTGATAGTACTTTGGTTTAAATTAATGGAAAGAAGGCCGAATGCTTTACAAAGAAATGTATCGACTGGACCACAACCTCTTGGGAGTCAAAATTGGCTCGGCTGATAGTTAAGAGCACATATTATGTGTTTCATCATATAGCATCAAGGAACTCAGGAAAGAGATAACCAATTCGACTATTGGAAGCTACTACACTAACGTTGAATTGTGGTTCATTTTCCTTTTCCCACAATAAATATAACTGCTGTGGGATAATTGGGAAGTTTACCGTCCATTTGTTGACATTTTTTCCCCCCTTAAAAAATATCTACGTTTGACGACACACACTTAATTGATGCATGAAAAGCTTATAATTTAAACTTAAACTTTGTATTTGTTTGAATTGAATTTTTCACCAACAAAGCTTCGTGGTGGTCTCGAGTAAACTTCTACACAATCTGTATGCTGAAACGCGAAGGGTGTCGTCTCAGGAGCTTCAGGCAACTAGTGATCTTTCGTTTACAACTGTTGGCTTTTGCACTTAAATGAGATCTTTTGAAACACTTGATCAATCTTCCAAACGACTAAATTTTAGTTACTATGATCTACTTAGACTGTTCGTCTTCACTATAATACACTTTAACGAATGAATATGCGGTGGCAGCACAACAATTGCTAGAAAAATACTCAATTAATGGTGTAATATGCGACGAACTGCTATTAATGTAAATAGAAACCACACGCAACTAGCAAAACAAAATACCTAGTGCAAAGGCATGATCGCCAAACGAGTAGCAATAGTAGTATCTAACGAAAGCTAAATTTACTCTAAATTTATTTATTTATTCAATGACTGACTGGAGCTGAACCCTTTGATCAGGGTCATATAAAAATAAGGTCGACTGTATTTATTTTTTTCTGACTTAACCACAATGATTGTTACTGACAAAAGTTCTATCAAACATCTCTCACCAGGTACAGTTGCATCTTTCATAGCTTAGCGTAGATGAAGCTTTCAATTTAATTATTTATGTCTCTCAAGAAAGAGGTTGAAATTACAATGCAATAACTTACTATACTCTAAATGAACGCACTGCTTCATCACATTGTTGTTGCGGTACAAATACATTGTATATAATTTTCTATCAAATTTCATGATGGGACACATTTTTCTCTGATTACATTCAAACTGCTCCATGAACGTTTGACGCTTCTCGCTCTTTTCCTCAATCGTAAAACTCTAGTTGACCTCCAAAAAAAAGGTCTCGACTAAGGTGGTAGTGGCATTTCAAAACTGGTTCTGTCATTCGCAGTAATATTGAACACATAGCTGACATCACTCTCAAGAAAACAAATATTTCGAAAATAGTTAAAGAACGCTGTGTTATGACGACAGAAAGCTGTGCCGTGTACTAGAACCGTACTAAATCCGAGCAATGGTTCCAACTGGGTCATCGCCGGCTAAAACAACAACATCCGCCTAACCCTAATATGACCCATTTTTGTGTTCGAACTTCGAAAATACTTAACTATTCGTCACGGTTCAATGATCAGTATCCACAATTCACTTGTGAGAATAAAATACCTTTCCAAAATCGAATGTATAAAGTATTGTTTCCATTTTCGAATTAATTTCTATCCGCGCGAACAAAGTTCAACAATATAAAACTAGCAATCAGAGATCGGTGCGGTGAACAGGGTAAATCGCAAAATTATCGTACTAGTAGTGAATTGGCAAAATCGAACCCGCACGTTCATTAGAAAATTCTGGACTAGCATAAGGCTAGCTAGCCTAATCAGTGGACTGGTTGCAATAGCAGTATATCACACAAATCTAGGATCTAGGTGTGTTATTAATTCCGTACTCACTTGACTACCTACTACTCGACTTAAAACGCAATATCAAAATTATGTGATATTTTAATAATGACAATGATGAATGACTAGGCGATTCTTTATTCCAGTTTAAATGTGTAGTTTTGATAATGATGAATTTGTGCTGTCTCACCTCGTTCAAAAATGCTGTAACATCATAGATGTTGTTGTGGATAATCAACCAAGTATCTTTGTTGGAATTGTGTTTGCTAACTTCAGCACGTGTGTATATTTTCACAGACATGTTTTATTGAATTTGATTATTTACTATTTAGCAATTGGAATATAGCGGGGTACTTTTATTAAGCGTGTAACGTTGCTATTCAAAGGGGATTTCTTCGAAAACTGAAGTGTTTCAACTTTTCACAGCTTAGTTTTCTGTTGGCTGAAAATAGATTTTTGCAGGGGGTAATCGGGAAGGAGTAGACGAATGGCGTGTCAAAATTGATAATGTTTCGTTGAGTTCGATAAAATCCATGAGGAGCTAAAGTTTTCGAATGTAGGGACAGTTCGATTGGAAAATTAAGGCTGCGCTCAGTAAACCATTTCTATACGTAGGTAGGTAGGTACCTACCTACCTACCTACCTAAAATGATTTATAACTAGCTACAAAAACTTTAATTGCAGTACCTATATATTAGAAATTGTACTTTCGTTTACCTTCCGACACAAGAACCACTAGACGTGACTTTTGAAATTAATAAGAAACTATCTTTTGGAACTAATTTAAGAGGTTTATCACCGCTCAGAGAGTGGAGAAGAACGTATTTCATTTATACGAATATGAAATAGTTACGAAAATGATGTTTGATGATAGCGGTTTTGATAAATTTGTTACCACTCTCAGGAAATAAGTACACTTTGCCGCAAACATACCGAATCAAAGTATTGAGGCTGGTACGCTGTTCGAGTGAAGTGAAATTTTCACTCCTCTCCAAAAAGTGCTGTGAAATTGAAAGTAAAATTTTCACGCCGAAATGTCAAAAATTTAATGCGACGAACAATAAACGCCAAGTGAAATAGTTTAAGAAACGCCCCCTACAAATCGCTTTTTGAGCAACTATTTTTCACTTCAACAGCGTACTGCCTAGTGAAATTTTCATGTGGAAAATTCGTTTTCATTTGTATGAAAAATTGGATTTCACGTGAACTGCGTATCAGCCTTTACGCCGGAAACTAGACGATCTGATTTATATCAACATCTTCGAATTTAGTTTAGCGTTAAAAAAAAATAGTAGACCTGATTTCTATCCCAGCAAAGTACTTGACATTTGACAAGAAAACGCACTCTGAATGACGAGGGAAATGTATTGCAGTAATGTACTGCGTCGGTGGAACGCGGCAGGTAAAACGCGCTCTGTTTGACGAGGCCTTTAAAGTAGGATCTTCAGCATGCAATTACAGTAACGACGTCCTATTTGACATTTGAGAGATTGACAGCAGCAGCTTACATTGGAACCTTTCTGATAATGTAGGTGGAAACTGCAAGTTAACTACAAACTAAAAATCAAAACACAAAACATTTCATATCATTTTTAGCCATTAAAAAACAAATGAGACTCACGTTTTTTGCGTAGGTACCTATTCTTCTACTTAACTTTGTTTTACTTTATATTTTTCTGAATACACTCATTTTAGAAGATAACTTAACGAAGCCTCCCACGTCCCACCGTTTATAGACTGACAGCATTGCATACGGCGTGTTTGTTTGTTTTCTCTCTGATGCGGAGGTTTATGTTTATGAAGGAAGCGTAAATCTTATTTCTTTTAAAAACAATATGAGCAATATGTTTACCTTTAACTTGCCTACTGTTCGAGGATCCAGCGCCTACTACAATCCTGAAGGTGAATTAAAATTTAATCCGGCAGTATATGAGCAACGATATTCAACTGTTATCCAAATCCTGGAACACCCCGATTTCAATTCTCAAATCAAAAAGGTTTATTCTTATTGAACACTATTTAATTATCATAAAAGACTGATACATTTTTTGCAGGTTGTTGATTTCGGTTGTGCGGAAATGCAACTATTAACATTACTGAGAAGAACAAAAGGAATTGAACACATTTTGGAGGTAAGTTTTAAGCTGACGTGCTGACAGCACAAGTAGAGCAAAAAATCACAAAAAGATTGTTTTCAACTACACGATCCTAATTCCACCACCGCGAATATCTTTAGACCGTCAGGGTGTCAGGGAGAATGTTTGTACTCAGTAGCATATGGTTAGGGATTCTCAAATAACAGACTATTCTATTTTTTGTAGGTACTTCAAATAAATGTGTACAAAGCGGTGGACATTTATTTACTTCTTATTTTTTCTGTGTTTAAATTCTTAATTCGAAATGCTTACCGGAATTGATTTGATATTACTATCCCATGTAAATTGATTAAAGTGATTAAATTGGATGTAGGTATTCCTGTATAAGTGTATACTTTAGACAGGTATTGCAATATAACTAGAAAACTCAAATGTGCCAACACATGTACATACATATCTCGCTTAGGGTTTTTTATAAAAAAAAAAAACACATTAATTATACGGCTAACACCTCACAAGTCCCAAACCCTCACAAGTGAGGTGTAAGATTATATGCCTGTTTGGACCGTGCGAGTTATTGATTTTTATTCCTGTTTTGTCCTGTTACTGCGTTTATTCATGCCTATTTTTCTGCAGCAATGCTTCCTTTCCGTTCGAGAACTGGGAGATGGCATTTGCTTTGCATGTAAAATCCACATAATTCAGTGACGTATGGCTCGCTCACGTAAGCGGTAATTCGACCCATCATTCAACATTTTTTAAGGAAATTAACTACAGTCGTGATTGTGACAAGAAAAAGAGGGTGCATGTTACAAAATTTTACAAATGCTCTTACAGCGCTGCTTCTTTTTATTAACTGGCGATGAAATAGGAAGTTAGACGCACGGTTATATGGCTAAATCAATATATTCGCTTTAATAATAGTTAAACACTTTCTCAAACTTTAAGTAGGTAAGTGATTGGAATCATAAAAGCAAATTGTTGCTTTTATAATTTATTGAGAAAAGCAAGATAAATATGTTGACGCACTATATGCGGTCAAAGAAAGAAGGAACCCGACGAATGGTTCAGTTTTTTTAAAAGAATTTAATTTGTTTATTTTCTTTGTTTTTGAAAGGATATTAATTATCTTTGTGGTATTGGATTGGGCTTCTCAGATTCTGCTTTAAAATTTCGTATCAATGCCTAATCGAACATAAAAACTAAATTGCTCTTTTTTTGTTGATATTCGTGCGTAATGTGTAAAACCTTCAACACTTTTGTTTTTCTGCACGCTTTCAAATGACTGGTTAAATTTAATATCAAATTCGCTCTGAAAACCGAAAAATATTGCTTCTTCTCTATTAATAAAATTGCATATTGCATATTTGCATACGCTGTATCGCAAAAATAGTCTCTATTTTTTTTAAACGCGAAATCCAATTTGAACAAAGTACCTGAGCAACTGAATACACCCATCGGCATCCACTTTGAACGCACCCTTTGAAATATATATATATTTTTTTTCGGAATCGATTCGAACATAAACTGACATAACCTCGCGGCGGCACGGCTTTGGAATAAACGTTTGTGGTTATTTTGTGATACAGATTATTTTAAATATAATTACTTCACTTAAGATGTTTGTGAATAAAATGAATATGTGCTGCAAAAAAGAAACCCCATAATGATTCAGTTAATCGTACTATTTACAATTGGCATTAAAAATACGCGCAACAACTAAAACTCCTCAACACTGTCTAGTATCAACAAAATAGAACTATGGACGACCAATACGGCTTCGACATAAATCTTGATTTTTTAGATTCATCAACTTCAAATATCAAACCAAATGTAGAAAGTACCACACTATATCAACATGAAGAAGAACAATCCGATTTGTATATAGAATCACTTGCCACCCGAATTGCTTCTGTCAACGAGCTGGCCCTCCAGCTAACAGCAACAAAACGTGAACATGTGAAGCTTCAGAAGCAAATGCAGGACCTAAGCGATTCAGCTATGTCTATCCGGTGCATGTATGAGCGAGAGAAAATGGATAAGGCTAAGTATGCGCTACTATCCAAAGAGTTAAAAGAAAAGTGTGCCGTTGCTGAGTCTCAGTTGACTAATAAGACTCTTCACTTTGAGCAGTTGAGTTCACAGTTTGAACAGTCGGCACCAAAGGGGCCAATCCCATATAACGAACTCGCTTTAAGATATCAACGACTGGCTCTCCAGCTAGATGAGGATAAACAGCTTAATTCCAAGGAGAAAATCATTCTGCAACAGATTCAAGTGTATATAGAACATAAGAAGTTGACCGCACTAACCGCGTTTAAAAAGAGGGGTAATGTGAAATCAGAAACGGAAGCAACTTGCGCAATTGTATTGCCGACAAAAAAAGAAACGCGTAACCAGGAAACACAGTACACAAAGTATACCACAACCAGGGGTACTAGTCCGGTCATAAGTCCACAAAAGGAGAAACGGACACAAGGCACTCAGTACATATCATCTACGACCACCCGAGGGACCAGCACGTCTGCTTTTATAAAGCAGCACACCATTGGAACGAACTTCCCAGAGGTGATACCGGTTTCTATCGAGGATATCTTTAAAGAAATGATTTGCAATGTGTCCCCATTAAGCCCGTTGCGTCCAAGTTCTCCACCGATCACGGAAATTGATTTGCAGCGTATAAAAAAGGTGGAGATGAAATCTGTTGGCACAAATACTGGTCTGAAGAATGTTCGCAAACAAATAGACTATGTGCCAGTTAACATTAAGTACTCGGACTCAAGGCCACCGTCAAGGAATATGAACGATCGGGTGAAGAGCGAATGGCCATTCATGGGTATGCCAACAACGAATCCATTCTCCGGACTGGGCATCAGTCCACCACCAATGCACAGCACTGTCGCAGAGCTCTGGAGTATGCTGGGACACACAATATTTGCCCTCTTGCAAAATGGCAACAGTCAACTCAATTCCATGCACGCAAATGTGGTCAATGATCGGCTTAGGAATATTAGTGCTGACATGAACAGAAGGAGGGATCAGCCCAGAACCAACGACGAGCGGCTACGCGAAGGAAACAATTACTTCGGCGAGGAAAGGGGTAAGTTGAACATGAGCCTGCAAGCAGACGCTCTTAACGTATTTACTTGTATTTCAGACTATGTACCCTCCACCAGAAATACGGGGACAAGCCCTTCGATGGATATGGGAAATACGCAAGACTTTAGGTTCGATGGGACTTATATGAATTCTGAAGCAACGTCGCCCGCTTTTGTCGCAGAAAACAGCAATCAAGAAAGGAATAACCTATCGGTGGAGATACAGAAGATTTTACTCAACAAGAATGTTCAAACTAATGGAGCAAGCGAGAAGAAACAATCGCGAGTAGACGACATCATGCAGCTGTTTCCGCAGAACGCCCGCTCGTTAGAAAACCGAAAGGCTCTGAAGAGGCTTCTTAAGTCGTCCAAACTGGAGCGAAAATGTAGTAAAAAAATGTCGTACGCGGGTAGTGAAGATGGCGAAAGTTCTCCGGTTTCAATTGAAACCAATTGGGATTTATTTGGGACATCAGGCGACGAATCCAACGCTAGTCCGACTAGTCCTTTCCCGAGTCCCAATACTCATAGAGTGTCTCAAAATTCAGGAAGCTCACCAGCGAATTTATCCACCATCAGAGAGATGTCATATGAGCCTCCAGAGAACAATGCCTTTCTTCGATTTGACGAGAATTCGGACAACTTGTTTTGTAAACCATTTGTACCACCAAAACGAGGTCAGTCAAGGATAATTACGAATCGGACCGAACTGAGCGATAGGACACCTATTCAACAATTGCCTGGCATAGACAACGAGAACGCTGGCAGCACTTTTAGTCCAATTCTTTTAAGGGAAAACGCATCGGAGGCGAAACGAAAGCGCCGAGCAAGCAAATCCGTCGTAAAACGAGCCAACAAATTGCTCAAAGCGAATGCCAGCGGCAGTGTGACGGATGCTGTTTTGTCATCAGACAATAAGGGCCCTGAAACGGCCTCAGTTTTCGACCTTCAGTTCAAAAGATCATCCTCTTTTAGCAGAATCGCAGCACCAATCAAAAAGCAGGCAGCTTCTTGGCACCAAAACTCTGAGCAAACTCCACAAGTATCTTCCCCGCTTTTAAAAACACAAAATAATCATTACAGTGAGCAGGCTCCTTCGAATTTCAGTAAAGCTACAACGCTAGGAAAACGGAAGCCAGCATCAATAACAAGTCGCGAGCCAGCACGCCAGAAGAATTCAAATTTTGTTCAGTTCGTCAAATCTGATTCTCAATCCTCACGAGATGTGACGTCCCCAAACTCTTCGGTATGCAATGGCTTGTTGTTGAGTCCAAGAATGCCAAGTTTACCAGCAACAACTGTGCCCACCGTAACCAAATCCGCACATCGTGAGACCCAGTCAGAGGGACCGGAGTCAGTGCTGAATCGAGTGGTTCTCAGTGAATCGCGAGCACAGAGCGAAAAGTCTTCAGATGAAGAGGAAAGTGTCGACATTTCAAAAAGTCCCTCCTGGGATATCGATTGTGAGAGTAAGATCGTAAAAATCCCACTTAAATCGAATAGCAGCGAATCCACTGCATGTAGCGAAGAAAGTACTCTAAATTCTCTTCTGTCAGCAGAAGATCAGAATCAGTTGACTTTTAATGGATCCAAATTGATAGGACAGGAGGATCCCGCATCTCCTGTACCAACGGACTCGCATATACCAACAGTGCCAGAAGTGAGGCCCCATTGCTGGGATAGTGAGGAGGAACCATCAAATCATTCATTCAACGATCAATTAGATAAAAAGCCAGGGCAAGATGTGGAAAAAATTAAATTTAATGAAATCGAACCGGTGGAAGAGGAGGACAAAAAACGAATAGTTCTGCACGACCAAATGTTGTCGGATTCATATCAGCCGCAAACTCCTGACTGGGACACATGTGATAGTGATGAAGCGGAAAACCCCCCACCGACGGTTAAAACTACAGACCAAGCAGAAAATCAAAACCCTGTGTCTATGAACGAGACCTTAAAGGAGGAGAATCCTGATGACAATAGATTCGATACACATGAACAAAACACTAGCCTCTCGTCATCAGACAGTTCCGTAGATTTATCGATCGATTGTCCACCATCACCCCAAACCCATGACGCTTCATCGCTCGATCTGTCGTTGCTACTTAAGACGCCAGAAAAGAAACATGCCCCACCTCAGTTCAAAACTCCACCAGAAAGCAGCAGCACCAACACCTCCCTGCTAAACAAAATTCTCACCAGCTCAACAGAGAACCTCGTCGAAGAGTTTCTAAATGAAAATCCAATAAGAGATGAGCCCAAGTTCCAAATGTTCCTCAGCAAAATAATGGATGAAGTGGCCCCGCCGCTAAGCCCGATATCTGTGCTGGCAGCTAGTGAAACCGCCATCAATAGTGAAACAGAGAGTTCTTGCGACGAGGGCGCTGTCAAACCAGCACGCAAAAGCAAGGCAAAACTGCCAGCAACAGCGGCCATGGCGGTAAAGCGCTCGGCCAGGTTGAAAGCTAAGATCGGTACGAATACAGGAAGAACTTTACCGCTGCTAAATATACCTGGAATAGAGTTAGGCAAATACACCAAGCGGAGGAGTGAAGTGAGAACCCCGCTGAAGATACCGAAGGCGGAATTCAAGCAGGAGTCGGATGAACATAAAGTCGACATCATTGGTGATATTCGTTTGGGATTCTTTAAGGATTTAATGGAGGAGAATGAATCGTCGACAGAGAATGTGTTGATTGATGACGGTGCTAAAGAAGTAAAGCAGCCGACAGAGCAGTTCTTCAACAATGCAGCTTATCCGGCTGAATTCTTCGAACCTATAGAATCCGGAACGGCTTTAAGCCAAAATGTGGAAATTTGTCAAAGACATGACATTTGTGCCGATATAGTTCCAAAGCACGAAACCATTTGCAAACAAACACCTGAGGAAGTTCAAGTCGAAATCCCTGTGATTAGCGAAAGACTGCCAAAACTGCATTCATATGAAGATCTGCCTTCGACGAGCAGTTTTGCGCTGCACACAGAACGCCACGCCACACTATTTGTCGGCCAGATACTGGAGAAAACTAAGGAGGGCTCTTGGCAACCCAAACAATATGATCCAATCTGCTTCGATGAGTGCCCCGCTTCGCCACCACCACAAGACCAAACGCCCGAGGAATCACACGTCACCCGGCAGTGTGCCGAATCCGCGCCATTGTTGGCAAGACCTACCAGCAATCTATCTGTGATATCCCACATTATAGCTAATTACAATCCCAATTACCACAAAGCTATCAAGCCGGACCATCAACCAAAGAAACTCAATGAACTTCAGTCGGTTATAATTGGCTTCTTGAATGGCTTGTGCTTAATTATGGACACTGTTCGCACAGTCGACACCCTGCTAGGCCTTACAACAAATGAAAAACTAATCGCAGCGGCCCTCGTTTACGTTGCAAAGACCGCGCCACGCCCAGAAACCGAAGTGCCGCCTCCAGTTCCAGATCATTACATCGGTCAGGCGCTCAACAAACTTCTCTGCCTTAGCGAACAGCTTTACCACAAGTTGCCAGGCTTACGAAAGAACATCCAAGCCGCTATAGAACAGTCGCTCTTCTCATTCGCCAAAGATATCATACCTCTCGAAGTCCTGATGAACCTAACCCAGTTCTACCTAGCCACCATAGCTGAACCCAATGCAACCAGCAATCCAGCAAGACTGTTCATCTGCAAGTGTCTGTACTTCTACAATCAAAAGGCAACTCCCATGATCTACCAAACGCTGTGCGTGTATCCATCTGTACTGCCAAAAAGGGATGACGCCACGTACGACCGATCCGATGCTCTCATCAGCGCTATACAATGCCTCCTAATGAGCACCTTCTACGATCTGGAGAAGACCGACTTGAAAACAAAGCAGATTTTAACCAAATTGCGCTATTTCTATAACTACGAGAGCTTCAAGCCACCACGCGACGAATTCCTCGACAATCTGATAGCCAAAATTCGGGCGGGTCGTTTCAAAAACGTCTCCTATGCTTTCGCGTTAATCTGCAAGCGGATGGATCAAAGAAACGCAGAGAAAGCCGTCCTAGGCGAACGCCTATTGCCTCTGGCGAATGAGTACTATCAAGCGCTTGGTCAAACCCGCGACAATGATCTGAAAATTGCATGCATTCTCGAGTGCATTTCGTTTGTAATCAAACCCTTTACCGTCGAAACGGATATCTCGCCGTATGTGAACCTGTTTGGGCGATTTTTGAACGCCTCCGATCGACAAATTATACAGGAAGCTGCCTTGGCGGCGGTACTTCGCACTATACGCTTCGGATATGTGAATTGTTTCAATGCCATTTATAACTTCAAGCCCAACTATGAGTTGGCCGACGAGACTAAGGCGATGCTTCGATCGTTTGTATATAAGAAGACCTTGCTCTTCCTAAAGAGACTGGAGCACCAGGCGCGCATGCTGGGGGCGACATAATTTTAAAGATTTTTTTATACTCTATTTATTTTTGTTGATTGAATTCATGTAAATATGGTTACTATTAGTGGTAAGGTTTTAGTTATGCAGAAGGGTGCTCGGTAGGTGTAGTCCTATATAGAAACTCCTTTCTTTTTTTAAGCGATTGATGTTGAAATTTATGTTTTGTAAGAGTAAAAATACAAAAGCAAAGAAGTGATGGACGTTTTGTGTTTTTTTTTAAATAGTTACAGGTTTAGAAAAGGTGCAGAGGTTGCGACGAAGATTTGTGGAAGACTTGCATGCAGTAGGTTTCTTCCACAACAATGATTCTCTGTGGCTGGCATCTTCATTGGATCTAAGTTTTGTTGCGGTCGTATATTTGATAAGGATTTATAGCACTACCAATTTTTTGTGGTATTTGATTGGTGCAAAAAAGCAATCTTTCGGATTTCAGAGCACTTTTGGGAGTCTTGTTTTGTTGCTCAGAGTTGCTTGAGATTTACCAAAACAAGTGTGTTTGACAGCTAGTGAAGTTTGTTTACGTTTCAGTGAAATGTTTCAACTGCAAAGAAACGCATTGCACCGGGTGATTTATTTTTTTTAATTATTTATGAACAAAGAAATCATTAGGGCACAACTTTCGTAAGTGAATGGTAAACTTCTAGAAAATTGTCGAAAGCTACGCATCGCACGAACAAAAATGATAAAAAAAATTGTGTTTTTAATAAATCTGAAATCTGAGAAACAAAATTGAATACCACAAGAGAATTAAACGCGAGTCCGTCTATCAATCCGATCAAAGTGCAAATTAAAGGTCTGATACGATAAAACATTTAAACATTTCCCAAAAAACAGTTGAACAGAAGAGAGTTGTCGCGCATTGAGAGAAGTATGACATTTAACAAGATTTCACTCGGGCAGATTGTTTTCCAGAGCGTTACACTAGTAGCTGCGAATTAGCTTCTGTGCCACAAATTAATGGGTCCATTTTTTTCAAATTGTATGGCTGGATTTTCCTATGGTCTTTTAACTCACACCACCATCACTTGCAGGTTGACGTAGATGAGGCGCTCCTTCACACTTATCAAGGACGCGCAGTTCCCTTAATAGCAGATCATCTCATCCACCGTGAAACTCCACTGCGGATTGAAGTCCTCAAGGGAAGCATTGATGCGTCTGTAGAATGCCTCAAAAACACAGACGCTGTCATTGCCATAGAAATGTAATTTATTTTAAAGGTTAAGAATGAGCAAATCTTGAATAATTTTTTTTTTTTGCTAGAATCGAGCACCTTTATCCCGATGTCTTGGAAAACGTACCGTACAACGTTTTTGGGTTCATCCAGCCAAAGCTAGCCATTTTCTCGACACCAAATTCGGACTACAATGTTCTGTTCACTCCTCTAAAGAATGGCTTTCGCCATTTAGATCACAAATTTGAATGGTCACAGGAGCAATTTAAGGATTGGTAAGTTTCAAGAATGATATTTGCAAAACACACAAGGTTTGGTAACTAAACTATCTGTACAGGGCTCTTAATATATGTGAACGTTTTCCCAATTATCGCGTTGCTATATTTGGCGTTGGAGAAGTTCCGGTAGACTACACTCCCGATCTTGGTCCTGTAAGCCAGTTCGCACTGTTTGTTCGAAAGGACGTACAAGGCATGGCGTTGGAAACAGATTTGGAAGTAATTCCTGCCGACACCTCTCCCGACATAGAGTACAAAGAAATCTACGCCGTTGACTTTCCCATGTATCGCGATGATCGCACACTGGAACAGAAGATTTCCGACGAAGCCAGTTTCTTCATTAATCAGTACAGGACTGTTGAATTGTATCACAATCCAGAGAGGCTAATCTATCAGATTCCATTCGAACGGATTTTGGAAGGTATACACCCAGTTACAGAGTCAGCTAGTGAATTGAGACGTATACTGCTGGACAAAGGCCATTTAATTGAGGATGGGTTTGTTATACTTCCGGAGGAAGATTCTAACAGAATGGAGAGACGTTGGTCAGATGATGATGATTCGAATTACGATTTCGATATCTATGAGGACGACGACGAAGAGGAAGAAGACGCCAATTCGAGCAATTTGACAAACGGGTTTGCTCATGAAGTCAAAGACGAGGAGGAAAGGGAAGAAGAATGCTGGGACTAAGAAGAGTACAAAATTCAATTAGAATCTCATTTGTACAAATTATTTTCATTTTTCATGCAAGTGACTACATATCCTGCGATTTATTCTCGATATGAGTCATTTAATAAAATTCATAGATTCGTCCCCGGAAGGGGGATGACGAATACCAACATTCTTGTTTTCTTTTTCCATTAAGAAAAATTCAACGAAAACACAATGCTCTCCGAGGGCAATTGATGTGTGTTTAAAAAGAGGGGTTGAGAACGAAGATGACTATCGAAAAATAACATCCTCAGTCTCCCTTCTAACAGTGAGTTGTTTCTATAAGGGTTGCCACGTATTGGGTGAATGCTTGTTGTCCATTGAAGAACTAAGTGCTGGAAGGAGTGGAGTTAAAGGAAACCTGGTTAGTTGACCGTGTTGGTCTCATCGTTGCGTTGCGAGGCATATAAAGCAAGACGACAGTCTCATTATTCACTTACTTTTGTTGCAAATTTTAACAGCTTATCGATATTGAAATATCCTTGTAATCGGCTAAGCTGGGAGCCTACTATGTAATTCGATTCTATTCGAAAATAGGTCCGATTCTACTTTCAAACAAAGCGTTAAACAACTTTCAAATAGAATAGACAGTAGAATCCAATTACATAGTAGGCCCCCTGGTCTTTTTAAAGCAAATACGATCAGATATATGTAGACACTGCTGAAGTGCTGAACATACTTTTGAATGTTGTTACTGCTCTCTTTAATTGGAGAAATACGATTTTTTTGTTTGTTGTCACAGCGATAATAGCAATGAAAGGTCCTTTGTTGAGCCATCTATAATATAGGTTAGTATGCTATTTAGTTAGTATGTTTTTTTACGACGTTACTAAGCAGCCAAAAAAAACACCATCTTCGAATGAAAATTTGTATAAAAATAAGTTTATTCAGTACAAGTATTTACACAACACGCACACATTCACGCACCAATATCCGTATACCTATACAGGCAATTCCAAAGAGTAGTATATTTCTGTTTAAAAGTATTCGCCAAGGAAACGAACAACAATCGTTATCTGCATCTATCGATCAAACCGGAACCGTGGCGCTGAGAAAACTGTGTCAATTTGAAATGTTTGCATCTATGAATAAATTTACGGACGGTTTAACAACGTGCTTGAATTTGGTGGTCTTTTCAGGAATCACTTGCCAGGTACACTCATTTAAACAATACAATTAAAACTACTTGACATGGCAGACGTCCTCATGAGCACTTCCACACCACTATAGCCAAATTGCCTCCGAAAAATAAATACAAAATATTTTTCGTCTCGTATGAGACTTCAAAGCCAAAACCCTCGCCCACCACTACGTGCCAATAGGTCCCAAACTTTTTATCCATAGTTTCCTTGATTACCTTTGCCGCTGTCTAAATTATAAAATGCAATTAATTAAAGTCTTATGACTTCATTGTCTCCTTACCTCATAATTGGATGCATATTTCTCGCAGGCGGTAATTGTCAATTCTATAGTCTCGTTCCGCATTTCCTCCATCATGTCGGTGTGCTGTAAACCCCCAGGAAGTTCATGTTTCAAGTCAACAAATTTAAATTGAATGCTTACCTTGACAAGCGGATATACGTGAACGATTTTCTTTTCGCCTGACTCTTCCGGTTTACCACCCTCTTCGGCCATTGTTTATAGCGAACGTTCGTCGTAGCCCAGGGAGCCACACGGAGCACGGAGAATGTCTCAAGATTATATTTTTTTTTGCAAAAAGTGATACAAAAAACAACAACTTAAAACAATTGACAGATAAAAAAAAATTAAATTAGGGGGAATAAATAAGAGAAAATTCTTGCGTCTGCCGCTTGCCAAAGGATACTCGTCGATTGAGAGGATATGAGTCGAACTGAAATCAAATTACGATTTACGGCCGGCCGGAGTGCATCAATTTCAGTTGGGAACTTCGTCAATCAACAGTTACTAAAGCGCATGCGGTAAGTGGCAGCATATTTTGAAAACAAATTGCATGTGGCCGGGACAGCAGACAGCACCCCCATATGACAAAATGCCTCTCTTTCTTTTGGGGAACTTGTCCAATAACAATATATGAGACTAGTGGTAGTTTGCGAGGGATGAATGATTACTGTGCGTGGCTTACTCCCTTCGGTCATTAGTATCACCCTCTGTGCCAAGTTGACTGATGAATCCCACAAAAGAGAGAGGGGTAGAATTGCAACAGTGCGAAATGGTGTGCTTATGTGGACGGTGCTTACTTGCACACCCCGCACCCCCTTTTGAAATCAAATTTCAAAGACCCATTTGAATTGTGTGTCGTCGAACTGTTAATACGCGTAGGGGACTTGAGTATCGTCGCATTTATGAATTGATTTGCAAAGTTGTCTTAGAACTGTTTCACATTTGTTTGATATAAAGGGAGCTTACGCTCGAAGGATAAGAAGTAGTAGAATAATTTTTTATATAGTAAAGATTGCATTTTTTGAATAAGAATATAATTAAATATACAGCTTATTTATTAACAGTCTATTTTGATCTAGATCTGGTTTAAACACGTTGAATAACAATTCTTATTATGACTGGATTTTAACCCAGCTCAAGTGACATAACTTTGAGCCACTTTGTGAACTAACAGGACATATAAGTCAATTGAAGGAAATAGCTAGTAACTTCAAAACTTTTATCTGTTGCACCCAGTAGCTCCAAATTGGGATTAAATTCAAAACATAGAAAGAAGAGCAAAACCACAAGTGAAATGTTAATAGACGATTTCCATCGCCCTTTTCTTTCTTCAAGTTCAACCTTAACCTTATAATTTCTTTGTTGACATGAAACATACTCCAGTCCATACCCATCAGATTTGTATGTACCAGTATCAGTTTTTTAAGCATTCCCTTTATTGTTGCATTTAGAGAAGTTTGTAGCTGCTCCATTATGTTGTTGGCTGGTTATCAACTGTTGATCACTGTTTGTAATTATAACTGCCTTATTTAAACAAACAAATAACAAACAGTGTTAACTCGGCCTTAGGAAACTTCTTTATCGACTCTAATGAATGAGCACATCATCCATCGTGACTAATCACACTTCCTCGCACCTCACAGCCAACCGCAGCTACATTTCATATATACAGCACAGTACAAACTCACGCGCATCTTCTTCTCATATAAACAATAGTGGAACATGGAGGAAATGAGTGCCCATAGCCACACCAACACATCCAGGTTCACCGTCACACACAGCGTGCGGTGTACGTCGCTCGCCGTCGTCGCTGTCGCATGATATCATGATGTGAAATGGAAGGCAACATGCTACGTGAACGAAGCATGGGTATGTATGCTACTGGTGGTACATAATGTTTTTATTTTCACTACACTACAGTAGCATACCAAGTCATTTCGTTGCTGGTTGATTCTTTGGAATTTTTCATAGATTTCCAGCTATGGAGAGAATTCTAATTAAAAAAGTTAAGGAAAACGATGTTCTATACAATACCAAATCAACTTATTATCGTGATTCTGATGTGCGACAGCAAACTTGGCAGAAAATCGGAAAGGAATTGAATCTTAGAGGTAAGCAAATTTAGATTTAGATTGAGATGAATCAACCGAGCACAAACGTTGCGTGCTGCGTCATACATAGTTCAGCGTTGTATCTTGTATTGTGTACATAAGTTTGTCGAGTTATTTAATTTTGTGTGTGGTTTTTGTTGTTGTGCGCGGTTTTGTTATTCTGCTGGGTTTTTATTTGCTTTGTTTTGTGCCATCAGCAAACAGCAAGTCTCTTGTTATTGTTATAAATCATAATAAATAACAAATTTACCACCGATGTAGGTTAGGTAGCTAATACGTAGTCTACTATTATAGTTTTCGTTGGATCAGGGTAGGTACCTAGGTCATGTCCGGTCAGTGACGGTTAGGTAAGATATGTTTGATAGGTTTAGATTCTTCGGCTTCAAAACTTCGACTGTCGTACTTAAATTAAAAATGTTTTTTAAGAAATAGCTTTTATCGCTTACCTATAGTACAGACTTTTTGAACTTCAATTCCCCAAAGTGAACGAAAAAATGTTGGTGTAGAGCATTATAAATTATGCGCTGGAAAAAGGTGCACTCAAGAATACTCAATGCATACCCAGACCCACCTAGTTATAGGGGACGTTCGAATATCTATAAATGGCGTTTTCCATTGGGCAAAACGGAACGTCCAAAAGAGTTTGGAATCGAAAAAGCACTTCTGAAACTGTTCCATTGGCACAAAAATACTCTTCTAGTGATTCTGAGATTCTCGATTTGAAGTCAGAATCTACTCAAGAAGCCTATTACCATGTTCCCACCAAGGTGATTAAGCTAAATCCACTTGATTTAGCTAAATCACCGCATTTGCATTAATGATGTGATTTACCATACATTTTCGTGATCACTAATTGCGTGATTTATACCTGTTTAATTTTTAATCCAAATCCACACAAAATAAAATCGAACTTACACAAAATAGAGTCGAACAGACACAAATAAAATCAAACAGGCCTATTCTCGACTTCAGCTGTTTCCACAAAAACAAACTGTCAAAAAATTAAAATTAAAAATGGAGATAGTGATTGTTTACATCATTTTTGGATTTATTCTGGTAGATATAAATTATATCCAAAGCAGTTGAACTCATTTTAAATTGTTGCAGGTCATTTTTCTTTTGCACCTTTATATGTACGATATTGAAAGTTTGCCAACTAACTTCAAATGTTACACTTAAACACTTAAAAGTTTGGTGGGAACGCCTATCGTGATTTGTAAATTACTTCAGCTAAATCACGTTGGTGGGAACATGGTATAACATAAAGTAATTTGTGTATTTTACACAATCAACCTGACAGGGACAGCAGCCCTAGTTTATTGGCATTTCACTAGGTTTGTTCGACGTGGGCCCTAGTGCGCACTGGGTTAACCCTAATAGGTCTGTTCCTTTACTTTTGAATCTTACGAATTTTTACGAATTCTTACGAATTTTACTCAAATGCTGTTCCCCAACTCGAAAAATTCGTAAAAGAGAGCGTCATCGAGAGAGCAAGATATTACCCCTCCACTGAGAATCTTACGAATTTTTACTCAACAAATTTCTTGGTGTACGAAGTGGAAAAGCTGTCAGTCACAGCTGATTTGAAATTTCTTGTGCTATTTGACATTCGATTGCATTTGTTTTGATTTTTTGTGCATTAAAATGGTATCAACAGGCGGCAAAATAAATATTGAATGTTCACCTCGAACATTCCATCGTTTTGAAAATGGGAAGTAGACATTAGAGAATATAAAATAAAACTTTATTGAATTTAGTATCTGTCATATCTGTCATTAATCATAGTTTACTACAAAAGCGTTCCCTAACTTTTTCGTTAGTGACTCTCTCTGTGAGAGAATTTATCCCCACCACTGCAATTTTGACAGTCTTTTCCATTCTTACTACAAAAGTAAAGGAACAGACCTATTTTGTGTCCCATATAAGCCGAATTTTCAGGGTTATGCAGGGTTTTGGACAGGCGGGAAAATTAGCTGACACTTCTCAGTGCGCCATACTAGTGGGCATGGGCACTAGTGCTAACCACTAAGAACAAACCTAATATCATCGTCGTTTATCCATGATGAATTCATTTGTAATTTTTAACGACTGGCACCTGCCAATTTGTAGCGGCGTAACCAGACTCTACATTTTTAGGTCTGTTCCTTTACTTTTGAATCTTACGAATTTTTACTAATTCTTACGAATTTTACTCAAATGCCGTTCCCTAACTCGAAAAATTCGTAAAAGAGAGCGTCATCGAGAGAGCAAGATATTACCCCTCCACTGAGAATCTTACGAATTTTTACTCAACAAATTTCTTGGTGTACGAAGTGGAAAAGCTGTCAGTGACAGCTGATTTGAAATTGCTTGTGCTATTTGACATTCGATTGCATTTGTTTTGATTTTTTGTGCATTAAAATGGTATCAACAGGCGGCAAAATAAATATTGAATGTTCACCTCGAACATTCCATCGTATTGAAAATGAAAAGTAGACATTAGAGAATATGAAATAAAAATTTATTGAATTAAGTATCTGTCATATCTGTCATTATTCATAGTTTACTACAAAAGCGTTCCCTAACTTTTTCGTTAGTGACTATCTCTGTGAGAGAATTTATCCCCACCACTGCCATTTTGACAGTCTTTTCCATTCTTACTACAAAAGCAAAGGAACAGACCTTTTATTTGAAATATTTAGGAAAAGTAGCACAGAAAATGTCACCTTCAGATTTGACAGCAACAAAAAAGTAAAGAAAAACCATACTTTTTTGCCAACGCACAACGGGGTTGGGGTCCTATAAACTACATCCAATTGAACTCCCCACCAAGCAAAAAAATTACACCTACCCGTACATTTTTTTCAGCCAATGAAGCCAGATCTGTATGGGACAGATTGAGAAGGTGTTTTATTAATGCCCGAAATAGGCGTCGCATCAAAGAACACGAATCCGGTGTCACGATTCATCCTTGGAAATATGAACGGGACATGGCATTCCTTTGGCCATATATAGAAAGGAACCGAAGAACTGTTGACTTTACCCGACCCGACGGCACTACATCATATGACAACGTCGATTCAGAGACGGAAGATGTCGATAAGTTTTCTGTATTTGAAAATATTCCCAACGATAGTTTAGACATTGTTAAGCCCAAAATCGAAGACGCTAAGGATTACAATAGTCCAGACCCAGAACCTTTGACATATAATGGAATGGACGATATACACACTCCAATGGTGGAGACCATGCTTGGAAGTCAAAAAGAATATCACCAATACGATGACATATCTGAGAGAATGGATAGCAAGACAAAGCGTGTGGTGCAGGACAAATCATTTTTAGAAATGGACGAAAGTGATTTATTCTTTATGAGCATGTCAAAAATGGCTAAATCTCTTCCAGTTCTCGAACGGGCAAAAGTTAAACTTGCTGTAGGCAATGCTGTGCTGCAAGCTGTCATAGCCTTTCACGAAAATGCAAAACCTTCTTAAATTAAATAAACAGCTAAATATTAAGAAAATTAAAGTGTGTTTTTATTTATTTTATTATATGTTTTACAAAAGTAAGTACCGATTTATTTTATATGACCTTTAATAGGTATTTCAAAAATGTTTGCTGTTCTTCTATCTAGTTTTGGAATGAAGATCAAATGGACTACTAGCGAGGTACAAATTTAACCCCATAAAACTTAAACTTAGTTTTTTGTTTTGATAAGTAAAAAAAAACAAAAACATTGAAAAAAGAATATTTTTAATGCCAGGCGGGATTTAAAGTAAGTATTTTATAAATTGTATTCAGAAAGTACATTTTGAGCCGACCGCAGCTTTGGTACTAGGATAAGAAACTTGAACTTTTCTTAAAGTAGCAATTTCAAATAGAAATCAACCGCCGGCGTATCAAATTAAAAATTGGTTACGTTGATTAACCTTCTAAATATACCTACTTAACTTCCAAATTGATTGGCGTTTTGCACAAAATTATTAGTAACTGTGAGCTAAGCTAAAGTCCCCTCATGCATTATTCCAACTGTTCAGCCACAATTATCTACCAACAAAAATGAAAAAAAAAGTTTGTCAGAAGTGGGATTTGAACCCACGCCCTCAGAGAGGACCAGAACGCTCAGTCACCTATTCTCTATAGGTAAGATTGCTCTTGAGTCTGGCGCCTTAGACCGCTCGGCCATCCTGACATATGAAAAGTGCTGGTCAAAGTTATATCAGATGTTGACTTGACGCTAAATAAATATTTTTTATGCCAATGTACTAACGATAAAAATAGATTTTCATGTTAAATTTAATTGACTGGAAAAGTATTTTACTGTTTTCTTTTAATGTTTAACCTGCGTAGAGTTGGTCGTATTTATAAATATCTATTAAGGAGTATTCTTCGCAAAAATTATTTTTCAATCAAAAGACATAGCTCTCCCGAGTCCCGACTGTTGTAGATTGCTCGTTTAAACTTTCAAACTTTCAGGTTGTGGGACAGAGTTGTAACTATAACTGGCCCCTAAAGGCGAGATCGTTATAAGTGACTTCTACTATTAAATAGACCGTCAGCTTCCGCACACTTACCCGATTCACAGCGCAAATATTGAAAATAAAATTCTCACTTCATTTTCCTATTTGTGAATACCTACGTGTGAAACAGCAAACGAAGCTGACGGTTTCGATTTATTTATGTTTTGAGGGGCTAATCTTTCTATGTGGTTTGCCCTGCACATTGGGTAAAGTTAGAAGCGTCAAATAAAAGGACATAAAAAAGGCATTGTCTTGTAAACTTGTAATAAAATATATGTAGTCTGATTTTTATGTTTATGTACTTAGTTTAAATTAATATGTCTTGTTTAACAAGTTTGAATGTCTGGGAATGGTTAAAAGTTTGTATATGTTGCTGTCGCTGCCAATGCTTAAAAGAAGTAAAGACTCAACGATTGCGTTTAATGTTAGGTTGCACAAAACGAATAGAAGGGGACATCTCATTGGTCAGCCAAAAGGAAACCTCTTCTTTTTATGTGGTGCGCCCATCTAGTGGTGACGTTATGCAATGCTTCTCGGTGCTGCTAGGTCTCGCTGACTGCGTCAGGCATCAAAACTCTTATACGTTATTTATGCTTTTGTTAAGAGGAAAACATTTTTAAAACTCTATTTGAATTATGTATATAGCATTTGACTATACTTCCAGCCATGAAGATCGCTTCGTATTTCAACCGCAATAAGTGGCTTGATCTGTGTGACACAGATGCATAAGTTCTATGTATAATAATTGCATGTATTGTTATGACCTACTTTTCTAGAAGAGGCGCACCTCTAAGCTCGATTGAAGAAAGCATGAGCAACGAAATTACGAATTGCGTTGACGTCTACGCATCAGTTAATGCACAATCAAACTTTGCGATGAGCAGTTAGTTGTGTTTTAAAATCCCGAATGTGACTTCGAGAACGTGCATGCATTCCTTGGGATTGCGTGGTTCGGCCATTGTCATTTGTGGTGCAGTCGTTATCTTTTTTGCATTCAAAGTTTTCCTTTCCCCACTTCAAGAGGTTAACCAACTGATCTAACCTCGTATTTAACACAGTTTTGAGATCACTGCTTGGATATAAATATTTGTAATACTCACCAGAAAACATTATCTGTTATCTTTATTATTTTTGAAAAATCTCTTATACCTCCAACTCTAACTAAATGACATCTACAGGTAAGTCATCCCTTCATAATAATTACAGTGTTGAACGCCACTCCGCATATTCCTATATTACGCAACACACCGTTTAGTAGTAAAAAATAAAACAAACTTATTTGAATATAATTATAGTATATTATTATATTTTAATTTACCTTTAAGACATTTTAATGAATTTCGTTCGGTTACATTGTATTACTTATTTTTGTTCTATTGTTTTGTTTAATTTTAGTTAGTATCGTAGAAAATTTCGAATATCAAATGCTTGTAGTGTGTAGGCATCGATTTAATCTGTTCTTTGTCTACTATGTATTTTGTTTATCTACTTAAAATTACGAAAAAACGTTGTTAATAATGGTAGCCAAACAGTATAGTAATAATTGAAAAAAAAAATGAAAAAAAAAACACTTCTAGCCACACGAATCGCTAAAAACACAAATGAAACAACTATTAAAATTATTTATTGCAATCTGATCACTATATATGTACAATATAAGAATATGATTATAATAATCGATTTGTTTTTCTTCCTACCTAACATTTAATAACATGGATTAATTAAATTAATACAAAAATAATAATAAAAATGCAATAAATACACAGAAAATACAACTCTTTGCTTTGCATATGCTGCTCTGTTTTTTAGTTTCGCGCCAATGTTATCTTAAGAAGAACTTTGCGTAGTTTTAGATTAAGGTACATTTTCTTTTGTTTACTTAACACACTTCTCTGTCACAATAGTTACACGTAACGTAAGTAAGCAATTCCAAATACATATACAAACAAAATATTTTGTCTTAACATTTTAACATATTTTTTGTGAGAATTTTTGTTTTTTTTCTTTAACAATTTATGTGTTACCAAACGCCATACGAGTCCATTTCCTGCTATAGCAAATTGTTTATATGTCCAAGCTGAAAGGAGAGAATACAAGTAAGTTTAGGCTGTCAAATGATGAAGTTGCTTATACGCTTAAAACGAAATTTTAGCCGAAATTTTGGCTTTCAATTTATTGGAGTAACAGATAACAGTCTTGGTTTACCAACTTCAGATGGTTCTCTAAACCCTAATGCATGATTCGACCGTATCATACTAGAGTGCCTCGAAAGTCGGAGGCTAAAACAGTCAAAGGCTACCTTTAAAGAAGATTTATTCCAAGAATTACTGACAGAAGTGAATAGGTCATCAATTCAGTCACAGACAGCTCTCTGAACCGATGGTTCAAAAATGGCTACCGGTGCAGATGTTTGCATGTAACGAAATGTAATGTAATAGGCCCTCCTGTGCTGACTTTTATTTCCTTAACACAGGGAAGTGCTGAGGCTCTTAATAAACCTCAGTACCTTCCTGGTTTCCATATTCCATATTTCTTCAGAGCTCAGAAACTCTCTTTGTATATGGAGCACTCTGCTTCTTGCCACAGCAGGACATTCCCAGAGTATTATGTTCCGTCGTTTCCTCATCCTCCCCACAAAGTCGGCAGGACTCATCGTCGGATAGTCCAATTTTTTTAGATGGAATCTTAGTGGCCAGTTCCCCCTAAGAAAACCAGTTCCGAGCCTTAGTCTTCCTTGTTGAGGTGAAGTAGCCTTTCGGCTTTACCGCGAGCTGGGTTTATGAATCTCTTAGCCTTCTTCTGACCTCTTTATTGGGTCCAGTAATCAGCCAGATTGTCACCTCCCATTTCCTTATATTTGAATGTATGTGACTCAAGAATACCCCGAAGAACGGTTCAGTACCGGTGAGTGGGCGAGAGGCGCCCTTTCTCGCTCGTTACCCTCATATCCCTCATGACCTGGTATCCAGGCAACTGAAGATGCTTGCATACTCTGTGAAATTCTGTGTCCAACCGATTCGTGTGAAATCAGCGACGCCCAAGCAACTAAAGAGTTGACTTGTCTCCTATGTAATAAGAAAAAAAAAACTCCAAATAACCACTTACTAACGATCTCCTCTGGTGTTCCTTTTCAAGCGCCACTTGCGTCTGCTGCGGTGTGAATTTCAACACGGCGGATATAACTTTAACCAGAGTCTCATTGTTGCCATTCATCGTTCCGGTCAAGTACTGCAAAGAGTAAAAATTGTTACGTTCATCACGAACATTTACTTATTTATTTGTATCTACCTGAAACATGATGTTTTTCAAGTATTCAAACTCCGTGTTTGCTGTTATTCCTTCGTTATGCTGCATGGATACCTAAAAATGATAAAGGGTCCACACATTTTTCAAAATTGTGTGTCATAACCGTACTCACCAGTGTTTCATCCAATTGACGCGACAGCTTTTCATTTTGTGACTTGAGCCGCTCGTTTGACTGCTCCAAGATTAAGTAATTTTCGCATTTCTGCTCCAGGAAGAGGTTCCGATTGGACACGTCCTGCACGTCATGCATTATCGTCTTTAGCTTTGATTCGAGTTCTTTTTTCTCCTCTTGAATTCGTTCGGAGTCTGCTCCGTCCGCTGCTGGTGGCGCGCCTACTGAGCTTTTGCGTTCGTTCAACTTCTCACTCATATGTTTGGCATTTGCCAGCAGATCGTCAATTTCCTCTGTGAGGTTGGCTATCTCCGCTCGTGACTTGTATTGGAGATCCTCTAATTCCCTTTGCAGCTGTTCGTTGATTTTTCTCAAATTCTCCGACTCTTGTTGGTTGGCTTTGGCTGTTTCAGTAGGCGATTCAACCTTTACCGGGATGGCTCTCTCTGCCAGCTCCACTTTTAAGCCCTCAATCTGCTTGAGCAGCTCATTCTTTTCTTCCTTTATGGTGTCCACTTTCTCGATCTCCTTGTTCAGTTCATCAACCTCTTTGTTCAGAGTTTCAACGGTGCTGCCACTGCGCTCGAGTTCAACACGCAAACTGTCCAGCTGTTGTTTGCTTAATGCCTCCGCAGTGGCTAGTTGATCGATTAGTTTCAGTTTTTCTGCGGTCACCTCTTCACAGGAAGATTTCACTTCGCGCAACTCCTTCTCTGCATCGGCAAACTGTTGCTGGCAGTGGAGTAGCTCCTTTTGAATGTTGTCGTTCTGTTCTGTGATGAAGTTCGCATGGTCTGTCTGGCGTGTTAGTTCAGCACGCTCCCTTTCCAGAGTTTCTGTTATTTTTTCCAATTCTTCTTGGGTTTTGAGGATCTCCTTGCACTTGACAGCCAACTCGTCAGCGTGCTTCTCTTGGTTCTCGTTAAGTACATATAGCTCGCATTGCTGGGAGTTGATCTTCTCCCTCAAGCCGGCGATATCTAGGGCCACATTGGCACGGTCTTCGCTCTGCTTTCGTATGTCGGCCTGTAGTTGCTGGGTTAGGGTGTTTAAGTATTCGTTTTCCAGCTGAAGCTGTTCGTAGTTTTGCAGCTTCTTTTCGAGGTCGGTTGCGTTACGGGCGGTTTGCTGAAGGTTTTGATTCTCGCTGCTTGTCTGCTGGAGACGTGATTCCAGTTCGGCCAGCCGCGATTGGTTATTGTTCTCCAGGGTGTCGAGTTCGGCTTGAAGGATTTTATTAGATTCTGTGAGTTTGGTCACGTTTTCATGAGCCGTCTTCAGTTCCAAAGTCAAAGTGGATATCTGCGACTCACTTGTGGACAGTTTTTCACTCAACACTTGTTGATGTCTGCTTTCTGCTTCATCAATTTGATTTCTTGCATCGTGGAGCTGTTGTTCGTGCTCGTGAATTTTTTCTCTCAACGCAGACAGCTCCTCGTTTGCCGTCTGAAGCTCCGCTGATTCTTTGTTTTCGGATTCTTCAAGTTTCTGATGAAGCTCCTTCACTTGGATTTCGTAAAGCTTTAGTCTTTCCCCAGATTCTGCGAACTGATTGCCCAAATCCTCTAGTTTTCTATTGAGTTCCCTTGCCTGATCATCAGCGAGTTTTGACTTGTCTTCCGATTCAGTCAATTGCTGTCGCAAGCTCTCAATCAACTGCTTGTTCTCCTCCAGAGCTCCACTCATTGTAGTGTCACTCCGCAAGCTGACAATCTCTTCCTTTAGCAGTTTTAACTCCTCGTCGTGGTGCTCCTTTGCTTTGACCACATTTTGCAATTCAGCATTTAATTTCTCGTTCTTTTGCTCTTCCACTCGCACCTTTTCGAGCGCGTCACTCAAATCCCCACGGAGGTTAATTAAAATCTCACTAAGGTTGTTGTTCTCCCTTGTTAAGCTGTCTATCTCCTCTTTGAACGCAGTCATCTCATCCTCCAGGCACTTGTTTGAGTCCAAAACACAGAGCTTCTCCTTCTCCTTGGATTCGCATTGATCCTGTAGCGATCTGTACTCGTGCTCCATCAACTCCTTGGCGTTGTGCAATCTCGAATTCTCATCCAAGACTTGGGACATCTTTTCGTTCAACTTCTGAATGTTGCCCTCTGCTGTCTCGCACTGCTGTTTCAAATGGGTCAACTCAATCTCTGTTTCGTTGCGCTGCCGTTCATGCTCCGCAATGATCTTCTCCAGACGATTGGATTTCTCCTCCAAGAGGCAGTTCTTCTCTGCCAACTGAGAGTTCTCACTCTCAACATTTTGCAACTTCTGCTCGACGATTTTCAGCTTCTCCTGGGCTTCATTCAGTTGCTCCATCCAGCGCTGGGTACCATCGTTAGCGTCTTGGCTCTGCTTTGTCATATTCTCGATCTTCTGCTCTAGCGAGCGCTTCTCTTCATCCAGCACTGAGTGGGATGCACGCACGACACGCATCTCCTCTTCCATTGTACCGATTTCCTGTAGAATATTTGCCACTTGCGCCTTAAGCTCAGTTTTCTCCCTTTCGGTCTTTTCTTCCTGCTCTTGATGGTCGCGCTGCATCTGTGACAAGTTCGTCTCGTATTCTGTTAAGCTCTGCCTAAGGCGATCAATTTCCTTGGCATTTGCCTCCTGCGCTTCGAGTTGCTTCTTCAGTTTGCTAAGCTTATTGTTTGACGATTTCAATTCCTTCTCCTTGGCGGTAAGCGCCTCCTTGGCCTCCTTCAGCTGATCGTTCATCTCTGAGGTGGCTTTGTGCAAAGCCTCTTTCAGAGCAACAATCGTTTCGGACTCTGAATTCTCGCTTTGCTCGTTTATAATCTTTATTTCCAACTCAAGTTGCTTCACCCGAGTTTCGTTTTCCTCCTTTTCTCTGCGCACTTGTTCGAGTTCCTTAGAGAGTTCTTCAAACTGTTTCCTAGATTCTTCATGCAATCCGCTTAAATTTTCCTTCTCTCGCTGCGCCTCATCCAATTGCTTCTGCTTGCCGTCGATTTCCGATTGAATTTCCTGCACTCTGCGTTGGGTCTCTTCGATTGTCGCTCGTAGACTATTGTTTTCGGTCTTGGTTCGGTTCAATTCGTTGTCAATTTCCGCTAATGCAATCTCTGATGTCTGATATTGCCGAATCATTCCACTGAGTTCATCGTTCTGTTGCCGCATGTCCTTCAGCCTTTCCTCGTGTTCTTTCGATACATTCTGCAGACGCTCCTCAAGACCAGCTACAATCTTCTCCTTAGCCACCAATTGCTGTTTGACCTCGCTTTGCATGTGCGTCGAGGAAATCACCTTAGCCTCGGCCTCCTGCTTTGCCAATGTAATAGTCTTCAGTTTTTCCTTCAACTCAGTTAATTCAGCGACCTGGCTAGACAACTGACCATTCTCCTTCGAAGTTTGTTGGTATTTACCTTCAACTTCGCTGAGATTAGTTTTCAATCGATTCACCTGGGTCTCTTTGCTCTCCAGCTCGGAGTAGATAGCTTGCTTTGTCTGCGCCAGCGAGATAGCATTCTCCTCCTCCTGTTTCTTAAGCAAATCAATTGTGGTGGTGGCTTCGTGGAGCCTTTGGTTTAACTCTTCGATTTGGTTTTGTTGCTCGGCCAGTTGGTTTTTCAAACTTGTGACCTTGTCATCGGCTTCGATGCGTTGGGGGCTGCTTTCTATGTCAATATTGATAAGGTTATTTGGATCGGTGGGGGAGTAAGTGGTACTATTGAGTTGTATAAGGGGCTCACTCTTAGTGAGTGCGATAATGTTTTCGGGATTCTCGCCTAGAAGTGTCAGTTTTGTTTGGTACGCCTGCATCTTGCACTGCATATCATCCATTTCCACGCGAAGGGCCTCTTCCAGATGTGCCTTGGCTTGTTGTTCCAATGAGCATTGCTCTCGAAGTTCGTTTATACGACGGATAGCCTTTTCTTGCGTTTCCACCAGGACTGACTGAAAGATGAAACAGAAATTTCAGTTAAGTGATACAAAAAGAACGAAAACAAAAATGTTAACAGGTCTGGAATAGAGTTCGGACAAGTACGGACTGCTTTCAGTCAATTCAGTAAGATATTCAACAACCTGCTTCTCTAGGTACTAAGAAGTTGAAGAGTGAGAGTTTTATTTGATCCTTTTTCGGTTCCCGTCGATTGAGCAAGTGAGTAGAAACAGTGTTCGTCTTTATTGACTTCTACTGTACTTGCCTATTTTTTCATTTCATTCTTGATCGATATTGTGCATCTGCTTTCAGTCTATTTAGGAGTTTTTTAGGTTAAATAATCGCTGACCTTGTCACAGGTTTTGTGCCCAAATTATGGAAGAATCCCCAAATTGTTTTTTCATTGGCTAAATTATTCAATTAATGTAAAAAGGATTCGCAACTGACTCCAACAAGCATTGAGAATGACAAACATGAATCGTCACCCAATCTGCCTCGAAGTTGGCGAACTAAACATTATAATGCAGTCCATAGTGTAATTTGTACCGAAAATAATGAGTAACTTATCCACACGCTGACAAAAAATCAAAAGCAATATGTATGCCTCACTTACCAAGTACCTAAACATTTCTTATCAAAGTGAAAATAAAATAACAAATACCTAACGAAGGTGAGCAATATTCTTATCAGTGACATTACAATCAGTCAAGACAGCCAACTGTACACGAAATTGGTACAAAGATAAGGAAACCCGCCATTTCTAAATCGAATCAAATAAACATTAACTCACCCTAGCCTTGGTGCTATCTCTCTCCAAATCCTTGTATTTCTTAGCCAGATCTGTATATCTCGATCGATACTTTTGATATCTATCCAATGCCTTCTTATACGCATCATACAGTTGTTCCTTGTTTATGAGGTCCAGTCGAGCCGTTGGCCCTGAGTCTTCCACTTCACTTGCCGAAACATCAAGATCCGACTGAAGATGATAGACCTTAACAAAAGAAAGACCCATATCACAAGTCGTTAGAAATTTATAGCTTGCACATTTTACTTACAGCTGCAGACTCATATGATGGCAAACGAAACGACACATCGCTTGCCACCGATGAGTTGGACAATTTTCTTGCTCTCGGTATGGCACCATTATTCGACTGTGGGGAGATATTTGGTCCCTTGGCCCGGGCAGTACCCAGAGGCAGTTTTAATGGTTTATTTGGAGAATTCTGTGGCGTGTCTGCAAAGAGAGCACAAACCATTTTATTTTGCCAAATAATATACATCTGATATGAAGTACATACCCTCCTCAGTGATGCTGAAAAAGTTTTCATTTCCCGACACCGATTCAGATCCGGACGGTGTACTAGATGATGACGACACTGCTGCCTAAGAAAAACAAAACAGAGAAACACAAAAACAAACACCCAATTAGCTACTGGTTAGGTACCAGGATGTGTAGAAATTTTTCACTTGTTTGCACTAGCCATAGATAACTAATCAGATTAGACTAAACTTGTGCTGGTTAGTTGGTCGATAGTTGGTTGTGGATTAGAAAGAACTTTCATTTCCACAAATATAAATATAAGTATTCCCATAAGTATGCCTATACTTGTATTTATTAGATGAGTTATTTTCTTTGCAAATATGAAAAAAACGTATAAACATCTTTTTTTTTTTGTTAATTGGAGTTCACCTGTGCAGCATTGGCGAATTGTTGAAATTTTGATGGTGATGCCTTCACTTCCTCGATGAGTTTATTTTTCAGATTGGCAAACATATTTTAGAAATATTTTAGCGGATAGATTTTAAAGAAATAAATAAAACAAGATTCACATCGATACGTGTAATTTTCACTGAAATTGACATTTCATTATATATTTTGTAAAGTGCATTTGTCAGACGATGCGATTCGGAGTTGAGGGTGGATATACAATGGGGATTGATTTTTTGATTCGACTGGATAAAGTGAGCACTTTTTAAAAGTCAAATTATTTGAGAAATTAAAAAAAGGGAGATTTGAAATATCATTTAGATATAGGTGGTGCAATTTGATTATAGTAAGAGTACAATATATCCTAGAATTATAATTCTTTTCTAATTTTTCAAATTTCTGAACATAAAAATCGAAACATTGTCTTTTTGCTGAATTAAAAGATTTCTTCAAAGAGTTCTACACTTTAGATGTTTGTTATAACTTAACAAGCTCCAACCTCCAAGTATGCTAAAAATAACGCTCCTTAACACATAAATAATACCATTCGCTCTGAACATACAGTTTTAAAGGCTGAGATATGGGAGAAAAAATCAAAAGAATTTCTCTTTTTGTAAATTTAGTGCACCTAAATCCTTTTTCTTTTTACAGAATTACATAAATAAATAAATAAATATTTTGGCGCGACAGGTCTATGGGACCCAAGGCCTAGCTTCTCGCAACCATTCGTTTTGTGTGGGTTTTCAATTTTTGGGACGAATGGAAGGGATCTACAATTTTACGCCGAGTCCAAACGGCTAATTGAGAAGCTCATTCATGACAGTTTTACTCTCGGATGTTTGTCAGACGTTCGCGAGAGGTGGCGCAGTGGAAAAAAACCTTAAGATGCAATTTGGCCCTCTCGGGATTCGAACCTGGAACCCCTCGCTTAGTAGCCCAACACACTACCACTACAGAATTACATGCCACGGCAAAAAAAGCAATAATTCTTCTTCTGAGCTGCTTGAAATTTTTTTAGACAATGAAAACCAATTAATGAGATCTTTCTGTTTGACATCTTCTAACGCGGCGGTTAGAACGTTGCGTCAAAATAATCTTACCGCCGCGTAAATTAATCTCACCGCGGCGTTAAAAACGCGTTCTGTTTGATGAAGCCTTTAAGGCCTTTAAGGCTTCCTCAAAACGCGTTCTGTTTGATGAAGCCTTTAAGGCCTAACGTGCACCTGCTCTGTTCATTCTTCAACTCTGAGGGTGAAAAGAACGAAAATAATTCTAGAACAGGCTATTAAAGTCGTACAGCAAGCGTTCTTTTGGTTGGCATAGATTTAGCGCTCTTAAAGCATTTGTCACTCACTTGGTTGGTGTTTACTTTAATTTGCTAAGATAGATATTCAAAAAACACAGTTAATATAATACGCAATTTAATTAGTTAAACTGTGAAATCTTTTAAGTCATGGCCTGTCTTGAATAAACAATCAACAAAATGTCCCGCATCACTTTGCAGTATATTTCGAAGATAGTTTTATACAAAATATATCGAGGGCTTGGCAGCACCTTTTCACTCTGTCAAATAAGGTTTAGTACACTTTTTTCGTGTGGCAATTCTCAAATATGTCCGCCATATCGAAAATTGAAAACGTTTTACCACGGCGGCTTTATTAGTTCTCGTTGAAAATCTTTAAATTATAATAAAATTTTATTAAAAAATACTGCAAAATAATTGCTTAAACCACATTCGCAAAGGTAAACTATAGTACATAAGTACTTTTATCAACATAGCTCATATAGATCTAACTTCCATCTACAGTCACATTGGTTATATTGATTTTTGTTTTTCAACTTTTTTTAATCGGCGCTCTATTGCGTATGAAATCAGTTTTATATGTAAATTCTTCGCCTTGTTAATTTCGAAACAAATCGGAATGCAATTTGAAAAAGTTGTGAACATTTTTTCCAACATTTTGCATATTTTCGAATTTTCACGCGATCCATCATAGACATAGTACATAGTGTGCTAAATAATTTTTAGAACTAAACTGGCAAACTTGCGCCGGATTGTAAATATACCGGGCAAGACTACCTCGACTATCGAAAGACGTAATTTCACAATATTTTCTTCTTTCTTTATGTAGAACAAAACGTACAATGGCGATACCGCCATATATGCTCCCGCCAGCGCCATGGGCTGCACAAATTATGGCTCAGCAGCAGGCGTTTGCCGCTGCTCAAGCCCAACAGCAAGCGCAGATGCACGCCCACCAGATGGCAAATCAAATCCAACAAATTCCACCACCAGGCGCTCCTCTGCCACCGTCCGCGTCACAACTTGGACATATTCCAACTCCGAAACCCGAAATAATCACCGAAGAGAAACTCCAAGAGAAAGGTTTGCATTCTATTCCCGCGGTAGTTAAAAATGATACTACATGATTCTTTTTCACTTTTCAGCTCAAAAGTGGGCCCAATTGCAGTCGAAAAGATTCGCCGAAAAGCGAAAATTTGGCTTTGTTGATGCTCAGAAGGAGGATATGCCACCGGAACATATTCGTAAGATTATCCGTGATCATGGTGACATGACTAGTCGCAAGTATCGCCACGATAAACGCGTATACTTGGGTGCATTAAAGTACATGCCACATGCTGTGCTCAAGCTTTTGGAAAATATGCCAATGCCTTGGGAGCAGATACGCGATGTTCAAGTTCTCTATCATATAACTGGCGCCATTACGTTCGTCAATGAGATTCCTTGGGTAGTGGAACCTGTGTACATTGCGCAATGGGGGTAGGTTTTTCTCATCGCATCAATGGTTTTGTTTCTTAATGATTAGTTAACTTGCAGCACAATGTGGATTATGATGCGTCGAGAGAAACGTGATCGTCGCCATTTCAAGCGAATGCGTTTCCCTCCCTTCGATGATGAGGAACCTCCCCTAGATTATGCAGACAATGTGCTGGACGTTGAGCCCCTCGAAGCAATTCAAATTGACTTGGATTCGGACGAAGACGGAAGTGTACACAAGTGGTTCTATGAACATCGACCACTAGTAGGAACACCGTAAGTTCTTGACTGGTTAACTTATATTAGAACATGTCGGATTACACATCTGCTTTTGTTTTAGTTACGTGAATGGGTCAACATATAGAAAGTGGAACTTGACGCTACCGCAATTGGCTACGCTCTACCGTTTGGCGAATCAACTTTTAACTGATCTGGTTGATAACAACTTCTTCTATCTCTTCGATCCGAAGAGTTTCTTTACGGCTAAAGCTTTGAATATGGCCATTCCTGGTGGCCCTAAATTTGAACCGTTAATTAAGGATCACAATGTTGGGTAAGATACTTTTTTTCATTGTGTGCTGCTGTAGTTAAAATTGATCTTGCTTATTGGAGAGAATGAATGGATTGAAACATTGAAAAGGAAAAGCGTCTAAATCTCGGATTATATTATATTAATTTTGTGTTTTTTTCTTTTTAGCGATGAGGACTGGAATGAATTTAACGACATCAACAAGGTCATCATTAGGCAGCCGATTCGAACAGAATACAGAATCGCCTTCCCCTATCTGTACAACAATATGCCACATTTCGTCCACTTATCATGGTAATTTTACATCTACTTGTGATCTGTTTAACTTTAAGTCTCCATGCTAACAAAGATCGAAGTCAATATACTTGGGCTTCGATCAGAATCCCAAAGCGTGGTATAAAAAACCAGCCAAATAAGAAAATTTACTACAACCATGCGATTTCATTCACAATGAAAAGAAATTCTAAAAAATTTTCATTTTGGCGTGACCAGCGTTAATTGTAAAGACGAGATACCTTTACAATTGCTGATGGTCACTGACAAAAATACTCGTCCTCGGTTGAGTGGAAAACTATTGCTAACCAAAGTTGTGTTGAATCAATTACAGGTATCACACCCCCAATGTGGTATACATCAAAACGGAGGATCCCGATTTGCCGGCATTTTACTTTGACCCTCTTATCAATCCGATTTCGCATCGCCACTCTGTGAAGGTATTAGCCCATGGAATGCCCGATTAAGTGAATTCTACCAGTTCATTTGTTTTCTAACAGATTCCCGAACCAATGCCGGATGACGATGAGGATTTCAGTTTACCCGATGAAGTGCAGCCATTCCTGCAAGACACACCATTGTACACCGACAATACCGCCAATGGAATATCACTACTCTGGGCACCGCGTCCGTTTAATTTGCGCTCTGGACGCTCTCGCCGGGCGATAGATATCCCCTTGGTGAAGGCTTGGTACAAGGAGCACTGTCCACCCGGTCATCCCGTTAAAGTTCGTGTCAGCTATCAGAAACTCCTGAAGTATTACGTCTTGAATGCTCTGAAGCACAGGAAACCAAAGCCACAAAAGAAGAGGTAAATACGCGGGCAGCTTCGGGGAGCGTACATAACAAAAACATTTTCTTGCAGATACCTCTTCCGTTCGTTCAAGGCAACAAAGTTCTTCCAAACAACCACACTGGACTGGGTTGAGGCGGGATTGCAGGTGTGTCGACAGGGCTACAACATGCTGAACCTTTTGATACATCGAAAGAACTTGAACTACCTGCATTTGGATTATAATTTCAACTTGAAACCGGTCAAAACTCTGACCACCAAGGAGCGAAAAAAGTCACGTTTCGGAAATGGTAAGTCAATGAGTACCGCGAATCAATTGGAATATCAATTGTCCCTGCAATTCAACTTAATTTCGTGTGCAAAATTTTATCGTACATCTGTGTAAAAGTTGTTCCGATTCTTCTCTTGCAGCTTTCCATTTGTGCCGTGAGATCCTGCGTCTAACAAAGTTAATCATTGACTCGCACGTTCAGTATCGACTGAACAACGTTGACGCCTTTCAATTGGCCGATGGTCTGCAGTACATATTTGCCCATGTGGGTCAACTGACGGGAATGTATCGCTACAAGTACAAACTGATGCGACAAATTCGAATGTGCAAAGATCTAAAACATTTGATTTACTATCGCTTCAACACGGTAAGTTCCACGGCTCACAGAACATTGTTAAACAGTTGAATAGATTTGTTTCCTCTCCAGGGACCAGTTGGCAAGGGCCCCGGTTGTGGTTTCTGGGCACCGGGTTGGCGTGTGTGGCTTTTCTTCATGCGAGGAATCACACCACTCCTCGAACGTTGGTTGGGAAACTTGCTCTCGCGCCAATTTGAAGGTCGTCACTCGAAAGGTGTCGCCAAGACAGTGACCAAGCAACGTGTCGAGTCACACTTTGACTTGGAGTTGCGTGCATCAGTTATGCACGACATTGTCGACATGATGCCCGAAGGCATAAAACAAAACAAAGCGCGTACTATTCTGCAGCATTTGTCCGAGGCTTGGCGCTGTTGGAAGGCCAACATCCCCTGGAAAGTGCCTGGTCTGCCGATTCCCATCGAAAACATGATTTTACGTTACGTCAAAATGAAGGCCGATTGGTGGACCAATACCGCGCATTACAATCGCGAGCGAATTCGTCGCGGCGCCACTGTAGACAAGACAGTGTGTAAGAAGAACTTGGGAAGATTGACGCGACTCTACTTGAAAGCAGAACAGGAGCGCCAGCATAATTATTTGAAGGACGGTCCATACATTTCGCCCGAGGAAGCTGTGGCAATTTACACCACCACAGTGCATTGGTTGGAGTCGCGACGCTTTGCGCCGATACCATTCCCTCCGCTCTCCTACAAGCACGACACAAAGTTGCTTATTCTGGCGTTGGAGCGCCTGAAGGAGGCGTACAGTGTAAAATCGCGGTTGAATCAGAGCCAGCGCGAGGAGTTGGGCTTGATTGAACAGGCCTATGACAATCCGCACGAGGCGTTGTCACGTATTAAGCGTCATTTGCTGACACAGCGAGCTTTCAAGGAGGTTTGTCTAATCGAGCTCGAAACTGATGGTGAATGAAATTTTGTTTCCCACTTGACAGGTTGGAATCGAATTTATGGACTTGTACAGTCACTTGATTCCGGTGTATGATGTGGAGCCACTGGAGAAAATCACAGACGCATATCTTGACCAGTATTTGTGGTATGAAGCGGACAAGAGGCGTCTATTTCCGCCGTGGATCAAACCAAGCGACACAGAACCACCACCGCTCTTGGTCTACAAGTGGTGTCAAGGTAAATTGTGATATTGCTCGTATTTGCGTGTTTTCCTTTTTGGTTTATTGGTGGAGTAGTCATTACTGGTGTGTGATTTGTAGCAAAGTGATTTGTAATTGAAATCCCCTTGTTGCAAACCTCACGCTTGTGGTGATTTGAGTTCAACTGTGGATTTTATATTGCTATTTAGTGAAAATAGGTAGAGGGACCGCGAACAGTCTGACGGGCCTTTTTTTAAAATGCGATCTACTCATTTCAGGTATAAACAATCTGCAGGACGTATGGGATGTATCGGAAGGAGAATGTAACGTCCTTCTTGAGTCACGTTTTGAAAAGCTCTACGAGAAAATCGATTTGACACTGCTGAATCGTTTGTTGCGTCTCATCGTTGACCACAACATCGCCGATTACATGACCGCCAAGAACAACGTGGTCATCAACTACAAAGACATGAATCACACCAACAGTTACGGCATCATTCGAGGTCTACAATTCGCCTCGTTCATAACGCAATACTATGGCCTGGTTTTGGATTTGCTCGTTCTCGGTCTGCATCGGGCTAGTGAAATGGCTGGGCCACCACAAATGCCAAATGATTTCCTTACGTTCCAGGACACTCCCACAGAAACAGCTCATCCAATTCGCCTGTATTGCCGATATGTTGATAGGATCCATCTGTTCTTCCGGTTCTCGGCAGAGGACGCAAGGGATTTGATTCAGCGATACCTTACCGAGCACCCAGATCCGAACAATGAGAATATTGTTGGTTACAACAATAAGAAGTGTTGGCCACGCGATGCCCGAATGAGACTTATGAAGCATGATGTCAACTTGTAAGCTTGACAAGAAGTACGAGCTGTGTAACCTTGTTGATGGTTTTGTTTCCTTGTTTGTAGGGGTCGAGCAGTCTTTTGGGACATTAAGAACCGGCTACCTCGTTCGGTGACGACTATAAATTGGGAGTGTACCTTCGTTTCAGTGTATTCCAAGGATAATCCCAATCTGCTGTTCAACATGAGCGGATTCGAGTGCAGAATATTGCCAAAGGTTCCTTTCTTGAAGCAGCTGTGCAGGAATAGATTTGAGAATGATTTTTGTTTTCTTTCTTTCAGTGCCGGACGCAGCATGAGGAGTTCACGCATCGCGATGGTGTGTGGAACTTGCAGAACGAGGTCACAAAGGAGCGAACCGCACAGTGTTTCCTGCGAGTGGATGACGAGTCGTTGGGTCGATTCCACAATCGAGTAAGGCAGATTCTTATGGCTTCTGGGTCAACTACATTCACAAAGGTAAGTGTGGGGGTTTGTGTGGAACGCGTTCTTTACTACAAATGTTGTCCCACAGATTGTGAATAAATGGAACACCGCACTGATTGGTCTGATGACGTACTTCCGCGAGGCAGTCGTCAACACGCAAGAGCTTCTCGATTTGCTGGTGAAGTGCGAGAACAAGATCCAAACGCGCATCAAGATTGGTCTCAACTCGAAGATGCCCTCGCGTTTCCCGCCCGTTGTCTTCTACACGCCGAAAGAGCTGGGTGGCTTGGGTATGTTGAGTATGGGCCACGTACTCATTCCGCAGTCGGACTTGCGGTGGTCAAAGCAGACCGACGTTGGCATTACACATTTCCGATCAGGTTTGTTTGAAAAGCGGCAACGACAAATAGCAGATGTGCTAACTATTTCGTTTTAGGTATGTCCCATGACGAGGATCAATTGATTCCCAACTTGTACCGATACATCCAGCCCTGGGAGAGTGAATTCATCGACTCGCAACGTGTCTGGGCTGAGTATGCCCTCAAGAGGCAGGAAGCCAACGCTCAAAACCGCCGCCTTACACTGGAAGATTTGGAAGACAGTTGGGACCGTGGTATTCCGCGAATCAACACGCTCTTCCAAAAGGACAGACACACCTTGGCCTACGACAAGGGCTGGCGCATTCGCACAGAGTTCAAGCAGTATCAGGTGCTGAAGCAGAATCCATTCTGGTGGACCCATCAGCGTCACGACGGTAAGCTGTGGAATTTGAACAACTATCGTACTGATATGATCCAAGCTCTGGGCGGTGTGGAGGGTATTCTAGAGCACACGCTCTTCAAGGGAACATACTTCCCCACATGGGAGGGTCTCTTCTGGGAGAAGGCGTCCGGCTTCGAAGAGTCGATGAAATACAAGAAGCTGACAAACGCTCAGCGCTCCGGTTTGAACCAGATACCAAATCGTCGTTTCACCCTGTGGTGGTCACCGACAATCAACCGCGCGAATGTGTACGTTGGTTTCCAGGTGCAGCTGGATTTGACGGGTATTTTCATGCACGGCAAAATTCCGACACTGAAGATCTCGCTGATTCAGATCTTCCGTGCTCATTTGTGGCAGAAGATTCACGAGTCGATTGTCATGGATCTGTGTCAGGTGTTCGACCAGGAGCTGGATGCGCTTGAGATTGAGACTGTCCAGAAGGAGACCATCCATCCGCGTAAGTCGTACAAAATGAACTCGTCGTGCGCTGATATTCTACTCTTCCCTGCGTACAAGTGGAATGTTTCGCGACCATCACTGTTGGCTGATACGAAAGACACAATGGACAATACAACGACGCAGAAGTACTGGTTGGATATCCAGCTGAGATGGGGTGATTACGATTCGCACGACGTGGAACGGTATGCACGAGCCAAGTTCCTCGACTACACCACAGACAACATGTCCATTTATCCATCGCCAACTGGAGTGTTGATTGCCATTGATTTGGCTTACAATCTGCACTCGGCATATGGCAACTGGTTCCCAGGCTGCAAAACTCTCATTCAACAGGCAATGGCGAAGATTATGAAGGCGAATCCAGCGTTGTACGTGTTGCGAGAGCGTATCAGAAAGGCGCTCCAATTGTACAGCTCCGAGCCGACGGAACCATACCTATCGTCGCAGAACTATGGTGAGCTGTTCTCGAATCAAATCATTTGGTTTGTGGACGACACAAATGTGTACCGCGTAACGATCCACAAGACGTTCGAGGGCAACTTGACCACCAAGCCGATTAACGGAGCGATTTTCATTTTCAACCCGCGAACTGGTCAGCTCTTCTTGAAGATCATTCACACGTCTGTGTGGGCCGGGCAGAAGCGTTTGGGTCAGTTGGCCAAGTGGAAGACAGCCGAAGAAGTAGCAGCGCTTATTCGGTCACTGCCTGTTGAAGAGCAGCCGAAGCAGATCATTGTGACACGCAAGGGAATGTTGGATCCATTGGAGGTGCATTTGCTTGATTTCCCGAACATTGTGATCAAGGGTTCCGAGTTGCAACTGCCCTTCCAGGCGTGTCTGAAGGTGGAGAAGTTTGGCGACTTGATTCTGAAGGCAACCGAGCCGCAGATGGTGCTGTTCAACCTCTATGACGATTGGTTGAAGACGATTTCATCGTATACAGCTTTCAGTCGATTGATTTTGATCCTGAGAGCCTTGCACGTGAACACCGAGCGAACAAAGATCATCCTGAAGCCGGACAAGACAACTATCACGGAGGCGCATCACATCTGGCCCACGCTTACCGACGAGGAGTGGATAAAGGTTGAAGTCCAGCTGAAGGATTTGATTTTGGCCGACTACGGCAAGAAGAACAACGTGAACGTTGCCTCCCTGACACAGTCTGAAATTCGTGATATCATTCTCGGTATGGAGATATCTGCGCCATCAGCGCAACGTCAACAAATCGCCGAAATCGAAAAGCAGACCAAGGAGCAGAACCAATTGACTGCAACAACGACAAGGACGACTAACAAGCACGGTGACGAGATAATCACGTCAACCACCTCCAACTACGAGACGCAGACCTTCAGTTCGAAGACAGAATGGCGTGTCCGTGCGATATCGGCCACAAATCTACACTTGCGTACCAACCACATCTACGTTAGCTCCGATGACATCAAAGAAACCGGTTACACGTACATTTTGCCCAAGAACATTCTCAAGAAATTTGTTACGATCTCCGATTTGCGCGCTCAAATCGCAGGCTACCTCTATGGAGTCTCACCTCCGGACAATCCGCAGGTCAAGGAAATCCGCTGCATAGTGATGCCGCCCCAATGGGGCACCCATCAAACCATAAACCTGCCAAATGTTCTGCCCACCCATCAATACCTCAAGGACATGGAGCCGCTCGGTTGGATTCACACGCAACCGAACGAGTTGCCGCAACTCTCACCGCAAGATATCACCACGCACGCGAAAATAATGCAAGACAACACCGCATGGGACGGAGAGAAGACTATCGTCATAACTTGCTCCTTCACACCTGGCTCGTGCTCGCTAACCGCTTACAAACTAACACCTTCCGGCTTCGAATGGGGCTCAAAGAACACGGACAAAGGAAACAATCCCAAGGGATACCTACCATCGCACTACGAACGAGTACAAATGTTGCTGTCGAACAAATTCCTTGGATTCTTTATGGTTCCGGCGCAAGGAAGTTGGAACTACAATTTCATGGGCGTGCGTCACGACGCGAACATGAAGTACGAGTTGCAGCTGTCCAATCCGAAAGAATTCTACCACGAAATCCATAGGCCGTCACATTTCCTGCTCTTTGCGAACTTGGAAGACGCTGGCGACGGCACCGGTGCCGATCGGGAAGACATGTTCTCGTAGATGAAGAGTTTTACTCTTGTCGCCTGTGCATATTATTTAAGTGTATATTTTAGCATCAGTTTGTAAGAAATGTTATTTTTATATTTGAACAAGAAAATATTGAGAGACAAAATAAAATAAAATGTGAACGAATGATTTTATGACATTAGATGGTTTATTTTTTTTCTTTCCATGGACGGGTGATGGAGAAAACTTGATGATTTGCTTTTCCTGCAGTTGGTGCTTCACTTCGGCTGTGTATAGCTTAAGAATTCTGCATGTTTAGGCCACCGGGCAGCGACTGATGATGCAAAATGAGGTAACCGCATGGCATTGCCTGTGCGCTATGCTGTACGACTAGGAGTCAAAGGAATATCTGCACTAACAGCGAGTGTTTTTTCATAGGTTCTCCTCGCTTGCTGGGCTAACAGCTAAGTGTTTCTACTACCACACTTTTGCGCCATCGTGTGCCGTTTCTGGCAAAATGCCTTGGCTCTACCTCAATTGCTGTTGCTGCGTAACGTGTTCCGTTGCATTTGGTGTCTAGCTATGCGGGTGTCGCTCTCTTTGTCGGAGTCTTCGTCGAACTTGAACGTTGGTTCCAGATTCATTATCTGCGGGTTAAAATGCAGGGGCCTTAGCACGTAACTTGATACAATCGAGTTCAGTCGATACAATCGAGCTCTGGCAGCACCTAATTTGTTTCAATCGAGGATAATCGGTTTAAGACAATCGATTGAAACAAATTAGGTGCTGCCAGAGCTCGATTGTATCGACTGAACTCGATTGTATCAAGTTACGTGCTGACACCCCATCCCCAGTGTTCCCATGTCTCCCAACAAAAATTAAAAAGGAAAGGCACCTCAATTAACTACTGCCCGCCGGTAGATTCGACAAGATTGCTAGACCAACGATGTCTATGTTCTATATGAAGCGCTAAAATGTCTTTTCCGCCAACCATGTGCAGTGTGATCAAATAAATAAAATGCACAACACTTGAGGTATCTTTGTATATAACTTTTTTATTTCATAAACAGTAATCTTAATTTAACTGGTTAACTTCCAGCACATTCAGCAAGTTGAAAATTTACAAGAGGCCATCTGTAAAATAATAAAAAAAAACTTTTAATACGACGAACACGTGGTAATTCAAGAAAATATTCAAGGCAAATTTTCAGAGTAAACATTCTCATCAATTATTTGTATGACAGGGATAACTGTTACAAAAACTATTCATCATTCGCTAAGCTTTTTTTTAACACAGAATAAAATAATTTACCTAGCATTTTTAAAGATGTAGTAGCGTCCTCCTTTTCAACTTTGTGATTCCATCTTCTACCACCGCCGTTTCTAAAGAAGAAAAAAAACTCAATTAGAACCACAAGCCAAGTCGATTGATATGCAACAAAATGTTTAGTTAACAAAATCAGACAAAAGTAATCAACAGAGAATATTCAGTTATATGCTTGTCTACTTTAAAATATCATCATGTTAACTAAACTATTAAGATTAACAGAATCGGTATAGAACTCTCGAAATATTTACCATTTTCAGAACACGCGGCGGCGTTGTTCAGCCATTTTACATTTACTCCACGGGCTGGATTTTCTGCAAATAGAAAAGAATCGGCTTTTATAATTTTGTAATACAAAGAGCATTTAACGACTATTTGAATTAATTATATCAGATATAAAAAAAACCAATCGTCACAATTTATCCGACTGGGGCGGTAATAACAAGCATCATGTGAAAATTTTACATACATCATGTATTATAACCAAGAAAAAAGTTAAACTCACCATTATTCACATTTTATCCAATGTTTTGCTTTCTTTACATTTTAAATCCAAATAGCCATCTGCAAAATACGAGGAATAACATATTAGTTTGATAGGAAGATGGGGAAATATTGCACAATTTACTTCTAATTAAACTTTACAAGATTTTAAATGTTCTTCAGATAGAAATAACCAATCGACATAATCGTTCAGACTGGGGCGGTATACTAAGTCATCATTTTTAAACTATTCTTCACAAAATATATATAAAATATAAATCAACTTACCGCAACTATATAAAGAATCCATAGAAATTCAATTTTAGGACCAAGTCCAAGTGATAGTGAAAAATGAACTTCATTCTTTGAAGACACATTTTAAAGTGAAAGATCGAAGGAAGTTGAACGTAGAGGAAGTCAATTTTAATTATTTTTTTGCCGCCATTTTAATTCTGAGTGTAATGCCAAATCAACGCTATTTTCATTTTGAATGGACTCGTACAGTATAGAGTTTTAATCGCCGATTTACCGATTTGATTACATAAAATATTAAAATTTTCTAAAAAATTCGAAAATGTATCCACCATCTTATTTGATTGCGGGCACAACAGAGAAACCGAAAGTTAATTCACCGCTAAATGCGAATATAGGCATTTAATTTTTTGACAATTGATTAAGAGTGGATTATCTTTCAAAAAAGTTTATGAATAAGGGTTTCTGAAATTAAACTCAAATAGCCTTAATTCAGTTTTAATTAAATGTCATGAATAACGCTGATTGATCTCAGTTAAGCAAAGCAGAGTAAAATATGGTTAGCAAATGTGCAATAAAACAATTCAGAGCAATTGTTCGGATTTATTTGCCGAGGTGATATAACATATTTTCATATATATAGATCATAGGGGAAAAATAATAACCTCCTAATATTATCCTAGTGTAGGCGCAGTCTTAGCGTTTTCTTCAGAGTGCCATCTCTCGCCAACGTCTAACTAGATTATTAAGGCTGATACGCTGTTCGAGTGAAGTGAACTCTTCTCCAAAAAGTGCTGTGAAATTCAAAGTAAAATTTTCGCGCCGAAATGTCAAAAATTTAATGCGACGGACAATAAAAACCAAGTGAAATAGCAAGTAACGCCCTCTACATATAACTTTTTGAACAACTATTTTTCACTTCAACAGCGTACTGCCTAGTGGAATCTTCACGTCGAAAGTTTTCATAGCAGTATCATGAATACATATCTCACAAGTAATGTATCTCAAAATGGGCTATATATTTCCTCTCCTTCCCTAAATTTAGCTGCTTTCGACGATTGTTCATTTAGAGCGTGAACTAGGCAAAAATAAAAAAATGTTTAAGCCGTATTTATAAGATGCATACGTATCTACTGTACATCCATTTTATTATTTATCAAATTCAGCTGTCAAATACGCTCTGTTAACAAAGAAACTGTTTTATTAACTACATTAACTACTCCCTGAACCGTCAAAACACAAATGGTATAAAGCTCCTTTCACTCTATTTGTCTAAATCGAACATACCAACAATTTGTCAACTCATGAAACTCTCAAAATAATAAAGCTTTTTAATTTGCGATATTTCTTTCATATTATACCAATTTTTCTAAAGTTTTGTCTGGTCTGTGCTCTGTGGTATTGAATTTAGCAATACTTTAATTTTCTGTTCGCCGGCTTCACAGTCGGGTGTTTAATACTTGTCTAAAAAAAGTTATTTCATACGGTACTATTGCAAACAAAGGGTATTTAGTCATCGTCTTATCAATAAATTTTCCATATATGTATTCACAGTTTACACCAAAGAATTTGTGAGAAGTTAGCCATGTTAAAGCTACTCGTATTTGTGTTTTGCCTACTGCTGGTGGCAAACGCGGAGCTCCTTCGTATTAAACTTAATAAATTCCAAACAGCACGCCGGCACTTCGAAGATGTTGGTACTGAAATTGAAAATCTTCGCCTGAAAATCTCACGTAATCTCATCGATGACGGTCCCACTCCTGAGCCATTGTCTAACTACCTTGATGCGCAGTACTATGGTGCGATTTCCATTGGAACTCCGCCCCAGAACTTCAAGGTTGTCTTTGATACTGGATCATCTAACCTTTGGGTGCCTTCAAAGCAGTGCCACTTTACCAACATTGCCTGCTTGATGCACAACAAGTACGACGCCAAAAAATCCAAGACCTACGTCAAGAATGGCACTGAATTTGCCATCCACTACGGAACAGGGTCATTGTCTGGTTATCTTTCCACCGACACAGTCAACATTGGTGGCCTGAACATCAAAGATCAAACGTTCGCCGAAGCACTAAGCGAACCCGGTCTAGTTTTTGTTGCTGCAAAATTTGATGGAATTCTCGGCTTGGGCTATAGTTCTATCTCAGTCGATGGAGTTGTTCCTCCATTCTATAATCTCTTCAATCAGGGTTTGATTCCAGCTCCAGTATTTTCGTTCTACTTGAACCGTGATCCAAGTGCTCCCGAAGGTGGTGAGATTATCTTTGGCGGATCTGACTCCAAACACTACAAGGGCGACTTCACCTACTTACCAGTAACTCGCGAGGCATATTGGCAAATCCAAATGGACTCTGGATCGATTGGTGATTTGAAGTTCTGCGAAGGTGGTTGCCAGGTTATTGCCGATACCGGCACCAGTCTAATTGGCGGTCCAGTGAGTGAGAGTGCAGCTATAAACAAAGCAATTGGTGGCACCGCACTACCCGGAGGACAATATATGGTTAGCTGTGACCTGATCCCCAATTTGCCAATCATCAAGTTTGTGTTTGGTGGTAAGACATTTGAGCTCGAGGGCAGGGACTACATACTGCGCATTGCGCAAATGGGCAAGACCATTTGCTTGTCTGGCTTCATGGGAATCGATATTCCACCACCAAACGGACCACTCTGGATCCTTGGCGATGTTTTCATCGGCAAATACTACACTGAGTTCGACATGGGCAACAATCGTGTTGGCTTCGCCGAAGCAGCTTAAGTGATTAGCTGTACATAGTTGGCATATGCGAATGTTGTAACCTATTATTTTGATTTTAATTTTTTCAAAGCACGAATGCATGCATATTGTCACTTGATTTCGGGATGTTTTCCACCAGAATAAAGTTTAGACTTATTACACCGAATTGTTGTTTTCCTTTGTCAGCTACACATCCTATACATCACAGGCGATATCTAATATTTTTTGTTGTCTAAATAATTACCCCAAATCGGCTCCATTTTGCTAATTCGTCTTAATTAAATGATACGATACGACTGAAAAGGTGATTCATTGTTTTGTTTACTGTTTCGATTATATTTTATAAGAATGCGCGGTGACCTCTGTTCACAAACAATAAGCTCTTTGATAAGGATTTTCCATCGACATGCGATTACATTTTTGAATTCTAATTGATCACTTAAATGTTTTTGTTTTATAAAGTCGGAGATGGTTATATACTACTCCGAATGTGCTATCCTTTGAATGAGTTCAACACTCGGCATAGAGATACATATAGAACGAGGTCAACAACCAGCTAAGGTTTATGTAAATGATAAATGGTCGTTCCATGTGCACAACTTTCTAAGATTTAATTTTATCAAGGCAATTAGCGGCATTGGCAATGGTTTTTCTAAACGTCATTTCGTCTTGATGTTGTCAACATTGACGAACCATACTTTTGTCTCTGGTTGTGAAATGAACTTTCGTTGCATATTCTTTGTCGTATCTTTTTGAGTTTCAAACATTGAAAAAACAGATAAACAAGTAGATAACTAACGATAATGCTAAGAAACATAATGTCGTTTTCCATTGGGCAAAAAGAAGCGTCCGGAAGAGTCCAGAATCGCAAAAATCACTTCTGAAACCGTTCCTTTGGCACAAAAAATACTCTTCTGGTGATTATGAGAAGAGAAATTCGCTTCTCGATTTGAAGTCAGAATCCACTCAAGAAGCACTAACACAAGTGTAATTTGTGTATTTTATACAAGCCTAGCCAGCTGACAGCAGCCATAGTTTATTTTTTGGCATTTAACCAACACAAATGTGGAATCAACCAGAAGCAGTTTTCTTGTTCCATTGGATTTCAGAATGAGTGAATCCCCGAGTGAAACCAATGGAACAAGAAAACTGCTTCTGGATGAATCCACAAATGTATTGGTGAAATGCCAAAAAATAATCTACGGCTGCTGTCAGCTGACTTGTATAAAATACATAAATTACAATTGTGTTAGTGCTTCTTGAGTGGATTCTGGCTTCAAATCCAGAAGCGAATTTCTCTTCTCAGAATCATCAGAAGAGTATTTTTTGTGCCAATGGAACGGTTTCAGAAGTGATTTTTTCGATTCCGGACTCTCCCGGACGCTTCTTTTTGCCCAATGGAAAACGACATAAGCAATCCACAATTATTTCAGTAAAGTTGAACACTGTTGCATTCTTTTAGGCTGTTGTTACAATAACATTTTATAACCTGTCACTGTCATATACAGTTAAAATGTTGCACGATATGACCACAATAGACAAACTATACTATATATTTTTGGGTTGCCTATGATTCCCTATATTGCCCAGTAAACCGCACAAACCGAACTTCTCTTTAATGTAAAAATGTGAAGGCAAATCGAGGCCAGCGAAGACGCACAAATCAACATTGTGAGTAACAAATAAGATTCTATCTGCTGATATTCAACAACGGAACAGCTACAAATTGTTTTAATGGGGCCACAGATATACGAATTTTATAAGGTGATGCTAATTTCCTATAAATCTCGATCCTTCAAATCTTATAGTGCAGTGTTTTCAAGATTTTGCACTAGATTTGCTAGCATTACACGCCTATGCATCAACAACACTATTATTATCGTTATTAAGCAAAGCAATTTTCAAATGCACAATGCAAATTCATTGAAAACGAGTCAGGTCACATAATTGCACTTGGTGATTATTTTATTTGTCTAAAAAGGTAATTAGTATTACACCACAATAAGCGAAATTACGCATTCACTATTCGTTGTTGTCATCAAAGTAGATTGCACGCTACTTAAATACTTTGATAAATTAAACTGTGGGGAACATGTTTTTGCACTGCTTTTACTTATCATGCCAGTAGATAAAGTTAAATTCAATTGATTTAGTACACCACAACCAACGTTTAAGCGATAGGTAGTCCATAGTTCACGATACTAGTATATTTTTAAATTACCTCGATATGAGTGTATAGGTACAGCGTATGAAAATACAATTTTATTTAAAAAACATTGACTAACGTGCTATCTAATATAACAAAGAATACTATAATTATGTACATAAATATTAATTGATCTTACAATACAATGTGGTAGTTTAAAAGATCGGCAAGGCACCAGCCTACTTCCTCTTTAGATTTTGCTGCGGAACGTTCTCATGTTCCTCATCTGACTCCGTTGATTCTCTGATTTGATGACTTTTCTTTGGCTGTGGTGAGTCTGGGGTTTTCGCTTTCTTGGTAAGCTCGCAGGCCTCATTCACATACTTGTTAAAAACATCGGGTTTGTCAGCATAAACATGGTGGCCGGCACCCGTTACAACCTTTATATCAACTACACTGTTGGCTCTCTGTGATTTTATCTTCTCTCCTGAAGAACTGTCAATCCAGGAACGCGACCCATAGATGAATGTGATTGGGACATCCTCACGGATGTCTTTGATGCGTCTAATCATCGGATTCTTAGCCCAACCGAAACTCTCCATCATGGAGTGAAATGCACTCTCTCCACTTGGAGTCTGAGCGTTGCATTGGTGAATGTACTGCGCCAGTAGGCCGTTTTCCTCCTGTACAGCGGCCGAGAACTTTCGCATAATGTCTGGTCGTGCTTTTGCGATTACCCACTGTCCGAATGGTCCTGCTGCACGTAGAGCCCATAAAGGATTCAGTGGCGTTAAGGCATATGCAATAGCGCGTACCCAAAGCGGCATTGATCTGGTGGTGGTACTATCTGAGCTCGGTGGTTCGGGAAATCCCCATGGATCGGCTAACACGAGATGCTTTACTCTTCTCGGATAAGTCAAGGCATAACTGGACGCGATATAACCACCCATCGAGTGTCCTAACAGGATCATCTCTTCGATGTTCATTTCACGACGCCACTCTTCAACTGATTTCACAAATTGCTTCTCACAAATAAACGCATCTTTAGAAAATTGTGGTCTGGAGCTACGACCAAAGCCAAGAATATCCATTGCGTAAACTGGACGCGATTCTGCCAACGAATCCAAATTCATAACCCACAGCGCGATTCCTGCTCCTAACCCATGCAGCATAACAAGAGGTGTTTCTTTTGATTCTGCATTCATTACGATCGTCCATACCTTGTCGGACTCACCAATCGTTGGGCCAATGTCGACAAAGAAGCCAAGATAGGGTTTCTTCAGGAACGACAGGATTCTCTTCTCAACAGCGCGTAACATTTTTGGTGAGCTATTCGTCCAATTACATACGCATTTCCAAAGAAATGAGCCTTCGCCTTTGGAACTGTCCTATTATTTTTATCATGGAAGAAATTATTTATGTAACTTGGAAATTACTATAGTAAAATTTATAGAAATGCAGAAATAATCTCCGCAGTACCAACCTCTAGGTTCATCACCGTTTGACAGCTGTGCTCCGATACCAATGTCATTTCTGTTGTGTTTCGTCAGAGCTCTTTGTAAATTCTATTATTATGTTTATGAATTATAATGCACCGAAAAAGCTCTTGATGTTTTAACTCACTGGGTGTAATAGCAAACGTTATTAGGCTAAGTTATTTCGCACTACCTACTCAAAGTTAATTTCATGAATGAGAATGATTTGCTAAAATACATCACACATCTATGACAACGAAAAAAAAACATGAAGCACAGAAAAAATGATAAAAAAACAACAACAACTACTTGACCCTGCGATGTTATCAAATAGCGGAATGTCAACTAGCTTTGTATTTGTTTATTTTGTAAATTACGTGCACGGCCAAGGATCCAGTGCGATGTTTTCCATTATTTATTATTATATACGGTTGGCGATTCAAATACAATATTCGTCGTGATTGTAATATTGCTTTTAGAAATCTGTCCTCAAATTCAATGCACACATAGAATATATACGATAATTTATTGAAATCAGAGGTCCACTTTTTATTTTAGAAAATGGACAATCTTAAAATTCCCACTGGGCATGATCATGTTCATTATGAACTACCTCTTCCGCTCATAGCTGGTACGCTGTACGAGTGAAGTGAAATTTTCACTCCTCTCCAAAAAGTGCTGTGAATTTGAAAGTTAAATTTTCACGCCGAAATGTCAAAAAATTTAATGCAACGGACATTAAAAGCCAAGTGAAATAGCTTAAGTAACGCCCCCTACAAATTACTTTTTGAACAACTATTTTTGATTCGAACAGCGTACTGCCAGTGAAATCTTCACGTGAAAGTTCATTTTGACAATTCGCAGTAAAAATTTTTTATGAAAAATTGGACTTCACGTGAACTGCATATTAAGCTTTACCAATTAAAAAGAACTACATTCATTTCTGAAGATTCGTTTTAGAAAAAAACACATCTAAAATACAAATTATTGAACTTTTTATTATGAATAATACATAATACGAATTTAGGATATTGTGCAACCTATTTATCCGGAATTAGTTAAAACGATATCTAGTGCAAAAGCAAAATAGTGTAACAAATACCGCTTTATGCATATTTGAAAATGTTTTCTTTTGTAATCTAGAATAATATTCTCGTTTCCACTATTTTCATTCTCTAATATTTAACACACAATCTCTGAATGCATACTATATTTTAGGAAAGTACACGAAACACACTCTTCGCAATGCTACCAACCTACTTGTCGCAAGTATAAAAAACGAATTGCTGACTTATCAATTGTCATTACTGTCATTTCGTTTAACAGATTCGGTTCGATATTAGTGGTCGTCCGTCGTCAAATATTTTCCTTTTATTTTTAACTTCCTCTCCATCAAGTGTAATCAATTTTGAAAATAATAATAAAACAAAGACAACCCAATTCCATGGCACTAGCAAACTCCTTCTAATCATTCGAGAAATAGTACTAAAATCGTGTTCAATATCGGCGACAAAAGTTCCTCATCCAGAACGAGAAAAAATATATACACATTTGCCAAACGCCTTAAATAAAAGAAACAACCGTCAAATCACCGCAAAAACAAAGAATTTCAATTCTTTAATAATCAAACGTTTGTGATAAATTCTTAAAGTTCAATCGAAATCCGCAAATATGTCATCAAATCTCCGGCAAATTCCGTTGACCTGCAGTGGTCACACTCGGCCAGTTGTCCATTTGGATTTCAGCGATGTCTGTGACAGTGGATATTTTTTAATATCAGCATGTAAAGGTGAGTAACTCATATACTGTAAATGTGCCTTTAAATGGAACTGTGGTATACGCATTCTACTCTATAAATCGTTTTTTTAATTTTTTTTTTATTCTCTCGAGAACACAATGGCACATACAAAAGCAACTGATCATTGACGAAGACAAAAAAAAAAAAACCGACCGAACAAATAAGTGACTACGACGACAACTACGAGCAAGACCTTGACCCACTTGGGAAAAGTGTTCGCAAAATGTTTGCGCTATTCGTGCTTGGGGGTTTATACAGCTTTCTCGTCAAAGGAGTCTCGTGCACTATGCACTTGAATAAATAAAGACTGTTAGAATTGAATTCTTTTTGTTCTGTGACTGAAATTCGAATGGGTGCAATTCGAATGCAGCCACGCAATCAGGAAAAGGAAGCACCTTGACACTTCGATCGCTCGTCGTAGCAGGAACCTGACAGGAAAACGATATGAGAAACAAAACAACAGAGCGGTTGTAGTGAAGCGCAGCTCACTAACCTGTTTGGTTTTTTTTTTATCGTTTTTAGTACGGCGATGTAAGTTTGTGTAGGAAAATTGCGTGAATTGGGAGTTGCATTTCGCGTTGGGTGTAATTATGCGATCAGGCCAGTAAATTCAGGGTCAAGATGCAATGCGCCTTTGGAAGGACATATGATAAAATGTACATTTATATTTCTGATGGACAATAAGTAAAGTGAGGGAAAAACTCAGTTCATGTGTTTTGATTGTGTAAAAGAACTCCAGCCAATAAGAGCATAGGTTTCATTGATGTAAGGCTAAACATAGTTAAATGTAATGCACGCAGATTTCTGTGACTTTTCAGTCAATAGTGATCAGAAAAACTACTTATTTGCTTCCTTAAAGGAACGCACCAACGTTACAGTCTGTATTTAAAAAGAAAACCGCTTAGTCCCATAACTACAATAAAAAGTGCACAGACTCGTCTTTAATTGGTTTTACAAATTTATTTCTGCATTATGCATTACGTTGACTTCTCAATCTTTCTCTAGGTAGGTGCCTCTCCTTGCAAGAAAACGGGTAGAGTGCAAATGGCACTGGATTTGCTCAGTTTCAATGGTATAATACTTAAAAAGACTGAAAAAACAAATACAATTCATATTTAGTTCGCCGGCCGGCGCTGCCAAGCTCATTTTCAGCGTCAAGGATTGGCTCACCACCTATTAGCTTAAGCCTGGTACGCTGTTCGAGTGAGGTGAAATTTTCACTCCTCTCCAAAAAGTGTAAAATTGAAAGTGAAATTTTCACGCCGAAATGTAAAAAATTTAATGCGACGGACAATTAAAGCCAAGTGAAATAGCTTAAGTAACGCCCCCTACAAATCACTTTTTGAACAATTATTTTTCACTTCAACAGCGTACTGCCTGGTGAAATTTTCACTTGAAAAGTTCATTTTGACATTTCGCAGTGAAAAACTTGTATGAAAATTTGGATTTCACTCGAACAGCGTACCAGGTTTTTAGTCTTAAAATGAACTAACCTTTTTTAATCTCAAGTTCTAGTAGGTGTAATTTGATTGTGTCATACAGAAAATTAGCTAGAAAAATAATTTCCTTTTTTTCGTTCGAACAAACTTTTCGGGTACATAAAATCTTTTTCTAGGCTAGGAACAGAGCTCGAGCAAGCTCTGAACCGAATGTGATTCTGTTTACAACGATCTGATTTGTTTATGAAACAATTTTGAGCACAGGTGAACAGTTTTGTTGTATTTCTATAGTCTGCTACACTTTTCGTCGATCTATTACACTTTTTTACAATCTACTCTCTTTTTCTGTTCGTTTTCCATTAGGAATTTAAGACTTCTTAGATTTCAGATTTCTCAAGTCCAATTGAACATAAAATCAGCTTACTATTTCTTTTTGTATTTGTGTTGGTGTGTGATTTAAGTCAGATTTTTTTTTTAAAATAGCAATTTGCTCCAAATGTAAATATTTCCTATTTACCACAAACTCCTTGTCGTCTATAAATGAGCACATTCAAAAACCTAAGAGATCTGTTCCCTAACGATAATGCATTCGAACACATTAGTCAAACTTTGTTTCTTTACGCAAAAGTTGGGCAGAAGAGAGCCACAAAGAGAGAACAAAACATTTCCCCTTCATAAAAGACCACAACAACTAGAATGGTCCGTTACGTCAGAAACACATGCGAACCATGAACTTAGTTCTCAGTCACGAATTTCTTGATCAGATTTGTCGGCTTTTCCTCCATTAACGTCAACAGCTGTTCATGTGACTGATGTAGGCCAAAAAAACTGAGATAGGTAGCTATATCAAGTCTGTCAGGCTTACTGAACTAGACACTTGAAGGTCCCATAAGTAAATAATATCAAACCTATTAAACGTTTCGTTGTTACCGAAGTTGGTGGAAATTCTGTAAATCTCGCCTAAAAAACGAGATTCGCAAAAGTGCTCAGGCTCCTAAAAAAATGGCTTTTGTTGCGGCCAAAGGAATATGAACAACAGCTGATTTCAAAACATAGAAACTGCACTGAACCCGAAGAAACGCGCCTTTTCTTGCCAAATGGAAAACGACAATAGTCAGCTTTTTCTAAACCGTAGAGTTGGCTCTGATTATGCTATGCCCCGAATGAAAGAGAGGTAAGAGCCTAACGGCTTCGCCAAACAGAACGCGTTTAATGTCAAACATTCAATTATTTTTCCGTTTTTTAGGATATAAAATCATGAAAAACTGTTTCAAACGCGCCGCATCATAAAATAATCTGTAATTTTTTACAATCCCAAGTTTCACTGGCGCGTTCCAACACCGTTCAACGCAGCGTTGAATAGGGGCTCTGTATGTCGGGGGATATATAATGCAGTATATTACAACGCGACGGTAGAACTCGGTAGTAAAATGCGGCGTTAAAATGCGCTCTGTTTGACGAAGCCTTAACTGATTTTTAGTTAAATAATCGGCCCTAGCGAGGTATCCGTCGGAACTGAAAATTATCCGCACGCATACTCTGTCGGAGGCTCAAATCCAAATCGTAAACAAATTCCGCAACCAATTTCCGTCGGAGGATATCGGAACCTAGTTGTCAAAAATTGAAGAAAAAAATGCACTTCATTGCACTTCAACGTAATTCGCCGATATGCGATACAAAATGTCGGAGAAATATTCCGAATAGATGTTCCGAAGAATACCTCGAAGCAAAAAACCTTCGAATCGTATAAAATCGGAGAATTTTCCGTTCCGACGGATACCTCGCTAGGGCCGAACATTCATTTCAAACGAATCTTTCAACATTTAATTTATTTACAAATTCATCAATGTTAACATCATATACAAAAAGGCAACACATAAGGTCTGTTCCCTAATGATAATGCATTCGAACACATTAGTCAATCTTTGCTCCCTTACGCTAAATTTATATAGAGGGTAACTTAATTTGGCAAATTCATTATCGTTGAGGAACAGACCTACGAGGGGAGTTCAATATATTCGCGGTATGGGGGGTATACTCCAAAGATGTGAAAAAATTATTTCGTGATTTTAGTAGCCCCGTTATTCAAGTGTTTTACTGTAAAATTTCATTTGGCTGTGCTTATAAGTTTGCTTTTTATTTGGCGTTGAACAAAGGTGAAATGGCTGGTGTCGCGATGATCACTAAAATTGAGCACCGTGCTGTGATAAAATTTCTTACTAAACAAGAAAAAAGTCAAAAAATTATTCACGAAGAGATGGTGGCTGTTTTTCGAGATTCTACACCTTCGTTGTCAACCATTCAAAAGTGGTCAAGTGAATTTTAAATAGGCAGGGAGAGCATTGAAGATGGCCCTCGCTCAGGCTGCTCACTAACTGCCTGCACAGCAGAAAACATTAAACAAGTCGGGAAACTTGTACTTGAGGATGCCCGAATAAAGACTAAAACGATAACTGAGAGCATTCACCTTTCCATTGGTACCATACACACCATTCTTCATGACTGCTTTAATCTTTCAAAAGTCAGTGCAAGATGGGTGCCTCGAATGCTCAAAGCGCCTTAGAAACAAATGCGAATCGAGTGTTCTAAGGATTTTTTGAAGCTGTGTAGCGAAGACCCGGTAAGAATTATTAATAGAATTGTTACCGGGGACGAAACTTGGATTCATCACTATGATCCTGAAAGCAAACACGAGTCCATGCAGTGGCAAAAGAAGGGCACAGGCCCCCCAAAAGAAGATCAAGGTTCACCATCTGCCGGAAAGGTGATGGCTGCAGTGTTTTGGGATTCAAAGGGAATTTTGCTAATCGAACACAAACAAAAGGGTGAAACCATAAACGCCACATCCTACGCATCGACTTTGCATCATTTACGGAAAAAAATAAGGAAACAAAGACGGATTAAGCTGGTTGCTGGCGTGTTGCTCCTTCACGACAATGCTTCAGTGCACACGGCACCTATTTCTAAGGCTGCTGTACGGGATTGTGGTTTCGAAGAGGTTCAACACCCACCCTATAGTCCGAACCTTGACCTTGGTGAATATTTCTTGTTCCAAGATTTAAAAAAAAACCTTCGTGGTAAGCGATTTACCGATGATGAGAACCTCAAAACTGCAATTAATGGACATTTTGGAGAGAAGGATGAAAATTATTTTTTTGAGGGTATAGAAAAGTTAATCTCAAGATGTAATAAATGCATTAATGTAAGAGGAGATTATATTGAAAAATAAAAATATTTTTAATTTAATTCGTGTTTTCCTTCATGTCGATACCGCGAATATATTGAACTCCCCTCGTATAACCTACAAAAGAACAGCAGCTTCGAATAATTTACAACGCCTTTCATATAATTAATAAACAATAAAAACAGAAACACTCCAAACAGCGAGCCTTGTGGGCAGAGACAAACCATACTGACACTTGAGACACCCAACTCGCAATCATCTTGCCGCTGTCCCCCTCAGTTTTTTTTTTTTTTTTTGGCAGTTGGGCTTCCTATTCCCATCGGAATTATATCAATAGGTTTGTTCGACGTGGGCCCTAGTGCACACTGGGTTAACCCTAATGTGTTCGATATAGCACTCAACTCACCCTGGTACTGAAAACCTGCTTTCGACATGACTTCTAGGGCGCCCTAGTTGTGCCCTGAACTAACCCCAGTTAATTTGTCGGGGCAAGAATTCAGTGCTAAGTTTCGCTGTCATTTTGCTTGCTGTCATTCATTTTTCAATGTAAAACTTTAGGGCAGTATATTTTGTGTTCCATGTAGTAGCCGAATTTTCAGGGTTATGCGGGGTTTTGGATAGGCGGGAAAATTAGCTGACACTTCTTCTCAGTGCGCCATACTAGCGGGCATGGGCATTAGTGCTAACCACGTCGAACAAACCTAATGACAATCTGTGTGGGGACGTTCAAGTATCTAGTTTAGTAAGTCTGACAGCTGACTTACTTGATGTTTCTCAGTTCTGATTGGCCTAGATCGGTCACATGGGCAGTTGTGTCAGTTGACGTTTATGGAGGGGTAGCCGACGAATCTAGTCAAGAGACTGAGTACTAAGTTGACAGTTCGCATATGTGGCTGACGTAGGAAAAGTGACGTTCCCGACCATTCTAGTTTTTGCGTTCAGGTTACATATCTTTCAGACCACTCTAGCCGACTAAGTTTTTGAATGTGCAAAAACATGCAGAAAATAAAAACAAAATGCTAGAAACCATGGTGGAATGTAATACTAGCTTTTAACAACAATTCTATTGGTCGGTAATTAAATTATGTTAAAAGGCGCTTAATTTGATTTGTTTGATTAATAAAACTATCTACAGGAGAAGTTTTACATATTTGAATTACCACTTTTCGATATTATTAACATCGACTGCATGTGTAAATGTTTCTTAAAAAACAGATGAAAGTTCGTTCAAAATGTTACTATTTACTTACAACAATTATGCATTGTTTATTTGTTATAAACATTTTAAGCAAATGTACACTTATTCCTTAACAAAATATACTAACCACATGTGTAATGAATAATAAAACTTAATGGATTAAATTTTATGAACGCTTTACCCGCTTTTGACGTTGCAAGATTAGGTGCGAGTGTGTTGGTGTTTGAAGTTTTGTGACATTTGTCAATACGAATTTCTATGTACAATACTAACACACCTTATCTTGTCAGCAGTCAGCCCCGTAAAAATAAAGTTTGTAGGAAAATAACTGTAAATCGCCCGAAGTTGGGGGTCTCAGTATTGTCTCTGCTTGTGGGGGTCCGTATATCAAATGGGAAAGAAATGCGATACTACTTGGTATATTTTTGGTCTTGTTCCCCTTACCCAACACATTTGTAACCTTTTAAACACCCAATACATTTTGATCTACTGTTTCAAGCGCTCTTTTTGAGTCGAAGAATACTACCAATTTTAGCTTTGTGACTGGTAGTCTTTTAAGGAAAATGAGTTAGATAAAGTAATTGTAAACTTTTTCAAGAACTTTACTTTCTAAAAGCAACATTTTAACTGACGTAAAATATCATAAGGAGTGGCGCCCAACACTAGGCCGCGTTTACAAATAACAAATAAATCGATATGGTGTCTTGTCTACGTACGTGACAAGCATGTCAGTGTAGGAGTACCGGAAAAACGTTCAGCTACACTATGAAAATATTCAATATGTGTGCTTCCACAAGTGATTCACCATTTTCAATGAACTTTTAGTATACAAACGGAAGCAAAGCAAGTCAATAGCAAAGTTCCAAATTTAAATACACAGCAGGTGCACACTCCCAGTCCCAATTACAATTCCCCAGAAACACGTCAAATGGTCAAAAAAAATTATTGAACATCACTTTAATTTATTATTCAAAACAATTGGCCATTGGCTACAAGGAACGCGGTAATCCCCCAGAGAAGGGGCGGTGGTGCAGGCACACATACGCTCAATTTATGGCCGCAAGCGTTCTCGTTCACCTTGATGCTGCTTCATGTGCAATACATTACACCGCTACAGTAGAGTCTACACTCTAAATATCTGCTCTAGCAGCCGCGCCGCGACGCTGCTGCTGTTGTAATCGTTGTTTAACGTTGTATTCATGATTATTTTTTCAATTTCAAGCTCATTGACGATCGTGTGATTTGTATAGTGGTGTGCATACAGCGGTTGCTTTTGTATGAGCATTTGCGTGTGCGTGCATATGCGTGCTTTCATATAGCCGTAACAACCGCAGGCATTTCACTGTTCATTGTCAGAGCAAAGTTCCAGAAGGAACGCGTTGTTTTGTTGTTATTATCGACAAATCGTGACGCCGATGCAGACGGACATTGTAGCCATCTGGGGTGGACCGACAAAGAGAGAGAAGGAGGATAGTGTCCGCTGTCTCACTAAAGTTTGCATATTTACTCGAAAGAAAAAGCAACCTGTTTCAAAGCACCCAGTCAATTGTTGCTGCAGATCAAAATCGGAATGCAATTCCCGTCCCGTGGTGCACACTACACATACACAAAGTGTTAAGTAAAGTATGTCGTGCAGTCTTTTTGTTCGGTTGCTGTGCACAAAGCACAGACTGACTATATAGTGCTGCGGCTTGGTGCCCGATTGTGGCAGGTCGTTGGCATTGGTGCAGTCATTGAGTCAAGGTTCCTTCCGCTTAAATGCAATCATGTGCATATACAACTTGTTTTTATTTTTTATTTTATTCACTGTCTGTCTGTTTTGCTGTCTTAATACAGAATTTTCTCTCACCGCTTGTGTCTTGAGGAAGCTCGTGTGTACTTTTTATGTTTTGTTAAGGCGTTGCTGTACCTATTTGAAATTTCTATTTACATTTAATTGTGTTTATTAATAAGAGATGCAGATAAAGAGATAGGAATCAATAGCTTCCGTCAAGCCGGCTTGCGGAAGCGTTTACTAAATTGATTGCTGCTACATGTAAAGACGGGGTGGGGGTGCCACTAAATGATTGATGGATGCGTTGCAATTAGAAGTCACTTAACGAATGGAACGCAGTTAATAGGTTTGTTCCTTTACTTTTGTAGTAAAAATGGAAAAGACTGTCAAAGTGACAGTGGAGGGGATGAATTCTCTCTCAGAGGGGGAAACATACGCAAAAGTTAAGGATCGCCTTTGTAGTAACCTGTGAAAAATGACAGATAGTTCATAAATGCCAAATAGAACAACAAATTCAAATCAGCTGTCAATTTTCAGGCAACTGACAGTAGTTTCAATTCTTACGCAATGAAATTTGTTGAGTAAAAAACTAGTAAGAGGCGAAATATCTTGCTCTCTCGAAGCGGCTCTCTTTTACGAATTTTTCGAGTTGAGGAACGACAATTGAGTAAAATGCGTAAGAATTCGTAAAAATTCGTAGGACTTAATAGGTCTGTTCCTTTACTTTTGTAGTAAGAATGGAAAAGACTGTCAAAATGGCAGTGGTGGGGATACATTTTCTCACAGGGAGAGACACTAACGAAAACGTTAGGGAACGCTTTTGTAGTAAACTATGAATAATGACAGATATGACAGATACTTAATTCAATAAATTTTTATTTCATATTCTCTAATGTCTACTTACCATTTTCAATACGATGGAATGTTCGAGGTGAACATTCAAAATTTATTTGACCGCCTGTTGATACCATTTTAGTGCACAAAAAATCAAAACAAATGCAATCGAATGTCAAAAAAGACAAGAAATTTCAAATCAGCTGTGACTGACAGCTTTTCCACTTCGTACACCAAGAAATTTGTTGAGTAAAAATTCGTAAGATTCTCAGTGGAGGGGTAATATCTTGCTCTCTCGATGACGCTCTCTTTTCCGAATTTTTCGAGTTAGGGAACGGCATTTGAGTAAAATTCGTAAAAATTAGTAAAAATTCGTAAGATTTAAAAGTAAAGGAACAGACCTAAAAGTAATGGAACAGACCCAATATTTGTATAACATTCTGGCTTAAAGTATAGGTATACAGAAGGGAAGCTCCTCTGATAATGACGAGCCTGAACAGAAGAGCGTATAACACGAATTGTAAATAGGTTTTAGAGCTTATTGAATTCGGAAACACTTACCTATGGTGCTTTCGATTGAAGAAAAGAATTGCCCTCTCTTTTAAAAGTTGTCTATGTTAAATTTTCCAGTTGAATTCTTAACATGAAAGAAGTGTCCGGGATATTTTTAAAGAATCGCACTAAACTCACAGTTACAGGACAGTTAGTTAGAAACACATTTCCAAATATGAGTGAAAATGCAAATTTTAATTGAAAAGTAGCAACATTTTCATCCGAAGTGCCAAATTTTCTATGACTCTGGCGAATTAATCATGAAAAAATTTGACTGATGGCATGGGTTATGCTGGCTTTGATGGCCGGCGTGGGTCGTGGCTTATTCGCATAGACCTGCGACTTCAGAAAACCGCGTAGTGATATGACAAAACATACTGAATAAATGACAGCCAATTTGACAGATATAGATTCAATAAATATGGCCGCAATCAACTGTCAAAATTTGAAAGTCCGTATCGGAAGACGCTGTAGAACCAACCTACAATAGCTTTCTCTTTTCTGTTCTTTAGCTTCTACTGGATACATTCCATTCCACAAGTGTAGGCTCGATATCTTCTCAATTCAAGAAGGCGTGTATATTTTAACTTGCGGTCGAGTACTAGTTGTAACAATGACAAGCTAAGCATCACCAAAGTTGTCCTGATAAGATCACGGTGGTTGGATATTCATCTTGAATGAACTTTAACTGCATTTATGACAGTGTGCCATCCCTCTACCTAATTATGGTCTGTAGCCCCCTCTCATCATCATAATTTTATTTTTTCCAAGCTGCAAATATTTCTAACTTCCTTTGTTTTGTACATTTTTATTCAGATGGCAGTCCAATGCTTCGGCAAGGCGACACCGGCGATTGGATTGGTACATTCGAGGGTCACAAGGGTGCAGTATGGGGTGTAGCACTTAATAAGAGCGCCACTTTGGCTGCATCGGGAGCAGCCGATTTCACCGGAAAAGTATGGAATGCAGTAACTGGAGCCGAAATTCATAGTTTCCAACACAAGCACATTGTCAAGACGGTCGCCTTCGATCAGACGTCTGAAAATATCGTCACCGGCAGTAATGAAAAACTGGTGCGAGTCTTCAGTTTGCAAAGTCCCACCGCCGATGCCGAGCTATATACTGGTCATACGGGTGCAGTTAAGAGGGCGCTCTTCTGTCGCGATGACAAGTGTATAATTAGTGCAGCCGAGGATAAGACTGTGCGATTGTGGGACCGCCTAACCGGCAACGAAATACAACGTTTAAACTTCCCCAACAACCCGAACAGTTTGGAGATCTCATCGGACAATCATATATTAACGGTCACCCACGGATCCAGTATTAGTTTTTGGGAAGTTGATACCCTAAAGAAACTGAAGGAAATCAAAGTGCCCACCAATGTGGCGTCGGCCAGCTTGCATCCCGACAAGCATGTTTTCGTTTGCGGAGGCGAGGACTTTAAAATGTACAAGTTCGACTACATAACAGGAAATGAAATCGGTATGTATTGCATTCATTTTTAAATTGTATGTCTCTCTAAAGTCTGCCTTCTATATATGTTGTAGAATCATTCAAGGGTCACTTTGGGCCAGTGCATTCGGTAAAATTCAGTCCCGACGGCGAGCTGTATGCGAGTGGATCTGAGGACGGTACACTGAGATTGTGGCAGACGACCGTTGGCAAGACATACGGCCTCTGGAAGTGCACAGAACCGGGCGAGTTAAACAACTCGATTAATTCACCACGGGAAGTTCATGCCAACTAAACATACGCTTCATCTTTCTCTATCAAAGCTCTTACAAACACTGATCGTGCAATTGGCCACAGAGAACTTTATGGATCATTGAAGGGACATTTATTGTTTAGAAAACAAAATCATTACGTTTATGAAATTTTTCGATTATTTTCTATCTCATTTCATCTCATATATTTTTACATTTTTAATTGTTTTGATGTGTTTCTCAAATCAATTAGCTGCCGCTCCCAATTTTTAAATTGTGACTTTATTAAGAATAAAAGATACTTAAGGATTTTTTTAAAAGGATATTATTTCGTGTTTTATGTTGTTGCTGAACTTGGAAAGTACCTATACGTGTGCGACGTTTTCGTTTGCTTATCGCTGTGGATGCAATTGCTTATAGCTGGTCGTCGTTTTTCATAGAGACATCGTGGACCTAACTGTCTTAAGGTAAGCAGTAATGAATCTGTAAGAATTGGGTGGTAAACGTAGTTGAACGATACCTGAAACGATAGTTGAACGATAGGCGAAAAGCGTTTGATTCATAATGTGACCTAAAGCATATGTATAGTGCAAGGCAAATGCCTTAACAGCCTAATATAATCTTAAGCTGCGCCGTGCTGGTTGTAGACCACGGCTAAAATACTTCTTATGACGCTTTTTAAGGCACTTTAGAGCTTGTCTATACAATTGAGTTTTCAAATAAATCGACTGGTCAATCTCAAAGTTTTCTGCCAGGATGCATGTGACCTCTTTTTAACAGAAATCACACCACACAAATTCCAAGATGTCTGCCATAGATTCAAATTAAAGCCACGTCCGTGCTGTTAAAAGAAACAAAGCAAAGCACCAACAATTTGCTTCCTTAAATTATTTTTATTTAAATTCGAAATAAATTAAAGAGAGGACACATAGCAACATAATAACTCAATAATTTTCATTAATATCTCAATTGCAGGCATTGATTCTATTGTTTTTACTCCATTTAAATGCGTTTCGACTTTTTGCATTGGTAAAACTACTTGTGAGTTCCCGTAGCCCAGCCATGAAGGTAGACGGTAGTAAAATTAAGAATACCACTACCTAGGCTTACTTCCGGAATACGCTGCAAGTGATCAAACCACCTGGATAGGTTTAAGTAGTTCTCCTTGTCGATTGGCGAAAGTGATTTCTAAAATTAAAACAAAGATATTATGTGACAGTTTTCTATAATATGTAATGTGACCTAGCAAAACGGGTCGGTTACTTATTAATGTACTTGTACTCACAATGAGATTATGAATGGCAAAGAATACAGCCAAGTCAGCTAAAGTTAGCGAATATCCCACCAAATAGGATCGAGTTAAGAAATAGCTATTGAAATCCCTTAATAGATGTTGTGCCACATGTTTATCTTTAGAGCCTGGAGCTACGTACAGCACGGCATACTCAATCCATTGCTGCACTTGAGCTTCAACTTCAGGTGATGTAGTGCTATTTTTCGCAGTTTCAGATTGGCTTTCTTTGGCAAGTAACGAGAGAATGGTGGCAAATCCGGTCACTGTTTCATTATTGTTTGTTCTAGTAACGATCTAAAATAATCAATTATTATGTATAGGAAGGAACTTTGGCAGGTTATGTATAGGAGTGGTTGCATTACTTTCTCATTATTGTAGGCAATTTCACCGGCGGAAACACCAAGGCAAGCAGCAATTCTGTTAACTGTCTCAACGTCGCACATTTTGCAGAAGGAAATAATTAATAAATAATTATTTGGATTTAGTTGAGAAATATGCGAAGGAATATTCCTTTCTAATACCTAGCAAAACACTGTATTTTTTTTGACAGGTTGCGAATGGATTCGAACGTTACGTTATGTTGCGCTGAGCATGTGCATTTCAAATTTCGATATATTACAGTAGAAGGAGTAAAAAATAAACACCTAATTTGAGTTTTATACGTTTTTCGTGTACTTTATTTTATTTAAATGGATACAAATTAAAAATTCAGTAAACTGCATTTTGAATGCTTTTAAACACAATTATCTGTCATATATTTGCAACTAACGTTGGATTGTATATGGAACGTAAAAAAGAATAGAATCATTCTTTTCTCGCTCGTTCATCTCACAATAAACGAACATTTTTTTGATTACAATTTCTTGTTGAATCCGCCCTTTATGGAAATGTTATGGCTTCCGAAGTGCAGTTTGCTGAAATCGTGTTATCGTGAAATCATGTAATGTACTTACCTTAGGTTAGGTTAGGTTTACGGGTTGGTAGGGTAATGCAAGCCCTACCATACCACACTTAGTTGCTTGTGGACCCATTGTGATACCCTTTTTTGGGGGGTTAACCGTTGATTTTAAGATGGTAGGTTCCTTTCTTCGTGGTTATGTGTGGTTATGACCCATTAAGGCTCCTTCCAGCTTAGACAGCGATGACCTGTCAATCTGTAGCAGTTTGATGGCTCGGCCTCTGTCATACTCTTGTCGAAGCTTCCGTGATACTTCGCAGGTAGTTAGTTCTTTCCACCTGTTGTTGGTTTTCATACGAATCTTGTTCTCCATTCGTTCCCTGAGATTACAGAGTGGTGGCTTGATCGACTGTTCTGTTATGATCCATTGCAGACCCCTTTCTCGGCCGCTCGTCAGCAATATTATTGCCAGTTTAATCAGGGACCCAGCAGAGATTCGTAGAGTGCTGCGAACAAAGAACCTTGAGCTCGTCGCGATAGCGGTAATCTAGCTTGGAATTTATTTCAATAGCAGATGTACTTACCTGAGCGTGAACAAAAGCAAAACGGATCGTTATACTACTGCTAAATCGAGGTAATCGCCGCTTTTGGTATCAGTCTTTTGAGCCTTCTTATTGTATTTGTATTCCCTTCCACAATTTTGTGAATTGCAGTATTCAGACGTTCATGGATTTGGTAACAAGGCTAAACAACGAAGCCAGAGCTCCGTACGAACTTCGGTTCCTGGCCGCCAACTATCTGCAGTTTCCCACTCTTAAGTTAATCGAAGAACTGACCAAGGATAAGCTGTTATTAACCAGAAAAATGTCGCTTTTTCTGTAATTTTAGGGTCTGGACTTGAAGTTATCTGAAACTAGAAGGGAATAAATAAAACACAATTTTAATATATTTTTTTTTGTTTTATTATTCACATCTAAAGCTGATCTTTTATTTGTTTTTTGTTTCTTTTTTTATTAAGTTTTAGTTGTTCTTAGTTTAAGTTTTATATAATATTGATTTTAATTAAATCTAATTATGATTAATTTGTTTACCGATAGTATTTTGTTTTTATCATGCATATATTTTTTTTTCCTTTCTACTAGAAGAAATGCTACTTTTAATAAAATGTTCAATTACAGCTTGAACGTTTCTTTTGCTCTTGTATTCTTTTCTTGCTCTTTTGTGTAGGTATGTATATTGAATAAAAATAAAATTATGACATTTTACTACTTAACAAAGTGTATACTTCTGGCCGGCAGAAATATGTACAAACAAAATTATAATATAACAATTTCAGTGTTGTAAAATACATTTGCTCAAAGTTTAAAGTGAAATCACTTCAATGCGAAATCTATTTTTTTTTCTTATTACAAATTTCGAAAAATTGATGGATTTCACTTCTTAATTATGTTATAAGCTGTAAAAAGATGTTCAATGGGTCCTGGCGGCTGGAAAGGTTGGATAAATGTCACAATCAATTAGCCAGTTCTTGTACAATAATGCAGTAGATCATTTTAGAGAAACTCCGTTCCCGTACGGCAGAAGTGAACCACCAAAAAGAGAGTACATGCAAATACCTGCAAATTTTAGCCAAGATATTTTCTTTGGTCGGTTCAATTTTGCAGATGGCTGTAGAATCTTTCAAATGACAGTTAGTAACTGACTGTTTATTCAATTCCACTTCTTTTTAATGTTTGTTTTGCCATAAAATCTTCAAAGTAAGAAAAAACCTGCTTCCCCCGCTTTTCTTTCTTATTAATGCTGTCACTTTTAATTTCATATCTGCAGCAATGTATTGTTAATGACAAATCGCGATGAAAAAATGCCTATACCTATACCTACCATCCCAAGGTGTTGGCTGGAACTGGCCGACTTTGCGGTTTTTGATGTCTGTTATCTTCAGAGTCAGAGTACGCACTTTAATCAAACTTATCCCATTTCTTACATTCCACAAGATAATATACCGCTACTTCTACTATGTAACTAGTAGTAGTAACTAGCTACTAAGCAGATATTTTGATTAATGTTTACTAGCGCCTTTATTTAAAACTAGAGTTCGGCTGGTGGTGAAATTTATTCCATTATAGTGACCTGGCTTATGCACAACATATTGGAAAACAAATTATACACAGCCTTGCATCTCTGCACAGTGTTTTGTTTAAGACAGTTAAAGTGGTTCTTAACTATTTGCCATCGCATGTTAATATGTAAGATAACTCCAAAACGTTTAATAGCTTGATTCCTTGCTATCGGTTGTCCAGACTCCGCATATTTTCAGTTCTGTGATTAGTTTTTTTTTCGGCCTATCACAAAGCAGACATTTTGAATAAAGGACGAATTAGCCAAACAAATTAGCAATGGCTATTGAGATAGAAACCCGGCTCAGTCAATAGATATGCCAAACTTAGGACATACTTTTTCAATAACTTTTGTACAATTTTACTTAGGTTCTCGAAATAACACCACAGGCTACAACACCTACATTCTCGCTTCGGTGACTCTTTAGAGAACCCGTTGTCTTCCTCTAGTCATTAGTTTTCTCCATTACTGGTCCTGGCACTGCAATCCAAGCGCTAATGTTTGCTTAGTGAATTCAGTGCGGTTTTTTTTTTAATTTAAGGTGCAAAAGTTACTTTTTTCTTTCTGATTTTGATGTGGCTCTTGCTTGTCTTTCTTTTACACAACTTAAGTACTTCTCCCAAGCTTTAGTGAAAGCCTTTATTTTTTCCTCTATGAAGTTGCGCCAAAAACCGAGCAATTCAAATTTCGTTCGTTTTGAGTTTACCGGCGAACGAAGAATCAAAAACGAACAAAATACGAAATAATACAAAATGACAGCGGAAGCAGAGACCAATGATCACAATTTTCCAACTTGACAAGGCCGCTTGTCTTACCTTTAGCAGAAGCAATACAAATTGCTGCTACGCATGACGTTTTTACAATAGCGCGTCTGGCTGGGCCCAATTTTCAATCAATACGACCGAAAATTGAATGAAATCTTCGATTGTTTTGTTCAAATCAACTGAGCATGAATGTCAAATAAAAAGAAAATCATGCAAATTGTACATTTTTGTGTATTTTTTGTTGTTTGCTTGTAATTGTATCCATTTAATGTGATCTTTTACAAAAAGAAGAGCATATTTTAATAGTATCGTCTTATCAACATTATATTCTTCAATAGTAGTAGGTAGTAGTAGATGTAGAATTTAGTAATGTTCTCTTTTGTTTTTCATTATATGTACTTTTTTTTTATAATAATGTTCTCGCATTTTGTTTTGTTTTTTTATCATAAATATATTTATATCTATATACGTGTGTTTGAAAATGAGAGAGAAACAAAATAAAAATAAAATAAAACCTTGATGTGTTTTTCTTTCATGTTCTTTTATACATAATACATATGCATATAATATATAATATATTTTAAGGAAAATGTAAATTCCTTTTCATATATTTTTTAATTTGATTTCTTTTAATTTTTTTTTTGCTGTTGTCGATAAATTCTAATTACTCGATAATATAATTTTATTTTGTATCAATTTATATCAATTTACACGTGAGAAATTCTTTTTCGTTACAGAAACAAATAGATTACAGTATGTATAAAAAAAAAACGAACAACTTAAAGGGCGACTTGCTTTTTGAAACAAAACAAAACAAAATATAGTAAATCCATTCGAATTCTTTTAGCAACTTATATCGATATCAGCGCAATATTTTTTGTTTTTATTGTTTGTAAATAGTATTTAAGTTTAGATATCAAATTGAAAACTAACCCAACGAATTGAATAATTTCTCGAATTTGTTTACAAAAATTTATTTATATTTCATTTCTTAAATAACTGCGTTTTGTTTTGTTTTAATTACTTGCTTCGTACGATTGCTGTGGTGGCGATCGATATTGTTTATATAAAAAAATAATTACATATTTATATTTGTTTGAATTTGTTTCCACTTTCTTTTTTAATACATCTATATAGTTTATACACTTTTTGTTTTGTTGTTTTATTTATTTAAAATTCACCTTATATATGCTTCTAAAAATTAACTTATCTTTTGTTTAATTCAAATGTACAGTTTAGTTGTTGAACTAACCCTACGGTACTAAATTAAATAACGATTTTAAAAAGGATACTCTACGTACTATATTTAAACTATTAGCATAGTTTTAATTTAGTTTTTGTTTACTTGTTGCAATAACTCTTAGCGCGAATAGACAGGATCTCTCTTTTCTTATCAGTTACGAGTAATAATTATTGTATAATGAAATATTTACAAAGTTAATGTATACATCTAAAAAGTATTTTAGTAAAACTATGTGCTATAGTTAAATGTTTTGTTAATTTTTGTTTTTTTTTGTGTGTGTGGTTTTTGTTTATTAAAAAGGGGGGAAGGGAACCAAACAGTTATTGTTGTATTTTTAAGTGTATACATTATATAAAGTTAAATTATTCCTACAACATTTATATGTATAGAATATGATTTGAATTTGAATATAAAGCTCTCTCCGAGGCAGAGTTTCTTCTTTCTTACAAAATAGTTGTATTAATTATATTTTGTTATAATTACAGTCAAAAGTTAAAAAGATTGAAAACAATTGAATACATTATCATCATCCATTATCCCAGTTGGAGTACCTTCTGTTGTTGCTATGTGTTTTTGCTTGTTGTTGTGTTTTTTTTTTTTTTGTTTTTAGATCGCATGATAAAAATCCTCGATGAAGTCGCTGTCGCCATTTAGCTAATGGCGGCCGTGTTCTTACTTCATGTATGGATTCTTATCACTGAGCTGATCTCATTTGTTAGGTCCGGGCGAGAATGGGTTTATCACAGCTACGGCGGCAGCCTGTTGGCTAGCTAAAACGGCAGCTGTAAGAGTAAACAAACAAAGACAAATTAGAAATAACAGATTTACACATGTGTTGCGTTAAAATGTCTACGAATTTAGATTTAAAGAAGCTACAAATCACACTGGTGTCGGTGGTTGGTGGTTTGGGCTGCTGATCGAGGGATTTCAAATGCAATTGTTGATTACCGATGACGACAAAGATGTAAGGCTAAGCAGTTAAAGCATTACAACTTGTATAAGAGACAAAGAGTCCCAAAATGGGTCAGCAAAATATATTTTAGAGAATCAACGCCCCAAAGACACACTACATCGACGAATCGGACAGAAAACGTCACTATATACAGCTATAACTTTGAGGTAGTTAGGGACTTTGTGTTTGTCAGAAATCAAGCGAAGGATTACACTTGCCAAAAGCTGTTACTTCGGCCTAAGGAGGCAAATGATAAGTAAGGCCTCAGTGATTTTTTTTTGCTGGAGACCTATCCGAAAGACAACACGGATTCAGAAAGGATACTCAACGATCGGTGCAGTTGAGGAGGTGGTCAAAACAGCGAAAGCCGCTCATCGAGGAAGACCTAGCTCGAAAAAGATCTGGTTCCGTTAGATGTGAGAAACGCATTCAACATATCCAGATGGATAGACATGTTGAAATCGTTCGGGGAAGTCTGTTGGGAACCGCAGTACCTACTTCGTATAATACAAGACTACCTCAGCGAACGGAAACTAATCTATGCCGCAAAAAAAAGTGTTAAACAAATCACAGCAGGAGCAGCGCAGGGGCAAATTCCAAACGAGCTGCTTAAGTGAACACATTCCTTAGCAGACTCATGGCAAACGCTGGAGGACCAAGAGAAAGCAAACGAAGGCTTCTCATGACAATTACACGCGCGATACTTTTATATGGATGCGAAATATGGGCAGATGCACTTAAACATTAGTACAGATAACATGTGGCAGCGGTACAGTGACGAGGAGCCCTCCGCATTGCAAGTTCTTACCGCACTGTATCAGAACCAGCCGCTCTTGTCGTTGCAGGAGTGGCACCCATTGACTTTGCAGCAGAGAGAAGGCTAATATATGAGAAGAGGACGAAAGTAGGAGCAGAAGCGGCAACCACTGAATCAAAACAGGCCACCAAACATTTATGACAACTGAGGTGGAACTCTGAAACAACAGGTAGATGGACGGCCGCTAATTGAACAACGCGAAAACACGAAGAAATAAATTATTATAAAACGCAGTTTCTAACCGGACATGGATATTTTAGTGAATACCTACACAGGATGCGGAAAGTAGACCATCCGACAGCCAGTACGGCGACTCATTGTGGAAAGACCGGATTTGGAATCGGAGGTTATATTTCCCCTGAAAATATCATTGGGAAGATGATCGCAAGCGAACGCAGCTGGAAATAGGTATCAACGTTTATCAAAACCGTGCTCAAAACTAAGAAGAGAGAAGTAAGCCAGAGTAGACCCTCATAGAAGAACAGGAAAGTTTATGAGGTAGAAGAAAATACGAATAGTGGTTCCAGGGGGCTGTTGAAAATAGCCAAAAGGTCAGACAAACCAAGAAAATTTAAATCTCTTGACGGTGCATGATGCATTCTTCGCCCTCCCGATAGCAAATAAAAACAAAAATTAGTTGAGGCCCAGAGGTCCACCTAAGTAAGTAACGTCCCAATGAACAGATGAGATAGAAAAGTAATTTGTCTAACCTAGACTGCTGACATCAGCGCGGTAAGCAATGAAGAATTAATGGCTATTCAAATGAAAGCGAATGAACAATTCGTTCGAACTTAACCTATAAATTTGATACCGATTCGGGGGTAACTGCGACCAAAAAAAAGTGCTCATGTGAATGAAATGTCAGAATAAACGAATATTCGCTCTCGTATGAATAGCCCTTTGGTCTTGCCAATCTTAAATCGTAATACTACAACAGACAGAGGAGTAACGAAAGCTGATTGGCGGCGATTTAACGTATGATAAAATGCAAACTTACTAAATGAAATAGGTCGTTGGAATGCTCTTGGAAGATGAGTGTAACTGTCATTTATTGAGATTTCCAAAATACACTGTGTAACTTGATTTTGCACTTGTATAGTCGGCAAACGTCGGAAATATAATAATTTATGATAAATGGGCTCTTGTACTAGACCCCGATCTAACTACATCTACAAACGGTTTAAACTCGATGTTTTCGCCTGGAAACTATTTACTTTGACTAGTCTACAACAAATTTGTAATAACTATGTAAGAAAAGAACATACATCACGGTTTTTGCTGGGAGACAGAGAAGGAGAGCGCGCGCGCCCCTATTACACATTTGAACCGATTTTCTTTCAGAGTGCAATTTAAAGCTAAAGCTCACCTCCATAGGGCGCCGGATACATTGGATAGCCAAGTCCCACGTGCGTATGATGGTGTGTGTGCACGTGTCTTTGCGGTGGCGGACTTCGACTGTCGGCGGGATTGCCACCTCCACTACCGGGTATTCCGCCAACTCCAACAACACCGCCAGGTCCTTGCTGCTGTTTACTCAGCAGCGGGTCAACCACCATCGATTTGTTGTTATCACCTTTTTGTGGCGGTCCCAGGCCACCACCACCACTCAGGCCTGGAGGCATTGAGTTTGAGGGTGGCTGCAGGTTTAATGGACCCGATGGATTTGAAGATGGGATTCCAAGTCCCGCGTTGGGTCCACCCGAAACGGAATTATTGCCGGGCGCCGGGCCCATGTTGACTGGGCCGCCCGGGCCTCCGGGCGGTAGGCCACCACCCCCTCCGCCACTACCGACTCCTCCGCCACCGCCACCGCCACCACCGCCGCCAATGCCCTGTTGCGACACATTCGGACTAGAGACAGAGACTTTGACATTGCCACTGGTTGGAGACTTGAGCGCACGTTCGCTCAGCTCGTGAATCTTGTGCGTTGTGTAATACTGGTTGGCGGCATGATGCAGGGCGTCTAATGCCTTTGTACCGGGATTGCGGGAGAGATCTTCGGGCGCGTGATATCGCGCCATCGGCAGGTGGTATGGTGGGGTGTTGTATGGCGTCGCTGACATCAGCACGTTGCGATACATTGGGTGGCTGGGGTCGAATCCGAATGGACCCGGACTGATGTAGGATGGATGTAGGAAGTATTGCGACGTTGGTGGCGGTGGAGGGCCTTGCGTTTCCATTGTCGGCTTTTGGCCCTCCTGCTTGATCTTGATATCCTTTTCGTCCTTGGAAGAGTCTTTGATCAGGTTTGTCGGCTTCTGGCCCATCATGCCGGAAGATGAGCTCGATTTAGAACTCTTTTGCGATTGACTGCTCGAGTTTTGTTGCTGCTGCTGCTGTTGTTGTTGTTGTTGCTGCTGTTGATGTTGTTGCTGCTGCTGTTGTTGCTGCTGTTGTTGTTGCTGCTGTTGCTGATGCTGGTGCTGTTGTTGCTGTTGATGCTGCTGCTGTTGCGCTTGCTGTTGAGCCTGCATTTGTTGCGATTGTTGGTGGTGCAACTGCTGCTGCTGTTGCGCTGACATGGCCATGTCATCGGGCTTCATCTGCGAACCTTGCTGCGGTTGAGGCATTCCAGACTGTGAGGGCTGCATGCCTGCGTTGTTGCGCCTCTGTTCGGAGAAGATGTAGTATCTGTGGAGGCAAGTGAATTGATTAGTGTTGGCCACGCCATGGGTGAAAGTAAATGTACCTCCGAAGCTCCTCTTCTCGCGAGAGATGCTGAGAGTGTTGCTGCGACAAACCGAGTTGGTGGCGCTGGTACATGCTTGGATAACCGCCCAACGATTGAACGGGCAAATCTTTCGGGTGCATCGGGTGACTGCTGGGCTCTTGTTTGATCTCCTTAGTCATGGGTTCGCTCTTGATCAGCTTGGATGGCATCTACAAAAATAGGGACAGTTTAGAGGTGTCCTGCACTCCAATCAAAGATGCACTTACCTGCGCCGATAGCTTGGCATTTTCGTGGGGACTCTGACTCTCCTTGATTCGTTCATCCTTCAAAGTTGGCGGAGGATTCTGCAGAGCATGGCCGAGCTTGTTCTCATCGGATACCATCGACACTGGCCCGTAGTTCGGTTCCACGTTATAGGGGTATCCTGGCGACATGTAACTACAAAGTAGAAGAAGAACAATTAAGTCAAGGGTCGCTAAGCGAAGCTGAAAGTTGCCTTCTTACTTGAAAGGATAAAAGTGCGACATTGGCTTAGCTGGCGAGGGATTGGGCAATGAGCCTGGTCCACCTCCTGACACACTTGAGACCGGATTCGGTCCGCTACTGCTCATGCTCATTTGGCCAACAGTTGGCCCGAGCTCCTTGCTGTTCTGCTCTTGCTGCTGCTGCTGTTGTTGTTGCTGTTGTGGCGAGGGCTTCGTCATCAGATCCAGTGGCGGGTCTTTGTTCTTATTGTACTCTAGTTGCGGCGATTGGGGCATTGCTGGAGGCGGTTGACCCGGAGCTCCATGTGGACCCTTCGTTTGCTGATGTTCCGACGGAACCATATATTGCTGCTGCGAGTAGAACTGGTACATGCCGTAGCCACTGAGCGGTGGAATCGGCGGCGGTGCACCTTCCTGAGGCTTTTTGATATCAACAACGTGCTTGGGAACTTGCGATTTATCTAAGGAATATAAAATCAGTTGCGGAACGGAACGAAATTCGCGTTTGAGAACTTACCAATCATCTCTGTGTCCACAACGGGGGTAGAATCATCGGAGATGTCACTGTACGCGGGGCTTTGTACATCGTCTCGCGACACGGAGTTGTCAAAGTCTCCTGGCAGAGGTGATTTGCGATTCTTCTTTTGCTTGCCGAAGGGCTGAGTTTTGTTCAATGGAATGACTGAAAGAGCAAAGCAGATCATTATATCGCGCGGACAGGTTGTGGATTTAAGTCGCTTACCTTGTTGCGATGCCTGTGGAGGTCCAGCAGCGTATCCAGGTTGATGGGCTGATTCTGGGGTACCTGAAGCTCCCGATTGCGGTGCCAGTGCGGCAGACGGCGTCGGTCTAAGTGGACTCTGTCCGGGTAACATATTAGGGTTGCCCTGAGCGTTGTCTGTCTGTGGACCAAATCGCAGGACTCCTGGTTTAACTGAAACGACAGAGAGACAACAAATTAGCAAGAGTTACAGCCGGGCGCCACTTCTTATCCTTACTTGGCCCAGAGTGCATCTGTTGCTGCTGTGGCGACTGCTGTTGCGGTTGCCCAAGCTCACCCATCATCTGGTTCACAATTGAATGCTGCTGGTGCTGCGACAGTGCCTGTCCCGAAATGCCAGCCGTTATACTTCCACCGGGAATCGCGTGTTGCAGTGGCAACTGTGACATAGAAGGCAACCCTGTCAGTGGATGATTCTGCACCGAGGGCGCTGATGTTTGCACAGAGTTGAGAATGCCACTGCCACTGATACTCACCGAGACTACCGGTGATGGAACAGATGGAACGCTTATTATCGGCGGTTGTTGCGCTGCCACACTCCCAGCGGATGGAAGCGACACCGGCACAACTGGCAACGATGAGGACGGTGCCTGTACTTGCGAGGCAGAAGGCGGCGTTGATGGCACCACTGCTGCTGGGGATGGCGGCGCTGCTGGTGTAGCATGAATGCTACCATTAGGTGTGGCCGGCGCCGCAATTGTCGGCGTCGTTGGAGCATCTGCGGCTGCTGCGATTGCTGTCGGTGTTACTGGTGGCTGGGGAGTTGTGGCCGGTGCTGGCGATGGTGTTGTCGGTGGTGCCGAACGCACCGGCGACTCTGGCAGCTGCGACGAGTCCTCGTCCATCGAACCCGATCCGTGCGCATGACTCTGATGGTAGCGCAGGCCGTTGGCGTGTTTATACTTCTTGCTGCAGTCTTGTTCCGGACACTCGAGCAGCACCGGAGAGATCGCGCACGGCGATGCAGTCTTACATTTCTTCGTGGAGATTTGAACATTTAATCCGGTCACCGGATTGACGAGACTCTGTGGCTGCGCACCCACCACTATGCCCAAAGCGGGAATTTGAATTCCACTAGCGTTAGCCAGGATTGGTGTGGTGCCATTGCTGCTGGAAGTGCCGCTACCACTGGCACCACTACCACTTCCCGCACCTGACTCGCCATTTACTGGGGAAGGGCTCTCGTCTTTCGATTTGAGCTTGTCTGGTCGTGGCGGCAGGAACGCGGTCGGTGAGGTCGATGGTGTGTTGGTGGAGTTAGCGTTCGATGACGTCGATGAAGACGATGACGACGACGACGATGCAGTACTGTTGGTTGCCGTATTGGTTGTTGTTGCTGAGCCAGCGGTTGTGACTGTGCGACCGCCACGACCCTTTGTACCGCCATTGCGAAGTTTGGAATGAACCTGTAAATGGAAAAGCAAATACACTCGTTAGTTGGGGAGAATTTTAGCGAGAAGCAGATGTTACTCAAGACTCACAGAGCTTCGGGTCTCGGTAAAGTTGCTGAGATCCGGCGTTAGGGCGGCACTGCGTCCGCGTTTGCCACGGCCCTTCGGGGTGCGCGAATCCAGCTCTTCAGTTGGTGAATCACAGAATCTGCAAGCGAAATAAATATTTAGAGAATTGCGTGTGCAAGCCACAAGCATTTACATACCTTGGAGGAGCCCAATCGTGCCGGGTGCAATCGAGAAGTGTGCCGACGTAGGTCTTGCCACGCCACGTCACATTAACTACCAGGACACCGCCTTCTGTCTCATGCCAGACGATACCCTCGAGTGTGACCGAGGTGCCTGGCTCACAAGGACCCAGACAATCCGGCTCGGTAATAGTCCCCACAGAGGTACCCACACAGATGTCGACCATGTCCTTTGTGTCGCACTTGGCACGCTTCGCTGGTGGACTTTTGGTTCCATCATCTGAAGTGGCGGCTGCCGCTGCTGCTGCCGAACTTGCCGGCACCGATATTGTATGATGAACTGTGGCTGAGATCAGGCCAGGCACCGACGTTGACGTAGACTTGCCGTTGGCGCTGGTATTTCCAGATGAGTTGCTGCCACAGTTTCCACTGGAATTTGTTTGTGCAGCTGAATTGCTATAGGATGACGTCCCCAACGCTGCCGAGCTGGAGTTCGTCAATTGTGTGCTGTTGCCGCCCATTAGGGCCCCCGATGACATCTTTCCTCCTTCTTTCGGCGGACCGGGGGCATTCGGCGCTCCGCTGGTCAGAGGTTGCGCATTGCCCGAGCTACTGCTCACCGATGGCGTGAAAACACCCGGGGGGATAATTTGAACAGAGTTGGACGTTGCGCCACTACCAGAAGTAAGCGAGTTTCCACTACTACCGATTCTCTGCGACAGGGGTATCGGGTCCAAGCCACCTGTCCTGCTGCGAATGCAGGACATATTTGTGCACGGCCCCTGCTGAATGCTGCTCATTTCGTGACTACAGTTGCAGGATGTCGTTGAGGAACCTACACCCGTAGAAGTGCCTCCTACCGCCGAAGAGTTTACCGTTGCAGACAGACCGGACGCCGTTGTGGCGTTAGAGGAACGGTCAGTCGACGAATTAATATTATGAGAGTTGGATGAACTGGCGTTGGCATTGCTGTTGCCAGTATTTCCAGTGCTGTTTGCCGATCCATGATCGGACTTGTCCCTCGAGTGTGGTACTTTGTCTTTCGTTTTCTCGCGACGATGACCACTACTGCCACGCTTGGTGCCCTGCTGAGCAGGACCCAGCTGAACGGCTGACGATTGATTGCTCTGGTTTTGGGATCCACTGGCACTACCTCCTCCGGATCCGGCGCTACCACCGCTGCTACTATTTTGATTATTGCCACTGCCGCCGCTGTGCTTCTTGCCAGACGACGACGACGAGGAAGACGATGATGATGACGACGATGATGATGAGGATGACTGCGATGTGGAGTTATTGCCTGGGGATGCGTCCTCCAGACTTGATGAGTTGCCGTTCTGTTCGGCTTTGACGATCTCGTGCTTTGCCTCTGAGGTCTTTGTACCTGGTTTTGTTCGTTTAATTTTCATTTTTAATCCTTTGTCCAATGTAGCCTGATGGTCTATTGACATTTTCGTGGCTGATTTTCCAGCCCCTTGTCCACCGCTCGGCTGTGATGACATACTGTTCGCTTGCGGCTGTTGGAGGGATTGCGACGCAACAATCGATGACGACGTCAATAGCTGTTTGCTGCTACCGGCGCCACCAAATGTATTCGCTCCTGCTGCTGCTCCGACTGACGACTGATTCACCAGATTCCCTCCCTTGGAGAATCCGGCAAATGTCGATGTGGCTAGCGAGGAAGAGCTTCCTCCGCCTGCGCCGCCGCCGCCGACTGCCTTACTGTTTAGCTGTGCCACCAGCGATGGTTGTTGCAGCTTCAGATTCTTGCTACCACCCGTGGACTTCTTCTCCTTGCCTGACCCAGAGATGAGTGTGTTCCGCAATTGAGACAGCGTACTGTTTTGTTTTCCAAATTGCGGTGGAAACACCGACGATTGGGAGGATTGGGACGATGAGGAGGACAATGTTGCGTTTGACGATGACGTTGGATTTGATAATGAACAAGTGTTTGACGATAGAGCACTGGGTGCCTTCGTTGACGCATTTAAATTGCCGGCGGCTGCTGTCGTTGTTGTTGCTGATGCTGCTGCTGCTGCTGGTACGACCGTTGTTGACGCTAGATTGTTTGGTATTGCGGAAGCAGTGGTTTGTCCACTACTGCCTGCACCACCACCACCCGAACAAGAAGTTGAAGTATTTACCGTTGATACTGCTGCTGCAGCTGCCGCTGATGACGAAGACTTTTCAATGTCAGCGTCCAAGTCGATTAGTAACTCGGGAATTCCACAAACGTCCCACTCGTCTTCGTACTCGAAATTGGTGTCTTTGGACTCACTGCTCGACGCTGATGAGGATGCACCTGATGATATCGACGAAGTCGATGATGAGGCTGACGATGATGAGGTCGATGACGACGATGAGGATGACGCCGATGACGAGGACGTTGTTGACGACGATTGCGAGGACAGCGATGCTGCCTTCTGATGAACTGCTGTTACTGGTGTTGCTATTAAATTATTGCTTATCTTACTACCCGTAGTATTTGCTTGTTTTAAATTGGCTGCGTTCACAGCTGACGTTGCTGCTGTTGCAGAATGTTGTAAATTATAGTTCAGTTTATTTTTATTGTTTAATGGTGTTGAACCACTACCACTCGATTGTTTATTGCTTTCCGTTGCTAAGCTGTTAACGGCCACCTGAAATCAAATAGATAACAAAACATGAATAAAGAGATAACATCAGTCCAAATTTAAGGAAAACTAAAGATACATAGTTGCTTGAGTTATACATTTGCTTCATACTACCTACTTTGTTGAGAAAGCTCTAAAATTGTAAATCAAAACCTTACGTAACCTGTTCGAGATTTTCAATGCGAAACTTTCCACTTAATTTCGGGATCAAGATTAAGTAAAATTTTGCGGCATTCAATAAAACTGCAATTATTTTGTTAACATTTATTTTGACAGCAACAAAATGAATCTACATTGTTGACGTACCTAACCTACCTTCCTAGTTTATATAGAAAGTCAACTAGATTTGCCTGGACTTGGTAAACGAACGCGTAAAATTTGACGTGTTAACTCGATGCCAACTTGAATTGACAACCAGGGTACCGTTGCAGGTTGTTAAGTACTAGCTCGATGAATAAATAAATAAACGCTTATTTAGTTACTTATAACTTAGAGCATGTTGTTTTTACTCATGCCAATATTTATGTGCATGTTTAAACGTTTTTTTCTTGTTGGGCTCTCAAATATGTTATAAATTATGTTTGCAATATAATACTAAGGAAAAGTTACATATCTCTTCCACGTTGCAATGTTTTTACTGTCAAATCCAAGAAATTGTTAGGTAGTTAGCGAATGAAATTCGAAGTGTCAACTGTCAACTGTCAGTGGGGACGTTCGGATACCTAGTTAGTGTTAAACGTCAACTAGATTTGTCTGGACTAGGTACACGTACGCGAGAACTAAGTAAATTTAGTCGTTATTGTAAACATGTGGTTTGTTTTTGAATTTTGACACTTTAAAATGTCAACTAAGTACGCAAACATTTTCTTAATTAGATTGGTCGGCTCCCATAAACGTCAGCTGCAAAAACTAATCACGTGACCAATTAGGGCCAGTAAAAAACTCAAACACATCTAGTCAGTCAGCTGTCAGACTTCCTAAACTAGGTATCCGAAAGTCCCCAGTCACGAATTTTTTCATTGGGCACATTCAAAAACTTAGTTATCTTAAGTCGACTAGATTGGTCTGGAATAGATGTAACCTGAACGCAAAAACTAGATTGGTCGGGAACGTCAGTTTTCCAACGTCAGCCACATTTGCGAAATGTCAACTTAGTACTCAGTCACGAATTTCTTGACTAGATTCGTCGGCTACCCCTCCATAAACGTCAACTGACACAGCTGCCCATGTGACCGATCTGGCCCAATTAAAACTGAAATACATCAAGTCAGTCAGCCGTCAGACTTACTAAACTAGATACTTGAACGTCCCCATTGATTCATCGCCTAGCCCTCCATAAAGGTAAACTGAAAAAGCTGTTCACGTGACCGACCTAGGCTATTCACAACTGAGATACATCAAGTCACCCAACTGTCAGACATAGTAAACTAGATACCTACTACGCTCCCAATGTAAAATGACTTGCACGTTACTACCTATCTATCTAGGTAGGTACATTTATAAAAAATGTAGGTTTTATTTAGCGTTTGATGTTTTTCTAGTCATCTAGCGATTAATAGAACGCGTGTAGTTTTCCAACATTTAAAAGCAGCAAACTTGCATTGCTATGTAGATATTTCATTTTAACGTAGGTAGACAGACTGTAATAAATGAAAAATGGGAATTTTTTTCATTTCTGTCTCTGTCTCCTGTCAGGTTGTCCTCAAACTTAATGAATTTTGAAAAATGTATCGATTTGGTCGATCCTACCATAACCTTCAACCAGTTTTAAATGTAAAATTCAGAAAATGTATTTTACATTAAAAAATACACTTTATTCCTTTGAACTTAATACAAACAACTCAGAATAACCTTCAGAGCTGAGTTTGTAATGCTGCTGAAAGAAAAGTTTATTTAAAGATTTTTTATTTAAAGATTTAACGATCTGCATATGTAATTGGAAATTATATTTGGTCCATCTATCTCAATTGGGCAAAGTTTAATATCAACTTCGGGCTAAATAAGACTTAAATACCAAATGTGCCATCATAGAGGACCTTCCACGGTAACAATTATTGTATAGATACGCGTTTTACAAAATTACACAAACCTCACCAATTTTAGCTCGTCCTTGAAATAAATGCCGATCAAGCTATTTTGCCAAACAACGAATTAAATGCGACCAAAATATGGATAACGATTTACGAATGCCAAAATATATAGGTACTTGAACTCCTTTAAAATGATCGCAGACATGAAAGAACTATACACACTATAAAAATGAACAAAACAATTTACCTACATTCATTTCAATTTTATTTACCTTTCTATTTTCCATTCGGAAAACACGCCCGACTTAATTTTCGTAATCTCAAGCATCACATTGCACATTTAATTTAAATTCATAAAAACCGAAAATTCTTTTTTAACAAAATCAAAATTATTCTTCTGTGATGGGAAAGAAACCCCCATTGTTTGGGAACATTTTATGTGTTTTTCTTTTTCGTTTTATTTTCTTCACCAACTCAACCATTCGTGCGTTGCCGATGCTTGTATTTTTTTTTTGTTTCTTCTCACTTTTTGTGAGTTTCGCCGCAACCCATTTAACTGTGCTATCCCCCGGCTATAGCCGGTTATTGTTGAAGAATATTCATGTTCTCGGAATATCACGACTTTCGTATTAATTTATTTACACTGTCCACAAACAGAAAACATTAAAAATTTAATAAATACACAGCACACATGGTATAGATTTGTTTCATCATTTTACAATTACAATTTCTACATGGCGTTGAACTGAACGAGCTGCAAAACCATTCGGAACGATAATTTTCTCCAAAATGACGCATTTTTGACAGATGCGTGTTTCGCTTTGGGTTTGTTTCGTTTGTCAGCTGCTTGTGTCTTGTGTGTACACCATTCTTCTGTTTGTTCGTTAAAAATGGTGTTGTGTGTGGTGGTGGTTGAGGAAGAATCCTTGATTTTTATTCAACAACCATTATGAGTGGGATGTGTTCGGGAAGTAGATATTTTTTTTATTTTGAATTCTCAAAGGGAAATTAATAGTTGAAAAAAAAAAATTGAAAACTCGTATGAGAATAATTTTTGTTGTTATGTACACTTCAAAGGCGAATTCAATATTAAGAAGAACTCCATTTTGAAGTGTTTTTATTATTCTAATATTTGTACTAGATCAGTTCTCTTATTTCGGTCAGTTTCACTGTTCGTAGTTTTGTGATTTATTAGCAGTGGCTTATAAAAATGTCAACAGGATTTTGAGTTCTCTTCTATATTTTGTATGACATTAATTTGTATATAATAAATTGGTGAATGCATACGCCATTTGCAAAATGAGCCAATAATCATCTTATATTATAGTGAAATTGTACTACCCACCTATTATAAGGAAATGTGAAAGTAGAAACTAGCAGTTGCATAAATGTCTGCCAAAAAATAATGAGGTTAAAGAAATAGGCGGTTATGGTGGTTTACGAAAGTTTTAAAAACAAAACTTAGGATATAATAATAGTTTAGTGAAATCGGTTGATTGCAAACAATTTGGATAGATATGTAAAAAAAGACTATAAATATGATGCATTTTAGCACGAGCACATGGTCGTGTAAATTTTTTTAATTCCGAATTCGAGTTTAAGAAAGAAAGGCCTTGTTCAGAAGATTTTATTCCGAAATTTGTCCACCGAAATCACTCCTAATAATAAGTACATAATGGGACGTTCAAGTATCTAGTTTAGTAAGTCTGACAGCTGACTGACTTGATGTATCTCAGTTTTGATTGGCCCAGTTCGGTCACATGGGCAGCTGTGTCAGTTGACGTTTATGGAGGGAAATCCGACGAATCTAGTCAAGAAATTCGTGACTGAGCACTAAGTTGACAGTTCGCATATGTGGCTGACGTAGGAAAAGTGACGTTCCCGACTAATCTTGTTTTATCGTTCAGGTTACATCTAAAACCAATCTAGTCGACTTAAGACAACTAAGGGTTTGAATGTGCCCAATGGTTTTAGATTTGACATTCGCATTAGTAGCAAACACTGCTAGTAGAAGTAAATATCAGCCTTTATAATTGTTATAAAACGTAAAGGGAAATTTTTAAGCAGTGTTTCGTTAAATCATATGAATTTAAATCGCGTGATAGTCAAATCCTTTTTTAATGAATTCAATGACAGTAGCAGCTGCTGCCTGCTTTTATGGTATTTTGTCCTCAAAAACTTTTATTGGCTGCTCAGCCAACTGTCTTACAAAGTGAAAGTTCTGTATTTATTAATCTAAATAATATTCGTTCATTTATAATTTGCAAACTTTCCAAAACCACAGTTAAGAATATTCTCTCTTTGATACATTTTCTTCCCTTTTACCGCACAGGTATAAATACTTAATAAAATAACAGAGAAAATTGCCAAATTTACGGTAATTGAGAAACTTTGCAGCTAATTAGTATAGGTATTGTGGGCAATGTATAATTTTCTGCTATGGTTATTAATTGAGTTCTAAGAAACTGTTCAGTTTCCGGAACACGCTGCAATTTATGTAGCAATTTGCATTTTATACATTCGAAGGGTCCCCCTTTTTAGTTCAAAATATATCATGTACCTTAAAGCCACTTTAAATACCCCTAGAATACCGTATAAGAAATTAACTGGTTTCTCATTTTACCTATACACCAAATGTCCTTTTTGATGTGACCCTCTTGATTTCAATCATCCCTTAAATTTTTTAGTAAACCATTGTCCTAGTTTTGCGCAACGGATTCTCGTTCAGATTCCCCGGTTTTTCACCCTCTTTGGGTATTAAAACCACTTTGACGAAAAAAATCTTTTGTTTAAAAGTGTTCGGGAAAATATAGCTACCAGTTTCAATCGGAAACTTGAAACGAAGTTTGGTGTGTGCAAAGCAGTAGGCTAGGGTTCTCGAATTAAAGTAAAATCTACGTCAACAATTGTCACGTTCGGTAATCAAATCGAATATAAGATAAGGGGTGCGCTTACTTTATTTGTTCTCCTAGTTAAAAAAGCAATAAGGATATGAACACGTAATCGCAATAAAACCGGACCTTTGCCATTTTAACCCCAGAGAAAAAAAAAATTCCCAAACGTATCTACTTAAATAGGTGTTACAATCGCATTTATAATGACAAATAGTTTATGTCATTCTATAGATAAGATGACTTTTATTACCTCTCCAACTGGTAGTGTTTAGTTATACCAAAAAGCGGGTCTTCTCTTGATTGAATTTGAATGATTTTTTTTTGTTTATTTTTGACCTTGTTTATTGAGCTGAGTGAGCTATCCTAAAATGACATATTTGTGCCTTCACTTTTTGTCACGAAGCGCGTTAAAATTAGGATTCAAGTGTTTTTCCCCCACGCAAAATTTCATGATACTTTATGCGCTTACAGTGTGAACCCCACTTATTCATATGCATAGTAGACATTTTAAACTAATTGGGGACGTTCAAAAATCTATCGTTTAAATCTGACAGCTGGTTGATGTGATGAGCTTTTTATTGGCTTAGATTAGTCACGGGAACAGTTGAAGAAATTTCTTGACTATGTACTCAGTTGACATTTCGATTGTGTGCCTGACATAGGAAAAGGAAAAAATCTAGTTTTTGCGTTCAGGTGGAATTTATTGAAGATAAATCTAGTGGAGGACAAGATTTTTGAACGAATCTATCTATTAAGTGCGTTTCTAAAGATATAAATACAAAAAAGTTTGCCAAAAGTTAAAAGACCCGTTGGTTAGCAAATGTCAAATATGTTTAAGCTTTCTTTTACGTAGCTTTGAATTGTTAAAATTCAGTTGATATGTTTACACCTTTCAATTACACATGTAGGCCGATTTGTCATACAGATTATCTCTATTTTTATCAGAAATGTCATAGAGTGCATAATTAAAACTACCCCACTGATGGCTCTGCTGCAAAAGAGACCACTTCAAATTTCAATTCCGCGAATACACACTATCTTATCGATCAACAGAATCAAAATCCAAATCAGAAAACACAATCACTACCGGGAAAGTCAGTCCTCCTTCAACTAGTTTGAGATTATTTTTGACAGTTAATTCTTTAAATATAAAATTCTATTTATATAAAAACACACGAACCTACCTCATATGTTAAAACTTAAAACAGAATCCGAATACAAATCTACACACAAAACGTCAGCAAATATTCCCGACAAAATAAGCTAAACTTATAAAGAAGATACAAATTCACAAAGCGAAGAACGCGGCGTGGGTTATTCACTTTTAAAGCGCTTTTCTGCAACTGGCAACGTTTAGCGGAACTTGAATTAAATTTCATTAATATCAAAAATGAAACAAATGCCTTTTATCAGTTGCGATGACTCACTCAAATTAGGGCACAATCGCCCACGATGGTAATAAATGTCAAACGCAACTGTCAACTGTGACAGCACACATTTCAACATTGATTGTTACATTTCTCATTCTAGTCATAACATGCACAATTTTCCCCAATCGATCTAAAGTTATCAACCGAATGTTACAATTGCTGTTAACGTATGTCATATGCAAAATCAAACACAATTCACATTTAAAAAAAGAAAGTGACAAACACAACGAGTCTAGAGGTATAGATATTTTTCCATTTTACGTTTTTTTTTGCGTTTACTAACCTTATTCGGGTGGTGGCTACTATTCGCCTCACTGCGTCTCATTGACTCCATGCAGACGAAAAAGATGGGGCTGCCGCACAACGCGGGCCCACAAAACTCAACACTTCGTCGTCGTTGACTTCTAATTGCTCAGTGAAATAATCCAAACGCGTATTATTCTTTTTCAAGCGAAACAACAACAACGATACAAATTCAGCGCTATTCGCAATTAATGTACAAGCTGATGACGGCAATGATGACGACGACGACAAAGTATTGTATAATTTTGACAAAATATGACGGCAGGCGATGTGTTGGTTCGCAATGATGCTCTTGTAGCTAGATCCTAACAGGTGGCGGGAGACACAGGGCCCCGGCCCTTGGGCCAAACCGTTCATTTTAAAACTGTAACGAAAAAAAAGGACAGAATCACAATTAGTACGATTGTTTTTTAAATATGTACGAAATTTCTAAATTTAATTATCTTTCAAGTGCCACACCACTTGTAGCTATCACGATTAATTTGATAGCCGCACCAGTATCTAAACAAGATATGTATATAGGCATACAACTACGCCACCTATTGAAAAGTCAAGTCAAGTCCGCCTGCCAGCCACTCTATTTAAGTTAATTATTATCAATGGAGGGTAATCAAAACGCAATCCGCACAAATTGACACAAGTAGCACCTCGAGTAATTAGTTATACATATTTATTTATACACATTTATCTTTGAATTCTTTTATATTATGATTGCGGGGTTTCTTCCATGATTTTTTTATTTTGTTTTTTTCCTTTCTTCAACTTATCTTTCAACAGTATAAAATGAGAATATAGAAAAAAAAGATTACACACTTGACAATTTGTTTGGTTTGTAAAATCAAGACAAATATGGTTTCGAGTTAAAGTTGTTGTTTTTTTTACGCCTTGTTTTATTGGGCAATAAAATAAAATGTCAGACGACAGACACTTTAGATGAATGATTGATAAGTAAATAAAATGAAATTGAATAAAACAGATAAATGTCTCAATTATATTTGAGCTTTTATCGCAGAAACATTTTTTGTTTAATGTTGTTCTTGTACATAATGTGAAATTTATTTAGACCGGCATTTTCGATTAAAAGTGTGGGTCGTCATCGTACAACAACGTTCAGATATTATTTGACGTGTAGTGGGCGAAAGCAATGATAAATCGCTGGGATTAGTTGATGACTGACATTTTGTTTAAAGAGAAGACGATTTATTTTTGCTGAGAAAGTTAAACGTCAGTGACTGGTGACATTTGCTGGAAAGTGTCTAGCGCATGGTGAAATTAGAATAAAGAAGATCTTCTAAAGTAGGTTTTTCAATGTTAAAACAGATCTTTTGCGTCCCCTTTTAATGGGCTTGTAAATTCCAATCCTATTATGATCACGACATACGATTTTAATCACACATCGAATTAAGTTTGATTATACTGAGGACGTTCAAGTGTCTAGTTTAGTAAGTCTGACAGTTGACTGACTTGATGTATCTCAGTTTTGACTGACCTGGTTCGGTCACATGGGCAGCTGTTTTAATTGACGTTTATGGAGGGGTTGCAGACTAGTCTAGTCAAGAAATTCGTGACTGAGTATACTTAGTTGACAGTTCGCATATGTGGCTGACGTAGAAAAAGTGACGTTCCCGAATCTAGTTTTTGCGTTCAGGTTACATCTATTCCAGACCAATCTAGTGGACTTAGGACTGTAATATAATTGAGACACGAGTTAATGTTCTCTGTGTGAATGTTCTTTATTAACTGAACTTAGGATCTACCTTAGCTTATGGACTAACTCTATGTTTTATATTAGTATATAACGTGTTAGTAAGAAAGCGATAAGAGGCCGTTATCATATATACTAATTATGTCTGCTAACAAGACAACCATAGGGTGACACTTAACTATGACAACCACCTCTTACAAGGACAACTTACTTTTTTAATGTGCCCACTCTCATGCAATAGTTTCAATCCATAAGGGGCTCTCCTTTAAATCTTTATCCTTTCAAATATTTCTTTGAATTTCTTTTTGACAGGGGATAGTTGGTTGGGAGCCCAAATACTAAGATATAAATCATATTTCCTGTGGTTAAAGTTTACTACTGTTTAATAACGATAAACTCGGTTTTATGTCGACTATAAATTGAAAAAAAAAAACATTAAAAATGACTTTGTCACGTAGTAGGTACTAAAATACTTTTAATGTGCATTAATCCGACAACAATATTCCGCAAATGCACTTGTGTTATTTACGTTCAATAAATTGACAAGTCTTACTCAATTAAAAAACTGTCGTTTTCAATATCACCTTAAAGTATGCAAAAGAATTATAAAGTGAAGTGCAACAAACTCGTTTAGAGAATGTGAAAATTACGACAAAAATAATGTATGAGCGAATAGAAACGTCAAATGCGAAATCAAAACAATGAAAAGTATGTTTGAATTCAGAAGAGGGGATGAAGAAAGAAAACATAAACGAAGTCAAATTTATTTTATCTGCATCATACATAAACAGTTTTGACAGCTGCTTTGCTTTACAAAATGCGCAGTACAACGTTCTTTTTCTGAAAGAGTGTGATGTGCTTTTCATTCTCTCTACTAAAATAATGTAGGTACCTATTTGTTTTAGGGAACTGCCTTTAGCAATATTTCGTAGGTTAGTTATTTGAAAAAGTAAAGAAACAGGCCAAACTCGTTAAATTTACTTCGTAACTTCAAAGGAAGTGAACATTGGCATACGCAAAATAAGCTTATTGACAAGCAATACTATAACGAACGCAGTAATATTTTAATGTTCTTGTTTTCAATTGTGTGAACGGAGTCTGTCCGACAAGAAACCCTCAATTGATCAATCAAAAAAAAAAGCAACAAAAACCACTGCCCGGGTTAATTGATCGGCATTGAAGAGATTACAGTCACGTTTACTTAGTATAGTTAATGAGTTTATTATAGTACAACCACTTAGCGATAATTAAATGACACCGACCACATAAACAGTGGGGTATTTTCCTACATTCGAGTTACAAATCATTTACGTCATGTTGCAAACTGATATAAAATTGTGGTTGGATTTGCATTCTGTATTTAGAAGATTTTTTTTTTATCGTGATATTTATCGTTTTGACGTTCCGATTCGATTTACGACAAACACAATGCGAGATTAATTCCATGTGCATCCAGTGTAAGCCGCCACAAATCACTTAAACTTCTGACTGATAGCAAAAACTGATAATCACCGGCTTATGAATCAGCTCATTTAAATCCATGCGCTTACGAAATAATATCAAAATATATATGCACAGCCAAAATGCACACATTCAAAGTGCGGTCCTAACAAATTGGTTGACAAATTAACAAAACAAATGGGTACAACAACTCCATATTTAGCTTATCATTAATCGAACTAGTCGACCATATCGCTGTGGTATTAAGGAATTAATTCTCATTTATTATTATGACGTTTAATATCTTAAAGGGAACGCGGCGGTGCTGGGGCATGTTCCAAATCCAATTAATTTTCCATTACCTTAACATATTTTTCGTTGTTTTTTTTTTGTTCGGGGTCGGCCGCGCTGTCAAACGCATTAAAATTGATTGACTAGATAATTATGCCAAGTAAAAGTTATACGAGGGAGAGCTTGATAAATGAACAGAGTTTTTTTTTGTTTTCCGAATTTCACGTTAGATAAGTACGAGTAGTACATACATGCGATTGACGTTTTCTGTGCTTTGTTTGGTCATAAAGACATAAGGCGTGGCAAATTCAATTAATGATTTGTACACCACTTTAAAAGAAACATGTGGATTTTCAAATACAGGGGCTCCATCATTTCTCGCCCGACTAAAGTCCGTGCACTGACATCAGTGGATATTTGATCTGATCTATGTACATTGTACACGTCAAAAAACCAGTAGCAGATTTCAAAATAGAGTTGAATTGGTGAATTTGACAAACAGAAAAAAAAATTCTAGAGAAGCGTCTTTTTATCGTTCATGTGGGCCTTTGAACAGAAATAAATTAAAAACAAATTATACCAATCAAACATACTCGAGTCAATTTAATAACTTGATATACGATAGAACGATCGTTTACCAGTGCTAATTCAACAACTCACTGATTGTGTGTTCCTCGTTACTGATTGCGCGCCATTGCTATCGTTGATTAATATAAGAACACACGTTTTCAGTTTCTCATGCTTGGGCTATGATGGAGAGAAATAATGTGAACAACCAACACCAACACACGGCTGCTTAGAAATATATTGTTGGTTAATAAATGGAATCTTGCTACTACTACTTCTTGCGTCTGAATTGAGCAATTAAGCAAGTGTTTTACGATTATACGTGGAGGCACAAACTATATTATTCATTTGAATGTATTGCATTACTTGCATTGAGATTCTTAGAAAATGCAAGCCTGCCGCACATCGACAATCCTGTATCATGACATGACAGAATTATCCTTAATTTAACATAATATTTTCGAGAAATGACATTAGAAAGTGATTTCGAGTGTCTGTTGACAGCATATCAAATGAAATCATTACATCACTATGTTCTATTCATTTTGACAGCATACCTAAAGAAGTTAGTTGTGACTTTTACTTCGCTTATTTTAATGCCTGAATTTATCGCAATTAAGTGAAAAAAAAAATCATCACGCACAAAATTGTTGGTTGACATTTCCATTTTTGAGTACCCGGTATTTTTGTAAAATTCAATTATTTAAAGTCACGCTGAATATATTTTTAAATAACTGTCAAAGGCTTTTAGCGAAATGTCAAATTTTTATTTTAAAAAATCTTTTAAAGGTGTAAAGTTTGATATAAACTTATTTGACAGTTCACATCTGACTTATAAGTCAAAAGAGTTTAAGTTTTTGTCAAATACATTCGGTAATGTCAAACAACTTAAATTCAGTCAGTGCTAGTGACAGTTCTGTTTGTTATTTAACGCATATTGGGCACATTAAAAAACTTAGTTGTCCTAAGTCGACTAGATATTTGTACGCAAAAACTAGATGGGTTGGGAACGTCACTTTTCCTACTTCAGCCACATATGCGAACTGTCAACTTAGTACTCAGTCACGAATTTCTTGACTAGATTCGTCGGCTATCCCTCCATAAACGTCAACTGACACAGCTGCAAATGTGACCGAACTAGGCCAATCAAAACTGAGATACATCAAATCAGTCAAACTGTCAGACTTACTAAACTAGATGTGTACTTGAACGTGCCCATTCACAACTCAAACCTACATACATGATACAAGTACTTCAAAGTTGGTGTTTTTCAATACAAATTCCATAACGTAACGCACAAAAATTGCAATACGTACTATTGTCATAAACGTCAAAAGTCATTTGCCGATTCGAAGAATCAAATTACTGTGGGGTCGCGGTTCACGGTCAGGAGATTGGAAATTCCATCCGACAGCAGATGCCTTTTGCAATTGTATACTTCTTTTCTTAAGAAAAGATTTTAACCACAACATTTATGACATTTTATTAAGAATTCGGGTTGCTTCCGAATTGAGGTACCTACCTACCAATCAAAACTGACACGACATTGAATGGTTATGTTTACTGCTGCACTATTGTTTTATGAGATATATTGTCACAGCTATAGAGTTATGCAGAAATGATAACTGCGTTGCATTCTAAAATGTAGCAATCTGTATCTGCTTTAAAATAAACTCAAAATGGTACATCTAACAAAATGTATTTATATGAACGTAGCTAGCTAGAGAGCAATAACACAAAAATACATTATGACATTATAATAAACCATTTAAAAATGTACTAAATAGCGGTATGAAAAACAAAAACAAATATAATCTGCTTAAAGGCGCGAGCACATTACAAACAATCAATAAAAAAAATGTATTCTGGAACCAAACTAAGTTGAAATTATATTGTATCCATTGAAAAAGAAAAACAAAGCAGAGGAATTAATGAAACACCACACAGCAAAGAGAAATACAAGCAAAACAAAATGCAAACTCTGTTCTACCGTAAAATTTTATGCGATTATAATAGGCGACAACAATAATAGTTGGGTACGTAATAAAAATAATACAAAAACAGAAGGCTGAACGCAACAAAAACAAAACAGCTTGTTGGATATTGGAATTGGAAAGCGAAGGAATGTATTTAGAGTTTAGACCATTAAACGAGGTTTCCCCCCCTCTGTCAAAGAAACCACAACACAAATTCATCGCAAGCTTTAGCCGTGTAAAGACACATATTTAACATACATACAAATTTTGTTGTGTGCAGAGATTTAGTTGCATTATTTATTGGCCTGTACTGTAAAACACTCGATAGGCATTAATCTAGTGTTATTGCGGTTGTCATCTTAACGGTGTTTATAAATTTACACGCAATGGCGGTTTTTGTTTTTTTGCTTTATTTGTTGTTTAATAATGCGTATCAAGTCACCGAAAAGTTTACACTTGGTAGCGCAACAATTGGCATTCGTTCAATTTTAAATGCGCAATTATACATGTTCGGATACTTAGTTGATGTGATACGTCAACTAGATAGGCCTAGGTTTATGAACGCGCCTCAGTCCCCCGACAGCTGAAACAACAATAACTGTTCGTTAAGTTTTTCGCGACATGTTGTTGTTACTAGTGATACTTACTACATATTTATGTGTAAAAAAGCGAGTTAATTTTGTGAGACGTCAACATCTAATTTAATTTGACACAAACACGTAAATGCCAGTTAACGCCTGCTTTAAGTTCCTTTTCCCAACATAAATTTATATACCTAATAAAATTTAGAGTAGATTTACTGCTGTGTGTACCTACTTGTCAATGTCAAAATAAGTACTGTGAATTGAGAAAATCTGTTTCATGCATAAAGCCTTTAAAACTGATTTCTCATTTGTCAAACTTTCGATTTTTTCCATCATAAATATTTAGTTGAAACAGCAGCACTTGCTGCGAAAAAAATTCTGTTCAAATAAAGATTGAAAGATAAGAATTTTCAGCCTTGAGGTGTTGTCAAACGCCGAATCTTATCTGAATTCTTAGAAGCTTCATGTAGATCTATGTCAGATTAAGAATAAAAAGACATGTGTATTTTTAAAAGCAAAAAAGTCTATAAATAATAATTCTGTTTAAAATAAGGATCATTAAGGCGATAATACTTTCGTGAAGACATTTTTATGACACTTCAGGCATTAACTTGATTCGGTGGTAAAAGATGATTCTGAGTTTAGCTTCGCAACTTTTGTAGTAGCGAGAACGCACTAATGACAGATGACTCCCGTTCAGTAAAAGAGTGGCATGTCAGTGTCAGATTATTACTTGCGATGTCACTCAGCAGGTCACTAAACATTTTCATAAACTCGTTGGAAACAAGTCTCTCAAGGATCACCGCAACTAATCAATCATAAAGGCCCATTCAGACGATCATTTCAGTTTCAGTTTCAGTTGAGCTTTCAGTTAAGCATTCAGTTAAACTGATGTTTAAATGCAAAAATTGAAGCGTTTAACTGAAACTGAAACTGAGACCGAAACTGATGGAATTCCCATAAGTTTTCAGTTCAGCTATCAGTTAAAGTGATGTGTAAATACGTTTCAGTTTAAATACCAATCTTTGCTCCATTTGCTTCTTATTTTTTGTGATTTATTAAGCGACAAAGCTATAGCCATTGCAATTAGGTTTTCTTCGTCCATTACGCAATATATTTCTTCTGACTGCTCACGAGTAAAATGAAAGCTGAACTGAATACCGGACTGACGTCTAAATACAATGCCTTTTTTAACTGAACTGACAACTGAACTGATAACTGATCATCTAAATGGGGCTTAAACATGATTTGAACAAACACGACAAATGATGTTTTTTTTTATAAATGTCACTTTGCTTATATTTATCAGTTTAATTTGTCGGCTCAAACTTTGCATTCCCATAACTTCAATAATCCTGTTTTGCTTATTTTTTTTTTATTCTGCAACCGTTCCTCTTGATATATTTATCGCTGCACTTGTTATTTACATAAATAATTTATGGGCGCACGAAGAGAGACCGACAAGAAACAATTTCACCTGAAAAGGTGTGCATAATTAATCCGACAGACACAAGGTGGAAACAAAAAAAAGAGAAGTAGCCCGATGTGTCACGTCATGATGATGGTGAACTGAAATTATACTCGTTTTACATTAATTTTCTTCTTTCATTTTATGATCATGATGAGTTTGTACTGTACTTTATTCGTGCTTGTTTTTTGTTCCCATACTTTTCATATTTTATTATGGAAACATTTTTGCAAGCATGAGGGAGAGATAATTTAAATCGTTGCACTAGGACGGCAAAAGTAGACACAAAGTGTGGGGGGATTAAGGTGCGTCTTTCAACGTTTATTTATCTTTATTTTTCGCGAAGAGATTTTTTTTCTCTCCCATTTAGATAACAGAATGTTCAGGTGCGATGAATTATTAAAATTGACGGGTGAAGTGGAAGTGCGATGAAAGTGATTACAACAAGGTGCTACCTGTCAGTAGGAGGAGTGCATGCATATTTATTTAACGCTGATACGAGAGTTTATAAAGAAGGCGTGAATATACATACATTGCAACACTGGGTAAGCGCGAGCTCATTGTTGACAGATGGATCGCTATGTAGGATAAATGATTTTTATGACATTTGCTTATAGTTGGGGATGGAAATAGGGAGCAATTGAAATATGAGTATACATTTCCCAATTTTAACAATCAATGATTGCGAGTTAAAACTTAGCTTTGTTCGAATAACAATATTATTTCGGTTAATTCATAGAGGTTAATCAACTAACGACTGTCACTTTGAGTAAAGGCTCAACATGTTGGAAAATTCACAACCGACTTTCGACTTTCAAATGTAGCTAACGTTCAGACTGCCAAATTCGACATTGACAGTTGACACTTCAATTTGTATGTCTACTTTTTTGACACGCGAGCATTTCACAAACAACTCACTTGACAGTAATTCCCAATGCCAATTGAACAAGCAATGATCGCTTTAAACAAATCAATAAAACCGTACTCGTATTTGCCGCAAGAATATCCAATTCACAACAGTATCGTATAACGTGTAGGCTTTTATTAATTAGTACAAAAAGACAAATCGTATAATGTATGCGCATAGGATTAAGTTCGAAGGTAACACTCGAAACAAGATTATGTCTGTGTAATTGGTTTTTTTTCTCTACAAACAGAAATTGATCAGGTTAATTTATTGCTCCTTAACGATTAACACGTATCGATTTGATTTAAATATTTATGGTGATCTATTCAAGCGCCATTCCGACGATAAAAATGAATATTTTAAAGCCGAAAATTAATCAGACTTGTGTGGGTATTAGTTTAGGTATGTAACCAACTTGTGTTTTGTAGCACCCGTGAAACCAACGAATGTGGAGGATGACAAGGGTTAATCGAAATCAAATAATATTCGGTATTTTGGTCTAATGTGCGTCGCGTCGTTTGCCTTAAAGACGCACTGGTTTGACAAGTTTTACGATTAAGTCATTTGTTAAATGCTTACCCAATCGAGTGATGTAGCTCCAATCGTAACATATTATTAGTTGCTGCGTCTGATTCATTTTGTTGTGGAATAAAAGAAAATATGATTGGAATTAATTGATAAGAGAGTGAGACAAGTATCTACCATGAATGATTGTGCAGGCTGATATTGTTTGAAGTGCCCTTTGTATAGATAGGTAAGACCGATTAAATCTAATCTTGGCAATCGACGGTTTAAGAGGTTCTGAGTAATTGGCATAGTTTTCTACGTTTTTGAAATAAAATCTGTATCGGGAAATTGCGAGTGACACACATTTTTCTGACAAGGGTTGCTTCGGATTTTATCATCAAGGGTGCGCCATCTTGTATGTCGGTATACGTAAAAATTTAATAACTTTGACACTTATCAACCGAATGACTTAAGTGGATGTATTTTTGAAACGTCAATTCTGTACAATTCAACCATGAACCGCTTCGTACCCAACCAACGCATCAAATTTTAGTTAACCCAAACAGTACCGTCTGACAACACTATTTGTTATTTGATGTCGAGTTTTGTGGAGCACGGGACGGGGACAGTGGAAGATCATCGACATGCCGTTCATCAACGCCCAATAAACTGGTTGAAGCGGCAAGACAGGGTGCCACGTCAGTGTAAGCACCTCGCGGCTCATTTTGAAGGATGATTTGCATTTGTATCAATATAAAGTGCAATTGAATGGAAAATTATTTCCGAAAGACTGTCGAAAATTCTCTTGACTTGTGCTGCAAAAAATATGGCGACATGGTCCCACAGATGTCAAGATTTGACAACTCCGGACTTCTTTTTGTTCGTTCTTGCCGAAATCATAGCACATTTTGTTTTGGTCAATAGATGATATTCTCACATCGACATAAAACATGGTACCCCTGCTAAAACGCATTCCACAAACCGGCGAATAAAAAATCGTTCGAACTTAACCTCAAAATCAAATTGTCAGTTTTTTTTGCTTATTTTATGTGAATTGACAGTCAAAACTTTTAGAATTATAGATCTTGATGTTTTTTTTCTATATTTAACAACCATAATAGTTATTTTTTCGAGTTTCTGGCAATCCTTTCATTTTCGAAGCTTTTGCTTCACAGAGTGTCCGTCATCTTAAGTGCAGTGTTGCAATGTCTATTGGATAACATTTTCCTCAAGCAGTCGCGAATTTTAACTTTGCTTTTCCAAGGTCAATAAAAAAAATATGTTTTTCCTTTTTATATTTTTTCATTATTCGAAAAAAGAAGCTTATAGTATTTCTCAACATAACTCTTGCACAAATAGTTATCGATTTGGAAAACGCTTAAGCAAAATCTTAAAAGTATTGTATTCGAAGTCGCATAATTCATTAAATGAAAAAGATTCAAAGTTCAAGTATAAGGGTTGTGTTTATTTGACTTTGAACAGTTTTTTGCCATATATCTACTCAGTTTTATTTAATATAAACTATGCAAAAAACTTCGGTTCTAAAGATTTTTCAATTACAACAAAAAACATTAAAATATAATTAATACCACCATTTTTTATTGGCAAACTGCGCCAAAACATTTCAACATAAATATCGCTATTAAAATTCCACCACTTAGAAAAATCGTAATAACAAAATCTATTTCACAATTGTAGGTTCCCTACTCTATAAATTCGTTGAGCCATGTCGATGTATATCATATAAATACGAGTTCATATAATTTACGTAATTATACCATTGGACTTTAAGCTTCCATATACGTCAATAAAAACTTGCGCACATATTCCTAGAAAACACCAATGCATGAGGGTATATTTTGCAATATTCATTTAAGTGGAATTTTTAACACTTAACTGGGCAAACTATTAAAATTGTTAAGTTCTCATTGAGATTACTTGACAGCTATTATTGTAAATACCACAATTACGTTGCAAACAAAAAAACACATCGAATGATACTTTAGCGTTCAATTAAAGAACTGTCATTCATTAAAACTAATTGATGTCAACATTAAAACAAGTGCTGCAGAATGAAGTCTAATTAACAAATATAGATAGCTAATGGTGATTTGACTAAAATAATAATATGTAATAATCAATTACCTTTTATGTATAATGAATAAGGTATGATTTTATTTTTTTTAGATAATAATAGACAATATGTGATTAATTGCGTTTAAAAACGCTCCTGTAGTACCTACGAAAACAAAATTAACAAAATTGACTACTCGTATATATTGTTTCTATAAATTAATTCATATAAAATGAACAACCATTTGACATGCCATTTTCGGACGCCATTACTCACTCGCGTTGACATGTAATTAGAATAACTTTTCAAAACTAAAAAAAAGTACACTGCTTTCATCGCAAACAAATACAACGAGAACAAAAGATATTCATTATCCCATCATTATTCTTATTAAAATGTAAACGTACATAGCAACAACAATGCGGGCTAAGAAAACGTATTCATTTCTGAATTCCTTAAATGTTTTTCTGACAGGAAAGCAAAGCACTGACTGAGTGGACAAATGGGGTGTACACATTCGCATGATTTAATGTATTATATTTTTGACAGTGAAGATGAGTAATGAAAATTGTTGGCATCGAAAGGAACAGTTTTTGTTCTACTTTTTTTTTAGCAAAGAAAATAACAGGAATATTTTAAAATTATTGTAGCTGAGGTAAATGAAATCTATTTATAATTGTTCATATTTTCGATATGAACTTATTGACAACGAGAGGTAGAAGGTGTGTTATATTAAGTTTGACAGTTTAACTCAAAATCTATTTTTGGACTAGTCTTTATTTTAAGAGTTCGTAACACAAGAATAACTTTATAAACAAAAAATGCTGTCAAAAATGTCATTTAATGTGCTTAAATAGATTATTTACTCAGCTCGCTGCCACATTTTGACATATTATTGACTTTCCTACAAAATAAAACCACTTTCGGAAGTTGGTAGTAAAAAACAGTATTTTTTAGTAGTTTATGGCTGAAAAAATTAACTAAAACTAAGCCTTCCAAAATCATTTGTCTGACAGTAGTTGTTGTTCTCTCCACCTTTGGTTGTCAAACTTTTTGGAAGGGAACAATGGAACATATAAACCTAGAAGTTGAACTACTTGCTTACAATTGCAAACAAACAAACTAAACAACTGCGTCTACAATTTGACAAGTGTCACAATGCGTATTCATACATATAACCAAAATTTGACTGCGATATTAGGTCTGTTCATCTACTTTTGTAGTAAAAATGGAAAAGCCTGTCAAAATGACAGTGGTGGGGATGAATTCTCTCTCAGAGAGGGAAACTTACGAAAAAGTTCAGGAACGCTTTTGTAGTAACCTGTAAAAAATTACAGATAGTTCACCCATCAAAATGCCAAATAGAACAACAAATTCAAATCAGCTGTCAATTTTTAGGCGACTGACAGTTGCTTCAATTCTTACGCAAAGAAATTTGTTGAGTAAAAACTAGGGGAAATGTCTTGCTCTCTCGAAGCCGCTCTCTTTTACGAATTTTTCGAGTTGAGGAACGATAATTCAGTAAAATGCGTAAGAATTCATAAAAAATCGTAAGATTTAAAAGTTAAGGAACAGACCTGTTCCCTTACTTTTTGGGCCAATTTCGGCAAAATGTCAGATATCAAGGAGTGGGGATATACTCTCTGAGAAAAAGAGAATAAAACCAAAACGTACAGGAACGAAAGTTTGGCATGACTTTTGTTGAAAACATATGCGAGAAATTCAAAAATAAACGTCAGTGGGCTTAAAAAAATTACCAGTTTGCAGACGTTGAAAAACATTCGGATTTAGTTTAAGATTTAACAAAGCAAACCGAAATAAACTGCCAATTCAAATAGACTTTTGAGAGATTTGACAGCTAAAGTCAGTTATTTATAACAAACTAGCCCAAAGATATTTGTTGGGCTATTATTTGCAGGGTTTTTATGAAGGGCAAATGTTTTGTTTTCAATTTGTGGCTCTCTTCTGCCCAACTTTTGCGTAAAGGAACGAAGTTTGACTAAATTTGACTAATGCATTATCGTTAGGGAACAGACCTGTTGTATACGATCTATGAATCGCGACTATATAACTAAAACGACAGCAAACAATATAAAGCAACTTCAATCACCAATCAAAATGGCGGCGAAAGATAGAAAATACCTCCAGCAATGTCGATTGGAATGGAATGCTTCCAAGTATGTGCGAAGACTTCAAAAATACCCAAGCAACATTCACATTTTATCGCCATTTTCAGTGTTTAACAACTCTCGGCGCAACCCACTTTTGCCACTTCAAACATAGTCACACTGACAGCAGTAGAAGACAAATTGCACATTGCGACACAACCTCAACCGTTAATTAAACGATAAAATGCTGTAAAATATGCGTAGCTATGTGTACAAAAGGTAAACGTTCTTCTAATTAAATTCCTCTTAAATAATCACAAAATGGCGTTCAATCACTCTGTAAAGTCATCTTCAAGTGTAAACCTTTTCAACTCCGATATAGGAGCATGCAATCTGAGAAGCAACTGTGCAATTTAGCTCAGAGACTTCAATTTGCTGAACAGCCACCCCTTTCAATGGAGTATTCTCTACCAATGTGTCCACTTTTTGCCTCCAGATCATTGTAATTATTTTTAATTATGTATATGTTTCGCTCGAGTAAACCTTTGCTTTTTGTTCCGTCGGCGTCGCATCGCAATTGATACGCCCGATTGCGTGATATGGTACACTGTGCATCGCACAGCAATTTGCTGGTACAAAATCGATTGCCACAGCAATTGATGCAACTTTGTTGCTGCGCTGCAGTAGCATGACACCGAGCGCCAGGCAAACGGCTAACGTATTAAGAAATGAGTTATGGTCATTTTGATGTCGCCCCTTTTTTTGTCGGCGCTTCTAGTCTTGGTGCGGGGAATTTTTCTCTCCCTTTCACACTTGAGGAGGGCTGTGTTCATTAATAATTTTCACCTGACGTGCTAATCAATTAGGACGCGTGCGATTACATTTCAAGTTGAGACTGCTCGGTTACCAAGCCGGAGGCGACAAAATGGTTGACTTTTTTTGTTATAGTTTTGCTGCCTTTCCTTCGCTTTTTTTCGCGAGAATGGCGTGTAGCAAACGGAGAGGAACTGGAGCAAAGTGTTATATATATTTAGTGATAGGTACAAGTGTCAATTTGCATACGTAAATCTGTCAAATGTCATTTTAATTTGTTGTAATTTATAGGCTCAATTAGACTTATCGTTGGAGACTATATTTGTAACGCGAACAGCTCAAAAATTCAAAGTTCCACAATCGCAAAAACTCGATTATAAATCGTAAATTCGTTTCATAAATCGTCACCTAAAATCAAACAGTTCAAACACACACACGACGGAGATATGCGTCTTATCTGGCTTTATAAAACTCCCCGCAAACAATCAATCAAATCAGTTCGAACATGAAAGAGTGCGGTCGAACTATTGACAGATTAGATTACAAAACAAAAATCGAACGATTGCTATATCTATAGGGAAAAAAAAAACTTTATCTAACAATGTCAATAGCCACCATTGATATTGGTCCCCTAATCAACCATCTACTACAATCACGACTTTGCGATTTGGAATATGCAAAATCACGAAACTTTTGAATTTTCGTGAACTACTTCTTCATCGGTGGTGTCAACTTTCTGAATTTTTTCTCTCTCATTTCTTTATTTATATTCGGTCCGTTATATTTGTCTACATCGCACAGAAAAAAAAGAAGAAGAAGAAAGGTTAAAGAACGTTTGCAAACAATAATCAAATCACGTTCATCGCAAACAGTAACATTTTTACTTTATCGTTACCATCGCTGTCACGATGATCAACTCTAAAAAAAACCTCTTTTCTCTCTTTCCTTTTGGTGTCTTCTATTTACTTATGGCCCTTTTCTTCGCTGATTGAAATTCAAATATTTTCACTTCATTTGTTGGAGGTCATCTGCATTCTTTTAGTAATAAATAATAAATGTCAAGCAACGAAACTAGTAGCTGTCATCGATTTAATTACCTACAAAGGTCACATCACACTGTGAATAGTGGATGTCATGTGAAAACCAATTCGGAATTAATTCGAGTCCCTCACTAAACCGACAGTGATCCACTTTGGGTAATTGCAAATATTGATTAACATCCGCATAAATCGCGTAATTTATTTAATTGATACCGCAAAATCCTACTGTTAATAACGAAACATACAAAAAATGATAACAAAAACACAATCCTACAATAATGATTAAAAAAAATATATAATAAATACAACCGCTCGAGATAATGAAAAGCTATAAGCGGCAAATAATTTAATTATGACCGCGTTCACAATACTCGAACGCACACACACTCTCGCCCACCCATTTCAAAAGCGCTTGTGAAAATAATTTATTTTTATGATTCCGACAAAAAAAAAGAAAAGAGAAATAAGCCTCGACTTAAAATGATGGCGCTCTCTAAAGCGAGGGGAATTGTGGTGTGGGACGAAAAACATAAATAAAAAAAAAACCAGCGCACAGGAAAACAGCCAGAAGCCATGTTAATTGGCCCCTCTAATGGAATTATTCGGATCGCATTTGCATTTCAATTGAAAATGTAAACGAGCTGTTGTTGTTCAATGGTAAATAAAATATTATGGTAAATTGTTGCAGTTTACTGCTATTTTGTTCAATGATTATTATCATTGGAAAAAGGGTTGTTTGTTAGTTGGTAAATTGATGAATAGGCGTAATAATGCCTGTAAAATTTCTGTCAACTATTGGCATATGGAGGGAAAATAACATAACAATCAGTGAACCGAATAGGTTGTTTAGGTTTTATTCATTTAAGCGAAAAGTTAACCAATATGCGAGATGGCAATTTAAAGAGATATTTTCGATAACAAAAATTATAGATGGTTCATACATTTTTTTTTTACATTGTCAATATTGGCGCCATTTTTTTATTTTTTTTTCAGTAGACATAAACATTTCTTTGGCCGCGTTCCACTGCCCACTAGATGACTAGCGGCACGTCAAAAGTCATATAAAAAAAGTGACATTTCACCAAAAGTGCTAGACGTCAGTTTTTTTTTATATGAAGTTTGACCTGCCGCTAATTATCTAGCGGGCAATGTAACGCGGCCATTGTGTAACAGAACGTAGTTTGCTTGTGGATACTTGGCCGACCCATAGAATTTGACAGGTGTATAGAGTAGAAGCGCAAGCTTTTGGATGATACAGATAAAAAACCTAGAGTTACTTTCCACTTTTTTCTCGTTGACAAATTGAGATAAAGCACAAAACACATTCATTGGTGACATCTTTACAATGCTGATGAGTGATGACAGTTCAGTCACAAAACACCTGTTTGTGGAATATTTCTGTAAACAAATTTCTTGTGCAACAGATATACGACGGATTTTATAGGACTGTTTCCTTTGCTTAATAAGTTAACGTTGACATTTGACATATCCGCCGACGCAGCGGACGTAATTATTTGGGCCTTTGACATTGTAAAAGTGACGTTAAAGGACTATCTGATCTCTATAATAATGATGTATTGTTACCCAATAGAACGCACTCCGTATCTTCTATAGCCTCATTCTGACGTTTGTCGCACGTGAGCAGGCAAATCAGAGTTTTTTCTAAAATAAAATGGCCGCATTCCGTTGGCCAACTATGGCTACCAAGACGACAATTTATAGTGAGATTCTATAAAAAAAAAAATATCAAAGTATGAGCTAGGGCTGTAAACATTTGCGATAGTTGTCAATTTTATATAATAAAACGTTGACGTGAGTGTCATGTGTCGCTATAATCATCGGCAAATCGGCAACAAAAGAACCGAATATTGACTTTTAAGTAGGAAACATACAGACAACAAATCGTTTCTAAACTGTCAAAATGACTACTGTCACCAGAAACAGTGTTACCAAACCTAAAAAAAAAAACATCTTATATAAAACGACTATAAGTGGCATAAATAGATCTGTCTTGATTGGTTTGTCTTCAAAGTGATAACAAGCAACTGACGTCGGTTTTTTAACTATACCTCCGCACGCAAAAGCCCATTTAACTTATACATTTCATTCCCCCCCCCAATTAGGTTTCTTTTTGTATTGACACAACGGCAATTACATTTCCCACAATATACAATAGTAATCGCCTGAACGAAAGTAGCACTGTTCGTTTATGGATCTCATTCTGTGTTGCGTGCAAGTACAATCCAAATTAAAAATCTCTCATTAGTAATTTCCATAATCGTATAATGACACATGCATGACCTGTGCAATGATTACTTTTAAACAATGGGAATACAATTCTAGATCTATTCTAATTTCATTGCATCTGAATGCGCACTGAGGTACTCGAGAGCGCCATGTCCCAGCAGAGCGGCACCCGGATGGATAAACAATGCAATAATGATGATTCGAAATGAACCTAAAAAAAACTGTACACGAACTGAAACTGAAACCCTCCTAAGAAGCCATCTTCATATACCTAGTGTCAGTTGGCCTGTCCCGTTGTTGTGAAAATTTACAAAAAAAAAAAACTATTGGGTTGTGGGGGATACAAGAATACACATAACCTCCAACAAACAGCGTGTATAATGTGCTAGTATGTGTACTCGCATTCGTTTCACATGTTTTAAAAGTTGTACTCTAGTACTACTTATGGGCATCGTATCGGTCCTGGTCCATTCTACCAGACTACCTACAGCTACAAACGGCTATGAGAATTCGCATAAAAATAACTCAAGAGCGCTGCTGCACGAAAGGCAGTGAAATAATTGCGTAAACATTTTTTGCAGCTTTTTTTTTGTACAGTTTTGCCGTTTTGTTTGGCTGATTCCGATTCCGACGACTGTGTCGGGCACGGTCGGCATACAGGAGAACAGGAACCGCAACACACTGGACGAGGGAGTCCTTCTACGGGGCGGTGACGGTATAATATGTGTTGCTGGCACGCTGGCAGTCCTCATGCCAGATACTATATGCAGCCATTTATTCAGTGTCGGTGTCGTGGAACGTTCCTTTAGCATGGTCAGATATTATTAAAAACATTTTTTTTATCGTTTATCTTTTAACATCTCTGCATACAATTTTATCACTCACAGTCTAGTGGAGGGCTGTGTTCGGTTGTTGTATGTGCGCGTAATGGGATGCAGTTACGAGTTCTGTTCGATTTATTTTTTTTTAGTTGCTTCTTCTGGTTTTGAGGTTTTGTAAATGGGCATGCCATTTTCAATTTCGATTCGAATTACTTAAGTGAAGGTGAGGGTTTTTTTTTTGTTGGTTGCCTGAACCGAGTTGGTAGTTCTTTTGAATTGGTTATGGTAATGCGAGTAGATTTTCCCTTGTTGGCTGTCACATTAGAAGAAGTTAACTAAATTTATGGATTGCAGGGTTCGCGGGAGTTTGTTATTTAATAGTTTACCTGAAATAAAATCAGTGGGCGTGGTCCTTTTATCTGCGACTGAGAAAGGATTGCAGTATGGCGACGTTGTTAACGATCTTACCTGGAAAGAAAAAACATATTAATTGATTAGATGCGTCCAGTTGGGTAAAATGGTAAAATATGAATTGTTAAGTAATTTAATTATGTCTTTCGCATAGCAAACGAACAGTTTTTTGTGGTTGGGTGCATTCAACAAGAATTAATTTTGACACATTTATGCTCAGTCGCTTATTTCTTGCAGTTTCCACTAACTGTCATGTGTCAAACGCGTAATTATACATAATTTTCATGAAATGGAGCATATTAGAGACGTTCAAAACTCCAGTTTACAAAGTCTGACACTAATTAAGTCTGATATTAACTAAGGCAAATCTCGTGAACTGTTTTTTTAGTCGACATAACACTAGAGCTTTGAATGCGCCCATTTAATTATTAAATTGTGTGTCACATCTCTTGTCATTTGTCAGAAAAACATTCTTTTAATACTATCTACCAATTCCATTTGGATTTATTTTAAATTTTAAATTATTCAAATTAAATCATGAAAATTGATTATTCTGTCACATTTACTAGCAATCTTAAGATATAACGCCAATAAAAATCGTAAATCTACAAAGACGTATCTCCGGCGCATCTCCCTTGACATTTCAAGAGATTAAATTTAATTTAACTGACATCGCTATAGATAGTATTATACTTATCTACTAATAAAATTCAAGTAGCGTGCACATTACTCATTCATTACGCTATTAGCTTAATGCTGATGTATTCAAGAAACTACTACAACAAAATGGAAATGGAAGAAACCTCTCAGCTCTTACTTCAGTTATAACTCTAAAATGTAATTTTCCCATCACTCTTCCGTAATGGAATGCCACTTTTAATTAAAACCAAACTGCCCATGAGAACTTCTTTCGTATTCTGACAGCAGTAGTTCTTTTCTTCATTATCTCTCACCTGGTATCTGTCAAAAAGTTTAACTGATTGACTCATGTATGTACACCGAAAATAATCCGACTGATTAGACCACCAATGTGAAATATCTATTTTCAATTGTCCTGTACAAATTAGTGTTCAACTAATTTCAAGTCGCTGTCAGTGTTGACAGAGTTTTGGTCATTTAGTGTTGTTCTGCTTCGATTGAATGACGTGTGTTTGAAAAAAAAACCTCATTTGTTTATTTAAATTACAGGAAAGAGAATAAAAACCAAAAGAACAATTCAATTGACCGAATGTCAAAGTGAAGACAATGTACAATACATGCTTTTTCACATATGTTAGACCTCCACCTCAGGCCGGCCGGCGGATCATTTAACTGCGCGAATTTTATCTTTTACGATGATCACTTCAATACTTGTTTCGTGCGCTTTTATGGGGGGCGGCATGTTTTTGCAACCACATCCTCGTCGTAGACGAAAATAATAGAAATACAAGAATTGGCGACTTAATAGAAAACGTGGTGTGAATGAAGCGATTAATTACAATTCCTCATTTCGTCTCTCTGTCTGACTGTGTGAATGTGCTGCGTTGCTGACTTTTTCGTTCGCTTTTGCACTTACGCAATTGTGTCGTCTGACAGTAGATGGCATGGCGGCTGCTCGTAATTGAATTGAATTCAATTTTTTTCGTTTTGCTTTATGATTTGCGTGGTGTGCGCGGTGAGTTTTTGTATTTGCTGCCTGACAGACTGTTGGTTGTTGTAATTTAATATTATTATAAACACATATAAATATACAAGCTTCCAGCGTTACGAATGCATATATATGTGATTTCAGATTCATTTTTTGCGGTTTGACGTTATGTTACGTTACTAGGTAGTTAACTTCATTTTATGACAGCTGTTACGAGCAAACAAGCAGTGCATAGACTTTTAGGTGTATTTGATGTACAAAAATGAGAGAGAACATCAGTTTAACAATTTGAATATACAGACGGTATTTATGAAGTGTTTGACATCGTTTTCTGTGATGACACAGATGAAGCACTGAGTGATGTCGCCATTTCGAATTTCACTGCACACAACAACGCAGTGGCTTAACTTTAAATAAAAGGTTTTGGCAGGACCGTGTTATGAAATTCAGGAGGGAATTATTTAATATCTTCTTCTTGCTCTCGCTTTGTTCCTCACATTGACAGCATCCGTTGTGAAATGTGTCTAACCAACTCTCTGCTTTCAGTCAATCATCTATAATTTCTGTAAATATGTTTTAGACATTAATCTTGTTTTGAGATGATCCCCATTAAAACTTTAACTTATTTGGCAGCATTGTAAATAGATTTTTTTAGTAGCGAATCTATGCTTACGAAGACTAGCTCGTAATCGTAATTTAATTTGAGCAAGAAACACTTGTACCGCCATTGCTAGCATTTATTTAAATAAAGGTCCACACGCAATTATCTTCATAAGAAAAATGGTCGCGTTCCATTGCCTCGCTAGATGAATAGCGACTGGTCAAACTTCAGATAAAAAAATTGACATTTTAACAAAAGTGCTAGACGACTTGCGCGAATGGTGAAATGTCAATTTTTGAAATGCCGCTAGACATCTAGCGGGCAAGTGGAAACGCGGCTAATGTAATGGATTTTTAAGGAATTGGCGATTTGTCAGTTGTCACTCACGAATTAGCGGTTGGCAGATTTTAAGATACATGTTATTAGATAGTCAGTTCTAAAGTAGTCACCTATGTAAACCTATGTAAGAAATGCTGATAGATATATTAATTTTTATTTGAACACAACTGTCAGAAATTAATGGAACTAGTGTCACTATAGTATAGATATTAATATCTACTTCAGACGTAACTACACCAAAATCTTCAATTAAAAATGAGACAAAATCAAAAATGGAAGCACAGTTGTATGGCGAGTGCTGCCAAATCTACCTATGGACACGTATACGTGAATGTCAAAACTGACAGAAGTTGAATGTAAATTCTGATTGCAACCCAGAGAAACTATTGTGAACATATGATTTGTAGATATATTAATCACGTTATTTACTAAAACAGGACAACCAGAACAATTTTTTTAGGAAATCCTTCATTTTTAATTAAAAAAAAAAAACGATTTCCACTAAGCTACGTATAGTGTATTACGCGTTCGTGCATTATTAACACAACTAAACTACACAATCAATATAATTAAACAAACAAACGAATGCGCCTCCCTTTTTCCTGTCTCAGCAGTGTACCAATACAAGCAATTTAATTTAAAGCCCAATCAGCAAATAAATATTTATCACCTCAGCTAGTTAATCACCCATCGTAAGCATTTACTACACCACTATTACACTGTGTGTGCGCGCGCGCTCGAATGTGTACTCGGCGCAGTGAAATATACCCAGAGTAAGCCTTCAATGCCAATTATTAAGATTTATTAGGCTCGCCTACTTGTCTCGAATATGGTAGCAATTAAACCAGATGAAAATAAAGCAATAAATATTCCTTCCTCTAGAAATACACACGTATACCTATGAAACTTTTATACAGCCAGACTAAGTATAGGTATACGTAAATATGTGCGCTCTCATGACAGCAAGAGGAGACAAATGACAGAAAAAGAATTCCATTTCATTGAATGCGAAATAAATTCACTTAGATGGCGACTTCTTCCAGTTTTATTGCACGGCTAAAGTTGTGTCTATTAGCAAGTTTATGGCATTGGAATTGTTTGATTTTAAGCAATGCAATAAAAACAATACAGCCTATTCGAATTTAAGTGCTGCCAAGTCGAATGTCTTTAATTTGCTTAAAAGAAAACTGTAATGGCTTGTAATGAAATAATTCCAATGTATATGACAGCTTGTTTATGGCAAGACACACACACACAAATTATAGTTTCCAATTTCGGACTCAATTCAAAGCCATTGATTCATCATCATCATCACATTGGCCATAAACAATCTATAAATTTTGATATAATCGAATTGAATGGAATCATGTAATCGCATTGAAAGGAAAAACAAGAAACACTCCCTCCACACTGGAGACTGGCCTGGATAGTGTCAGGCCCAGGCACTTATAAGGCACTCGATTTGTGTAGTTTGGTTACAAAAAACAACAACAACAACTTGCATGGTACATGTAACTACTGATTTGGCTGCTGTTGCCTGTTGGTGCTGATGAAGCAGCATGCTTTATAGAGACACATGGTGTACGGTCAATGGTATGTATACGATGTATAGCGCGTTGTATATTTTATCGTTTAGTTCCAGATACTTTCATGCGCTCCATTTTTAGTGTCGAACTAACACGTATACGTACATGCTGTGAATTACTGTCGAACGCTGTATGCGCTGGGTATATCGGCAGTCGCTTTTGGCTATCATCACCAGCTTGTGATGCATTTTTATGGCATTGGAATGGCATCGACATGGGGCAGTGTTGATGATGACTGCGCTGGGACCGGACGAAGGAGGATCGCGTTATTCGTTTGTTGGATGCTGCACATCGCGTTTTAACATTCAATCAGAGGAGTTCTTGTTTTTTTTTATAAAGATTTTGACGTTTGTTTTTGCAGGTCATTGAGGAACAGTGTAGCTAACAAGAGTGGGAGTCAGCTGCAGCGGAAACTTGGATCTTTCGACAACCTAAATATTTTCCAAGAAAACAAATCTAAGGCACGCAGAACTGTCAGATCAATAGTGTCTTGTTTTTGCTTGGTTTGTTTGTTTGTACATTTTTTAATACTGACTGACGTTTCAAAAGAAGAAAAAGTTAAAAAGTTTTACGTTATATTCCTTCAACTGCAAAAAATGTCAACCGCCCGCAGAAATTTAATGCCAATTTGTCGAAAACTAAAACGAAAAATCTAAAAAATATATATAGTATATATATTTATAAAATTTGTGACAAGCTAGATTAATGTCAGTTAATTATGTATGTCAATCAGGCAACAGAGCTACAATCCAATAGTGAATACTAATCAAATGCTAATTCGAATTGACTAATTATATCTGTCAGGCGACGATTAGATTATGCACATGTATACGAAGATAACATTGACATTGACAATGTGAATCAAAGAAAGCTGTCAGTTAGACCTTTGTATAATCATTGAAAAGTAGGCACGACTTGTAACACGTTCACGGTAAGTATTTTCATTTTTTCTGTTGTTTTTTTTTGACAGATTTCGCTTTGATCTGACAGAGATTATAGAGACTGTAAGGGAGTTTGTTAATATATACTGGATTATATTAAGAAATTTATTGTGATAGTCAATTGTGAGGATGGATTTGTGACAGATGTCAAGTTAGGTAAATATAGAAGAATGTATTGTTTTTTTGTAGTAGTAGATTAATATTGCGAGGCATGTTTCTAGCAGTTTTGAGACATGCATGTTTAAATATGTTTATTGCCAATTGCTGTTTTTTCCATGCTAAGAAGGCAGATACAAAGTAATGCAGCATTTACAAAATCACACATTCGACATTCCTAACGCGGAAGATTTTAGTGATGCCCAATATTAAATAGCGTGACACTTATTTTGGTCGGCCATTTTGTTTTTGTGCTAGGAATTATGGGAAAGCGTATATTTGAGTGGTGAGTTGTTGGTTAAATTTTCTGAAACCAATTGCCACTCTCATTTGACATGTTTTTGATCAGAAATGAAATCATTTTCAATCGATATTGCATTATTTCCCTTTTACATATTTAAAACGACACTTTACGCGTCTGATTTGTGTTCTCGCTCATAAAAACTGACTGCGGACAAACGGATCTTTCTCTCCCATATCTTGCAAAAGTGCTCTTGCGTGATGTTATAAATCCAGTATTGTACTAGAACTTTGTTATCCCGGTTTTGCTGAATGGCGCAGAAACATAATTTTGATAAAAACTCTTGGGATGGGACATTTTGAGAGCAGGGTTTGTAACAGTGGCATGTGGGGCTTTAAAAAGGACAACACACTTTAGTGACGCCAACGTTCCTACTACTTTAAGTAACAGAATCCTGCTGCATAAACTGCCGTCCTTTTCTTTTGTTCAATAGTTAGTCGTTTTAAGTCTTAAACGAAAAGAGTTGCCCCAACTTGTTCCATCCACTGTAAAGCTCTCTATCACATCAATAACACCCAGCTTCAAGCCCAAAACAGAAACCAAGAGATGCTCACTGACGATGGCTATAGTGATTAATTGCCTCTCGGTTGTCCAGTTGCTAATATAATATTCCTTATAAGCAGTGCCTTTCCTGTGTCGTCAACGTTGTACACATATATACAGCCTTTCTTGGCCGGACTTGGTCCGTCAAGTCGCTCTCATCGCACCGATGTGTGATGCTGGTGTGATGGTTCACTGAGGTGAATCGAACATTGCCTCAACATCAGCTGCTGGGCATTTGCTGGGATTGCATGCCGCATTGTTGCAACTTGCAAGTCCCCTGCCCGACTGCGCACAGTTTTAGTACTCATTGTAGCGCAGTTTGGTTTGTGCGCTGCTCAAAGGTGGTTTCAGTTCAATGAAGATAATACCCACTTGGGCAACATAGTGGAAAACGTATCCAAGTCTTTCTTTCTGTTTAAAGATGAAGACCCCCGCCCGCCCCCGCCGATGCTACCAAAAGAAAACACTTCAATTGATTTTTGTGTAATGCTATCGAGTCATGGTTCGTCCGTATCCAGTATTCGACAATCAATTGAATATATCTCCAGAGCGCAATATGCTTCTTCGGCTTTCGAATCCTCTTGATGTTTCCTCCTTTGCCATTGTAGCGAGACGGTGGTACTTCAGAGATCTATGAAATCACGTATATTTATTTTTTTGTTACTTTTCCTTGAGCGCATTAAAAAGAATATCAAGTAGGATTATTACGGTGTGTGCTACGTATAAAGCAAGACGAACAGAAAGGAAGAACAATTCACAAATGGAAAATCAATTTTAATTAAACCGATACCGAAGGAGGAAGACTTGGGTACTACTCCCTCTGGTAGACGTACTGATGGTAGTATGTATGTGTATATGTACATTTGCAGGCGCTGGTGTTCTTTGTGCTATACTCGCAACGTTGTTTCTCCTTCTCGTTGAGCAGAGTGGATTTTCGATTAGTTCTTTAGAATTACGAATACGGATGGCAGGGGATAAGATGTGGAATAGACTATAATCAGCCGAAGGATAGACAATCTGTATAGAGAGGAAAACCTATCTATAGCTGTATGGAATTGGAATCCATTTAGTATTGTGTTTTCCCTTTGGATATGCTTTCGAGATTGAATATCGAAGCAGAGTGAGAGGAGGATGTAAGCGATTGGTATCCAGAAACTTGATGGGAGATAATAATAAAATCAATGGACGTCATTTGTGTTTGCAGGATTATTTTCTTTTAAATGGTTCTTGATGGGATTTCATTAAATTTAATTAGAAGGTAAATATATGCAAATAAACTGTGGTGGTCTTTGCTTTTTTGTTGTCCAGCACAGAAAGTACTAGATCATTGATCTCCAATTCCAAAAGTGAGGAAAAAATGGGAATTGATTTGACTACACTTTTCTTGTGTTTTTTTTTTGAACAATTCCAATCGAATTGCACTGACAGTTCGTGATGGATATCATTTTTCTCATTCCAGTTAATTTTTCAGCGCTTAATTTAGAAACGTAGCTTAAGGGAAATTCGCTACAACTTAAGCCGAAATGGTAAGAGGCATTTTTTTATGAAGTTAAAATATTAACAAGTTGGTTGTTTCCTTTTTAATTTACTTTTCAGAATATATTTTGAAGTGTTACTGGTTGCGTTCAGAAGTCAAGTCGTCTTAGACTAAATTTATCTGGAATTGTAGTAAACGTCACTTTTAAATCGTCAAAAACATACAAAGTAAAATGTCAACTGTCACAATTTGAGAAAATTAATATGTCCATAAAGTGCCCAGCCGAGAAATTCAGATTCGTGGATAAGACCTCCGTAATAAAATAAAAAATAAACACGGACGTGTTCGAAAGGTCTACCTTCTGACAGTTCTTTTATTTTTGGGACCAATGGAAGGGACCAACAATTTTATGCCGAATCTATTTGAGAACCTCTTTTCATGACATTTATAATTTCGGATTTGTCAGACAGAAAAAAAAAACAATAAGATGTAGTTTGTGTTTTTTGGGGGTCGAACCGGGGACTAAGAAGTCCAACACACTAACCACTGCGTCTAAATTTACGTATACGTCAACTAAAAATACCGCTCACATGATTTTAGGGCAATAACAATTCGAACATAGCACATCAGCTGTCAGATTAAGTAAATAACCCCAGCATAACCAACGCTGCGTAAAAGTAATCAACAGGTCACACTGCGCAACAGTTGCGACAAGTTTTTGTATATACAATTTGACGTCGATAACAAGTGTTTTGAACGGCTTTATTTTGACACATTGTTAGATTCTTTAAAATTCAACTGAAAAACTACCAAATTCCCTGAGCCGATGAAAAGAGTGACGAATGTTTTCAAACTAGTTATAAAAACAAAAAATACGCTACTTTTCCAGTGCTACCAAATCATGCGTTTGAAAACTTTATCAAAACATCGGCAAGACCTGCGCTTACTCGATACAGTTTTTTGTTTGATACATAGTTTTATGAATATTCAATATTTAGGATCTTGTTGACACAAATCGCAGTGATAGCTGTCAGTCAAATGATGTTAAGAAGAAGGTAACACATTTTGTCTGGGGATGAACTCGACTGAGTCGCACGGAACTTTTATCTCAAGCACACAGAAACTAACCAAATTCTTATAATTTAAATTTTTATCAAAAATTTAATGAGAAATGTTTTGTTTGTCACTAAGGAAATTCAAATAAGACATGTGTTTCCTCAATTCTTTGCTATAGAAAGTACGTAAGGTAAATATTTAAAATGCAATGGTTACATTAATGAAAAGTGGTGTAACATACAACAAACTAGGTTACGGATTTTGTTCGTTCTGTCAACTAACCTGCAAGTTTAATAAAAAAGAAAACAAATTAGTATTAATTAAGAAAACAAGCACGTTACAATTGAAGAACATAATTGTTATTGATACTAATATTATTCATTTCTCATGATCAAATCATTTAGACAAGAATTAAAACAACCTCTTTATACATCAATAATATGTGACAACACCTCTCTTATCGCGCAAATACCAACATCGATTAATGAATTATTCATATAATAAACTTTTATAACTGACATAAATATTGCCTTGGGAATTCTCCTTGTTGCACCGCAATAGATCATGACATATTGCAAGTGGATAAAAAAATAAAAACAATAACAATAATAGAACATGAGCCAAACTCATGCAGAGACATCGAGACAACTCGCTGTCGAAAGCAAATCAAATTCAATTAAGACAGAATTGGGTTTAATTGGAGGCGCGAGCGTGCACACCCAAACGTCAGTTTCAAATAAAATCTACCCTTTTCCAAGAATTCAATCGATAGTAAGGGATTTTCCTGTCAGGTAAGTCAACTCAGAAATTGCTCTGCTTACCTGCTTGAATGCGTCACTTAACACTAAAGGCGCGCAGCGGTGTTACCATATTATCACGATTTGAAAAATTGAAATTCAATTCCACTACGACCTGCACAGTAGCAGGTACAAAACGCGTAACTACACTGGTTACACATGCACCGTGTGCCCGGTGCCCGCACTCTGTAAATTTATCTATATGATTAAAGTTTTATAATAACTTTGTTAGTTGACGGTGTGTTATAGAGGGCTGGCTGCGTTGCGCTTGCACACCATGTGTTGTGTACAGTCGGGTATGCAGTGTATTAGCGACTATTAAGTGGAGTTGTGTTTTTTTTTTCTCCTCTTGTTGTATCTGGTGGTTTCGTTTTTTTTTGTAAGTAATTTACGATATGGATAATTGCCGGCGGCAATAAAATAGCCTGGGGTAGTAATTTAATACGCCTTTCGAGTCAATGGTTTTCGACAATCATGATTGAGATTATAAGTGAGTGGATAAGAGAAGTGGTGTATATGTCTGTGTATGGGCGCACTCGAGTAGCTGAGAGTGTTGATGGACTGATGACTTTGGAAATTGATTTTTATGTTTTCGCAAACGAAAATAGACAATTTATTGACACTTTTCTGATTGGTATGAGTAAAAAATAAAAGAGATGTCATTTTGTTTTGTTTAGACAGTTTAAAGTGACATTTGTCAAGCGCGAAATAATATGACGTTTTCTTTTGATCATATATATGACAATTGCTTAAATAGTTGACACATCTAAATGTCAATGTTGAAACGTCATCTGCGAAACTGTTTCTATGATCTTAACTGCCAAGAAAACGTGGCACATGCTGTCAAAAACTATAAATCCAAAATCATAACTCCACAAAAAAGTCATAAAGACTGGATTACAAATGAACGCATTCAGCTTGAAATTGGTAAATTATCTGAGGTTTATTTTTTTCATTTGCGCATTGGCATCACTTTTTTTTATAGCGAGGACTAATTTGACAGCAGAATCACTTTAAATGCGTTTTAAACTTCGTTATCTCTAAAAACAAATGCACTATATGGATATCATTCAATTTACATCAGCTGTCAAACAGCTGTCAAACAATAAAGCGACATTTGAATGTCAAAAATGAGAAAAACGACAACGAATTGAAGTAATATGCATACGACTTCAATACGTAGACGTTACAATTGCTGCAGCTGATTGGTTTTATTCATTAGGTGCAAATGGACGTGTTCAGCACTCAATGACTTTGAGGTGTTTAAATGAAAAATTCGCTCATCGATGACATATTTTTGTTAAAAAAATATTGTTTTCGTCTTAAAATTCACAAGAGTGAAAGTAAAACGATACCAACATTCGAAGCTGTCAGCTTGATGTAAATTCACATTCGTATAACGTAGTTTGCACTTAGTCTGAAAGTATGCATATTGCATATATCTGACATATGTTTTTTATTTGGCATAGAAGACGAGGATCTCCGGTTCGAATACCGAAATTACATCTTAAAGTTTTTTTTCCATTGCGCCTCCTCTCGCGAACGTCTGACAAACATCCGAGAGCAAAACTGTCATGAAACAGCTTCTCAATTAGCGGACTCGGCGTTAGATTGTGGATCCCTTCCATTCGTTCCAAATATTAAAAACCTCACCCAAACGAATGGTTGTGAAAAGCGCCATAATGACAAGTAGTCATAAATTCTAGAATAGAAATGATTAACTGGGTTTTGATCTGTCAAACTTGTTAGCAATTCAAAATATTTTGTAGCATTTCATTTAAGAAAACTAACTGTAATAAGAAACTACAGCCCTTTGAACTAGAGCTCTTGCAAATATCAAAAAAAGTGAAATAAAAAGTACTAGAATTGTAGCGAATTTACAGACAAGTTAATCTAAAGCACGGTATCTCATAGATTGATATAAATGTGAAAATTCAACAGAACATTCAAAACAAATCTGTTTAAAGTAAACAAACAAAAGTGGATGTCAAATTTCTCGGTAATTTGGATATAAACTGAAACGAAACAGTACTAAAGTTGCCGTGAATTTAGACCCAAGTGACATTTTTCAATCTAATACAGAATTCAATGCTACATTGAGAAAAACAGAACTTTCTGCGGAATTCATCGATGAATTTGGAAATAAAGTTCACTTAAAGTCAAATTTATGGGTGGAAATGAAATAAAAACAAATGTCGTACTTTCTGCACTGGATCTCTAAGGTGCGGTTTGCCACCATCCATGGTTCAATACAGTGGATATCCACCACATTCATTTCTAGCTGAATTAATCTTAAATTCATGTCAGAAAATCATGCAAATTACTGTCAAAACACTGTATTTCATAAAAAAAAATGGAAACCATTTTTTGCCGCAACCAACACTAACCAACCACTAGTATCCACATCTTAATTCATAAATATATCCCTTGAAACTAGTTCCGGTTCGCAGATACTTGTAAGTCTCCCCCAGACAATTAACAACAAAAAATGGCGCCCAACGCGAGCCCACTTTAGTTTTAATTTCCCTAAAAGTGCATTCGTTCGGGACGTTAAAACTCATAACAAAATAATTAATGTAAACATTTTCCACCTCCTTCTGTCGAGAGCGACAAAAAAAAAACCCTCCTCCCCCCCCCCCACTCCAACACTCGACGATGTTTATCTTCAATCCCCATAATCCAAATGAACGCTTGGTGCATCTGATGAGGGCAAACAAAAAAAAAACTACAGAAATCCGAGAAGAAAAGCCGCAACGAATACCAGCCCATACATAATTGCATGACGCGACACCTTCCTCTTTACGGAGAGATCCAAAGGAGCCATTCCAGCCCAACTTCGTGTTAAGCATCAATCCAAATACCAACCTCCACGAGTGAAGTGAAGTGGAGAGGAAAATACTGGCTGCTTCTGGCACTGCCTGTCCGATCTGCATAATTAATGAATAGCAGAGTCCACTGTATCTTCATCAATGGCCGCAAACTACTATATACGACGAGTCAGGCAGCGGCGGAGATGCGAAGAAGGACAAAGCGAATGACTTCCACTTAAGCTATATGGCAGCGCACACTATGCACTGTGTATATATAGGTATAGGTATTCCTCTGTATACACCACCAACAACTTTTCGAACAAAGTTGAGTCTTGTTGGGGATATTACTTCGCTCAAGTTGGACTTTTCTACTTAAATATTACAGCACTGGTGGTGTGTCGGTCCTCTTGGAGGCTGCTGCTGCTACTTCTGCTGCGGCCAAGGTGATGGTGGCGCAGCAATGGTGATGGTTGAAAAGACATTAAAACTTGTACTTTGCCGGTTTGGAATGTCTGCCATCAGGGAGTAGGTATAGGAAGGCAGGCAGGGCACTTGATGTATTTCTCCTTCGTAATGGAAGCACAAGAGCGAGGCAAGTCTTTTTCCCTTTTATTCGCAAATGGTACCCTTTGCAGCTCCCTTCTGGCGTGTTCATTCGTTTAAATTGACTTACATGCATGTAGCTAGACGCATGTCGGTAGCCAGCAAGGATCTATGGAGCCGGTACTACTGTAATCGTCTGCTACATCAGATGCTCCATAAGTATACCCAAGAGCGAGTGTGTCACTGTTTAGAATTTATTTACAATAAAATTCTCGTGAGGAATCAAAAGAGGACTGCTCCTGTTTCCATTTCAACTCGCTTAATAACCGGAAACTTAATCAAAGGAAACATCAAAGCCAAAACCACACTGAAAATGTTTAGGTGCTGAGGGCTTCAAGATTGCTTCAATTGGATGCAACTTCTAGTTTCGTGTTGTGTTGTTTTCTCTGGCCCAAAGATGCACGGGGAACGAATCTATCACAGGCCGTAGATGGATCCCGGTTCCCAGGGGGGTTCTGGTTCGACTATGCTTTGTCCTCCGTGTTTAATTTCCAAGTCAAGAGCATTCGCCGAGTTTATTATTTATTTCTTTGTCTACTTTTTGTTGTTTCGCCTCTACGGCCGTTCGTTCGGATGGGAATTATGAAGTTAAGTGAATCAGCTTGAGAGTTGAAACATTTTTTTTTAACCCGAAGTGGATTTGGTTTCAAGTTTTGCAATGAAAATACACGGCATGGGGGATAAGCACTGCTTGGAGGTTCATTGTGGTTATGGGTTTTGTTATATTTTTAATGAACGTTAATGAGGCACTGGGTAATTTTGACATTTTTTATTATTAGTTGCAATGATTTTGAAGTTCTCGTTGAGGGTAGCTGGGCGCCATTTTCAGTGGACGTTTTTACAAGATTGTTGCTGTTGGAATTTTCGTATATGAAAGGATGACAGCCACGAGTCGTTACAGTCCTGAGAGCACGAATATTGGGTCCCAAAGCTGAAATCAATGCTATGAGTAGATATTCTTGTGCACTCTAATCCTTTGCAGCTCTGTCACGAAATTCATTAGCACTTGAAAGCTAAGGGAGACTGTTTTTGGCGCTTGTTTGCGATCGGTCAGCAAATTCAAGTTCTGGATATGGGAAAACAAGCTTCTTATGTTTAAAATCTCCGAAAATCCATGGTTTTAGAATTCTCAGGTAAAAATTTGAATATGGTCGTCCTTATATCTGCTGCTCGATCCCAAACAGATCCGATCAGCTCATGAATTTATAATCGAAAGTTGAAAACTTAAAACAATTCCATTTCCCTAACAGTAACAGCGAAGGACAGTTTCTGTAGCCATAAATCGACTACTGGCAATCGAAAATTCAGACGCGATGATACTGATTCTGATTTAAAATGCTGTCTTAAGCAACTTTAGGGGAAAATAATAGGTAGCGCACACGTTTATCTCGTAACGCACATATGTGTGCCCAAACATTTCCTAACTGATTTGTCTGCCTATGAATATGACTGGATCTCTTAGCATATTTTACTGTTTATTAGAAGAGCGAACGTGCTTCTGCGACCTCCATGATTGCGCACACATAGTAGCTACAAGTTATGAAAATGTGTGCGCATGTCAATGTCTCTGTTGTGCAACCATTTAAAAATAACAGACTGTACAAAAATTGCAAGTCAAAGAAGCTTCATGTGCGTTGTAATGAGCAGCATGTACTGTGGCCATCTACTAATGAAATTTTACATCTGAATCTTAGCTTAAATCTGGAGATTTATTTCTGTTGTCACGAATACAAACAGAACGAAATGAAGCACACTACACAGAGAAAGAAATAACAACTGGATCGCCCAAAACTTGCTGGTTTATTGCATGGTCGAACAAAACATTTGCTGAGTTTTCAATTGACCTTCTTGATCCTTATTGACATATTAAAAGGAGCTGCAAAATTACGCCGCAGGAAATGACATCTCCAAAATCAAAATAAAATTATTTCCCAAAAATTGGTGCAACTTTCATAGCATCACTTAGTTTGTTACTAAATAAAGCCAAAAAATAAACCCAAAGAAAATACATAATTGAAATAAAGCCTAAAAGCACATTTTTACTTTTTCATATTATTTTGAACAAATGAAAATATACCCCAAAAACTGCAATATATATCTTCAGAAAAATAACGACAATGAAATAAGGACCAATAAGTATTTCTTGGTTCAGATTTCCTTCTAAAATTCTGAGGCCTTATTTTTATAATGAAAAAGCAGCAGTGGTGTGGCGTCCATATAACCCGATTCCTACCGACTTCCCTTTTAAATTTCCACCAGTTAACACTATCTACCATTTGGTTTTCGGTAGATAGTTTTAACTGTTCATTTATACATGAAACCCATCAAAAAAAAATGTTGTGTGTATCCATTTTCATTCATCATCGTCACGATAAAGCGAAGGGCGAAGGTAACCCCAAATATGTCAGGTTATTAATGCTCCCACTGGATAAAAACAGCCAATTCTAAAAAAATTAATTCATGTACACCCAAAATATGTCATATTTTTGTTATTATTCCACTTCGACCATAATTTTGGCGCCCAATTTCGTTTTTAAGGTTGGGCCTTATTACCTGCGGTGTAATTTCGCAGCGCCTATTAAAAGCCCGTTCATCACCTAAAATGAATGACAGCAACTATATCTGCTTGACTCTTGCTTTGACAGCAAACGTCTCAGGTTCAACCCACGGAAAAAGTATTTTCTTAACCCAGATACCAACATTCAAATCAGAAACAGAGAAATGAAATTTATCAAATGCGTTTATCGACATGCAAAAAGAGCCACCACAAAGTTCTTTATTTCATCACCCACTTCGCAATCTAAATGTTGCACAAAAATACTACTCCAATCTTCGTTCTAATGTGCCACAGCGTAGTCGCAATCACACTCGTAATCTATCTAACTATAAAATGCTGTAGTCTGGTAGATATGACGCAAAAAGGGACATAATTAACCAAACAAAAAAACACAAAAAAATCGAGGCTGCCGTCAGAGAAGTTTTTGTTTTTATTTATTTCTACTTCCAATTTGTGCAATGTGGTATATTTTTCGTTGTTGTGCTATTCTCTGGCATTTTTTGTTTATTATGTGGTTTTCTTTTGTAATGAATATAATCACGTTAAAGCGCAAATCAGACAAGTCTGTGGTTTACCATTTTTTTTCTTCTTCGTATTTTTCATTTCATTTTTGCGAAACGTCCACCGAATCGACCACAGCTAGTTTTATTATTTTTTTGTTTACGTATATTTTTATGTGTGATGAGATGCTGACGGGGCAAAGAGAGAGAGAAACAAAAAATGTATTCAGTCAGAGAATGATGTTGCTGCTATGGAATGCTTTGGGGATTGGATTGCTTCCCTACACACACAAACGGGTCAATGGTCGAGGGGGAACAAATCTGGTTCTGGTTTAGTCAGCAAATGAGAGAAGAAGAAAAAAAACATTTGAAGATGGTGATGATTTTATGCTACTTGGCAAGCGAGTGTTGTTATCGTATCTACCAGGTAGTTTTATATGAAACCACTTAGCGGGAATGAGAACGGAAAATCTCTTTAATAAAATAAAGATACAAAAAATGAGATACCCATACAAAGTGGGAATGAGGTTGGGAGTCATTATGTCTCATCGTTGAGATACCTTTCTCGGTTGTTTTTTTTCTGTTCTTTCTTTCTTGTTGTTCATCGCTCGGCGCGCACTGTGTATTAATAACAAAGTTAACAAGCGACAAGTTGTCGTTGTCGGAATAAATTTGAAATAAGTTATAGATTTGTTTTTTTTTTCCATACTTCAGATCAGTAAATATGATTGCTTAAAGGCTACTGTTAAATTAGTGATGAGGTAGCGTGTTACGCGAGTTGGTTCAGGTTTGGTTGTTCTACCTTCCTGCTGGGTATACAATATACATATTTAATTTGTCAAGTATGTGAGTAACGTGGGTATAGGTAGCATGTGTCAAACGAAAGTAATCGAATAGACATCTACATGACGTGATTGAATTTAATTATTGGAAGTGGCGCGGCTGTCATGGTGGGTCAGATAAATGTCGTCATTGTGGCGAATAATGTAATAGATCAAGACTGCTAGACAAAATGTTTAAAAGGCAACTGGCGTCGTTAATGTAACTTAGCGCGGTGGGTAGAAAGAAACTCATCGATCGAAGTGAGTTTCACATGAAAAGCTGTCACAAATGAAAGCGATATTGATACTTCTGTGGGCTTTAAAGAAGATCAAAATAGGCTCCACAAACAGACATAATTATTAAAGCTCTGCATCCTCACTATGCTGACGACTTGCAGTACAAATTGCTGACGTTTGCTCCTTCAGACTGCAAATGTAATGCGAAACCTGGGTTCGAATAACCGAATCCATGATTGAGCAATACATCACAGGATTATGTAGATGTTACATTGCAAAATAAAAGCAAATTCCGCCACGTAATAGTTAACGATATATCTCCGTCCCAGGGGTCTTAAATAAGTGCTGCCAAATTATTTTTTTTAAGGGCGACAACGATAGAAACTAACTGAAATCAGGATGCAAGTTTTCAGAAATATTGCCTTTAAGAAGTTTAAAAACAGCCAGCCATTTTTGTTCAAATTCGTTTTTCTCACAAGATTCAAAATAGCGCATTAAAAATGTAGTACCTCAAAAGTTATTAAATATTCTACAAAAATCACTGAAATTCAACTATGCTTTGCTTCAAAAGCTTGCAATTTTAAGGATGGAACTGGACCTAACCTAGACTTGTCCCATTTATGCTATTTCATGATAAGAATTTTATAAATGGCAGAAATTGTACATCCAACACCTAACCAACGCTTCTTCGCTTACTGATTGTCAAAAGGACTATGGGAACAGCTCTTTTGATTATAGTGTGCTAAATGTCCGATGTGTGTGTGTCCGATGTTTAAGTTTTTTTATGTCGGAGAAAAATGACAGTTTACAAAAAATTTATTTTTTGATTGGCGAAAAGAATTTCCCCTTCTTTTTATGCTTTCATTGATGAAAAAAGTGCACTTTCAGGCCAATTCTAAGCAAGACAGAAGAGCGCGAGATAAACAAAAAAAAAAAAAAAAAAACTGGGCTGAATTCAGATTGCAATGTTTGTTGTTGTGTTGGAAACAAATTTTAGGCTTAAAGTAGAGTTTTTCTTTTAATGGGCACATTCAAAAACTTAGTTATCTTAAGTCGACTAGTTTGATCTGGAGTAGATGTAACCTGAACGCAAAAACTAGATTGGTCGGGAACGTCACTTTTCCTACGTCACTCACATATGCGAACTGTCAACTTGTACTCAGTCACGAATTTTTTGACTAGATTCGTCGGCTATCCATCCATAAACACAGCTGCCCATGTGACCGATCTAGGCCAATCAAAACTGAGATACATCAAGTTAGTCAGATGTCAAACTTACTAAACTAGATACTTGAACGTCCCCAATTCTTTTAATCTGGCTGTCAGTTTGACATGCGTCACTGTTACCGTGGGAACTATTTAGAATTGTCTATGAAGCAATACTATGATGCATCTATAATCATCTTAGCTTTTTAGGCAAAGAACTGTCTTCTCCTCAAAGTCACATGTATTTGACGGCTTGTCATTAAGTCAACAATGTTCCCAAAAACTACGAAAGACTTAATTTTTCTGGAAATCTCAAATATGAGCAAAGTCAATTTGACAATTCTCCAGTGACCGCCTACTTTGTCATTTCGAAGCGTCAACGGCGTCAAATGTAAACATATAAAGAAGGCTTTAATGACATTGGCCGCGTTCCACTGCCAGCTAGATGAACAGCGGCATGTCAAACTTCATATAAAAAAAAATGACATATCACCATAGGCGCTAGACATCTAGTACTTTTTGTGAAATATCCCTTTCAGGGAAAACTACGCGCTGCATTGAAAGAGAGAGAGAAAAAAACAACCAGTCAAAGGCAAATCGTTCAAATGTTTGCAAAAATTTCCTTCATCTGGGATATTTTGTGCTAGATGTCCAGCGGGCAGAGGAACGCGGCCATTGTAACTCATTTTTCCGTTCTCAATTCACAATATAATAAAGTAGAAGACACCTGAAACCTAATCAAAATATATAACGCCATCTGTTGTTTTAGTTAAAAAAAACGTTCGCTGTCAAAGTTAGGCTCGTAAACATTGATTGACTATAACTTTGTGCGATGTGTCAAAGCCTTGTTTGTCAAGACATAATAAATGACAAAAGCGTATTATTAATGTGTTATTATACAAACAAAATCGCATATTGCCTGATATTAAAAATGTTGAAAAAATATAAATCTATTAAAAAAAGAAAATAAATTAAAATAAGAGACATGAAAAAAAATTATCCAAAATGCTATGACAATTCATAAAACGGCAATTGAGATAAATTACGGGAATACACCTCAATACACCGCAAATTAAATTATTTACCAAACACATGTGTCAGAGAGCGTGAAGAATTAATAAATTATTTGCCAGATAAAGTGCGACGTTCGCTGTTCAAAAAGCCATTATTGACAGATTGTTGTTTTCGGTCATCTCTCTTTCTCTCCTACCCACACGCCTCTGCTTTGTGCTTTGTTTGATTTATATTTTGTTTGTTTAAAATTAAATTAACATTCATTATCGAATGTCAATTCGAATTGAAAGTTTGTCACTTATTTGCAGTGTGTGATTTTTATTGTTTTCGCCAGGAACAGTAAAACTTTTTTTTATTATTTTCATTTTTAATTGCTAAATGGAAATACCTACACATTTGACATTTTTTTTCATCGCTCTTTTTCATAGTTTTTAATTGCTCAATGTTCGATTAAGGTCGAGGTGAAAATAACATAAAAACAAATGAAAATAAATATAAGTAACACACAGCCATCCGTATGCATGGTTTAATCACCTCACGTAGTATGAGTTGTTAGTAAAAAAAAAAACATTAAGCGGTGATAAATATTATAGCTGAGAAATAATTAATAATCCATGACAGCTCAAACATGCCGGTGTAATGTTGTGAAAACAAATATGAACAATCAAAATAGCAAATTATGCAACGGAAATAAATTGTAATTCAATAAAGGGGGACTACAAAAAACGACGATTGTATTGATTTGTTCAATAAAATCACTCGATCCGATAATGACACATGACGTGTTCGCACACAAATTGTTATCACTTAAAAAGTGATTGGGGGATTTGCGAATGCTTAGGGGCAATGTTATCGGGAATTACATTTAAATTTCCGGTTGAGCGTGCAGAAGGCAAGTACAACTACAATGTGGGATTATTTCGGTGGAATGTCAGTGGGCTTAGGCATCAGACATCGTGCGTTACTTAGGTGAGGAAGGCTGCTCAGAAAGTTTGTCTAAATAATAACATCTTAAGGGTTGATTTCGTATTTATACTTGCTAAAAGCAGCTGCGCCAAATTTTCGACGTTTGCTGATTTGCCAATTTGTTTATTATCACAGAGGCGAATCTCTTAGAAGTGCTGATGCGTTCGTTATACTGACGAAGGAAAAAGAGAAACTAAACAACAGAGAATCGCGAATAGAATGGGCACATTCAAAAATCTAGCATTATACATGAACTGTCAACTTACAAAGATGAACGTCACGGATACCCAGTTTGTGTAAAGCGTTAACTAGATTTGTCTGAGTTGAGTTGCTGTTGTAAATTTGAGGTTTATTTTTGAATTTTGACACATCAAAATGTCAAATCTGTATACAGACAGGATTTTCTTGGGTAGATTTGTCGGCTACCCGCCGATAGACGTCAACTGCAAAAACTGTTCTTGTGACCAATCTGGGCCAGTAAAAACTCAAGCACATTTAGTCAGTCAGCTGTCAGACTTACTAAACTAGAAATCCTCATTTAGTCACAAAATTTTTGATTAAATTCGTCGGCTACCCCTCCATAGACGTCAACTGCAAAAACTGTTCATGCGATCGACCTAGGCCAATCAAAACTGAGACACATCAAGTCAGCCAGCTTTCAGACTTGCAAAACTAGACACATAAACGTCTCCATTTTTTGTTTATTGACAGCGACAGTTCAAAAGCTTTGTTCAGATACCTATAGTAATTTAATTATTTTGTTACCTATATGGCAAGTGCCATATCCCGATTTCTATCCCGATTATTTTTTGCAAATGGCTTTGTTAACGAAAGAACCAAATTAAATCTTAAGGTTTTTTCCACTGCGCCACCTCTCGCGAACGTCTGACAAACATCCGAGAGTAAAACTGTCATGAAAGAGCCGTTTGGACTCGGCGTAAAGCTCTAGATCCCTTCCATTCGTCCCAAAAATTGAAAACCCCCACAAAACGAATGGTTGTGAGAAGCTAGGCCTTGGGTCCCACAGACCTGTCGCGCCAAAATATTTATTTATTTTTTTTTTTTAATCCAAGGTTTTCTATTTGTATTGTTTTTGATTGCACTTTGTTTCCATTAGGGCCCAAAACTATACTATCTTTCAAGTTGGAATCAACCATGCGCATTCACAAAGTTTCATTGAAATCGGTTGAGCGGCTCTGAAGATCGACCACAGCGCCACCTGTTGATTCTCTCGCACTTAGCAGTAAAGTGTTTCTATCACAAAAGCTCAACAAACTGTGATTTTGAAAATATTTTTTTTCTATATTTGAAGTGTCACTACTCGATTTCTATCCAGTTTATTTTTTTTTTTTTTCAAAGTGCGTTTCCCCATGAAAAATGTAATGTATGCCTACAACGCCACCTGTTGAGAATTTTCCAACTTTTCTTTTCTTCTAAACCATCGCTGATGTAAGACAAACAAAACAAAACAAAGATCATTCAAATCGGTTGAGCCGTTCTCGAGTTTTAAGCATCCGAACAAACCAAGATCCATTTTTGTATATATAGATAATAATATATAAATAATAATAATGTCGGACAATTCGTTAAAACTATTCGGGAAGATCCCAGTATGGACCAAAAAGAGTACTACATTTATGGGAAAATCCAGACAAATGGAAACACTAGTCAAATATTTGTGTCTAAGATGTCCAACTGATGGGTGTCAACAGGGACGAGTTGGGCGGGACTGAAATTATCACAAATTGGCTGTCTATCAGTGATAACACCCATGATGTCAACAATCGCGCTTAGCTTACAAATAATCAATCAACGACGGGTCTGTGCATATATCAAATCAAAGAGAATGCATTTTTGATGTTGTTGCCTCTCGCATATTAAGCTGATTAGCATAAATCTAGTTGCTGACAAATAGCATTACCGCGAACACATCGCTTCGAGACGAACATCGAGTCAAGACCACAGCGCAGGAATAATAATAACGAAGGAGGACGGGGACTTTGAAGAAATATTCGCTTCGCAAATTGTGCATCTTCAGACGATGGAGGCCGTGATAATAAAGACGACGATGACGATGAAAAAGAAGAAGATGCACAAACTTGTTTTCTTTCTGCAGGCTCTCCACACAATAGCAATCACTTTCCGTCCGTGTGCACAACCATAGGGATGAGCGAGGTTATAAAAGTCTCAACCTCCTGTGTTCCTATATATAGGTATATGGCGGTAGTAGGTCGTGAAAGATGATGTCGAGTTTTTATCAAGCGCTCCCTCACCCGCCACAGTCACAGTCCTCATCACATCATCACGTATACAGCATAAGGAAACATTATGCAAAGGAAAAAGAAAAGTATCAGTTTATGCGCATGCATTTGCATGATGTACTTTGGCGAGGAAGTTTTCCCATCGTCTTCCGCTTTTTGTTTTCTTTTTCCTTTTCTTTCCATTTTCTTGTAAATTGTTAATTCTTTTGTTGTAAGCGCAGTTTTTCTGTTTTTTTTTTATTGTGCTTCATGAAAACATTTTCATAACGAAAAGCCATCAAAAGCAATTTGTTATGTGTTGTGTAGCGAGATGATGTAGGCACAGCTTAAGCTATTCATAAGCACAGTGTTACATGGTGTGGAAGAAGAAAAATAATGGCGTTTTGACGGTATGACGGGCCACATTCATAACATCACAACTTATGCTATATACAGTGAATAAAATTCTTTACTTGGGATTGTTGTTGATGATGCCATGTGAACGATGTAGTCGAGGTTTTATTTTTATGTTTTTAGTGGCTTATGGGGTTTTAATTGCAAGTCTCGTGGAAGCAAAACAGATTGAGGTGGTAGAATTTAACCTGTGCAGCGGGTATTTAAATATTCAGTTGTAACACAGCAGGAGACGTGTCGGAAGAAATGGTGTGGCGGGGGGGTAAAGAGGGAGTTTTGACGGAATGTATGGTGGGACAAGTAGCATTTTGAATGACAAATAACACAACTGTTAAGGGTGAAAAATGTGACTTTAACTTTAAGTCGGATATGGAGCTTAGATCTATGCTTTTGGACAGCAGACATCAATTAAAAAAATCCTATCTTTTAATCGGGACATTTTGCAATGCAACTGCGAAGACCGCATTCAACTTCGTACAATAGTCTTTAAATCTACTCCTAACAAATATATTTGACGGAAAAAACTGTGAAAAGTTTATACTTAAATGCCTTAAATCCCGACCAGGTTTATACTGATGCGTCTAATCGTCTCATATATGAGTTTTAGGAAACGCTGAAATGATCTTTCAAAAAATTTTAAAGCGACAGTTTTTTGGGAAATTTACTTTAAATGAAACTGGTTCAAATTAAAGTAGAATATTTAAAGTTTTAGTATTTTACCGAAAAATTAATTCGAGTTTTGTCAGTAAAAGTACAATTCAAATATAAATGAGGGAAGTTTTAAGGCAATCGTCTGCTAACACTGGCCGGGAAAAAACTGTCCGCTATAATATAGTAGCTTTTAGTTAAATTGGTCTTAAATTTTTCTACGTGGAAGAGTTTACTTTTTTTTAACAAATACATAACTAGAAATTCGACTTGAAAGAACAACAATGGAGGATAATTTTTTAATTTGTTTTGTTTGGGAAAATTGTCGATTTAAGTTCTCAACGGATTTGTTAACCATTCTCCAAAATTTTGGCTTCCTTAACACCTATAACAAGCATTTTTGGCGTTAAAAATCAGTGGTACTGTGAATGAGTTAAAGAATATTTCAGTGCATTTTAGCAGCACAAGGTTTGAAAAAGTTTGCAAGTATCGTTCACTCCTACTCGAAGTAAAATACGCACGACTAGGTCAAATGAAACTTTCTCCTTTATTGCTACTTCAACTGTCCATGTAGAGAAGAATAAAAACACTATTTGATAGTTTTGTGGTCTGTGCAACTAAACTTTAATGGCGTATGTAGCGCACTCTTGGTGGTTAAACAAAAAGTGCTAAATTTACATATTAAAAATAAACCGACATAATCCGCGCCGACACACTCCACCACCAGTTCGCAGACTATATAATTTGTAGGCTTCGTATCTTACTTCTAGAAATATTTCAAGTAGAGAGTCGACTGGGAAGTGACTGGTGGAGTTCAGCGCGAGTTATCTGAACTAAACATCAACGATTTACAAAAAATGTATGTAAAATGGATTTGTCATGTCTTCGATTATTTGTGAGCAAGACTGGATCGCATTTAACTATTATCTGAAAAACAACTTTTTCTGAATTGGCCAATATCTCGGCTATTTCTTCTACATTCCTAAGAAAAGAAAAAAATGTTAACGACTGGATCGCGCAACAACTTTTCGCTCATCGCTAAGAATTTATTTGATACTTACTATCCCATCACAAATAGATACTTGGAGGACAAAATCTTACCTGGAAATAAAAAAAAACGAAAATGTTAGTTTCAATTGGCTGTGCTAGAAGTTTATGAAAATAGTTCTGAGCAGTAGAAAGTTTCAAAACCTTCTGAATTTGTCAAAACACTTGTTTGAGTGGAATAATTTTTGAACAACTTGAAAGTGGTAAACCTTACTGACAAAAAATATTAAGCGAGTTTGTTTCTCCAAGTGACTTCTTCTAAATGCTTGACTAGATTAAGTGGATTTTTTGAAACCATAGCTTAAGCTGACTTAATCCTTTTATAAAAATCCCTTTTATTGTGAAATCTGTAATTGTTCATTCCGTATTTGTTTCGCACTCATTCTTGTAAAAGTTTTTGCAGACGACTTTCAAAGATCTCCTTTCAATAAGTAAGTAAAAGAAGCGATGGTGCGAAATGCCTCTCTTCCGCCATCACTAACTGACGTGCAATTTGACGGCATAATATCTAAATGCCACTGAACAAGTTAACTATTTACATTTACCGCACACATCTGAAATCAATGAGGAACAAATTATGCAAATAATCTCCTACTCAACGTATTCCACTTGAAATCTCGACATCAATCAATAGGCGGTAATAGTGCCTGTCAAATGCATTGTTCTATATATATCCAGCAATAGCAAGGCATATGTAAATAAGTCTTCCTATAGCAAAACCAACAACTATGAGTATGGGCGATGATGCTGATGTCGCTTTGCTCAATTCCAAGTAATTAACATTTTAATTAATTATTCAACAAAACTGGTAGGCATTCGCAAAGTTCTACACAAATACACTTTGATCTAAATTCTAATCCAATAATTCGTGCCAGCACTCTCACAATTCCCCAATGCACCACACTTCCCATGCACCATGCCGCCGCACAACTCCCTGGATGATGAAATTAATTACACAGGTAGACATATTTAACATGCCAGATAATACGAGTGAATGAACCCCGTCCTCAGTCGACCCCAAACGCTTACCTAACTCAACTTTGTGCATAGCAAATGTATACACTGTATAGGTGGGTTGCAAACGATGACAAGGACACCGAACGAACCGCTGAGCCACCTCTCCACTGCACAGTGTGAGGGTTTGCATTTGGCATGAGACGAGGTAAACTCAATTACATCAGCTCGGCAAAGTCGGTCGCATGTATGGTATAGCAAGGACTATATGTTGTGCTGTGTGCGACATCTAAAACAGTTCCTCTCTATATGCTATTAGGTGTAGAGAATTTCATCAAAAGCAATTTTCCATCATCTATCATCGGGAGTAGGACATGCATGGTGACTTTGTGCATCTGTATGTTTGTGGCAACATGACAAATTATACATTAACATATACCTACACACATGCAGCCACATACAGTATGCATGGACGTGAAAAGCATAATGAATTACGAGAAGATACGATTCGTTCGTATTTGCAACTATGCGGCATATTGGTCGGTCGTTTCAGTGTATACGATGTCGGTTTCCTTACCGCGCCCTCTTTTGGCAAACGACTCACAGCTGAATCGGAGAATACTCTTGTCATATTCCTGACGAGGAACGAGTAAAGTTTGCGCCAACTTCCACTAAAACGACAGCAACAAGAGAATTATAAATTTGAAAGCCAGCAAAAAGGATCCAAATTGAGTGCATTGTGTTTGTGCCAAAATGGAGAAACTCAAATCTGGTTGTGCCTATAACAGCGAGACGAAGTTGGACGTCATTTCGGCTACAATCAACAGAAGGGAATAAAGTTTTAGTTTCTGTATTTCGGTTTATTTCGCAGAGTGACAGCACAAGGTGTTGCAGTTTAAGGACAGAACTTTGTGTCTTTGAAGTTGCAGAGAAATTTATTCTTGGATGTTGGTAATGGTACCTATATGGTATACGCAGTTGAAGAACATGATTGAATACAAGTACATGACATTGTATTAGATAGTTTGTAGTTAGTTAGATAGTAAGTTGCGCAATATTTTCCTATATTTGACACAGTGTTCTTGTGTTTTAAAGGTTCTTCGAAAACTGGCGCCCAACGTTGGGACTGTTTCACCTTTAATTAAATAAAAAAAAAACATAAGTCCCTTATGCAGAAGCATACCCTTTCGTCGCTTCTTCGTCTTCTAAAGGTGTAAAACGTTTCTGAACTGGAGCAAAAGAGATCAAGTAGAGCGACTAAAAATTGGTAGCAGTGGATATTTTTCTGCACTACTAAGGGTCTTAGATTCAATCCCCGCAGAAGATCACAAAGTACACCTTAATGTTTTTGTTTAATGCGCCACATCTCGCGAACGTCAGACAAACCTCGGCGTTCATACTCGGCATAAAATTGTAGGCCCCTTCCATTCCGTCCAAAAATTAAAACTGGTGAGAAGCTAGGGCTAGGTTATGTTTTTATAGTGACTTAAAGCCAAGGCTGCTGGAGTGTTCGGTTTCAATCTAATCCAGTACATCACAAAGAAAGACCTCGATTTCGGTGAGCAGAACGAAAGCTCAATCAACTTGGAGTAAGCAGGTCAGGTCATACAATATATTTCTTGAAACATTAAACTTTGCAGCCCTTAAATCAGTAAGTATTAAGAAGGCAAATCAAAACGGAGTGGACATTTACAAAAACCCCTGACATCTGCAGAAGTTGCGAACTCCCAGGCCCTCTGTCATAATCCGTCATAATGTCTCCTCGCGCACGATTGAGTATTTTTAACGTTTTTTTTTGTAAGCATTTTATATTTTGCCGCTTAAAAAAATTCACATTCTGCAAATTTGTAGTTCAAGCGTTCCCGTACTTTTTTGCCTGCTGTTGCACAGTGGACTATTGAATGCAAAATTTCTAGCCATTTGGAATCCATGCAAGGTATACAACAGAGTTCTCCAAATTGTTTTAACAAATGTGAGCGATGGAGTTATTCACGGGCAAGGAAAAACAATAATGACGTTTTAAGAGGAATAATTCAATATAGGTACGGAGAGTTGACTGTCAGAATGCAACTGCTTCAACAGTCATTAAAATGAGTCTGATGATGAATTACTGACATAGTTTGAAATAGCTATAAGTGCAACCGAAATGTTTATTAACAAATTGTTATTCTCTTACACATACATTTTTTCCATAAACTAAACTGTCAAGCTGGCTGTCGTTCTTCCATTCATCCTCCTGTCACTTCCAAAAGTTGGGGCCGAAGTCTACTCTAGTTCTGAGGTAGTAGTAAATTATTAACTACTTCTCTGTTAACATCAACTAAAGATCTGACGGACAAAGATTTATTTCTCTACTTTCGAATTTGTACAAATTTTTACTCAATACTTTTACATAATAGGAAATCTTCTCTTTTCACAATTTACTATGTATATGTACTTTGGTAACAAAAAGGAATTTCCCTCTGTGGGCAATTTCATCCCCACCACTGTCTTTTTGACAGTTCTTTCTAAATTAATACTGTTCCAATTAACAGATAGAAATCGTTTACAAACCATTGTCAAATGGAGCAAATCTAGAGTACTAGAACGTGCACATTATTTTTGACAGGTACATGTCGGCGCAGTGGCTTAGTGGTAGTGTGTTGGGCTACTAAGCGAGGGGTTCCAGGTTCGAATCCCGAGAGGGCCAAATTACATCTTAAGGTTTTTTTCCACTGCGCCACCTCTCGCGAACGTCTGACAAACATCCGAGAGTAAAACTGTCATGAATGAGCTTCTCAATTAGCCGTTTGGACTCGGCGTAAAATTGTAGATCCCTTCCATTCGTCCCAAAAAATTGAAAACCCACACAAAACGAATGGTTGTGAGAAGCTAGGCCTTGGGTCCCATAGACCTGTCGCGCCAAAATATTTATTTTATTTATTTATTTACATGCAAGTATATCAAGTTATCTTGGCTGGTAGTTTGGATTTTAAAACCAGTGTTGCCACTACAAAATGACTGACTGAATGAACGATTTTTTTTTTTTAAATTCGCTCAAAAATCCGGTTTGATGTTAATATACGAATTTTTGACATAAATTCGGTCAAAAATAGTACATATAGCTTCTTTATTTTACAAAATTAATCTGAAATCTAATGAAGCGAAAAAAGCAATTCATATTAAAAAGCTTACAAAGTTTTGCAGATACTTTCAATAAAATTCAGTTTTCCAAAATATTGCTAAGTGTATATTTATGACATACCCACTTATTTCAATTGTCAATGAGTTTGACCATTCTGATCAGACTTCCGCGTGGCGCCTCTGTAGTTTTCTAGGACTATTCACAATCAGTCTTATTGAATTGTGGAATTTATCCCATTTTGTCGGAATTTTGATGCCCCAAAAGTCAATTCGTGATAAAAAGAAGCAAAAAACATCAATCGTTTTTGGTGATATCTCTTTCAAACATCTGCATTTCATTTAATCGCGATTATCAAAACACAAAAAAATTTCAAATGCCAACAAACAATCATAAATTATGCAAACAAAGTGCGATTTTTATACTTAAGTTTAATTTCATGTGGATTTCTTTCCGTATAATACAAGTTTTACTTTTAAAAGTTAGATTTTTCCATAAAAAAGGATTGAGGGAACTTAAGTTTAGTAAAAATTACCACATTTAGTGGGAAAAATTCAAAAGAAAGTCCTAGCAACATTAGTTTCTAATACTGTGAGCGTGTTCGTTAAAAACACTGAAAATAAAATACTAGGTAATATTGACAAAATTCTTTTGTAAATTTTCAACAAAAAAAGTTTTGTTGAATTAAAAAAAATTGTTGTAATGATAATATATGAAATTTATCAATACAAATACAGTAAATAAGTTGACAAACAATTTCTATATATTAAACATTTTTTTGTTAATCTGACAAAGAGATAAATACAAAATTGATAAATTGCTTCGTAAAAGCAACAACTTATTGTTGATTCGACAAAACAGATATTTGGAATTGACAAAACTCTTTTGTAAAACTAACAAAGTTTTGATTATTTCAACAAATTATTTTTGTACTCACAAAAAACCATTTTTGTTGAAACAACAATATTTTTTGTTATTACAACAAACGTTTTAGGTCAAGATAAAACTTACAAAAATTTTGTTAATCTGATACAAACATTTTGTTGGACGTATATTGATAAAACAATTTTTGAATCAAGCCTCATTGTTATCAAATATACAAAGGTTTTATTTTCAGTGTATGACAACCGGAATCCGGTCAGAATGGCAGAGTCGGTTTAAGAAATGTATTGTACAAAATCTGGCATTAGAAGCTGTATTTTAACTACCTTTTGCGTCTGCTCTTTCGAGCAGCAATCTTTGTTTTTGAAAAATATTGAAGTATAACTCAACCGAATGGCTACAACGAGTTATGCCCGTTTTACATATTCGAGACAAACTTGTAGACGGCACCTGTTTTTTTAAATATCCCCTCGGTTATTTTTGCTTACGACTTCCTTCGCTTCACGAACTCCGAATTTTTCAACCTCGCAATACACTTCAAAAGCTATTTAATGAACTGAAATAAATGAAATGAAATTGAATAAAATCCACTAAATGATTAAGACAATAATGAGATCATGTATACAAAAGACAAACAATTCAACTGTGCATTCCCCAATGACTTTCACTGGCATGGCACATTAATTCAACTTCTTAAACAATGTATATAAATCATCAAGGACTCTTTCCCCCGAATACCAAATAAATCAAAAGTAAATACGCGCAAATTCATGCATGTGTGCTTGGTGTAAAAACAAACAAAACCCCACTGTAAACATGCAGCGGAATCCACTCGTTCAAATATAAAATTATGGAGTAACACACAAATTAGATTTCAATCAAACAATAACAAATCCTCGCATTGCTACATCAAAATACCGTAAACAAACAACCATCGGAGTGAAATATTCCACGGGTAGTCACAAAACAAATTATTCTCGCACATAAATCCTCTTGCCGATGTTAATGCGATTTCCATCAATTCTATATATGTGTTCGCATTTGATGTGATTACGTGCAAATAACCCCACTGGATACACACAGACGTATTGCAGATACGAAAAGTGATTGCCTTTTTGTTTGGTAACCCTTGCCAACGCATGTGGGGCTGTGTGTCCTTTGGCATCCCAGTTTATAGCGACGCAAACGAAGGACGAAGGAGCCGAGAGCATAACAATTTACGTGACAAAAACCAATTTGCGTTAACTTTTTATGTTTGCTTCGTTTCACTTGCGAAACAGAAATGCCAGTTCAATCTCTGGTGTATCTGGTGGCTTCTCCTGAGCACATTTATACACAATCGCAATCGCAGTATGAAGCCAAGAGCTTTTCAGCTTTTCCGAGAATACTGAATGTCAATCCATACATCCATTTATGGTGTGTTTTTGTCTACATCCTGGCACCCTTGCTATATTGTTTTATAATCCCAAAGCATTGTGAGGATAGTGGTTTGGTATACGTTTTCAATTAAAATCTCTCGCTCGACCGGATTGCGCAAATCAAGAAGGTATATGGCTGCTGGAAGTTGTACAAACAAAGATAAAATCTTATCCAAGAAGGAGGAAGCAATAAAACCAAATTTCTTTTTCGCACTTCAATCCGCACGCACAAGATGGCGGTTAACATTTTTACTAGCTCAAGCGAGAGGGCTCTGGTTATGCAGATTTCACAACGCAAAATTGTTTAGAATTTACGGAATTTTTATTTGCAAAGAGGATTAGCGGGTTCGGCATAAAAACACTAAAAATTTTCATAGACCAACTTTATGCTCTGGTGGGCTGGGATTTGCTGGATAATCCATGTATACAAATTCCCAATAATTTTATTTTGACATTCATTGTAATCCGATAAAAATAAAATTAAATGTGCTTTGACCACAGAACGAACCGACAACGCCGCGTTCAAATGGAATATGCGATCCATGTACGTAATATCTAAAATTAGGTATTGACCACATAATCTTTCACTAATTTCAACAAATTATCTATCAATTATTAACAAAACACTGCGTGAAATGTTTATAATTTCATGCTGTTCGTGCGGAATGAGATCTATCCAATGGATTTTGAAATCTGTGCGAGGCGCCCGCACGCCATTAGAACCAACTACACATACACGCGCGCAGAAATATTGAAGGAGGATTTTAGGTTCTGAATAATTGACACGGAATTGTGATTGGAAATGTTTCGATTGGTGCGGCGGTGGGTGGAGTGAAATGAATCAATTTTAGAGTTCGGTTCTACAATAAATCGATATTTGCCCACCTTAAAGTTTAAGGACTCGAAGTCGCAATGTTTGCTTAAGTTTAAAGAATGATAATTAGTCTTAGTCCAATGTAAATATTTCTATTAGTGCTATGGAGTCCGGTACCCCAAAATGGATTGAGCTTAAATTTATAGGGATTCTTTGGTATTGGCCCGAGAGTGTTGCTGTAATGTGTTACCATATCGGACAAGGGGGCGTGGCACCTCTTATACAAAAACAGATGGCGCTATTTCTCGACACAAGGTGACTAATATTAGAGTCCTTTTAATACCTCCGCAGTGTTACAGGCATCAAATCGGTTTTTAATATTTTTAATTTTAATTTTTAATAATTTTTAATATTCAAACTTGATAATTCTTTCGTTAAAATGCTCATTCTAGACCGAGTTTTCTGAATTTTACTCTCGATAGATTAAAGTCCTGTATTTTTGTCCTACAATCTAGCCCTGTATATATTAAAATTATATTGTAATCAAGAACTTATTATAATTAAGTTGTAGATGAACTGAAATATAAGACCCATTCTGGTTACATTTAAATACGAACGTATTCAATGTATAATTAAAACTTTCATAAAAATGTTTTACTTCATTTAAAGGGTCAGACGAATAAGCTTAAGAAAATAGCTCCAAATTTTAGAAATTACCCTTCTGCCGAAGCTGTATTTCAAGCTATCTATGAGTTATATTTTTTGTAATATTTAAAACCAATAAAAATAAGTATTAAAATATATCCCATATATAATAAAAAAAAAAACAAATCTTAAAAATGTATTAAAATATAATAAAATTGCACTGTTTTTTTTTTATTTGAGGGTTTTTAAAAAGCAACAGAAGTATCGAATTTGAGGTATAAATATTATGTTTCAATATTCAGTTTATTTATTTTGATTACAAATTTATTAAAACACTACAACTTTTTAACATATAAAAGCGTTTCGCTTAACCCATCTTCATCTATACTAAAATTTAATATTTTGCACATATCTTGTAATAGCAGCCATTTAAATTTAATAAATCATTTATTGATTTCTTAAATGCTAAATATTCAATTGTCATATATACAACACCAAATATATTTAATTCAATGCCAGAATTTGTAACTGTGCACTCATGGAAGATAAAATTGCCTAATTTCGAACACTGATGTTGAATATTTAAGCAACAAAGTTCTCGGGCAACACCAGTTGGGGACATCCAAAAATATGTATGATGCAAAGTCTTGTTGCTTGTTGCTTTTTTGCGTTGCAATAACTTATGTATGTCCGACGTATAAGGGTCAAATTGGAGTATCTTGGTCACATTTTTTTTCCGTTCCGTTCCAACAGAAAAACCACACACAGTGTTTGTACGTAGTTTATGTGCTTTCGTGTCTGAAACGATGGTTTTTATGGGACAATTGATCCACATTGAACATAAAAGAAAGTTCGTTTGACGAGATTGCTGTAAGGGTGGGATTATAAGCTCATCGTGCAGTGCCTCCTAATGCCGTCACTTAGAAGCAGTGTTGGTTGTGTGCGAGAAAAACGCGTTCCCTCCTGCACAAAACAAGCCAGGCGTTGAGAACTTTCCAATCCATTGCAATGCTAACAGACAATGGCGAGCGTGGAATCATAGCGAAATGCAGCTCGATTGAAGTTGTAAAGTCGATATTCACGTTAATTTTGATCATTACTTGGAAAACAGAAGTGTACGATCTGCCTCCCTATAATCGGGTCTTTCTTCTTGCGATTTAAAAGCAGCAATTTGTGCCATATCTATCGGTCATCAATGTGGAAAGATCGAATATACTACTCAGGTATCAAACGTAAGTCTGCGAGCATAACGCCATCTGTTGGCGATCCTTTTTTCGCGGGGGACAAAATTAGTCATAGTCATACCTTAGAACCAATATTATCTACATCCCATACAATACGCAATTTTTGGTTTTCATGATTTTCCGACCTTTTCGGCACAAAAACAAAATGGCGTACTCATTTCTTGCTGGAAACTTGAATAGCAGTAGGAAATATTCAGAAGCGAAAATTTTGGACGAAACCACGCCTTATTTTTTAAATAAATCCTTTATGAAAGTCAAACAGAGTCTTGAGATGCTTGTACGTAGAAGGATTTTAGTCCTCTGGAAACCCATTTTTAACACAAAAACATGGCCAAAGCCTATTCTGAAAAAAGTATGTTCATTTATAGCTAACTAGCTGTTGTCCCGCAGCTGCAATCGCGAATGTCGAAGCTACGCTCTATTATCACAAATTAAAAGTTTTCCCCACCTAAAATGTGCATGACCACCTAAATTCAAGTACTAAATCATTCACCTAAATTCAAATCGAACTGTGACCGAAAAAAAACATGAAATGATTCATTTTTGAACCCGAAACCCATTGCCAACAAAAAATGCCAAGCACGTACCAGAAAAAAAATATATAATTCCATGCATACACGTGCACCGCGTGTCAACGTACAGAATCTCCTCTGAGTAATAAAACGTAGTAGAAAAAAACTCCTTGAACGCTTCCTGTTTGTCTCTCTTTCTTTTTGTATTTTTATTAGGGCTTTTCGTTTTGTTGTATATGCCCTGCCTTCGTACCCCCTTATTGCTATATAACTTTTGCCATTCTTGTGGAACAAAAGCCCAAACGAGAAACAGGGAGATCCGCACACACAAACTCAATATAGATATTTGCATTTTGCCCTCGAGGAACACGTTTCAAATGTAGGATTGATGGAATTTCACAAAACTGAATAATAATGAAGACAAAATAAAGGAAACAACAAATATCTACAAAGAAAAATGGAAAATTGAATAAAATAGGGAAAATGGAAGGAACAGGACGTTGCCAAACACATCTCCTTGTCGATCGATATTGTTTTGGGCAAAGTTCAAAGAGAAGACGAGTAACCATCGCACATTTAATAAATGTTTACGAAGGGCGGCGAACGGAACGGGGTCCTTTTTGTGAGTTAGTTTTGACATTGTTTTTCTTTTTCTTTGACAGGATGTGTATACAAATAGGGGGATTATCTACGATTTCTATAGTCTACTTTGCGTCCATTCTTCGGTCGATGAGAGAATATACATCTGTCATGGTTGGTTAGGTTTATCTGCCAATTTTGTGCAATAAACGCGAAGGAGGGGGTTGGGAAGTTTTGTCTTTCCCTACAGAGTTGGTATTTTCAAGGATGGCAGATAAATGACGAGGATTTGCGTGTTGATATAGGGATTTTATTCAAAGTAAGCTCGTTATAAAATTGTTCTCGCTCAGTTGATTAGAAAAATACATTTGAAGTTAGGTGCTTGCAAGTCGTTAAAGAAAAACGCATTTAAATGCGAAGCATTGGGCGCCAGTTAGCGAAAATTAATATGGACTTCTGAACATTTTTTACACGTGTAACACCAGATACCTATACAAGTACAATAGCCCCTGGTCCAATGCAGTCGGAAAGCTTTCCCTCCCCAAAGCCCCACTTAAATGCGTTAATCTCTTTACTAAATTTGAAGACTCTTTGGTATATTTCAAAGCCATTTCAAACGCTCAATTGACAGTTTTTCTGACACTCATTTCAACACTTGCTCATCACCAACTTTTTGTTGTCATTATTTGACAGCTTTCAAACAAACTATTTTCAAAACGACTCGATGGAAGTAGCCTTATTGAGGCGACATAACCTTGGTTTCAGGCCATGTATATTATCAAACTTAAGGGTCAACCATCAACGATTGTGTGACCTTAAACTTAGGTTGAAATGGACAAAAGGGCGTTCAAACATTGGCTAATAATCCCATTTCAGTCGCGACATAAAATCTCAATGTAATTACACCCTTCCTTAAGCTGGATTACTCCTATGCAATTAATTTTGACAGAACAATGACTATTACCACAAACACGCCTCATTTCTAAGCGCAGGCGAACGTCAAAAAATTTGCATTTCAATAACGTAAACACACCTTCCCCCTCATTGTTTAAAAACGTCAACATTTTTACACGTGACATTCAAACCGCACTCTCATTGACATAGCATTAAACGTCAACGTAATTCCATTAATTCCAATCAAACAAAACACGTCCAACTGTCATATTTGTTTAATTTTTCGTTTTTTTTTTGCCGACTTATTTACTCTCATTGCTACGAATATTTCCGAAATGACAAACAATGAATATATTCAACAAAATCATGGTGCAACTTTTATCACATTCACAGAGGAATGTGTTTCCAAAGACTCATTCATCATTGGATGTAAAAGGCAGTACAAAAACAAAAAATGCTTCATCCGGATGTAAATTTGCATTTGTCCATCCATATGCATTCACATATGACAGTCTGCGGTACTGGTGGGAGTGGGTGTCGTACGTACGTTTGCATGCACAAGAGGTAAATATTCAATTAAAAGTGACAGCCGACAGAAGCAGCGGCGAAGAGCTAGGCATGACAGTACCACCAACACCACCAACAGCGATGCTGATGATGATGATAAATTAAAAATTTCAAATTAATGCAAATATTTGCAGAAATATTTCGTTTTTAATTGAAATTTATTCGATTTATGAGGGATTTCTGTTTTTTGCCGTTGATTTGGTTTGGTTTTTTGTGTATTCACGCGAATTATAATCGTCGTCGTCAGCGGAAGGTATTTAATCGGTCTTTGGTGGGCGTTCGAATTTATTTTTGTGGCGGATGACATTTCCAGAGTAAACAAGGAAGTTTTTTTTTTCATTGCTGTGGTTAAAGGATAAACTTTTATGTGAAAAAGAATTTTCCAGCATTTTGGTGGATCTGTCTGTCAACGCGCTCCAAAAAGCTCCTCTTAATCGAAATTAGGTTTCTTTTATCAACACTTCTGCTCGCTTCAGCAATTGTACACAATACTGTGTCTGTCAGACAAATTCACCCGCTGAACCGCAACAAGAAAGTGTAGTCTCATAAATAAATTAAGAAATCCGAATGATCCCTTTCGAGCCTTGAGATTTGCATGACTTTTGACGGCTAACTGACAACGAAAATATAGGAAATTGTGTTTGTGACGTATACACGCAGAGTAAACGAAGTCGGGAAACTCTTGTGACGGAATCGTTGATACAAAAAAACGCCACTCACATGTTATTTCCTTTGACTACTTTCTTGAAATGATTGTGACGTAAAAAGATTTACAACCAGTTGCATGTTAAGATAGCAGAGCGTAAATGGAACTATACTGATGGCACACTAAGGAAGCCCAATATCAACAGTGAGTTTAACAATATAATCGTGGCCACTGTTTAAATGATGAAAGGAATTTTTTGCCACCCTAAAGAACCGCATATTTCCCAATATAAATCAACGAAAGCCGCCAAACATCGCCCACCCAAAACTGCACTTTTTCGCAAATTCCCGCCGAATTTATCTCGCCTATAATTAAATTTATTTTACGTTTCCCATAATTTAGCACGTTCTGGTCGAATTCAATTTAATGAACTGATGATTTACACTCGAGCAAGTTTGTTAAATCATCCGGTGAAACCTAATAAACCATTTAAAGTATCCCACAAAAAAAAAAGCACCGTGCGTCGTCAAACAAGTGATAAAATTAATTTTAATTAGCTATTATATGACAGATATTAACTATTCCATTCGCACACACACGCATCCATGGTATTAAACATTTTCCCACAGTGCTATTATTAGAGAATTTATGTTAATTTCCCCCGCCATCGAATAACTTTAAAATTTATAAAGCACTAAAATAAACTTAAAAAAAAAATGAATTAGCTTTGTTGCACAAAATGAAATGCAACCGTGCACATTTTTGCGGAAATATTTCCATTAGCGATCAATCCGCACGACCCCATTTCATGCGCAAAAACGCTCATACGTACATTCTCGCGCCCCCCGAAAATGAAACAAAAAATTAAATAAAAATAAAAACAAAAACAAACCGTCGGGAATTAAAATTAAAAAGAAAATACCTCCATGTGTGTAAACAAATTAAAATGATGATTTATTTATTATTTCACCTCGTTGTTTGTTTTATTGCATTTTACAAGTTTTAACGATTCCATTTGAATTAATTAAAACGAAAAATAATAATAAAGCACAATTTTGCAACTTTGTGGACGAAGCTCTGGCCTCATTGACTTCTCTAGGGGCTGCCACAACCGACACGGGGAGGCTTTTAAAATTCAATTTAAAAATTCACCCCCGCCCTCTTTCCGCATCGAAATGGATCACAAGAAGAAAAGAAAACAAAATCTAAAAAGCAAATAAACTACGAGGGAAAATACGTGGTATAGAGAGAAGAAGAAGAAATATCTAAAAATAAAATCATATTTCTTTCGCAGCGTCCACGTCCATCCGTGTGCACCGCCATCTATCCCCTGCCCGTCCCGGATGAAGATTAATAACATCAAAGCGTTTGCCCCAATTAAAATTAAATTCATTGTAGCGAACGACTGAAAACGAATGGGTGCGAGGGTACCATCCACCCAGTCAAGGATAATGCCATTTTCTTCTGTGTGTACTTTGTTAATTAAAAAAAAAATCAGAAAAATAAGTTCTGATTGATTTTTATTTTTTCTGTCCATGTCTTCCCCAAGAAGTCGACAACTGTCGGTGCTTTTTGTTAACCTAATTGAAATGAAATTATCACTCGCGGAACTATGTGCATTATATATTTTTAAAAGGATTTCCGGTGAACCATCGGGCTGCAGGATTTATGGATGAAAGTACCGAAATTACGGAATTAGAATGTAATTAAAAGTTTGTCTCATTTTGAATGAGGCAATTTGGCTGCGCTTGGCGGGAATATTTTAATTTAGTTGTGGCAATCGGCATTTTGATCTATCAAATAAATTACATTTGACATTTAATTTGTAATCACAATCTTACCGAAATGAATTCTGATTACATTTGGGTTAAATTTATATTGTGTGCGGTTTTACCTGAAAGCAAAGAGAAATAAATTAGATTTTATTTTACCACACTAAATGTAATTACAAATATTAGATGGGCGATAAATAAATAAATAAATGTGTAGGTATTTTGGTCGTTATTAGTGATGGGAGGAGAGAGACTCCTTTTTGCATTTAATTGGTTTATGGCCTAGTTTTGCATGAGGAGTTGATCATACAAGTCTTAACCCAGCCTAGTGATGGGAATCGGCAAATAAAAACTACATTCATTCGTTAGTTGTTAACGATAGGAAAACCGACAAATAAATTAATTATTACTAATTTAATTAATTATTATTAATGTTAAAGTCTAATAAACAACCTCAGTCTTTCGTAAAACGCGTTCGAAATATATCGTTATTTGTACAGAAACTAATTCAAGTGGGTGTTCAGTTAGAAGCAACAAAGTCTGAGGTTAAAACGGACAGGGAAATATACCTGCATGAGGGTGCCAAATATATATATCCTTTTTAAAGACAGCTAGTTTTGATGTCAGTCAATCAACCACATGAACTTCGACGTCTGTTGGAAAACGTGCATTTAAAATCTGTAAGGGCAAATGAAACAGATTTTGTGGAGAAAGACATAACAAAACATTAAGTGTGCATATTTATACCAGAAATTAATTTGTGTGAACCCGGATCAGTTGAAGTAATTGCAGACCCCGCTTTACCATTAGAAATACATTCTTTGAGCTCTCTACATCGTTTTGTAGAGCCTTTGCATAATTTTCCTGTATGAATTTTCATAAACATTTTTATTAGATTGTTCGCATTTTGTTCTTCTGCGTTGGTTTTGGCGAATCTTCCTTTGACGGTATTCGCCGCTGTCAATTATTTCACATGTTCACACACAATTACCAACATTTAGATATTATTAGAGCTTCTCGGACGAACTCGCTGGCGAACGAAATTATATTTTGGGGCATTCGAAGCGAACGAAATGCGAATGCGTCTTGCTGTTCTTAAAACATTCTATGGGCGAATTTAATATGAAACTTTGGGGGGTATTAGAAAGAGTAAGACTTGAATTTTTGGAGTAAAACATGCTTACGTAAAGTGTGTTCGAAATATTATTAAACATTTCTTAGAATTGTTTAAAATTTATTTACTGATTGAATACCTTCTTTTTCATGTATAGATTAGAATTTTCATATTGCACCAAAAACACTGATGCGGCAACATCCTACGCAACGAAATAATCCTGCAACAAAAAAGAGTAATCACAACGCCGCGGGATATGTTCGCTCACTTTCATAAAAAAAAAACAAATGCATACCCACATTAACTACTAAATAACTGTTGATAAACGATACTGCCCACATACATCAGCACAAATGAAGAGCACACATCAATCATATAGATTTAAATTGAACTCATAAAAATCCCCACACATCATCGGCGCACTAATGCCCCCATAACATTTTCTTTCTACAGCTCAGTGCCAATTGTCAACATACTGACATGACAACATGTCAGCAAAAAAAAAAAAAAAAACACATCGCCGGTGAACAAATCGAATCATCAGCATTTTTTCAATTTGTCAACATACAAAGTACTTGGCTTGTTCGTATCTCTATTAGACGAGATGTACAGACCCATTCGATTATTTCGACACAAAAAACGCTCTTTGATTGTTTCCATGCCCTCAACATCGATCATTGGAATTTAGAACTGTGCCAGGGAAATAGAAGGAGATAGCTATATCGTAGAATACCCCCTCTCTTGGGTCATTGCCAAACAAGTAAATAAAACTATTTAAAAATATGTCTGCAATGCTTTTCGGTGTTTTTACGACAGTAGCAAAAAAAGAACAGAAACAATAATTAAAAATAGCTAAAACTAAAATTAAATCTGCGGAAATTCGGAAACTGTTTTCGCGCATATGAACTTTTTTCAAACCGTCAAAGACAGTGTGATTTGAATAATGGACTCAACGAAAGATAATTCGTTTTGATAATACAGTCACAGCGAGAGAGAGATGAATAGCGGAGCGGTGGGAAATTTCACCATCGAATATAAAATTTGAATGAAATGATTTTTTTTTTGGTTTTGTTGTATAGAAAGAGGCGACCGAATTTATGGGCACGCCGACCGGCACGTGTTGACAATTAATAGCTTTGCTGGTGGTTGGTTTCATTGTTTGATACTTGGATTCCATAAATTTATTTTTTTTGTGACAGTAAAAAGTAATTAACAGTTCTGCAAGGACCGAAGGGTATTTGAAAATATTTACAACTACACTATCAACTTAATTAATTAATAGGGTAAATTTGAAAAATCCTCAATGGAGTGATTATAACTGTAAAAGCAATTGGCATCACTGCTAAAGGAAAGTTTTTGTTACCAAAGTTTGAGTTACTACCACACAAACGTCAACAAACAATGCCCAATAGGCTTTTTTCATTCAACAAAACAGAACTCGAGCCTGTTCAGAGCAATATGATTTATTTATGAAACACTTTTGAGCACTTGCTGTCATATTATTGTGTATTTGTTTGTTTTTAATATTTCTTAAGTCAAACATTTTTTAAAGTGTACTTTTTTATCGATTTGTTTCGATATCTGTCAGGTTGCACTTTAAATTTAATCAGAGGCCATAGGGTGACCTCTGATCATGTTCTGAACGAAGAAAGAACCACACATTCAGAGGTTTTGAAGAAAAACCGACAGTTCTATGCGTAAAAAAAACTGGCATTGGTTTTGAGAAAAATGTTTAGCGCACTTAGCAATTACTTCGAATCGGTATGGGTAAAAAACCTACTTTGCTAAAGTTAGTTCGAAAATTCGAATATAGCATTTACTTCGCTGAAAACCCACACAAAAACGAATGGTTGTGAGGAGCCAGGCCTTGGGTCCCACAGACCTGTCGTGCCAAAATATTTTTTTTTTTTATTTACTTCTCTGTGCGTGGACTTGCCTTGAAGTTCCTGTCAAACCTGTTCAGTAAACTTGAATTTTTGAGAACACGGGTTTCCTATAATGTACCTTAGAAACGATTGTGTCTTAACATTTCCATCTAAAAAACATATAAGCCACATAGCTCATACTTCCCTGCAACCTGCTTAATTATTGAAATTAGTGGATCAAGGCAAAAAAATTCAGTTTAAACCGAAATTAAATTAGGTTCTAGAAAACTGACGTGTTTTGAATGAATACCGTGTATCAATGAAGTGATGTCATTTGCTCTGAATTTATAGTTTATTTTCTAGTTTGCTCTATTTTTAACTCCTGGTTTGTAGCTTTATTTATTTAGCACGCTCACTAAAAGCCTCAACCAAATCCAACAAAAGTAAAGGTTGGTATGTCAAGTAACACTTTATTCCGAAAAAGTAAAAATACCCACAGAATGGGAAATGCCAAACGATCTGGCATCACTTTTTACATCAGCGCAGCAATAACCGATTGTAAAAAAGAGAAAGGTATATACATTAGGAACGAGAAAAGAGAATGGCTGTCATTATCGAATGTCTATTTAATAGGTACATAGAATTTGGAAGAAGCATGAACGTTCTATTTTCAAAATGTTCCATTTCGAGTGACCGTTTTGTTAAAGATTACCAGCCTTATTTATAAACCCAGCGTGGAGTCTGCTTAACCTCATTCCGAATGCTGGTAAATTTGCGCCAAACGAATTTGGGTAACAAATGCAACTATAAAATAAAGGTAAATTATAAGATAACAGATAAAAAAAAATCAAATATAATTCTGTGTTTGTTATAATTATGTGGTCAGTTCTTCGATATTCGATTTCGGTGGTGGTTGGTGGAATTTGAAGCGGAATAATTAGATATAGATATTTTTCCAATTTTCATTATGAAATAAGGCCCTAAAAAAGGAAATAACACCCCAAATTTTGTTAAAGATCGTGTTGTTGTTTCCTGTATACATTTTTGGGTCCTTACTTCATATTTTTTTTGGGGTCTTATTTCGCAGAGGCACCAAATTTTGCTGAAAATCTCCATCCAAATGGCTTCGATGAGATGGCACATTCTTATCCATCTCATCACGTGTAAAGGTAATCAAATAAATTTGTTAGCTATATGAGGACCGTGGTATATCTCTGCATCTCTTTGATATGGTGTGTGCATCATCAGCGCGCGTAAACATTAAGAAATCATGTTAAATTAACATTAACCAATTGCATATGGTAACTGCTGGTGGTGCCATGAACACCGAGACCATTTCAATCAGATTGCGTCGGCTACATGCAAATTACGTGATGTATGTAAAGTTGTCTAGGCGCAAACATACTAGTCACATATATATACAGTTCCTCGGGCTACCGCTGGCGGATATTTTTAAAACGTGTGTGTAACGCTCATATTCAATGAAAATTTAAACTCGAAAAAAAAGAAAATTCAATTTGAAAGGCAAAATTAAGAGTCGGTCGGTGCACGAACAGAAGCTGGTACAGAGGGACCACACTGTGCGCGGGTCGCGCCTTGTTGCAGCAACAACAAGTTAAAGTTTTATTTTATTTTTATTTTTTTTTCGTGATAAATGATGTAATGATAAATTGTATTGTGATTGCATCGGTTGTTTTCTACTGAATAGGGGAATAATAATTGTTTTGTTTCCATATAGTTGTGCGCGACGACGACGGATCGGTTGGTTTTTTTTTGACCAAGTATGTCCCGCACACACGCATTAGCGAGTGCGCCACTCTCGATCTCGACTAGTTTCCTATCAGCGATGGAGGAGCTTTTTTTTGTAAATTAATACGCCATAGTTGTTGTAGCTACTCGAATGTATTAATTGCAGGAGATTAGATACTTCGACAAATGGACAAATAAGGAGAGTATTTTGAAATGTAAAGAAACATACTCAAGTCTATATGCAGGTGGGATTGTTGGATTGTTGCAGGGCGAGTTTCTCTCGAAACTGGTCAAATTAGCACAAATGTGGGGAGATTGCGCGATGATAATGAAAGTTATAAAGGAATTTTTATGAAGCCGCATTTTTGAGCACATGTAAAACGCGGCATTTATAGAGCGGTATTTTAAAAGGGGTTTACAAAACCACTCTGGTAAAATAATTGATAAGTGATATAACACACAAATGAGACCTTATGGATTCCAAATCTGTGTAAAACCAAGACACAAGTGCGCTTAAATGCTATCCTTTGGATTCCTTGAATTAAACCCGCAAAAGAAGCAACAAATTAGCATCTGTGAACATAAAGGGTCTTCGAATAGGGACTTCCGAACTTTGACAGTTGATAGCAGTCATTTTGTTGAAGCTACATCTGTCAAATTGGCTGTCATTTATTTTGTCTGTTTTGCCAAATCACCATGAACGGACATAGCGTTCAACAACAGGTGCAAATAATAAAATTGTTTTATCAAAAGCAGTTGAAAACTGACCCTAATTTTCATCGAAAAATCATCTTAAGCGGTGAGGCCCATTTCTGGATGAATGGGTATGTCAATAGAGATAACTTGGGACTATATCAATCTAAATGAGATCCAAGAGCGTTCAATGCATCGCGAAAAAGTCCTTTTTTCGTGTGGATTTTGGGCTGGCGGTCCAAATTTTCTAAGAACAACGTTGGCCAGGCCATTGGGCGCCATAGGACGATGATTACCAACTTCTTTTGGCTTGAATGTGATGATATGAACACCAACGACACGTGGTTTCAACAATATGGAAAGGAAATTCTGCACGAGCGATTCGAGGGCATGGAGGTGATTTGAACTGGCCACCGCTGGACTTTTCCTTGTGGGCTTTTCTGAAGTCAAAGGTCTAGGCGAATAAGCCACGAACCACAGCGGCTCTCAAAACCAACATTACCCGTGCCATCGGTCAAATTTAGCCTGACTTGTGCTCCAGACTCATGGGAAATTGGACATTTCACATGCGTGCCACCCAGGGAAGACAGAAACCGCTTTATGAAAAACTTTGGGGAAAACTATGCAATTCGATACTACTTTTACACAGAACTGTTCTATTTGCAAGTAGAATCGAAACACCTTTCGAATAGAATCGAAAGTAGAATCGAATTACATAAAAGGCCCCCTTTATTTTAACAATTTTGGGGAAAATTTTTTCGAAATAAGTCGATAGCACCGAGATAGAAACTAAATGTTGCTTCATTAGAAATCCATGCGGATGAGGGGTGAGCAGTTTCAATCCAAATCCACATACAGACCACAAATTGTACACTTCACTTAATATTGACTTGACCTAAAGGCAACTCCATTTCTTATGTATGTAACTTATCGACAAAGATGGACGGTAACCCTTATATCAAGCCAGGCACATTATTTAAGTACCCAGTTCAGTTCACTTGTATTTAAAAACGCTATTCCACTTGTATTGAAAATCGAGAAAAAAAACCCCCAACCCAAGAGCAACGTTTGTTTTGAATTCCTCAAGACCGCATTTAACCCACCTAATCAATCAACACGAACGCAGCAAATTAAATCGTCGCAGCGCAGCTGTCTGTCTATCTGTCTCCGGCATTCCTCGCATCCATAGGTACTCGTATATATCTCAAAATGCACAGGACACATCCACTCTAATCAGTTTCGGTAGATGCATTTGCGAAATGTCAATCCACAAAGTCGATGACAAAGTAAATTGCATTAGCAATAACTGTGTGTGCCCAACAGCACCCCAAGAGTACATTATACACATCACAATGCAAATTGGCCTTAATTTACAAAAAAAAATATATCATATTTATTTCTCTGTGCATAGCATAAACCTTTGAGCAACCGTAAATTTCCCACCAGCCCACTCTTCAATTTAGTTACAGATATAGCCATTGTTACCTACTACAATACTCAGCGGTGGTTACAGCCGCTGGTGCTGTTGTTGTTTGGCTATTATTATTATTATTATTATTACAACAACACCATTGTCAGCATCAGACAAAATGAGTGTGAATGGGTAAATGTACAACGGAGGCAATTGCACCCTGTGCGCTGTGCAGTCCGCAATGCCCAACCGAGCATGTAAAGTATGCTAATTTTAGTATTTAGAGAGTGTTTTCAGTTCGTTTTGTTGTGTTGTATCTATAAGGAATACACAGTCACACATATACAATAAAACTCATGGGTTTTGTATGCACTTTGGTTTTTATTTTTACTACTGCCACAAGGTACACAAAACACAACTAAATGCAACGTTATTTGTCGTAGGGGTAACAACAGGCACGTAAAACTCGTCCATTGTGTGTTACATCTGCTCGATGCGGCTATAGCTATGGAGACTGCACATAGGTATATGTATGTGTGTGCAGGAGGCGGATTTTCGTTTTTAACATTTTCATTTAAGTTGTTCAATTAGTTGAAGGATTTCATTTCTCTTTTGTTTGTTTTTTTGCTCACCATTTTGGTTGTGAATAATTTATGAGCGTGTTGTAAAAAGTGCGGAATAGCTAATTGAGATGTTGGAAAAGGTTTGTTTTTCATATATTACATACTTTAGAAATACATTTCGACATTTAGTCAGATAGTTGTCTCAGGGCTAACCGGGTGAGACCTATGACATGTTCAGTGTATTTTGGTCAAATAATTCCTTACATTCGGATTCAGTTTAATATTTATTTATTTTTGCGGATTTATCCATTATTAATAACAAATTTCAGCACTTTACAAAGCAAACCGAAATAAACTGCCAATTCAAATTGACTTTTGAGAGATTTGACAGCTAAAGTCAGTTATAACAAACTAGCCCAAAGAAATTTGTTGGGCTATTATTTGCAGGTTTTTTATGAAGGGGAAATGTTTTGTTTTCTCTTTGTGGCTCTCTTCTGCCCAACTTTTGCGTAAAGGAACTAAGATTGACTAAATTTGGCTAATGCATTATCGTTAGGGAACAGACCTACTGTATCTCCAAACAAATTTAGACAATTTTGAGTTAAAAAACCCTGCTGGTTCTGGTTAAGCTTAATAGTCGCTTATTGATGTTGTAGGAGATTTATTAGAAACAGACAATTTTCCAACTTTGTATTTTTAACCTCTTACCACGTTCCCTTAAAGCACAATACACAAATCGAAGGTAATAGGTAGATATATTGAGCAGGTGTCGGTAATGTGAACAAGCAAAAATGGCGGATTACTGTGACTGTTTGCTTTATTAGTACCATATATATTTCCAAGTATAGTCCATATTGTTCATATAAAGGATTAAATGGCATTTAGAGTAACATAATCGCTTTTCTTAATATGTTTTCAGCGAACTTGAGCAGTTTTCACATTAATTTTGTGTTTTCTTTGACACAAAAACACCCACTGGTTGCACATTTTATTAGCTTTTGGAAACGAATGGCAATTAGTTTCCCCATTATATTTGTTTTCAAATGTTTAAACACAAAATTAATATGTTTAGCTAAACGAATAAATAAATAGAACCGTTGTTCGCAAGAGAAACTGAGAAAATTAATTGTGACTAAAAACATAGTCACAATTGGCCGCCATATTGCAACATTTTGACAGATGCGCTATTAAAATAATTGCGCCGATTATATTACCTTTATGTATGCACTTTGCCCTTAAAGTACCAAGAAAAAAAGTGACAGAAAGAAGTAAATTCAACATGACAGTTGAAGTCAATTGAGTTCAATGTTCAGCGACAGATGTCGCCGGGAAAACCAGGCGGCCATTTCCTTACTGCCACAAATAGATTTTAAACAGATGTCATATCTGGACACTGACTCAAAGACCTATTTTCGCTGCGATGAAGAGGATGATTAAACCATTAACGTTTTATCCCTAAGAAAAGTGCATCATTTCGGATTTTGGATTATTTTTTTCTAGACAACCTTGGTAAATTGGCATCTGCATGCCAAAACCACTTCCGTGACTTTATAAATAACATCGACCGGTTTAGGTATCCATTTATGTGGTAAAGTGCTGCCAACGCATAAAATAAAGACAGCTGACAGTTCAGGGTTATTAAAAATAGAGAGCCACACGAAAGAACAGCGCGTTTTAATTGTTGGACAATATTTTTTAAATAATAAAGGCTTGCGAGCTCGAAATTTTCGGACTTCAGCAATGAGGCTCATTTTTTTCTTAATGGCTGTGTATTAAACATCAACATTTTCGAATTTGGTGTTCATAAAATCGACTAGTTATTAGGTCTGTCCCCTTACATTAGCCAAATTAAGTCAAAGTTCGTTCCCTCCATACAGCTTTTGGGTAAGGAAACAAAGTTTGACTAATTTGTTCGAATGCATTATTGTAAGGGAACAAACCTATTGCTGCAAAACAATTTCATTAACAAATTTTAAAAGGTTTAGAGGGGACTTTAAGATAAGGCATCAGTGGACTATCTTTGGTTTTCGAATCCTGGTAAGCCAACGAACACCCACATCCACACAATCGAATGATGTGCAAAATGGTCATGAAACATTTCACCACTGAGCTTCTGTGACACTCCACTCTTTCCTATTCAAGGGCAACTCAAACTTTTATAGGCGAACAGTAGCTGCCTTATTTTAAATCTGGTAATCTTAGTTTTTTCCACAAGTTCTAACTTTGGGAATGGGATTTTTTATACAAGATGGTTCTCTATATCAGTAGTCTAAGGACTAGATATTGCAGTGGCTTGCAGAAGTATTGAACCAAGAGCTAAGACATCCTGAGGCTTGAGGATGCAATGCCAACTGGATCAACTAAATCTTCATAAACAAATATAAATTCACAATTTTGCTAAGAAGGGCTGTGCATCGCCCACGCCATAAGGTAGAGTTTCATCATCGAAGTTTCTACGTAGGGTGACCGATGGCAGGTGCAATACTATACAACTTTTAGAAAAACTTCCACAAATTTACAGCTTACTCAAACGAATCCAAAAAAAAACCTTCCAAAGTTAAGTATGACAAATACCTTAAAAGCAATATTAAAAAAATTAACTGTCTCTATGACAGGTGACAGTTCAAAAGATCTGTTCGTTTTGAATTGATTGGGTGGAGTTTGTCTGTTTCTTAAAATGAACAACTATTTTTTTGAGCTGTCAATTTATAAAGAATAGAAAAAACAATACGAATGACAATGTTGTAAAAAAGTGAGTACAAAACTTTGAACGTTCGAATACATCTACTTTTGTGACATTAATGGCAGTCAAATATTTTGACGTTTAAAGTGGGAAATCATTGGGTATCCTACCTTGTTTGATTGTTCAACAAGTTTGTCACATAAAATAGGTCTGTCACGTCAAATCATCACGTTCATTTGACGTTTATTGTGCGTCAACTTACGCAAGCAGTTTTGACACGCAAAACTCAATAAAGTTTGATGAAACGTTTAATTTTTTGAGCCATCGCACGATTTTAATTTTGTAGTATGTGTTTGAAATTGACATCTGTCAAAAGCATAAGACAAGTTTTATGACAGGAATACAAAACGCATATCTCCTAAACAAATAAGTTCATTTTAATAAAAAAAAAAAAACTGATCTTTAAATAAATCCTTTTCGGTGTCCTCTGCACTTGAATGACACCTGGATCAAATGACACCTCACTGAAAAGGCATTTCCACGCTATAATTGAAAGTTTGTACCCATGACACTTTGCTGTTTTCGTAAATGTTGTTGATATCAACTATATTATACACCTATCGCGGTAATTACCTTTAATGACATTCCACTTAAATATAAAACGCCATCAAATTACCACCTCTCTTTCTTTCGTTTAGATTAAGCTGTCAATTCGCAATTAATCAGGATAAACAAATCAATTTTCTTATTTTCCTCACTCTCGTGTACATATGTATGTAGATGTAGATTAATGATAATTAGCGATTTCCGGTTCATGATATCATTTAGATGTATACCCAATTAATTTAACCAGACCCACAACTTTACTACGGTGGAATGGAGTGAAAAAAAAACACGCGGACAGCCAAAGAGAGTAAAAAAAAAAAATATGTATTAACCAGATCAACCAGCAACAAAGCAGCACTTAGGTGTCATTTTATTCCACACTCGCTCATTTAAGCCATTTATCTTAACACATTCCGCAATTCGATATCATGCGAGGATTGCATGTTCCATGGTCAACAGCCATTGGACATGCTATTTCCCATGTTGGCTGTTGGCTCTCCTGCGTCTGCGTTACTCTGTTCCTTCGGTTGCTTGCTTTTATTTTATAAATTTGGTTGCTGTTTTTCCTGTTTTGGGGTGATAAAAATGTAATTTCACTTGTACATCGTTGTGTTGTTGTTGCTGTTGGAGTGTGCGCGCTTCTGCTCCTGCATTTGTGTGTTCACCTGAAATTTTCCACTTTGGGAAATAACACACATTACAAGGGACCCATAATTACCCTCGTCCATAGCCTTTGGGTGTCCTTAGCTCACACTTTTGTGTGTTCGAACGTCGTCGTTGTCGGCCGGTCGGTCGCCCCCGACCCTTGGCATAAAGAGAATTAAATATCCTCATCCGCGCCCTAGTCCTCCTGGGTTGCTTAATCATTTTTACTCGGGTGTATACCGTGCGCCCGTGCGATGGTTGCACCTTCGTAGCTGTATTTTTGTATTCCCTGTGTTCAGCCATCATCATCATCATTAACATAACATATAGCCTTCGTATGCGTAATGGCGATGTCTTCCTTTTTTCTTTTTTTGGATGGAATCAACAACGAGTGGCGGCGCATCGGGGGAACGGAAAATGTCCATAAATTAATTTTGTTTTTTCTTTACTTTATTGCTGCGTGCATCATCGTTTCGAGGCATGAGTGGATGGTGGACGTGGAACAAGAAACTGCCCATCTGAAAAGAAACTGGTGTTGGTGAAGATCCGGAGGGATCTCAGAGCCTGGGTATAAAATGAAAAATGTTAGGTATGTTGATGCTTCCTTTTGGGCATTGTCGCGTTCGTTGTAGTTGTTGTCGCTTTGTTGGTTGCGTGGCGAGCGGCTATAAATCGCTACAGTTGTGTTCAGCCAAGGCTGGAAACACAGAATGTGCTGTTTTGATGGGTTTTCGTTTCTCTGTGGAGAAAGGACATTTGGCGACGAGGTGGAAATGCAGCATTCAGGGGGGACTTGCGTTTCGTGTTGGTAGTTGGTTTAGTGCTTTTTGGTATCGCAAATCAAATTAAGGTCTTGTTGTTGGGGAAATAAAAGCCACGAAATGCTGTCCCAGTAGGCAATGTCAGACGTAATTATTAAATTATCAAGGAACACAGGATGTCCGTATGTCAAATTAGGGTTACGAGCTCGTATCGCAGTTGGGTATCTGCTGCTAGTTATACCAAGTGTGATTTGCTTTTGTATGATTAGATACTGGGAAATAGGTTATCATATGCATTATGAAAATATGGCAAGACGGAAGGTTATCGCCGTTCTTGGGTAGATATCATTTGGTTCTATAAATGGTTAACTTAATTTTAGTGGCTTACGATAGATTTATATTCCAAAAATTGTACGCAGACGTTCGTTACCTGAAAATAGAAAAAGACAAGACGATCAGATTGGGCTTTATATTTATTTATTTTAAAGAAAGAGCTACAAAAAAGACTAGAAAGCTGCAATGGTCAAAGCTAATGTAGGTAACAGAAATTGTATAGCAAAATACATAGTTCCGCACAAATAAATTTGCTTGCGCACACTAAATGTGCGTTACTCAAAGTTGCGCACATGTAATTTTTAAACGCACACGAACTGAAAATTATTTCAAAATGGGTGCACACATTTCTTTAGTCGATATAAAAGACGTTTATATATGCTTGACCAAAGACGTACTTAAGATCACACGATGAATGAACATCCCAGTTGAACAACAAATCAAAAATTAGCCGTTAAGTTACCAACGCACCCAGTAACCAGTAACCTAACCTACCAACGCACACATTTATTGTGCGATTGCCATCCAAGACCACAAAATGTACGATTACGCCAAATAATAGATCAGGATTTCATCGTTTTCTTAGTAACGCACACATGAATGTGCGATTGTCGCTTAAGATCACATATTAATGTGCGTTTACAAACTATGGTATTATACTTATGAGTAAGACTATTTTTACACGAAAAAAGAGGAGGCCGAAGGTTGAATTTGTCAGGGGATTTATTTTACAATACTATTCGAATTTAGACAAGGTCATTGTCCCTGCCGGACTGTAAATGTCATCTGAATTAAAACATCTACGTTCTGTCCTTAGTCCTAAGAAAGCTGATCAATCAATAGGTCCCCAATTAATTAATTTCCAATTATCCGTCTAATATATGCATATCTACGGGTACACTACCCATCTACGACTTACAGCGCTTCCTAGAAGTTTCTAATAATATTTTATACAAAGGTTCTGACATTAGACTTTTAAAAACCTGGAACGAAGAAACCGCTCTAAATTTCCGATTTTTAATAGACCTAACCCAACAGGAGAACAATAATTCACTGGAATACCACAAGGTTGTTGAGTGGAACCACTTCTTTTAATTCTAAGAATATTCCCATCTGACTTTCAATCTTTCCTCATTTTTTTGGCCTCTACAAAAATGAGATAAAAACAAACTGCTGTGTTAAGTACCCTCCTGTGGCATGCCAGTGTCGCCTCCCGGTGTGCCTCAAAAATCGATTCAACAACCGTGGAAACTTTTCAACAGCAATTTATTCACATTCCGGCATACTGCCAAAATCATGAACCATATTCTTCTACTCTCGCAACACAGATTCGCCTTATAATTGGAACCCATTTGCAAATAATGAAATAAAGCGAAATTTCTCCTGCCAAGTGGATAGACTGGGTTCCATTTTGCCTGAGAGGAAACAAAAAAAAGGAGAATTAATTATGACATCTCTCCAACTAGAAATATTTTCTCATTATATCAGTGTTGTCCTCCTCCTCGTCGTCTTGCTCTTGTGCGCTCTTTTAATTGCAGTTGAGTTGGAGTTGTCGAGGACATTTTTTCTTTCTTGTTTCTGCAATTATTAGAAAATCACCTGCTACCTCTGGGCGGTTTCTGGTTTTTACTTCTCCCTGAGATTTGTTTAATTTAAGAAATTTCCTTCCAGGTAATAATTGAAATTATTCAGCAAAAAAAGGACGCGATTTTTTATTTCTTTCTCTTATATATTTTTTTCTTGAATCCTTGAGCGAACATTATAATTCAGTCAATAACTGATGGTCGTAATTAGAAAGACTTATCAGGGCGTTTATTGCCTGGCTACAATTCAAAGACTACAGCCTTAAACAAGTTGGATCCTTGTGTATGTGTCTGTCTGTATATGAAGTGCTGTAAAACGAAACCACCCCATTAAACTAATGACAATGTTAGCAGAAACATTTAGTTGAATGATTGCGATGAAATTAAAGAAAAACAAAACCGTCCTCTGTCATGTGTTGTGCGCACAAGGACGACATTTAACAGTACAAAAGGGCAAAGGTCTAATGAGAGACAAGTTTCCCTATTCCATACACCCATAAAAATCATTTTAAATTAATTTTGATGAGGGTTGAGTTGGGTTTTTTTTTTGTCAAAGTCTTGTTCTCTCATTCTTTGTGTTGCTGCAAAAGGACCTTAATTTTCCGTGACTCTCCAATGGAACTCCTTTTCAACGTTCCGTTTCCATGTTGGATTCAGTTTATTTTTGCAAGGATTTGCTTATGTGCATATAAAGGACACTCTGCTACACTTTATGAATCGCTTTTGCGTGTTATTTTCTCTTTCCTTTGGTGTGGTTAAATGCTTTTACCTCGCACGCTGTGTACTCGTGTTGCCAGCTCCTGCTTCATGTATAAAGGACTCTACTTCTCTACTGTTTTGTAGTGTTGTTGGCTTGCTGATTTTTATTTACCAGTATACAGGGGTGGATATGGGGTGGCATGATGAATTTTAATTGGGGTTTTGTGTGCGAGGTGGTTTAACACTCTTAACATTTTATTTTTGCTTTCATGAGGACATTATGTTGTAGAGATCTTTTTATTTTATTTTATTTTTTCGCCTTCGATGTGGTTGGTTGGTATAAAATGTTGTTGTTGTTGTTATTGAGCGAAAAACTATCATCCTCTTAAATTAAATTTTCCTTTTAATGAGTTTTTAAGTGTGTGAAGGTTTTTATGTTTTGCACGCCTTATTCTGTCAAGTTGGCGTTATTAGGTCAGCGAGAGATTTTTAATGAGAAAGTAAGTATTATAGCTAACTCTTGAGTATTTTCACGTTTTCGTGGTTTCCGCTGTGTTTTATAGTTCAACCGTTGAGCTTCATCGTTTTATTTTTGCATTGAGTGAATATTTAAGAGAGGAAGCATGAACTTAATATTTTATTTTAATTTAAGTACGAAGAGAAATAAAGTATATTACGGGTGTTTTTTTGTTTAATGGCCCGAACAAGAAGTTTATTGATGGAAATGTTTTCCTAAAAGTTGCACTGTTAAGTTAAACTTGCTTTCCAAATCAATTCGTCAAAAGGAAAGCTCATTAATGTAGAGTGGGCATTGCGCGGTACTTAAAATCATTTTTAGTGCTTAACTAAAAATAAGGATGTTCTGGCCTGCAATGTGAGATAGCCGCTGCTGTGACTTCAAAAATAGCTTGAGTAAGAGAGTCATAACAAATATACTGATACCAACCTTACATGTGCGAGAACTTATCCATTTTTTTTAATAAATTGGTAAAATCTAATGAGCTATGACACTATAGGAGGTATCGGAAGAATAGGTGGAGGTCGAAGACAACCCTAATAGTAACATTAAATTTAAAAAAATAGATGAAACTTGTTGCGCACATAAAATTCTTAAACGCACATGAACTGCATTTAAACGCACACCCTAACTATAAGACCTTACTTAGGATAGCACAGCTTTATATGCGCTTAACATTTTTAATGCCCCAAAATGTGCGTTTACGATGAGTAATAGTTCACGATTTCATCGTTTACTTAGTAACGCACACATGTATGTGCGATTGGCATTTACAATATTGGAGGAGAGTTGGTGGAGGATGGAAAAATCCCCAAATAGGCCAATGACAACGGTCATATCCGTAAATTTACGGTGCCGGTAACTAAACTCCTCGTTTTAGGGGTGTAGCAAGTCCTACAAGTTTGGGGTTGTGGTTGCCATTCGTGGTTACTTTTTTACCACGAAAAATGGAAGAAGTTACTCAACAATCAAGCATCAATGAAGTGAAACAACCAAGCGACGAGACGTTCAAATTTGTATGTATGCACGGAGGAACACTGGACATACCGATACCATTTACTGAAGACAAAAAATCAGCCTGCACTACTACTTTTCGGTTCCTGACATATTTACTGTGGTTCCAGGTGTCAAAATATTCAGTCAAAGATTTTCATTCTTGCTTTCCAACTGTTAGAAAATATTGCCAGAATTACAGTTTATTTGAGAATGCTGCTCATTTGTTTACCAGAGACTTATGTGATCAAACATTTCAACGCTCGGCTGTGCCGTTGAGAATAAAGTCGTGATAAACATATGAGTGACCTCTTTTCCCAAGTATAACAGTTTTTTTGAATTTAGCATTCTCTTTAAAAGTCGCAGAAAAAGGGCCACGAAGCTTGATGGCACGACATGTGAGTGCGAGGATAAGTTGGTTGAAAATAAAAAATAAATCTTCCGGTTGTCCACCTCAAAGCTTTTGTTTTCTACAATTTCAACTGCCTAAATTCCAGTGGCGCAGTGGCTTAGGGGAAGTGTGTTGGGCTACTAAGCGAGGGGCTCAGGTTTGAATCCCGAGAGGGCCAAATTACATCTTAAGGTTTTTTTCCACTGCGCCACCTCTCGCGAACGTCTGACAAACATCCGAGAGTAAAACTGTCATGAATGAGCTTCTCAATTAGCCGTTTGGACTCGGCGTAAAATTGTAGATCCCTTCCATTCGTCCCAAAAATTGAAAACCCACACAAAGCGAATGGTTGCGAGAAGCTAGGCCTTGGGTCCCATAGACCTGTCGCGCCAAAATATTTATTTATTTTTTATTTTAAATTCCAGTTGTTCACCATGCGACGGCATCCTTCACTCAACTCAACTTTGGGCACCCACAAACCAAGCTCAAAATAGAGCTGTTCAACGATATGACAAAAAATTGTTTCTAGCTAACAAAAAAGGCAAAGCAGACCATAAAAATCTGGCGTCTAGTCTACGAATCGAATTAGTGCACAAGAAAAGGATAATTACCCTACTCCATATAAATAAATAAATTTACTCGACCAAAACCATCAGGAAATGCGACAAGCCCAAGGGTTCTCCTTTTGTTCAAAATTCGAACAAAAGAACGACATTTGCCCACAGTTACCATTTAAACGGAATTTCTTAAAAAAAACTCTTACGACATCCTAGTGAGCCTGCAAAAGACAAATGCTAGTAAAAACATATAGTAGCTGTAATTCCGAACAAAATTAAATGCACCACCGCATCCTTCATATGCGAGCCACAAAACACACACCCATTCGCTGCGTTTGATTCAATAACAGAAAACTTCAACTAACTAACAAACAATTCAGAAACCTTCTCCTCCAACAGTATAGACTAGAAACTATAAAGTCACGTTCACGTTTCGCAAAACTTCCAAGAGAACTTCATTTCACCCAGCCCCCATCTTGAGACTTGTCCTTTTTTATGGGCTGTTTGCGCTGCTGCTGCTGGGGCTCTCAATATACCAAGTGTTGAGTGTGTCTGTGTATGTGTGTGCATTCAGATATGGTAGTGTCGCTAAAAGTCTTGTTTAACTTTTCCTTTTAACCATATAGGTACATATATACAACCGAAACAGCACGCATAGCTAGCTCACTAAAGAAGGATAAAACTAAAACCCCAACAGGACACAATTTGGAAACGTGACATGTTACAATTTTCCTTATACACATCCACTTATACACCCACAGGACCGGCAGAATGAAAGGAAAAACTTTGCAAAAAACACTGAAAAGATGTTACATAAAAAGCAAAATCTCGCTCCTTGACGCCATTTTGCTTTTCAACAGCGAGAAAAGAAAGGACAACACAAAAGGAAACACAAGAATAAAAAAAAGGAAGGCGAAAAATAAAGGACAACGAGAAAATTTTAATGTATTATTCTCTTCCTTCCAAACAGCTATTCTGCTATTTTGCCGCTTGTGTTTTTTTTTTTCTGTACTCTCCCAGCTCATTTCATCCTTGTGTGTTGGCAGAGATGTAGAATAATTGTAGATGGCGCAGCAACGAATCTCCATTTTATGTGTGCGAAGATAAGTACACAGAAATGTGGGGGGAAAATAAACTTTCAGCGATGTGAAAAACAGAAGAAGAAAGGTCCTTTTGCCGCTTTTTTCCTTTTGTTGTTTTATTTTTTATTCGCATTTTACTGGTTTTTTCCTTCCTTCGTTCGAGGTACTGTTTTCAAATATAAATCCGGATGACACACACAGGATACACAGAGAGTAGCAGAGAGGATTTCATACAATTTGTGGCCAAATGGGGTGTATCTGACTGGGGGAGTTGTATGGAAAAAAAAGAACAGGGATGGCTTGCGGCAGGGTGATAGCACGATTTGGTGCCTGACGGTGGACTTAAGCCAACATATATATATAGACCGGCTTTAGTTTTGCCAGGACTCCATTTTAATTCGTAACGAACACATACACGCGTATAAGTTACATTTGTGCTGTGTATCTAGGTATACAAAACAAGAGCGAACGCTAGATTTATAACACAGATGGTATAAATGCTTAATGTAGGTATATTTACAAGCGAAAAGTGTCTTTTGGGATAAATGTCAGTGGAAGGTCAGTGAGTAGCATAGTGTTGGCGGATATTAGAGGGTGACTCCCTGCTGGGCAGATATGTATTGAATTTTTGAGCATTTCTTTACAAATAAAGGACGAATGCTGGGCTGTCAGGCTATCAGACTGGCACTGTATAATTACTGAGGGGTGGAAGTGAAACGTCGTAAGACAAAGGAGGTTATTTATTTAGATTTTATGTTGGTTACAATGGCAGTGACAGATTTTCCTTCATTTTAATTAACTTGGGTTTTACTGGGGGGATAAGGTTTTCCCTGGTGGTCTGGTGGGGTGGTATGCGTTAATTTGATGATGTTAATTGTGTGAAATTGGAATATAAATGAATAATTATTCACGAGAGCTCTTAAGCGATATTGGATACAATTGGTTGGTTACCTGAACATGTGCGTCGTCGTTTTAATCGGTTTAAACCACTAAGACGGAGTTATGTTGTGGCTGTGTTCGACAGAGGTATGGTTCATAAAGGCTTTGACAGATTCAATTACCATTTTAATGTCAGAAAAAAATTATAAAATACTGCAACTCAAATTAAGATGCATGAAGCACGTCAACTGCTCTCATAAATGCATTGCTTACTGACGATCATCTGCCATCCGGTCAGATATGTTAAAAACTGTTAAAAGTGGCTCTCGGTGAGAGAAGCACTTAGTCCATAAGTCGGCCCATTGTGCAAAACAGATAAATAAGCTGTTCATTAAACATATTTTCGAAAAGCTGTTATCTGCCAACAACTCATTCGTTAACGAGTTCAGTGGCCAATCCTTTTTAGTCTCGAATCTGCACTGTAATTTCTGGAGCTGTTTTTTATGAGAGCAGTGCACAAAAGATGGCGCCAAAAAAAATTGATTGGGTGCTTGGTTAGAAATGAGCCATAAAAAACTTTGCTCTAATAATTTTCTTAAAAAATATTTTGTGCTTTTGTTAAAAAAAAAGACTACCATTTGTACCGCCAGAAGCCAGATCAGTGCGGTTTGCTAACACGAGGTCCAAATTCTTCAGAAAACCTGCCGCTCTTATATTTTTAGTGTTCGCTGTCGTAATTGGGCTTTAAGAATATTTCAAGATTTCATTTTAGAAAAGTATAAGAGCAGAGTTCTTTTTTTGGACAGTAAGTCAGAAAAGATGGCTTTTTTTACACATTGGTCAGAAATATCTAAAGCTTATTATTGCAAGGAAAAAGTATTACGTTCCAAATGGATCAGAAAACTCCAATGCCTTGATACATTTAATTTATGGTGAACACAAGTATAAGAGCAGGAGGCTTTTTTGATCCACGCCCCAAATTTTGACTCCTAGATTAAACATTCTCTGTTAAAAATAATGGTGACACAAAAAGAATGCAGAGCTATTCCACACTTTTAAGGCCAAGAGCGTATAGAATAAAATCCAAAATATTGTTTTAGTGCCGGAAAATGTTTTTTAAAATTGGCTTGATCAATAAAACCCACATTTCGTAGATCGTGCCCAAGACTTTCGTTTTCTTCCTGTCAATTCAACCTGTCTATGAGCACAGTTCTATGTTTGACTTAATTTCGTGGTATTGGCCAAGTAAACATCTGGGTTTGAAGTATGCTTTGCAGACAGACCTGTTCTTAAAGAGAGGTAGCTTCTGTCTTAAAAGTAATATTCTGCAAACACATCAAAAATTCATTCTTGACATTAAAAAGTTACAACGCATTTTTTGTTGTACAGTAAACGTTTTATAAAACTTGAAATATTTTTTTATATCATTTACTCTCTTCTTGTCAAACATATCCATCCAAACCGCACATCAAAGAACTAAGTTTTCTGTTAAATCAGTATGATGGTCCGCCAAAAAGAGTTTGATCATTTAAGGTTGCGTGGCCGAAAAATATTCTCATTAAGGGATCCGTGTCAGAAAAAAAAATTGAGGTATTATACTAAAAGGTTGAGTTCTAAACTGTTTCATAATTGTAGCGCCATCTATTGGAGTACTAAATTGTTTTTTGTTTTAATTAAAAGTTTAAATTTTGCTTGTAATTTCTTGGTTTTGCATTTTTTGCACAAATTCATGGGCTACATTTTGAGACAAAAATTGGGAAATGGTTTAAGTGTCCATAAAAAGCAAAATAAAATTTGAACCGTTTCGTTTTACGTATCTTTATAAAGCTGGCTTTAGCATTCTCGAAAATGAGGCAGTAGAAAATCAAATCTCATTAATAAAGCTGCCTCTGTTCATTATGTGTACGTGTACATGTAACGCACTACTTCTGACGTAGTATTTTGACAAACAAATTATGCACGCAATTTTTAAAGTAGAAAATAAAAATAAAAAAGCTGACCAAAATGAAAACAAAATAAAATATTTTTGCCATCGGAACCGAAGCTTCCAGCACCTAGAAAAATAAATAATAAATATAAACAAAATCAAACGATTACGACTGTGATTATATATTCATTCATATTTTATGTTTATATTTACTTTAATTTTGTTGAAACATAATCCATCGTAAAAAAAACAAATTTAACATCCCTTTTAACGCGGCCATACCTATATAAAAACTATATCTGCGTTTCCTTGACTTATACGTTCGTGCATCAAACAGAACCATTACTAAAAACACAATAAAGTCCTACATACATCGTACAAGCCGTGATAAAATCACAACTAAGTTGCTGCTTGTAGAATGTAATAAAAAAAAATGAACGTAGATACAAAAAATAACCAAGAGATACTTTATGACAATGATTTATGACGCCATCAAATATAAGCCACAACAGTTGAGGTACAGCAAAAAAAAAACATTTTTCCTTTTGTTTGTTGTTGGTGTGCGCGACCATAAAAACGCGTACGAAATTTTAATTTTCGCCCAGGGCTGTGCAAAAGGAACGTAATCATAAAAGTAATCGTTTTCTTTTGGGCGAGAGTTGTTCTCATAATTCGTGACATGATTGCAAATTACGTTATATACACTTTATGGTGGTGCCATGGCTTGTTCTTGAAGGCAAGAGAATCGAAAACAATAATTAAAATTGTTAATTAAGTTTACTGATTATTTCTCTGACCAGAGATGTAGAGGGTGAAGTATTGACAGATTGTGATGTGTAAACATGAATATCAATTATGGTTTCTGTCAGTTTTTGGATTTTTTTTTAATCATTTACAAATTGACATCAGTGTTGGTGCTGTTTGTACACCTAGTTCAAAGATGTGACTCTCTGGTAATTTTTCAGCTTTTTTTTAAGACACGGAACGGAGATATTGGGAAGTAACTTGTCTTTTGATTATAAAAAAGAACAATTTCGAGGAAATGTTTAGGTCCGTACATTCAACTGACTAATTATGACGGATGCATCTTGTCAGTATTGCCAGTAACGATTTTGTAGTTTGGAAATCAGTATTTTCCAATACTAATGTCATTACTTTTGATGGAATGTCAGTCCACACATCCAACTGATTAATGAATACGGACGGACTTTAAACGACCATTATTCATGTTGGTATTGTCATGAATAATGGTCCAAAACAATATACCGAATGCACACCTAACTCTTAAAAGCGATGACATGACTTAGGAAGGCTATTGAGCTGGGGTACCTCAACGAATCAGTTGAGTCATTACCGGCTTCAATATCTTTATATAGATAGAAATTGTTTATTCTATTTGTAAGTGGATCTGTTACCGAATCATATTAAAACCACTCATTCAATACGAATGGATTTCTCGGACATAATATAGAGCTTAATGGAGAAACATCTAGTTTTTATTTCATCAATATCAATTTCAAGTTTTCTGAAAGAGGGCCGTTTTCTGGTTGGGTGCCTATGGAATATACATTTTTATTTGACTAAATCGGCGCCAAAAATTTTGTTTTGCACTTCAATGGGCAGTCGTCACTTTTCAGCGCATACATTCAGGTTGAACACGTTTTCAGGTGCTGTTCATTGGGAAAAGTTTGGAAATGGGCTGGGGTGGGGTTCGTGTGTCAATGTCAAGTTGATTCAAACGGGTGAAGCAATGCGAGCACGGGTCAGCTAGTACATAAATAAGAACATATTGCACAGGCAGAGCTGAGGGAGTTGGTAGTAGATACCTAAAAAATGGATTTTATTCTGAAAACTAGATATTTGAGTGGAAAGTGCAGGCACCTCTTTGAAAGAAACTTTGTTTCCTAAATAAGTTTCTAAATCTGAATCTTAATTTAATAAAATTTCCCTTCAACTTAAATATCTTTATTGTCCACCATTAAAAGTGACGGATCAGATTGAAAAAAAAACACGTATCTTTCTCAACATCTTAAACTCAGCCAACCATTTCTGAAATTAAGAAATCTTAAAATTTGCCGAATTCAACTTTCCTTGTTTAATTGCGCAACAAAAACCGTCTTCATTTCCAAATGCACTGCTTTCATACTCGTAAAAACCATGCGATTGTATCCACAAGCCTATAAACTCAAAATCTCAGGTTTTAACGATGTAAATAAATATGTGGATCCCTCCCCCAGCCTTTGCTTTGATATCAATTTCGCTGAAAATACATTTCTGACACATCAATCTGAACTATTTCATTTTATGCTCAAACTCACACTGAAAGAGTAATAAAATTCCAGCTCTGTCATAAAACGGAACCGGAAAACTCATCCTATTTCGTACATATACGTACGTACGTATAATAAACGTGCCATTAGAAAATGAAATTCACTGAACTGCACATACACACAAAAACCTGCCATAGAAACGTCTCTCATTAAATTCACGGCACGTAAAAGCTACGTATATTTTTCTGTGGGTGTACTTCACATAATAAATTACACAAAAAGGTGCGAACTTTCAAACACTCAGCCAGAGCACAGCACTCTCATCTGGTTTCTGTCTATTATTGGCAAGTTAAGACTCGGTGCGCCAGTTGATTGCCAACAAAACATCCGATTAGCTTTAATTACCTTGATTCGATTAGTGGTGGCTCTCTCAAAGAGATCCTATAGATATACACTCGTGCAGTGTATCTGTATATATATTTATAGCCGCACTTCCAATATCTGTGCGGTGGCCATATGGAGATGTGTATAAATTACTTTTATCACCTGTCAATCAGTTTAAGTTTCTTTTTCTCTGTTGTTATTGTTGGCTTTTGCACAAACGAAATGAGGTCGTATGATATTTTTTTATGGCTTTCTGAGGAAATAGGGTGAAGTTATCACGGTGAAGACGAAGAGATACCCCCCGCACCGAAAAGGTGCGTGTTTGTGTGTGAAAATGTGAAATCCTCTACGAAATTAGTGTCCCTTGCCTCTCGATCGAATGGGCGATGATTTTGGTGGTCGTTTTTGTATTTATTTAAATTTACGACCAGTCCCACACCCATGTGCGCCAAATGGAGGATGACAGTTTATTTATTCATTTTTTTTTTGTTGTCGAGCTCAAAGAAACCCGAAATGAAAAATAAAATAAAAAATCATTTTGTGGGTATTTGAAACTTTTTTGATGGTCCGATGCGGTCGACGACGGCGACTGTGTGGTTGGGCTTTTTATGAATGCTTCTCCTTTGCGGTTAAGTGGATTCCATTTGACAAATTACGACAGTTTAACGATAACAAATATGCTTTATTAATGTCTGGGCTGGATGGGTTATGCGCTTGGCTGCGAGAACTGGTTGGCGGGTCTTCTTTCTTAGAAGTGAGATATTTTGTGGTTTTAAAATGGATTACGCGTTGCCATTCAATTAGATTGGGGTTGTCTGGATGGGTTTCCATTGGTCGTTCGGCGCAAACAAGATGACAGAGTGTGAAATCATTGTGAAATGTATTTAAAGCGAATTTTTGATTGATTTGTTGGGGCCCAGGGTCAGCCACACATGGTTGACTGCATTTTAAGTGGAGTGGAAGCAAGTTTTTAGCTTTGATTGACGTTCGAAAGCTGCTTGAGAAATTTACACACACAGACAATTTGAAAACATCATGCTCCTCATCAAATTAATTGACTTTTCCATTAGACTGTAAGTGTACTTAAACTGAAGAGGCATTCCATATGAAATTAGATCTTACTTCATACTGGGTTCTTGGGGCAAATGGGTTCGAGCGGGTGTAGTAATTATTTCCAACGTCTGTCTTACATTTTACGAACTCGCAATAGTGATTATATTTCCCGTCCTATTTAAGCTGCTGTGGCTTACGAGAAAACGTTTGAAAATGTGCCATAGGTTAGGTCTTGAGAGACAAACTTAGACCAGGTTGGTGGAAAATTTGTCCAGAAATTTTTACAAAACAAATTCTAGAACAACTACCTATAAATATAAAAAAAAGTCGCAAAGTGTGTGTGTTAGATACCCTCTATCGCCCTTAATTTTCAACCAATTTAGTTGGTTTTATTTTAAACATTGAAAAGCATTGAAAAATTCATTTTTTTTATAATGCCTGGCAAAGCGGACAGGGTTTACGGACCTGTAGCCCCAATTATTATATTTTTTGTTACTTCTCCATTTTAAGGGACTGCCACAGGAGTGTGCGCGGACACCTTTACTACTAATCAAGCATGTCGGCTGAAGAAAGTCTTCAAGTTACTTCATAAATTGGAAAAATTACAACTTTTCTTTGTTTTTGAAGGTTTCTAAAAGAGTGTTTGATGTTTTACGACCATTTAAAAATTATTAAAAAAAAAACATGATCAAAGTTTGAGCTCAGTTGTGGGTGTTCAATGTTTGTTAAGAGTCGGGCGAGACGAAATTGGAGCGATTGGTTGCGTCAGTGCAAACAAAGTCAATGTGACAAAATAGAAGAGAAAGAGGTTCAATAATGGATATCGGGAAAGTTTTGTCAAATTCTCGGTCTAACCGACATTTGCGGAGTTTTTAAGGAACAGAGATAGCTACTAAGAAGATAGGTAAAAGGTAAAAGTAGAAGAGAGGTAAAAGGCTTTCATATGTCAAGGAATATGTCAAGGAATATGAACGAAGATATTAATCTTTAGGCCTTTCATATTTTTCTTTACAAAAAGACCCGCGCTAAATGACTGCTTTTAAGATTTGGTTTTGTAAGACCTCCGCTGAGTATGATTGCACTAGATACTACGCGATATGTCAACATGTGGAGCGGGTGAGCATCTTGCATCTTATACAGGGACATGTCCAGCCCTCAAAAGTTGCAATATGTAGACAATTCGCTGCTTCTTTGATGTGCTAGAAAACAACGTGACTTATGAGGATTCCCGAATTGTTTAGTGTGGCTCTAAAAAGAAGTAGGGGACTGAAGCACTGTTTGATTAAATGTGCAAATATTTGCGCAATATAACTAATAATAGCCTCAAAAAATTAGGACTTTTCCCTGTAGGTATAGTCAATCCTTTGATTGCAATTGACGAGAGTTGACGAATGAACATCGGTTGTAATAAACAGGCTTTCGACCTCAAACATGTTGAGCTAAGTGACCTCCAGAGCACTTGAGCACTGTGTTAATATTTCCCACTAATTACCAAAGTCCACAAGGGTTCCGCACCGGGAATTTTCATAAAATCACACGATTCACCATGAGTAGTTGAGGGAAACTATATTATTCACCATTACTGGCAGAGCGAACGTTTCAATTGATTTTAAAAGATGCTTTGGGAGCAGTGAATAAACTACTGACCGAGGGGTAGCAGGTTCGCTGCCAGGAAAAACTTAAATTCTACTTTATTTCGTCCCCCAAAAAAAAAACAAGGAACATTTGTGGGAAGCGGACCTGATGTGCCCCCTATTTATTTTTCCCGTCGTATGCAAAGGCGCCACCGTGACCACATCACATGTCAAAAAAGCTCTAATTTATTATGTGAAAGTGTCTAAAAAGTACAAAAACATTCTTTAAATGTTTGACTCCCATCATCAGAGATACAAAGAAGCGCCTCTGTTATACACTTTTTGCAAATTAGCATCTCAATCTATTAACAAGTGTACAGGTACATAAAAAAGAAATCAATCACAGCTATTGAAAACGTGTCAAAATCAATAAAATTGTACACACAAAAAAAATTGCCTTTAATGAAAGGAAAAACCCACAGAAATTAAATAAAAACCCATCAATCTCATAGGTTCATTGTACCCATACCGACCACTCCGAAATGACCACTCGACCTAACGCAACCCCCTGCTGTAATGGCTGTCAACCACTTAAATCTTCTGAAACGAAGAGCCCAACCGATTCTAACAAACAAAACAACGGCGGACACTCTCTGACAGTAAATACTATTAAATATTTTGTTTTTCCTTCCCGAACAGCATGTGATCCAAGTGGCATGGCAGTTAAGCGAACAACAACCAAATAATACACACTCGACAACTGAGTTGAGTACCATCATAAAGCGGATATCTATAGATGCTGTATCTTTTGGCATTTTAGCCCATAGATACACGCGGCACACTCAGTTGGCAATTGGAAGCACTTGATGACCATTTTTATTGTTAACCGCAAGAGATGCGTGTGTGTGTGTGTGTTTTGATGTCGAAAACGAATAATTAGATACTATTAAAATCTCACACTAAATGCTGAACCTATCTACAGCAGCACGCCACACTAAACAACAACAACAGCAGCAACACCAGCGCGACAACTAATTGGCTATCTATCATTGTCATCTTTTTGTGTCGCGCACGAGGAGTACAACTACAGATACTACACATGCAGAATGTCAGATAGATATCTTTATGTTACTTGTAGGTAAAGAATACCTATCTAGTAGATAGATAGATACACCAAGCGACCATATAATGATGATGATGATGACGATGTGGTGATGTGTATCTATCTGGGCAATGGTTGCGCGCGTTCAACTGCGACTCACTCTGGGGGTTAACTTCAAGCACTATTAGAGACGGTGCGCGGGGTCTTTTCGAATTGGATGTTTCAGGGTGTTATTCTCATCAGAGTCGAAGTGGAAGCTTTTCGGGAGATTACCACCGCGTCGCCACAGTGTTGCGCGTTTTTGATTTATCGCTTTCAAGCGACATTAGCCAGGTAGTGCTTGGGCGATAGTTGTTTTTCGCATTTGTAAAATGTTATGATTACCGCATTTAGAGTCGGCGACACGTATATATATATACTTTGTGAAAAGGCCGCCGGGTATTAAAAGACAAGACTTTTTCGGCTAGCTCCCTGTCAAGACAAATTATGTTTGTGCGCGGTTACAAAATGGGTAGTCGCTTGTTGGGTTTGCAACATATTGAATTAGGAGCGACAAGCTGGCGTTTCGTTTGATTGCTTGTTATAAAAACAAACAAACAAAGGAGTGGACGATAATTATGTCATAATGGTATGGCAATCAATATTGTCATGAATGGAATTGGTTTTCAAAATGATTGAGTATAGCAAGTCGTGGTCCGAAGCAATTGTAGGCCTGAAGGTGTTTATGGACTTTTTGAGCGACTTCATTTGTAAATCCAGCCCACCAGACTTGCAATCTTTTATGGGTACGATCAGGATCTAAAGGTTCTTTCATTTCGCGATTCCTTTCTTTGAATTTAAATTTAAGGAAAGTGTTGACGCATTTGAAAGGCCATCGCCATCGAAAGACCTGCGACTTTAGAAAAGCACTCAAGGAAAAGTCCAGCGGAGTCAAATCGAACGATTTTGGTGGCCAGTTCACATCGCCTCCACATGAGATGACCATGCCCGCAAATCGGTTATGCAGGATTCCAAATATGGCGTGAGCTGTGTGGCACGTAGCGCCGTCCTGTTGAAATCACATGTCGTTGGTGTCCATATCATCCCATTCAAGCCAAAAGAAGTTGGTAATCATCGATAGCCAATGTTGTTCCAAAAGAAATATGGACCGATGACGCCTCCAGCCCAAAATCCACACCAAACAAGCACTTTTCCGGGATGCATTGCACGCTCTTGGATTTGATGTGAATTTTTACAAATTTTCTTTTTTGATGTACCCATTCGTCTTCGATGAAAATTAGGGTCAGTTTCCAATTGCTTTTGATAAACTAATTTTATTATCTGCACATGTTGTTGAACGCCATGGTGATTTGGCATAACACACTGAATAAATGACAGCCAATTTGACAGATGAAGCTTCAACAATATGGACGCTATCACCTGTCAAAGTTCGGTACAGATTGCCGACTGTACCACAAAACTATGACGAGTTAACGAGCTCTCTAAATAAAAAGTCGATAGGTTAGAATCCATTAGCATTTCGACACTAAGGGTACCATTCACAGTCCTCCCTCTGTCAAATATTTATCCGCAAGCATTTTGTTTATCTTCCCCCTCCCACGACCAACAATCAATTAATAAAACAAAACAAACTTCCTCCCAAAAAAAAAAAAAACTACATAATCACACTCAAGGCCTTCACGGTCGAAAATCCTCGCTCGTAAATTTGAAATATAATCGCTTCATGTTCTGCACAAGCTATTGTTGCCTCCTAAACCAATAAAATAATTTAAATTCCAATTATTCGTTTACAATTCAAAATACGTTCTGCCATTGTTTACATAAAAACAGAAAACCGTTCACAGTCAAACAGACAAACCAACAACCAACACCCAACACCAAACTATGCAAATATTTGCACACCCGTGCACCCGTGGCAGCAGCGCACACCCTCGGAAAAATTCATAAACAAGCGGGACTATCAAAATGGAAAGCCAATTTCCAATTCTAAAACAAGACCAGAAACAATTTTCCAAGTGGGCAATAAATTTCGTTTAATGACTTTGCTCAACCCCCGGATGGGATGGTGGAAAAGAATCCGGGGATAGAGGAAACGGGTGGCACATATTACCACCAGTGGGTTGTATACGTATGCCATACAATCGGATGATGTATCTTCATAGATACCTATACATATTGCACTGACACAATGGTGGTGGCCTAACGTTGACTGCATATAAAAACAGTGTTTGAATGGTCCTATACATGTAGCTCGAAGTGGCAGGAGGCCAAAGCCATTCGTAATGAGACGAAACTCATAAACATTTCGCCTTTAAATATGAAGTATCTATACGAAACAACTGCTCGCATATATAAACTACACAGCGCACAGAGAGGGTTGAAATTATGCTCGATAATACTGAAAGTGGGTGGCTCGGTTGGCAGCCGAGTTTGTGCCATTATATAGTCATTAAAAAAGCCGACCATACCCGGGAGGGTGCTGTTTATTCCCACCGAAGGGGATGACCCCATTTTTCATAAAGCTATTCATTTTAATTGAATAATTCACTTGCATGCATGCAATCGTTGTTGTTGTTGTTGTTGTTGTTTGCTAGTGCCATCGCAAAAATGATGATTTATAGGACAGCATATACATAAACTGACTACTGACAGGTGTCAAGCGTTTGCGTATCACCTCCATTAACAACTCATACTGCCATCGTAGCATATATATGAAATGCGAGACTCTTACTGACGTCTTAAGTGTCATCGATTGCGGTTTTTAATTAAAGTGTCATTTGGGGCGATGTCAGAGACAAATGCCAAACAAATATGAGATACTCTTGTGTGTCAATTGGTTACAAAATTGAAAATATTATTCACTCAATCGATTTAGTAAGTATATCTCTATACCTCGCTCGCTATCAATTTGCAAACGTAAATATTTCATTTTGCGTTTTTATTTTTCGCCATAAACACTCTTGCAAAGAGGTTAAGTAAGAGATTACTTTTTCACTGGATGGAATGGTGTTTTCTTTGTTTTCTTCTCTTATCTCGAGTTAAATATTTGATACTTCAGTGAAGATAGGTTTGTGAGTTGCTGTTTGAGTGTTTGGGGCTTTGAAAATGATGTTGAATTGAAATTTTGATTTGATACTACTTGCCAACTGTCATCTTAGGTTCGCTTACCTGTAAATGAGAAGAGAAAAGTGACACATTAAATATAGATATGGGTTGGCATTAATAAAAATTGATAATGTTTAAATAATTGTGGTTTGTTTGATAGTTCACATTTTTTACATTAAATTTGTTATAAGACCCGCTTTAGTGACTTACAAATAATTTTTACCTTCCAATAGACCAAATCGAATTTTGAGTTTTCGGACAGTCAAACTGTCAAACAGTTTAAAATTAAAAAAAAATATTTCTGTTTAGATATGAGGAATATCTTTTTTACTTAGCTACGATTAGATTGTCGGATAAACATCAAACAGACATCAAAAATCGTGACATATAGCGCAATATATTCCAGTGTAGACCACTTTATCAGAAATGATTGCATACTTTCAGGGTGATTTGTAGCATGTCACTCTAAATTGTTATAGAGTGAGCATTTTTTACTCTACTTTGCTGAAATATGTTCCATAAAACGATTACATTGACAGCATCCGATGCGATTTTTTAGTCCGCCACTTTGTTAAAGAGCAGAGCATCATATTTTTTATATGCAGGATACATTTTTGTCGCTTTACAGCGATCTCACTATCAACAATTGTCAATCTAGTTTTCCCTGTGGGTCAATTTTTAAGATCCCATTGGAGGTTCTTAGTTTCACCCATAGATGTCACCATTTATATGCTAGAATTGGTAATGCAAAGGGGGCAAATGAAATTGAGTTACTTTTCCTAGTATTTTAGACCAACATTTTTAATGTCAATACTTGTCGCCGTAGTAATACATTTTCTGAATATATGCTTTTATAGCTGTCAATATTATTAGTGAAACGTCTAAATTTGAAGCAGTTCTGTTCTTCTAATGCGTGAGCTGTTTTACGAAATCTTACAAAATCCGGTTTCCGTGGCACACAAAGTTGAGAGAGAAACGAATTATGTTCGCTTCATCAAAATTCGTACTACCCAAGAAATGTCTAAGCTACTACTGGTACCCGTTCCAGTACTTTTTAATAACTTTGCCTCCCAAAGAGAACAAAGTCTTCCAAAATTGATTTCCTATACAAATTGTACTGAAAGAGATAAAATAGTTTGACGTACGACGTTTGTTGAAAACGTATGGCGGAATTTCTGTCTAAATGTCAACAACCACTTGTAAATTTGTCAACTCACCTTTAGTTTCGTTCCTTCTACCTGTTTTTAAAATTCCAACAATTATTGACTCAATTCAAGTAGCAACATATACTCAGATCCAGTATCGCTTGCTTGCCCCCGAATGTACCTTCAACAACGACGACAAAAACCACACGGATCAAGATCAACCAACCAGCCTCGCACTGAGAATAATAATACAACAGAATTTATTAGGCAATTTATTTCGATTTAAATTATTCATTCATTAATCTAAAATGCTAATGCTTTTCATTCAATTAACACGTCTATGGGGCATCATTAGTGGTACGGTTCCTATACCTTATCGCGTAGAAAAAAAAACCAAAACAGATAAACATTCCCCACATTGTTTTCGTATGCTAATTAGTTTTTTTTTATTTAATAGTTTTAGTTTTAAATTTACAAAATGATTTTTCTTTTTTTTGTTCATTTTCGTTTTTGGATAATTTTATTCTCATTCTACAATTAATTGAGAATGAAATTCAAACATTTTAACGCAAAACTGGCGCAAATAAAAAACGGTAATAAAATTTCATTTTATTTGCTTTTCATATACCCCAGAGGGGGTCACCGTAAGTGGTTATCAGCGGGTGGGATCAAACGTTATATTGAATTTGCTAATAAATTTGGTGATTTTTTATTTTCTCTGTTTGGATGAGGTTTTTTTTATTTATTTTGTTTGTATTAATAAGTTATTGAAAACAGGAACAGAAAAATATTTATTGTGTATTTTATGATAATTAGAATTTGGTTGGTTGATATATTTCTCACGAAGATTAAGCGAGCGATGTTTTTTTTCGCTGAAATTGAGATGGAAGTAGGGCACAGACAGAAAGTGCTGTGATTGTTCGGAAAATAAGGCGAAACCGACGGAAACTAAAACTGACTAGAGGAGTTGGTGTTACTTTTATATATTATATGGTATGACGTTTGAATTACGGGCCTCATTTTTTTTTTTTACAGGATTATTTTAATTGCACATTAAACAAAGATTTGATAATTTTTTAAATGGAATAGCTGGGAAAATGAGAAAGAATAGAAACTTGAAGGAAAATACGAAAAAAAGTAGCTCAAAACAACAAAATATATGAAATATTTTTTATACATAAAGTAGATTAATATTAATTAATAACTAAATAACCTGTTGATAATTTAACAAATAAATAAATATGTAAATAAAAATATATAAATTAAAATAAATAAATATTATAATATGTGGCTTAAATAACATTGACCATGACTTTTAAATACATTTGTAGGCGTATTTTAACCCCTTTTATAACGCATTCCATTTTCGATTTTAAGAAAAAGACTATAGAAGATGAAACAAGCAAGTAACTGGATGGGATGCTTTTGTCACATCACACCAACTGAAAAACTGAAATATTTGGAGGGCAATTAAAAGCAATTTCACTGTCAGAATAAAGCCGTTTTCTGGCGCAGTTTTGGCAGTAAAATTGAGCCTTGACTTCGAGACTTTGCGCGGAGATTAACTGGAGAACTCGACCACTGAGTTCAATTTATATCCATACGAGTTGAAAAAGTCAATTTTAACTCAATGAAAGTCACTTTTATGAAAGGCTCATTGTAAAATTGATGGGTGAAGCCTTGATGACTTGAGGATGAGAGGTCGTTGAGAAAGAGCGCTTGGACCGTGATTGATAGGCTTCCTTGTGGCCTTCTTTAACTTTGTATCTTCTATAGAAATTGGTGCTAGGCGTAATATCTCATATGTTATCTGAAGAACTTGGAGACGTTAATTCTTTTAAAACGTGAAGTATTTTCTTGAGTTCAAAATAAAGGCCGGTTGAGTCAAGTTGCTAGATATTTGCTATTTGCTTAAAGCGTCAGAATGAATCGTTATTTGTTGAGTGTTACTGCGCCGCAATTCGTGGTTATATACAGAAACGTATTTTTTTAAAGCCTTCAACCCGTTGCCTATGAGAAGTAAGAGGTTTTGTGCTCCAAAGCAAAGATTCAAAGCATAGAATGATAAGCTCGTTTGATCAGAGATTATCAGGGATTTCATACCTATAAAAAACCAAGCCGTCTCCAACCAAGCACACTTGTCCCACGGTCAATTACAGTAGCTTATCCCAAAGCAGCATTATGCCAATCGGTGCAAATTCCTACTTTGCTGTCCCGCAGCTAATTGGTCATAAAAACCATAAAATAACCAGGCAGTTCTTTTTTCTCATCCTCCGATAAGTAAGAAAATAATTATTGGAAACCAGTTCGCGATAAATCTAAACTCATTTAAATGCCATAAAACGTAGAGATAACTACACAACACACCCTAAAGGAATCGTCGCGTCCGCGTCGCATCGCCTTCTTTACTTTCAGTGATTTGTGCGCGGAAAACCTGTCTGCAAATCCTCATTGGACTAGAATCATCATCTGCAGTACTAGGTAGTCATTTGCTCAACTCAATTAAATGGAATTTGCATTTGCAAATGAGCAACTACAACGGAACCGGCCGTCTACTAAATTCCACTCATTACACACAGCACACACGGCACACACAGCGCAGAGACGCGCATTTACATGACAAGCGTTGGCCGGGACATTAAGTGAGTTATGTTGCACGCCTTTGTTCGACCAAGAAAAATATATATATATATAAAAAAAAAAAAAACTGAAAGCCGTTCATCAGATAACATAAAAGATACTCGCGCGGCAGACTAATGCGAATGCGAAATTGCGTGCAACCAATATTAATGCATATAGATACATCATCCCCATCAATCTGGCAGCGAATCGAAATTACAGTTTTCCACGCCGCCATGTTGAGCGAGATGCACACACAAAAACCAGGCCAGCACACAGGAATTGGCCACCACAAATTGTCGGGGGGGATAGGCGCATACGACGCGGTATCACATGTAGCCGAGATACAATTTGCATTTGGAGTGCGTTCTGTCTAACGAATTTCTGTCACGACATATAGACGGGGGAAACGCTATATATGCGACTGGGATCGGTGTACGTGTGTGCAGTGGAACCGCATTAATTGAATGTGTGTGCCAGTTTTGTGTAGTAGTCTCCCCCTTGTAGATACGAGTACGAAATAATATCGAAGCGAACCAAAACCGATCCCCTAGGATAATGGCAAGCCGCTGCGTCGTCATCATCGAACTCTATACACACGCAGACACACGTATGCAGATTGCAGACACCGTGCGCCGCTATTATTATGGTGATTGGCTTTGATTCGGGGGCACTTTGACAAATTATCGATCGCAGTCACCCGACCGAACTAGCGACGGCGGGCGACCGCGACGTATACGTGTAGCAACGTGCGTATATTATTTGACTATACGTATCTGTGAATGTATTAATGTCTGCTTTGGTCTAACGATTGCACAAATTAATCGAATGCATTGTTGTGCAGCAGTGTCTGGCAGTCCTCCGGCTATCCGCTATTTTATGACTTATGCAATGCATATATGGCATGTCGACATGGCGCACTGTCACCGAAGTCATATAGTCGAGGGTGGGCTGGAGGACGACTGTCGCACTTCTTTTTTTTTTGTTTTGCTTTTGGGGATTTATTGTTCCTTTTGTTGGCTGCTTGGTTCGCTTAACAAAATTGGCGAAAGGCGGCGAATTTCGTCGCAACCCACCCAACAGACAGAATGAGTGACATTTAACTGAATGTTTTACGAATTGCATTGAAATACATATAGATGGTGCTGTTTTGCTTTGGTCTGTACCTGAGAGGTGTTTTAGTGTTATCCACTTGCGGGAAAGGTGGTCATGAATGGTCCTCTATACTCTCACAAAAAAAAAACCCTAATTAGACAGAGCAAGGTAGTTTTTGTCGGTCCTCAATTTTTTTCTTTATGGTTTTGTTTAGTTTCACTTTTTTTCTAAATTGTCCTTGCTGTTTTTTAAATTTAAAACTAGTGTTGTAGATTGTGGGAAATTTGGAAGTAGCCCGAAAAAGCTGACAAATTCTGTCTAACCAGTGACAGGCGATTACAAAATTGTACCTGTTTGTTTTTTGGCCGAAATAACTCGGAGGAAAATTTATGGGAATTTCAACCCAAAGTGGAGGTTGTACATCTAGCAACACTCAACCCAAAATGGTGAATTTTCTACTTCTTAGTAATTGAGAAATCTGCGCTCTAAAGAGGCACGCAAAAAGAATCAAACTAATTACCCATCACATCTCTGGTGCCTTTCCCATCCTCCGACTGCAAAAATAGAAAGACCAACTGACAAAAGAATACTCGAAGCGCAATTGCAATCAGCGCCAATTAACAATCAAAGGTCACCAAAGAACAAAAAGCAGTTAAAAAACAAAGGAGAACATGTCCAATTTCTAAAGACAGATACTTATTGGCAAATCACGCGATATACCCAATCCATCCTTTGGCTCTTCCAAAGTAATTACCTAATTTCCCATGGGTTTGCGTGGAACACAACTCCCAGTCCCAGCAATCATCCAAAACGTTGAGTTTCCCTTGAGATTTGTGCTTAGGTTTTTTTCTGTTGTTCTTCCCTTCATCGTGGCGTAAGTTTTCATTCCATTCTCCCGCTGACTAAAAATGAACAGAAGAAAGAAGTACTCTCAAGGAGTCACAGTCAGCTTTTCCCCCATCTTCGCCTTCTATCTCAATATCATCAGTCATTTTAAGCCGACCGCGACTGTGACTCTGCTCACCCGCCGCCATGGGTATCCTCCCCTCCCGGTACCAAGTTACTGGGTATATACACTCGAAGTAGCTGACCTCAGCGATTGGCTTTTAATGACCGGAAATAGAAATTGTTCGAGTCTCTCTCTTCTCGCTCGCCGTCACATCACACACAATAACCGCAGAACGGCAAACGGCGCACGGAGCCCACTCTTTCAATCTCTGGAGCGATTATCACAGACAATCAGCGTTCTCATGCGAATTAAATTGTTTGCACATTTCGGCCACTGTGTGTGGCACTGGCACTGGCACTCAGTACATGGTCTTTGTCGTTGCGTTGGCGTTTGACGTTTGTTAAAAGAAAAAAAAACCTCTGTGTCAACACCCACATAATGACGGGACGCCATGCCCCCACAATCTGCCATACTCCTCAAAAATTATTGCCATCGTCGTTATGTCACTCTGTCCTCTGTCACACAAGTAATATGCCAAACGACGACGAATCGGTATTTTATTGTTTGCTCAGTGGGCGTTCTAAAAATCAGTAGGAATAGGTGTTGCCAGGGGTTGAACTACAAAACTCCGCTGGTCTCCATTTCTGTACTCGATGTCATTAGTTTGACTTTTGTTTCGCACTCTTGTAACTGTGAGAACACTAAACGTCACTCCCAGTCTCAGTCCCGCAGTCTACAATGTCACAATGTTCATGTAGCTTGTTGTGAAATCGATTTTCCTACACCTCGCATAGCAATTGTTTCTTTGTTGGTAAACTTTTGTTTTGTGCCCGTCGTGGTTGAACAATTTATTTAAAAATGAAGCAATTAGTTGACAGTTTGAAACTGTAACACGTGTTGTTGGAAATGATAATGAGCTTGCGAGGGTTTTTCTCACTTATTTTTCAATCGATTTGAAATGTGTTGTTTGTTTTTGGACAGGTGACACATTTTGTTTCTAGTTTTTTTTTGCTATAAATGACTTGATCTTGATGTGGTGATTTTTGGCAAATTAAGATTACATTGACCTTTGTGGCAAGTGGTCTGCGGATTGGATTACCGACACACAAAGTTGTTTCTGAAGAAAATTTAGCTTGACAAAGAGGGCGGCGATCCAAGTGTTAATTGAATGAATGAGTAGAAAATAGGAATAGTTGTTGACGTCTTTGGCACGACTTTTCGTTATGTTTTTTTTTTGTTATTTGTTGCTCTTTTGTGGTGAATGACATTTGAGATCAAAATAAATATGAGTAGTTTAGTAGATCGTAAATGCCAAATGGCGCCAGGTTTTTATTTAATTAAAATATTTGTTTTACATTGGTTGATCCATAGTTGAGGATGGCAATGCCCTAGTTTTTTTTCAGTGGACTTTTGCTTAAGTTTTAAGTTTGAATAGGAATGCTTTTTACTTTGCTCTAAGTTATTTTTTGGTCAAGGGTTACCCTTAGAAAGGTGGCATGCTGGAAAAGAAAGGAGCGTAACGGAAAGTGAAACGCTATTTAAAGTTGCATCCAACTCCTTATTCAGTTCAGTATTCGTTGTGCGCTTACTTTCAAGTGTGAGTCAACCCTGTGGTGTTTCGTTTCATTAAATAAAACGGTGGTCCATCTGCAACACTCAATATTTTAATAGTTGTAGCATTTTCGCGGTCAAGAAGCACACAGAATCTCCGCTGTACAAAATGGATTGCTGTTCTACACTTCAAAAATATTTGCAGAGTCAGATCTAAAGTTGAGCGAAAAGAATGCAACTTCTAAAAGGATCATAACGAAAAGTGAAACACATTTGAAGGTTTGCTGCCACACTTTAAGCATTTCAAATGAATTGTTTTACGTTCTACAATATGACAAAATTATTTCTAATACATATTGCAAATGCGAATTTTAAAAATAGCGTAACGAAAAGTGAAACACGGTTAAAAGTTCCACTCCTCAGGCAGAGAGTTGTGACTATAGCCTGTTTAAAGGTTCGTTCTGTGCTCAGTCTCATAGGCAAGCATTCGCGGAGTGTTGATCTAGTGTTTCTTTAATTTTTACACTTAAAAATAGCGTAACGAAAAGTGAAACACGGTTAAAAGTTCCACTCCTCAGGCAGAGAGTTGTGACTATAGCCTGTTTAAAGGTTCGTTCTGTTCTCACTCTCTTAGGCAAGCATCCGCGGAGTGTCGATGTAGTGTTTCTTTTATTCCTACTCTTAAAAATTGCGTAACAAAAATGAAACACGTTTAAGGGTTCCACTCCTCAGGCAGCGAGTTGTGACTATAGCCTGTTTAAAGGTTCGTTCTGTGCTCAGTCTCATAGGCAAGCATTCGCGGAGTGTTGATCTAGTGTTTCTTCAATTTTTACACTTAAAAATAGCGTAACGAAAAGTGAAACACGGTTAAAAGTTCCACTCCTCAGGCAGAGAGTTGTAACTATAGTCTGTTTAAAGGTTCGTTCTGTTCTCACTCTCTTAGGCAAGCATCCGCGGAGTGTCGATGTAGTGTTTCTTTTATTCCTACTCTTAAAAATTGCGTAACAAAAATGAAACACGTTTAAGGGTTCCACTCCTCAGGCAGCGAGTTGTGACTATAGCCTGTTTAAAGGTTCGTTCTGTGCTCACTCTCTTAGGCAAACATTCGCGGAGTGTCGATCTAGTGTTTCTTTAATTTTTACACTTAAAAAAAGCGTAACGAAAAGTGAAACGCGGTTAATGGCGCAATCTCCGCCATACGTGTACGATTTTTGGAGCGGTGACATCAAGCTGGAGGGTCATAAGAAGCTCTACAGTGACATGAAGCCTAACTTTTTGGACAACAAAATTTGAGAAATCCCATTTGACAAGCTCTGGTTGTAGCAGTATCTATGCCACTACGTGCTACAGAAGTCCTTCCATCAATCAATACTTGCCGCACTCAAAATGTGTGTTATAAGTAATTTGTTAGTTAAAGAAAAAACCCAAACTTAAACGGCCACAGAGGTCAAGGTCAATAGGTGCCATAAGGCTCTTCAAACCAACCTGTCCATAAACAGGAACGACTTTGAAGTTAATGTGTTCGCCGCACGGACATAAAAACAAACAACTCGCAGTCGAGGAACGTTATCCCCAATGCCAAGTCACGAATTCCTAATTGCGTTCACTTCCACTTGAAACATTTTCTTTATTGACTTGGCAGAGAGATATTTCATTTTACAACTCGCACTGTCAATTGAATAAATTTATAGTCCTATTAACCTTGCCTGCGGAGGATACCAGTGCACCTACGCTACAACAATTACGTTTCCGCACTCGAAAAATAAAATATGACCCAAACCCGGCTTGTCTCTGATTTATATGCTCTACCCTTTCCGCATGCCAAATCAGTTTGTATGTGTGTACGCGCTTGTGCAATTTTAATGAGCAAATTGCTAAATTTAATGAAATATTTACAGCCCCATAAAAAGGGGAAAAGAAAGCAAATCCAAGACTATGTTTCTTTTAACCATAAAACGCGCACAAGCCGTTTGCGAGTGACTTCAAATTGGTCATCGCCTGTCCTTAGGATGGGTTTATGCCCCGCATAATCACGCACCAAACGAAGAAGCAACCCTTCGGCGGGATGAGACTTTTTGTCTTTTTTAGAGTTGCGAACAATTTTACGACCTCGCCGAGCACCCTTTGAAAGGGATTTCTATGTATACCGTATTGAGTAACGACGTTTCCATCTCCTAAATTAGTCATTCCGGTAGGGTAAACTTCTCTTCAGGGGGAGGTGAAATAAAAACAAGAAGAGATGCTTCTTTAATTTCACCCTTTGCTTGATTGTCTGCGGCAAAAGCGCTGGCGGCGTTTCCTCTGAAGGACGCTCAACACAACATGCCTTTCTGTACTTTTATCGCACACCTTGGACCGGGAAACGATGGGAGCGAAGTGCGCGCGTTAGTGCGTGCTAAAAACATCGTAAACAGACGCAGACGCTGGCAGAAGGGCACACAGAGAGTTTCGAGGAAAAAAAAAATAAAAACAAGGAAGAGAAATGGAAATTAATGATGCCCATCCGTTCCAGCCCTTCCTTCGCCCTTTTTCCATATCTGAGCTAAATAAAAAAGCAAAAACAGTATTCCTTCTGATTAAAGAATTTTATTATCGCACAGGAAATAGAGAAGCCTGCTCAGTCATAATGACGCGACGACTACAACGTTGAATAGAAAAGGAATACGTACGTACCGAGTACGGTTCGGCAGTCGGTGTAACGATGCAGAAATAATTCTTCAGTCAGAGCCACTGCCAGTGTAATAAGCACACCATATGTCCGGCTAATGTCCCTTCGTCGGTTGGTTTCCTCCTTCTATTGTTATCGCCAGGGCACACGAGAGGGGAATCTGTATGCACCACATCGATCAGACCGCCTATAGTGCTTCCTTGGTGTAGCCGCCGCCCGGGTTTCATTGAACACAATTCTATTTCCCACCACCGCCACCGGGTATCGTCATGATGGTGGTGACTGGTTTAAACATTTCCCTCAGCCGTGTGCATTATTGTTTCCAATTTGTGCCTCGTGTCCATTGTGTGTCAGACTGAAGGGAAATGGCTCACTGTATGCCGGCGCAACATTAACATGGTTCGTGTCCACTCTTGGGTTTCCATTCACGTTTTTGTTTCTTTACATTTTTTTTTCGGCACAGTCATGCTAGAGTGGCTTTCATTTTCGGGGGTAATTTAGTCGTTTCTCTGGAGTTTTTGTTTTTTTTTGTGACTGGCGAAAATTGATCTCTAACACAATGACAATGTGTCAGCATGGGCAGCTGTTAAATGTCACCCAGATGTGTTGCGTGCTATGTGTGTATCGACCCTATAAATGATGAAATTGAATCGGGTGAATGGTGGTGAATTAGAAACTAATACTGCGTTGCGACGATGATGGTTGGTGGCGGCGATAGACCTTTGTGGTTTCGTTTTATTACCGCAAATCGACGACGAAAATGCCTTCGCCGCACCAACATCGCCAACGAAAAAAAAAGGAAACATGAAAATGTTAACGATAGGCACATAAATTTAAGTGCTGTACGCGCATGGTGTGCATGAGGGCGTGCCGCAGCGTAAAGAAATAGGGGGGAGAGGTATAATTTTCTGACATGTGTATTCCACTGAAGTGTGTGGTTTATGTTATGTGTCACCGGACCTTAATTGGTTATTCATTTCGTGTAAGATGCAAAAAAAACGAATTTAATTAAAACCACAGCAAAGTGTCAAATTAGCAATGTAATTACACTATTGGGGGCCAATAATTTGGCTCGGAGTATGCAATCGCACACGAGTGTGCGCTACGGAAGTAGTTGTACTTTTAATGAGATCGTAAAGAGATGTTGCTGGAACAGTAATTTTAGGTATTTATATGTGTTATGAGAAGAATGTCGAAACGCACATGAGTGTGCGCTACCGAGGAAGTGATGGAAATATGTCTCAATATTAATTCGCTTGTCGATGAAGTAGTAGTTCCTTGTCAGGAAACTCTAGGAAGACTTAATTTTCAAGCAGACTCAGAAAATTGTTTGGCGCTACAGATAAAGAGAGACTACAAACTAGTTTTTGAAAGAAATATAAAGAACTTATCTATAACGTCTGTGCAAGGAAGCTATAACAGGTCAGTTATACTAGCAAACCTCAAGTTTTTCTTGGAGTCCAACATGTGAACCCTTGCTCATTGGTCCAACAGGCTGCCTCCTGTCCTGAGCCCGTTGCCGTATATTGAACGGTTGAGTTCATGAGGCTTTTACACTAGTTTCTGAAGCATCCCCCTACTCAGAATGAAAGTTTTTTTTATATAAAACGGATGTTAACTAATGACAATTTTTACAAGAACAGCCTGTTAATAAATATGTATTGTTTTTCAGTAAAAATTTAGAGATTATGTCCCGCATAGAATGGCAAACGCACATGAAATTCACGATCCTTTTGGGTATTTCCCGCTCAAATTGGCAAATGCACATTATCCTCAAGAGCCATTTGTGTGCAACCCATTAACAAAACAATTCACGCATGTGTGGGAATAAAAATCAACGCAAGCGCACGTGAGTTTATCAAAACGCACATAAGTGCAATAAAAGTAGTATACGCATGTGCGCTTACATTTTATTTGTTGTTTCGTGTAGGTACTTTGCCTAATTGTCAGCAAAAATTATCTTCATCTACGTATTTATGCCTGTACGTATGATTAAAGAATGTTTTTGAAAAGAAAACAGCATTTTAAGTCATATTTCTGACAGCATTTTTACATAACCATGTGCTTCGAAACTTCTCTCTCCAAGACAACAAAAATACCGCTGTCGACTTAATGTAGTTCTAGCTTAATTAAAACCCAATACATACCACTCAAGTCTGAAACTGGCTTGCAAGTGTTATTTGGCCAATACATAGTCAATCAATTTACCTGGAAAGAAAGAAGAAAAACCATTAGCTTTGTGATTTTTTCGCAAGATAGCTGAAAATGTAATCGAAATGACACCACTTCATTGCACATACAACAAAATTGGTAATACGACACACAAGGGGGAGTTTATTATATACTTCTGACTTCCCTGCAGTCATGGCACAGCATTGACAGAATATATCCATTAACCCCCCAACCATGCGTGCGTATATCTCTGATGGTGACAACAATAACTACCCGCCCTATGATCCTTCCTTCGTTTCGCATGACAAAACGAAAGACCGACCCTAACGACTTCACAAGGAACAATCCCATATGCCATTGTATTCGAGCAATTATCCATCAATACAATTATTTTCCGTTATATTACCGATGATTCGAATCGAACAGGAAGGGGGCAATAAGTGTCTCGCCTATCTGCTGGTTCGAATACACCCGTACTTATCTAAAGGTAGCACTCTTTTCCATTGTTAAAGAGCGACAACGATGGCCGAATAAATAGAACGAAGACGGCAATTACTTACTTTTCTTATGGAACCAGGCTATACCAACAACTGCTGTCGAAGACAGTCAGGCATACTTTCCTTCTTGATTATTTCAAATTCAGTAGTTTTGGTGAATACAAGCAAATAAAAATTCGCTCCGCATATCTTTTACCGTATTTACTGGGACGTTGAAGTGGTCGAAGGATCTTCTTTTTGAAAAGAAGATGAAGTACTACAGAGCTGCAAAAACATCTGCTATACAATTTGGTATTCTTTTGTTCGTGAGTAGTCATGAAGATATTCTTCCTCTGCAGATTGTTTTGCCCCAGATAGAAAATATTCACAAAAGTTGATGGCAGAGTGTTTGAGTAGTTTGAATTTTTGTTTTTATCATCGTTTGGGTAGATTAAGAGATATGGATAAATGAAATTCGAAATGAACTATAAAGTGGAGTAGGGTTGGTCCTGACGGCTGTTGGACGATTTGGAAAGGGATTCACAATTGCACTCATCTGTTAACTGAAGGACAGCAAACTTGTGTCGTTTGTGAGAAATATCTGTTGTAAGTAAAATACTAATGCTGTCCATGGATCAGTTGTCCATTACTTCATGTAATTCGTGGAAAAGATGGATGAATATGAAATGATCATGGATGAGTTTGGACTGTAATTTTATTTACAATCACCAATTGTCGTGACTTTGAGGTGAATATTTTTAAAATTGCAATACGAAAACTAAAATTGCTAAAAGCCTCGACATTTTTGATCTGTAAAAAGTCCCCTACCAACCGCACAAGAAGGCAAAACTCGTCCAGGTTGTTTAGGACCGCCCTGCTTCTCTGCTTGGCTATTTGTGTCGTCATCGTCAGTTTGATCCTTCATTTTGGTTTGGTGCCTTTGGGGCCTTAGGCCTCAGCTATAGCTATCATTGAACAAATCAGTGGAATGGTGATTTATTATTATTTTTTTTTTTTTGACAAGTGCATCATTGAAAATTTTGATTTTCGATTTTAAGACGATTAATCAAACTATATTGGCTTTAATTGGTATCAAAAAAAAAGCTAATCAATTATAGAATTTTTTTACAAAAGAAATTACTTTATTCTGATTATAACTTTTCCTTAAATCCACTTTTATTATTTCACTGATTGAAATCGATTTCAATGAACAGCTGATTTACGTTTCTCTAATTTGAAACCCAATCGTTTCACTGATGTGTTCGGTTCTCTTTCTATTCTCAGCTGTCAGTTTTGCGTTCAATGATCAACTCTAACCTCGAAACCTGCAAACCTCTGTTCAATTTCACTGAAAGGTCCTTCCACTGACACCAATTTCTCAATGATTGCTATAACTGACTTGTCAAAAAAAATTAAACCACCATTCCACTGATTTGTTCCAATGATGCATTTCAATGATAGCTATAACTGGGGCCTAACTCTCAGTTATGTTATTTATTTATTAAGTACAAATTAAGAACAAAACAATTTTATATTAAAATTATTATACATGAAACTATGCATACAAATTGTACATTTAAGAATGGCGTAGCCGTCTGCCGAGATTTGACAACAAATTTAACAATAATTTACACATAAATGTTAATAAAGCAAAAAAATAGCTGAAGAAGTTTACATTTAAAAGTTTTCATCAATAATTCGTTTTCTATAATTAAGAGCAGTCTCACAGTACGAGGCAAGTGTACTCCAATTAAGACTATCGTTAAGAACATTTTTTAGTTCTTCCAATACCAGTGTGTTGGCACCAAAGTGATTACGCCGTATTTCCTTCATGATGGGGCAGGATCCGATAAAATGTATCGCGTCTTCGTTTTCCCCAGTGTTACACAAACTGCAGCGCTGCGGAAGGTCATCCCGATGTGGCATCCAATTAAGCTTAAGTAGTTCTCCTCGCGCTCGAATTACCAGTGATATTTGGGCAGTATTGAGGTAAGTGTTCAGATAGGTCATATGTTGATGCTGGAGTTGTTTGTATAAACGGCGTGTGCTTGAGCTTTCCGCTAGGCTAACATTTTCAATTCTTATGGCCTGTTCTACCTCCAATATAAATTTTTGCGAAATCCCCTGCCAGTCCGAAATATTGTTCTCCTTTAAATCTAGCCTGATGTTGTATTTTGTGGCGATGTTTTCCCAGTCCTTGAAAAAAAGCGTTTTTGTTCTTACTGCTTTCCGCACTAGTATTTTTGTAAGTCGTGTATCGTCTTCTAAATTCAGAACCTTTAAAACAAAGGTCATATTCAACTTTGGGGTGAATACAAGGAGTGGCGCTATACCGCTCTCAATTTGTAGCAAATAGTTTGGCGTGCTCGATGGAAGCCGAAACAGTTTTCTCAGAAAGAAACGCAGTCACTTTTCCACTTCATCGTAATATTTCCCACCCCAAACTTGCGCACCATAGCACATTACCGATCGCATAACAGCTTCAAAAACTTAAATTTTCGCTGGTATTACAATCCTCGAATTAGACATAAGATTTTTCCACGTATAATTGATAGCTTTCTTTGCGTCGGAGAGCTTGAGTGCGAGATGTTTTTTCAGTGAAAGGTCGTGGGTTAGGGTTATTCCCAGATATTTATACGTCTTGACAACCCCCAATTCATCCCCGCCATATTTCCATTTTTCATTCCTAGCGAATCGTCCTGTGCCTTTCCTGAAGATGAGAACTTTTGACTTTGCGGTGTTAATTTGCAGGTCGTTTAGCTTGCAGTAGTTTTCTAGCTTATTTATCATAAGCTGTAATGAGCTTTGCGATTCTGCTAGAATGAGAATATCTAACTCTCAGTTAATTCCTCACAAAAACCTAAATCATTCCACTGAAATGTGTCATTTCTTTACTGTTCCATCCGTCAGGATTTTTTTTTCTGTTTGATTCTAATCAGTGGTGGGTTGGTTTGTACTGGCAACGAAAGACGTATCGCTATAACTGGGGTCTTAGATGGCAAATTTGGCAGAGATCCATTGACAATCAAGGCTCCCTTGGAATAATTTCCGATTCCAAACTAGAGGAACAACGCAAGAATTAAGATTTTCCGCTTCAGTGGCGCAGTGACTGCTGGTTAATTGGCGGCAACTTAGTGAGTTGCTATAAGTAAGTTGGATGCGGTCTCTTTTACAGCTTTTCTTTGAATAAAAAAAAAATGTGTTCATTATGGTCCATGAAAAAACTACAGTCTGCAAGACTCTCTCAGCGACCAACTTTCAAAATCCCCTCAACTTGCTGTTTTATTACACGCACTTCATAGAACCTACCATAACACCACAAGCTGGCAGTAATAAAAACAAACAAATACGAAGAAAAAACAAACCTCGCCCATTCTGCATAAATTACTTTTTAGACCCCATACATAAAATAATTTCTCCGAGATTGCCCGAGATACATAAAACATAACGCTAGCCGAAATATCTTCTAAAGCTGTTTTTCGCTTGTTTGTAAGTCGGGTCGGTCCCTTACTCCAACAAATACCTCTCAATTACGTTCATTGTTGGAATTTAGTTACGACTACCAAGTATTTTTTCCGTTCTTCCAGTTGTTTGTGTGGTTTCCCAATTCCATTTTCCATGGACAAGTATTATAACAAATTTTCAAGTCGACTTTCAACCATAAAATACGTGCAAATAGACATTCAGTGGATTTTTAACACTACTCCCTGTGGCGATTTTGTCTTCCACTAGGAGATCGTTCACAGCGACCGTATATAGAGAAATACGTGCTGTGACGACGACTCCTTGCCGTACGTATACGAATGGTCTGTGCTGAAGTTGAGTAAGGGAGTCTACCTCCAGTCTACACTCGTCATAACTTCTTGGGATGCGAGATTTTCCTATTTTTGATTATGTGCTCCTTTTGTTTCGTATTGGGGGGCGAGGGCGTGTGAACAAAGAAAAGGACTCCATCCAAATCCTTGGCATTTCAATCTCTTAGTGTATCTAGAACACCGAGAGGGTTAACAAAAAGAAAATGAAAAAGAATACAAATTATTATAAGTGAACCTCTTAGAGCATTTCCAACCAAGAGGGAGACGGAATACAAAACGATGGCACAAGACTGTACCAAGGACGGAATAATGAAACAAATCTGGTATCTCTTCCTTGCCCCTCTGCATAAAATAGTGTACCACCATACGTACAAAAATTAAAATACAAAAACGAAAATCGTCGTTGGATCTCCGCGCTTGTTAAGAGCCAACTTAACAAAACAGGACGTCGACGTCGTCATTGAGGGCACCAGCAACAGCAAAAGGCTTGTGAAAGCCATACACAAGAATCTATATCACTGCAAATGGCAATGGAGTCGCGAAGGAGCGAGTTTTCATGTTTCTTCTTCAATAATTCTTTCAGCTGGCTTTGCTTGTTTGTCGTCCTTTGCTGTTGCTTTTTTTTTTTATTATTTTTATGAGCGTAGATACGAACACACACACACATTCAATGATGGGTACGTGATCATGTTACAAAAGTTCACACTCTTTAGTTATTGCTATATAATGTGGCAGCAGGAGCAGCAGAATATTTGCTTCGCGTCGCGGTTTCTTTTGTTTGGTTGGTTGGTTTTGGTTATACATATATAGATATACCTACATATATATTTTTTTAATGTTGGCTCCTCATTCTTAATTCATTTTTTGTTCTCAAGTTCTTATACATTTTTTTTTTTTTTTTTTCTTTCTTTTTTGTATTTCTTCTTTTATAACTCGCCTCGTGGTTGGGGTTTTTATTTTCTTTTCCTTTTAAGTTCTTAACCTGATCTGCGTGTAGGGCTTTTTCTTCGTTGGCTTTTAACTGCTTATTTGTGTAACGAACGATGAGCTCGCAGCTCGCCTTCGAGGTTAATTTTTATAGCAGGCGTTCTTTTTCTTTTTTTGTCTTAATCATGAGAAAATTCGTTGGTTATTAAATTTAATAAATTTGTTAGCACAGGACGTGTTTTTGAATTTCAATTAGCTTAGTGCGATAAACCTGACAAGGGCTAATTGAATTGGCGATCGAATTGTGTGTGTCGCCCGTGGCAACGATTGGAAAATAATTTGAAGACTTTGACTTTGACTTTGGAGCTGGGAAATCTGTTTTAATTTGTCATATTAATTTTGATTGGACTTCGGTCGTTGGCTGTATGGCGGCTATTCATTTAGGAAGGAGTAGTTAGGTATTTGTTGAACGTAATTATACCGGTTGATGATTTCTCGTTTTCTCTAGTCGATTTTTTCCTTTATTTTAAACTGTTATTGTAAATAGAACAGAACTTTTGAACAGACAATTGGTTTGTTACAAAATTACTTTTTGGATTGTTGAAATATTTTTAATTCCGCCAGTCGGTTACCTTGACAGGGAAGTAGTTGACCAAGTGCCAATTAAGCGATAAGCGATAGGCCACCTAGTAATGGATCTCGAGTTACTTTATCTCAAAGTAGGTATTTGCTGGAGCCATTTGCAAACAGAATTGAGCTCTAACTGCATAGAAATACAACTCAAGTTGTTTATTTTAGCCAAGTTAGTCGTCACGTTTACAAATGTCAATCGAGTTTGTCTTGTGTAGAACAATTTGATAGAACTTTTTGTAGTTTTGTGTATTTTTCTTAAGGAGAATGCTCTTTATAAAACATATGGAGAGTTAACAAAATTTTTTTTACAATTCAGCAATAACTACTTTTTCGCTCGCCCACTTTTTGGGGGCGTTTTCTCTTTTTGTGATTAGTTGCCTAAGAAACTTCAACGAAATTTATTTTGTGACACCAACAATTTATCCCTGCACACAAAGCCCACAGTTCAGTTGTTCAACTTGTCCAGTACGACTCAAAATTGTTGTAGCGTAACGAAAAATGTAACAAATAGTTTCTTGTAACTAACAATTGACTAAAAGGGCGTAACAAATAATGACACATCAGCGAGGGTTGGAAGCAAAATTTGACAGATAAGGGAATACAAAATATCCAGTCTAAGCAAATATTTAAAAAGCATAACGAAAAGTGAAACACTTAGAGTGCTTAATAAATATTAAACATGCTGAGCTCAATCCAATGTCGGGCTGCTAGAGGATGATTGGGGCATTCAATGGCGTTTCACTTACGTTACGCTCCTTGAGTACGGTTCAGCAGAGAAATTAGGTTTATGTATATTTTTAATCAGTTTTTTTGAAAGTTATCTACGTACTCATAAAAGTGGTTTTCTTTATTTTTTGTTTTATACAGCTGATCGATGTCTAAAAAAAAACTCTTTTGTGATAAATAGAAGACATGTTCCCTAAGTCTTAGTAAAATTGCTCCAAAAGTGGTGAAAAACAATATTTTTTAAATAAATTCCAAACTTCCTTGTAAATGTTAAGTGATAACAACAAGTTTTGTACAAATGTTAAAAATTTGAGCTAAGGTTTACATCTTGGCAAAAGAAAATCAATAAAGGGTCACACTCTTGGTGGGAAATTTCCTTTCGTCAATAATTTTCTCTAAAGTTCAACTCCGTCATGTGTCGATAAGTGGCTTGGTTCCTCCTTAAATAATTGGTACAATGCGCTTCATTGAATTAAAAAAAAAAATTTGAATCTGTGTCGCATTAGTTCTATAGTTAAACTTCTGTTTTGCAAATAAATAGATCGAAGTCGATAAATGTCTTAGTTCATGATTTATGTTGTGATCTAAATTGTTTAAGCAAACTTTTCCAAAATTAACCTCAACCCAAAAAAAAAGAAGCAGTCGCATCAAATCGCATTAACTACTTTGGCACGACTTTGATAAGATTTTGTACAAATACTCTCCTACAAGTAGGTACTACAAGAAGTCACAAATTTTAAAATTTGTATATCTTTCCATCAAATGCTCCCCCACTATTAATAAACAAAACAACAAACCACTTAAGCGATAAATTTTCCAAACAAATCTTCGAACAGATACACCTAAGCTCGCATCTTAATTATGTGTACACACACAATTGACAATAACATCTACTGGAATGCGATTATAACGCACACACATATTAATATTGCAGCCTTATAAAAGTCTAAAATCAACTGACAATTGAACTTTGCCTCTATATTTCGCTTATTGCCGTCCTCGTCGTCTCTACTCAGCTAAATATTGACACTGGGGTTATTTCAAAGCAAAATTCAATAAAAAAGAAAAAAGAAAAACACAGTATCTCTGCAAATTCACACTACCTCGCTCACTGGCAGAAATTTATCTTCTTATTTTTGCTTTCGCTATATTTTTATACATTCAGTATCTTTTATGCGTTGGCTTCAAGTATAGAGATGGGAATTCTTTGAAGTAGGCGCTTCTATCTTGCACGAGGCGGCCGGCGAGAAGCGGAGAAGGAAAAAGGCACAAATGCGGGACGGATACAGGCTACGGGCTGAAAGTGGAAGATTTTCTTTCTCGCCATTAAGCAAACATTTACAGTGGATAGGTATATGTACATTTATATATATATTTTCTTTTTTCGATGATGGAGATGCGCCTCCAGAGTTGTACTCTGGTCTCTGGGAGGTATACTGTGTGTTATGTTGAGCATACTGGATGCGGATGAATGAAAGCGAACAAATTCTTGGAATTTCTTATTCAACATGAGAGAATATACATTTTTCGTGACTGCTAATGCTGGGATTCTTTTCGATGCTGCTCATTATTTATTTGCTTAAGCTATAAATAATTAATTCACAAACGATTGGTTTTGAGTGTTGAATAGTTAAAATTTAATGGCATAATTAATATTGATAAGAATAATGGGTTTTTTTTATTCAAAACTGAGCACTTAAATATGTATGGGTGAAAAAAGAAATACATTCTCTTTTTTATTGGATGGATGATAAATAATCCTTTGCATTAATTGCAAAAATACACGATTGATTTAAAAAAGAATACAAAGTTGATGAGCTCCAGAGCGGATTCAAAGTGTGGTATGTAAATAACCGAATTTAAGATTCAGCGGGCAGTATTGGGAAATAATATTTAAACGTAAGCGCACACATGCTTGCAGCTTAGTTTTCTTAACGCACACAAAATGTGCGGAAAAAGTAAATGCATTAGGACGACCTGTGGACTATAAAATAACATTTCGATAAGGTATAAATATGTTTTCACTACTTTATGTCCTTAAAATAGTCACCCGTAGATAAACAACGGCAAAGTTTTCAATAAACAGTACCTGATACTGTCCAAAATTGGTTCCGGCTGGTCAAAGCCAGATATACACTTTTACAAATGAATACATTGCAGCTGAATTTATGCTCATACTTCCTGCTGCTGATCACAATCGCAGCCAAACAAACCAATCTGCATATAGTCTGCCATTGCCAAGACAGAAAGCGAGATAGCGAGAGAGAGAGAAACAGAGAAAGCAAGGCGAATAATAACAATTTGCCAATGCAAGCACAAGCGAATTCTTATCTACTACTTCAAGCAAACCAAAATCCACAACCATTATACACCACTTGAGGGGCCATTGTTTTCCAACACTCGAGAGTACCGCAGTTTTGTGTCCACTCCTTCCCCTCTGTATGAATGTTAATGCAATTTGACTAGAGTTTGGTAGAGTTTCTCTAAGTCCATTCACTCTATCGCCTTCTGCAGTCCGTTTGGCCCCAACAGCTAACCCCGTTTACACCTCAGGTTCTAAGGTAATCCTCCTCATCCGACCAACCGACTATAGTGCCGAATTATCGCTTTGAATATGTTATGCTATCGTATTGCAATATGGACACACAAGCACACACTGCAAGCCTTATAGATACTGCCAAGTGCATAAGCAGGCTTTCAGCATAAGGCAAAGAACTGACGGACAATTGCGCACACCGCACACGGGAGGGTTTCGAATTCTCCCCCGGATTTCTAAGTATATCACACACGTTAAGTGTATGTTTATATGCATAGAACATGTGTGTGTATCTCACAAAAGAATGTACACGTCTAGAGTTTCAAGCCAGAGGCACACATTTCAACGTAACTCACCTTTTGTTGGTGTGGTATCCTCGCATTATGCTATGTCGTTGTGTTTTTGTATCCTCCTTTGTTGTATTGCCTAATGGCATTCTAATGCCATGCTAATAGTGACATGAAAATTATCAGGTACGTGAATACCTTGTATCTTCCCTAATCGCCTTACAGTTCAGTGCGGCCGGGCGCGTTGATTTTTCATAGGATTTTTTTTTTCATATTCAATTTGTATATAGACACATGTATCTTCTTACGTAGGTTGTTCTTTTCCTCTTTATTGATTTTTTTTTTAACACTTGGGGAATGTGATAATGAAGAAGGAAACGTAGTTTTTTGTTGGCACTTTTGAGTAATCGCTTTTGGAAATAATAACCGGCTTGAGGTAAACACCTAGCTTTTTACACTAATTTGGGTAGACGGGGCAAGAGAGAAGGAAATAAGCAGTTTATGGTGTTAAAATAATTTAATACATGTTGAACTATAAACTATTGATTTCAGATTTACTCGCGTATATCATCGCATTTGGCTGATTGTCGGACAACGAGCTAAAAAAAAAGTATTCAAAGGGGGAAATGAACTAATGCGAGCGCGCAACAATAATCCGATTAAATGGATCTAATAGGAAATATGCGGTGCGGATCAAGGCTTATTGATTTGCTTAATGAAATGTGAATCAAATCAATTTAATCTCTGATGAACTTTTGACAAATGATTCAGACATTTATCAGCATGTGTCGGACAATTGGTGTAGTTATGTTATAGTGTTATATGTTATAGTGTTTGGTGTAGTTTCGTTATAGTAGAAAAAGAACAGGTTCCGTGTGAATTTAACGAGCTACCTGTAGGTCAAATATTTGAACGTTCAAAATGCACAGAATTTTTTCAATCACGGAAGAAAATTTGATAATTTGTCTACCACAAATTTGACCAAGACTGCGCCGCGTTAGGTTAGGTTGAGTATAGGGTGTGAGTTCGTCAGAAGGACCAGGCACCATATTGAGCCCATCGCCATCCCTATACTGCGCCGCGTTAATAATCTTAAAAACTAGATACTGTTGCATTCTTTTCGATATGCGCTCATAGTTTGTCTTTTATCGGACAACAACTGTGCGCCAAAAAGAAATGCATTACAGGTACTTTAATAGCATTAAAGCCTTATTTGTTGCAAAACGGATAAACTGATTCATTGCGTTAAGACCTGTTGTTAAATGTGAATATGAGAATTATTTATTTCGATGAATTTCCCACCAAATTGGGAGTAAGCTGCCGAAAGCAGTATGGCTCAGCCTTCGGCAACTAAACCGTTAACATTTGTGAGATATGATACTTAATATACAAGCGCACACGTATTACCCATATAATTGCTTATCGCACATAAATGTGCGCAAACAAAAATTGCCCGAAATTGAAAAAGGAAAATACTAGCGTGCAGTATTTTATATATCTCTAACTTATTTCATTGTAGTGTGCGCGAATGTGTTAACAAAACATAAATAAAACCAGCACTTATTGTTAAAATAATAGAAAATAGTCGAGCAGATTCATGTAAAGGCGGCTACTAATTTTATGTTTTTTTTTTTGTATCTATGAAATCTTTCTTATCGACGAAATAATCTATTACATGCAAGTTGGAGTTAATTCCCTTCTATTTTTGTTCCAATTTAAAGCATTCTCGTGTGCGGACACACAAGCGCACATCGAAAACTAAATAAATAGCTATTACTAATATACTCGCAAGTCACAACATTCAATAAACACCAGAAACAGCATACCCCGCATTTGTTTCGTTTACGCACATAAGTGTGCGTTTACCTTCTACCTGAATTCTGTCACATTTCACTTGTTACCGTCCTCATTACAAATGCTTTGTCACTTAAAACCACACTTTAAACTTATCCCCCAACCCAATAATGGACACTTCCGCACAACACCAAACAGTATCCAACTATTATAGGCGAAAATCGTTGTCAAAATGTCAATTACATTAATTAATTACCACTCCCAGCGGTTGTCGCGGCCACCACCTTTTCACAATCATCGACCCCGTTCAACCTCTCACTCTGTGTCAAAGCCCACGGTAATGTATCTGACGCCAGTTTAACATATGCGCGCATCAGGTTTCTAAAGACAAGCGTTCCCCTGCCGCTCCGTCGCCCTTTTGTGGTGCAAGCAGCAAGCAATAAAAGAAAGAACGTAAACAAAAAAACAAAGTCAGGAATCTCGTTAATTATTGCCTAAGAGCCCCAGCTCCAGACTCCGTATCCAAAGGTATAGCGAGAAACTTCCAACAAAAACTACTAACATTGCTATAATTCCACAAATCGACATCGGCAGCCCAACAGAGATACAGCGATACCAAACCAATAAGAGGAGATACAACTTCCATGACAGAAGACTCTTTGCCCGCCATAGCCATACCATGCAATCTTCCTTTTTGATGGCCTGCCTGCCACTTGCACTGGCACTCTTGTACAGAAAAGTATCTCTGCGATGCATGAGTGAATGTTGATACTCTGCGCGCTACGGTTGCTGCTCGCTTTGATGGCTGTTGGCTTCTATACTAAACAGGTAGATAGATACCAGCCATTAGATAGATATTTTTACCCTTTTTCGTGCCTTCAACTTTGAGTGGGTAGTGGCTGAGTAATTAAATATCTTTCGTTGCTTTATAGTTTCGCTTCTGTTGTATAAATATTTTATCTGATTTTTTTTTCTCGTCTTCTTGTTGTTGTACGTTTGTAGATACCTACCTACTTTTGTGTTTGTTAAATCTCTCCACTTCTGACTTAAACCCGTATACCGTATACACCCGGCAATGAAGCGTCAAATAAAACAATTCGCTGACGAGTGTATCTTCTTTTGTGTCAGCGATTGCCGGCGATGATATTTTATTTATCTACCTGTCTGTATACAATTTATGTACAAAAGAACGGCGAATAATTAAACTAATAATGATGTCGACTGGCAGTGGCGCACTGGTGATTGTCAGTTCACGCTTTGATGACTTTTACTCGGTTGCGTGTGTGATTATTGAAATGCAGGCATGTATCTCTACCTACAAAGAGCGTGTGATGTTGCAATGACACCCCTGAGAACCCATAAAACCAAACAATAATTCGCTGAATATTTAGGTTTCACCTATAATAGCTGACGGTGCTGTTGAGCTTGTAACCGGCCATTTATAGGACTTAATGGGTGATTATTGCTTTCGCGTGCACACACACACAATTATTGTTTCAATTTAATCAGTATAATGTGTGCAATTTGTTGAAGTGGCAAATATGCTATCTGTTTGTTTATCTATAACAATCTAGACACACATTTGGACGGGCGGCAGCGGCGTGGGCTGCAATTGCTATTATTATTACTGTGCAATCTGAGTTATCGCACACACGTTTGTTGTGTGTAAATGTTTGCTCGTTCTTGGTTGTAGACTTTGTTGCAATCGATAAATCGAACGAGCAATGTGTGGTCTTCTCTATATATATGAAGGGTGGGTGGGCGTTGGGCGCCTTCAAAAGAAGACTTGCGCTATAAATTTATACAATTTATATGTTCACTTATGATGAGGTGACGACGGGTGGATAGCAGGCGTGTTAGCGCACATTTGGTCTTTCTTTGGAATTTCGTCGATGGATTAGCTCGGTCGTTACTGATAATGTTCGGGGGATGCGGAGTGCAACCATTCGCAGAGAAGACTTACAACAACATCAGAACCAGGGAGTAAAAATCGAACAAAGACGTGGACTATCAGTCAAAGACTATCACAAAAACCGAGTTTTATCATAGCAGCTATTTATTTACGGTTGGGATATAAGCGCCAAAAGAAATCGAGAAATATTCAAGTGCCAGAGAGACATGAGGCATTCGACTACATTTCTTAGATTGTTAAAAAAAAGTGTCGAAGTGCTGAAATGAATCGAGATCACTGAAATCAAGTTGAAAGGACCCTACCACAGATATATGAAACAGCAGAAGTGTGTAAATCGCATTAGATGTTGCAATCGCACACATGTGCGCAATGTGGTTGTTATTTCAAAGACCCAGCCTTAACAAATGGAAGCGCACGTTCTTTTTAAACCCATTAACTTGAAGGCGGTTGAAGAATAAACTGTGTGTCAATCTCATCTCAGTCAAAATGTGTATATCACATGAGCTCGAACAATCGCACACATGTGCGCGAAATAATTAGGTACTTTTATGAGTTAAAGGTAACAAAAATGAAAGCGCACACGTTTTCTAGACACCTAAAGTTACAGACAATTGAAGTGTTAAGAAACAAGTCAGAATGTAGTTGATGTCAATCTAGCTTTTATAACTTCCATCGAAGGATCATATCCATTCGAAGTAACTCTTTGAGCCCTATTCTTTTAAAATGAAATTCTGCTCATCTTTATAGTAAATCTTCACTTTCATCATACAACACTTCACACGGAAGTCATGCTCATTTACACAAGTTAATTCTATTTTATAACATCCGCCATTTTAATATGCAATTTATACGGAACGAAGAATTACCATCTATACAAACCAATCGATTGTAAATATTAAATTCGCACCTCTTGACAGAATGCCGCTTGTATCACATTTTATTTACTTTTGCTTGTTTGTCGTATTTACTTTTTGTATTGAATGCCGAGTGTGCGCACTCTTGAGATCCTTGAGAAAAGCGACCAAAAATGACAGGATAAAAAAAGTATATAGGTAAATGCAAGGGAAAATATTGACGTAAAAGTGGTTTCTTGCGTTTTCTCTTCTTGGGTCGTAAACACACAGAGTTTCTTCAGAAATTATTATTTTATATTCTTTCTTTCGTTCGCCTTGCTTTGCGAGCGCGCCTGGCATTCATTTGATTTATGAAGCGGAAAAAAAACTCTTAAAGCGTTTTAAATGGAATTTCATGGCAGAATGCTAAGTGGTAAGTGGCAGTGGCTTGTGTACACGAAATGGTAGCGTATAGTCTTGTAGTAGATTGTAACCCCATGGAATGGCATTAAAATAACGTATATCTAAGTACTGGCTGCGATGTGTGTACGAACGAGTGTATCTACTTCCTGTGATTGTTGGTTGGTATAATGTGCGTCAACACGTGAAGTGAATGAAATTAGCTGCGACTGCAAGTAAGTAGGTGCGTTTTTGTTTTCATTTGTTTTTTCTTTTCTGTTCGTCTTTGATGATGTGTGCGGTGCAATGCATGAGAGTAGAGCAGATGTGAATGTAATTCACTCAGTTGCTGTTGATTGGTGGCACTGAATTAATTATGACGCGACATGCAGGTGTTATAGATACATGCATAGTTCATTTGTTTTATGTGATACGGTGCTGCAGGTGAATTTTATTTTTATGTTACAGCTCTTTTAATTGTGTGCAATTAACGCGATTTTTTGCGCTCGGCTGTTTTGGATTTTACTACTTTTGTAGGTAGATATACTTGGCGTCTTAGTTTAGTGTGATGGTGGTTAGAAAGATGGATAATTAGAGAGATAAACATTTATGTTTTTAAAACGCCCTAGATGGTTGCCATTTTATATCCAAGAAAAGAGAAAGTTGGGTGTAAATAGCCAATGCATTATCATGACCCTAAAAGTAGTCCTCAGAAATAAATATGAACCATCGTAGGAACAAGTTTTGTACAAGGGTTAAAACGTGAAACCTGAATATGTAGCTTTGCGCCTTATATTATGTAGCACTCGAAGCTACGCTGAAACATAGCGCACATGTGCGCGTTAATCCGAAAACAGCTTGCTTATAACAGTGAGCAATGATTCGGGAAGAAGCTTTATGTGCGCAATAGCTGTGACTTATTATTCTTGCCGTAGAAAAATTGTGCGCTTAGAATAGTATATGATTCATAGAGCACATGCATAGTTTTCAGTCAATTTATGCAGATAGAAGAGGCTGTTAGCATTCGAAGTTGCTTCAACAGCGCACATAAATGTGCGTTATGAAAAAATGAGCTAAATTTTTAAGGACAATCTGAAAATATTTATGGCTGCTGTCCAGCGAGCGACGCACAGTATTATAAGCACATTTCACTTAATTAAAATACCTAACTGAGGATGATGTCGGCGCAGTGGCTAAGTGGTAGTGTGTTGGGCTACCGAGCGAGGGGTACCCGGTTTGAATCCCTAAAGAACCAAATTACATCTTAAGGTTTTTTTCCACTGCGCCACCTCTCGCGAACGTCTAACAAACATCCGAGAGTAAAACTGTCATGAAAAAGCTTCTCAATTAGAAGTTTGGACTCGTCATAAAATTGTAGATCCCTTCCATTCGTCCCAAAAATTAAAAACCCACACAAAACGAATGGCCTAGCCTTGGTCCCATAGACCTGTCGCGCCAAAATATTTATTTATTTTTTTAACTGAGGATGAAATATGTTAAAGGCGACTGTTTCGGTTGCGCACATATTTGTGCGTTTTGAAATCGCTTCTGTTATAAGATACTTCTTTGTTCACAATGGTTCCCATTTACTGTAAGTCGCTCTTTGTGCTCATAGTCTCCCAGATAAATCCACTTTAAACTATTGTTTTCAAAGTTCTCCTTAAGTTTGTGGCTCATCAGAATAGGAAGTTCTTTAAATTTAGGATCGACTCTATAAATCATTACTAACTATACTAACGCTATTTGCATATACATATGAAGACAATTAATATTTTTTAATTTATTTTGAAATTTATTTCACAGCTCTCCCTCACAGAGGAAGGGTTTGCTATGAAAACCCCATTTCCCTCTGTGCAGATGAAGTTGTCAAATTGTTCAAAGCCCACACAGACACCATATTTCTTATAAAAAAATATTAAAAGCTAAAACAATTCACCCAACATTAACATATTTCGAATACGCTACCCATTAATCATGTGCGATGAGACAGTCTAAGACACTTTAGATAAAACACCAAATAATTCTCGTGTCTTTTATTTAATTTTGAGACTCATTTTGTTTTATGTGATTTATAATGCAGCCTTTATCTGAATCTAAACATCACGTTTTGTGAGGCATTTGAGAGCGCCTCCCAAGTATAACTTTTTTTTTGTGATTCTTCTAAAAATAGCGGCAGACCACCATAAAAATCTCTATGACATCAAATTAAAGAAACGAATAAAAAAATACAGGCAGACATATTATTTTCGTGTTCCTGACGATGTCATCCTCATCAGATTTTTTTCAAACAAAATATTTTATTTCGTGTTAAATTCTTTTTATGACTTTTCACTGAATGGTTCCAACACGACGCCTGTATTTTACAAACCAGTCGAACGTGGCACAAACACGTGCTATTTTTTAAAAGCCGTTTTCGAATGCATGCTTTGAAAATTTGGATATTATTATTTTTTTTACATCCTTCCACTTGTTGTGCATTTTTAAAACCACCCACGACGATACAGAAATTCCATCAACCATACGGCCAAGCAAATTCAAATTTGTTTCTCTTTTGATTACAGATAATAATGGTTACAAATGCGAACCATATCTGTGTCGCCTCGTGTTCGAAATTAGGTGTCAGCATAAATTAACATATTTTCATGTGAGGGTCATCGTCATCATCGCACACACAGCGTGTGCGTCATACACACAAATTGTATACCGCTCTATACCGAACTTATTTCAATTCGGACGAATAGTGCCTCGTTTGAATGCCAAATGATTTTGGGTAATCTCAATGAATCGGGAGGGGAATCTTTTGAAATATTCAACAGCCGTAGGCAGTGAAGATACAAGAAAATTTCGCACTTTTGTTGCCAACAACCTCGAGAATGGCAATACGTTATTTAATAAGCAAAGTTTTAAGTACCTACAAAGTAATAATTAGAGTTGAACTTAAATAGTTTGTGCTGATCTAAAAAAAAAATAGATTTAAGAGGACGGGGTTTTATTGAAATTTGTAAAATTGAAAGCAAGATTTGGGCGCGATTGGACAAAGGGGCGTGGCAGAGACATTTCACGTGAAATTTGACGCTGTAAAATTTAGAGCATTGATGGTGATCGTCGGAAGAAAGCACTTTGAAAAATCTGGGCAGGGCTTGATGCGAAAGTTAAGGCACGGGGCTAGTTGTTTTTAACCATCGTTCAAGAATTTTAATGAAAAATTGCGATTAGTGTATTTCCTGCACTCGAAATATAATTCGCATTCAGTTGCAGCACATTTAAAGTTTTTTTTCGACATTTTCAATAAATTTTCAACATTTTCGACAAATCTAACCGCCTGACTTCTGAGGTCGTTCGTACAAGAAACGGAGGAATATCTTGTGTGAACTGCAGAAGTCATGTCAAGCCTGTTGAAAACATAGACATAGACAACAACTTCATGGGAAAACAAGTTGGGTGAGTCAGCTTTCGAAAATTGGCAGTATTTTTTTAATTTTTGTGGGGGCAAAACCTCCAATTATTTGGCTTAATACAAGCTTTGACAATGGTTTAAAATTAAAAACTTAAACCTACAGCTTGAATCGAGTAGTTATAGCTAAGACTTAAGGCTAGGGATGGTGAAGGAGATCCAATTTAAGGCAGTGCTGCGGTTGAAGTCGAAAACTTGTGGTTTAAATTAAGCTTTCGCAGCATATGGGAAATTGGTTCGTTTGAGCCATAAACGAGGTGCCGTTGATTGGTAGTCTCTTCGGGGACAACGGAGATTCCGAGGGTTAGTGTAAAAGAAGATAGAGTTTCAAAGAGACACGCAGTTGATGGAGCCTGAGAGGAGTCTGCTGCCTCCCTACGTTCCTCAAAGGTATTTAGGTTGATGAGTTTGAAATGGTCTTCATAGGGAGGTAAAATTAGAGAATCATTCCAGGACAGACCCCAAGAGCAAAACAAAGAAAACGACTTTGGATGCTCTCGGTTATGGATATATGAACTTGTTGAAAGGCAGGCCACGCTTGGCTAGCGTACTCGAGCAGTGGGCAAACAAAAGTGGTATACAAAGATCTAGTCACGTACGGGTTGGAGAATTCTTTGGAACATCTTTTTACGAAGCCAAGTTTACTTTAAGAATTATCTCATTAATATGCGAACGAAAATTAAGTTCCCTACTGCCTTGAGAAACGGCTGAGGTAGCCAAAAAAAGGGTCGATAGGACGGACCTAAAGCGAAAACTATAAAACCAATTTTGCAAGTATGAAGATATCTATTTCATCAAAATAGGTTTAAGGCCGAGAGTAGACAATTTGAAAAAGATTAATTTAGGGTATATTTTATCAAAAGCCTTATACTGAAGTCAGTGATAACGACGTCGACTTCTTTACCACTTTCTAAGGATGAGAGTGCAAAGGACACCATTTCGACGAGGTTAGTGATAGTTGATCTGCCTTTTAGAAAACCGTATTGGTTAGGGGAAATTAAAGACTTGCACTGAAAGCTTAAGGCTTCGTACAAAATACTTTCGAGAAGTTTGGGTAAATGCAAGAAGTAAGTTACTTGGCTCTTTAGTTACTTTTTGTGAACTGGATGAAGGAATACTTTCAAATCTGGGGAAATTCGCCTTGAGAAAGCGACAGTTGAAAGATGTACGAAAGCGGGGTGGAAAGATTGAAGGAAGTACTAAAACACATCGCCGCAAGGTTGGTAGCACCGTGAAATTTAGAATTTCAGTCTTCTGACGATGTCTACATTGATGTGTTAATGTGGTCCACGTCGTTGAAAACCAGTTGTTCTTAAATATACAGTACAATGTGCATATTTTCACTGAAAGATAAGTTTTTCTATAATTATGTTGCCAAATTTTGTTTCTATAAATAGGGAGCAACATTTTATTTTGAAACTTGCTTGGTAATTGATCTGCAAGCAAAGTCATACTTCTTTTATGAGCACCACAAGACAAAATTTAAAAAAACTATGTTCAACGGACGACGTTTTGCAGCCAAGACGGAAGTTCTTAAAGGGTATCTCTCCGTGATGCATTAGAAACACGATTTGTATGAAAGATCCTTGGCTTTCAAAAGTTTTTAGAGGTCCTATTCGACTAATGGAAGATTCTCCACAAGCTCTCAATCCTACAACAACTGGCGAACAGAAGGCCGATCACTGACACACGTCCTTGCTTTAGCTACTTTTATGGAAGATGTTTGGAAAACTTTGTCAAAAAATTCATCGAAATATGTATGAATACGTACACGTCAGTGTTTGTAAATATCTTCGGCTACAGAACAAGTTGACTTTCGAACTAGCTTCGGTTAGGTTAGCCAAAGTTAACCCTGCTATACCCTATTTAGGTTCCTGTGGACCCAATGTGATGCGCATTGTTTCATTCTCAGAGGACTATACAACTTCTGCGAGCATCTCAAGGCGCTGTTCAAGGGTTATAGCACAACCTCTCTAAGCTTGGTGATAGTTACGTCAAGCTTTAACTGCTATAAGTCATCACTGTTAGCCGCCATTCTCACCCTTCGCTAACAGAACTGCCATCAAAAGCCAATAAATTCCCCCAAAAAAAATTACGTTACTCAGCAGTGTAATAAAAAAGACGTCTCTTTACTAGTCTCCGCACATACAACCGACCATAACCGCCTCTGCGTCTCCCAATCTATCAAACAATAGAACCTCGAATAGGTCATTAAAAATTTCCAACATTTTGCGTAGATATAATAAATACTAAACCGCACCCAGTGAAACTTGCTCGTAAATCACTTTAGATACGATAAGCAGGACAACAACAAAAACAAAAAAAAATCTCCTGTGCCCGCGCTGGTTGCTTTCATTAATTCATTATAATCCCCCCCTTTCCTTATACGACGTCGATTGCCCGTTTGCGTTATTATGCATTCACTCATGCCACACCTTGTTCGATACTCTAGAAAGGATTTCATTTCATACCCAGCTACCCAGTGAAAAAATGACGAAGAAAAAGAGGAAAATCCAAACCCAACTCCGAACATCTTCTGTGTACATCTATACAGCAAGAATGTACAAAAAAAAACCCAACCAGACAAACCAGATGAAATGTATCTCAATCTCAATATGTGCGGAGCCGAAGAGGAAGGTGGAAATGAAACGCTTCACTCGCGCGAGCAAAAAACAAACGAATCCAAACAGCAAAAATCAATCAATTGCCGCATGATTGACTGAGTTAACAGCGGAAAAATTAAATGTATCTCAAACTATACACGTATAGTTACCATCTTTGTGTGGATCTCATGTATCCCTGTCCCCTGCCGGTCCCTGTTCAAATTAAATACCACGACGAGCGATCATTTATGCTCTGTTTCTCCGGTTTGTGTCATATAAACACAAGCAGATACTTTTTCAAAGTTACTTTTGCACGCACATCTTTTTAATTTTTATCTCTGCATCTTTCGTTGTTCGTGGTGGGCAACCTAATGAGGTTGACTGGCTGTTACGATAACTTTTCTATGCAAATTGTATCTACATCTACTCAGGTGAGTGTGTTTGTAACTATGGCATACAATGAACTCTCTGTATAACAAGTGCGTTGCCGCCGCGCACTGCTCTCTCTCTCTAAACGCATTCCATTCAATCAGAAGTGCAAATTAATTACCGCTTTTGAATTTATGGAAATTTTATTCTACATATTCACCGGTCGGTGCTCGGTGCGGTACGATAGAGGCGAGCTGCGATGGATGAACGTGAATGCGCGCGCCTCAGGCATCGCGAATTCAACTTGAAAATGGGAGACTAAAAGTGAACCTGCCAGTAATTTGACATTAATTAATCAAATATCTGTGTTAGCGGTTTGTCGTTATACGTTTTCTACAGCGGCTGGTTGCGTCTTACTTATATTATATGTATCTGCGACAATTCATTTGGCGCAATCTCTTAAACGGTGTTAATGGAAATTGATTGCCTTCGGTCAACGGAGATGGCGTTGTTGATGGCAAATTTAGGACATTAGTTTGTCGTCTGCTAATTTGTTGATTGGCGCAGATAACCACGTTAATGGACGCCATTTACTTCTGTTATACGCCACTGACTGATTGCAAGCAGTGATTTAGTGGCCAAGTTGTATTTTCGAAAGGCAAATCGAATGGAGATGAAGTTCTGGTGAATTATAAGCTGCTATAATTCAAGGTAGGTCATATACAGGGTGATTTTTGGGGGAAAGGTTAAGTTGGCAACAATTTTTTAACTGGCAGCCATTTTGTCACCTGTCAATTGATTTGATATTAGTTTGGTTTGGCATTTCAACATGAATAGACTGACGCCTGAACGCTTCCAAATTGTGCAAATTTATTTTGAAAGTTATGGTTTTGTTCGAAATATCGTATTTTCATAAGCAAATTTTGTTTAGCGATGAAGCTCACTTTTGGCTGAATGAATACGTCAATAAACAAAACTGCCCTATTTTGCATGATGTTAATCAATTGAACAACCATGATGTGCAGGAGCTGTGGTTTCAACAAGACGGCGCAAAATGTCACACAGCTCGTGCCACAATTGATTTATTCAAGAAAACGCTTGGTAACAGCATAGTTTCAAGTTGCGCGCCCGTGAATTGGCATCCAAGATCGTGCGATTTAACGCCGCTTGACTATTTTCTGTGCGGGGGTATATGAAGTCGCAAGTCTACGCCGATAAGCCCGAAACGATTGATCACCGATATACGGCCACAAATGTTGGAAAAAGTCATCGAAAATTGGACTTCCAGATTAGACTACGTACGAGCCAGCCCTGGCGGTCATATGCCAGAAATCACATTTAAATTATAATGCCAGAAGTTGATCTTTCGAATGCAGTAAATTTCATGTCAATTTAAAAAAAATATCTTTGATTTATTCCAAAGTTCTATATCTCTAAAACAAAACACCCTTTAGAAGGAAGATTTTTTAAACTCATTTTTGTAAGAACAAACTTTGCTATTTGACAGTTGATTAACCAAAAAGTGTGTGCTTAACTTTCTGTCAAAGGAAAAAACGGAAATGTACTCTGACTGGAGAATTTTGAAATGGAACAGTCGCTTAATTCAAGCCTGATCTTAAAATTATAAAAATGGCTTTTCCAACCATAGTATTTGTTTACAAATGTTTGTTGTTTCAGCAATAATCGAAACAATTACTAAATTTATTTTAATGGTGAATTAATGTTAATTATTATTATTGAAAATGACAGTTTCATTCCAACCAAAGTGTTTGTTTGCAAATAAAGTTGTCGCTGGTGTTCTTTCAACAGTTATCCAAAGAAACACTTTAAGAGGTCGGTCAGTAATGAACTATTGGTGTCTTTAAAAATAGCTGCAATTTCCAACCAAAGTGTTTGGAAATGCAACAGTCACATTTACTAGTTTCTTCTTAGCGGCACATTTGAAGATTTTATTTCTTCGACGCATCACCTCTTTCGCTTAAACGTTTTAAATCCTATTGCAACTTTTTCAATCCTATCTAACAGAAGTATGTCGAAACACTATACCTCTGAAACGAAAATCCATCACATAAATTGAGTCAGTGACCGCACACATTTGTGTTAATCAAGCAAAATACCACAAGAAAAAACAGCAACACAACAACAACAACCGAATTGGTGAGTCACCAGTGACCCCACAAATATTCGATAATAATTTCATACTCAATCAACCAAACACCACAATTATTTGGGAAAACAAATCCAATTTCATTTCCAATTAACCTCTACCTTACAAATGCGGCCACATTCAGTATCCCTAATTACATCCAAAATCAAATTCAATTAGTTTCCAACCACCAGCAACAAAAGGATCGAACGAGGGGGGGCTTCTCTCTTTCTTCCACTTCCGAATGGTATTTCTTTTTATTGTGTACCGTTCGATAAATTCCTCAAGAGAACAACTATATTACGTAGGTGGATACAAACGATATCTGTATCTTTCACAAAATATAATTACACTTCAATTAATTTATATTTGCCATCATTACCAGAGGCACTTTAACTACCCAAGGCACGCATGAAGTCATTTCTATCCTTATAGCCATATGTGACTGTGTGGTTGGATGAGAATTCCAAGAGACAATGAACGGAGCCATGCAGATAATTCGCCACATTTTCAATTTCAGCGCGCATTACGATAATTTCAATTGAAATTCATCCCCTCGCACTCTGGGCCCGGTTTTTTGGTCGATGGATATACATCGCCATGCCATTGCGATGCGATTGCTCATCTCCCATGAGAGGGATAAAAACCACCACCATGAAAAGCAATCCTATACAGATACTGAAACTGAGATACATCATACATGTGTTTCAGGTTCAGTCCCATCGCCCGCACGATTGCTTCGACTTCACAACGCATGTGTACTACAAATTGCCATGGCTGGCAGCAAAGAGAGCGATGAATCGAAATCCACTGCTACTGTGTGTAGTAGAGTTTGACTGTCTATCCTTCTTAGCATTAAGCAAGTGGAGCTCTGCTCTTGTGTCGGGCGGCATTTGCTTTCGCAGTTGGAATTCCTTTTGCTCTGCATCCGACGAACCCCAAAACGTTGCCATATTACTCCATCGTCGTTTTCCGAGATACGTGTACGTTACATACGTATACACCCATCTAGATACATTTTGATGTGAGCGATTTTTCAAGTGGTAAGTCGTATCACATACATGCATATAGTCACAAGAGGGTGTAGTGTAGATACAGAATTTTCCTTTTTAGGACATTTTTTTTGTGCGCTTTTGCACACAGTTGGAGTTCACATGACAGACATGACCTCTGGAATGGAATTGTTTCCGCTTTTTAACTTGCGGTTTTGTATAACAATTTTCCAGGTACCTATATATATCTACCTTCGACAAAAATAACAACAAGCCAGATGAAATTGCCATCGACTATCGTTGTTGTATTTTTTTTTATGGTTATCTCTTCAGCGATTTATGTTATTGCCTGTTCAATTTGGATTCATTCTTCTCGTTTTATTTTTTTTTGTCCAAAAGAGGATTTATCTAGATACAAAGAGGAGAGAAGAAAAAAAATACACACACAAACAACAGAGACGAAATTAAATTCGCTTGGATTTGATTTGACGTTGTCGATAGAACAACGGGGTGGGCGGGCAGCGGCGTATCGAGGAGGCAAGGCGGCAATAATAATTGAGTGCTTTAGGAAAGTTGTTGAAACTTTATTATCGTATCGTAAATGATTATGATGATGGTATGGAAATGACGAAGGCTGCTGGTGTTCGAGTGAATCCTACACAACAAAAATAAAAAAATACAACAACAAAAAAAAACATAAAAATTGACAATGCTGATGAACAATTTGAATTTCTATTGTATTTCGGTAAGAGAGTGGGTAGTTGGGGTACTCCTGCTTTACAAGCTATTTAGATACTTGATGGGAGTGGATGGTGATTCGGCTCAAGTTTCTCCAAAAGTATCGGGGTGGCAACTGCTGCCTAATGAGAACATTTGCCACAGCGAATGGGAAGTCTTTAGGACTAATGATGGGTATTAGATGGGCTTTTCATATACACGTATACGTAATGGAGGGTTATTCAAATCGGTTTTGGGTTAATTGCATGAGTCATCGATGGAGGGGATATAAATATAGGTAACTGTGTCATTTATTTAGATTTTATATTGGTTCTTTACATGGTGCATTTTAAAATAAGACTACTTGCCTCCAATGGGTATTGACATTTGCTGAGCCGAATTTGATCGCTGAAATGATTTCTATGAGGTGCCTAGGTAACTTTCATATAAAATCGCATACTTTACAAACTCAAATGCTCGCATATTTCTGTGTCTTGTCCAACGACAGTGGCAACACGGACAGAAAGATGTGCAGAGTCTCAAGTTAACTTTTACGACGTAATTTCAAGGAGTTCAAGGAAGATTATTCTGACAAAATTGCTCTGAATATAGCCAATTATGTTTGGCAAAATTTGGGTTTGGCAACTAGTTTCGAGGCAGGAAACCAAGGGGCAATAGATAATCCACTGTTGCAAATTTACATAGGTGCAGTATCTACCTATTGACAGGTCTAAGAAAACCCATAAAGACCTCTCGACCGCTCTTTGCGTATCATCTGCGGAAAAAGCAAATCCACTGGTAGTCTATATAAAAATAAAAAAAACCTTCTTGCATAAAGTTACATTTCGTGGTTTCCAGGAGGATTTGGTCAACTTGGAACAGTCTAGTGTTGAAAAAATCTTAATTTCGGAATACTTGCAAGCTTCACTAGTTTGACGTTCATAAGAACAGGCCCACTGGCCTAAAGGCACACTGTGACTGATTTATTCAGGTAGCCAAATAGGTACCAAAATGTGACATAGGAGATAAAGTTTCATTCAAACTATGTACATCCGTAGACAAAATTACTTAAACAAAATTCCAATTTACAAGCAATCGCTTTAATCAGTTGAATGACATGTCTACTACGAAAAAAAAAACTCCACTAAAAAAGTCGTCTCTTCAAAATGTGACTGCGTACGAAACACAAACAAAAATCTCACGAGAGAAAAAAATTGCGACGAATAAAAAACAAATACAAACTGAACCTGACCGATTATTATTAGTACCATAGAGCCAGTTGAACCGAAATATGCATAAAAGAAAATCGAATCGAAAAGAAACGACTCAAAGAAGAAAAAGTAATAAAATACTTCCCATACGCCATACTTCATACACTCAAGACTTAACCAATATTGACAGCTCTCGTTCTCAACTCTCAAGAGAGTCGGGTTACCCGTAAAATGAAAGATAAAGCATACAGATGTAGTATCTAGCTACACACAAGCCAAATGCCATATGCTGATTGCGTTTTCCAAGTAGAAAAGTTAAAAAGAAAAATACAACTTCATTGAGATGAGACGATGGAAACTCTGTAATAAAATAAGGAAAAACATGCACACACATGCGAATAAGGATTGCGAGCTACAACAGATATCGCCCCATCTTAAGTGGAAAAACTTTAATTCTCTATTTTTTTCACTTAATGGGTAAGTAACTATAACTAGAAGGATAAGGGAGGAGAGAGAATTGGTTTGTCCTTTGTAGGTGTAAGCCGCAGACCATTTTTTTCCGGTTTTTGTAACTAACCCTCGGTGGTGTTGCCAGAATGGCAGACTTATCTTCAGTTGTTTCTAAAGAAGTAGCGTAAAGGTATATACGTATGTAGTTAAATAACAACAATTTGTTTAAAACAATATTTTCGTTGGAATTAAAACTGAAATTAATAACTACAACAGACTGTTTTGTTGAGCAGATGAAATCTGACAGTCAATTCCCTAAAACATTTCCCGTGCAATGACTCAGTTTTTCCTCTGACAGGAAGTGAAACATGCACCTCTCTCCAATCTTATTCCGTATATTTCTTTCTTACACAAAATGTGTTGTTTAATATTTTAAAAATAATTTAATTGATCGGTAAAGAAACTGTCAGAAACAAAAACATACAAGGTCTGTTCCTTTACTTTTAGTTCTTACGAATTTTTACGAATTCTTACGCATTTTACTCAATCGTCGTTCCTCAACTTAAAAAATTCGTAAAAGAGAGCGGCTTCGAGAGAGCAAGATATTTCCCCTATTACTAGTTTTTACTCAACAAATTTCTTTGCGTAAGAATTGAAACAACTGTCAGTCGCCTGAAAATTATCAGCTGATTTGAATTTGTTGTTTTATTTGGCATTTGGCATTTATGAACTATCTGTCACTTTTCACAGGTAACTACAAAAACGTTCCTTAACTTTTGCGTAAGTTTCCATCTCTGAGAGAGAATTCATACCCTCCACTGTCATTTTGACAGTCTTTTCCAATTTTACTACAAAGGTAAAGGAACAGACCTACAATCTGGACAATGGGTTCGCTTACTGTTTTAAAGAGAGAGAGAGAGAGAGCGTTGTACACTTATTCCAAAACCACGTCGCAAAACCACTGTCAAAATTATTGTTGAAAATGCCAAAAAAAAATGTCGAATGTCCCTCATATTGGGGACGTTCGGATATGTAGTTTGTGTAAAACGTCAACTAGATTTGTCTGGACTAGGTATACGTACGCCTTAACTAAGTTGACTTGTTGTAAACATGTTTTTTATTTTTGAATTTTGACATTTTAAAATGTCAACTGAGTACACAGGCAGGATTTTCTTATAAATTTGTCGGCAATCCCTCCATTAACGTCGACAGCAAAACCTAATCACGTGACCAATCTGGGCCAATAAAAACTCAAACACATCTAGTCAGTCAGCTGTCAGACTTATCAGCCGTGGGATACTGGATTATAAAATTTCCCATACAATCCAGAGTAAAATTTAAAAATTTTAAATTGTAAGAGGCAGACACGGGAACGGTTTGTACACCCTTATAAAACTCCAACCCCTCATATTAATTAAGGCTTTCTAAAAGTTATCAACTGATAACACAGCAGTAACGTCAAGTATTTGAATACTAATTGACGTCTGCTAGCTAACGTTGTTATACACTTCTGTTTATTAATACAGTGGTAAGTCATTAAGGAGGTAGCCTTAAGTGCTGCCTTTGACAGGTTAACAAAATTTCTTGGGTTTAAGTTTGTTATTGTTTTTTTTCGAACAGCGGGTAATTCGGTTTCTTACCCGTTTGGCAATAGGTACGATTCAGAACGATCTACCTTAGGGTTACCTTTTTTATGTCAGCAACTGTCACATACGATTTTTTATGGAACTTAAATTGGTTTCTCACTTACGAAATGTTGCGTACGCCGTACGGGAACAGGATTTAGTAACTAAGCACAAATTAATAGTCAAAAAATGCTATGTCCGTTGATGGAGCTATTTCGAGGTAAGATTATTTGTATTTTAAATAGGTGTATTAGTTGAATGATTTATTTTAATTTAAGCTCTAGAAAATGAACCGCCACCACTCTTTGTAAAAAAATGTGTCTATTTTCAATAAACCTTTAAAAGAAATTGTTAAATAGCAAATCGTCGTCAGTTTCTGAATTGACATGCAATTTACATATGGCAACGCCGTGCCTGTGTAAGCTCGTTTGTCGTTTAGGCTTTTGCTTCTCCCTAATTATGTGTGTATGAACGTGAATGCAATAAATGGTGCGGCTTGTGTTTGTGTATAAAATAATTCAAACAGAAATCCATTTGTGGGGACAAATTCCAAATAAGTGTCTCTTCGGTGTAGATGTGTCCTTTAAGGATTTCGCATTTAAAATGTATAAGAAGGACCTACCTACCTATGCAAATCGGCTTTCAAGAATTTAATCCAATAAGAATAATCCACAAAGTAAACAGCTATGTACCTGTAAAAGATTGAGGTCTTTGCATACGACTTACCTTTTTAAATACGATAATTAATCGCAATTTATAATCCACATGCGAGAAATTTTAATCCTTTTCGGCGGGTTTTCATAGAAACATCCAATTTGAATAAAATTTGTCTTCAAAATCTTTTGTATTTATGTGGAGCTGCTTTATCCCATCAGAAGGGATGAATGTATAAATAAAAAAAAAAAGTTTTCCCAAGTAATCCACCGTTTAGAACTCCTTGTAGTAATCACAGGGGCGCTCCAGATGAAGGGGTTAACGCAAGGGACGATTGAGCAAAGGGTGTGCGAAAAACCGAAACCCCTGCTTGCGAGAGTGAGAAGAGTGACTTCTCGTTCTCACGCTTTATCTCTCTTCGGTTAGTTGTGTGTGTATGTATAGGCAATTTTTTTTTTTAATCCAACGAACAAGGGGAGGAAAGAGAACAACTCGACGACTTCGACGACGATACGAACGACAGCGACGACGATGACGACGGCAAACGAAACGAAACGACGATCCACGCTCCGATTTGGATGATGATGATTTTCGATTTGTTTTTGTTGTTGTTTTTCGGGTATACCGTATACTATTGTGTATTATTATTCCGAAACCGAATCCATACCCCAGTGGGTCTGGTGGGTAATTGGTAGTGCGCAGCCACTGGCTGGCATATTATTTGCTTCTTCTTCTTGTTGTTGTTGTTATACACGAATTGTAAAAGGCGAAAAAAAAGGCGGCGGATAAAACACACACTGAACACAAGAGAGGACACCAACAACAACGAAAGAACTTAAAGAAAAAAGAAAATAACGCAACACACCGCGAATTACAACGCCAATGAGAATTTTTTTTTCACACGGAAAATATAATTTTTTCAACTTGAAGATACAAATCTGAACACACTTTTCATGGCATTGGGTGCACGTTATAAAACATTTGTAAAAACACTCCTTGTATATTTAATATATATTTTCCTTTTTTGGAACAAAGTTCCTGTGAAAAAGATACACTTTTTTTTTCTCACACCATCTATAGATACTCCTTTTACGCACTTTTTCTTTGAGACTGCAAGCGATTGTATAAAAACTATTTACTATTCAATTTTCTTACACTGATCGAACACTAGATACGTTTTGTATCTAATTCCAAAAAGAAAAACACTTTCTTGATATATTCCAAGTGAATTTTATGAATGCGACTGCAGCAACCAGAGAAGGGAAATAGTTTTCTCTGGCAGAGATTTTTTTTTTTTCGTTTTAATTTATATTTCTGTTTTTATTTTATTTTTGTGGTAATTTTCCTTTATTCGGGGAAACCAATAGATTTTTTTTTAATCCTCGTTCGAACCGTACAACCGGGAACGAACGTCAACGTACAGCGCGTACAGCGAACGAGCGAAGTTCTCCCGTATCTATACACAAAGCGACGCGGAATTTCTATGAAACGAAAATCTTGTAGATATTTCTCACAGATTCTCTAACCCATCTATTGATATACAAAATACAACGCGCGGCGCTCTCGTGCACACTTTCAAAATGCGCTCACACTCGCTCGTATCTATGCGAGTGTTGGTGTTTAGTAATGGCGGAATCGTGTACAGTTTGAGAGCAGTAGTTGCAAATTGTTGGAGTTTATGTGTTTGTGAACAGGTCATTGGCGGCCATGATGAATTTCGAAAGTGTGTCATCTCTTTCATTCGAAAAGTGGGCATTTGATGTTGTTTCGCTTTTGATGTTTATTTGACGAGAGAGAGTTGTATTCATAAGCTCTCAAACTGTGGTTATCTCTTTGGGTAGATTTTAATAAATTGTTGATATAATTTAACTTGATGGCCGGTTTTCTCTTCTATTGTGTTTTTTGTGTTAATTATTCAATTTCATTTCAAAAGGTGGGAAAAGATCGAGTTTAACTGACATCATATTGTTTTAAATTTAAATTAATAATAATAATTGTGTTTGTGTACACCAAACAGTTGCCTTCAAAGTGTGTAACAAAGAGCGTGCTTATCGTTTTTATCTACCGGCTTTTGTTGACAAACATACAAACTACTTCGTACTTCTCCCTCTGTAGGTAGGTATATGTCATGTGTATATTTTGAATGGAATTACGAAAATGAAATGGAATAGGTATGGAGAATAGGAAAGAAATACGATAAGCAAATGCAAAGGGCTTTTCTTTGTAAAGAGGAAGAGAATAAAGCTCTATTAAGGATTTGAATCCATAAACCATAAATGCTACCTATTTGAGAGGGATCAATTTGGTAGGAGTTTATGCACTTTAGATTCGTAAATCGTAATAGGCACCTAGTTACCTATTTATTTACTATTCTCTTTGTTCATACCCACCTATTTGTTTTAAGTTTTGGGAATTTGCTATTTGCTAGGTATAGGTATAGCCCGTCCCAAAGTACCTGAAAATATCTTGCGCAGGTCTCTTCACATCAGGGATTTTATTCTCTTATCGACAACAAAACTACTTTTCCAACAAAAACTACAGCTAAAAAAAATGTGTACGCATTTCATACAACAAGCATACCCCTGCTTGCGAAAACATCTCTCTCGATCGACGATCGAGGCATGACTGATTGTCCACACAGAACCGTCGTTGGCGCATGCAATAGATACACATTTACCCACCCCAAAGAAAAGGGAAATTTGCTGGGTGTTGCACTTCTTAAATATGTGTTTAGTAATGAAAGCCAGAGTTTTGAGAAACTATTAAAAAGGGTTGAAATGGAATTTCCGTTGTACTTTGTGCATGGGCACGCACAATTACGTTTTCCAATATCGCTGCAAAAAAGATAAAGTAGAGAAAAGCATTAACAATTTCATGCGATGAAAAATACCTTAAAAGAGAAAATTTCCCTTAAATAAATTGCTACTGCGCATGTTGGGATCTTTCTTCTTTTTTGGGACGGACTATACCTACCTATGCTATATAGCAGGGAATGGGGTAAAGGTTGTAGGTATGTGCGTCTTTATGATTTGTAGGACTGAAGACTGAACTAATAAGATAGGTATATACAAAGTGATTGTAATGTGAATTATGGGACATGCACATGGTCAGAAATTCCACGTGATGTGATTAGAAAAGAAGACAATTTTAACTTCACTGAGTAGGTAGGTAGGTACCTACCTAATTCGGGGAAATATTCTTACATCTTACCTAGGTAGGGTAGATGCACCAGTACCCGGCCACCTAACACTTTTTCTTACTTTGAACCGTACCAACTAATTCAACTGACAACTTAAACAAGTTTTTTTCCTTTTTTTTGTATATCAAAGGCAATTTTTGTTCAAAAAAAAATAGTTGGACATATAATTGGGGTCTTGCATTTAAAACTAAAATAATTTTTTTGAAATCCAGTAGTCGGTCACTTTTGCACCGGTATCCGGCCAGGTTATTTTTTACTTTTTTTACTTTAAAAAAACTGCAATTAAAAAGTAAATTAAACATTTAAGCTAGTTTCTATGTTTTGGTTTCATTTGAAACAACAAATTTCATTTTAATCAAAGATTTAGTATCCGACCACCTTGGCCGGACACCTGAACACCTTAAAAAATAATAGTTCTAGTAACCGGCCACCTTAAAATACTTAAATAAAAATTAAAATTTCGTTTTTTTACATTTTATGATTAATAATTACATAACTTAACAGAAAACATTAAACAAGTTGGTAAATATGTATTGAATAAAAAACACTGAAACTAACGGTTATCGTTCGATATTTCCATCCCATTTTTTTTTGGCAAGCTAGCGTTGTCCACAGCTGTACATTTTTACCATCATATTAAATACATAGTTCAAAAATTAAAGCCACAATTTTTGCCCGTGAATACCTATAACTTATTTATTATCAATTTTTTAACGTAAAATGGCCGGATACAATGACTGGCCGGGTACTTGTACATCTACCCTAATATAACTTTTTTTACTGCCACCCAAACTTAAATATTTTGTAAGTCACGGTAGACGACTGAATACATATCTACAATTTCGATAATGTGATCTTCTTTTCTATCGCAATGAACTAGGTATTCCGTCAAAAAGGTAAGTAGGTAGGTACCCAATCATAACTGCGAGTAAATAAAGCGCTTTCAAGGCATAAATCTTTTTCAGAACTAATAATATGGTGAATTTTTTTTTGTATAAAAAAACAATTGTGAATTTTTAATAAAATTTATGTACCTATAGCTATAGATCTGTGAAATGAAGAAAAACTAAACAAACAACAAAGAACAGCACAAGTAAGAAAAAACTATCAGATTGGAGAAGCACGTCCATTCAGCTGTTGGAAAGAAGATTGACATAAATAGTGCTCGTATTAGAAGAAACTTTGCTGAGAGTCGCCTGCATTAATTTAAAAAACAATTCAATACAAATGGAAACCTCATTGCGGCAAAATTAACTCAATTTGAACTAGGTAGGTACTTAATTAAAAAAAACAAAACATTTTTACTGAAAAACAATTTATTTTGACACATTTTACGCGTCAGCTCCACCTACTTCTTAGGTGCAGAAATCGTGCACAGCGTACAGGGGTAATATAGTTATTATGTACCCTACAGTCTTATAAACCAAGTGGTAAACAATGTTTCATGGAACATGAACAACTCAGAGTCATCAAACAGACCTATTAAAACTTGACTTTTAGTAACGAGATATTTGGGACATCAGGATACCGTCAGCTAGATTTGTCTGGACTTGGGTTACCTACGATACGAACGCCGAACGCGTTGGCTAGTAAACTCGAGTTGTTGTTATATTCTTGCGCTTTATTTTGAATTTGGGGACGTTTAAGTATTTAGTTTAGTAAGTCTGACAGCTGACTGACTTGATGTATCTCAGTTTTGATTGGTCTATAGATCGGTCACATGTGCAGCTGTGTCAGTTGACGTTTATGGAGGGTTAGCCGACGAATCTATTCAAGAAATTCGTGACTGAGTACTGAGTTGACAGTTCGCATAATGTGGCTGACGGACGTAGGAAAAGTGACGTTCCCGACCAATCTTGTTTTTGCGTTCAGGTTACATCTAGTCCAGACCAATCTAGTCGACTTAAGACAACTAAGTTTTTGAATGTGCCCTATTTATTGAACTCAAAATTCCAACTGAGTACCTAGTCATACATGATTTTCTTGATAAGATTGGTCGGCCATCCTTCGGTCAACTACAATTAGACCAACCAAAAGAGTCAGGCTTAGTAAACTAGACTTACATGTACTTAGTTAGATCACAATCTCCTGTTGTCAAATCTAAGGTGACGGCCACAGTTTTGGAAAACAATTGTCTGGAATTCAATAGCGAAATGGGTCACAATAGAGAATTAAAGACGATTTTTGCTAAGCAAATCTGTTTTATCTCTTTGACCTTAGACAGCACATCTACTTAGGGTTAACTCCTAAAACGGTAGATATTTAAAAAATTGTAGTTGTACCTACTACCTACCTAACTTGCTACAAAGCCGCCTTATACTCAAAGAAATCCTTTCAATTGCATTTAAAAAATAGTGTGGCGGGGGTTAAGTCTCGCATGGCGTGACAACGCCTCACCTCATGTCAACGTAACAAAAAACGCTAACAGAGTGTAAAAGAGTAAAACGTTGCAATACCTTGGGAAGGTTGCCACTGCGTACAAAACCATCTTCTGGGAAAGTAAACTCATTTCATACCTACCCATACATTTACCATATCTGACATCAGTTGCCATTAAATTAAAGGTTAATTTCCAAATTACCTACCATGCCTTCGTTTAAACATCTTTTACTTCTACAACATTATTTCTTTTTGCTTACACCATCATTTATGACCATAAAACTAATTTAAACAGAGACTCTATCAAACCCAAACCCCCCGTCTTCATTAATGTCCCACTAAAGCCATAGTAATTTATACATCCTTTAAATATGTCATGGACATAATAATAGCCAACCCTGTAAACAACTCCACTATGTTTAGCATATTTTCCCAGCCATTTGTGCCAACTATAACCAACCACAGCTTCAATCACCATTTGGTTATATTATTGCCAACTATGTTGACATTTCATTTATCCCATGTTCGTCCCTTCCAGAGGACAACTGTGCTTTATTGGGTTTTACATCCCCAAAAGCATACACAGTATATAATATAACACAAGTGTATTCTTGTCTCCCCAATTGTCATTCAAAGGGCATCTTTACTCGTTCCATTTAATCTACACACCCTCACCCTCACCATGGTCTGGCATAGCACTTAACAGACCCATCAACTTGGCAGCAAAACGTATATAACCGAACAAGGATAAAATCCACAAAACTACTCTGATATCAGCAAGAAGACAAAATTCCTTCACCCGTACATTTTGAGGTTAACAAATTTCCATTTAAAATACCAACTTACACAAAGGTCAAGTCAATAACGTTCATTAAATTTATATCCTTCAAGCAATTTCCAGCTCTGCCCACAACAACGTCCCTCTTTGTACACACAGAGCCACAAAACACTATTGGACTATGGTGTCCTGTCACAATCACAAATAATGTACTTTAAACTCTATAAATCCCATTCAAGTTGAAGACCCCAAAAAAGGATCCATCCATCCATCCCATAACAGAGATCGAGTAAATAATACAAAAAGGAAAGCAAAAAAACAAATACATCGACGACAGAGGGAATCATGCTACCTAAATCTCATGGCATTCATATAATATTTTGTTTTTTGCTCCTCCTTTTTTCATACATTTGCTTCCTTTTTTTTTTTTTGTTAAAAATTCAATTCAATTTCTAATAACAATGCTGACGCGCATATTTCTTCACTCAATTTCATTTCTATTAGCTCAATAGATTCCCGAGATACTCCTATAGCCGCATAGCTGTAGTTAGATACACAGATACATGTGGTACTCCCTATATATGGATGTGGGGATGTGTTTTGTTCACTCGTAAATAGCAATGGAGATGAAATGATATTATTCCGGACGAGAAACGAAATAAGGACATCATGAAATTTGCTTCTTTCAAATTGTAGATTGAATGTTATTATGGCGTGGATGTGTATGGAGAGTCCTTGTATGCCCGGGGGGTTGTTGTTGGTGCTAAAAGAAATGTCCCTTCTTCATACTTTTATTCTGATTTGATTTTCCTCTCGTCCTCCGTCATTTTCGTTCCATCATGACATCTCGCACATGTCCTTTGGTTAGCATTCCTTCTTCCATTTGCGATGCCAGTGAATTTGGTTGTGCTCCCGTATACACAAACGTTTGATGTCATCCTTTTGATGGAAATAATAATAAAAATACCCAAGGAGAAAGGACGAGTATGCAAAGAAAGAATTGTTGTTCTCTTGTGTGGAATGCTAAATCGTGGAAGCCCTTTATTTTGACAATATTTCTCAATCCTATGTCTTTTTTTTAAATCCTTGTTCCACACAAGAAGAATATAGGCTTGTGTGTTTTTTTTTCATACAAATTGTCATATCGAAGGAAAGAAAAAGAAAATGCGGAGATGAATCTCTTGTGCTCAACCTGCAATCTGTCAGGATATGACGCAATGTTGAAAAAAAATCAAGTATACTTGGGTGTAGACACTCTCTTATCGAGTATAGGAGAATGAATACCTATACGCGAATATTGATCGGGTGTTACTCAAGCACGTGCACAATATCTGTGCCTCGGGGGGGTTTGGTTGGACGGGAAAAACTTACGTTTGTAGGTATATATATCCAGGGTGAATGCTGAGGAAAAAGTAATGGAAACTTTTCGGATTGATGCTTGGTTCTTTAAGGATATAACAGGAAGTTAACAGATGACTGGATTAGAGTGAAACTTTCAAATTGGGTTGGATTAAAGTTTAACACCAAAAAATATTCTACGAAGGGAGTGGAGGCAGGCACTCTTGGAGTGAATTTCAGACGATCTTGGTGGAACTGAAATTTAAAAATATAAATTACACAAAAAAACTCACTTTCGTTAAATAAAGGACAATTTGAATATATAGGAATAGAGACGAAAAAACAACTCGGCAAGTGTGTCGGGTTCGATTTAGCGGGATATGTGTTAAAGATGACGTTCGGATTTCTAGTTTCGTATATCTGACAGCTAACTGACTTGATGTAGGTATCTTAGTTTTGATTGGCCCAGTTCGTTCACATGGGCAGCTGTGTCAGTTGACGTTTATGAAGGGGTAACCGACGAATCTAGTCAAGAAAATCGTCAATAAGCACTAAGTTGACAGTTCGCATATGAGGGTGACGTAGGAAAAGTAACGTTCCCGACCAATCTTGTTTTTGCGTTCAGGTTACTTCTATTCCAGACCAATCCAGTCGACTTAAGATAACTAAGTTTTAAAACGTGCCCATAGACCGTTGTTTCTTCTGCCTAGATGTCAAACAAATGTTCATCACAAATTAATCTGGAATAAAGAAATATGTAGTCTCAAAATGAAAAAGCCGTCTTTGCTTAAAATATAAATAAATAAATATTTTGCCGCGACAGGTCTGTGGGACCCAAGGCCTCACAACCAGTCGTTTTGTGTGAGTTTTACATTTTTGGGATGAATGGAAGTAATCTACAAATTTACGCCGAGTCTAAACGGCTACTTGAGAAGCTCTTTCATGACAGTTTTACTCTCGGATGTTTGTCAGACGTTCGCGAGAGGTGGCGCAGTGGAAAAAAACCTTAAGATGTAATTTGGTTCTTTCGGGAACCGGGAATCCCGCTTAGTATAGTTCAACACACTAAATCTAAGCCACTGCGCAACTTTGCGCCTTTGCGCTTGGAGATACAAAAATAAGAAGTAATAAGAAAGAACTCTATTGAAAGATAAACGTTTACATAGAGAGTGCTGCCAAATTATGTTTTTAATACCAACATATTTGAAGACGTATGTAAATCGACCTTTAATGATCATTAAATAAATCTTTACACGACTTTTATGTTTAAATTGTATAAATGGTAAAAAGGTCTGATTTTTTTTTTAATTAACTTCCGTTTATAAATTTGAGAACTGTCACTAATTACATATTTCAATAGAAAAATCGACTCATTGCCCACGTTCCATTATATCTTGAATGGAGGAACAAGCAATTTCCTCTTAAACTCCAGCGGGATGAAAATTTCATTTGGTTCAATTTGGTTTTTACTTTAAAAATAAATGAATAAGTTTTAAGTTTAACGTTTATTTAGCTTTATTATGAATTTTATCGACGAGCTCCACCTCCAATTCTGTTTTCTTTCATTGACAGCCCATTCTCTTTCTTTTTCTCTCCTTTTTCTATCTAATTTGTAATTTTTTGGTAGATTTGAAAAATTCCATGGCAACGAAAGATATCTTATAATTTGTGCTCGAGTTCGAGCAAGTGAATATGGTGAATTTTTTTACGTGGAGTTTGACGCTAGTCAATGGGGATGTTCGAATACGTAGTTTGTGGAAAACGTCAACTAGATTTATCTGGACTAGGTATCCGTACGCCTTAACTAAGTTAGTTGAGTTGTTGTTGTAAACGCGTGGCTTATTTTTAAATTTTGACACTTTAAAATGTCAACTGAGTACGCAGACAGGATTTTCTTGACTAGATTTGTCGACTACCCCTCCATAAACGTCAACTGCAAAAAATAGTCACGTGACCAATCTGGGCCAATAAAAACTCAAACACATCTAGTCTTACTTAACTAGGTATTCGAACGTCCTCAATGGAACGCGGACTTCATGTCATCAAGCATTATTTTCCGCAATAGAAATTCTGCTACTACTATTGGTCCGTTAATGAGAAGGCAGTTTTTGACAGTTCATGCAACAGAATAATTCAAAGTGGGTTTTTGTTAAAAGAAAACTTATGATTGCGACTAAAATCCATTTATAGCAAAATCAAATATTAGCCTCCAGATGTTTTAAGATTTTAAATAATAAGAGCGGATGATACAAGGAAGCAGTAAGTTTTGTTTGGAGTTGGAATGTGTGACTTGTCTAATGACTGTTTTAAAGACAAAGGAAATATGGCTTCTTTGTGGCGAAGAACAAACTCAATTGCAAAGATTTATTCATATAGCACTATCTATTGTGACCTAAAAATTGTTTATTGCGAAAGTTTATGATTATTAGTGCCGGACCTTTGACAGCTCAGGCCTAATATTGGTCGAAGCACGTAGCTGATTGCTTTCGAAATAGCTTCACGGATGTTGGCCAGTTTTCGAAAAAAAATCACACACAACTTCCACGAAGGAACCACAGCTATTACCTAGTCGGTCTCGCATTTTCGAAGACTCCAAATTCCATTATGGAGATATCAAACCTCATCGCGTCCTCCATTTAACCACAACCGACTGACGCCCTTGTTTTAAAATCTATACTTCCTTGCCAGGTAAATGAATCAATCAGACACCTCTCAAGACCGCAATAATTCAATCTGATGCTCAACCACAAATTAGTGCCTGGTACACATCAAATCCTCCGAAGCCACAAATCACTTATAAAAGTTGCATTGTCTGCTTCCCATATTTTAACTAGCCACCATAACCAAACTGTTTTACATTTGAAGGCTGCGCCTGCTTTTGCACTTGAGGTGTCGTTCCAACAATTAATTGCTAATTCCTTTCCATTTGCATCTGTATATTGCTGTGCGCAGTTGGTGCAGTGCCCATTAACCCTAACGACTCCCATGTGAAAGTGCCAAGCAGGAAAAAAAAGAAGCATCCAAGTTAACGCCATCGCATGCTACATGCGGCCCAGCTTAATGCATTCAAATGAAGGATATCGAGGGATGGTGATGGTGAATCAAGCGACCACTCCGCACTGCAAGTGCTCGCCATTAATTGGTATTGGCTCCGATGTGAAGAATGCCAAAGGATGCGGGACAACGACAAACGTGCATACACCGCATATTTGACAAAACGATTTACGGAGCAAATAGCTACGTAATTATCGTTCCCGCAAAAGGGGACCATAACACAGAATCTTGTTCTCTTCCAAGGATTGAATCGATTCAACAGAAGATGCTATGGCAACACACAAGGATATATACTTGTTGGTATAAAGCGGGCAGCGTTATAGTCTGTCCTGTGTACACAAGACTCAACCATAATCTTTCTCACTGGGGAGCTGGGCTGTCTGTCTGTCGGTCGGTCGGTCGATGTGTGTATCTGTATAGTATAGGAAGGTACTTCCGATTTTATCATGTGCTCCTCTCCGAGTTAAATATCTATCAAGTGCACAAGGAGATAGGTTTCCAAAGTGGAGACCAAGCGCAGGATGAGGCATCAAGAAAATGGAATTCAATTTGGCAAACATACGTTTTGTGGGGGAGGTTTTACTTTTATGGCGCACTCTGCGGATGCTGTTGTTATCGGAAGGACTCAATCACTGAGAGCTCTTGCTTGCTGCTTCTCTTTCTCTGACTGTGTCGTGTGTCTGTCTGTGGCTCTTATGAATATTTTAGTCCCCTGTAGATGCAGTACAGATGTACTCACATTCCGATAATTCTGTCGGTGATTGCGATACTCGTATGGAATGCTTATGGTTCGTCTTCCTTTGGGGATGGCAGCATACACAATACGTGCCTCGGTACAGCGCCGACGATCTTTATTATTTCGCTTTGGTTGCTTCCATATTAAGGCTATATACGCATCCCATGTTATGTTGGGTGCAAATACAAATTAAGGACCCATTTGTGTGTGCCTTTGCCTTTGCCTTTGCTTGGGTCTTCGGTATGTGCAAGTATGCTTAGTGGCATGTGTTACGTGAATTATGAATAAATACTCAGATTTGATTGGTTTTCAGCTTTTGCTTATGGGACATTCTTCTGGGGATCCCTATTGTATTTCTGGGAATTTGTTTTGGTATCCCTCTGTGGGATTGTTTTATTTATCAGAGTGCTTCGGATGTCAGAAGCATTCTTAAATGGGTCATTTAATAGCACACATCTCTTTGAAGTCATTGAGGTTGCCAAGGGTGCGGCGAGGTGTCCTTTAAGTGCAAATGTTATTGCATAAACTTATATAATCCGATTAAGGATTATTGTGGTTGGCATATCTGATTGTAGAACTGATAGAGGGTTACTGTTGCTGGAAGTTTACCATCAGCGACTCGATATTGGAAATAATTATCTGTTAAAAAATAATTTAGGTCCTTAGAAGTGATTTTAATGGCACGCAACGAATTAATTTTGTTCTTCAACTTACCCAAACGAAGTTTCAATGGAGTATAATCTAAATGGTTGTTTCTCAGATTTTTATGAGGGCGCAAGTGATGTAGTGGATAGAGCCATTGCTGGTGAACCGGGCGGCGCGCGCCATCTATCCATCTACTCGGTACCTATAGAATGACTATGGCTAGATCTAGATTAAGTCACAAATTTCCTAAATTATAAAGGGAGTTATAGAACTTTGAAATGGAATAAAAATTAGATGATTGTTTTAAATTGACATGCAATTTACTTTATTTGAAAGATAATCTTCTGACATTTTAATTAGGGATGCCAGACGCCCCCCTTTTGGGTGCAGTCCCCCCTTTCTTACAAAAATTGTCCCCACTTACACAAACTACTGTCCCCCTTAATAAGTCAAAATTCAATAAAAGAAAACATTTAGTTCAAAATTTTGAAAATACTTTTTTTAATATTTTTAACAAGATACTTTGTGAACAAATCCATTTGATTGCAAGAAAACTTTCAATGCTGAATGTATCACCTCTTGAACTACATCTCACTTCACGTGCTAAAATTGTTCTGGCATATGACCTCCACGGCTGGCTCGGACGTAGTCTAATCTGGAGGTCCAATTTTCGATGACTTTTTCTAACATTTGTGGCCGTATATCGGTGGTCAATCGTTTCGGGCTTATCGGCGTAGACTTGCGACTTCACATATCCGTGCACAGAAATTAGTCAAGCGGCGTTAAATCGCACGATCTTGGAGGCCAATTCACGGGCCCGCAACGTGAATCTATGCGGTTACCAAGCGTTTTCTTCAATAAATCAATCGTGGCACGAGCTGTGTGACATATTGCGACGTCTTATTGAAACCACAGCTCCTGCACAACATGGTTGTTCAAATGATGAACGAAAAAGTCAGTAATCACGGCTCTATAGCGGTAACCATTGACTGTAACGTTCTGCCATCGTTTTTAAAGAAGTACTGACCAATTATTCCACCAACCATTAAACAGTCAGTTTTTGTGGATGTATCGGTGTCTCAACATACATTTGAGGATTATCGTTATTCAACCTCTGAAAGCAAAACAAACGAGACTTTGAAGTCCATAGTTAACATGTTTAGGTAACAGAGTAAAGGGATAAAGGGATAAACGATTGCTCTTGCGGCTTAAAAGAGTAAAAACGCACCTAACTCACATTGAATTGGCTTGCCACCTAGCCTCCCAGGTAATGATTGCAAGCATTGTCACCCAAAAATGGGAATAGCAACTGATGCACTCAAAGGTAAGAGCTCGCACAAAAGCTTCACAGTTACGCACCCCATTTAACTGTGCATAGCAATCGTACCATACCACACTACCACCAGTGTGTGTGCGTGTAATCACGCGCCCATCGAGTACGAGTACGAATTACACGCGTTAAGAGGCAATTTGCAATACGATGCGCCACTTGCAGATTGTACAGATGGCCCCCCATCAAGGGTGACGTCTCTGTGCGCTGACCCATGCAATTATTGTTGCCGCGTAATCCTTGGCTTAGTTTAAGCACTGCTGACGTTGGTATATGTGTGGCGGGGTGACGGATGGATTGTATGCGTTTGTTCTGTTGTTGAAATTCAACACGAAATGCGATATTAATCTGATGAAGATGTTGGACAAGCTAATTGTACGGTGCAAGTGCAATCGTCAGTCGATTCAAATTACCAATCCGGTTCACACACGGCCGGCGATGGCGGGGCAAGACCGCAGTGAACTACATTTCAGACATTTGCTGCGCAGCGGCCAAAGCATCACGTCATCGTGCGCAGTGCAATTAGCCGACTCATTAATCATTTCAACGCAACAACAGCATCTTTGACTTGATTGCAAGTGTGCGTTGCATATGGATACCTATGCCAAGATCTATGCGGCTCATCAGTCTTGAAGCGTGCGGTGCAGTTCAGCTCATGCAATCGATCATTGGGAATTTAACGGTGCAACGCACAAAACGAACGCAAATTAACTTGAAATTTGTTTTGAACATTTCATCGAGACTCGATTTGTTTTCGGTTGCTTTACTGTGCGCGATCTGAGCGTATGCAGCGAATCTGCAGAGAATCTGATACCCGTTTTTACCGATGATTGCATTTTTGAAGAGTTTGGCTCAGTGAATGCAGATATAACAGAGGCGGCTGTGAAATCTAGGAAAAGATTGGAAGTTTCCAACTGAACTTTTTGATTCTTTCCCTTAGATAGGTAGACTGAAGGTCTGAACGTATATTTTTAAAGGGGAATAAAATCATCATAGTTTATAGAGCACTGAAACCAATCCCGTTCCATTGTACTCCAAGCATCAGAAACCTCTTTTCTGTGTAGTGTGGGAAAAGCTGTAAAATTTTTTGTTCGGCGTTGTGTTTGGGCTGACCGAGCCACACGTCCAAAACCACAAAATCAGCGTCACCGAACCGAAAACCGTTGATGCATTTACACCGAACACCAGCTAGTTTTCGTCTGACGTTTCAAACAGGTATAAGTTGTGACTTCTGTCCTGTCAGTTATTCTACTGAATTTGCTGAATATTGCAAAAGGTGTGTTTGTTTCAGCCATCAAACGATTGAAAGTCGTTTTCGTGAAAACGACACAACTGCGATATGTATATTGGAAAACCTCTCTGTTTTTGATTTTCGGCTTGGTGTGAATGGGGTATGTCTATGTAGGTTGTTCAGCGCAGGAACTCCTTGTTTATAAATCACAGGTTATAAATTGTTCCTCCTTAATTAGGTATTTACTTAATTTTACAAACAGTAAAACTGACAAAAAAGTTTGACTATATTCTGCATTAACATCAAACATATATATTACACATAGAAGACTCGTCGCTCACTGACCTGTTCATATTCCACAAACTACTTATCAAAACACTGCCAGCTTTCGTGGAATATAGCCGAAGTTGAATCCCCCGTTTTAAAATAAAATGTTCCTACCAAAAACTACCTAAAAATTGTTCAAGACATTAGCCTGGCGCTGGCGGTCACTCTTTCGAACTCCCTTGCACTACATAAATAATGCTAACATCTATCTGCAAGCATTTCGTTGTGTTATTGAACCTCTATAGCCTTTACCTATCCAAAAATAATTTTTGTAAAAGTAACACAAGTTCTACACGATTTTAAACGTCGAAAACAAAAGATTTTCGAAGATCTATTGAGCTGTCCTGCTCCAGATCTAGACGTAAATTATAAATAAACAGTGTGCGATGTGCGATATCCCTAACATAGACATTTATTTACGCAGTTATAACTTTTAAACTTCGAAAGCAAAGACGTTTCCGAGGCCAATTTTTTTCACCGGAAAGACGTGGTTTTGGTTTATTTTTTAGTATAGGTGCGCGTTAAAAGCTCTGAGTTAGGCGTACCTTGGGTATCTGCGATTGTACTCAATATTTACCCCTTCATTTAGTTAGTTTAAAAACAAAACAAAATCGTTTCATCCAGTTTGTAAAACTTGACGCAGTAAACGCAGTTCAACCCTCGCAAAAACTCAAACTTGAAACCTTAAGATTTTGTTTACTGCCTCACGAACGTCTGACAAACGTCCAGAGTATGTCCGTTTCCATAATTTTAAACAAAGAAGCTGGGCTTCGGTCCTTCTTCTTTTGTTTTACAAAATCTCTACGCACATGTCACTGTACACAACTACGCCCACGCAAATTGTAGGTTCCTCTTTCATTCGATTATATACGACCCGGCAAGGATCCTACCAGCTGGGAAGTCTGTATTTTAATGAAACGATAAATAGACTATAATAACATTCCTTGAAAGGGGATTGCCAAGGCAATCTACTTAAAAATTATAGCTCTTACTTCCATACACACACGCATCGGAACACTATAATAATGTTTAGTGTATATTTTTACATTAAACAGTCCATAAACCCCCGAAAAGCCACAATCAAACTAATGGGCTCTTAATCTGCAATTGTTTGGTGCGTCCCCTAAAACACCATGCAACACCACACAGCAGCGCACACGTCCTCGAAACACACAAATGTACTTGAAACATTTATTAAAACCGTAGAGCAATTATTTTATTACAGGATTTATTGCCTGCTCTTAACCGCAATATGGTCGCTTACTCGAATATCGATTTAATATGGTCAAAACACAGATTGCAAACCCACTACCCTGCCATCTTTGAAAAAGGGAATTTTTGGGCTAAATTAATCAGCATTACCCTCACTTTTGGGACGATTATGAAGTCGAGCACGAAGGGACATCTTGTAAAAATATATTATGCGAAAATGTGCACACAACGAAGGATTTCCTTTGCTGCGCGGAGAAGGGTTCTCACTAAAAGGAAGGTCTATAAGATGGGTCTCTCTGTATAAATCTTTGTCGCAAGAGAGAAAAAAAAACATCAGAAACGACGCAGGACGATGATCTAATATCCATGTCTTGATTAATCTTGCTTAGTCGTCAATTTATGGGTTGTTAGGGTGGTTTTCTTTTTTCCTCATTGAATTTATATGAAATAAATGGGGGCCCGGCAAGGACTCGAATAAGAAAACCCTCCAGACAACGTTGAACGAAAACTTCCAGTCGAAGGTTTATCATGAAATGAGTACACTCACAGTGCGGTCGGTCCAAAAGAAGGAACTCCGTTGGACTTTGTCAACCCCTGTGTTGTAGGGGTTGCTACGATGTACAATACGCGGCGAAAACATCAACGTTGGTAATGTTTTTTTTTTTGTTTTGCGATGTCCTTCGTCTCTATCTGATGGTAGAGTGTCCTTTTCGCGGCGGGGACCTCATTCGGTTTATTTATAGCGTTCTGATGACACAACGCTGGCAATGGCGGTTTTATGCAATCGCTTTTGAAGTTAACCTAGCCCCTCTGATTTGTGTGTGTGTATGTGTTGTGTGTGCATTCGTGCTGGTGTATACTTCGCTGTGGTTGTAGCTTGAAGGATATTGCATGGGACATGATTAAATTGATAAGTCCTTAGAGGGAGATTCTACTCTGTGGATAATCTAGAGAGGATTTGTTCGACAATATTTTTGCGTGCGGTGATGTTGGTTGTTAGTTTCTACGGGCAAAAGGACTTTGCTGATGGTATGTAACATGGGCGTTGTGCAGGTTATACATGTACGGAAAGGTGTCCATACGGATGGGTGTACAGCATTGTGTGCGAGTGCTATTAGGGGATTTGTGCGAGCGCATTAGAAAGATCATGTTGCAAGTTAACAAATTGATGATGCGGTTAACGAAATGGATTAAAGGGGGATTTATATCTAGCGAGGGGTGTCTGTACACTTGATATTGTGGCGATAAATTGCATAGAAAAGGGGGGGCAGAGCGGGACTCTTTTGTACCGAAAATCGTCAAATCACAACTAATAGCTGGTGATAAAATATTAATAAAGCTTATGTTGTTTGTTTTGAGAGAGCAAGAACAAACACTTTGGTTGGAATAATAGCATTTTGGACTGATTTCTCAAGGATATTGCAAAAATAGATGAGTTGTGAAAGTTAACCCACTGTAGGTACATATTAGTGTAAAGAAACAGTATAGAATTACGATTTATTTAAAGACTTTCTCTCCATTCAGCTTTAGTAGTCAAGTATAAACTGAGTTTTTGTTTTAAGTGCAATTTAATATTTATGATAAATGTTCACACAGAGCACCTTCCTGGAATAACACGACTAATCCAAGGAAAACGCCGGCCCAAAACGGTTTACGACATCCTCCTGTAATAAAAGAATCGGTTAACGAAAAAAAAGGGAGCGTGCTTGTGATCACACGCAAGATGTGAAACTTCTCTCGCTAAATGTGGATGTTAAATTGAACTGTTGTATTCATTACGAAATTTAATTTAAAAACCAAATCTTTATAATACAGTAAAACCCGGATAAGTGCGTCACCTTAAATTCCCGTTTTGATCGGCACTTATGCGGGTTAATCAGTTATAACAAAAATCCGCCTTAAGTGCTTAGAATTTTTGTTCTCAAAAAAAGGTACTTATGCGGCTTAGGCACTTAAGCGAGAGGCCACCTATCGGGTCTAAAATGATACTACTCATCAAGTTACAACCAACCATACCCGCCCACAAAATTTCATTGAAATCGGTTGAGTGGTAAAGAAGATCGACAACAGCGCCACCTATCGGGTCCGAAATGATCCTACTCATCAAGTTACAACCAACCATACCCACCCACAAAATTTCATTGAAATCGGTTGAGTGGTTAAGAAGAACGACTACAGCGCCATCTATCGGGTCCAAAATGATACTACTCATCAAGTTACAACCAACCATACCCACCCACAAAATTTCATTGAAATCGGTTGAGTGGTTAAGAAGATCGACAACAGCGCCACCTATCGGGTCCAAAATGATCCTACTCATCAAGTTACAACCAACCATACCCACCCACAAAATTTCATTGAAATCGGTTGAGTGGTTAAGGAGTTTTAGGCGGCGGCATAGCGATGGCGACAGGCCAATTTCCGTCTCGCACTTCCGCTTGGTCATTTCCGCTTTCATGAATCGATTTTACTCCCAAGTCGCGCCATAAGATGTTTCACATCAAAAAAGAAAGGCGCGTAAAAAATGGCAACAGAGTCGCGCTCCGCAACATAAAACACATTTAAATTATTTGTGCAATTTGTTAAAGACAACTATTAAGGACTTCAAAAACCGTGCGATAGGTTCTTACCTGGAAAGTTTAACAGCGAAAAAATATTCAAATTATTTACTTTGGAAAGCTACAAAAGGCACCAAAAGGCCCAAAATCCCCGCGCTGCCAATTAAAATAAATCAAAATGAATGGGCAAGGGAAGATAAGGAAAGAGCGGATGTTTTTGGAGCTTTTGAAGCGGTTCACGATAATATTAATAGGACGGAATTAATATCTGACGATTTAACACTCACAAGTGCAACGCTAAGGGAACTAAAACGTGAAATCGAATCTCTAAAACCTAAGAAAGCTCCTGGTTATGATTTGATCAACGGAGAAGTTCTCAAAGCCCTACCAAGAAAAGCATTAATTAAGCTTCTTCATGTTATGAATGCTGCGCTCTGACTAAAACACGTGCCGAGCCAATGGAAAGTTGCGGAGGTCATAATGGTTTAAAAACCAGGAAAACCGCCAAGTGAAGTAAAATCGTATAAACCAATTTCCCTTCTTCCAGTCATATCCAAAGTGTTCAAGAGAAAATTGCTACGGCGCCTACAACCGGTTATAGAAGACAATAATCTTATCCCTGACCACCAGTTTGGGTTCAGAACCAAGCATTCGACGATTGACCAAGTGCATAGAATTACTGACGTAATCGAGAAGGCATTTGAAGAAAAAAGATATGCTCCAGCGTATTCCTTGACGTCTCACAAGCCTTTGACAAGGTGTGGCATGACGGTTTAAAAATTAAATTACGGCAAGTTCTCCGCGTACGCCTGCCTACATGATATTTTAGAATCATATCTCGGGAATAGACTCTTCCGTGTTAGAAATGGAAACGAATACTCGGAGCTTAAAGAAATTTCGGCCGGCGTACGTGTTATATACTCGCGATATACCAAGAGAAGATAGCACTACCCTTGCTACGTTCGCCGACGACACCGCTATCTTATCAATGGGTACTACAATCGAAGAAACGACTTCGAAACTGCAAATCGCACTGATGAATAAGGTAAACGCTTGTACGAGAGACTGGCGGATTGCCCTCAATGAAACTAAATCTATCCACGTGAATTTCACGTATAAGAAAACGAATGACTTGCCAATTTTTCTAAACATGGCCCGAATACCCTTTGCAACGACGATATCCACAGGGATCTCGCAATTCCAACAATCGAAGCTGAAACTAGAAGCTTCGCGAGAAAGTATAAAAACCGACTAATCGGACATATCAACAATGCAGTCCGACAAATTTTGGATGAGAGAAATTTATTGCGCCGACTACAAAGAATGAAACCGTTCGACTTGGCGAGATAAGATTAACCGCGTCTAAATGCAGGATCTTTCATTGGGAAGTAACCTGCCAAAAGTTGTTATTTTGTGATAGAAAAATTGCTTGATAAGTTTTATCTTAGATGCAGTATCTAACATTCTATCGATGGGTGGTGTTTTTAGTCAGTAAAAATCTGACACTACTATGAGCACGCGCTTGCTATTCTCATAGCGTCTTTGAAAGATTTTCACCTACCCTCGGGAAAAAAATAAACATATTTTCTGACCCTCTCATTATCTATATCGTATTTTATTCGTGCGCCATTGCAATAGATAGGAACGTCGTCGTCGCCCGTATATATATCTACATCTGTAAACCAAAGAATTTTATTGTTTTTAATTCTATAGTAGTCGATAGTAGCGAAGAGCGATAGCGTAGTCAAGCCAGTCAGAGTTTACCTCTCTGCGCCACAAGACGTTTTCAGTAGTTTTCTAGAAAGGAATAATTAATTTCAACTATGGATGAGTTTAATAAGGACGAACTGAACGCCCCTGAGTGGATGGATAACGCGTTCTTTGAAAACGTGTTGCGTAACTGTGAGAATAGTGATTCTGTTGCGGTAATTTGACGGTGTTATGTGTATAAATTGACTCAAAAATAATCAACAATATTCAATTAGATTACAAAAGTTGAGATAACACCGGCAACCAAAAAGGGCGACCACTTTGCCAGCGTTATGTTCCGTGCCACGATCACTTACGATACAAGTGACGCGAAGGGAAATACTAAATCTCTGATAACCAAGACAATGCCCGAGGAAGTTGGTTTAAAGATGGACATGCTGGAAGACTCATTTATTTTTGAGACGGAAATTCGTATGTACTCCGAGACGATACCCAAATTCGAGGCTGAGCTAAGAAAATTTGGCGACGACACAGTGCTGGGTGCCAAGTGAGTTCACATGCACTCTTTGTTGGTGTTTTGTAATTGTGCGTATTATATATATACTTGACAGAGCGTTGTACTACTCGTTGGAGCCGAGGAAGTGCATCATCTTCGAGGACCTTGTCCCAATGGGCTATGAAACAATGCGCGACATATTGCCAAATGTCACGGAGGTCAAGGCAGCGTTACGTAAGCTGGCTAAATGGCATGCTGTGAGCTATAAGCTGGCAGCCGATGTAAGTTGAAGTGTGTGAACGATGTCTGTATGAGTATAAGTAATATGTGTGGCAAAAGGGGGGTGTTGTCTGTTGTGTACTTAACGATTAGATAAATGCGTTGTATACTCACTTGACCAAATGGAAGTCAGTAGCGATAGTTGTAATTGTCGTTGTTATGTCAATCAGAATCTGTGTGACATGAAAAAACATACAAAAATACAAAAAATGCTACCAACCTTGAAAAAAATGCTACCAATCGTGGTGGAATGTGATAGAGTTCGGGATTACTAGCTTTTAACAACAATACATGTTAATAAAACTATCTACAGGAGAAGTTTTACATATTTGAAACATATTAGGACAAATATGGTTTCGTCATTACCACTTTTCGATATTATTAACATCGACTGCATGTGTAAATTTTTCTTAAAAACAACTGATGAAAGTTGATTCAAAATGTTCCTATTTTCCTACAACAATAATGTATTGATTATTTTCCATAAATATTTAGGAAAATATACATTAATTTCTCTGACAAGGTCGATGTCGCTGTACAGCTCGTAGAGTTCGCTGTTATATCTCCTTCTCCAAATCCCATCAACGCAAATGGGACCAAAGATCACACGAAGAATTTTTCGTTCAAAACGTCCAAGGATATCCTCATCCGCCTTCGATAATGTCCATGCTTCTGCACCATACAGCAGGACTGGGATGATAAGGGTCTTATATAGAATCTCCTTGGTGTTTCTTGACAAGGCCTTACTTCTTAATTGCCTTCTTAGGCCAAAGAAACAGCGATTGGCAAGTGTAATTCTTCGCTTGATCTCTGCTGTGATGTCATTTACAGAGTTTATAGCGGAACCGAGGTAGATAAAGTCCCTAACTACCTCAAAGTTATAGCTGTCTATCGTGACGTTCTGTACGACTCGTCGATGTTGTGTGTCCCTTCTTGTTGACAGCATATACTTGGTTTTGCCCTCGTTAACCGCTAAACCCATTTTTGCCGCTTCTGTTTCTATACATGCAAACGCACCAGTGACAGCTCGCTGTGTTCTACCAATTATGTCAATGTCATCTGCGTATGCAAGTAATTGTACAGACTTGTGAAAAATTGTGCCTCTGGTGTTGGCTTGCGAGTTTCGCACAATTTTCTCAAGAATGATGTTGAAAAAGTCACATGACAGCGCGTCACCTTGTCTAAATCCTTTTTTGACATCAAAGGTCTCGGTGAGATTGTTTCCGACCTTAATGGAGCAGCGAGAATTCTCCATTGTCATTCTGCACAATCTGACGAGTTTGGCAGGGATGCCAAAACTAGACATGGCTCTGTATAGCTCGTCTCTATAAATGCTGTCATATGCGGCCTTAAAATCGATGAACAGATGGTGGGTATCGATTTGGACTTCTTGGGTTTTCTCCAGGATCTGCCGTAGTGTGAATATTTGGTCGGTTGCGGACTTACCGGGCCTAAAACCGCACTGATAGGGTCCAATCAGTTCGTTGACGTATGGCTTCAGGCGCTCACACAGTATGGCAGACAGGATCTTGTATGCGATGTTGAGAAGACTGATACCTCTGTAGTTGGCGCAGTTTAGAGGGTCTCCTTTCTTGTGAACCGGACAAACGATGCTGAGGTTCCATTCATCAGGCATACTTTCTTCCGACCAAATCTTAGAGATGAGTTGGTGTATGCTCTCTACCATGTCATCTCCCGCTGCTTTAAATAGCTCGGCTGGTAGGCCGTCTGGTCCAGCAGCCTTGTTGGGCTTCAGTTTAGATATTGCTATCCTCACTTCATTTTGGTCGGGTGAACGGAAATCTTGGCTTTCATCGTCCAGATTGAATGGTTCGTTCTGCCTGACAGCGGGATCTTGGTCGTCTTCGCCGTTTAACAGTCTGCAGAAGTGGTTTTTCCATATCCTCAACACCGACTGTGACTCTACTACAAGGTTCCCTTGCTCATCTCTACAGGTCTCTGTTCGGGTCTTGTTGCCGCGACACGTTCTTTTTACCTGTTGGTAAAACTTCCGAACATTACTCCTGGAGTAGCACCTCTCTATTTCCTCGATCGCGCGCTTCTCGTGCTCTTTCTTTTTCCTCCTGAGAAGCCGGTGTTCTTCCCTCCTCTTTTCCTCGTAAAGCTTACGAGCCGCTCTCGTCCTTCTCTGCAGCGCGGCTTTGTAGGCGAGTTGCTTTGCTGCATGTGCTTGCCGGCACTCTTCATCGAACCAAGGGTTTCGTTGTGGTGGACGGGTGAAACCTAGCACATCAGTTGCGGCGTCTCTGATGGCCTCTTGGCATCGATACCATTGCTCCTCGGCATTTGATGCTGGCTGTGTTGGACTTCTGGATAAGTTGAGGGATACGCGATCGGCAAAGATTCTGGCTGTTTGTTGCGATTGCAGCCGTGCGACGTCATATCTCCTCACAGTATTTCGTCGTTGTTGTGGCGTCTGAGATATCCGCATACGTACCTTGGCTACAACAAGGTAGTGGTCCGAGTCTATGTTTGCCGCTCGGAACGTTCGAACATCTAGAACACTGGAAGAGTGCCTTACGTCGATCGCAACATGATCAATTTGGCTGACGGTTTTTTGATCCGGTGACAGCCATGTTTCTTTATGAATTTTGAGGTGCGGGAACCGTGTGCTAGCTATAGTGACGTTATGTCCCACCGCAAAGTCAATTAGCCTGAGTCCGTTTCCAGACGTGGTGTCATGTAGGCTATGCTTACCAATTGCATTACCAAAGATGTCCTCCCTGCTTACTTAGGACACTGCTCATATGACGGCGGATCAGCCGTCTGAGATGGCTAGGACATGTAGAGCGTATGGACAACAGTGCTCCGGCCCGAAGAGTCTTCGACTCCAACCCAGAGGGACAACGCAGCAGAGGAAGACCTCGCCTAAGGTGGCGCGCACAAGTGGAAGGGTACCTCAACCAACTTTGAGTGCGCAACTGGAGGCAGTTAGCCAAAGACCGAGCTAACTGGAGAGGCGTACTGGTTGAGGCCCAGGTCCACCCCGGACTGTAGCGCCACCTAAGTAAGTAAGTAAGTATACATTAATTTCTAAAAATTATACTAACCACATGTAACAAATAATTTCAAACTCAAGGGATAAAATTCTTTGAACGATTTACCCGCTTTTGACGTTGCAAGATTAGGTGCGAGCACAAGTCAGCATCTTGTCAGCTCCGTAAAAATGTATTGCTCATGAGACTTCCCCGATAATATATGATATATTAAAATACAAGTTCCTTAAGATATCATGTAAATTCTATGTCAGTCATCGACGAAGCTGATAGTCAATTCAATGACAAACAGTTTTTCGTTATTTCCACTTGGCATTTTTTTTTAAATGACGCAAAAATACGTCATTTGTCGATTTGAAAACGACAAGTGGAAACCCACCTTAAGTCGCTTTTTATCTCCGGCCGGGATATAATCGTCGGGTCCAGGGTTGCCTCCAAAGAAACACGAACTTTGGAGCGTTGTACATTTGGATTTAACAATCTTAGATCTACCTATTCGACCTTAACACACAATTAATACGTACCCTCTAACTACGGTGGATAGCAGGAGGCTGTGGTTGATCGGAATGCTCTAATACGCACCCACATAGAAGTGCAAGTCTCCAGAGAACAAGGTCAGCACCGAGTATATTGCGCCAGGCGTTGAGTGTACTGTCCTCCCGAATCAATTTTGCCTACGGGTCCTCATGACTTCCGCGACGAGTAGTGAGTGTGACTTGTAGGCATTATGAAAATCTGCCGTATGCGTTGTTGTTGTTTCGGCTGCTGTAGTTGGTGTTGATTTTCCTTTCTGGTGGTCAGTGGTTCTGGTCTGGATACGGTCGTCTGTTGGTCGTCTGTTGGTACGGGCGTATCCAGTGGTGGTAATCAGTCGTAACCGCCCTTTGTGATGGATCGTTACAACTCAAAAACGGGTCTCGCAATTCTGTCCTTCTTTCCGTCTTCTCCTGAGTGCTATAGCTTAAACGGCTGGACGGATTTGTTCCAAACTTCGGATTTGGAGTTTTTGGGCTTATAAAGTTCGGTCCAACTTTTTTTTAAGCACGTTAGCCCATTTATAAAAGGTACTTCCAACATTACGGTTTTAAACAAGTTTGACTTGTTCAAAAACCGCTCTAACGATTTCAACCAAAATTGAAATTTGTGGTAAGGTAGGTTGGAATAACGTTGCTGCATACCCAGTCTTACGCTTAAAAAAATACAAACAAATAACGGTACTTTTGAAAATGTTACTTTTATCACGAAGCGATCCATAAGATTTAAAAAAAAAACATTTTTAGCATGCTCTTCACTTCATTTGCATCCTCACAGATGGGCATGTTTAAAAGTGGGGGAAAAAAATAACTGACGTTTAACGAATGGATTAACTAAAAAAACGTCTGTGTTTCATAAACCAAACTTACAACCAGCAATCTATTCCCGTCAAAAACAGGAACTTGCTCTATCAGATCAGAAACTCCTGCTACGCTTGTACTCAGATATCTTTTAGGGTGTAAGAGCCAGTGCATTTTACGCTTAAAACTTTCTAGCTACAACTTTCAAAAAATGCTTTTTTAAGAGAGATGAAACCTCACATTGTTATTTGATATGTAAATACTATCATCTGAAATGAATAGGTATATGTTTAAGCCAAATGTACTTAATCTTATGTTTTGTGCACGGTTTATTTTGTCTAGTAGCGCTTCTGAGTTTTTTTTCCATTTATCTAATAAAAAGGAGCAACCAACCAAACTGTTGAGATGAACAATTTATACTGAGCGAGAGGTTCCTGGTTAAAATCTCAAAAAGACACAAATTACTAACAAACTTCCTTCTGTGAGAAGCCACCAACATTTTGGACAAACGCCTTGCTTCTGAAATCACTTTGCTTGGCAATTGCTGTTCAATTTGCTTTCATTGGGTCGAAAACTCATTTTGGTGAAACCTTTTAATTATGTTGAACTAACAGACACCGGCCACCACCGGGACAGGTGAAACTTAATAAGAGATTATAAAATATGGACACATAAACCGCAATCTTATATTTGTTTTGTTAGTCATGCGCACTGTGCCTCGAAACTTACGTAGATAGAAAAATGGGTGCCCCGTGCCCTTGTGGCGGCTGCCACAGCTCTACTTAGACCACCAATTGAACACAAAATTGAAACCGATGTTTTCTACAACATAGCTTAATAATAATTATACTTAGTGTCCAGATCAAATTTTACAAACTTGATATTTTCTGTATTTTATCAGCCATTGTGGCCACAGGGTGATGATAAAAAATGCCTTCTGGTCAGGACCATTGACTCCTGAATTAACTTTATTAGTTTTGCCTTGGTTTTTGTGGTGAAAATATTGTACCAATGCAAACAAATGAAATTGTTACAAAAACCCAGTTGATTTCCTTTTCTACAGGGCGACACATCAGTGACCAGCTATAGAGACAGTTTTCTAAACATGAAAGGTGTCGAAAAGATGCCCTTCATGACATCTGGAATATCCGACTTTATCGAAAAAATCGAACAAATCGATGAATTGAAAATGTGTGTTCCAAAACTACGATCAATCGAAAAGGATATCCTGAAGCGGTGCATTGCATCTGGCAACACTTATAGGCAAGAAGCAGCTGAGGGTATTTTCGTTCTGTGCCATGGTGATTTTCATGCTAAGAACATGATGTTCAAGACGAATGAAAAGGGTGAATTCGAAGACGTTATGTTGGTACGTGAAACTCTGAGAAAATCGCTTCAAGACTAATTTTAATTTTCATATTTCAGCTTGACTTTCAACTTTGCTACTTTGGACCTGCGGTAATGGACGTAATCTACGCCATATACAACTTGATGAGCAACGATTTACGATTAAATCACTGTGAAGAGCTGGTCTACTACTATGTAACGAATTTTACCGACACCCTTAAAAAACTTAAATATAAAGGAGAATGCCCGAAAATTGCTACTTTCATGATTGAACTGATCAAACATAGGCATTGGGGTAAGTTCAAATGAAATACAATTTAATTGCTGTCAGTCTTATGCGAATGATTTCAGAACTGTTTCTGCTGTCATCGTTTCTACCAATGATTTACGCCACTACTAGCAAGATAGAAAACGAGCTGGAGGATATTTTAGGTTCAAGTGACATACGTCAGAAGTTGTATAATATTCCCGAGTACATAGAAGAAGTGAAAAAATTGCTACCAATTATGTTGCACCGAGGCTATTTGGAATAAAGATGTGAATATATTTTCGTGTTCGGCACTGTCAATATATACCTACCTACCACTTTCAATTCACAAAAATTAATGAACCTTTTAAAATAACGACGCTCGCCTTGCTTTTTTCTTAATTCCTAAGTTCAATCCGATTATAAGAACCCCTATAGTCGACAAGCTACATCTTACAAGACATCCCGCCGAGATCATCGCACATTTCCCACCAGCAACAAAGGTTTGCCCTTTTGACTTGTTCGCCTTCGTCTACTTCTGTCTGATTGATTACATTCCGCCCCAAAAGAATACCTAATACATCTTCATAGACGATTTACAAAGCCTTAATGAATTACCGGATCAAATTCACATTCACGATTACGAAACACTTTCCGCTTCAATAACTCGTTGCGCCAATGGGGCCCTTAAAAGCATAAAAATTATATTACACTCAGAGGACGGCGCGCGGCGGCGAAAACGAACGACGCTACGCGACGAAAGGAACGATAGAGAGAATGAGTAAAAAAAAATTAAAACGACAACGAAACACTTCATCTCGTATTTATGGCGCACAATTCACACCATGTTCATCTCGCACAAAGTCATTCATAATGCGCCATCTTCATGATGTTGGGGGCCTTTTCCTTGATGCCATCACCGTCACGAACAAACTCATCATCTCCATATACCGTCGATAACTTTTATCCCCCCCGGACATTTTATCTACCTTCTTTCAGCCAAATGACTTTATAAACGACCGACACGGTCTCCCTTTGTTGTGTGCCTCTGCCTATGCGCGCCAGTGTAACCTTTAAGGCAAATCGAGCTGATGCACTGGATGCGGATGGGTGTACAAAGATTCAAAGATATATACCACACAGACACAGGCCAAGTCGAAGAAAAAGAGTCGAATGGCGGAACCTACCAATTAACCGGTAATTTGCTTCATTAATTATCGGCGAAGACGCCAAACGACGACTACGACTACGCGATGTTCGCACAGACGTGGTCGGTGGACATCGGTCGATCCGGTTTTCTTCATATATGAGTCCCTTGACGAGTGACTTCCCAAAGGCCATACACCATGCACAGTGTTATCATTGGAATCGGGCCCGCAAAACAGGATGAATATTGATTTTTACTTGTATACTATAAATCCTGACTGCCACCCACAGGGCAAAGGATGATGCTCTGCTTCGAGCACTGACTGATGAGTTGACGGAGCGTTTGGTGTGTGTGTGTGTAGAGATTAGCAATCGATTTAGGCAGAGAATCGAGAACGAGAATCTATCGAATTGCATTGCAATTAAGTGCAGATGCCACAGATGCGAGATGATGACGTTGAATGATTGATATTAACATCTGAATGTAGTCGGACAGGACTGGTGATTGGGTCATTGTTGGGCAATTGAAAGGAATGTGGGTGTGTGAGTAGACATTTGGAATTTCTAATTTCCTTGATTCCATATGTGAAATGGGTGATCCCTTTGGGCGATTGCCCGAAGTAAAATGCAAATATTGTCAAGGGATGAGTAATGGACTTAAAGTGAATGCGAGCTGACGTATACCTATATGGAGTGGAAAGGGCTGCGAATTATGTTTGTTATTTGGTCTTAAGTTTCAGGGCGTTGATGTTTATCGATTTGAATAGTCAAGTTCAAAGGGTGACTTCGCCTTGTAAGTGGCAGTCATGTTGGAGTCAAATGGAGTTATAAATGGGTGGAGGAGTGTGGCCGATTGTGGGATGCTCCGATTAAAATAAATAAATAAATAAATAAATATTTTGGCGCGACAGGTCTATGGGACCCAAGGCCTAGCTTCTCACAACCAATAAGCCACAACACACCACCAGTAAGCCACTGCGCCGATGCTCCGATTGCTTAGCTATAATATTTGCTGACAAATTTGATGCGAATATTTTTAACGCCAAAGCGGTATTTAATTTTTAAATGCGAGTCAACACGGTCGTAAGAGGTAAGAACGTAAGGGATGAACGTAAACGCGATGTACGAGCTCTATTTCAGAAAATTCAGATTTGTATATCTTTTTAAGAGGGGTATACCGCCCCCCATGTGGTAAATCTAATAAGCTCTCTCCTAAAACTATCGAATACCTGTTCAAAGTCAACATTTTTGAAGAGGTGATCAGAATTTGACGAACTGCTCTGCAAAGTGTTGACGTGCTCATCACAAAGGGACCCAGAACAATATGCCATATACAACTTCGGCTATTTTAGTGGTAGTTCCAAGGAACTCAATTATCGCACTCTTACTTTTTAGTGAGCTTAGAAATCATTCCCTTCTTGGGCATTCTTTGTGCTGCTGATGGGCGCTACACACACAAAAATCTCATTGTGGATAGCCCCTTAAGGCGGACAGATATCTAAGACGGAAACTTTTCTTTTTAACCAAGCTTTTGTGTTTTTGATTTCACATATTTAAGGTTCCCTTATGGGCGGGCGAAATCCTTTAATGCTTGGCATTTTGACACTTCAGTTAAAATAACATTTTTCATGACACATCTTCTGTAAGCCACGTGCTACTACTTCCCTGCCATCTACCGCCAATACTTATATTATTAAACCAATGACAATGATTGCTAAAATTGCCATTGTGTAGGTTTGTATAAAAGAACTGATTTAAAAACGCTTTACTTTAAAATTTTAATTTTTAATATTTCCATTCAAAGTATTTATCGTAACTCGATCCATATGACAAGCGTCATTAACCATTCTTTTTGAGCATAAAAAAAATTAACCATCCAAAGTATGTTACCTATCGGAAATTGCTGTCCCTTTATTTGAATTCAAAATAAAAGTAATCACCTAACCTAAAACACCCATTTCCAACTAGTTGAAAAGATGAAAACCAATAAAAAGGGATCCTGTTCCAAAAGACCTGCCATTAAATTACCCCGTTCATTTTGTAAGAAAAAAAGAACAAAACAAAACAAAACTCATGGCAAATGCTCCACCTACACAAAGGATTTCATTGAATTTTTGGCAATTTAATCCCTCTCCCTTTTGTTGACTTTCCAACCGCACCAGGCGCGCAAATCACCCCTTTTTTCAATCACATAATTCTTTCCTGTGCATATAGCTTTCAAACACCCCACAGCCCAATGTTCTTTCTTTTTCTGAATTTCTATATCGTTTTCGTAACATTTCGAAAGATTTCTATACTGGAATCACAGGATTGAGTGCCAACAACAAGGACTGCACAAAGTGGAAGTTTGAAGCTTTCTTTTTTTTCTTTTTTGCTTCCATAAAGTTTATATATTGAATGGAAAGGTTGTCAAAAAAAAGAAAAAAAAAAACGAGCTGGATGGACATTTTTCTTTCATTTCATCGTCGTTGTCCTTGCCTTCGAAATGCTGCTGTATGCAGTAAGCAAACGGCAGGGAAAAAGGCAATAAAATCGAGAAGAAGGGAAAGCAATGAAATTGGCAGCTGAATTGAACCCTCGGAAAAGATCTTTGCTTAATTTGATAGAGAAATCAACTTCACCCCGGCCCGGAGGGACGACAACAACAACAACGACGACGACAAGGACAAGACGTACACTTTTGGCATAAATGGATTCAGTTGATGAACACAAGGGTGAAGGAACTTGTGAGAGTACTTTATGTCTGTTCAGTGTACCTATACATTTACGAAGGGGTGTTTTCTTTTTTGGCCCCAAGGTATATTAACTTTGACGCGTACTTATGATTTTAAGAAGACGGGCGTTATACAGCCAGGACATGAGTGCTTTTGATGTAATGCTGTGGTAAATGCTTAGTGCTATCAAATTTTATAAGATGACGCAGATTGTGCCCCTCATACTTGTAAAGGACAGCTTAAGTTTATGTTCTTTTCTGGTGGATGGATTTATCCTTTCGAGACATCGTCAGGCAAACGTTTTTTTGAGTGCAAAAGCTATTAAATTAAGCCCAATCGGTTACCCATCTCTTCTACGTTCTATAGAAATAGACGAAGATTTTAATATTTATGGCTTGGGGTAAGGCGCAGGGTAGCTTAAGACAGTCCTTACCTTTCATAGGTCTTATAGGTCGCAGGCCGATAATAGTGTCATCCAAGAACTACTATGGAATCGAAGATGAGTAAGCCAGCAGTTGTGGCCGACGATTAAAAGTAAGCTCGATGGGTCCAGGGTTGCCCCAAAGGAAACACTCAGTTTTGAGGCACTTTTCCCTGTACAAACATTTTGTTTTAATTTTGTTTCTTTAAAGTGAATGCTTAAAAAAATATTCTTTTGACAACTTAATAGTTAATTATATACTACAAATAGTGTCAACGCCGCTTTTAAGGCAACAGACCACAATTTGTGTAGTATGCTTATGGAAAGACGTCAAACCACAACTGGTGTACCTAGTGCTGAGTAAACGCTACGCTACAACTGACATTGTACTGCATAAACGTCAGACCGCACAAGTGGTGTAGTCGTGTAGTGCGGGGAAATGTCAAACCACAACCACGCTAGGCTACAACTGTTGTGGTACTGCATAAACTTCAGACCACAAGTAATGTAGTATTGTATAAATATTAAACTACAATAGTGTGGTAAAGGGAAAAATTCCGATCACCGCTCTGACTATATTAAAAAGAAAAAGTGTAGGTGTGCTCCGCTATAGAAAGATGACATACCACACCACATGTAGTGCTGGAAAAGCGTCCAACTACAATTCGTATACCTAGTACCGGAAAAGCATTAGACTACAACTCTTACAATCTGGGTTCACCTACCGTTCATATAGACACACAGCAAAAAAACACATTTAACATTAAATATCCTGACACCCAGACATGCCTGATTTCCTAAAACAAACAAAATATTTCCCCCTTCCCAGGTTATCAAGTCTGTCGCTTCTTTGGCGATCCCATTTTTAATTCTGGATTATTATCTGTTAACAGAATCTTTATGCTGTTTTCAAGGACCCTGAGCCACTTTAATAATATATAGGTAGGTAGGTATCTAAACTTTCTTCAAATATCCGCTTAGAAAGAAAAAAAAATACCACCCTCGGGATTCCATCTGAACTTTATTCAATAGCATCCCCCTGCGGTAGTTATTTATTTATTTTCATCCACCCCCGCACGCATCTTCCAAGTGAATCCTAATAACGCCGCCGGGAATTTCGTCAAGCAAAATGTCGCATCGGATGTCGTCACGTTGTGAAAATGGCGACGATATAACTGAGACACGTTCACCTGAAAAACTTTTTAACAACAATTTGCCGTTGAAAATCCTCACCCAGGCTACAAATCACTTCGGTGAAGAACTTTCAATTAGGATTAGAGCAGAATCCTCAATTTATCTATCCGATGTGATTTTTCATGAGCTCATGGACGACATATCCCTTCCGCCACTGCTCATCTTCACTACAGTTATAGTGGTGTGCTGTTAACGGCTGTTCTGTGTTCTGTTTTGTCATTAATTCCGGAAAAAGTTTTCACTCCTCTTCCACACTCGGCAATCAAATTGCAAATCTCTTCGCAATAAATCAAAAGAGAGAAACAGCACCGCACTGAGAAAAGGGATCAACACCATATATACTGATGTACGTACGGTGTACGAAGTACGAGTATGATGGGGGAAAAGAAACAAAGAAAGAAAGAAGAAAAAAAAAAATAACTTAGAGAGAACGCCCGTAGATATCCTTTTCAGTTTTGAATTTTAATAAAACTCAAGTATCTCCATTAAAATCTGCTATAAGAGGGAACATTTTGTGGAAAATACTTTTGCATTCAGTTTTTTTTTCGCTTTTCGTCTTTCCGTCCTTAAAGGACCTGCCACTTGGAAAAGTTTTTCCCATTCACCCATCTTTCTCTCATGTAGTACCACAACGACTTGAGTTGAGATTGTGTGGACTTGGGCTGCTAGTGCTACGTATAAATTCATTATCCTTACAAAGTGCTTCATGGCAGGAATGGAGAGTATATTCAGGATGCCGGTGGTAGGTATATAGGCACTAGTCGAATAGATGATGTCAGTACAAGTGGCAATGTAAAGATAAAAGCCAGTTTCGGGGCGGCTATACATAGCCAAGCAAGCGTCAACAGAAAATCCTCCAAAGAATAACACACACACACCAGCAGAATAGAAAGGCAAACTTCTTGAGAGCGAAAAAAGTTCCTTTACATTGAAGGAAGTAATTGATTCGATGGCATCAATAAATCAATTTTCTTGGAATTTTAAGGTTTATCCGAATAATGGCCTTTGTTTCGTTAGCGTTACGCAATCAGAAGGAGTGGAAGCGGATGAACGTGGTATGGCCGTTCTACTTTTCGAAAAGGTTATACAGATTTGCCTTTGTTCTTTGGAAGGAGGTTTTTGGGTTCGCTTTTGGGCATGGACATGGACTTTGTTCATCATGGCAGAAGTGTGATTTTGTCTCTATTTGAAGTAAAGTTTTTGAGGAATGCCAAGGACCGAGGGAGTTTCAAAGATTGAATGTGTTTTTTTTTTGTTTTGCTTATATTTTGAGAGACTTTGCTGTGGGCCCGGAAAAGTCCAATTTGAAGTTTTCTCCTAGAGTGTGAAATATTTATGAAATCAGTTAACCGCAAGGGAAGAAACAAGGGAAGGACAAGCTTGGAGTGACATGAATGGAACGCTTGCATGTCTCTTAATCGAGAAAGGACTTTAGCGAACAAATGATATATACCTAGGTACATTATATGGTCACAACAATTTTGGGTTCTATGCGGAGCAGTTTAACAGGATTATCATGGAACTTTTAGCAAGCACACAGAACCATTATTATGGATTGTATAGGTATGAGTTGTAAATATGTCATGTCATTTTTACAATATTGAACTTCAGATCGATTGCAAATTTGATTATTAAAGGTAGGTATGTACTATCTTGAGCGACTTGCTGGCAGAACGCTTCTAATTGGGGACGTTAGAATACCTTCATAAAGCGACAACAAGGTAAGTAAACGAAGACGGACGCGTTGACTATAGCCCACTTGAATTGCTTTTATATTCGAAATGTCAACTGAGCAGGTAAGCGGACATGATTTTCTTGACTAGATTTTTCGGCTACTCCTCCAAAAAACATCAGCTGAAACAGCTTCTGGTTCAATAAAAACTCAAATAAGCACTTAAATGTCAGCTGTCACCTGTCAGACACACTAAACTAGAAATCAGAACGTACTCATGCATTCTCTTTTTGACGAACAGAGCTACAGCTTTGAACCAAAATGAAAGTAGATTGTTGCATCAAAAAATTTGTATTTTGCACTTCCGCTAAATTGTAAAATAAAAAAAAGACTTCAGCGAACGCCAAAAGTCAGAAAGAAAATACAATTATTGTCACCCGGACTGGTGTATTCAGTGTAATTAGTGTGATTGTGTTAATTTATTCTATTAGACACCTGAACGAGAAGCAAAGAAGTATACAAAGCTCCTCTTCTGACGTTTATAAGTTTCACAGGGTTGCATGGCAAGTTCCGTTATTGTAAGCTAAATTAACCGAGCCATTAACAGTTCGATAATAATTGAAAGAGGGGAAAAACCAAACAACTGTGGTTGGTTTCGCAGTCAATGCGCAAATTCAAAAGCTTCGTTGTCTTAAGTCGACTAGATTGTTCTAGACTTAAGTTAGAGTAAATGCAACATGAACGCAAGAACTAGATTGATCGGGAACGTCACTTTTGCTACGTCAGCCACATATCTATGCGAACTGTCAACTTATAGTACTCAGTCATGAATTTCTTTACTAGATTCATCTGCTACCTCTCCATAAACGTCAATTGAAACTGCTGCCCGTTTGAACAATCAAAACTGAGATACAAGTCAGTCAGCTGTCAGACTTAATCTCTGAAACAACTGTCAGTCACCTGAAAATTGACAGCTGATTTGAATTTGTTGTTCTATTTGGCATTTATAATTTATCGGTCATTTTTCCCAGGTTACTACAAAAGCGTTCCTTAACTCTTGCGTAAGTTTCCCTTTCTGAGAGAGAATTCATCCTCTCCACTGTAATTTGGCAGTCTTTTCCATTTTTACTACAATAGTAAAGGAACAGTCCTATAGTCTCATCCGCTAAATTTTTTTAATTTGACAGATTTTATTGTGTTCTTATATTTGGCCCGATTGACGGGAAGTGACAAGGAAGACAAAAAAAAGGAATACATTATATTATTTATTAGCAAAAAAATGTTATCTTTTGGAAAAGATAACAGTTGTTTGGTTTTCTTTTGGAAAAGATAACATTTTTTTGCTAATAAATGATATAATGTATTCCTTTTTTTGTCTTCCTTGTCACTTCCCGTCAATCGTCCCAAATATAAGAACACAAGCAAGCGTAGGGATGTGAGAGCCCCGGGACATTAGGTTTAATTTGAACCTGTCGGCCAAACTATTTTCCTATAATTTTTTACCATGAATTTATGTAGGTAACTCTTTTGGTTCTTATTTGTAAAAAGCTGTCAAGTTCTTGACTTTGACAAATTAAGGTTAGAATTCTTTTATCTCTTTAAAGCCAATAAAGTAACGTGTAAAGAGCTCTGAATTTTGTGGATTTTTTTCTCTTCTTTTGCCTCTTTTGTTCGGCTATTTAGGTATGTGGTTTCTATTCATATATCAAAAACAGATTTGTATTAAATATTTGTCTAAAAGTTAGTCGCTTGGTGCGCTCTCTTCCTCTCCTCCTTTGCGTTGGATATAAACGAAATTATTTATAGATACCAAAAGTCACTAGTCTGTTTTCGTACAAACACTTGACATGCAAATTCAACAAAAAATTTGAAAGGGGAAAGGTAAACTGGCCAAACATTTCATTTCTTTTTAATTTGACATAAAATGCTCAGAAATGAGCAGTTCAGTCTTAATTTCATAGCCCTGTCCTCATTAAAATAGCTACCGCCTTTGCCAGCTCTTTTTACAAACATTTACAGTCCCCAAATATTGTCTGGAAGTTCTATAATAATCAATTAACATAACTGCAGCGCCAAAATAAAAGTAGTTCGGTATACCTTATTCCAAAGGACCAACACAAATAGCAGACAAAGTGCAAATAAAAATTCCGTTTTGTCAAGAGTTCATTAAAAAATCAACGTTTTCTTCATATTTGCAAATCAAATGACTTTTATGTGTTTAATTCCAGTCGCAGTCATCTACTTCTCACTCTAGTTTGTACAGTCCTTGTCGTCCTTATTTAACATTTTAATTGAAATCCATTTGGCAAAGAAATACAGGATGCAGACCGTTCAACAAGGTGTAAGTCAGCTCGGTGCTTCTCTTCGCCTGCTCTGCGAAATGCCATTCGAAAATCCATAAAAGTTTGTTCGAAACTTTGTGCGCTTTTATGCACTCGCTCTCTCTATCTCACTGTGTTTGTCCTGTACACAGCTAGGGAAAATGTGTAACAAAAATTACTTGCAAACGGTCTGAATAAATCTAACATAAAATTGAAATTCAACGGTTGTCCCTGAGGAGGAGGTAGTAGCGGATTTTTCTATTTTGTTGTAAGCGTGATTTTGTTTTTATTCTTTTCGAAATCAAATTCCTAAAACGAATAGGCAGGCAGGCGAGTGCCACTGCTACCCTCTGTCCACGTTGGGGGAAAAAACAAAAACAACACCTCTACCACACCCACATGTAGTATAATCGCTGAACAGACAGCGGTGCTTCGCTTGGTTGGAAAATAATTCCGTATTTTGACTCACCATCCAACTATCACCGTGCAGTGTCCTTTGCATATGTATATGCCACCCTCGCATATCTGCGCCAACAAAATGCACATACCTACAAAATGAGTGCAGAAAAAGTTTCGTCGACTACAGTGTGATACAGTAGTGTGTGCGCGCATTCCTGAGTTTCACTACACACTCTACGTGCGATGTGCTGAATTGTCCCCCGGGGCTGTTTTGGGGAGGAGTGCAGCGGTTTAAGTGAAGACAATGTACGGTTCCAAGGGAGCAGCAGGCAGAAGCATCAGCAATTATATCGTCACTAGCGAGTTGAAGCTCTCAGCGGTGAATATATACATGTGTACATTGCCGCTGCAAGGGTATTACCCTTACACACAGTATCCCCGCCTTACGTTGGGTTATAAGGACCACGATGCCGATCTATGGGGAAACATTTTATTTGCTCTTTTCCGTTTGGCGCTTTTGTGTCCGTTTTTTCTCGTTCGTCCTTTTTATTTATATGTGGTGTTGCGAGCATCGAAACTAAATTGGAAAGGTTTGCCTAACTGACTGTGCATACATATTGGTGTAAATATTTATGCAGTTTCACTGAAGGCAGTCTATTCGCATAGGGTTGCCATGTAGCACTGAATAAATTGCAAATTATTCTTGACGAAAGTGGATCTACTGTAAAATGTTCATACGCCCAATCACTGAGCAATAGATGATCGTTCAATATTATGATAAGGAATACTTGTAGGATGGTGACAGTTGTTAAATTTACTGACAGCTGTCAGATTTCATATTGAGAAAAACGTTTTCCTTAAAAAGAGACTGTTTTCTGGAGTCCTTAGTTACTCACTGACTAAGAATCCAGACTTTTGTGCTTTGCCAACATACCGGTCCACTACTTGCATCGATTATAACAAAAAGTCAAGCATGGCAACCCTGCCTACTGGCTATAACAAACCACTTTAGCACCGTAGTTCGACACAAGGCTACACGTCTGACTTTCTTTCTTGTTTACTCGTTCCTTTCCTCCAACCCCCTGATGTCGTCATCTTCCACTCTATCTGGGCATCGTCAGGAATAGGTACGAAGAAGGAAGAACCCATCACCAGTACAACTTGAGTATTTGCTGTGAACACTAAATGAGATTATTTAAAAAAAATGTGACACTCTTTCCACCCCCACAAAGGAATTTCACAGGATGTATGGATAAAACAATTATTTCTTCTTTTTTGTCTCTCTTTTTGTAACCATTTACCCCCGCAACACTATAGGGAATGAGGACGTCATCCTTTCGAAATCCCCCGACTCCATCTAACTCCACGTGTGACACTCTGAACACAGTTCCATTTATCCTTTGTGCAGATGATAAAGTGTAGACTTTTGTAAAAGGTGAACATTTAAACATTGTTTTTTTACACATTTTCCACATTCACGATTCACCCACCGGAGGTACGCTCTCATTGTTGTTGTTTTTATTGGTGTGTGTGTGTGTGTGTGTGTGTTTGAATGAGGATTTGTGTATGCTTTAGCAACTCTGTACTTGAAATATTATGAGAATAATAAATCCACATTATTCCATAGCACAATGAGCTTAAAGCGGCATTGTTGTTGTTGTGTTGGCATAAACACAGTCATTCCGTTTGGTCTTGGGTGAGTTGGCATTCCAGGGAGTAACTGCAAATCGGACTACTTTGTAGGGGTTGAATTATAGGTCCTTTCTTCATCTGTAAACCATAATGGTTGGGTGGGAATTTCGAAGGGGGGTTGCAAATATTATCCAACAAATTAACTGAAATATGCGAAATGGAATGGAATCTACTGTCATCGCTATTGGTTATACAATTATAATTTAATTTGCATTGGATGTCATTATTTGATGGGTGAATGGGGTGTCCTTTATCCCTTTACAAGCGTACCAAATGCATTGACGCCATTGTGTCTGGGTGTTGTTTTTATGGTGTGTATAGTCCTTTGAGGGCATGGAATGACTGCACATTTGAATGTCAACAATTTATATTGTTTATGTCATGTGGAGGTTGAGTGAGAAGTTATTCTAACGACGGCATAAATGTCATCCCTGTTCCAAATAAATTATGGCAAGGGAAGGGAAGAAGGAAGGTTACGCTTATTGATTTCAGTTGTGATTGTTAAAATGTACGCCCTCAATATGCTCCAAGTTTTAGTCTCACAAAGGCCCGCCTTTGAGTTGAAATCATTTTTAGGGAGCTCTTCGTGTAGCATAGGCATCTCTAGGCATAAATGTGTGACCCTACGTAAAGCGATGGGTCTGCGAAGACTATAGCGCACTTATGCAACCTGGTAAAAATAGTTAGGGGGTAAATAAGGAACTTTTAAGAAACCAATAAAATCGATATTTCGTCAAGCCACATCAGAAACTTGGTTTTAAAATAAACTTTAGAAAACGCATAAACACCAAAAACACAGAAAACGGATACAAGCAAGGTAGGTAGGAACTTTTAAGAAAACTCTTCAAACGTATCAAAATATGTACAGGTTAAAAAATGCATGAAGAACGAATCAGAAATCACAAAAACAGCGGATAGAAAAAGTTTAGAAACTCATCAAAAAATGCATCAGAAAAACCAAGTCCCAAAAGAAACTCTTCCAAATACACTTCAGAAAACGCATGAAAAACGAATGAAAACGCATGAAAAAGCAATTCTTTGATAAACGCATCGAAAACGCATAAGAAAATGCATCAAACACAAGCCAGAAAAAGCAAACAATAAACACCTTAAAAAAGTGAAAACGTGCTAAAAAATGCTTTAAAAAATCCTTCAAAAACTCATAAAAAAACGAGTCAGAAAACGCAAAAGAGAGATTTATAAAGGGGTAAAAACTGCGTCAAAAACGTGTCAAAAAATGCCTAAAAATTGCGTACAAAAACTCATAAAAAAGATTTAGAATACGCAAAAGAGGGATAGGTATATAAAGGAATAAAAACTACATATATCAAAAACGTCTCCAAAAATGCGTACAAAAACTCATAAAAAACGAGTAGAAAACGCATCAAGAAACGGGCAAAAACTCATCAAAACCTTTGTTTTAACGTGTGTTTTGACAGATTTTATGAACTGTTGTTCAAAAATTTTATGACATATTTGTTTTGCCTATTTTTCCCAAGTATTTTTCAACTATGGCTATACGCGATTTACGGGCTCTGAAAGAAGGTGTATCCTTTGACAGGCGCCGAGAATACGATCAGAAATTAGCTCCACCTCTACTAAGGTTTAGTACTACATTAGTTTAGTTTTAATTCATCTTATTGTACCAGCAAATAACGTTGTATTTCAACTTTAACTCTTGTCGATATCTGCGCGTGTTATCAATCCTGTTTAAACGCTTACTCTGACTTATAAAGCTAAAGCCTTTCAATTTCCCCTTTGAAGTGATGACGCGAAACGCAGTGTTCCATCAAGAAAGATTATGAGGCCTTGCTTGTCAATTTATGTGCGTGATTAATACGCTTCTAGTTGCTGTAAAGGAGGATGAGAAATGCTTTTCATATATGCCTATTTCAAACTATTACGATTCATGAATGGAACTGTTTGCAAAACTTTAAAAGAGCCTTGGAAGAAGCCGAAAAATCTACCATTAATATTCATCTTTAACATATCCACTTCACTTAACGATTACGACATATACCCTCATATCTATTCAACTGCAGATATACATCAGACAATTCCCATAAAACTCCAACATTCGTCCTCTCTTTCAATTGCTTTTCATTTGTTCGTTGATCAAATTACCACTGCCATAAAATTCACTGCATACTGTGAAAATTTAATAAAATTTCATTGAGTCGACAAATAAAAACGAATCACAATTCAGAATGTAAAAGCCGCAACTTGGCACAGGACGATATACGAATCAAGTCAAGTTGGTATATGCATACGAGTCGGTAATATACGACTATGTGCATACACAATGTGTATGCACTTCCGTTCCCCGTTGATGATGTTTGTTCAATCTCTCACGGACCCGACCCGGTAGCTCCTTTGTGTAAAACCACCCCCCACACACCAAGTTTCCAACTGCACATATAGCTCGAGCACCCCCATTGCCACCACCAGTCCTCCAAATAGTTGACATGGCTATAATCTCGTTTTGGTTAACTCATTTGCATTCCGGACTAATATTGTGTGGTTGCGCTGTGCGCCACTCCATGCTGCACACCACAATATAAAATTCACCAATTGAAGCCATGTTGCAGCAGCGAAATATTGAACATTGCCAACTGCCCGAACAAGAATGCCAGCCATCAGGACTATATGGAAATGGAGACTACAACTACAACCCTCTGCCTGAATACTTAATTAAATTGATGGGGGTTGTGTTATATTTTCAGCTGAACGAATGTTGTTGGCGCAGAGGTTGCGGGAATGGAAATTCGTCTGGCATTGGCATCCCTTGGGACTGTAATAATAATTATAATAAGCGGAATACAATGAAGCGTAGGACTTTAACCATTTTTGGAAGCGTGTGGGCTGGTTTGGCATGCTGTGAAGATGGATGATTGTGCGTCTGACGTGTTTGCATAATGATGGAATTATAGCCGGAATAATGGTATTTGTGATTTAACTCAACTGTCGGGGGTTGATGGTGTCGCGTGGCGGGAATGTTGACACAAAAATGTGGAAACCGCTTCGATTGAAAAGCGTCGGAGCAACCGTAAAATGTAAATTTTATCGTAGATAAACTCAGCTTGAATCCCTTCAACTATGCGTTTTAAACTCTAGTGCTGTGCCGTGTAATTATTAATTTATTATGTTTAAGGTACTCAATTTGATAGGAAGCTATTGACGAAGTTTACTGTTAAAAATTTGGGTTCACGATTCAAACCTTCTTCATACAGGTTTTTGTTTTATTACTGATGCACCGTGACAAGCATCGAGTTTAGTAAATTGACTCAAAAGACTTAAGTTTCCTTCTGTAAAATTAGTACGTTCACTTAAGAGCCATTGATGTGTTTTTTAATACAAATTGAGTTTAAACAAAAATCTTTGTAATAAAATAGGTGTTTAAAAATACAGCGCAGTAGAATCGTATTTTTTAATTTAAAAACTTATCTTATTTTTACAGTTTTTGCTTGCACTTTGTTTTCATGTGGTTACAATTTTATGGCAACAATGCCATCTATCGGGTTTAAAACCATCCAATCTATCAAGTTGAAACCAACTCTATCCATCCGCTAAATTTCATTGAAACCGGTTGAGTCATAGACATACTAAATTAAATATTATGGACTGCTAGTAAAATGTCATTCTCATAGATTTCTGAGAGCAAAGAGACCATGCCGCCGTCAAGTTTAAAATTCCACAAAACAGTGAAATTTTTCGCCAAAAAAATAAATCATTTCCGTAGCAACATGTAAACAAAAGAGCGTCATCTATTCAAAAGATGGAAAGCTTCAAAGAGCAATTAAATACAAATTCTTCAATGTATTTTATTTAAAATAGAAAAAGAAAATAACAATAAATTTCGTAACTTATTGACCCATAAACTGAAGAAGTGGGGTGCAATATGTTGTCACTGGAAATGTTATTCAAAAGCATTTACATTTCTTCTATGCTATAATTCTTCTTTTTCACATATTGCAGAAGTTGTCACCAGAATGTTTGTGGTGTCTAACGCAAAACAGTTTGCAGAAGATCGAGCTTCGTTGTAAGCTGAGGTAAACTGTTCAGTTTTTGGGTTATTATTAAACCCTCCTCTTGAACGTAAATTCAGGAAAATAACTCAACTCGACTTTTCTTTTTGCAAAACGTATCAATTACGAACAAACCCGCAGATGTAAGGATGTATGGAATTTGATCCAGTCGCTTTCAAGTTCTAAACATCCGAATAAAACACGATCCATTTTTATATAAGTAATGCTGATGTTCTATGACATTTTGTTTCGATACCCATCTAAAGACTTCGCCACACGTAAGTTCACGTAAGACTCATATCGTTAGCAGTACGTCACTAAACACGATTTTTCGATAAAAAACGACCGATTTTCGAAACTAGCTTTAAAACTAGATTTTTGGTGGGAGTACCTACTTTAATGATCCTTTTCCAAAGACTGTCAAAGACTGTTAAATCTGGCACCTATTGTTTAAAAAATATTTTTGAAAAACGTTTCCGAAAAACCACAAAATGAACCGGAGCACAATACTGGCTATAAATTAAATAAAAATAATTATTTTTCAAAGCTAGCGCTCTTGTAAAACGAAACGAAAAACAATCAAACTCCCTCAAAATTATGAAAACACTCCGCGATTGCATGTTTGGCTGGAATCAATTTTCCGTCCTAAGCTCCTTGGAAATAACTAATTTTTGTAATTTGTTCCATCATTATGGGAACAGGCTGTTCTATTGCTTACATATATTTTGCCCACCACACCTACGTCACCACATCGCATGTCGAATTCAACAAATTGATGGAATTTTTATTACCCGCGCCTTCGAGTATACAGAATCCATCATCCCCTTTCGATAACAACCTGACATATTAAATCCATAAAAACCGTCTTACATAAACGAATCCATTGACATGCACACAATCATCAAGCAAGCAAGCAGCCCTCTTCAAGCCCCTCTCTAATGTGGAGAGGGTGAAAAAAAAATTAACATGAACATATTCACCCTATTACGGCGTGGCAAAGCAACAAAATAGAAGAAAAAAATCAATAACAATAAATAAAGCGTGCAAAATGCCACATAACACATTATCGGAATCGAGTGCGAGGGAGGAGACAAAGTGACTCCAAGACTGACAGAGGTTGAGGAAGGACGACAAAACACTTTATGGCTACATAAAAGCGGAAGTTTTACGAGTGCAATCGACATATCCGCCATGATCCCACATGCCCCGTATCCGGTGAGGCATTAAACATGGGTTCTCCTTTTCGGCCCAAGACGCACACACAGAGAAAGAGAGATAGTTAGGTTAGACAAGGAGTAAAGAATTGATACAAATTCGATATGTCGGTCGTCTATGTGCACAAAACGAGGAGGATAAATTTCGACAGAGGGATTATTGTGTTATTCGATATTTGGAGAGCCTCTTGACAGGGCGTAGATTTAGAGTATCTATTACAGGGCATTTGGATTTTTTCCATCCGCATTTAATTTTTTATTTTTTGCATTAAAGTTATCCGATTTCATCTGCATACCAACAGAGCATCGAGAATTTGTGTTAATCTATTTAGAGAGGACAAGTTTAGATCGAAATTGAGTCCCAAAATGGATATTTAACAAAAGCAAGACGGTTACCATTAGAAAGGAATACTGCTGTCAATATCGGAAAATTGGTTGGACCTTTTTTTGTATAGGCTCATATTTCTTTATAACGCACAAACCTGAGATCAGATTCAGTGCCAACAGTTAAGAAATTTAGTCACTCTTTAGTCAATGGTAACAAGGCAATTCACCCCTATCGGCAATTATATTTCCCCCGTAATTTTTTCTATTCAGCAATCTGATTTAGATTGCTGACAAGGGAAAGATTTACATCGAAATTTATTCGCGATACCCCTGTATAAAATGTTTATAACTTATCTTGTAAACCTAAGGCTATTTTACCTCCAAGAAAGGTAAAGATAAATAAATGTTAATGTTGGAGGGATGTAAATATTGGACACAAACAAACGCCTCTTAAGCCAAATACATACTTGCAGAAAAAGCACTATTTGAAGTTAATAGATCAATTAAAAACGGTCCTTAAGCAATAAAGAACCTACCTTTGTTTGCCGCCTTTCTAGACATAGAAGGTGCTTTCAACAAACCGAACCGAGAGACCAGTAACTAGTCGTCTTTCCCGAGAAACTTGGTTTGACTAGGTTTTCTGCATAAAACGAACTCTTAAAATCCCATTGTCAAACTAGAGCCACCTTAAAGATTATTTGTACAAGTCCAGTTTGTATCACTTTCCGACCTGTGTACTGCTCACGTTCCGACTTCTATCTACGAACCAAAATTGCTACTTTACATGTCGGTTATCGAAAAAACCTTTACAGATTTGCCCACGATAACCCGCCTTTCTGTCCCAAATGACCAGGCGAAGTAGAAGATAGGAAACACGGAATGTTGGAGGGGGATGAACGATTTTACCAAACCCCCAGCGTATTATGAGCTGTAAGCTGAGATCAGAAGACGACTGGATGGAGATGTGTACCTTCATAACGAGTGCAGGTACAAGAAGAGCTAAGTAGGCAGGAAAGACTAAGAAGGGTCGAAGAGACAGACCCATGGGATATAGTATATAGGTACGTTGCTAACTAGCCCCGCGAAGAATACCTTTTGGGAGTCCCTCGGGGAGAATAGTTGAAGGATGCGGATTAGTACGTTGGCGAACTTCTTGCAAATTGTGCGTTGTAGACACAGTAGTGGCTTAGTGGTTAGTGTTTTGAACTACTAAGCGCTGGGTCCTAGGTTCGATCCCCGGAAAAGCACAAATTACCTACCTACATCCTAAGGTTTTCTTTCCCCTGGACGGACGACGGCATCATCAGAAGATTACCTCAAAAAAACTGTTCTAGAACGCAAAAACTAGTCTTATCAAATCAACAAGCTGTCAGACTCACTAAACTAGACTTTTGAACGCCCCCTTGTCTATTGCGACCACGATTATGTAAGGTCTCGATTTTACCTTAATGTAGACATCAAAAACTAAAATTAAAACGCCGCAATTAATTTTGTTGCACAATTTTAAGCTCACAGCACAGTAACAAATCTTGTGCAGGTAGGATTTTCAAGGATTTAAATGTTGCAAATTTGATTGAAAAATTCCTTTCGCTTCAATCAAAGCGAAATTTATGTAGGTATGTCAACCTCAATTGAAATATCCCATCCTGGATACCTATCAATCAAAATACAATCAAAATTCAATCTGAGAAGTGAGTAAACTAATGGACTTCGCCCCTCAATTCCCCGTCCACATAATAACTCAAATCATCAAAAGTAAATTTCCCTGTGCGAAGGATAATCAGAAAATCACAATTTCACACTTTTCTGTACACCCCGACTCCACTCCAACTGCACAGACACACACACACACACAGAATGAATATTATTTGACCAAACCAAAAAGAAACAGAAAACCAATTCAATTCACACCTTAGCCGCTCGCTTTCGAAGCGAATTTGCAATTCAAATGCGAGAACTAGGACGAGCAGGGATACAACTACAGAATATCCAACTAAACAAATATACACACACGTGCACCCATTTATTTGTAAAGCAGAAATGAATAAAAATCCACACACCAAAATCCATTTGTTGGCTCTGCAATCATTTCGGCTTGGTTCTCGTCCCGCAATTCTCGACTCGACCCTTGAAATCTTCTCTCCGCCAGTCGCACCAGCTCGAGAGTCGAGAACGAGATTCCCCTTGACAATTGATGAATCCTGGAAACTTTATTAGCATTTGTGTTTAATCCCCCATACCCTGTGCTATGATTCTGCTCTGCTATACAACAATATCCGATGATCCTTATGCCACATGTCCACATCCTGTGCAAGAGACGACGAAACGAAACGGGGACACAGGGTATGCAACACAGCTATATAGCGTATAGGGCGAAGAACTCTGGAAATTTTCGCATTTGTATGCCAAAACTGTAGCTATGGCTCTTTAGTCAATATCCGTTAGGGGATTATCTCCCTGTTTTCGGTGACTATCCTTCCTTTTGCGTATCGGGTATCGGGTTTTATATGTATTTTATTTAACCTCCTCCCTCCTCCTACACCTTCTGTATCTCTCTCTCTCTCTCTTACGCTTTCGCTCTCAAAAACAGAGGGCAAGTGCTTATGGATGTGTGTGATCCCTTTTTTTATATAATTTTGAATGAGGGCATGTTCGTTGAGTGCGCGATGAATAAGGATATTCCGGACGTTGTTTTTTTTTGTTGCCTCCCTTCGTCCTTATGGATTAAATTTCGTTTTGGTTGTTTGTGGGGGGGGGCGTCAATGATTTTCATGTTCATTCATAACGATGATTGACACAGCTGCCCTTTGATGGAAGGGTGGGCGAAGAGGGCCAAATGAATTGTTGCAAAAAAAAAAGAACTGTTCGTGTGCATGTGAACCGACTTTTTATTCAATTCGACAGTGGCAGTGTAATGGACTTTTGGGTTGAAATCTACCCCAAAATGAAAACCCATTAAATTTGTAGGATATTTCAGGCTTTTTTTACCTCTTTTTTTAATTTCCATTGTACTGGTAATAATAATAAAGGGACTCGAGGCAGATATTTATAGCAAAAAATAGCAACCACGCAATTAAATAAAAACTTCGCACGACAGGGTCCGGCGTCCTTTGGTGCGTCGAAAAAATTACACTATATCCAAGGGATATTTGTCGGTTGATATTTGTGTGATTAAGAGGTGCGCGTCTGTCTATTCGAACATATTGTGACAGGCCAACCTCACTTCCAATTGTTTGAAAAAGGAATATTATATCCTTTTTAGGTATCCAATTCCAATGCCCTCTTGTGCGACTTTGAATGGATGATTACATTTAATTTAGATCAACCCTTGATTGCTGCTGCTGCTGTGTAGGGTCCGAGACCGACGACAAACGAGGTCGCTTTGAAGTGTCCTCATCTCATGTATAGGAAGGACGATATGGTCTCTTAATTTGTATGGGTAATTAAATTGCCTATAGAATTACCCGGTTGCCAGATAAGTATGGTGTGGGTTAAATGGTTTTCAAATTATTTGATGTAGGTATGTATAATACTCGTCCGGATGTTTGCACAATGCCATGACATCGTTTGAAGGATAATGTATATTTTATTTAAGTGTAGGTACTTTAATGTAAGCTCTTGTTGTTTCTGCTGTGACCAATATAATGATTACGTTTTGCTTTTCAAAGTCGATGGACTGTGCTCGGTGAAAGAGTGGAATTCAATCGATTGACACTGCCGTTTCAAAATGTTATTCCAATAGAAGTGATTAATTGAGACCATCGTAATGTGAGTCATACTTCGGTGTGAATAGCAAGGAATCGTCTGTAATTTAATTGAATTTAGGCATAATTTATGGAATTATTTTGGCATAAAAGGTTCTGTAGGTCTGGGTAGGTAGGTGTCTGCTTTGAATTGCTTTGTTGCTAGTTGATTGCCTGTGAGTGTGACAGAACAAGCACACAAGCGACTGTCAATTCTGATGAAACATTAAGACACACGAGGTTCATTCTTCATTCATTTAGAAGGCTTAAATCGAACGCAATCGATCACAATCACGAATATCAAAGTGTCGATTGTTTATCCATACACATTTAGTGTTCTGATCGAAACTGACAGCGAAGAGTGAAGTAGTAAAATAACAGGTGACGCTCAGTCAAGCCATAAGTCAGTCAAATTTAGAAAGATGTCAGAAGAACAAATTATTTCGCCAAAGTTGTTACTTCGACAAAATTAAACAACAACACCAAAAATTGAAAATGAAGTAATTTTTAAAGCAAAACATTTCGAATATATTTTTCGAAGGCAGTATCAGATGTCAAAATTAAAAACATGAAACAAAACTTTTATTTAATGACAAGATATACAAAAAAAAAAAAAAAAATCAAATAATTATAGAGGAAGATAGATTTTATTTCCTGTTTTTAATTTAAAATTCAGAATACGTAATACATAGGTAGTATGAACGGAAGAAATGTCTTTTGCATTATATTCTAGTTCATTTTCAAAAGTCTAGTTTAAAATGTTTTATGTCATTTAACAAACGCGATATATTTTGTTTTTGATCGTCCTTAAATACGAAAAAACTGCCAGAGAGTGTGCTGCCATTGCGCTAATTTAAAGTTTGACCACAGATACTATAGTGTCACAGATAAGTCATCCCGCAGCCTGCGTAAAAGCACATAATTTCGACGAAATAATGTATCGAATGACAGTTGTTGTAAAAAAGTTTACAGTGACTAGTGACAGTGCCAATTACGAACCATGCGCTTTGCAAATAATGCAGAAAAGTTTTTCTATGGCTTTCAAACTTTCGCTTTGCTGTTTTTGCTTACCTATGTGATAAACATTCTGTAAAAATAGTGATTATCAGCTTATTATACCTACAGATGCTGCTATGAGATAGTTTCCAGTTTCATGGGCGCAAAGTAGATTACAATAGATGATACCATCAGTTTTCATGTCGTTTTGCACGTTTTTGAAATAAAATGTTTTCTTTGAAGCTCTAAATTTGTTTCTTTCTAAAAAAAAATATGGCTGCAAAGTGAGTACCTACCTACGACAAAGGCAACATGTTGAAGTATTCTTTCACACTAATTAATATTGTTACTAGTTTAGTAATTCTGACAGCTGGCTGACAGTTTTTTCAGTTGTTGCTTATGGAGGCGGAGGGGTAATCGACAAACTTAGTAAAGAATTTCGTCACTGGGTGCTTTTTAAATGCGCCCAAGCCTTTCTTTGGTAGTTTGTTTTCTACGAACTGTCGATTCATTCTGTTCTTTCAAAAGGTTGTTGTTTTAAGCATAGTTTAGTGGTCAGATGTATTTGTTTCTCTCTTCCTTTTATTTTCACTACATTGATGTGAAAAGCTATATAGGTATAGGTAAAATATGATAGATGGACGTTCGGAAGCTAATGTGCTGCAAACACAGTCTTATGCAGTTCTTTTTACGATAATCATTTGACACCTAACATAAAAAACACAAGGGCTTAGTATTTTGATGCCACTAATATTCGGCAACAATTCGGCTATTCGGCCACATTTTTTCAATATTCAGCAGATCATGAAAACAAAAACTCAAAATATTAGGTGCTCACAAAACTTTTTATTTAACCAAAAAACATATTAATATTTCAAATCTACCAGTGGCAAGTTATGATGGATGAAAACAATATTTTCAGCATTTCTAGATAGCAGACGATTGCGGTTTTCGTCATAAATTATACCTGATTCTAAAAACAGCCGCTCACTATTCATACACTCCTGCCAGATGATGAATAAATCTTAGCAAATTGTGAAAGGGTTGGATATTGTTTTGCGTTTGCTGACCACCACCTGTAAGGGTCTGCTGTCCGATCAAGGTGAACAGATGAAATGTTAAAATCAAGTTCCTTTGAAATTGAACTTTTCTGTTCCACACCTTCATCTGAACGTACATTTTCTGCGGCGACTTTCTCAAAACAATTCCAGAAACTATCATGTATCTCAATCTCAATGGTTTTGTCATTTTCAACAGCAACAGTTGCTGGACACCCTTAGACTGTCCTGGTCTTTTAGAGTACTTTGAAGTTTTAATTTATTGGTAGGTATCTTTAAAAATTCATTTAAGACTTTTATTACATACTCGTTCAATTCTAGGCAATTGAACTTTGTTTTTTGATTAATAAAAAATCTACTGCGAAAAGATCCAACCTACTGCATTTTTTCCTCTCCCTAAAGTAAAAAAGTAAAAAAAAAACTTTGGGCGCTATTTTTTTTTTTTCGACGGAACAGGGAACATACAACTAACTACCTACTCCAACCTATGCTTCCACTGCACATAACCGAAACAAATCATTTCGATATATCATCCCCTTTGCAAACACTAAAGCGTTGTCCACATTAAAACGTCCGTTGAACCTTAAAACCAATTTTATTTGCTTCCCCCAATTTGTGTGTGCAACTCCCCGTCATTAAAACGCTCCAGCAAAAACAAATTAATATTTCAACAGATCGCGTGCTCACACAAAATTTCATTTTCATTCAAATTGAATTGTTATCGTTCTTTTGCGTCTCTGTTCCATCCACCCATTACCATCCTGATTCCAATTAAATTGAGGTTTTTAAAACTCCAACACCAACCAATACCGAATCGATGATAATTCGTTCAGTACCTAGATGTCCACTTCTTTTTTTGTATGCCAGTAATTTGTGTTCGTGTTCCTCCCCCTTAAATGAGAAGCACACAAAACCGCACTTGCAAAAAAAAAATGATCCCGTCAAACTGATGGATTTACGAAACGAATTTTCTGCCATCAAAATAGAAAATTGATATAAAATTTCGCAACACTGTTCAATGAAGAGGAAGCCATCCAAAAAATAAAACAAAATTCGCGAAACAAATACACACCAAAGAAGGAGAAGAACAACAACAAACAAACACCCAGCGACCACCCTTCTGGATATATTCATCCATGTAAATATGCAAAGCAAAAAAGAATAACTGCAAAATCGACAGAAAAAAAGAGGAAAATTCAGGAAAAAATTCAATAAAAATTGTTTATTTTTTGTGTCCTTTGTCCATATTTCTTCTTTTTTATTCTGCTCCCTTTTAGGGGAGCAAATTTATATTTAACGAGATTTTCAGAAAGAATATTAGCCATATGAAGAAGCGTGAGCGTGAGGATGAATGGCGGCAACAAAAAGTGGATGAAAAAAAGACTTAAACTTGCCTGGGTTGCTCTGCTCCTCTTATGGTTGATGTACTTCGTATAGGTATCCTCTGAAAATACGGTTTTGACTTTCACGGCTCTGCTGCAGATCCACTGAATAATTCCACTTTTCACTGATGGGGAAATGAAAATAAAAAACAAGTTTGTAGCTGAAAAGTGGAGGATGAAAAAATCGATCAAAACGAAAGAGCATTTCATCATCGTCATCAACGTCCTCGGCCTCGCTACTCATTCGTCGGTCGTCTGGGTCGTCGTCAGCGCTGGAGTTTGTACTTGGTAGTTGGTACCTATAGTTATTCAACGAACGACAAAGGCTAGAATCGATGTTTCAGAGGGTAAACGGATTAAGGGATGTTTGCAAAAAAAGAGAGACACAATAAATGACTAGGGTGCGTGGAAAAATATGACGGAAAACTTGAACACTGTAGATGGGAGTTAAAAAGGAACAAAACGAAAAAAATAACACCAAAAAGAGCCAAAGTTTAAATGGATTATGATACAGCGAAATAATTGTATTGTAGGAACACCTGTTTTTTTTTAATACAGGTAAAGTACTTTTGAAACGAGATAATGGCGACGCTTTTCGCTCTCAGTCTTGACGCATACCGCTGTTAACTTTGGAACGACTTTGTTTTTTGAAGGTGATAACAACTGTCAACAAAAAAGAAAATTGATAGCTCCATGGGGAACTTTAAGGAACTTAAATTGTCAACTGAAGTAGGTTATAAGAGCCGATTGTAGAAATCATTGCTGGCCCTCACATAAATCAACTACAGTAAAACCCGGATAAGTGCCTTACCTTAAATCTTGATAGGCTTTTAGGCAGTTATAAAAAAAAACTGCTTAAGTGCACATGGGCACTTATTTCTGCATTTATAAAAAAAAATAAAAAAAAATTTTTTTTAACAAAAAACATTCAATTTAATTTTAAAAATAAGAAAATACTCTATATTTACTGACTAGTATCGGTAACCCTTAAAAAGAAAACTTTTTTATATTTATGAAACACTAGGAAACGCTAAAGGAAAAAAAGCATTTGTAGTTTTTCAGCTGATTTCAAAAATGTGTCTTTGAAAGAATTTTTTTCAGGTAAATTTCAATTAAATTACGTATACAAAGTAAAGTAACAAACGGGCTGTCCGATTGCGATGAAATTAGATCTATTGGCGTTTTCGATTGAAGAAAAGAAAAGAGCAAATCTAGAAATGCACTTTCTACGTTTTCCATTTTTCATTGAAAAAGGAAGCGCACTTCCAGGTCAATTATTAACACGAAAAAAGTGTCTGAAATTTTTTTTGATGTGAAACATCTTATGGCGCGACTTGGGAGTAAAACCGATTCATGAAAGCGGAAATGACCAAGCGAAAGTGCGAGACGGAAATTGGCCTGTCGCCATCACTATGCCGCCGGCCGCCTAAAACTCCTTAACCACTCAACCGATTTCAATGAAATTTTGTGGGTGGGTATGGTTGGTTATAACTTGATGAATAGGATCATTTTGGACCCGATAGGTGGCGCTGTTGTCGATCTTATTAACCACTCAACCGATTTCAATGAAATTTTGTGGGTGGGTATGGTTGGTTGTTACTTGATGGATGGATAGTTTTGGACCCGATAGGTGGCGCTGTAGTCGATCTTCTTACCCACTCAACCGATTTCAATAAAATTTTGTGAGTTTGCATGGTTATTATGGAAAGATATATTTTTTAATTTTTTCAACTTAATTGTCAAAGTGAATACTTTTATGGGCACGCTGAAGTGAACTGAAGAAGCTAGGTTTTACACAGACACTAGACTACTGAATCAAAAACTCTCGAAAAAGAAAACTTTGGATTGGATTTACTTTTTAAATTAATTAACATAATTATTTACTGCGCTGTATTAAGATTATACTATTATAAAGATTTGGTTTTCAAATTAAATTTCTTAATGAAATTCAACTACATGCAGCACAGTTCAATACCATCCACATTTAGCGAGAGCAGTTTCACATCTGGCGTGTGGTCACAAGCACCCTCTCTGTTTTTTTAAATAATTGCCTTGAACTCACCAACAAACACTACCAAAATGTCAGATTGAAATGTTTGTTAGAAACAAATGTTTCGCTATGTGATCGGAAAATATCAAATTATGAGTGCAAGTGTAAATTTTAATTGTAGAAAACAAAAAACGGTGGCAGTAGAAAAGCAAATCTCACCTCTGATGTGCCACTATAGCAAAATTGTATTAACAATTTCATTTAAAAGAACATATTCTGAATTTCGGGCCAATTCTCTCGGATATTCAATGAAATACGCCATAAATATTCCTGCATTATGCTTCATTTACACCATCACGCGCATTCCTAACACGGAAGAATAAATGAAAGGCCAAAACTAAATAGACGTCATCCTAACACCCAAAGAAACGTCACATATTTTTTTGTCAGCCATCTTGTTTACGGTAGGAATCGTATAGGAAAGCTCCGTATGTTGATATTTTTATGGCGATGGTCTACGGAATTTTGCTTTTCTATAAAACAAGATGGCTTCCGGATGTTATGAATGGAAAATTATTTTTTTATTTCGTGCAATTAGTTGATGACTTGTTAGTTAAATTTACTGAAACCAATAACCACTCTCATTTGACATGTTTTTAATCAGTAATGGAATCATTTTCTGTGATTGCAGAAATGCTGGTCACCGGAAGTTGTATTTATTTCCGTTTTACATATCTATAATTATTTGTAAAACATCCATGACACTTTATGCGTTTCTTTTGTAATCTCGTTCTTACCCTTTATAAGCATTGAGTGCTGACAAGCGGATCTATTTGTCAACTGTCACAGGTTAGGTTAGGTTAGGTTATCTGTCCCATCTCATGCAAAAATGCGCGTGCGTGATATTGTCAAGGCAGTTTTACACCCTACAATATGTCTAAGAAACCATTGGGTGAGCAATTCTGACGTGATGCCTTTACAGATTAAAGTCCGCCAACTTGCAATATAATAATAATAATAATAAAAACACGAAAAGTAAGTAAAGTTGATTTTTAGACTTTTAGGGCCGATTTTTCAATAGTCAGATAGTCAATCAGATAGGGGTTAACTGTCAGATAAGACATAAATCCATTTTTCAATAGTCGAATAGCAGATGTTCGAACAATATTACAACTAACTGTCTCATAAGGTTATCTGCCCATTTCTGAGACGGATAAAATATAAATCTCTAGTTAAAGTAGGCGAACTGTCAAATTTTAAAAATTTTGCTTTACAAAGTTTTGTATGGGGAGATATTATGTGTTCATATTGTAGAAATGGATTTGTTCGACAAAATTGACAATTCGGTACTTCAACCCAACAAGGAAACAAAGAGTAGTGAGAAAGAGACGTACTTAACCTTTCTTGACGAATCTGTGCGGCTTTTTTTCTTGTATTTTGTTAATGCGTTCATACTTTAGTTTTAAAGTTTTTGAAGCTCTTGCGGTTTGACCGCAAGCAGCATTAAATAATTCTGTAATTTTATTCCATGCAGCATCTTTTTCCTTGTTTGTGACCTTGTTTGCCACTGAAATTTGAACGGGTAATGGTAAACGTCAAGCTATGAACATGACTATCTTCTATATGCTTTAACACATAGCACCTTGGAATAGCTCTTATATTATGATTGATAAACTCAAAGCTTATATCTAACATAAATAGTCAACTGAATTTAATCTTTAGTTAACAATCAGGCGACTTATTTGACTTTTGAAAAATCGGCTCTTAAGGAATAATTGTTTTTGATTTTTTGAGATCGGTAGTGTGGCTCTTAGAGTTTTTTTGCAGAGGCAACGATAAGTATAGGTACTTGCCTGTAAGCCGGACTGTATTATTATTGATTTAATTTATATGGTTGAATGGATTGATGGTAGCTTCTTCATCTTCAAACCACACATGTAAATGACCATAAGACTTTAAAGCTTGGGGCGAGATGGTCCAATGCAAGCCAATTCTTGCCACTGAGGCATCATTATCGTTCTGTGCGAAACCACATTTTATTCGACGTGGAATCTTAATTGCGGAGCCCCACTTACAGATCAGTGGAAAAGGCAGTCTATTCCAAGTCTTGAGAGGACCCCCCACTATGTCTCCAACAATAACAAAATAAAACAACACTCTCTAGCTCATGCTCTTACAGATTATATTATTAACTATTCAAAAGTCTACTTCATTCTAGCACGCCTCGATGGTCCACTTGAATCTATCATCGCTGCTCACCTCGGCAGCGTTGGCCACCGTTGTAAACACCTTGTACGATCGATGATCCTCATCGAATTCATCGCCCACATACAACAGCTCGTTGTAGGCAGCATTTCTGATCAGGCAGTCATCACCGTGCGGCTCAATCTTCCATTCGCTCCCTTCGATCATGTCATCGGATTTTTGTGACGCAGCCACCAGTCGATTACGTCCATTCAAGTGACGATCGTCGGCGAACAAATAACCGCCGTAGGGGAACTCAAAGAAGATGCTGTAGTCCACACGCTTGGGATGCCACCTGAGCTGGGTGCCCGGTGCCATAACCGCATACCGCAGCAACCTCGGATGCCCATGGGCAATGTGCAGGTAGTCGTGGACGTACTTGTTCTTCAGGCACACCCTATCGCTGAAGACGAGACTTCGGACGGAGGTGGGCAGTTTCTGCTCCAACAGCAGTAGTTGGGTCTTCTTTTCTGGGCTCAGTTGTAGTCTGGTTGAGTTGGAGCGTTGCAGTAGTTCCTTTAAGTAGTAGCCCAGCTTTAGAATGTAGCGCTTTCCATTGATGTCGTTGTTTTGCGCCATTTGATTGTAGATCGCGTTGTAGGCGTCAATCAGCTGCGGCACCAAGTGGAACTTCTCCATATTCCTCATAAGATGCTCGGTGTCAATGTGGGTGTACAGTCCGGCGATGACCTTCGATATGACGCGTGTGAAGAGCGCGGAGTCCAGAGTGGATACCTCATCGGCCAGCTTGGGAAGGTTGGTGTCCTGCTCAAAGAAGTGGTTAATGGTGCTCTCGATCCAGAGTTTGGCCACTGCACTCTCGAACAAGAGTTTCAAATTGTCCACCATGTTGGTGGCCTTGGTGTGGATGTCATCGTCGATGGAGTTGCCCAGAACTACCTCGTCTTGCAGACCACGCGTCAGACGAACGATCTTCATCGGATCATCGTGGCCGCGACGAATGATCTCCTCGAGTAGGGCCTTGTAAATCAGAAACTTCAGCTCACCATTTCGCACAGCGCTAGCAAAGTCCACCAGGATGTTGAAGTTCTCACTGCGGTTGTCGTATATTTCCTGAACAACTGAATCGACCTCCCTAAGTTGGTTCAGAAGTCGTCGCTCAGCTTGCACATAGCTGCGTCTTCTTACTAGATCGATGAGATGTTGGTTACCCTGAACGTGATTCGGCTGTGCGTTACCTCGCTGATCGTCGACCTGTCGAGAGTCTCTCTGCGGTGCGTGGAGCGTCTCCGGAGCATAGTGCCTCATCTGTCGGTAGTCATTGACCTCTCTCGGCGCATCCTGGACAATGTTCCTTCGAGTGTAGCCTAAAAGTTGTTCCTCGGTGTGGCGCAGCTCCTCCCTCAACTGGGGCAGTCTCCTCTGGCAGTTCACATCGCTCTGATCGTTGGAGCAGAAATACTTAATCAACATATCAATATCCGCCCGGAGGCGTATTCGTCGCTGCTCTAATTTCGCAACCCAATCACTGCCCAGTCCCTGGACCGGGACGCAATTCGACAGGACAACCAATGCGACTATGCATTGGATGGCTAACTCAACTCTTGGTGTCATCTCTCGATCGCGGACAAAATAAAACTAAGTGGGACTCAGCAGGAGCCTCTACTACCTCGGTCCGAACTTGGAAGTTGCGTCACCAAACGCGATAAGACAATTGAAATGTGTAATACTTTCAATTTTGTTACTTTCGATAGCGCATGGCGGCGCGCGGCTGCAGGAGATTACAAATGCATGCCCTGGTGGGGTTGGAAGTCAAGAGCACTTGGGGCTGAGAACTATATAGCTAATTGTGCGGCAGCGATTGTTACGTTACACGGGGGTTAAGTGATTTAATGGACGCGCCGAGATTATCTGCGCACTTCGGAAAGTGAATTGAGATGGTGAAAGCTGCGGCAGGAATGATTCTGGCTTTTCTTTCTGATGGTTTCGTAATGTGTTTCTTAATTAAAATGATTTATTGCCGCTTGCTGGGTCCGGCAAGCTTAGATATGATGATGTTTGATGTGAATCTGTTTCTGTATTGAAATGTGGATTCTTTTTAATTCAGTTGGCTGTTGATAAAGTGATGAGTGACAGGTGGACTAATTTGTGTTTGTTATTGTTTTGTTGTGTAAGAACGAATGGTGGCAGTTTCTTCTTGCGTCACCCCAGTCAATACAGTTGTTGGTAATTTTGTTAAATTTGTTGGCGACTGAAAATTGGTGAAGCGTTCTTTTGTTGGCGGCCAAGTTCGAGCATAGGCTGGCTGACTGCTTTTTACCTTAGAAGTGAGCTGGTGTGTGCTCTCTACCATGTCATCTCCCGCTGCTTTAAATAGATCGGCTGGTAGGCCGTCTGGTCCAGCAGCCCTGTTGGACTTCAGTTTAGATATTGCTATCCTCACTTCACGTTGTTCAGGTGGAACGAAGTCCAGGTTGAATGGTTCGTTCTGCCTGACAGTGGAATTTGTGTCGTCTTCGCCGTCTTCGTCCTCAGCACTGACTGTGACTGTGTTCTTCCCTCCTAACAAACACATCTAGTCAAGTCCGTATGTATCCGAACGTCCTCAATACAAGTTGATTCCAAAAGTGGGGAAACCTTTTTCAAATATTTTAATAACCATTCCGATTTCGACAACAAAAGGACAGACAAAAAAAGAACGAAAACTCCTATCGAATCTATGAAATTACAATTCCTTCCGCACCATTATGCACGTAAAAAATTGACTTTGGCTCTTCAGACTTTTATCGTGAAGCTGAGGGTTACTTGTGTACAGCCCCCCTCCGTTTTGAATAACGTAACGACCAGTCAAGTGAACATACTCTGCCTGCTCTCTATCTCTTTCAGTGATGCCAGTGCATAAATTCACAATAACAAAGGTGAAGTATGCGAACGCCTCGAAGCAATGCGACCAACCGACAAGAATGGAAACAAAAAGACTTTTTCAATAAAAAAGAGGAAAAAACAAGTAAAACAAATTTTAAAAACCCATCACTGGAAGAGTGGAGAGTCCTCTTTTCAGGAGCTACATTCCTTTTAGCTTCCATTGTATCTACGTGCCTAAGCATTCCTGCCGCCATTCCCTTAATGTGCTCATCACCATTCAGATTCACCATCATCATCAGCATCAGAGCTTCATATCGTCCTTGTGTCAGTATGGTACCTTACATACATTCGCCACTGTATTCCTAGCCCCACCAACACTGTGTTCTGTGGTAGATGTCCTCCTTTCGGGTTGGCTGCGCTTCGAATCCAGCTTGCGTCTCCCTCCATTCTCCATATATTCCGTAGATCGTATGGCTCTTATTTTATAATAATATGCAAAAGACTTTTGACCCAAACGTACTCCCGTTGACGGCACGAGGATGGAGGGGGGATATTATTGCGGGAAAGGACTCTACCGGTCCTATATGTCGCGTCACAGATTTATGCCCTTTGCGGAGATATATTGCGAGTGCTACCGAGCAAACCGGGAAGGGGCGAAAACGAAAGGGCAGATGTTTTGTAGTACCTACCTTTCATTCGTTGCTGGTTTAATCTCCTGGAAGATGGAAATCTTTGCCTATTCAAATTCCTGCAGTGGATCTACTCCGTACACCGTACACTGTGTAGTGGTTGCTTTGGAACAAAGGTCCCATACGTTCGCTGTGTTGCTAGTGGCTACTGAGCGAGGGAATTGGCTTCTATAGATAGAGATACATGCGATGTGATGGAGGAATTGCCGCTGCATTATGCACCGAGGAACTCTGGACGTGGCCCTGGCCATACGAGCAGTCGCATTCGAGTCGCATTTTGATCGTGACTAAGGTGTACCTTGGCATGGTGTCCTGCAGAGAAAGGCAGCATGTGCATCACATTCACGTGTGTACCTATGTTGGTTTTGGTAATTAGGTTTTTGCCTCCATTAACATGGCCACAATGCAAATTGCTCTATTCTGGTCAGAGTTGCAGTCTGTGTTGTTGTACTAGATAGATAGTCAACGTTGGTTGCAAATGGCCGTTGTATAGGGAATTTCATTATGCTTCATCTCCATACCTCGGGGCTGAAGGGTGAATGATTCAATTGGGCGGCCGGCCGACTCCTCTTGTTGAATCGTAATACTGGGATACGCTGAACAATTCGTCTATAAACTAGAACTGGGTATAATCTAATATGATTATAAGTTTCATTGCGTCATTATCCGATGGCAATTCAGATTTAATTGAAAACGAAAATCCCATTAAGTTGCGTATATGATGGCCAGATTTGGCGGTGAATTGTTCTTGTTATTAATTGCCATGGATACCATTGTCATTAGGTTTGGTATTTGATGATTGGTTGGCCATTATGGCGTAATGAGTTTTATTTTTTTATTTTAAACGTTGATGATATTCTGAAATTAGTCGGGAAAATGAACAGGGTGGTCCAGTAATGTGTAAAAGAAACATTAGGTCCCATGAATATAAGGCGTTGAATCGCCATAATTAAAAAAAAGTGCTTAAAAATAATTTTTTAAAAAGATGGCGTTGTAACTAAAACCAAAATGGTGGTCACTTATAGATCCATTTCAATACTTTTTTATACGATGGCTTTGCTGGGTTTTTATTGACGAATGGAAAAGTTTTTCTGCGACACCTGGTGTGCATTAATTATTAATTAATCTAATTAAAAATTGAAACACTCTTTAAAAGAATTAACATTTTGCAACTCAACGTTATATATCGCGTAAAAATGTACGCAGCCTCTACGTGCCTTTTCTGAAATTGTTATTTTATAAACATTTTTCCGCAGTAATTTTACTGAACGCGGTTTGTGTCTAAATGGGTAAGAATTTGGATAAACTATTACAAAAACCACCGAAATCTATTACTTTTTGCTCTGAAATAGACATCAGATGTTTGTTGGTTCTAATATCGAATATCGAAGGCCTAGCCAAATGTAAAATCCCGAAAAAACAAAGAAAATTAAATTTCAAAAACTAAAAAAATATGAAAGTTTTACGCAACCTCTAAACGCAAACTTTTGCGTTTAAAGTTACGCAGCCTCAAGGCAACTTAATTTTTGTTTATAAATCACGTTTCCCCGCGTAAGGGCATTGTAGAGGATGCGTAAAGTTAAGTAGGTTTATAAATAAGGCTGCATTTTTTTCAATACAAATATGGCCCAGCTGTCAAAATGAATAGCAACCTTGCGATGCGAAAATGTACCGCCAGGTTTCATAGTCCATTCGTCAATAGCGATGTCAGTTGAATCGATATGTTTATAATAGGAAAAAGCTATGAGTTTAGTATGAACTAGGTTCATATTGAAACAAAATTGAGTTGTACTCTTCCATCACAACATGTTTCAGATTTTACTTTTCGCAAAGCTCTAGAAACAAATACACTCAAACAATTCGTTACTGAATTTCTGATAGACTACGTTTTCATCGCATAAATTCCTGTCAGTTTCGCAACGAAAAGCTCTTTCTTCAATTCATTCTTCTTAATCTGCTCACAAACGTGCTAGTCATGTCCATCGTCGAAAGTGGCCTTGAGATCTTAAAGCGAAATGGAAACTAACGCTTCGGCCCGAAAGGACCTCGCCTAAGAGTATGGAAAGGACCGTCCGCCAATTGCCGTCCCTTCAGGATCTATATTCGGCAACTATGTGTAATCACTTAATTGCCCGCAGTTGAGAACTCACTTCTTAACTTTATTTGCCAACTCAAATTACCCGAAACTCGCAATTCACCTTTGACAGTATCAAAAAGGTTCATAGGTATGTAAAAATGAGAACTGCCCCCTCGTGATTTTAATCTGAAATAACTGTTCACAAGGTTGGCATTATAAAATCAAAAAATCGATAACCATTCAAATTGCATGAGCTGTTATTGAAAATCCGAAACGAGTTTCCTATACCTCTACCCCGCAAGTTAAATGATTCCACGCACCCACCACCTGAAGCTATATCCAAACACTCCCATGCTCATATAGCCTTCGCATTAGATATCACCTCCACTTAAATTCCAAATAACTTAAGGCTTTAATTACAACCATTGTGTGAGGAGGAAATTTTATTACAACCTCGCTCTTCTCTCTCCTTCTGCCACCAAGTACAACCTACCTACAACGCAACGACCGACGTCGACGAGGACGACATTAACCCTCAAAAAACAAAAGCACACACTCATTCAGCTGGCGCTGGCTTTGCTCATTCAAAAATCCCGGCATACCATCAAATATGCATAACAAAAGCACTCCTTCCCCACATAAGTTTGTGACTTAATTAAATGTAATTTCCATGTAGTTGAGCGATGAAAAGGAATGCAGGGGAGCAGGAAGGATATACGCAACGAGTTAAATACCCCCCCATCGGTTCCTCTGCCTACTCACAGGCATGCACAACTTTTGTTGCCACCCTTATAATAGTAAATCTCATAAAAAGCACAAAACGAAAAAAAAGAAATAAAAAAAAGCAAAAACCAGGAAAGGGACAGGATAATAATTTCAACATCAACGCCACGCAGCGTAAAACGAAAAAGCACAACAACATGAAAGTAATTACCAAGCAGAATAAGCACCACTCTAGCAACAAATAATTATAAAATAATGAATCCTTCGTCCCGTGCTCCCTCTCGTTCGTGATGATGATGATGACGACCGACGATGAGGATAAAGTACAAACCGACTATACGTAATCAGAACATGCATGACAGAGGGAAATATAGAGTCCCCATCCCCATCCCCATCCCCACCCCATTTAAAGAGGGCACGCGTTTATATTACACTATACGTTCGTCGCCAAAAACAAATTCAGAACTTTAGGCGGCGCCAGGCTCAGAACTCTGCGACTGTCGTCATCTCGCAGTCCTTTATTAATTATTCAACAAAATAAAGTACTTACGGCATCCTGCCGCTTAAGGAATACGTTTTGTGCGACGTGGAAAATCTCGAATTTTGGAATTCAAATACGATGAGGTGTTCCGTCTTCCGTTCCCCTCGTCTTGCTTTCGTCTCATTTATAATTTTAATCAACGTAAAAGCTCGTCTAATAAGAAGTTGAATCAAAAAGAGGACAAAGCCAACAGGAGGAACAACAGCAACACAACAAGCAACAAGGGGCATGGGTAAACCAAGCCAACTTCCTCCCTGGGGGAAGAATATTTTGTGTTTTATAATAAATTGTGGTGTTGATTCCTTTTGCGTCCTGGAAAATGGAGCTCCCCGTTTTTGTTTTGTTTCGCAGTGCGGATGAGGCGCTGAGGGGCATTCAAATTACCACAATTGTTTTGCGAGGAGTTGTGCGTTTCCGAGTTTGAGCTGGGATGCTTAAAAATTAATTAAAGGACATTTTGAATGAGATAATGCGATCAGAGAAGGAGAGTCGATACAAAGGAAGATTAGCAAGTCTTTTTCTTCCTGCTGGATGAAGTTAGTATACAATAAAATGAGCAATGTAACTGAGTGGCGGCAGTGGGCGTATAAATGCGAGCGACTGGGGTTTCACATTTAATTGGGAAAATAAATTGTAAAAGAAAATTAATATGAATCTACGCAGGGGAAAGGATATACCTAGGAAGTTCATACTTGTTGGAAGGGCCTCAAAAAATCTCTATTTAAGGTAAATCCTGCTGCATACGTTTGAAGGACTACAATTTGAATGATCCGGGTTTATGCAATTTTTTCCCGAAAAACCTTGGCACTTGACAACTTGCATTTCAAAAATATCTTTCATTCTGAGCAACTAAGAACTCAGAAATAAAACCAAAGCCTCGACGCCTTTTTTCATTTCCGACAAACCGGCTTCAAATTCCACAATGCTTATCTCTGTAGTTCTTGTACGTGTTTTTAATTAAGTCAATGGCTGCCAAGCAGATATAGACGAGTTTTCCCAAGCGCTTCATAACAAACCCCAAACGAATTCCGCTTTACTGATGTAGATACACAAACATTGAGCTGCTGGCTCCTTCGTACTCATTTAAGGATCTAGTTATAGGTGGTTGCAAAAACCGGCAGTCCCAGAGTCTTCATACCAGCACAATGGGCGAACAATTTCAAAAGAGTTGTAAAATGAAAAGAAAAAACAAAAATCCAATAAACATGAAACCGATGCCGGTCCAAGCTCCTGCGGACCAGCAAAGGACTTTGGCTTCTAACAAAAGCGCACACACCGAGTACCTGCACTCGTAATTGAAAATGTTTTCACCGTGTCCTCGGCATTATCGTCTATCCAGCTATCCTGGTTATGGCCACTAGCCACTACTTAGTTCGTTTACTTTTGTGGTGCATTTTGTAGACTTCGCACGAATGAATGTTGTGCGCGTTGGAGAAATGTTACTGCTTGTGGCCCATTGCAAAAGGGATGCAAGTGAAGTGGTAATACGGGCGAGAAAAATAAGTTCCCAACAATTAACTACTTCAATAACAAATTTAACTTTATTGCAAGACTGTTGCAAACACATTTTGAAATTTGAACATGACTAAAGGGTAAATGTTGTGGAAAGGAAGGTAACAAGTCCTGTGCAATGGATTATGTAATATTGAAAAGAAAAAACTTACGTAGGTATAAAGTTATAGAGAAAACTTTCTCAATGTTGATGAAACCTTAGCAATCCAATTATATATTGGCGAACATTGTTCTTTATGTTAAATGTCACATTTCTGACAGATACAATGCAGTGAGAGTTATGCCCAAAATACATGTGCAGAATTTTCTTGCAGGGAACACATGAATATTCAGCATTTTTAAATCCACTCCAAAAAACAGTGCCACCGCAACACAGGAAAATAAAAGATTAATAAATTTTAGCGGGTTTGGCATCAATGTGTTTGAATTTAAATGCTTTGCGGCTGACTGACGAAATGGAGGAAAAAATTAATTCATAAAGGAAAATTACATGTTATGTGAAGCATAAAAAATGAAGAAATTTCACTTAACACCACAGCTGCAAACAAAAGAATGACGTTTTGTTATTGTATGACACTGCAATGACGTCAAAATAAGTACTGCTAGTGTGGCTTGCCTGCTTCACTGCGTTCAGAAATGCTGCACATGTATTTTGAACGTTGCAAAGGTTGGCGAAAAATGGGGAAGTTCAAGAGTATCTAGTTTAGTAAGTCTGACAGCTGACTGACTTGATTTATATCAGTTTTGATTGGCCTAGATCGGTCACATGGGCAGCTGTTTCATTTGACGTTTATGTCTTGTCAAGAAATTCGTGAGTGAGTAGGTACTCAGTTGACAGTTCGCTTATCTGGCTGACGTAGGACAAGTGACATTACCGACCAGTCTAGTTTTTGCGTTCAGGTTACATCTGCTCCAGATCAATTTAGTCGTCTTAACATGGCTAGATTTTTTGCTGTGTCCAATGCTATTTCTAAGGGAATTTTCTGTTCATTTGTTTTTTTTTTTTGTCTTTTGACATGCCTCGGGTTTTTAGAGCGTTCGTGATCTTTTCTTAAATTCTTTTTAAATTCTAAGTATTTTGATACCATTCATAAACGTTTTAAAATATTTTCCTTTTTTAACACATTTTTTTGACTTATTAGAGATAAAGCTCTTCGAATTTTTTGACTGTGGTTAGGAGGACATGTTTTGAAAGTGTTTTTTTTTTCGCTGGGCTGCATTTCAGAAGCACCTAATTTATCGCCCTTTTCGCATTTTTGTAACTCCTCTCGGATCTGCTTGCATTGGCCTTTTTACAGGCTGTTTTCATTACTTTTAGGTAGCAGCAACTTGGCATTCCTGGTTTTAAAAGGTACGTTATTAATATGTCTTACACGAGTTTTTTTTAACTCGTAATTGCGTTGTTTTTTTATATCATTTGCAAATTGGCCAAGTAGCTTTTGACATTACTCGTCTTATATTAATAGAGTTTTTTTTTGAAACTTTTTCTCTTGTCTAAGGCAAAGGTTGGTTTAAGGCATTTTTTTCTTTGATGTTTTATTGTTGTTCAAGCTTGTGTGCACATTTGTTTAACTTTACATACACATACTTACAATTACAACACCTACATCAAAGAATTTAAACATCGAGATGTGTAAGGGTTTTATTTGACACTTCAAAGAGATGGCTTAACACTTGCTGCTGTCCTCTTTTGTTTTTCATATTGACCGACATAGTTTAATTTTCGCCACTCTGCTTTTGTCATAGCTGCATAATCGATTTCATTTTATCAATTTTTCATTAAAGAATTTGCGTCATATTGTGAATACAGTAAAGTGCAGTTTTTTGGCATAAGGTATAAGAATTGACTGGCCCAAAACTTTTTGGTTGTAGTGGCTTAGTACTTAGTACGTACATAATACTATACTAATCAAGGAGCTCCAGGTTCAACAAGCAGAAACAATACTAAACAATTGTTTTCACCCACTTTTTTGTGTCAATTGTTTACATGTGCCCTTCTGTCTTAAAGGATAAGTTGGTACCTACCTTAAAGTTATCTTATTTTTTGCCGTTTTACATGAACTTTAGTTTAAAACTGACCGCTTATCGCCCAAGTGTAAAATTAACCTTATTACTCCTATCCTCTACTTCAAAATTATATTCCAAGTACCTACCTATGCTCATTAGGATTTATCACCCTCAATTCTACCCCAAAATGCGACAAGAAACAAATTACCGACAAAGGTTCCTTCCACCCAAGCAATAATCCCTTAAAGGTACTTTAACTAAAAGTTCAAATCACCGGAGCAATTTAACCCCATTCACCCGCTCATTATGTGAAGGTACCTCGGTAAATTATATTCACACAAAACCTCCCACTACACTTTCCTTATACTCTCAGATAACATCACCAGACTATACCATCCGGATTACAATGGCATGGATTATAGCCTTATTCCAACCTCCTTTCTCTTGCCATATCCTATCCATGCCATTATAATGCCCAAAATATTCAAATTCACCACTTCAATCTTGTGAATGGCCTTCAAGTACATGTCTGTCAAATAATAGGGGACAATACTTGTTCCACTCAATTCAAAATTATTTCGACATAACAACAGAGGAGCGATGCGCTACTCCCAAGGACGCATTTGTACGAAATTACATTCACACAAGTGCTGTGGCACTAAACTCTGTACAATATACTTACACATGTACAAGCGCCTCAACCGTTACGGTGAGGATGGCGAACAAAAGATTTTACGGCGACGCAAGAAAGTCTGAAGCCTGAAGGAGCTCTGGCTAAACAGAAGTGAATAAAAAAAGGGAAAACGGAAAAGATAAGAGACAAAAAAAACATTTATCCTTTTATTCCGGTTGAGAGAAATCCTGCTGCTGAAATTCGTCACCCGTGTAACGCGGGAGACGGGAGTCCGTTCTTAAGTTAGCAGTTGCTTTCAACATTATTACGAATATTGTTTTTTTTTTTATTTTTTGCACAAAAAATGTCGACAAGGACGTAGGTATACAGTATACGCCACCCATGTACCGAAAGCTACTTCAAATCCTGCTTTACCGAACATTTTCTGATTTTGTTGACGGGCGCAGAGGAGGGCCTTGTCAAAACCTGCTGCAGGCCAACGAAACGATTTTATTATTCGCCTCCAGGAAGTCAACCGAATGCTGTGAGACAAGATTTTCCTTAACGTTGTTGTTACAGTTTGCTGTTGGATGTACCTACCCTCACTTTTAAATCTACCCGAATGTAATGCAAATGTATGTTGTGTGTAAACGGGTGAGAGTCCTTCCATGTGCACCAAGCAGAAGGAAGAACGGAAAATAATTTATTTTCTTTTTTTATGGGCTTTCGCGTGTAGGTGCTTATTTATTAACGGTTTATGTAGATTTGTAGTCTTGAATTTAATTGGCTTAACAGGTTTTTATAAAGAAATTATTGTAAAAAAGTGTAACAACAAATGATAGCATTCAAGGGCTCTCCACTTTTTGACTAATTACACAGACATCACATTACTTACTAAGTCATTCGTTTGTTTTGACGTCAGTCAAACGCCGCGCCGTTTAACAATGATGAATCTGACACATTCCAAGGCCTTAAAAATAGGTTTGGTTGCGCACTAGGTTAACCCCCATGTGTTCGGTGTTCGATGTAGCACTGAACTCGCCCTGGTACTGAAAACCTGACTGACTTCCGGGGCACCCTAGTTATGAAACGAAATGACCCCAGTTAATTTGTGGGGGCAAGAATTGAGTGCTGAGTTTCGTATCATTTCGCTTGCTGTCATTCATTTTTCAATGTCAAACTACATTGCAGCATATTCTGCGTTCGACATAGGTAGTAGCCGAATTTTCGGGGCTGTACAGGGTTTTTGACAGGTGTGAAAATTAGCTGACGCTAGCTACGTCAAACAAACCTATCCGAGACAATTTTTAAGAAAACTAATTAAATCCAACCTTACGTTTTCACTTAACATGACACTGTTCCACTCCGTTTTTACATCTTTAGACGTCAAAAAGAGTCAGCAGTGGAGAAGTTTATGTTTCTAGATTAGTAAATCTGACAGCTGACTGCTTTGATTGGCCTAGATAGGGCACAAATGGGCAGCTGTTTCAGAGGGGTGCCGACAAATCTAGTCAAGAAATTCATGACTGAGTACTAAGTTGACAGTTACCATATATGGCTGACGTAGAAAAAGTGACGTTCCCGACCAATGTTCGGGTTACATCTACTCCAAATAAATCTAGTCGAGTTAAGACAACTAAGTTTTTGAATGTACCCAGTGACGTTGTTTTTTATGTGTCTAACGTGTGTTTGACGTCTACAAAATTTGAAATTTGACAGATAATTGGGCGAAAAAATGGGCTCTGTCACATTTTTCGCGTTTTCTTTGCATAACCTACCATTATAGGTTTTAGGGCCATTTGCTGATACGACTCATAGCGAATTAAGTGCCACATAAACTTATATGTGACAATTTATGCCCTAGAAAAAGTAGCCCATAAGTATTTAAGTAGAACTTAAATCGTAAAGAGTCGAATGAGCAAACGGCCCTTAATCTTCCTGTACACATTTGCATTTTCATACTTCATTTCGTTATTTCGCGTTATTTTCTCAAAGAAATTTGCAGAAATGCCATAATAAACTAACTCAAAACAAGTATCGTCTAGAATTCTCAGAAGGACTTGCCGACGAACTCAATTTAAAATTTTCGTCGGTGGAAACCAAAGCGAGCATAATGCGAATTCGAATCTCTTGCTTTGCTGAGTATGGGGAAGTTCTTGATAAAGGCACAGGAAACTAACACATTTTCGGAACTACATACAAATTCCGCAGTAAGGCTACTTCTCACTTATTTTTGTATTTTTCCTTCTCGAAGCTACCTACGTTTGCTTGATCTACAAAAGGGTAGAGCTCTTTGCCCGAAATTGATGCAGTGTGGTCCAAAAAACAGTGCGCTCAAAAATGTATGCTATTCAACTACATATCTATGCCCTTACCTTCCCCTTCATCGCAAACCACAAAGACACACAGTCCTGGGTGTATTTCCACAGCACACGTAGATATGCTATGCTTTACGAAATTCCATGTTCAACCACAAAAACTAATTGAATTTAAAACGTTACCACACCACCGCCCTCAAACCATTCCTCTCGTTGAGATTAATTGCAAAACTTCACTACACCAAGATTGTTGCCAGCTACAGTTGACCACAAAATCGCGAACGATTCTCATACTAAGCCAGCAAAAAATTACCCCCTGTAACCCTCTTAATTATTCAGCAATTACATACACGTGTAAAGGTTCATTTGTATACTTATAGTTATAAAAGAGCGCTTGACATATCGTCAAAAGGATGTGTACGTACATAAATAAACTCCTCGCAGTCACTGCCTTAATTACCTACCAAGCCGCATACTTAAGTGATTCTCTACAACACACTTCCCATTTTCAACCTCTCAAGTTGTCTCCCACTCAAGACTCAGTACACATTTAGTCAGAGAACTCACCTTGCCAAAAATAAACCCCTAAACGATTTTCCTTATGCTTTTGCACGAGAAAACTTTGATATTGATCTAAATGCCACACCCACTCACAATAGAGTAACACATATACACATACCTATTCCTACACAGCCAGTGGGTCCTTCGAAAAGTAGATTTGAACGCGCTCAACGTATACATAATACAGACACATACCTACAGAACCATCACCACATCCGTTTGGTTAACGACGATAGACAAAGGGAGCACTTGCAGGAGCCAAGACCGTTGGAAGATATAAAACCCAAGGTATATTCTGAACGATAGAATTTTGAGTTCAAGTAAAAGACGTAGCGCACAACTTGTATGAGTATCCGGATAAGGATGCTTTTCAGCGCGCACACCCACAGCCACACACAACTCGAGCAAAAGTACACAAAATAAACTCTCTAAGGTAAAAGAAAAATCAAAGGAAAAATCTTCTCATTTTTCGTCCTTTTCTCTTTGTAGGGTTAAAAGTTTTTCAATCGTTTAAGGAAGGGAATTACATCGCAGATCGTAACGTTAGACTTATACGTATGGCGAGATTTAAAAAAAAACGGCTTAACCAAAGTAGATGCGAAAATGGGTGAAAAAAAATAAAACTTAGTGTAAAAGAAGAAATCTGTTTATTGAAGCTTAAAAGTAGAAAAAACAAAAATTTCCTTCAAGAGATATACTATAGCACTGCGTTAGCAATGAAGAAGAAAATAATATCCTTCGGCCATTCGGATTATGCTCTGTAACGCAGAGTTTGGATTTTTCCAGTCTACTTATGCAAGGAGTAATATATGCAGATGAAGGGGGCATTTACGGGCGGCCCGGGCAAGAATGATTAAGTAAAAGAAAAATGTAATTTCTTTTCCGTTTCCTTTGTGTAAGTTGCGAACGTTGCTGAAGGACTATTTACTATACTTTGTTGATGGGTGATTTCTGCGAATATAAATACGAATTTCTTTGGAAGATTTATGATTTCTGTTACTCAACTATTTGTGGAGGAGATCTTTGACGAATTGGAAGTTCAGAGAGAGAGAGAGGGAAGTTATTTTGAAAGTCAATCAGCAAGGGATTAAGCACTCGAATGAGTCTCGCAATATCCTTTGGGAATCGCAAAGGAATTTGATTATCAAAAGATTTAATAAAATAGCTGAGTCCTCAGTGACAGAAAGTTCCTTTTATTGGCGCATTCGTGGCTCTAACGGAGATACATACGGTTCATTGACTGAAAGCGTACATAAATAATACGCTTTGAGTTTGGAGTTATTGAATATTAATTATTTCTATTTGGGGCAGACTACGTCGTATTTGGTTAATTTTGAGGACATCATATAGTGGATAATAAACCAGTCGCAAGTTGGTTTCCAGACTCATCAAAATCGGGACCACCAAGGACGTGAAGTGACACGATTTGAAATCTAAATCAAAATCTCGTTGAAGGGTTGTCACAGTTCACAGCTATATCAGCATTCCATTTGAAAGCAGTTCTTAGCCAAGTTCGAAGGGTTGCCTGTTCTCACTAATCCTTTTGATTTAGCACATGCATATATCTAAACTACCATCTCTATTCAAATACATACTACAATTATACATTCTATCAAAATAATAGACTTGAGCATGCAAGAGGGAAACACACACGCTTTGTTACGCAAATCCCAAATAGATTCCTATCGCTGATGTTTTATGTAAACGAATCCTCAATTATGCTGTTCACGTGTGCATATTTCACCCTGAAACTTCTCACTGTGGAATGTAATGGGGTGGCATGGTGCCTGGGCTTGTATGATATCCTTTAGAATGTATACCTCTATGGGTTTGAATGTTGTTCTTCGTTATATGGCATGCTCTATATTGCTGTATACGTTACTCCGCCTTATAAGATCATCGCCCTTCATTTTACTTGTTAAAGGGGGTTATTTTAGATGATTTAGGATTCATCGTCGTGCGGTTATATTCCCCCGAGTGGTTTAGTTGAATACTTTATGTGAGCTGGCAAATTTGGATGCATCTGCGGCAGGGGATTGGGAATTGAATCTCTTGCTTTGTTCTGCATTATGTTTGTATACTTTTGTTATATTTTTAATGATAGGTAGATAATATTATTGGGTGTGGGAGCGTTGAAGATGATTTTGATTGTTTGATTTTAAAAAGTTCCTTTGACACAAAAGTATCTAATAAATGATGGTCTTAAAAGTTCAATAGTTCCGAAAGGGGTCGAATTACCGTACCCGTGAGCGAACAATACGTCGCTGAATTTTGTTGTTTTTGTTGATCAATCAAATCAGTATCTGCGAACGAGAATTAAAGGATGCATTCAGTTTACTACTTCAGCACCGTCCTTTTCAAATAAAATAAATCAAACTATTCTTATTGGATAAATTTATTTGTTTATAATGTATAAGAATATTGAAGAAACTTAAAACTAAAAATTTGTGTGTAACCGCTTACAAAAATATATCTTTATTCTTTAGATTTGTATATTCCAAAAAGGCATTTAAATTTTTTTTTTATAATTTTGTTTCTAAAATGTTTGTATTTGATATTTTCGTAAACGTTTTCTTAAATAATATAATCTATAAAGCGAGCAATTCTGGTATATTTGTTTCAATTACGCTGCAGCAAGTATATACATATTTTTCAATATCTTTTAATTTTTTTTTTTAAGAGCGATTTAACATTGAGCAATTTTTAAGAGTCGTATATGCAATCATGAGTTATCTGGAAATTTAAACAAACATAAGATTTGAAGTAAATACATTAGTATATTATAAAACGTACGTTTTCCGCTTAAAATATTTTATCCCATCAGATCAGCGCAGAATTTTTAACAACTTTTGATCGAACTGTACAGAATTCTGTTGTCATAGTTCTAAGCAAGCGCTAAAAATGCGTATTTTAGCAACCAAAAAGACTCCAACTGAAGAAACTCACTGTCAAAAGGCCCGTTGTTTTTAGCTTCTATCTAAGAAAAGCACAGCAAAGAAGAATTTTTAGCACGCAATAACAAAAACTACATACTTTCAAGCACAAGCGTTACTGGAACAGTTTTTTTTTGCAAATTCTTCTACTTTGCTTTGCTGAGGTAGACGCTCGAATAAAGACAACTGATCTTCTTCTCGCTTGACAGCTGACGGCTAAATACCCGCGAATGGTTTTCTTTGTCAGTTATTACTTATTAGGTTTGTTTCTTCTTCCTTTACTTTTAAATCTTACTAGTTTGTACTCAACAAATTTCTTTGCGTAAAAATTGAAACAACTGTCAGTCGCCTGAAAAATTGACAGCTGATTTAAATTTGTTGTTTCATTTGGGATTTGGGTGGAATATTCGCATCTATTATTTTTCACAGGTTAAGGCTGGTATGCAATTTTTCATCCAAAATTTTCACTGCGAATTGTCAAAATGAACTTTCCATGTGAAGATTTCACTAGTCAGTACGCTGTTGAAGTGAAAAATAATTGTTCAAAAAGTGATTTGTAGGGGGCGTTACTTGCTATTTCACTTGGCTTTTATTGTCCGTCGCATTAAATTCTTGACATTTCGGCAAGAAAATTTCACTTTCAATTTCACACCACTTTTTGGAGAGGAGTGAAAATTTCACTTCACTAGAACAGCATACCAGCCTTTACTACAAAAGCGTTCCTTAACTTTTGCGTAAGTTTTCCTCTCTGGCAGAGGGTTCCCCCCACTGTCATTTTGACAGTCTTTTCAATTTTTAGTACAAAAGTAAAGACAGACATATTGTCTTAAATCAAAAGTGTTATTCTTCATTGATATTTATATAGTTCCCGTTTATTAGCTAAAAAAATTGGTAAAAATTGTTAAAAATCAAACTTCCAAATCCAGTCAAATTGTAGACGACTTCCTCTCTAAAAGTATTGCAACAAATACTGGCACTTGTATTGCCCCGCATTCATTTTGAGAGCAAAGTCAACAAATATACAACAATTGATCGCTCTATCAACTCTCATGACACACCATGTCAACAATTGCCATTTTATAAACAAACGCAGCTCATTCACAAGCAATGCAAAAACATTGTCAAGTAACAAGGTGTGTTTGTTTTTAACTATTGTTTACGAAAATAAAATGCTGAATTCGTTAGGGAATTCACAAAATTTGTTTTTGTCATCAAATAAAGTAAAAAAAGAACAAACATTCTATAAGATAATCGTACATATTTAATTGTCCACAAACATTTTTATAATAATTGTAATTTGTCTTAGTTCCTTTTCATTGTACTTTGTAAGGTTTACATCAGGTTTTGGGTTGTCATTTTAAAAATACATATATTAAAATTATTATTTTGTGTTTTATATTTCATGTTAAGTGTTCAAACTTTTTACAACAAAAGTTTTCTTTATTTTTTTTTTAATAAAACGAACAAAATGGTAACAAGTCTCCGAGTTAATTAGAAAATCAACATACAATTTTGTTTGGTTTAAATTCATTTCTATGGGTGAATTATGATTATGTGTTGTGTCATACAATATTTCATAAAAATAAAAATAAAAAAAAAATGTTTATTTCTTAGACATTTAAGATTAATGATAGTGATTTGTGTGTGTGGGGGGCGGGACAGAGCACTTAACATCTACCAACAAAATAAAGAACATAAAAGTAATAATAGTACTGGTGATGGTAGTGATGCTTGTTGAAGAAGGATGAGGGAATAGTACAGAGGGCACACTACATACTAATCTAAACAGATGTATTTTGAATTTGGCAAAGCAACAAACAACATCAGGATCACCTCACGAGGACTTTCGATTTCTGTGCAATTTCATTCTTTTATTTTTATTATGCCCGCTAAGTTTCGCAAAAAATTTGAAAATTTAGTTTCTCGAGCGTTTTTTGGTTGGATTTATCCGTTTACTAAATGTTTACCTATTTAATGCCAGCGGATTAAGTATCATACCGGATCCAGCAGCGCATTCATTGGAATTCATCGTCTGATAGCCAGCTGTTGTACTTGATGCGGTTGTCGATGAGACGCCTGTGCGAGAGAATTTATTTTCACGTGGTTAAAGAATTGAGCTTCTTGTTTGTTAAGGTCTCACATTAGGTGAGTGCTTATGCTAAACGCGACGTCGCGTCGTTTCGATCTCTGAGCCCTATGACATACCTGTGTTTTCATCAGTAGCTTGTACTGGACTTGATGGCGGTGATGGTGAGTCCAATGAGATAATTGATGAGTCTGTAATTGGCAAAAAAGAGGAAGACGAAACGAGATGAAATGAGATTAAATACAATTTTCAAAATGTATAAAGAAGGCTTAATTGACAGTGTAAAAGGTTGTAAAGATATGTAGACTTTGAAGAAATCGAGCAAAATTGACGAATGAAAGCGGTATGTAGTTTGCCCTGATGTCACGACCATTATGCGCACCGAGACATTACAATTCAAGAATAGATTTATTACAACATTTTTTAAACAGGTAGACCCATCCCATTAGATTCCGTTTACAGGGAAATAAAACATGTCGGGAACGTTAAAACGGGTTTAAATGTTGAATTAACATTTATGAATGATGATTGGACAGTGGACACAGTAATAGAGTAACCACGATAAATTTGACATGATTGATAGGGTTTCCAATTACGAGCCAAATGTCAGCTAATATCAGAATCAGATAGAAGACTACAATCGCAATTTTAAGTGATTTTATTTAGAAAATTATACCCTTAAGCCGAAAACTTTAAACCTGTTGCGATGACAGCTTTAAATTAACAAAAAAACAATCGCAATACTAAAAAAAGCCCTTAAATTAAAGCCAGCTATCCTCAAAGTCTGCTCTCTTAGATGAAGTTAAGGTGCAATGGAGTTAAATTCATGACCAGTTACCACATGAAACAATGAGCCCAATCACAACAATTAAAATTAATAAATCCATTAACAAATTGCATTTGAAATTATGTTAACAAACAAATATTTTATGAAAAGATTGACAGTTTGAGGTGTTAGTAGTTATGAAAATGCAAAGCTTATCGTTGGACTTCACCTAGCTCCATGACTTTAATCTATGTAGTTGGAAGTTGAACAAAAAAAAAATACTGACATTGATTTTGTGCATTCATTCATAGTTAATGTGTCTTTTACTTGCGTTCTTGTTTGTTTTTCGAAATATAATTCAAATCCGAAATATATTTCTTGATTTAAAGAGTGCAAGTAAATATTTTAGTCGACTCATATCAACGCTGTCAAACTTAACGGGCTGGATTGTCCTCCACTTAGGCACTTCGTCCGGCTTGTGTGTGTGTGTGTGTGTTTTTTTTTTTTTTTGGGAAATGTGTTTGAGAGTATGAAATCTAATGTATATTGAAGACTGAACAACGTTCGCGATAAATATTTGCCTATTCAAAAAGGATTTAACTTGACAAATGTTGTCAGTTGCTCACGACACCCGGCATCGATGATAGGAGTCAGATTTTCCTACGAAAATAAAGAATACAACCAATTAGCTAAATTTTTGTTTATGTGAGTAGATATGATTATATTTTCGATAGACGAACAAGAAACCAGCTAAATGAGCATTTTTTATTTTCATGTTTAATGTTAGTACCGCCTTAGAAATCAGTTCGAATGACATTGAAAACACTTCTTTCTTTGAGCTAAACCTACACCATATATGCGGTAGATCCTTTTACGAACTCCAAAGTGGAAAACGAGTGAAATACGGAAATCAGTGCCGAAAAAGAATCACATTATGTACATATTAAATAACTCATTTATTTACGCAAACGTATTTGTTTTATTTATTAAATATAAAATAAAAACAGAAAGAAAGAAGTATCGTAAATGCCGCCTTTGGACATAAAGAGTAATCAAATATTGTGTCAATATTAGGTCTGTTTCCAAACGATAATGAATTCGAACACATTAGTCAAATTTAGTCAAACTACGTTCCTTTACGCAAAAGTTGGGTAGAAGAGAGCCACAAAGAGAGAACAAACATTTAGCCTTCATAAAAAAACCTGCAAATAATAGCCCAACAAATTTCTTTGGGCTAGTTTGTTATAACTGGGGTCGAATCGCGTCGTCCGTGGTCGAGCATTACGTTCACGGAATTGAGTTGATTTACATGTGAAACAAAAAACAAATTCCGTCACGTAATGCTCGTTCACGGATGACACGATTCGACCCCTGACTTCAGCTGTCAAATCTCTCAAAAGTCAATTTGAATTGGCTGTTTATTTCGATTTGGTTTATTGAGTGCTGAAATTTGTAATTAAAAAATTGATAAATCGGCAAGAAAAATAAATATTCAACCGCATTCGAGTGTTTTTTAACGGCTACATATTGGTAATTTTTTCAGACCCACTGACGTTTATTTTTGAAAATTATTTTTTTTTCTCGCATATGTTTTTAACAAACGTCATGCAAAACTTTCGTTCCTATACATTTTGGTTACATTCTCTTTTTTTGAGGGAATAAATCCCCACTCCTTGATATCTGACATTTTGCCGAAATTGGCCAAAAAAGTAAGGGAACAGACCTTATTGACATACAATACATAAACAACATCTTCGTTCATTTTATCTCATTTTTAACTGTGATTGTTGGTTTCAGCTATTTCGTCAAAGCAACCAAACAATTTTATATTTGACGTTTCGTTTAGCGGACAGCTGTCAGAAATTATAAATGCGTTGAATGTTTCAGAGGGTTTGCCGGTAGTTTTCGAAGTCATTTCATTGAAAATTACATTCACCATGAGCTTTTGAAACCTGGAGAATGTTTGTTGTGTCGGAAAATATCTGCTTTTGGTGAAAATATTTCGAGAAAACCACAATTTTAAGTGTGGTCTGACAAATATCCGACAGTGTAACTGTTCTAAGAAAGCTTTTCTATTCAGATGTTCCGATTCGACATAAAATTCGTACGTTATTTTTATAGGAACTTCTGTTGTTTTTTTTTCTAACAGAAAGGGCTAAGTATCTGTATCTATAAGTTTCGTAATTTGTAGAAGCTTTTGCAACTATGTAATAGTGACACGACGTTGAATGACAAAATAAAAATGTTTGTTCCACCAAAGACAACATTCTGCTGATGTGTTTCATCAAATATTTTTTAATTGTTTGCTTTTCATAGTTTGCAAAATGCGAATGCTCAAATCACCTTAGCCTTGCGAAGGAAGTCCAACAAGACGATAGTTCTGTGCTCCTCCATCGCAAGGCATATTTTTTTAAAAATTGGCTTGCTTTAGCTTATTCCATTTCCAGCTTGCAATTTTCAACAAGCTAAAGAAACACAGTCAAGAAATAAAGATCACATCTCCGTCATGAACCTAACTCCTGTCGTTTTCAAAAGAAAAAGATTATTTTGACAAGTTTGTTTAATGCGATCTCAGTATAGCAGTTGAACATTTGTTTTGGTGCGTTTTAAAATTTTGTAAGATAGCTTTTAGATTTTAAAATAAAAATTAGAGATAGAAAATTCGAGTTGTTGAATAAAATCAAATAAAACGAAACATATTTTATCTCTGGAAATTTCAAATATGAGTACCACTAAGTCACTGTTTCAACAGGCCGTCACGCGAAAAGTGAAAGATGGAGCAGGCTCGACTCCTGTGACATAGCCAGGAAAATGTGGACGTTATACAACAAACAGAAAAAAATCTACAATTGAACAAGAAATCATTGTCCTAAATTGTGGGACACAATACACTGAAATACCATTCTAAGAATATTTTAATCTGTACATGGTGACCTGTGCAGAGGATGCGGCGATAAGGCGGTGCATGAGGACACGCCAAACTTTCTTTGTCACTGCCATTAATAGACCTACATAAATTTGTAAATAAAACGGGTTGGTTTACCATATGGGGTCATAAACTTCTAGGAGGGCATCACAACGGATCTACATTGATCTAAGTGTGGCACGTACAGGTTTCTCCTGTCCTGCCAACCCACTAACCTAACCTAACCTAGGTCCTTGTTTAGGTTCAAGTTTACAAAAATTATTTTTAACTTGCTGTCTGGATGTAGTACGGACATTAATCATTCTGAATCAAACTGACAGAACTTTTGTTATTATTCTTTGAGTGTGATTACGTTCCATTGAACGCTAGACGTCTAGCACATAAACTTCCCCGACGGAAGAATTTCCGCTAGAGAAATGTTAGTTTGCGGAGTTTGCCTTAGTTTCTGTTTTCTTTTTTTAAATTTTAGTTTGGATGTAGTTCAGACTTTACAATAAATAGGTTAGGTTAGGTTACTGGGTGGGTACAGCAGAGCGAGCCCTGTCGTACCCCACTTAGGTCCATGTGGACACATTGTGATTTACAATAAATAAGGTTATAACCTTTTTAAATACTTAATCGGCTTTGCTCGTTTATATTGAAGTTTGTTTCGACAGCTATTTTTTCTCACTTTAATTAGCAATTATTTATTAAAGTATACAAAGTATAAAGTATACAAACGGCGGATTTTGCCAAAAATGTAGATCTTAGTGTAACCCTGGGGTCAAATCGCGTCGCCCGTGAACGAGCATAACGTGACGGAATTTGTTTTTGTGTCACATGTTAAATCAACTTAATTTCGTAAACGTAATGCTCGTTCACTAACAACGCCTTTCGACCCCTGTCTTCTGCTGCAGATAAATCAACTTCCTTTGTGGATTCTCAGGTAAGAATATTAGACGTCTTTCGGCGATAAGGTGCCGTTGAATAATTCGAAAGCATTTCCTGCTGAAATTTGTTTTGAAACTGTGAATGTGGGTGCTTCAAAAGCGAACTTTCAGAAATTCGGAAATGAAAGATTTAGATTTTGCAAGATGCACGACTGGGTCTGATCTCAACACTTTGTTTAGTTCAGAATGGTTTTTTTTTTAAAGTACGAGCACTTACACGCATTATATAGGTAAGCGAGAAATAGATAAAGCAGTCTTTTGCTTATGTTTTGGTCTTAGTAGTAGGTAAGTCCTGCTTTATTTATAAATAAAGGTTGTAAGGTTGTTTGACAGTTTATATTTCAGATTCCAAATCTAAAATAGATGTAATAGCTTGAATTTAAGTCCCAAATTGACACTGAAAAGCGTCTTAATTTAAATAATTTACTAACGAGCTTTTCCTCGAAGACGGTGAAGAAGGCGTAGCATTTTACTGTACTAGAATGGGACCCTAATCACTGTTTGGTATGGCTGGATGAAACTACTCACTTGGAGCTATCGAAAAGCCACAAACCACGCAATTTATTGTGCATAAAGGGTGTTTATAAAAAAAGAGCTTTCCTCTCAAAGAGGTAAATACGAATTACATGTAACTTAACAAAAAAAAATAAATATTAAAAATAAAAACTGTAAGAAACCATTTCAATAGTGTGGGCGCCGGGAAGTTTGTTTGTTCTCATTTTGTTTGGAATAAAACAACATTTTGTAAAGCACGTGTACTTTTGTTTTAAATATATTCTTTTATTCAATATCTCTTCTTCTTTTTTCTTTTTTTTTGAAAACAAAACTATTTACACAAACATAGGCATACATGTATTATACTTATTTAACGTTAAACATATTTATTACTTAAAAATAAAAATAAAATATTCAAACCTTTTTACGGTTGCGATACAATTTTGTTTTTTTTTTTCTTTTTTAGATTATATTCTTCTTACACAAAAAATAAATTCATTAATTTGAATAAAATGCAATTTGTTCTTTTTCCAGCTACAGAAATGATTTCTTTACAGTTCGTACCTTCGTATAACCAAATAAAAAAATAATGGTGCTCAATTTTTTTTTTCAAATTGTTATCTAGAAAAGTTCCTAATGCAACAAAAAAAAAAAAGAGCCTCAACTGAGATTTTTTTTTCAATTTTTCTTCCATTTATGTTTTAATTTTAATATTTACATTTTGATAATTCTAGTTTCGAGGAACATTACGGTTTAATAAATATTAATTAAGAAATTAAATTGTTCTATATGAGTTTTGTTTATAGAATTAAATAAATGTTCATGATAAACTAACGAATATAACAGCAAAGACAAATGATGGTGAGATTTGGGATTGTACATAAAATGTAATCTGATTATTATTCCCCAGCTAAAATATAATAAGAACAAAAAATAAGGTTCGGCTTCACTTAAATAATAGCTTACATCTTTTTCTATACAACTAGATAAATAATGAGCTAGATAGAGGGAGAGAGAAAAAGATAAGGAGAGAGAAGAAACTTAATTTATGCATCTAGTTATTACTAGCTGAATCGTGATCCATGAACTGTACACTCTCATCACATTCTTCCACTTTATTATCATCCACTATAGTTGGTAAATAAATTTGGATAAGAGAAAATGTGTCATTTATTTTTATGTTACCAGAATCTTCAATGTACACAAGATTTTATCCAATTAAAAAAAAAAAAAATACAAGCATTTTTTTACAAAAGAAAAAAAAGAAAGAAAGAAAATTTGAAAAAAGCGAATACTACAAAAATTATTATAAAGAAAATGAAAAATCAGTTCATCGGTACTGCGCAGTGGAGACCGCTTTTTGATTGGCATTAAATTCGTCGGATATCAAGCGACGTCTTCGGTATAAGCTGGTGGTGTTATTGTTATACCTCTTAAGATAACTTGCAATATTATCACATTCGCTCTGTAGGGTATTTAGACCGGACTTGACTCGCAAAATCCTCTCTGCCAGAGAAGACGAATCGAAAAGAAAAAGGTGACATTTATTTGACAGGTTGTTATCTGCATTCGAGAAGTTATAACACCACAGACAGAGTACGTTCGTTTTGTAATTTCGACGAAACATCACAACACTCTTGTACAGACAATGACGAGCACAGACTACAAACTGCAAAATAAAGGGCCTCTATTGCGATTGTCAATCGACTACGGTAGGCATTGTATAACTAAACGGCGGACATATTTTTTCTCTCTCAATTTTAGCGTTCTTTTTCGTCTCCTAATACCCTTTATACATTAATTTGACCACTGTGTCTATTCAAGAATAATAATTCAGTGTAAGATCTTGTATCCGATAATAGATAACAAAGCTTCACACTTTTCCAATCGGTACTGACAAAAGCAGTCTACTAGTACCTACGGTACATAAACTTTTTTTAAGAACGTTTAGTTGTCAAAATAAAACTTTGAGGGGTCATTCTGAGTTAGATTTTTTACATTTTTTTTAATATAAATAGATATATTCTGTCAAGTTGTTATGAATACCGAAAGACTCATGGAACAGCCCATAATAACCGGGGTTGCTTGCGTAAAAATTGTTCGATAGGGTATGGCAGACATGTGGTTCCAATAGGATGACTCTTACTTCCTGTAAATAATCAACTCGTAACTCGTTAACGTCACAGTCTATGCGACGTAGCACACATCGAACGAAACACTGGAGATATTAGGTTTGTTCGACGTGGGCCCTAGTTATAAGTGTTAACCCTAATGTTTTCGATATAGCACTCAACTCGCCCTGATACTAAAAACCTGTATTCGACATGACTTCTATGGCGCCCTAGCTGTGCCCTTAACTGACCCCAAGTAATTTGTCGGGGCAAGAATTCAGTGCTGAGTTTCGCTGCCATTTTGCTTGCTGTCATTCATTTTTCAATGTAAAAGTTCAGGGCAGGATATTTTTTGTTCGATATAGTAGCCGAATTTTCAGGTTTTGTAGAGACGGAGAAATTAGCTGACACTTCTCAGTGGGCACTAGTGCTAGCCACGTCGAACAAACCTATTGAAAGCAAAGCTTCTTGTGTTGCGTATTTTACTGTCAAATTTTGCCAAAAAAAATTGGCATAAAACTCAGAATCCATCTTTCGGTCAATGGGAATAGATAGAAAAAATCGTCCTCAAGAAGCAACTTGTTAACAAGCTAAAAACAACATAAATAGATACGTCCAATGCCTTCGCCTAATGTTACACAACACAATTTTCAGAGCTGAAGGGATAATTCACAAATCAAAAAAACACTGAAACGGACACGACAAATTCGACAAAATTTTGTATAACAATCTAATAAAAAAAGGTTTTCTTAAAATGTTCAGAAAGGTTTTGCCAAGTCTTGCTTTCTGCCACCGGAAGCTGTACTTTTATTCTTTATTTAACAGTGATTTTAAATTTATCATGTAATCCGCTATTGAGAGAGGGAGAATGAAGAGAAAGCAAAAAATATGAATTTAGTTTCTTCATTCAGATAAGGATAACACAGCACGAACATGGAACAAATTATGTACTAATTTTGCGGTAAAGGACGGGAGCCAATCACCAGCACCAAGGATAGGTAACGAAAATTCTTCGAATGCGAAAGGACAATCAGCTCTAACTACTGACCGAAAGCTGATTGAGTTGGAGAACGACATAAGAGAGTAGAAAACCATTTTATCCGTTGCAATTTAAGACGTGAAAACAATCTGCTGTATTTTGACTGTCGAAACAGAAATTTAGTTGCTAGAAGCACAGTTGAGAGAAGAACAAAAACGAAAAGCAATTTAACTCTGTCCAATTTAATATTGGTAATTGAGAGGAGAAACACCTCACCTTCATTTTAAGTGTGGTTGTTGATACATCCCAAACCAACAAGAGCATATTTGGCTCAATGAAGAGGCAAGTTCAGTTTAATCACCCAGACACACCTTCATTTTACGCGTGAAAGTTGAAAATTGGTACATTCCAAGCCCTCAAGAGACAAGTTCACTTGTCATTGTCTCCAAGCAAGCGTTGATAACCACGCGTGTCGTATAAAAAAATGAGAATGTTTAATTGAGCAACCTTTTTGTTTACCAATTCAATACAGTAGGACATTTTGTCAGTCAGTCAATGAATAAACTTCGTATCGAACGCGATTTCCATTCGCATGCGCCAAATAAAGCAAAGCTTGTCTTCTTTGTGGCATTTTCTGCATCAACTGGCAGTGTATTGACGACTTAATCAGCAAAGCAAAGTAGACGAATACGGACTCAAGATTCAAATTTGTGATATCGAAATGGGAAACTTCGAATGTAATTTGAGCGTCCGACAGAGTATGCGTTGCGGAGATTTTTCCGTTCCGAGGGATACCTCCGAATTTCTTAATTGAAACAATCTTGGTAGAAGTTCTTGAGGTCTTCAATGAAATCAGATTTGCGATATTATGAATGATAAAACTTTTCAAAACAGAACCGATTGGCGGTTAAACTAAGGCTTTGCAAGGACTTGCCTTAAACCACGAGCAAAAAAGACACGCTGCCAATATTTAAACTTCACTTCTGCTACGTTACCCCCACAATAAGCTACACTATCAAAATTTAGCAACCTCGCAGAGATATAAATATAAATTCCGCTTCGCATTAAATAATATAGGAAACGATAAGTCGAAGACATCATTTCTTCGGTCGGTCGACTCCTAATCGGTTTCGCTTGTTAGTCTTCAAGACAAACTTGGCAAATTTGAGCCGCCACAAAAATAAACAAAACATCACCAAAGTGTATCGAAAATATACCAACAAGTTTATTTAGCGCATCATCTTTTGCGATCTTTCTCTCTCTCTCTGCCTGTCAACAATGATATTCATTAGACTTTTGTAAATTTAAAACAGCCCTTCTTCTGGGAGTTCGTAGTTTTCTTGAAACAGTTCTTTTTGAGTGTCTGCGCTCAGCGACAGGACGATTCTGAGTCTCCTCCAGACTCTCCATATACGCAGTATACTCATTCGCAGTGAAGACCTCCGAAAGAGACACACCCCTTCGCTTGGGCATTTCTTCAGCCCTCACGGTCAATCGCTGCTTGATCATATCCAAAACTCCAGTCACTTCGGTCATTACAACGAACGTGCACATAGCCAAACCGAAGCGAGCACCATAGTAACCTTCATTTCGTATCCAATTGGCTATTTTCAGTCCGTGCTTAGAGATAAATTCCTGATTTCCCACCAAAACATATCGTCCCAGGAAATTACTAGCACAATCCAAAAGCCTTAACGATGATATCCAAAACTGTCGAACCAGAAAATCAGTTGCGTATAGCGTCAGACTCAGTTCAATGATGAAGGCAACTATTCTTGAGGGTTTTCGTAAACAACTCGGCCAGCAACTTGTTCGCAATTTTGCCAGAATACACAACACCGAGAAGACAAACACCGTAGAAGCCGCATTCGGTTCAAGAGACGGTAATTTTGAGTACTTCAAATCGATCACGCTGATGCGATGCAAATGCAACAACATCCCAATGGCTATGATGAGAAGTGCTTCTGCGGAGGTACTATAATTTGCCATATTTTTGAGAGCAATTCCCCCGACAATGAATATTCAGAATTTCGTGCCGAAAAATGGAGAAACAGCAACTACATACAGAAATATATTACGTCAGTCAGATGAGAGACATTTACTTTTAGGTTTTTTTTCATTTTTTGCTACAGTGGACGAGGAAACAATTCGCTGTCGATTGGGATATTTTCAACTCACGATTCTAGGCCAACACCACTATCTCTCTACAGTCGATACAGAGGAGGATTTCAGATAACCACGTTCAACCAAACTTAAACTAGATACTGCCCTTGTAATGCAAAACTAAATTTAACTAAAAAAAAAAAAACGAAAATAATAATAACTACAAACATGAAAGAAAACAAGTCAAACTTAAATACGGCAAAACTAAGTAAAAATAAATAAAAACACTTAATACGCATTTTTATAGGACGTACCGCCTTTGGATAGTTGACTGGATTGTGCCGACGCTGATCTCTGTCCATTACTTGTGGACACCGCTGATGAAGTTGTCGGATTCTTTCCCGTAGCAAAGGCAATAGCAGCTGCCTTTCGCTTGGCCAGTGGCAGATCATCGTCTGAATCGCTGAGTGTTAGATCGACCTAGAAAGAATTTCATTTTTTAATATTTCCAGATGAATGAAACAAGAATGAGCAACTTACTGTTTCACTGTTGGTTGTTGATGTGGGCTCATTGGAAATAATTGGTGGTGGCGGGACCTTTGCTGCTGGTTTTATGTCATCTGAGATTAGTTCTGCAATAGAGTGAAAGGGTTTCGATATAACAAAAACAAAAAGACATGGCATAATGTCAGCAACTATTCATAGGCATCATCAAAATGTCTGTAGAAAGGGCACGTTCATTGAAATGTTTAAATTACACGCTTTGTACGGTAGACGGTAAGCATCTATGCACAATAGGCAGCAGTTTCAATTGGTGAAACATACCCATGTCCCTGAGAATTCCTTCCCTACAAACTTCTTTGCGTTTGTTAAGATATTAAACAGGGGAATAATCTTCCCCTCGTTATTGTATTCTTGGTAGATTTTTAAATTTTGTCACAGGGGTTGCAATGCACAGGGAAAATTTGTACCACTCTTATAGTTCACACTCACTACGAGTAGATTTTTACCCTAAGTTAGGAAAATTCGATCACATCTTTCTTCCTTGTCCTGGGGAGCATAATGTCCAATGAACGTTTAGTGAGGGCATTGATGCTGACACCCATTATAACAAAGCCCCCGGTCGATAGTTCTTAAATTGTCGGTCGGAATTTTTGGATGACCCTCTTACTTTACAGGGGGTCTTTGATTTTGCATGAAGATTGAATGAGGATGAGGAGACGTTGAGCTCGTAGGATCGCCAGTCAGGATAATATACCAAATGCTATGAATTTTGGTTGTATTTACGAATACGAACATAATGCTTCAGGATGAACGCACGCTCCTTATTAGAGAAAAACTAAGCACGGCTGGTTGCTTTCCAGTTTTCCACCCCATGATACGCGCTTCTTTATATCCAACAAAGGCTGGGAAAATGAAAAGAAAACAATGTGCGACAAACTCAGTATTCATGCATCTACTAACTGAAAACATTCTAATTTCGATTTGCGAGTCGTCTAGTGATCTGCATTTCCGTACCATCGCTGAACTGTGTCATAAATCAAACAGTAGCGAAGGAGGAGATTAAGGGTGCTTGTATATTTTTTTTTAATTTTCCGTATCTCAAACATATGAAACACATTTGCATTGACGGACGGTTGTGTTGTGCCTCTACGACTTGTAGTTCATTCAGAACTGGGTGCACATTTTGGAAACAAATACAAATTTTGACACGAATATGATTCAACACTTGTCTTAGCCAGTCCCTTTAAAGGAGCATTTAGAAAATTGGACATTAACCGAGCAAACGACGAACTTTACGCAGAAAAATCCACCAATTCGTCTAAAAAAAAGGGTCAAAAATGTTACCAATTTCGACCACCTTGGTTTTAATTGTCTTTTACAAAATTATCAACGCTAAAGCTACTGAAAGAGTCCATGTTCAATGCCTAGCATAAACAATTTCACTGAAATTTGATCCTGACATCCATTGACACCGTTTAGGTGAGCAGAGCGTAACCATCAAACGACAACTATTGCTCAGTTGGAGCTCTTTAAGCGCCGAACGAGTGAAAAACTGAATTCCATTGAATTTGGAGGCAGTTTTTCCACCTTATATTCAAACAGTGACATTAAGCGTTTATTTATCCAAAGCGCAGGCTATAAAAAGCAGAGTTCCTACTGCATGAATTGAGGATACATGTCCCGCATCAAATCAGTTATTAAATAACGCCAAAAGCAGTAACGACAGTATTTTGTGCCTTTGTCACTTAAGTTGTCTTTTCCAAGGAGAAATAGGAACAGCAATAGACTATAAAAAATATCCCCATCAACTCACCAATATCATCTGATATGACTTCAACTTTTTCGACAGCTTTGGATGGTGTATCCACCAATTGTGTTTCGTTCCTTAAGTTATGTGTACTCCAGGAACCGTCCTTGTGCAGCTGAATCTCGGTGTCGTCCGATCCCAGCAGTGAGGAAGCCAAAACCTCTTGGAAATACCTGTAAAAATATCAATTATCAATTATCCCCGGTACAGATTTTATCTGGCAACAACTCACCCATCGATAACCAAATTATCGTAAATCGCTGGCTTGTCGCAGACCGGACAATTCCATGTCGGTTTGCGCTCATTCATCTGCAGAAAGAGATTTGCATCGAAACATTGTAAATGCATACAAGTCGACGCTCGACATGGGATGGACATCTTCATCTTGCCCAGCGGACAGTTCAGCGAGACCTTTAACATTGTTGTGGCAATCTCACAGTCAGCATCCTCTGTTAGTTTTTCCTTAACTGAAACAATTGATAACCGGTGTTAGTGCGAGCGTATCAATCACTGAACGTAAAAACCTACTTAACGCCCGTGTATAGTCAGCCGGTTTGACACCTTTAGTCTTCATGCGATGCAGCAATTGTGCCGATGTTAGTTTCTTTACCAAATATGCGGCCAGGCAGTAGCCTCGTGTAAAATCCGGACACCACTGGACAATTATGGTATTTGTTACGGTGGGCGAGAGTTTAACATTCGATGTGACATTGACCGGACGCGGCGGTCTCTTTGGCTCGACGTTTGGCCTGTTTGTTGGAATGGGATTCTAAAAATACAGTGTTAGGTTTTCAAGCGAAACATTTGTTGATTGCAAACTTACAGGTAATGGACAAAGCTTGTGGTTAACTTTAACAATGACGTTCGGTGGAAAACAGTCTTCTTGCTCACACGATGTCTCCAACAGGCAGAATCTTAGTTGCACTTGTATAGAATGTTCCACCTTGGAACCGTTGCGAATGTCGCGATTTGTTGCAATCTCTGTGGCTTGCTGGGGCGTCAGTGTGAAATAGAAGGGGACCTCCTGAATGCGTTGATTGGCGCGGGGCAGCAACGATGACGGTTTAATGAGGGTAGCCAGCACATCATAGAATGCCAACTTTTTTAGACGCACATCCGGGTGTATTGGCATTGATGATCCAATTGCATGTTGGAATGGTACACCCATGTTGCTGGGTACTCCGCCGCCACCACCACCGCCTACATTGCCCACGCTGGCCATAGCAGAGCGTACTTCCGCCGACGACTGCACCGTGGGCATCTGCATTTGCGAAAACATTCTCTTAGGCTCGGTCGGTCCGTATTGAACGTTTGTATCCGGATAGAAATTAGTTCTGCAAAAAGGAGAGAAACAATCAGCTTAATATTGTAAATCAATGAAGACTATTAGGCCCTCTACGTTTTGTACTTAAACTCGCAAAAAATCAGAGAAAGTGCATCTGCAAGCATTTGCAGATTCAAATGGTCTTTGCAACTTGTTGTGTGATTATTTTAAAAATGCAATGTATGTAAAATCAAGCTTACAATGTGTTGCGGTAGATTTCGCGTAGTTTGGCCGAAATCAGATCAAAGTTTGTCTTTAACAAACCGACAACGCGCAGCTGAAGTTCGTGTTTCCTTCCAGCTACCGATAAACTGCAGAACTGAAGAATCTTGTGTAGGTCAACTACTCGAAGAGTCTGGATCATTTCCTGGTACTCCTGAAAGACAAACAAAAAAATGGTTTCAAAAAACGTTATATAATTATGTGGTGGGTAAAACTTTGAGGTGGTTAGAGACTTTGTCTACCTAGGCTCCTCTTTAAACTTAAATCAGTCAGTCCCGTCTGCACAGACGGTGAATGGAGGAGGAGATACAGCGACGAACTGAGATGGCTGGGTGATGTATAGCGAGTTGACACGAATGCTACGGCCCGGAAGATCTTTATAAACTGAATTACAGGCTTAAAGCAAAGTTGTGGAGGTCCAAAGTTAGAAATAAGAGTGAACGGATTAGTATTCAATGCGTTGCAGCTGTAGGGAACTAACTGTTGAAATTTATTGCGTTTAACAGACGTTACCGTTCCAATTCTACAACATAAGGGCAGGGATGTGAATTAAGGTAATAAACTAGATTAAAAATAACAGACAAGAAATTTGGTATTAATAGAGATAGAAAAAGTATCGTGTATGTTTCTAATTAACGCATTAAAAGTAAACAAACGTTTATTTACGAAATCCCACATTTTTAACTGCTTTGAAAGAATTTCAACGAAATCTTTAACGAAATTTAAGTCATTGTGATGTGTGTGGGACAATAAAGTCGCAACAACGTGACCCCAAACGGTTAAGACAAATTTATTCGATGTAACGTGTTCATGGCACATGTTATAAAGAAGACTTCGTATTCGCATTGACGCATTTGCACGAATGTGAATGACATTTTGAGGGGTAGGTAGGTAGAATGTCGATTAAAACGACCAGCAGTTTGTTGACTACTCCGACTACGTAGAATACATGTTTATTATAAATATTGTCGAAACAAGAAGATTCCGGGGCCTGCGGTGAGTGAATGTCGCATGGATTATTCCCATTTGTTTATTATAAATATTGTCGAAATCGACCTTAAATTGTTGGTCATTCTAACAACCAAAATGTATGCGAAAAAGAATCGAAAAGCGCGAGATCCCTTGTACAACCTTGTCTTTACAGTTTTGTTAACCGAGCGCAGACAAAAAAAATGGGAATAATCCATGCGTATTCCCTCTCACCGCAGGCCCCGGAATCTTCTTGTTCATTTCTTTCCCAAGTAGTGTAGGAAATCGCAATGTGTCCAAGCACTACCTCAATTTTAGTCTTTGAAGCCGGTCAAGGATAAAATGCAATATTTTGTAAAAACAAATAATTTCTATTTACAACAATACAGCAGAAAACTTTTCTGAAGAAAAAAAATTAGCATTTTATACCACATTATAACAAAAGAAGGTAGCGCTAGGGGGAACAAGTAGAAAAAAAAACATTTTGTGGGACCATCCTACTCGTCGCGAAATATTTTCAACTCATCTGCAACTCACCTCAATTAGTGTAGAACTATATTCATATTTATTACGTTTATATAGATACTTGTTTCACTTTAGTCTATTTAGTTTAAATAATATCAATTTTGCAACAGAACCACAGTTACACAAAACTTATGAAAAAGAAGAAATCTCCTTTCGTCTGTCGCCAAGTTAACACAAAATGAACATGGCGGATGGTTTGGGGAACAGCCAATCAGGGAAAATATCCCAACCTCATGAAATACTGGGAAATATACTGATTACACTATGCAGGTAGTTTGGGTGACAGTTTAATGAATTAAAAATGCGTTTGTTTGCAACTCAACCAATTGCAATTTGTAGACGATTTTCACAATTTTCACTTTTAAACAAATTTGCTGGACTTAATGTAATCAGTTTCTTAATAGATTAAGAACAATTTATCAGGCGCGCGAAACAAATTTCCCACATAGGTAGAGAGAAAAATAATTTCCCCAAACTCCGCGCAGCTGAGGATGACAAATGGATGACAATTGATTAGGTTCGCGGAATTATTACCGCTCGATATGTACACTCCAATTAATGAAAATGAATACTATGCGTCTGATAAAATTTACCCATGGGGTGCCACTCACCTTTAGCTTAGCGGGATCTATTCCTGGCGGCTGACCGTGTGGTTGTACGGCAGACGCTGCTGCTGAGTTGTGAGGAGTGTTATTGGCAGATTTGTCCATTTGATTTTGATGCACAGACACGGCAGAAGTGGCGGCATGAGATGATGTAGGGCCTCGGGGAGCCGTACCATTTTCCGCTTGCGTCTGTGAACGGGTTTTTCGCATTTATATTAAATTATGTTACTCGCAACAGGTATTGCACTAAAACGTGTTACACTTTGATTTTCACTCGGACAATAGAAAGACGCAAGCACGAAACTAAAATTTTAATTTACAATTCATTAAGAATGGTGAAGAGGTAGTCCATTCTGTGGCAGTTGGTTTTTTTTTTAGGCGAAGTCTTCTAGAGAATTAGTACTGAAAAATCCAAACAGCAATTCTACCAACATGACGGTTTTGTGTTTTCACGAAAATTCCCAGTATTTGGTAAAGTTTGATTTTAGGGAGGGATTACATTAGGCATATTGTTGCATTAGATTGGGCTCTTTTTCTTTTCCCAATTTCCGAGCGCTTTTGCTAGTCTGGATTTTTTTTCTCAGGGTTTTGCTTAAGATTTCGGCAACAAAATAAATCTGGGCGCGAATTTTGACTGATTTAATATAAAACTTAACCAGTGAACGGAAAACGGGTAGAAAGTTGTCGAACGCTACAAACCACCGGTTAGGTATACAGACATTCAAAAAAAGTTTGCCTAGGAAGTGAGGATGGCAGCTAGTCAAACTGTTTGTACCTACCACATCTTCTTTCGGAGCACCCTAAGCAATAAGGAGTCCGAACTTGGAAATGCAGTTAAAGTTAAGTAATGTGATTATAACATAATCATTCTCATGCGGTATTTTGTGTCCTAACACAGCAAATATTGAAAACTTCCACTCCATTTACAGTTGATTCACTTTGCTTATATTTATTAATTTTATAAAATCTGTTTCACTACGCAAGTCTGCATATAAAAGTAAAATCTCCTTAATGTTAGAGCAAACAAATTATTTAAACACATCTACTACACGTAGAATCAGCTAGAGGGCACTTTTGAAAATTCAGTTGACTGTAAACTTTATGAACATTCTATGTAGCTGCCCAGCATCCATTTACACAGTAGACAACATTTTTTTTATACACTAAACGAAAGTAAATTAGTTTTGACTTTCAACTAACGCTACGCGGCTGAGTTGAATTATCGAAAGCACCCTAAACCAAGTCCATGTTCTGCCAACTTGCGGTAGAACCTAGAAAAACTCCATATCGCAGCAGTTTATGTCAAGGTAGTCATCATCATAGCTAACCGGGTCCACGTCGAGAGCGATGTCTTTCGATGTGCAGGGCTTCTCAGGACTTGCATCGCCACCCACGTGATTGATAGCGTGGGACTTATAGTCTGGGCTATTGTCTTGTCCAACAGGTGACGGGGGCGGATTCGACACTGAAAATAAATGATCAATACAAAATTGAATGCATTCTAAAGGCGTAGGTCATACATGTAGATTTGGGATCAGTTTTCAATTCGGAACCAAGATAGAGCTCAGTTCGCGTAGAAGCCAGTGCTGAGAGATTTTTCTCCTTTGCGCTTAGCCGTTTCTTCAGTTCTTCCACCTTGCGATGCCGCTTCATCGCTTGTTGTTCTTTGTATACGCGATAGGACACTTTTCGCTCATCAAAGAAGATAAGTTTCTGTTCGTCGGGAGTGATGCGGTCATGTTTCTTTAGAAGGAACAAGAATACACCTCCTGGTGTACGACGTCGTTTCCCATTCTAGGTAGAAAAGGTCAAGTATGGTTTATCTTTAGTGAGTGTTGCGCTTACCAGAATCATCATGCCACCATCTTTCTCGATTCGTTGAGTTTCCTTAAATATCTGTACGGGTATGTCTCGGCCGAGAACTTCCACAACTCGGACTTAAATAAGCAAACAATCGATGTAATGAAACAATATGTCTGCGTTTTTTAAACTCACCCAACAACTCATCCTTATCCTCGTATAGCTTGTTGGCAATTTCTCGCGCAATTTCATGTGGTGGCTTACCCTCAAGGGGTTCTTCGAGATCAACAATATGCCGCGGCTCATTGGCGTAGTCCGAACTGCTCTCAGATGGTCTGTTTGATCTTCGGCCAAGACGGCTTTTCACACCGCCGGCGCGAGATCGTTTCGCTTGCTGGTGGTAGTCATTCTCTGAATGTTCATCGCTAGAAGTGGATAATCTACGTTTCAACGAGTTCTCTCCGTTCAATCGATACTTCAACATGTAGTCGTAACTTTCGACACTTCTATCACGATTATCATGATGGACACCGATGCCACGCATATTTTCTGTGAGTGCATCCTCTTGAAGGCTAGATGCCCAGATGTCATACTTCTTGAAACGTGTCTTCTTATCCCGCAGTTCGTTCTCTGCCTTGATACGAAGCAGGACAGTGCGTTTTGATTTTTTCTTTTGTGGCTTCTTCGGCTCGTCGGGACTTTTTCCGAGTTGAGTGCAATCGTCCGAGTCGGAGGTAGACGAACTGCTTGCACCAAAGTCGTCAGAGGCGCTTTCTTCGATAGCCTCTTCCATTTTAACAGGAACATTCTGAACGATTTGTGGAGGTGTGACTTCGATTGGATTCGTTGTAGTTCCTGGCCGTTGCAGGGGCGTGTAGCCTTCGTCGCTGTCTGACAGCTGTTAAACGAGAGTGTCACATTTTAAGGGATTGCCAGTAATTTGCATTGGAATTTGTACTTACTTCGCCGTCTTCGAAATCCTTATCGAAGGGTTTTACATTTTCTTGGTCCATCATTTTTTTGTTAGGTACGGACTAGAAAAGCGATGAGACTAGCGAAATTCTGACACTTTGACGCTTTTTTCTTTGAAGAACGGGAATTGTCAACATTTTTGTTGTGGTTTTTTATATTCGGTCTTTTTTACCGAGGGATATTTATTGGTAGGGAAGAAAATACAGGGTTCTTATGTGAGGACTACATTGCGTCGAAATTATTTAAACTTGGCAGAAAAAAATTGTATTTAAATTAAAATACATTTAAAAGTCCCTCGCACTGCAAACCTAGCTATTGATAAATCATAATATTGCCGGGATTCGGTAAACAAACACGTAAGACCAGGGGTCGAATCGTGTGGTCCGTGAATGAGCATTACGTGACGGAATTTGTTTTTGTTTCACATGTAAAATCAATTTAATTCCGTCAACGTAATGCTCGTTCACAGACGACCCCAGAATACGGGCACTTAGAGGAAGAATATACGAATATATCATAAAGTGGCATTAAGCAAACTTCCTGAAGAAAAATAATGCAGATCTACAGGTCTGGGAAAACACATAAATGTTTAACGACGAGGTCTAACAATTAACCTGTTTCCCCATAAAAAGAAAAGTGAAACACAAAATGCGTACAACTAGATGATAATATTTGAATGCGTAGAGGAAGAGTCGAAGAAATTAGTAAACTGTTTCCAAGAACAACTTAAACTAAAGGAAATAATGGGTGCCATCTTGTTAGAACACACATTTTGTCGAATTTACTAACCAATTTAGTTTATAAGCACCTAAATGACAAACCCATCCTCATTTTCCTTTTCAATAAGTTATGACGCGTTCAATTATTGACCGATAGATCTCTTGCACGTAATGTTTCAGATCAAAACTAAAATCTGATCCAGATCAGACCACGGGAATAATAAAATACGGCTCATGTAACAGAACCTAACCATATTTATTGGCACTTCCCTTTGAAGAATAAATAAAGTGTTGCTTACTTCAAATAGTCAATAGGGTATAAGACAAGGCGCACTAATTTATTGGTAGCCTCAACTTTTGTCTTTACAAAATAAATATCGAGCAGATTTTAGTGAACTTAGTCATAGGTGCTATGATTGGACCAGTAAAAATACCAATTCGGTACTATACTAACGCATGCCATTTATGATAGCCAATTTAAGTAGTACTATTAAAGTGTACGTGAAGCGTACATTCAACTCGGACTGTTATCACCAGCATTCACACCAAACGAAAGCAGGTACCACCAGCAGTTAATTTCTGTTGTCAGGCATTTGATAATTAAACGCTTTGGAAGTCACGTGCCAGCAACACTATCAGACTTTGTAAAATGAAAACACTAAGTAGGGTATACTTTTTGCGATAAAACACTTTATTTAAACGAAAGCAAGTCCTTCAACTGACTCGACTCAGTCAAGGTTTAAGTAGCGCCAATAAATAAATATGACAACTACTAAAAGTTTACAAAACAATTTTTGTAAAATAATATAAAAATAAATAAAGAAGACCTATAACGCACCTAAGTAAACAGGAGGGCTGCGCTCTGATTTAATAGTTTGTGGGATTACAAAGAATTTCAGACGACAAGATGAATAAAATAAGTTAACTGCCTCTTTGCGGAATGCTTTGTAAATGAGATTGCCACACCTCGATAAGTTTAATCAGATTTTGGTGTCAAATTGTTTAGCTTTGGTTGCAGGAACTCTTCGACAATTGCTGTGACCATACGATCCATGCGATGACGCAGCTCTTCCCAGTCCTTCTCCTCGGGCTGGGCGCACATCTCGGCGTAGTACTTAATCTTTGGTTCGGTTCCACTTGTTCGCAGAGTGACGACAAGACCGTTCTCAAAGGTGAAGGTAATCATCTCTGAACTGGAGCTGACCGGCAGCTTAGCCTTACGATCAGTCTCGGATGTATCCACGCCATTGGTCAGGTCGCGAACGTGCTTGATCTTGAACTCTCCGTCGAGAATGGACTGAGGATAGGTGGCGGGCTGGCCGTTATCAAAACTGCGAATTCTCTCAAAAATTCGTTTTATGGTCGGCGGGTCGTAACAGAACAGGTACGAGCATTTCGTGTTGTGGTAACCATATTTCTCGTAGATTTTATTTAATTTCCCTGACAGCGTTAGGCCTTCAGTGGCTTTGATGTAGCAGGCCATTGTGGCGAGATGGGCAGCCGCACTGACACCATCTTTGTCGAGGACTGTTGTGGATACCATGAAGCCGATGGCTTCTTCGAAGGCAAAGAGTATTTTGTTGCCTGCTTCCATTAGCTCAATGGCACGGTTGCCCATCCACTTAAATCCGGTGAGTGTTTCCTCGAACTTGTAACCGTCAATGGCGCCCATGGAGCGCAAAATCTTTGAACTGACTGTGCTGGCAATAGTGTAGCATTTCGAGAGATCCAAATCGGGGTTGAGTGCTTGGAAGTTTCGGATGGACCACCAGCCGAGGAGGGCTCCTAGCTCATTTCCATTAAAGACCTTCCATAGTCCTGTTTCAGGGTCCTTTTCAGCGCAAGCCAGCCGATCAGCGTCTGGATCGTTGGCGAGGATAATTGTGATGTTCTCAGCATCGGCTTTTTTGATCGACAGCTCCAAGCTGGACTTGCCTTCTTCCGGATTAGGGAACTTGACAGTCGGAAACTCAGGATCTGGGTCACGTTGCTCCGCTACGGCAAGAACTGGCTTCAATTTCGCGACTTCAAAGGCGCTTTCAATAAACGGAAAGCCCACACCATGCATCGCTGTGTACACAAATCGAAGCTGGCTGGCTTCGTTGGACTTCAGAAACTTTTCGGGGATATTTTCAACAAGAGCTTTATAGTACAGCCGATGCATATCGGCAAATGGATCCTCGAGCAGCTCATTCTTATCCAAAATCGATGTGTCCCATGACGACTCCAAAGGGGTCAGGTTTGCTTCGATACATTTCTGGATGCCCCTGTCGTGTGGCGGGATAATCTGTGGTCCATTCGCCCAGTACACCTTGTAGCCATTATCCTCCTTGGGATTATGCGAAGCAGTGACAACTACACCCGCAAGACAATTCAGCTGCAGCACAGTGAATGGAACAAACGGCGTCGGCACCATTTTACTGAACAGCCACACCTTGATTCCTTTGTTAATCAATACACACGCCGACAACTCTGCAAAACGCTTGCTATTGTAGCGCCCATCATAGCCAAAGACAACGCCCCGCTTGTGATCTTCCTTATTTGGGAATTCTTTTAAAATATAATCACACAATCCCTGGGCAGTCTGGATGATCACCAAATCGTTCATCGAATTGAAACCGGCACGCATTGGTCCACGCAGTCCAGCTGTCCCGAAGCTAAGTCTGTTAAGAAGACGCTGACTAAGCTCTGACCAGTTTTCTGCTTCCAACAGCACGCGGATCTCCTTGTTCGTTTTTTCATTTTTGTCCCACTTCAGCCAGAGATCGGTTTGCTGCCGCAGGTGTTCGCCTTTACCAGTGTCTCCATATGCCATTGTTGCTTTCCTAGAAAAAAAAGAAGATGTAGGTAGATAATGAGCAATAGTGATAAGGAAATGAAACGAGGAAATCGATAGACTCTGCGGGTGGGCAGGTCAACCGATAGAGATAACAAAAGCCAAATGACGCACGCAGTTTGTGAATTTCGCATTTAAATTGAACCTACTTTCGTTATTGTTTCGTTAATTGATTAATTAAAGAGGGTGATGTCGCACTTAGGTTATTGCTGCGTTGTATTTTATAAGTTTTGTTCTTCTTTCGGGGCTTCACTATTCGGCAAATGAAGAGTGTGACTCGTCTACAAAACCAACTCAATAAACATTTGCGCGAAGCGAATTCTAAACAGAGACTAGTCAACTATAGAAGCTTTGCCGGGTTCAGGCTGTCATTTTGCGAAACATGTTTATGTGAGAGAGGGAAGTCAAATGATGCAGTTACTAAAAAGAATGGAGCAAAAGAGACAGAAATGTAAAGCAAATGTACCAATCTAGTACAATATTCCTTTATACCAATACCAAATCGGATATTCGTTTATCGTGAGTAAGCGCTGCGTTGGAAAACGGTTGGCTGAAAAAAATTATGATTGATTGAAGCTGCGAGCAAACTGGGTTAGTGGTTGCGGCATTCTGTTCCTAATCTCTTCAATTTTCATATAACTGCTATTAGGTTTTAGCCAGAGATGTATGAATTTAAAGAAATCTATTCCTTTCATTCGTCTATCCTCCCAAAACTCATTCGTTTACATTACTTTTTTTTTAACTCCAATCCCTATGTACGTCGTGTGAGCTACAAAAAAGGATGCTGCTGATGGCCGGCCACCAATCCTCTTGCTTTAATGGGCATCGCGCTGTTCAATTGCTTTGTGATTGTAATTACATTTGTTTGATTTTTGTTAAGGCTTCAAATATTAAAACCCACATGCGGGATAATGAATTTTTGCTTTATTTTTATAAATGTGCTAACTGACATTGGTTACTTTTCAACAAAATAAAAAACACAAAAGAATTTTTCTTCCACCCAACTTCCTACACTCTCAAGAATGTAGTAGAACAATCGCTTGCAGCAGTGGTGTGGTAGCACTCTTTCGAAATGTCAAAAGTTTTATTATTTGCATTTGTTTTCTCGACGGGGTTTGTTGTGAATTTTTGTTGCAGCTACGAAAAAGATAGATTATTTACTCTTTAACCAATGGACCGCAATAAAATTGGGGGCTCCAGAGGGCCAAAACCCAAAATTGGAGCCCCACATATGGGCAGTGAACTATTTGCATTGGGAACAAAATCCTCACAGAGCCGTGATGACAAAAGCAAGGTTATGTCATCGGTCAAGGGAGTCTCTGATCGTAAGCGTGAGCCTTCCACATCCATGGGCAATGTTGCAAAGAAACCAAAATTGAGTGGAAGTGTGGGAAACGTTCCACGTCTATCGGGCGAGGGCAGCAGCAGTTCTTCATCGGTATTGGAGCCATGGGAGCAATTGGCAACCGAATGTGAACCGGTTGACTTGGTCGAAACAGTGTACGCGGCAATAGATCAACAAGATTCCGACACAGTCGTTAGTATTGTTTGTGGAGCTATTAAGCTTTTGGCATCGCAAAGAACAAAGAACGATACTGTGCTAACCCTATCGCTGTTGTACTTGGCCAAATTACGCCCATCACTGTTCTGTAATGACATTGTCACCTCCGCCCTAATTTCGATATTGCGCCGCGATAGTCAACACGCATTCAAAAGTCGATCGAATCCTCTGGCGCATGTAGTTGCATGTAATCTATTGGCACGAGGATATCATGATAAGCGTCACTGGCCTGAGATGTTCCTTCGCACATACATAGACGATGCGGCCAACGAAAGGGTGTGGGCTGACAACGAGTATTGTGCCCCATTTGTCGATAACATCAGTTCGGCTTTTAAGACGCGAATTCCGCCGAAAAATATGCTCCAGCCTGAACCAACTGCTTTAGCACAGCGCGATGCTACAATCTCGATTGACGATGATTCGAATGACAATTCGCTGCATGGTGATTCGTTGCGGGGAAGTGACTTAAAGTTGGACTGCACTGTGCAGAATCGATATGGATCGAGTGCGCATATAGTGGAAAAATACGTAATGGACGCCATCAAGGAGCAATTGAACAAGCGGCAACAGCAAGACTGTTATACGAGAAACTTTTTGAAATTTCTTTGCACAACCGCTGGATTCGTAGAGGTGCGCTCTTTGTGCATAACGCGTCTGGAATTGTGGATTCATAATGGAAAACTAATGAAACCAGCTCAAGAGCTTTTGACTTACATTTGCTTCAATATTACCGGACAGACTGTTAAGGATCACGAGGTTCTGGCGACACTGGTGAAGATACGACTCAAGACTAAGCCGTTGATAAACGTTTACATGTTGTGCCTGAAGGAAATGATTCAGTTGCAGCCTGATATATTGCCAGTCAGCTTGAAGTATGTTGTGCAGAATGAACTCTCCAATGCGAGGAATCCAAACAATATGGGAATGCTGGGTAAGTTTTACGCCACCTGATTCCTTTTCTACGGCATTCATATTCAATTAAAAATTGTTTTTTTTTGCAGCTGCCATGTTCCAGACTAAACCGGAGCAATCAGCCCGCCATCTGGCAGAGATCTACAAAGAGTTTCTCCTGCAGCGCGAGGACTGCCTCCGGACTTTGCGAGTCTTTCTGCGGGAACTTGTCCGCACGCTGCGGTACGACATCAACATTGTCGAGTTTTGCAAAGCGTTTCTCACAAGCCGCGCAGACCTTACGCCCATCATTCAGCAATCGGAGTACAAAGACCGCATCTTTCATTCCATGGTCGATCTGACGTGCCTCTGTATGCTGCTTACTGTCTCGCCGCAGGTGCGTGAAGCGAATGTTTCCCTCCGCAATGGCCGCGACATGAAGTGCAGCCCGGTTCTGCTCAATTTCTATGCACAAATGTCCCAAATTCAATTGGATGCCCTCTCCTGGATGTACGAATCTGCACCGGTAATTTTCAAACTGCAGGCACACGACTACAGTCAGGCGCTGCATAAGATTCTGCTGCTCGAAAGCCCTGACCAGTATGCCAAGTGCGATCAGTGGCCGCCAGAGCCGGAGAGGGTAACACTTCTGCGAATGGTCTCGGAGACGCCCATCCATGAGGACTCGCTTCTGCGCATAATCCTTATTGGTATTACGAAGGAGATTCCATTCACCATTCCCGACACAATCGAGGTGATTGTCTTGTCCATCAAGAGGGCGTCGGCGCTCAGAAGCATGGACTGCCCCGCTGTGGAGGCGAACAAGTTCGACATCATTGATTTCTTGTTCAGCATGGCCGAGTATCACCACCCGGAGAAGATCAAACTGCCGGAGAAATACGAACCGCCAAAGTTGGCCATCACCGTGTTGTATTGGAAGGCGTGGACCATAATGCTGATGATTTCCGCCCATAACCCCTCGACGTTTGGAGCGTTCTGCTGGGAGCATTATCCGACCATGAGGATGTTGATGGAAATGTGCATTACAAATCAATTGAACGAGACATCGGTAGCTAAGGAAGAGCTACAGGTGAGTAGAGAAGTTAAAGTGTTGAAAGTTGCGTGTATTCACAGCTTCCTTTCAGCTTATGACCCTGGAGCGGGACGAGATAATCGAATTCGAGACGCACTTAGCCGCCCAAACGTCACAGGCGATTATCACCGAAGAAAACGCGATTCTCATCTCGCAGGTGATGCTAATGGATCCCATGGGACCGGCTAGACGAGTTCCATCGGCTGTACTCGAACAGTTGAAGCATCTAAACAAATCGCTGAAGTTGGGTCATCTTCTGTGCCGTAGTCGCAAGCCAGATCTACTGTTGGACATTATTCAGCGACAAGGAACCACACAGTCAATGCCGTGGTTATCTGATTTGGTACAGAACAGCGAGGGCGACTTCAATCATCTGCCAGTTCAGTGTCTGTGCGAGTTTCTGCTGTCGAATGCATCCACGATAAGCGAGGACAACAGCCGCGACGCAGAGCTGCTGAATTATTTGAGAAATTTGGTAAAAGACCCGAACTCGGACAAGCAGACAGTGTGCGAAGTTTTGGACTACATATTTCGGCGTCTAGCTTCAACTGTGAAGCAGTCCAGGGTATCTGCGTTGAATGGAATTAAGCTTATCCTGAAGGTTTTCAATACCACCGACGAAGAAGAGGATTGGTTGCTGTGCTCTCTGCCGCAGGTTCCGCACTTTATACACACACGATCATCGATTATTCCCCAGCTAAGAGCGGCTTGCCAGATCGAGAACAACCCCGAACTGCTCATGGTGTACATTCAGTTTATTGCCGCCCACACGTTGCACGATCCAGTGACCGATATGTTGGATCATGTCATGGACATGGCTCAATTGATTGTGGAGCGAAGTACTATGTTCCAACACATAATACCGATACAACCGGATTCCCCTCTTGCTGGCAAGGTTTCCGATACCTTGGACGAGTGTCGCCTTCAGACGCTAAACTGCATATTTGTCATGTTCAACAACTACATCATCAAGCTGAGGGAGCACCGAGAACCGTACGAATGGACTGAATACCCAGATCTACTGATGGTCCACTTTGACGATGGGGCACAGCTACCGCTTCACTTGAACATTATCCATGCGTTCGTTATCCTCCTCACGCACTCGTCCATTACTCTGCCGGAATCGATTCCCATACTTGACTACTGGTTCCCGCCGGGACGTCCAGCTCCACAGGCATATCTGCCAGAAACCAACGAAGCCGTTCAACTGCTGCCCGATTGGTTGAAGCTGAAGATGATTCGCAGTCCGGTCGAGCGGCTAGTTGAAGCAGCGATGTATGACCTGACGCCCGATCAAATTGTTTTATTTGTGCAGAACTTTGGAACGCCCATCAGTTCCATGTCCAAGTTGTTGGCTTTGCTGGACCGCGCTGTAATCGAGCAGTTCGATGCAGTCAAAAATGCCATCCTCAACAAGGCATACCTCGCGCAGTTGATCGAAATTCAGCAGGCGCGCGGTGCTAAAAATGGCCACATCACTGTTCAAGCGTTGGAGTTGCATTCGCACTCACAAACCGTCCCAGATCCACCCAAAACGCAGGTCAACACAATGGATTCTGTTAACTTGGATCAACTGCAAGCGATCGCACCGACCCCCGAAAAGCCAGCCACATCCAGTTCGTCGAAGAGCTCCAAAGAGGTCGAAGAAATCGTTGAGATGGTCCTGAGAGCCCCGAACCTAACGAAATTAAACACATATCGATTCAGAAAGCTCATTCATCAGCTGCTTGAGCGCGATGGTGTCACCCCGAAGGCCAGACGGGACATGCAAATTCACGCCTCCAACAAGGCGTTGGTGCACTTAATGCGTCTCGTCGAGAGCCCCCGAGGTCCGTGCTTCTTTCAGAATATATTCCAGAAATCGCACGCATGCACCTTTTTCCGAGCGCTGCTGACGTACATCCCCGAAAAGCCAGAGGATTACAACTTCATGCTGCACGTCATGGACAAGATCATCCATAATCTAAGCCTTCAGCCGAATTTGAACAATGCCACCCTTCTTCAGATCCTAAGAGGCAAGAAGCTGTCCTTTTCGCGACAGCTACAGGCCTCCCCTAAGCAGAAGTACACGGAAAAGGAGAACTTTCTGCAGGTTCTGCAAAAAGCTGGTGTCACCGATCTCGAGTCCGAGGGAAGAAAGTTCGTCAATGACATGATCGACTGCAAGAAAACCACGCATTTGGTCGACGGAATCATCAGCACCCTTCAGAGTCTGCCACAGTCCGCCGATATTGCGGACATAGGGTACGATAGACGAGGCATTCTTGTCGACTGGCTGGCCGAAGTCGATGCAGAGCTCATTACCGCCGACAAGGAACTTCAGATCGAGGTGATGTTCTCGAGGAATCGCGATGATTTTCGATTCTATTTGCTATCGCTACTGTGCCATCAGGCGAATTGGACCACACTCAGTCAGACGGTGAGCTATCTGCTCGAGAAATATCGCGAGAACTATGACTGCAACTCCGTGTTGAACTTTATTGAAGCGCTGATCAACAATCCCAAGCTGTGGCAGGGACGCGATAAGGCCATTTCTAAGCATGACCAGACAGAGACCATTCTCGAGTTGGACACAGAAGAGGTCAAGGTATTCACTGAGTATATGCTGCAGGAGGGCTTGAGAGAAATGGAACAGAACGGTTCAGATGCTAACGCGGAGACGTTGAGCTCGAGAATGAATCTCCTTTTGAAGGTAATCGACGAACAGCGCTATAACCATCTGCAAACGCTGATCGAGTTCGTGATGGAGTACTCCTGCCCAGAGACTCTGAAACTGAAGTTTATCCAGCAGATGTACCTTATGAATCCTCCGATAAAATTCCTCCAAGAGGACGACCAGCAGGAGGTGTACAATTCCAATCTACAGAATTTGAAGGGTTGCAGGGCTGACAAGGTGACAAACTATCTAATCACATGCCTGGGGAATTTGCAAACGAAGAAGGACTACGAAGCCCTGGCCACAGATAGCGAGCTGCTGGTAAGGAAACTTGCAGCATCTCATCCGGCTTTATTCCTGCGACAGCTCGGCGTTCTTTCGTCCCTTCTGCACGGCAAGGCACACATGGGCCTGCGAGTACTTCGCGACGAACACCATATCCAACGGTTTATTCAAGTAATCCGCATCCTAGAACTCCTGCAGCCGATGTTGTTTGATGACGCCTATAAGCAGGGTCTGCAGAACGCACTCGAGTGCTACTTCACATTTTTTAAGCACCACAGTCGCGCCAAAGAGGCCTATCACATCCTTGTCAAACTGGTCGAACTTCTGCAAGCTTACATCAACACAAACCCTTCCAGCGCACTCAGCTTCATCGAGCAATACACCGGCATCCTGCAGGAGTTGGCCGTCAAAAACAATCACTTAGCTCACCTACATCAACTGGTCCAGGGACTGTCGCTGCTTAAGCACAAGACCTCCGGCAGTGAGCTCAAAGAGGACGAAGTCAAGCAAGAGTTCGACTTGGAGGAAGCCGATGTGAAGCCACAACCAGCCGCAACATTAGATGTGGAAGAGCCCTCAACCAGTGGCACACCACAAGCTACTCAGCTGGACATTGAGTCCCGTGGAGCAGCCTCCTTCGCTCTAGCCGGTCCACAGAGTAGGCAACTGCATATCTCGCCGCACTTCATGAACCTTATAAATTTGGTGCGACATTCCAGTGCGGAGGAAACAATCCTCGGGCCTCTGCAGGAGATTGAGAGTCTAACCTCGAAAAGGTACTCCTTCTTGGGAGAACTATTTGATCGACTGCTCGAATTGATATTCTCGCATTCGGCACAAATTCGCTCGAATGCGTATATCCTTCTAATACGCCACTTGAAGCATCACCCTGGCAAGTCTGATGTGAATCGCTGCGCGGTAAACGCCTACATTCAGTGTCTGAGAGATGAGAATTCAACTGTGGCCGCCACAGCGGTCGACAACCTAGTGGAGATGACAGTCCTGCTGCAGGAGTATGCTAAGGAGATTCTCAGAGTCGCCTTTTCATTGGGTATCACCTCGCGATTGAACACATGCACGCAGATAAAGAAAGCGGTGCAGACGTTGAAGCTACAGCATGGCTGTTAGGCGGTGGGGGCTAGGGAGAGTGTATGTGGGAAATTTTTATGTATGTTCTTATATAATTCTAACTGTGTATTGTATATTATTCAAGTATAATAGAAATAAAAAAAAGCTTAATTTTGAGATGATGACTCAAGTGCGGTGTTTAAATTCGTTTTTGTTCTTGTTCTCGATTGTACCTTGTGCTGCTTGCTCGGTTGTCAGATAAAAACAATTTTAAAACAATTTGTAAACTTTCCTAACGATAGCTTGAATGTTGTATAACAATATTTGAATTACTTTAGCTACAGGCACAGCTTTGTGATGCAATTCCAAGCAGTTGAACGCAATTAAGGTGGTTGAGGTTAAATGTCATTGACAGCATTATAAAACATTTCAGTGTTGGACAGAGACCTCATACGTAACAGTGAAGACAGCAATTATGGGAGTTCTGAAGGAGTATGACTACGTGCAAATAATCAGTGTTAGGAATATCATCAATCAATGCGGTCTAGGAGTCAACCCCCAGAAAACGGAACTAGTCCTCTTCACAAGGAAACACAAAATTCGCCACTTTGCTCCCCTAAAACTAAATGGCACCTCCTTGGTCCATTTCGGAGCGAGCTAAAAATAAACTACTGCTCTGTACTCCTAAAAAAAAACTATAGGAAGTTAATGGGGGCTTCAGCCTCGCATTACATATTGGCTTTACATATCGATCATAAGGCATATACTTACGTACGGCGTGATCGTATGGTGGTCGGCGCTTGAAAAGGCAATCCACCTTACAAAAGGCAATCGCGTACAATGAACGGCATGTGTCTGCATTAGCGGAGCTCTCAAAACCACTCCAACGGCGGGGCTTTGGACATTCTATTCCATATGCTACCGTTAGATATCTATTGTAAACAGGTGGTAGCAAACGCGGCCACCCGCTTGAAGGCAATTCATCTGTGGACCAGCAGACAAAGTGGCCACTAATCCATTCTGAATAAAATACGATGCATACCAAAAGACACTGATTACAGCCTCCCACAACTTCAGTTTAACAAACATTCATCTCCATCCATCCATTTGCTTTTATTCACAGATGGGTCAAAAACGGAAACGGAAGTGGGGGATAGTGTATTCTCCCAAAATCTAGATTGCAAGATCTCCTTCTGACCTCCTAATCACTGTAGCGTGTTCCAGGCGGCAATCAAGGAGACCCTTACGTGGTTGCGGTATAATGTAATATCTACAAGGGACATCACTACTTTTACCGACAGTCAAGCCGCGATTAAATCCTTGGAATCGGTCACCTTCAACTCCAAGACTGCCCTCAATTGTCGCCTATCTCTCAACGAGATGGCAGAACAATTTAAAATTCACGTTATCTGGGTGCCGGGCCATAGGGACAAACTCCTAATCAAACAAAACGCGATAAATGCTATACTAACCGCAGGTGGGCAAATTGCACCACTTGCTCCATCACAAATTTTTCATAAGCACGTTTCACTGCATAATAGGGAGACATGCCCTCAGGCTGGGGGTTCCCGATTATGATTTCTGCAGAAGTTGCATGCACGAGGAGAAGAAGAGTACATTCTTCACCTCCTATGCACCTGCCCTGCTCTTTCTACTTGAAGAAGATTACGACTCGGAGAATACTTCTTTGACAATCTTGGTGATCTCGATATTATTAATATCAATCACCTCCGCCGCTTTACTTTGAGCTCCTGTTGGTTCAACGGGTAGTTTGAGATAATAAATAGATCCTGTGGTGTCACAATGGGTCAACTCTGGCCTAAGTGTGGCTGCACTTGTGTGTAGCCTGCCACTATAACATAACCTAACCTATCATCAATCAAAGTAGCAATTGATGTAGTTTAATCACGATTAATAACTTACCAAATTAAAGCGCATTATTGATCATTTTGTACGTCATAATTCGTTTAGTTTATTGAACTAATCTAATTTGTAAATCAAAAACAGACCATTTTGTAAATGTGACTTTTTCTCTTTCTTGAGAAAATTGTACGAAACTCACAAGTCACAAGCCAAGACCAGGGGGCCAACTATGTAATTCGATTATACTTTCGATTTTATTCGAAAGTTGTTCCGATTCTACTTTAAAATAGAACAGTTCTCTTTAAAAGTAGAATCGGAACTATTTTCGAATAGAATCGAAAGTAGAATCAGTACAGAAGTGGCAAAAATGGGTTAAGTGGTAAATTAGGGCAAAACAAATTATAAATGCTATCAACAAAAAGGGACACAATACAACACCGACGAATTGGGCAGAACGTCACGATATAGAGAGCTAAAACTTTGAGTTTAGATGGATTGGATGCAAGTAGGATCACCCAGAAATCAAGCGAAGAATCACACGTATCAAACGCTGTTACATCGGCCTAAGAAGGTAATTAATTAATAAGGACTTGTCGAGAAATAATTAGGAGACTCTATAGGTCTGTTCCTTTACTTTTAAATCTTACGAATTTTTACGAATTCTTACGCATTTTACTCAATTGTCGTTCCCTAACTCGAAAAATTTGTAAAAGAGAGTGGCTTCGAGAGAGCAATATATTTCCCCTTTTACTAGTTTTTACTCAACAAATTTCTTTGCGTAAAAATTGAAACATCTGTCAGTTGCCTGAAAATTTACAGCTGATTTAAATTTGTTGTTCTATTTAGAATTTGGGTGGAATATTCGCAACTTTCATTTTTCACAGGTTACTACAAAAGCGTTCCTTAACTTTTGCGTAAGTTTCCCTTTTTGAGAGAGAATTCATCCCCTCCACAGGCATTTTGACAGTCTTTTCCATTTTTACTACAAAAGTAAAGGAACAGACCTTATATAACCTCTTCATCATCTCAGATTCGATTTTAAAAATGCGAATTATAGAGTCAAATGTTCAGAGCTTAATAATTACTGCAGTTCTTATCTATCATTAGAAATTAATTACATTCTCTCCAAATACCTATATGACGCATTGATAAAGTTTTTTTTTAAATAAAAATATACGCGAACTACAGTACATATTTCTGATTTTACCGATACTTTTTTTAATAACTTTTGCATGTTTTTTTTCAATCAGTTCATTCGACACATGACCAGAGAACTGACGTTAACTATATGCCATACCTAAATTATATAGTATTAATATTATCTTTAATTGCTAGCACGTTCCCATGTGTTTTGAAAACTAATTTCATAGTTCTCATTTTTAAGTCAACAAATAAATAAGAGGCTCGTATTTTTCTTTTGGTTTATATCGCTATTTGCAGATCTTGATATTTTTCGAAATTTACCTATTTTGGACACCTGTTTTACGCCAAAAAAAATTGTGGAATTTAAATTTAAACAAAGAAGGTACCTATTACGTGTACTTATAATATCAAGCAAAATGCCGGTGTTCCATTGATCGCTAGGGCTGCCTAAAGGAACATCCTTAAATGCTTAAATGCTATTTCGCAGTTCTATCTCATACCTAATTGGTTACATGTTCCAAAATGGCAAGGGAAAAAACCCAAAACAAAATGCGATCTACAGAGTTTTTTTTATTACACACTTTAAGATATGTTAATCCCAGTCCAGGGTCAGCAGCAAAAGTATTTATATAAGTAAAGCGCCTGGTGAAGTCCCGTCTCAACAAGGACTACCACTCTAGTTCAAAGGTCTCACTTATTACGCACGCGTCAGGCAACATTATCAGTGGGATTAAAATGTGCTTCGCTGAACGTCTTAATTCGACGTTACTATGTCAAAGACAGCTAGACAGCTAGTCAGTAATTCCATACGAGATGTTATTCAAGTCAATCAAACTTCAGCCGCTGCGTCGACCAAGTGCAAGTGAATATTGACGTACATGATGGTCAAGGTCAAAAACGTATAGCTGCCACAAATACAAAGCATTCATGTAATAAGCATGCCATCCGTGCAATGCTCCAATCAGTCATCTCAAGCGATCAACCTACCACAGCGTTTACCGCGACTAACCACTATAATTGTATACGACAGACGCGACGCCCTCCCCTGCATACCAAACGAGAGGCGATCTATTGATGCGTGAAACCGCGAAAGACACATGCGATCCGGTGATCTGTGCGCGTGCTTTTTAAAGCTGTTGCTAGTTATAGCTTTTTTTTATTTGACAAATGCGTCAAAAGAGGAAGTACGACTGACATTTTCCATTTGATGGGGAGTTCATTAACATAGGTTGACAGAGCTAAATTGAGTGCGTGCGTGTGGGCTTCCCGAATAAAATTCCCCTTCCTTCCGAACATGGCGACGTGATCCAAATTGAAATTAGATTCAAAAATAAGTAATGCGCTCGTCAATCGCGTAATGCGGACATTAAGTGCGAGCAAAACAAGCGAAAATAACGCATCAAGTCGCTTACTAGCATTGAGTGAGTAATTTCCGTGCAAAAAGGTGGTAATTAAGCGATACTAAACGGCTAATGATTCATTATATTTTAACTTATCATGAGGTCGTTGAAATTGCTTTGAAAGTTAAATTAAGTAAGTTAGATCAGTTGTCTTATAAGCATTATGTCATGTGGTTCATTTTACATCAGCTTGGAGGACAAATTAGGGAGCAGGGACTATGAAAGTTCATTTGGCGGGCGTAACCAGAAATAATCCATTGGGCCAACTATGTAATTCGATTCTACTGTCGATGCTATTCGAAAGTGGTCCCGATTCTACTTTCAAATAGAACAGTTCTCTTTAAAAGTAGAATCGGAACTATTTTCGAATAGAATCGAAAGTAGAATCGTACTACATAGTTGGCCCCCTGTACTTGTATTGACACTTGGTAAGACATTGCGGTCATTTTAGAACCCGCAAAATGAAAAACATTCGCACAATTTACACATCTCCAGTTAAGGGTTCTCCTTGACCCCGTGAGATCAGTTTACCGGATCCGAAATCGTGAGAGATTTCAAATTTTTAAATTCCATGTCGGCAAAAGGAATATTATATTATTTATTAAAAATTATTTAATAAGCTGTAAGCTAAGTATGTCGCGAAAGCCCATCAAACGTCAGTTCCTGCGTCAACTCTTTTGTTTTTGGGAAATGATTGAAGGATTTACATTTTTTAATTGACCGTGATCTTATAGGTATATTCAGCTTTTGACTTTAATAGTTCAATATTCATCAATATTTATCATTAACGATACAGCTATTATAAAACTGTCGTTGACGCATCATATATCTATAACTATAGAAAAACAAAACCACTTAGCTGCGTAAAATTATCACACAATTCACATCAATATTCAATGACTGCCTAACGTCTACTCACCTACGCGCCATAATGTCTTCTTAAATTTTATACCCACAAGCAACATTACCATAAACTGAAAGTTGCTCCTTTAGCAACTATTAAGATCGCGTCTGCATTTTGCTGTTCCAAAATGTGCATTGGAGTTTTTCGTTTCTCTTGTCGATTACAAAATTTCTTTGAATTTGCATCCGAAGTTTAATTATTCCGTTGTGCATAACCCGCGCACTCGCCCACTTTCTACGCGTGGTCTTACCACCGGTAAGTATGACATCTGCATCGATACGATTGTGACATGGCGGAAAAATGTTTTCCCATAGCGTGTTGGCGCCAATCAAGTGCGACGACATTATCGATTACACCACAACGCTCAGCAAGCATCACCTTCATAACGTATCGGATGCGTTCAATGTATTTGCCTTACCCTTCACGCGTTGTATAATCCGCGAGCCGGCGAAATCAAGAGAAATACAAAATTTAAATTTATAATTGCAGCCGTTACAAAAAAAAAAAATTATGACTAACTATCAGCCACACTCACACATATATCCACAGTTTGTAGGCAATTAAACGGTAGTAACACCGTAACAATAATAATTTGATAACCAAATGAATTTGGATACATTTCTTGACCAAATAATAGAAATATCGCTTCAGCTGTATGAATAGTAATGCGTGTTTATTTGCCGTCCCTAGATGGCAGCACGATGTACTTAAATCAATTTGTGCTAATTTCTTTGGAAGTTGTTAAGCATTAGATGCGAAACGAGCCAGCATTCTGACTGGCTTGAAGAGTCAAGGTCATTGGGGTGGTTTTATGTAAGCTTTCAGATCCTAATCTGTTAAAGCCATCTTAGTAAATAAATTTGCACACCCTCACATAGTGATCTTCTCATTACGTTACGGCCCAACGAAACGTACCGAACAGTTTCAGATGAATGAGCAAACCAGGCCACTAAGCTTTCTGTTCAACAACAAAGTCAGTTTTCCAACATCGCATACAACTTCCAAACGAGAAACTGCAATTCATCCCATCAATCAAAACGTGTCCGTATTATCACACATTTGAAATGTAAAACTTTATTTGAATCGCTAGCAACCGTAGTCAACGCAAATAAGTCACACAAACACAGTTGACAGCGATTGTGTTATTTATTTGCAGCAGTTTCCTAAAAGCGTCTTCCAGCGAATTTCCAGCACTCATCGAAGCAAACCACTCTACGGAAATTTACATTTTCCGTGGAAAACCAAACATTCTGCCATGACTTGGTTGTTTACAGTTCCGTGGTATTAATGCCAAGGTACACACAGTTAGTGTTAAATTTTAACAGCAGGTAGTAGACTTCACAATAATTATATACACTGACGGATGAGTTCAGTTAGTCAAGTGTGATATTTACTAATCGCTCTGACTGATGAGAGGTGACTAATGTTTTGTTTATATAAGTATTTAGTGAAATGATTAGTAATTAGTAAGAAAACTTAATAGCCCTACAACAGTATTATTGTAATTGCGATAATTGACATCCCTACCTGTTGTTTACGTTGGTACGTAAATATACATAAATCAATAAGATGTGATTAAATAAATTGCTCTATTTGTTTACTAGATTAGTTATATCGGCTGAGTAGATCAAAGGCACTAATGGAAAAATTCATTTTCAAGTTTTCTGCAATGACCGTCAAATGCATAGACAATCTGAATTAAGCCTTGGAAATGTTAAGTGACATATTATAGGTTATAGAACGAACTAGGGAAAATCAAGGGATTTATTAATGCATTGCATATAGCTAACCATAAAGTTGTTGTATGACAAATTTAACTAAAAATGCTGCTGATGTTCTGTGTCAAAATTCTAATTGCCAAATGCAAGATAAAAAAAATTGCAATTTGTATTGACAAAAACGAATCTGGAAGTGCTCTTTCTTTTTTGTATGTTTCATTCAAGAAAAAAATGCACTTCCAGGTCAATTTTGAATATCACAGAAGAGGCAGGAATACATTATATAAGATACTAGTGGACCCTTGCACACTTCGTAGTGCAAAATAGAAATATAAAAAATTCAAATTCATTTAAATCAGTGATAAATAGTTTTTATTGTAGAATGGTTTGTGGTACACAACATTTTTGGTTTTTCCATTTTCGGTGTAAATATACAAAACCGATGGTTTGCCAACAGGCGAACAGAGAACTCCAGAAATTCCTAACGTTTGCATTTGCGTCTTTTTAATAGTAACCGCAAACGCAAGGCGAAGAGAAAAAGTCGTTTAAATTCAAATGGAATATCGGGTAGAATCATTGGGATGCGTATGGTATGAATACATCTTCGCCTTTAAATTTTCCAGTTAAAATAGTAGCTTCAATTACATAAGCCATTAATTTTTTAACAGAAAGGGTAGTACCATTACACAAACGGAGTTGATTGATATACCAAAGCATAGTAATAGTGACTCCAACTTTTACTTGGAGATTATGCGGAGGCAATTCTGGTAAACCCAATTTGATCAAATTTCACAGGAACACTCCTGTGCCATTACCTAAGAATGTGTGTGTAAATTTGAACTCAATCGATTTGGTGGCTTTCGAAAAATAAGATTTTGAATGTTTTTTTTTGTATGGGCGGTGCCACGCCCCTTTGTCCAATTCTGACCAATCTTCAAAGGAACACTCCTGGGCCTATACCCAAGATTGTGTGTAAATTTTAACTCAATCGATTAGGTGGTTTTTGAAATATAATGTTTTGAATGCATTTTTTGTACATATATGCCTACAAACCATGGTATTAACGTCACCTTTCAGGGGAAATTTTTAGATTCAAAATCGGTTCATGTATTACAGAGAACATTGCCGACAAACACAATTCAACTTATTTTTATATATATAGAATAAGAATTGTGCTGAACTCACCCGCACACACTTGCCAAATGTCAGATTTCAGTGTTTGACTCTAATGATCCCAAAATATGAAAATAACTGTGTTATGTAAACTCTCATTGAATTATTTTGGGTTGGTCCACAATAATCTACATTTATACCTTAGGAAACAAATACAAAGTAGCAACATTCAACCAAATCACAAATAAAGGTGTGCATGTACAGTGCATGTTGTCTACTACAGTCCCAACGAATTGTATTGCATAGAGCAATTCTCAATTTTAGGGACAATTCTCGCGGATCTTCAACGAAAAACGGTATAATATTCTCGAACTAGCTCAGAGGTTGTGGACTGTCACTGCAATCTTTCCGTTTTTATCGTTTTTATTTTATTTTGTTGAATGTACTATATTGTAATGACTCTCACTGTGTCAAAGTCAAAACAAAAATTGACACAGTGTTTTTGTTTCTCGACATTGGGATCATTCAAAAACTTGTTGTTGTCTTAAGTCGACTAGATTGGTCTAGACTAGATGTACCTACCCTGAATGCAAAAACTAGATTAGTTTATACGTCAGACACATATGCGAACTGTCAACTTAGTACTCAGTTACGAATTTCTTGACTAGATTCGTCGGCTACCCCTCCATAAACGTCAACAGCTGCCCATGTGACCGATCTAGGCCAATCAGAACTGAGATTCATCAAGACAGTCAGCTGTCAGACTTACTAAACTATAGATACTTGAACGTTCCCATTCTTACATCTTCTATGATGACTAATGAGTATTTATGACCCTTTTCCAGAAATGGTGGTTGCAACAATGGCGGATGATTGTACTAGAATTTGGTGAAAGGGATTGTTACTTTTTATCCATAGGTGGCGCGCAGCCTTACAAATTAAAATATTAATATTAACATTACAGAATTATTTTTTTTTCAGGTTAAGGCTAGTACGCTGTTCGAGTGAAGTGAAATTTTCACTCCTCTCCAAAAAGTGCTGTGAAATTGAAAGTGAAATTTTCACCCCGAAATGTTAAAAATTTAATGCGACGGACAATAAAAGCCAAGTGAAAAAGATTAAGTAACGCCCCCTACAACTCACTTTTTGAACAACTATTTTTCACTTCAACAGCGTACTGCCTGGTGAAATTTTCACATGGAAAGTTCATTTTGACAATTCGCAGTGAAAATCTTGTATGAAAAATTGGATTTCACTCGAACAGCGTACCAGCCTTTAACCACGACAATAACAGAGTTTGAAGTAATATCCTACAATTAAAACATCTATAGGTATCTATAAAATTTTGGTCCTTCGAGCTGGAACATTTTCAGAACACAAAATTGACAAAAAAACATGAATTGACATCAGTCCCAAGCGTTTGATGTACCTTCTGCTTCTTTTATTTATTCTTTTAAATATTTCGTGACGGTTTTCATCTCGAAATTTTCAAGTCAAGTGCTGCCTGCTGGGATAGATGTTCAATGAAATGTGTCTAAGTTAAGGATTAACAACTCCTATACATTGGTTTAAACATAAAAGGACTCTATCTGACATTGGCGGTAGCAACTTATCATAGATCACGCGAACTGTTTGGATCATATGGGCCTTCTTTTTGTATAATTCCGTCATATGGACCAGAAAACTCCGGTCGCTCCACCCCGTCACCGCAACGCTTTTAAACTGTTATACTTCACCACTTATTTATAACTAACATCAAGTGCAATGCAAATACCATGTTTCGCTATTCAATTAGATGAGATTGCGAAACTGATTGTACATTATATTTGCATTCAATCTGTATGCATATGGCGTCATGTATATATATATGTATTTAATCTATAATCACCATCGACCTCTACCCTGTGCCGAGGGTAATCATCATAAAAATACGAATCCCCGACGTCAAGAGGCGTGAATAAATTGTGTGTTAATGACCAACTCTACTAACACATTATCCAAATCTCAACCCCTGATCCGGAGATACCTGCCTACAACTACACTTACTTAAGGGTACATACTTAAAGTGCAATATCACTCAGTATGGCCTAATCGATTGTTATGATTTCGGTTGTTAGCATCTCTGTTTTATGTAAGATTTATTTTCAATTTCAGAACCACCACAAAAATACACAGCAATATTTGGCCATTGAATTAGTGTTCTTACCTTGCTCTAAATTTATGAAAATGTTGTTTGTCCGGAAAGTTTGTATTTGCAATGTTTTTGACGTTCATAATAACGTGCATTTGACTCGTAGAGCACAGTGGATCGTTGGCAGAAAAAACTGGCTAACAAAATGGGCAAATTTATTTTTTGATTGCTAGGTACATACCTATATGAAATGTCAAATGTCGTCTCAAAAATTTGATCACTTAAAATCGTTTTCGATGGGATGACACTCCAGATTGCTGAGTTTCTATAAAACCCTTAGCTTTTATACGTAGTTCTTGGTTACCAGAAAATTACTTTTAAAAGTGTATTAATTCGATGATAATAATTACGTGATTAAGAAACTATCGTTTACTATATATAAAACGACTCAGGAAAATGTCCGCTGGTTTGTCAAACACGACCACTGTGTGGCGCCTTAAGTCCGACTCAAATGCAAATACTATCGTGTAGGTTTATAGAAATAAAAATACTATACATTTATCGGCAAACGAATTTGACCAGAAAACCAGAGCATGTAGAGATAATATCACTCATCCAAGGAGAGACACCAGTTGACACAGTCGGTTGTCGGTAGTTTTATAGTTTGTCAGGTTGCCACTGTGTATCTTTTACGTACACATGTCATGGGATTAAATTTCGCAGCGGTATTTCCAGTTTTTGCTATACTATGTCTTATGATAAATGAAATTGAAATTGACGTAAAAATTATGTCCTACTATAGGGGTAAACTTAATTTCAAGTATAGTTGGAACTACATATTTGTTGAAGTGTCTATTCAAATCGAGTACGGAATGTGGGTTAACACCTGAATTTGGTTCAGTTTTCCGCGAAATGATTTGGGACTACCTACTAGATGTTGTGCATTTAAATTACAAGTCTAGGAATTATATTTGCATCATATTACATGATTTATTTAAATGGCTATACCAAGTATTTGGATGACAAGAGCAACGCGTCCAACGCGTCCAACTCCAAACGACAAAAATGTTAATGTCGTCATTTGTGATAGAGCTTGAGTAAAATTGCTTGATATGTACTTGTACATGTACTGTAGGCGCATTTTTTCTTACTTTCTATAAAATTTATAGTGGACTTCCCACGTTTTAGTTTTAATAAAAGAATCTAGAGATTTATAAGAATAGTCTCTTAAAGTGTTCGAAGAACTAATATCAAAATCAAAACTTGCCAAAGCAGTTAAGCAGAGCTAAATTCAAGCAAATTTTGTACAAAAGGTTGCCACAAAATTTAAGCTACAATTTTCTTTATTTTGACAGATGAAAAGGAAAAAAAATTAAACAGTTTTGACTATGAGGATTAAGCACATTTTTACGTTTATTAGAATTTTTTTATTTGTAATGACTTCAATTAATAAAAGAAAGTATCTCTCATTTCTACAATCTACTACTTTTGAAGATGTGTGCAATGAGATTCCATATTTGTAAGTCAATTTTGTTCTCTTTGTTTTTTAAATTTACTTTTATAGGAGTATAGACAGTGTACACTGCACAGAGACACGTAACGCTATTTCTTAGCAATGGCTTTACTATTTGAACATTTGCAGGCGAGTATCCTCACAGATTTAATGTAAAGGAACACACCTTATGTCAACATGGTACATTTTCTGACCGTTGTTATAAAACCCCTTTAAATACTTGCTCACATTTCGGCTACGTAGCAGAGTAGTTCCCCACAACGTCAGTGTCAAATGAGAAAAAGAAAAACGAAGTGACAGGTGATAGCTAACAACTGGTGGGTTAACAAATAACAGAAAATGTTTTATTAAGCGGTGAAAGACAGAAATAAAATATTGCATTTAAGTGAAATTTAATGTATTCAAAAGTACTTGTAAAAGCTGAAAGGTTAAAATAATAACAATGCCTTACAATGTTTAAATAGATAACGGCTGTGGCCATATGTAATTAGTTTTGTTTTTCTACAAGTTTCTTTTTGCCTTCAAGCGAAAATGTTAGCCCATCTGTGAAAAGATGGCCCTTGCAAAATGCTCTATCCGAATAAAACTGTTATTTCTTGAACTGTCAAATATTAGTATTTCGTTACTCGTTATTTAAGTTATCTTTTTGAATTGCAATCGATTTAAATCTACCAACTGCAAAAGCATAAGCCCATTTATGATAAAATACTGTTGGGAAGCTCTGTTGCTAAACTGTTTACATAAAATTAAGCCATGAAACTGCACTGAAAAGTCAAGACTTGCTATGATATGATAAATTCTTCAACTGCTTATCAAATCACAAATGTAATTTAACCACATAAAGTAATTATCAATTATGATTGACTATTGTGAATAAAACTTATGTATATTTCGTGTTCTTGGTTAATCAAACATTTTCTTTATGTTTAAAAAATCATCGTTCTTCATTAAGCTTACATGCATATTTATTTAATGTTAAGAGTGAAAGACTATCATAAAACAACTGTAATACTAAAATGATTATTACAATTGCGGAAAGCTACCTGTAACCTTAATAATTATAGTCCCAATCTCAATAAGTACAAATACAAATTGGAAAATTGCTAATAGGGTTTTGACTGTCACTGTCAGTGCCACATAATCAAAACTCAATTGTGAAAAAAACATGAAAAAATTTACTTTTTACTGATCCATTTTAAAAACATCAATGACAGTCAAATTATTTAAACGTCAGGTAAGGCACATGTAATTGGCATTACCAATACTCTTACTGTTGAATCGGCTAACTGCAATTTTTTGCATAAGAGGCCAATATAAGCTTCAGCTGAATGGTTAGCATTTTCGTCCCGATAGATGTCAGTACTTTTATGAAAAACTTAAAATAATGCCCCCGTTCCTTTGATCGCTTTATAACTAGTGTCAAACTCACTGTCATTAAATACCGAATTAAATAAATAAATACACACCCTATAACTGGAATTATTTATGTAGTTGCTTTTAAGTTGAGATCATTTCTCAATCAGTTTTATTTATCGGTATCACCCATATGACTTTTGACGCAAAGGTGTAAAATTATAAGTGGATCTTGCAAGTTTGCGTTTACACTTTCTTTCTGTCGTTCCCCTTGGTATATGTTTGCCTTTTTCAGATAAACAAAGCGCTAAAATCCACTTCAGACAGATAAAGAAACGAAAGTTATGCAAACTTTTCAAAAAGTCATCTGCCTCGAAGCGACTGATGATGTCTTATGTCAATCTTTGTATTTTTTTGCAAATGTGATTGACAAATGAGCCCTGCGGCGTGGCAGGTGGAAGTGCACGAATGATCGATTAATTTGTTATTAAACTCTGTATTTTGGGGAGAAATTAATACTGTCATCCACCTCTGAGTTGGTAAAAAACACGATGCAAAACGCATTGGTTATTGGTTGAGTTTCCGGAATACCAAAATGCTGCCGAATTTTTTTCATTGAAGGTTGCAAACATTTTCCTATTTAATAAAGACCGGTGCATGTTTTCTATGCAAGAAATAATAATTTCAAAAGAATATTAGAAGACCTTTAATAGTATAGTAGTTACAAACAATTCGTGATGTATAGTTATACTGTGAGTAACTATAATTATTGTTCATTGTGTTTGTTGTTTTAAGTTATAGCCACAATGTACTATTAATATTTCGTTTGCGTGCCAAATGAAACGATCGTTTGTTCAACTCTTTGTTTACAATGGAAGTTACTAGCAAAAGGCCAGTCATAGAATATTTTTTTGTTTTTTTTTTGTTGTTTCCAAAGAAAGGTTGGGGGAATATTTATTTCTTTAGAATTCGCTTTGTTAATGGAAATTTTATGCAATGCAAATCATGAGATCAAAAGATGAGATTCTACCGTCGTATACTTGCTACTTGTTTATGAAATTGTGTTGGCAGATTGAATGTAGTTTACCCATAACTAAAGGTGTCCTATTTTTATAATTCCTGTTGATCTAACGAGGAAGATATTTGGAAAAACTATAACAAAACTATTAAAAATCTGTGCAAATCTTACAGTTAAAACGAGGGAAAGGCAAAATGCATTAAACGCCATTAAAATGTTAAAGAAAGAAAATAAGCGCTCAATTCTTAAAACGCTTGCTATTTGCAAATTGCTAATAGATAAAAAATAAACCAAGGATTTGACAAAATGTTGATATAAATCTGAAAAAATATTGTGCCATTAGTATTGTTGTGCAACAACAGCCAAAACGCTGAAGAGTTTCCATCCGAATCATATGACCAAAGTCTTCGTAGGACTTTCAAGGGGAAACAAAATCAGTTGTTAGTGAAGTGACGTGCGTATGTTGCAAACCACATTCGAAATATATACCGAATTTCGGCGGAACAAAATGCGGAAATGCTTGGTCTTCTAAACCCTATTAACGTTGCTTTCAATTAGTGCCAGATTTTCTAGAATGGTTGCTAGAAGTCATGCCAAACTATTGAAAGACAAATACTATTATTAATTCTATTATAGGCACTGCATTTATCAAGGAAATATGCTATACAATTATAATGGAAGGTTATTTATTATCAATTAAGAATAACAAATTAAAAACAAAAAATAGAAAAAAACAATTGTCATTTCTGCGAATTAAATTTGACCCTTATGGGCATCATTTGTCGGCATTAGTCGTGATTCTATTAAATTGTGCAACAACAAGTACATCCTCGGAGTGGTAATTACCAGTAACCATCGCAAAGTTTCGTTTTCTCAACGGGGACGTGTGTTGGGCGAACTTCTTGCCCCCCCCCCCCCCCGGATTTATCTTACTTAACTTTCTGCGATACTGAACTACATTTGTGTGAATTATAATACTGAAAACCTTTTCTCAGTGATTGCGCATACAGTCCAATAACTCGCCCCGCTGTGATTATGACCACTTGAAGATTTTCAAGTCTGCGAAATCAGATGCTATATCGAGTGCACAATCTCAACCAACCACAATCAATGTAAAGAGAGTGAGAGTGATTATCGACGATAATTAATGGAAATATACGCAAAGCAGAGAGACGACAAATAACAACACAATCAAACACACTTAAGCTTTATGCTAAAGACCTAAAGGCAAACAGGCATCGACACCGACTCAAAGGGGGCTTTCCAAGAGTCTCGATCTCGACTTGATGTTTTGGAAGAGTTTTCACTATAAAAGCACAGCGCCGGCAATGTCTTAACAACAGTCAGTTCACCGATACTCAAGAGTGCACACACCAAAGTAGTTTTTCATTTTTGCTTCCGTTTCATAAAAATAAACGATTTTTTTGTTTTGGTGAGTTTTTCTCTAAAATATTCGTGTAGGCAAGGAAATCAAGTCCAGTTCGTTGTGCGACTCTTTTGTTTTTTTTTTCAATTTTGCAAAGGAAATCGATTTTCAAGATTTTCACGTGATTTTTTCTGGAGTGAAGTTGCTTTTGTTTTTTATTTGATTCAAAAAAGGAGTTCTCTCCTATAGTGATATGGTACAAAGTCCAAGGGAGGGACAAAAGAAAAAAGTGTAACAGAAAAAGTTGTCGTTGCCAAGAGACGTCGTCTCGGTATCGTTTGCGCTCGATTGCGCATTGATTACATGGCATTGATTACATGCCATTTATCGATTGCATGATCGATTTCTACGTACTTATTGAAGAAAATGGCAGTTGATCATTGAAGTTTGAACTTTGCAAGTGATGAAGACATTGTTAAGTTGAAAAAATGGGTGAATAATCGCTGAAAGTGACATTAAAAATTGCTAAAGATTGTACATTCGTATAAGATGTAAGATGCAGGACTGCTGTAATACGTTGATTCTTTACAAGATTTTTTTTTCTTTCTTAAAGATGAGGTCTTATATGACAGCCTTGTGGCACCCACGAATGCTCAACTGTTTTCTTGTTAATTCTGAAAAATTTAGCGATAATTTTTTTCGGGATTAGTTACAAAACTGAATCCGAATTGATCGACAGATTGACGTCCTAGTTCATATGACACAAAAAAAAACAACCATACGCAAAGGAAGCAGCAAACAAAACTCAAGAAATTTTGGCAAACTTTTCAAAAGCCTAATTAAATGCTGGTTATTTCGATTACGTCCTATTTATTTATTCTGCAAGCTTCATTAATTGAATTAGCACACGTACAACTTTTTTTGGCATTTGTTCGATCATAGTAATTGAAATTTGTGCAGCTATGCCACCGAAGCTTTGGATTTCCACAGACCGAACATACACAAATTTCCGTCAAATCAAATTTACTCCACCTTTGAAGCTTATCGTCTTAAGAAGCGATTGTTTTTCGAATGAATGGATTACTTAAAATAGTTGCTACAGTTATTTAGTCACAATGATGGGGTTCCACAAAGCTGCAAGATTGGGCCCACTTTGTTTTGAAAATTTGCAACTAGAACTGCCAATTGTAATTTAAGTTTAGTACTCTATTAGTCATAAAAGACGGGGATACAATAGACCTTCTGACAAACATTACAATTTTGTAGATTTTTCAAAATACTGGCAGTTTTATTTTCTGCATTGCATTTTTCTGTCAATAAAATATCTTTAGCCACGTGTGGTTGGAAAAGGTTTTGAGAGGTCGCTTTCGTTAGCAGAGGTCATGTTTGTTTATAGTTCTGTAAAATCTGTACCATGACTCATCATCACTAATGATTGGCGATGACTTCCTGTGCATTACAAACTTTTTTATTAAATAGAGAGCATCACAGTTTTCCGGAAAGTGACCATCAAGAAAAAAATATGGAGTACCTTAGGATTGCCAGTTTAGGCCTCTACTTTTACTTTCATTTGGAAAAAGCCACAATCTGGTACAGGAGATTTTTGTATATAGATGAACCTAAATTCTGAAACATTCTGAACGCAATTATTCAGAGCGGCCCCCATCTATTGAAAATCAAATGTTTTTAACGCACTTTTTGCCACTTTTAAGTCAGAATAAATTGAATTTCCAAAGCAAGAAATTAATTTTCGATTTTCCATTTCCAGATCACCATGAAGGTTTTCGTCGTTGCATTGTTGGCCATTACAATTGGCATTGTGGCAGCCGATGACAAATACACCACCAAATACGATAACATCGATATCGATGAGATTCTAAAATCAGATCGTCTCTTCAACAACTACTACAAGTGTCTGATGGGCAATGGCAACTGCTCCCCAGATGGTCGTGAACTGAAACGTGTCCTTCCCGATGCCCTGAAGACCGAATGCTCCAAGTGCAGTGAGAAACAACGTGGCGGCACCGAACGTGTCCTCAAGTATATCATTGAAAACAAGCCAGAACAATGGAAGGCCCTTCAAGAGAAATACGATCCCGAGGGTATCTACTTGAAGAAGTACGAGGCTGAGGCCAAGAAACTTGGTGCCAAGCAATAAGCTCCAAACAAAGCAAAGCTTTTGTTCTTGTGTGATATTTAGTAGAAAAAAAAAAGAAATCAAAAATTAAAATACTCCCTCATCCATTCAGAAAAAAAAAACAATTAGGCTTAGTAGTGCTACATGCAACGTAAGGAAAGGAGACAAACAATCATCAAATTCCAAAAAAAAATCTCCAATCCACAGAAAGACCATCGAATTCTGCTCTCTTAGCAAAGTTAGTTTGTAAAGAAACAAAAATTAAAATTTAAATTAATTTAATTGCAGAACTAAATAAAACGAAAGAAATTATTTTATACAAAAAAATTAACGCAGTCTGTTATTTATTTCCAAGATGAAGGAGGGTGCCTGCATTATGTCATGTGTCACAAACTTTCACTAAAATGAAACAAAGTCCTTAAGCGTAGCCGCCGCTCTTCACCCAGAGTCACATAAAAGCGTGTTAGGTGCCAAAACGCGTATTTTATGTTTCTGTATGTCAACATTGATGACCACATTGTTGACATTATGTGTTACCATAGTTAGTAGCGGCTTTGAAGTGTGAATTTAATTTGCACCTTGTTACGTTTCCGTTTGCGGCAATTATTGGCAACAGTATATCTTGGCTTAGGCAGTCGGTTTTGTGTAAGTTTTCGTGCTGCTGGGAATTATGCAAGCCTGTTACATATGGTTTGACATTTTTATATGTTTGAGATAAGCCACACAATGACCATGGACTTGATCTGTACTAATTAAGTTGTTAATTTGAGTGTAATTTGGATAATCTATTTATAAGTTTAAGGCGTGATAAGGGGTAATTGTATTGACAAGGTAATTACCTTCAAATCAGTCGGTTCAGAGAGTCTGAGTGACAGTCACCAATTAAGCAGTAAACTGTCAAAGTTCAAGACTTTAAAATGTTGCAATTATAGGCCGTTCTATTGTGTACAAGAAATGCGTTTCAATGACAGTTATATGCAATAATCGCTTAACAAAATTCATGACTGTGGTGACTCTCTATAATCTATCTACCGCAATCGGAATAGTATTAAAACGAGAGAACAAGTACGAGTTTATCAATTTTCTGTCCAAATTTTATTTTTTTTTTTTTCAAATTAAAATTTTGTTTATCTTTTATATAGGGTGTTCAGAAACAAGAGCAAAGAATGATTAATTAAAATAATTTTTTGTTGAACTGTCGCACTGATAGAAGCGAAAGCGTATTACAGCTTAATCCTTGCACCTTTGTATGTTAATAAAAAAAAAAATACTGCCTCCCATTTTGAATTTTAAAGAACTTCAATCGTTTTGTGAAATTTCCGTCAGATTTTATTTTTATGTTCTTTCTGCTCTGCGTTTGAGTTCATTTGATGGAGCGCTAAATACAGTTAAAATTCACTTATTGAACTCAACATAATCTTCGATCTGTCATACGAAACCAAGGATTTACCATTTGCGTCAGTTTAAATTTCAAATCATTAATACGTCATGCGAAAGTGAACTGAACTACTGAACTCGTTCGTTTTGTTCATTCATCTTATCAGATCTAATCTTAACAACAACCCCAATGTTGGAGAACTGAAACAACAAAAATTGAGTTTGATAAATGACAGATGAGGACGTAGTACCTCACTTATTTTTATGGTGAGCTAACGAACAGAACACTTAAGACAGATGTCGTTGATGATGATCCTTTCATTGGCAAGGGGTCAGATAGTTTGTCGCCATGTATACCAATGTGACCGGGAAGACAGGTTTAATTTAAAAGAAGATAAAAAATGTTTTTCAGGTGCGCGTAACATTGAGCCGTTGATTAAATCGCGCGGGTTCCTATTTGTGATCGCTTACGCTGACACCAGTCAAAGTGAAGCTGTAACCTGTCCAAGTGCATTAAAGTCTTTCCTCAACCATCATACTTTGACACATAGGTATCAAGTATCATCAGCATTCAGCATTAGCTTATAGCTTATATAAACACATATAGTGTTTATTTAAATCACTGAAAAGAATTAGCTAGTAGGTCATTTACGAGGTTCACAATGCGAATATGTTCTATTTGTAGTCGAATCGAGTTGCTAAAACCACAAACAATGTCAGTTTGTCGGTAGAGATTTGCTTATTTAATTTGAATATTGAAAAGCCGATTAAACGCAGTTGTTTTGATCAGTCGCATACGAACTGAACAATAAAAATTATGGAAAATATCTGCTTTCAATTTGCATGTGTAAGTTGTATATTTTCCCCATGTGACAATCTATTCAAATTTAAAAAAAAAATACACAAGTAATATTGCATACATTTAGGCAGCATTTTTTGTAACGAGCGCATTTTTTAAAATTTAATTTAAATGTTTGGATAGCACTCATTATGGAAGGTCGCCAATGAAAGACATTTGCAGTGTTGGTTTATTCATATTTACAACAAATAATGCTATATTAAATAAACAAACACAAGTTCGCTATTCAACTCTTTTGTTTTTACAGAAGAAATGCACATTGTCCAAGCATGGCTGTTTAGGACAGAACAATCAAAAATGTTGGTGTACGTTTAGCGATAAATTAAGCTTCTCCAAAAGTTGTGGGTCTTCTGACAAGTCGCTAAAGAAGAAACTATCAAAGGAAACGCTTGTTTCGATATCAGACGAGTTTTAAAAAATGCGGATTTTCAAAGAATTACTTGTATTCCAAATGAAAAGACTCATGCAAGTAAGAAGCTTCAATCAAAAGGATATGAGTTGACAAAGTACTGCGTGTGAATGAATGAAATGCATGCCAGATGAGAAAGGTAACAAAAACCTCACCATTTGTCCAAAAATTGAAACTATCACACAAAACAAATGGCTGTGAGAAAGTAAAGTAAGTTATCCAATAAGAGGTGTTATTTTGATGTTCAAAGAAAAATGCAATTTTTTGAGATAATTGATTGGATATTTATTTCATAATAAAGAGGAAGGTATGCCATTAATAATGAAAAACAACATCAGCCAAATGGTCACCACGACCACTCTCACAGGACCATATCTTTTTCATGAAATTTTCCATAGCAAAATCGCAAAGTGGCTGCCCTATGTAATCGATAGACTCACGAATTCCATCTTTGAGGTCTTGAATCGACGCTGGGCTGTTGGCCCTGTAGACCTTATCTTTCACGTGGCCCCAAAGGAAGAAGTCGCAAGGTGTTAAATCACAAGATATTGGTGGCCAATTGTGATCACCTATTCGAGGGATAACACGGTCCGGAAACTTTTCCCATAAAAGATCAATGGTTTCGTTGCGCCGTCTTGTTGAAAGTAAACGTTGTCGAGATCAATACCATCCAACTCCGGCCATAAAACATCATTAATCATCGCTTGATAGCGAGAACGAAGAGGAATGGACAAACCTGGGTTTTCTTCAACACTTTGGGCTACAGCAGCAATATTCTCAGTTGTTCTTGAGCGACGTGAACTGGTTTTATTCTTCACATCACTAACTTGTCCCAACAGCTCGAATTTTTTTTCCAATTTCTGTATTGCGGCCCTACAAGGTGCTTCAGGACGGCCCAAAAATGCTTTAGTTTTGCAAACTGTGACTGCAAAATTTTCACCATTTTTATAGTGAATTTTTATAATTTCAATTACACTCTCCCCTTTTATGGCCCATCGTAGATGATGAACTGCTAATAATTCGCAGTTGTATCATTACTCTAAGTATTGAAAAATGGAAATAAATACCTATCCGAGTCAAAGTTAAGTTCGAGCTCTGAACCTAGTGCTGCATAGTGTTGAAAGGTTGTCTTAAACTTAAGAGACCCATAGTTTATTTAACCAAGAGAATAAAGCTGGCCAAATTAAGAAACACCGTACGCTTTTTGAAGCTAGAAAATTCTCTAAGGAAGAAAACTATTTCGGTGAAACATCCCCACATGGGGACCTTTAACCATGGCAATACCATAGGATCAGCAAGGGTTTTCTATTGACCAGCAAAAACCGTCTTCACAACATTAGAGAGACCCATCATAACTTATGCAGCAACCACCTGGTCGTAGCAAACAATATATAGCTCTAAGCAAGCCAAGCTTTAGAGAGATAAAAACTGCATAGCAAGAGCAGCTCAGCATCCCACCACAAGCTCGATGCAGAAGATGAATCCACCATTCGGACTAAGATCCCTCCATTCGTTCCATAAATAAAAACTCACACAAAACGATTGGCTGCGAGACGGTAGGCCTTGGGTAAATCAATCCGTTGCGCCATTTAATCTTTTTTTTATTTTTGGTGGTAGGAGTTTGGGTACCTCCAAGCTGCAACTCAAGGCTGCCTACAATTGTGGTCCCAATACCAGTTGCACAAACGTTTTTCCAACTGAAATAGGCCCAAAGTGAATTAGGAAATGTATACAACTAACTATAGCCGTTCGATATAACGATATAATTATTTTTAAAACATGGCACGAAAAATCACAAGTTGATTCTAAACCATTTCGACAATACCAACTCAAACTCCAGCTGCCACCTTTGATGTTGATAGATCTTCAATGTCAATATTCTGCAACAAAACTGTTCCGACTTGAGATATTTAAGCACGTCAAAGAGACAAGTTCTCCAGCTTGCGTGAAATGAAAGCCCCATTTACCCAAGCCTCTATTCTATCTCGACTTGTCGGTGAGTTAATGTGAATTAATGAATAACAATCAACCCGGAGGCTGACGTGCATTTAGATATCCACACGAGAGTTAACCATATGCATGGGAAAGAAACACGAAAAAAAGAAAAAAATCTAGTTCCACCACTTGACCATGCAAGTTGCCATGAAAACCTGCTCCAATTTCGAAGAAACACACTTAGCAAGCGTACAAGGCAGACATCAGCCTCCAATAGCCGTGATCGTCTAGTGGTTAGGACCCTACGTTGTGGCCGTAGTAACCCAGGTTCGAATCCTGGTCACGGCAGGATATCATCTCTCAAGCGGGGAATACACTGGGAGGCTTCGTTTTTTTATTTTTTCCCCAACTAAACATGTTAGCTTATCCGATAACAGCTTTTATAGTTGGTTTTTGAAATCACACTCATCACGCTATCATTCCAATAATTGGTCAACTGCCAAAAGTGCACACTTAAGCAGACAATCATCTCATTATTGAAATTTATTTCAATTGACTATAACTCGAAAACAAAATGAGTAAATTGTCCGAAATTATGTGCAATTTGACAAATGAATCTCCGTCCAAATTGACTTGTGCGTATAAAAGGTGGAACGACGGTGGGGTTTGTGTTAATAGTTTCGCAACATGTTCCGTCGTTTGATATTCTTTGGTCTGATCGCATTAACGGTGGCCCATCCACCCACTACTCCACCTGCGGTTGAGACCTACGATACGAAGTTCGATAACATAGATATCGATGAGATCCTGGCGAGCGATAGATTGCTAAGGAACTACGTTCGGTGTTTGGAGAAGGAGGGACCCTGCACTCCGGATGGAAAAATGCTTCAAGGTAGGTTGCGCACTGGAATACTATATTGGTTAGAGGTTTAACACCATTTCGATTAAGCAATCGTTTCGCCATTGGCTTCTTTTAGAGATACTACCCGACGCGGTGTCAACCGGGTGCGTCAAGTGTTCGGAGAAGCAGAGAATCGGTTCGGAAAAGGTGACGCATTATCTGATCGACAACAAACCCGAGGACTGGGAGCGTTTGGAGAAGCTTTACGATCCGCTAGGTGGATATCGCAAAGCCTACTTGGAACAGAAGGCAATGGCAGCCAAGGCGGAGGAGGCGGGGCAATAAATTTACTAATGGTATTTAAATAATTTAATATTTTTTTCATGTATATTAAAAATTGGTTTGTCCTCGTAGGAGAGCTTTTCTTAGGTGCAGTTCAAATTTTGAATTTTCAGCATATGTTATATATGTATTTGTTTTGTTAATATTAAGATGCATAAATAAAAATTGTAGTGGTGCAATAAAGTGGTCTTTGTATAACTAAAAGAAGAACAGACGAGGAGCGGTGAGTTTTGCTTTACAGAAGAGGGAGTTTGTGTTTTTTGCACACCGGCGACTATCAACAAACCCATTTGGTTTCTAACAACTGAACATCTGCCAAATAATAATCCTTCGGTTAAAGAGATTGAAAAAAAAGGTGCAACAACACGCCCTAAATTAAGCAAAACTTAAGTCAAAACTTCGCAAATACCTACCATTCATTGACTAAGGGTAAGTTGTTTTAGGACCATATCATGTGTTGACGTTTAAGCTTCTACTGAAACTGTGAACAGCTCTAAGCTAAGCGAGATGTCGCAGCTATGACAGAACCACCTATCGATAAAGGCTTCAGATCAGCTAGAACCACTCACAGACCGTGGTCTAAGCTTTAGCTAGAGCACCAACTAGTTTAAAGATTCATCAGAACATTACTTCGATGAAGGGTTTCTCTTTGACGATTGGCTGGCATTCATCTCCAAAGGTCGGAACTTCATGAGTAACAACCATCGATTTAGGTCTCAGTTCCGCTACCACTTCAAATCGATAAAAACCTTTTACAGACTCTCTATAAGTCCACTAGAAGACCAAGCCATTGGGTCTCGCGACATCAGAGGATTATTCTAAAATTGGTTCTCAATTTAGAAACTTTGACCCAAACGAATGGCGGTTGAGTTACTGCAAGCCTCGAAGATTGCAAAGGCATGGGTAAGTGCATTACACAAATGTAAAACTGTCTTCGGTCCAAATATACAACAGCTACAAGGATACCTGGGATAAATTTGAAATTTAATGTAAAAACATTGCCACAAATAAAGGCAATCGTGCCCTAACTAGCCCTCTTTTGACAGAATTTCAATTATATTCGTATTGTTGGACAGACTTCACTTGAATAATGACTTTGAACTTCTGGACCGTTGCTAGTTGGTTTACAAAGGTCACCAAAAGTGCTCCATTAAAGTGGCATACCTTGCTTAGACTCCATAAGTCGTGGAGATAGCGCTCCCCATTTAGGATAACAGCAACACATTCCTCGCAAGTGTAGACCGATACATTTTTAAGCAGCATTCTGCACATTTAATCTACCTCAAGGGCTTGCCAGACGACAGTCAGCAAAAGGGACAATCCAATAGATTTCACCAGATCATCCCAATCGTATCCCAATAGATACAATATTTGCAATATTTTACAAGTCAACAGGCAAGTACAATCCAAGCAGAACCTTAGGCCTAAGTAACCTTTTCTTAACGCATTTCCTTGTTCATAAAAAATACTCAAGTCGCACATACCCCCTTCCAAAGAAAAGAACGTTTCATGCTGCAAATGTTGCAAGTTCGCCATTCAACTCTTTTGTTTACGTCACTTCATTTTAAGCCCAAGCGCCTAAAATCCCACAACGCATTTGCCTCAAAATGTATCTCAGTCAATTAACCAACCACTGAAAAAGCTTTCAGCCGTCAGCCCCCGAAATGCTTTGGCATTTGTAGAGTTTAAAGCGTTTTTCACCTCATTTGCATTGCTCACACCGAAAGTCCAAAACGCTGCTGCACTACCGTACCCCGCACATGAGCTAAAATGAGACCATCAAATTCAAATGGAATACGAAATCGAAAGTGGATTTGCTTTAAAATACAACCAAAAAGACGAAGAAACAACTGCAACGTCGTAAAAAATAATGCTGACGTTACACGTACCGAGGCACCTTCGTGCATCTTAAGCAAGGTTACTCAAACGAAGATTAAAATGTTGCCTTCGATTGTAATCGGATGCAAATTAAGATTCATTAGGATGCGACGGATACAAGTTGCCTGCTTCGAAACAACAAGACCTTGAATGGTGCGCCTCTTGCACTTCTGTAGAATCCTTCGGTAGTTGTTGTCATAAAAATATTCCACTGCATTCCTCGTTAGCACAAGTGTGCACTTAGTCAATATTTTGTTTGTTTATCTACCTGCTGAAGTTGAGAATGGCTGCGTTGTTGCATTAAGCCCATAAACTGGTCTGCTTTGTTGTTGTTCAAGTTTGTTGACACACTGGACTGGTTTTCCATCGAAAACTCTATTTCAATTTGACAGTGAAGGAGAGAAAACGGGTTGCATTCTGAGGCTGAGGGTCATCACACACCGCCAGCACTATCGACCACCGAACAACCACTGGAAAAGTGGTTCTAAGACACCATTGTGTGATTGTGCGCCGAAAGCAATTAACATTTTTATGGTTAAATATTTAAATTGTTTATGTTTATAGCGCTGGGCATATTATGTGTGTTTAGAATTAATTACACTCATCTTCGGTCTGGGAGCTAATTAGCGTAAACCCGACAGTCGGCGTGTCTTGTAATCGACAGTTTAACATTGGCCAACTTATACAAGTGACATATTTGGAATCAAATGACATTGTGGTGGTCTTACTCCGCCATATAAGTGAAAATTATTTGACAAACTCAATCTTGTGTTCAGCAGATGTGTTGTTGTATTTTTCCCAATTTGCGAAAATGAAGATGCAAATGAGTTTGGTCAAGGTTTGGCTGACAATTGACGCGCGAAGTTGCGGTAATCGATCGTGTGTGGGACGATTTATTGATTTTGAAAGCGAGAGCTTGAAGGCACAAATTTCGAGGTCACTGGATTTCATAGAAGTTCTGCTCTAGTCGGGTGATGCAAACATATTGCCAAGAAGTTTCTTTTAGATGTGAAAAATTGACATTTTACTTTACCGTACTCTCTTAAGATATATTTTTTAATGAACAATTTTTATAAGATGACATGCACCTTAAAAAATATACATCGAACCGCTCACTCAGCGAAAATAAAAATTAATAAGCGCTAGGTTCGCGTGAACACCGTCACTATAAATGCAGATTAGATACTTACCCCCTTATTAATAAACACTGCGTAAAAGTTATACGTAACATTTTTTATACTATCTGACGTCTTCTAGCTAATTTACTTGTGCGCATTTGTTTATTAATACGGGGGCAAGTGGCGACATCTCAGTTCGGTTTCTTTTTACTTTCTTTTCTTGTGGGTAGTTTTCAATAAGTGTAACGTGTGCTGAAGGGAGACATTACCCTAAGGAAACGCTTGTAGTTTCATTCTATCGTTAAAATAGACTTGAACAAATTAGGTATCTGTATGAAGAGTTTTTAAGTTTGACGTCTAACAATTCATCGGCGGTTTTTTTCTTTGCTGATCTACTCTTTTGTGTTTCATGCTTGCAGTTTGCAAAGCCGGCCAAAAATTCGCTATTAACTGATAGAGTTCAAGTAAATGAAATGTCAAAATTTGCGAATTCTCCTCCTTAAAATTAAATGTTTATGCATAATTCTTGGCAAACATTTTTTGTTGAACAGTTGCAAAAATATGCAATGTGTTTTTGACAAAGAATCCCACAAGCTACATATTGTCGATAACGTTTACCTTTTTTACCCGCTCGACCCTCACGCATTCCATTTGACAGCTCGGTAGTCACGTTCAACACTCTGTACAAAAGGATAGGGTTCAGCTGTCATATATTTCGCACAACGTGATCATAGAGGTCTAATAAAAACTACCTTCTCATATAACCAGATTAGTCTGGATAAGATGTAACCTGAAACTAGATTGGTCTGGAACCTCACTTTTCCTTTTTCAGCCACAAATGCGAACAGTTAGCTCAGTCACGAATTTCTTGACTAGATTTGTATGCTACCCGGCCATAAACGTCAAATGAAACAGCTGCCCATGTGAACGATCTTGGCCAATCAAAACTGAGATACATTAGTCAGCTGTCAGACTTATTGAACTAATCACCTAAAAGTCTCCATTCGCACCCACAGTTTTATGACATATTCGAAGGGCTGAACAGAGAAGTTTTCGCAGGGCAATTGTACACTTCGAGGTTTGTTAAAAGGCCTCAAGGTGTGAATTGTGTATTCCTGAGGTTTGAACCTCTATATCAGTGGCGTGAACTTCCTTAACGTATTGTTATCAGAATGCTGAAGATATCGTCTTTCGAACTGCTTTGGAAATTCATTCTGCATCTCCATTCATTTCTTCTTTAAATTCTGTGTGTTTGTGTCATTCCTATACCCACTCAAAGTCGTTATCGATGTTGTACGAAAGTCGCATTGGTTTTAACAAGTAACACAACATCTAGATTTGTACAACGAGGTGAAGGGACCTTTCAAATTCTATACGGGACAGAAGCTATCACAATACTAGGCTTTGAGCAATTTCTGCAAAATGCAAACGTCAACACTCTTTGACTTACATTCTCTATGTCTAGTTAATGAATTCCTGACTTTGTTCCGAAAAGTGGGTAGCAGTTTTTTGCAGGAGAGGCTTTAAATAATACTACCACCGATTCTTATAGCCCGGACTCACGCTTACTGCACAGATTGCTCAACAACCCTCTATTCCCGCCACTAAACTTATCTGCAAAATTAGCTGTATGTTGTATCTGAGTCAGCATCGGTAACGAAATAAGATCCCACACCTATGTCGCATAAGAAACCACACCATTTGACTACCCAAAGATATATTTATGTTAGCTGCAACCGAGTTTGGAGAAATTGTTACCATTTGTTTACTTTTGTGGAATATTCGTTCAAATGAATTACATAACTAGGTATACGTGATTAATATTCCTCTGCATGGGTCTTCTGCTATTTACTCTGAAGAGAGTGAAACTTTGTCTATTATGCCGATCTACAGTCGACCCAACTGACACTGTTTGCCGACATTCAGTAGGAAGGTAACTTGTTTTCTGATACCCATCTGTTGAGATGGCCATTCGCGGTGACATATTGCAGATGCATTGGAACTTGTTTCGGATACTAATTTTGAGAAAGGGTTTGCATAGCCAACAGATAACTCAAGTTTACGGAAGCCATTGACAGCTGGTGAGTTGCCTCATTTTGTACGCATCTTCAACACACACTGAGTTGCTTATATAAAAATACAATAAACGATAAACTTCCTTGTTAATAGCTTCATAAGAAGTAATTACTTTATTCTGTACATCTTCGTGTGAAACTCAACCGTCTCACGCAAGAATAAAGCCGGCCCTCCAAAAGCAATAAATCATTTCCCAAAACGACTACAATAAACGAAAAAAAAGAACAACAAACAAACAAAGAACGTCAGCTCTATGTGCAATTTGCAAAAATAAAACTTGAAGGCCAGCAAAGTTTTAAAATTAATTTATTTGCTAAACACAACTTGAACTAATAACTAGTTGGAAATGTTTGCATATCATAGTCGACTCCTATCTTGTTCGTTCTGTAGCCGAAAGCAACCACTAAAGGTATATTGTGTGTTGGTACTTCAATTGGGCAAAAATATATGCGAAACCAATAAACTAAGACAAGAGGAAGTGTTTTAAGATAATAGGTATGTAGTTGGCGGTTTCTCAACAAGCATTCTGCGGACGCTCAATTAATCGGCTTTAATGAGGAGTTTAACTACTCAACGCGGAAATCTCATTTACCTCTAATTAGACTCAAGCCTCTTTAATGCTACTGATATACATAATTTTTTTAATTTCTTAAATAGAGCGTCGTGACGTGACAGCCTGTCTGTTATCAACCCAACGCCGGATGTGCATTTATGATGGTGACCTTCACTCGAATTCGCTGGATACTTTTTCTTCCTGAGAAATAAATGTGAGGCTAGAAAGTCGTTCTTTAAAAATGAAGTAGGGACCACATTTCGAGTTGATTCAAATTATAATGAAGATAAATCGACCATAATTAATTGTGCAAGCTTAAAATAGAATTTCATTAGATTGTTTGTGGTTTATTGGTGTGGTATTAAAATTATTGCCTGAATTCTGACGTTGACTGTCAGTTTGGTTAGACATCAGCATCTGCTAGAATGGGTAACGCCTTTCTATGTTTAACTTTCTCGTATACGTAGTAAGAGAAAGGTATTGTATTCGTACAAAAAACCGAACTCGAGAGGTTTTAATCAAATCTGACATTACGATGATATAGAGGAACTCGAAAAAGTGGGTTTCGCAATTCTGTCCGTCTGTCCGTCCTTTCCTGAGCTCCACAGCGCAAACGGCTGGAAGGATTTCTTTTGAACTTCGGATTTTTAGTTTGTGGGCTTATAGTTCGGGCCACTTTTTTTTGGACTTTAACCCTTTTATTAACGGTACTTCCCATATAACTGTTTTAAACAAGTTCGATTTAAAAAAAAATGGCTTTAACGATATCAACCAAAATTGATATTTCGGCTTAAGTAGGGCAGGTTAACATGGCTGCACACCCAGCTTTACATACAAAATCGAATAACGGTACTTTTTAAAATTGACTTTATCTCGAAAACGGTCAACACGGATGTAACAAAAATTAATTTTTAATGTAATATGGTCATTCCTAACAGGATAGGAAACTCAGTTTTTCTCTAAATTGTCTTTATCCGATTTTTGAAAAAAGCCATATTTTGAGAAATTAGTTTTCTTTGGTTTACCTACATGAAAGCGACTCTAACGATTATGACCAAAATGCATACTTGGAGTAAAATTGACGTTTCCAACTTTATTGTGTCCTTCATTTTCGATTCGAATCTCCGGAAACGCTGATTTTGAAAATTGTTCATATCTCGAAAACACCATTTTCATATCTCGAAAACGCCATTTTCGATTTGGATAAAACTTTAAAAACCAAGTAATGCTAACATCTTGAACAATACCTTTTAGACAGTGTTTTTGGCGCTTTGGCGGTAACATTTTAACCAGAACTTTCGAAAAAATGCTTTTTAGGGAGAGCTGAAATGAACAATTTTAAGCTAAATGTGCTGTCTACGTTGTATTTTATGTAGTATCGCTTATGAGTTTTTTACATACATACGATACCTAATAAAATGAAAATGAACCCACTAAACTGTTGATATGAACGAGAAAGTCGTTCAGTCGGGCAAAATTATTTAACAAGTTTTAAGTATATTGATACCTAAGTTTAGAGTGCTCGCCTAAAGTTGGATAAGATAAATATTAATTTATTTAATTTTTGCTATTTTTTAGGTTTATTTAAGGATAGAATGAAAATGAATTAAAAAAAATCCTTTCTAGTTTCACTTTTTGTAATATGGCGCAGTGGTAAGTGCGCTTTTCTACTTAGCTAGGGTTCTGAGATTCGATTAGATTTCTTTCCACTGCACCAATTCTCGCCAACGTCTGACGACTATCCGAGAGTAAGTTTAAAAGTTATTCAGCAGTTCGGGTGCGGCATAATTGTAAGTCCTTCCCATTCGACCCAAAAATAAAAACCCACATAAAATGAATGGTTGTGAAAAGCTAGGCCTTGGGTACCTATACGGACCTGATGCGCGAACCATTTTTTTTATGGACTTGGGGGTCGATGTTTTCATTTATGAATACATTTTTTAAGAGCCGTACTCGCTCGGATTTGTTGGCCGATTGCTATAAAATAAAAACTAAATGTTGCTCCTTTTACTCCTATATGGAATTTGTGAGACATCCACATGGATTAGGTGAGTGAATTTAAAGTACCTAATGCTTAAACAACTCCAAATACAAAGAGAGAAACAATTTTAGTTAATTTAGGTAGCAGGTAGGTAAGGTAGGTAAGTTGATGCCCCTGTGGCGATTGCCACGGCTTCACGTAGACCATCAGTTGGGTCCATTGTGTCAATAATTTAGGTGGATCATTCTGTATTAAAATTTAATATTTCAAGCCGCAACAGGCACAGTGTAATTTCTAAATAAATACAGTGGACAGAACATAAATGGTTATGAGTAAAAACAATGAATGTTTACTGAGTTTAACAAAAATAAATACACAAGAACTGCAGGGAAGTACATTTGAAATAGAATTGATCATGGTGCCTAAGTGCATTTATAAATGAGACAAGTATGAATACAAAGCAAACTCTTGTTCACCTGATTGACTTTAATGCGACGCAGACGTCATAAAAAGGATGTTAATTGGTAAAGAAGTATACCTATATGCGCCTTACAAACATGTTTCTTTAGCAATGTACCTACATTTAGAAAGATAAAGTTGAAAGAAAGGAACATTCCTTTCGCAACCACTACTCTATTGGTTGATTCTATTTACTTCGTTAAGAAAACCAAAAGGGTTGGTCATTGAACTGTCTCCTAACACTATAAATATATTTACGAAATCACACTTCAGAGAGCAACAACTCCAAAACAGAATTCCAATACTTGCTACTGTTTGCCAAATCAAACACAGTCACTGACTTATAATTATTACCAGTCAGCAAAACCCTCCTGTTTAATTTGTTTGTAAGAAATCAGCGTAAAATATAAGCACGCATTAGGGAAACATTTATACATCAATTAATTATTAATTCTTTAGCGTGACATCATTGTTCTTAGTGGAATACCTCAGTTTTGAAGTCCGTTATGCAATTTGCATAAATGAAAGTCCATTCGTTATAAATTATAATCAATGCTAAACGATCTAGGCGCCAAAGCATCCATACATGACATTTGATGTATAATTGTTTGTATAAATTATACAGATTTTGATTTATGCTTATTTCCAAATAAATTCTTTGCATTGCTAGAAAATTGTTTATTTGAGTTTCCTATATAGCAAACGTGTTTTTGCTAATTAAACACGATAGTAAAATATTGGCTAAGCAATTGTTGTTTAATTCTAACAGACATATTATTATGAATTCAATTAATTTTCCACAACGCCTTCGAGACACTATAATTTAATTGAAAATAGTCTTACGTCAGAGAGGGGGTGCGCCTCGCAATCTTTTCCCTATCGATGTGCATAAATCCATTTTCAATCATTCGACAGTGACTAATAGTCAAAGAGGGCTTAACTATAATAAGAATAATTATACCAGGCAAGATTTTCCGATAATGAACGAATATTCTACAAGCGTGCATTGAGAATCTCAAATTCGTTGCAATTTATTACGGCAATTCACATTGGCCATATTGGAAAAAGGTTGCTCGCTGCGAGAACAGCATTTTTAATTACATCTGGCATTTCTGTCACGTTTTGTATGTCACTCTTTGTCATCGGTAACCTCAATTACAAAATTACGACTGTAGAGAGAAAAGCAATCCGGTGTAGAGATTTTTATTTAAATGTTGGTATGCTGGCAGTGTGGGACCGACATTGCAATATTGCAATTAATTGCGCCTAAACAATTTGGGTTTGTAAGATTTGGATGACTTAAATGTCAGCTGCATCCACAATTTATAGATTCATGCAAGAATCTTATTTAACGATACATTTCTCATCCAGTAAGTATTTCAATTTTAAACTTGTCACAATAATCCGATTTTATTTAGCGGCAAAATACAATTAATGTTGTCATGACTCATTATTTCCCATTAAGTAATATTTATTGCGCAACGACTTCAATAATTAAATCAAGCTGCCAAAAAGTTGTTCTAAGTTATTTAGCACTTTTTAACCGCAGACTATTAATAATTAGCTATTATAAATCATATTTCGCATTAATTTTGTACATTAATTAAAATAACACATTTTAACTTTTAAGGCGATAATGACGAATCCAAACCAAAGAAAGGAAAAAAGGATAAATAGATTTATTACTTGTGTAATAAAGAAAATATCTTTTATAAAATATATTTTATTTTTCTTAATGCAACAGAGTAATATTTAAAATTAAATTTGACCAAAAAGCTGATGAGTAGGTATACCTCTCCATATATTGGCAGAGTACGGGCAGTCACTTTAGCTTGCACCTAACATTTTATTCACTGGAACTTATCAATCGTCCCAAAAATAAAAAACTCATACAAAACGAATGGTTGTGAGAAGCTAGGCCCAGGGTCCCACAGACCTGTTGTGCCAACTATTTATTTATTTATTTACATATCAAAAAAAAATCAACTCTTATTATAAAATTCCAGAAATAAACTTTAATATTGAAAACCTAAATTATTTCGACCCATTACTACAAGACGATACAAGATGGTTCTTAAAGACGACCTCAATCGTCGCCGAGTTTTTCTGGGAATCCGAGATGGCACATGTTTAAATAAATGGTTGAACATCTATGGGAAGTTTATGCGAATTGGGAAACGAAACTATTTGCAAATTATACGGATTAAGTGCGGTAGTGAAATAATAAAAAGTTTGAACAAAATTACAAAGACAATTTTATGTCTTCTCTATTTTTAAATAAATTGAAGCGACCAGCGCGTTCGGAATACGTTCATTTTGAATAAGTCATTACTACTCAGTTTTTTGGTTGGAATATTTCATTTCATTTCATTTCATTTATTTTGAGATACCTATACACATTAAGATATACTATCTTATAAACTAGTGATAGGCAATACATTTGAAAAATAGAGCTTAAACCTAATAGTGAAACAAGAGAAGATAGCGAAAAAGAAAAAGAAAAGATGCAGAAAAAGAAGAGGAAATAGAAGGTGCATAAAAGAGGTGGATATTGGGGGACTGAAATAAAAGGAAGAGGAAAATTAAAGTAAGACAGAGTATAGTGATTAGGAAGTTGAAAAATAACGTTTTAGTTCTATTTGAAATCTTGTTGGATCACTGATTCTTTTGATGTGGCGCGGCAAGGAATTCCATAGACGAGTAGCGTTAATAAAAAACTGGCGTTCGGATGTCAACGAAAAATAACGAGGCTGAATTAATTGGTCAGTCCTTACCGAAGAAGTCCGCGTAAATCGTTCATAAAGGTATGGCGGTTGGTGGGTAAGCAGAATATTAGAAAGCAATGTCAAAGTTCGAAGCTTAAAGTAGCTCTCAAGCGGCATATTGAGAAGACGAGTAGAAAAACTCGACACTCTATCATATCTACGGAGCCCAAAGATATAGCGAATAGTGCTATTAAAAACAACATTGAGCTTTCTTTTGCACACGAAACTGCAACTACTAAAAATTTCACAGCCGTAGGCCAAGATTGGTAAAATTAAGGATTTCACAAGCATAGCACGCGTTTTTACAGGGGTATACTGCTGCGAGACCCATAGAGTGCGTAGCACTCCATATGCCTTACCTACAGTAGCGGTAATGTGTTGGTCCCATGTGAGGTTACTGTTGAAAACAACTCCGAGGTTCCTAGCCGATTCAACATATTCAATATAAGCATTATTTAATATAATGCGAGGGAAATAGGACAAATCGAGTTTTCTCTTAGATATAACCAAGCACTTAGATTTTGATGGGTTTATAGTGAGACCATTAAGTTGAGCCCAGTAAGCTACTTTTTCAAGATCCTCATTCACGCAACAAACACCATTTTCGATGAGACCAAGATATTAGGATTGCATTGCATATTTAAAAAAAAGTCTCCAATGCAACGCCAAAACAAAATTGAATGCATGCCCTGTGGGTCTTATGAATATGAATTAAAATCTTTACTTTTAAATTATTATTTTTTTGATATTTATTTGTTTACCTAGTTATTTTATCTATATATTTATTTATTTACTTATGTGTTTATGTGTTTGTTTATTTTATATTAACTTTTTATTTAAAACCATATGTTTTATATAATATTTTTTTTTGTCGAATAGATGTTTTTATATCTTAAATTGTGCAGTGGCTATGTAAATTTATTGTAACGAAATAAATTCTACCTATCTACCTATTTATCTATTTCCTTTTCAGTTGATGATCATTATCGTGTAAGGCCCGTGGTTGACTTCAACTTGTTTCATTTATTCAGGACTACTTTGTGTTTTACATATGTACTAAAATTGTGTCGCAATTTGTTTTCTCTTTGATTCAAATTTCAAGATAAAATCAACATAACTAGTCTGCGAGTAAGTTTGCAAAAGTAAAATACTACGACTATTACTTACAAAAAAAAAACAATTTATCCACTTCCAGTATGATTTTCGTTCAATGATTCTGGTTGTACTGGTTCTTATTTCACTGATTTAGTACCTTCGGTGTTAAAATATGACAACCAAATAATAATAAACAATTAAACAGATAGTCTGTTAGGAATTAACTGGACAACAATTTAATTGACACTTAAAACCACATTTTTCGGCTAAGAATTTGTGTGGTAATTGTAGGGTTAATTTTGCATAAATCAATTAGGTGTCTCAATAAATCAATTTTAACTCACTGTTATACAAACAATGTTCATACCTACTCTGATGTTAGAAATTTTCGCTTGAGACAATGCAACTTTTAATCCTTTGTACATTCCTTTTATTTATCCAGAGCAAGCCCTCTGAAGGTTCAGTCTTCCTTGTATTGGTAGTTTTAAAACTACACTGATTTGAAGATCATTTTGTTCTTCTTTGTCTGTAAAAGAGGGAGAGTTCCGAAAATAAGCCATCTAAGCTAGCAATCTTGTTATCAACCTTTTCTTGTAGCTAAGCCAACTTCTTCAATGACACATTTCCTTGAGTGCTTTGAAAATCAGACTCTTTAAACCTTTTTTCCAGATGCGGCATATCAAGGTGTATTTTCAAAAATCGCTTACTAAGTTAAATTTTAACGAAATTACAAAAAAAAATGCCCAGTTTTATAAATAAAGCTTTATAAATTGGGTACGTACTTTCAAGCCGAAAATTGTGGGGTGTTTATTTCAGTGCGTCTGTAATATGTCATAAAAGGGTTTTCTTAGATCCTTCAGTTTTTCAAGTTCAAGTTCTATTAAACTCAATTGGCCAAGCCTAGGTTCTTATTTTAAAACATTCGGCAAAAAAACTTTACAATTTGTAAAAATGAACTGTGAAACTATGTCTGAATATAGTTAGTTAAGTCTCTGTCATATAAAATAGACCTGACTTCATAGAAAGCCCAACTTATTGACTGATTTATACAGAAAGCACAAGCTCTGAGTTAACTAACTAAATGGTATTTATTTTTTTACTAGAAGGACTACCCAGTCTAACAGAACATCACAATCTCTGTATGTCAAAAATTGAAGAAAATGCATCATAGTTCACCTTGACAGCCTAAATTTTGATAATGTCAACAACAAACGAAAGCTGACCACGACCAATCAAACAACTTTTTCCAACCTTACGAGAAGGTTTCCATTTGATTGCCATTGACACTACCATATGCCATGACACTGAAAGTCAGGAAATCCGATGCGTTTCCAATCAAAATATGGACTAAGGCCATTTGACACATTTAATGGGAACCAATTCATCCTCAAACTATAACACCTTTTAGGGCTTAATTAGTTTTGATCGGCGGCTTTAAATGTGGAAATGCTTCGGCTACCTTGAATTGATTTACTCTGGGACGACAGTATCTCGCACTCGCAGACAAAACGATGTGTGACTAGCTGAGTTGTTTTTGTTTCTATTTTCCAGAAACACATCGAATGACATTGACAATAAACAAACGCACCCACATCAGTTATTCTAGAGGTGTTTGTTGTGTATAAAACTTGGAAGATAATCACGTCGTCATTAATTTCAAACTTAATGCCAATGTTTAAGTGAAAAATGTGCATCAGAAGACAAAGCGAGATAACAACACTTGCAGACGTGCACATTATTCTAAAGAGATGAAAGCTCCTGATTAGTTAGTTCTCAAGACGTGATGTGGTAAAGCAATGTGGGTCTGTCTTCTCTTGTTTGATTCTGCATCCTGTCCTGAGGGTCTCTGGATTATTGATGGGTTTTCATGTAGGTAATGTTGATGGCATTTGTAGAAATACTTACTGTGGTTGACGTGACCTGGTTCTAATTTCGCATCTATACAAATCTTATCTTTGCGAAACCCAGTTGCGGTTGCAAAGAAAGTTGTAGTTAAAGCTTCTTTTATCAAAGAGAAAGAGAAACCCTAATTACGGGTACTTTGGAAGCATTCAAAGGAAAAGATTTACAGCCATTGCGGTTGATATTCTTTTTTACATTAGAATCCACTGCCAGCCAGTAACTGGCATCTTTTGAGTACGAGTATTTGCTGAAAAGTACATAATTAGCAACTAATTAAATTCTAGCGTGCCTGCATATAAGTGCTATCGTGCAGAATAATGATTTAATTATCACTTGAATTTTACTGTATAAGAACTCGCTTGAGCTTAATGGCGTGTGGCATACTTCTATTCTAGAAGTGTTCTTTTCGTTGGCTGAAAAACAGTATAGTATAAATAATTCAGCAGTGGACTAAGCTATTTTTAAAAGTTCCTTAATTCTGTTTTCTTTTGTTCTCTAAACCGTAAAATCTAGTTGATAATTACGAAGTCAACATTATCAAGGTAAAGAGGCAGTGCGATGGCTCTCTCATGTCCTTAAAATGGGTTCTGAAAGGGGGCTTCACTTTTATGTATTCTTAGATGTTGGAAATGCTTGGCAGAGTAATCGCCGAGTGCAAGGCATTTATAGAGAGGGGTTTGTATGGACTGAACAAATTATTTAAGTGACTGCTCGAAAAGCCTTGAGCAGGTTGACACGTACGCAACTTTTACTCCCACTAAATCGATTTCAAATCTCTTGAAAAGAACGTCAAAATTGACACATTTTTATTTATACAACCACACGTCCAGGCGGGTCTCATCAGCCATTCGCCCTTTTTTCTCAGAAAAAAGATAATCGCTTGTCGCATATCACACACTTTTCTGTCGTTCCGCTCCAGCAGCGAAAACGACATAGCGCTTTTGATGTGCGTCCACCACTTTAAAGCTGAATAATCATTGCTGATGTCTTTTGATTTTTTGACCAAAATGTGATTCAGGTTTGTTCAGACAATTGCCATAATATCTAACAACCATGAGAACTGAGTAATTGACAGAAGAGTCATTGTCAGGTAATTGCTAGGCCTCCATTTGACAATGAAATTTTCAGATATCTGCCGATCGTCTGAGCACACAATTTTACCATTGTCAGACAATTGCCAGATATTTGGAACATTTGCAGACTCATTCGCTATTGTCAGACAAATATTTTTCATATTTAAACGAGCAGAACGAAATTTCGGTGAAAAAGAAGACGACCCAAAAATGAAAAGGGTTTAGGAAAGTTTATAACTCTTTCCATTTTTAATGTTGCCTTTTCTGAAAAAGGATCTGCACATATTTATGAACCTTTTTTATTACATACTTTCTATTAAACTTTTTGAGTTCCATATTTTATGATGCTTGTAAAAGGATCTAGAAATAATGTTTATGATGTTCTGGTGCATCTAGAATTAAAAACATTTAAATAGGTAATGAAATGAATTTACCTGAGCCCATGAGGACTTTGTTGAATCGATTCAGAACATCTGGAATGATGTACGAGATCGTTGAGACTGGAATGCGGGACAGTAATTGCAGGGATCGCAAATATTCCCCGGGAGCTAGGTATCGTAGAGTCAAGAGTCAAGAGTCAACCCACTGAGCTGCTAAAATGCTCGCGTTCATATTCGTTGCTTGCTTTTTGATATGTAGAGTCACCAAAGTTAGAACATTATCGAATTGTGTTTTAATCCGTATACAAAAATAATTCCGGCCCACCAAATCCTTGGTTCAAACGCGCGGAAGAGTGTCGAATAATTGTACTTTCGAAGATTGGAGTTATCTAAAAAATGGCCCATACGATTTTAACAAAAATTCATTCCTAAGGTAGGTACTGTGGTCATTCCTAACTTGATAGAAAACTCACTTTTTCTCTAAATTATCGAACATTGGATTTTCGAAAAAAAGGAATATTTTGAGAATTTTGTTTTCTATAGACTACGTACATGAAAACTACTGCAATGATTTTTACCAAATACATACATGGACCAAAATTTATGTCTTTAAGACGATTGCTTCATTTTTCACTGAAAACGCTGTTTTTAAAAACTCTGTATGTCTCGAAAACGCCATTTTCGATTTCAAAAGATCTTTAAGAACCAAGCAATGCTTCGGATGTACCTTATAATCAGTTTTTAGCTAAATATATAAGCAAGAGTATTTTTCGAACAAAGCATTGAAATTGCACAAATATTTTTACATAAAATGTAAAATAAAATAAAACAAAGTAGGAATAAAAATAATACAATTTAAAATGTGATAAAATGTCAAAGCGTCTGGTTATTTTTCCGTGTGATTCAGAAACGAGTTGTAAAGTGCGATAATAAATTGTGACGGCCTGTGTAAGATTCTTTTACAGCAAATCATTTCAAGCCATTACTCATCTAAATTGTTATCGTAAGTAACTTGCTCTTGAATACTCGAGCGATACCATTCGTTTTCCAGGCATCAAATGGCGCAACGTGTGCAAAAAAAATGTCGGACAATCGTTTTAAGATTAACACTTCCTCTGACATAAAAGTAGTAAGTAAAGACTGATCTTACGGAAAAAAATCCAATCTCCTGTCAATCTGAAAGAATTTACAAAGTCGTGACTCCCTATACAAAGCACATACACCCGTCAAGATCGCATCGAGATTAGCTTATAATTGCAAGTGCTTTACTCCCTCTGACAAGCAAATAAAATTACCATAGGCGATTTGAACTTTCCCTCTGAATCTAATCAAGAAACTCTCAGCTGTCTACAAAAATATAAATAGCCCATTTAAACAACATCGAACGTCACGGTCTGACAAACAGCTCTGCCGGCATGTGATCTCTAAACAGTATCAGATGTATCTATGATCATGCGAATCAGGGAACCAAAACAAAATTCAAGAAAAAACAGAGAAAAACTTTAACTGAAATACGATCCACAATTCATTTAGCAATAGCTAGATGCTAGATGAGCAAACAGCTCTCCAGCTGCCTTGGAATGGAATAGATACTCTAACTCTAATTCCACTGATGGTCACTTCCAGTCACTCATACACCATCTGTATAGTAGCTCCACCACAAGTATTACCAATAAAGAGTTCTTCCAACTGTGACGAGGTTTCAGTTTGATTTCACCATCGGTGGCGGTAAAGTAGTTAACGATCGTCTTTCATTGGAGTAACTTGTGCAGTGATTTTTGTATCCGTCGAACGGGTTTTAGGTTTTTCGTTATATATTTTATTTTTATCTGCGACTCTGTGAAAAGTATTCAAAGTGGAAATTTGTTGTGATTTTCTGTTTGTAAACAAGAAAAAAAGAAAAGAAAATTCAAACGAGTGAAATCGTGGAATTTAATTAATTTGATTGTGCTAAAGGAGTAGATCAATATTTTGGATTAACCCAGTAAACAGTGATTGATCAAGTGTCACCAAAACTAGATATTCATTTCGCTTGCTGGAGGAAGAAAGTACTACACTCCCACCTGCCCACATATCTATCCGTAAGTAATATAAGTTTTACCGTATCTTTTGATCCCTATATGGCGTATGTACGTAATGGGTTTCATTCGCGGTTTTTGCTTCGGTATTTAACAATGAGTACCTAACTATATAAGACGAAAGTGGAGTTTTTAAAAATTTCTCTTGTACGCAAGTAGAGCTCATTAGTAGGTAATCCGCGGTTTACGACTTAAAAAGTGCAGGCGGTATTTTGGAACATACTGCAAGAGATGACAAATTTTTCCCTGGTAATTTTTGTATTTCAATTTTGAAATTTGAATTAGGGATGAAAGTATTTTAAAATCGCTTGGGACTACTACTGCGTAGGTAATATAATATGTCGAAATACATGCAGTAAATTTAACGCAATGATGGGAACATATTGAGAAACTAGAAACTAGTTGCATTGAAGCCAATGCGATGCAACGATTAAGCGCTTAGCTCTTCTGCGTAATTCAAATAAATAACTTATAGGACTAAGACTTTTCCATTTGCTTTTATTAAACTTTTTGTTGGATACTTATATACAATTTGACTTAATGCTATAGGTAACAAATGGCGGTGAATAATTAATATTTGAAAGTATTGGCTCAACAACAGCGGTCCAACGGTTTACATTGTTTTCCGTTTTCATAAATCTATTTATATATAATCTACATTGTGGTTGGCTTCCCAGATTCATAGGTATTTGCTGTATGCATCGTTGTCTTGGTTAACCTCAGGGTGTTCCAGTCCGGGTGTTGATGTTATAGTTATAGGACTAGGAGTAGAGGCTTTGAAATAATATTTTTGAAGTTAGTCGCTTTATTCCCAACAAAAACAAAAGGAAAATTTATCAGTTTTACAGTGATGCTGTAAGATTAAGGCCCCAGTTATACCGATACGTAAATTAGAACCGAAAACAAATTCTTTCGCTTTTTTTGACCACTTAAAGTTAATGCTTGGATCTTAGTCTTACAATGTTGCTTATGAAGCATAAAGTTAGTTTATAAAAAAAATAATAAGTGAATTATGTAGAAAAAAATTAACTCATTATTTTACTGTTCCATCATCAGTGGTGGTTGATTTGTTTGTACTAACAACACAGTGACAATCAGTTTTTCGGAGACACTTTTCTATTTTCTATTAAAAAAAAAAAACATTTTCATACAGCTCCAACTTTTTCGGTTGCATTTTACGTATCGCTATAACTGCAGCCTAAGTTAGAAACTTAAAGAAACTCATTTTAAAATATAACTACATAGAAAGTTTTTTATAAAAATGTATAGAACTTACATTTTAAATAAAAATGTAATCATGTGATATAAGTTAACTCGAATTTGGCTTTTTTTTAAAGTTGGGAAATCTCAGTTATATTTGGAGTTAGATATAGTTAAATTGTCATTAACCGCTTTGCCTACTTTGATGCACCCGATAGCTCTTAATTTTTATTAACTCAATTCTCTGGGAACGAACCTTTAAAAAAACCATAACTCAGTTTGAATTTTGGAAACAATTTTTAACAATTGTTGAACAGTGAACACGCATAATGATAAAATTGCAAAGCAATGCTAAACATAAATTTTGTTGGAAGTACAGTGGAAGTCACTTATAACGACCAGTTGCTTATAACGTCCACTTTCATTTCATTTGGTTGCTTCATTATATTGTAAGCTATTCAACCATAGTATATACCTTCGTCGACTCGTCGTATATATCGAAATGTCGGATATAACGACAAATTCTTCGGAAAAAATCGGTCCTTGTCGTCGGTTGTAACAACTAAATGAGATAAAATCAAAAAAAAAATGTTTCTGTTAAATATTAGGGCAGTTTATTTAATGTGTCGCCGTGAAAGCTGATTTTAAATTAGTTTTGATTTACGCGTCTTTAACAAAAAAGTTAGCATTTTATGTGATTTTATTCCTGAATATTTGTGGAAGGCAGTCGGATATAGCGACCGCCGCTTAAAACGACCTCATTTCATTGGTCCCTTCACCGTCGTTATAAGCGACTTCAACTGTAATTCGCTACAGACTGATTTAAAACGATAACACTGTCTTAAACAAAATGTAAAATAATTTTAAATAATGCCTTTCATGATACATTTTTCCGATTAAATGTGTTTTATTTATTATTATAAATATAATATTATATTGACAACTGCTAAATTTAATTTGAAGGGTAGTATTTTCTATCATTTCAAATTAAATTAAAATTAACGATAATGCTAAGTTTTTTTTAATAATTAACTGCGGGGTGAATAGGAAAACAGAACTAACAATTTTGAAAAAATGTACAAGGAACTTAAAATAAACTATAAACACACTGAATCAAACCAATGCAGCAAAACTACAATTTCGTCTACATCAAGCAAAAGCAAGCAAACAAAATTTAAATCAAAACTGATGAGAAGTTTCGAAATCGAGAATCGCTTTCTAACTTTATTAAAATAAATGTGTACTTTAAGGGAAATTTTAATGGTTATGAGATAAATAGACTGACATTTTACAAATGATTGTGTCTTAGTCAAATTTGCACTCTCTTCTCTTCTCCCAATTTTGATAATTTTGGCCGACAAAATAATTTTTAGGACAAAAAAGGGTTAAAGGTAAAAAATGATTTTAAGTAAGGCCGAAGTTTATTCAATAAGGCATCGCTTGTAAGCCTTATGCAACTTAATAAAATAATGAAACAAAAAACGCAGTCAAATTTGCAATGAACGACAAAGTTTGGTGCGATCCAGTCGTGCAATCTCATTTTTTATATGATACTTGCTCTCAATTTCTATAAATTCATGGTTCTTCTGATATTTTTGTTTTAAATACTTGGCTAGTAAAACTTTAACGGCATTTCAAACAGCCTCTGATTGTAATTATCGACAGAAGTTTTTTAAGCTTGTTGTGGATTTTAAACTAATACCTCTTCCGAACATATAAATGTTTGTTTGACTTCATTTAGTCATTTTGAAGCTGTAAGCCGGCGTCCATATGTTTAAGTTGTAAGTGTTTTACTACTTTTGTTTAACCAATTAGAAAGAGCTACGTAATGGTTGTCAATATTTGACTTTTATTGTTTATCCAAAATATATAAAAGAACTACGTAAGTTTTTAATTCCATTTTTCTCTCTGAAAACTTTTTTTCTATTCAATACCAAAATCTGCTGAATCACATATTAAACAAATTCTATATATTTATCGACTAAGAAGTGCGAAAAATATCCACATGCATACGTACATTGATAATTCGCGGAAGTTCACTGGCGCGTATCAAATGAGGCGTTAATAAAAGTTGTGAAATTTTTGCAAAGTCCGATTTAGACTGAATGAACACCAGCCAATAATAACTTTACTTGGAAATTAAAAAAAAAATATATGTATATTGAAATGCACTAGGTATTATCTAAACAAATAACCATGGTCCAAAAGAGCAGCGCAATCTCATTACGATATACACAAACAAATGTCTGCAATTCGGTGTACGTGTAACTGGATCGATCATCGGCTAAATGACGCTAATTTTTCCAACACAATTCCGACAAATCGACGTTAATTAATTTACCGTGTTTAATATACGAATTTCTCTTAAAAAACCGGTGAAGAAAAAAATGTGTAAATTCATTTAAAAGTGTTTTGGAATATTTTGATTTCTTAAATTTTGTTTGTTTTTGAAAAAAATGTCATCGATTTGATGGATTATGTGTTTTGCACAATGCGTACGTGTTTGTGTACACAATATTGCATCTCTATGTTTTCTTTTCTTTACTGGTCAGGTATTTTTACTGCTGATTGAGTTGTTGAACACCTCAAGCATACAAAATGAAAGTGACACATATTTTGTTGAGGCTGTCAATTTAAAAGTGACATAAACACTTAACCATGTTTTTCCAAATTAAAGAAGCTTTTTGCGGCATCTTTCTGCCTTAGGAGGAGACTGTCTTGCAAAATGATGCAATGTTGCCAACTTCATGGGTGTAGGATGTGCTAAGCGGTTTTTTCTTTAATTTCTTGTTTCAAAATTAGTGTAAGTGGAATATTTGACTAATGTTGTCAATATAATGGAGACCTAAAACCAACTATTTTTATTTTAAACTAAAACACAGTCCAGTTGTCTTAAATAATTATTATCAACTATATTTGCATATTAAAGAAAGGCTGTCACATTCATATAGTTAAATTATAAACACTTAATAATATAAATAATATTGAAGTTCTTTCGAATTAATGTGGCCCCTTTGGGTAAGCAAATTCATCATACAATGCATCTACATTTCCAAAGCCATGTACATGGCTGAGGTTTTTGTTGAAGTTATTCAGCAGTCGACCAAATTTTAGGTGGTAAAATTAAAAACAAAGAAGCCAAATTAATTTCACTTTTTAGTCAAGAACAATGTGCTTACTTCATAACGTTGTTAAAGACTTTGTAAATTCTTTTCTTTGCCATCAAGTTTTTCTTTCAATATGAAATTTAAAGACATGAAGAAGCTTTAAACTCACCTTATTGAACGGATATTTATGCAATCTGTGTAGACTAAAACGCAGCACATTTTCATGTAGCGAGTGCATTCGGTTTGATTTACTGAACATCTACCTCGGGAAAGGAAGAGGAAAATACTCAATTACACAATTCAGAAGAATTGTCTGCGTATCAGGCTGCAAGAATTTCTGAAAAAGTGCTGCCAACTGCTTTTGCGGTGCACGTCTCCACTTTTGGTTTAATTTAGCTTTCACTTGCTCCCTGAAAATGAATGACGTTGAAAGCAGCTTCATGAACATGTTCTTCGAGAAAGGTATCAAAATCAACTATATACTTTTTTTAGAACTGAGCATTTTCCTGTCCCAAGTCCCTTTTGCTTGGCGTAAATATCAAGTGAGAATCTCAAAATTGTCACGTAGTGTAATTGCGTGAGGATTCCACAAAAAATTGTTGACTTCCAAAGCCTATCCTATAATTATCCATCCAAAAAGTGACTTCGAACTCTTTGAGGTTTTGCTAAAAAAAATAGCAGAAAGGCTTACGGAGCTCTTATTAAATAAATCGAAATCTAGGACGTAGCAAAGTCTAATTTGATCAACTCCCACAACCACTTTTGTGATGAGAAATTCTCCCATACTTGTCATAATTGCTTCGAGCAACCTCACGTGCACGAATACTTTCACTTTTTGTTAGATACACAGTGAAATTGATATTGGACGTGTTATTAACCCATTGCGTGACGCAAGTACTTTTTTGGTAACGAGTAGACACTTAGTGTCCACAGTTAGAAACACTAATTGAGCTCACAAATACGAAGAGATTAAGCCGTACTTGTACATGACTCGAAGTGTATTGTTAAAAAATTAAATGGCATTGGTAAAGGGAATACATTTTTAAGAAACTTAAATTGACTACAGAATATTTACAATAAGGTCGGCCTGGTAACATTTGCAATTTTTCTTTCTTCCACTGACAAAGGGTTGACATTTTGAGTACAGCGTGTGCCTAAAAGCCTATGTCTCCTTGAAAGGGTTGTAGAAAAAAACTCTAGTTGTTATTTGTTGTCCCGAAACTCACTCAGTGGCCAAACACAAGAACGACGCAACTTATCCACACTTTCGGTCAAATTAAAACACTGATGGTCGTCATCATCCAAATCCACAAACATGACCCGGTTTGAACAAGACTTAAAACCTACTTCCACCCCTTTGAAATAATTTGCCACTCTTAAAAGATCGAAAGCGACTCTCAATCCATTCTTACACACAGGTCTTAAGAAGCGCTAAAGATGAGAGTACTTCATGTCGATTTGTCGGTAACTTTCGGCAGATTGCGTGGGAAATTAGGTCAGAATTTCTATTTAAAATGACTACCGGTTAAAATATTTCGTGGTGTGGCCGGCCTGTTGTACCCATGCAAAATGCAATCCGTAATGGAAAGTATTCGTGCATTTAATGGTCCGAACAATGCCACTCGCGAGTCATCCTACATAAAGTATGGTAAGGCTTCTTTCACTTTATCGAATCATTTTTGCATTCAACATTCAACCACATGTGCTATGACTTTTTTTTGGTTTATTTTCGATGAACAAATAAAATTCAGTCTTAGCAAATGTTATTGGGTTGGGCCGCGGACTTTTATGATTTGCACCGCACAAATGACCGGCCGCATTCGCGTCACGCATATGCAAATTAAGCCATCAAAAAAAGAGAGGATCGGAAATGCCATTCATCCAAGTCAAGTGACGCCTTTCCGTCGTGTCTTCGCATCGATGAATTTTAATAAAAAGTAACGACGAGTTAATCATTTTTATCTTAATGCAGACATATGCCCTAAGGGTGCCAAGGGTCATGATCAAAGTTCAAAGTCTAGTGGTAGTCTCCAAATACCGATCACAACGATTTGACGAAAAATATGTGGTCACCCTTGTTAATTATGCAAATCCCAATCGCTGATGGTAAATTCTCAATTTTCAGTTGAGCTACATGCCAAACAAAGCACTATGAAAAATCATAAGCGTCCCCAAAGTCAATCGAATGTAAGTTTCACACATCTTTTTATATCTGTATGACCTTGTACGGACGATGATGAAAAAGAAACCATATCGCAATACCAAACAACTGTACGAAATATAATACCTCGAACGGGCCCTCGAAACTCCACTCGGGTGGGACTGTGATTTATATCGATAGCTGCGTCAATCGGGTTTCATTTTGATTGTAATTAAGAAAAATCGTTTCAAATGTGAGCCCAAAATGTTTGGACTATTGTTGCAGCTTAATTGAATGTCTTTGATATGGTGAATGGTGCGCGGTTCGACAGAAATTCGGTGGGTGTGCAGAGAGATAATGAGTTTCGGGCTGGTCAAAAAAAAAAGTGACCGTTAATGTAAACACTTTTAAGATTTGTTGGTTTGGCTGGTAATGTGTTTTCAGTTTATGTAACCGCATGGCTGAGATGTACAGACGCTGAGTGTGGATGCACCTTTGCATTTCATAATGCCGTACAGTATATGCGCATTTAATTGCGTTATGATTTTTTTTGTTGTTGTTGTTTTAGAGGAACTTGCGTGAAATTTCACGTCAAGACATAGGAGTGAGATTAAAATGAATAAATCACTTTGGTCTTTGGCAGTTTTCTTACCGAAATGCAAGCTTAAAGTGAAGAAAGTTGTAAGGTAAGGGTATGAATATGGCATGACTTTGGCAACTTATGCTTGCTTTTTTATATAATTACAAAGTGGTTGCAAACTTCGAGCTTAGCTAAGTCAGTCATTGCATTTTAAACAAATGTAAACGAATTTTATTCTCACACAAGGCTTCTCAATCGGTGTATCAGGCGTTAAAATTGAAAGTTCCTTCCTCAAACACACTAAGCATTGTCAAAAGCGAAGTCTAGGTTACTAAAAAGGTATGCTTCGTCAACTAATTATGACCCCACAGGCCACAGATCATAGATACATGTCAAAAAAGAGATGTCTTTTTTATCTACTTAAGGTGTTGACAAAAAGAAAGCAACAAGTGAACGAAAAAAAGCGCAACATATGACAGCTATTTACCAGCAGTTCAATCGCAATCAATATTCCTGTGATTGGGCACCTTGAACTTTAAGGTTTGCGTTAAAAACTTTATCACCTTTCAAAAAATGTTAAACTCCTTTTTCTTCTTAATAAGTTGGCCGAATTTAATGAAATTATTTAAATATTGCTGCACCGTGGGTATGTTTTTTGAAGTTATCACCCTATCGGAAAAATCTATTATTTTTGCAAATGGCGGCAAATGCCAATTGTACTTTGACATATAAAGACTAAACGAATACAAAATACACGTCAACAAGACACGAACCGCTATTCTCCTACAGAACGCGGAAGAAGTGTTTCGAATTTTTTGCAGAAAAATTCGTCGGTGGCTAGATTTTCCGGTTGTCTGACATCCACTGGTCAAATACTATGACGTTAGAAGTGTATGTGATAAATGATAATACAAGATGCTGACCTGCCATGTTTGCCCGGCCCCGGAGCAGGCGTTCTGCGTAGAATATCGCAGCTGCAGCTGAAGATGTCGCCAAACGTCGAGCTCAACGCCTTTCACCTTCCTCAATAAAATGAATTGAGACCAGATGACTTGTGCTTTCAATAGAATAGAGCACCGAATCGGCGCATACTGCTCCCCAAATTCTGATGTCTCCATTTCCGACGATTTGCAGTGACCGTCTAAACTGCCTTATTTAACTGTTTCAGACTTGAACTCTGTCGAGTTTTTTGAAGTCGCGAATCTATGTCACCAAGCCCCAGACTCTTGAAGCTTTAAAAGAGAATATTCGTCAAGAATTTGAGGACCTATCCAAGAAATTTCTAGAAAGAGTGCTAGAATCGGTCCCGAATGGTTTTTAATTCTGGCCAATAACATTTTCTCGACTTAATGGGGAAGGAAACTAAGACATTTTGGTACGCTGAATTGTTTTAATATTATCACTTCATCAGCAAAAATATATTCATTAACTCTGGCTCGATGCAACGTGTTCCTTCGTTTTATAACCGCCAAAAAAGTTACGAAGGGAGAGAGAGAGAGAAAGAGAGAGAGAGAGAGAGAGAGAGAGAGAGAGAAAAGATGCAAAATGTCAAAGAATGATGGTCACCATTTACTTGAAGTTAGTTACGATTGCGCATTTGTTTAGGCCGTGGCCAAACTCTTAAGATAATCTACTACAACATAAAATAAACATAATCCAAAAGCAGAACCAACGTTTATCAGCCATTACTGTCGGCTGAAAACAACAAAAAATATATTAGATTTGTTCATTTGTAACCTCAAAATTCACGAAGTTCATTTAAAAATGGAATATTTCCCTCACTGACACTGACAAATTTCCATTACAACCCTGTGACCAGTTATCATCTTCTCAATCATTTATGAACACATCTATAAAATGCAGATCAGTTGCCTTGGAGATGAGTTATGTGAGCATAAGGCGAGTGTTTTCTTCTGGATGACACTTAAATCGATTTGACATCTAAATTTACAGTTCGAGTTTTAAAACAAATGCCATCCATTCGATAGTCTTGTTTATCTTAATCTCTTTTGATTACCATGTTCTTATTATGAAACTCCTACGATAACAAACAAATAACTTATTTCCAGTTTGTCATCACAATTATGTCAAATAAACCGTGCCAATTGATGCAATATTCTCGTTCTCCCACAACAATAGCAAATTAATGTTATTTTCTTATTCAACTGTGTTAAACAGTATAATTTGGGGCTTATTATTTTATAACGAGTTCTTGAATATCGTCGCAGTTAAAAATGTTACTATTTTTAAAATACCTGTCACATCAAAAATTATCAAACCGACATAAATTCATGACATGAACAAAACAACACATATCCACGATAGATCTAAAAGAGATATTCACACCATTATTAAATGTTTCTTCAAATCTATCACTTAAAGTCAATCAAATGGAGTTGGCTTCAGAGCCCCAAATCAAATTAATTATTTTACGAAATTCAGCCTTTCGTCAGCGGCCAATGTCAATGGCCATCAATCGTACAAAGTCGAGTGCAAAAAAAGAACAGCTCACTGGAAAATCCTTTATACACCTCTTCACGTGTCAATCACTCGGCTGTTTCTTGAAATACCTCAAATGGCGGACTTCCTCATTAATTTTGAAACTCAAACGTAAATCAGTAACTATATTCATATATCTTTAATTGACGCGGTCAAATTGAATTTCTACGTATAACTGGAAACTGGTTCCAGTTTGGCCTTGCGCAAATTTTGCGCGCATACAAAATGTACGTTTTCCAACAGGCCGAGTGTGATTTTTGGTTGTATGCTTATTTAAATACAAACTTCAATTTGAGCGGTTCTTTGATTTTAACTGATTTCTGATAATCACTGAACAAATACGTGAGTTTTTTTTCTTGTCCTACAGAGTACTTGCCAGACTATTTTACAATTTTTGTCAAGGAATGTTAAAAAATGCACGAAGGCAAAAAATACACGGAAGCTAAGCAGAGGCGAAAATATTTACCTAGACAGGTGACTCAACACTCAACGCGGTTGTTGGTCAATTGGAATACTAAACGATTTATGGGGTGGAAGTAAAAGTTGTTGTTGAGTACTGCGGACGAAAAGAGAAATGTGAAAATTGAAGATGAAGAGTTTCTTTTGGTATTTGGCGCAAAATAAAAAAATGTCAACAATAATATTATTAAGGTGTTTGCTTTATGAGTTATATTCCTTTCGAATATTTTGAAGAGACGCTAACCTTTTGCGTAAATTTGTGGTATTTTTTTTGTGAGGCATTGGATCAGTGATAACCAAAATCGAAAATGAACTATTGATACTTCTCTATGGGAGTGGCTGTATTGTTGATTGAAATAGAAATTCCAAAAATACTTCTAGTACGAGGAGCTTAAAGGATTTATTAACTGCATTTAACTCATCGGTTTATTACACTGCCGCAAATGTAAAATATAAACAAAATGCAAAAAGCTAAATAAATAGATAGAATCGTGAAATTTGGTAAAATGGTATAGGCAGATAGATAGGTAGATACAAAAAATGTGGGCGGGATCGACCATTCCATATATAAAAAAACATAAGCAACCTTTTATTACGGTACTTCTGACTCTCAATTTAATACACCTTTGGATATTGTTAAAAAAAATTTTAAAAAAATTTAGGTGAACATTTAAGAACTAGTCATTGCACCTTTCTTACAGCAAAGTCAGTGGAAACCCTTTATCTTGGCAGTTACTGTAGTAAGGGCTTCAAAATTCGATGTTCATTCCCAGTTATAAGCAAAATGACACTGTACATAGTGTGCTACATCCGTTTAAAACGCTGTTTTAAAAATTCAAAGCATGAAAATATAGTTATTTACGATTTGTATTTTTATTCGAAGGAGTCGTCCAGTTCATAGTTGCCTCTTAAGAAACAAAAAGCTTAGACCGACGTAGGTTTATTACAGTAGAAGTCGCTTATAACGACGGTGGAGGGACCGATGAAATGACGTGGTTATAACCGGCGGTCGCTATATCCGCCTGCCATATCTGGCTTCCACAAATATTCAGGAATAAACAAAATCACATAAAATGCTAACTTTTTTGTTAAAGACGCGTAAACCACAACTAATTAAAAAGCTGCTTTCACGGCGACACATCAAATAAACTGCCATAATATTTAACAGACTATTTTTTTTTAAATTTTCCCTCATTCCGTTGTTATAACCGACGACAAGGACCAATTTTTTCCGAAAAATTGGTCGTTATATTCGCCTTTTCGTTATATACGACGAGTCGCCGAAACCTATGAATATCAAACTTCTTAGGGATCCCCTAATATAAAATGTAGGTGAGCCACCGTATTAAACAAAAATGCTGTCTACCGGATTACAAGGAACAATAATAAGAACGCGTAAACCGTAAACAGATTTATTTTTCGTAATTTAAAAACAAAGCTGATTCCTGGTGGATATAGTTTTCTCGCAGATTTCTTCCTTTTTTAACTACGTCCCAGTCGAACTATCTCTCAAACTTATGAACTAAATCCGTCTGCATATTTGGTGGGAGTAAGTTGATTTTGAATAGTGAAAATAAACTCCATTTGGTACCCAGTTCGCATGGTCTTAAATGCGACTATCATTTGTTGTTTGATATTTAAATTTAATAGATAGTTATAGATGGTAAAATGCAGCTTAATAAGGCCAAACCGTGGTAAAGGCGCCGTGAACTGACTATTAACTATGAAAAGTTCATTAAATTTCGTCCGGAATGTAAGTACTGACCGACAAGAATAAAATAAATAAATATTTTGGCGCGACAGGTCAGTGGGACCCAAGGCCTAGCCATTCATTTTGTGTGGGTTTTCAACTTTTGGGACGAATGGAAGGGATCTACAATTTTACGCCGAGTACAAACGGCTAATTGAGAAGCTCTTTCATGACAGTTTTACTCTCGGATGTTTGTCAGACGTTCGCGAGAGGTGGCGCAGTGGAAAAAAATCTTAGGATGTAATTTGGTTCTTTCGTAATTCGAACCCGGACCCCACGATTAGTAGCCCAACACCCTACAACTAAGCCACTGCGCCAAGAATACTGTTTACAAAAAATAGGTTAATAAAAGGAAAGAGTTTATATAAGAATAAATATAATATATAAATTTAATAATGAAATATAATAAAATAAAACTGTGTTTTAATTAACTCTCCGTTCAATACTCTTCTCCTGCGGGAAAGCACTATACCTCTAGACAAAACCATAAATTTAAGTAGCTTCAAGTATATGGAGTCTTAAAGTCAATCTTGAGTTCTGTCACAATTTTTTGAGTTTAACGCATTTTTAGTGCTTGAAAAAGTAAGTGAATTAAAATTAGAATAAGTGAATTAAACGGTATAAAATAAAAGTAGTTGCTTTTTGAACAATTCGAGTTTCATATCCTTTTTCAAATTTTATACAAATTTAAAAAAATATTAATCACCGTCGTAAAATTTAACAAGACAAAGAAAGAAAGTTAGCCATAATGACAACGAGTGAAGATAATTTAGTTAGTGCGACAAAATCTGTTTCGTGAGTATAAGACATCTGTCAAATTTTGAAAACAACTTTTGCAACAAAAAATGTTATTTTCATTTTCATAACTGATTCGGAAATCCACAGAAATCTCCTTTACTATTGATGATTTTGTTTCATAGACTAGACTAAAGTTGTGGTTATCGTTCGCTAATTATTACTTTTTTAATGGCTTTTTTATTCACCGATATTTTATTGTCGCCTTGAGGAGATCGATGTAACTATTTAAACACTTTTTCCTTTCTCATCGAAATAAAAACAACATAAAAAGAGCTGCTATTGCTGACAAATGCAAAAGTCACATCGCTCTGCAATAAAATGTTCAGTCAACAAATGCTACGATTAAAGTATGTGTGACAACAATTTTTAATTCATTGTCAGAGATCGCATCCGATGGCGACATAAATATTAGTTCCCCCAAACGAGGAAGTAACTGACTGTTTACACACATCCACTGCACACCCACTTATGCTTTTCATATTTTTTTTCACCACTGTTTTATTTTATCGCACAAAATTGAAATATGTAAATAAAAAACAATAAAATTCCAAATTTTCAGTCGGTCCACAATAACAACACAAAAAACAAGACACTTTGAAATGTTTTCCAATACACATGACATTGACAATCTGATCTGATATCCATAATTGACCACTTTCGCAATGACGATAATTTATGGTAAAAAGCCAGCCCACAATGGGCCATGCTGTATGGTGATAGCCTTCGTTCAACTCGATAGCATACAAGTCGCCGACTTGATTCGATGCACAACTCGTTCCAACTGGGTTACATGCCATCTGGCTTTGGGTTTCCATTACCAAAAGGTCATTCACCAACAAGAGAGTCGCCAAGCAATGGCTGCACTATATACAAATATGTTGCCGCCTTTCAGCACTATACCTATGCTGAGTTGATCGAGATCAGTTATTGAACAGATCTTGTCTGGTGGGGCAACTCTCATTTCTTCGGCTTTGAATAACGCGGGCGTCATTGACTTAAATTCAGAATTGTTGAAGAAAACCACGTGACGGCCTTGACGAATTAAAACTGAAACATGCTATAACGTGGCCAAAGTAGAATATAATGGAGCTTTTAAGTTATTTTCAATTAATGACGTTGACATTTGTATTGTGCTTATTCTCTTAACAGATGCATGCTGTGGTGGTGTCTGGTGTGTCAGGTCTCAGGCATACTTTGAAAAAGTTTTGGTATGCAAAAGGTGTTGCGTTTCGCAAGTGCACAAGATTGATGATGGTTGCGTTGTGTGTTTGCAATTTTTCTACACAAAGCGGTGGCTGGCTTTTACCAGATAAAATCGCAGAGATTAATTATTGCAAAAAGTAAGTTCAATTTAGGTTGGCTTTAAAGTGGCCCAGCTGCATCTCAGAGATACTTGTTCGAGCGAGAGTTTCGATGCTTTGATCTTTAAAGACGTAGGTCCATCTTGGAGGTATTCTCATAGTGAAGTTCGCCTTTTGGTTTCTTTTTAGTAGCGATTTATAGAAAATTTTCGAACTACCGGGATCCGTGGATCTACAGACTAAGAATGAGGTGATCTGCGATCCTTGCGAGTCATCTTGAATGCAATAACCTCTGTAATTTTGAAAATAACTGATTTATTCTGTATATCTATGACGAATGGAGGTGTAAGACTATAAAATTCAATTCTGATATTCACCGCCGTCAAAATTTTGTATCCAACAATTATGATAGTGTATCTTAATAATATGACAGCTATAGTCTTCTTCTTGAAGAACGACTCTTGCTGCATATATAATAAACATGAAATCAGATTTAGAAGCCTCTTGTTTTACCAACATTTCTTTAGTGATATTTGTTAGCGTGTCTTAGATTCAATGCCCGGAATAAAACAATAGTTTTTTCCACTGTGCAACCAGTTGCGATCTGAGAAATATCCCAAAGAATAACTGCACCAGCGTTGCCACTTCCGAATAAAAGCGACCGCAGTAGATCATTAAAAAAATGCAGTTGATTGGATCTTTCCGTAGTAGATTTTTTATTAAGCTAAATATTAAAAATAATCTAAAATCCCAGGAGAGCCTGAGGGTGTCCAGCAACATTGCTGACATTATTCATTTAAAATTTATTGAGTAAATTAAACGAAAATATTGAACAATTAGGAATCATGGTATTTAGATGTGTCAATTATTTTTATTTATGTTTTAGTACGAGAAGGTTTAAAATAAATAAATAAATAAATAGTTGCCGCAACAGATTTATCAAACAAAAAAGTGCAGTAGATTGGATTTAGTGGAAGCAGATTTATTTTTTGTGAAAAGTGTAGTAGTCCTACTGCTATTGCAGCAAAGTGGCAACGCTTAACTGCAATTGTGATAACTTTGCTACTGTTTTTAAATTTTTAAAAATTACTTAACTTATCCACTTAAGTCGAAATTTAAAAATTGTTAAGAGAAAAGTTGTAGAGAATTCAACTTCCTACAAGTTTCGTTATGTCTACTATGAAAAAAAGAGTAATAAACCATCAATCAATACTGCTATGCTTCCTTCCTGGACATGTTGGTGTGTCAGTGAATAATTTGGTCAGATGTGGCTCTGTAATGGACATACTATTACCTGACATACAAGTTTTGTCAGCTTTCAACGACACAGCTTCATTGATATTGCCACGTAAAATTCGGCAAAAGAACAATGAAAGAACACTCACGGTTGTATCATGACTCGTAGTTTGTGGCCCACAATTGAAACTAAAGAGTCAAAGATCGTAACATCTCTTGATAGAAACCAAATTCGAACTCTCGTCGGGGTAATATCTAGATACTGCATAATTGGAAATATAACTAAGGGGATGGGCATCTTTATAAATGATTTCTGCAGAAGCTGCAGAGAGGAAGGGGAAATTGTGGAACAGCTTCTGTATCACTGCCTAGCACGGCCCTTCGAAGACTTGGAAGATCTAGCAGCGATGCTTCTATCAGATCCAAGACGATTCATCAACGGATCCAAATGTGTGTTACATGCTTGCCCTACCTTGTACTATATAAGGGTAATCACAAACAAACTGCCCTACTAACCTAACGTAACCTTAGGCTTGCTTAACCGCCGCTATGGCAAATCAATTCCTCGGCGATGACGTCTGACGTCAAAATGACTGCGCAAAATCTTTAAAAATTGTTCTTTTTTTTAACTTTGGCCAGAGCCCAATTAACTTAAAAACTTGTGACTTCTAAAAAAAACAGAGAAAACAACAAATTGACTAATGGCTCTTGATTTCCAAGAATACACGTTTTAGGCTCCATAATTGCTAGACACCGTCGTTATTTTAAGACTATTATACCAACCCCATCTAATTGATTCTCAATTGCATAAAATTCTTTTGTTGAGGACAGAAATCGCAACGCGTTTGCGTAATTATGGGAAAGAAACGCTAATTACGTGGGAATTTTTGTCTACACCCTACAAAAGCAGCCTAAGCTGCTTGGTGATGATATCTGAAAATGAAAGAGGCTTATGGGAGTGATGACTTGTTAACATTATTAATTTAATGTTTGGCTTACCTAACCGTGTGTGTGGTTGGATTAACATTTTTGTTTTCAATTTTTCGTTGGCCTACCTTGCTTAAATATGAGAATGTTTCAAGTAACGCACTCGCGTGTGCCGCAAGAGTGTGTAGTGTTGACTTTATCCGACAGTGTGTCAAAATATACGATTTGATCTGCATCTCATAGATATGAGCGTTTCATAACGCTTGGGCGTTGATATATTTAAATACGTTGAATTTTTTATTGGAAATCCGTCCCTCTTCTGTTGATAAATGTCAAGCGATTTTGTGTTGAACATTAATTATAACGCTGATATGCATTTTAATGGGCCGCTGCATCAAAAGATGAGTTGAGCGCTGCATCCGGCGTTGTATTTATGGTTTAAATTTGTTTTTATGAAAAACCGGAGCCCACAGAAAACTCTGAGACCATGGAAGTAAGGGAATACAAGTATACATCCAACTATTCAGTGCGCAATATTCCCGCCATCATTTGAATGAAATGTTTGTTTTCTTGCTGGCTTATTATATGACGCCAGTAGTAATAACTTGTAACCGCCTAATATTTTTCCTATTGAATCAACTAACTTATGAAAGCCCAGTTAATCTACTCACGATCTCTATGCATTCTGTTGCTAATTACTGATTTTAACTAGCTTCTTAAATTTTATGCAAATACGTTTGGCATGCATGGATAGAGGAAAGACTGGGAGAACAACTAAAAATCACTGAAACTGATGGTAAACATATTGCTTGTTTTTTTATTTTTAGAAATTTAGTATCATCCACTTAAAAGAAATGACGATTCGGTTTGTGTTCAATTTGCAACAAGCATTCAAAACTTGATATTCCGAAGGTCACCGTAGATCAAGTTCTTCTTTAGTGTTGGATTGAAAAATTAACTAATATTAAAAAAAGGCGAGAGGGGAATATATGTTTTTAATTGCTTTGTTAATTTGGTGAATCTCATTTAACTAATTAACCACACTTGTATAATAAACACAAGAACTACCACCGAATAAACCAGTTAACAGCTTGGTTCGAAGTTGGCTAATTCAATCCCACGATCGCTGGCCACTCTCTCCTTCGTTTTAAGGGGGTTGTTCTTGTTTGTTTTTATTGTAAGGCCTGGCCTGAGAGAGGTATCATTTGTATTCTCGTGAAACACTTGTGATTGCGATATCTAAACAGGGAAAACGGTGGCGGTAAATTTTGGAAACTGGTGAATGCTGTTTTTTATAGGATGCATGTTTTAACTAAGACTGCATATTCTCATGTTGTTCCTGCCTGCCTTGCTGCATTCTCTAAGGATTTTATTTAAAGGGCAGCATCGCAATACTGTTCTCAGTGTTTAGCTAATGCAAACTACTCTCCTAGCTTCAAATTGACCTCACAGCTTTTTATCGAAGCCCTTGATACTGATACCAGCTAACCTTTTTCAATTGCACTTGTAGCTTCGGAGAAATAAATATCGTTGGTTCTGAATACCATTTTACCTCATTTTTACTAACAATCACACTCATTGCGAAGATCAACTATCAATTACTAATTGACATTCATCAATTTATTTTATTAAATGGTATTGTGACTGTCAACTATCAATATTGTTGATTCATTGTGATTTTTTCTTTAATATTATTTTGTACAAATAAAAAAATCGGGATTGCAATCACCAATTTTCATCGATTTCATTATCAGCTGTCAAAAAAATAAACATCTGTCAGCCAGACACACATTCCCATTCATAATAACAGAAATATTTTAAAGGCATTCACAATAGCACAATATTTTATCACAATACCGATTTTTAATTCAATTGATAAATTCTATCAACTGTCAATCGGTTGATAGTTGATCTTCGCAATAAGGGTGAATAAGAGCAGTCGCCACCATCTACCGCTACTAGATTTCCGTCGGAAGTTGAAAGCTGTCCATTAGAGCATTCCACATAAAAATTAAATAAAAGATACTGTGACCTAATAGCTCTAAAAACATGTGAGGGCGCACTGGTCTTGTGCCCTTGGGTGCTGGGCTACTGTGCGAGAGGTCTCAAGTTCAGGCTTGGCAACCGTCTGATAGAAATTCGAGAGCATAGCTTTATTGAGAAAGCTTCATAATTCTATTGTCCCAAAAAGAATTGTATGGAGGAACTCTTAATTAAATAGTTTGCACTTTTAATGGATATCTTTATCTTGTAGGATATAACAAAACAAGTATGTAAAAGGTATCACTTTTATAATGGGGGCTGTCAAATACTTTTCTTTGGGGGTGATTATCGATTTGTTTCTTCAGAACAATCATGACTAAGACACCGTACTCGTGGGGAAGTTTTTCTTTCTAATATCTTAATCGTAACTCTTTCCATTGTCTAAGGTAATTTTCGCTTTCAGCAGTAGCTTAGAGTGGTCCTGAAAAGACAGACCTACAGGCAGATTCGATTTTCTAGGCTGAGTTGATTTAAAACACTTTAAATCGTTTCTGCGAGCAAAGAAATGTCAAAAATGTGACCTAAACAAAAAAAGTGAATATTATAAAATTGAGTCCATTAAATTGAATTCATTCGTAGAAAATCCCCGAATGAAAGCTACGCTACGAACTACGAAAAATTTACTTCACCAAATCCTCTCATTATCTTTTTAGAAATCAGCTGTTTTGTGTCCAACTTCTTGAGTTGTCATTGAGTGAAAATTATTAAAATAAATAAAGTGGGTAAACTTTCAAATAATTGAAATATTCTTTATTTTTATCAATAAAATAAAAATAAATTGTATAGAAATGGATTCAATTGTCTTCGCAATAATTGCTGGTCATACATCAGAGACCTCTAGGCGAAAGCGAAGTCTGAAATTCAGAGAAAAATACTTGTTTTAAGTAGTTTGCAGTATCATCCAAGGAAAATTTTGTATGTGCGTTCTGCGATCGGTTGACATGGACACATCTAAAGGGTTATCTTCATCTTCAGTTGCCACAGCTTTTGCAGTTTCTGGCTGTTTTCTTATTTATTTTCTCAACCGCAGCAGAGATTCTACATCCATACGAAACTGCTTTATTTATTCCTGGTGTGGAAGTTTGAAGTCCTTTGGGCTATATCGGGCTTTTCGCTTAATAATTCGAAAAAAAACTATCATATTGTGTTTTTGACCTATTAAAGCCACAAATATTATTATAATTCAAAAGAATTATTAAATACCTACATTTGTGAAAAAAAACACAATCTATTGGTGCATAAAAAACCGTTTTCTCAACGCTCCGACTCAAATTACTTGCCGTAGAAAAAGAGGTTTTATTTTCCGTTTCATTCTTATTCAGTGATACCAAATTTCAGGAATTTCGAAATTCATAGCATATTTTCCACTACGAATGGATTCCATAATGCATTTTTCGGGATTCGGGACTTTCGATTACGACGGAATTCACGATGGGGCTGATTATCGTAAGAAAACAAACCTTTTAAAAAATTAATCTTTCAAGTACTAATCTGCATTTGACAATTGTCATATGGCAGGGACCTAAATCCACAGCGTCGAAATGAGTTACCCTGTAAATAAAGGATAAGTAAAAAAGTTCTTTATTTATACCAAGATATTTTTGTGTTTTTGTGAGTCAAGAATTGAGTTCTAGTTCAAACTCTATGGCAACTGTTCCAGCTTTTACAACAATCAAGTAATCTATAATTTCGCTTATTGTTAAATCTGCCGCAGGCACTACCAGTTTTTTCACAATCCCATAACAAATCCACAATCAATAGCAATCCAATCAAATGGAAACATGAAACCTTTAAAACTGATAAAATTCAAAAGCGTATATGACAAATTTCGAACTACTTTGGAATAAATCTTCCGCGACGTTAAAAAAAATTGTCCAACATCAGAACTATGCCTGAACACCTTGCAACGACACTAAATACCATATAGAAAATCCATAACTCATACAAAGTCTCTCAACCATGACGAAATTTCTTATTGGCAACGACCTTGCCAATGGCGTGTTTATTTAATATTTTCGACGGTTCTCGCTTCCTTGTCCAAAACAAAGAACACAATCAACGTTAGGAGTGAAAAAAAAAAACACAAACAAACAAAGTTCTAGAGAATCCCCCGAAACGAATTAATTTCAGAATAAATCATCTCAGATTTACCTAGCCGGTTTGAGGATTTGGTCTGGCCAATTATATGCAAATTTATTGATACCGCTAAATTGTGGTCAATCATTGAACTTTGTTTACTACGAGTATGGAACTGAGCTTGTTGTAAAGGCGCACTTGTAGAGTAGACTTTGTCCGGATGATAGTGGGTATATATTTTTGGCAATTATCCAAATGGCGAAAAGGGGATTTTTCGAAAATCGTCTGGGCGCTTTATCAATCAATCATGTTTGTACGAAGTATGATTATGATTGGGGGTTTAATTACTTACATTTGCTGATTGATGCGTTAATTGGCAGGTTATGGCGTGGTTTACGTGTGAACCTAGTCAAATTTTCATCATTTAGCAATTAAAAATGTAAAATTGGTCGGGAGACTAATCCAGTAGTCGCCATGCAAATTTGCGTTCTTAAGTTGGAAGAAGATTACCACAAACACAGACGGATAGGTGTTTTTTTATTAACTAAATTAGTAAGCGGATTTGTAAAGACGTACCTCTAGCGCTCATTTAGCAGCAGAGTGTTATCAGGTACTACTGTCTCTTGCTTAGAAAACACCTAACTCAGTTAAGATCAACTTTTAAACCCCACCATCGAGAAGAAGCATTGCTGGAATGTAACATAACCCATGCATAAATGCATGCACCTTAGAGGTCACAAACCGATATGCTTTGCCCATGTCAATGTTAAGGTGAAGCAGGCAGTCTTCGTAACCATTAAAATTCGGTCGAGGCTAAAGGGCACCTTCTTTGGTAGTCATGATAGGTGACTGTATCACTATCTCATGCATTACTGAGCATGAAAATATTACACGTGGCCTAAGCCAAGGTCATATTTCTCATGGTCTATGATTCTTACCAATCCGATTGTGAAGACTTTATTGAACGTTTAATATTCTTAAGTTGTGCTGATCATTCTCGTTTCAACTGAGTCGTGTAACGATCTACTCATTGGTCCGATCAGGCATTTAATTTTTTACAATTCACTTGTTGGTCTTTTTCCGGAACTTTTGACAGTGAATTGAATAGGGGTATGTTGTGTGTTTTTAAAAGGTGAACTTAAGAAAACAAATTTAAGATTTAAATGTTCAATAAAGTTGTACCCAAGCAAAATAAATTCTCACCCTAGATAGACCCACTTTATATTGACAAAAATTCGAGTCGGGTTGTGCAACGTTCTGTTAAAAAACAACTAAAAGTCCATCACATTGGTGTCTCTTTAATTTGTGTTTAACTATATGTTCATATAGCTTTGCTTACCAACTGCCGCTAGTTAAGTTAAGAAAACTTCATTATTTTTAAAGTGTGAAAAAGTTGCTGATTTAATTTATGTTTCTTAGAGTTTTATTTTTATTGTCTTCGAAAACATTTTTAAAAACTTCTGTTCGTTACCCGTATGTATCCTTCCATTATCTTTAACAGTGTAGTTTTTATTTGACAGCTGTCAAGAAATTGTAGCAGCTTTAAATGAATTTAGTGCTATAAAAGCTATCACAATCTGATAAATGAAATAGTTAATAATAAAATGTAAAATAAATGCATCAGTATATTAAAAATATAAAAAAATGACACGGAATTCTAAATTAAACCTAAGAGTGTCAAAACAAATTTTGAATGATAAGAGCTGTCAGAGCGAATTTGTAAAGAAAGCTTTTTTATTAATTTTTATTTTTATTATTTTTATTAAAAGTTAAAAATTCATTGATTAAGTGGCTCACACACAGAAACTAAAAAAAACACATTTCGTTGTAAAATTGTTGTTATTTCAGTAATGTTATTTATTAATTGCGCCGAAAAAGAACACTGGGTTATATAAAGGGTCTTTCATTAGAGACTTGACAACTTCAATCTTTCGGTGTGAACGCACCCTTAAACCAATTACCGAACTGTCAATGTCAAAATATTCAGCAAAATCAGCATTTTTATATTTTCATCATGGTAAAGTACGCGAAGGAAAAACGTTTACAAATAATTGAAGTTTACCACCGAAATTCTGAGTCGGTGGTCGCAATTTTAAGAACGTAAAAAAGCTATTCATAGTCTTGTGAAAAAATAGTAGTCAGAATACGTTTTGCCCAAATTGTGGAAAATATTGCTGCCGTACAGGCGTCCGTCGCAAGCGAGCCAAATAAGTCAATTTCACGGCGTTCTTAAAAAAATTGGGCCTCACCTAGACCACATCATGGTGAATTTTGCGTAAGGATCTTGGCCTACACTCTTATAAGATCAAGCTGACACAAAAACTTAATCCACTTGATCATAGCATATGAACAGCCATGTACCTAATTTTTGGTTAAACTACTTCGTCAATAGTTTTATGAACGTGTTATCTCGAGAAATCAGATTCATCCATTGGCCGCCGAGATCGTGTGAACCAACGCCTCTAGACTTTTTTATATGCCAACAAGCCGGCGCGCGATGTTAGAAGAGCTCAGAGCCAATATTGAACGAGAAATAGCGAATGTACCGGTCGAAATGTGCGGCTGAGTCATCGAAAATTTGGTTCAACATTTCGACCGCTGCATACCCTTGGTGCACATATGAAGGAAGTCTAATTCCATTCATAAATGTTTTGATAGAAGTTCAAGCCGATTGGTTTTTTTGAGTATTTTGCCTTTTATTTTTTAAAAAAGTCCTGTGACAGCGAAAAGAAAACAAAACTATGTACAAAACTAGGTACAGGTAAGACATCATTGGCTGGATAAATTTAAATTTTAGACATAATAAAGCCAACACGAAAAGTACCATGAATCGAAAAATAGATAGACCTGTTCTTAAACTTAAGAAAAAAATACTATAGAAAAAATATTTAACCTGTTAAAATAATATCAATTATTTATTATTTTAAACCTTACTATAAAGTGGGTATCTAGATCTATATAATTCAAGGGCCACAGCTGATAACAAGTCGTTTATGTTTCCATGGCTATACCGTGACACAACCTTTGCCCTGAACTTATGTTAATTTAAAAAGAAAACCTGATATTCTAAATATTACAAGACATAAACGCTTGATTTTATATTGTGTTTGCCAGCCCACCGCCAACATTTGTCTTAATTATGAGAATTGGTGCTAAACCTGTCTGGGTCCATAAAATCAAAACTGATGACCATCACCCATTTGCAATTAAAAATGCAAACATAAAATATAAACGTTCTCTTAGTGAACAATTAACATACAAATCTACAAGCCCAAAACTTGTTAAAGCACTTACCTATATTTAGGTCACTGTCATATGCCTTTGAATGAAAATCACTTGTGAATGCAGTTTTTGTAAAGGGTTTTTGAAAAAATAATTTTCTTTCTGAATAATAGATAAAATAAAATCCTTATTACATAAAGGGTGTTTATATTTTTTGTCGAAAGACACACATTTTTCAAACGCAACTTATTTCGAGGAACTGATCATGACACTTGTCATGATTTTTTAATATTTGACTTTTAAACTTATTAAGAAAAGTGTCAGCACCTAAAATATATAAGTAACTAAGTACCTGAAAGAGTTGTTTGAGAAAATACACATGTAGATAAAACTATTTCCTCAATTTGGTGAAAGAACTTTAACAGTTTGGTTCGCGAATAACATTTGAAAAATTTACGAAATTTGGCGAATATTAAAGGTATTCACTTAATCTCATAATTTGTGCGGAAATGTCATTGTGTATTTAGCGTAAATTGACTGCCAAGTCTCTTGTCAAACTCAGCTGTTCTTAGACTTCCCAAAACCAATCGACATGCCGTAAGTAAGTGAAAAGAAAGAACTGATTAAATTTTTCGTTTTGCTGCAAATAACCATAAAGTAATAAAATAACTACCTATATATTTAAACAATTTCTTACCATCATTGCTGCTCAAAATAAAGAAAAATTCCCATGACCACTTGTCACAGTTTGACATTTGAAAATTTGCGTAATTTCCCGCAGTCGATTTCCGAGTCAAATTGATCGCAGAAAATTATGAGGCCTGCGTAAACTGTTCTTCATACAAAATATGACAGTTCATTTTAGAGGTGGTAAATTTCTGCAGTTTATGCAATTTGTGAGGGTTTTACGCGTTACAGTGTATATAGCCTTATTGTAAAAAGCGTAAAAAGCATCTTTATCATTTTGGTACTATAAAAAAGAGCTAGCGATAATTTGACACATTTTTTGTTGCATAAACTTCAAGTTCATTTCGATACTTTACGTTTCACGCTCCCATTTGTAAGACCCACAATTTGTTGCATTTGTTTACTTTGATTCCTATGATTTATATATTTTATTTGAAGAAACTCAAGCATAAAATTAGGGTCTGAATAAAAACAAAGGGCTATGACCTCGCATTACAATCAACACCAAAGCCTCACAAAGTGTTGCGAAAGAAATTGCGCCAGTTCACAAGAAATGAATGAAAAAATTAAAACAAATTTCCATCAAAGATAACAAAAAGCTAACTGACCGGCGAACACAATAAATATTATTCGGGCGTAAACACAATACCCACACATTTTGATGCCGAAAAATAATAACAACCGGTGATTTGTCCGAGTTGCTTAAAAATGTACGAACGTCTTTGATGACGATTGTTTGTCTTCACTTAATAGAATAGATCCCGTAAAAAAGACAGCCCAAAAATGTCTCTGCGTCAAATGTGCGTTACCTAGTGTCGGCTACGGAACGGTGGTCTTGTCCAAAGTAAGCGACTGAAGACGGACATAAAATTGTCATTTCATATGGAGCGGGTGTGAATAATTTTGAGCCAGATCGCCAATCATTAAACTTAATTAGTTGCTCAAGCGGCAGTAAAAAATCATAAACAAAACCAAACTCAAGTCGCATCAAACTATCTATACCAACTGCAGTTTCCTGTTGAGAATAATTTGCATATTAATTCAGTCGCCAAGTCGTTAATATGAATTAATTTTCACTCATCCGTCACATTATTATTTCTGAAGGCAGCTGATCGGTTTTGAATGCATCAAATTAAATCTCATAAAAAAAAACTGAAATGCACCTTAAGACTTGCAGCAGGCGAAGGTATTCTTCTTTTTTTCGGTTTTTGATTTAATAAACTTTCAATTAACACAAATAAACTATTGACAGGCGACGCCGTAAAATATGCATATGAGCAGTATTTTACGAGTTTTGGATGCCTGCATGGATGGCATAACTCCTTGAAGCTTAATATATTTAATATTTATGTGCTTTTATAAACTGCGGATAATCGCGTTAATCTTATTAGTTTCGTGATGAAATACATAAATTCCAAGCGACACGATCTCTCCCTTTGAGATGCAAGTATGCTTTGGCTAGTATTTGAAGACTAAGAGCTGTTATATGGTGGATATGCATTCTGGCATAGAAGTTGCATCATTACAGTTTCATTCCATAATAACCTTAGCGAAGCCAGGCGGGCTTGAAGACCCGATCAGTGTAACTAAATCATATCCCGGATTCCATATATATTTTTTCCATGTCAGCCTGTTACAGACTTTTCGTTGTAAGATTGTCAGATGCCTTTTATCCACCATCGACCTTCGAAATGGTGTGTCTCCAGAGAGTTCCGCATTTTCTTTGTCTTCTTTCGCCATTCATTACTCTTCTTAACACTACAATTTTGACTCTTTAATGTCTTTTTTATGTCGTTTTCCATTGGGACAAAAAATCAATCTTTTTTCGATTCGGAGCACTTTTTGCAGATCTCGATATTTTTTCAGATCTACAGATACTGCCACTAACGACAATACACTTTGCACAGCTGTTTTACGTCAATTTAGGAAGTTTGTTTTCAAAACAATTGTGCAAAGTTTCATGAAAACCCAAATAAAGAAATATTAGCAATGGATATCATGGACATCAATAGATTATTTTATTACTCGTCGAATTCTCCAACCGGATCATCTCATTTTCCACCAAAACTATTTCATTTTTATCTAAAAAAAAGGGAAAAATTGTTCAAATTGATATCCATATTTGCGATTTTTCCATAAATGAATGCAATAGGAACAGCTGATAATGCTGTCAAATAAAGCACTAATACATTTACAAAAGCAGAGCAATTTCGTTGCATGTTCCATTTGCCGGGTAAAATCTGAGATCTGAAAAAGATTTCTGGTGGTCCCAATGGAAAACGACATTAGTGATGCAGAGCTAGGTGATTGAACTTTTATCTGTCATTCGAGCTTTAACCTTTCCGATAAATTTGTATTTTTACATTCCATTTAAATCCTGCTTAAAGACTGGTGTGGTTTTCTGCTGAGTAGTTTGGAAAGGGTTCCCTTCATATATAAGCATGCGAATATTTGTAAGACCGAATCGTTGCAAGTAACTATATTTTAATTAAATATATGAAACAATATACGGACTCTGCACAAGACACAATATGTTTTCGTATTAGCAAACATGCCTTAAGAATTACTCAACATAAGAACAAAATATTTAAAAAATTGTAGACAGGTATAACTTAAGGTATAAATTTCATCTCATATGTAATAATATTTTTAAGGGTGTCATTTTATTTCAATTAATATAAGAACAAAAGTGTTCAAGATGATAATGGTGTTTTATAATATTTTTAAGGACCCAGTTTTCTCATTATCAAATCGTCTTTCATCGACGGGGTGTAGGTTTTGATTAATCTTTCTATTGATCATCGAACGTTGCTATTCCAAAATTGAAATAAAAGCGTTGAATAAAACTTCTTAGATTTAAAGTAAATAATAAAATAGCAATAAAATGTAGTTTGTAATATGCATTGGAAGAGATAATGGATCGGATTCGTCTCTTATAAGAAACAAAATTAATATCTTCTTCTTCGTTTTCAATTTGTAGCAACAAAAAATTGATTCGCCGAAACATTTTGTCAATTTCAATTTAATTTAAATAAAAATTAGCAAACAAGCGCTAATTCGTTATTACTTATTTAATACAAAATAGTTTTAAAATGTTGATAAGTAGGTAGGTAATTTATAAATTCGTTAGCATTGAAAAATATCTTAAGGCATTTATTCGCTTTAAAATTCATTTACATAATTTTTAGTCGTTTACAAAACATGCAAATCAATGCAAAACGCCTCATTAGATATCGTTCAAACTGTATCGTCTGGGAAATAACGTTGCAACGATTTCTGAGCTACGTAAAGCGAATATATAATGTTTCATGTGACTCAGTAGTACACTTTATGTCTGTTCGAATTCAAAAAAAGAAATAGATAAAATTGCTTTCCTTACCTTTTTCTTTTTCACTTTTGAGGCGGTCGGGCAACTGTACAATTTTCACATTTAAGGTTCCAATTTCCTGGTGTCGCGCACTTTGTCTGCAACTGCAATACTCAAGGTGCCCGTCTATTTGAGAGTTTCTGTTTCAGATAAACAATAAACGGGATTGTAAAATTCTAGATGAGAATTAGTTTATTTACTCTTGTGTAGATTTATGTCATGAAGAAGGGCTCTTCGATTATAAATATTTTGTATGAAATTTCAAGTCTTACATTCGGTTAGCTTTATTTTCACGGATGTCTTTGTTTGTCTAAAAAAAAATAAGCTGAGTTATATATTTGAATAATTAACATTTCTCGTTAAAAAGGAATTTGTAAATTTATGTGTCATAATTTTGCGACTATTAAAAACCACTCAATATGTTATTGAATATTGTTTTTAATTCTGAACAAAGTTCAATATCAATAGAAAAGTTTGGGTATATAGTTGGGAAACACACAACGACTTAACAAATTTAACTTGAAGTCTCTCTATGCATATAAATCGGACTGCCGAATTTTCATTTAAATCCGCGGCTCTCACAGATTACCACTGACAGTTGGCTAATAAAACTGTACTTTGTCTTCAAAGAACAAAGTGAATATGAATTCCGTTTGCAATCAAAAACAAAATAATTTACTAATAATAACATCATCCACTCTTACCGTCGACACGCCTCGCCAGCGGGAACAGTAATTCCTCTAAGCTACATATAAATTGACGCATTAATCACAGTTACGCTCGTGCCTGTCCCCTTTATAGCTTAACATTAAAACGGCGACTCTGTTTATGGATGCAATTCATCAGCATGCACTTACAACTGGCCTCGGTTGCCAATTCAGATATAATCGCAAGGCTACTATACATTGCACCGAACCATAATCCGCGCATTACAACTACCCATTAGCAATTGATCAGGCTTATAAGAATGCAGCAGCAGCTTCTTCACTATTAATTTCATCTTAGGCGAGGATTTCCCCAACCCACCTAGAAAGAAGATTGTAAATCAGAAAAACTTATTTCCGTCAAGTGAAGTAATTTCTCTAAGCAGATACAAGTATTTGAATTCACATCACAGCGATGTCACACGTATGCCGAAACAGCATTTAAATGCCTATGCAGATCTTATCTTAGGTGGTAATTGTATATACCCTCAGCGTGCATTAAAATCACTGGGCGTGACTGGGCGTGGACTGTTCAAACTTACAGATTTACAAATCGGTGCCTTGAACTTGGTTTGTTTACGCTTTCTGTACTTATTTTCGGAATCATTCATTAAAACGTTATAAATATTACAACAACATTTGACCGTGACAATGAAGTAAAAAAAAAAGAAAATGTTACGTATACGCACGAGTGCGCGGGTAATTTTTTCACTTCTTTTTTTGTAATTAATTTCAGCAATTTGTTTTCGTATCTTTCCAGATTTGAACAAATGAGACGTCCAAAGTAAGACAGATTGGTGACTTTGATATTTATTTGGGTTCTTCGGTTGACGGTTTCACAATGCAGGCGTTAACACTTGCGTGCAGTGTATTATTTGTGATACTGGACTTTGCTCAGGGACAGAATCAAGACGACAATGGCAGCAGTTTATACACAAGGAGGTAAGGAAATAAGCCAATCATTTTTTTTTGTGTAGAATTATGCAAATTTGGAATATTTACTCGGTTATGACACCTCCTAAGCCGCCTACACACGTTCAGTTCAAATGCGTATTAGGAAGTGCAAATAATCTTGTATTTTTATAGCAGCGATTGTCGGATATGTCTTATTATCGATGGGTCACGACTTGGCATGGTATGCAAATGAATATGTAAACACTGTTGAGCTGTCTACGGATTTTTAGATACTCAACGGAGATGCTGAACAGCTAAACAGAAAGACAAAACTGAGCTACTTCCAGTTAAATAAATAATTCATAAAAAGTAACGCGTAAAAGGGAAGGCTTTTAGTTCGTACACCGTAGGAACTACTGTGATGCTGTCGACAATTTTCGTCAATGACAATCAACCAAGTGGCTCTTGTTTAAATATGTAAATAAAACATTTCAGCATGTCAAACCGTGTTTTGTAAGAAACTAAAATAAGAATTGATAATTGGGCTGAATATATTATTAATTTATTGTTAAAATGAGTACTCGTGGAAAATTACAGACTCTGAGTATAGAAAGAAATGCGTTTTGTGCAAAATTAGTATTGCAGCCAAGTTGAGATTTTTTCGTAGCATCGTTCGGATCATTGATCTACTACAACTTCTCCTGGAAATAAAAAAAAACTGGAATTTTTAGATTTTATTCATTTCATTTCAGTTACAAGAAAAGAGAAATATTAAATCTATCTTAAATGACATGGCTAAAAGCCGCCTGCCAAAGACTAAGAACATTATTTTTACATTTCACTTAAGAATCTTCCTCCATAATCCTTTTCCAGTAAGCTAAAGTTGTTTCACAAAATAATGTAAGAGCTTTCTTATTGAGCACGTTTAGTCCTATTTCATTCGAGTCTTTAAAATAGTTCAGCGACCCAAGGTAGTGCCTTATAAATTTCCTTATGTGTTGACGCACTCTCTTGCTCGATGCATTTTTGTCGACAGGAAATCGTATAGTCTACCTTTCCAACTATCCCTTGCATTCCAGTTTAATTCCAAGTCGTACTCATAACTTAGTATGTCTCTATACCACAGGGTTCTCGTAGTTACTGCATACTTGGTAACGATCCGTGGTAATCTATCTACTCCCAACCTGAATGTTTTGATGATATAGTCCATGTTCAGTTTGAGTGTTTGTAAGAACAAAGGAGCATGTCTTGTTTAAATCATGATCATGTAGTTATCCACTCAGCCAAACTGTCTCAATTGCACACTGCTGCTTTTCTGTTTTTTTTACAAATTGATAGAGTTTGTAAAATAGTCGCTCTGAAAGACTCGGCTATGTTATGTATAGAGGAAAGGTATGGTGCACCGTGGAATAGCCCGCCCGAAAACCTGCTTGGAATTCTCCCAGAAACGCTTGGGAATACTTTTGTAGAAGCATTTAAGAGCGAGATACCACGGTAATAAGATGGGTCTGACGCGATTCGCCTTTCTTAATTATATTCGCTTGTTTGAAGCTCTCCAGCTCTCCCGCACGCACGTCTCCAGCGTCAAATATATTATTAAAGACCGATGTTAGGAAAATTAATGATTCTGTCTGTAATTTTCTATATTTTAAAAGATTCCTAGCCTCATTTTCAAAATATTCGGAGTTTTTCAGGCGTCATAGTTGCTTGTAGTGCGAATTAGGTAAGAGTTCAATTAATTTTGCCAACCCAACGGAACATATAAATAATGCTGAAAAATAATGTGAATAACCATCACAAGGACCAAGAGAAGCAAATTTACAATGCAAGATTACTACTAGTACAAATTCCTTGAAAGGTTTGTTCCTCTCATGCAACTTGTTGATGGCAGATGTGGAAATGGTAAGGCAAAACAAGATCTGCATCCCAATTAAATAAAAGAAAAAACTTGTATAAAAAAAACTGCTTCAAAGAAGATGAAAAGGTCAACATCACTGGCTCGTGTAGTAATACATTTAAATTAAAACAGGTTGTAAGTGCAAGTAGTCTGTGGACTTTTTATCGGTACAGAATCCAAGGTTCTTGCAGATCACCTCTATGAATATTCTCTGTTCTTGCCTATCGATATAAAAATTAAACCAGACTTCGAAAAACATTTTAGTCAAGGAATTTGTCAGAAATAGTCAGCTCAATTGACTGATTATCAAATCGAAACTTCTGTCAGTTGAAATAAAAAAGTTTTACCTATAAAGTCAAGCTCCACTTTGATCACAAAACTAACCTACCTATTTGTCATAATATTGTGAACAATCTGTCGAAAGAACAGTCCCAACAAAACAATGTCATTCCGACAAAGATTACTCATTCGCCGTTGCGATAGACGGTACACCTACTGGTTCAACTTGTCGCTTGATCCGCAAATCAGATAGTACCACACGACCGCTTTTTATGGCCAATAAGCATCAGCACACAGTCCACACCGATTAGTCAAACAGTGATTTTGTTGCTGCCTCCATCTTCTCCTTTTTCTGCAGTTGTGAATTTATGACGTTAGTCTTCTTTTTGTTTATTTTGGTCATTTCTCTTTGATGTAACCTTGACCGACTGGCAAAATAGTCATTACCACACCAGCCCATATACCGATCATCGACCATTAAATGAAATCGAGAGTCACAACTGATTGACTGAATCGTTGTTCGGCTGGTGTTTGAATAAACCGCTAATTACGGGCGTAGGGGAAGTTGACTTAATTAGTAAAGCAAAACTGACTTTAGCTTTTAATTTCCATTTGCAGATACGAGAATTTGGATGTGGATACAATTTTGGCGAGTCCGAGGTTGGTGTCAAACTATGTCGAATGTTTGCTCAACAAGAAGCCGTGTGCACCTGAAGGCAAAGCGCTTAAGAGTGAGTATGATAATGTCATAGACCGTATAAGCGATCTGATAAATTAAAATTAGAAAATTTGCCCGAAGACCTTAGGCGGGCGCTTCCGGAGGGTTCTGTGAATATTCGCTAACAGCTTTTTTTTCTGTGCCGGTTTTTAGTTAATTTGAATGCCATTGCATTCCACGATACAGATAGTTTTTTTTATAAATGGTTCATCTTTGGGCGTACATTTTATGCAAACCAAAATTAAATTTGGCGGCTTTAGGTTTATGCACGCTGAAGGTTCGATTTTGTCCTACAATACAGAGAACGATGCACTGCTAAATGTTGATCTAGATACATTTAATTGTTTATGCTTAAGTCGGCTGGACGTACCTATGCATATACCTATTTTGCGTGATTGTAGGATACACCTTTGTATACACATTCCTATAGAGGCGCCAAGCCAGAAGTACCACTGTGCTGCAAGGTGTCGCTACTAGTACCAAATCGATAATTAAGTGGTGGAGTCGTGGAGAGCCTTTGCGCCTTCGATGATTTTTCCTTAGGAAAAATGTTTCGTCAAGAATTTGTTTACATTCGGTATTTCGACATCATTGGAGTAAAAGGGTAAAAGGTGTTTTTTGGTTTTTGTTTCTTATCCTGAGAAAATAGTAAAAATATTTTGTTGTCTTAAAAACTGTTCTAATTACAAAAATGCAGGAAGTGTAAATTTTCTGTCGTTTTTCCAACTACCAACCCCAAATTTTTCGTAAAATGGAAAGGACATCTCAACCAGCAGGAGTCATTGATTCAATCTATTAATGAAAAAGACACTGCTCACTTCCTCTTTTACCTAGGAATGTTTGTATTTCGCCCCTCGATTTCATTGAACATGAACCGGAATCCCAAAAACTCTTCTTGACACCCCTAAGAAGCTAAAAAATGACCCCAACTATTAACTACAAATTGATATTGAAAAACATTTGGATGAAAGAAATGAGCAAGCTGTAACTTTTGTAAAAACTCAACTCTCCCCTAAACTAAAATAATTAGAAAAATTCTCCATAAATCATATATTACAAAATTCAAGGCAGCCTGCGGTCATTTTGCCCTGTACTTGCTCTAATCTGAAAGAATCGCATTTTACTTTAGGGAATTTAAGGCAACCCAAAATTATAGCTTGTTAAGATAAAAACACAAAATTTGTGCAATCGATTGTCGGAAATCATATGTAAACTATTGTAAGCCATTTTCAAACATGTAAAACCGAAAATGCTGTGTTAAGGTGATGGTTTTCTGGAAAAAAAAGAATATGAAACGTAGCAAAAAATTTCTCTAGTTCACAAATAAATTTTTTTTGACAACGTTCGCAATCCCCAATGTTTCGTATCAGCAAACGGATGTTGACATGAATGCCAAATATTCAATTCATATACACAAGGAAAGAACCCACTTTTTACCTTGTGTGATATTTTGAACGTTTATAGAGAAGAAAAGAAAAATGAGGCAGACTATCTAGGTTATACCTTGAGAACATTGCGACCACTTCTGACTTACTGGCACAAATGAAAAGAAGAGAACGAGGGAATTCTGTCTTATTTCATAAGTTCTACAAATATATTTTGTGGATAGACGACAATGACAACTTGATGAGGCCAGCGATATAGCCCTGTGGTAACAACTCTTTGCAGAAAGTCGGTGGGTGATCCATGGAACTGCTGAGTAGACGCCAGGGTAAATATCTACTTTTTGAATTTCCTATAGGCTGACATTTACTTAACAGTAACTGCAGCTGTCGCATGAAGTAAGTTGGGGTAATAAATATTGCTCCCATCAGAACGATCGTTAATAGAAAAGAACCTTTTTTTAATTAATGAGGATAGAATATAACTACCTATACAACAAGCAGAGAATAAATAAATAAATATTTTGGCGCGACAGGTCTATGGGACCCAAGGCCTAGCTTCTCACAACGATTCGTTTTGTGTGGGTTTTCAATTTTTTAGGACGAATGGAAGGGATCTACAATTTTACGCCGAGTCCAAACGGCTAATTGAAAAGCTCATTCATGACAGTTTTACTCTCGGATGTTTGTCAGACGTTCGCGAGAGGTGGCGCAGTGGAAAAAACCTTAAGATGTAATTTGGCCCTCTCGGGATTCGAACCTGAGCCCCTCGCTTAGTAGCCCAACACACTACCACTAAGCCACTGCGCCGACAACAAGCAGAGACTTATTTCTAAAAGCTTCCAACCTGTCATTTTCTTTAGATCTGTTCCTTAACGATAATGCATTCGAATACATTAGTCAAATTGAGTCAAACTTCATTTCTTTACGCAAAAGTTGGGCAGAAAAGAGCCACAAAGAGAGAACAAAACATTTCCACTTCATAAAAACCTGCTAGTTTGTTATACCTGACTTTAGCTGTCAAATCTCTCAAAAGTCAACTTGAATTTCGGTTTGCTTTGTTAAGTGCTGAAATTTGTTATTAAAAATGGATAAATCCGCAAAAAAAATTAAATATTAAACTGAATCCGAATGTTTTTCAAAGTCAGCAAACTGGTAATTTTTTTAAACCCACTGACGTTTATTTTTGAATTTCTCGCATATGCTTTCAACAAACGTCATGCCAACGTTTCGTTCCTGTAGTTTTTTGTTATATTCTCTTTTTCTGAGAGAATATATCCTCACTCCTTGATATCTGACATTTTTCCGAAATTGGCCCAAAAAGTAAGGGAACAGACCTTTTATTCGTGGATTTGTTATTGCATCACGATAAAACTGCTCATCTTATCCATGTGCTTTCCAGGCATAACAAACGGCTTCAAGTAGCAACAATTGGTTCTTATTTTACAAAAATCATCCGACTTATTTCGAAGATATACGAATTTAGAGTTTTTATTGTTTGGTCGCCCGCCGCACATACATAAGTCATACTGATTACATTAGAACAGTTATATCCTTGTAGATTACCTCTTCTTCTTGCGTTCAATAAAAAACTGGAAGCTAAAATCGCACGCTATTGCCTCTCTGTACAGTTTTGAAACATTCGTTCCTTGCCGCCTTTTCAGAAAATCCAGTAAATCATTTCATTTTACTCAACTTTTGAATAAATTTACATGGCAAGCGGTTTTATTTGTCTCATCATAATTGCTAAAAATGTAAAAATGTTCACAGGCAAGTGCTAAAATGTGTCTCAAATAAATATCGCAATTCAATAGAACCAACTTTATCATTTTATTGCTCTATTAATATGCTTGCATTTACAGCAGTTTCGGTGGAATTACACATCTGCTTGTGAGAATCGCTATAACGACATAAGGCGCTTTGTTTGTATTTACTGTCAGTGGATGCACCAGTGCCGCCGGCTATTGCAGTTTTTTTTCCCAGTATGGTGGCAATTTTCTCGACTTCATATTAATAGGCTTTGTGGTTTTATATAAGAACAGGACAAAAGGTAGTTCCCTAGTTTATGCGCTGTATCTATTTTTATTTACGACTTCTTTCAATGGATGTTTCTTGTTTTTTTGACGTCTCCAATTGCTGGTGAAATGCTTAATAAATGTATATGTTTGAAATTTACTGAAAGTGGTTCGACGATAAACAATTTGTTTAATAATCGCTGAGAAACGTTTTTATTAACTGCAACTGCACTATTAGTCAGCAGCGTGGTGTAGAGAAACGTGATTCATTCCGAAATTAAGCGAATCAGGGTTACGCTTGAAAAAAATCAGTTAAGAAAGTGATCGTCGTTTATGAACTGGTGAGGTATAAAAAAGTATAAAAAGGCACTCAAAAAAATCATTTTTTCTATTACTAAAATTTTTTTAAGGGAAACTATTGAAAAGCAAAATAATAACACGCAACAATTCGCATTCACTTTTTAGGAATCCTCCCCGAGGCACTGCGCACAAAATGCAGTCGCTGCTGGCCAAGTCAAAAGGAAGGAGCTCTCAAAGTCATCACATCGCTCTACTACAACTATCCACAATATTATGAGGCACTGCGCAAACGATGGGATCCCACCGGCGAGTACAATCGCCGATTCGAAGAATACCTTCGCGATCAAAAGTTCAACTCCATTGGTAGTGATACAGAACTAGGTGAGTTGATGAAAAATATTCCCTCCATACCGTTTCAATAATATTTTCCCATTCTCAGGAGAACAAGCTCAGGTAATTCCCCCAATAGTAACACGAACCCAAAAAGAAACACAATTACCATCGTCGACAACTCGCTCTCCATCCACAAAACCTTTAACGCCATTACGACTTTTCGCACTTAACAATGGCCCCGATAGTGGGCCATTAATCCTACGTCCTTTGACTCGCTTTTTAGGAAATCTACCTCGTTTCGGCCAGCAACGAAATGGGTGATTTCACATACGCCAAATAGTTGTATATATACTTATGAATATTTTCTCTTTTAAATTTTACGTAGAATTGTAACAAAAAAAATCCTGTTGTTCATTATTATAAGCTTACTTTGAAAAATAGTTTTTATTCTCCATGGACTCTGGCTATGATTTTCTTTCCTTGTAAATACTCAAAAGGGGATTCCTTATTATATTAAAATATTGTAATAAAACATTTAATTAAGTATTGAGATCTCTTTTTCATTGACCAAACCTCACGGAGCGAGGAGGTTCAAATTGGCTATAAGGTTGCATGTATATTTTGCTTTGGAAAAAAGAACTCATTTTTCGGAATGTTTCTGGGACAAGCTCTGCTGTACATAAATAAAAAATATATAAATAATACAACTAAATCTGTTATAATGTAGCTTTGCCACTTTCACTACTACACTCTTCCTTGCACATCCATTTGGTTTCCTCTATTCCTTGCATTTATTCTAAATTGATATCCTGGTTCCTAATTCTGAAAGAAAAACAAAATCCTAAATGAAAATATCCCGAATTGGCAAAGTACTAAGTATAATTTACACAATTTACACACAAATACCAAACAACAAGGGCTCATCCGTCAGCATAAATATTACACAGCGTCCCATACGACAAGACGACGTTAGTCCAAGCGTTCAAAGGGACGAGCTGCCAGATATCGCAAATCGTTTTGGCACCGATGGCGAAAGCGACAGCGGTTACGCATACAACAGCCCAGTAAGTGAATGACGGTTATTTTGAAACTTAAGGCTAAACGTGTGACTATGTTTAGAAGCCCCCAACCTTGCCAACTGAGCAGCGACCAGTCCAGCGGCCACAGGCAGCACAGCGTCCGCAGGCAACACAGCGGCCCCAGAGACCACAACAACCTCCACAACCACAGCAAGCGCAGCAGCCACAGCCACAGCAATCCCAGCAACCACAACAGGCTGTCACACCCTCAAGGAGACCAGTAATAATTTACAAAAGGATTGCACCGAATTGAAATAATAAAATCTTCCAATTTCAGTCGAATGCCGCCAGCCCACCAAGCTCGGCTGGTATACCACAGCCAGACCCACTTCCATCAAGTTCAGGCATCAGTCCAGCAAATGCACCGTCAAGTGCATGGACACAGACCAACTTGCCAGCGCCAGGAATCAGTACAACGACGACGTACTACTTGAAGACACAAAATCCAGTTTTAAATATCATCAATCGTATAACTATGAAGTTTGCCAACACAGCCGAATTTATAGCCGGAATGCTGAGGGGTGCAGTGCCCGTGGCACCGCCAAAGGTATGACGCTCATGTTCATTTCGTACGAATATGGTCATCTTAATCTTATTTTTTTCTTTTAACTAATCTACTTTCACACTTTATACTTTTCAAAAAAAAGACACAATTTGGTTGTGCCAATCTTTTGTAAATATGTACAGCACATGGTATGTTTTATTGTTTGTATATATTGATTTTTCTTTTATTTAATTCTGGTAATATATTTTAAGCAATTTGGTAGGTTAGGAGTGTAGCTTTCGATGAGGAAATTAATAAATACCTTATATGGGATAGGTATAACTTTCTATCGAATTGTTCAGTTTTCGACTATAGTTTGAATGTTTATAAATCTTCTACATAAATTAAATTAAATAAGTTTATGATTTTTTAGTAAGTCTACTAACAACGTTCCCGTTCTTCATATCTACACAATATTTCAAAAAACGTAACATTTTAAAGGGGAATGGAATATTTCCTGAATAAGCGGTTAGGTATATGGTTATAAAAGTACTGGAACAGTTTGCGTGAAAAATGTTGACACATTTTTGGGTTTTGGGGCCGGAGCGCATTTGTCAATTTTGACAGATTACTATGATTTACTTGTAAAGGGTCTTTCGTTAAGCGGTTCTTATAAAATTTTCCATAATTATGGCGCATGAGTAATGTTGGCTTTGAGGGCCGCTGTGGCCTATCCGCAGTGACTTTTTCGAGATGCATTGGACGCTCTCGGATCTCATGTGGATTGATATAGTCCCAAATTCGGCAAACGGCAATTTCGGTTGTTGACGTACCCATTAATCTATGATGTGCTTTTTGTCAAGGGCTGAGTTTAGCTCGTCGGATTGCCAAGATTCCTTCTAAAGAAGCACGAACTTCAGGTCTAGAGGAGTTTTCTTTATTAGCCGTTTGTCTCATTTCTAATTTACACGGTATAATTTAACTTTATTATCGTTTACTTTAACGATTCAAAAATGGTTTACAATTATTATTATTATTTTATTATTATGATTTACAAATATTACTAGCTACGGTTTAACGGGCAGTGGTTCGGTCCTCGGTTGCGGTTTCGACGGTCCAGGCGATCTTCAGGTCCGTCTTGCGACAGTCCCGGCAGTCTTCAGGTCCGTCTTGAGACAGTACCGGCAGTCTTCAGGTCCGTCTTGCAACAGTCCCGGCAATCTTCAGGTCCGTCTTGCGACAGTCCCGGCACCGACAATTGTAAGCGGTTTGGACAACTGCCTAAGGATCAAACTCAGTGGTACACGAGATTGGTACTGGTCAACTCTGATGTTTTCTCGATTTGTTTGCGATCTCACTGGTGGTCTCATAGAATTCCAGACACCAAGAGGGTGTGAATTCTATTCCGAATGTATATGCACTGTATTGGAGATTATGTACGAAAACAAATAATGGACACTGGGACACCGTGGGGGTGTGTCGTGTGTACCAGACTGAGGGCCACAGTAGTCGGTGCTTGGCACTTAGTGCGAAGCAAAAAAAATGATACGGTTGGTGGCACAGTGGGGCATAGCACCTCGTTGCGGAGTTGGAAAATATTTATGTAACGAATGCATCGTTGCAAATCTAGAAAATGCCTGATCGCTGCAGAGGATTTTTCGATGAAAATTAAGGTCAATTTCCAACTGCCGATTCAATCTAACAGTCTGTCTAACACATCTGTGTAGCGATTTCTTTATCAGGGCCAGTGCTCAGTCTATAACTAAATTGTCTGCGAAAAGGGATATGTCTTTAAGTCTTCTCCTTAGAGGGTCGTGTTTTTCTTACTTAAAATGGTATCCTTGTGGACAGACTCATTTGAATCACTTAGGTCATCTTTGTTTAGCTAAATGCTTCAGTATGAATAGGGATGGTATTTTTTTAGATGGTTGAATTTATTTCAATATTCATATTTCCATTTCCTGATTTATAAATTTGAATCAAAGGTACTCTGACGAAGGACTCACAACCGGTGAGCAGGCGGTAGTGTCTTCTTGCCTTTTAATCCGTCAAAAGATTCGAAATCCTTTCGTGTTCTTAATATATTGATTTTTCTTTAAGAGTTTTATGTTCTTCTTGCCAGCCAACCGAGGAAATCGGAGTCGGGAGGTAATTAAAAAGAATCCTTATGCCTGGCAGGCCTAAAAATATGGATTTTTTTGTGTTGTAATTTTGATCAGTGCTCCCATTTGTCCAAAATTTGTTTGCTCTGAAGAGTCAAATAACTAGTTGGTCGGGTCTGGTATAAAAGGTTTTTTGTTTTTCATAAATGGGAAAAGTAAGTTACTACGTCCTTAGTCATCTACTTGTTAAACGACAGTTCAAGACGTTGACTCGTACTATTTTTATTGATAGCGCTGTTGAACAGCTATTATCACATAAATGAGAAGATGCTTGATTTTTTCTTGCAACGTTTTCAATTTCTATACTATGTCACATGTTCATTTTAAGTTTTATTCGTTCTTTTTTTAAGCCTTGAGTATTTTACTTTGTAGGTGTTTTTTAAGTTTTCCGATTTTATTTGTATTAAGACGGTATCCGTAATAAACAGTTTTGAACTTTTTAACATACTCCTTTTACATCATTTAAATATCTACATAATATATAAATAATTCAGTTTCCAAAAATAGCTTAGCAAATATTCCTTGTAAATATTTATATTATTTAAGCACATCTAAACTCATGAGCAAACTTTGCAAACGATTTCGCTCTATGCCTTTTGACATTTCTTTTACATATTGCTTTTCGAAAAATTAATAACAAATTCTGCTATTCCTCCAAACTTAACGTGTTATCGCAAAAGTCTTGATTTCCTTGTATAGACATTTTATCACTACTAGCACATGCTTATAATATTTTAATAGAGTCACAACTCCCCTCCAAATGCTGGGTATGTAAAACTGTACAGTATTTTGCTTATTTATAATTTATGCACAGAAATTATCATCAAAAGAAAAACCTTTAATTACAGGCAACAAAACACAAAGCTGAACGACATCGTACTCGTTGCGATAGATTGCGAAAAACTGTTCTCTCATACAAAAACACAAGAACAGTGACCAACCACAACCATCGACATTAAGACTACCAAAGTACACTACACTACGTTTGTCTTTTTGCGAAAAAAAAATTATAATAATACGCATGTTAAAAATTCGAACTATTTCCACAAAATTTTTCATCAACAATTTTCCATTAACAAGAAAACATTTATTTTTATTAATACTTATTTATTTTCCGTATTTTTTATATTAATCGTCTAAAAAAAATCACATCTCTTTCTTCCGCAGCGAAATTAAAAGTCATCAGCCGTTTTAGGTTTGTTGATCGGCTTTCTGTTGTATAAATTTTGCTATGACAATAAGAATAAGATGTTAAAATATAAGAAAATACTTACACAAAAAAAAATGTATTTTAAAAGTGTTTTGTGCCGTGTTATTTTGTATTTTTTATATACCTACCAACAAGTAATAAGTGAAAACTGGGTGATATTGATGTTTTATTGTTAATTTTTATACACACGATTTTAATTGTAAGAGCTTTTACTTTTCTTTTTGTATCTCAATATATTTTTTGTATATTAAATGAAATGTAAAACATTTTTTTATATTTTACCGTTAAGCTAAGTTTTTAATTGTGTACTTTTAATATTTAATAAAATGAAATAACATTCTTTTGTAGATAAAATATATAATATGTGGTGCATAATATGCGAGAGGACATCAAAGTTGATGGCGAGTTTCGGGATAAGTAGCACTTTACATTTTTATTAGCTTAAGCGTCCCTGTAGCTAAATAACTAATTAATTCGAATATATACCCTAACCTTAAAAGAGCATACATATTTTACCTATTTATTCGAATCTGGTACGAAATATTATTATAAAATTGATAGGCAGACTTTTTTCATAATTACCTATCTATATATGCACAAAAGTTTACACTCGTACTAAGTTTTTAATCTATAATAAATAACTTAATTTTTATATGTTGTGCAGAATTATTAAACATAATTTTGTTTATTAAGTTTATTCGCTTCATTTTTCTGGTCTTCACAATGAGAAAAGTTTACTATAATTTGGCCCTAAAAAGAGAGCTTTATTAATAATTAAACTCACACGGTTGGGTAGGTAGGACTAGAGCGTAGAAAGTTTTTCCAAGTTCAACAAAAAATCGACAAAATATCAATTTCGTAGGCACGTCATACGCACTTAATTTTTTTTTAATATTTTTCAAACGACCGATTCAAATTTATTTATACTTTTAAAGCGTTAAAAGTTCGCATTTCCCAAAAGAATCACTTTAAATATCCTATTTTGTTGCGGTACTAGATTCGTTAAAACAAATTGTTTTGTACCAGTCTTTATGACAGTCTAATATGAACTGACAAATAACAAAATCGGCTGCCATTCAAGCTTGCGCTTTTTGCCCCTTAACGAATTTTACAATTGTCCACTACTTTTGCACTACTTTTATTAACTGATTTCACGCGATGATTTTGACATTTCAAATAAACCACAACTTTTTTTTTATTTTAATGTTTTATTGAAAATGAGGATATTTTCTGTTACTTTTTAAAATAAAAATAAATTCTTTTTTTTTTGATTGGGCTACTTCAACAAAAAAAAACTAAGTTGGACTACCGATCGAGCTAAAGACCTGGGAACCCTGCCGCCCAAAGGCTAAATATGAACTATGCTGCTTCTAACAACTCGGGCCATTGAACAAAGAAATTATTTATTTTTGGATATTCTTTGAATTTTCAGGAAATCTCTTTAGCAAAATCAATTTAAATATATTTAATATTTTTCAAGAGCGTTCCAATGTGTCTCCAGTTAGTTTAACGCATAAATTGTCAAAAGCTGTTATTCGTCGGAAAAATGCCACCACGAAACGAGCTAAAAACTTTGCTCGTCTCGTTGCAAAAGGAGTAGGTCGTCGTTAAGTAGCTTATCTTGTATGAAGTTGCTCGGAAGATCAGGGGCCTATAACACAGAAAAACAAGTCCACGAGTCAACAGGCACTTGTAGAATTATTTACAAAAACCGTAACAATTGTTAAAATCGAAAATTTCACTCGATTTGTTGAATTAGTTTAGCAAGTCAGTTGTTACTTCTTTGCGATGAGTCGGATTTGTGAAAAAAAAGATAAGCCTCCGATCTAAAATAATACAAAACAGACATATTTCGTTTGGTGCATTCTCTGATTTATTAACAAAAATTTAAAAAAATATATGATAAATAGCACAAAGTTTAAATAAATAGGTAGTTTCTGAAGGAAAAGGCTGGACGTATATCAGGGAAGTGCTTTGGAAAAATTGTAGGAAATATACTAGCTGTGGTGAGTATTGCCGAAAGTGAAAAATGCATAATGAAAAGGGAAAATTATTGCTGGGTCAAGTTAGATAACGCGAAAACACCGGTTCTGGAGGAGGTAAAGACTGCAAACTAATGTTTTTCATTTACTGCAGAAGTGGCTTCTTTTACGCACTGACAGACTGTCATTTTGCTAACACCGTGAACGTCACTTATAAAACGGTTGCTACTGAGATCCAGTCCCAAACCAATACAAGGCTAATAAAATGTTCTCCCTAACATTTCACACAGAATGAAAAATACCTGGTGAGGTAACGCCTGTTTTTTAAAACAATGCTGGCTTACGAAATTGTTTCCTTTAATTCTCACTTAAAGCTAATTCACCATTTCTCAATCAAGTGCTGTCATTTTAACCGATTGAATCACAATTCAAATTTCCTCCTTAAAGTTAATCCAATATTTATCACATATCCACACCCAACTGCTGTTAAGGTTGAAACCACTTCGTTCATACACCAGATGGCGGCTTAGTTGAAGAAGGTGGAAACATAATTCAATGCTGAAACCGTATGTCGGTAATACAGGTTTCGAATTTGAATAAGTAGTCAACGATTCAATTTAAAATATTACGCTGCTTCGATTTAACGTGTTTTCTTGTTAAAGCAAGTGATTAAATAGTTTTTCTTTTTAAAATAGTTGGAAAAAAGGTGCTGCATTGTATTTTTATGAACAGAAAAGAAGAAAAGAACACATTTTAGCGTCCCAGGAGAATAATGTTCTTCGGCAACCAACTTCTATTACAGAAAGCAATATTGAGAAAGAATAACATGTTAAAGAGAGTAACACTTTTAAGGAAAACTGAATTCAAAATGAGTTCAAAAGAGGTGCACTCGAAGTAAGGATGCAATCAGGCCAAGAAAAATAAGGGAAAACGAATACTTGCTGTTTTTCGATAATAATAGATAGGTGGATATAATTCACAGTTAAAATATAGTTTTGAAATTTGACAATGAAATGTCGCTCGATATAGTGAACAAATATATTTTAGATATTTCTTTTATTAGGTAATTCAATAGTTTAAAATAAAAAAAAAGACAAAAACAACATATACAATTTTATGTATTTTAAATCACTAGAATAGGTAACAAAAAATAGTAAATTGTATCAGTTTTAAAATAACACAGAGCTTGAGCTGAGTTAACTATATCGAAATTTTCACAGTTTACTATTTAGAGTAGTTTCTGTAAACTTTGGGTGGTTCACTGTATTGAATAGTCACTATACCGAGCGTCTACTGTACAAACGTTTTTTATTTTCAATACATTTTTTATGGGTAGAACGAATTCATTATTAATAGAAAAATATCTACCAAATCAGTTCTCTTAACATAAAGTCTAAAAGTCTTTCGATACATAAAAAAAATATTTTCAAGATCTCCACATTTTATGGAAATACCTGCAGAAGTTCACGTAGCAACCTCGAAAGAAATTTAAAAAAAAGCAAAACACCCTAAGTGAATAAAAAGACCTTTTAGCGCTATGATTGTTTGACTTATGACATTTAGCTAAATAAACTGCCAACCTTCTAAGTGTTTTATTGCGATTCGAAAAGAGAATAAAAAAACTCAAGAAATTGTCTTGTCATCGGTCTGTCAGCGCTAGTAAAGCTAGTTAAAAAAATGTTTCAATTGTTCGTGTACGATTGACGGCATTGGAAAATATAACATTATCCTTTTGTCCTCCACGGAATCGTCTGGAAGAGCAAGTACACTGCTGCCAGAGAAAATCCTTCAACTAATCTAAAATGTTTCTTTTCCTTGTACAAGCTACCACTTTTTTTCCTTTTCGTATTTCCCACAGTATAATAAACTAAAGCAGATCGATGGACACGAATTGACTTCAGTGTACTTTGTTCGCTGGAGTTTTGAAGCTTATCGTTGTCTTTTCACAAAATGAATGAAGAGAAAAGTGCGCCTAAGGCCTAACATACAATGAGCTTTTACGTTTAACTGAGCATCGTTAGTTTTCTATTAACGAGTTCGAATAGGTAAGTCAGAGTTATTAGTCGGTTCAGCTATTTCAAGTAATACTTTTACATTAAAATATATTCCCAACAAATCATAAGCTTTTCGAAATTCTTGCAAAAAGCAAAATTTTCCCCCGAAAACGACCAAGGACTCCAAGTTGGACGATTGCCTTTAATTTGACGTTGGTCATGTCATGACGTCGTTTACAGTCTCAGTCTTATAGACACAAAAAATTAATTTCTTTTCTGATATTGTTGATTTTTTCCACAAGGACTCCCTAAATAAGTAAATACTTATCCTCTTAAAGCATAAAATCAACTGCGGACGCTTATAAATAAAACAACTTTTTGGGGACATAAACTTTGGTTACACTTGAACTGGACGTGAGCATCAACAACCGCTGGTGGGAGAAATGTCCTAACAACATGCTTCAGAATCGAATCTACCCAAAGCCATAATATCTGTTCAATTTGTATGTCAATGTCCTTGAATTACGATAACTTGGAACAAAAAGTCCAGCCCGACCTTCGAAAGCATCATCAGGGAAGTTATCGATTACAATATTCGAGTACGCAATCAATTTAATTCGTGTTGCCATAAGCCCAACATTAAACAGACAATTGCATGAAATTATTGTTTCACACTTAACCTAGGTTAATGGCTGACATTTTTACGAAGGTGGTTGCTTCAGCATAATAACAAGATTTAGTAGTGGTTTGCTAGCATTTTATTACCATCATCAATCAACTAAACACGTTGTCATGTCATTGGTTGTTATCCTTTCGAGGCGATTAATTACCTTGAATACTCCTTGTTGAAATAGCACTGCAAATGATTTCACAGCAAGTAATCATAGTGGGAATGGGCAATGGGTATTTACTGCAAGTAAGAGGATAATAAATTTGTAAGCTACGGGTACATCGTATAGTACTACAGTCGTTTTACTGGTTGTTGTTATGTAGTTGAGCTGATCCCTTCAAGGTTTTAATTAATTGCGAAAGGAAAATGTGTATACATTTTATTACCATTTCAGAATTCTACTGATGGGAGGTTGTGGTGGCCTGTAGCGTTAAACCCGCACAGAAGAGTTTCCCGATCAATTATCAATTCTAAAGCTCAATTGTATTTCTGGTTGATTTTGCGAAAAAAGTCCTCAAATTTATGAAATGGTTTTTCTATGATTTCATAATTTTCATTGCAAATCTGAAGGAGATAAAATCGATAAAAATTTATGGAAGGAGCAACGTGTCCACAAAGAACCCTGGGCCAGGCTCTTTACACTCATCTGTTGTGTGAAACTTATTTCTTTTAGATAAATGCTAACATCGATTACTGGACAGGACTATTGACAAAAATGCCAACACAAAAGGCGAGGACATAAAGTTTTCGCTACATTTTTCCTTAGTTAAAAAAAATAAAAAAGAATTTACATTTAACAAGAATGTGCGCACGAAAACTCTTGGAATTATATCAAAATGTACTTTTATTTGAAAGTCACAATTGTCTTGTTAATAGCCATCGTATCTATCAGACGACTCCTTCTCTGGAATTTATTTTTCCAAAAAAAATTTTAAAAGGCAGAATAATAATATGAAATTTTAAACTACGAATCTTTCACGTTCATTGAGTTTTAGGCTGAGTTGTCAATATTGGCTACCTAAATTTCAAAAGCTTTATTCGATACTGAGAGTTTTTCAAGGAAATGCTCACAGGAAGGTAGGATACATCTGTCCGTGGACATAGATTGGGAATTGTTGACCGTGCTCCTAATTATTAAGTGTGCTATAGGTAGATTAGATTTTAGCTGCCCGATTACCCTTTAAAATACGGCATTTATGCTGGCAAACATATTTAGCAAATAAGCCCGTCTACAAAGCGGCGCTGGAGAAATGTACAAGGCTGCCTCGTCAGCATTGGCTCCTCCAGTGGATAAAAACAAGAGTGCTGTCTTAGAAACGAATATCCTTATTCAAGAGATCAATATGTGCGAGAAAATTTTGAAGGAGTGTCGCACACGATCTTGAGAATATAGAAAACCATGTTAGTGGTCTGTTAAACGACGACTGCAATTCTACTGTCAGACAAAATGCACCATTCTACCTTAACGATGTAAGCCTCTAAGTATTTGCTCTACGGACGGTTGATTCAGGCAGAAGGAAGACCCGTTCAGTCCAGATCGGTATCTGTACTGATAGACTATCTTTAGACTATCTTCGATTTTAGTCTAAAGCCAGCGTTTGTATTTGTAGTGGCATACTTTGTAAGGACATGATTAGTTTTTAAAAAAAATCATCGAGACCTTTTGATGTCAAAAAAAAAGGACGTAGACCAGTGATGTGCTGTCATGTGACTTCTTCAACATCATACTTACTTATATAAGATTGTGATCGGGACTGTGAGATCATCACAAGAGACCAGGTACCATATCGGGCCCATCACCAACCCCAGGGAACCATTACGGTTAAAGGACCTAAGCCAATTCGCCCAAACATTCGTTTGATTTCCCTACAGACTTTAAGTATGGTCTCAAAACCGTTTGAGGAACCAACCTCTTCCAAGGTATTAAAGAAGTACATGCCGAGGTCGAGGGCTTCGGAGTAGAAACTCCGAGCAATTGCTTGACATTCACATAGTATGTGATATCTTCCGCGACTTTTAGGTCCTCACAGTACTTGCATGTATCCGCATTAGCTAAGCCTAGACTCATGACATGCTCCCTCAGACGGCAGTGCCCAGAGGGTATTCCTATCGTTGTCCGAAGGTGGAGAAAGTATTAAGTAGTTTTTTAAACTTGACGGCTACTATGGTGCGGGGTGTTTTTTTTGTTGAAGAAAGGCCCATAGACCGCTTGTTTTGGACTGGAATAAAGTGAAGTGGGGTAGATAGCTTTCGGCGGGTTTTCTGTGTGGTGTTTTGTTTGCATGCAATTAAGGTTAAGATAACTCAAGTCGAATTGGTAATGTTGCCGGGGGATTTTTGGCACAAGTGGTGCTCCTGAGTATTTATATAGATTGCTTTGAAATTGTTTGTAATGTACTTGAAAACAAATGAAATACTGATTAAGAGAAAAGTGATTCACTGATCGTGGAAGGTTGTTTTAAGGGGCTAAATTTCGAAGAAAGAACTTTTAGTGTTGATTGCGGAACTCTACACTTTTTTTAAATGAATAATCCGATGCGGGGTGTAAAGCTTTACTGCATAATACAATTTGACTTCCGGAAGCCTTTCTTAAATTAACTAGTTCAATGCAACGAATGCAAATTTGTAGACCGCAGTAATGAATAATAATGTCAAGATTTTATTGGCGAATTTCAGTACATAGTGGAGCACCTAACTCCTTTATTTGTTTTATACCATTTCCAAGCATTAACGGACACTGGCGATGCATTTAACAGCTTACCTTCAAAGTGCTACCATTAAGCTCTTGGTCAAGTTCGCTGCTCAACTCTTTTGTTTTCAGCAAATGTCTTTCTCTTAACTCTTATCTTAACTTGTCCTTGATAAAAATTCGAAAATGTACTTACTCGTGGAAAATAAATTGGAGGCTTGAGTTATAACAGTTCTATTTTCAAACAAATATGCATTACATCTTCAGTCCGCCGAAGACAATGTCCTCAATCAAAAAATTCGGCAAAATTACAGTGCTTAGCTTTGGAAATATTTATTTTTTTTTATAGTCTTGGACGACATTTTCGTAGACTGCAATATCTTTCTCGGACCCTATCCGGTGTTTGTGATTTTTTGAATAAAATTTAAACTTGTGCCATGGCTTTATAATTTAAAAAAAAACTGCAGAAATAAGTCTGATGAAAGGTTAAACCAAGCAGAAAATTTCTGTACAATTTCTCAACTCACTTATATAAGTAAGGTTGCCTTCCGGAGTAGACATGTGCCTCAACCAACAAGAATTCTCCTCTAGTTTCACACACCAAGTTGTTAAAGGTCGCTTTCTACTTGTATCTAACTTAAATAAATCGCTGTGCGAAGCTAGCACTGTACAAACACTTTCCCATGATGTTGACAGATGTTACTACTGGGGGTGTTTAAGTATTCCAAGCCCGTTTAGTCGTGAATTAGAGCAAAACCACCCATAAAACAAGAGCTGACATACACGTCATCATAATATCAGCTATTACTTTGAGCAGGGTGGTTAGGAACCTTGTGTACGGCAAAATTCTGACAGTGACATTAAGCGAGGAGTTGGAATTGCCTTTCGCTGTTTGTTTAACCTGAAGAAGGCAATTTATTAGTGGACTTTTCTAGAAGTATAAGACCCTCCCCATTCTAGTTCTCTGTTGGCATCAGATTAAAAGATTCCTCGTGATTTGGAACGCAACATTCATTGTGTCCACAAGAATAGAACAAGACCAACTCTCTCGCCCGAGTACTCGGATAGGTGTCAGTCTAGTCATTAACTCTTCTACAATTCCTGAAACCATTAACCTTCCCAAAAATGATTCCGACAGAAAGACGCCTTTCAGTACTTGACAACATCACCCGGTGGAGAAAAGGGCAATTAATCTGGCTCCACCAACATGCAATCACAAAATACAGTCCATTACGTCAGTTTATTTTGATCTTGCTGATCCAATAAGCCCCTTGGTACCAATTAACACCGCTTTATGCGTACATTTCGGGGAAAGATTTGCAAAAGCCAAGTTTTCCATTCGCATTCACTTCCGTCTGTTTACACGTCGGTGCTCCCGATTAAAACAGCTCTCCAAGAAAGCGCCCGTTTCTCAGAAATGCCATGAAACGCATGCTTTACGCAATCCGTTTACGTATACCTCTTTAAAAATTGCACAACCCCAAGAGACCAACTCTGTTTATTTTGTTTGAACCTTAACCGGCCCGTTGCCAGCGCTTGTACTCGCCACCAGCAAACAGTGGTAATTGATCGCCCCCCTCCGCACCGACTAGCCATTGGGAAAGCCCCGTATACTCGAATGTTGTTCAATCTGTTGTTGTCGTCTTGGATTCGAGTCAAAAAAAAAAAAAACCCAAACCTTGTATCGGCGAGACTCACCTCGAGCCCATCCATCCACATCCAGTGCAGATACACTCACTTAATGTCACCGTGAGCAATTGGACGCGCTGTCCGGTATCATTAATTGACGACTGCCCGGTTGGACAGGTTGTCTACGACAAGTCTTCACTTCTTCTCTGCAGATACTCGTTTGCAACTTGAACATTTTATTTATGTTTCGTGTTAGTTTCTGGTTTTTGGTTTAATGGCCTAGTCCATGCGGGAATGAGTCATTTTATTTTTAGGGCAAAACAAATCATAAACTATCCGATTTAGAATAGGATCTCAGTGCATGGAAAATTTGTTTTTAATAACTTTAGACCCTCAATTGTTAAGTTTAAATTGGGCAATTAATTCACAATTTTAACTGATCTCTCGGGCATAAGGAAACAATTTTACCATTTTAGATATGCAGAGATACACGAGTAATTGCTTGATGGACACGTTTCATAGAATTCGTTATACATTTTCATACGGGTAACGTAGGTAATGACTTCTGGTTGTGCCACTGACGTAATTTGTGATACCCTATTTGGTACGCGTGTGTGCGTTGTCAACATGAGTTTCAATTTTGATTTTTGAACCCTGCCGAGTGGGGTTAGGATTTATTACGTGCTGGGCATGATGGGGAGAACCGAATTTGTGATGAAATGTCGACCCTGGGACGTACACAAATAGATTAATGGGATCTGTTTGACATTACGAGTTAGGTAGATTTATAATGGACTCATTTCGTGCCATCGTCGGAGACACGTTGAAATTATGTCCTCATGTTGATTTAAATAGATGGGACTACCCAAGGAGAGCATAGAGGGGTAGAGGATCTGCTGCAAGGTTTTAGGGTTGAAATCTTCATTTATTTTGTTAAATTTGTGGGACAACGATAGTTGTTACGTTAGAAAATCAAATAATGATGGATAATCGACTGACAGGATTCCTTTGAAGACTTTTTTTTTGTAAGCACAGGAGCAATGCAGACTGAGACAGCATATCTTCTTCCTTCTCCTACAGAAAAACTGTCAAAAATTAGCGCTTAGGTTTCAGCAACTTGCCAGTTGCCACATATCGCATGAGTAGTCAATAGTAAAACTGGACCATTGCGGGTAAGAACGAAACTTTTATCAATCAACGCTGCAGACCAAATACGGACCCCTAGAGGAGGAGGAGTATCGACATCTCTGAATATTAGGGGGTGAAACAATACTCCCATGGATGGGGATACGTTTGTATATTCACGGCCTGTGCTAAGGTTTTGAAAAAAGGTATGTTCAACAGCCGAGACGGCCAACAATCCGCTGTTAGCCAGTGCTTTACATTCAACTTGGACGATGATAGTCCAAAAATTGCGAAAAGCAAGAAAAGATCGAATAAATGCATGTCCGACTAATGAAACCTCAGCCTCAATCCAAGAAACTGAAGACCCTCTGCAGCTCACCAAATACTGCCTTTTGAATGTCCTATATAAGATTCCGTTGGCTTTACTGTATGAACTCTTAAAACCTTTTGGAAAAATCATGATTGGCCCATGTCAGTGCAGTTTTAAGGTAGAAAAGTCAATTATGTACCATATTTTCAAAGTCAATTAAACCTTAGGGAAATGCAGAAGTCTTAGATCAAAAATCGCTCACCACAGAATCTTAGGCCACCTTCCAAACCAGTTCGTCAGAAAAACGACCGCACCAAACCTTTTGATGTGAAAAAATGTTTAAGGCAAGGTGACGCGCTCCGCTTTTAAATATTCTATTATCATTCTTAAGACAATTGTATGAAACTAACAATTAAAGATCAACCTGTTGACGTATTAATTCTATGAAGAACGCAACCAGCTGTCAGTGACGCATTTTCAAGTATTTAAATGGAGGCGACGATGGATCCGATCAACATGGACAGCGCTATCTATGTGTGGTTTTCGCCCCCTTCAAGCTAAAAAAAAATAAGGTTAGTGTTTATTATTCAGATTGTTAGGATGACCAGTATGCCACTTTCCTCGAACTCGAAAATCTATTCATTTCTCTAGCCATTCAAATGTCTCAACAGACAACTTATACGCCCCCTTTGATCACAGTTATATATTGCAAGTAGCAAATTTCAATATTTACTAGTACCGCCCGTGGTCGAAATTCGACCAATTTTGTCTGTAGCTATGAAAAAAGAGTGGAAAAGGGCAAAACATGAATGTTCGTTTCCATATTAACACCTCGCAGATAACTCCGCAATGCCCCTGAAATAAGATTTTATGATTGCTTACTTTTAGGGGTAATTAAATTGCAGACTCTTCAACACGTTCTAATCTAAGATAATTAAATTCGTTACTATGGAAACATGACGGCGACAAATTGAATGGCAACAAAATGCTTTCGATTAACTGCTAAGGAAATTCTTAACTTCATTTTACCAGTCTTAAGGCCGACATATACCGTCGACTTTTTGTTTCTGCACATCTATGGCACAGTACCTTTCGAATGATAGTTTCATTTCCCTCATTTCATGATAAATACTTAAAAAGTGCACGGAAACTTTTGATGTTTACGTATCAATATAATGATGCCATTATATTAGGTTTTAAGTAGACTCGTGATATTTCTCGAATTTTCACCACAAGTCTCTTCTTAATCACGTTTCGCCATAGAAATCGAATGACTGACGAAATTGTATCTGACTAAACCACACCAAATTCAGATCTTGTTCCTGGGCACCAACCTACAATACCATTGGCAGATGTATAAACGGAAGGCTATTTGTCTAAATGCATTCGTTTTCTATCGTTGCGGTCGGACATTCAATACTTCTACACCAATTCAACAAAGGCTGGTTTTCAGTGACTCTCCACTGTTACGCCACTGGCTATTGAAAGGTATCATCAATGACTATATAACTTTTAACTGCAAGTGACAACAAAAATTCGCTGGCAGTTCAAGTAATTTCCCACACCAAAGTCTCCATTGTATGCTTGTTTCTAAACAATCTTGTTCGACAAGTTTCAAATTTTAGAATTTCTCCGCAGATCCCATTGAAATTATCAAAGTTTAAAATTCGTGTTGCAATAAATTTCGATCTATGCAAATTTCAAGTTCATAAAGTTCAGTCACCCAGTAAAATCATCAGCAAATTCATTAAAAATGTCCACGTAATCTGCTAATCGAAGAAAGGTATCCATCCGTATTTAAGAGAGCACTCTTGTCCACTGTTGAAGAGCAGTCAGTCATCGTAAACCGAAAACCACTCTCCAAAAGTCATCATCGAAATGACAAGCAGCAACTGTTAACAACAATACATCACTAACCAGCAACAACATTGAGGCTTCGCATCGACTATATAAAGTGCCGGGGTGCTAAGTAGCGCGCTTCATTGTTAAACTAGCCACCGAACCAGCAGCGGTGAATCTATATTGTGGTAGTGCTTGTGGGATACGTTTGGATTATATTTTTTACCAACAATACGTGACTGGAATTGTCAATTTGGAACTTGTGTAGCCGCTTTTAAGTAAGTTTTTCATATTTCTTGTTGTTGCCCGCTTTGCCAATTGGCTCGGTTGGCTCATTTCATTTGTAGGGCAGTGTCAAAGAAGTGTGTCTTGGATCGGTTTGTGTGCGGTACCTCCGGTAAAAATGTAAACGAAATTTAAGGTCTTAATCGAGTGTCAAATGTCTTTTGTTTGTGCTTTTTCTACCTGCATTTTCATCATAACTTGATTCGCAAATGGCATACAAGTATTAAGTAGTTTTTTGAACTTGATGTTGTTTTTTTTGGGAGAATAGGCCCACCAACCGCTTGTGTGTGACTGGAATAAAGTGAAGTGAGGTAGATAGCTTTTGGTGGGTTTTCTGTGTGCTGTTTTGTTTGCATACAATTAAGGTTAAGATGGCTCAAGTCGAATTGGTAATGTTGCCTGGGGTCTGGGGATTTCTGGGACAAGCGGTGCTCCTGAGTATTTATAGAGATTGCCTCAAAATTGTTCGTAATGTGCTTGAAAACAAATGAAGTACTGATTAGTAGAAAAGTGGTTCACTGATCGTTGTCTTAAGAGGCTAACTTTCGAAGAACGATATTTTAGTATTGATTGCGGAACTCTACAGTTGTTTTTTTAATTGGATAATCCGATGCGGGGTATGAAGCTTTACTGCATAATACAATTTGACTTCCGGAAGCCTTTTTTAAATTAACTAGCTCAATGCCACGAATGCAAATTTGTAGACCTCAGTAATGAATAATAATGTTAAGATTTTATTGGCGAATTTCAGTACATAGTGGGGCACCTTAATTCTTTATTAGTTTTATCCAATTTCCGGGCATTAATGGACACTGGCGATGCATTTAACAGCTTACCTTCAAAGTGCTACCATTAAGCTCTTGGTCAAGTTCGCTGCTCAACTCTTTTGTTTTTTGACTCTATTTGTGTGCCACTTCGGTTCAATTTCTGAAGGAAGCAGAGAACTGATTGATAGTGCTGCCCCCTGATGTACTAATTCATTTCATAAAGACTAAGACTTATTCAAGTTATGGCAACTGAAAAACAGTGGGGTTAGAAAATGTTTGAATTTTTAACAAAAATTCTCCCAACAAATAGGCGTAGTAAGAAACGACTTTATCGAAAGTCTTCTCGCAGTCTATAGGTAGGTAATTTGTAAAAAATTTTGTATTGAAATTAGTTCAGTGGTTTTCAAATCAACCGCAAACTTGCAATTTTATTTTATATATGGATTACTCAAACCCGCCGACAATTATAGCTCCATGCAGTCAAACTTCAGTGGCTTGGAGTTTACCATTCCTTGCAGAAGGGATATGTTCAACAGAACACTCTTGGTAAACAATAGAGTCTTACTACTGAGCTACAAAAATGAGCTTTCTAAAACGCAGTTCATTGCGATGCCCTTTTGAAACGTGATAGCAGTTCCGAGGTAGGTGAAGTCTCTTCACATATCAAAGAAAGTTCTATAGTGACATTTTGCCCTATTTATGGCTGCGTTCAATTTTTACCAGCATAAGAATGGATTTCAATTAATTTCCCACTTCTTACTAAATGTTCTACACACTAATTTTTGACTAGTGCACTTAAATAAGGAACATCAGCAGAAAATGTGACCCGAACTAATCTATAGCACTTTGAATAGAATCTTAAAATTTAATAGTTGCTATAGTAACATTCAAAAAAATTAGCTTTTCTATATTTTTCCCGAAAGCGAAAGTAGCTTACATCGAAAAATATATGGACATGTCGGTCCAGTCCATCAGTTTCTGTTTTCGAAAGTACATTTTCAAAGATGTTTGGACAGCCTTTTATTTCAGACACCAATGAATGTGTATCACAACCGCTGACAGCTACTCCGCCTTACTTCTTGTGCCAATTTTCTTTTCAAAACATTTTCACTGATTCATGGGAATAATTGAATTTGTATTACCATAAATTAAGAACAGTCCTGGCAATAAAATCGGACCATCAGCAACCGTTTTTCCCAATGACAACTACTGATGAAAAATTAAAACCCTCCGTCAGTGTTCACGCAACCATCATCCATCAAAGTGTTGAATCCACGCAGACACACCCCAAAGCGCAAAGTTTAAAATCCCACAAAGCTGCTGTTTCAATTGAAAATCAATCTAACAAAATGCTTTTTTTTCCGCCGTTATGCAACCAATTTGTCAGAAAAAGATTACAAACTTTGACAACTGGTCTGGCCAGAGTCCACCTGGCTGTGCTTACCGGTTCGTATGGTGATTGTTTTATTTTTTGCGCTACTAGAACTTATCCGGAAAACTTTCACTGGCCAGTATCCAAAGTACACGCACACACACACACACACATCCAATGGATGAGAGTGAGGAAAAGAAATGCGAAGAATTAGGTAATGCAGAAAAAGAAGGAGAAATTAAATCAAAAAATTCAGGTAAACGAGGGAAGCAGCTGTGAACGAGTTCCTGAAACTTGTTCTCGAGCTGGCTTGTGTTGGTCGTATAATGTTTTAGTTGGTCATTATGCAATCGGGATTAGTTGAAAGTGACCAAGTGTGCTGTCGACAGCAAAGAAGACATACAGGGTATGTTTGCCAATCATTAAAAGTATTATCACTCATGCATCTAACTTGGGCTGTTTACAGAACCGATTGGCATCCTGACACAGTACTTTCTCCTTCGGGAAATTTTTAATGAATCTAATTTCAATGCAAGTTTAATTCCAAGGAATCCTTCCAATATTGACTTGTGATTGCGATAGCTGAATCCTGTGAAGGGAATAAATTATTTACTCAACTACAGTGAAGTTGTGTATGCAACAACTTTTTTGTAGTATTTAATAAAACTTTGTTTGTCGCTAAATCGATTTGCTAAACTTTTTCGAAACACTATTTGCAAGTTAGTTTTAAGTAGACTAGCTTTTATCACTCGAAGGACCAAAGAAAGTACAAACTATTCCTTGCTATTGCGATATGGACATTTTGTGGCATCATCCACAGTTTGTTTTCTTTTTTTGGCACAAAAGGATTTTGTCCGTAGTTCAAGTTGAAGTCAGTCGAATGAGAAATAAGTTCGACGAATAGCAGCTGGCATTTTTCATATTTGCCACCCATTCAAATGGAATTGAAACTTAAAAATTTGAAATGCATTCTCGATGTAATTAAAATGAAATGCGATCGAAGTTATAGTTGGTATCGTTTGTATGAATTCAAAGAGGTTTTTAATACTCAGTTGACTTTTTGGTTTAAAGTTGAAATCGGTTGTTATTTAAGTTGCCGATGATATTTAGTGCTCTAAGATGGTGCAATGGTAGTTTTTTTCATCTCTTCAGAGGTAACAGGGAGTTTGATCAGTGTGATTACCAAAACATCATACTTCCACCGACTTTGCCGTCACGGCTTTGATTTACAAAAATACGTTTCACCTACATCTGGGTAAAATTAAAATTTGTGCCAGACAATGTTAAATGGACATGGACACTGAAAATTTTCAAACTCCTAGCCAACTGCTTTCAGAGAAATAAAAGAAATATTTTACTGAAGATCAAGCTCAAGCTTTATCAAGGTGACTTTCTAAAGGAGATAAATTTCATTGATTTAATTCAGAAATAGTAATGCCAATTGTGCATGTCACACGAGCAGGCTGCCATTTGGTTGCGGGCCAAAACTATACAGAAAATAAATAAAATAGTAGGTACACATGTGCGAAGGTTACCTAAAAGTTATCAATATTCTTAGTGTTTAAGTGGAATTAACTAATTGCCTTCATTTGAATTCATTTCTTGGATTCTTAAACGAAACTAAAAAAAAATATATATTTAGATGAACAACGCCCACTAAAAGTGGGAGTGTCAGACAACTTCTACCTGCGAACTGTTAAGAAATACAGGGGCTATATATTTTGTGACTTATCGACATTCATTTTCATTGATAGTTAAATATTTAAAGGAAATTTCCTGGTCGTCACTAGAGAGATTAAATTAAAAACATTAGCTACAGGTTGAGTACTTTAAAACTTGCTAGAAAGTTACACTCACTGGGACTTATATACGGATAAGCTATAAGTATATATTATTCAAGTGTAAACAATATTTTCGTTAGAAATGCCCCAACAAGTGGGCGTGGCAAAGCTTATGCTTAGTCACGAGCATTTCACAAATTTGTATTGTATTGTAGAAATAGCTTTTTCTGCAAAAAGTTTAGCATAATTAGAAGAAAACTTTATTAGAGATGAAAGCTTTAGCCAAAATTCCATAAAACAATTGATCTGAAAGCTTTGATCAGTGTTGCCATTTTGACCGGATTCCGGTCATATATGACAGAATTCTCTCTACTCTGACCGGAGAAAATGTTAACATACGGTCTAACCGATTTTTCGACGGGAAACATAATATTATGCTATAGACTTAACGTAAAGAAAGATTTGCAAAAATTTAAATGAAACTCTGCCATACGAACATGCTCACCGTCAAAATATCAAATAGAATCCGATTTATTGTGAATAATTCTAGAAAACTACAGCGGTGCCTGAATTTAACTGAATTTGGAGTTTTTGCAGAACTTTTTAATGCAAAGCTTTTTAATTAATTGCATATTTTTTGTTTACTTTTAAGATTCGTTTTGTAAAATAAAGACTAAACATAACCACTAGTGTTCAAAATATATTGCCATATTCTATTTTTGACCGGATTTCTGATTAAAAATTCTTATTTTAACTTTTGGCCGGATTTGACAGAATTAAAAATAAATAATATCGTTCATACAGTCAGATTTGACCGGATTTCCTTATTTTTAGTGGCAACACTGCTCGTGATCGACCTTCTTTCCAGAGTACAGAGGAATGATCCATAAGTTTATAATACAGGGCATAGATTCGAAAGGATTAGAAAACATTTGTTATTGGTGAGCAGGATACTAGGCTTCAGTGAAAAAAAATTAAAAATATTTCTTCCATAACTTTGATTTTAAATAGCTTCGGTGTATGAAAAGACTCGAAATTTTGGCAAAACTTTGCACATTACAAATTGCCACTATAACAGTTTTGAGAATGGCTACAGCATTTTAAATATTTACACTTCCAAACTGAACGTGTCCAATTTAAAATGGTTATAACTAAAAAAATGGGTGAAATTAAATTTGTATTTTAACAATACAAAAACTAGAACTTTTACTTCATCAAAATATGTTTAAACTGAAAATAATCTAAAAGTTCCGCACTCCGAAAATCATTTCTACAAAAGATACAACAAATTTAGAGCAACAAATATCAATGAAGACACACCAAGAAGAATTTGACTAGAAATGATATTTCTTCTTCATATCTTTATACGAAATATGCAGAGGTGTTTATTATGTATAACGAGCATGACGTCAATTCACCAGCCAACCGAAATAAAGTCAACAAAAGTCTGACCGATACATATTTTGTAGATACTCATCGATGAGGGTTCTCTTCACTCTCAAAACCATTTGAGTGTCGTCTGAAGGAAAGACGAATTATTAATAATAAGAAATCTGGGAAGTCCGTGTCTGCACTTGCGGCCATCGTAAAGTGGTTGTGATGGAGTGACGCAAACTGAAATCGGAAACGTATAATGGGAATGGAAAATGGCAATAAACATCAGCGTAAATCATACCACAGAAAAATCATGAATCGAATAAGTATCGCACATACGTCATTATTTTGATTACAAAACCAATTAGCAACATTCTGCTTAGTTATGTAAAGAATAGATTTAGTATCTTTTTTATCACTATTTACTTTTGAAATGACCAAAAATAACCAAACAAATGGATTTTCATTTGGCCTACGTAAAATTTTACTGTCCATTTAACTTTCAAGAGTCTACTGTCTGCACCTTTATGTTTTTCTTTTAGATACCCATCGATTTACCTTTGCTTTCCTCAATGAAATGCTTATGTTTCCCGTACAAAAGCAATAGTGTGTTTGAATTGTGTGACCTTGTGATTTGAATACATCTGGGGACTATAACAATCAAGGCAAAGCAAACACAAAACGAGGTCACAAAACCACTTCATTCTGTGCGCTTTGTTATGAATAGTACCCTGAATGATAGTAGTGATAAATTATGACTGATTTTCGTGACCATTGAAGTGCTCTAACAGCTGCTGATCTTGATTGCAGATGGCAATGGGAAAAGGTTGAAGAATAAAATACTTATGACTTTCTTTCTTTACTTCAAATGACGTCCAGAGTTCGGGTGGACCACTTCCTCAACCATCAAACTCTTTTAAATACTTGGTAGTACTAGTAGTATAAAGAAGTATCAAATCAGCAATTGCAAAATTAATGTACAATTGAAATAAGAAGTTGAAACGAAGGCCTGGTGTGTGGTGTGAATAAAAGTTTCAGACTTATCCCGATTTTCATGTTAAACCTATCATCAGCAATAATTCTTGCTTTGCAAATCCTTTTTTCGCTTTAAAAGGACGGCAATTTTTTTTAGGAGGGATCACCGCCACTAGTTCATCATCAGACTTCGTTCAGTCATTATTTGAACAGTTTAATTTTGACAATCAATTCTTCATTACTATTATTATGCCCAAAACACATATGCAGAATTTCAGTAGAGTCATCTAATTTATTTATTTTACTAGAGAGGACCAAACTTTATACCGAAATGTGTGCAAGATATGGGTAAACCCCTGAGGTTACATTACAAACGCACCATTAACTGTTAAATTAATATAAATGGATTGAAATTCAATCCGACATTTATGTAGAGTCAACAAAAAAACTTTGAACCCATTCAATTTAACCCAAAATGAATTATTTGACTGCAACAAATTTGTATTTTTATGTTTTCCAGGACAAAAAAAAAATCTAAAAAATCATCATGAAACTAACACTGGGTGTTTGCGTCCTGGCTTGTGTATTGGCAATTTGTGCTGCTGCCAATCAATATACGAACAAGTTCGATACTGTCGATGTGGACGCAGTGCTGAGCAACGGCCGTATCCTAACAAATTACATAAAATGTTTGAATGATAAAGGATCATGTACACCTGAGGGACGTGAATTGAAAAGTAAGTGAGGGAGAGATTTTATTTTGTTATTTTTTGCCAACCAAAGAGTTCATTCATAAGTGTGATTGTGAGGGACGGTAGTTAAAGAACGGAATGGGTGACGAGTCGTTCATTTGCCTTTTTAAAGCCCCATGTCAATCCGGGCCACATGGCGTATACGTAACATTGTTTTTTTTGCTTATTTTTCGGTGAAATTTCAACATTTCCCTGTCATTTGCATATATTCGCCTGGGTGGGTTATTTTCGGGTTGTCGTATATGCGAGGTACAATTTGCAAAGTGTGCAATTTTATTTTGGTAATATATTCACAAAATGGACGCTTTATGGGCAAGCCAGGCATAAATTGACTTTGAGATAAATATTTTCAACCGATACATGATAGTTTGCTAATAGCCGGATGGATGGGGTTGAAAAGCTGCCAGCATATGGGGATTTATGGGATAATTTCAAATAAATGCGAACATTTTTTGCCCTAACGGTGGGACATTTTTAACAACGACCGTGGAACTGGTGGATAAGGAGCCTATGTTTTAAAGCAACATCATTTTTTGTTAAGAGGGGGATAAACTTCCATTCCAGATATCATATTCAATATTTACTTAAACTCTGCAAAGCCCTTTTCACATGTAGCAAACGCCTACAATGTTTAACTTGATAATGTGCAAATAAATGCGAACCCTATACTGTTTTCCCCATCCGTTTCCGTTTAAATATTCATCCAGAGTTGTGCAAATATTTATAAAGTCAAATTGAATGCAAGTGCGGTGTGTTTTGGCTTATTTACCAAAGGCAATGAAAAGTTTTAGCTTGTTATTATCCAGTTCATCGTGTGCTGATACTGAATTTGCATTTGTGTTTCTATTTTTTTTTTGACAGAGCTCCTGCCCGATGCATTGGCTACTGATTGTGCTAGTTGCACTGAAGTGCAAAGGACCAACTCGAGGAAAGTAATAAGTTTCTTGCGTGACAACCGTAAAAGTGACTGGGCGGCTTTGTTGGAGAAATACGACCCAAGGGGAGCGTACAGGGCAAGGCACGGCGTGTAAGAGCCGATGTTAAGAACTAAAACTATTTAAATTTTATACTCACTAATTTTATAAAAAATAAATAGACTTCTTTTCTATGGAAACTTAAAGATATACGATTATTTTGTTTGAAAATAAAAAAACTCCTGCCTACGTTTTGAATGAGTCAGGGATGGCTTGTGAGGGTGAGTAAATGGTGAGTGAATTTGATACCCAAAGCAGCCTTAATTTAGGAAATACCCAACCAAGGAGCTGAAGATGGGTATATGGTTTCCATGCGAGTTGGGTAGGGAAAGGTAATTGAAATTAATTTACAGGGTCATTGTAGGAATGCCCATATGAGAGGATGGTATTGGTTGTTCTAATTTTGGGAAGCATGGATGGGTACTGTTTTCAACCATCAGCAGACAAAGTTTAGGTGTACCAATTGGACACGTGGTATCCACATTTGTTTTAAGGAGATGGTTTTCAGTGGTCAAAACGGGTGGATGTTGGACGAAACTTACAGGCAGTAGAATAAATGGTTTTGTCTATGTGGGGGTATTCTAATTTAATAAGGTATGTATTAATTTTCTTCAATTTAACACAGTATTATGCCAAGTTTTTCAGTTGGAAGTTTAAATTTAAATACTAGATATGTATAGGAAAAATTTAAGGAGGCCCACTTTGCATTTTAGGTAAATAATAAATTTAAAATTTTTGGCAAATTTACCTTGGTCGCCCATTGCATTTTATGTCGCAGTAATATTTAAATATATTGTTCTTTTTTAAGCATTTCTTTCCCGGTCAATGTAATAGGTTCAATTAAATTTTGTATGCAAGACTTTGATATGGAGTCTAGTGCCTTTACATAGTTTTTGTGGTTTTAAGTTCCGAAGGAACATTACAGGTGTGCTCTTCCGAAGAGTTAGTCTATGGTTAGTCTAGTATGGAATACCTGCTGGTTTAAGGGACTTTAAAAACTCTACTGGATAGTTAACGGCTTCAACTACATTGCAAACAGTGTCTATCGATTTGTAGACCACTTTTTCCCGGCCATTAATGAAATCAAAAAGATCATTCTTTGGGGTCAAAATTGTTCGTTCCCTGAACATCATAGAAAGTTTCCTTCAGGGTCGACTTGCCTGTCGTAAGTCATATTCCTTAATGGTACGTCCACTTAATGCTAAGACAGCTTATTCCATAACATATAATATACAGTGATCCCCTGATTGATTGCTTTGCTCGTTTATTTCTTCCGAAAACTGAGCAAACAAAACATTCCATAAGAAATGTGCATAACTTTTTCCGCTTAAATGCGTCCCGCCTGAAAGCGTTACTCGGTTAATTGCGCTACAAAAAGTAAATCTTCTTCTATTAAACGCCATAAAAAATATCCCGGTTAAATAAACAACAAAAGCATTGTCACTTCAATAGTCAATGCTTTATTGTGTTTGCAATGCAATAAAGCGGGGTTTTTCTTATTGCGTCGACAATACACTTAAGCGGAATTCTCGTAATTGCGTTCTTCGGATAAATGCGTTGAAAATTTTACATTTCCCCATTAAACTTGCATTAGGTCGCTCGCGCAAATGATACCTACATACATTTCCATGCAAACGCCATAAGAATGAGACTGAATTGAACTGAAACTGAAACTGAAACGATAAGCACATTCTCACTCAAATTCACAACTCCAGTCAACACTTAGCCCACAGGCCACAGGCCTCAGCAAATAACTATGTACATTGTAGTTGTACACTGAAAACAAAATCTTGGTATATTTGATAAAAATGAGGCTTGATTCAACAATTCAGATTGACAAAATTTTTGTAAGTTTTATCTTGACCTAAAACGTTTGTTGTGATAACAAAAATGGTTTCTTGTGAGTACAAAAATAATTTGTTGAAATAATCAAAACTTTGTTAGTTTTACAAAAGAGTTTTGTCAATTCCACATATCTGTTTTGTCGAATAAACAATTAGTTGTTGCTTTTACAAAGAAATTTATCAATTTTGTATTTATCTCTTTGTCAGATTAACAAAAAAATTGTTAATATATAGAAACTGTTTGCCAACTTAGTTACTGTATTTGTAATTGTATTAATTAAGGCCGATTTTCCAGAGGGATTTCAGCCGCCAAAAACTTAGGAACAAAGACCGAAGTCCCTTTCCAAGCGCGAGCCTTGTCTGGTACACGAGATTGGTACGAATCACCCTTAGACAAGTCTCCCCGAATGGTACTTTCATTCGGGTACTCATGCTTTTCCCACCACAAAGATGTATCATATCTAGAAACATTTTTTTCATTTCAACAAAATGTTTGTAATATTGATAATCTGTATTTTGTTGGGCTAACAAACATTTTGCATAAGTTATGTCAATTCTACAAACAGATTTTTGGTTCTGTTTTTATCGATATAACAAAAACTTTGTTAATTCGACAATAAAATTGTTCAATTGATAAAACTCGATTTTTTTTTAATGAAAACTGTCTTTTGCTAATCTGACAAAGTAAATGTTTTGTCAAATTGATAAAACTTAGGTTGTAATGATAAATTTAATTTATCATTACAACAATTTTTTTTTAATTCAACAAAACTATTTTTGTTGAATGTTTACAAAGGAATTTTGTCAATATTACCTAATATTTTATTTTCAGTGTAGGCACGCATTGGTTGCTTTGGACATGGAGTAGGCTACGAATCTGCAATTTTTATTCATTTCACCGATACGGAATGGAATATGGAACGTCGAGTCGTTGCCATTTAACCAGTGTTGAGATTTGAGGAACCGAATGCACTGGGGTCGATTTTATATATTGGCCAAGTTCTATTGAATGAAATAGCAGTTTGAGTTAGGTAATGTTAAAATAAAATAAAATTGCAAACTCTTTTTTAACCTTAAGACGAATTTTGAAAAAAATCCGAAATAGGTATTCGATGATTTTATATTTTCTATACCTAAAGATACAAAATTTCAAGTTTATACGACTAACGGTTCGTAAGTAAGTAAGTAGAAAAACCTCTCTAAAAGGGGAAGCGAGGTACGTATCGAACAATTTTTAGTGGGCGTCTACATAGCTAGTGGACCATATCCTGAAAGTTTTATGAACCTACGATAAGCTGCTTGGACGCTATTTTTTATGTATATAGATTAAAAAAACTAAAAAATTAAAATTAAATATGAAGGATGCAATCATATCAAAAAACATAAATTTTACTCCAAGTATGCGTTTTTGGTCAAAATCTTTGCACCCGTTTTAATGTAGGTATACTATAGAAATTCAATTTTCCTAAATATGCATTTTTTCAAAATTCCATTTTACGATGTTTAAGAAAAAACTGATTTTGTTATACAGAATTGCGAGACCCACTTTCTTGAGTTACTTTATATCGAGTTCGAAATTTTGTTCAAATACAATAGATCTTTCTTCTATCGCATATACGTGAAAATTAAAAAAAGCCACATACCCCTGGTGCATCAACTAAAGTCCTGAACAGCCCTCGCTAATTGACGAACTGACGGACTCAACCCGAATCCAGTCTTTCCAATATTAATATAAGCAATCAATTTCACTATCGTCATCCTTCATTTCCTATCATCCTTCGCATCAGTTATTTGTATTTCATTCATTAAAGTCGCTTTAATTTCGTAGAGAACTCATCCACCGAGAGAGTCCATACAAATGACCAACTTCAATTAAATTCCATTCCCGGGATCCTCCTAATCTGTTATAATTTCGAATGCCAACAAGCTAATTTCGCAGTAGCTCAGGCGAACTTTGCTGCGGCCGCCAACAAACGCAGAATGTTATGTGCAATCTGTTGCCGTTTGATGTTCGTTATCTGCCCTTCGGAGCCAACGCTATCCACACCGCACATTCGCCTTCTCTATGTAATTACAGATATCAATAAACCCTCCCCACACCCGCTCCGACGGAGTAAATCCTTTTTTTTTTGTTTAGTCGCAACCCAACCAACTAGCTATTCGACCTAATCCGTGGATTTACCAAAGGAAAACCTTTTCTAATTTTGCTGTCTGACCTTTTGGGGATTTGCCAGAGCGCAATTTACGAGCAACCGTAATGAAAGCAGTAATCACTTCCACGAGTGTCGGAGTGTTGGGGTGTTGGAGTGTTGCGCCCTAAATCGATTCCCAGGTGAACCCATCCTAGCGGGTCTGGTCTGTGGGTGTGTGCTATTTTATTTTATTTTATCTCAGTTGAAGTTAATTTGAGGAAAATAACGAGAAGGTGGTTGAGTGATTACACGCCGTTAATTGATTTTAATTAAATTAATCAAATCTCAGTTGTATAAGAAAAAGTATCCTTTTCTGTTTCGTTATCCTCTATCTGGGGGACTGGATCTAAATTAAAGTATCCTTCAATTTTCCAGTCCAAACAAAGAAGAATGAAAAATCCCTCGAGCATGGGAGAGGGTCATACAACCAACATTGACAAGAAAACAAAGACCCAGCCGCTGCCAGCCCCCTCGCTGCTCGCTATAGCAAAAGGATAACTTTTTGAAATTCCTCGAGGTAATCATCTGTGAAGAAAACAAAACAACGTAGAACGTAGGGGGTACCTAGAGGAGGACTGGAGTAGACACACATTTCGTTGAGCGCTTTAAGGAATGGCATCCTAAAGTTCATGGAGTTGAAGTTCTACTTGAGCGGATACATTGTTTTAGCACACGCACATAAATTTTAACAAGAAACACACAGAATGTCACCAGAAGGAAAGATATCCATCCACCGGGGAACTGATGAAACTTGACTGAGATTATTTTAAACGTGTTGGTTTTTTTTTATTTTATTCTCTTGCTCCGCAGCAGCATTAAAGCTTTTAAATGAAGTTTCTCCTTTTTATTTTCTCATTCGGTGTGTAATTTGTTAATGGAAGTTAGGATTACAGTTCGCAACATGAGTTTCTATAAAGTTAAATGAGACTGTTGGCTTTGCAGAGGTCCTTGGCAAGATAATGGGGTTTTGCAATTTTTCTTTTTCTTCCCCAGGTAGTTCATCATAGGGTAGCCACTTGGTTTTAAGTGCCTGTGCTATGAGATTACCCATTACAAGCGGTGTGGAGAGATGCACAACGAGATAAAAACTGAATTGACAAGGTTGTAAAAACCATGACAGTGGCAGCGTTTTGACATGGTTAATTTATTAGCATTGTGATACATGGTATCCACTTTAGGAAACTATAGCAACATCGGCAATGCATCTCAGGTGATAAATACAGTAACCAAAGAGGGTGTGCCGGTATTTCCAAATAGAAATAGTAGTTATAGAACATAGGACCACATTACACATTGAAACTGCAATCGAAACACAAGGTAGGCCGATATGTTTCTTTCAAGTGAGTTTTTGTCAGTTAAATTTACCTGAATAGTATTCCCCAATCTTTGCCTCTCAATGTAGCGATTAATCCATTGAATCATAAACCAAGAATCGAAAAATTGGCTACATAATAATTTACTTATTTTGTAAATTTTACAAACTTATCAGTGAATTTCACAAAAAAAAACCATAGGTATCGTCAGACTAAATTGTTTCATGTTTCTCCGATGAAATTCATTACTGAAAAAAAATTCGTGCACCCGGTTTAAACAGCTTGACGTATGAGCTTTTCTTATGTCAAAAACAAGTGCCATAGGAAATTCAGCCAAAAGCACTATGTTTCCAATTGTTAAATACAACAGAGCGGCAGTCTTCTCTTCGTTTTTAACTTTCTCGCATTACGCAGTAAGAGAAAGGTATTGTAATCGTACAAAAAATCGAACTCGAGATTTTAATCAAATCTGACATTACGATGATAGAGGAACTCGAAAAAATGGGTCTCGCAATTCTGTCCGTCTGTCCGTCCTTTCCTGAGTTCCACAGCGCAAACGGCTGGACGGATTTCTTTCAAACTTCGGATTTGGAGTTTGTGGGCTTACAGTTCGGGGCCATTTTTTTTTTGCATGCTAACCCTATTATTAACGGTACTTCCCATATAACGGTTTTAAACAAGTTTGATTCTTTCGAAAACGGCTCTAACGATTTCAACCAAAATCGATATTTTTGGGCTTAAGTAGGCGTATTTAACATGGCTGCATACCCAGTTTTTCACCAAAAATCGAATAACGGTAATTTTGAAAATTGGACATATCTCAAAAACGGTCCATACGATTTTAACAAAAATTCGTCTTTTAAGGTTATATGGTCATTCCTAGAATGATAGCAAAAAAACTCAGTTTTTCCCTATATTATCGTTGAACGGACTATTTTTGAAAAATGTCGTTTTTTAAGAATTTATTTAGTTTCAGTTTACTTGAAAACGGCTCCAACGATTTCAACCAAAATGTATATTTTCACTAAGGTGCGTAAGGGTAACATACCTGCATACCCAGATTTTCGCTTTTGAAAATTATCTTTATCTCGAAAATGGTCAATACGACTATAACAAAAACTCATTTTTAAGGTAGTATGGTCATTCCAAACACTATAGCAAACTCAGTTTTTTGCTAAACTGTCTATAATGGATTTTCGAAAAAAATGCATATTTTGAGAATTTTGGTTTTACCTACATGAAAACGGGTAAAGCGATTTTGACCAAAATGCATACTTGGAGTAAAATTGACGTTTCCAATATTACTGCGTCCTTGAACCGCCGTTTTCAAATAACGAATTTTTGTATCAATCTTCGAAAATATCGTCGTGATTTGCGAAAAATTATTAATTTTTAAATTGCAACTGAAAATTTTAAAATTGGCGATTTTTAATTTTTGCATCGATGCATTTCTTGCTCGATGTTTATCGGGACCCTTGAGTTTCAATGCAAAAACTGACATTTCAATTTTCAATCACCCAATTCTCTGGAGTGCAATACAATAAAATTCAAACACCGACTTAAAAACGTTCAAAATTTTCACTAAAACCATCGGCATGGTAACGACTTAGGAAATGTCGATCTAAAATGTCACGTTCTTAAATAAATCGGAACCGTTTACGACTCACTGTTTCGCCCCTTAACCCAGAATTTCGTTTCTCAACCCAGCAATAACATTCAACTAAACTTCCACAATCATAAAATTTCTCGACAACAGAACGGAAAATAACAGTGTAATTGAATTTCTGTCACAGTTACTCTCTCAGTTTGGTCGCACTTTAATACTTGTGGTCTTACCTCATTTGCTACATAGCTCTTCGCATAAGCCACTCTAAAGTGCTACCCTAATAGACCGTGGAACCCTGAGAAAGCGCACACATACACTTTACACACCGACACATAAGGTAACCGCTAGAAAACGATTTAATACCAAACACTTTAACAACACCCCCCGACGAAGGATGACAAGGCTATCTTGAACTCTCTACAACTATAGCGAGATTTCTAATCATAAATTCATCGCATGAAAGTATATGACATCTCCAAGTCGATTCGTATATGTTTGACTCGCTCTCTCTCCCTAGTCAATTACAGGCAGCGAAAGGACAGTGAAATCCAAGTTAAAGCTGCTCCCGCGTCGGCAATGTGTCTCCTGATGACGACGATGATGATAATGATGATGACAGTGCGGGGGATGATATGAATCCCTGGGATAATATCCCGTATCCGATTCATGGCACAGCCGCACCGATGTGATATTTCACGTTCAGCAAGGGTGAAACATTAATATCAACTTTTTATAGGCAACTAATAGAGTTGACACTAAGGAGGGCTGTAATTTTGCCTGTCATCCCTTTTGCGTGTGACTTGACAGGATGTGGAATAGAGTCGTCGACGGTTTCAAGCTATTTAGAAGGAAAGCTGTTCCTGACATGTGGTTGGAATTTGAAGAATGTAATTGGACATCGTGTTCTGAGTATGAGAACCGTTAAGGCCACTCGCCCGGTAAATTAGTTTCTTTTCCTGCAGGAGTCTCGCTCCATATATTTTTTTTTGTTGTTTTTCCACGTCGCAAAGCTAAAGCAATTACTTTGAGCGGGTTAAGACATGCCACATGCACAACAAAATGTGTTCACCCACCGGAAGCGAACACAAAGCAAGTGGTTTTAAATTGCTGCGCCTGTCGGGAGACTGAAGGCAAGCCAAAGCGCAAAATTGCCGCTGGGTCGTTGTTGGCGTTTAGGAGTAAAAAGTTTCAGGGTTAAGGGTGTAGTGCTTTATAAATGGCGGAAAGTTTCACCGGCGCGAAGTTTTTGTTTCTGTGCATTTGCTTTGTTTGTCTGGTGAGCGGCTATAAAAGCAAATTCGTGTACACAGCACGTTTGAGTTGAACCGGCAAACCTCCTTTCGCTGATGGGAAGATATTGCTCCTTTTAATTGTAACGTCGGCGGGGGAGGGATTCGCGACTGGCATTTTAAGGAGAGGCCCAAGCACACCCGATTGGGTGCACAATTCGATCGGATAATTGTAATCTCTGCGCGTATTAATTTTGCAGCAAATCGGGCTTGAAGTGGAGAGTATATAAGGAATACAGATTACATCCGATTTAGATTTTGTCGCCGGGTAATAGCCTCGTTATGGAAAAACCGTTTACCGGAAATTGTTATACGCCATTGGGCTTGCACGATTTTATTGACTCCGTGAAGAGACTAAGCGATGACTGATTTGCGCTGCCGAATGTGTCTCTATGAGAAGGGTGAGTGACATTCAACGGAGATTGCAAGTGATTGCAAAATCAGGGATCCTAGTGAGGGTGAAATATTGGTCATACCCCTAGTCCTAGTCAAAGAGAGTTGGCAACCTTTTTCTCGTCCTTCATGAGCAGCTACTTACCATAAGTAACCCCATAGCTTTAATACACGATGACACGACGACGTCCTACACTTAACATTGTGCCGATAAATTTGTCCCTCGGTTTGTTATGGCGTTAACTCTTCAAAATCTACACTGTTGTCACTAAATATTATATTGCTCCGCTCAAGGATTTGCCCAAGGTGGCATTCCATTTCCACCCTCTGTATATTATTTTATTACTTCCAAGTCAAGGATGCTTCAGCTCATGTTCTCGTCGTGTTCTGCAGTCGTGCCAAGTGCCAGCAACCATCCACCAACACGGCACGTTGCCGTTTGCCAAAAAGGAATAACGTTGATTAATTCACTTTGGTCGGTAAACGGTAACACGCAGAAGGGCTCGTTTCAGTCGCTGTCATCGTTATTGTTTATACCCCCGGATATGCGGATATGACTTCCTTGAACCCGCTTTTGTTTTGATTCGTTTCGTGAAATTGAATCATTTAAGCCGACTGCTATCGTAGTTGTGATATCATGAATGGAGGGAATAACAGTTGATAAGGATATGCAGGATATGGTAGCCGCTGAAATAAATCAAATGCTCTTTCGAGTTTATTAATATAAATGATGTCGCTTTCGGTAGATTTATACCCACAGATGGAGATTATCAATGTAGATGAGTTTACGTTAATTTAAGCACCACATCGTCGCGTAGAGATTATCCGCGTGTAATGAGGTTGCGGAGTGGATAACCACTCATCTGTATTTCGCTTTCATTCTGTCAATTTGAGGATGTGGACGTTGATTAATTAGGATAATAAAGCGCTTTAATTGCACGCAGATGCGGTGGTGCACTTGATGGAAGGAAGTCGTTTATCAAACAGTTTGTGATGGAGGATGAGGGAGCACTCCTTATTTACTTTAAGAATGAGTTCGCCAGTAGTGAAGAAATAAAAATTAATTTTTGAAAAACTCCAATGTGTTTGAGTTTTCGAGAGCAAAAATTAATTTTTATTCGCAAGGGACTTCCGAACTTTGACAGTTGATAGCCGCCCATATTGCTGAAGCTACATTTTTTTATCAAAAACAGTAAGTGACTCATATTTTCTGTTTGGTGTGCATTTTGGGCTGGCGGCGTTATTGGTTCATATTTCTTTCAGAACGACGTTGCCCACGCCATCCAGCGCTATACGTCGATGATTACCAACTTCTTTGGGCCTGAATTGGATGATATGAACACCAACAACTTGTGGAAGGGGCTAAGTGCCACACATCCCACATCGAAAGTCTGCAAGATCGATTCGAGGGCATGTGAACTGGCCACCGAGATCGTGCGATTTGACCCCGTTAAATTTTGTGTGGGGTTTCTGAAGTCGCAGGTCTATGCTAATAGGCCACAAACTAGTGCGACTCTCATAGCCAACATAACCCACACACCAGAATCAAGGAAAATTGGAGAATGGAGATCTCGGATGCACACCACCCAAGGGAGCCGCAAGGGACATTTTAACTATATTATATTCCATATATTCTGGCATCGATAGCCCTTTCAAAGGAATAAAAAAATTCAATGATATCTCACACACACTTTGTTTTGCTTAAATTAAACGCTTATCGAAAGACAAAAAGAATTTTAACACAAAGCGTATATACATAAATCCACATACAGGCAGATAGTGCGGGCTACCGATTAAAGGATTTTGCAGCAGCAAGTAATACGGTGATAAGTAGCACTAGTGAGAAATCTAAAGTCTAAACTATGCATTTACCTACGTACCACAGACGCCAACAACAAGTGGTTCCGGTATCGCGACATCATCAAGGAGGTAACCGAAACCACCCTAGGCTACTACCGGTCCCAGAGAAAGAGCCCATGGTATGATGATGAAGGCGTATACCGGAAAAGGAAGACAGAAGATGCACATATAAAAATGGGCAGGGGAAGGGGATCCTGCGTAGAAAGAAGAAGACTTGCGCAGCCTCCCAGCTCAAGGAGATCGAGGAGTCTCGTGACCAAAACAACACTCGGAGGTTCTAGTACAAGAAGGCCAAGCAACTGGCTGCTGGCTTCAAGGCTGACCGCAGGCATATAATAGCATTTATCGTCAGGAGCTCTATATGCCTGAATTCGGAATCCAGGAACAACTGATCCAGTTATGTCGTCTGATGTTGGAAAACACGCGGGCAATTTGGAAACAGTTCCTCCGAACTATTTCAAACATTCACCGAGTTTCGGCAAGGAGTTGCGCTATCATGTGACTTACTCAATCTCGTTCTGGAGCAGATAGTGCGCAGGGCGGTTGTCAACACGGAAGGTACTATCTTCAACGTCCAGCTACTGGGGTATGCGGACGATATTGACATCATCAGGCGTTCCCACCGTGCCGGAATAGAGGCTTTCCCGGCGATTGAAGAACAGGCGAAATTTGTTGCTTTCAACAAACAAAAACCAATCTTTCCACCGCCCCCAGGTTCGAGATGACAAGGAAGACCGAACATCCGTTTCAAAGACCAAGCTATCGCGGATGGCAGAGCGCTTTGTCTGGATGATTGCAGAGAATGGAAGTCTTCAGTATCTCAAGAAAAGATTCTTTACGTGTCAGGACTCAGGAGCCCGTTAAGTAAGTAGGTAACAGACAGATAAACTTTACGATTTTATTAGGTAATCTAATCCCGGCGATTGATTAATAAAAAAACCTTACTGATAGCGACTACAACCAGCAATCCCTTCTACAACAATAGCCATTTAATTTTTTTCACAAAAACTCTTGTTTCTCTATCTACATTACCGACTGCTATATAGCGGTCCTCCTTTTTGGACATTTCCCAGAGCTTGTAATGCTTCGGAGTTCGAAATGAATATAACTCTACTCAAATTGAGTTAATTACAATATCCCTGAAAAGTCATCAGCATATGATCCTTCGTTCGCTTGGAATTAAATGAAAGCCATGAGAGTACGCGTCTGAACAAGTCCCAACAGCAGGGGGACGATTCGTGCACATACCTACGCCGTTTTTTTTTACTTTAAGGTAACAAACAAAAAACGTTTCCTATTCTCTTTGGAAAAATGTGCTTAAAGCGATTTCCTTTCTCTAACTAGAGAGAAAATAAAAAGGACCCCATTAAATTCCAGAAATAGCGCACACTGGAGGTATCCTCTCCTCTGGGAAAATTCGCCGCCGACACTTTTCCACAGCTCCACGTTCATTTGCATAGCGTGCGTACGTATACAACTTTGATTTGATTAAATTCATTAAATGCCACCGCTTACTGTGAAGCGCAAGACCGGGTAAATCATTTTTTTTTTTAGAATCTGCTTTAATTGTTCTACCAGTTTAAAATTAAAACAAATTCTAACCGCTAACAGATTGCTTGAAATTTAAACGAAATTCAATTTTATTTCCAAAGTTATAGCAGCAGCTGCCGCATCGAGGATATCATTGATTTATTCCGAACAATCTGAGCTCCTGATGGAGTACTTTGTGGCTGGCATAAATTGTTTGTTTTTAATTAAATGCACGAAGCACACCACCAGATGGACGAATGGGTGGCTTGAAAAACTCTTTAGCATCACGCAACTTGTGGTGGCTAAAACACCCGCTAATGGGAGAAGTTTTCGGTGAGTGGAAAATCGTTAGAGTTTCATTTAATCACTTGGCTTAGGCAATTGGCTTAACTAATTGAATTTTCCTCGATGCTGGTTATAACGAGATAAAATTGCATTTCAATTAGGCTACTTAATGAGTTGTCGGAAATCATGTTGAGTAGGTATACAGTTTTGTTGCACGGTTTCGGTTTTACACTCAAAGCAAAATAAACAGAATTCGCATTAATTCGAATAGTTTTAACTTTCTCGTAAACGTAGTAAGAGAAAGGTATGTCATTCGTACAAAAAATCTAACTCGAGATTTTAATCAAATCTGACATTACGATGATAGAGGAACTCGAAAAAGTGGGTCTCGCAATTCTGTCCGTCTGTCCGTCCTTTCCTGAGCTCCACAGCGCAAACGGCTGGACGGATTTCTTTCAACCTTCGGATTTGGAGTTTGTGGGCTTACAGTTCAAGGCCATTTTTTTTTGCATGCTAACCCTATTATTAACGGTTCTTCCCATATAACGGTTTTAAACAAGTTTGATTTTTTCGAAAACGGCTCTAACGATTTCAACCAAAGTTGATATTTGGGCTTAAGTAGGTGAGGTTAACAGGGCTGCATATCCAGTTTTTCACCAAAAAATCAAACAACGGTAATTTTGAAAATTGGACATTAGATATGTATCTCAAAACCGGTCAAAATTATTTCGACAAAAATTCATATTTAAGGTAATATGGTTATTCCTAACATGATAGCAAACTCAGTTTTTCTCTAAATTGTTTATAATGGATTTTTGAAAAAAGGGATATTTTTAGAATTTGTTTTTTTTTTTGGTTTACCTACATGAAAACGGCTAAAGCGAGTTTGACCAAAATGCTTACTTAGATTAAAATTTACGTTTTCAATATTATTGCATCCTTCATTTTCGATTCGAATCACCAGAAACGCTGATTTTAAGAACTGTTCAAATCTCGAAAACGCGATTTTCGATTTGGATAACACTTTTAAAACCAACTAATACTAACATCCTGAACAATACTCTATACTTAGTTTTTAGCTAAATAGTTGAGCCAAACTAATTTTCGACATAAATATTGCAATATTTGTTACTATTTTGTACGCATTATTTTCCAAAATCAGCTTTAAAGATTTTGACTAAAATTCTTATTTGCGATAACATAAGTATTCTTAATAAAACCCTGTACTTAGTTTTTCTTAGAGAAATGCAAATAATGCCATCTTATAAACATTCCCGCACCACTAGTTAAAATGTAATCACAACTACTCGAAACTTCTTTTTAGCAAATATTTCCCACTTCTTCTTTTTCAACCATATGAATCATGAACCTTAAAATAATTCCAATCAATTGGAGTCTACACTATTAGAACCCCGCACTTCATTTACCTTTGGGGTAACAATTGCAAATTCAAAAACAAATCTCTGAATTCTTACATCACAAACCCTACTTCGAGTCATGGCCACCTACCAGCATCACCAATTTGAAAAATCTTGTTTTATAAACAGTAATAAAAGAAAAATAAACCAACCAAACTGATGATATGAACGAGAAAGTTTCGTGCGATCCAGTTGTACACTTTATTTTTTTTCGCGTTTCTAAGGTCAATGTAACCATCATTTTATTTCTTTATACATCAATATACTTCAAGTACCACTTCAGACAACTATCTTTAAAATGATACCTTCCAAAACTAGTTACTAATAGTTAAGAGTTTAACAGCAGCAAACAGTTAAGTCTTCATTATCGTAATAAACGTTGCCGATAATCGAAAACGAGGTCATCGAGAAAATCATGTTTATCGTCGTTAAATTTTCGAAAACGCTTTTGTTCGGACTATTTGAGCCGCTAACGATTTTTTTCCTCCTGAAGAACCGGAACCGTATTGAGGCTCAGCAGAAAAACATTTTCTCTGCACTCCTTCCCTTAGGTTGAGCCTGGCGGCGAAAATAATTACGTATAAACGTTTGGCAAAATACATAAAACCCTGTAGCAATAAACATCGAGTTTATACGCCTTAAGGAGCTTTTTATTCTTTGTACTAATATTTTCCAGCTAATTTTATTAATCTTTTCTTCTTTTTCCAGTGAATATTTATGGCATTTGAGTTGTAAATACAAATCTTGCATTTTTACTGGGCGAGTGATAAACGCAATTTTATCAGTCCTTAACTACAAGTGAATGAACTGAAACGGAAACCCTAAATTTTATGGCTTCCCATTCCGCAGAGAAGCTCAACGGAGCGTGTAAAAAGATTTATGGAAAGCAAACAGCACGCTCGTGAATTTCAAGTATCCCTTGCACATCCATTAAAAAAAAAAACATGAATTCCTTGAGTCCTTTTGATAAGTACATATTCCATAAAATTTCAATTTTTTTCTTGTTATCGACATTGTTAACCCCCAACGATGATGATGGCGACGATAGTTAAGTAAACATTTTTGGCGGGCAATACAAATCTAAAAGTCTCATGGAGGATGATTCGTGCTCTGGTCCAATGAGACTAAATGGTGATATAAATATTTATGTTTCCAACCGCATTTGGAGCGTACATCATCTGTGTGTAGACAAGTTCGGCCACATCCCATTTGGAGGTATTTCGCTAGCAAAGCATTTACTACCAGATCGAAACTTTACAGTTTTTTTTTTCCAATGAGCTACTGCAAAAGGACATTTGGTATTTTTAGTACCAGCTCAACCATTGCCTAGTGAGTAGTCCATTTCCATTAACTTCGGTTTTTGTGAAGGGTGTACTCGTACACTGCGTGAGTTTATCTTATCTTTGATTCTCCTCTGAGCTCGTAGAATGTAGCGTTAGTACAAATTCAATTAACTCCGAGTGGTAGCTTCTGGCGATTTGAACTAGAGAATAAAAAAAGTTAGCAATGTCCGAGGACGAGATACGTATGGATTGTGCTTGACTGATTTTCACTGCTGAAAAAAAAGCCCGTTCATCACTGCTAACGATGTCTATCACCAGTAGTTCGTTTTCGGTCGAACTGCTCTAAGTAATTGGTTGTGTGTGTGTATAAGCGAAATCAAACCAGAGTGGAGCAGCAAATGCATGGGAAAAAATAATTTCCAAATCTGTGACACAAAATAGAAAGAGCGCAAATTCTATTCAAGAGAATAGAAATCCACCAAGATGTGTTAAAGTTGAACATTACCATCGTCCCATCCTGAGGTGCTGTTCTACAATCGCATCGTCAAGGGTCAATGCCATTCTCAGAATACATGTACATTGTGCATCTACCATCAGCAATTCAATACAATTTGAAAGAAGAAAATATTTGACATGGGAAAACGTGACAGATACTTGCGATGTGTTTTTATCTTTTGATAAATCTAGAAAATGTGCTTGGCGGACGATGAAGGGTTAAATTTGACAGAATTGCAGGAAATTCGTGACATTTGCCAACTATTCTGGAGGGCAGTCATCTTTGGGAAGGATTGGGTTCTTCTTCTTCCTTTAGCATTATTTCCACAGAGATACTGTGCAGGGAATTTGATTTGCTCTTTCGGCTTTTTTTTGTTAAGTACAATTGACTAAATAAATTAAAAAACGTTGCCCAAACGTTGCACGACATATTAAACATTTGAAATCACCTATTATAATGTTGAAGATAATAGAAGATCACAGGATTTGTAAAGCATGCAAGTAATTAGGCGCCCTTACAGTTCTCGCTATTTTTGTTTTATTTCCAAACACCTTTTTCATGCGTTCATTTGTTGATCGCGCATTTAATATGTGGATGTGGATTGCCAATAAAATGTGACAGTTCGCGGGTCAACATTGCTGCATACCCAGCTTTTCGCCTTAAAATCGAGTAACGGTACTTTAAAAAATGACTTATCTCAAAAACGGTCCATACGATTTTAACAAAAAACCTTAATTTTTCACTTGAATCTCCGAAAATGCTGTTTTTTCTTTTGAAACTTGTCTCGAAAACGCCATTTTCGATTTGAAAACAACTTTGAAAACCAAGTAGGTAATGCTTACATCCTGAACCATACCTTTTACTCAGTTCTATGATAAATAATTGGGCAAGAGTATTTTCAAACAAACCATTGCAATTGCATGGACATTTTTACTTTTTTTTTAATTTGACATAAAATGTTTTCAAACGTCTTAAAACGCAAATTTAACAAAAAACTTTACAGGGATCAATGTGAACTTGCCAAAAACTTATATTTAATCTATTCTGACATTACGACGATTGATCAAAAATTGGGTCTCAAAATTCCCGTCTGTCCGCCTGCGTTAAAGATTGAGCTACACCTTAAATCAGGATCACCAAGCTATCCCAGTCAAAAACCAGAACATGCCCAAACAGATCAAAAACTCTTGCTTCGCTTGTCCTTGTACTCAAAAATCTTGTAAGGTTTAAGATGCTTTAAACAGTGAACTTGGCGCTTAGACGTCTTAACCAGAACTTTCGAAAAATGCCTTTAACTGAGAGCTTTAAGCCCAACATTATTATTTCATATGTACTGCCATCTGAACCATTTAAACCAAAAGTGCACTTGCATTTAAGTGTATCTTTATTTTTTCTATACGGTTGTCTGTGAGTTTTTTACATACATACCTACCAAATAAAATATAAATCAATCAACCAAACTGTTGATATAAACAAGAAAGTTTCGTGCGACGCAGTCGTGCATTTTATTTGTAGTCATGCAACAGCATTAACAGGGTCATCCAACACAACGATTACTACCAGTATGACTTGAGCATTGCAAGTTGAGAGACTTAGTACCCTTTAGAAGCCTTAATAAGTCCTGGAATTCAACCTATTATTCAAAGCAGTAAGAATGTTTAAGCTTGGCATCACCTTATAAGTGAATAAATTGGTTGGCAAGTCATAAAATGTCAACAAACCTGATATCAGTCTATCTAAGAGACCTGTTTGTTGATAGGCAAAACCAATTTCTTCGCTAATAAAAAAAAAATGAAAAGGATAACTTCCATACCTTCCATACCCAATTATAGGCGTCCGCTCTGCACTGTTTTAACTGGCGCCCAACATGTGGATTTTGTTCAAAATACTGCTGACTTCAGTTGGCATGATTTGACCAAGTACAGCCCCAAATATCTTTTCGACTATTCATTTCCTCGGGCATACATTCAAGTGCATAGCAAGTTGACTAACAACCTAGTAATTTACCCCCTAGCAAATTTATTACTCCTGCCAAACACACAATCCATAGGTCAATTTGTTTCTATACCGAGTACTTCAAGTCGGTAGATAGCATTGAATTGAAATGCTAATAAATCAAAATCTCCAAGGCTCCCTATATGCGATTTAAAATCCTGTCCATGGTTCCTATGTGCAAGTCTTCATGCATTCAACATGAAAATCTATTCCGCTCCCTTCGGTCATGTTATTTGCTTTTGTGTTATCTGTCAGAAAAATACGTGCTGAAATTTCGATTCCATTGCAACGGTGGCGTTTGGGTGACAGCAATTTTATACCCGTATCGATTTTTCTCGAAAGTATGTGTGTTTCCTCTTGGCGAATGTATATGAATTCCCCGAACTTGTAACGTATTCCACCTTTTCTCGGTTGCATGAGTTCACAATACTCGTGGGTTGTAAGGAAAACAAGCTGATGCAGAGGAGGATATCAAAAGAGTGTTGCCGTTGGCAGAACATTTTAAAGGAAACTACATCTTACTACCCTAAGCAAGCAGTCATGGCTTGCGATTGACTTCAGCCCTCTAAATGCATCATATGGATTTCTTCGGCTTAAGGATTCAATTAAAAGGATGCTGATTTTTAAAAATATAGCTAAGTGTCAATGAACCGCCTTGTAAATTGCTTGGTCATTATCTGTAAACCGAATTTACAGGTCAAGACATATTAGAATTCTTTTTGACATAGTAAATCGAATACACGACTCACCAATTCCCTAAATAACAATCCCTCCGCCCTTAATTGAAAGCCTTTTTGAATCTATCCATCTGTCAATCTTTTGTAATGTTTGTCTTTATGTTTGTAACCACGTCACATCAAAATCTACTGAAACAATTTAGGCTAAATATTTCAAAGAATCTTAAGTGACTTCCCCCGGGCCGCAAAATGTCAGAGTATTGCAGTACAAACCTAGTCTCTTTGTCACAAAGATCATTTTGAAACTTGCAAAAGACCTACAAGCCTGCAACGAAGAAGCCTTTCAATCTACTACTTCTAATTCCCATTGAAAAGTTAAGGTAGAAATCTCACTTCAGCATTGGCAACACATCGTACATTTCACATTTCATGCTGGCTACCGAATTTCATGCCAATTTGAATTTGAATTCTTGAAATTCACCAAGGACACCGGCATGCCCGAATTGTTGACCAAAAATGTATTGGTCCGAAAAGAATCTCTCCTATTCCGTGCACAATGTTCGACCGAACGAACAAAAGTTCAGTCAGGTGGAATCGGATTGGATAAGAGTCAATAAAACCACCACAACCCCACCCGCCTTAGAGTCAGAGGTTGACCCGGAGCGATAGAGATGCGCAGTTCTTATTACATTGGCAACAAATGATCTCACATACTTTGCCTTAAATACGATGAGGGAGGAGTGAGTTTATGACCTTTTGAGTGATGAATGAATTGGGTCTATTGTGTTGTAACACTTTGTGGTTTGCAACCGAGAGAGGGATTTGTTAAGCACCTTTGGTTTACTTCCCAGTCGATTTCGGCTGAGAAATTTAAACAAAAGAAGGGATCCATTTATATATTACAGCGTTTCCCATTCATAGACTGGAGTGCTGTATAAAAGGTAACTGCAAAGTGGTGGAATATTTACGAACTCCTGCTGAGTTTATTGGATGGAAAGAGGCACCTGGTGGCTCTGTCCAGCATTGTTGGTATATGAGCAGTTTCTAGTTTCAATAATGAACAGTATATGGGCATCCACTAGAATTTGTAACAATCTGCAAAAGGAAGCCCCATGTAGCGGTCCTGAATTTTTCAGAAACCTGAGCACCAGAGCTATTTGCCAGCTTCGGCGGGCATGTGGTGTGTACATTTGATGCGGAAAGTATGATGAAAGTATGGTGTACTTTGGTTGATTAAACTTCAACAGCACGTAAAGAAAAGATTTATTGTTATGGTATAGTAGCTAACAACCGATGATGAGGAGCGTAATAAAAGTTTGCAAAATGAAGAGGAACACAGTTAACAAAAGAAAAGAGCAGGCTCGCATAGGTTTAAAGCGTTTGTGGCTTTGAATAATAATCCTATGAAAAGCATAACAAGGCAAGTATTTGTATTACTCATATAAAGAATCGCTTTGGAACAGGTCATCTTAGTTTAAGAAGATATGAAGTAAACTGCTCTGACAGCTCTCTAAGATTATATATAAAATACCATGATTCATTTGCTGATTTTTCAGACCTTTGGTAAAAAAGTAAGTAAAACTGAAATAAATTAGTGCTCAATTAAGCGCTGACTGATATTATTTTGAAAGCGCGATACATATGTATCGAAACGGCTTTCTGCATGAAGTAATGCTGATAAATACATAATCATCCCTATCGGGGAATACGGCGTATTTGAGATTCACTTCACATACTCGATTCACTTTCACTTTCCATGTACATCGTGAAATCCGCCCGGGAGACTCCCTTATCGACAGGTATTTTCAATACAACGTTGGTCGGTAAATTAGTTGTTTTGCATTAAATGACGGCAGTGATAGAGCAAAGCACATTCGAGTTTAGGTCACAGAAATCAAATTAAAAATAAATGGATAGCAATGGATATTTGATAATGTGGAAAGAAGATCCTGCGACAGAAAAATATGTGAATATTTAAGAGGAACTATTTACAAATGACATAATTGAACTTTCGGATACGATCTGAGTTTTCTGAAATACCTACAATTGTTATTGAAATTTTTAATAGGAAACGTATATTTATCTATCAGATTTACTAAGTGTTTTCGTTTAAATAAAGCAGCATTTTCATATGTTTTGGAAGAAAATACCAAACAGAAACCTTCAATATAAAAAAAAGGAGATTAAACATAAAAATTGTATTAAATTGTTAAATACACCAAATGGCTTTGTACTGTAAACAAGTTAAGGTAGTTATTAAGTAAATAAATAAGGACATATAAATAGACAAATAAATAAATAATTTATTAATTTAATAAATAAATAAATAAATAAATAAATAATTAATGAACAAATAAAAGAAATAAATAAATAAATAAATAAATAATTAAATGAATAAATAAATAATTAAGTAAATAGATAACGATGAATATGAAATTTAATATTAAATAAACAATTATTCAACAAAGGGAACCACATCTAGAATTAAACGTGTTCTTAAGCTTTACAGTTTTATTTGCTATCAACTCAACATTCGCTCTTTTGTGTATATCAAGGGTTGAGTTGTGCCAAGGTAGGTCTAGCATCATTTTTAATAGCTTGTTTTGTGAAACTTGCAACTTTCTTATATGGCAGGTTGCAGATTCCCCCATACCTGGCAACCGCATAATAGAATTGCCTGGAAAATTACCTTATGTAGTATAATTTTGTATAGATGTTATATAAGATCGGGGCCAGAACCGAGCCTTGTGGCACACCAGCTTAGAACATGGACATAAAATTGACGGTTTGACAGAATATAGGGGGAAATTTAGAGAAATCATTTTGTATACTAGCCCGTTATGCCAAACGATGGAGTTACACGCATTCACTTTACCGACAGGTGAATCTTTCACTTCAAATGTATTCTACGATGCCAACTATTGAATTTGAGTGAAACATTCCCCTCGGTGGATTCCACGATAGGGGTGAATATGTTCCTTATTCGGTTAAGTTTCAGAGAAACACTTATATGACAATTGACAACTTAAAAAACTTTACCCGAAAGCAACTTGTTTAAGCAAATACTGAATATGCACGTGCAAAACAATGTCAAATGCGCATGATTGCAGCTGCCCAGCAATATCACATTTCACATCACAAACTTAAATCCATACATGAAAAAAAGTGTTGGTCTGTGTTGTTTTAAAAGGATTTGCGTGGATGTGTCACCCTTCGTTACTGTCTGCCGCTGTGGTCTGTGGATCCAAATTCAAACCAAACTTTACATTTCTAGTAAATTGAAGGTTTCAGAAAATATTTCTGCAATTTACGACTTCTTTACGTTAATTCAAGTTTTTAATTATAACTCATTCATCATTCAGTGTTAGAGTAAATCAACAAATATTTTCTGCAATTTGAGATTGTTGAAAAATGATGTTTGATAAATTAATCTATTGCTATACAAATAACATTTTCTCAAATTAATACTTCTGATCGTAGAGTCTAGCAAACTTCGTAATCTCCGCCGGTTTCAATGTCAAATTACGAATTTTTGTATCAATCTTAGAAAAAATCGTTGTGATTTGCAAAAAATATGTAGTTTGTAAATTAATTACTGTTTTTTTTTTCTTTCCTTGCACTTCTTTAAGCTTATTATCCCAATTGTCTATCAATACTACCTATGTAGTTGAAGACATTGAAATTTTAAATCTATCAAAGAAATTTTTTTCTGAAAAATGCTACAATAAATTCTATTGTCCATGATCAACAATCCACAGAAAATATGCAAAAATTTGAGTTAGTTCCCGGTATGCCCAACATGGGCGCAGTGGTTTAGTGGTAGTGTGTTGGGCTACTAAGCGAGGGGTCCCAAGTTCGAGTCCCGAAACAGCCAAATGACATCTTAAGGTTTTTTTTTCCACTGCGCCGAGGCCTTGGGTCCCACAGAGGGTCCGTTCTTATTAAACATTTCATAATTTAGTCCCCAGGTGCTTAAAATATTTCGTACATATTTGTTCAATATCCCTTGCGGACGTCTGGAAAACAATTCCATTCTACCATAATTATTATTATGACAAAACTTCGACCTTGGGATACCAAGCAACAGATATTCACAAATGCATTTGCTGTGCCACTGATTCAACAGAAGTCCTTGACTTCCTCAGGGTAGGTATACGTTCAACAATTTTAAAATCAAATACCTACGTTTTTTCTTTGTGTCCCATTTTCATAACTACCTCTGACCCGCTCCACTTCTTCCATTTATTTATTTCTTTTAACAACGAAAATACTTCGACACAAAGTCGACTTGAAGCCTGAGAGCAAAGTCATGTACGAGATTTTGTCTAATGAAGCTCTTTGCATTTTGTGAGCCTATATTGGTTGCCTGGAAACTACATGCCACTTTGAAACAGAACCATCCACAGAAGCATCCCCTTGCTTCGCCTAGGTGTGTCCTTCTTTAAAGAAAAACAAAAAAAAAAGACGTTAGCCTTCCTCTCCAAAAAAAAACAACACAGATGAACATATTCTTGCGCCCAAAGTATGTCCTTATTATGAGTACTTCGGCAAAGGTTTCCTTTAGCAATTTCATTTCCTGTCAATTACACTCTGGCAAAATAAATTGCTATAAAAAATGAAGAACGCCAAGCACATATTTATGCTTGCCACAGGCAAATGTATTCGTCGAACGAAAAAGAGCAAAGAGAGAAGATGCTTTCGCACCATTTTCCGAAAATCATAAAGTCGACTGGCGGCTGCCTGCTGGGAAAAGATAATATGCAAAGTGTACCGGCACACCCTGTTGAATATACTATCGACTAAATGACGCGGAAAGCGAGATATATACGCTGGAAGACGTATTTTCCAGATCATAGGTATGGCTCATAAATTAAGGGTACGGTACCTTTAAGCCGCAAGCACATTATTGCGAAAAATTAAATTTAATCTCCGCATTAGACATTCGGATTCGAGTAGCGTAGTACGTGCCGACAGGAGTTTGATCTCAGCACACACTGGAGTTGCTTTCTCGTCCTTCCGCCGCTTCTGGCTAGTATAGTATGCTCTGGGAGATTATTATTCATCGTTTAAGGAGCAACGTGCCGCAAAGACAAGAGACACCTTGTCATGGTTTTGCGTTATTGAATTACCCCACAGGGGGTTGCTAATTTATGGGGGAAATCCCAGTAAGTCTAAGTACCATCGTGCGCGCCGCCACTCTTCCGTTGGTTGGGCATGGAAAAAAGTCCTTGAAAAGTGGCTCATCCTGGCAGTGCAGACGCAGAGATTACGGCGGCACCATTTGCCACAGAAGTAGGCTGATTTGTTTGGTACTTTTTTTTTATCTCGTATTTGTTTTTATTTCGGTGGGGGGAGCCGTTTTTTTTTTTGTTTATGCCGTGCAGTTTATTACTTGGAAAAGAATGAAATAAACAAAAGAGCGTGAAACTCACTCGAGGAATAAGACGAATGAATTCATTTGTCGTCGTCAGCTTAAATGATGTGGAAAACGATGAGGGGGCACGACGGGTATTTGTCCAATTTCGGTGCGTTTATAAATCAAACGTGCTTCATTGGCAACTTGCTTGATAAAGACTGCTTCCGCAGAGGCAATATAATGTTGATCATAATTAGGGGTTGGGTATTATCGGGGCGGCACTTCAGCCAGGAGGAGGAGGCCGCACTGACAGGGCCACCCCCGAAACATATCACTAAAATTGTACAGGTCCATACAAATTTTGGAAAACAGGTGCTGATGTCCTTTATATACTCCAACCTGTGATTTTAAGGGCAAATAATACCGACATACCCTACAATTTATGCCATAAAATGTGATGGGGTTTACCCTCTTACAAAAAGCAACACAGCACTGAACAATTGACCAAGTCAACAGCAATCAAGTGAACACAATTTTCTAGATCATTTACACCGTAAAAAAATAGTCGACAGCACACTACGAGGAATGTCCTAGCACATGCTCCACGTTGATATAAAAAATCAATCCGTAGACACAACAAATGACTCAATTATCCCTCGTTTATGGAGCGTATATTGCAATCTCTAAAGAGACACCTTGCCACAAAACAAGGGAATCGGAATACATCAAAAGTTTGTCATCCTTCGAATTTTATTACCCTCAAAAAACCAGTGACGTGCACGCTCTTTGATCCCAACCATGAAGTGTGTCCTTCGAGGAAAGAAGAGTAAAACAACAACCTGAAAGCAAATCGAAGAGCACTGATCCATGATGTGTGTCAAATGACAGAGTTATAGGTAGGGACTCAACCGAAATGGGAATGCCAAAGTCAAAATAAAATCCATCAAATTACCTACACCAACGCGACACTCAGGAGACTATTAAAAGTTGATCGGCTGTACTTCCCGACTTCCCGTGTCGTATATACCTTCCTCTCTCGAGTGATGTCGCATCAATCTGTGATTCGGATATGTAACCCCATATGTAGCCCCCAAACAGAACAAACAAAAATCAATGCAAAGGGCAACTTTATCGACGTCGGTCGTAAGGATATGTAGGTGGCGATAGAAGACACACATGTGCATGAAGATTTTTTATTCCTTTAAGAGTTGTTGGTTTGAGCGCTGCCTTTTACGGTTACATATGCTATATAATGAGGATATTCGTAAAAAAACGCCGTTCGCCTTTAAGGACCTCAATTTGTTTGTTGGGGCGGCGGGTGTTGGGTGGTTTACGCTTCTTAACAACCACCATGGGGAATATCCTAATAAATTTCACATTTCGACAGTGATTTGACTTCAGGCCTTTTCAAGTCAATGAAAGAAAACCGTTCCTCAAATATGTACAATAACAACACAATTGCCGACGAACGAACGGCTTCATATGAGGAGAATGGAAATACGAATACAATTTATGATTATGTGGCCTTTGAAGTGGAATATTATTGCGGCAACATAAATGTGTCCATTTGTATTGCAAATATAATATACGAATTTTGAAATTTATCTGAAGCGATATGTTTTTATTGTGGTTAAACGAATAGAAATACTCATATGTTTTGGGCTAGGATATTTATCAAATATAAACAATTTAAAAGGGAAAATGATTGATGGAACCTAGGAAATGATTTGCGTCCTTGCCAACTGTTGGTATTGACGTTTGAATCAAATTTCTCTAAAAGTGACAATTGTCGAGTCGTCAGTCGTGAAATGTTTTTGAGGAAAGTGAAAAAATCTTTGTTTTTCCGCAAAAGAAGCAGATTTTTACCTTAAGCCTAGTATGCAGTTCACGTGAAATCCAATTATACATTGGTCAAAATGAACTTTCCACATGAAAATTTCACCAGGCAGTACGCAGAGGCTGAACTCTATCAAAAGCGGTTGAGGTAACTCTCGGTTGTTTCAAGAAAAAAATGCTTCGAGTTATTTTTGGTCTGCACCGTCTGCACTGACGGTGAATGGAGAAGGAGATACAACGACGAACTGTGCGGGCTGTACAGGACATCGACCTAGTCAAAAGAGTGAAGGTCCAACACCTGAGGTGACTGGGTCATGTGGAGCGAATGAACACGAATGCTCCGGCCCGGAAGATCTTCAAATCCACACCCCAGGGAAGGCGCAGTAGTGGAAGACCGCGACTCAGGTGGCGCACGCAAGTGAAAGGGAACCTTAACCAACTTAGAGTTCGAAACTGGAGACACTAGATAAAGATCGCGCTGGCTGGAGACGATTTTTGGTTGAGGCCCAGGTCCACCCCGGACTGTAGCCCCACCTCATGTAAGTAAGTAAGTACGCAGTTCGAATGAAAAATAGCGCTTCAAAGCTTGAGTTGTAGATAGCGATAGTTGAATCTCTTTACAGTGATTTTACTTGATTTTTATTTTCCGTTGTACTAAATTTTTGACATTTCGGCGTGAAAAAAATAACAGCCAGTTCACAATTTGATTTTAATTTTCTATTCCTATTTTATTTCCAAAGTTATTTAATGTCACGAAGGACAAGAGAGTACTTGTCATGACTGCGGATGAAGCGCGAGTGCACGCCTACCTTTGTGCTAGCTTAGCTCGTCGCAAAATGGGTGGGTTTTTGCGATCATCAACAATCTTAACCATACATAAAAATATATTGCGTTCAAAACAAATGATATAAAAATGAAAACCAAAACTCTGGTTTGATGAAACCAGAACAGGAAAACTTCACCTCGGGTTTGAATACCCTATACATGGAAAGTCTTAGAACCACAAGTTCTGAAAGGATTTATTTAATTTTTTTCAAATTCTTTCCAGTGAATCAAAACAACGCCGGAATTTTCCACTTTATTTATTTTTCTTCCAATAGACTCAAGGGTCTGGCGCAGTGGCTTAGTGGTAGTGTGTTGGGCTACTAAGCGAGGGGTCCCGGTTCGAACCCCGAAAGAACCAAATTATATCTTAAGTTGTTTTTCCACTGCGCCACCTCTCGCGAACGTCTGACAAACATCCGAGAGTAAAACTATCATGAAAGAGCCGTTTGGACTCGGCGTAAAGCTCTAGATCCCTTCCATTCGTCCCAAAAATTGAAAACCCACACAAAACGAATGGTTGCGAGAAGCTAGGCCTTGGGTCCCACAGACCTGTCGCGCTAAAATATATATTTTATTTATTTTTAGACTCAAGGGTCTATGGAAAAATACCAAAATAAATTCACCCAATTTTAAAGGTCACTGACTGCTTGGACTTGGACAAGGTTTTTTTTCGAAATTCCAAAATTTTATGTAGTTTTTTACAATATCACTGTGTAACACTTTTATTTCTTTTTTTATTTATTTTTATGGATAACTTTCTTCGCCTCCTGCTCAAACTTTAATGTTTGTTCATTCAAGCGTAGCTCTATTTATTTGCTTTTTTAAAAAAAAATTTTTAATTTTGTCTCGCAGCGTCTACTTTAATCGAATTTGATTTCAGTATGACAAGTAAAAATGGCAAGGTGTTAAAACTGATTTTTCCACAGTTATATTTTGATTTAATCAATTCGCAATGGATTCGGAGGAATTTTAAGAAGAGTTTCGCCGCGATCCTGATGATTTTAGTACGCAAAAAAGGAAAAGTTTTCATCTGCCGACAAGATCATGCTTTTGGGCTTCGTTTAGGAGAAAGTAGCGATTTGGAAGAAAAATCGCACAGCAACACACAAGCTGTAAATGCTTTGAAATGATTGAGAGTCCCCATGAAATTAACCGATTTAATACTAATTCGCTTCATTTATTTGAAAAATGTGTGTCAGCAAGATATTATTTCTGGTTGTATAATTTAAGACAGCAAACAAGCCTTGAAGTCTCTACGGGACAGTTTGCGGTACCGCGTTCAAACTAAAAAAGTGCTACCGTCACCCTTGGTTCCGTGTGGTGAATGAAAAAACAAATTTGGCGGCTACCGTCGCCCTTCATTCGGATGGCTGGCGTTGAGGTGTCCCTCGGTGAGTGTGAAAAAAGATGCCTCTAACCACTTTGTGTTATACCAAGAAAAAGAATAAAAAACTCTGATTTTAGGTTTTGGTTTGATAACCTTTTATTTTCAGATATAAAAAGGAAGACTTAGTTGTTCACGTGGTAAAGCGTGCTTGTTTAACACAGACAGAATAAAATAGATCGGTGACACAGCACACCAACTTCCCAGAAGCCAGCATTACAAATTCCAAAACTGGAAGTCGACTGGAAAGTTGGTGGCTGGGTCGACATGTTGAGTTAAGCACACGTCGTTCTAAGCTAGTCCTTGAAATTAAGTGACCTTATAATTAAAACATATATTTCTTACAGGACATAATGACACATGAAAAACTGTGATTTATGATGTTTGCATTTTTAATAAAACTTAAATGATTTTAAACAAACAAAATTGATTTGATAGATAGATGGCAAGACAATCTTGTAGAACTGTCACTCCACATATCTGCACAAAAGTCTATACAAAGGAGATATTTCACAGTCAAAATATCACTCCACTCGACAAAAAAAAAACACTAAATGTTCAGCAACCTAATAAAAGTCAACTGAATACGAAACCAAACATAACCTTTCAATTGCATTCCACTCAGCACTAAATTCAAATTCAAAACCTCTACCAACCGGCAAATGAATTTTTGTGGAATTTTATTGGAAAAAATTCCACCAACCCCAGGACTTAATGAAAAATCCATTATAAACAAATAATTTCATGATGCCGATAATGCGAAATCGGCGAGCAAACTTCTTTTCATTGGAATTCCCCGAGTCGGGCATTCTGCATTCACAAATCGAAATAACAACGAAATCGAGAGAGAAAACCGTGGCACCGTATCCACATTGCCTATAGGCATCGCATAGTCCAATTCATGCAAATCATTGAACCAAATAATCTTAATTTAAATAGCTGCCATCGGAATAAGCCTCTAAATTTACTCGAATTTATTATACGGCTCATCGCAAAGCCATAGCAGCCCTTAACATACAGCACAACAGACAAATAAAAGCATCTTGTAATCCTCGAACCGAAGGAAGCAGCTCCACTGTAATGGAGTATTTGGATATTCTGTTGGGACAATAAAATACAAACGTGATTGATTGATAGCGTTGTACCAACAACGTTACATCAAAAATGGACCCGTCCGAAAGTTAAGCTTTGAAATACTGTCGTCGGCATTATTAGGGAAGCAATCAATTCTTCTTAGAAAGGAAGAAAATATATATCTGCTATAATTCTTTATACTAGAAAATGAAAATCTGTCGGAAAGCATATTATTGTAAGAAGATTACAACATTGTGTCCTGGAAATAGGAAGATTTTAATTAATTATCTCGCAGAGGCCAAGTTAGGTATATAACCAGTGAGAGGGAAATAATATCATCTTTAATTAACTTTTCGTCGTCCTTTTTTATTAGACACAGGAAAATGCATTTTTTTTGCAGAAATATAAGCCAAAGGAAAAACGTAGTAAGCAAAGCAAGAAGGTATGCTTTTAGCGTCTTATGATCAAAAGGGAAAGTTGATTTCATTAAAAACTGCTCAGCGTAAAGGAAGTTGACTCTGCCACACGTTGTGGGCTTGTGATGTCCAAAATTTTAAATAAAATTTTTCTTTAAAAAAATTGCGTGGTTTATAGTTTATAGAATAACATTTTAGGAATATAGTTTTTTTATTGTATAATATTTAAAATAATTTCTTTTTTTTTTTCCAAAAACAAGCAAATTTCGATTAGGTATGTCTTAGAAATTAAATAACATACGCATTTTTAAATCTTAAAGCTATTTATGAAATTTCACTGAAATTGTCAAAGCAGGTTCCGACTTTTTTTTAACTTTTTTAAAATAATTTATTTTAGATACAATTTTAAATTTAAAAGAAAAACAAACTTCCAAAGTAATATTTTCATAAAAAAACAACAAAAAAAACCGAAAACACTTTCGAATTTTACAAACTTTTGTTTATATAAATTTTGTCAGCAAAACTAAATAAATTTTGATGAAAATTGACGCAGATGTAGATATCGCCTTTAGAAAAACTTTTTGATGACCTTTGAGAAATATTTATGAAACCAATAACTCCGCCTTGTAGTGAAAAGGAGTACAAATTTACGTGCGCTGTACCTACTCCCCAAATTAAGGACGGAAACAAGCTCCTAACTTCGAGAGAACATAATGTAAACCCCCCGTTGATGGATATAATAAGGCAAAGGTTTAAACAATTTAATTAGTTTATCTTTCCTTAAATTTTGTGTTTAAATAAGTTGGGATTTTCGGAAATTGAAAAACGAAACACTACTAAACGACTCACTTCTCACGCAGCATCCCAACTACGAAGCAAATTGACTTAAGCGTGTTTCAATTTTCGTTACGATCTCTATATATGACAGGTTTTCGAAATGAGGTATCCTATAATTTTATATTTGATTCCACATTCCTTATTTAACAACACAACACTAGGCGGAGTGACCTGATGGTATCTCATTATTTCTTAAGCTGTCACCCTCACACACTATGGCGTTTCATTTTTTGTTACGCTCTACATTTATTAGTTTTGTCAATAATTCACTTTATATTCAAGTGGTAAAAAGACCTGGAGTTTTGTATTTCGAATTAATTAAAAATAATTATTCAAACTCAAGTCCAAAAAAGTTACTGTCAAAGAAAAAAATAAAAAAAACCCTAACCTCGAAATTGTCCATTTGATGAAACTCAATCATGCACAAGACTAAATCACCCTGGGCACACAACTGCAATTCTACCTCAGAATTACAAACCATGAAGAAACGTAAAATACATCGGTTGAGTCTCTTACAGCAGTCCTGTGAGGGCAATAGTATTAAAAACATTTTGCCCCCATCAAAGAAAATCCCAATTGGCTTAATTTGTTCTCTCTCTACCTCAAAGTATCTAAACCCCAATTAAATATATTCAGTCCCTCACACAAAGTCTTTATGTTCAATCCCAATTACAACTTTGGATTCAAGTTTGATCAGCATATCAGATTTACATCCATGATTTGATTTATTAGTCCCTTCCTCTAAGGTGAATGTGTATATTCAAAATTATGATTCATTAATCAGTTGATTACGCATGCAATGTGTAACTCCTTACCCGTAGGCCGTAGCGTGTAATGAACTACTTACCATATTATATGTGTGTGCGACATATAAAAGTGAACTTGACATTTGGGATAAAACAACATGTAATACCCTTCTCTCATTTATTCAAGGACATTCCAAATGAATTTTATAACCAAATTTCAAAACAATTACTTATCACGTCGAACTCCAATTGACGCTTAATTTGAGCGGATCATCAGCTTCAAGAGCGTAATTATTGCAAACAGCAAAAAAAAAAAATTAATATCCAAACGAGTGTCAAAAGTAATTACAATAAATTTAGCCACTTCCAGTATTTACACAACCCTTCAGCGGAAAGCGGAATACAAACCAAAGTGCGCGCGATAAATTAAAGAGCGGACAAAAAAATCCACATCAACAGGGATGGCATTTCCCACTCGAACAATAACTTGCGGAACAGTAAAAAAAAAATCCCAATAAATATTCAGCGAAAATATGGCCGCAATAAAATCTTAATAAAACCAACATCATACCAGATGCAGCCGCAAAGTATTTCCCACAATGGCATCTGGGACTGGGATCTGGCCCACGTCAGAGGGAATGGTTGCCATGTGACCATAAAAATATTGGCAAATTTTTACGGAGATTAAGTTAATTTATATACTTTACTTTGTCCGTTTGCATGTGGATTTTTACTCGAATCACGCTGAAAGTACTCGCCTAAACCTTATACATTTTTAAGAAAAGCACAACTCGTAATAAGGTGCAGCATTTAGTTTTTAGTTGACCGCAAACAGCCAACTCGTTCTGATTGACGCAAACATTTTGCTTTTAGTTGTCAGCTGTCTGGCGTCTCTTACTGGAAAGCTTTTCGCAGGGACTTTTTTTTATTCACAAATGAATAAATTTGGGATGGTGAAATCCTTTTAATGTATATAGTATTTTTAAATTAAATTTGTAACATCTTAAAAAATAAAATTATAATATACTTATTACATTTATAAAATAAAATTGTCCGCAAATCATGCTACTAGAACATGGCAACCATGAAAAACACTCGCGCCCCTCTTCCTGTTCAAATGATCCATACACAGTTAACCACACAGTCCTGCTCCTGAGTGCCACCACTCCACCAACATAACTGATGGACAAGCGTGTAGAGTGTAGACAAAGGATTCGTCTGTGGGGGGAATAAAATTCAGCTTTATTTATGAATTCAACGACGACAATCCTGGTGAGTTATTTTGTTTATTGGTGTCCTGTTAGATTCCATTACACCATGTGTATGAGCTGTACCTGGAAAAAATACCAAAAGGGGTGGGAGAAAGGTATTTATTCGTGAGATAAATACAAAGACGATAGCTGCGGAAATGGTATTTAATATCTACTGGTTCGTTGAAATCCGCATTTGCATTTGGAACGTCTATCACGGTGGATTTTTTTGGGGTTGCCAATAAAAGTCGGTAAACACTACACAGTCGGCTGCAGTTTTGCAACGTTTATTCACGTTGGAGCAATTTTTATAATTTATGTGAAAGGTAGTCACTTATCCTACGTCAGCTACATATGCAAACTGTCAGCTCAGTACTCAGCCACGAATTTCTCGACTAGATTTGTTAGCTGCCCCTACATAAACCACAAATGAAACAGCTGTTCATGTGACCGATCTGGGCCAATCAAAACTGAGATACATCAAGTCAGCCAGCTGTCAGACTTACTAAACTACATATCGCTTGGATACGACCACAATTGACGATTGGAAAAGTTCTTCTGCGACAACTGGTGGATAAAACAAGAATATGTAGAGACCTATACCAGTCTGACAGCTGATAAAGGGGAATACGTGTATTTGATTAATTAATTGAGGAACTCCACAGGGTTTAACTCCCTTTGCTTTCGGCATTTTCAGTAAATCAACACTCTTCACACTCACTTTTTAAGAAATAATTTCTTTTTAATAAAAATTAATCTAAACTTAGATATTTTATTTATAATATGTTTTAAGCAACTTTTATTAATCGGTTCCGTTTTTTTCAATACAAATATGCCTCAGCTGTCAAAATCTATAGCAACCTACCGATGCGAACATTTGCCGCCAGGTTTCAGCCTTCATTCGTCAATTGCGAATCGATAAACGTCAATCTCGATCGAGACTCGAAACGCCAACATCGAAAACAGTCTGCATTTCTTTAGCGCAACATTAAAGAAGAAATAAAACAGAACATTTACTGAGCTATTTACACATCGACATAGAAGTATTACATACATAATTTTCCCTCAAACGTCGCTGGATTATAATATTTGACGCTATTTACGCAATAGCTTTAGATGACAATCTCATGTCGAGTATGTGTGGATACTACCTACCCTTTGATAAATGTGAATTTAATCAAATGCTGTCGCAACGTCTGCATAATATATCACGTTAATAATTATCTCAGCCCAATTATGAAATAATTATCCGCAGTGATAATTTAAATTAACTCTAACCCCCAGCGGGATTCTAATCGGATTATGGTATTGCGGCATGCAGAACAACGTGTATTTGTTCCACCACAAGGATGATGAGAGCTAAATATAATATTCACCGCATTCATGGTCCGGTTGGTGGTCGCTTAATTTTGTTGAGTTTAATTCAATTTTTGCTGGTTATTCCAGTGTTTGTGCTACTATTCAGTTGTGCTTATGGGGGAGTCTTGAATTCGACTAAATCCTATTGTTGGCATACTTAAGCGGTGGCTTGGCTATGTGTGTTCATTTCCCTAATTCGAAACGCTGCTTATTTGTCCTTTCTGTTGTACCAATAAGAAGGTTTGAAAATAGAATACAAATACATTTACTGAAAGAAGGTCGAACACGAATTTAAGAGTACGAACGACACATCTCAATATATCCCTCTATTGAATTTGTTGAGGATGTTCTGCAAATTGAAAGGATGATTAATGTTCAAGTAGGTAAACTTATTTCATAGTCGTTGATATAATTCAAGCGGCTTACGCAAAAAGCAGAATTACCACTTCGCAAGTTCCTACTGCGTTGAAGGATATTGCTATAGATACGATAGGGAGGCGGTAATCTTACTAGCACAACTTTTTTTATAAAGGCAGTCGCATAGAATTACAATTAATCATTTTTACAAGGACACTAGCATTCGATTTCAAAAGAAACTTTTTTTTATACTAAAATAAGTTGCGGTATAGAATGGAAGGCAATTTGATTCGATGTTTCCGATTGAATATTCAGATCGATGTGTTGCAGCTGTAAAAAGAAAGCCTCGAAGCTGAATTTTAAAGTTGCAAGAGTTTCAAATATGGAAAAGTTAGCATGATATTTATTTTTTACTGAGACTACTGAAAATTGCTATAGAATCTAGGCGTTTTTTATTTGAAGCGCTGATTTTAACTGTTTTAACTTTTGTTTAGTTTCAGTAAGTCGCATGCAATTTTTGACTGATTGACATTTTATACCTTCCAAAGAACTGTTTATTTTAAAAGACTATAAAGCACAGTTACAAAATTTTGGACGATGAGGCTGCCAAAACACTTTAACTTGAAACTACATAAATGCATTTTATGAAGTGCACGACTGGATTATACAAAGTTTTCATGTTTAGCGTTAGTTTGGGTTGAACAATTGTTTGAAATTAAAATTTTTCAAATCTTAAGTCCATTTGTCATACACAGTCTACGAGAAAGTCTCCGCAGAGAAAATATTAAAAATTGAGAAATGATTGAATTTCTTAAAGCATAAAATTTAAATTTTTTTATTGATTCGCAATGATCGCTACCATTTTTGTCCCCACAAATATTTTGTACCTAAGTAAAATTATTTATTACCTGTTCAAAAGTGAGTTTTCATTTACATTACAAAATCTGGAGACATACAATACGCATAATTATTAATTTGTAATATCCTTTCTATAATACCTAAAGGTGTCACTTTTTCTCGGACTGTAAGAGTTTTATCCGCAATAGACTTGAAAACTGCGATTGAAATAGAATTTCTTCTATTATTTTATTAAGTTTAATAATGTGCAACGATTTTAGTATACATAGTTTAAATATAATAATTTAACATTTAAAATTTCATTCAATTAAAAAAAAATAAAATTCAATAAAAGTCTAAATATGTCGTTTACGAACGACCAGTTTAGACGTTTCGTGTGTGTGAAAAAAATGCTTTTATTTTAAGCAATGCTCGGCTTAAGGAGAACACAAAGCTTAAATGAATCAGGAATGAAGTATGTTTTTTTGACCCTAAATCTGATAAGCGATTGTGGAGTTAGAATTAGCTTGAATTGGGTTTTATACCTTTAGTGATTAGCTCCTTAAGTGATAGAGCAATTACTATTTAGAAACCTTCCCTGAGAAATTCAGATCATAACATTCATAACGTTCATTGGTTCTTGAAATTAGCTGCAAAGACTGTTTTTTTTAAATTGTTCTTTATACTATGGGTATGGATGTATTGATGATGATGATGCAAGATGTTACATGCAGTAAAATTCGATGTGGGCTCCTCCATTTTGGGTTTAAAATATGTGAGAAGTCGTAGACGGCTGAAGCAATGTTAAAGAGGTCAGTTAGGTAATAATTTTTCCCTATCATTTTGTGGGTTTGGCAGTAATGTCGTAAACAGTTTGAAAAAATTTAAATAACAAAAAGATTCTCCTGAAATGTCGAAAAGTGCAATTTCTGTCGTGAGTTGTTTCGAAGAAAATGAGTTAAATCAACAACAACGGCCTTCGCTTATCTGCATCGAATTACGTCAATGTCATACACGTTGAAGTAGGAATTTCTTATGGTAGTACCCAATTTCCTTAACTTACTAAACCAGTTGATGTTTTTCCATGCATTTCGAGACCGCAAAGTATGCACCTACTGTCAAAAGAGTTGCAAAAATTCCAGGCACATTAAATTAAATGCTTCTTACTTATTCACAATAGCAGATGCGTACAAGTTTTTAACTCTTCCCGTTTCACTGCACATCTAACAATTTCAGCAGCCCAACATCAGTAAAACACACAACACATTTGCAGGGATTCATATAGCGCCATCTCAGTAGATCACCTCAAAAGACTCGACTTTGCCTCAAAGTTATTTCCCATCGGGGCACAAAGAGCGATATTGCGTTAACATCCGCTCACATCATAAATCTCCTACCCACGGTCGGCGTTGCGTTGTGGTGGGTGTGTTTTGTTAAATAAGAGATTTCCCGCATAAACTTTAAAGCGGGCGCAATGTTGTCTGTCTACTCGGCCTTTGGCAAAAGTTTGTTTCAAAAGTAATTCCCAGCAAAGCATTACTCCTTCTTTTACTGCTGCCCGACGATGCCATAATAACAAATTGACATCCAACCCGAACCCATTTGTTTCAGGTTTATGGCTTTACCCATAAATTGCGTCCGCAAAAATTTCAGTAATTAGTCGAAAATCAGACCTTGTGGCTGGTTAATAAAATTATTATAGGTATGGCGGTGTCTCTATATCAATGAACTTTCCAGGAGTCCTTATTTGGCCAGGATACTAATATAACAAACTCGAAATGGACGGACGCGCGCGCTCTGTTTGACTAATAACTTTTAATTGACCGACAATCTGGGAAATCCCCAAATCTTTCTATAGTCCCTCGCTGCGCCCTCCTGAGATAGGAAAGCCACACCGAATGAGAGGTCCTTCTATCTTGCTGTTAATTAACTCGCTAACGATAATGAGTTGAGTTTTGACCCGAACTTTGAACAATATTCTGATTTTTGTTACGTATACGCCAGAGGAGCCTCTGGGTTCATCGAAAGCAATTCAGTTAATGGAATACCCTAATGAATTTCTGAAAGTCATCTAATGAAATCGGTTTTTTTTCCTTTGGGGCATTTAACTTTACATTGATTCGTTCGACAGGACACCCCCATCGACCGCAATCGGTTTATCGTCACATATTGCATCCGTCATCCGTGTGGTTATTAGGAACATCGATTTCATTTGTCAAATTGTCGTTGCTGGGATAGAGATAAACTTTTTGTCAAAGGTGTATCCATTTTCGGAATGAGAAACAGAATGCTGTGAATTTCCTTTTGCAAAGTCTTTGTCGGGTTGCGCTTCGGATTATCAAGCTTCGTGGATTTATGGTGTAGGGCTTTGGTTTATTTTGCTCTTAGCACGTCTCTCGGTCGGGAGGATGTACAACATACATTCGTTTTCGTATGCGAAGCAGCAGCAGTCCATATATGTAACCTGTGTGTGGTTTTAGGGATGGAAAAAGTTTCAGCACGAAAATGATGAACGGTATTATTAAATTCAACAGAACTTTTTGCACAGACAAGAAAGTGGAAATGAAGAGAATTTACATTTCTCCAAATGGGGGAAATTTATGAAAATAATTTATCTTGCTTCATGAAGAATGTAATTTTTCTTTTATTCAATGAGATTGAACAGAGTTTGGTGGAAGGAAGATCGGGGGTTGATAATAGGCTTATGCAAGGAGCTTAAATCGAATTTCTCTTTTGTTTATAGTTCTACGACGAACAGAAAGCAATTAAGAAGGATAATGCTTGATTTAAGCGAGCTGGCTGCGATTATTTTGTGTTTTAATGCGAAATGTATTTTTTTTTTCTTAATTTAGGAGCTTGAACATTCATTTTCTGCTCAGCGTATTATCCTGCTTTAGATTCACGAAGCATGTTCAGTTGAATTAACCATTTATATAAGGGATTATGTTAATTAACTATACATGCGATGACGATGACGATGTATTCAGAAAAGGTCGCTCTACAATAGGAGCAATAAAAGAAGTTATAAGAGCCTCCGAAATCACCCACCGAGGCTACACTTCCACCCGAAAAATTGTGTTACTGATAACTCTGGACGTCCGGAATGCATTTAACAGGTGGATTGATATGCTAAGAGCACTCGAAATCCCAGAGTATCTCTCGCAGATGTTAAAAAACTATTTGAGAGACCGGGAACTAATCTTTTAGACAACGAAAGAATTAAAAAGAAAAGATATCACAGCCGGAGCAGCTCAAGGATCTATTCTAGGACCAGATATCTGAAACATCTCCTACGATGATAGGTATCCTTCGCATGGAGATGCCGGAAGATTCCTTCCTAGTCGGATACGCAGATGATGTTGCTGCAGTGGCAGTGATTACAGCAAGAGACGCCGAAAGCGCACAGAGCAAGCTAAATCAGTTCATGCGAAGGACAATTTCCTCGATGGAGGGGCACGGGCTGTCTCTGGCTATGCTGATAAAACCGAAGTAGTGCGAAAACGAATCCCTACGATAATTGACTTCCACATCGACACCGAGGTTATAACGAGTAAAAGTGCGGTAAAATACATGGGAATAAGACTCGACTGAGCTTCTGGGAACATAGATACGGACGGTCGCAGAACGCGCATCAAAAGTGACAGCATCTCTGTCCAAGTTGATGGCAAACGTAGGCTGACTATCCGCAAGTAAACGAAAACTAATGATATCGACAACGCACGCGATTCTCCTATACGGAAGCGAGATTTGGGCTGACGCAAACAGATGGCATCGGTACAGAGGCGCGGTGCCTTACAGATAGCAAGCGCATATCGCACGGTTTCGGAGCCAGTGGCTCTTGTAATCGCGAGGGGGACACCAATAGACCTCCTTGCGGCATACGAAAAGAAAACGAAAATTGGAGCGGAAGCAGCAATGGCGAAAGCAATATCGCGTACACAACGCAAGTGGCAAGAACGCTGAGATTGGAAAGTAGAGGGCGCTGGACTGCGAGGCTCATCAGAGACGTAAACGCATGGAGTAACCGGAAACATGGTGAAGTGAACTATTACCTTACCCAGTTCATCACCGGACACGGGTACTTCAACGCCTTCCTACACAAGATAGGAAAAGTGAGAAGCCCTTCCTGCCAATACGGAGATTCGCTTTCAGACGACGCCTATCACACCGTCTTCACGTGCATCAGATGGGAATTCATCCGCCAAGAATTAAGTGGAAACGTCGGCGAAATCAGCCAGGACAACATCATCCAGAAGATGCTGCACAACGAAGTACAGTGGATGCAACAACCAACAAGCACATATCTGACCCAAATCCTGGAAATTAAAAAAACAAGAGGAGGTAGCTGAGGAAATGACCGAACCCGCTTCTTAGACAAGTAGTCCCGAGGGGGAGGATCGGCGAGACACTTTTGGAGTTTTAGCCGGTACGCGCACGGGTAAATATCCATACTTCCTTATGTTGCATAAAGCAACAAACAAAACGAACAAAAAAAAATTACTTATCAGGGAAACTAAGAGTTCCCCACAGAAGAAGATGTTGCTATCTAAGAATCCCCATACATTTTCATCTAAAATGGATGCCAAACCAAATGGTCTCAACCACAAAGTGTACAAAGTGAAAGAAAGCATCTTTCTGCACAATACACCCATGTTAACATTTTACAGAAAACCAACATACGAAGTAATCCACTCACAAAAATCCATGTCTACCATTGAAAAGTATCATGGAAAGACGATAACCCTTTACCACTGTACACTCACAGCAAACCCAACCGCATTTCGTTTAGAAACTAAACCAGAACTGTCTCATACAGCGGTCACTTAAGCATCGCATTTCCTTCTCCAACCACAGGACGACAACAATTCTTACATAGTGTTGACATCCTGTTACTGACAACTTGTTGAACATCACTACTACCAGTGCCAGTATCCAGGTACTCTACCGCTTTTTGTTAATCCGATAAGCATTCCTTCTGTTACCACAGAGGACTTCAGAAAAACGACATACTGTGCAGAATGGACTGCAAAGGAGTATACTTACTGTTCTATGGCATTTGTCTGTTGAATAACCGAAGCGCCAGATGCTACACATTCATGGAATTTCCACAAAAAGGACTTTCAAGTTTGACTAAGTCCGCCACCACTGTCATGGGAATTTGAAAAAAAAAACTGAGAAAATTCTACAGCAAAAAATAAGAATAATCCTGCTCCTCCTATCACAAAATTACACACAAACTGAATGAGTTTCGTTCGATTTTAATTACGATAATTCCTTGTACTGTTTTGGCCAAAATCCTTGTTTGGTTATTTCAGTTTATGTTTCCAAATCCTAGCAACTTGCTGAAATTGCGCGACAGTGTGAGTTTGAGTGTAATTTGATTTTGGTTTTGTTGTCCTTTCCGGTGGATATTGTTGAAGTTGTGAAATTCCAACTTTGGCCACTGCATGTTTGGAAATTTAATTCTCGGCAGTCAATGGAGATCATTTAAGATACAAAAGATACAACAGCAAAGACATTCTGTTCTTCTGTACATATTCAACAGCTACACTGAATTTAAATGGAAATTTGCAATCCAGGATACTGCGTAAAGTAAGAATCTGCTATTGAGGAAGAAAGTTCCATTTAGGAAGCGAGGATTTCGGATATCAAATTTGCAATCTGCTCTGTTGTTTGTATACTTCTAAATAGACAAAGATAAAAGGACGACGTTGGGAGACTTCTAGATCCGTTTGCAGTTGAGCGGGGAATCGTAGATTGTGGAAATATAAAACGGTAACAATTTTGAGTGAATACTGAATATTCTCCTTGGTGTAAAGATACTTAGGGAGAGTTTTATTGTAGAGAATTTTCTCCTAGAAGATGTTTGTGGATAGCAATTTCGAAAGCGTGTTAATGGACATGAAAACAACTATCCCAAAAGATCAATAAATCAAAGACGTCTTCGGGATGTTTGATATTTACTGTGACCTACTTCGAATGCAAATCATCTCACCATCTATGAAAGCATAAACCAGACATAACCGCAGTAAGCAGGATAACATTTGCGCTGGCATTTGGGTTAGCTGTGTTTCGCATGCAAATGTGTTCTATTTCATAACCCCAAGAACGAAACGTTCAACAATGTGTCTCAATTGAATTGAAATTTAATATGAACACTAAACCCATATATATGAGACATGTGTGCGTAGTTTCACGCTGCCTCCTTCTGCCAGTGTGTAAATTTAGATGTGCTACCCGCCCTCGTTGGCATATAGACAAGAAAGACAGGACCGCATTGAAGTTGTCATAGAACAAGGCCAAAGATGGGTTGATTATTTTATGCGCTAATATCCTGCTGACAGGCTAAAGTCCTTTGGAATTATTTTTTTCATTTTCCAATTAGGTATCGAGCTGGGTGTGCGATCAAATTCAAGATAATTGCTGACGCATGTGACATCAATAGATGCTCCATCTACCTAAATTCGGTAAAACTATTATTCCCGACTCCATCCCTGTCTGTGGCGAACAATCTAACACATGACAGTAATTTATATTGAAACTGTAAACGAATGACAGCACCAAACATGAGCATCAGCCCCTTAAACTAAGCAGTAAAAGATTTACGCGCCTTCAATTCCTCGCAACGGCAAGAGGGATTTTCAAAGTGTCAACAAAATAACATCAGCGGTGCGGGAAAGTCTCCGTCTTTTGCAACCCTTTGGTCTACCGAATGTTGTGTTACTATAGATATCGCACATCGAACAGCAAAAGCGATATCCTGTTTTGAATATTTTAAAAACATATCTCTTGAAGCCACACAAGGATGCACGACAACCAACTCTGATACACGCGTATCAATTTGGTAGATATTACAATTTTTCCGTTCTCTGCTCTCGCATGAGGGGGGGTGAAAACAATATAGAAAGCGAGGGCAGGAAACTCTCAAGGAAAATCTTTTCATTTCTTGTGCTTCGTTTGAATTTGCTTGTGTGAGACAAGTCCCCGTTCGCCGCTTTTGCCGAACATTGTGTGACATTGTTGACATATACGTAACGTGTGGTAGCCTCAATTGTTGTGTTGATGTTTACGAGCTGTTCTGTATGTGGTCTCACTCAGTCCACATTTTCTTGCGTTGACGATAAAACTGTCCAAATAAAATTCGTCCTTTTTTTGGATGTAATTTTGCTTTTTATTAGAAACAAAACTATTTAAATGTGTGACGCACTTGAGTTTGTTTGCATCTAAACTTTGTGTTGCGTCGATGGAACGCTATCAATAAATATGAGATTTCATTTTTTTCTTTAATTTAATTATTTAAATATTTTTTTATTACTTTTTAACTCATTTCTCTGTGGGTATTTTTTTTATTGTTTTTTTTTTTTATCTACTAGTATATGCATTGAATGATATGACGGACACTATTGTAGTTGGTGTTGAATTTGGCGACATTGAGATCCTTTGCTGTGGGAAAAGGACACGCACTCTTAGTGGTGTTATTTAGACACCTCGGTACTTCCTTATTAGCATCGCCCATACGTCCGGATAGCGTGTCTGCAGGAAGGTCGTCAATTTTTGGGCATTTTGTGCCTGTTGCGGGGAACAGTTTCTGCAATTGCGGAGGATCACTTCGGGCAGAGCAGCTGTAAGTAGAGAAATGAATGAAAATTATTAACTATTTTTATTATCTAGTCCTTAGTCGATTAGTAAATAATAAATAGTTTTAAGATTTAAGACGATTCAAAAATGTTAGTTCTTTTTCAGTTCGGCTTCGAATTGATATACTTGGAAGTCGCTGAAAACTCCTCTGATCCGTCTAACGAGCTTTACATTGACTGAATAAGGATATAGAAAAAGGAATAAGGAGATTACGCTCCCAGCTTAAAATTTTCTTCCAAAGTTATGATTTTTGGCACATCAGACAGCCGTTTTTCTATTGAAGATTCTGCTGTTGTCGGTCGTCATGTTGTCTGAAACACCGGTGTTGGAAATTCTCTAGAGCCTTGTAGCCGTTGTTCTTTTAAATGCTTTCGGCTTTAAGTCATTAGTCGCTTTCATTTACATTTTAGGTAACACGAATTTTGCGAACAACCACTGTATCATTTTCAGACCCAGACTTGAAGTTCCTTCAGTTCAAGTTCTTTCGGCGTGCTCAGTGGCGGGCTCAATTTGCGACTTCCAGTTAAGTATTTTATCGGGGACTAAGACGAGAACTGTAATCTTTTTTTAACGACTTAGTGAGCAGTTTTTTTTAAGCAAATAAAAGAACAAGCACCTTCAAACAACTCCCGCACTGACTAGTCGTAACTTTGGCTGAGCGGGCGTTTCCCATTTTCAAGCTCTATTTATACAGTTCTTAGATACTTGAAATTGGCAAGCACGTACGAAGTATATATTTTCTCAAAAATGCCATCAATTATTAAAAAAAGACTTCCTTCGACTGTAGAGTCTCAGCAGTACTTTAAATGTCTTTCACATGAATTCGGCGCCTACACAAAACAAGCCTACAATTAGCAAAGAGTTAAGGTTAACATAGTGTCACTTGTTTTCTTTATCTCTAAATCAGGTGGCCATTATACCCAAAGTGATACTATCACGGAATATGTCTGCCACCCGACCCATGAGCCTACATACAGCAATTGCGATCCTACTGCCACCTCGTGCCAGTGTGTATAATTAAAATCAAACAACTCAAGCTGCATAAGAGGAAATGCATTTCAAGGATTACTCCTCAACAGGGTAACGCACCTTCTCAACATTACAACTATGCAAGTAAAGCACCGCACTTATCTACATTCTCCGAGAAGGAAATTAACATTTCTTGAGTCGATATATGCACAAGAATTTGTTTTGCTACTGTTGACATAACATATTGCAGCAGAACGTAAGGACTACCACTGAAATGTTAATCTAAACAAAGCTACCTCCTTGACTGTTAATTATTGCGAATTTCAATGTGAATCAGTCGGTGTATGCGAAAGTACCGCCACATTTATAGGGATTAGTAAGGACAACTTTTCAACAGTAACAGGAAGCAAGCTAAAACTAAGTTGCAATGTTTCCTGCAAGGAAACGGATGCCTGCTATACGCTGTATGGCGCTCTGGCACTAGGACGATGGGCAAAGTTTTTCCTAGTGAACAAAGAAAACGGGAAATGCGGATATAAATTTAATGCCGCAGGCAATACGAACTGTTACGTGTACTCAGCCGGTTATTCTTTTATTTATCCTTGGCCCACATAATGTCCGATTTAATTTCCGGGTTCTACCTTAATTTCTTTTAATTACATCGGGCCGGATTAACACTAAATGGGCCTTTCGATTGATTTTCAATGAATTTAATCAATAATTGGTCAGGGTAGTTTCGCCAACAATTATGATGGTGGCAGTGGTTTGGTTGTGTGTATGTTTGGAGGACGCTTGAAAATTGGACTGCATTGCCAGCTGACAGGAAAGCTAATTCAAAGAAAGCTAAACACTAAACAGGAAACAATGTGATGAAATAATGCTTCATTACGCTTAATTAGAGGCGAAAATAGCGAGTTGACGCCTGTTTGCGGTTGGTAAATTAATTTCAGGATGTGTTTGCATTTCAATGTGTTATATATATGGAGAACAACTGTTTTGTTTGCAGCGAAGCCAAAGTAGTGGGTGGATTCTGTTTATCACTCTATTTATAGTGTTCACTCATTTAAATGGTGGCTCTTCGTAAATTTAACTGATTTATCAAGTGCTTTTGAATGCCCTGCTTAGAGCTGTAAATGGTCAAATCTTTTAAAATAATTCAACTCATTTCTAAAGTCCACATCGACAACAGTGGCAATTTAGGAACCAAAATTACGCTGCAAATGTAACGCCTCTTGGCATCTTCCACTATTGCCACTGGAATTTTAATTGGTTTTCTATTCAAATTTTAGAAGACGGATGATTGTGGTTGGTTGGGTGGGTAGATGTCATAAACATTGGAAGTCCTACACCTCTCAGTAAACCTCAATATAAGCCTTAAACATATAATGGAGTGTTAGGAATGCTTAATAAAATCAGAGAGTATCCCAAAGTAAGTGGAACCGTTTAAAATGACGAAAATGGGTACAATAGGATGTTCTAATTCAATTAGCTCCTATTTAAATTGTTACCTTGGAACTTTTTGAAAATAATTTCCACGTTTTCCTTGTCATATATCAATTATTATTATTGTTGGTTTGTTTGAATTTCATTTTGGGAATTAAGAGATGTCTTCATATATCGAGTATAGTCACCTTACGACCATAAAAGCTTAGTTAAAATAGTTTATCCAGTCTTGTATGGTAGAACTCAATCAGTACTTAAGAACAATTTTGCCTAACTCAATGGCGACGAATTATCTAACCTCTTTGAGACAAGCAAGGATTTAAAAAAAGGAAGATTGAAAGAAATGTATATCAACGATACGTGAAAGCAATTCAAATACAGTCAAACCCGCTTAACTGAAACCCGTTTAATTGAAAGCCCCGCTTATTTAAACTTTGTAATTAATCCCCTTGTATTTTTCTAAAAATTTCATGCAAATAACTCTGCTTTATTGAAAACTGCTTAAATAAAAATGATATCTGAAACAAAAGAAAATGTAAACACACCTACATTATACATAAAAAATACTGAAATGTTATTATTTTCCAATATTTTTAACTTTCTCGCATTACGTAGTAAGAGAAAGGTATTGTAATCGTACAAAAAATCGAACTCGAGATTTTAATCAAATCTGACATTACGATGATAGAGGAACTCGAAAAAGTGGGTCTCGCAATTCTGTCCGTCTGTCCGTCCTTTCCTGAGCTCTACAGCGCAAACGGCTGGACGGATTTCTTTCAAACTTCGGATTTGGAGTTTGTGGGCTTACAGTTCTGGGCCATTTTTTTTTTGCATGCTAACCCTATTATTAACGGTAGGCACTTCCCATATAACGGTTCTAAACAAGTTTGATTTTTTCAAAAACGGCTCTAACGATTTCAACCAAAATTGATATTTGGGCTTATGTAGGTGCGGTTAACATGGCTGCATACCCAGTTTTTGGCAGAAAAATCGAATAACGGTAATTTTGAAAATTGGTCATATGTCAAAAACGGTCAAAACCATTTCGACAAAAATTCATATTTAAGGTAATACCGTCATTCTCAACATGATGGCATACTCAGTTTTTTCCTAAATTATCGTTCAACGGACTATTTTCGAAAAATGTCGTTTTTTAAGACTTTATTTAATTATGGTTTACTTGAAAACGGCTTTAACGATTTTAACCAAAATGTATACTTGCGCTACGATACATGGGGTTATTATGGATGCATATCCAGTTTTTGGCTAAAAAGTCGAATAACGGTACTGTTGAAGATTATTTATCAGCATTTCCTATTCACAATATTGTTAGTCACTGTTTAATAATCCCCAACTGCAGTTCTTTTGAGTCACTGTAGTTGTGTATTTCTTTCGTTGACATTCATGTTGAAATTTACGTTATAACTGAACTGAATTACATATTTACCTATCAATAACCGATCTTTTGTTACATACCAAATATATTATCTCTCGCTAAGTTGACTTCATAAAGAGCGTTTCTATTCATAGGTTATGGGCCCAGACCCAAGTTCACTGTAGCAGTAAAAAGTAATATAAAATATTAAGTAATACAGAGTGATTCTGTTTGCCGATAAAAGTAAAGAAAATTAAGATCTTTTGCAAATACGTCTCACGGTTAGGTACTTTGAATTATTTTGGACATATTGCTGGCTTTTGTTTGCTGCTGTGTTTTGCTGGTTGTCTGTTGCTGTGGCCAAAATGGAGGGTGACTTATTTAAAGTTGAGAAACTTAATTCTGCAGACCAATGGGGAGTTTGGAAATTCCAGGTAAGGGTCATGCTCAGTGCAAGCGATTTATATGAAGTTGTTAGTGGGCAAAGTCAAAAACCTACGGCTACCGAAGGTGATGTGTCAAAGTTGGTAGCATGGGAGAAAAAGGATAAAAAGGCACAGAAAGTAATTGTGATGAGTGTTGGCTCTCAGCCACTTGTTCATATTATGAATTGCACAACGTCGCAGGAAATGTGGGTGAAATTAGAGTCCATATATGAACAAAAGGCGCTTACAAATATCCATTTTCTGCAGCAGAAGTTTTATAGTTTTCTCAAAGATCCATCAGACGATGTAGCCACACATATTTCCAAGCTAGAATCTGTTGTCTATCAGCTTAAAGAATGTGGGGAATCTATTACGCAAAATATGCTTATAACAAAAATCTTGATGACGCTGCCTGCGGACTACAATCATTTTTTCACTGCATGGGAATCAACGGCTGTCAGTGAAAAGACATTAGAAAATTTAACCGCACGTTTAGTGATGGAAGAGTCACGGTTGGCTTTGCAAGTCCGGAACAAAGAGAAACAGGTGTTTGATAATGTTGAACCGTCGTCCAGTGCGTTAACTGCGAGGAGAAATATGCGATATCAAAAAGGCAATTCGAACTCAAATCAGAATAAAGTCAAGTTGGGAAAGTGTTTTTGGTGCAAAAAACCTGGGCACTGGAAGAAGAACTGCCCAATGAGAGCAGCTAGTGTAGCACAAATAGAATCAGTTCGTGAGGCATTTATATGTACAGTTGTTGCGAACAGGGATGCGGATTCTGAAAGTTGGTTCCTGGATTCAGGTGCCAGTGATCACATGACATACAGACGTGATTGGATTATTGGGTACAAGAGATTTGATTATCCGCAATATGTGCGAATCGGTAATGGGAAAACAATTAGTGCTGTTGGTTACGGTAATATCAACATTCTAGCCTATAATAATAAGCAATGGATTCCCAAACTTCTTTCGAATGTGTTGTTCGTTCCGGACATTCACATTAACTTATTTTCATCGAATAAAGCGCTTGACAGAAACCTTCATCTGGTGTCAAACAATAATAAATGTGAATTACTGCAAAGTGGACGTACTGTCGCAGTGGAAGTTCGTAAGGGCTCGCTGTTCAAGATGTTATTCAAAGTTGAAGAGCCGAAAGCTGCGAACGTTAATATAAGAATTGATTCAATCAGATCATGGCATGAACGTTTAGGACATCAGAACCTTACCTACGTCCGACATTTTTTAAAGGCACATAATATTAAATTTGTGGATGATGATGCATTCTTTTGTGACTCATGTGCACTTGGGAAGTCTCACCGTTTACCATTCAAAAGGAGTGACAGTAAGGCTAAATGTGTTGGTGAGCTTGTGCATGCAGATCTTTGCGGTCCTATGCAAACTGTTTCCCTAGCTGGTTCGAAATATTTTCTCCTTTTCAAGGATGATTTTTCAAAATACAGAACAGTTTTTTTCTTAAAACAAAAGGATGAGGTTTTTAATTTTTTCAAACTGTTTTTAAGGAAAATTGAAATGGAAACTGGCTACTCACTATGTTCGATTCGCACTGATAATGGAACGGAGTTTGTTAACGCTGAATTGAAAACACTATTGTACGAAAACCGTGTCCGCCATCAGACTTCTGTTCCGTATTCTCCCCAACAAAACGGGAGAGCTGAAAGGGAAATGAGAACCATCGTTGAAGCCGCCAGAACAATGATACATGCGCGTAACTTACCACTAAGGCTATGGGCAGAGTCCGTTAATATGGCGGTATATGTGTTAAACCTTACAGCACCAACAGATGTAGTGGGAAAGTATCCAGCCCAATTGTGGTTTAAAGAACCGCCAAGAGAATTTAATTACCATGCATTAAAAGTGTTTGGAACTGAATGTTTTGCACATATTCCGTCACAAAAACGAAAGAAGTGGGACGCAAAATCGCGTTCAGGAGTTTTCGTTGGGTATTCAGAAAATACTAAGGCATATCGCATTTACTTTCCAGTAACAAACAAGATTGAGCTAAGCCGGGATGTCATTTTTAAATCTAGCGAAACTGCAGTTGAAAGCAATGATGTTATTCTTAGTCCTGATGAGAAGCCCATGGATGACTTGGTTGAGGAAATCGAGGAGGTAAAGAAAGAAGAAGATATGTTTACTGGCGATGATGGTCCCATTAACGAATATGAAGAAATTTCAACTGCTGAAAGCCATAGACAAGAAGATCCAGTGGAAGTGGAACCCTTTAGCGAACCAACAACATCCACTGAATCAATAAGGCATCGTTTGAGGAGCGCGCGGAAAGGAAGAGCTGATTCAATGATGGCGTTGATGGAAGTTGGGACATTTACTGTGAACAGACTTGTTCCCAAATCCTTTGAAGATGTTTTTAAGTCAATTGATGCTACGAAATGGCAGGCAGCAATGAAAGAGGAAATTGAGGCATTGCAAAAGAATGGTACGTGGGAACTGGTAGAACTACCGATGTCGAGAAAAATCGTTGACAGCAGATGGATATTCAAGATTAAGGATTCTGTTAGCAATGAACCCAACAGATATAAGGCGAGACTTGTGGTCAGAGGCTTCACACAAGAAGCTGGGGTAGATTATGATGAGATCTTTAGTCCAGTTGCGCGTTTCAGTTCAATAAGGGCTATACTTGCAGTCGCGGTTAAGAGAAAAATGGTGATCAAACAAATTGATATAAAGACAGCTTTTCTCAATGGCGAACTCAATGAGACAATATATATGCACCAGCCAAAGGGTTTTGATGATGGAAGTGGAAGGGTGTGCATGCTCAAAAAGAGCTTATACGGACTTAAACAGGCATCAAGATGCTGGAACATTAAATTCACTCAATTCCTACGATCATTTAATTTGATGTCTTCAGAAGCGGATCCCTGCGTATTCGTTGGAAAACGTATCCTCATGGTTATCTATGTTGATGACGGACTAATAGCTGCAGAGAACGAGGAGGATGCAGACCGGCTAATCTCGCATCTGAAAATGGTCTTCGAGGTGAAGGTGACTCAGGCAGGACTGTTTCTGGGGTTGGAAATAGATCGCCAAGCAGATGGATCGATTTTCCTCTCACAAAGTCGTTACGTTGGCAGAATTTTAGAGAGATTCAGAATGTCAGATTCTAACCCGGTTTCAACACCAGCAGACTCTCTCTCCAAGACTTCGTCCAGCAGAAATCAAGGGGTACTAGGGGAAGGCGGATTTCCTTATCGAGAGGCGGTGGGGTCTCTTATGTACCTTGCTACTGGAACCAGACCCGATATTTCCTACGCTCTTGGGGTCGTCAGCCGTCATTTGGAGCACCCAAATCCACAACATGTGACTGCAATCAAGCGTATCATACGATACGTAAAGGGAACACAAAATGATGGTATTCTTTTTGATTCAAGCTCTAAATTTAAATTAAGTTGTTTCAGCGATGCTGACTATGCGGGGGATCCAGAGACTAGACGATCCACAAGCGGCTACGTGTACTTATTTGGCAAATCTCCGATATCGTGGATGTCACAGCGCCAAACGTGTGTCTCACTCTCTACCATGGAAGCTGAGTACGTAGCAGCATCGCATGCAGCCAAAGAAATAGTGTGGTTAAATCGGTTACTTGACGAGATACTACCTGGAGGATGCGGCAAGCCAACGCTTTTTCTGGACAACCAAAGTGCCATCAGGCTTGTTCGAAATCCAGAGTTTCATAAGAGGAGCAAGCACATTGAAATAAAATTTCATTTCATCCGAGAAAAATTTGCGGAGGGTATTTTTGAACTTTCGTATGTTCCAACTGAAGACCAGATTGCAGACATATTCACCAAGCCCCTGGCAAAAGCTAGATTTGAATTATTAAAAGACAAAATGGGAATTTTAAGCAAATAAGAAAATAATTATAATATCTAATTTGAGTTTATATAAAGTTTGATCATTTGATAAATGCAGATAAAAGTGGGAGTGTTGAAGATTATTTATCAGCATTTCCTATTCACAATATTGTTAGTCACTGTTTAATAATCCCCAACTGCAGTTCTTTTGAGTCACTGTAGTTGTGTATTTCTTTCGTTGACATTCATGTTGAAATTTACGTTATAACTGAACTGAATTACATATTTACCTATCAATAACCGATCTTTTGTTACATACCAAATATATTATCTCTCGCTAAGTTGACTTTACTTTTGAAAAGTGGCCTTATCTCGAAAGCGGTCAATACGATTGCAACAAAAACTTATTTTTAAGGTAATATAGTCATTCGTAACATGATAGCAAACTCAGTTTTTCTCTGAATTGTCTATAATGGATTTTTGAAAAAAGGCATATTTTGGTATTTTGGTTTTCCTTTTTTTACCAACATGAAAACGGCTAAAGCGATTTTGACCAAAATGCATACTAGGAGTAAAATTGACGATTTCAACATAATTGCGTCCTTCATTTTCAATTCTAACCACCGGAAACGCTGATTTTGAAAACTGTTCATATCTCGAAAACGCCATTTTCAATTTGGATAAAACTTTAAAGACCAAGTAATACTAACATTCTGAACAATACCCTATACTCAGTTTTTAGCTAAATAGTTGAGCAACATTATTTTTCGAACTAAACTTTGCAATATTTGCTACTACTTTGTACGCATTATTTTCCAGATTTTGACTTAAATGCTTATTAACGATAACATATAGTATTGTTCATAAGACCCCGTACTTAGTTTTTCTTAGAAAAATGCAAATAATGCCGTCTTTTAAACATTACCGCACTACCAGTTAAAATGTAATCATAACTAGTACTAGAAACTTCTTTTTAGCAAATATTTCCCACTTCTTCTTTTTTCCACCAAATTAATCATGAACCTTAAAATAATTCCAATCAATTGGAGTCTACACTATCAGAAACCCGCACTTCATTTACCCCCAAACACGTGTAAATTCAAAAACAAATCTCTGAATTCTTATATCACAAGCCCTACTTCGAGTCATTTCCACCAGCATCACCAATTTGAAAAATCTGTTTTTATAGCCTATAAACAATAATAAAAGAAAATTAAACCAACCAAACTGATGATATGACTGTAAAACATTTCAACAACTCGTATCACACTAAGAAAATAATCGGCCCTAACGAGGTATCCGTCGGAACGGAAAATTATCCGCAACGCATACTCATACTCTGTCGGAGGCTCAAATCCAAATCGTAAACAAATTCCGCAACCACTTTCTGTCGGAAGATATCGGAACCTAGCTGTCAAAAATTGAAGGAAAAAATGCACTTCATCGCACTTCAACGTAATTCGCCGATATGCGTTACAAAATGTCGGAGAAATATTCCGAATAGATGTTCCGAAGAAATCCTCGAAGCAAAAATCCTCCGAATCGTATAAAATCGGAGAATTTTTTGAGAGTTAAATTTATATTTATTGGTAAACTTCTCACAAACAGATCTGTAACGAAGCACATTTTTTCCGATTGACATTTGAGTTCTACCTAAGTACATTATTTATATTTAATTTTAAAAGTGCTAAAATCACACTGTAAGTGATTATTTCATAAATGCATGCAGTGAATTGAACAAAGGAGAAAATGAAGAATTAAAATAGAATAAACGTCACGATTCTACGTGCAATAGTGCAAGTCATTGTTTAGGACTTTCTTTTCATTTTTCCTACGAAATGTAGTCATTTTCCTGTTTTTCATCGAACTTATAGTTGCACTCAATTTTTTTATGAAAAAATGTTACTTTAAAGATTTAAATATGAAGCAGTTTGTAAATATAATTTATGATTATTTTTGGCACTAGAAAATGTTGTTTAAAGGTGATTTACATGAGTTTTTTTTTATAATAATTTGGTGTCTTGATAATCATTGTGAAATGCAGGTGTTTTGAAGAGAAATTTCACCAAAAATTGATAGTTTTATGTTTTTTCTGTCCAATTCCAGAAATTCCCACAATTCTGGTGTTTTTTGTAAATATTTTTGTTAATCAAAATTTATACAAAATGGCATAAATCCCACGATCTAACAACACTTGTGCAATTAATCTTTCGCAGTGGTTGTGGTTGTGGAGTTCAGCAGGCGAATTGAATAAGAAATTGGTTTATAATAAAATTGCAGTTTAGAATATTTCTGTTTGAATTGGAGACAATTGAAAAAAGGTTTCACGAATAATTTTAAAACGACGACTACGATGTAATCTTTTCACTCGAGGGCAATGCATAATTTCTTCACTGCTTTGGTGGCAGATGTTTTGCTGCCTTAAATCGTAATTCTATTACGAAATTCGTGTAGGTATACGACGACTTGACTTTGAAAAGTTCATGGTTTATCGTATAGGTACCTACCTACTGCAATTCAACTCAACAAGCGAACTCATTTACAGCGCAACCTTATATTGCTCTCGGTTTATAAATCTAACAAAATTATTAAATTGAAAAAGTTGAAATCGAATGGGGAAAATCAAAAGTTAAACACAACTTTCGGGGAGGTTTCTCGTAACTTTTTTCATACTTTTTTAAATTTGCTAATGAAAATCATAACTGAATGCAATAAAATTTTAATTGGGATATTTGGAAAAGCAACTCACTACGACGTCGGAAAACATTTCGTTTTCAATTTTAAACCAAACTTTTGCAGCTTCGATTGGATTACTTTTAACTAGATTTTTCACAAGCAACAGTTTAAGTTTCACCGCTCTTTAAAAATCCTTCACCTACATAAAGCAACAAATTTTCTCGAGAGCGTACTAATAGAAGAAAAACATCTCCCCTACGATGTGTGGCTGTGACTATGGCACACGTCCAACACATTTGAATTGCAAATGTGTTTGTCATGTGTATACCTATGGCAGATAGTTCCAAAGCTGCTTGCATTATGAAGGTACTTTTAATCTCCGCTCGTGCTGCAACTGACGAATACTTTTATTCCATATTCTGTGTCAAGCGCCTTTCAGTGCCCTTATGCCGGCAGAGTGACACTTTGCACGCAAATGAAGACTAAGCGTTTCCAATGGCGACACAGACTTTTTCCTTTTTACTTTGATGTATGAATTTCATGAAAAATATGCACCTCTTTCGTGCTCTCACCTATACACAGTTTAAGCCTTGGAAAAGGACACCTTTTTCAATTTATACTATATACACCATAACTCTGTTGAATGTAATCGTTTTTTTTTTTGCCTGGACAAGTATCTTTTAGAGTCCCATCCACAATACAGAGTCGCACCACGGCAGAGAAAGCAAATGGAAAAGTCCTCTTACTCATCGAAAATGAGGGTAAATGAATTCAAGTCGAAAATTGAATTCACTTCTTCTAAGGAAGTCCGAAAGAATGCAAAAAAAAAAAAAAAAAAACTGACAAATGAACACTCAGGCGCACACTGCTTCTGCTTTATATCAAACGATTTTGCAGGACCTTTTAAAGCTTCTTCGAAGAAATCTAAATTAAATTTAAAGTGGTTGGGATAACACACAGCTATACCTTTTTGGAAGGCTTCCAAGAAATTTGTAGTCTCAGGTAGATTGCGGAATGCGATTGTGTTATCAAGGAACACAATCGCATTCAAGCATTCAAGCACATGCTCGACCATTCTTAATCGTAGGTGTATCTCTGTTTTGTGTGTCTGCAACGCGATCAAAAGAATAAAAGAAAAGTGATTGGAAGTGGAAGCTTTTAAATTTCCAATCGATTACTGAATAAAATTGAACGTTAAGGGTCATTGAGTTTCCATCATCATCTTCAACTAAGTCTACTCTATTTGGGTGCTGGTGTTCGTGCCTTGGGGAATGCGAGCAATTCTCGAAGAGTCGACGAATTGAATTTCCAGGAAGGCCCATTCAGATCCACGGGACAAGGAAAACACGACGTCAAATCAATGAAAATGTAAAACATTTTTTCAATTAAATAGATACTCTGCTCGGCCGGCGGGTGGTGCAAGGCGGGAGATAATTTATTTATGAGGTATACAGATTAGATAGACCGTGAAGGTAAGTGATACTATTTAACTCCTGAGAAATATGCTAATTTTGTTTGCGCTTTATCTCTTCGGTGTTGGTGTACTGACTTCCTTCATTTTTCAATGGAAAAACTTCAATATGCCTTAATTACAAAGTGAAATGTAATGCAACTCGTCTGTCCATGAACCGTCGATTACCCGTGGGTATTTGAAGAATGTCATAGGAGCACTGTTATGGGATCAGAGGGAGTAGCACCACTTATCTTCTTTTCTGAATCTCTTCTCTACATATAATGGAACTAGCTGACCCGTGCTCGCCTTGCTCTACCCGCCGTTTTTTTATAAATATGTTCCTTCCCTTGGACCTTTCTAAAACCAATATAAAGCAAAAACAAAGACAAACAAAATTTTACTTCCTAATAAAAAGTCTTCACAAATAATAGGTATTTAGGCAAAGTTCTGTTATTATTTGTTCCTTCTTACCCACCTCAAATGTAGGCGAAAAGAAGCAAGATGAATGAAACAACTTGACATTGACACACAAACCGCACCCCAGCCCATTACCAAACTTTTCGCAATGAACAGCACCTGAAAACGTGTTCAACCTGAATGTATGCGCTGCAAAAAAAAACGACTGCCCATTGAAGTGCAAAACATATCATCACGTTAGAGCGCGAATTAAAACACTTGTTTCTTACTTTTAAAATTAAACAATATTTATTTGGAACTATGTCCTTTATTATTGAAATACTTTTTACTAATTCTAAAAGGAGCTTAAGGCTACTATGTAGTTACAATAAGACTGTTGATAAATTCATCATACAGTCGTATTTATATACTTTTCTTATCTATCTACAAGGAGACCCAAGCGTACAATCGTCTTGCTTGATAATGAAGAAGAGATAATATTCCAACATTGTATACAAACGATATTATCTCTTTTACATATGTTATCATTGTAGCGTTGTGTGCAAGACTGTACTAGAGACTAAAGATATCATTGAATACAAATAATGTTATCTTTTTTCTCAATATGTTTTGCTATGGATACTTAACTCCCCCCCTTGTTAAACGAAATCGTCCCGATTTTTCGACGCTATTTTTAACATTTCTCTTTCATAAGTTTTGTTATATGCGTCAATCTTTTTTTGTTTTTGACGATCTGTTATACATTGTATAGTTTTTATCATTACGTACGTAAATGCTAGAATAACAATCAGTGTTACAATTGTGTATATAGTTGATAATATCGGTTTTTCTTCAAAAGGAATAATTAGTTTTTTTAAAGTATCTATGTTATCGAATTTGTACATTGTATCTTCTTTAATTATTTGGTCGATGTAAGACTCTGAATTATGATTTCTTAATATAACTTCTTTAATTTGCTTATGCATGTTTTTGTATATTTTATCGTCTAGATTTATAGTATTTTCATAAGTAACTAAGTTTATACCATTAATTGTTTGATTATTTAACTTATGCTTACCGCTTAATAACATAACACCGGATTCAATTTCTAAGTCGTAATCGTATTCTTGTTTAATGTTGCATTTTGAAGTTATATTCTTTAAAAGTGGAATAAGACAATTTTCTTCTTCAAAGTTAATTTCACAAATGTTTTTACTTAGATGATTTTGACAATTTCTTGTTCTTAAATAAGTTTGGTTACATAAGGCAATTGTTTTATCTGTAATGATTTTTCCATGTTTTGAATTTAAAGGTGTTACTTTATACAATTTACATGATTTAATTAGAACTGGATATTTATATATTGTGATGAAGAATTCATCAGTTCTAGCTAATAATATTTTAGAGTACTCAAGTATATTTATTATGGGTACTTGAATTATTTCATGTTGAATAATATTTTTAATGTCATCTAAGTCTAGGCTTTCTGATAAATATTCATTATTTTTTGCTGCATTAATTGTTCTGGTCAATAATAATAATTGTTCGTACACTTGTTCTATTACTAAATGTTCTTTAAGGCTCTGACCTTCGAATTGTTGCAAAATTTGTTCAAATCTAGAATTTATAGTTTTTTGTTTATTATTGTTTTCTATGAGATTATTTATACTCGTTTCTATGTTAACTAAGTCATAATGGTCAGGATTACCAAACACATATTTGAAAGCTGTTCCTAAAAAGTTAATTGATCTAGTATGCCTAGTATGTTCTTGTAATTGGTCTGCTAAATTCTTAATTTTACTTAACCAAATTTTTTCTTCTTGTGTAGGTTGATATTTACTAGTTACGATATTTACGTAAGGTTGAAATATCGAAGTCAGGTTGGTGGCATGTAACAAATAAGTTTGTTCTTTGAATAAATACACGTCATCTGTTTGCGTAAGTATAAACTTCTTGTTTAGTAACTCAGTTATTTGAACGTTTCCTTGCCCTTCTTGACTCTGTACAATTCCTAGTAATGTTAGGAATATTAATATTTTCGTCATCTGAAAAATGATAATTCTTTATGTTATCCTTGTGAATTTTTATTCCTTCTTTAGAGATTACCGTGTCTCCTTTATCTTCTTCTACTATTCTTGTTATGTATCTAGCGTTAGATTTCTTTCTAAGACCTGTGATTCTTACCATTATCTTATCTCCTTTTTTATACTCTCTGTGTCGAGTTCCTTTATTTAGACGTTCGATCACTTTTTTGGATGCTGAGTTTAGTTTATTTATTATAATTTCACTATTGCTATATTTATTTTGATTAAAAAAAATGTCTCTAGGTTTCAAACCGGTAACTGAGTGTATAGAATTATTTAATTCACGCACTGTTCTAAATATTTCTTCGATAAGTCTTGTTTTATTCTGAATTGTGAATATTCTAGACAGTTCAGTTATTGTACCGTTTACACGTTCTACCTGACCGTTCGCTGTCGATCTGTATACTGGAGTTTCTACTTTAGTTATGTTGTATTTCAAACACATTTGGTTCACCATTTCTGTTTTGAATCCCTTCTCGTTATCTGTCATGAGTCGTTCACATTTTGGGAAATAATTAGATAAGACCTCTTCCATAACGTCGTACAGTCTGTTTCGAGTTTCGATTTCCCGAAGGATTGTATATTTAGAATACTTATCTACTGTTACAAGGAAAGTATACTTGTCGTTGAAGTATATGTCCATATGAATGTGTGTTCCCACATGTGTTGGTATTTCTGAATTATTCAGAGGTTCTCTGATAGGTTTTCTTTCATATTTTCCAAATAGACATGCTATGCATTTTCTGTTGAAACTCTTTGCTTGTTTATTTAGATCGGGCCAGTAATATTTCTCTGAGATTTCTTGTATATTGTTACGTAACCCTCGGTGTGCTCTTTCGTGAGTTACCCTTACAAGTTTTAGTTGTTCCTCCAAATTTGTCACGTCTTGAAGTTTTCTTGGTGTGAATATAAATCTTACTAGTGGGAATTCTTTTTTTATGTTTTCACCATATTTGTATATGTTTTCAAATTTCGTATGCAAAGCTACAATCTTTTGGGGTTGTATAACTTCTTTCATCTGCCTTAGTAAAGAGTCTTTGTCCTTAAACTTTATTATGAGTCTTATTTTGTTACTAAAATAGATTTGTGTTTCGATATTATTTGTTATATCTTCAATAAGTTCGAACTGTGCAGTGTATGCATTAAAAGGCTGATTCACAGTTTTTATTATATCATTAGAAGAACTTTCAGCTGAATGTGCTGTTTCTATGGTAGAAGTATTTATGCGTTGACGTGATAATGCGTCAGCTACAAGATTTAGGTTTCCTGGTTTATAAACTAATTTTGCTCCAAAGTCTTCAATGATTCCCTTCCAACGTTTCAGCTTTGTGTTGGGATTTTTTTCTGATACAGAATATATAAGGCTCTGGTGATCGGTATATATGGTTAAGTCTGCTATACCATATATGTAGTTTCTGAGTTTTTGTAAGGACCATATGATCGCTAATAGCTCTTTCTCGTTTGTGCTATAGTTCTCTTCTGTCTTACTCAGTGTTCTTGACAAGAAGTGTATAGGTTGCTTATTCTGACTTAGTACGGCTCCAATAGCTATGTTGGATGCATCAGTAGTAAGCTCGAATGGTTTACTATAATCCGGTTGAAAAAGTTCGACTTGTTCTTTCAAATAATTTTTTAAAATTCTAATCGCTTCTAATGCTGAATCATTCAGATTTAACTTAATATTTTTACTTTGTTTTTTGTTTACTTTACCGTTATCTCCTCGTAAATATAATGTCAGGGGCTTGGCTATGCTTGCGTATCCTTTTATAAACTTACGATAGTAACCTGTAAGACCTAAAAATCCTCTCAAATCCTTTACCGTTTGTGGGACTGGAAAATTTTCTATAGCTGCTATTTTCTCAGGGTTCGTAGTGATTCTACCATGTCTGATTATGTGACCTAAGTATTCTACTTCTTCTTGAAAAAACTTACTTTTCTCATCAGATATTTTTAATGTGGCTTTATTGAGTACGTCGAATACTTGACTTATGTGCTGTATATGTTCTTCCTCAGATGAAGAATATATCAATACGTCATCAATGTAAACGTGTACGAATTTACCTACAAAGTCTCTCAAAATGTCGTCCACGCATCTCTGAAATATGCTTGGTGCATTTTTGAGCCCGAAAGGCATTCGTTTAAAATGATATTTTGCGCCATTTATAGCAAAAGCTGTTTTTTCTTTATCATCTGTTTTGATTCTAATTTGGTGGAAACCTGACTCCAAATCTAATGTTGTAAAGTACTTGGCTTTACCTAAATTTTGAATTGTCATGTTGACATCCGGAATGGGGTATCTGTCTGTTACAGTGTGAGCGTTAAGTTTTTGGAAATCAACAACCATGCGCCGTTTTGGTTTTCCTTTTTCGTCCAAACCTTTTTTAGGTACTGTCCATATGGGACTGTTATAAGGACTATGGCTTTTTTCTATTATATCGTCATGTAAGAGTTTCTGTATTTCTTTGTTTACGAATTCGTTATCTGCTATGGGATATGGATATTGTTTAACATAAACCGGATTATCATTGGTCGTCCTAATGCTTGCTTCTATAGTATCTGTAAAGGGTAACGGTCCTATGCTGTTATTAATCTTCATCAGTCTATCTATATCTGCTTTATAAATATTATTTTCCCCAATTATGTAATTAATTTTCTGAATAGATTCGACACTGCTTATGGTAGTTAGAGTCATATTACTGAAATTTATTTCCGCGTTTAGAACTTTAAGTCCTTCATATCCTAATATCATATCAAAAGACTGAATATCCTCTAATTCAAAAAATGTTATATTTTTCTTTAATATCCTAACTACTTTCTTTGTATCTACCATAGAATAACCATGCATTGTTTTTATTTTTATAGGTTTAATTTTAATTTTTTCGCTAGAATCGCATTTTCTATTAATGTAATTATGGGTTGCACCAGTATCAATAAGAATTTTATAAATTTCCTTAGAAATAGTACTAGTTAAATTTAAGCAGGGCAACCCGTCTACTAGTTTAAATGATCTATTCTTATGTTATTATTTACCATACATTCCGTTTCATCTGCTTCTGCATATGTACTGCTGACATCGTCTCTGCGTTGTTGTCGGGAGTTATTTACTCTCTGCTGCTTGAAGTTCTGCTGATAAGATCGTTGCGGTCTGTTGTGTGTGTTGAAACTCCCGCTGTGTTCACGTTTCGCTGGTGGATTATATACATCGGGTTTGTATTGATTCCAATTTTGTCGCTGTGCATGTACAATTTGTCTCGAGTTTATCTCCATCGGCTGTGGTCCTTGATTGTGTTGCTGCATATTATCGTATTGCTTCTGGGGTTGATAATTCGTTGTTTGGCTCGAATAATTTGGTCTTCTTTCGTTTCTGCGTTCATGTGGCATATTTTTGTGGTGCTTATCTTGAGTGAGATGTAAATGCCTGTGCACATTATCATGTTCTATTCTGCGAGCAATTGCGAATGCGTGTTCTAGATCATTTATTGTAGCTGAATATAATGATCCTCTTGTAAAGTTGTCACTCATACCATCAATGAATATACGAACTGCGTCGTCGTTAGCATTTTTAATTAGTCTGTCGATTATATTCGGCGGATCACCTGACATAGTGATTTTTGATATTATTAAATTGAGATTTTTATTTATCTCGTCGTGGTATTCAGACAGTGTGCTTCTTTTTTGCGTGATGGCTTTCATCATGTCTTGTAGCACGTATAGAGGTTCTTGATTAGAGTACGTATAATCTAATCTGTTACGTATCGCCTCAAAATTAAAAATTGTGTTATAATTAGTTAACACATTCGCGGCTGCACCCTGTATTTTACTTTTCACTATAGTCAATGCTGCTGCGTACTTACTGTGTGTTTTGAAGTTTTTAATGCTGTCCATTAATCTGGATGCTTCTTCGCGCCACGACCGATAATTTGATTGATCGCCGTTGAAAATAGGTAGGCTTTTAAATGCGTCTAACTGTATTTCACTACCATCTGTATATGTGGTTCTTATTTCCTCTAGCACAGGTATGTTTGGTACTATGCCTAATCCAGATTTTACTTCATTTAGTTTTGTTTCTAAATTAGTGTTTATTTGATTTTGGTTAGTTATTATTGCTGCTAACCTTGCATTCTCTGTGCGTGTGTGCTCTAGGGTTTGTGTTACTGTGTTGCTCCTGGTTTCTAAAGCTTCTAATCTTGCCATTAATACTGCGAGTTGTTCCATTTTGAACTCGTGTCTGTTGTCGTCGAATTTGTGTGTTTTTTTCCTCCACATATACACTTTCACTGAATTGCTTTGCTGCTTCGTACGAAGAAGCTATATTTGTACCTGCTATGCTAGGTAATTCTTGTAACCGGTAACGCGAGTGTTCTGTTTATACTAGATTTCACTACTTGTTCCCGAGGTCCGCTCGATTGAAGTTAAAAAGTATATTTAACCTCCTGGCAGGATCGCCAATTAAAACACTTGTTTCTTACTTTTAAAATTAAACAATATTTATTTGGAACTATGTCCTTTATTATTGAAATACTTTTTACTAATTCTAAAAGGAGCTTAAGGCTACTATGTAGTTACAATAAGACTGTTGATAAATTCATCATACAGTCGTATTTATATACTTTTCTTATCTATCTACAAGGAGACCCAAGCGTACAATCGTCTTGCTTGATAATGAAGAAGAGATAATATTCCAACATTGTATACAAACGATATTATCTCTTTTACATATGTTATCATTGTAGCGTTGTGTGCAAGACTGTACTAGAGACTAAAGATATCATTGAATACAAATAATGTTATCTTTTTTCTCAATATGTTTTGCTATGGATACTTAACTCGCGCACATAATAATCACACAGACACACCTGCAACGATACTCACTGCTGCATGACTACTGACAGTGGTATCCACTGAAAGAAAATTGTGGGCGTGTTTTGAATAAGTAATTTGAATAAGTAATTGCTCAGCTTCAGGACAACGTAGGAGGATGTTTTATATCTTATTCATTTGATTCAGGAGAAAATTTACTAAATTCACCAATTTTTTTATTTTTCAATCCGATAAGCCATTACTGAGCTAGGTCTGTATAAACAGATATTTCCTTACATATATCCGTTTTTTTTTGACCATTTTGTAAAAACCAAGTTATATTCCGGGTTAAAAGTATCCTAAAGCCCGACCAAGAACATAAGCAATTACTATGCCAAGTTTCATCAAAATCCGTCCAGTAGTTTCTGCGTGATGCGCGGTCAGGCATTTTTCATTCTACAGTTTTATTATATGTAGAGAAGAGAAGAGAAGAGAAGAGAAGAGAAGAGAAGAGAAGATAGAAAAGAAGAAGAAGAGAAGAGAAGAAGAGAAGAAGAAAAGAGAAGAAGAGAATTGTAGAATAAAAAGTCCTGGACCACGCATCACGCGGAAACTACTGGACGGATTTTTGTGAAACTTGACACAGAGATTACTTATGTTTTGAATCGGGACTTAGGATACTTTTTATCCTGGATTATAACGTGATTCTTACAAAATAGTCAAAAAAATCTGTATACCTGTAAAGAAAATTCTAATTATACACACCTAACTCAGTAATGGCTTATCGGATTCAAAAATAAACGAGAAAGTTAAAAATAGTTGTATTTAGTACATTTTCCCACGATTCATTTAAGATATAATTTAACCCATAACAGCATGTTTTAGAAATCTCTTTTAGAAATCTTCAAAACTTATGGTTTAATTTGGAGTTTTAGTAAGTGATTACATACTGAAAGTGGGCGTGGCACACCCCTTACAACACATTTACTTAAAACACTGTTGCTTAGCTTCAGCTTGAAAATATCACAAATGACTTGTAGTGTCTTCTGCCAAACAACTTTAGTCTGGCTGCTTACGAAAAGACTCCCCACTTTCGAATATCCCTGTACAAATAAACAAATATATTTGCCCGAATATTCCTATCGCTGTAGGGTCAAATTCTGAGAAAGCCATGTTTATTTCGGGAATTATCTAAATATAAATCCTAACTTAATAACATTTTGAAGAGAAGTGTTGCCCAAACATCCAAAACGATTATAAAGAAGATGCAAGCGTTTGTTCTTTTCGTAAGCCGACAGGATGTCCAAAAGCAGTTGAAAGTTAAAACTACTCAAAATGAGCAGAGTAGCATTTCCCTACATAGGAACGCATATTTGATATTCATTTTCTATAAGCTTGATATGTTTTTAAAAATCTTTCGATAGTAGTAGCAGTATGTGCGAATTCATAAAGAGGATGAAACATGTAAAATTTTGTGTAGAAAATTGTGTTTTTTATTTTTCTAGTTTCGTTATTTGATTTGAATTTAAGTAACATAACCTATATACATTTTTTAAAAGATCGAATTGAATTTATTTACACACTTTGCTTGGCAAATTAAATTTCAAAGACAGAATACTTAAATGGATTGGCAGCAAATAGAGAATTTGCAGTATTTTTCATATTCCGAAAACGTTTAATAGATAACAAAAACAATTCTCTGTCTTTACAAAACTCTGCGCACGTATAATCAATGAAATTATAATTTTCTTGAAACATATTTCATATAACTTAAACTTTCTATTACAGTTCTATTAAAAGTTTTAGAGTGAACAAGAGTGCATTCAGATTTAGAATGGAGAAACTTTAGAGGAAGTACCACTTCCACCGTCCCAGTTCCATTGCAACTAGCTGCAACTTTGTCCTCACAAGGAAGTGGAGAATATCAACATTAGGTTGGTGTAGTTTAACTAATTCACTTAGATTTCAATTCTAAAACAATTGATCAAACGTTTTTTGGAGGTAACTATTATTTAATCGGAATGTGAAAATAACAAAATAAAAGTATCTTACATTGTCTCTAATGAAAATGCATCAACCCGACAACACAAACCCTACCGTCAGCGATCACTGATAACAGAATATCAAAATTCGATACTCGATCCCGTGTGCGATCATACCAAATCAACATTTATCAATCAGGTTTGACTCGATAACTGATGTTGTAATTCGACCCCTGCTGCTGCAGCGAAATGACTATGAAAAGTTGGTACTAATTATAGTAGGAAGCCTTGGTACAATTCTTCACTGTCTTTTCGCTCACATTAATTTTTTTTTTACATTTTTTTTGTTTTGGTTGTTGAAGAATAGAAACAGGAATACTAGGAAGATGTCCCACCACCAATGCAATGTATTTTTAATTACAATTTCTATTAATTAGAAAATACAAATTCTGACTGTTGTCAGATATCACTTTTTACTTGTACTCTTGTAGCAGCCGAAAAAACTCTACATAAATTAGTTTCCGCTGCATTTTCGCAGACGTTTCGCTGTCCATTTGGAGCAGCAAACAGGGCTTAATGCCCAAAACACATGTTGAGCAGAAATTCTGGATGCAGCTCAGAGCGCAGTACTGCAAGTAAAACAGACGTTCAGAAAAATATTTGTCATCAAGGAGGGGTCATTTCTCCCCTTCTCTGGGTGCTGGTTATAGATAATATACTTAAAGAACTAAATAATGCAGGATTCAACGTTACTGCCTACGCGGATGACGTAGTCATAATTATTCAAGGAAAATTCCTTAATACAATGAGCGAACTCATGGAAACTGCCCTCAACAGACTCAGAATCTGGGCTGAAGGGTGTGGACTCCGAGTAAATCCAGAGAAAACGGAACTAGTACTATTTAGTTCAAAGTACAAGATACCGCTCTTCAGGCTGCCAAGACTTGCTGGAGTGGAGCTTTTGCTCTCAGAAAGCGCAAAATATCTTGGTACGGTACTTGACAGGAAACTAAATTGGAAACTTAACGTACAGGAAAGAGTCCGCAAGGCTCATAATGCTCTCTTCGCTTGTAAGAAGACAGCTGGGAAGAAATGGGGCATGAGGCCGACAATGATGTATTGGCTTTACACAATGGTTGTAAGACCCATAATTACATATGGGGCTCTTGTGTGGTGGAAGGCCACCAACAAGAAGTATATACGGGATATGTTAACCAAGGTACAAAGAACAGCCTGCATTGCCGTAACGGGTGCCTTACGTACAACGCCCACTGCTGCGCTGGAAGCATTCATGCATCTTTTACCACTGGACTTACAAATACAGATCCAAGCAGGAAACAGTGCACTTAGACTCACTAATGCAGGGCTGTTTAAAAATAATAGTATAGGTCATGGAAAAATTATAAGGGAATCGTTCTCTGATATCCCCGTAAAGGCGGATGAAAGTCTCGGTACACTTGACTTCGAAACACCTTATGAAGTGTTATACCCGGACAGAGAGGAATGGTCTAATAACTTGATCCTGAGGGAAAACGAGGCCTCAGTATACACTGACGGCTCCAAAACTATCGAGGGAACAGGGGCAGGTATATACTCCAGCGGGTTCAACCTGCAAATGGCCCTGAAGCTTCCAGACACATGCAGTGTTTTTCAGGCAGAGGTTCTGGCAGTGCTTAAGGCCGCAGAGGTACTGGAGATGAGATCAATATCCGATAAGAATATCGCCATCTTCATTGACAGTCAGGCTGCACTTAAAGCACTAGAATCACAAACCATCAAGTCTGAGCTAGTCAGGAATTGCCGCACAGTGCTCAAGGCATTGTGCTCGCAGAACCGTGTTAGACTGTGTTGGGTACCTGGGCATTGTGATATTGACGGTAACGAAAGGGCAGACGTTCTGGCCAAGGAAGGAGCTGGGCTCCCACTTGAAGCAACGATCGAAGGTATAAGACCACCCATGGCGGTGGCCAGGAGAATTCTTTTTGAAAAAGTCTTCAATAAAGCGAATACAAGGTGGTCACAATTAGAAGGACATAAGGTCTCAAAGGCACTGTGGCCTACTTTAAATCGGAGGAAGTCTGAACAATTGATTAATTTCAGTAGAACTAAGTTGAGAACAACGGTAGGAATACTCTCTGGGCACTGCCTTCTCAGGAAGCATGCCATGAGACTAGGCGTAGCTAATACGGATACGTGTAGGTACTGTGAAGACCTACAGGTCACGGAAGACATCTCACACCTTCTTTGTGAATGTCAAGCAACTGCTCGGAGTAGAAGAAAGCATCTCGGAATGTACTTCTTTAATAACTTAGAAGAGGTTGGTTCCTCAAATGGAATTGAGGCCATACTCAAATTCTGTAGGGAAATCGAATGCTTGGGTGATTTGGTTTAGGTCTTTTAGCCGTAATGGTTCCCAGGGGATGGCGATGGGCCCAACATGGTGCCTGGTCTATTGTGACGATCTCACAACCCCCATCAACCTAACCTAACCTAACCTAACATGGCATTTTTGAAAAATTGTTTGCGATTTAATTTGTTGAAGATGGAAACTGAGAAATTCAATAAAATTGACAACTTCAAGTGAAGTACGCTTCCATCCAAACACAAAACAAAAACAAACATGATCAGGAAATGTCAAAAGGCGATGATGACAAATACTTGAAATTGCAATTTACTTTCTTTTATGTTGTGGTTTAATTTTAAATTTTTAAGAAAACTTTGAAATAGAGACATGTGGAGAATTTACGTCTGCCTGCCAACCAGAAATACCTTTGCGATGTCATTTTAAATGACAGGAGACTAACGCGTTGCTAGTAAAGTCGCCATAAAAAGGCCTGAATGTCTAAATAAAATCGAACTATCAACACCGCTCAACACCGCACCTTAAAGAACACCACATGCAAAGCGACACTAAATTGGTTTTTCTTCTTAAACTCATAAGCTCTTCTAAGGGATTTGATGGCCTCCAACTACCTAAGTGGATAGCGTACATAATTCCATTGGTATCCCGGAATTTGCACAGTAACTGAAATCAATGTTTCCGACTTAATCCTTCGCTATCACTGTTGGAAAACAACTTTTCCCTCATTCATCCCACAAGTCTTCCCCGCACAGAAATAGTTTCTCAGGAAGCACAAGCAAACAATTCACCCGCATATAGGATCCTCTGTCCGTATGTACACCAATTTGATTGCAAATATGAGAAAACAAATCCAAACGAACAAAAGGATATCATCTCTCTTCATTCGTAAAGCCGGATGAAAGAAGACTGGCGTAAATCAAGAATTTCACTTTCATTTCCCCATCGTAGGGTATCTAGCAATAAAGCTGTACCTCGAAGTGAGTCGTTTTGCACAAAGCGATGCATGACTTTGCACAAGACCGAGTTCCAACTCCCAACTCCCAAGAGTAAATAGTTCTCAATGTTAATTGATATCGAAGCGAAGTCGCAAGCCCTGCGTCTAGGTATTCGTGTATTTACACAAATTTGGTAAACAAATAAATAAGAATACCAGTTGGAGTGTGGATGGAGGAGATTCATCACCAGATGATGCAGTTTAATTTCAGAGATGAATAGATCCTTGGGGAGCCGTCTCGATTTGCTTGATTAATTCCGCAGATATACCCATTGAATTGGGAAATTAGCAACGATTCAGGGAAAGTGGAAGATCTGCTTCACAAAAACATAGATAGGCAATCAATTGATGCGGATTATTGTTTGTAGCATGCGTATCGTAAAAACGTTTGAAGAATTTCATTCGAAATTCAATCCCTACGTAATCCGAAACACTTGAAAGTTTGCCACTTATCCTGGCGAATATTTTTCGATGGGTGCTCGGAAGTTCTCAATTTGTCTGTTGAATTTTGTGAATCACTTTTCGAGGGCACTTTTGTCATAATGCTAAGGCAAATAGCAGTCATGAAAGCAGTTTCAAAATTTCGAGATTTTATAATTCAAATAAAAGCGCATTAGGGAGGATGTGTACAAAAGGATGTGCGGCAGCGTGCTATTCTTTTGCTAGATTTAAAACTTCATTGCGTTTTGTTCGTCCCGGGGAGCCCGGGTGGCTTAGGGTGATACGTAATCTCTTGCCTCTTTCGCGGCTTACTGGTAGATATTTCTATGGGTCGCTACATTCGAAGGACTGCCTTATGATGTTATCGTCCTTAGCGTGCTGCGAGTCTAGCGTTATTTGTGCTGCCATTTTGTGGAACAATTCATGGTTGGATTGAATTTCGATCAAAATAATTCTAAGACGAATCGCAGACAGAGGTAAGCAAAAACCCGTAACTATCCTGTTAAGTTTGTCGTTTCGACCAGCCGTAGTGTGAAATTTGACTGAAATTTTATACTGTGCGCAGAATATCATTGGCATCTTGTTGTATTTAAAGTTTCCAGAAGCATCTAACCGAATTATGTAAATTTTTTGGTTTATCAATTGATCACTGTAATTACCGACATTTAAAATAAATAAAAAATAAATTGGTTGTAGGCGGAGCGGCTTAGTGGTAAGTGTGTTGGACTATTATGCAAGGGGTCCCAGCTTCGATCCCCGAAAAAAACAAATTCCATTTTATCCACTTGAGATCTACAACAGCTCCGCCTATTGAACGGTATTTAAATTAAACCAAAAAACGAAATGTACCTACGCCTACAGCGCCACCTTTTGAGAATTTTTTACTTTTCTTTTTTCCTAAACATCCGCGTTGCAATTACAAACAAATCCGCAGAAGGAAGTAACTAATACTTCGAATGTTCAAGTTTTCTGACGAATTATATTATTTAAAAACTCAATGGACCTTTTCAATAAATCAATTTTAATCTGGCAAGTAAAGCAAGAGTCGGCACCATCCAAAGTACCTTTACCAATATTTTGCAGCATAGGCATCTATTATAACGAACCAGTTTGTTACCTACCGCCTATAATTTACTGTGCAAATGAATCAGCTGTCAAAAGTTGATGCACCCAACGCCATCTACTTCCAATACCGGAACCAGCATTTGAAATAATTCATGTTCGTTTTTAATGTGTCACACAAATTTGAGCTGAAGAGCTGTTTCTTAAGCCTTGAAGTTCTATGAGTAAGGAAGAAGGAAAAATGGCGGTACAGTAAACACCCGTTGATTCAAAAGACCTTTTAGGGCGCAGGCTTTGGGTTATTTACATATGTAATAAAAATAAACCTATTATCTGGATTTTGTAAATGCATTTGAACATTCATTACGTCAAAACTGTTTACTCAATTAATATCGATTTCAGACATAGGTAACCTAGGTCACAATGTGTTAGTCCACTGCAATCGGCCAACTCATTCAGATGGTGCACGAATTTTAAACTTTCTGATGAAGGGCAAATGTCATATTGTTAATCGCTCAAGGCACATACATTTTTTCGATACTGTACGCGATATAAGCGATATAAGATTTGCTGGATGTCAGCCCGAAGGTGTTTCTGGTTGGGACATATTTACAGATGGACTGATGGTAATCGTGTGTCGTGTTGTTTCGTTCGTTTGTCAATTTCTTTTTGGCAACGTTAGAAGTAGGTAATAGATATATGTTCATAGTTTTTATAAAAAATAAATAGTGGAACCGCTGATAACTCGCGACTGTGAATTAAAGTTCTAAAGTAGATCGTGGGTACTTCAAACAGCTAAAAGCCATCTAATCCACCAAGACAAATTAACAACCAAAATCAAAATTTGACTACGTGCAAGTTGAAGGCAAGTACAAATCTCGAACCCCCCAATTGGATTAGCAACGCGCAGCTACGTCAGCATGGGCTTTCAATCGTACTTCAAATCACAAGAGGCTTGCATTATTTATTTGAGTTGTTCAATTACCATTGCATCACGATCATCGTCGCCTTGCAGTAGATGTAGAACACAAAAAAGAGCAACGTATATTTGTTTGTGTTTCACCGTTTGCAGCAAGGAATTTAAAATTCCTCTACCATTTCAATTGTTCGATTTTCCAAGTGCATAATATATTCTTCCGCTAAAAATTCCCAATCGACTGGTGAGTTTCGTTGAAATTTCGTTCCCAAGGGGGATTGTGCGAGAAGTGGCTTTTTTTGTCAATACTAGACTGACTGCTACATGAGCAAACAGCAAAATAAAAACCTGCATAATTGTGACAGCTGCAATCTTGATAAAGTTATGCAAATGCATGCATCCGCCGACGATGAAAGAAAAAACAAAACTTTTATATTTAGAACAAGTCTGACAAATTTTATCGCACCCTTGCGAGGATACTACACTACATGCACGTATTATGTTCAGCCTAGACATGTGTGTAGGGATGTAGCTGATGTATGAGGTTATGACTGCGTTGACACTATTCACAAAATAATACATAAGATGATACGTGATACTTATCTGCATCAAGGATGCATGAATATTTCATGGATACAACGCTCCCCCAAGGAATGCCATGTGTATTCCAACGTCGCGTCGGCGTCGGGGGAAATCGAGCCAACAAAACTAGCACCACATAGTGAATGAAAATGAAGAGAAGATATTTAAAAAAATTGTTACACTCGCTGTATGCAGATGCTGGGTGTGGTTCACAGATGCGGTGTCCTTTGGGTTCCGAAAGAGCTGATTTGAAATTTATATGGAAAATATTTTAAACACTCTGTAGGTACTATGGGATTTGCAATCGTGCCATTGGAGGGTGCTGAGGCTTAAATTTGAATGCAAATTTTATGCACATTCCACTGGATAGTGGCGCGCAAAATTTTCAACAATTTCACGAACTTTTCGGCTAGGCACTGTGCCGCAATGTGAATATTTTATTAGAAGATGATGTGTACAAATTGGCATAGCCCACTGTGGGAGCGAATTTGCATGAGAAATAACATTGATTCTTGTTGAAATTCAAGTTTGGTAAACAATGGTGGAGAGTAATATATGTGCAGGAACTAATTTGATTATAACTTGGGCAGTTCTGCAAATAAACACGCATGACTGCTCCAAACATCTTATTAAACGTACTGCTTGAGCGTTTTAAGTCTCAAAAGGACGCATAGCGTCGACGTCAATGGTTGTCAAATTAATAATAGAAAGATGCCCAAAAACAGTAGCTCCCTAGGTTTGAAGTCATTAGTAAGACTGCAGCTTCGTTTCAATTTAAACAACAAGCGCTGGCAAATCTCAGATGTCACAACCAGCAAACTTCAAAGCGTTCTCCTTGACAAATTTATCGCAAGTTTTAAAAGTGACAGTATTTATGTGGACTTTGTTATTAATGTGTTGTTAAATATATTTTGCCTCCCCACTCTAACTAGAAAAATTTTGTTTCTATATTTTGACAGTTGAAAAAATTGAGAAAACAACTTACTAATAAAAAATGTGTTAAAAAATGGAACAGTTGGGTTCTTTAAAACCGTCGCAAAGTCTTCCTGTATTCATTCAAAGAAGCGTCCTCTTCAGCTCGAATTATGTTCTTCCGTGAGGACTGCGACGAATCGCAACTAATTCTTCCACCGGCATTTGCAGCACGGAAAAGAATCACCTGGGTTGTCAGATGAAAGCGAACAAAATGCGAGTTTTCTCGAAGGGTAGTGTCAACCACAAGCGAGGTCCTGACAAACAAATTGATTCATACATATTTAACTCAACTGTGGATATATCCATAAAAGCGGTGCAACTTCTGCGAAAATGAGAGACTGTATTAAACCAATCAGCTCTTAATAGCAAGGCGCCCACGAGTTTTTATCATTTAGGTACCTTCCAGGAGAAATAGTTCTTCGCTTGAATAAAACATGAGCCAAGTAAAATGGTAGAAACCCATTAACTTCGAAGGGTGTGAGAGGTCCATTAATAGATCTCATTGGTTATGAATAAGGGTCAGCCTCTTGGTCCGCGAGCTGCTGCGATAAATAATTCAAACTAATTGTTTTGCTTTTCATTCAGGGAACAAAACAGCGACACTGTGTCGCCTTTTTTCCCCATTACGACTTAAAATAGCGGAGCTATTTTTACAAACGGCGTAATAATTATTCGAATGAATACAAGATGGTGGAGAAAGTTCTTTTTTTTTTGTAATTCGGTGGTTGGTTTTCTGGCCTGGGGATCTTTTATTGAGCAGTCAGCGGAAGTTGTTGGATTGTATTGAAATATTTTATTTATTTTTATTGTTGTTTGTGGGAAGCAACTTTGGCTCATTGAAATTCGGTTATATAGCTGGATGTTATTATTTTGTTTAAGAAGTTTTTGCCAAACTCATAGAAATAGCGTTTAATGTAGTGAAGCTTATTCCCAGGAGAAGTATTTTAGAGGAACACTGTTGGGGGTATTTGAGGTTTTTGAATCAATAAACTTGAGTTTGGAATATACAGCTATTATCCTTTTCAATCGAATGTGACTTGTTAATTTTCCAAAGTAGTTTCTGCGAATTTAAATTGTTTCAATTAACGAGAGAACAAAATCAGTTGAAAATTCCATTTTGATAGCCACAATCTGACGTCGGTAAAAACGGAAATCAAGGCAGTTCGCAGTTGTATATTTTCATGAATTTTATATTATTTTGTGACCTTTAAAATTGAAATCACGTGCGATTTTGTATTGGATGTAGGTATGTGACTTAAAATAATTTTTGAGGCTTCTTTTAATTAATTGAATTAAAGGCGGCACACAGCCAGAGGAAAATAGTTGAGAAGTTTATTCTGACAGTCACCAACTGACTTCGACAAGAACCAATATCGATAAGGTAGTTCGTAATTCGATCTTTTAAAGTAAAGCCTAGTATACAATTCACGTGAAATCCAATTTTTCATTTCAACATTGTCAAAATGAGCCTTCCTTGTGAAGATTTCACTAGACAGTACGCTGTTGGAGTGAAAAATAGTTGTTCGATTTGTAGGGGGCGCAACTTAAGTTATTTCGCTTGGCTTTTATTGTCCGTCGCATTAAATTTTTGACATTTCGGTGTGAAAGTTTTACTTTCAATTTCACGACACTTTCTAGAGAGGAGTGAACTTCACTCGAACAGCGTACCAGCCTTAAGTTAATAAATGGTTATCTATATGAATGACTTGCTTCTGGACACCAGATTAGATGGATGTTTTTAAATCACAAGACAATTTTTGAAGCTGCTTTCAGTTACGTAATCGAATAAAAGTAGACCAAATTTTTTGACATTCACTTTAATAACCAGAAACTGCCGTCGATAATGTATATAATCATATTTGTTTGTGTACTATAGATATTCGTTCGAATAAGTCCATAACTTTAAAAATTTAAAGGCACACAACCAGACGGAAAATAGTTGAGAAATTTATTCTGACAGAACTAAGTAAGTAATGTAAGTCAATGAATTGAATAAATGTACAGCAAATTTATTGACATTAATATTGATAATCAGAAACTGCCGTCGATAATGCAGATAATCACCAAAGTTTGTGTACTAGATAATCGTTCGAATTAAGTCCATAACTTTGCTGTGACATTTCATGCTCTATAAAATCTTAATATCCTATCAATTTCATACAAAGTTGACATGTTTTTTTTCCATTAATGGAGATCCTTTAATCTAACAACCTCCTCATCCTTTTGTGAATCATTCAAGCACAACGAATAAAATCTCAACAGAACATGTGGTAGTCACAAGAATATTCTCGACCCAAATAGCATATATGTATTAATAGTAGGTGCCTCCTCTATGAGGCTTTCATTGCTTATCACCTCAACGCGGAGTAATTACGAAGCCAAATGGAAAACTTTATCCAACAGCACTCAAAGGGTGTCTTCACGTCTGTAATATTTTTACCGCATGAATGCCCTTCTACAGTCACCTGGAAATTTATCTAATTGAAGTGTAAATGCAAGGCACAGCAAGAGCAAAAACAAGGCCTTCTAATAAAACCCCATCCTACAGTGAAAGAGGTATCGTAATTACTCCTGCTTTGAACATTTTTCCAAATTACAACTGATTGCGTTGCCCTTGTTGACACCATAAACCACATGCTCGGAGCAAATGTAATTACTTGTCATTTATACCATCCCGTCGCTGGTAATGGGAGTACCATTCACATGAAGTAAGTATCAGTATATAAATCCTAATCGCTTGTCAAAGGAGTCATAGCTAATAATACAGCCATTCAAGTCCGCACAACCTACCCATGTGGTCAGGCAAGGCGACTCTATCTCAGTACATCTCTCTCGTTTGCTCAGATTGGTATAACCGCTGACTTAACATGCAGCGCCAGCATTAATCCATTTTCTCCGTCATTTTTTGTTTTCCGTCCAACCGCATCCTCGCCCGACTGGAACCCATTCCTGATGCTAATGTAGGTACGTACGATTGGGGATATAAATTCATTTGGAATTACCACATGCCCGACAGGAGGCGTCCGTACAAAAGCTTTTCAATTAGATATGTTCTAATGGGAAGGACCCATGACAGGATGTGTATCTGGAATTGCGAAATGGCTTCGGAACAACGGGGGTAGCATTCATGTTTCATTGGGATGGGATTAAATTGTTTAAAGCAAAACACGTAGAACAACAATCAAAAAAAAAACTGCTCCCACAGAAACAGATCCTTGTTTGGCTTTGTTTGGCATACAGCTTTCATTCGTACAATCAAATTTTAATTGTTTTACTGACTTTTTCGCACAGCAGCATGGCTACCAAGTACCTTCGTTGATGCACTTGGGGGGATTCTGTACGCTTCAGTGTTTATTGTTGTGTTTCACCCATTTGTTTCGCAGGTAAAATACACTAAAACAATAAAAAAAGTTTCGCTAAATTTCAACTGTTTGGCGAGGAAAAACGGGAATTTTTCATATTGCTAGGATGTTGAGTTGAATTTATGAAAAATTTAAGTTTTGAGGATTTCCAGTTTGTTTAGGCAAAATTTGTGTAATATAATTCAATTGAAATTGTTAGCGACTTTAAAAATTGAAAATAAACATCAAATATTGATTTAAATTCGCAAATTGATGCATTTAATAATTAAGCCGTTGACTTTTTCAGCGCAATTGGATTAGATATGGCGCTCTACTAATGAACGCACCCATCAAATCATTGTGAGACTTAAAGGCTGGTACGCTGTTCGAGTGAAATCCAATTTTTCATACAAATTTTTTACTGCGAAATGTCAAAATGAACTTTCCACATGAAAATGTCACTAGGCAGTACGCTCTTGAAGTGAAAAATATTTGTTCAGAAAGTGATTTGTAGTGGGCGTTACTTAAGCATTTTCACTTGGCTTTTACTGTCCGTCGCATTAAATTTTTGACATTTCAGCGTGAAAATTTCCCTTTCAATTTCACAGCACATTTTGGAGAGGAGTGAAAATTTCACTTCACTCGACCAGCTTTAAATTTGGATTAATTTACTTCAGGATTCAAAGAGAAGACTCTATAAGGTTTGTAAACGGCCACCTCTTTTATTTTTACTACCTACATACATTATGATATGCTACCATCTACGAATAACATTGGAAGCGACACAAAGTTTTGCGACTTGCCAAACTGCGTCACTTATGAATGAGGACATGATGTGTGTGTTTTATCGAGTGTGAAAAACTCAAGGTTGCAGTATTTGACCTCTGTGCGAGAGTGCAACAAACGTTTTACGGAATGGGAAACAATTTTGTTTGGTGGATAGAAGAAGAAGAAAACTGAAATAATCTGTGGGACAGATTTTTCATGATTTTGCTGAACTGTTTTTCGAAATTTTTTAGAAGCTTAACTGTCATAATTTGGCTAAGGGATTTATAGATATAGGGGACATTTAAAAACTTAGCTCTCTTAAGTTGACTAGATTGGTCTGGAGTAGTTGTAACCTAAACGCAAAAACTAGGTTCGTCGGAAACGCCACTTTTCCTATGTCAGCCATATATATGCGAACTGTAACTATTCCAGCCGTAAGCCTTATTATAAGATTAACGTGTACATTAAATGTTACTGGCTAATAAAAAATAATAATAATAACTGTTAACTTACTACTCAGTCACGAATTGATTGACTAGACAACTGAGACAGCTACTCATGTGACCGATTTATACCAATCAAAACTGGAATACATCAATTCAGTCAGCTGTCAGACTTACTAAACTAGATGCTTGAACGTCTCCATATTCACTAGCGAAAAAGTGCTCAAAACTGTTGACTCGGTATTGGTTACCGTTTCGACTGCATTTTTTCGCTGTCAAAGGTAACTGAGCAAATTAAATTAACGAAACGATATCAGATTATTTATCACTGACATTAAACGAGTTTGCGAATATTAATCGAGTCACACTCCCAGAGATGTAATTAAAACTAACAAGTAAAATTGACTTCATTGCCGACATAAAGTAAAAAGAGGTTTTGAATTTAAAGAAGTTTTCAAATCACTATTAAGTCAGGAACCAGAAAAGACGAATTAAGCAGGCATGATTTGCATAAAATTTCACCGATGTAAATATGAAATTAATTAATTAAACAAATATGATTAAACGTTCAAATATGAATTTATTTGTATGGCTCTTCTTAAAGACACAAACTTTTCGTGAAAAGTCCTTTAGTTTTTAACTAACCCTTTTTAAAGCATTTTAAAATTCATATTCAGTACAATTTAAAATATCTTGACTTATAATGCTTATACTCAAAATTACATATTCATGAAGCGGTACTTTTGCTTCCAATATCTGAGTTCAGTTTGGCAGTAGCCTTAATTTTATTATTCTCTCAAACGAATCTGGACAATATCATGAAAATGAGATCTTGAAAAAAAATGTGCTTACTTAAAGCTAAAGGAAACTGCCGCCAAAAGGGGCAAAGGACATAGCAAACTACTTATAAATTGATAAATCTATGTTTTAATAATGTTTAGTTTGTAACTCATATTCAAATTTTTCTTCGTTGGGTATTTCCCCCGTCAACATTTTGCAAACTGCCTTACCGATTGACACCACTGTAAAACGACAACTGAAACTTGAAATGTAAAACGCGTAAAGGTAAGATTAGACGGTATGCCAAGTGGTCATAAAATGCCAATTTCTGACCATATTTCAAAATATGGTCATACAGTGTAATGGGCATATCCCATATGCCCTAATGACCTAAATGCCACATATGACCAGACTGATTTTGACAGATAAAAATGCCAAAATAGCATATAGTGTAATGGGACAATAAGCACGAATGCCAGCATAAAGCCTATATGCCCATATGCACTTTATTGAAATTTCGTTGTGGCATTTCTGGCATTTTTGATGGAACAAGCATTTTTTTGTTGTGTTTGAGAGTTCGTGCTATTGGGATAGGATTTATTTTGATTTTCGTTCTTTTTTTTTTGTTGATTATTGAATCAATGATCTTTCATTTTTGTAAATTGTTTAATTGTCTTTTCTTTGTAATTTGTTTAAGTTCATTTTGTTTTATAATTTTTTCTTGTTGTGAAATTTTGTTTGTGAAGAAATTGTTTGCTATCTAGGTACCTGTTTTGTCATAGTTATATGTATTTTCGTTAATATTCTTTATGTAGTTTCATTGGTTTGAATATAATTTACTTGGTGTACATATTGTTTGTTAGGATTATGGAGGAAGCAAAAGTTGACAGGGCGAGCAAGCGTCCGCAAAGCAGATTAAAGGCGAATGGTCAGACCAACTCATCCGTCGAGATCAGACCCGGACTTTACGATGTCACAAGTCGTACACATCGGATCCCTTTTTTTGCTTTGTTTTTCTTTATAGCATTACCCTACTACAACATTTGGTTATAAACAACAAATGCCTTAAATGACCATCAAGTCAAATATGACCATATTGGTAATTTTGGTCATATAGTCTGATATACAGTTTTGATGATCCTGGCATTTTGGTCATTTGACAGCTAATCTGGTCATTTGCCTGTTGGCATTCATATGCTTAATTGGCATACAGTCTAATCTTAGCTTAATTTGCACATTTTGAGTGAAGGTACCTAACAATTCGGGGCAAAGAAAAAACCCGAAATGCATACACGAACACGAGTGCTAAAATAATTAAGGACTTTAAGTGATAATTATTAAGTGATCTTGCTCAAAATAGCTGTTATTACAGTCAAAAGGTCTTTGTTTGTTAAGTCGTTGATCTATATGCAAACAAATGACTATTGGTGATTTAGAGAAAGCAGTCAAAAACTGTTCTACCCTTTCCAATCCTAAGTTATAGCTGCACCTGCAGCGGCAACTGTCGTTAAGCAACGTGGCATTAAATAAAGTTCCAATTATTAGAATGAAGCGGTTTTGTCATTGCAGACTCACCGTTTATAAGCCCTTTAAAAGGCGAATGTTTTTAAAATGTGTAAACACAAATATGAGTAAATCATAATACCTAGTCCTCATCTCACTATTGTTGACATTTTCAAGAGTCCACAAATAAATCAGTGATGGTCCATCAAAGGACTATTCCCCGACCCGGTATACCTACTCACTTATTTGCGATTGCACTCACCTTTCAATTGTCTGCCAAGTTGATCACAAGGACTCTTCTCAAGGACACACATAATTTGCCGACTGACAATCGCCTGATTGTTTAATAGTCTCGAGATATTCTTGTCATCCGAACGGATTGCTGCTGCCGATGACATTATCAATAGAACGGACATGGTGCCAGCCCAAACAATAATAGATGACATCTTAATGGACATTGTTATTGTGTGTTTGCTTTCTATTTTATTTGATTTGTTTTCTTTGTGTTATTATTTTCTAATGCCCACAGGGAGTTCAATCACACACAATCACTTCCTAATATACTCAGTCCAAGAAAGCAATTTCACGAAAATAATTACGATGACTATAATATCTCAGTCAGGAGGAACAATGTAAACACCAATTAAGAAGCAATCACGACAGCCTTTGTCTAATAGCACATTCAGACTTTTTTTTTCGTTCGTTTTTGTGCGTGCATCTATGGGATAAACTCGTAAAGTTGTCGAATGCGAAATGAGTTCTATTTAGCGACAACCTTTGCGTGCAACTGTTGGAGTTCTACTAACTATTCGCTACGAATGCCGCCCGAATTGCATGTTCGCCTGTGGAAGGATTCTTTTTGCAGAATTTGTCTGCTACCACTACCAGAGAGAAAGTGTACCGGCGCACTGGCCACCAGAGACCTCTAGGAGAAATCCTCCACTGATAACAGGCGAATCTACTTTGCAGAAACAGAGTAGGTACGGTTGTTCTGGTTTTTATATTTATTAGCGAAATTATCGTTCATTACTGTGGAGTGTGGTTCCTCGTGGGTTATTCAATGCGGGAAGACTTTAAGAAAAAAAAACGAAAGCCTTTGCTGGATGTCAGGTATTAGCGGCTTGGAAAAGTTAAAAAATTTGACTTCGGCATTTTTTTGTTTTTAAGGTAATTATGGACAAAGACAAGAAAGACGAAACCTTAAGTAACTTTAAACTGCTTAGTCTGATGGAGGCGAATACACAATGGAAGTAAATTATTTAGTCCATTTGCACTGTCATTGCCGTGACAGTAATTAGATTTTCCGGCGAACTGATGGATTTGTTTTGACAGAAAGTTGCTGTCGTAGACACTGATTTAGTTATGAAGAGAATGGAGAAACGAAATGAAGTTTGAAAGTAGGTACCAGAGAAGTCTTAATTAGACGAGGGTGTAAGACAGTTTGAAATTTCAAAAAATTATACGGATGGAGAATTTTTCTCGAACACTTGTTCGCTGAGTCTGAAAGCTTGATAGTTAAGTTATAACTTATAAGTCAGATGATTTGTTTTTGACGTACAAAATACATTTCTCATAATGATTGAGAACACTGTTGATTTTCTTAGCGAAAAATATTGTCACTCAACCTACTCTGGGTTAAATCAAGTTTTTCTTGGTATTTTAAATTTAACTAAGCTGTTGCTGTCAAGTCCCTTTCACTTGGCATAAGTACATTGTGTGAGTCTCAAGTTAAGCAGAGTATAATTGTAGTAAAAGCATGCTGAAGTTTGTACTTTCCACAATTTGCATTTACATCAAAACTCCCCGATATTACGTTTGTTCATCATGGTTTCGATGGCCAATGGCCATGCATCCGAAAACTTTCAGTTTAGAGGAAAACTGAGTTTGCTTTCACGTTAGGAATGACAATATTACCTTAAAAACTAATTTTTGTTAAAATCGTATCAAACATTTTTGAGATAAGTCCCATTTTCCATTTTTATAAATATACATTTTTAATACAAAAATGTATTAGAAAGCCATGTACTTTGTTTATAAAAAATCAAATAAAAGTTGGTCAACATTGTTAGAGCCATTTTCGAAAAAATCAAACTTGTTTAAAACCCTTATATAGAAAGTACCGTGAAAAAATATTGCAAACGTGCAAAAAATAATAGTGACCTCGAACTGTAAGTCCAAATCCGATGTTTGAAACAAATCCGTAAAGCCGTTTAGGCTGTTGACCTTAGGAGAAGACGGAGAAAATCGCGAGAACTCGAAAATCGCAAGAAATCTAAAATCTCGAGTTCGAAATTTTTTACGAATACAATATCTTTCTCTTAGGGCCAGTTAAAGCGATACGTAAAATGCAACCGAAAAAATGTTCTTTTGCTTTTTCTAACCACTTAAACTTAATAGATGAACTCAATCCTGGTCTTAAAAAATGTTGCTTATGAATTATAACGTAAGTTTATCAAAAAAAAAAAATAAGCAAATTATCTTGAAATTTTTTGCGTACAGAAAAATTATTGAATTCTTTTTCTAGAAAAATTAAATATAATTTCCTTATTTTTTTTTCAATAAACTAACTTTACAATTCCTAAGCAACATTTTAAGGCCAGGATTGAGTTCATCTATTAAGTTTAAGTGGTTAAAAAAAGCAAAAGAAAATGTTTACTGTTTGGTTTTTCGTGTCGCTATAACTGGCCCCTTACTACCTGTCTATACGAGAAAGTTAAAAAGACGTTCATAGTATACATAAAAATTGACACTGCATGGCAATACTTTGAAACGCTCAAACGTCACTTTGATCAACACTTGAGCAAAAAAGTTTTCGGTATCAATTGGCAGCACTTCAGTGTTTAGTATTTTCTGAAATACCCATTCATATTTTTTTTATAACCTCAACTTTAAGGAGGTTGAAGTTTGGATAAAAAGAAACCCGCTTCATTAACAGCTAATTCAAGTGGATACCCAAAATCAAATGAACATGAAGAGCGAAAGCGCCGGGAATATAATTCGAATGTGAATGCAAATAAACAATTTTGCCGATAGCTCTGTTGGCAGTTACTAGTGACAAGAGTGGTTGTAGTCGTGCTGGTCATGCAGGTTACAGTTCATAAACTTGGGAACATACAATGCATTTGAACTGAACATCATTGGTTTGGCAATTCGTCCAAAGCCTTTGTAATCGACAGGCGTGTCTGATGAGTTACATAAAAAGTTGAGTTGAAATAACAATCGATTGGGGACGTTCAGGTATCTAGTTTAGTAAGTCTCACAGCTGACGGACTTGATATATATCAGATTTGATTGGCCTAGATTGGTCACATGGGCAGCAGTGTCAATTGACGTTGGGATAGCCAGCGGATCTAGTCAAGTAATTCGTGACTAAGTTTACAGTGCGCGTATGTGGCTGATATAGGAAAAGTGACATTCCCGATTATTCTAGTTTTCGCGTTAGGCTACATTGCTCTAGTTGCTCTACCAGCATCGTCAACTTTTTCTAAAGACTTCTCTGTCATTTCAATAAAAGACCTTAGCTCCAGGTACTCCAGCTTCATTAAAATCACTCATCTTTACCTTCGCAACAGAATGACATAGCAGAGCGATCAGTCAAAATTAAGTTTTAAAAAAATGTCCCAACACATTAAATGTGTGCGCTTGCTTAACACCCAGTCTCCACGAGACTTTATTTCAGTCAAGACTCGAGTCATGACATTAAAAAGTCAGGTGTAGACCGCGATTTTGTGGACACGACACAAATCTGGACATTTCAGTCTGACTTATTTCCTTGTCTTCTCTGTAGACACGAACCCTGACTGAAATTTGACATTTGAGCGTTTGACAGCAAAAAATCATTCGTTTTGATAATTCGCAAGGGTAGGTACAAGCGCACGAATCGAAATATGTCGGAATTTCGTCTTTCCCAAATTGAATAGCAATATAATAAATGCAAATAATATTTATGTCATTTATCAGAAGACATATACAAATTTGTTTTCTAAATATTCGAATTTGTCTATAGAGATTCTGCAAAAAAGTTTGTAGTCCGTTTGCATTAATTATCCCATAAAACATCTTTCAATATGCGCTTCCAAATCATGTACATAGCTCCCGCTTTTAAGGAAATAGAATCACCCACAATCTATTCCTTCTCTTATTTTCGGCTAACATCTGGTTTTCTAAATGTTCGTAGTCATTTAATTCTTTTAAAGCGAGAATCGCCTTCATTTGTTTCTTCGTTGACGACATGTTGGGAAATAAAATGTCATAGCAGAATTTGCCCAACCAAAACAAAACAAACATGTCCGATATGAAGTCTGACTGAAAAGTCTGACATATTTCAGACTCGTGGAGACACGGTGTAATGTTGACAGATACAGAACGTGTAAAATATGGATTTTAGAACTGGATGCGTTCAGTGAAAATATGTTTCACATTCCTCACCCAGCCAGCAGAGTCTTTGGTAAAAATGGAGAGGCCTAGCTTCCAACAATTATTGACATATATTTAGTACTTTAATTTTTGATGCAAATGAAATGCAACTACAACTCGAAGTCACTTTTGAAAGCTCTCTCTGTTTAAGTGCGATGAGTGTCGCCTTTTGCTCAATATTCCAGATACCTTCTAGAACCCTCAGTGCCTCCTTTCGTATATATTCACCCTTTTGATGGCGCTACATTCTTATTTCAAAATACAAATATCCCGATCCCCACATAACCCCGCTCAAAATCTCCAAAAAACAACAGTTGCTAAAAGTAATCCCATCTACCAAACTCGAGGTTTGCTTAAAAGATAAATGTGTCCGGAAATTACTTTAAGCATCAGCAAACATTCACCAAAACTTTGTCCGCATATACCATTAACCGGAGATCTCTTACACAAACATTCCTTCCAACTATCCGTGTTAGTGTCCCTTTCCCTGCTCTACATCGACCCGCATAAATGAATTTATTTTCCACATGCCCACTCTCCAGCACAATTCCTTTTGACGTTCCTGTATAAGCTGTTCAGACAATGATAAAGCGTTTCATTGTAAGCTGCATTCTTGAGTTTCGCATATGCGACGACTGCATTTATTTGTTCTTTGTCTTTTAAGCTCTCAAATATCCTATTTAAACACATGGAACGTTACCTACTTTGTTTTTTACAGCTCAACATCGCCGTCCTCGTTTCGACCCGCATCCTGCACCTTTAAACAGAGCGAATGGTGTCGCTGCCTACTTACTCGCTCTATGGAAATAAAATCTCGTAATCGGATTTTTTTACGGCGATGATTTCATCATCTTCTTGTTCACCTTTTAGTACCACACTAATAACACTACGACGACGAGTAATGTGCCGGTTTGTCCTTATGAGGAAATTTCAGAAATCTGGTTCAGTGAAAATTTAATAAAGCAACTCAAGAAGTCTTGAAGTTTGCTAATGGGATTTCGTGACGAGCTGTGCATCCGAGTCGTAAAATCGACTTATTTGTGTTCTGCTAGCTCTCGACGAAGAGGAAGCGAAAGGAGGTCTGCTCCTCTTCGAACCCCTTTTTAGCGGAGGACGCAAAAAAAAAAAACTCTCTAGTTTTCTGACCTAATTTGCTTGCAAGTTAGATTTTCCAATTTTATTATTTTATCATCAGCAGCGTCGTTCTCGTCATCGTCGTCCTGTCGATGTGCGGGAATATAAGTTTACCGCACGCAAAACTGTGACCGTAATAAATCATAAAAATAGAAACACGATGAGGTTGAGGTTGGCTCCGGCCCCGGATATAACGGTGCTCTTGTTTCCTACCGCTTCTGAATGATGATGAACGAAACCATCAAAATTGTCTTACTTCGTAATGAGGGCACTTCCTTTTTCGTGTGATGGAAATATTATCATTCATGAATAATGATGGCGGATTGTGTTCAGAGAGGGTTTCTTAGAGCAGGCGAGTACAAAACTCAAGATGGTGTAAGGTACATGCATATATACATAAGCAGACCTTTGCAACATGGGTAAAATTTAGTTATGATTGATTGCCTTATTTGGAGACTTTTTGAGACTGTCATTGATGTAGGTTTGAATAGCTTAATGTCGTTCTTGATGTTTTTCGGTACAAAGATAATAAAAACCTTACTTCTGTTGGACTACTAAGCGAGTGGTTCCAGGTTCGGTCGGCGAAAAAACACAAATTGCAACTTAAGGACCGCGAACGTCTGACAAACCGAGAGTACCTATAGTTGTCATAAGAGAGCTTCTCAATTAGCCTTTGGAGTCGGCATAAAATTGTAGATCCCTACCAGTCCACCCGTACCAAAAAAGGAAAAATCATATAAAACGAATGGTTATGATTATGAGATTATATCGACTACAGTTTTTTAAATAAATAATAATTGTAAAAGAAGAACATAGGTAATCGTTGGCATAAAATATAGTCTCATGCTAAAGTCATTCCTACTACCGAGGTATACGTCGGAACGGAAAATTCTCCGCAACGCATACTCTGTCGGAGTCGGAGACTCAAATCCAAATCGTAAACAAATTCCGCAACCAATTTCTGTCGGACGATATCGGAACCTAGCTGTCAAAAATTAAAAAAGAAAACACTTCATCGCACTTCAACGTAATTTGCGATATGCGTTACAAAATGTCGGAGAAATATTCCGAATAGATGTTCCGAAGAACACCTCGAAGCAAAAAACCTCCGAATCGTATAAAGTCGGAGAATTTTCCGTTCCGACGGATACCTCGCTTGGGTCGAATATATTGCGCAGGTGTCGGTAATGTGAACAAGCAAAAATGGCGGATTACTGTGACTGTCTGCTTTATCAGTACCTACCATATACATTTTCAAGAACCATCCATATTTTTCATATAAAGGACTAAGAGGCATTAAGAGAAACATAACCACTTTCCCAGGTTTTTAAACAAAAACGAGCAGTTTTCACATTAATTTTGATTTCTTTGACACAAAAACACCCAGTGGTTGCATATTTTATTTTATTTTATTTTGGAATGGAAACTAGTTTCCGCATTATATATTTTTTTTAATTGTTAACACAACACAAAATGTATACATTTACCAAAACGAATAAGGAACCGGTGTTCACGACAGAAATTGAGAAAACTAATTGTAGATAAACAATGTTATCTATTAGTTACTATTGGCCGCCATATTGCAACATTTTGACAGATGCGCAGAACGTTACGAAAATTATTGTGCCGATTATATTACCTTTATAGTGGCGCAGTGGCTTAGTGGTATTGTGTTGGGCTACTAAGCGAGTGGTCCCCGTATCGAATCCCGAAAGAACCAAATTACATCTTAAGGTTTTTCCACTGCGCCACCTATCGCGAACGTCTGACAAACATCCGAGAGTAAAACTGTCATGAAAGAGCTTCTCAATTAGCCGTTTGGACTCGGCGTAAAATTGTAGATCCCTTGCATTCGTCGCAAAAATTGAAAACTCACACAAAACGAATGGTTGTGAGAAGCTAGGCCTTGGGTCTCACAGACCTTTCGCGCCAAAATATTTATTTATTTATTTATATTACCTTACGAACGTTCCTTCTTACGCCGGCCGCATAGTGGATACGAATTTCACTCGTACGTAAACGCACGAATACTTGTCGTACAAATTGAGTGCGCATAAACGATAGGATTTTCCCCGTCAAATGTATCCACTGTGTGGCCGGCCTTAGAGTTTTACTTATGTGACGGATATGTTCAACGCGTAAAAGTAAATCACGCAATACACCTATGCTGGCCATGTCGGTATGGAAGTATTTCTTTTAAAAAGAGTCAAGGGTTCAGCCCATAGAATCAGTTGCATCCGCTGCGTCGACGCGTTGACGAAATCGACGGAACGAGCAGTCCCATAGAATCAGTCGCATACGTTAACTACCGATGACTTATTATAAAAGAATCTCAATAAGCTGCTCCTCAAACATGTTTCTCGAAGAAATTTGCATTAACACAATATACCCACATAAATAGTGAATAACAAGCCACAAAATATTTTTATTTTGAATTTTTTTAAACGACCATGACAGTTGCTATTCTCTCAATATTTCCACCAATGAAAGTGCTTCTTCTCCAACTGTCAACGCGTGCGAAACACAGTAAAGTAGAAAGTAAACCTACCTATCCGTCACATCCGGCAAGTGCGCAGCCTATGGGTCACGCGACGGATTCTATGGGTAATGGGTTGGGCCCTTGAGACCTGGCTCATTTATATGTTTTTGTTTTTATTAGTCTAGAAAGTTAACGTGGAGAATTAATTTCAGTTGACGTTTATGGAGGGGTCCCAGACAAATCTAGTCAAGAATTTCGTGACTGAGTACTTAGTTGACATTTCGTACATGTGGCTCAAGTAGGAAATGTGACGTACCCACCGGACCAGTCTATTTTTTTCAATCTTATCCAGAACAATCTAGTAGACTAGATTTTTGAGTGCATATGCTGGCTTAAGCAATACTAAAGTTTTGCAAGTAAAGTGTGAAAAATCTGCACTTTCTCTTCCTTGTTGGCATATAGCTAGCGTTTTTTTTTGTAAATGTCAGCAACAAAAAAAAGTGTTCCTTTTAAGTTGTACACGTAAGGTACCTATATCATTTCTACGCACATACGTATACGTTACTCTCATGAACATTAACATTAATTGCTCGAATTGCTGACTGATGGTAGTTATGAAAATAAGCCACGCACCTTTATTGACATTGTGAAAGTTAAAGCTTCCATATTCATAGATTACATTAAGCACACACAAGAGGTATATATTTGCCCAGGAGTCAAATATTTAACAATAACCCCCGACAGAAGTAGATGTCCCTTAAATGGCTGAACATAATGTGAAAATTTTGACACACTATCTGCCATAATGCGTAAACCCAAAACATGTGTATGTTAGTAACCTTCATCAGTATAATATACCTACAGCCTTTACAATACCCATCGGACTGGTGGTAGGTTGACATTGGCATAGCCCTTTTTACTGCATGAATGGAAGATCCCTTGAATTCAACACCGAATAGCAAAGTTCAAGGCAACACATTTTCATAAGCCAACCCGAGAGGGAAAATTAAGCGAAATGATGATAAAATGTCACCCATCCTTTTTGTCTCTTACTTACTTACTCACTATCCATAAACACTGTTGACAAATATATATCCAAGCATTTTTTTTTTCTTTTATTGTTTTTATAGGGGTTCTTTGTTTCGAAAATTTTCATCCCGTCGTGCGTCGTCGACATTTCACTCCGATTAACCAGATTTGAATGGCGAAAGCGAATCCCTGTCGGCAATCACGGTAAAATATTGAATGGCATTGGTGGATGGCGTCTCCTCATTTGGTAAATGATTTATCCTTTATTCCGAATAAAATAATTGTTCTGGTAATCAGAACGGAACACAAATACGTCCGTATGAGTGCAAGCGGCCTTTTGCCGATTAATTCACTTGCAGATAATTAAAATAAATAAATCTGTGTGAATTTAATTTATTCTGCGAAATAAACCACTAAAGGGATGCAGTCGTACGAATCGGGCACGCAAAAGAACCCCAGGATGGGCCTTGTTGTCATATAAAAAGGATTCGTGACTTTATTACTCTTTTTTTTGCGTGTTCTCTTTGCATAACGTCGAGCATCAGGACAGGACGGGAAATAGTCCAACCAACTTAAAATAAAGGATCTTCCGCTGTATACAAATGTGTAATTGCGTGATTCATGACAGTGCCCATTGAGAATCTTTGTCAATTTTATTTGTCGGTGAAAAAGAACGAACTGGTAGGTAATTAATTTTTAATTTAACAAAAGGACCCTTTATGGTTTTTTTTTCGGACACACCCGAGTCCACATAGGATCTCAATTCGAGTTTCGGTTTTAATGAGTTTTCTCCGGAACAAGAATGTAGTAGTTGTCAGCAGCTGGGGGGTGGACGCATAGACGGATTACGTTAGGATTACTTCAGACATATATGAGTGAAATGTACACAACATTTGTTTTCTGTGGGGCTGGGAATGTTTTATTGTCTTGTTTTATTCATGCTTGAACAAGGCCGATGAATTGAAATTAATCTGACAGTGGATGCATAAGGAATATAGAAGAGAATTGAGTTTGCATGCAAAATCAGGCAATGCGGTCCTCTTTAAGGTTGAAGACTGTAAGGGTTACATTCCACCTTTGATTGATTTGGGCGACGCAATAGATAGCAATAGGTTTATTTTGTTGGTTGTATAATTTTAAGAAACTTTGTTTTTATTTAAGTTTGGAAACCTGAGTTACTTCTCCAAGATTAATTTTTGCTCACGTTTGTGGTACCTATTCGATTACAGTGGCACAGTGGCTTAGAGTTAGGGTGTTGGACTACTAAGCGAGGGGTCCCCGGTTCGAATCCCGAAAGAGCGCCACCTCTCGCGAACGTCTGACAAACATCCGAGAGTAAAACTGTCATGAAAGAGCTTCTCAATTAGCCGTTTGAACTCGGCGTACAATTGTAGATCCCTTCCATTCGTCTCTAAAATTTAAAACTCACCCAAAACGAATGGTAGTGAGAAGCTAGGCCTTGAGTCCCACAGACCTGTCGCGCCAAAATATTTATCTATTTATTTATTAATTCGATTGGGCTTCTCAGATTCTGCTCTCACATTCTGCCCTCAGATTTGGTGAGTCTAATTAAACATCAAAACGATATCTTCCCACTTTTCTATGTGTTTTCCATTAACTGGTTAAATTTTCTCTAAAATCATTCGAAATTTGCCCCTAAGTTTATTTTTCTAAACATTTGTATAATTAACAAAAACAGATCCACCCGATGCAATGCTTTTCTTAAAGACCGGTACGCTGTTCGAGTGAAATCCAATTTTTCATACAAAATTTTCACTGCGAACTGTCAAAATGAACTTTCACGTAAAGATTTCACTAAGCAGTATGCTGTTGAAGTGAAAAATAGTTGTTCAAAAAGTGATTTGTCGGGGCGTTACTTAAGCAATTTCACTTGGCTTTTACTGTCCGTCGCATTAAATTTTTGACATTTCGGCGTGAAAATTTCACTTTCAATTTCACAGCACTTTTTGGAGAGGCAGAGGAGGGAAAATTTCACTTCACTCGAACAGCGTACCAGAGAACTACGAATATATTTTTGAATTGTGTAGATTTTGTCAGTTACATTTCACTACCTTCACGAAATTTCGTTTCTATTTTAATTGACACTACGGTCGACAACAAATAAGAGTGGAATAGCATTTTTGTCTATTATTCAAATGTGCTATTTTCAATTTTTCATAATATTTCAAATTGCAATAATTTAGCTAGACATTTTTTGTTCTTCATTTCAAAAATTTAACTGCCAGCTGAAACTGCCATACCGACATTCCGAATTTCACTAGTAGATGCCGCACTGCTCGCGCACAGCGCAGCTGTTACTGCTGTCACATTCACAGGTGTCACTTTTGAAGGCCAGCCAAATATTTCACCGGAGAAAAATAAAAATACATTTTCTTTCATCATCAACGAATTTAAATTTACGAAATATTCAGTTTAATTAATAATTCCATCCAGTCGTATACAATCAATATGAAAGCGCGTACAGTTATTGTTCTAAAATCGGAATCCGATTCCACTGACAGCTACAGCCAATTGCTGCGCGAGAACGACTTCAATGCGATATTTGTGCCGACACTGGGCTTCGGTTTCAAGAAACTTGACGAGCTTCGCATAAAACTACTCGATGCGGAGAAATACGCTGGAATTATATTCACCTCGCCAAGATGTATTGACGCAGTTCGTGAGGCTTTGCAGCAAAAGGAAATGCCAAGCAATTGGAAATTGTTGCATAATTACTCGGTTGGCGAGGTCACGCACCATTTGGCAATGGAAAATTTAAATCAACTTTTCACCCGTGGAAAAGAAACTGGCAATGCTAGCAATTTGGCAGATTTTATTATCGAAACATTTGATGGTGACAAGGAGAAGCCGTTCCTTTTACCTTGTGGCAATCTTCGAACAGACGCTCTACTGTCTAAATTGGCTGTGGGTGGTTACCTTGTCGATGCTATCGAGGTCTACGAGACCATTTGCCATCCAGAATTGGGTGAAAACCTTAATAAAGCTCTACAGGAGGAGAATGTGGAATTTATGGCTTTCTTTAGTCCATCGGGAGTTAACTGCACCTACGATCATTTTACGCAAAACAATTTAAGTTTCGAAGGTAAGAAGTTGATTGCCATTGGTCCCAGCACCCGCAGATGCATCGAAGGCAAGGGACTGACAGTATTCCGAACTGCTGAACGTCCTTCGGTGGAGTATCTTATCAAGGTATTGATTAATCCAGACGATTGCCGACCAAAGCTGGAGGACTAGGCAGCAAACACAATCATTGCTTACAGTCGTGCTCCATCCCAGCCTCGTGTGAGATTCAATTGGCATTTCAATTGGGCAGAAAACAACAAAAAGACTGTGGCCACGCTCAGGGGTCTTATTTACTAAATTTTTATTAACAAATCCTCTTTAAAAAGTAAACAAAACTGAAGGGTATCATAACATTATCACATAATCCTTATATATTTGGTTCTCCTTGTTAAGTTAGTCCTTTTAGTTAGTTTGTGTTGCTGCTTACACAGAAGCATCCGCTTGAGATTGATCTGTACGTCTATTTTGCCTGAAATGAGGGACAAAGATGAACGGTGAAATGGTTTGTTATTGTTGTTTTTGCTTTGTAATTGCGCTTAAATATCTAGATGTGCTAATGTTTGAGAAGCGATCCGTTTGTTATTAACTCAAGTGGACACTTGATGTGTTTGAATAAATATCAAATTTTTACAAAATGTTGAACAAAACAAGTGTTTTTCTACTTAAATTGTTCAAAAAAAAAAAAATGCAAGGCTCTTGTTGTAAATTAGTTGGCTACTTGATGTTTTATGCTGTAGATATTTGCTTCTAAGAGTGTGGATAAGTTGGATGTGCTTCTATGGCTTTGAAGACACATTTATTACACAATACACACATACACACACTTTCGTATACACACTACACCAGTCCAATTGCAGAATGGGGAGCTGCGAGAACATGGAGGTAAACACTACAAGCGCAAGAAGAATATAGAAAACGTATGCGATGATGAGCTTCTAATTGGTACCAGTAAGTTGCCCTAAGAGGAGTGTTAACTGGTATGCATTTCCATTGATCGCTGAGTATTGCATGCACTATATGACCGATACACATATCAAGGAGCTTCTAGGATATTGAAGATATTAACCGGTGTGCGTTGTTATATCTTGCACCTGAGTGCAGAGAGTGTGATGATACCACACTCACACTTTATCCGAGTACACCATAGGCTGTAGGAAACAAACTGTTGAACATGGAGATATTCACTTCTGTGTTCGTCGTTTTGAATAACTGACCTAGCACACGCTCTTTGTCTATGACAACTCACTTTCACCATTTGCAAATCCTTCAAATACAAATAACCCAACACGGAGTATTCAACTGAAATCCAGCTTCTGCATTGATTGACCCATAAAGATAATTAAATCAAACTTTTCAAGAAAAATCAAGGAACAATACAAAGGGTGTCGTCGGCTTCAAATCTATAATTATAATCACATAATTAGGCTCATATAGCAATTATAATCTGAAGTGTAAATAACTTGGTTGACTTTGAATCTTGCTACTTTATTTTCGGCAGCCACCTTACTGATTAGAATTTCTCCACGAGATATAGATAGCCAATCTTATCTTGGAAAATTACCAAGTACCAAGAACGCCATGATGAGAGCTGGCTGTCCTATGTTGAACAAAATGGCAAAGACCAGACAAAAACAAAAAAAAGGAAACGAAATATTGACGCAGATAGGTAGGTTTTAGATTTTTCACACAAAATTTGACGCCAAAGATTTCGAGATAGCAAACGTTTGATTAAGTTTCGTGATATGTCCACCTTAATAGGTGGTGTTTACATTTCATATCGAAAATAAAATTACTCTGATTATGGATTAAATTCCCACTCAACTACAATTACATACACCAACTCGGTATTAGGTCGCCTCTTATTGATAAAATTGAAAGTGTTATCAACTTCAAGACTTTATATTATTTAAACGGTAGCCTATAATTGATTTTAAATCGCTCGAATGCTAAGAAACGGATATGAAGTTTACTTGCGAACAGGGTCTTAATAAAACAAAAAGATCAATGTTAGACTTACTAAGATGGAGCTACACCTACAATGGAAAAGATCCTTCTAGTTTTATATCAAATCAAGTATAATTCAACCTTAATCGACATTACACAGATTAATTATATTTAAATTCGCAACGCTGTCACCATCAACAGAACAATGACAGCAGCAACTTAATTTCACATTCGTATAATAGCCCCGCAATGAGCCCCATTCATATAAGATGACAGTTTCCAACAATGGAACTCAATTTCGTGACCACCTCGAAGCCACAAGCCTGTCAATATTCCAAATCAATCTCTGTCACTGCAAGGAATTTACATACGAGTATCTTCGCATAATGGACATCACTTAACATACCAAATGATCGTGTAAAACATTCAATCGGGCATAGAAAACAGCGTTTTGCAATAATTTACCTGGCCACTCACATTCTTGTCGTCGGCTTCTCGTCATCTGTGTACGCCTCATTGATTGCTGCAACAATATAAATATAATATTCAAATAAGACCAATCTCTTCTTCTTTGGCAGTACTTACTTTCAAAGTTCTTTGTTCGAATGCGTCCCACTTCGATGCCATAGTCTGTCGCTGGTAGTTGTCCATTGGAGCTGCTAATCTGATTGCCTGGATACATGTCTGGAACGACTTGATCCGGCGATGGATACATCGTTATATCTTCATTCGTGTGTCCAGTGTTGTCTTCTTTTCCCTTGATCGCCACCGTATCGTCCTCCACCCATCGATCTCGGAATGCCGGTGATCTGAACACAGCCACCAGAATAATGAACACGAGGACACATGTTCCGATCGCAATGCCAACCCACATGAGAATTCTCGTTCGGGTGTCAGGCAATTCGTATTCCGTGATTTCATTCTGCTCGAATGTCAACTTACCAAACTTTTGCCACATCTCTTCCAATTGGACACCAGTCAAGCCCGCCGGTTCACGTGGTGTCCGATCTTCCATATATGAATCCAATGCCAATGTTTTACTGGTATCATTGTAGAGAGTGACGGCAAACTCAACTTCAACACAGTCCTCTGAATCTGGCCAACTGCCGAAGCATTCTGCAACTCGAGTGAGGGTAACATTTTGCGGTGTAGCCTGCTCAAGATTTAGTTTTGTTGAGTTGATGTAAGAGTTCGTTGAACTCGCGAATAGCTGTTTGAGTTTTGTCCACGTTGTTTCTGTTTGGTTTTTGTTTGGCACCACTAGAAGTTTACTAATGGTCTGGAGTTCGTCAAAGGGTATGGTTATGTCAGGTGGCTGTATGGCAGGTGGTTGAATTTCACCGTAAGGTGCGTAGCTAATTGAGAACCCTTTGTAGGCATGTCCCTCAATTGTTCTGGCTTCGAAGATGAGATTTGCTTTCGTATAGCCCAGAGAACGAATATTCAGAGGTTCTTTCAGTTTTCCAGTTAGAATAATGGGACGGCTATCACTACCGTCGACGTTAAGTGGGATCAGCGAAATGTAGTCAGAGGTGGGATCTATATCCAGATCGTTTATTATTATATTCATGCCCGTGGAGTTTGTGACCGATAAACTGAAATAGAAATAAATAAAACGCATTAGTGAATGGATGGATGCAGTTTGGTTGAATTATCGTTTACTAGAAGAAAGATTTTTGCCAGTAAATTCCCCGTATACTTCTCTTGGAAAGACGTTTTGCTTTCTTATTGACATGAAATGTACCACGAACTTCACTGTTAAACGAAATTGCAAGAGGCTGCTCCCAATTGGCAAGTTTATTTCTTCTTGTTTCCAAAGATTACTAAAGCAATTTATTCGAATTAAGCATCGGAATATTCGTCAGTCTTTATTCAGACGGAGCACCACAAATAAGTTGGAATGCTCTTCGAAGTTGACATCGCATTTGCAGTTTGTCGCATGCTATTGTATAATTTAACCTAAATTTGTAGTCATGCTAAAATCATAAACTAAAGTTAATGGTCGTACAAGCCCATTTACAGACCTACCCCTAACATTGATGTGCTTGTAAACAATAAAGGTCAGAATTTGTTGTGTCGTACGTTAGGCATTATTACATCGCGTGCCTTAAAAGATACACAATCAAATTAAATTGAAATCTGCACACATTATCACCTAACATGAAAAAAAGCTACTTGGCTTGGTGAACATTAATAGAGCCCTATACTCGTGCACGTACCTCTGCATTAGTATTTGCACGAAGTTGTTTGAAAAGATCTATGACTTATTTTAAGACCCGTGCAAATATGTAAATTGAAGTGAAGAGATATACGTGAATTGTCATTGGCTAGGGAACTAATTGTCAGGTGCCTTGCGTCAATTTATCTTAAACATTTAGGTAGCAAATCTTTTTTTAATCTCGCGGATTAACGTCTAGCACCTAGCAATACTGATGGTTACTATCATTTACATAATCTAATTCGTAAACATTATAAATTCTGAGCTCATTAAGAAAGGTTAAAAGCAAGTGTCAAGTAATTGTCTCTGAGCAAAGCTGATAACAATGCACCTTTGTTCAGTTTTACATTATAATTTATATCAAACACAGGCGCTTTTGGGAGCATAGGTATGTGATCGATGATTTGATTCACCTGCGAACGGCTATAGAATCAAACATTATTAGCAACTACATTATCGATTTTGTTATCGACTCCAGTGCCTTGATTTTGTGCGGTTTTTGCCGCAATTGCGCTAGGGAACGTTCCGAATCAAATTTGCATGTGTGAGTGAGCCACTGGCTTTGACTGCGTTTGGGTAGTTCACATTACCAGCATTGTGCATCAAAGGAATCTACTCGACGCGGATTGTCTGTTAAATGTTGACGAAATAAATTAAATGAAATCTAAAAATGAGTTGATATATTTACAACCAATGCTTAAATTTTGTTTATATATTTATAGATGAACATTAAGGCTTAAACGTTTTCATATTAAAGTTTTCTTTTCCAAAAGAATTGCATCTACTGTTTCATAGTGGTGCATAGTTCATCCGCTGAACGATCTAAATTACATCAAATGACATTTGGTGGGTTGTTTTTTGTTTATTTATGAAATAAAATTTGTGTGAAAATGATTAATTTACCGTCTATACTGTATTACGAGCTATTGTTGTGATCACCATAAGCTTTCTTTAACAACTTTCAATTGTCATCAACCGACATCCTTCTCGCTACCTAAATAGGTTGCGTTAGGGAAAACCGTGCTAGACTTTCCACAAACAAAGGGATATTAAAACAGGAAATATTGGAAGCTTTCAGTTCTCGACATCACGCACACATTTATAAAATCCGCCTATACGTGAACCCTGTCCGCAACGGCCATTGCGGGAAAAACCGCACAAAATCAAGGCACAGATTTGTTTTAATTTTAGGTTTGTTCGACGTGGGCTCTAGTGCGCACTAGTGCAAGGTAAAACGTCTGATCAGCATATTTTGCGTTCGATATAGTAGCCGAATTTTTAGGGTTATGCAGGGTTTTGTACAGGCGGGAAAATTAGCTGACACTACCACTAGTGCTAGCCACGTCGAACAAACCATTTTGGACAAAGTAAGCTGTAAAAAAAACTTATTTGGGAGGTGTACAAATTTAATTGTTTTGAAGGGAGCGGGGGCAATGGCGAGACTAAATTAATTTAAACTCCAAGATGTATGGAAAATTGATGAGCTGTAACTTAGCTTTGGAAGATACTTTATTACCTACATCTTTTAATCTACGGATAATGGCCGCGTTTTTATTACCCGCTAGATATCTAAAGCTCTATCCCCAGTGGCAAACGTCAGATCCCATTTAGGTCACATCTAAGGTAATATATTGCGCAAGTGACGGTAATGTGACTAAGCAAAAATGGCTTAAAATGACTGTCTGCTTTATCAGTACCATATAGATTTTCAAGTATAGTCAATATTGCGTATATAAGGCATTAAGAGGCATAAGAAGAACAAACTCAAGCAGTTTTCACAATAATTTTGTGTTTTCTTTGACACAAAAGTACCTACATTATATTTGCTTTTTTTAAACGAATGGCAATTAGTTTCCCCATTTAATTCTTTTCCAATTGTTTACACAACAAAAAATTAATATATTTAGCTAAACGAATAAAGAAATTGAACAGGTGTTCACGAGAGAAAGTGAGAAAATTAATTGTAAACAATGTTTTCAGTCACAATTGGCCGCCATATTGCAATATTTTGACATATGCGTAGAATGTTACCAAAACTATTGCGCCGAGTATATTACCTTTATGTATGTTACTTGAGTTTAGTAATAAGGTTGGTCGCAATCCTTACAAAATCATCTACCAATAATTCCACTTCCAGTTGCAGTGCAAAGAAAGTATACCATATCGAATCAACCCTAATATTCAAAAGTCAAACATTTGCGCCATCCACATTACATTGAAAATGGGGCCAATAATCAAAAGAATATAATTGTTATCACTTAAAAAAAACAAGTCTTTAAACTTAAGGTAATCGACGCTGTCTTGTCTATATCTCTCATCGCCATTAAATCGTTTATTGAACTACAACGGAAACAATGTCAAAATCCGATTTACCAACGACATGTGTTCTAATCAGATAATCTCCTTTTGTAAGGCTGTCAATTTTTGAATTGGTTCGATGTTATCTTGACACGTTTTGTCACATATAATTAACTTCGCAAAATATTGCATTCTGGATGAAAGGAACGTATATCAAAACAGATTAGTCAATCAAGAAACAATACGACATATTCAAGTGGCAACACGACATTGATTTTATTGTTAATACCTATATAATCAGAACTTTGTAATGAGATTTGTTCTTATTTTAAAGCACCTTACTGATAAATAAATAAATATCGTTTGTGCTTCTTACACATATTTCAAGGTAACCCTATATGTTTGTTTTTACAAAGTGATAATAGCATTTTTATTGCACTCTCTGATTCCCGATTGCATTTCATAACAAAAATGTATTCTAGACCAATCCGTTCAATCGATAATATTGCAGCGAGTTTACTTTACTATGTGATTCAGAACGCACTTGACGTCTTATTTGCAAAGATGACCTTCTCAACTGACGTCTAATATTTTCAAAATCATAGGTGTTTAATAGGTTTAGAAAAAATCTGAAAAAAAAACAACAAAGGTCACTAGGGCGTATACGTAACCTAATTGCATTGAAGTATACGCACATTGTACATTCATTCATCAATCAAAAGCAAGTGTTCTAACCATTCAAAATGTTTTCAGCTGGATTCCATTAATTACCTATATTATTTAACTTATATACATAATTTACGTATAAGCTGATTGGAAATCTTAAATAGATTAATTCCACTGTCTAATAGATGAGCTTGCTACCGTTATGTGTCAAAGCGACTCGAAGAAAGTGCAAGTGAGCATGTGACCTGCGTTTTGCACAAATGGTTGATTTAAATAATTCATGGCTTTCGTTGTTGGGCAGTATGGATAATGGGGAAAGAGAGATGAAACAAAGAAAATATGGCGCCTTTTTTAGTGGTTGCTGTCATGTTTGATAAAAGGTAAATTAAATCACGGTTGTCACAGTCCAATACATGTTTGTTAGTTTTTATGAAGTACGTATTGTTGTTAAAAGGAATGACGACGTCAGCGTAAAACATTGCAATAGTTAAAGCACTTTCTTAGTTCAATTGTTAAGTGCTGCATTTAATTAAAAAAAAAATTGTTAAACACTAAAATGCGAGAGATACAAGGAACATCTTTTGAATAAGTGAACGATTGAAAAATGCATTTGAAAAATGGTTACCAAAACACAAATGGCAGTAAATAAAATTCTGCATTCAGAAACTGCGTGTTTTTACTCTTTTAGACGAATTCTTCCCGAAAGTATTTATATTATGTATATAGTTTAAAATATAGATAGACAGAAATAGAACTGTGTACAGCTGGCTGTCTAACTGATTGACCGTTCAGATATTAATTTCGCACAAGATTACTTAGTAAACTTATCAGTCTGCTTTGGCAAACCCTGCAAAAACATTTTCATCTTTTCAGACAGCCAAGCAGCTCTCAAAGCCCTTAACTCATCCGTCATGAAACTTTCTCAGACATTTTCGAAAAATCTGGAGCTTCTTAAGTGGACCTCCGCTCATCGGACCTGAACAAAATCATCGGAGTCAACAAAAACCATTTCGGGACCTTCAAAACTTATCTCTTACTGAATGAAGTCTTGCTGAAACAACCTGTGCAGAGCTGCACCAGGCAATTATTTCCCAAATTATCTCCCAAAAAATCATACTTCCTGATTTATCTGAACACAAAAATAACCCAAGAACACTTACAGTGGAGACAGCCTTATGAATCTTATAGAATGTTCGGCTCTATTAAATCTTAGTAAAAAACATGATTAAATCGTCGCTTCTTAGAAACTTATGCAGATTTTTAGTCACAAACTTAGAAATATGGGCCCTTACAAGTCTTTCCTACAAAACTCAACATTCTTTAAATGCTTTGTTTGAAAAATTAAGCATGATCTTCCTCAACCTGTTTTAACTTTCATGTAAACAATATTAAGAAACAGCTTTAGTTATAAACGCACAACTATTCCATTTCCAAAAAGTACCTCTAAATAACAATTTGAATAATTACATTCGGCAAACCGCATTTCCGCTCATCAAAAAAGATGAACACACATTGAAGTGAATGATGTCAATGAACTATGAACGTATTCACAATTCCAATGAGCAAAACAAAGCTTAAGATGTTTTTGTCATGCTATAAACGCCAAAGAAAGAAACAACTTGTTTACTTTTGACCTAAATAAACCTATGACGATTGAACACAATCAATTCAAATGTTTTTTTTAACCACTTTAATATAATATTTAAGCTTCAATCGATTATATTGCAAGAGTGCAAACGCCCCTAAGAATTCATTCGCCGCATATAAATACGTCCAACATCAGTGCGAACTGTCAGTGCTCCAAAGCGGTTTCAATTGTGATTGGGTGTTCAAAATCAAACCAAAATGCGACTCACATAATTATTGCAGTCGCACGTGAAAAGTAGGTAACCGACCACTAAAGTGCTTTGAATACAAATATAAACTTGACTTCCGTACAAAACGTCATGGCTCATGAGTGCGAATTGCAAACGCGAAGACAACATGATTCGATAATAAGCCGAAAAGTACAGAAAAAGTTACCGCGCAAATTAAATAAACGCCAAACGAAAACAACTTCTGAAGGAGTTATACCAGTATACCTACATTTGGCTTTTGTTTTTATCTCGACATCAAAATTCATCGCTGCAGTTGTAATGTGGTTAACCAGAAATTAAAGTGTCACAAGACAGAATACTAAAAGTTGTTTAAAACGAACTGCTCTTACTATGACTACGCAAATGTTGATTAGGCTTGAGTATTTTTCTGAGAAATATATCTATAAAATTTATTTTATTGGTTTTCAGATATAAATCATCAAACAAAATGCTCTTTTAAATGGAATGTCTAGGCTTTGAGACACAAGAAAGCACGGAACTAGTATTAGCGCGTTTTCATATTGCAGTTTTGCGGAACGCCGCATGCAATAGCTCATCGAAGCAAACGAAAATATGAAGAAAGTACTTCAAGTTTCTCATAAGAAATACCAAGATTGGCCTCAAATTATAGATAATAATCACTGTCACCTAATTGCTTATTAATTGTTAAGGGAACCGTGTCGAATCTTATTTGAAAAAGGACCACAGCCATTAAGTAAATAAAAAATAAATAAATAGTTAGCGCAACAGGTCAGTTTTTTTAATTTTTGGGAAGAATGGAAGGGATATACAATTTTACGCCGAGTCCAAACGGCGAATTGAGAAGCTCTTGCATGACATTTTTACTCTCGGATGTTTGTCAGACGTTCGCGAGAGGTGGCGCAGTGGAAAAAAAATCTTAAGATGTAATTTGGTTCTTTCGGGAATCGAAATGTCAATGAAGAATATTTTCTCAGATTCGCATGTTGCAAGGACAGTGATGGAATTCCTTAATTCTTTCACAAGAACTCAAAGACATTGAATGACTGCTGTTAATTACAAAGTGCTGTGCTCACAAGGAATTCGATTTTACTTTAATGAGGTGTAAAAACACTGATAACGTTTAATGTCTGACAATCAGTTTCCTGCATTGTACGTATATATGTCATATGTCACTGCACCGAACTTCGTCCGTCAATTTAAGATGATGGTCAAAATTATGACATTGTCTACTGGCACTTATTATGTATTAGGTGGAGCACATTCAAAAACCTATTTATCTTAAGTCGATTTGAGTGGTCTGCCGACTAGATCGGTATTCCAGCGTCAGCCACATAGAGAACTGTCAACTTAGTACTCAGTCACGAGATTCTTAACTGAATCTAAAGCCCAATCTCGAATACATACCGCTGCTTGATGATTTTCTTAACCGGATACGGCCACGGATAGTTGTCAGATGTAACATTTTTCAATTCAGGACTTTCCCTGAGTACGTCAGCAGCCTTATCTGAATTCACTATGACAAACGATCGCTGTGTTTGTAGAAATTTCTCCAAGGTACTTAATTGTGGACGTTTCGCACTATCTGTGCTATTAGATGTTGAATTTGTTAAACAACTTGCAAGTGGCACTACAAATAAATAATCTCTTTAAAGATAAATGATTTCATTGAAAATTTTTGTAAACTTTTCACGTACCACTTAACAGAAAAACCGCACAAAGGACTCGGAGACACATTTTAAGCGAACTTTTCACCAAAAAAGACTACATAAACGAACCACTCGCCTGCACTTCAAGTCGAATTCCTTTCGTATGAATCTGATATTGCATACTAAGCTTGTGCGAAAAAAAATACAACACCGTTTCCAATCGATTTGGAATCCCTTTTTGTCCGCCAGTAAGTGAAGCGTATCTTATCGTCGATGGTTGTGTACTACACTGCGGTGGTGTGCCATTCGCTCAAGACACCTCTCTCACGTAAATTGGTCACAGAGACTTTAGGCCAATACAACCCAATACTATAGATAATAATCACTTAATTTTTTGATTGATAAGATAACGAACGAATCTTCTTGATTTCTTGATGGTAGCACGACACACAGGACAATCAATCTAACCAGTCTAGCCGAATCTTCAAGCATTTGCTACATTTTTATGTGATCAAACGATTTTATATTTTTGACGGACGAACTTTATGACTTGTGTGTCGTCGTTAAATCAGCAAACTAATGTGACTTAAAATGGCTTTTATCGGTTTGGTATAGTAAGTTTTGTTTGTTTATTGTTATGGATGCGGTACCGTGCGACAACAGACGAGACAGGTGAAACGTACGACTGACTGCGAGAGGTGACTTGAAGATACTAAAAGTTTAGACGGAAACAAATTGTCAAAAGTAAACGAATGACTGGTTAGGTTATGCCATGTGAGTAGATGGTGATAGGTAGGAGTATGCTTGCAATATTTTTTTGGTAGCAGACAGTTGAGTGAGCTTTTGTTTAGTTTACACACTGTCTGTTGACTTAACTGAAGACAATGGAGGAATTTTCAGAAATTCCCGATTCGGCGGGTTTTGTTTAAGCAATTTGTTTGAGAAAACTTGAAGGAATGTGCAAAATATGTCAAGATAAATGCGCAGAATGGCTCAGCTTTTAGGATAACGTAAATATTTGGAGATTGTTGGCAAACGAATATAACTTCATAACTAATTTTAAATAGACTTGTCAGTTAGTACTTATCTAACTTAAGGAGTACGCTCTTATGATAGCGCGATAATAACATGATGAACCCTGATAAAGGCTTTAATTATTACTCCGTTTTAAGTGCAATGTTGCGCTAATGACTTGTTTATTGTTCGACTAATTGGATTGCACCGGCCTCGAAAACTAAAGTTAAAAGGAAATTGCTATGCAGTATCAACAAAGACTCACTTTTGAAATAATACGTTTATAAAATCAATTAAATATGACAGATAGTTAGTATAATGATTTCATAGTTTGACGTGGCCCACTAGTGCGCACTAAGAAGTGTCAGCTAATTTTCACGCCTGTCAAAAACCTTGCACAACCCTGAAAATTATGCAGCAAAAAACGCTGGCCTGAAGTTTTAATATTGAAAAATGGATGACAGCAAGCGAAATGACAGCGAAACTCAGCACAGAATTCTTGCCCCAACATATTAACTGGTGTCAGTTCAAGGCACAAATAGGGCGCCATAGAAGTCATGTCGAATTCAGTACCAGGGCGAGTTCCGAGCTATATCGAACACATGAGGGTTAACCCAGTGCACACTAGCGCCCATGTCAAACAAACCTATAGATTTTCTTAGAGGCGCATAAACCTTTTAAGTCTTCGGTAGGAAGATAGGTTTTTTGTACTTTATCTAAGTTAGCCTCTTTTATAACTAAGCATTTACAAGAACAGCAAAATTTGATTGAAATTTGAAATAAAAAATTGAGTTATTTTAAATTTGTTAATGAGAAATTTGTATACTTGCTTATTTACTTCACCCCGTGAGTAGTCTCTCCTTCGTAACCTCGGTCGTCGTGCTTCGCATTTTGATTTTTCTGACTACATCCACATCTTTATCAATTTCGTGGTTGTGTTAGTTTCTCTTTTTTAACCATCAAATTTTGTTCAGTGAAGTTGACTTTTGTCTAAGTGGCTTTGTTAATAAGCGCAAATTGTCGCAATTAAGTGTCAAACTGTCATCGTTAATAGCGCTTGGCACTGATCATTGACTTTCTATTTCCAAAAGTGTTAACGGACATTTGGTTTCAACGGAATGATGGCACCAGAGAGCGTACAAACTTAATTTTTACGGAGTTGACAGGATTTGTAAATTTGTATTGACAAATGTCACGTAACTTTAAATAATCCGGGTCACCAACACACTCGCACCTAACCTTGCAACGTCACTGCGAGTAAAGCGTTCTTAGAATTTTATGCGTTGAGTTTAAAATTATTCGTTACATGGGGTTAGCATTTTTTTAGGAAAAATAAATGACGCATTATTTTACAAATAAAAAAACGAAGCATTATTGTTGTAAGAAAATAGGAACATTTTGAGCCAACTTTTGTCAGTTTTTTTTAAGATGTTAATAATATCAAAAAGTGGTATATAAGTAAACAAGTTTGTCCTAATTTGTTTCAAATATATAAAACATCTCGTGTAAATGTAGATTATTAGTCAAATAAATCAATTTAAGAGCCTTTAGTATTTCGCTTCTAACCAATAGCCATCGCATTGTTTGTAAAAGGTGGAATTCCCGAACTCTATCACATTTCATAACGGTTGGTAGAATTTTTTAACTTTCTCGTATACGTAGTAAGAGAAAGGTATTGTAATCGTACAAAAAATCGAACTCGAGATTTTAATCAAATCTAACATTACGATGATAGAGGAACTCGAAAAAGTGGGTCTCGCAATTCTGTCCGTCTGTCCGTCTGTCCGTCTGTCCGTCTGTCCGTCTGTCCGTCTGTCCGTCTGTCCGTCTGTCCGTCCTTCCGGAGCTCTACAGCGCAAACGGCTGGACGGATTTCTTTCAAACTTCGGATTTGGAGTTGGTGGGCTTACAGTTCGGGGCCACTTTTTTTTTTGCACGTTAAGTGTTGCCGTTCTAACGGTATTCAGCAATTTTGAGTTTTTCGAAAACGGCTCTAACGATTTCAACCAAAATTGTTATTTGGGCTTAAGTAGGTGTAACTAAGATGGCTGCATACTCAGTTTTTCGCAGAAAAATCGAATAACGGTAATTTTGAAAATTGGCCATATCTCAAAAACGGTCAAAACTATTTCGACAAAAATTCATATTTAAGGTTATACGGTCATTCCCAACATGATGGCAAACTCAGTTTTTCCCTAAATCATCGTTCAACGGACTATTTTGGAAAAATACGGTTTTTTAAGACTTTATTTAATTATGGTTTACTTGGAAACGGCTTTAACGATTTTGACCAAAATGTATACCTGCGCTATGCTACATGGGGTTAACATGGCTGCATATCCGGTTTTTGGCTATAAAGTCGAATAACGGTACTTTTGAAAAGTGGCCTTATCTCGAAAACGGTCAATACGATTGCAACAAAAATTGATTTTTTATTTAATATGGTCATTCCTAACATGACAGCAAACTCATTTTTTCTCTAAATTGTCTCTAACAGATTTTTGAAAAAATACATATTTTGAGAATTTGGTTTCCTTTTGTTTTACCTACATGAAAACGGCTAAAGCGATTTTGACCAAAATGCATACATGGAGTAGAATTGACGTTTTCGACATTATTGCGTCCTTCATTTTCGATTCTAACCACCGGAAACGCTGGTTTTGAAAACTGTTCATATCTCGAAAACGCCATTTTCGATTTGGATAAAACTTTAAAAACCAAGTAATACTAACATCCTGAACAATACCCTATACTCAGTTTTTAGCTAAATAGTTGAGCAAGATTATTTTTCGAACTCAAAATTTCCATATTTGTTACTATTTTGTACGCAATATTTTCCAAAATCAGCTCTAAAGATTTTGACTAAAATGTTTATTTACGATAGCTTAAGTATTCTTAATAAAACCCTGTACTTAGTCTTATAAACATTACCACACTACCAGTTAGAATCACAACTAGTACTAGAAACTCCTTTTTAGCAAATATTTCCCACTTCTTCTTTTTTCAGCCATATAGACCATGAACCTTAAAATAATTTCAACCAATTGGAGTTTCTGATAGTAAACCCGCACTTCATTTGCAACCCCCAAACACGTCCATCGATAAATTTAAAAACAGACCTCTGAATTCTTTCATCACAAACCCTACTTCGAGTCATGGCCACCTCCCAGCATCACCAATTTGAAAAATCTGGTTTTATAGCCTATAAACAATAATAAAAGAAAAATAAACCAACCAAACTGATGATATGAACGAGAAAGTTTCGTGCGATCCAGTCGTGCACTTTATTTATTTTTGCATATCACACAGATTCTGATTGACATCGCACCGCTGGGAAGCCTGGGAAAAAAAACTGAGAGAGCCAGCGGCAAGAGGATTGCGAGTTGGGGGGTCTCAGTATGGTTTGTCTATGGATGCCACATGCTAAGCTGCGAAGTTTGTGTGAGTTTTATTTTTGGTACAGAAATAAAAGGGACCTACAATTTTATGTTGAGTCCGAACGCTAAATTGAGGAGCTCTTTGATGCCATTTATGCGCTCGGATGTTGATCAGACGTTCGTGAGAGCTTGCGCAGTGTTAAAACCTTAAGGTGTAACTTGTGTTTTTCTGGTGGTCGAACCTCGCTCAGTTGTGTCAAGGCACTGCAATGTCTTGATGAAGACTTATTTTCATTTTATGGATTTAACGCATAAGCCTGGGTATAATTTTTTTGAAATAATAAATTACATTTCATTTTGTAACATTTTGCTTTTTAAATTAGATATTTACTTTTCTAATTTCCTTGTCAGTGTCTGGCATGGTCTAAGTAGTAAGACATCCATAGAAAAAAAAATGCTTTTAAACATGTATTTAAAGCATGCAACTCAGTTGGAGTCTTATAAACAAAGTTCATGCGATAACGAGGAATTGCATATATCAATAGCAGTTGCTTTGTTTATTTATACCTTCAATCTTTAACTTTACGCTTGAAAAAAAAAAATGATTTGGTTAATGAGCAATAAACAATTAATAAAGATTAACCTGATAATGTCAAATGAAATATAATATAGTACTGTCAATCACACGACAACCAAGCCCCTTATATATGGCGGCCAATTTCGAAATTAATTTTTGCAAGTGCAAACGCGAGTGCTCATACTGTCATACATCCTATACAGATTTAAAGTGTAAGCCATAAGCATACAGCAATTACACTTTATTATATCCTAGGTCGGAATACAGCTGTTATAATTTAAAAAAACACATTTTAGTTTCATTGAAGTTAACCGGTGCGAAAATCAAATTTTGACAAAACCTTTTTAAGTTACGCGACAAAAGTCATTCATCAAAATTTCATTTCGGTATTTGGAGCAATAAAAATTCCTTTTATTAGATACCATCTCGTTCAGTTATATACCCCCAATCGCTAATAAATTAATGCACATATCCGAAAATTCAATATGCTCCCTCGAATCTGATAAAGCGCTGCAAATATCACCTGTCAAAGATAATACCAAAAATAATGTTGATAGGCATCGCAGATAAACCGTTTTTTTGATTAATTTGACAAAATGTTTGCGAATACTCGTTTTGAAACGGTTTAACACAGTAAACAATTACTGTTTTGCTGGTGACTGCCATCCGTCAATCAATGGTATCAACAAAAAAAATGTACCTATATCTGCTTGACACAGAAGCGCCACAAACACTGCGTATATTGATTTTATGGTACGCTATTGTGATAACAGATAAACATGAGTGGGTCTAGATGGGGAACAGTTTCTTGGTGGATAGGCTGGATTGGATTATATGGATGTAGCTTGTTAGCAGGCATTTCATAAAGCACAACGAAAGCAATACAATATAAGTATGCATTAATATATTTGTAAAAGTAGAACTGAGGGCGCAAGCAATTGACTGACATAATGGCCAAAAGAGAGAGAGCTTGACGGTTGCTACATTAGCCAAAGCCGTGACCTCTTTTCGAGAACCCTATAAGAGACGGGACTGTTATTTGGGGTACGATTTTTTAGTTTTGTAAAGGACTTCTAGCTTCGTTTCGACGTTTTCGGCTGTATCCATAGTTATATGTGCAAACGGAAATTCTGAAATAAAGTGACAAGTCGGAAAAATCAAATATGGCTTCAAATACATATTTTTACCAATTAACGAAGATGAAAATGAAGACATCTGCTTTAGTCTTGTGTCATATTATGAAGTTAGAAACATCGTAAAATGTGTCAAAAAACAGACTCTGGTCTGGTCTGGCAGCTGGTCTAAATGACATCTTTTATTATTTGCAAAAATGAGCATGGCTCTATTTTTGCAACAAGAATTATATATAGAATATATTATGTCAAAGAGCCGCCCCACTGCTATATGGGATGGGTTCAACAAGTTGATACACGATACACAACTTGCGGTGAAATATATTTCGAATGCGGTTTTAGCTGCTATGTATTTTGAATTCTATTTTCAGCTAAATATGACTTTAAAACTTGTAAGCAGCTATTGCGAAATAAAAATCCAATTTATTTCATATCATTTAGTAAGAAATTCGCACATGCCTTCTATGGCTGGAAATTAACTGCAACAGTAGCCTTTTATCTCACTGTACCAGAATTACTTTCGATGATGATGAAGTAAACGAAGAAAACATCGCAAAAACAAAAGACATGACAACCAATGCCACTTACGTGTGGGTGCACAGACCCGATGACGAATTGTATGGTTTGTGCACATTTTAATTCTAAACACCACATAATGATATAATTGATAAATTAATAAAAATAACAGCTCTTGTCAACTCTTGTGTTGTGCATAAATACAAATTTTGCGGGTTAAAATAGTTTGCAGAATAAACTTGTGCCCTTTCACTTGACAGCTTAATCTGCGATAAGGATGACTTTCTATTTCAATGTCCTTTCGAACACTGCGGGTACCACACATAATGAAATGAGTGGCTTATATTAACATCCGGCTATGAGTTCCTCTAGTAATTTAAAGTTCAATTAGTAAATGTCATCAGATATTTTTGGATAATTGTTGCACATTCCTTATGACAGTTAACATTTAAATTAATTGCGATCAATTAAAATGGAACTATATTTGCTTTCTAAGCCAAAACAATTTAATTTCTATGAATCTTTTATTAACACACGCCATTACCGTTATGTCAACTAAGAAAAAAAAACCTTGAAAAGAATCTATAAAAAGAGCGATTCACTTTACATATATTTCAGTTTTGCCTTACATTCTTAAACTTGTGTTCATAAAAATGATAGTTCAGCTAGAAACGCTTCCGCTGTATTCGACCACAGCTAAAATTTCCAAATTTTTCGCCTTGCTAATTGATGGCCATTGGAGGTGTTACATTTATCTGCTTATGACAGTGACATTAAATGCATTGATGATCATTTTCGTAGTCACATCGAATACTGATCTAACACATTTGGCTGTCGATTTATTTTTAAGCATAATGTGGTTATCTGCCAATATGCGAGCATTCATCTTGATAATTAATCGCAAAGAAATGAATGCATTTCTAAAGGAGATTCACATTACGTACATGAACATAATGGTGTTGAACTTGTGTGTTTGCTGTTACCCGGATCAGACTGACTTTCAATTTTTATTTAGAATTATGGTAGTGAAACAACGAGGGCAATGCTGAAGGAAGCCACACAATTTGCCAGAAGATTTGCCTATTTCAATTTTATTCTGGGATTGCTTGCATCAATCGGGAAGTTGATCAGTTCATTTTTAATAGGCAAACGAGGTACGTATATGTTTAACCTATATAAAAGATTTTTTTATTTTTTTTTAAGTTTTTTTTTAATATCTACAAATTTGGTAAAATGTTGACTTCGGATGTCACTATCTGACAACATAAAACTACAGTTTAGTTAATTTTGACGACTGCAATAACTGAATCACGTGAATTAAGGAACAAAATTAAAGGAAAAATGACGTTATGTCAAAGACTTGAAATGAAATGTGCTTCATGCAATCCGAATACGCCGCTCCTCAAAGATGAATATGAAAGGAAATATAGTTAAACTGACATACATGCTTCTTTTCGATAATAACTTTAGCATCTGGTTTTATAATACTTCAATTTAAAATACCTACATATATATGCTTGTTTTCTTTCATTATAGAACTCATCTTTGACATCTATGTACCACTCTACAATGACAATAAACTTGAAACGCCATTCTTCGAAATCATATGCACGACTCAGCTATTCATCAGTAATGTAGCTTGCTGCATGTTCATGACATTTATGAATTTAGTAATTGCATTGCTTTTGTTTACTATTTGTATGTGCAAAATCCTTCAAACAGAACTAAGAAGCTTAGGTGACGGAAACTCCGAAACTGAGTTGAGCACAAAACTAATCAAATGCGTCAATTTTCATAACACTATCTCGTAGTAAGTGAAATCGTATATATTTTGACAACATGATTTGTTTATATTTTTTGAAAGAAGTTTCAAAATTTTAGCAATCTTTATGATTTGATCGGCACTTGAAATTTGCACACGAACATAATTAATTTGAAAGCAAAAGAAAGCATAAATAATTAGGTGTGTTTGTTTCAATTGCCGACAGAACCAACGCAAATTTCAACTTTCATTGCATTTCAGTTTTGTTGGTAAAATAAATCACTTAACAGCATACATTTTCTCATTGGAATTTGTACTTTTTGGGATTTTGATGTGTGTTTTGCTGTTTTTACTAATTATGGTAAGAACTTTTGTCACGAGCATTATGGTTCTTTCATAACATTATTTTGATCTTTCAGGTGAAGACAATCTACGAACGGATTATTATGTTTTCTTATACATCAATGATTTTTGTTCAATTAGCTGTAATCTACTTCTATGCTAATATTCTATATTTTGAAGTGTTTGATTCTCTTTCATTTCACGCGAAATATTCCTTGTAAATAATTTCTTTTTTAGAGTCTTGGAGTTGCCGATGCAGCATATGACACAAAATGGTACTCTTTTACTGGAAAAACACGAATGACATTGAAACTAATAATACAACGAGCACAAAGGCCGATTTGTGTACGGTTTTATTGAAATCTTATATAAACTTAAAAAAAAATGTATGAAAGATAACTTTCATTGCAGCTCACTATGGGAAATTTTCATCCAATGACGGTGGACACTCTTAAAACGTTGTTGAACTTTACCTACTCGTATTTTACAATTCTGCGTAAGTTGATGAATTGAAGGCACACACTTCGTCCCTAAATAGTATCGACATCTACAAAGTTTTTTTCAGCATTGATGTTTAGTTGACTTTTGGATGATTTCCCATGTATTCCTAAAAAAATATTGTTGTATTATAAATTAAATTAAATCGCAAGCTTTACTTCACTCTTACTTCACTCTTTTGGTATTTGATTGGATAGAAAAGAGACATCTTTTTTGAAATCGAGTGCATTTTTTACGAATCTTCATTTAGTTGGCAGCATTTTGGCGAAAATATAATGTATTAGTCATCCATCAGTGCCCCATTGATATGTATGACATGACAGACAAAATTATTTTGTTTTAACTGTGTTGTCAATATGTTCTAATAAATAACCGATAATCAATACTTAGATACGGATTGAGCGACAAATTAGCACTATTTAAATTCTGTGACACTTTTTTTAATTCTACGTTATTGGAAACAATGTAGATTTATTAACGCTATTAGTAGGGAAGACTCAATAAATTAATACCTCAGTATGAGACCATCATAGTGCATACATATAGATCTTACAAAATGAAATAAATATTTTAATCCATCAAACTGGTAACTCACGGAACAAATGCGACTTTGAGTCATAGACGTTTGTCTCACGCATGATTATCATGCTAAAAGTGAGTGTTCTATCTCCAAACTCCGAGTACTATCACGATTGTGAATCGTGCTTTAAGTTGGTTCTAAAAATGATGCTTCCGTGTTGTGAAATTCTTTTATGAAGACAGTTATAGTTGATGGTAGGTTCCGTGGAAAAATTAACTCAAGTGGTGATTTGTTTTTTTTCCGGGGGTTGAACCTGCTCACCCATTGACAGATTTGATACAGAAATTCAGGATACCACATTTAATGTTGTTGCGGTATTTATAAATAAAGAACAAAATAGGTACACAAACGATTTTTTTATAAACCTATTCTTGATACTGGTGTTGCTGTCGGCACTCAAAAGTACTGTCACTATATTTCTGTGGCAGGCGAAAATTCCACGAAAATGTAACCCTACGAGCTGTCTCTTAAAAATGTCCCAAAATGGGAATTTAACACTTGCGATAACATTAAACTGATTTAATAAATGATTTCAATGTTGAAAAAAAAAAAATCTATTATATTATATAGCACAAATCAATAGTTTGCAAAAATTAGAATTCTTCCATATGACAGCTATAGGATTGATAGTAAAATACCTAGGGCCAGCTAAGTGCATAACTTGCACCCCCAATAATCTACAGAGATTTTCGCTACCAAAGCGAGCTTAGTAACTTAAACCTTGTTGATCTATGATGCTAAGTTTTCTATCTAGCTATTTTTTTTTCAAATCCTTGGCTCCACCCATAGTATATCTAAAATAAATTCCTGTTATGAGTACTGCTTATAAGTTAAAAGTCAATTAAAATATCACATTACCAAATTACTCTCTATTTTCGATATAATTCGATAATTGTTACACATTCCTTGTGGTAAATAGAAAGCGTTTAAATTAATTGCGATCAATTAAATTGGAATTATGTTTGGCTTCCAAACCAAAACAATTTAATTTCTTTGAATCATTTATTAACATTCGTAATTATCGGTTTTTTAACTCAATAGCTCGATGAGAATCTATATAAAGGGTGAGTCATGTAATACTAATTTTAGTTTTGATTTACACTCTTGAATTCGTGTGCATTAAGATGACAGTTCAACTAGAAACCCTTCCGCTGTATTCGACTACGGCTAAAATTTGCAAATTTTTCGCCTACCTCATTGATGACCATTGGCGATGTTACATTTTTCTGCTTATGACTGTGATATTAAATATCTTGGAAATAATTTTCGTTGTTTCTTCGGACATTGATCTGACACATTTGGTTGTCAATTTATTTCTTTCGGTTTTGTGGTTGTCTACCAATATGCGGGTATTCATCTTGATAATCAATCGCAAGGAAGTTAATGCATTTCTGGAGGAGATTCACTTTATGTACATGAATATAATGGTATTGCAAAATGGTGTGTTCACCCTGTATCAGAATGACTCACACTTTTATTTTATTTAGGATAATGGAGATGAAACAATGAAGGGAATGCTGAGGGAAACCACAAAATCCGCAAGAAGTTTTGCCTACTTTAATCTTATTCTGGGTTTGTTTTCCTGCATCGGGATGATTCTCAGTTCATTTGCAGCAAAACAAAGAGGTATTTTTTAACCTACATACATAAAATTGTTTCTTATTATTCAAAAAGTCGTAATGTTTAGAATAAATATATTACCAAATAATATTGTCATTATTTGAACTTAAAAAATACCAATACATAATATACCTCTCATTACAGAACTTATTTTTGACATTTACGTACCACTATACGATGACAGAAAACTCGAAACGCCATGCTTTGAGATCATATGTGCGATTCAGTTCATCCTCACTCCTATTGGTTGCTGCATGTTTATGACATTCATAAATTTAGTGATTGCACTGCTGTTTTTTACAATTTGTATGTGCAAAATACTGAAAACAGAATTAGGGAGCTTAAATGACGCGAATTCCGTAGCTAAGTTGAACACAAAACTAATAAAATGTGTCAATTTTCATAGCACTATCTCGTAGTAAGTGTAATTGTAGGCGTAATTTTGACAACATAACTTATTGTACTCTATATGCTTTGATTGACACTTGAAATTTAAAAACAAACATAGCTAATGTGAATGCAGATTCAAAAATAACGAATTTGGTGTGTTTGTTTCAACTGCCAGAAGTGAAATAAATGTTTTTCTTTACATTTGCTTTTCAGTTATGTTGGTAAAATAAACTACTTGACTACATACGTCTTCTCACTGGAATTTGTACTTTTTGGGGCATTGATGTGTGTTTTGCTGTTTTTGCTCATCATTGTAAGAAGATTTTTTTACAAAAATTGTGCTGTTTTTTTATCAGTCTTCTGTACTTGCAGGTGAAGACAATCTACGAGCGGGTTATTATGTTTGCTTATATATTTATGATTTTTGTACAGCTAGCTGTTATATACTTCTATGCCAATATTCTGTATTTTGAAGTCTGTCACTTTGTTTTATTTTAAGCGAAATATTCCTTGTAAATAATTTCTTTTTTAGAGTCTTGGAGTTGCCGATGCTGCATATGACACAAATTGGTACTTTTTTAATGGCAGATCGCGTATGACATTGAAGCTTATTATACAACGAGCACAAATGCCGATTTGTGTACGGTTTTTATTATATCTTTCATCGAAATTAAAAATGTTGTCTAAAAAATTTTATTTGCAGCTGACTATGGGAAACTTTCATCCGATGACGTTAAACGCACTTAAAACGTTGTTGAACTTTACATATTCGTATTTCACGATCCTGCGCAACATGATGAATTGAAAAACCGTCCTGAAAATAGATAAATTGATATGCTTTGGCAGAAATGGCAACAATTGCTTCTTGGAGTGATGTTAAGTTGACGTTTCGGGGAATGCCCTGATTATGCTTTGCATTCATATAATTAATAATTATAAAAATTCAAATAAATAACTTTAAACTTCACAAATTGGAAAAAAAAATTAAGCTTTCTAACTCTGACAGAAAATGTGTACCGAACAAAATGTTCGTATGTAAAATTATTGCTGTTTCATTTTAATAGTAGGTACCTATGAACTGCCTCATTATTCCTCATTTTATATCACTTTTTTTACATCAACTTTGTTTTATTTCGAAGCTGTAGGTACATAATCACTACCTACCATACATTTGAAAATTGACAACTGTTTAAATTATTCATCAGGCAACATTTTTCGGAAGCAGGTATCATGGATTCCTGTAGCTCTCAATACCTACAGATCAATCTAGTTTTATATTCCCTGTTTGCACCACGAAAATTCAGCGCTCCCATAATAATAACACGAAAATATATTATGACATCGAACGCGCTGTGTTACTATAAAGAAACATTTGAAAAACTTTTATGTAAAGGCTGGTACGCTGTTCAAGTGAAGTGAAATTTTCACTCCTCTCCAAGAAATTGCTGTGAAATTGAAAGTGAAATTTTCACGCTGAAATGTCAAAAATTGATTACGACGGACAATAAAAACCAAGTGAAATAGCTTGTAACGCCCTCTACATATCACTTTTTGAACAATTATTTTTCACTTCAACAGCGTACTGCCTGGTGAAATTTTCACTTGAAAAGTTCATTTTGACATTTCGCAGTGAAAATTTTGTATGAAAAATTTCATTTCACTCGAACAGCGTACCAGCCTTAATTTGCACAAGGCTCGTTGCATGGCAGGATACACCCTTATTTGCATTTTGCCATAATTTAACATTTTTCGTCTAAGCACCCAGCCTTACAGGTGTCAACCACCACGAGTCTCGTTGTGTGCCATACCGCGTGATCTGTCATTTGTAGATATTATTTGCCAGCTGCCTTCCTTATTGGCTGTCAACCCCGTTCAATAATATTTTCATTTTTTCGTGTGTTTTGATTTTTCGTTTATTTGGTAAACAAGTGCCGCGGTAATTATCCTAAACACAGGAAAATGTCGAACGCTGTGCAAGATTATGTTTACCTATATGAGTAAGTAAAACCCCAACCCCATTGCAATAAATCGATCGCCGATCGCCAAATTTTTGTTCCACAATACATACAAATCCGCTCAAATAACAAAAAAAAAAAACACCCAAATTCCAGATTGCTGATGAACAAAAACATTGAGCACCAGCCATTCGAGTTAATTTCAGCGGTCGTACAGCAGCGTTTTAATCACGGTAACTACTTAAGCGGTAAGTGATTTATATTTGTTTTGCGAATTTTATTTGTTTTTTGTGTACTTGTGCGTTTAGTTCACGCAATAATTTCGCACTTTTCATGCGTGTGTGTGTGTTCCTCTTTTTTTTTCTGTTCTTCAACAGTGGGTACCCTCCTCACGCTGCTCATCCGTCATGGGGACTTGCCGGGCATTCTTCAGCGTATAAGTGCGTTCTACATAATCTATGATCTCTTTCATTCAGATGGGCAGGAAGAGAGCCCGTTTTCAGAGTTCCTTCTCGCCCAGCTGCAGAACAAGGACATGAGTGCCGGACGACAGATTGAGAGGAATTTCATTGTTCACCTGCTCGCCAATGGAACATCTGATGTAAGAAGTGAAAAGCGAACGCAATTTTCAATTGTTTAACCTCAAAATAATGCCTTGTCTAATACTAATTGCAGCTTGGCAAACAAACCCCAGGACACATACTCAAGTCCGAGTTATTTCCCACCACCCTGGACCTGTCATTCTTCAAATCGCAGTCATGTGACCGACAGCGAGAGATACCAGCTGCTGCACGTTCAGGTGTGATGAACTGTACAGCCGCTGGTATACCAAATCCGGGCAATGAATCTGCGGTGCGCGAAATGATGGAAGGACTGACGCTGACCGATGTTAGCCCCCTGAATAACACACTAATGCCGCAAATGTATTCCGTTGCCCCACCACTAATGAACTTTGAGGACGAGCTGGTGTGGTTCGACCTGACTGTACCATCGTACCACAAGCCCATGTTTGACTCGACAAATGATATTGGCGCCCAGGCCAAACGGCTAATTGAACGCGCCCTAATGCAAGCTCTTAGTCTTCCCGATCAGCAATCGTTGTTGGATGAGTTGAAAAGAGATCCGAATTTAGTTTACCAAATTGGATTGACCCCAGCTAAGGTGAGTGATTGACGAGTGTAAACAAATCGATAGTGCTCTGCAAGTCGGTCGGTAGTCCACTTGGTGACTAATTTCAGTTTTGTTTGGTTAGAAATTTATTTGTTTTTTTTTTTACTGTCGAGTTTGACACTCTGACAGTCGTTTGTGACGTTTTTCAAACACGTGCCTTAAATCGATTTTGAACATAATCCAGTTGATTACGTTGAATGCACAGAGTCAGGTGTTGGTTTGTTGTCTCTTTAAAATAATAAGCGGGCGCGCGCACATCCATGAATCAGTTACTGTGCGGCTGGTTTTCGTCATTCAACCAAGTCGGTTTGTTGATTATTTTAACGCTTCGCATGACATCATCTCGGAGGGAAAACAAAACGGGTTGTTTGTGTGGTGCTGTCGCATTTCTTTGTTGACTTTTGTTTAGTTCATTAAAGAGTGGGATGGATCGCGGAATGAAGCGGGAAGGACGCATATATTTTGATCGTGAGTGACCATCGCTTGATGCTGCTTCTCCTAGCAAAACAAACGACTTAAATTGCTCTTCACAAAGCTGCTGGGGCAAACGGCTTGTCGGCCAAAGTATTTTAAGAGGTTGAAAACGATAGGGATAAAAGACAACAACTCATTTGTTTGGAAGAAGTTCAGACAGATGAAAAGGAGACCTCCCAAACTGAACACAAGATGGTGCCGGTTTTTCTATGTGAACCCCTTAAACTATTGCGAACAAACTGGTGGATCGTATCAGCCGGTAAGTTCACGGCAACCCAATCCAAACTGTGACAGAACTTAAAAAAAAAACACAGAAAAGTCCAGATTATTAATCCACTTCTTGCCGCTAATAACATAATTTATAAAAAATAATGGGTAGAGTGTCGCGTCTTGTTTTAAAAGCGCCACCAAACAGACAGATCATGAAGAACCCTCGTTCCTCTATAAAATTCCCACTGCGAGCTGTTAATGCCGATGACTTTGCAATCATTTGAACAGGGCACCAAAAATGGGTCTATTTCTGAATGAATACCAACCCAAGTGAGATATCAACACGCGAAGGGACTCGCACGACTGACAAACGTCACAGATCACAATGGCTTTCATGTAGTTACTACTCTGGCAAGGCTGTTCCTTTAACATAAGGTTTCAATTGTGTGGTAAGGCCTTTGTAAAACTTTATTTCCTTTGGTGCAATATCAATTGTCTTCTTTTCGTAAGAGATAAGTGCACTAACTTAATCCTGTGCGCTGTCGGGTCGCGTATCTTCACGTGCGCTCGAGTGTGACCATTAAATAAGAAGGTGTAACCGTAGGCGCCACTTGTCTATCACCAAAAATGTGGCACCAACTATGTAACATAGTACCACTTTCACCGATCGATCCTGCAGATCATATTCGGTTGTATCCAACACTGTTTCCTATTAAAAAAAAAAAACCGTTTGTCCCTTCTTCCGTTTACAGCTGCCCCAACTGGTTGAAAACAATCCCCTCATATCCATTGAAATTCTACTGAAACTAATGGACTCTATGCAGATTACCGAGTATCTTAATGTCCTAGTGAATATGGAGATTACCTTGCACTCAATGGAGGTCGTGAATAGGTAAGTTTTTACCCACAAACACATTTTCATACTAACTGATGTATCGGCCTTTTGTTTAGACTTACAACCTCAGTTGATCTACCAACCGAATTCGTCCATCTCTATATTAGCAATTGCATCTCCACTTGTGAGACAGTTAAGGATAAGTACATGCAAACAAGATTGGTTCGTTTAGTGTGCGTCTTTCTCCAGAGCTTGATACGCAACAAGATTATCAATGTTAAGGTGAGGCCAACAATTAAATCAAAACTATTCCATATCTTATTCACATGGTTTTCAGGATCTCTTTATCGAGGTGCAAGCCTTTTGTGTCGGCTTCAGTAACACCAAAGAAGCTGTTGGCTTATATCGTCTGCTCAAGCACTTGGAAATGGACGAAGGACAAAACAATGCAAACCCAAAAAATTAAAAGCAAATCACAAAACAAATTGAATGCAAAATGCTACTCTTTAAAAACTTTTATTAAAATATAACTAATGCATAATGTGAATTCCTTTTTCTTAAAAACAAAATGATGAAAAAAGGACAAAATGAATTGGCTCTCATAATACACTTGATCAAAGTTACAACATGAAAAGAAGAATACATTTTGTTTTCCTTGGAATAAAGTATTTAAAATAAACATAGTCTCTCGCTGTCTTACAAAAAGAAAAGAACATAATTATTTTATTGTCGTCTGTTGAATGTTTCGCTAGTTCTACGTAAGGGTTTCGCCTTGAGTAACGCAGGCTTCTAGGTAGTCGATGCGTCGCTCTAATGTTGTCAGTTTCTCGTTGAGAACAGCCAAGCGGGAGCGACAAGACATGTCTGGAAATGGTTGTATACTGCTTTAGGCTTTGCACAGGCATTTTGTAAATTGATTTCAACTTACCAAAAGAATTGAGGAAGTCTGTGATTCGTTTAATACTGGCGGTAATTACTTCAATGTACTCGCGATTGGCCCAATCTTGATGGATTTGCTTTTGAATAGCTTCTCTGTGGACACCACTCATATTGGAAATTGAATAAATTTGTGCAAGGTACTTGAAATTCTGCTAGAAAATAACAAAACACCGAAAATTTGCCTTTTTGCTGTGATGAAGGTGACAAATTGTTGACAGATGGAAATGCACTAGGGTGTAGGTTAAAAAAAGCCAAGTGCAGTGTTACGAGACTCTATGGGCGAGAGTTGTTGTGCTGTGTTGACAGTTTTGTAGCACATTTAACAGGGTGAGCCGTGTCTTGGAATATTAATCTGGCAATATTTTCCTTAAACAAGTTGGCAGCTTTTCTTTCGCAGAGGATCAGTTTCGCGAGGATTATAATTTGATTTTCTGAATGCATTAGTCTATATTAAAAATTAGTGCCAAATTAGTGCTAAGAAAACAGAATTAAATCTGAATGATTAAAATAAATGTTGCACTTGACTATGTTTCACAAAACGTATAACTAATGGCCTATTTGAAACGCAACCCTGAACACCCTACAACTTCGATTCTCGAATCCAAAGTCGGTTCAATTGACATTTCATTTAGTACTGTCAAAATAACACCCTTCCAATCGGAGGCCGATTCAATTGAAATTTTCTTATTTTTCTTTTAAATAAAAACAATGTCGATCGCGAGTAATTTGCGTAACGCCATCCTTCGAAAGCCTCTGTGCATAGATGCCAATAAAATTCTTATTAATTTATCGTTAAGATGTAGCACAAACGCCACTCTTCAGTATAGTGAGTTCTAGGTTATTATGCCATAAGTGCCTGGTTTTTCTATTAGCATGCCTTTATAGATAGAGATCCCAGTGCGGATTTCCTGAATCCCGCAATCCAAGATCTACTCAAATCGCTAACAAGGGTCCGCCTGGATAAAGTTTTTCGCAAGCGATCCGTTCCGGACAACACAATCGAATATAAGTAAGTTGTAAGGTTAACATGTCGGTTCTTACCAGTAATTTGTGTTTCTAGATTCTTGACAACAGAACAGCTGGAAAAGGAATTTCAAAGGATCGTGGCTGATGCTGAGCAAAATCTACAAATGCCCCCAGTTGTTATGGTAAATTCTTGGCAATGATACTCTATCACTTACTGCAGCGATAACTTGTCGATTTCCAGGTTAAACAAGACAAACAGAAAATTATCTCTCAGGACCCCGCTCTTAAGGGTTTCTCTGACACAAAATTCGTTATTGCCGACATCACATACGGCCTGCGACAATCTGAACGCAAAGTAATTATCCGACAGACTGATGGCACGTTAGAGTATGCTCCAATGGACGTCACAAAGCGCGTAGTGCAAACTTTCTTCCCCCTTAGCGGTCGGAAGATCCGGACTCCGCGAATGTTTGAAGAAAAGCATCTGCAACGTTGCCTCGACGAATTCAAATATGAATTTGTTTTGGATCGATTGTGTGTGCAATACGAACCCTTTGAGAAGGATTTCCATGATATCTCTGCGAAAGTATATTCGCACATCAATGAGAATAAAAAATTCGATGAACTTCGCTCGACTCGTCACTTTGGACCCATGGCATTCTTCCTTGCATGGCACAAGCAAATCGATGATCTACTCTACGACATCATCAAGAGAGATTTCCTACGCAACGGTGTGGAATTGATTTTCGTTTTGTACAAGCTCCATAAGATCCCCTATGACGAAGTGGTTTTAAAAAAACTTGAAAGCATCCCACAAACAGCTGACATGCTGGGTGAGCTGCGGAAGTCGTACCAAAGCTCTTCTGATGATATTCACGAAGAAATCAAGTCGGCGATTGGCAAGTCTCGAGAGGACTTTGAAGCCGACGATATTTGCTTATCGGTGATTGAGAACTTTGTAAAACAACATGCTCTAAAGAAAGTACAACTTGAGCTAGCCGTTCAGACATTTAAGGAAGTCAACGACGAGAAGAAGAAACTGTATGAAGGCCTGCGGAAGGCCCATGGTGTTAACAATTAATGGTCATTGTTGTAGAAAACTGCTGTTCATTGCTACTTTGCAAATAAAAATTGAAAAGTTTAAGTTTTTAGAGGAATCGTGTTATTTTCGTTGGTCTTTATTGGAAATTTCAGTTCAGTTTTGTTCAAAAGCACATTTATTTAGAAACACACGGCAAGTGGTGGACTTTTTAAGACGCTTATTATATTTTGTTGCTAACATTGCACTTCGCTAACCTCTAGTTGTTCCTTACGGTTTAAGTGAACTGGTCGTAAATGTTAAAGTCTTGCAAACACAAAGACTTTGCAAATCATTTGCAGAAACTACACAATGCAATTTCTATTTCTATCTATTAAAATCCAATTAGTTATGAAAAAATGCTGAATGGTATGTAACACTATTTTCTTTTTTCAAATTTTCAAAATCTCACCGCCATGTTTTAAAGGTTATCTCCGAAGTTGGATGCGTTGACTGTTTTATCAGCGAGTGAGTGAAACAGCTGCCACCTGATACCGAAGCTATCATGAAAAAAAACAAAGTTTCCCTAACTGACAGATATCTTTTTATCTCTATTTATGTGACAGATAAGAACTAATCTCCCAAATAAAATGCAAAGAAGAAAAGTTCAAAGTTTTTCAAACATTCGCAACTTATTATTAATGAAAAACAAAAAGAAACGCAGCGAGAACTTCAACAGAAGTGAAGTTTATCTTCTAGTTGATATTATTGAGAAATACAAGACAGTTGTTGAGAACAAGAAACTAAATGCTGCTGCTTGGGCGGATAAAAAGGCAGCTTGGGAAAATATTGCCTGTGAATTTAATAAAATATCTGGGAATCCATCTAGAACATGGAAGACGCTAAAACTGAAATACGAGGGGATAAAAAAAGAAATAAAAAGAAAGTATTGCCTTATTAAGGAACATCCAAGTAAAGCTACTGCCAATGACCGTCTTCACACAGAATTTCTATCATGTTATGAGGAAAAAGTTTTGTCCATGATGCAGCCTGGCATTACCGGACTTCAATCAGATCATCAAGCATCAGGTACTACTTTAAATATAAAAGTTTATTATTTGAATTAAAAGTGCATTTGCGTAGACCAACAACCGTTAGTGTTAAGAGACGGTGATAAATCTATTACCTACGATGATATTAAGATAGAAGACACTGACGATGAGCAAGAAAAACACGCAATTTCAAATGTTGGCAGCGAGGCAAATACATTCCCGTTTACTGGAGGTAAAGCAGTAACAGAACCGCCACTATCGAACGATGAAACGTTAAGAATCTGCAAGGCAGAGACTTTTGAAGAAGATGAACCCGCAATTAATTCAATTGCACAAGATGATAACGGTTTGACCAAAATGTTTCAAAATCCAACAGAATAAACTAATGAATAAATTCCATTTCAGTTCCAATTTCAAGTGTAAATTACGCAAACTCATCGCAAATAAGGAATAGATCCAGCGTATTTAAAGAACAAATTGATAGGACTGCGTCTTTGGACACGTCCATAATGGAGGATGTTCCGTCGCAGAAATTAATGGCACTTAAACGCAAAGTTCTTGTATTGCAGGGAACACTGTTGCGGGATGAAATAGAGAGCAAAATGCAAAGCCGGCAGCTTGAACAGAAAATTTTAGAAACGAATCTGGAGACTGCAAGAATAGAATTAAAAATAAAACAAAAAATCCTCGAACAAATGGGGTAATAATAATGAGAAGATATTTTGTTTTATTTGTTTAGTAATTTGTTGCCAGAGCTCATAACAAGCAAGTGAAAAATGATTTGTTCTCTAACTTAGGAGGAGCGAACACATTTTAGAATCTAAAAGTGACCTCCGAATTCAATCATGGTTACTTCAACTTTCTCTCAAAATGTGTGCATCGCTTGCAATTTTTTTTAAGAAGTTGCATATTTTAAGACTACAAATTTTCTATTTTCCTTCAAAGGAGCATTATCTCTTTGATGCAGTCGGAATATTATGTGTGTTATGTGTTTTTCCAGGAATTAAACCATTTACGCCAAATCGTACTCCAGTCGTTAATCGTACGCCAACAACACAGCCATTGGGCACATTGGCTGAAGGATAGAACCGGAACACACTAAAGTTGGAATCAAAAAGCATTTACGTACACAGGTCTCAATTTCTTTATTATCGTAATATTGTGTAATAAAATATCAATAGCTTTGCTTATTTTCATATGTATGTTGTATGTATAAGGTAAATTTGACTTAGCTATAAACTTTAGTTCATAAAAAACGACGATGGGTTCAATAAAGCATGCGAAATATTTGTAAAATTTATTTTTAAATATAAACAACTAACCCGTGGGTACAGACTTATTACTGTTTTGATTAGGCTTGCGATTTTGTAATATTTTATTTAAGCTAAACGATCATTGCGTATGTACGAGGTAAAAATTTACATAACATAAATGTTCGTTTCTTAGTTTAAATATTATTTGTAAAGTGTTTGATTTATGCAAATATTATTTGGACATTGTGGAGTAACTCTCTTAAAAATTACGCACTTGCTTTGTAATGCATTTTATCTATAAAGTGTATTTATGAACTTTTTTATTTAGTTTGGATGGTACATACATTTAACAACCAATTACTAAGAAAAATAATATTTGTTTTTATCTTACCGTACTTAAGTTAGGAAATCGTTACAAATACTTATAGGAAAATTATTGCCAACAAATTTGAACATTGTTATTATATTTATATCAGCATTTTAAACAAATTTTAAAATGTAAGCCTTGTTTCTTTTTGCGAATTCATCGGTAGACAGTTGAAGTTTTGCAACCAAACACATGGTTAAGAAGAAAATCAGGGGCGAATCGCGTCGTAATGCTCGTTCACGGAATTAAGTTGATTTTACACGTGAAACAGAAACAAATTCCGTCACGTAATGCTCGTTCACGGAAGACGCGATTCGACCCCAGATAGTGCCAAACAGTTTCTTTATTTCAGCGCTTCGTTTCAATTAGGTTTGTTCGCTTATACAAATACAAATTTAGCTGTCAGCTACCTGTTATCGAATTAGCGCACCCGTGAGCGAGCAATACGTCACTGAATTTTTTTGATTTTACATGCAAAATAATAACAAATTCAGTCACATAGTACCTACTCAGTCAGGGATGCGGTAGTTCAACCCATTTTCACCGCAAAATTATTGTAAAATAATTTTTAGATCAATGAAAAACGAAAATAGGCGCACATCGAAACTGTCATTTAATAATATTGATACTCGTGTGTCAGTTATTACAAACTACCCCAACGAATTGCTATGGCCTTATGGGACATTAACATGTTCACACAGGAAATTAGTTGTTCTGCAGCCAATTCTATTTAAGGCACACGAGTGAGACCGCAATTCCCAATAATTTGCGCTGGATAAAACTGGTAACAGCAAGTATTTCTAATAAAGTTTCTGTAGTCAACTAAATTTACTTCCATTTTCTATTTAAACTACATCGGGTTACTGCCTTGTTGTATAGTTGTCGCAACAAGTCCAGACTCAAGGCCCAATCCATATAAGGGACGAATGGAATCGTCCTTAAAGGTTATACATACCGAGTAAGAACAGGAGGCCAACTATGCAATTCGATTATACTTCCAATTCTATTCGAAAGTTGTTCCGATTCTACTTTCAAAGAGAAATGTTATATTTGAAAGTAGAATCGGAACAACTTTCGAATGGAATCGAAGGTAGAATCGAATTACAAAGTTGGCCCCCAGCTGAATTAAGAAGTATTTATCGGACGTTTGTTACAGGTTGCGCAGTGAAAAAAAAAACATTAAGATGCACTTTTTACCCTGCCAATTTTGCGCTATTCTCTAATCGACAGCTCAGGGCAGGACCACTTTAAATCAACCAATACAAATAATAAAACAAAAACAGAATGAGCAGTATTTTTTTTTATTAATGACACAAAACAAGAATAAAATAAAAAGTAAAATTATAAAAAAAGAAGAAAATAAACAAATACTTAAAAGGATCATCTTTATATTTAAAAATAAAATTAAAATAAAAAATATGTATGCATATAAAACAAAATGTCAAAACGCTTTATAGGGCAGGGCATAGAAAAGAGAAAATAAGTAGGTAGAAAAAATAAAATAAAATAATACAAAAATCAATCTCTTTTCGAATACAATTTAATCAAAGGTCATCTCTTCTGTTTCCCTCTTAGTTAATTAAATTAAATTTTACAACGTACAATAATAATTTAAATAGAACACTTGTCAACTGCAATATATATATGTATATGTAAATGTATGTAAAAAATTGTATTTTACAATTATTTATAACAAATCTCTCTCTGTTTCTCTATTCTCAATTGATAGTTACTCTACGCAGAAATTAAAAAAAAAAAAACTTAGTTAGCGTGAAGTTATAGTTATTTTTATTTAAAAATTAAGCCTAATTCGTTGGCTCCTCTCACATGTGTGTTATCAATAAAAAAAAATATTATAATTAATAAAAAATAAAAAAAAATCAACAGTTTGGTACTTAATGCATGTTAATTTGGCGTAGTATATAGGTTATTAATTGTTTCAGCTTTCTTTCTATCTATGAATGAGTTGTTGGTTTTATTTTATTAAAAAAAAAATATTACAATAGGATTTGATTGCCGGGGCACATATTTTTAGCTTATAAACTTTATACTTTCATTTAAAATCATTTATTAGTAAAAAAAAATCATTTGTCCCTCAATTAAGAAAGACAATTTGTAAAAAATAAAATATTTTGTATAAAAAAAAACATAAAATGTATTTGTTGTTGTTGTTTTTAAATATATATAAAACAATTATTTTTTGTTGTAACTTTTATATTTAAAAAAATAATAATAGATATAGGTGGTAGGGGAGGGGGAGCGGTTTTCTGAATTTACACATCGTCAGGTGCTAGCTTTGTGTGACTATCGTTGGCACTTTTATCGTTGTCCTTGCTTGATGTTGAGTTATCGTGCGCCGTCGTCTTTGAATCACTGTTATTGGCGGACGTAGCACCTGACTTGGCAGATGAAGCGGCATCCGCAACATCTTCTTCTTGCGCTTTGAATGAAGCCTCTAGAGCACGAATTCGGTTCTCGTGCTTGACGATGATTGCTTTAAGTTTACGAATCTCATCAGTTATATCGCGGAGGCCCGTATCCTATTGCGAATTCAGAGAACATCATTCATATATATCTACTAATGTGATGAATTTTTTTTTGTTGGTACTTACACCAATCTCGTTGTTGTTGGATGCGTTCGAACTGCCTATGGATAGGTCAATACCCTTTGAGACACCAACACCACCGCCGCCACCGCCGGTTTTCGGGGAACTTTTGTTGAGGATGTTGGCCTTTTTCGACACGGATAGCGATTTGGTCCCCGATTTGTAGCCTCCCTGTACGATAGATACACGATCCTATTTTAGACATTTTAGTAATCTGTTCTTTTGGGTTTTATACATGGACACACACACACGACGTGCGATTAATCAAGAAAAACAAAGCATCACAAGGCATATGGCAAGCTGGCTCATTTTTTTTTGTTTGCATGGTTAGTTCAAAGAAACGCTTTGAAACATTTACTTATGTTGCTTGCTAGAAGCCTTCGAAGGACATGCAACTTTAAAATCATTCGAAACGCATTTGGGAATTGCTTTTGTTTGTTTTTAGTTGGCGGTGCGACATTGAGAAAAGAACGCTTTGGACTTTTAGTTTTTCAAAAAAAAATGTATACATATAAATAAAATCTCCCATTGAATACAGAATGGCGCAATTTATGACACATTGTTGTTCTTTTGATTCCAATCAGGAGCAATGTAAAAATTGCTGGGAAATTAAAACTACCATAGGAAAATAAATATTTAAAACCCGAGACGTGACTTATCACCAGGCAAAGAGGCACGGAGCAGTAGCAGGTCTCCTGTTGCGCCAACCATTTACATATTTAGAAAATCGCAGCCAAAATAATATCACTTTATTAGCTTTGTGGCTTTTATGACGGAAAAGAAGATGGTTTTTGTGAAATGACAATAATTCCAGCCATCAACAGTGGTCGTAGAATAAGCTCTTATAAAATGCGGTTGATATAAAAACAACGGCAAGCACAACCCGAGGGTTTACTAAATATGTGGTTATCCAGCTTTCTGGGTAACTCGCTTCCGCAGGCCTCGTAGTCTTCCCCAATCAATTACGGTAGAAAATGCGAAACCTTGTTAAAACTCAAGAAGTTACTGTTTAAGTAAGAAAAAGACCACAGGAATATTCTGCTCTGAGAACCATGCTAATTGAATGTGCAACAGCACCTTGCTGGCTAAATTTTAAGCTTTCCCCAGTATCAATGTATGCAAATGCGCCAAATCTAGTATTCAAATTCAACGATAACTCCCCCACAGCGACATCTACTCCGATACTCACTTTAAGCGAAAAGACAATTGGATCACTGTCCTGTCCGGCAACCCATTCCTCAGCTGTTAGTGCGGCGTCATCTGATAGCGTGTCCGGATATAAATCCTCCTGGAATAAATCCGATTTCCTTGGAACTGTCATGGAAATGACTTGGCACAGACCATTATTGTTGAGACGATAGAATTTTGATATTTCGCAGGTCGTCACATCACATCCGCGCTTCGGCATCATGCCAATACCACGCTGAGGATCTGGAGTTTGAAACGTATTTATATAATGTACAAATGGTGGCTCTGGTGTAATCTAAAAATTAAAAATCAAAACTGTTATACCATATAATAGCACAGTAATCGAAATCGGATATACCTCAAAGTATCGTATCACCGAATCACCTTTGCCACAAAGGTAAATTAAATTCGTATCGGGATCATAGAGAGGGAACATAACACCGTTCGACGTATCCAGTTCAACCATTACAATGGGTTCGCTCAATGCATCGGGCGCTCGCAATGAGTATTGACGTTCCGATGATCGATTGAAACCGGTTGTGAAGATTAGACCATGCCGCAGAAAGAGAGCACGTGTTGCTTTTGATCCTTCGTGACAGAGAGCTTCACTCTCCACTTCACCAGTTCGCGGATCGATTATTCGGATCTTCTTATCCTTACATGTGGTGACCAATTTGGAACCATCCCAATTAAAGCAGGCACTGTAAACAATATCCGGATGGCTGTCGATGTGCACGAGTATATCACCAGTGCCGACATTCCAAATGACAACCTTAATTGTGGCGGAATTTATTGAAACTGAAGAGAGAAAGCTAAAGTGTTATACTTACTTGATTATCGGAACCAGCCGTGAGGAGTATATTTAATGCGGACGGATGCCAGAGCACGAGACCGACTCTTCTTTGATGGAAGACCAGATCTACAACAGGGTCGGTTAGGGTTCTCGACAGACCGCCATCAGGAATCTGCCAAACTTTTACAACGCAATCTTCGGAGCCGGATGCGATGACATTGTCATTGTGTGGACACCATGCAATATCTAATACGGGACCTTTGTGACCACCCACCAATGGATGATCGGCTGCAATGCGGCCGACCTGAAAGAACACCAATCCAAGGTTAGTTTGAATTTTTCATTGACAATGGAGAAGGGCGATTGTTTATTTTAGGGAAACCATGCATAAGATTGAAAAGATTCGTGCGATATGTTACAAGGCTGTGAGGAGAACCGTCAAAAGGCTCTGGACAGGTTTTTGGCTCCCTTACAAACAGGAGTCAACAAGCAATAGGTAAAGACCAACAAAGCTTGAATCCAAAACAAACATAAACGTCAAGCTTCCCATTTATTTTCTAAAATAAAACATCAGCAAATAATGCTTTCCCTTTCTGTGTCAGCTCTAAAAATACCTAAACATCTTAAAGTGCCCAATATGACCTTTCAAAAACGCATTTACTATTATGCACACGCCCGCAAAAAAATACCAATTCCATCCCCTAAATTGTGCAATAATAATATTTCTCGCCCCACACCTACTCACAATCACAACCTAAATAATTATTTAAAAAAAAAAAACGCTTCTCCCGAGTGCATCTCTCCAACTGAACCAAGAGTGAGTCATAAATCGCATCCGAAAACTATCCAAATTTAGAACATACAAATTTCGCAAAACTGGAGCGAGGATTGTCTGAAGAATTAGAATTATTTGCGACACTATGTGGCTCTGACAAATTCTCCACCACCACCACCACCACCACCACCACGCGATCCAATCACAGTGCAAACTGTAAACACTGAATACAAATAAAACGCTCGAAAAAATATCCTAAAATGGGATTCAAAGCATACTCGTGTTCGCGTAAGATCGGAGGATAGTGTCGCGTCGTCGTGTATCGGTGTTTCCGTGTGTGGCTGTGGCTCGATCAAGTGAAAATGGTGAATAATTTTCTAATTATAAAACTTAACGGTAAGTGAGTGTGTGAAAGCGGGAAATAGCGGCGTTCAAGTCAAGAGGACCATGGACCACCATCCACACACCAGACACCACACCACGAAAACAGAGAGTCGGAGCACGGAGAGAACGAGCGTTCTTCTCTCTCCCAAGCTGCTATTCTCGCTTCTCTCTGACGGTTGGCCGACCTATTTTTAAAAATTTTCCATAATTTACTTTATTTAAGTTTTCACGTTTGTTGTTTGTTCCTTTTTATCACTTATAGTTTCAGAATTGAAATAGATTTTCAGATTGGCCAGGATCCAATTGTTGAGGTAACGATTTTCACACAACTCTCGGTTCATACAAAGCGGAACAGCACACGCAGGGGGTACTGCGGGGTGTACCGTGTACGAGTTATATGGTTAAATTTAAATATCCTTTATAAATTTTGTGAATTTGTTTGTTACGTATTCGTTTTTGTTGTGATTGATTAAGCGATCATTGACCAAAAAGAAGAAGGATCTCAAAAGCAATTAGGTGTTTCGCACCGAATGGCGAAAAAGTGTTTTTAAATTTAAATTATGAGCAATTAGAATGATGTCAAATATATTTTTGAAAAATTAATTATTCCTAAGATTAAATTTGATTTAAGTGTTGGGGCGCGTTTCGGGAAACTGTGTCAATTGAAATTAAAATGCAACACTGAGTAGGCGGGTGGGCAGTGAAAGTGTTTTACGTCGGAATTTGTTTTAAAGCGATTTTCGACTTAGTTCAGCTGAACATAAAATGTATTTGAAAATCATTTAACGGCGTAGAGTGTTCGTTTCCACGAAATCTGTTTGTCGGAAATTGAAAAACATATGAATGAGAACGATTTATATTTCGAGTTCTGCGCAAGAAGATTTCGCTCGGCGGAAAGTTTATATGATATGAAAATGCGAATCCACTGCGATTCCCCAAAGATTATGCACAATTTTTGGAGAACCTTTATTTTATTCACCCTTTTGCTAGAGACAAAGCACAATCCCTTCGCCTCTTAAATGGCAAAACATTTTTGCAGGTTAAGATGAAAAGTTGTCGTGATTTATTTTTCAAATTCAAAAATATGATTACCATAATTCTGTACCTTTCTATGTTCAAATAAAATATAACAATAGGTATAGGTGCAGCAGAATGCGCAAAAAAACGATTCCAGTCACATTCATGCTTAGGTTAGGTTAGATTATAGTGGCAGGCTACACCCAAGTGCAGCCACACTTAGGCCAGAATTGGCCCATTGTGACACCACAGGATCTAATGATCTCAAACTACCCGTTGAACCAACAGGAGCTCGTGCTTGAATGGTATAAAATGCTTGAAAAGGTCATGTTTATCGACTTTCAGCTTGCAGTTTATCTACAATATTCACCCACATCACCAGAAAGGTTCAAGCATAGGCTGCTGCTGTTAAGTCACTTCCACTTGACCCTTTGCAAACGAGACCAAATACCTGGGAATGAGGTTGTACCAAGAAAACGAATGCCAATATTTTACAAACTTTTCAAAATAAAGTGCTTAGAGAAAATGTCCAAGCAGCATTTGAAACGACGATATCCACAGGGACCTCGGAATTCCAACAATCAAAGCTGAAACTAGAAGCTTCGTAAAAAATCACTCACTAATCGGACATATCAACAATACAGTCCGAAAAATTTTGGATGAGAGCAATTTATTGCGCCGACTACAAAGAACGAAGCAAGATAAGATTAACCGCGTCTAGATTGCGGAACATGCAGGATCTTTCATTGGAAAGTAACCTACCAAAAGTTGTTATTTCGTGATAGAAAAAAGTTACATCTTAGTTGCAGTATTTAATATTCTATCGAAGGGTGGTGTTTTTAGTCAGTAAAAATCTGACACTACTATGAGCACGCGCTTGCTATTCTCATGTCTTTGCAAGATTTTCACCTACCCTCGGAAATAAAACGTCCACTTCGGGTAAATTCCTAGTTTGAATCTCGGAAACGTCAAGTAGGAGGTAGTTGTTGTGATTGCGTGCTAAAAAAAACATTTTGCTTTGCTGAGAAAGAAGCTAAAAAAAACAGGCCTAATATTTGCGAACATTCCCCTATGATAACGCGTTCGCCAAATGATTTTTCTGAGTAGGCAGCCTAATGGTGTCTCTAGTTAATGTAGAAACGCCCTAAATAAATAAACAAAGTGGGTGATGCTTTCTCAAAATAGAATACAGTCAGTAATTTAAACCTAGTTGAAACAACAAATCAATCATAAGTTGCTAAAGAAAGACTTGCTTTAATTATAGCCACCTCGGCTATACGAGTGCTGAAGGAGTTTACGTACTTTTAACACTGTCCGCAGGTCACTAGGCAACCAGAAATAGACTCTACAAAAAAAGTCGTGTTCAGCTTGTGCTTGCAAAAAATACACTCCTCTGCTTTTACCTAAATTATCCTATAGACTTACCTACGACAATAAATTTTGTTTACTGCCCAAAAGACCTATCTTGTGAGTTCAAAATGTATACTATCGACCTTTGCATATCGGCTATTGGGAACAGAGACTTGTCATCGACTTAGGAATCTAAAAGAATGCCTTTCAATTGACTTGGATCGCATTTTGGCAACGAATTCATTCGTTTTAAAGTAAACCTCTAGATCTTTGGTCTCCATCTACATTTTGACCTTTGATACCATAAATTCAATAGCTTCGCCATAATGGTGTAAATATTTTTATGTAGGCGACTTAGTGTCTTTGCTGGTGAGGGAAGAATTCTGTCCATTGGCATACAACTTTTTGATAAGTTTAAAGCACCACTCAAGCTGCCCGATAAAAATTATATTACTTCCTGCAATTGTGAAGCTTACGACGTAATGCATCATAGACGCAAAGCTCTTTATCTTACGAGGAAGGCTGTGGATAATTTTCAGCAGTTCCCTTTTATATCGAATCGCCGAAGTTTCAAGCTGACCCCTGCTCGCCTCGATTCGTAAGGCCGAATATTGAAATAACTTATCTTTTGATTGCGGTGATTTGCAATGCGACTTTGAAAACAGTACGCGATTTCCTGTAGGTAGTACTTTTTAAATCTATTCCGGTCTGACATTTTTTTTGTCATTCGTGTGAACAAGACGAATTTACTCGCAGGTGGTTTAGCAGCCGCTTACGGGCGAGGATGCAGGGCCATAGCCAAGATTTTGTTTCCGGAAAGGCTTGCTTCCAAATCTTACGAGGAATTCTTTAAACAAAAAACTATATTGGTATTCCAATTCATTGATTTTTGTTAGTTTTTAAGTCGTATATAATTAAACTAACATATGTACTTATGTAAATTATTTTTTTACATACATTTTTTTTTAAAGCAGAAGACGTCTTATTTTTTTTTGACATGAGATTTGGATCCACATTAATGTACGAATGAACAGATACCATAGCAAGTGAGCTTAATCTGGCATTCTTCACAACGCTTCGGGACACTGTTTTAATCCTATTCAAAGTTGAAAAGCTTCTTTCAACACCGACAAGAAAAAGTTTATACCTCTAAAGTACGTCTTTTCACATATATCAAGCAATTTCAAAACTTCGGTAGAATGTACTCAGCTTTTACAGCTGACAACGAAATTACATTATCAAAGTGACATGTTCGTTCACTCGCTCAACTACAGCAAAACCTGGGAGCAGAGCATGAAACGATGGTAGAACGTCTTCGTTGACCATGAATCTGTCCGTAAGATTTCGTATTAACGAATCTATGCAAGGAATCAGTATAGACACTCTAAAATAGGCTTCAGTAGAAGAGGTTTCTGGATTGGAACGCATTGTCTGTTTCAATGAAGTTCTTGGAGCTCTTAATTGAACTTAAAATAGGTCCTCGGCTAGTTGGGAAGTGGATTGAAAAGCACCTCTTAAGAAATCGTCGACATTTTCTCTGATGTTCTTTAGAGAATTAAGAACTTCTTATGTGCGCTCAATTGCGGTCTAAGGATTTGTTCTGTAGGAAAACTGATAAGCCCCCTCATCCAAAACGCTTCACAATAAATCGTAAATAAATTCCGCAACCAATTTCTGTCGGCGGATATCGGAACCTGGCTGTAACAAATTTTATTACAAAAATGCACTTGATTGCACTTTAACGCAATTCGCCGACATGCATTACAAAATATCGGAAAAAATATTCCCAGTTCGCAAGAATACCTCGAAGCAAAAATCCTTCGAATCGTATAAAGTCGGAGAATTTTCGGTTCCGACAGAATATGTCATCCATAAGAGCAGACATCAGTGAAATGAGTGAAATTTCGTCTACAGCACTAGTTCATCACATGCCTTCACTTGGTACTTCAATGCGACGAAATGACACCTCGAACAATGTTGAAAGATGCCTTTCTCGAATGCTGCATATTATTAGATAAATTAGCAAGACAAATGCTTCTTGGTTTGTAAATGATAACATCGAAACATGAAACTGTCTTGGCAAACAAAACGATTGTTGTTATTATTTGCGGGATTTTCTCGCCGTTTCTTTCGGAATTCGGAGTCAAAACAATTAACGCGCCATTACTTATTTAAAACCCGCACTTGTATTTTTCAAGCACCCAAAAAAAAGTTATACCACCCCAAAAGTGGACCTATGAATCAGGGAGACGAAAATAAAAGAAATCTGCGTTAATTGCTTAAAAAAAAAAATCCAAACGCGAAGAAATTCATCATCATTCGTGCCCACTCTTAGATGTCAACATTAATATAATCTTCTGACATTAAGGCGATCATTCCTCTCTGTTTGAAATGATGAAAGAAAGCACAAAATACCTCAAACTACGTCAGAGCGGAACAATTGCCATCTGTATAGCGACTGTTGCCAAAAAAAAAAAAACAGTAAGTGTGTTGCTAGTTCAATTCAGAGACAATAAATAATTATGTATTCTTGGTACGCCGAAATGACGGTATTTTCCTTTTTGCATTCCGACCGCCTCATCCGTAGCCAAATTATGTGACTCACTGGGTGCTCATTGTAGCCGCTGCTATCATCTTAATCTGTAGCTGAGTAAGGAAATCAATCTTTGAACGTTTCCCGTAAAAAAAAACACTCAAAAAAAAAGAAGAAGACAAACCAACTTACGTACCTTATTGTGTGGCAAGACAATGAACGCTCCGCCGCCGGCTGACTCTACAATGATGGCCAAAAATTTCGGGTTTACAGCGCAGAATGTCGAGTCCCAACTGCTTTTTGATACACGAATGTTATCATAGCACTGTTCACGTTTCAGTGCCTGACCATAGACGTGACGAAATTTTGAACTTCGTACAACACGAAATGACATTTTTGACTTCTGATTCGATGCTGTCTTCTTCTTGAATCAAGAGGTTAAACTGAAAAGAAAAGAAAATAATGACATACAATGCGGCTGCACATGTTTGGGTGGTTTATTGCTGCTTCGCGCGCACATTCGCTGGAAATTCTGTGTGAGTCATGACGTGTAACATTGACATGACACTCGACGTGATGCACTTGCCAGAGTTCATTTCACTCAATCTGGATGTACACGATAGCCGACAAATAAGTGGAACTACTGTCCGGCTTACAATGATTAGCATGCGGTCGGTGGCGGTGTGACTGGACGTATGGTGCAAGTTGATTGACAATATAAATCGCGCTTTTATTTAAGCACGTTCTAACGTTCTATCGCGCCAGTATCTGGTGCAATGCAGCGTGTTATATGCATATAGATGGAGGAGGACAGCATGTGCATATATGTGAGAACGCATTTGATGACACAATTTCGGACCCTTTTGCTTATGGTGGGTGTGTTTGGCGTTTTCTATTGGAAATCGTTTCGAATTCGAAACTGGAGCAGTCTTGTCGTTTGGTTTGTTTATTTAGTCTAGCGTGGTTGTTTTAAATGTGTGTGGAAGACGTGCCGCGAATGACAATTGGGCGCGTGTATGTGCTGTTCGTTGTGTGTGATGGGTTTCGCCGTTTACTTTCTTTTGGTATTTTGTTCTCTTTCTCACCGAGTCGACGTACACTAGTTTGTGCAGTTTCTTGGACACATAAAGTACTAAACTGAGATCAGACATACAAATGAGAATAGCACTATGTGACCTTTGACTGAATATACTTAACCTTAATGCATAAAGTTGTCTATTTTATGGTAGACTTTTAAGTTAGTGAGTTCTGCGTGAGAATGCAAAAACTGACATTAAGACAGACTTGGAAACTATCCGCGTCTCAGGTGATTGTAAACTCCTTCGCTCTTATGCAGTTTGTCAAACTAGGACTGCATAGAAAACAACTGCCAGAAAGTACCTATTCACACAGACAAGTTCCCTTACAAACAGCATCGAACTACTTTAGGTACAAAAGGAAATATTTCATCTTGTTCTATTTGTTCAAAAAAGGAGCTTTGATCTGTCATAAAACTGTCAGTTGTGTGATCAAGTTCCCATTTTACTAAAAGCAAGCTGAGTATTTATTTGTTATTTACAAATTCCACTCAATAAACATGCACATTCACATGAGTGCGTCGTTATCGGCTGTTGGCAGTTCGCTTTGATTCAAAATGTCAACCGTCGCAGTCGCAGTTATCGACTTCCGTTTTTGTTGTTTATTTAGACGCCATTTCATTTCAATTGTTGTTCCGTTTATGGGGGAGAGTTGTTTAATTTTTCCCATTTATTTCACTTACCATAGACACTGTTTATAAATGCACCACCAATGACGATTAAAAATTCCATAACCAAACTTGGCTAATTGAAAGTTAAGTTTTTATTTGTTTTGTAAATTGGTAATGGTTTTCACTTTTGTTTGCAATGAAATTTTACTGACAATGAAAATTGTCATTCTAGACACATTTAAAAGAAGCCGCCTAACTTCTGGGCCTGACATTGAAAAACTGTCTGCTTTTCAGAATATTTGTGTGGTTAGTTTGTTTTATACGTAAAGTGATGAATCAAAAGAGTTAATGAACTTTGAAATGGGCGAACAAGCAAAATTTGCATTAGAATGACGGTAAATACAAGTTTAATACTAGCTTTGCAGAGTTTCGTTCTCATTTACATATACATAGTTCCATGCTTGGCCTTAGAAGTCTTGTTGTTTATTGATATTTATCGTCAGTTTATTTGTTGATGAGAAAAACTGTTCTTTGTTTTGATAAGATCAATGACTTAATTATATTATGGGCGTGTTCAAGTCATTTCGCTGTCATTTTGCTCCACTGCAAAAATTTATTATGTAAAGGGTGTTTTTTATAACGTTAAGTTGGCAACACTATTTTAACTGGGAGCCATTTTGTCAGCTATCAAGCGATTTATTTTAAGTTTTGTTTCACCATTTCAACATGAATAGACTGACGCCTGAACAACGCTTCCAAATTGTGCAAATTTATTTTGAAAATCATGCTTCTGTTCGAAATACTCGTACGCATGGCGCACTACGTCCATTTTACGGTCAACATAATCGTCCATCAGAGCAATAAATTCGAATAACTATAAAACGTTTTCGCACCACGTTTACTCTAAATGATAATACGCATCCATAGAGACGTCGTACAGTGCGTACAGAAGAAGTCATTGCTGCTGTTGAATGTAGCGTAGAGGAAGACCCGAATAAGGCTATCCGTCATGGTGACCGCTATAGAGCCATGATTTCTGACTTTTTCGTTCATCAACTAAAAAGCCATGATGTGCAGGAGCTGTGGTTTTAACAAGACGGGTCAACATGTCCCACAGCTCGTGCCACAATTGATTTATTGAAGGAAACGGATAGTTTCACGTTGCGGACCTGTGAATTGGCCTTCAAGATCGTGTGATTTAACGCCGTTTGACTATTTTCTGTGGGGATATGTGAAGTCGCTAATCTACACCGATAAGCCCGAAACAATTGAACACATAGAGGACAACATTCGCCGTGTAATTGTCGATATACGGCCACAAATGTTGTGAAAAGTCTTCGAAAATTGGACCTCCAGATTAGACTACGTCCGAGAAATCATATTTAAATTATAATGCCAGAAGATTATCTTTCGAATAAAGTAAATTCAATGTCAATTTAAAAAATCATCTTTGTTTTATTCCGTTTTAAAGTTTACTGCCTCTAAAAAACACCCTTTTTAACATTCAATTTGAACAACAACAACTGTTCAAAAATGATCACTGTTGGTACATGCAAATGAAGAAAAGCCATGCTCTGACACGAAAAAATATTCCACCGGTAGTTAGACATTTTTAAGCTCAGATTAGTCCTCATGAGCCAATACTGTGACAATTATGAAGTCAACGAAGCTATTATCAAGTTTTACCGACCAAAAACTATCCGCAAGAGAATGTCATAAAAAAAAGAACACGGTCTAAAAAATTTTGTTTTCTTATGTCGACTATATTGGTCTGAAACTGGACTAGAGGTACCGCGAACGGAAAAACTAGATTGTTCGCTAACGTTAACGAACTATCAACTTACGCAGTTATGAAATTCTTGTCCTGATTTGTCGAGTACCCGTCCATAAACGACAACTGAAAAAAACCGTTCAATTTACCAATCTAGGCCAATTGAAACTGCAAAATTTTTGGTCAATCAGCTGTAGACTTACTAAACTAAACTGGATTCAATGTCCTCATCAATTTTTTTCTAATGCAAAAACAGCACATGTCAGAGTAGCTAAAGTAAACGAGAACTGTCAGATTAGAAATCATTCTGATGTAGAATCAATTTTAACTAATTTCCAAAAGCAAAATTTTAAATTTTAACTTTTAGGGAAAAACAAAAGACTTTGACAAGTCTGCTCGACCTTAAAAGAAGGTGCAGATGATTGTAAAGAATTAGGTACAAAAGTCTCAGACGGTATTTCTTCTCTTGCAACGCCAAATCTATTACTTTTCTGTTAATTTCTCTGTGCAGCTCAGAATCACTAAACAACAGACCTATTAAGTCTTAATTTGAAAACTCGTATACACAACTTACGTAAAATATTTCAAACATAAACAAAAACAACAAACAAATGTATGCAAATTATAAGCCTGCTAGTTTACACTCTACCAATCCGTTTAATTTAATATTGAAATTCCACCCTTTAGCGTTACCACAAAGAACACCCCCCCCCCCCCACAACCCAGATGGCAATTAAAAGTTTAACGAACTAAACATAATAAGTACGTAATTACATACATGTTAATGATAATATGATATGACAAATACAATCAATTTAATGGCACACTCAGTTGGCTTGTTAAGGCGCGACATCGAATTAAACGACAGACATTGGTTTTATTTGACGCCCAGCACAACAACGACACAATGACATCTTCTTTAGATGTATTTTGTAGCGACCAGCTGATTTACGCTGTTAAAGCATGTGAACGAGACCAAAGCGATGGTAATGTTAAAGCGAGAAGTCAACTCGAGTTTTGAGTGCTCTATGTTCACTAACGGTAACGATATATACGAGTTAATTTGATTGAATTAAAGGGCACGATGAAATTATTATGAATGAAAGAAGTTATTTTTTTGTACAGACACTTACACATACTTAAAGATTCATCTTAACAAAACTGACATTTAGATGACACACTTTTCGAGTTTTGCTCATCGATCGATGCCGCGATGATTAGCGACGTGATTTAAAAGTTGGTTACCTGAGAGGAAGCTGCTGGTGGTGCCTGTTGGTGGCGGTCTGTCGAACAATGAACTTTATGAATGTAATTTTGCGGTAGATTTGTGCGCTTGTCATCAAATGCCGTTGAATGGAATTCGCACTTCACACTTGACATTATGCAATAATGATTATTGAACTTGGTGTTGGAGATGTGTACAAAAGAGATGTGAATAATTGCGGTTAGTTTTGAGGTTTATGAATTGAAAACACATTCGCTTTGACAGTTTTTGCTTAAAATTTACGTCTTTAAAATGTATAAGAATAAAATAATAAGAAGTGTAACGAGTAACGAGTAATCTATCTATGGGTTGAACATCTTCAAATTAGATTTTCACTTTTATAAAATTATCAGTCTATTTATATGCTCAGTCTGTAAAAATACTTTGACATCTTTAAATTAAAAAGGGGAATACTACTCGTTATTTTGTTAAGTTCCTCTTTCTTTGAGTGAAAACATGTAGAAACTTTAATTTAAATATAGTGAACGAACGGACTCAATATTTTTACATGTTGTGCACTTAAAAATTAGAATAGCCGTTTGGTGACTTCAACTATCGTCTAACTAACGAGTAACGAGTAATTTATCTATGGGTCGAACATATTCGAATTGAATTTTAAGATTTTCAATTTCATATAATTATCAGTCTATTATGCTCAGGCTGCAAAAATACTTCGACATCTTTAAAGTCAAAAGAAGAATACTACTCGTTATTTTGTAAAGTTCTTCTTTCTCTGAGTGAGAACATGTAGAAACTTTGCACGAGCAATTTAAATAGAGTGAACGAACGGACTCAATGTTTTAACATGTTGTTGTGCACTTAAAAATTTAAATATGCGATTGGGGACTTTAATTACCTTTCTTTTTTAAAAGCTAGAATTATGTTTTGTTTTTGAAATCAAAAGATGCACTCCTTGTGCAAACAACGAGTGTCGTAATTTCAGTCTAGTGAATTTTTATAAATAATATTGGAGTGGACGTAAATAAAAATATTTATAGCCACAAGCTGAAACAAATTAGACATGGCGAATAACCCGATAATTGTTTCTTTGATGAAGCCATCATTTTTTATTATTTTTGATATGTGTTATATATATGTATACACAACTAAATGCGATTGTAAACGAACTGCATATGAACTAGGACTTCTCAATACAATTATTACAATCAGTAGAAACACCGTTCCACCCACTGCTACATCACAAAACGTCGCTTGACATTTAATTCGCTACCTATTTAATTTCCACATAGAATTCCACTCGCAATGCGTCCAGTATTTGTCTAACATTCTCCTCTGCTAATTACGTTAACTAACAACGACAACCTTCAAAAGCCGATGCGAATAGACCATAACAAAACAAGTCTTTTGCCTTGCTGATCGCACACCACCCCCTTTGCTGTATCGCACGAAATGCAATACTGAGATTGTGAGATTTGATTTGTAGCCGTCGGTTGTCCGACAAGTGAAACGTCTCGTTTGAGTTGCTTTTCTTAATGATTGCATTTCCTGCACATGCCTTTTGCAAATTAGCAATTTGTCAGAATTTTTTTTTTTTTTTTTACAAATCGCACAAAAATTCGCTTTATATCTGACACCTGTCACGTTTGCTAAACGAATTTGCATGAGTAGGTTAAGTGGAAAAACAAATAATCCTCTACATTGAATGCAGTTTAATGTCAAATGCAATAGCTTAGCAAAACCATCAATCACTTATCATTTTGCTTAAAATGAACTAATTGTGGTCTCTGACGGATGTTTTGTGTCAGCCAGTTCCGATCGTGAACAACAGGTGCCGCTCCATATGGATTCAACGTGCATTTATCGTAGTTGTGCACAGTTTCTCTTTGTAGTTAGGTTGGTTCTCCTCGGATTGTCAATTCCATTTTCAAATGATGATCGACAGATGTTTATAGAATGTATATATACAGAACCGGACAAGAAGAATGAAACAACAATGCGGCTTCAATTAAAAAGGTTACGCATTGTGTGGCGCGAATTGTTAGCATAACCCGGCGATACATATAACAAGTGATTAAGTAATCTTATCGGGGCCAGCGAGCGTAATGAATCATTGTTTGACTGTTCCTCTTACAAATAACCATTCCGATTCGAGAAGTAAAGAACGATATGTAACAATATCGGATTTGGATTTCAGGTTTTTTTTTATCTTAAAAGGTGATAAATTATAATGGCAGAAGGAAATTGAGCAGGTGTTTCAAATGAACTTGTGAATGTAGTTACATGTATTATTCTGCTTGTTTGTAAACAAAATGTCACTGATGAGGATGGGACTTCAATGGATACTTGGAATTTATTGGAGCTACCTGTTTTGAAGGCTGAATGCATTTATGAAACTCATATCAATTCTCAATAGAAAAAGCTTGAATTTTGACAGTAGAACTATAATAATTCCATTTTTAATTATGAATTCCTCTTTGCCGATTCCACTGAAATTTTACTTCACTTTTAAATATGACAGAAATCCATGTAACAACGAAGACAGAAAACTGTTAGACCTGTCAAAAGATTTTATAAATCATATGGAAAGTATGTAAAACTTCTATTATGGCGTTAAGAATGCAATATTGTTGGCGTTTTGCATCTTTTGAAGGCTCCCAAAGCTTATGACGCAAGCGTCAGAATCGAACCAACTAGTTGTAACATTTTTAGGTCTGTTCCTGTCCTCTTTATTTTGTAAAACTTGAAATAGAAAAATAACTGACCTATTTCCGAAATTTTTAGTTTTCAAAGAGTCAAACATATAAACGTCAGGTCATTTATTTTGAACGACTTCAGAAAACAAAAATAAATAAATTGTACGAATTTTAACAATTTGGTGGAAAAAAAATTCGGATACCTGGTTTAGTAAGTCTAACAGCTGACTGACTAAATAGGTCTGTTCGTTTACTTCTAAATCTTACGAATTTTTACGAATTCTTGCGCATTTTACTCAATTGTCGTTCCTCAACTCGAAAAATTCGTAAAAGAGAGCGGCTTCGAGAGAGTAAGATATTTCCCCTCTTACTACTTTTTACTCAACAAATTTCTTTGCGTAAGAATTGAAACAACTGTAAGTCGCCTGAAAATTGACAGCTGATTTGAATTTGTTGTTCTATTTGGCATTTTAGTGGGTGAACTATCTGTCATTTTTCACAGTTTACTACGAAAACGTTCCTTAACTTTTGCGTAAGTTTCCCTATCTGAGAGAGAATTCATCCCCTCCACTGTCATTTTGAAAGCCTTTCTAATTTTTACTACAAAAGTAAAGGAACAGACTTAATGTGTTAGAGTTTTTATTGGCCAGATTGGTCACGTGATTAGTTTTTGCACTTGACGTTTATGGAGGGGTAGCCGACAAATTTAGTCAAGAAAATTCTGCCTGCGTACTCAGTTGACATTTTAAAGTGTCAAAATTCAAAACAATTTTACAACAACAACTAAACTGACGTTTAACACAAACTAGGTATCCGAACGTCCCCCCTGTTTCCAGCTACAGTTTTACAAAATTTGAGGTACATCAAAAAGTTTTATCTAATATTTGTGCACGATCTCCTGAGCTGTTAAGTTATGTAAGCAGTAGTTTTTATGGAAAAGTAGTCTCCAGTGAAAGGTAATTAATGCTTGGTAGCTGCAGTTTGCACTTTTCATCTTGATGACTTTTTTAGAAGTCAAAATTGTCAAATATGGAGTTTGAAGTTGTGTTTTCTTTTAAATAAGTCCGTCTTTGTCATGCGGAGCAGTACTTCAATTGCAAATTGACCATTTTAAAAGTGCGACTCATTCAACACTTTCGTAACATGACACCGCTTGATGTAGGACTGTAAACCCAATGTGAACACCTATTGGTCAGTTCTCACACCAACTTGTTACACAAGTTTCAAAGCTGAAAATGTTCTTCATCTTTGAAAAACAAAACCCACCAATCCGTCTCTATTTTTAAACATTTCTTCAAAAATAAACAATCAACCAAAAATACCAAACATAAACACACTCATGCTGAGATTTATTCCAAGCACATTATTCCATGCGAAATAAATAAATAAATTCCATCACCATTTTCTGAAGTATAAACAAATTCCTACTGATGGAACCTAAAGTCTGGTGTTTGACTATTCACACCTCCTCACAATTTAATATAATGAAATCGCATGTTTTCTTTCAAACTTTGGTGTGCTCGTATTTATAGAAAACAGTTTTTGCCAAATACAAACGATGATATCGTGTTTCCCTGGATAGTTTCATCCTTTTGTTAAATGCGCGCCGTTGGACAGAATAGGTAAATCATTTCCACTTTCAAATTTATTAATGTTTGGCTATTAATAAAATGGAAAACTATGAGATCATTGGAAACGGCTACGCAACCATGGGTGTGTGTTGCTCTATTAGCAATATTAATTTCTTGGTAAGCTTCTACAGCTATACTTTCCGTTAATCAAAATGAACGATGATATACGAGTATAGATAGGTAACTATATAATACCATTGCGTTCGATAGTGTTGCTTATCAGAAAGCATAAGTTTTTTCTATCTTAGTTTTGTTGATAAAAAAAAAACAATAAGAATGGGAGTAGGCAACGTGTATAATTAAGTCTTTTGCCATAAAAGGTCTAGAAGGCAAACTATGAATCACTTTTTGCCATTTGTTTCAAATGTGCAGCTAATCAAATGTTATCTTTTGGCTACGAATTTATAACCAAGCTTGGCACACCCAATAAGGTTTTTGGTAGTGTCTTTTATGAATGTCGCTGTTGTGAATTACTTTCAAAGAAATATTAATCGGGTCTAGGGTTTTTGTTTGTCGAATAGCTTTTTGCTATTGATACGTAATCTAAAATGAATATAATTCGTGAGCGAATTTATCAGCATTTGTGTAATTTATAAGCAATACTAATATACCGTGGCAAGACTAACAAATTGTGGAATACATGATTCTTCCAAGGGAATTGATTATTTGCAGAAGTTGTAAATAAAATAAATATAATTAGGAAAAGATTGTGCAAGATGAGGTAGAAAACTTTAAACCTAGATCGGTTTATGGCTGAAGTTGTTTAAAAGCCTTTGGAAAGTCATGACTTCTGTGACTGCATAGAGTTGGACAAGCACTATTAACATACAACTTTTAAACAAATACATAATATGAGTCCTTCAACCCCGGGTGGGGCATTGGGCGGAAAAAACTTCCTCCATCCTTCTCGATCTGCGGCCAGATACTTCAGCTGTGGCCACGTTTTACGCTGTGTTGCCTTGAGGATTCCATTCGAACAACTTTTACACAAATGAATCAAAACAATTGACGGGATAGGGGAGGTTCTTTATAAAAAGGCTATGTTTTGAAATTGCTACAAAGTCATGTTTAACCCAGATTCTATGGTAAAAATAAAGCTAAGGTAAACAGTTGAAACAACACGTTTATAAGAGAAGGCAGTGAGTTTGATCTATTGAATTAGGCTGCATATCAACCGTGCGCTGAGGTGATCACTAGGGAGTCGTAACTTACCACTGACTTTACGCTGGGTACTATTTTTGCGTAAACACCACTAAATGCACTAATTCTTTTTGACAATTTTTGATAAATTAGTTAAGTATGGCTGAGTGGCCTAAAATGAGCACGATAAAGGTCTAAGTCTGGAGCAGATTTTTACACAAATTTTTTATTAAAACTCACGTTGCACTCTACTATTGATTTGTTGTTTGTGAACTGCCCTTTTAGTTGCGTATGTCTCTACTTTGACAATTGCGCATAAATACATTGGGGACGTTCAAGATTAGTCTGGCAGCTGGTTGACTTAATGAGGCTCAATTTGCATTGCCATAGGTCGGTCACGTGAACAGCTTTTTCAGTTGAATCTTATGAAGGGGTAGCCGACCAATCTAGTCAAGAAATTCATGACTGAGTACTAAGTTGACAGTTCGCAAATGTAACCAGTTTCCTTTTCTGAAAAACAAACGTCACTTCTACATTATTCAATGTTAAAGTTTGGAGGAACAACTTTCAAACTGCAAAATAAATATTTTGATCTCTCACCAGATCTAATTTTTGAACTTGTTTGTTTATGAACTACAAAGGCCTGGTTCAAACAGTTGGACTATGGCTCAGTTGACAGTTCCTAGAGGAACTTAACCTCAACAAAGTTGATAGTGTTTTATTAAATCGTTTGGTGAAGAAACTCAAGTTAGAGCGCAAGTGAAAGCAAAATTACATAATATTTTGTTTGCGTTTCTTTCACACCAATTAGGTATCTCATAATCATAACATTATGCAAATATTGCTTTACATGGAACCCACCACATTTGTTTAATTTCGATGAATTTTGAGTTGACAGTAGGTATTTGTTTGCTTTTTTTTTTTAACCTATTGGGGATTTTCGCATCTTTTTAAGCAAATCTGTTAGATATCTAGCTAAACTTTAATGGTTTGCATATGTCTGCGTATTTAATGTCTGACATAATTGTTTAGGCAGTATCAGAAGAAAAAGGATTTTCTTTCAATTTGCCATCATAAGCATCTAGCGGTCAAGTTTAGTTTAGATTAAATGTTTAAATACCATACCTAAGTATAACTTGTCTATGAACTAGGTACCTATATTGTTGTAACTTCATGACATTTGACAATACAAATTTTAAGGGGTGTTCCTTTACTTTTAAATCTTTCGAATTTTTACGAATTCTTACGCATTTTCGTAAAAGAGAGCGGCTTCGAGTGAGCAAGATAGTTCCCCTCTTTTTTTTACTCAACAAATTTCTTTGCGTAAGAATTGAAATAACTGTCAGTCGCCTAAAAATTGACAGCTGATTTAAATTTGTTGTTCTATTTTACATTTGGGTGGCATATTCGCATCTGTCAATATTCACAGGTTACTACAAAAGCGTTCCTTAACTTTTGCATAAGTTTCCCTCTCTGAAAGAGAATTCATTCCATCCACTGTCATTTTGAAAGTCTTTTCCATTTTTACTACAAGAGTAATGGAACAGACCTTTAATGTTCGGTAGCGGTAGGTAGGTAGGTGGTACTGGTATGTCAAGATTATACAATTTAGCTTATGACCGATAAACTGTCATTCTTCTCGGGTAAGGAGTCTTATATATCTTGGGCTTATAAAGGTACCTACCTACTTGGTATTTCGCAAGGTTTTTTTTTTAAACGTCAAAAACAGACATCTACTAATCAATTGTGAGATATTACTGCTGGGATCTGCTGTTGCAGTGCAGCACAATTCTATAGGGCAAAACGTTTAACCTCTAGGGATTTTGTGTCAAAGAACAAAACGGGGGATTTTTCAGTCAAGCAGTAGTAAGTAACGTATACGTACCCATTCGTGCGTATTTGAAAAGGGAAGTAAGTAAATAAAACGCGAACGGAAACAAGCTGTTATCAAGGGAATTCTTTTCTGATATGATCCGCATACAATGTACAGATTGCCCTCTCTTATCTGCATCGGATATTGTAGGTAGTTAAAGTAAATTACATAAATTCATTTGCCTTTGGAGTCGTTGGGAACTGATTAATAATCCAAGTAGGAATAACTCATTAATCTTATTTTGAGAGGATTTCCAACGTCATTGTTTAGGGCATTCCGTATTTACTAAGTGATTAATTATTTAAAAGGTACCTTACTACTTAAATGCTTTCTAATACTGAGATTTTTGAAAAATTTTAACATAAAATTGAAAAACGTTTTGTTGCGATAACAAAAGAAGAATGGACCACATGTCTGTATGATTCGAAGAGAAACATTCATGGACTGTTGCAAACTTAATGGAATTGTAGATTGCCAGTTCGCTGTTGAATAAATTAACTATTATTAAACACTACGAAAATGGGCCCTTAACATACTAAACTATTAGGGTGAGATACCTACCTACGCTTTTTGTGTCAGCAATTCATTTTTTATTAACGACCGGCATCATTTAGCCGGTATTTGTAAATATGGGGATTTGCTGACACTGAGAGGATCAGAGGATAGGTATCTACGGATTAGATGTAGCCAAAATGAAGGTACATATAGATATTTTCATACATAAATTTATTTTCTTTATTTTATAGGTAGGTATCAAACATGGCCTTATTAGTTTTCTAAATTGTTTAAATTCAGGAAATGTCAGAGTTCTGAACAAGCTCGGTTCAGGGTAGATACCTACAGGTAGTTCCGACGGATTCATTGTAAAGACAGCATGTCTACAAAGTTGTTTGGCACAATCATCTCTTGAAATTGTACCTATGATGTGGTCAGAGTGACATTTGTGCAAAAAATGTTGTTTTCCGAGTACGTACATAATGAAAATGCCCCGATCCATGTTCAAATAGATAGGACTCAACTCAAAAAACTTCAGGCACTAACAAATTTTGCCACAAATTAGGTATGTACCTACATTTATGTCAGACCATTTGACGTTGCTGTTCAACCGGTTAATCATATTTACACAGCGTTTATAAATATAACCGCTGGTAGGTACTCAAATTAGGTAACTCGCACCCAGTTTTAACCAAAGTCTGTTAGCTTTCCCAAACTAATTGAAAATTCAATCAAACAAATCTCACCCCACTAACACACATTTTATGCTAAATATTTTAAATTTTACTGGTTTTAAGCAAATATTTGCCAAATCAATAGCTGCGGCTCAAAATCACCGCAACAGTGCGCAAAACCACTTAGCTAGTAGCCAGTGGTCTTATACACCAAATAAGGTATTCACACTGGCAACGTGGGCGTCCGTCAGAGGTTACCAACTTACCACCAGCCAAATAACTATACCAAACCTATTCAACTTTATTTGGTGTTAGATTTTCAGTTATTTAAATTACATCTCTTGCCACGACAAATGCGTGTTTGGCCACAGAAAGCACATAAAACATCGAGATAGAGACCCAAATCCACCCACGTTCGAGTTTATTTTCGTAAGAAAGCAGCAATAATTCATCTAAGCCAAAGATATATACCAACATAGAGAGAAAAAACGCTAAAGATAAAAAACTAAAGAAAAAAAAAATCCTCGATCTAGAGATGTTTATTTATAACCGCATCCACACAACCGATGGATGTGTGTCCCTGTTGCACACAGCATACAGTCCATAACCTCAAATCGATTCAGCGGCAAATATGTCTCCTGTGGAAAAGCCGGGGGAATCCGAGATGGGATCCTTGGGCAAAGAGTGAACGCACATTTTTGTTTACCCCCACCGAAAATACCACCATTGGCTTTGGACCATGGACCATAAGGATTAGATACATTTCTCCACTCCCAAACTCGAAACGATCACCAAACCACACCACGATCGCCAGGAAATTTTTTATTCCCTTTTTTGGGTGTTGGACTCATATAACACACACGTCACTTTTGCCTCCGCAAATATACTTGCTGTGCTCACTCACACACTTTATACGAGCCAATAAGTGTGTGCGAGCGAGCGGTGTGGTGATTTTTTTTTCTTTTTTCTACACACAAACACACACGAATTGCACCATATCGTCATGGCGACGAAGAAGAGGAGAGGAATTTGAATTTCGTTTTTTTATCCACTTTTTCTCTTTGATATCGCTAGTAAAAGACTAACTTTGATTTCTTTTCAAGTTTTTACACAGAATTTCCAAGAATATTAAACGATTTCTTATACACCACACACACACACTTACATTTGTTGAATAGAGAGCGCAAAATAAAAAAAAAATAATCCAAAACCTGGGTAATTTGCACAAAACTTTGAATTGCACTTGGACAGAGAAGGAAATTTCGCGTAGAAAATATGGCAAAACGTTGAGTAAAGTTCCGTCACAAGGAAATTATTGTACAAAATTAGAGGGGGAAAGAAAAAACTAAAGAAAATTTTCAAAATAAAATCGAACACAAGAAGAATGCCGACGACCGAACCCCGTGTACACAGCGCACGTAAAGAAAAACTCAACCGTTCCGAACGCGGGGAAAGAAACTTTTGACAGCAGCCGAAATCAGGCGGACAGACGCAGGCTGGGTTGCTGGTTGTTGCTGCCGCTAATTTCACTTACACTTGTGCAAATGACAGAAGAATGGGAAGCGGCAGACCGAGAGCGAATTGGATTTTTGTGCGGTTTGTTTTTTTCTTTCTGCTAATGGATTTTGGTTGCTAGATTTGTTCGTGTAGTGCTGGTGATGCTGGCGACTGACACTCGTGTCAATTGGGATGGTGCGTTTGCGAGAGAGAGAAGTTTATACTTGCAAATTGTGAAAGCCGACAAATTACAGTGTGTGAAGTGAAATAGATAGAAACAATTGTTGCGGCTCCTAATCGGGCGAATTCAAATGTCAAGTGACTTGTGTTTCATTCCAAATATGTTTAGGGATTCTCGCTTCCGCTTACATACGACTATTTGTCGATAGATGGCGGGAAAATGCTGCGGAAAATAGTCTACAGACAGGAAATGGTCGCCATTTATAAAAACGAGCAAATTTTAAATTTCAAATTAATGATGTAGCTAATTGGAAGCAGAGACAATACTGAGACCCTCAACTTTGGCCGATTTACAGTTATTTGCTTACAAACTTTATTTACGGAGCTGCGTTAGTGTTGTTACATATAAATTCGTATTGACATAATGTCACGCAACTTCAAAAAGTACGCCTTACCAACTAACTCGCACCTAATCTTGCAACGTCACTGCGGTTAAAGCGTTCATAGAATTTTGGCCGTAAAAAGTGCCAATTTGCCTAAAATGTTTATGAAAAATAAACATTGCACTATTGTTGTAAGAAAATAGTAACATTTTGAGCCAACTTTCATCAAAGTGGTAAATAAGTAAACATGTTTGTCCTTATCTGTTTCATATATATAAAACATCTCCTGTAGATAGTTTTATTAACCAAACAAATCAAATTAAGCGACATTTAATATAATATTACTAACCAATAGCATTCATTGTTGTTAAAAGGCACCCGAACTCTATCACATTCCACTACGATTGGTAGCAATTTTTTATGGTAAATGTCACACGGAAGAAAGCCCAACGGCCAAAATTTGAAAAAAATTGCCAGCGTCAAGAGAATTGGTTTGTCACTGATTGGAAGTACCTACATATAATCTGCCAACTTTCTGTTAAATTATTGGTTTCATAAAATTGGTTTTTAGCAGATATCAACTTGGCAATGGAATGTCCACAATTACATAGGTATTTACTCGAGTGTCTTGCTGCGGCCAGAAGTGAAAGCGCCATATTTGCATTTGTATTTATCAAATGTTGACGGTTTTTACGATGGGAGCGTTCGGACAGATACCTATTTAGTACACATCTGTCCTCTGCATGCATTTTGTTTTCGCAGGCACACGAAAGCAACAATACCTTATTATTAACAAGCTGTTACAAAACTGAAATGACGTTTTGTACAATTTCTGAGCGATTATTCGTTGTTTGGGCACATTCAAAAACCTGGATGTCGTAAGTCGACTAGATTGGTCTGGAATAGATATAACCTGAAGGCAAGAACTAGTTTGGTCTGGAACGCCACTTTTCCTATGTCAGCCACTTACTCAAACTGTCAACTTAGTTCTCAGTCCCCAATTTCTTGTCTAGATTTGTCGGCTACCCCTCCATAAACGTCAACTGACAAAGCTGCCCGTGTGACCGATCTAGGCCAATCAAAACAAAATACATCAAGTCAAAAAAAGCCAAATGAATTTGTAAAAAATCAAAGTTGGAAGGTGAGAAAAACTGTTTCCCACCTTAATTACTAAAAGGCAAAGAAAACACTTTTTCACATTTTCGTTTTTCAAGGACGAAGCATGGAGGAAATATTTTTCCTTCTGTTGATTTTTCTTTTACAAAATGTCGCTTACGAGAAGCCTAAAAAACATTTAAAAAAAAGAGTTCCAAAATTGATCAAATAAGTAAGTGTCAAGGTGAGTATTAACTTTAGAAGTATGTACATAATCGGAAAAATTCCTTGACAGGTAATTGCCTTACTAAAATACCTAATCATAGCTACTGCCATCATAGGAAATTGTTCATAAAGTATAACAATAAATATACCTATACCGACAAATAAAAAAAAACCCTTTCCCAACTATAACAAGCTAGCAAATCTTTATGGCTTTGTTACTAATTGTGTTATTTCACAACAAAACTAATCTCTCTGATCATACCAAATTAGTCATTTAACACCTTCTCAATGGGAATGATGTAGATACGAATATACCCGCCCATATCCATCGTATCGTCAAAGTAAATTACTCATAATGCCCACCTAAACCATCTCCAATGCGTAACATGCGCTTTGAACAGTTAAAGTCGCGACTATGCATGACGCTACTTAACTTGAGCGGTCTAATCAAATTCCATGGAATGGAATCCCCCTTTGCAATTCTAAAAGCAAAACATGAATTTATTTACTCTGCCATTACTCACATTTCGTTCATTAGTATATTGGGTTGAATTAGAATGCTTTTGCTAGATGCTTTCGATGACAGTTGATTTCTACGCCATTTTAGAAAACACGCAAATATTTAGGTACTTATATCTAGCCTCCTGACTTTCAGTTTAAAGGCTGGTACGCTGTTCGAGTGAAGTGAAATTTTCACTCCTCTCGAAAAAGTGCTATGAAATTGAAAGTGAAATGTCAAAAATTTAATGCGACGGACAATAAAAGCCAAGTAAAATAAATTAAGTAGCGCCCTCTACAAATGGCTTTTTGAACAACTATTTTTCACTCGAACGGCTTACTGCCTAGTGAAATCTTCACGTGGAAAGTTTATTTTGAACAGTTCGCAGCAAAAATGTTGTATGAAAAATTGGATTTCACGTGAACTGCATACTAGGCTTTAAGATATTGCACACTTGCGTTTTGCATATCAATCAAAATCAATCGCATTTTGGATTAGAGCATTACGCCCGAGCTATGATTTAGCACATTTTTATTGATAACCTTAATAATTTCAAGGTACTGAAAAAGTGTACCAAAAAAAATCCACTACCTTTATCCTAATACCTATTGTTACAAGAGCTGTAGCATTATGACAAGACAGTGCTAATAACATTCTTGACAGTTGGCGCAAAACAAACTGATTTGCTTTACCCAGTTGCAGATGCAACCGCACACATGTCATGATGAAAAAGTGCAATTGCAATAATTGCAAAAACGCATTTAAGTCCGGAACATCTGTCCAATCTCTTCTAAGCACATTTATAACGTTTGAACTACGTAATGTCTACATTCTAGTCAGTACCTATTCTACCGAATTTGTATATGCCCTTCCACTATCCTTCCACTTACCAGTTTGACTGCGTCAGAATGCATTAAGCGAATAAACTAGTTGCAGTGCACCACTGCGACATTTGTTTTTTTATATTATGGAGAGGTAAATAGGATTGTAATATATATTGTGGTCAAACGAAAGTAAAAAGGCAGAGGAATTCGTTCGTGCGTAGTACCTGGTGTAAACAACGTGGAATTGTTATACTCGTTTTAGAGTATCTATATGTATATCTATAACAAAATGTCACTGATAGAAGAATGGGTTAATAAAGGTATTCACTTAAACGCGTAAAACCCTCTTGAACTGCGTAAGCTGCAGAAATTTACCACCAGTCAGATTTTGTATAGAAAATAGATAGTTTATGCAGGCCTCATGATTTTCCGCGATCAATTTGACTCGGAAATCAACTGAGGAAAATTACGCAAATTTTCAAATGTCAAACTGTTACAAGTGGTCGTGTGAATTGTTTTTCCTTTGTTGTTTTGGCCTGGAAATCAATAAAATTATGAATAATCGATTATTATAAAAGCACACTTGATGGAAATATACATTTGCCTTTGTTTTACTGTCAATTTCATCAAAAATTTACTTGCGGCATAATCGATAATTTTGGGAAGTCCAAGAACAGCTGAGTTTGACAGTCGATTTAGGCGAAATACGCAATGACATTTCCGAGTGGTGTTCGCATAAAACATCGCAGAAATTTATAAATTTACAATTTACAATCATGAATTCTATACCTACTCTCATTGACTGTGGTAATCCATTTCCGAAAAATAGATGCAAATTTAATAACTTTTTGTTCTCTGCGTATGTATTGACAGCAAATATCACATAGAAATGAGTAACAAGTTTCAACTTCGACCTACCAAAAGATGGCAGTACCAACCAATTAAAGCTGTATACATGTAGTTTGACAATTACCTAGCTTTGTTTTTAAAATTCAAGCACGTAACTGTTGTGAGTGGTACAAATTGTATGGGGCAGATAAAACCAATGCGCCCATTGATTTATTTCCAAGACTCTAACATAAGACGCGAAGAACGCTGTCGTAAAAGTTGTGTGAATCTAGATAACTTAAAAAATAAGCTTACCTGCCTAATAAAAATATAAACAAAGTAATTGGTTCGGCATTTTACTTTGCTAGTTTTTTTTTATCTCGCAATTAAAATATAAACCCGCTGAATCAACGTTTCGAAATATTTAGTGTTTTTGCATTTTTGCATGAGATGGGACAGAGAGTTCCGTTTGTCCGCCGTCAATGAATATTATCATAGACAAAATAAATATTATAGATATAGAGAATGTAAATAAAACATAACTTCAATTGAATTCCATGGGCACATTCAAAAACTTGGTTATCTTAAGTCGACTAGATTGGTCTTGAAGATATGTAACCTGAACGCAAAAACTGGAACGTCACTTTTCCTACGTCTGCCAAATATGCGGACTGTCAACTTAGTACTCAGTCACGAATTTCTTGACTAAATTTGTCGGCTAACTCCTCCATAAACGTTAACTGCAAAAACTAATCACGTGACCAATCTGGGCCAATAAAAACTCAAACACATCTAATCAGTCAGCTGTCAGACTTACTAAAATAGGTATCCGAACGTCCCCATTGTTAGATCCCTTAAACGCCAAAATAATAATTTCACGTAAGACGATTTTATTGCGATGAGCAGTGCTACCAAATTCTCAAAAATCTATAATTCATGATCACGTTATACCCACTGCAGAAAATATGATTAATGACGTATGGATACACATGTATATAGAAAATCTGACAGCTGAGAATTTGGATGTGCTTTTGATGGTACTAATTGCAGAAATGTGATGTGTGTGATGTTCCATTAATGAAAATTTGATTGCATCAATTATTAAAATGATGTCGTATTTTGCTTTTTCAAAATAATTGTTAGGTAGCGCTTGCATTAAAAAAGTTCAACCATTTAATTTTATTAGTGTACGTTCCCAAAAATGTTTAGCATTCCTTAGGAGAACTGAAAATGCCTATAATGGCAACATAAATAGATGCGAATATTGTACAAAAATGACTACGAAATTCTAAATCTCGCTGGCGAGAGAAAAACCAACAAAACATTCTAATATTTCTTGGGGAAGAAACGAGTTAAAGGGATTAAAATTTAATATAAAATCAAGTGAAATATTCACAGCACTGACAAGTACAATAATTTTGGTTTGACTTAAATGAGTAGGTATAGGTACCTTATATTCGAAAAAGTAGCCAATGGATCAAATGAGACAGCGGGAACGTTTAGTAAGTCTGACAGCTAACTAACATTTATGTGTTTCAGTTTTGATAACCCTAATTTCGGTTACATGAACAGTTTTTTCAGTTGACGTTTATTTAGGGGTAGCCGACGAATCTAGTCGAAAATTTCTTAACGGCATACTAAGTTGACAGTTCGTATTATGTGGCTGTAGTAGGAAAAGTGACGTAACAGTTCTTGCGTTCAGGTTACATCTGGTCCAGACCAATCTAGTCGACTTAAGATAAACTAAAAACATTTATGTAACTTTTGTGAAGATATAAGACACTTTGCAAATATTTGCAACTCAATTTGTTCTGTTTTTGCTGAATTTCATAAAAGGCGCGTTCGATATTATTTTGTTTGCGATGACAGAAGCGTGACTTACATGATTTACCCATTTGTTGTTTAATATTTGTTGACAATAGCTACATATATCTAAAAAACATATATAATTCGACACCCAAATGACAGGAACAGATAAATGCTCAACACACATTTACTTACAAACAGTCATCAAAAGAGTTCAGAAGTTGTTGACCAAATAATTGTGAAAATAATCACTCAAAAAAAAAATATTTGTTTACAAGCACTCTCACAATGATTGCCGAAAGTACTAAGTGAAGTTGCCGCCAAGTTCAGTGACGTATACTCTTCCCTTAAAATTTCTTTCCAAAATGTGCAATTCACCTTCCATTCCTCTTTCTTTGTGGACACAATGATTGTAATTTGGCCGCGTCATTCCAAGACCACATTATTAGGCAAATACAACTACTGACGTCTAAGTGTCGATGTCGATATTATTACATCTAATCCTTGTCGCCGGCCGCGCCGAAGGCCAAATCACATCACAAGGGCAAAAAACAACTTACAAATTCATTTAGCACATTTACCTATCTGGGTTTTCCATTCAGAATGAATGGCTAATCCAGTGTTCGCACATCGCATCCCCCCCTCCTTTATACGATGACGCAGAATTTCCTGCTCATCAAATAACCAAACGTACATACGATGTATAGAACATTCCTTGTTATCCATGCATCTCTTTTGCGGACACACCGGACAGGTATATAAGGTCCACCGGTGCCCCTACCAAGATCAGTTCGCATCGAGAATTTATTTAATCATCATCGCCTTTAACGAGATCAACTGCGCATTCATTCAAATCTCTTTCTAGAGACACATTAGTGCTAATTACGAAATCGCGAAAAAACAATTATTATTGCAAACCATGTTCAAGGTGTGTTTGTGTCTTCTAGAATCTAGATCGATAGAATTTATAATAATTCAAAATATGTGTTTCCTTTGTTATCCATAGTTTCTTGCCCTTGTTGTGATCCTTGCCGTTGCGGCAAACGCATATCCTGCCATTGATGCTAGTGTACCAGCGCCCGCAGTTCAGGTAAGGATGAAAGTCAAGTTCTGTTTTTTTTTTTGGTTTCTAACAAATTGGTTTAGCCTGCAGATGGACAAGCCGAATTGGCCATCAAAAATCAAGAAGTCGATTTGGAAGGCGGCGAGGCTGGCGCCGAGGGAGCCGACCTAAAAGGAGCAGAGACCTTTGGCTTTGGATACTATCCATCCGTTGGATACGGCCGCAGCTACGGTTATGGAGGCTACGGAGGAGGCTGGGGATACGGTGGCGGATACGGGGGTTGGGGTGGATACGGACGGGGCTGGGGATATGGCGGCTATCCCAGACGGTACTATTGGTAATCTTGTTTATGTAAACCTGAGCTGAATTTACTCTAAAGTGGACTTAATAAAAAATTGGAAAACAAACAAACATAATATAATTATCTGATTTATCTAGGCTAAGAGACAAAAGAAGTGTCAGTTGTCACAGACTTTATGGCCCATAAAGCTAGAAGCCTTCCCTTTGGCTTGAAATAATAAATTCATGATGCGTTTGGATATATTAGCATGACATCGCATGACTGTGATTTTAAGATTAGAGCAACAGCAGCACATGACTTGTTTCAACAAGCAGGACCAACAGACGAAGAAATGTCATAATTAAATTGACAAAACACACCGATTACGATACGTGTTGTGGTTGTGGTTCCCCTTTAAATGTTAGACTGACAAAATTGGCACACAATTTCGGCGCAATTACAATTGGTCCGGCATATGAGGACGGGTTAATAAACTGCTAATTGAAAGAAAACATTTCTGTTGAGTATGGATAAATAGATTAGTGTTGGAGTTCTCAAATAAATTGACTTGGTTCTTCGTTTGATTCAATTAGCAAGAAAGTTTCGAATCAGTCGCACAAAGAGCTATGAATTGATTTTCTTTTTTCTAAATTGATGAGTCAACAAAAGATTGGCCTTGAGCTTGACCGATACGAACTTTTTCTCGATATATGTATAGGTACATGCGGACACCATTCTATATAAAGGCTCCTTAAACATTTCCGAAGAGTCTTAGTTTGAGAAGTCACGTCATGTGTGTAAAGTAAAATCGTAAGAAACCTTCAATTACATTTAAAGTGTGACAAAATAACACCGTTTACACATAGCTTAAGTAAATATATTCAACGGAACCCACAGAGAAGACTTCGGAAAAAAAAACGAGTTCAGAATGGAGATGAGATACAAGTTGCCATTAACCAGACCAGCGAGACTATTATGAAGACACGATCAAAATTAAGTCTTTTATTTAGAGTGGGCAATACTTTAAGCCCGAATTAAAGTTTAGAAAACTTCGCTTTTAAACGTTTTCAGTCAAAAATCAATCAAATAATCGAAACCGCAATACGTAAAGTATGAATGTAGCCTTTCGCCGCCACTCGAGTTACGTGATGAATTAAAACACGATGATGCAATGTCACTACTTCTATATAATTTAGTTCTGAAATATAGTACCAGAAACATGTTTTAAAAATGTCGTGAACTATTTATCATAATGAATAAAGATCTTCCATTCAAACTTAATTCCTGTCAATATTAGCTAACAAATTTCGGCAGCTCTTAAAAACCAGCGTGTTTTAAAATACCTTTTGAAAATATAATCTTCTTTAAATTAATTCTAAAAAAAGCGCATGATGAAACAACTGACCCTGGTCTCCCCTATATAATGTGACTTTGCAAGATTGGCTTACGATGACTGGATCAGATATCCAGATGAGTACAGCAGACACAAAATCAATTGGGTAGCCATAACCACACACAGTAGCTAGGTGATGCCAAGGGCAGTTGTAAAATCTTCAGATTTAGCTGAAATACCACCAAAGCAAGTCACTTGTTTACCTGGGCACATGTTTTGAATAACTGAACGTGATTATTCCTGGAAATGCGACTTAAGAGTATTGCACAGAATAAATACCTAATCGTAAAAATTTTCTTGTGGCTCACAGGTACAACACCAAAATATTATGTATTAAATCTCTTCAAGAAAAAGGGATATTTAGGAACGTCTACAGTTAAGTAAGTCTGATAGCTGGCTGACATGATAGGTCAGTGCCTTTACTTTTGTAGTAAAAATGGAGAAGACTGTCAAAATGACAGTGGATGGAATGAATGCTTTCTCAGAGAGGGAAACTTATGCAAAAGTTAAGTAATGCTTTTGTATTAACTTGTAAAAATTGACAGATAGTTTACCCACCAAAATGCCAAATAGAATTTAAATCCGCTGTACAATTTCAGTCGACTGACAGTTGTTTCAATTCTTACGCAAAGAAATTTGTTGAGTTAAAACTAGTAAGAGGGGAAATATCTTGCTCTCTCGATGCCGCTCTCTTTGAAGAATTTTTCGATTTGAGGAACGACGATTGAAATGCGTAAGAATTCGTAAAAATTCGTAAGATTTAAAAGTAAAGGAACAGACATGATGTTTCCCAGTTTTGATCGGCCTATAATTAATTACAACAACAGTTTTATCTTCAGTTGACGTCTATGGAGGGGTAGCCGACGAATCCAGTTAAGAATTTTGTGACTGAATACTAAGTTGACAGTTCACATACTTGACTGACGTAGGAAAAGGGGCGTTACCGACCAATGAAGTTCATAGGTGCATCTAGTCCAATCTAATCTAGAGGCCTTAAAATAACTAGATTTTTGAACGTGCCCAAGTACATTTTAATTACATTTGACTGGAAAGTTGTTCTATGCAAAATAAATTCGAAATTATGTAGATTTTTAAATATTTTAGCAACTGCTTACTTGCCCAGATTGGTCGTTAGCGTCCCTTTTCGTACGTCAGCGTCAAGAAACTCTTGAATAGAATTTCTGACATGAATTTATGAGCTCGTGCTCCTTCCCGTTTGTACCAGTGTTGCCAGTTCGTGGGGAATTCCCCTTTTCGTGGGGAATTTCGGTCCAAAATTTGATGAAAAGGGAATCTTCTCTCTCCTAGCGCGAAATGTGGGGAAATCAAAAAATTAATCTCAATTTGTCAAAAACTCGTTAAGTATCTTGTTCTTGGTCCTGATTCTTGATTGGGATTGAGACGCTGAGAGCTTGTTTTCTGTGGGGACCAATGTAAAAGTAAAAAAAAGAAATCGGTTGGGTGAAACCTCTTTAAACGCTTTATGTTTTATAAGATCAGAAATGTGGAAATGTGGAGTGCTTCAATTTCAAACCCACTGCCGAACATTTCTCTTTTTTTTTGATAATTCTAATTAATATCCTTTGAATGTTCTTCTTCTTTTCAATAATGTTCCATAATTTTTTACTGGTATTTTTAATCGTGAATTTTTGCAACTTCATTTTTGTTTATTTTAATTATTACTAGTCTGTTTATTTATTGCGTTTAATCTTTTTTTTGAAATGAAGTCGGATTTAATTTATTTCTTTTTTTCAATAAAAACTACAAAATAACTTTTTTCTTTCGTTTTTAATTTTTTATACTTATACTAAGTAGTGGGGAATTTCTGGGGAATGTTACTAATAAAAATGGGGAAAAAGGGGAATTCTATGGTCTGTGATGGGGAATTTCACTTAAAGCGGCTGGCAACACTGGTTTGTACGTAACTACCTTTCGTGTACCGTATGCTTTATTTGATCGCGCCATACATACATGATTTCTTACACCGCACGACAAACGATTAATGGTGACTAAGCCATTTTACCAACACCGAGCATGACATTGAACTTCGTGGAGTCGAGTCATCTTGATCTTGTAGCAAACACCGAAGAGTTCCTACCAAAGGCGACCTGATACACACTTAGCACAGACGTGCAAATAGCTGTATTCACATAATAAAAATATATAAAACGCTCAACAACTTGCGTATAGATACATTTACGTCAAAAGTTGTATAACAATACAATACGCAAAATAAAAGAGAAGACAGGTTGTTATTTTTTTATTTATGTTACAAGCCATTGCGGTTTCACAAGAAGTGGAAGATGATGGTAGAAATAACGATCTATGATATAAAAGAACTAAGAAGATAGTTTTGTTTTGCGATTTTAATGACTCCTTGCGTGGATCGTGGAGAAGAAATCAGCAAGAAGTTTTATAAATTGCTCGGACATGATTTACGAATTGAGTTGCTTCAAGGACGCAAAAAGGAGTGGTGCAACCGGTTCCCTGTGTATTTTATTCGCCTTAATGGCTTAGAACGTTTTATGGAATTTAATTGGATGCAAAAAAGTACCGCGGCTTACAAACAGAATGATTAAAGTTTCTTTGCATCTTGATTGTAGTTTTCTAAACAATAAGAAAAAAAGAATTAGGGGACATTTTATTTTACGACTGGGTGATCTTTATTTTTAGAAAATAAACACAGAACTATACATAAATTGATATGGCTGCATAAAGTTAATGTCGTTTTCCATTGGTTTGGATGGAACGAGAAAACTGTTTCTGGTTGAATCCACAAATGTATTGGTGAAATGCCAAAAAATAATTGAACGGCTGCTGTCAGCCTGGCTTGTATAAAATACATAAATTACACTTGCGTTAGTGGTTCTTGAGTGGATTCTGACTTCAAATCGAGAAGCGAATTTCTCTTCTCAGAATCGCCAGAAGAGTATTTTCTGAGCCAGTTGAATGGTTTTCGTAATTGATTTTTTTCGCTTATTGTAGTCAGAATGCTTCAGAAATAAATACAAATAAAATTTGTCATTTCCTTAATAGTTGCATTTTCCAGCAGATTTTTTTGGAGCTTTGCCAATACATTTGGGCTTTATGACATTTTCTTTCTCGGCATTTTGGGCAATGTGCCTAATTTAGGGCCTTATGACATTTATTTGCTTCGACTTCTTAAACTTGAGCGAAAAGACCTAACGCCAGTTATAATTACCGACTTTGCATGCGATTTGTAATTCTAGTTCTCTTAACATTAGTTACCAGATGGGTCTAACAATAATTAATTTTGACCTTAACCTTAAATATTTTGCAAGTCACAATAGAAAGAAACGGAAAATGTTGTTATTGTGAGCTCGTCAATTGTAACCTGTATGAATGTGTGAAAATATACTTGTTTTGCGCTATTACAATAAAAATGTCCAAATGATAAATGTTTAAACACCCTAAAAGTAATAGATTTTTGCAAAACTTCGCACTGACTACAAATCTCCATCTTTTAAAATGTTGGGAAATCGATTTTTAAAGTTCAGATTAAAAATTTTTGATTATATCAGAAAATTTGTAATTGCCCAAGGAGTATTCCTGCGAAGTTAGGTCATATTATAATAAATGACAGCAATTGTTTTTCTTTTATTTTGAATTAGTTATAAATTAAAATCAACGAAGAAGTCATTTTGGATATGGAACAAAGTTATATAGAGTGACAACCAATTTTTGCACATTGAACAAAAAAACTCAATACCTACATATTGAACAACATAGAAAAAAACACAAAAGAAATGAAACATAAAATTGATTATGTTATAGGTATAGAACAAAAATGACATGATAAATCTTAAAACAAATTTCTTAAATAAAAAGAACGAAATGGTTTGCGCAAAATGAAAGGGCGTCCCAAAATTATGACGACTGCATTTCTTAACCAAATTCGTAAAAAATGGCCTTTAGAACAGCTGACGATATCTTGCATCCACTGCATTGTAAAGTACATATTTAAAAATCCGACATAGCTTTTATGAGTACACGCCCCCACAAAAAGACAACTAAAAAATTGTTTTTATTTTCCAAGCTGCTGATGTGTTTACTTTCTACAAAGTACGTCGCATAAAAGTTTGCTTCGTCGTTGATGTACAATAACACACAGACACATGGCAGTAATTGAGCGGTACAAGTTAAGCGCAACAATTAAAGTGCAGACAATGAAAATTAAAAATTATATTCATTTCTGGCGAAATTCTAGCGGTACGTACACGTAATTCAACAAGAACTCTGTCAAATCAGTAGTCGATGTCGCACATAACTTGTGATAACTAGTCTTGATATAAAAGCAATGGACTAAGGCAATTTGGAAATCAGTTCCAATTTAGATACATCCGCGAGCGTACGCGCCTGAGATAACAGCACACTCAATAAATATACCTACTCGTATCAACGGAGGAAATCCACAAGAAGAAACAAACACACAAAATGCACAAATTGGTGAGTACCTACCGTCCGTACCTATTACGCGTGAGACAATTGGGGTATTCCCGTCCATTGCGATAGATTAATTTCCTTTCCTACTTTGATCGAGTGATAGTGCCAAATCGAAATATTAATTGAAATAACTTATCATTTACATAAAACAGATAATATTTTTGGCATTGATCGCTTGTGCCCTTGCGTCGGGGGCTCGAACAGCTGAACATCAAAAACATCACCAGAAAGCACATCAGCATCATGCAGCTGTTCACAGTGGTGCGGCAGTAGGCCATGCTGACCATACTGGAAGGGTTGCTAGGGCTAGTCATGGCCGTGATTTGAGGGTAGCCTCGAACGGACAAAAGGAGACAATACACCATGGACCTGTTGTATCGTCGCATGATAAACAGTTTCGAAGAGTGAAGAAAACTGGAGACAAGAATCTGAACAAACTGCGCAGAGTTCATTCATCCGATAAACACCGCCGCCTATAGGAGCGAATAACGCTGGAGGGGCAAGTGTGCGTTTCATAAATAATAAAGTGGAACTTTTTTTTACGAATGGCATAGAGTGTCAGCTGACGAATTTTAGTTGCTTTTATTATTAAATGTTATATACGAATGTTAAGAAGCGCCTAAGACAATCATTGACAAATATCCATCAGTTGTAGCGTCCAACTTTAATTTTTATTATTGTGGGCTTCATAAAATTTAAGGTTATGATACACAATCTTCCTATCATCGTGGAAGTCTTAGCAAGGAACTGCTACTTCGAAGTGACACCCTTTTTATTATGCTTTTGGTAGCGAAGAACTATTCTCACAAAGTCGCAACCTATCTGACAGCCGAAAAAACTTGTTCTTGTGCAGAAAGATAACAATGAGTAAACGAAAAATTATTATTATGTTATTATTGGACATTTATACGGAAATTCAATCTAATTGAACGCTTAAAAGGTAAATATAAAACTGTAGTGCGTAGTTCGCATTATTCTTCTGTTGCAAAGTTTGCAAAAACTTCGCGTTCGCATCTTGTTCTTTCGCGAGGGTTTGGCGAATCGCCGACGATTCTTACATTTATATTCGCCACAACGGCGATTATCTATACACTAAACTTATTTTATCGCCTGGCGTTTCCGGATGAACTTGTCAGCGAAGAAAATCGTCTTCAATTAAAGCAAGAAGCAAATAAGGAGCGAATCATTCGGCTTCTTCCTGGCTTGATTTTGGGAAGAAAATTTCGATTTCGGTTTTAAGTTAGAATCCACTCAAGAAAAATCAAAATACATATCGAAATCCAAGGTAGCTAGGTACATATTCGTTTTTAGCACTTTAATACAATAAATTACAAAATATGACATTCGTTGACATTTGCCCACATTATTTTTGTGTACTTTGTGAACTTTAAAACTTTCCATAGTTCAGTGTCAAGAATGTAGTTTCACGCAAATTATGATTTTAAAACATTTTGCTTATTTAATTATTATTTTTTTTACAAACTTCCTAGTGTCATAAGACAGGTCGTTTGGGGAAACCTCTTCGCTAGAGTTTCACTTACGTATACGTATGCGTATATTTCTGTCAATTTTGAAACTTTTTGAATTGTATTCTAAATGTGATTGTGGCTTTAAGACTTCAATTTTCGAACAGTAGAACTTGAAAAATTCGCACTCTTTTCAGAAATCACTGTTTAACAAAAGAAAGTCACATAACCGCAGGGTGTGTGAAGGATAGGAGGCGCTATTTAAACAACTTCAATCATTTTCATTGCATACTTTCAGACACTACGTATAATACGCATTTTTGACAGGAAGAAAGAGGTTTTTTTGTTTTGCACTACTATTAGCTCTATTTTTTAAAACCACCGTCACTGACAAAGAATGCAGACATATTTATGTCGCAATAAGAAAGGTCAGAAGGTGAATCTTCAAGATAAGAAAAATAAATATTGAAAAAAAAAACGCAAACGCCTATTTTATTAAAAATTTTGTTCACCATCAAACATGATGTTGCTGGTATTTGTGGAACCCATGGTAATCCTTGTGACTATCATCCGCAGTCTGGTGTCCGAAATTCGATTCCTCTACACTTTTTGTGACCTCTTCAACACCCAGTAAATTGTCATTGGTGATCCCTTTTGCTGTTGACTCGTCAATCAGTTCGTTCGCGTTGCTTCCCGTTTGTGTTGCATCCAATACAGCTGGCTGAACGACGTCATCTGACGTTACTCCCCTTCGTGTAGACTCACCAACTAGTTCGTCAGTGTTGCCCCCTTTTTGCGTTGCATCAACTGCTGGCTGAACGACATCGTCTGATGAATTTTTACGAACATCTATGCTTGGAACGACTTCTTCGGCATTTGTTCCATGATGGTGGTGATGATGATGATGATGGTGATAATGACGTTGAGGATGATGATGATGACGATGGTGATTTTCACAAGACTCTTCAGAAGAATCGTCAGTGGCCAGCACTGAAGTCGCTAAGAGTGCAAATGTGAACAGCGTCGCAAAAGAAAATCGAGCCATACTTAAGCTTATTCCTATCGAAGCTATATTTGACAACTATGAAGACGATAAGCCACGATGCCGTATTTATACTTTCAAATTGCGATACTCCGGTGATGTTTTGTTGAATTTCTTTCCACTTATTATCAGTGATGCTGCAGTGAGCGTGGTCTGTCTATAGGTAGGTATTCATCCATGTTTATGCACAGTCTTTTGGGGATTTACCGAAACACTAAAAAATTATTGCAAATGACTAACTCTTCGCAAAACCCAGTTGAAGGGAAATAATGCGTATTTAATTTAACCACAAACAGGGGTTTTGAAAGCGAAGATTCATTCGCCCTTGGTGTCTGGGATTGGAAATATTTCATGGCGGGATTTCCGATGTCCCGTTTCGTAACAAGTCACCACCTTGCTATAGCGAAACGTAAAATGCAACCAAAAAAATTTCTTTTGCTTTTTTTGACTACTTAAAGTTAATGCTTAAAATGTCTTAAAATGTTGCTTAAAATTTTTTTTTGTTTAAATTTTCTAGAACAAGAATTAACTCATTTGTCTGTACGAAACTGTATTCCTGATCAATTTTGCAGTTCATTCCACACAAAAAAACCAAATCGTTCCACTGAAATGTGTCATTTCTTTACAGTTCCATTTGTGAGGATTTTTTTGATGGAATCAAGTTAGTGGTGGTTAATTTGTTTTTACTAACAACCCAGTGACAATCGGTTTTTCTGAAAGACTTTTTTCTGTTTGCTATGACCGCCTAAGCGAAGAAAAAATCATTTTCACGCTGTTCCATCCAACTTCTCGGTTGCATTTTACGTATCGCTATAACTGCAGCTTAAGGCCTATGCAGCCTGCCTGTTGTGTGGTCAACCTCTGACGTTTCATTATGACAGAAGTAAATGTTTTTCTATTTTTGGTTAATATATACATTACAATTTATGCAAAGAGAGTGTGAAACGTTAGTTACCTCTCCATATCATTCGCCTCCTTCCTAGTTGGAAATATTTCGTAAGAGCTAGGCCATTTTAAATTCGTAATAATTAAACTAAATTAAAATGTTCATTGGATAAGGTGCAATTTGCACGCGAGATTTTTCCAGCCCTTAATTACTAGCTCTAGGGTAATATAACGCTATTCATCATTTTTAATAATACTATTAACTCAAATCGTTACCACTGTGCAATATTTTGCTGTTGAATATCAATTTTAATGAAACAGTTTAGAGTATAAATACAAATACTCTGTCGATCTATTTTCCAGTAGCAAAATGGCGCATACCGTATTTTTGACGAATTTCTTCGTCTTTTTACTCTTAACATCTCTGGTTTTGACCAGAGCTGCGGACAGCTCATCTGAAGGGTCCAATTCCAGTTCTGAAGAAAAACACAATCATCGTTGCGGATGGCTTCATCTCTACAGACATTTTCATCTTTTTCGCTTGATGGATTACAACTTGTTTCGGCCAAGAGGAGGAACAATGGATGCTGAAGATCAGACACCAGATACTGTTTTAACTGCTGCTACCGAATTGTCCATCGATGATCCGATCTTTGATGTAATAACAAATGTAATAGACTTGAATAATGGACAGCCAGTGACCCAAAATGACGGACCCCGATGACAGTTGAAGGATAGGAGGCGCTATTTATACAGATGGTATTAAATGTTATTTCTTATACTTTCTAACAAAAAAAAAATTTTGTCAATAAATGAAGCGTTTTTATTAACTTGACATTATTGTTTAATTATTAATTAAAATTATAGGTACCTACCCTTAGTATCCGCCTACAATAATAACCAGATGCATTTTTTGTAAAAAAATATGTGCGGCAGTATAGTAAAACCCAAATGCAGATTTTTTGTGAAGTAATTTTGGGAAAAGTTCACTGTCTGTCATAAGAAATTGAACTTCTTCTCAACTTGCGTAATTCAGCTGTCAGTTACGCAGTTCAAGCATTAGTCATATTCAAAACTGTACGCGTCTTAATCCAACTAGAATAGTCTGGCCTAAATTCCCCCTGAACGAAAGAACTAAATTGTTTGGATACGTCACCTTTTCTCAGACCAGATCGATCCCCGTCCATTGTACTACGAGCAGAAACCCCTTTTCTTCAAGAAAACATTCGTTACAAGATTTGTCGGCTTCAAACTATCAACACCAACTAAGACAATTGATCGGGGGATCAGTCTAGGACTATAGTACAATAAAATAATTAAATACGAAAGCTGTCTGCTGTTAGATTAAACCCTAGTACATAATAATGTGTACGAAAAGAGAGTGGAGAATTGTACCAAGAAATAGGTATAGGTACCCACTTTTCGCCATGTATGGAGAATAGCTTACACATAATTTTCCGCGATCAATTTGACTCGGAAATCGACTGCGGAAAATTACGCAAATTTTCAAATGTCAAACTGTTACAAGCGGTCGTGTGAATTGTTTTTCTTTTTGTTGTTTTGGCCTGGAAATCAATAAAATTATGTCAATCATTATTATATAAGCACACTTGATGGACAGGACATATGTATTTGCCTTTGTTTTCGCCAAAAACTTCCAGTTTAACAAAAGACTTGACAGACGATTTCCGAGGGGTGTTCACTTAAAGTACCGCAGAAATTTGTGAATTTACAAGCTGAATAAAATTATGAGGGTAAGTGAATACCCTTTGAATGTGCCAAATAACACTGAAAGCCGCTTACTAGCATAGTCATGAACACATCGCAGAAAGGTCTTGAGAGAAGCTACTGCTGCCAGATCATTTTTACTTGGGATAAATGTTTAGGTCAAAATGTAATCGAACATAACATTCGAACATTATTGAAGTTTTCCTAGTGACAACATTTGGATGGAGTAGTATAGTAGGATATAACTCTGTAATTTATATACCTTCTTCTTGTTCACGACCTCAACGAGGTAACCCTTGCCCAAGAGAAAATAAAGTTGGAATTGTCATATCAACCCGAAATCTTTTCTATTTTTCTGGGTCAACATCAACACCTCTACGACATCGGAGTCACCGAGCAACCAGAAGGGGATATTTCCTCTCCCCAACGTAAATACATTCTGGTCTCAGAATTGGAAATAGTGTAGGTGTTTTTTTTTTTTTGCTGAGATGGATGTTCAATAAAACACACCTTATGTTGACTTCAACAACAACGACGCGACGTTTAAAAATCTTAAATTTGTTATTGCTTTGAAAGTGATACCGACTTGAAGTAGTAGGTGTTTGTAGAAAAAAAATCACAGTGGGTGAGCAACATTTAGTACAGGTACTTTAGACGCTACATTAAATGGCACCTATTCACAATCACAAATGATACGAAAAACAGATAAATAACTGACGAAAACTAGGGCTATACTTCTTTATAATAATTTATTCGAAAGGATTGAGCTTGGTTTTTTTTTTTGATTTTAAGGGACGTTTAAAAAAATGTTTGCATTGATTTCCAACAGTATGTCATAGCTAGGTGGGATGGTAAAAGTGGGTGGTGGTTGACCTATGTCCCTTGGCAGCAGTAGGCACGCTTGTGATCGCACGGCGTTAGCTCGTCGGTGGGGTGGGATCTTGCTGCCTCCCTATGCACACATGATTATCGTGCCTGGTTCATTTATTGATTTGCGTCGAAAGAAAATTTTAATGAAGAGAGGGAGAGGAGGAAACGATTCGAGAATGAATAGGTAAAGCGCGAAAATAAAGAGGCATATGAACGATTGAAGCTGATGTTGTTTCAGATGTTGCGAAACATTTTGGACAAGCCCTCCCCTATGTACCTGATGACTCGAGGTACACCATGACTATCTTTCGTCCACTTTTGTTAAGATAGTCCCAAAAGATACCCTTGCAAAGTATCTACCCGATCACAACCCTAATAGCTTTAAATTAACCGCGTAACGACATCATTATATCAAGTGAGAAAAGAAAAGGAAAGTAGGCTCATATTAACTTATCAGAAAGTGCAATTTAAGTTTATTGGTTCATTTTATAGTGCTTTTTGCTTTAGTGATCTTCATAGTATATAGTATTTTACGAGATTAAGTATGTATATGTAAATATTATTTAAGTGTGAATGTATGAAACTAATTAAGTAGGTATTCAGATTAAGTTAGTTTTATATTTAGGTGTCTTCTTCACGTTTTATATAGGTTTAGGTATGTATAAAGATTTAAGTATTTTAATATATAAATATTTTAACGAAATAGACTTAGGATTTTACGAAATTGTATGTGTTTTATGTATTATGTATATGTATATAGTTATTTAGGTATTGCCAAAGAAATTTAATAATGTAAATAAATGTGCATGTACTTACAATTTGTCCATACGTCGAAAGTTGTGGCCACAAGTTTCCTTCGTTGGTGTGTGATGTGATGTTTGAATGTGTATGTGTTTAATGTTTCACTTAGGTTTTAAATAGGTAATTTAGAATTTCTTAGGCAATAATGTGGTATAAATTAATGTAATAATGTAGTTATTGTGATTTATGTAATTGACACTTTTTTAGGCAATAGATATAGTTTTAGGTTAGGCAAAGATCACTTGGTGTATGTATATTAAAATAATGGAAAATTTAAGCAAATGAAACAAGCTATGAGCACTTTTCTTAATTTTTGAATGCACTTGTTGCGGAGCTTGGGGGTGGAGCGGGGTGATGGCGGGGATGATGAAGCTGGTGTCTGCGCACATGCGATTTCGGGTAACGCTTTCCGTGCGTGTTCTCCTTTTCGCGTCAATAGGGAACTGGTTGCAGTACGGGTTTGCGTTGGCTGATCGGTATGTTTTTCGATCGATGTTAATACGATGCCAAGCAAATAAAAAAAAGGTTGCGGACGCTCTCTTTTCGGCTGCTGCTATACATATATATATATGAAGATAGCAGATTTTCGGAGCAACCGAAGGTTATTTGGGCGTCCGCAAATTTCTGTGGACACCAAATGACAAATTAGCACTTGCACATGTTTGAAAGTACATATGAATACGATTACGTACCTTTTTCTTTTAGTTTTTCGATTCACTATTTTAAGTTTATTGTGTGAGCTTGTCAGGATATCAGCTTATCCAATTGCTACAAGCAATTAATTTGTTGGGATTCTTGATGCGTCTCAACTATGAGTTGGATCGCGTGGTAGGGAAATTATAAAATATATTAGGTGCGTAGATATATAGATTATAGTCTACGTGTGTACAGCTGGATAAAAATAAAATTATGCAAGTTGTGCAAATAAGATTCTAATAAAATGAAAAAGTCCACGCTTACCTCAGGTATTTTCCGCAGAAACTATATATGGAGTTTCTTTAACTGCCTGGCTAATTTTTTTGGGGGGGATTTAGGCACCCTACCACGATCACAGTCAGCACACAAGAGAAAGAATATGCAATTTTGGATTGCAAAGTAAGTGGTTTTTGACCGGGAGTCTAATAGTTCAGTGGCACCTAAGTTTAAACTGCGGTAATGATTAACATTAAGGGTGTGTTGGTTTAATTTTCGGTGTGTATCCAGGCTATGGGGAGTCGGCAGTTTCTTTGAAAACTCAACGAAACAAAAATACTTCATATTTTCTTTCTTAGGTTTACGGTGTACTCTACAAAGTCATGAATTTTCGATTCAATCCTTGCGGCGAAAAGACATGAAAATCGGATGGCTTAAACCTCATCAGAAATTGTTCGACTCGACCCATGACCCTGAAATGTTAACTTTGTATACCCAAACCGACTGAAATATGCAGATGTTATTTGCGAATGTCCTTAGCATGATACACTACTCTCTTACCATCAGCGTTCTCAACTTCAAACATCGCGTTACCAATTTTTTTTACAATTGTGCATTTCACGAATTTGTCGCAAAGCTTAGCGTTTAGTGCTTTTGAAGCATCGCTAAGAACAAAGTTCCTGTGATACACCTCATCTCCTGGCTGCAATAAACGTTTAGAACTACGAAGGTTGTATGTTTGTACGTTCCTGTGAAAAGCTTGTTTCAGGTTTTCTTTAACATGCTCTCTTATAAGTTCGAGTTTTTTGTGGTTAGGCAAACACTCTAGCTCACTGTCATTTAATGCGTTTACATTACGAAGTAGTTTATACATGCTGGTATGGGTAGTCATATGACGCCCAAAAAGAATGAAATATGGTGTCATTCCAGTCGACTGATGTACCGAAGTCCATAGCGCCTGCTGGATTTCAAACAAGTGTTTATCCCACTCTCGATGATCTTGTTTTATGTAGCTTCGAATGGCTGAAAGGATTGACTGATTTACTCTCTCAGAGGCGTTTGCTTGTGGAGAGTATACAGCGTTCCGGATATGTTTGCAACCGTATTTCGTTAGAAAATGCTGGAAATCCTTTGCAACAAACTGTTTTCCGTTGTCACTATGCACAAACTCCGGAACACCATATTGACAAAAAACAGTTTGTTCTAAGAACTCAATGACCAACTTCACGTTTGCTTTGTGCATTGCTTTAAGGAAAACACATTTTGAAAACCCATCCAGAACAACAAAGATAAAAGCCTTTCCATGTTTGGTTCTTGGATAAGGACCCATAAAATCTATGTATATTTTTTGAAACGGTCTATCTAGTTGTTGTTGAGTTATCATAGGGGGCCTTAATGTTTTATTGGACGCTTTAGTTTCCTTGCAAACTGAACAATTTTGAACGTAAGAACGTATTTGGCAAGTCATATTCGGCCAGTAATAAAATCGCTTGACTCTATCTAACGTTTTCATCATTCCTCCGTGCGAACAATTTGGTGGATCGTGAGAATTTTGAATGATAGACTGTGTCAACCCTATGGGTATCCACAGCTTCCATTCGCACTCGGTACTCATCAAATCGTGTTTCGAAAAGTTGCGTTTATAGACGAATTTATTGTCAACAATTTTAAGGTCCGGGAAATTAGAAATGTTACTTGCGATAGTAGAAATCAAGTTCAAGTATTCTGGTGAAACGAATTCTGGCGCATTCAAATCTACTGACTCATAAGAAGACGAATTTGTGCTAAGCTCCTCAGCAAATGCACGTGACAGTGCATCAGGTACAACGTTTTGCGAACCTTTTTTGTGCTTAATATCGAAGGTATACGCTTGAAGTTTAAGTGACCACCGTGCAAGTCTACCGCTTAGGTCCTTTAAGCCCATGAGCCATTTTAGACTCGCATGGTCGGTCACAATCGTAAAAGGCAATCCCTCGATATAAGGCCTAAACTTCTTCACTGCTTGCACTGCCGCGTAGCATTCCTGTTCCGTGACGCTATAGTTACGTTGACAGGCATTCAGCTTCTCTGAGAAAAACGCGATAGGCTTTTCGTTCTCGTCCTCGTCAAACTGATATAATACACCGCCAATACCGTAACTAGAGGCGTCACACTGGATTGTGAACGGCTTCTTGAAGTCAGGGTTACTTAATAACGGTGCGGAGATAAGAGCTGTTTTAAGCGTTTCGAATGAGGTGAGTGCGTCAGGAGTCATATTAAATGTTTTGCCCTTTTTAAGAGTATCTGTTAGAGGAGATGCTATCGAAGCAAAGTTCCTTATAAATCTCCGATACCATCCGCATAGTCCTAAAAATCGTCGAACCTGTTTTTGGGACGCTGGTACTGGGAACTCTTTTATTGAAGCAACTTTATTCGGGTCAGGCTTAATATGGCCTTGACCAACGATGTAGCCTAAATATCTCAGCTCTTGAAAACAAAAATGGGACTTTTCGACATTGATGGTCAAGTTTGCCTCTTTCAGACAGTCAGCCACTTTATCTAGCATGGAAATGTGTGATTCAAAGTCTTTGGAAATAATGAGAAGATCGTCTAGGTACACGAAAACTTGTTCTCTAAGTGCGCTGGGGACCACCTTATCCATTAACCGGCACATCCTTTGGGCTGCATTACACAGTCCAAAAGGCATGACGGTGAATTGATAAAGCGGTCGCCCTGGCACAGTGAAGGCCGTTTTCTCCCTAGATTTCTCCTCCAACGGGATTTGCCAAAACGCATCCTTAAGATCCACACTACTAATGTAGTGTGTCTCTTGCAGACGGCTTAGCAACCCCTCAATATGCGGAAGAGGATACGCGTCCTTCTTGGTAAGGGAGTTCACTTTCCGGGAGTCTAGGCATAACCTGTTTTTCCCAGGCTTCCTGATTAAAACAATCGGCGAGCTCCATGCACTAGAACTCTCTTCAATGACTCCCAAAGAAATCATGCGATCCAATTCCGTATATATTAGATCCTGAATAGGTGGCGACACAGGATAATGCCTTTGCTTCACAGGCTCGGCATCATTTGTATCGATAATGTGCCTTTCTACGGATGTTTTGCCAAGACCAAGCTTAGAAAAGGAAGGAAACTTGTCTATCACATCCTGCAGTTTGACTTTTTGTTCAGCACTTAAAATGTGTACATCTGGTTTATTTGTAGTGCTTTCACAAACCACTAGGTCAGATATTTCGCTGATGATGTGGGGCGCGATTTTAAATTTCTGCCAGAAATCTATCCCTAGATAAAGAGGTTGTGAAAGCGACGGAATCAGATACAAATCAAGACTTTTGGTTTGACCATTGTAGGTAACATTTGTTTTTACTCGGCCCACGATTGGTTGAGCTTTACCATCAGCTGTTTTAACGACCGACACGAAATCAGTAATTGGCAGTTTCAAACTCTTTACGAACTCTAAACAGTTACTTCCTAGGCATGAGATGGTAGCACCACTGTCCAGAAGTCCTGTGATCTCCTTGCCCGATATTTTGATGGTAGCATATGGTCGAGGGTCGAAGTTTGAACTCAGTACGCAGCTGCTGATCATTGATTTATAAAACTGTCGCTGTTTGTGTCGACGGCGAAGTTTTAGCAATTTGCACGAAGTATCCGCGTTGATTTCACTCAAATTAAAAATCTTTGATCTCAGCTCCGTATATTGTCTTAAGCGTTCATCATATGATTGGTTGCGAAACTGATTGCGCTTAAGCTGTCGAATTTGGGTCAAATTAGCTTGATTTGAAAATATTTGTAAGTCAGTATTAGGAAAGTCTGGGTAAGTATTTGTAGAAGCATCTACTTTGATTATTCCGGAAGCGTCTGTGTCGAACAAGACTTCCCGGTTAAAGTCAAGTTCGGTTTGAAGTTTTCCCGACTTGGCTTACAGTTTGTGCAATTCAGCACTGTTACATCATCTGTACCACAGTGATAACAAAACAATTTATTAATCGGTGAACGACAGTTTATGAACAAGTGTCCTAACTTTTTGCAATTAAAGCATTTAATTGTCTTTGAAGTGTTAGTGTTACTCACATAGGGTTGGTGTGCATCAGATACTGCTGAAACATTGTATGCATCTACACCTATGTCGACTTCATCACCCACTACTTCCAGTTCGTGGACTCTGAAGGGAAGATTACGATTTTGAACGGGATACCTTGATTGCAACATCCGCTCTACTCTCCTACATTCATCCCTAAACTGTTCTAAAGTGTTTATGCGCATTGGGTAAACAAAATTCATCAGCTTAGTGCTGATGTTAGTTCTAAGAATTGCTATGAGGTCTATATCTCGCATTGGGTGTTTAAGTTGACTTTTGAGATGTAAAACCGAATTGAAAAAATCTTCAAATGGCTCTTGAGGATGTTGTTTACGGTCCATTATTTGTTTGATAATTTCAAAGTCATTCTCATGGCTTCGAAACTGTTTGAATAGAGCATGGCGGAGAATCGACCAATCACCTCTGGGATTATTTCGAAGATACTGCCAGAACCAGTCCTGAGCAGCACCTGCCAAAAGATGATGGAAACTTTTGATCACGTCTCCCCAAGAACAGTTATGATTGCTCTTCAGTACCTCAACTCTAAACACGAAGTCTTCGATGGACATCCCTTTCGAGGTACCATCGAATTTTACTCCCCATCGATCAAGTTGAAGTGAATGACCTTCGCTTACACGAACATTACTGTTCTCGTTAATATACGGTCTATCATTAAACAAATTGTTATTGGGATTGAAATTCCAATTAGCTCCATAATCTACGTTATGATTTCCAAAACTATTTCGCGGCTGCGTATTGTTTGGCAAATTAAAAGATTCCTGAACATTGTTATTATTGGGCAACGCTGAAGCAGCACCAATTGGATGGGTATCAGAATCTCTGTATTCATTGGCAGTTATAACGTTTGAAGGAACATTATTTTTGTTGGCATTGCTATTTTGTATTGACATATTTGCCATGGCCTTTTGCACATTTACTTTAATCAAATCAGGTATCAGTTCACCTAACGTAGAGGTAACAACCTCTTTAATATGTTCGTCGAGTTGTTTAATCCTAGACGAATTGTTAGAAATAAACTGCATTGACTGACTATGTTGCATAATTGGCTCTGGTAACATATAGTTAGAAGCAGTTGTTATGCTTGCACTTTCAGCAACATTTGAAAAGTTGTCAACACAACAGCTGGGTAAGACAAAATCGTTTGCAGCATGGCTGCTTACCGTTTCAGCTGCTCTTATCGAGTGAGAAACGATTGGAATAGAACTAGCGACACTTGTTATGGTTGTTAGTGCAGTTGGCCTAACTGCAGCGGTTGTAAACGCAACATTCACTAAAGGCTGAGAGAGAGTCACTATGTTAGAATTTTGGGCATTGATGGGATGCTCGCTTATGTTTTGAAAAGAGTGATTAAGAGACATGTTTGGGCTTAATGATAAATTGTTCTTATCAGCTCTTATGGGTGAGTGTCGAACGGGTCGAGTGTGATTGCCAAAATCAGAATAGCGATGACGAGAGCTATTGTGCCGCAAATTATATGTGTTCTGATTAGATGCCAGAACAATTTCACTCTGTGTGGGTTTTTTCTTCGGCACTGCTCCCTTTGATGAAATGCTTTTATTCATTACGGAAGGAGAAAGGCGGAGAAATGCTTTAGGTGTTTTAGGTAAAAAAAAAATAAAGAGTAAACAGAATTTTTACTTGGGTTATGTAATATTCGCGATAAGGTGTGATCGGTTTCTACTTGCAAGGGGATATCAGCTGTTCGTTCATGTTGAGAGAAATGTGAATTATGAAAGTGATAGGAAAGAAAAAGGCGGGTAAACTAAATTGACGTTATATGCTTCTCTGGACTATGTAACTTGTTATCATTCTATGATTGATAAGCTGAGAAGTTGATGACTCAGAAAAGCATATGTTGTAGGCGAACTCCTATGGCAACATAATCTAATTTATCACTTAGATAAAACATCGTGATGTGATATAATGGACTCATAGGTTTCTTTTCTACACGAGACAATTTAAATGCTGTATACCAAGTGCAACGATGCTTAAATTACTATTAAGTCAGCAATCGGACTCCTTGGTATAACAGTGTGATAATATACCTGGATGAAAGGGAAATTAAAAAAAAGAAATAAAAGTTTAAGCTGACGCAAGAAAGCTTGTTTGGCAAAATATGTTTTGTATAATATCTACTTAGGTGGAAAGAGTAGCTTTTCTAATTTATTTTGCTATGTTCGTGATTCTAATATGTGGATTAGGGTGAAATCCAATATTGATTCACGGTGGGGGTGACTGAGAGTGTCGGTGCCCCACGACGTTGGGCGCCAATGTATGTCATAGCTAGGTGGGATGGTAAAAGTGGGTGGTGGTTGACCTATGTCCCTTGGCAGCAGTAGGCACGCTTGTGATCGCACGGCGTTAGCTCGTCGGTGGGGTGGGATCTTGCTGCCTCCCTATGCACACATGATTATCGTGCCTGGTTCATTTATTGATTTGCGTCGAAAGAAAATTTTAATGAAGAGAGGGAGAGGAGGAAACGATTCGAGAATGAATAGGTAAAGCGCGAAAATAAAGAGGCATATGAACGATTGAAGCTGATGTTGTTTCAGATGTTGCGAAACATTTTGGACAAGCCCTCCCCTATGTACCTGATGACTCGAGGTACACCATGACTATCTTTCGTCCACTTTTGTTAAGATAGTCCCAAAAGATACCCTTGCAAAGTATCTACCCGATCACAACCCTAATAGCTTTAAATTAACCGCGTAACGACATCATTATATCAAGTGAGAAAAGAAAAGGAAAGTAGGCTCATATTAACTTATCAGAAAGTGCAATTTAAGTTTATTGGTTCATTTTATAGTGCTTTTTGCTTTAGTGATCTTCATAGTATATAGTATTTTACGAGATTAAGTATGTATATGTAAATATTATTTAAGTGTGAATGTATGAAACTAATTAAGTAGGTATTCAGATTAAGTTAGTTTTATATTTAGGTGTCTTCTTCACGTTTTATATAGGTTTAGGTATGTATAAAGATTTAAGTATTTTAATATATAAATATTTTAACGAAATAGACTTAGGATTTTACGAAATTGTATGTGTTTTATGTATTATGTATATGTATATAGTTATTTAGGTATTGCCAAAGAAATTTAATAATGTAAATAAATGTGCATGTACTTACAATTTGTCCATACGTCGAAAGTTGTGGCCACAAGTTTCCTTCGTTGGTGTGTGATGTGATGTTTGAATGTGTATGTGTTTAATGTTTCACTTAGGTTTTAAATAGGTAATTTAGAATTTCTTAGGCAATAATGTGGTATAAATTAATGTAATAATGTAGTTATTGTGATTTATGTAATTGACACTTTTTTAGGCAATAGATATAGTTTTAGGTTAGGCAAAGATCACTTGGTGTATGTATATTAAAATAATGGAAAATTTAAGCAAATGAAACAAGCTATGAGCACTTTTCTTAATTTTTGAATGCACTTGTTGCGGAGCTTGGGGGTGGAGCGGGGTGATGGCGGGGATGATGAAGCTGGTGTCTGCGCACATGCGATTTCGGGTAACGCTTTCCGTGCGTGTTCTCCTTTTCGCGTCAATAGGGAACTGGTTGCAGTACGGGTTTGCGTTGGCTGATCGGTATGTTTTTCGATCGATGTTAATACGATGCCAAGCAAATAAAAAAAAGGTTGCGGACGCTCTCTTTTCGGCTGCTGCTATACATATATATATATGAAGATAGCAGATTTTCGGAGCAACCGAAGGTTATTTGGGCGTCCGCAAATTTCTGTGGACACCAAATGACAAATTAGCACTTGCACATGTTTGAAAGTACATATGAATACGATTACGTACCTTTTTCTTTTAGTTTTTCGATTCACTATTTTAAGTTTATTGTGTGAGCTTGTCAGGATATCAGCTTATCCAATTGCTACAAGCAATTAATTTGTTGGGATTCTTGATGCGTCTCAACTATGAGTTGGATCGCGTGGTAGGGAAATTATAAAATATATTAGGTGCGTAGATATATAGATTATAGTCTACGTGTGTACAGCTGGATAAAAATAAAATTATGCAAGTTGTGCAAATAAGATTCTAATAAAATGAAAAAGTCCACGCTTACCTCAGGTATTTTCCGCAGAAACTATATATGGAGTTTCTTTAACTGCCTGGCTAATTTTTTTGGGGGGGATTTAGGCACCCTACCACGATCACAGTCAGCACACAAGAGAAAGAATATGCAATTTTGGATTGCAAAGTAAGTGGTTTTTGACCGGGAGTCTAATAGTTCAGTGGCACCTAAGTTTAAACTGCGGTAATGATTAACATTAAGGGTGTGTTGGTTTAATTTTCGGTGTGTATCCAGGCTATGGGGAGTCGGCAGTTTCTTTGAAAACTCAACGAAACAAAAATACTTCATATTTTCTTTCTTAGGTTTACGGTGTACTCTACAAGTAGTAGTGAATTAAATTTCAACTTAATAGTGATGTCCATGACCGTATCCATGATTCTGCTGCCCATGGCCACCATGTCCCAAATTACCATGTCCACCATGACCGTGTTGATCTAGCCCGTATCCCTGCTGACCATGTCCACCATGCCCCAAGTTACCATGACCGTGATTGTTCAAACCGTAACCTTGTTGACCATGTCCCCCAAATCCGACATTACCATGTCCACCATGACCGTGTTGATCTAGCCCGTAGCCTTGTTGTCCATGGCCACCATGTCCCAATTGAGGGCCTCCATATCCATGACCATCACCATATGGTGTAGCAAGGACACACACCATTACGGCAGCAAAGACAATCTATAAAATGAAAATATTAATTTATTATTTTTTTTTTAACAACAAATTCAGTTTTATAAAATGTTTTAGCACAATTTTCTTACCACTAATTTAGACATCATATTTCTTGTACGTTGCAGTGCTGTGTAAAATGTTTAAATGATAATTTTGTACTGTTTTCAAAGTCAAACAAAGTCCTACTTTTATACCCAAAAAAATACAAAACAATTTCGGCTGATAGTGGCTTCCATTGACGACGACGGTATGACATTGAGGAATTCGGCGAACGAGCATTTAAAGTAGGTCCAAGTAAATGTATGTTTATTGTTGGTATACACAAAATTCAACAGAGTTTCATAACAAACAACTAATTTATTTATTTGTATAGGCATTTGCTTATCACTTTGGTTGTGGACATTACAACAGATTGACAGTGACCTACGCCGAAGTGATATTCTTGTTGTTTCTTTGAATTTATGGAGGGCGGGATCTTTGAACAGGAGATAGGGCGGTTTCTGCATAATAGGTCTAAGTGAAAAATTCAGTTTTTGCGTTTAAAAAAGATAAGGAAGACGGTTCGATTCCACTTTGGTTTCAAAATATTGATGGCGATGTAGGTACCTTACCTACTCAAAACAAGCTCTGGTGTTATTGCACAGTATGCGGAATGTGTTTAACTCAACTGATGCACTGTGTGCGATTGCGACAGCGGACATGGTGATTCAGTGAAAAATCTGTTATCAAATTTATTGACACTAGTAGATAATTTATTTTCCAATTTAGTTCAGGAATCTAGCTTCTCTTAAGAGAAGGAGAACATTGTTACACTGTGTTGCATGGAGAAAAGTGTTACTTTTGCACTTGAATTGTTGCAATTACTTCTGCTTAGCTTTTTGTTATTGATGAACTTTATCAAAGATAATTAATTGTTTAAATTTGTTTCGATAGAGTTCCGACGGAGAACCTTCAAAAAGGACTTCATTTCAATCATTCAGCACCGTCAGCGAAATTTCTGACGACAAAGCTAAAGCTATCAGTCAGTGCTGCCTACGCAATTTCTTGTTTCCTAATTGGTAACAAATGATTTTAAAATCAGAACTTTTGGAACAAAACATGTTTGTCAAGTCAACAAAAATTATTCACAGACAATTGAAATTTGAAACGCTAGGCAAAATTCTCTTGATGAATCCGGTATGTTCAAAACTCTAATATTCTAAGTCTGACTGACCGCTGTCTTGACTTTAGGTATGTTCCCTAACGATAATGAACTCGAACACATTAGTCAAATTTAGTCAAACTTCGTTCCTTTACGCAAAAGTTGTGTAGAAGAGAGCCACAAAGAGAGAACAAAACATTTCCCTTTCATAAAAAACCTGCAAATAATAGGCCGAGAAATTTCTTTGGGCTAGTTTGTTATAACTGACTTTAGCTGTCAAATCTGTCAAAAGTCAATTAGAATTGGCTGTTTATTTCGGTTTGGTTTATTGAATGCTGAAATTTGTTATTAAAAATGGATAAATCAGCAAAAATAAATAAATATTAAACTAAATCCGATTGTTTTTCAACGTCTGCAAACTGGTAATTTTTGTTAAACCCACTGACGTTTATTTTTGAATATTATTTTTTTTTCTCGCATATGTTTTTAACAAACGTCATGCAAAACTTTCATTCCCATACTTTTTGTTCATATTCTCATTTTCTGATAGAATATATCCCCACTCCTTGATATCTGACATTTTGCCGAAATTGGCCAAAAAAAGGAAGGGAACAGACCTATTATATATTTAAATTTATTGGACTAGTAAACAGTTCTTTCAGATTCAGTTGACGTTAATGGAAGAGGTAGCCCACAAAACCTAGTCAAAAAATATATTGACTGGGTACTCAGTTGATAATTCAATAGTGCACTTTTACAGTTTTTCCGTGCTGAGTACATCTACTGTTTTATTCCGTCACAAAAAGAAAATTCAAATTTTTATTTTGAGTAGTTTGATTAAAGGTGAGCAAAACTCTAGTCGCTGAGATAAATAAATAAAGCTTTTTTTCAAGTTTGTAATTCATTTTCATTTTCCGTATACAACAGCTTAACAATATTTCTTAGAAAACATAATTTTCAGCGAAATCAATAATGTCTTCCACCATTTCCTTGTTGTCCATGGCCGTGCTGTCCATGTCCTTGTTGGCCGAATCCGACATTCTTGCCATGACCTTGTTGACCGTGTCCACCACCAAATCCGTTTTGTTTGCCATGTCCTTGTTGGCCATGTCCTTGTTGTCCATGTACTTGCTGACCGTATCCCCCCCTTTGGGCTGCAGCCAAAGCGAAGATGAGGAGGGTGACGAAAATTGCCTAAAGTGGAGTTCAAAATTTAAAAACAATTCAAATTTGATCAGAATTGCCTTACCAATAATTTCATTTTTATTTAGTTATACGATTTCTATTATTCAGTTAATGCTTGGACACAAACAAGTTTGTACTATGATTAATCTGTCGGCATGATTGCTTTTATACAAAAAGAGATGAATTATCAATATCATTTGGTTATCACTTTTTAACTTTCTCGCATTACGTAGTAAGAGAAAGGTATTGTAATCGTACAAAAAATCGAACTCGAGATTTTAATCAAATCTGACATTACGATGATAGAGGAACTCGAAAAAGTGGGTCTCGCAATTCTGTCCGTCTGTCCGTCTGTCCGTCTGTCCGTCTGTCCGTCTGTCCGTCTGTCCGTCTGTCCGTCTGTCCGTCCTTCCGGAGCTCTACAGCGCAAACGGCTGGACGGATTTCTTTCAAACTTCGGATTTGGAGTTGGTGGGCTTACAGTTCGGGGCCACTTTTTTTTTTGCACGTTAAGTGTTGCCGTTCTAACGGTATTCAGCAATTTTGAGTTTTTCGAAAACGGCTCTAACGATTTCAACCAAAATTGTTATTTGGGCTTAAGTAGGTGTAACTAAGATGGCTGCATACTCAGTTTTTCGCAGAAAAATCGAATAACGGTAATTTTGAAAATTGGTCATATCTCAAAAACGGTCAAAACTATTTCGACAAAAATTCACATTTAAGGTAATACGGTCATTCCCAACATGATGGCGAACTCAGTTTTTCCCTAAATTATCGTTCAACGGACTATTTTGGAAAAATTTTGTTTTTTAAGACTTTATTTAATTACGGTTTACTTGAAAACGGCTTAGACGATTTTAACCAAAATGTGTACTTGCACTACCATATATGGGGTTAACATGGCTGCATACACAGTTTTTGGCTAAAAGGTCGAATAACTGTACTTTTTAAAAGTGGCCTTATCTCGAAAACGGTCAATACGATTGCAACAAAAATTCATTTTGTATGTAATATGGTCATTCCTAACATGACAGAAAACTCAGTTTTTCTCTAAATTGTCTATAATAGACTTTTGAAAAAATGCATATTTTGAGAATTTGTTTTTTTATTTTTCTACCTACATGAAAACGGCTAAATCGATTTTGACCAAAATGCATACTTGGAGTAAAATTGACGTTTGCAACATTATTGCGTCCATAATTTTCGATTCCAACCACCGGAAACGCTGATTTTGAAAACTGTTCATATCTCGAAAACACCATTTTCGATTTGGATAAAACCTTAAAAACCACGTAATACTAACATCCTGAACAATACCCTATACTCAGTTTTTAGCTAAATAGTTGAGCAAGATTATTTTTCGAACTCAGTATTTCAATATTTGTTACTATTTTGTACGCCTTATTTTCTAAAATCAGCTTTAAAGATTTTGACTAAAATGCTTATTTACGATAACATAAGTATTCTTAATAAAACCCCGTACTTAGTTTTTCTTAGAAAAATTAAAATAATGCCGTCTTATAATCATTACCGCACTACCAGTTAAAATGTAATCACAACTACTAGAAACTCCTTTTTAGCAAATATTTCCAACTACTTTTTTTCAACCATATTATGAATCATGAACCTTGAAATAATTCTAACCAATTGGGGTCCACACTATCAGAAACCTGCACTTTCATTTCAAATTCAAGGACAAATCTCTGAATTCTTACATCACAAACCCTGCTTCGAGTCATAGCCACCTACCAGCATCACAAATTTGAAAAATCTGGTTTTATAGCCTATAAACAATAATAAAAGAAAAATAGACCAACGAAACTGATGATATGAACGAGAAAGTTTCGTGCGATCCAGTCGTGCACTTTATTTTATTTTTAATTCATTTTATGTTGAATTACGTTCGCGTATTACGTATGTAGCTTTCTGTGAATTATTATTTGAGGTGGGCCAAATGATTATTTCTGTTATCAATTCGACTCATTGCGGATGGCATAGGACTTTACTTTATTTGATAGATGTACATAAATTTTTGTTTATGGTTGTGTATGTTTAAGTAGTAGTGGATTATTTGTTGCATAATGTTTTGCTAACACATTTCTATTTATTTTATTTATAAGGCTAGAAATCCATTCTAATTTAACAGCTTGTGGGACCTCAAAATAGAGCTACACGCCTAAATGAAACCATCGTGTCAGAATTACAATAGGTGCATACTGCCCGTTTGGCATTGTATTTATAATACACGGAATGGTATGCATCACACATGGGTATTTAAAAATACTACGCACTAAGAGTTTTAGTTGCTTGTAATTAAATACAAAAAGTACACGGGATGCATGAAAAGGGCGAGATACTGTGTTTCAGGCGCAAATGAAGCTATCCAAAATTTACTTGTGTACAACTCGGACTGAGACTCCTTTTAAAAGTCATGAAACTCTGATAAAGAACTAGTTTGTCTTCTGTAAATAATATTCTGTCAGATAACAAATAACTTGATTTTAGGCCAGTTTCGGAACAAGGTGGTTTATGACACTTTTTTAAGAATTTTTTATGAGGCGCTTTTTGTGCCTTTTTTTGGGTCGGTGTGTTCTTGGATTCGCTTATTTTTTATATCCAACATTTTGCTTTTGACAACTGCTATTTGTTAGAACAAACACTCAATTTCATTCAGCAAAAATATGCTAACATTATAACTCCCAGACAGCTGTCCCGTTTTTACAGTCAAGTATGGCTTATTCGGAAAATCTCTCACAAAACAGCTTTTTAAATTACTTAACATTTTTTTGGGCTCTGATTTTCATTTACTACTCACAAAAAATGCCAAAAAATATTGTTTTATGTAAAATAGCTTCCAAACATGAAAACTAATCAAATATTTTGCGAGGAAACTTTTATTAACAAATAGAGTTCCCGATTGACGCCTTATCGGAAGACATTTTCGCAGTATGTGAATAACAAAAACAACAATTTCTCTTTAATTTCCATTTTCCAAGACGATATATTCTTTATTTAAAAAATGTAAAATAGTAGAAATAAACAAGTAACGAAACATAACAAAAACCGGAATCCAGTATTTTCATACAAAATTACAATTATATTCGCAATTGCCTATAAATAATTAAATAAATAATTAAATAAATAAATAGTTAGCGCAACAGGTCTGTGGGACCCAAGGCCTAGTTTCTCACAACCATTCGTTTTGTGTGAGTTTTTTGAAACGAATGGAAGGGATCTACAATTTTACGCCGAGTCCTAACGGCTAATTGAGAAGCTCTTTCATGACATTTATACTCTCGGATGTTTGTCAGACGTTCGCGAGACGTGGCGCAGTGGAAAAAAACCATACGATGCGATGTTATTTGGTTATTTCGGGAATCAAACGGAGGACCCCTCGCTTAGTAGTCTAACACACTAATCACTAAGCCACTGCGCCTACAAATATGCAATACACAATAATAGTATGCTGAAGTTGGTCGCATGGAATTAGGTCTAAAAGTCAGTAGGTACTTGTAACTTTTGAACTCTCCGTTTTTGAAATAAAAATAGGGGGACATAGGGCCTCCTGCCTATTTGTAAATGAAGGACTGGCAATAACTGCGAGGCTTATACTCATAAGCAACGCTTATGTTTGTTGTTTGTTTTCCTTCAAACTATTTTAACAAAAAGATTAATATTAAGTTCATGATTTAAGCCTTCATAGATGTTTTTTAAATCCTGTAACAGTTATTCAAATGGATCCAGAGAGACGTTTATTTTTTAATTTACTCTTCCACTGGTTGTCGAAAATTCAGTAAGCATTGCGTATTTCTAGGCATTATTTTTAAAAATAGTGGCTTATGTTTTTATTATGTTATGTTGATTGTTATTTTTTTCTAGTTCTTTATAATAATACTACCGTTACATTTTTGAAATAAAATATTTCATGTTGGAAAGTGGAAATAAAAGAGAAATTGTTGTTCATCGGTAAATAATAAGGCAAAAGGCGGACCTCTATATGTAAATTACTTTTACTTTTGTGTTAAGGAAGGCTTTTTACTTAAATTTGAGTTTTTCGCGAATAGGTCAAAATGGAAAGTCCAGAAAAAGTTTTGATATTTTTAATCGCTGTTTCGTGAGAGGATGAACTATGTAGATACCAGCCGGAGGCATTCACCTACAAACGCAAATAAATAGCTACCCAATTTTTCACAACATTGTACAAGGTCATGCTACAATGTTATCATAAACATAAACAATGTTCTTTTGCTTATCAATCAAATTCGATGAACGCGTAAGTTGTGTGTCAAACATTCAGGATGATGCCACAAACTAATACAGATAATCAGCTGCCCCCCTTTAGACTAGACAACATATTTAGCCTCAATGGTATAGTAATTATTTAAATACAAAATTGATATGCTAAAAAAAGCTGATAAGAAACCCCCCAAAAAAAAATTATAACATTGACATACATAATATACTTTTGCTGGAATTAAAATAATATTTTTGTATAAAAGCAAGCATTCGAAGAGAAACAAGTCATAGTACAAAACAGTTTGTGTCCAAGCATATTAACTAAAACTCAAAATGAAATTATTGGTAAAATTGTTTAAAAAATATTATTTAATTTTTCTAACTTGATTTGTGAACTCCTTTCAAAGGCAATTTTCGTCACCCTCCTCATCATCGCCATGGCTGCTGCCCAAGGATACGGTCAACAAGGACATGGACAACATGGACGTGGACAGCATGGCAACTTGGGTGGACATGGACATGGTCAACAACAATTTAGTGGACATGGTCAACAAGGCTTTGGTGGACGTGGTCAACAAGGTCACGGCGGGCCAAGCGCACAAGGACATCACGGCCAAGCACAAGGAGGACATGGTGGAAGACATTATTAATGAAGCTGATTTCTAGAGTGGCCTATATTTAGGGTTTGATATGTAAAGATTGAACCTGAGATGTAGATAATAAAGAAGGAAGTGACAGATAATAGTACAAAATATGTTTATCTATATTATACAGGCGCACAGGCTCAGCATCTGAGTGAAATTCGTACGCAAACAAACAAACATTTACATTTTCACTTTGAACATAATTTATGTGAAAAGGGTATAATCTTTGCAACATTTTTAATTCGACAAAGAAAAGGGACTTACCCTACCGCTTTCGTTTAAAAAAGTTGCAACTTAAAAAGACGAATGTGTGCTAAAAGTTAGACCCAAGGTCCTATGTTGCGCCATCTTGTTATCAATAATTCAAATTTCTTTCGATCGCAATCACCGGCGTCCAAAAGACTAAGGCCTGTGACTCCGATTGACAGATGGCGCAGCAACAATGCACAGTAACTTAACTTAGCGATTGAACTTAACGCAACAGTTACATTCATGGACGAACCTCTTGTTCTGTTTGGGTTTTCTCTTACGTGTATTTGACTCACCGAAAAGGACGCCTGTTTACTTCTTGTTTTGTTATCCAAAAGCCGACAGTGGTTACTTCTGTCAGACATGTTTTTCTTTTCTTTTATTTAATTTGAAGTTGGCGTACGGCTCGGCAGGACCTCCCTTTGTCTTTTGCGGGGCTATATGTTTGTTTCTGTCCTGCAAATGTAGGCCATCAGATCATTTTTGAATCGCCGTAGCAAAATTGTGCGAACAAAGTTGAGGTACAGGCCCAGGCCGGTTGAAACCGGATAATGTGACACCGTCACAACCCGATCAACGTCACATTGTTTTGTTGTCCGTTTGATGTGACTTAATGCGGGTACCTCTATTCCAGAACAAAATAAAACTTATTGCTCCGATTTTAATTAATTATTAATTATTTCTCAGTCAAAATACATTAAAGGTTAATGGTTCATCAATAAGATTGTTAATTTAGGTACTGTACTTAATAGCCATGGGTTTTGTAACCACCTCCATGTTCACCACCGTGTCCACCATGGTGTCCACCTCCATGTCCACCACCGTGTCCACCTCCGGGTCCGCCTCCATATCCGCCTCCATGACCACCACCACCTCCACGTCCACCTCCGACTCCAGATCCTCCACCGCATCCACCACCTCTGCAACCACTACCAACGGGGCCATGCCCCCCTTGGCCACCGAAACCTCCGGACCCACCCGAACCTCCAAAACCACCAGGGCCTCCAGGGCCGCTCGGTACAAATCCACCAGAACCGCCATGAGATCCGGCACCACCATGAGATCCGGGACCACCGCCCGCGCCACCACCTCCTCCTCCTATGCTATTTCCAGGACCTCCCCCTTGGCCTCCCTGCCAGCCGTGTCCACCTTGGCCCCCACCTCCTCCATGACCAAGATCGTTGCCACCACCACCGCCACCGCCACCTCCACCATGACTGCCATAGCCTCCTCCGCCATAACCTCCCCCGCCATATGGCAGGGCTGTCACGACGGCACTAACTGCCAGCAGCAAACAACAGACCTAAAAATATTCTCGTTCAAATATACATTATACACCTCTGCGTCGGCTTTGCACAATACTCACAACTAACTGATTCATTCTCCAAGTCTCCCGAACAATTAAAAGTGCACTAACTCACTCCTACTTCATGCAGCTGCTTTTATACGATGCCAACCGCAGTAAACATCCGATTGAGATGCATCGCCAATGTTAACCATTTGATCCCAAAACAAAAAATAAACAAAGAAATGCAAAAAATCGAATGTAATCAGTTTACAATAGTCATTGTATTGACGGGCGATTCTGAGGTTATAAACGAGTCAGCGGAACCCACAAGGGACGCCAAAACGCTCTAAGCACTCTCAGCCAACGATAACCTTCCGCACATCTTGACAATGATGTAAGCATTTCGTCAGATCGGCATAGTCGGTCAGCACAATAAGATTTTGCGTATATGGACAATATTAAGTGAAAAACAAAAGAAAAATCAGAACAGTTTGTCAACAAGAACAGTATCTCTGCCATGGGTCAGCGTTAGAGCCAATCGCTGCGATTAGAATCTCACCTCGTTAGCTTTTCGGTGAGATAATTATTGCCATTGGACTGACGTTTGCACTGATAATTGCTGTTTACACAGTCATTTGGATTTCATAAATGGCAGACATAATCGTAATTAAATTCGATTTACTGCTGGAACAATACTGTTCCAGGGTTCATTTCGAATGTCACAAATGAAGTTGCATAAAGTGCCAGTAATGGATGCCTTCTGTTGTAGATGATGGTGTGTGAGGATAAGCAAAGTCATAACCCCGTCTCGAAAAGGACTACGATCTTCCGATTTTGATAACGTCTCACTTTCCACTATAGGATCAACTGCCTCTTTAACATCTCATATAGAATTTTTTCTTCCGTGGTGGGATCATCATCTATTAATGAAGTGACTGTCCCATACCAGTGGGGTCTTAAGCCCGGTTATTCTACATCCGAGCAAATATTCCCACTACGGCAGAACGTAGAAGAAGCCCAGATCAATACCCACTGACTGTTTATCCGACATCCGATTCGTCGATGTTAGGTGCTCCTTTTTGTCGACAGGCTTAGTTTTGCTCTCGATAACCTCCAAAGCCGTTCTTGACGCATCAGTGACACCTCTCTGTGTTCTACTAATTATGCGACATACAATATGGAATTGCCAATAAGTATTTGTAACTGTTAACTATTTGGTTTTGCCCGAAGTCAACTTGATGGGAAGCGTAATAAAACGATTTCATGCTACGTCTGCGGTATGTTTGCGACATCTTTACGATATGGGTCAACAACGCAGCTTGCGCTTTTAGCAACGACATTTTGCTTCATTTGTGTTGCTTGTATTTGCAGTTTAAAATGATGGCAAAGCAATTATAAAAACTAATAATAGAAATAGCGATTGGGTAATATGTATGAACGAATTTACTAAAAATTGCAAAACTGAAACATTAAGGAACATGAGTACATTGCAGGAAAAGTACGATTTGCTAAAAGAATATTAATACGTAAACATCAAAAGTGCACTTTTTAAGTATTTATCATAAAATGAGAAAGGTACTTTGCCATAGATGTGCAGAAACAAAAACCCGTAGGTATATGTCGCCATTAGGACTGGTAAAATGAATATAATGCTAAGCAGTTAATCTTAGATTAGAACCTGTTGGAGAGTTTCATTAATCCATAGAGGTATGCAATTTAATTACCCCTAAAAGTAAGCAATCATAAAATCTTATTTTAGGGGCATTGCAAAGTTATTTGCGAGGTGTTACTAGGCCCTTTTCCATTCTTTTTTCATAGCGGAAAGGTTAAGATTTAACATATAAATAACTTAAAATAAATAATAAATAAATTACGTAAAAAACAAGTTGGCTTTCGTTCCTTATCTACAGACAAAATTGGTAGAATTTCGACCACGGGCGGTACTAGTCTATAATTAAAGCTTCTAACGCATTCCTTCTACATAAAATTAGAAAAAAAAAATAAAAACTTAATTTTTTTGGCGCAACAGGTCTATGGGACCCAAGGCCTAGCTTCTCACAACCATTCGTTTTGGGTGGGTTTTCAATTTTTGGGACGAATGGAAGGGATCTACAATTTTACGCCGAGTCCAAACGGCTAATTGAGAAGCTCATTCATGACAGTTTTACTATCGGATGTTTGTCAGACGTTCGCGAGAGGTGGCGCAGTGGAAAAAACCTTAGGATGTAATTTGGTTCTTTCGGGATTCGAACCGGGGACCCCTCGCTTAGTAGCCCAACACACTACCACTAAGCCACTGCGCCACACCAGCTGAGGGAAATACTGAGGGAAATATTCAACGAAGTTCTTTTAACTCACAATGGAAAAAACCTACAATTATAGTTATTCACAGAAAAGGAGACAGAGACAACATTTACAACTACGGACCAATAAGTATCATATCAATAATATACAAAGTTTTAGCCAAATGTCTGCTGAGAAAAATCTATAATACTATGGAAAGTAACCAGCCTCGTGAGCAATCAGGCTTTAGATCCGGATTCTCGACAACTGACCGCTTACAAGTCCTGAACCTGAATTCATCGAAAAATGCTCGGAATACCAGCAAAAAATATATCTGGGATTTGTCGATTCGTGATTTCACGAAAGCATTCTACACCATAGAACACAGCATGATCTTCAAGTCACTTAACGAACAAGGCATATATCCAAATTCACATAATTAGAAGATTATTATATAACAACAACACGGCAACAATGAGTCTCGAAGGGATCGGTCGCCCTTTCCAATTGATGAGGGGAGTCCGTCAGAGACCCCAATTTCTCCTCATCTATTTGCAGCTATATTGGAGGGATGTTTTAAACGCTTAAACTGGAGGGAGATATGAATCAATATTGATGGAGATGAAAAACTAAATAATTTAAAATTTGCCGATGATATTAAATTTATATGCACATCAGACACTGAACTAGAGACAAAGATTGAAGACCTTAGCCAAGAATACTCAAAATTTGTACTACAGTGTTGACAAGGAAAAGACGAAACTTATGACCAACGCACAACCATTTCAAATTCAATTTGAAACTGAGAACCTTGAATATGCAGACGAATTTTACTCAACGAACTGACAAAGAAATCAAAAGAAGATTAACGAATAGTTGGAAACAATATCGGAATCTGAAACCGATCCTCAATTCTAATATAATAATGAACGACAACAGATGGTCAATAAAAACAACTAATTGGACACCATAAATGAAGGACATAGAAAAGTTCGTAGACCACAGTTAAGATGGCGGGACGAGATTCAAAATTACCTTAGAAATTGGAGACATGTAGCACAAATTAAACAACAATGGCCGCATCTGGGGGAGGCTTATGCCCGTTTATAATGAATTTCTAAGTTTCAAATAATAAAATCTGAATTAAATTGATCAAATATTCTGTTTATGATAAAGGGTTTTCCAATAAAAGGTGTTATTTTGAATAACCCGCTATTTCGGTAGCTGTCTCTTTTGAAGCTGTTATTTTTTGACATTTGACAAGTAGAAACAACGCCATTACTAATAAAGTGCACGACTGGATCGCACGAAACTTTCTCGTTCATATCATCAGTTTGGTTGGTTTATTTTTCTTTTATTATTGTTTATAGGCTATAAAACCAGATTTTTCAAATGGGTGATGCTGGTAGGTGGCCATGACTCGAAGTAGGGTTTGTGATGTAAGAATTCAGATATTTGTTCTTGAATTTGAAACGAAAGTGCGGGTTTCTGATAGTGTAGACTCCAATTGGCTTGAATTATTTTCAGGTTCATGATTAATATAGTTGAAAAAAGAAGAAGTGGGAAATATTTGCTAAAAATGAATTTCTAGTAGTTGTGATTACCTTTTAACTGGTAGTGCGGTAATGTTTATAAGACGGCATAATTTGCATTTTTCTAAGAAAAACTAAGTACGGGGTGTTATTAAGAATACTTATGTTATCGTAAATAAGCATTTTAGTCAAAATCTTTAAAGCTGATTTTGGAAAATAATGCGTACAAAATAGTAACAAATATGGAAATTTTGAGATCGAAAAAAAAATCTTGCTCGACTATTTAGCTAAAAACTGAGTAGGGTAGGGTATTGTTCAGGATTTTTAAGGTATAATCCAAATCGAAAATGGTGTTTTCGAGATATGAACAGTTTTCAAAATCAGCGTTTCCGGTGCTTAGAATCGAAAATGAAGGACGCAATAATGTTGAAAACTTCAATTTTACTCCAAGTACGCATTTTGGTCAAAATCGCTTTAGCCGTTTTCATGCAGCTAAAAAAATAAAAAAACAAATTCTCAAAATATACCTTTTTTCAAAAATCTATTATAGACAATTTAGAGAAAAACTGAGTTTTCTATCATGTTAGGAATGACCATATTACATACAAAATAAATTTTTGTTGCAATCGTATTGACCGTTTTCGAGATAAGGCCTCTTTTCAAAAGTACCCTTATCCGACTTTTTAGCCAAAAACTGGGTATGCAGCCATGTTAACCCTATATATGGTAGTGCAAGTATACATTTTGGTTAAAATCGTTATAGCCGTTTTCAAGTAAACTATAATTAAATAAAGTCTTAAAAAACAAAATTTTTCCAAAATAGTCCGTTGAACGATAATTTAGGGAAAAACTGAGTTTGCCATCATGTTGGGAATGACCGTATTACCTTGTATATGAATTTTTGTCGAAATAGTTTTGACCGTTTTTGAGATATGACCAATTTTCAAAATTACCGTTATTCGATTTTTCTGCGTAAAGCTGAGTATGCAGCCTTCTTAGTTACACCTACTTAAGCCCAAATATCAATTTTGGTTGAAATCGTTAGAGCCGTTTTCGAAAAACTCAAAATTGCTGAATACCGCTACAACGGCAACTCTTAACTTGCAAAAAAAAAATCGCCCCGAACTGTAAGCCCACCAACTCCAAATCCGAAGTTTGAAAGAAATCCGTACAGCCGTTTGCGCTGTAGAGCTCGGGAAGGACGGACAGACGGACAGACAGACAGACGGACAGACAGACAGACGGACAGACAGACAGACGGACAGAATTGCGAGACCCACTTTTTCGAGTTATTCTGTCATCGTAATGTCAGATTTGATTAAAATCTCGAGTTCGATTTTTTGTACGATTACAATACCTTTCTCTTACTACGCGAGAAAGTTAAAAATGGAACGATACACGCTTCAACAACGCATTGAAATTATAAAAATTCACTACAAAAATTGCGAAAATTTTGCAGTCACAGTTCGCAAAAGTACAGCATTTTTGGGTCGTCGTGAAGCACCTTGTCGGACAGCAATACAAAATCTTCCTTAATTTTTTTTTGTTGATAGAATAGAAAATTTAATGTTTGAAATATTTAGCCGGTTTAATTCAGGAGAAATATTTTCACATGACACCTACTACATAAAAATCAAGACTATGTAGGTGAAAAATAAACTCAGAAGCAATACTACAAACCTTACAAAAAATATAAGATTATTAATTTCAGATAGGAGTACATATAAAATATCAAAGTGAGGCTTAAGCTTTCAGTAAAAACATTTTCCAGAAGTTCTGGTTAAAATGCGCTGTTTTTAAGCTATAAAACCATACAGGATTTTTAAGTACAAAATATGAGCACCAAATAGTAACATATTGAAATGTTTAGTTTGCAAACAAAATTTCCAACTGTTTAGCTAAAAACTGAGTATAAGGTATTGTTCAGGTTGTATAAGCATTACTTAGTTTATAAAGTTGTTTCGAACTTGATTAGTTTCTAAAAGCAGTGTTTTTGTTAAGGTTTTAAGGATGCAATCAATTTTGGTCAAATCTCGAAATATTTATGTTTTTTTATTTCAAAAAGCCATTATACGACCATTTAGGGAAAAATTGCGTTGGTTATTAGGTTAAAAATGATTACATTCCCTTAGGAATGAATGTTTGTTGCAATCCAATTGACCGTTTTCGAGATAAGTCCAATTTTCAAAAGACCCATCATTTGAATTTTTAGCGAAAAACTGCTTAAGATAAAATATAAATTTTATTTGAAACCTTAGTGTCTTTAAAAAAATAGAATTTGGTTAAAACTGTTATATGGGAAGTAGGTACTGTTAAAAATAGGGCTAGCGTGCAAAAAAAAGTATCCGAAGTTTGAAACACATCCGTCCAGCCGTTAAGGCTGTGGAGCTCAGGAGAAGACGGACAGACGGACAGAATTGTGCGACACACTTTTTTTTAGTTTCTCTATCAATTGATTAAAATCTCGAGTTCGAAATTTTGTACGAAAACAATATCTTTCGTTTACTAAAAGAAAGTTAAAAATTAAGAAGTAACTGACTGTGCCGAAAGACTTGTGTCGCAGACTAATGCTTGGTGATAAATATTTGCAACGTGTTTTGTGTTGCATCTTTTGTCAACCTAGGAGTTTTTGAGGTAAATTACACGCATTTCTTGAGCTTTTGATTAAATATCATTGCAATAATTTAACCAGTTCTGCAAGACTTGCATATGTTTATTTTTATTGCTCCAGCAACCTTCGGTAAAATGGTTAAAAAATAAGCCAGTTCTCCGACTTTTCACAAATTCAAAAAAACAAAAATATAGACTAGACAGGAAATCGCGCGTATCTCTCTTTATAAGGTATAGTGAGGACACAAACAAACAGAGCTTTCTCTATTTTAACCGCTTTTGATTCAGAAATTCCCCTTCAAGAATAAACCATAAGACTTCTAGCGAAGTTTGCTGGATTCAATTTTTTGATAAATGGAGGTAGTAAACCCCTTCGAGGACGAGTACACATTTCTAGAGTTCGGTAGTAGGTTAATCAATTAAAACGCACTGCTGGCATATTTTTAGAAAACTATACTTAATTTTACAATCTAAAAGAGCCAATCCATCGATGAGTGTCAAATTGAGGAGGTGAAATTTAAAAATTCATATACCACATTCAATTAGGTCGGAAAGAAAGTGAATTAGTGTCGCAAGACTTCATTAGTTTCCGATTAGGTTCGAGACCCAATTAGCAATGGAATGCACATCGCATACGGCAGTGTTTACTATAAAAACTCGGATGTTTGCCAAAAATGGTATCAGTTGTAGTTTGTCTCTTCATTCATTCACATAATCCAACTTTGTAAATCCTCATCAACCAAGATGTTCAAGTGCAAATTCGCCTTAGTCTTCCTTGTAAGTTCGTTTGTGCTTCATAGATTTCTTAAACATAATAAATCTGTTCTGTGTTTGTTCGAATAGGTTGTCCTAGCAGTATATTTGCACCAATGTCAAGGACATCCTATTGTTGAGAAGAAGGTGGCCAAAGTTCCCATAGTTGCCGCCGCCACCGCCTCCGCTGCCACCACGGCCGCCAAGGTTAAGCTAAGAATTGCTAAAACTGTTGCGGCTAAAATCAAATTAGCTGCCTTTAAGAAGTGGGCAGCAACAAAGGCGATCGTTAAGGCTCCGTTCATTTTGGGCAAAAAGGCAGCATTACTCAAGATTGGAGCTGTTAAATCATTGGCCGCGCTTAAGGTAGCCAAAGCAAAGAAAGTCTTTGACTTCGCATCGAAAAAGGTTGCCCCAGCAGTTGCAGTAGTTGCCGCTCTCCCAGCTAAAGCGGCAGCACTACCCGCTAAGGTTGCAGCTCTACCAGCTGCTGCCTTTGCAGCTTTGCCCTCAGTAGCAGGTATATCCACTGCTGCCTTTGGATCTCTTTCTTCAGTAGCAGGTCTACCGGCAGCTGCATTGGCCGCCATCAATCCTGAACCTGTACGTGTACCAGTGCCTGTTGTTGATGTCTATGAGGTTCCGGTCAGCCACGCTCACTACCAAGTTGCACAGCCAAATGCTCACTTCAGTAGCGCAATCGTCAGCACCTATAAGGATCTATCAGATACTGCACGCACATACTCCAACGGTTACAGGTAAGTGCAGGCGAATTCAATTTTATTGCCGTTAACTATAATTGCGTCGATTTTAGTGTCAGCCTGCTACCAACTGGTGAAGTTAGCACCCAGTACCAATACTATCCTGTGCCAAGTGCTACCCGTGAGAGCTATGGCGCTGTTGATCTACCAGAAGTGTCCGAATCACAGAAGCATACCAACGAGGACACTGACACTGAAGTCGTTGCACCCCACAGTTCTTATGGAGTGCCTTACTAACATGGCCAATGTGTTTCGTCTCTTTTTAAGCTCATCCTGCTAAGTTAGTTCATTGCATTATTTAACTATTGTTTAAGAAGTGCATCTCATTGAAAATTTATACCTATAGTTACATTAGTTTTTTTTTACAAATAAAATCTTTTTATACACAACTTTTTTCGGCTTTTCGTGATTGTGATCTATGCTTAGTTTAAATATTCAGCAATGTGTATAAAATTAAATATTTACACACCAACAGACATGAACGGGCTAGGGATAAAAGTCAACCTTATTCGGCAAAGCATTTGACGTTTCTTTTTCCCAAAATTCTAGATAATAAATAAAATGTTGCATACTTTTAGTCGATTCATCGAAATAATTTCTGTTTATTTTGTAAGGCCTCTTCTGTGAAATAATTCGTTTGTGTTTTCATCTACATATTTAGCAAGCTAAATCGGCCTGTCAACTTAATGCCATATATATGATTTTTACTTAAATACAATAAAAGTAGTTATAGAACTGGTCTGATGGGTTCATTGAATTTATATCGAAAGTGAAACCAAAATTTCAGTTTCATTAGACTACAGTCTTAAGCGGACATTAACATAAACATTGATGAGCATTACCTAATTATACCTACATTGGGGACGTTCAAGTATCTATAGTTTAGTAAGTCTGACAGCTGACTGACTTGATCATTCACATCTCACATGGGTAGGCTTTTGAAGGGGTAGCCGGCGAAACTAGTCAAGAAATTCGTGACTGTGTAGGTGCTAAGTTGACAGTTCTCATATGTGGCTGCCGTAGGAAAAGTGACAGTTTGCATTCAGGTTACATCTACTCCAGTTTTTGAATATTCCCATTGACACTCCACTCCACGCGCCACATTTTTATATTCTGACGTAGCCCCGTACCGTAGACGATTTTTTCGACTTCGAAATTTCACTTTTGTTTTCGGAATCGATTATGGAAATTTTCACATGCGGTAGATTTACTGACATAATATGCTTTATTCGAGTTAAGACACTGACCCCCATATTAATAGTTAGATATGCCAAAATATTCTCTCTGACGTTTGTTAGCTAATTAACTTGTGCAAATTTATTTATTAATACGAGGGTAAGATGAATAATCTTGGTAAATACCAGAACCTTGGTATTCTTAGAAATTTCAAGTTTCTATAGATATTTGAATAATTATTCCGTAATATTGATAAATTTTGACTAGCACACTTACGAGTAGCAGGAACTGTTTATTGAGGAGGCAGACAGTCTTTTTTAAGAATGTTAATTATTAAATGAAATGTTTAAGCTGATAAGAAATAATGTAGCTAATAAGGGAATGCTTCCATATATCATGAAATGACTCAACAGAAACTGTCAGGAAAGACCCCAAAAAGCGAGAATCGCTGATGTTCCACGCTTTCATGGATCTCATTATCTTTTCTTAGATTTTAAGTAGAAACGAAATAATTTGGTTTCGATCAACGAACAAGACGATTTCCCTTTCATTCGATTGCAATTCCCCGGAAGAGGATTTAGTTTAGTTGGCCTGCGAGTTTGAAAACCTCAGCCGATATGTGTTTCGTGTGATCTTCTGTACGTGCAATGGAATACTAATTTTTGACGTTTTGACCAGTGGAACACAAAATGAGATCTCTTTTTTTTTGCGATGATGCCTGATTTAAAAGTCAGATGTTCTTAAATTGTGATTATTTGAGTTTATTAAGCTCCATTCATTTTTGTTTATATTCAGTTCACCGGTCAAATGTACATTTTTCCCTATTTTTTCGAAACTCTTTGTCTCAAAATGTAAATAATAACGCACTTCAAAGTTTACCTAATGTCAAATGTTTCGGTGTAAGTTAAAGTATGTGTAAATCTCTCTAAGAAATCGAGATTCGCAAAACTGCTCTGAATCTGGAAAAAAGTGTTTTTTTTTTCTGTCCCAATGAAAAATAACATTTAGCTCCGCTCTCAATGATAAACAACAAAAACGCCCACTGCTTCTCAAACCTTTTGTCGGTTTCCCACTTCTTTGAAAGTTTATCTTATTAACTGAAGAGCGTCAGAAGATCTGTCTACGGACCGAAAACACAAAAATATTACGGCTAGCGTTGAAGGAAGCTAGTTATAGGACATTTTTTCAGACTTTGTAAGCAAAACAAAATACGTTGTGGCTGTCAAGCATGTCTTTTTCGTATTTCAAAGTTTTTTCTTCCGCAGCGCCACCTATTGCCAATGTTCTCTGAAGCTTCTGAATTAGCAGCTCGAATTCGGCATAATTCATACTATATAGGTAATTTGGTTAGCCAATGAGGTTTGTATATTGTTTACTTGTAGAAAACGTGCAAATCTCAGTCAGGGGTTCCCCAGAGCTGTGATGGAGACAACATCGTTAACCTAGAATAGTTTCTGAGCCGGAAACCAATTATGGAGATCTCAAATTGGTCAATGACCTAAGCTGGCATTTTTAAGACCGCATTAATATTGGTCTCCGTATTACTCATCTGTCGAATTTGTTTACATTTCGATAGAATTATTATGCTTGTGAACTTAAAAATCTAAATCCATCTTAACCGTTGTTAAACTTTCGATTTACAATATTCTTTTATTTCTTTTAATTCTTATACACATAATTTGGTCTGCTTAATTTAATTAAAGTCATGAATTTAAATAAAAAAAATATATAATATAGCTTTTCTTTTTCTAATAAAAAAAATATAAAAAAACAAATTCCTGTTTCTTTTCATCGTTAAACAACCACAATGCGTTACACATATTTAATTATAAAACTATGTAGGATATCATTATTTTTAATTAAATATTTACATCTATCGATGAGTAGAGAAAAGAAGTACAACAATGGTATGACAACAAAATATGAGACAACAAACAATCTACTGTACACAAATGAACCGCGCTGTTGCGTTAGTTTACACAATATATACCACAGAGTCGCGCTTAAAGAACTAGTAACGCCTTTTTCGCTCCTGGACCTTCTGTTTCCTGATCTGTTGCTCCCTGTAGACAAACAGTGGGCGGAAGACAATAGCACGTTTGCGAATTTGACTCTGCCTAGGCTCCACAGTCTCACTTTGGAGAGCATCCACAATTGGCGATAGGGAAACATCTCTCTTTGACCTTGAGCTGGAGCCGGAATACGGGGTAAACAGTGCATTCTTGCCCGTATCGTGTCGATAGAGTGTACTCAAAAAATCAAAGTACGGCTGGCTGCGCAAGCTGTCGGGTTTCGCCAGTGGCGATGGTGTGAAGGCAAAGAATTCCGGTGACTGGATGTCTAAGAAGTCATGTTGTTCTGGTTGTTGTGGTTGCTGCTGCTGCTGTTGTAGTTGTTGATATTGGCAGGTGACAATTGGCAATATGCAAATGGCGAATATCTGCAAAATAAGAAAAACATTTAATTAGAATTAATTACTAGACCGACTAGAGCAGATTGTGTTGTGGTAAAACAAGAAAGCCGATTAATCGCTTCATAATTAAATTAGTCGAATTAATCCAGCAATTTAGGAAACACTACGGCGAAGGTCTTACAGAATTCGAATACGAATACACGCTTCGTAACTTCGAAAACCAGATCTCAGCTGAACAGATTAATTATCATGAAACCGGAACTAGTTTCGGTTCTGACAAGTTTTTTTTTACGTACTCCGTGCCACGTATATAGATGGGTTCCTAGATTATTGTGTAATATACAATTAGTGGAGCACTTGGTCGGTGGTTAAACTGGATCAGTTATTGACTTGTTGTAGGTGTAAACGAGTTTTTAGCCAGTCTTTCCGTTACGAACTGAAGACTCTCGTAACGGGATAGACCAGTGGTTCAACTCTTCTCTTTATAGTTTAGAAATAGCTGAAAGTATTCCATAAAATGAAATTGAGAATTTGAATAAATTGTGTGAGCTTGTTTGGTGAGAAATTTGGGTATTTCTAATATCAAATCTAAAAACAAATCTAGTTTTACCCATGGAAAGTGTCAGAATCTACAACAGGAAAAATACAGTGTTATCTGTTAGCTTTTCTGACAGTAAAAAACTGAAATAATGTATTTTTTGTTGGCAAGAAACGGACCTTGTTGTTCTTTTTAATTCAGTTTAAAGTCGATCCTCTAAAATGTTTCTTTTGATGTAGGTACTATAACAAAAATCTTTGAACATTATAATTCTTAATTTCCTAACATATTCGAGACTGGAAAACATTGACATATTGATTCAATATTTTTTTGGAATTGTTAGCAAGCGCAGAGTCATTTGACGTTTAATCAAACGGTGTTAATCAGAGCTATTAGGTTTGTTTGACGTGGGCCCTACTGCGCACTAGTGCACACCCTAATTTGTTCGATATAGCACTAAACTCGTCCGGGTACTGAAAACCTATATTCGACATAACTTCTATGGCGCCCTAGTTTCAGTGCCGAGTTTTGCTGTCATTTCGCTTGATGTGTTCGATATAGTAACCGAATTTTCAGGGTTGTGCAGGGTTTTTGACACTTCTCAATGTGGGCACTAGTGCTAACCACGTCAAACAAACCTATTTATATTACGAATGTATGTATATAAATTTCAAGCAAGAAGTCAAGTTGACAGATGTTAATATTTTAAATATAATGATTGTACGCACATAAAAATATAAAACTTGACTCATGTCATATGTCATGTCTCTAGATAAAAGTTTTCTCTTTTATGCCATTGTTCTCATACTTATACATGACATTTGTTTATTCGGCTATATGCACATGCAGTGCATGTATTATTTCATTTGCAAATTGAACATAATAATGTTAAGTGCATTTCTATAAGTATGAACTGCATTAGTCAGCGTACAAATATTTTTAAATATGGCTGGATAATACAGTGCATTAATAGCGAAACTTTTTAACTTAGTGGAACGTGTATGTCAACTAAAAGTTGTTAATTAATTTAGCAATCACAGTGTTTGCATCTGCAATAATAAATCTCCTTAATATATATCGATATTATAATTACATTGGAAATTATTAGAAACTAAATCGTATGACATATGATATGACATTTGTAACACTGTACATATTTTTGACATTTCCACTTACTTCATATTATATCTGACTTTCAAATTTCAAATTTCTGATACTTAATCATATGTAGGTATTATTATGATAATTCGCTGTATAGTTTAAGGAAGTGTTACTTGAATATAAACTAAGGCCACACCCACATGTTTCATTTGCATTATCTTAAATACAGTCTGTTACGTGTTACCACAAACCATAATTATATATGATATAAAAGGTGTGCCTAAATGAAAGTTAATTCCATTTTGTTTCAACTTAAAATGACTAAGCTAATGTCATAATCATAATATATCTTCAAGAAGGTGCGATTCTTCACGACTTCATAGTGCAAAATCTGCCAATCACACTAAAGATGGATAGAACTATCTGACTTGAAAGAGTTTACACTTGTAACAACATGTAATTTATCAAAAAAATTCAATTATGCAGATTGTATGAAAATAAACATACACAATATAGGTACAGCACAAGCATATATACGTATACATTTACATATACCTACTTGACGTTATTACTTATGGAGACGGAAGGTAGCTTCTCAGTTGATAGCTATGAAATATGTGTTTGAAATTAATGAACGCCCACATATAAATTATAAGATTGAACACAAATTAGCTTTAAAAATAATTTGTCGCAAATATGACAGATGTCTTAAGAGAATAGTAATTATACTAATAAAGATTAAGGCTTGTCTACACTTTAATGATAAATCGAAATATGCGGTTTGTTTGTATGTACGTTTTTTTTAAAGAAAAATTTGACCTATTCCACTATTCGAGTGAGAGATTGAACCTGTCGAAAGTCAATCGTCAAGAAATCCGTTACTAAAATTGACACTGTAAGGTTTAAGTCTATTCAGAATTGATCTTAGTGTGAACTCACTTAATGTCGAAGTGTAAACGTTTCTCAGCAATTAAGATATTCACTAAAGTGACGTCTAAAAATTAAAGATGAGTATGGGAAGTAAGAATAAATAAAAATGGTAGATCAACACAAAATCCATAACACTCTAATGATGGCTGTCAAAATTTCTGGGCTCGCATTTAAATCGAGATCAATTTCAAACAAACTGGAAATTGTCAAAAAATACTGAAGAATAACATTTTGCCTTCATTTTAACCCAGTAAGGTTGATCACAGTCTAATTTGCATAACAAAATAAATTGCAATGGAGAAGGAAGTGGAATTGTGAAATCATCACTATGACGTTTACATTTTTGCTAGGTAGGTACTTCCTACACACGGTGAATGACCGAAGGTAAATTGAATACAAATATTCGTCGATTGAATTTTCTATTTCTTGTATTTCTTGTCCGATGACATTGACACAATTTTCCCATAAAATGATCAGAGTGTCACGAAATGACACTGACGTATATATGCGCTTCATAAATATTGCGCTTACGATCCATGCGCATCCAAAAATATCGTGGAGCTATGATATTGCCGCAATACTCAATTTGAATACCAAGTTCATTCTAATTAGCGAAACCTAGGTGTTAGCTATGTGTGAAGATTTTTAAATGCGCCTATTAATTCGCTAGCTGTCGAAACTTGAAGAGACAACATTTAACACGATGTTGTAAAGCAACATGGATTTTAGGTTTTGTCGGTCGGTTATTCTGTACAATAAGACTAGCAAACCTTTGTAAATTTGACAAATATACCATAGACTTCAAATGTTGAAATTCTGCAAAAATATTCAACCAAAGGCGATCTTTAAGTCAAAACTTGTCGTATTTCTTTTAAAAGGCCAATTAAAACAAATCTCTACTTGAATTATGTTATTCAAATGAAAAGTAATCTGTTTGAGCGCTTCTTAAATCATGATTTAGCAATTAAACCGACGTCAATTTGTTTGGCTTGTCTTGTATCCGGTTCTTAATTTATTTGTATACATAATTATCTACTTATAACTATTATTAGAAAAAAAGGAACCCAAGACTAACGCGATACAATTTGTTCCCTTGTCACCCACAAATTCTCCTCAATCCAGTTTAAGTTTTAAATTAAGCTCTTGAAACTTGTTGTACTATTTTTTTTTTTTGCCGTTAAATTTCAAGATCAATTTTTGGAGAGAACAACAAAAAAGAGATAAGTATCACGTTTCTGATTTAAAATGCAGAGAGTTTGCATATGGTAAATGGTGTTGCATCATATTAGGTAAGGTACATCATCTCTGTTCGGAGTAACTTTATAACTGACAGCAGTGAACGAGTTCAACAACTTTAAATGTTTGTCAAGAAGGTCATCGTGAGATGTGGTTTGACATCTAAGATTAAAATGTCGTTTTGCGGCGAATCGATATACATATATAATATACCTTTATCTGGTGACAGAAGTGGGCAATTTTCAACATATATATATATTCATGGAAGTTGTCTTTCTGCTTACACACCAGTTCCCCAGTCTAAAAAAGAGTGCGTGTCGTATCGAAATTGTTTAAACTAATATTCGTTGGAATTATGCATACATATAATAAAAATGTTTAGTGGTAATTAAGCAGAAGAGTAATGGACTCTTAAAGTTGAAGTAATGATAGTTAACTCGATATGAATATTAACCATTAACTTCAAGTGTCAGAAAAGCGCTTAATATATATAAAAACTGAAAGTTGATTGTCATCTGGTGGAGTGATATTTAATGCTTATGCAAGTGCAAGTGTAGTTGCAAGGCGTGTTCATTGAAATGGCCTACGGGTAAGCATCGACACGTTTAATGGTGTACAGATGAAAATGATTGCAGTGCAACTGTCATGATCTGAACGGATCATAAATAATTTTAAGGTTAAAAAGATCTTGGCGACGACCAAAGTTATGCCGCCAGTTGCTGGTTTTAATTTTCGATGCGCTGAGTGGAATGACATTGAGCTGTTGAGCATTTAAACTAATGCACAATGACAGGTATCACTTGATTTGACATAGATAGTACAGCTTATTAGAAAACTAAGTAAACAAAATCTTTTGCAACCATTTGCTTGTTCAAGTTATAGTTTGAGAACAAATTGACGGATCTTTCAGATTTTTGACAGATTAAAGCGGGTATTTTAAGAAGCTTTTTGCTGACAGTTGTTCCTTGAAATTTTTGTTTTCTGTGAGGTTTTTCGAGCGTATTAAGTAAATTTTTTGCACAAAAGATATTTAGTTGTTGTTAATATATATGCCAAGTTGGTAAGTGACGTTTGCTAGTCAACAACTCTAAGGCTGAATAAGGTTCCTAACAGTTGCACTGAATTTACATGGATTTGTTTCTGACTATGACAAATTTCAACTGACAGTTTTTGGAAACGACTTCTGTTTTTCCTGTTAAGTTTACGTGAAATGATTGTTCGCCGGTTAATTTAGGTATACCGAGCAAGAACAAACTATCTGACAGTTCAGAGCAGGAATTTAAAATTTAAACAGATTTCGGAAATGTAAGCTGTAGGATTAAATAAGAAACATACTTCTAGCTATAAACTGTGTAGTTTTGTTTTTAAAAATTCTTTAAAAATAGATTGGTCGCCATTTTGGTAGTTTACAATTTGCGTCAGATGTCAATAGTGTTGTACTTTGACTTTTCTTGTGAAACAAATTTTACTATTCATGTGATTTCGATAGCTTTCAAAATAGATGTTTTAGTTTCAAGATCAAATAACAGATTTATAATCAAACACACCTAATTTATACAGACAGCAACGATATGCTTTTTGAGTTCTGTTTGAATTAGGCCTGTTTGTTTGTAAATTTTACCTGCTTACTTAAAGCTTAATGATTACTTTAGAAAAGTTATTGAAGGACCCAAATGGTGATAAATTAAATATAAGAAAACAGATATGTTTTCTACATAAATTTGTATAAGTCGGCTCTCTAGCAAACGTCAGATAGCATGCAAAAAATTGTCATACGTTCTGCGCAACCGGTTGGCAAGTTTAACTCTGCATTTAATTATAGATACGCGGCACAGAAATTAGATATCAAGCTATTTAACAAATTTCGTTAAATTAAGTTTAAGAATACTATTTAAGTGGAAATAATGCAACAATCTCCGATCCCTTTTAATACTTTCCGAGTATAGCACTATTAGGAGCAACGACTATCACATATACAAATCTCCAAAGACAACACCTATTCGGAGTGCTAATTGGTTGTATTTCTTCAAATCACAAACTTTATTTGAACACAATAATTCACTTCCGTGCGACGTTTATCGTCGTTATAAGGTCTCAAAAATTAGGAATAAAATTAATACATTTCCTATAAAATTTATATGCAATGCCTGATCGATTCAGAGAAGAAATCACAGCACGGACTGCCGCATTATATTTAACGTCTCTATCATAGACATGTCACACAAAAACCATTCAAGTTATAGTTTGCGCAAAAGTCATTAAGTCAAATTTTACTTGCAAAACAAATCACAGACAGAATGCTTGATTCGTCTCTTTTCATATTGCGTTCGAAAAAAAAAACAATTCCAATTCCAATCCACTGAGTGAAGATGTCAAAATATTTTTGTGTCAAATTTATCCTTGATTTTGCAGACGATTTTCGAATTCTAAATTTATTCAACACTTATAACTGCACTCACTTTAAGCAGAGATCCCATTTTGTATTGTACTGTTATATATTTTTTTTCAAATGTCACTGGGGTAATCCAAAAAATGTCCAAAGGTTATCTGATTAAAGCTGGTTAGGTATTTTATTATTTTTTGATGTCCACTATTAGGTGTGTTCGCTTGGCAAATATTTATTCGGTACTGTTAAGAATCACGTTGACATATTCGAATTTATATAAAATTTTGACTAACAGCGTTCGATATCGTATGCGGCACATCATCATCAGACGATTGCCGATGAAGCGATGAAAACTGGTTGTTGAAATTCGCACGACGGTGACGACTGATGCTGCCAGACGTCATACGTGTATATGTGTGTACGTGATAATGAAGTTCAAGTTAATAAATTAGTTTTGACTGATGTGAGGCTGTGCCGCGCATAGATTAAAATATTGTCTAAGGGTGTTAATTTGTGTGGATTGAATGATAAGGAGTTTGTTTATAGTTTTTTTCTTCGTTTTGTTTCATTGACTTTTGCTAATTTAATTTTGTTTTTGTGGAAATTATGGAAAATGTATCGAATATTAATGGTTGATTCATTTCTATTGGAGTGTGGAATTTTTCCGTTCAATTTCATGAACTTATTCATGCGGTGCGGACCTGTGACGTTATTAAACATTTTTTTTTAAGTTACTGGTGGTTTGGAAGTACATAATAAGAAACATGATTATTGAAATGAAATATAAGCAATTTTCGGCTCATGCCGAATAAATTATTGAGGTGGTTAGATTATGCGAATTTGCATATTTATGATTGCCATATTATCACAGTACCAGTCCGAATGTCATAAATATTATTCTGATTATCTTATGGAACCATTTTTTTTTTTTTTTTGGGCAAAAGAATGACAAAAAATGTGAGTGATCAAGCTGTCATCGAACGGATGAGATTTTGTTAAACTACACACAAGCAGAAAGCATGGACTTTTCAGATTTTTTTTTTGGAAATGCACGAAAAGAAAATGACACATTGAAAGATCAAATCGTTTTCTTTCCTAAAGGAATTATGAGAGCTTAAGCTAGTGTCAAAATTGAATGAGAATCTAATAACAGGCCACCAGTTTTACTATAATTACGATTAATAAATTTAAATACATATAATCAAACATCGGCTTAAGCTGGATAACTGTCATGAAATACCGTGATGATTTTTTCTTTTAGGATATGCTCATGACTATCTTTCAATCATTCAAAGCCAGTCTACGTACCACGTACGCTCATGCACATTGAAAGTTACATATTGTCGTTCAACTTTTTGGTCTAAAAAGTGATATGAGTTCCATTATCGTGCAATGTATTGATTCTAGAAGTAAAGGGGACACCCTTAAATAGTGTTAATTATTTCGTAGTTTATTATTAGCAATGCTACTATTCCCACTTGCAACTGACGAAATTGTAGAAGAAGATATAGGAAGGCATACAGCACTTCCTAATAAATGACTCACTATGCATTTTGCTGATGACACTTACACACTACGGTGTAAGGTGATGGGTGACCCTAAATCATCCATAATTTCATTTTTTTTCATCATAAAAAGAAAATTACCTGCTAATTGATCGATACCATTTCATTTATAATTGCTTGACCTCACAATGAATCAATTGATCTTTTGCAAAATCTGACACATGTCCGGTTAGTACGGTGGTCCGTGAGTAATCCCCTATACAGACTCATCGGAAGCGCCACTATTCTTCCTTGGAAAATCAGATTAAACGTCTCTTCACATGTTCCTTCTAATTGCTTTGTCATCGACCAAAGAACACTGAGTGTCAATAGTTCTATGTAAAATTATCAGATGCATCAATAAACTGAATTTCCGGTTTGATCATATTTATAGGGTAACGACAAAAAAAAACCGGTCTTACCGACTTTTAGAAAGTGTTTTGTAACCAGTGGAGCTATCACCGACAGAACGTGTCCATTAAAACGGAAGTCACCAGTTGGAGATCCTCATCTTACGAATCGAATTCAATATTTTGGCTAAACCTGTTCAACAAAGTCAGTCGATAAATTCATAATAGAAATATACCTGTAAATCAAGCACTTAAAATATACAGTTGCTTAAATAATCAAATTCAATTTTTTTTTTTGTTTTTTTTTTTTTACCTACGTAAGCATTGTTAGGAGATCACATTTTTAGGATGGAATTGTAACACGAGGAATCAGCAAATGGCATCAAGAAATGTGGAAATGTATAGGTAGCCCTCTGCCTTAACGAATAATAGGGTGCCCGTGCGAGAAGTCTTGCATAGTCAAATTATATTCTTAGGTAGGTTTTGCTTGCAAATTTATTAAAACAAAAATGTTACAAGAAAATTCATCTTCTCACACTCAACTAATTCTGAGTGTGAGAACCAAAAATGGATCATCTATAGGTACTACTTAAATAATCGTCCCTAGCGAGGTATCCGACGGAACGGAAAATTCTCCGATTTTTGCTTCGAGGTATTCTTCGGAACATCTATTCGGAATATTTCTTCGACATTTTGTAACGCATGTCGGCGAATTACGTTGAAGTGCGATGAAGTGAATTTTTTCCTTAATTTTTGACAGCTAGGTTCCGATTTCCTCCGACAGAAATTGGTTGCGGAATTTGTTTACGATTTGAATTTGAGCCTCCGACAGAGTATCCGTTGCGGAGAATTTTTCTGGATACCTCGCTAGGGCCGAATATAGAAGAGATAAATAGGCTCCTGGCCCCTAAATGCGACAAATTTCATTTGAGTTAGCTGGCTTTGCTCATAACTGCTTTATTTATTTCATTATTCGTATTTTCTCCTCTTTCAATTTTGTGCAATTGACACTCTATACTCCAAAATCAAGAGAAAGTGCGTATGAATTATTTGGCCTTTAAATTACTTTTCTAGTAGAGAAAAATTAATATAAATACTAAGTCGCATTTCTTCTAAAATCAGCAAAAATTTATATCTGTACCATTCGCTAGAAAATTTTTAGCATGTGTATTGCCTGATCTTATAAAAAAATTACAACCATGTGAAACGTGCACAAAATCTTAACATACCAATAAAAAAACACCACATGCTGATATATGTTCTACGCAGTTTAACCAAATCACATACTTGAAGTCAAATTAATTTGATTGACTGGTCAACACCTCAGTGACATCCGTGAAAGGAGCCAATTAATATCTGTATCATCGAGGAGTATGCTAATCAATAGTAATATATATGTTTGCTTCTTGCAGCCTTTTGTTGTTACAGTTTAAAAGAGAAAAAAAAAACATCCCGCTAATGATTTGGAATAACATGAAATTTTTGACTTTTCCACAGTATGTAGGTAAGCAATAAAAAATAATGAAATGATAACAAACTCTGTTTGCTATATCAATTTGTGGTTATAATAGTAAAAAGTTTGCTGTCGTCAGCAAAATTGTTTATTCAATTTTATAAATTCGAATTAAACTCGATTCTTTTTACCGATAAAGTGCAGTAAAACAGAGAATAAATATCATTCTGTTTTCATTGATTAAGTTTGGACAGTAATTTCTTTTGTCTTGCAAATAGTTTCTTGTATATTAATTTTTTGGTTTATTTCCTATACCTGCAACTTGAAAAATTGTTTTTGTTGGTTATGAAAAATTGGTGTTTAATGTTTACCCATTGCGCAAATACCCACTTGATTCATAAATTTCTTACAGTACAAGTATATGTCATAGTTCAGAAAACTGAACAAAAATTCAGCGTAGAAATGGCATAGAAACAATTATTAAAATATCTTTATATATATAATTCTACTGTACGTGTGTATGTCACTGAACTCCTCCTAAACGGCTGGACCGATTTGAATAAATTTTTTTGTATGCGTTTGGGTGGCGCCCTGGATGGTTTAGAAGCCGATTGGTTAAAATTGGACAAAGGGGCGTGGTACCGCCCATACAAAAAAAACATTCAAAATCTTATATCTTGAAAACCACCGAATCGATCGAGTTCAAATTTACACATAATCTTAGGTATTGGCCCAGGAGTATTCCTGTGAAGATTGGTCAAAATTGGACAAAGGGGCGTGGAACCGCCCATACAAAAAATACATTCAAAATCTTATATCCCGAAAACCACCGAATCGATCGAGTTAAAATTTACACATAATCTTAGGTATTGGCCCAGGAGTATTCCTGTGAAGATTGGTCAAAATTGGACAAAGGGACGTGGAACCGCCCATACAAAAAATACATTCAAAATCTTATATCTCGAAAACCACCGAATCGACCGAGTTCAAATTTACACATAATCTTAGGTATTAGCTCATGGCGCAACAAATATCGTTCAGAATGCGGATGGTCGCAATTTTCAATCAACTTTTAAGATTCAGGGCCAAGTGTATCATCAAATTGGTTATTTAATGCCGATGCCTAATACCGATTCAAAATTTCTCCAAATTTACTTAATGGGTTTTTTTTTGCAAAATTCAAAATTATTATGCACACAAGAATTCACTTGAAGCTCTCGATAGAATGATGAAAGATCTAAATAATAACACCAGGCTTTTCGGTGGTGCTTTACTGCTGCTGTCCGGTGATTTTAGACAGACACTGCCGGTCATTACACGCGCTACATATGCGGACGAAATTAACGCATGTATAAAACAATCATATCTATGGCGAAATGTCTGTACATTACGTCTTAACACAAATGTAAGAGTTCAACTACAAAACGATTCATTGGCACTATCATTCTCCGAGCAATTGCTCAACATTGCACACAATGCATCAAATTGCCGGACAACTTCTGCAACATGGTAAATACGAAAGATGCTTTGATTGAAAGCATATTTCCCGATTTACAAGCTAATTATATTAATCATACGTGGCTTGAAAAAGCATGCAGGACAACGTCTGCCGGGTCCTCTAGTTATTTTATAAAATACTAAAACATTAAAATTTATATGTAACTATTTTAAAAAATTATTTTTTGTTTTTAAAAATTAATAAATAAATATTAATCAATTTATATTTATTCGCACAAAAATCGTATCTACAATTTAGGATTTAGGTCTAACCTCGACGTCGATCTTTATGCGTTAGTAGCTTGGCAGTAGACCATTCTTTCTGAGCTTCTGTTGTAGCTCTGTTGAAAGCTAACTTCATCTATTGCACAAAGGATATGCGGAGAGTTGCGATTTTATACACTAATCGCGACCTGGTGCTTGAAGATTTGGGTATTGATCTACACCGGAGAAGCTTACACTACTCCCTTATTGTCAGAACTTCCACCTGAAAGGTGTTCTGTGAGTTGGGAAAGCTCAAAAGGGTTGTATATGTTTCAATAAAAAGACAACTGTCCATTTCAGAATCGTACATACATACCATATGAAAATGGATATATTTAAAGCTCTTTTAAAAGAATGTCAGACTGTCATTTTGATCTGGATCTCGTAGTGAAATAATTTTGAAAGGTAAATTTGAGTATTGCGTACTCGGAGAAGATGGATCCGATTTAAGTGGGTTAGGGAATATAGAACATTGTTCAAATCTTCTTTGTTAAATCTTTTTTTAGTAAAAATAACTTTCAGCTGCGTTACCTTTTTTACGGTGCAATGAGATAATGACTGCTATGACATCTCTTTCTGCTTAAGGTTAGGTTGTTCTATGGCTCGTACAATAAGTGACAATTACAATTGACATGCGGCTATGAAAGATCAGTGTTAGTCTAAGCAATTCTTTATCCTTCAATCTGTTGCTATTAGTATCGAAGAAATTGTGTCGTTTTAATTTCTTTAAAATATTTAAGAAAAGTGAACCGATACTTTTTGAATTTTTTCTAAATTCTATAAAATGAAGGTATTCAAGAGATATCTGCTTACAGGCTTATAATACTTCTAAGAGTCTTCAGTGTTCTGAGTGCAGGTATGAGTCCTTCTTTTTGGAATATGCGCCATATGAAATAAATCAAATTTATTTTACAGTCACCTAACCGTGATGATACTTTTTCATTTATTTGACTGTCCCCAATAGTTCATTAATATGAAATGTGCCATTTTTCGTTAATTACTGTGAAATATTATTTTTAGTTCTCTGTCCCAAACCATGTCACATCAGTTGCCTTGTTAATTAATGGTATAGTTGTTAGTTACATAATTTAAAAAAAAAAAAACGTATAACTCATGTGAAAAATTAAAATGCGAACCTTTGAGATATCATGAAGAGAACATGTGAACAGTGGCCAGACATAAAGTTACTCATCATCGCCAAATAAATTGTCACTTCATATTATAAAAGTGCGAATAGCTGTTGTTAGGCAACGTTACCCCAGAGTCAATTTCACCAACATTTTCAGTATTTCAACAGTTACTTCTACTTTACCTACGTTGTGTCTTTAATGTTAAGTTAAGTGAATAATACCTTACGAAAGTGCATTTAGAATTCAAATAAAAATGTATTTGCTCGCATTTAAAGCAAATGCGTCGTTATACGGTTCAATTTTTGCAATAACCACTTATTTCGAGTTTTGAAATCACGACGTAGAGGGCATTTCGAACGAAAATACTCTTATCAACACATTTGACATTTTCTTCCCGATTACCTCACAATGTGCAATCAAATCTATGAATAGGAATAAAAAAGTTGTTTAAACTTTTAATACTGCGACTGAAGTGGAAGTTGCTTGCGTCTGTTGGCATTCATTTGAATAATTTCTAGTATTTACCCACCAACTCTTACTTAGGCGACAAGTTAATCAGTAATTCTATAACATTTGGAGAAACTTTGCTTTCTACGAATGGAAGGGATCTACAACTTTACGCCGAGTCCAAACGGCAAATTAAGAAGCTATTTCATTACAGTTTTACTCTCGGATGTTTGTCAGACGTTCGCGAGAGGTGGCGCAGTGGAAAAAAAATTAAGATGTAATTTGGTTCTTTCGGGACTCGAACCTGCGAACACTTACTTTAAGCCATTAAGCCTTTCACGATTAAAAGACCAATTTTCAAAAAAAAAACGTTCTAAAGATATGGAAGCATTTTTCTGTTGTAGGCCTGGCAATTTCTTAAACAATATTGAACAAAAATGCCATGGGAAAACAACAGATTTTAAACAGTCCTTAAATGTTTTCTACATAAACACGTCTGTGGAAAATTTGTAAAGGATCTTGTGTAAGGATCTTTTGATGAAACTTTTTTTTATGACTTTCCTAAGACTCCGAAAAGGATATAAGTTATGTCGTGTATAGCCACGCCTACTTTCTGGGACCGATTTCGACAAAAAAAAATTTTTTTTCTGACCTCCTCAATGCGTTTAACTTAGCATTACTCAGATAATTAATATCAATTAGTACACAAAAATAGTGGGAAGGGAGCCAACTTCTCCGTAAATATTTTAAGCTGTCAATCGGTGTTGTGCTTCATTTAGAGTTACTGTTGTGAAATCGAAAATTCCCAAATCGACAGCGAAAAGACAGCGACAAATATATTTATGGAGAGTCCCACCAGGACCAGTTGGTTAAAAATTATGTCGTAACACTTTGATACGCAGCATGGCTTTGTGTCCACTACTACTAGTCTGGCTTGCCTATCTCATTATGCCATTAATGCTTTTGAAAATGGTTATCAAGTTGATTGTTCTTATACTGACATCAGTAAGGCATTTAACTCCGTCAATCATCATATTTAACTAAAAAAAAACTTGAATGTTTTGGTTTCGACTCAGCAATGCTTAAGTGGAGAGCATTTAATTTGACTGACAGCATTCAAAGAGTCAAAATTGATGATCAAAGTTATCTTTTGGGTGCAGTTCAGGAGTACCACAAGGTAGTCATTTGGGTCCGCTCCTCTTTTTCATTTTTATCAACGACATATCGGCTGCAGGTACTAAAATAACGCTACTGTCCATTGTACGCTGATGACTCAAAGATGTTCCTTAAAATGAAAACTCCACTTGACTGGGAGTTTTTGCAATGTGATATAAGAAACCTTTCTGTTTGGTGCGTTAACAATTGTCTATTAGAAAATGCTTTATTATATGCTTTTGCAGAAGCTCTTCTCTTTTTGAGTTTCAGTACGAAATCGACAGTGTTGCACTTAACAGAGTCAAAGAAGTTAAAGATCTTGGGATTGTAATTGATTCAAAGTTTATTTTCGCATCTCACGTTGATCACATTATTGCTAAAGCTAATAAACTTTCCGGCTTTATGAAACGAAATAGCCTTATTTCACTTGTTATTGCGTTATTTAGGTCTCTGCTTGAATATGCAGATTAAAAAGTCCAGAGGCGTTTCACAAAATCGGTTTTTCGGAAAATGAGTTGGGACTTTGAAATTCCTTATTGAACGCGATGTCAATTGTTAGGCATTTCGGCTTTAAGTTCAAGAAGAATAGCCCATGACATCTTGTTTGTAAGAGACTTGTTATGCCAAGTGCCAATGTATGCTCCATCCTTCTTCTTCGACCGGTTCACAAAACTAATTACGGCCATAACGAGCCTACAATTTTCACAAAAGTGTTTTACTTAATTTGTTGGTATTCGCTTTGTTTTAAGTAATTTTTTATAATATTTTATGTTATCTTGTAATTTGTATAGCTTAGCTAGTCGATGAAATGAAATAAATAAATAAATCAATAAATAAATTAATTTAGTTTACAGAATATTATTTGCTATTTTGAAATTTGTCTTTTTAAATCGTTTTCCATTGGTATTTTAGGATTTTTTTCTCGGATTTCTTGTACCTAATGGAATAGGTACGAAATGAGATCAGATTTTTTCCGCATTTGTGGTGGTAGGTGACTTAAAAGTCAGCTGTTCCTAAATTGTAATTTCTGTTTACAAAATTTCATTTATTTTTGTTGATGTTCAAATCACAGGTTAAATTAAATTTTACCCTATTTTCCTGAAACTCGTCGCCTAAAAATGTTCATAATAACACTCTTTAAAGTCTGACACATCAGTATGTAGCGACAAAATTTTTTTCTGTTTTTGTTTTTGAGTAAATGCGCAAATTTTTGATTTTTGAAAGAGTCCATCGATATAGTGAGAGTAAAAAATTGATTTCTTCAAGTTGAACAAGATCCTGTTACTCAGTTAATCATAAAATGTTGAACCTTAATAATGTTCACTCTAAATTTATATTTTAGATTTTTATCTAACATCTACGTTCAAAATTACCTCTTTTATCCAAATTTACACCTTTGAGTAACGATTAAGTAAGTCCACAGAAAGCTTTCTATGGCTAAAAAAAACACATCGGTTTCAAAACCCTTCACAGAGGTACCTCAAATCTATCAAAATCTATAAGCTATCATTGACTAAACTTTTGACAGCCACTGGTGAAACAAAAATTTGCATAAACTGAAATGAGGATTCCCTACCAAATTAATGGTAACAACAATTTGCATTCTATAATTATGTATGGGATTAATTTTAGTATTCTTAAATTTCCCTACTCAAAACATAAGAAAAAACCACAGACATTCATCACCTAAATCAAAATGTTTTGATAGCGATCTTTTTAGCTGTTGTCTTAAATAAACAAATAAATATTTTCAATGAGATAAACAAACCCGAAATGACAGCGTGGGATGGTGTTTATCTATTCAATTTGACACATTTATTGATTCGGTAACATTTTTCCATCAAATTGACACTCCGTCCACTTTGAATTTATTGCTAACAGAATCTAATATAAAATCGCCAATACTAAATTCCTTTTTGTTACTAATTGCTTAAACTAGACACCTGTTGACAAAATATGTCTGATATATTCGAAGACGATAATCAATGAATATACTGAACACCAGGTATGGTGATATACCTGGATTGTTGCAAGCCTTGAACCTTACACTGGCGCCTATAATGCAAAAAATAGTTCCAAACGAAAAATAGACCGGAAGCTTATCATTTCTGCTTCTGCAATGAACAAATTGCTCAGATTCCTTCTCCAGGAAGTTCTCGAACACGAGCAAATCTATCTTTCGCCAATTCCATTGACAAATGATGTATTGTCCGAAATAATGTCCGTTTAATTTTTCATCAGCTAATGATGGCGTTCGAATTCAAAGCTTAAAAATCAGATTATTGTCATTCTGATGAGATGTACGTTACCGCAGGTAGTATTGTCACGACATATCTGGTTATAAAGGTGGCCACTCGCTACTGGCATAATAAAGTTGTTGTGATTTTTGTCAGTGGACTTGTTATAAGCACTTGAGGTGGATTGAATAAGCAATTAGATTGCCATTTAAAGAAGTCTATTGTATAGTTTTGCCTAATTGTATTAAATTTAATTTTTGTGCGAAATTCTTTAGTTCGTGTGGAGATTAGCGTCATTTAATAATTAACCGTAGACAACTGACACACGGGCTACTCAAAATAAATAGCGGTTAGGTACCATACCAGTCAGTTAAAACTCAGTTGGGTCGTGCCTTTGACTTAAAAAAATATGAATAATTAAACTATCCAGACGAAATGACAATAGGAATCTTTCTAAATTACAGACCCTGCAAACTGTAGAAAGACAAAGGCAGACTAGCTTACTCCGAATGTGTATTCGGAATGTGGTTGCTAAATTCCGAAAATATAAATACGGCATTCTTTTGGGTAACGGCAAAATTCGATATGAAGGTGACTAGCTTTCAAACTGTTTTATATTACTCTCGAGAATGAATTGCATACCTTTAGGAGGCAAGGGTATTTACTGCTGCGAAACAAGTTGCTTAAGTTAAGGCGTTTTCATTGCTCAATTGAATCTTTATTATTGTCAAACAATATACAATAATTTTAAAGTGCATTCAGGGTTGGTTGTAGCTGTTTTTTGGAAAGATTTGCGCACATTCTTGTAACTCGCGCGCCGCAAAAAGAACTATTATTATTAGTACCTAAAGAAAACATACTAAATTGAACAACTTTGGTCTTTGCAAACCCAATATAGCTCAATAGAAAAGCTAAATAGGGTAAACTTCGCAACGTTTGTCGTTGTTTTTTTGTAAAAATAAAACCATAATCGCAAAACATATTTGATAGATTTAAGTGTCAATCGAAAAATAAACTGTGACAGTTCAACTCTTCAGCCAAAAAAAAAAAAAAACATAAGGTACCTACCAATCGTGTATGAATATTTTTGGTCGCATGTCTATAGGCACCAAGTGACAAAGAACAGAAACTGAAACAGAACAGAATTTTTTTCGTTCCGTAGTTAATTCTGGTTCTGTTTACGTTGCTCGATCAGCTACACAGAACTGAAACAGAAACTTCAAATTCTGTGTCGTTTGATTATATTTTAGCTTTGACTTTAACGAAAAAATGGAACAGATGGCCATTGTATAGAATTTTGTGATTTCTTACGAAATCTATTATTCTCTCCTCTTCGTCTACTATCGACTAACAATGTTGAAAACATTTTTGTTTTTATTTGTTTCATCACAATAGTACGATGCGAAACAAACAGCCAGTTGACACATGCAAAAAAAGTCCAAACAAAAAAACCCCGCCCCCACGATAAATTGTAATTAATAAACAATTAAAAGACTTGTTGACGTTCTGTCCTCAAACAGCCATTTTTCTGTCGCTAAATTCTGTTGCTGAAAATGTATGGGATTCTGTTTCTGTTCCTGTTTCTGTTCTTTGTCACTTGGTGCCTCAATTGATTTTAAATCGAAATTTACATTCACTCACTGACAGGTTTAAAACATTAATGCATGGAATGATGGAAGACACTCATAGAAATGTTTAGAGTTAGATTTTAAAAAAAATGTTCATATGTATAAAATCAAATATTCATAAAAATATTCATTAAAATCATCATTTTTAAACTTAACCTTGAATACTTTTAAGAGAATTTAAATCTATGCATCAAGGCCCAATAAATTGACGGTCAGAATTTTGCTGTTTAAACGAACTCCTAAATGATTCTGAAGACGGTGCCCTAGTGCCCTAGTGGTTTAGTTCCAATTATAGTGTTTGTTAATGTCATTTTAAACAACACATTAGAGCGACAAGGGATTTATTTTGACATTTCGGAGCCTCACATTTTATAAAACAATGTTGACTATTGATCAATTATTCAATAGTTTTGCACTCGTTTTACGAAATTTGAATTTTCTAACGCTGGTTTTAAATAAGTTTCCTAATATTATGTTTTCGAATTATAATTTTCAATCTTTAGAAATCATTTTTAACCCATTTGACATTATTTGCTCGCCGATTTTTAAAATGCCCTTCCAAAACTTGTTTTTTTGCGAATCCAATACTCTACCTTTTCCTTACGAAGTAATAAAAATAATAACATTCTTAGTAATTAGAAAATACGCTGCTGCCAGATGGTGTACAATTTCAGTAGACACCCGTCTATAATACCGTCCATAGCTAAATTAACAACAAGGTGTTAAAAAATATCTTTGGTAGAAAATCGCTCATTTTTCATGCGGAGTTGTTAAAGATTCTAAAATTGCTGTAACCCAACCTCTATTTTGTTTAGCTACGCAATTTTTTTTCGTCATATACTTCAAGGTCTATAATTGACAGTTTCACACAATTTTATTCCTTGTTTCTTATCGGTTGTCAAAAAAATGTGTTTAATTGCGCATCTCCAAATATGGTAATAAATGATTGACGGATGAGTTCCTTTGCACTGAACTGGATAAAACTGATTATGTGCTAATTTTTGAGAGCATTTTTGTGACGTATATTTTGACGTGATTTTATATAATCACTGTATGAGTATGAATGTATTTTTAGAGCTGTTTCCAAACAGAGGTTATACGCATTTTTATTGGTTACGTCTGCTACCAGCGGAGAAAACGTTAAATTGAATGTGAATAGTAAAAAGAATACTCCTCCATTTAAATGAAATGACATTATCTGAGACTTTGACATTTATTGCTACATCTGCTTCTACTACTATTTTGATATTTTGTAATCTGATTCGGGTGAGGCTTAGCATCATATCGCGATAGGTTTTCAATGTCAAAATAGCAGTTCTTACTGATTTTTTCGCAACCTGTTTTTTAGAATTTTTAAAGACAGCTCCTTTGGATGGAATAATATACGTCTAAAGTGTTATTTTTGGTAGTTCCTGTTCCACACAACTACAAAGAACTAGGTAAACATGACTTGAATAGTATACAGAAAACAAGTTGCTAACACGTATGTGTTCCGATAATTTTAAGCGCTTCGCTAGAAAAAAAATTGCAGTCTTCTAATCGAACCACAGAACTTAAAATCGACGCAGAAGTAATTGAATAATTTGCGGCTTGGATATTGTTAGAGAGGATTTTTGTCTTTGATTTCTCGAATAGTCTACTCTTACACGCATGCGTTCAGAGAAGCTCAGCGCAATCAAGCTATTTCTTACAGCAAACTTCCCTGAAAGCATGCAATATTTTTTTCGGGCGTTCACTTAAACCCAAGTAAAATATTTCCCTGGTGAACATAATTTAACAGTTTCTTTAGCAGATCGGGATGTTCAATTAAAACTGGCACTTGTTAGTGGATTTTTGTCCACTCGCGTTAAGTGTAAAGGGGTGGTAATTTTTCAGTTTCATTATTGGTCTGAATTTCGAATGATTTTAAAGATCAGTGCGGAATGTCTTGTAACAAACTTAATTTTGCCTTTTTTTGCTGGTTTAGATGTTGTGCCAACATTTATTGGTATACCTATACACATATGTACTTTTTTTTTTGAGACCGAAATAATTTAAATAAATCAGGCTCATTTAAAGAACTAAATAAATCATGCTCGGGTCACGTTTGAATGAAAATTGATTTTTGTTTTAGAAATACATCATGCCAGTTGGGCCTTAACAAAATTCGATATAACTTATCTAAGGTTAAACACACTTCGAATTAATCATAATTTGATTCTGCGAAGTTGAATAATAAGCTATCTGTTGGCACTCTGATGTATCAGCACCTAATGGTTGGTGCTTCATCTAGATAGTTCTTTGTAATCTTGTCATTTCGCAGAGACTGGTAAGAGGTTGTCACCTTCAAATACATAACTCCAAGTGTTTAAATTTTTTTATAAATAATTGTTTTCTATATTTTATAAATTATTAGTCTTAAAATTAATGAGTTCATGTTTGGCATTTTCAGTATGAATATACGATTTATCAGTCAGCCCTCTCCTTTCAAAGAAACACTTTGTGCGACAGACTTCATCGTCTAGCCCCAAACATTTGCTACGAACAACTTCTTGCGTTGGGTGCGTGCTGCCTTGTAACGAATAATCGGAGTATACTTGTAGGCTATATCGCTATCTGAATCTGGATCTGTGTCTGCTCTGCGTATCGGTGTGTTATCAAATTCGCTTGGGTAATCGATCGAATTGTCAACGTCATTCTCATAGTTTATTCTCCTTAGCCGGCTATTTCTATAGTTATATACATCATCAATATATTTGACATCTCCGACGTCTGCATCGAATCTGTCAATCGAGTATGTAGGTGGATAGGCTGATGAGAGCGCCAAATTGCATGTCAGTACAATGAGTACAAAAGTGGATACGACCTGTAAAAAATAAGACATAAATCCGTAAGTAAACTGGCTTAGACAAATTGGATACATTGATTGGAGATATGAGTCGAATTTGAACAATCCTTACCGTTAATTTCATTTTGTAGTTCTGTTATTTATTTTCTGGGTTGCTAAGACTCTGGATATTTGTTCTTTGTGCAAAGACTTCTGATTGAAATGTGATACCCGTTCTATGAGAATAATCACCTTATATAGTCGGAGCTCATAGGATTTGCATGATTCGATTGACGAAATTTACGATTTACTTAACGTGCTGCGATTTGTTGATCTTCTTTGACATGGGATGTCCGATTCATAGACAGAGAGAGATCGCGGCACATTTTAAAAAGGTTCTAATTGATATGAGAACTCCGTCATTGGGTAGTAAAAGTTCTTTATAGATTTTAGTCAGTCAGTGACGATGGTTACAGAGCACTACCAGATGGGTTGCGGTGGTATTTACTGGCTTTAGTTGGGTTTGTTAATTCATTTCGACTAGTAGTTACCATGGACTGGTTGGAAGCGTGTGATTTAAGAGTCGGCAGTTTAAGCCTTTGGTATCTACTTTACTGTCAATCTGATTAAAACATTTGTCTCGTTAAACTTGGGATAGTAGAATTAGTACTTCGAGTAGCAAATTTTGTCGATAATAGGCAAACAAATTGTTTTCCCGGAAAACTTTCTTGGCACCATCGCAAGGCCGAAAAGTATGAATGAATGATTATTTTCCGATCTTTGAAGCAGCATAACTTGTACGTTTTTTTAAGTTTTCCATAAGAAAACAAAAGAGTTGATGAGCGAACTGTATTTTCGATGAAATGACAATTATTAATATTTTTTCTTTTTGTCGCATTTGGAGAGGAGCGAACAAATTATTTTGTTCTTAAGAATGTTAGATTATGAATACACGATTCTCTTGAGCTATATGGCTTAGTAGAACTCGGGCGGAATCTTTTTCAAAATTTTTATTTTTAATAGGCCTTAGTTTTTTGAACCATTTACAAAAGAGCGACAAAATATTTGATTCAATGAGGTAGTAGCCTATTAATATACGCTTCTTTTGAGATGCATATTTGGCGTAGTAAAACTCGAACGGGTTCATTTTTTATTAATTTTTTCTTGATTTTTTTGCCTTTCCTTCGAAAACAAAAGAGTTTTACTGCAAACTTTAAGTTAAAAAAAACACTAAAATAGTAATTGAGGCGATCGGGATATCCAATTTAAAAAATCCATTTCCCCAGAGCGATTAAATCGGCGTATGCGTAAAAGATCCTTTAAAAGTCAATGTTTCGGATCCAGTTTTAACAGTAGGTAAGCTAGCTGTGCCCCAGAGTCTATCACTTCCCGAAGTAGCCTATGTCGTTCTCAAATGTCCCATCTATCACTATACCGAAATTCATAAAAATTGGTTTAGCTGTTGGGGCGGGAAAAGGTAACAGACTTTAGCTTTCTTATATTTTCTTTGTGGAGCCATTCAATAAATTTATTTGTGATTCATTAAGTCTATAACTGCACATATTTTGATATCAGCAAGATTCCAAATTCGAATGAAATTATTTAAACGGTTTTGGCACTAGCTTCCCAATTTTTCCAGTTACAAATTGATAGACTGAAATATTTAATTAAAAATCTTTTGCTTTATTTGTCTGTTTTCTCATGTTTATTAAATAAAATGGCACTGGGTACACAAATTGCCCAGCAGTATTATCACACTTGTACAAATCATCAGTCTATAAGTACTCTCATATCTCAACAACAAGATCCCGATGCTGGTCATCACTGGATCATTTCAGGACCCTTAACCCCAGAGATTCGGAACGAACAACTTCTTGCGCTCGGTGCGTTGCGCCTTGTAGCGAACAAGTGGGGTATACTTGTAGTCTATGTCGTCGACATCTCTATCTTGTCTGCGCACTGGTGTTCGCTCAGATTCATACGGATAGTAGCCATAAGTGTCGTCGTCGTCATCGTTTTCATAGTAATACGCTCTCCTTAGACGGCTATTCCTGTAATCACGGACACTGTCAATATACTTGAGATCTCTAACATCTCTATCGATTCGGTCAATGGAGTATATAGACGGATAGGCCGATGCGACTAAGCAACTCCATGCCAGTGCGATGAGTACGAATATGCAGATAATCTGAAGGAAATAGAGGACAAGTCTGCGTAAGCGAACGGTATCTTGGTTTAACAAGTAACTGTGATTCTTACCATTGATTTCATTTTAGTTAGTTTTACTTTATATGTAGTTTGTATATCCAAATTACTTTGCAGCGTGTCTGGCTCTGTAGGTGTTTGTTCCTCTTATGAGAACTTCTGCTTTAATTGTGATAGCATTCAATCGAAAATCATTTCCTTATATAGTAGCCGCTGGGCGTTTTTCCCAGATTGATTTTTGTGTCTAAATGCACGTGCTGCGTGATTTCATATTGTTATTTGATATCCACACATATATTTTCTCATTTTCAGAATTCAAAAAGAGGGGGATATCAACTCACAGTAAAAAGGTTCTAATTGGTCGCATCACTATGAGTTTGGAATGTTCTCTATCTGTACAGATTGTGATGGACCTTGAATATGACTTCCATATTCAGTTGAGCGTTCAATTTTAACTTGTACAGTGGCTTAGCTGGCAATTATGTTTAACCTTCATCTAAAATAGTTTCTAGGTCACAATGGATAAATTTTATATGGAAAATTTGTGCAGGGACAGGCAATAGGTTTCCTTTTCGTTCTTTAATAAGTGGCAAACCTATTAGAGACCGATAAATCAGTAATGAATTTATTTTGTGATTATACATTTACTTCTTTTACTGACGAATCCCGACCAAATGTAGCAACAATTGGAAAGGTGCGTTCATTTTTATTTCAATGGTTTAGTGCATCCATTCAACGCTTTATTTGGTTCGGTTTGGGGGAGTAAACATTCATGTAATAAATTCAATAATGACTGTTAAAAAACTCTAATAAGCGGTATATCTTGGCTACATATAACACATACTGAAATTGCGTTGCAGTACAGTCGTACATAAAATACGATCCCTGTTCCGGTGCCGTGAAAAAACGCCTCCTGAATTTCATACTATTATTTTATCAAATTCAAAATGCTCTAATAAATAAAATGATAAATTTGAGAAAAATATAAGTTTAAAAGTTAACGCGAATACAGTTAAAATAGTAACTATATTTCTGGATATTATCTGAATGTATTTATAAACTCAAAGTGAAATAAGACCGAACTTGAAAATTCGGCTTTATTTCGCTTTTACAAAGTGAAAAAACCCGCATTTTTTAATTCGGATGCAATACCACAAAAACTTTAATTACGGCGTTATCAAAAGGTTGATTTTCCCCAAGTTCAGGGTGATTCTTATATATAAATCAATAAACGAGTAGTCCCTATTATTTTCATAGTTTTTGTGACCTATTTAATTGCAGGTTGAATTTATTATAGATTTATGCTCGAAATACTCGTGCGGAACTTAATGCGCAGCAATCTCTTCTCTTCTCTATCTCTTCTCTTCTCTATCTCTTCTTCTCTACATACAATAAAACTGTAGAATACAAAATGCCTGACCACGCATCACGCAGAAACTATTGGACGGATTTTGATGACACTTGGCATAGTGATTGCTTATGTTCTAGGTCGGCCCTTAGGATACATTTTAACCCGGAATATAACTTGATTTTTACAAAATAGTGAAAAAATCGGATATATGTAAGGAAAATTCTATTTATACAGACCTAGCTCAGTAATAGCTTATCGGATTGAAAAATAAAAATATAGGTGAATTTAGTAAATTTTCTCCTGAATTATTTAAGATATAAAACATCCCCCTGCGTTTTTCTGAAGCTGAGAAATGTTCAAAACAATTATTCCAAAACATCGCCCACAATTTTAATTCAGTCGGTAAAGTGAATGCATTTATTCCTCTTAAATACGGACGCATTTTTATGTCTGAAAAATAACTTCTTTTCCCAAAATGTATATAAATTGTTTACCATTATATGAACACATTGTTTTTTGTGTTTTTTTTTTTTTAATTGAATAATATTTTAAATTTAATGCATTTTTGTTTAACTTCAAGAATCTTAAAATCTTTGCATAAAATTGAACATTAAAAAGAGGAAAGAAATTGTATTCCAAGTCATCGTAATGCCCTAGATTTCCGCAGTGGATGACGCTAAAAACATGAAAACAATCAATTTCTTCTTAAATCTCTCATTATGCATACATTTTTAATGTAAGGTCTCATACGGCACTAGACAGCATAAGGGACCATGAGACCTAAGCACTACGGAAATAATTCCAATGAACTACAATAAAATAATAACACCTAAAGGTTTTCCCTAAAAAAACACTAAATCACTGTACAGAAACTAAGTAGCTCTTGGTAATTTCTGTGTTCTAACTCCTCTAGATACTGGAGGTAGTGCCTTCCGCCTTTGGTTGCGGAATATTGATTCAAATATTAGTTATGAAACGTGCTTACAGGATGTATGTGGGTGTATTATGTGTATTTGTGGGATTATACGTAGCACTGCCCAAAGTTTTCTCGTGGCTAAGAACGGCGACCAAGTAAACCAGAGCCAGGCGACCAAGAAATTGTTCGGCCTGTCTACTGTTAGGCAATTTGAAAAACTAACCAAAAGAGGCTCCAGCTATCGGTTGGTCACTTCGTATAGTTTTTATCTACCGTTGGTTCTATTTTGTGTGTATATGAACTACATGTTAAGTTTAAACTTTTAAAATTTGCTTTACAAAGTTATTTAAATTCTTTTTTTTTGTATTGTATTTTAATATAAAAAATAAGAGAACAAAATTGTAGCATTAAGGGCCGTTTGCTCATACGACTCTTTACGATTTAAGTTCTACTTAAATGCTTATGGGCTACTTTTTGTAGGGCATAAACTGTCACATAAGAGTTTATGTGGCACTTAATTCGCTATGAGTCGTATCAGCAAATGGCCCTAAATGATAACTTTTAAAAATCTATAGCATTTATGATGACTGATAAAGTTTAAATAAATTGAGTGCGTAGTTATCAAGAATTTTTTTTTCAATTTTAAAATTGGCAAAGCATGTCAACGTCCAGAGCAAAAAGAACGAGCATCCAAAAAACAACTTGGGGTCATTTAGGTAGTATATTTCAATGACTAAACTCCACAAAAAAAGAAATAATTATAACATCTCGTAATTCGAGATATTAAAATAAATGACATATTATTTCAGTCAATTAGAACCTTTTTACTGTAACGACACAGATTCGCCCTCTCTCTTTCTGGATTCTTAAAGAAATAAGAAAAGATGAATATGCGTTTAAAAATTATGGAGCACGTGCTTTAGGACGCAAATCGATCTGAAAAAAAAAACTGCCCAGCGACTACTATATAAGGAAACGATTTTCGATTAATTCATATCACAATTCAAAGAGAAATTCTCACAAGAGGAACAAACATCTAAAGTGTCTGCATTTTAAGGTTAAAACAACCAAACTGTATAATAATGAATTCAGTGGTAAGGATCGCTGTGGCTTGAAGCATTTCTTGTATACAAACTCGCAATTTTCAAAATAACAATCTTTATTCTGACCAAAAAAATATTTTAGTTTAATGTTAAAAAAGGTCTAATATGTCTTATTTCTTTCAGGTCATTTGCACATTTACGCTAATATTACTGGTATGGAATCTCCCAGCCGCATCGGCCTATCCCTCTACATATTCAACTGACGAAATCGATGGAGAACTCAGAGATATAAAACATATTGACACCGCCAATGGCTACAAAAATAATCGTCTGAGAAGATCATATTATTATGACGACTATGACTACTATCCACGCAAATCTTACCGAACACCGGTACGCAGACAGGACGACGTAGAGTACACTCCACTGGTACGTTACAGGGCGCGACGTCCCGAACGCAAGAAGTTCTTTGTTCCGAATCTTTTTGGTTAAGGTCTTCCTCATATTCACCGATGACTATGACATTGAGATCCAGCTGAAAAATGAGACTGCCTATAGACTGATATAATTTGTTTGAGTATCATAAATTTGCTACTTTTGTAGTAGTGCCCAGTGCCATTTTATTTATTAAACACGTGAGAGTTAAACAGTAGAAAAAGAAACGTATTTTTTATTTTATTTTTAAAAAATTAATTGGTATAATTCTCAAACCAAGAGTCTGGTCAACTATTTGAGTTCATTTCAATAGTAGGCGCAGTTGCTTAAAGGGTAGTGTGGTGGACTACTAAGAGGGAGTTCCCGGTTCGATTCCCGAAAGAAGCAAATTATATCAAGGTTTTGTTCCACTGCGCCAGTTCTCGTGAACTTCTGACAAACATCCGAGAATAAAACTGTCATGAAAGAGCTTCTCAATAAGCCGTTTAAACTCGGCGTAAAATTGTAGATCCCTTCCGTTCGTCCCAAAAATTAAAAACTCACACAAAACGAATGGTTGTGAGTAGCTAGGTTTAGGGTCCCACAGACCTTTTGCGCTAACTATTTATTTTTTAAAGTTGACTGGCTCGCGGTCTAAATTCATTCAAAGTTTGTAGAGCTAGGACAGTCTGTTAAAAATAGACTATCTTAATGTCCTGATAACGAATAAACGAATAACTTTCAAAAATTAATCCGAACAAATTAGCAAGCAAACAGAACCTCAGATTTAAAAAAAAAAAATCCAAAGCCATTTTTATCTTGTTTTAAAAATATTTGTTTTATGTTTATTTGATAAATAAAATGTTTAAATAAATTATGAAAATTGTGGTAATTTTGTTATCAGTCTGTTCTCTCATTTTCCAACAAGATTCCGATGTACACGTCATCGATCGAAGACTTTAACCCCAAAGATTTGGAACAAACAACTTCTTGCGCTTGGTTCGTGTGGACTTGTAGCGCACTAGTGGTGTATACTTGTACTTTTTGGTGGCATCTGTGTCTTCTCTGCGTATCGGCGGCGTTCCACTCGGCACATAGGGGTATGGCGTTCTGGTCGGATATGCATAGTACCCAAAGCCGTCGTCATCGTAGTAATAGACACGTCTAGGTCGGCTGTTTCTATAGTTGTAGAAATCGTCAAAATCACGGTCATCTCTGTAGCCCCTGGCACTTCTGAGATCGGTCACGTCCCCATCGACTCGGTCCGTGTACGTTGGCGGGTAGGCAAATGAAATTGCCACGTGACATGACAGTACTATGAGTACAAATGCCGAAATTAACTGCAAGAAAGGAGGTGGGTAAATGTTTAGTTAACTAGATTTGTTGGGCTTTTGTTTATTCTTACCGTTGTTTTCATGGTTTTTGGTGACGTATCCTTTGTGGGTGAATATTTATAGTGGAATAGTGGAAATATTTATCAGTAGACGACACCACTTCCGATTCAATTGTGATGCTGCCTCACTGAGAACCATTTCCTTATATAGCCATCACAAATCCAAATCAGCTCACGTGTTGTGTATCTTTTCTCATATTTTTCAACGTAAAATCTGTGATTCAGGTATAGACGTAGAGGGAGAGATTGGCTCACTGCGAAAAGGCTCTAATTAATCGTCTTAATAGATGGGTGATGTAGGAAGTGAGTGTCAGTGTATGCGGATTTGTGTGAGTTGGTATACTAATTTGTTTACGATACCTTTGATAGCAAATACATTGGTTTAATTGGCTTGACAAATACTCGAATGAATCAAATGACTAAATACGTTTTAATTTATTTGAGCAAACAGAAAAGTGTGGATGGCGGTGGACATGGTTGAGTTTTGTGATTTGTTTTGAGGAAATCAGAGTCGTCTTCGCGAATTACTATGACATTGGGAAATAGTTTGGAATTAACAACGTTTTGGTATTTGACAGATGATGAAAAATGGCTGGGTAGTAATTTCCTGGATTTTTAGTGTCGCGTGCCTTTTTTTTATATAGCTACTTGCAAACGGACTTGTTCTGATTGGCCCAAATGGCAATCAATTCAAGTCTCACTCACTGATTTTTAAAATCACAAAAATCTGCTTCGAACTGGTTTTGGTTCAACAATATTTGGGGTTATTTAAACCCCTTTGGGGCGGGATTTACTTCGAAGCTCATTCCACATTCGTTCATTAAGTGACTAAACTGTGAGTGATTAGCTGGAAATTTGAATCTCTCCAAGAGCGGACTTTGCTAATTTATATTTTGGACTTTAAGCCGCAACTTGACGTCAATCTAACGAAATTCCCATTTAATCATATTTCCAATATTTTATTTCGCGAAACGTATTGTGTTTTGGTCATCAATTAGACGAATGAATAACTGCGAATAGGATCTGTGATTCATTTCGTTTAGCAAGATGCAATACGGAAATTGGGAAATTGTAGTGGACAGTCATCAAATCGCAAAAAGATCTGCATTAGTGCAGGCGTAACTATTTGCATACAATTACTTATAAACTGTTGTGAGCCATAGATAAGAGGCTTGAAAAGCAACTGTATGTGAAGACCGAAAATCGGAGCAGCTCTCATTGTGGGGAGAAGAAAATACGCAATGCACTTACCAATCTGGGGTTGAATTACAGCATCCGTGATCAAGTACTACGAGACTGAATTTGTTTGTTATTGTTTTTCATGTAAAATCATCAAAATTCAGTGACGGTGCAATACGTTACGTGTGCGATAATTCGACCCCTGTTTTATTTTACTTCCAAAAAGCAGCATAAATCTGAGTCCACCATTAGGCACATTCTAAAAACTAGGATTATATCCCCTCTACTTTGGTCCATGACCGACCATGGTCAATGTTGAAATTCTGGCAGGGTTGGTGGATTTGAATCAAGGTAGTCGAGACTATGGACGATGTGGTTAACTAGTATCAGGACTGAGCTACGCTCACAAGCTCTGATTGCGAGGTCTGGTATGGATTCTTAAAATGTATCAATTCAATAATTGCGTAAACTTAAACTGCTGCTCAAAGTTGAAGAGTTCTTAAAAACAATACACGCTATTCCTAGACTGTGAGCATGGGTTGGTGCAAACAAAATCCGTCCGTTGAACACCTCATCAACACTGTGTTTCAACCGATATTGCCCACTGTTATCACTTTTATAACAATATTGATTTCTAACTTATTTTGTCCCAAAAGATGGAATAAAACGCGCCCCCGCCATTATAAAAATAACAATACCAATCACTTCTTAGTCTTGTTTGCCACGATGCCAGCCTCTACCACCTATATCCTAACCTTACCTACTAACAAACAAATTACACACTCAAATGGAAATTCACAATAGCACAATTGGCGTCACGCACTGTCCAACAAAAGTTATCTATATTTGCCATCCATTACCAACTCAAGATCCACAAAATAGACAATTCCAACGCAACCGAATAATGTTCGTTCAGACCCAGCTAGAATATTTGTACAAGTGCTGCTATTCTAAACCATTTAACATTTAATTCAAAAGTGTTAATTTGCCGAAATTTAAAAAATATTTACACTTCGTGTACGAGTTGGTACGCACAACACGAACGGAAGAAGAGTTAACAATTCCCATCCAATATTTTGCCCTCCTACCGCTAATTGGAATACATCCAAATATTTGCATTAAAAAGATTCAAATATTGTCCAGTTGCAAAAACAAACTGTTCACATAAATATTTACATTAATTTCTTAAGATCAACAAGTCGATGTCGATCATATTTCAGTCGTACCTTCAAGGCTAAAGGCTCCAGTCAGATTGAACAATATTGTGGAAAAGTTTTCTAACATTCTGTGTCGCAAAACAATTTTTTAACAACAAACCTAAACGAAAATACTAAAGTCAAGCGTTAGCTATAGTAAGGTGGTTATAAACGTGTATAGGAGTACAAATTGATGCCCTTGGCCCATTTGGATACTTGTCTCTGTAGAGAATATTCTAAAAATATATTTGTTAAATATACTTCAATGTAAAAGTGGGAAAATTAATATGTTTTCAAGGATTTATCAATTTACAACTGAACCAAAATATTATGATCTACAAATCTAATGTGACGATAATCACGTAGTGAAGTTCAGAACGAGAAAAGATATAATAATGGAATTTACGTTTTTAATGGTTATGTTAAATTTTTTTTTTTTTGCTATCATAAAGACCTTTGACGTCACAAAAATGTTCTAAAATTTATATGGCTGCTTATAAATAAAACGAATGGTGGGCAATCAATAAAGGTTAAAATTAGCTGGCGAAAGGCAACAACAGCCGGTTTGAACTACGCCGGTACCAAATGGTTTTAAAGGCTTTTTATACTTTATATAGTTCGAATTAGCAAAAAAGAGTGCTTACAGCTAATTATTGTAGTTCAATAGTCAAGCATTGTCATCTATCTATCACCAGGGGTTTACCTTTCGATCTTTTCCATTGACTTTAAGTCATTAGGGTTCCCCGTCTTTAAAATTAAAGAAAATTACACTGTAGGGAGGATCAGTGTTTGTTTTTTGATATTTAGCGATTTTTTTATACTGGCTAAACTTTCACCATACATGTTTATAGAACTTTAAAATTAAAAATTTAAATACAGATTTTAAACAGCTTTTGTTTAAGAAAATATTTTTAGTTTAAACTGTTTTAAATGAAATAATTTATTTATTTAAATAGCACTAGATTGTTGCCATATATGTTAATTACAAAATATTCAACGTATTTCAGTATTGGTTATAACTAGGAAACTCCTGAATCAATTTACAGGTCATTTTTAGAGTTTATAATTTTAAAGTCTGGGTAAATAATTTGTTACTGTTCGAATATTCATTTGTTCAAAATTGTATAATATTTTCCCATACAAGTATAATTTACTAGTCCAATCAGATTTAAAAAAATACTGGTTTTAGTCTCGTCCATGATTTTGCTTTTGAAAGAAGCTTAACCTATAAATAGGTTTTAAATAGTCGAATGCAAAAATGTCAACAACAGGTGGTCTAAATCGTGGATGCAAATGGAGAGTTTGTGCAAACAAACACCGTATGTCATTTGCTCTGTTGGAACGGAACGAGATAAACAATTTTCTGTGTTACCGTCGCCGAATACGTAATTGTTAAATATTCTGTATCGAGTATGAATTATTTTTTATTTAGTGTATGAATATTTTTTTATTGGACGTAATCAGTTCATGAAATGAAAAGTCAAGCTTCGTACGAGCTCATGTGCTTAACAATTATGGACACAAGTAAAAATTAAGTTCGAACATTTTTAGTTAACTTATTGTGTATTGCATTTTTGTATGGACTGTTTGGTTTTAACTTCAATTGCTTTCTTTTGCGATGCATGAGAGTGATGACACTTCTTCTCACTTACTTAGGTGTCGCTGCAGTTTTTGGGTGGTCCTGGGCCTCAATCAACATGCCTCTCCGACTAGGCCGGTCCTTAGCTGCCTGCCTCCCAGTTGCGCACTTCAAGCTGATTGAGGTGGAGGTCGTGTTCTACTTGTGCGCTCCACCGAAAGCGAGGTCTTCCTTGACTGCGTCGTCCATCTGGGGTAGAGAAAAAAAAATTGGTCAATGTCCAAAACCCATCAACGCAAGAGACGAATATGCTGCGAAAGACCAAGAATATCCTGATCCTATTGTAATAAAATCAATGCCTATCCTATCAGCGCCGTACAGCAGGAGTGGAAGGTTTACCTTGGTGTTTCGGAAGAGGGCCTTACTACTCAATTGCATTATTATCCCAAGGAAACAGCGGTTGGCAAGGGTTATCCTTCGTTTAATTTCTGACGAAATGTTGTTGTCAGCTCAAAAGATCAGATCAGACAAAGTCCCTGACTACCTCACAGTTATAAATGACTTTTGTGTCGTTTGGCCCAATACGTCAATGTCGTATTTATCATCAGCAAGTATTTGGTTTTTGCCTATAAACTGCCAGTCCCATTTTTGCCGCTTTAGCTTCAAAACTAGCAAGCGTTTCTAGTACTTGTGATAGGTTGTGACGCACTATAGCTATTCAAAGTTGTTCCAGGCTATCGGGGCGTATACGTAATATTTTATTCACTTATTAATATTCTGGTTATTATTGTGTTCTTCGAAAAATAGTCTCAATCATCTTCATATTACTCCAATTTTGGTTATCAATGTGATTGGTGTTAGTTTGATCCAAAAGCTTAAAAGTCAAGTCAACAGTCAACAGAATGGTCGAGTTCTTTACTTTACTTTTTCTTCGTGGCCGACAAGCGGAACCTGCGTAGGATGTGACTTTGTATCTTTGACTGTTACTTCCTGTGTACTCTTTTCAAGATACACGTCTTCAATCCCATAATATTTATCATAATTCGACATAAAGGCTCCTGCTTGCACGTTACAACTTTAACAAACGTAATCGTTTTTTCTGTATAGCAATTTATTAAATTGCATATTGAAGTGACATTTACTTCAAGAAGCCTCTGGTTTGATCCGGTTTAAAATACTCAGCTCATATATGTATTTGCTAAATGAAAACGAAACACACAATCTCAATATAACTGTTTGGATATTCACCTCGCTAAAGGCAAATGGAAAGTTTTAAAAACACAAAAAATCTTCCAACAAAAACTTAGAGAAACGGAAAAGGCGATAGGAAAAAAATATAATGTTTGTGGAAAAGTTCAGTATATTTTGGCAAGATAAGAAATTGGCAAGACACTGTTAATTTCGCACCGATTAGTTAAAGGAACATTCCACTGCAACATACCAGTCGTATATCCAATTCGAAAACAACGAAATAACAGCAGAAGCCATAGACATAGTGCTCGACCATCAGTGCTGTTCGCTTATTGATTCAGTTCTCAATAATCAGACTTGTAGTACACACGTTTTTTAAATCTTTGAACATGTCAGTATGAAAATGATATATGTCAGTTGTTGTGATTGCCAACTCAAATCAATTCTTTAAATGTTGTATTAATTTGGTTGGTTTCGATTTTCTGCTCTATAACGAGAGACGCAAGCCTCTTACCTACTGTAGGTTCAAATTAAAGTGATCTCTGTGCTTTCAGAAAATCCCAGCTACAAATAATAGTTTCCAATGGAGAATCGCCTTCAAAAACCATGTTGTTGGAAACATTATTCTTTCTGGTTTGGGCGTTAGGACGAACTTTTAACGTTTGATTGAAGGTTTTCCAGCAACTGAGAGTTGGTAAGTCATTTAATAACATTCAGCCACCATTGCACTGTAATTGAGAACCTTTGAGTCGCCTCCTGGTATTCTGGCATTTCTTTCTCTGTTGAATGCAATTAATAGAATTTCTCAGCTACAAGCGGTATTGCGTATAGAATTCGAAGCAAATGCGCTTCTTTTACAGTACGTGCGTAAGCAAGTCCAATAAGTTTTCTATTTAGATTTATGACTTTAAAATCAGTTCAAGTACAATAAATGTTTCTGCACAATAAGGCTGTATAACCGTTAGCACAGTTTTGTTAATTTTTGGCTTTTGGCACTCTACATCTTTGACGTCAATCACGTAGCACTTTGGGCATCATCGCCGCCTTATACCGTCCATTTTCTTCTCTTTCTCTTGTCGGATATACGCAGATAAGATATTTTGATTTCCAAATTGCGTATATTCTGACCTGTCATAAAAAGTTCGCCTGTATTTGTGTAACAAATTATTATGCATCTTACCATAGGCAATAGTCATCACCTTGCAAACTTGTCTATTCGTAATAGTAGTGCACATTTCCGACATTTCGGCATTGTCAGTTTACAAAGTACGCTTGTAACTTGTCAAAGAACAAAACAACAAAAAAGTCCAAAAACTCTCGTTGCATACGATGCATCATGCACATCTAAGTACCTACCATTGACAGAAATCTCTTGCCATATGCAGCTTCAAATAAGCGCAACTGTACCCAGATACAACATCAAAGAAACTTTGACCAGGTGACACATTTCATATTCCGTATTTGCAAATTGCCCATCAAAGTGTCAAAAATGTTATTAATTTCTCACGAATTTATTTCTGTCACTAATTATTATTTGTGATCGAGTCTAAAATAGAAACGAATTATTACCTACTGTTGCTGCTGTTTTTATTTTTATTTTTTATTTTGCCAACTTTTATTTGGTAAGCGTGCTGAAAGCGATTTATTTACTATTGACGCGCGTATCTCTTTTAGAGTTCAAATAAAGAGAAGCCAAAAGAATTTCAAAGAAGAATAAAAATATGTGAAAAATGTGAAAACATTTAATTGATACTAATTAATTGCAGCAATACTAAGTTAAATGTTTGGAACTTTGACGTCAATTGAAATTGTGCCATTACTCACTAGTTGGAGTATATCGATTGAGCGTGACCTTACATGCGCATGAATTCAAAGATTATCAACATTTTACAATCAAAGTGTATCGGGTATTTGATTGAATGCTAATGGATATCCTCCTTCTTTTTTTAATTACCAAAAAGGGGCGTATTTGCATTTAAAAAAATCAATTGCTTGCGTAGTAGGTACCTATTGATTTAAGTACTCATTATCGAATGTGGGACAGTAAAAAAGGCTCACTAATAAACTTTTTTATATAAAAACCATGAAAGAGACGCAGGCTCTGAAACAAACTTTCACTTTCCCCATACAAACCCTGAAGAAACACCATAAAAGAAATAGGTTATATTAATTTGTTTCTAATTTCCTTTTAGGAATAGAAAAAAAACCCTCGCGGAAGAGCTAAATGCAAACATGTAAAAGAATTTTATGCGAACTTTTCAGAGTACACAAATGAAACGGTGTTGAATACGCAAGCTCCCAAAAGTAGACAATGCATATTGAAGTAATTTTTTTTTAATAATAAAAATGATAGCCGCTTCAGGCCCACTTTCATTATGTGCAGGTCATACCAACACCACCACCAAAAAATGCTTGATATCGAAATATTTCGACGATAAGGTTATGCCCTGTCATGTTACTTCTTTATGGCACTCTTAGTGCAAATGTTAAAAACTCACCAGCCATTATCAGAGGTATTAAATTGTTTAAAGGACCATTCACCTGCTGGAATAGCTCTGAAACCTTTGTGAAGGTAGGTCTGCAGGTTGTGAAAAAAAAAGAAATTTATGTTATCATTGAGAAAATGCTCTTAACATGAGCAAACCCCATTAAAAACAAACTTTGAAGTACCTGAAGACCTTGTCTACCTAGGCTGCACTAGTATCTTTAACAAGCCTACAATAACTCCTGTCGATCGCTGTTTCTACAGGTTGATAAGCAATCTAAAAGATATAAAAGCCCCTTTAGTAGAATTATAAAGACCCTTCTCATTCCAGTCCTACTTTATGATGCAGAAACACGGACACTGTGGTTAGCTGATGAAACTCTATTTGTAAACCCTTACAGGTTAATTTTTTTATTGATTAATTCCTTCGCTATAAGGTACCTCTACCACATATGATATTGTCATTGTAGACGGTATTCAAATAAAAATAACCTTCATCCAGAACCCTGCTAATATAATATGCCCAAAGGTGTTGCATGACTAATGTGAAATTAATTGGTGAAACCGAAAAGTACAGCCACCTAAAAAGTTCGACGAAATCCTGCAAAGACTATAAAAATGAAAACACAGACGGTATCGTCATAATCAAATCTCACAGAGAACACTTCCTCTACCTCATGGCGCAGTTGTCAAGACGATTAATTAGAACCTTTTTGTTGTGATACAGTCGCCAACTCTATCCTCTCCATTCACTCTCAATCACAAGCGCTTTGCTGAAATAAAAGATATGGAAAATAGATACAAAAGCGGTGAGACACAAGATCACAGCGCGTCAATTATGACATAAATCAATTAGTGAAAATCACTCAAGCGCAGCACCGAATTCATATAAAAGGAAATCGCTTTTACTAAAATGCTATCACATTTGAATAACCGTTCAAGTAGATATCCACAACAGAAGCAAACTCAAGCTAGTGATTTTTGAAATCAAACTATTTCAACTGGACCATACAAAAATACAAAACAAAAGATACTTCAATATGAAACTAACGGTAAGCATCTCTCAAACAATATTTCTCATCGATTTCTTGATGAAAATACTACTGAGCTGTTTTATTAAATTTTGAATTTCTTTTTGCTTACAGTTAATTTGCACATGTGTACTCTTTGTACTGGCATGCAACTTGGCAGCCTCAACAGCCTACCCCACAACATATTACATTGATGGAGATTTCCGAGACTTTGACGACACATATAACTATAGAAACAGCCGTCTAAGGCGGATCGATGATTCGGACTCTGACGATAGTTACAATTATAGAAACAGCCGTCTAAGGAGGATCGATAACTTTGACGATGATAACTCAGTCTACTACAAGTATGATAATAGAAAGGCACCGATACGCAGAGAAGATTCGGAGAGCCAGGCCGCCTATAAGTATACACCACTTGTTCGTTACAAGTCGACACGTACCCAACGCAAGAAGTTGTTCGTTCCCAATCTGTTTGGTTAAAAGTCTTGCAGGCTAATTAGTTGACACTTGACACCAACTGGAGTTTTGTTAGGAAACGAGAGCACAGACTGATTTTATTTGTATACGTTTTGACTGAAATTATTTAACTTCAACGTATTTAAAACTAAATGCCATTGTTTTTTTTTTTTGTTATTTAAAATGAAAATATATACTCAAAATTGTTATAGAAGTTCAATTTGGTTTTTATTTAGATTGGTGAATTGCTGCGCTGAAGAAACTTTCATTAAGTTTATCAGTGAAAATTTAGACCAAAAGGTCCAAGTATTTCCACCGAAGGTAGTAGGTGAGTTTTTATGTGAGTAGGTTACATTTTATGCTTTTATTTGTTTTGTTTTTTTTTTCAATAAAACAAATTAAAGCGAATAAATCAAGAGACTCTCTTAGTAGGAATTGGCATCAGATAAATACCTTAGTAAATGAGATGTCATCTTATAAAACTAATTTTTCATCCATCATACGACATTCAGCTGTACTCGGCGGTGGGGTCATTGGGTATATTATCTTCGTCGCAATCGTACCAAAAAAAGGTGTGTTTTTTTTAGCTTCCATCTCAGGAAAGTAAAGAAGGAATTTAGCACTCAATTCTAACAACTATGTCCTACTTGACATTTCCGAGATTAATACTAGTGAGTTGACAGCAGTAGCTTATGTTAGAACCTGTCTGGTAATGTGACTGGAAATTACTTGCAAACTGAAAGTGGAGACACACAACCTTGTGTAGCATTTTATACCATTCAAGTACAAATGTGACTGGAACTGTTTTTTTTTTTCAGTGTCTTAATCTGACAGCTGTTTGACTAGATGTATCTCAGTTTTGATTGGTCTAGATCGGTCGGATGGGAAGCAGTTCGCGACTGAGTACTAAGTTGACAGTTCGCATATGTGGCTGACGTAGAAAAAGTGACATTCCCGACCAATCTAGTCTACTTAAGACAACTAACCCCCGTATTAATAAAGGCTGTGTTAAAGTTATCAACTTGTTACCCAGCAGTTATGTCAGTTTTTTGTATGTTAACTGACGTCTGCTAGCAAACTAACTTGTTCACCTTTGTTTATTAATAGGGGGGCAAGTTTTTTAATGTGCCCAGTGGCTTATAGTGCGAAACACTGCCAGCTTCGAAATCAAAATAGGTGTCATTTAAGAGACTGAATTCCGTAAAGGTGGTCTTAATTTTTAAAAGAAACTCTCGCCCTCTCTTTCTCTATCTTCTGAAGAACTACAAATAGAGTGGAGACTGGAAATCCTTAAATTCATGAAGACAACTGAACTTCTTACAGTCTCCTAAACAAATTGATCTTATATCTTTTCTGTCCGAACGTAGGGCTATCAGTTTCAATAGCCATGACTTTGCGAAAAAAATGTGTTCTCTACCAAATACCTTGAGTCTAAAACGAAACCAAATGCCAACTGCAATGCTTGATAACTCACATTAAGGTGGCGCCACAGACTTAATATTTAAATAACACGATGCTGTAGTACAAAATAAAAACTTATAAACTTTATAATGCAATACTTCCTTCTACAGACAAAAACAGTCCGATAAAAATAAGTCGACCTTTAGGCGCTAGCTTAAATCTGGTCACACTGTGTAGGATTTAAATTTTTTGGTAATAAATAGATCCATGTGCATGTGGTATCAAGAACAAGTCTTACGGTGTCCACCGGTCATACAAAAAAAATTTAATTGTAGCTGCACCTTAATACCCAATGCATGCAGTCATTGCGGACGTACGGATACCTAGTTTAGTAAGTCCGACAAATGACTGACTAGATGTGTTTGAGTTCATTGAGCCCATATTGGTCATTTGATTAGTTTTTGCAGTTGAAGTTTATGGATGGGTAGCCGACAAATCTAGTCAAGAAAATCCGGGCTGCGTACTCAATTGACATTTTAAAGTGTCAAAATTCAAAAATAAAACAAACGTTTACGACAACAACTCAACTTACTTAGTTAAGGCGTACGGATACCTAGTCCAGACAAATCTAGTTGACGTTTTACACAAACTACGTACCTATCCGAACGTAACCATTGATTACGAAGCAACTAGCGGGCAGTCAATATCAAACTTTATTACACAATTGAACCATTTGCGCTAGTTCTCTTAGACTACCTAATAGCAACATATCACGTTATTGATTAAAAAAAAATGGAGAATTAATATGAGCTGTCAATGCAATTCGATTTAAAACTAGCACAGAAAAGTAACTGTAGAGAGTGCCAGTGAACACAATTTAGGCTCTGACATTTAAAAAGACATTGATTTAAGTTGTCAAACACAAAAATCTCTTACTTTTTCTTAAACTTTGTTGACTTTGCAGTTATTGTTTAACAAAATTTAGGTAAAACAATTTTAAATTAACTGTCCAAAAAGAACAAATATTTTTAAATTTGTCAATGGTGCTGAATGAAGTGCTCAACTTCGTAATGGGTGCGTTCGAGATTATTTTGTGCATGGGCCACAATGTCAGACGCGTGAATAACAAAGATTTTATTGTTTTGTGAAAATTAGCTTAATCTATTACGTTTTAACAAGTTTTGTCGTGGCATAAATCCAAGCAATATAACTTAAGTAGGTACCTATTAACAAAATGAAAACATGAATCACTACCGATGCAGATGCTGTAATCCTAGTAAAAATATTGCATGGCCTTATAACATTAGATAACTGACACAACGTAATAGGTTCCTATATTCATTTGACAATGCATGCGCTGACATTAGTATCATCGTATTAAATTTCGCACTCTATAATATATATAGATGAAGCAAATAGTTGTATACGTAGTAATTCATAGTCACCAACTGTGATATTGTTCATTACCATAATTTCCGTAAATACCTGATGACATCGAACTTATTTAATTTGCACCACCTGATTTTGACTCACAATTGCGACAAACTTCGCACCTATGACTCACACACACTCCTATATGTTTGCCCGCCGAGTCCAGATTCCAGATTTGCATTTCTAAATAATGTAGGACATAGCTAATTACAAGAAATATCATTTCTCATCAATTAGTTCACGGTCGCTCTCACACTTGTAAATATTTTGGTAATTGCACTTGTTAAAGAGAGCATTCTATCAATTCACAACCAAGTGCTAATACGCAGCTGCTGTTCTAGTCTAATTTGCATGTAATCACGGGTCGTTGTTCGCGTATAAAAGCAAAATGCACTACGAAATCTTTTAACAAACTCAAATTGAAGTCTTTACTTAACTGGCTTCACGGAATCCGTCATATGATGTTGCATGTTATAACTGTAAGTTCTGTTATTGTTTTCATTTGGAACAACAAATACAAGTTGTTATTTATTTTTCCAAGAAATTCTTTTTTCTATTCAGTGTCGGGATGGTTTTTGACATTGCTAATGGCTTTCCGCTAAGTGAATTGGAAACAGAGACATCAAATGGCATAAAAGTGCAACTACTGACACGCCCCCTTGAAGAAGATTCGAATATCCTACTGACGTTGGTGGAAAACAAAGAAACAGCTGATCTTGCAATCGATGAGAATTCCGATGACCTAGAACTAGCAGAAGTTAATATATTTAGACCAGTATTTCGGTATCGTGTTGCTGTTTCGAAAAAGGTTAGGGGTCCACCACAATTTTAGTTACAAAACAATTTTATTTTGGCCAGTCGCAGGCATACCTACCAAAGATTTAAGCTTTCATATTGTTGTTTTTGTGTTTTTGTACATATTTTCTTCATAAGTAATAAATAACAAAAACTTATTGAACTGAATGTGGAATGTTTGCTTTTCATGTTAAGACAATAATTGTCTTCGCTTATGTCTGTTAAAAAGAAAAATGCTAGCGAAACTCTCTCCGACTATCAAAATATGAACTGAACAGACAAACTGCATATACAAATATTTTTTTTCAATCGGGGTCTTTACCGGCAAACTTAATATCGTGAGATAAATTGAAATATATGCATCATTTGTGCATGAACAAATTTTATACTGTGGCGTAATTTTAAATTTTCTTTACTTATGCATTTAAGGTAGGTATCTATTATTTTTTGGGGAAGTCCAGTATTCAATTGTAGTGTAAAATTATAGCGAAAATGCATAAAGATAACATGTGGGCTTACATTTTTCTGGTTTACAGATTTTTATATTCCGCAAATGAATACAAACCGACAGAGCACATATTTCAGCAAACCCAAGGTCCCTTTTTTCAAACAATCAGCCTGAATGTATGCAATCATTCGTCTCGACAAAAGGGCACCCTGGAAAAATCCGTTTTAACATTCAAAAGCATTTTAGATAAGTAAGCTTGGAATATCCTGCAGGTTTTTAAATAGTTCACCCGATAGTCACATGCACGCCAATCTTGTGAGCCGAAACGGAAACCGCAACTGGGTGCCTCTAGTTGCAATTTTATTTAAGTACCTACCTACCTACGATGTTTTAGAATGCGCATATTAGAGAAGCCTTTTTTAGAGAACTCCTGGCAGCGCTGTCCGTCCCTCGACATCGAACTTTATCTTGATGGGCATTTTTTTGACTTTCAATACAAAAATTCGAATGCACATATTGAATAATTATTGATCAACAAATTATTTGGTATACGATCATACCCCTAAAATGCTGCAACTATAGAATTGTAGTCAAATATTTGATAGGGTATACTGTTAGGCTTACGTGTATATCTGCTTTTTGTGCTATCAAAAACGGGAACCCCCTATTTGTGATATTTTTTTAGATTCAATACGTGAATGTCATTTAATTCACCGTGTTACCTTCTCACAGTCAACTTTGATCATCCAACAGCAGGCCAATCGATCGTGGAAGTTTAATTGCATTTAAATATTATATATTATAAAACTCAAGTGCGACAGTGAAATTGGTTTATTCATCTTCAGTACCTCTTATAAAAGGCCCCACGAAGGTAAAGTATTTACAATTATTTGTTTATCTAAGAACAACTAGTGACATCCATAAGTAAGTTCAAAGTATTTCGTAATAATAATGGATCTGTGCACGAACTACTTAATAATTAGGTAGTTTTATGCGATAATTCGACTCGATTAAGTACTGCTCAAATGACGCGAATCGGACCTAGAAATCGTCTGTGTGTTTGTAAAATTTTGTTAACTTTTAAGCGTCGTCGTAACCAGTGGTTTGGAGTAGGTAGATGTAACCTGAACCCATACTTTACTTTTCCTACGTCAGCCTTCAGCCAACAGCGAGCCACATATGCGAACTGTCAACTTAGTATCTAGTAAAAGGTCTGTTCCCTTACTTTTTGGGCCAATTTCTGCAAAATGTCAGATATCAAGGAGTGGAGATTATATTCTCTCAGAAAAAGAGAATATAACCAAAAAGTACAGGAACGAAAGTTTGCCATTACGTTTGTTAAAAACATATGCGAGACGTTGAAAAACATTCGGATTTAGTTAAATATACATTTTTTTTGCGGATTTATCCATTTTTAATAAAAAATGTCAGCACTTAACAAAGCAAACCGAAATAAACTGCCAATTCAAATTGCCTTTTGATAGATTTGACAGCTGAAGTCAGTTATAACAACCTGGCCCAAACAAATTTGTTGGGCTATTATTTGCAGGTTTTTTATGAAGGGAAAATATTTTTTTCTCTCTTTGTGGCTCTCTTCTGCCCAACTTTTGCGTTGGAAGGAAGTTTGACTAAATTTGACTAATGTGTTCGAATGCGTTATCGTTAGGGAACATACCTAAAAACTAAAGTTTTCCCCTTCTTTATCTATGAAATCGTAAAAATATTTGTTCATTTGTTCACATCAACGACAACTTGAAGTTCGCTATAGGTAAAGGCACCAAGTGACAAAGAACAGAACCAGAAACAGAAACTGAAACAGAACAGAAAGTTTTATCGTTCTGTAGTTAATTCTGGTTCTGTTTACGTTGGTCGATCAGCTACAAAGAACTGAAACAGAAACAGATCCATAAAAACATGGCAGCCGCCTATTCCATCAAATTGTATGTCGTTAGCTCTGACTTCAACGAAAAACATGGAACAGAATGAAATTGTATAAAATTTGGTGATTCCTTACGAAATCTATTATTCTCTCCTCTTCGTCTACTAAAAACAATAGTACGATGCGAAACAAACAGATGCAAAAAAATCCAAACAAAAAAATACCCGCCCCCCACGATAAATTTGAATTTCTGTTGCTGGCAACAACAGAAACAATCAATAAAGACTTGTTTGCGTTCTGTCCTCAAACAGCCATTTTTCTGTCGCTAAATTCTGTTGCTGAAAAATAAATTTTCTGTTCCCAATTCGGTTTCTGTTGCAAATGTATGGGATTCTGTTTCTGTTTCTGGTTCTGTTCTTTGTCACTTGGTGCCTTAAGAGAAGTTGACTTTGGTTAAATTTGATTCATTTCTAAGAAATTCTGGAACAAATGCGATATACCCACATAATACATTATATCTCGTGCGAAATGGTGGAAGAGTCGGGTGCGATTTGCCAAAGACCCTCTCGAAAGAACACAATACGATAATGCGAGTACCTACTTATCAACCTTATTACAATGGACTGTTATCAACGATAGCATTTCTGATTTGTTTCTCTTTAATTTCTCAGCTCTTTTGTCAATTCTAGTGAGCTACAAATAACCATAATCAATTTTTGGGGAACATAAATTTACTTTAAATTATAGATAGATAGGTTTTTACTTCATAAATATGAAAGAACTTTGTACTGAAGTAGGTAAGGTACCAGACTTTAAGCCTGGTACGCTGTTCGAGTGAAATGAAATTTTTCATACAAATTTTTCACTGCGAAATGTCAAAATGAACTTTTCAAGTGAAAATTTCACCAGGCAGTACGCTGTTGAAGTGAAAAATAATTGTTCAAAAAGTGATTTGTAGGGGGCGTTACTTAAGCCTGGTACGCTGTTCGAGTGAATTCCAAATTTTCATACAAATTTTTCACTGCGAAATGTCAAAATGAACTTTTCAAGTGAAAATTTCACCAGGCAGTACGCTGTTGAAGTGAAAAATAATTGTTCAAAAAGTGATTTGTAGGGGGCGTTACTTAAGCCTGGTACGCTGTTCGAGTGAATTCCAAATTTTTCATACAAATTTTTCACTGCGAAATGTCAAAATGAACTTTTCAAGTGAAAATTTCACCAGGCAGTACGCTGTTGAAGTGAAAAATAATTGTTCAAAAAGTGATATGTAGAGGGCGTTACTTGCTATTTCACTTGGCTTTTATTGTCCGTCGCATTAAATTTTTGACATTTCGGCGTGAAAATTTCACTTTCAATTTCACAGCAATTTCTTGGAGAGGAGTGAAAATTTCACTTCACTTGAACAGCGTACCAGCCTTTAATATACTCAGTTCTAGTATACGCTTATAATTTACTTTTTGTAAACATGTGCAACCGCCTTTATGCACTTTACACCAATTTTCCACCACCCTTGCCATCTCTGTCTCAAAATCTGCAACAAACACTCGGCCAGATGTTTGCTGTCATTCGTTTTGTGCTTGTGTGCGTGCTGTTTTGTAGAAAAAATTTGTTGTAAAGTAGCAAGCGTCAAGCGTATATTTTTTTTCATTTTCCTGCTGACTTCAACTCTTATCGCGTTGTTATTTGTTATATATATATCTTCAATTTGTTTACTACATTCAACTAAACGTAAATATTAACAATATACTAAACATAATATTGGCAAGCCTGCCTGTTGTGATTCATTTCGCTAAAATAAAATTTCTCTTTCAGTGTATTTTATCGGATCGAATTAGTTTATGCGTTGTTTGTGTTGACATCTTTGTGTGAATTCCTCCATTTTATTCAAAGAAATCGGGGAAACGCCAACAAATTTGTTGTAACTTCGTCTTAATTGGTTTATTCAAAAATGTCTGACGAGGAATCATTTGTAATATTGGGCACATCGCCAACTCCTTCAATGGTTACGCTGAATTCGTTGCATATATCTCAGCCTGAGGTGTCTGCACAAGCGGAGTTTGCACCTGTCACTGTATTAAATAAGAACAATGGCGCCACAGATTCACGCTTAATTACTTCTTCGTCTTCAAATATAAGCCAATGCAGTGTCGTTCACGTTCGTGATGGACCAAGTTTCGATGGAAAAATTAATTCCGATGGTGAAGTGCTGCCGGATTGTACAATGCATAGCCTCAATCAACAGCCATTATCAAACGGTCTGGAGAGTTCTTCTACATCGAAACCAATGAAGCAATCTACTGGTGCTGCCAGCGGCGGCAGTGGCGAGTCATCATTGGCGGCCAGTTTCATTCTTGGTGAAGTCAATTCGGATGTTCTCAAGGCTAGTGTTTACTCACAGTTTCCGAGTCTTTCGATGGAAGCCTGTGCAGAGGATGTGGTAAAGCTGCAGTGTATAATGTCCGAGTATATGGAGTTGAAAAGTAAGGCAACTAACCCACTCGGAAATAAGTTGATGGCTAACTTTGAACTTTATTTCTAGAAACCCTGATGAGCACTAACTTGACCATGAAGCAGTTTTATGATCAGACACAGAAGTGGAAACAAGACGTCAAGGCTATGGAAGAAGAACAAAAAATTGAGATCGCCAAGGTTTGTCGATGTTTTCCGGTTTATTTCAAATCAAATTCAAATATTTTCTCCATTTACCTACCTATTGATGACTCAGTTTATGACTTAATTTAAAATGAATGTCAGAAAGGGTATTTTAAACAACCATATCAGTAGATAATAACCTTTATTCACTTCATCGCGTAAAAGCCTGATAAACTGCGCCAAGTGCAGAAATTTACCACCTCGTAATCGAACTGGCAGATTTTGCATGGAGAAGTATCGACTGCGGAAAATTACTGCCGAATGCCCGCTGAAATGAAATCGGGAAGTGAGAAACACTCGAGCACGCTTTTTAATGAAGAACAAACTGCACTGCATATGATCAAGTGAATCATTTACCAATACATGCGTTAAACGGACGTCACGTGGAATTTTTTTTTTTTGTAAATCTACGAAATCACATTGGTGACACATGCTGATCTTTTTACTCAAACTCATCAGAAGTTTTGACAAGCATTCGATTGTTAGATAGCCAAAAAGTATTATGTGGCAGTTTTTGCCTTACAAAAAGTTGCACATGAGCATGTAGGGACATCTTAAATCGTTTTGAGTCGTAACAGCCATATACCTACCTACCTAATCTCTTAAATGTAATTGAAGTGTTATCGGTTATCAATAAAATTAAAGTTGAGGACTTGTTTCCTCTGAATGCACTTGAACAGTCGGGTTTGCGAAAGAAAATAAATAACTTTCCTTGTTTTCTCTTTTCTTCTTTAGCTGCGCAATGAAAACTACGAGCTCAGAAAAGGTAAGCCCTCAAATTGACTTTTTTTTTTCTTTTACCCTAAACTGCAAATTTGTGAATCCTTTTAGATCTCGAAGAAAAAGTCAGAGAATGGAATATCAATGAAGAAATCCGCAAAAAGGATTTCGATGATGTCATTCAAAAGCTCTCGGAGAAATCTGCCCAAGTCCAAAATATGAGCGTACAAATCCAAAAGCTCGAGCAACAGCAATTGGTAAATTAATTTTACTAATAAATTTACTTTAAATTACTACTACTGTTTAATTTCTTTACTCCCTAATTAATAAGGCATCGTTTGAATATATTCCCAAGAACGCAGCCGACGAAACCCAATCAAAGGATTTACCAGAATATGTGTCTTTTTTGGAGCACAAGCGAGTTATTAACCAATTGTCAGAAATTGTTGCCCAAAATTTAGACCTTAAGGATGTTGTAAGTTTATCGAAGCATTTTTTACCTGTCCAAATACTAATCGGGTGTTCCCTAGCAAAACCAATATATTGATGAAATCAATTGCCTCAAAGTAAATATGGTCGCCGCCGAAGAACTGCAGAAGAAAGCTCAGGCCGACATAAATATGCTCAAGGCCAACGATATAGAAAAGAGCGAGATCTTTGCTAGATTCGAAGAGGACATCAAGGCTAAAAATGTGGAAATTGATGTTTTGCGGCGACAATTGGACATCTACTGCAAGGATTTCAAACTCGAACAAGAGGGACGTGAGAACATAGCCAACGAAAGAGATCAACTGCTCAGTGATTTGAGACTGTTGCAGCGAAAAAATCAGCAACTCATTGAAGAGGCGCAAAAGAAGTAAGTATTTTTTTTGCTTGCATTTCTGACTACTAATTGTGAACGCTCTTTTGTAGTTACGAGGAACATGCCAAACAAATGGCAGCAACAGGCGCCTTTCCTAAGCCCAGGGCAACTCAATCAGTATCGACTTCGTCGTCATCTATATCGGCCAGTTCGTCATCGGCCAACGAAGTAAGTTATTCGCGAAATATGCTTCAATTTAGCAACTCTAACTTGGACTCTCCCTATAGGTGCTCTATAAACACAATTGCCCATTGTGCGGACAAATGTTTAAGACTTTGAGTGTCCTGCAGAATCATGTGAATCAATGTCTGGACGGAAATTAATTTGTACCCTTTAACTATATTTAACGATTTTAATTTTAATTTTTCTTCGTCTGTGTGTGGTAGGTTAAGTCTACTGATATTTTAAGTCGATTTACGGAGGATCTGTATTAGACTGACAAGAAACAGCAGATGTGTTGAAATAATACGAACGAACAAATGCATTCTTCTGCGTTGGACATCTCTATGTTTCAACGAGAATATCACATTTGCACACTTCAATTTATTCGTATCTTTCTATGTTGATACTGGCTTTGTAAATCGCCTTAAAATAGAGCTTACCCTACCTGGGAAGCCAATACAATTTTGACATAAAATATTGTGATTTAGATAAAATGGATTTTGATTAAGTTCTTGCTGTATTTGTTCTTAAGATTGGGTTTTTTTACGTGGTTATCATTTATTTTTACAATTTCAAATACTGTTTTGAAGCAGGGCTACATAACTTTGGACGACTAATGTTAGTTGAATGAACATTTATTACTATTTTGTATATTAAATGAAAAAATGATTGATTTGCTGATACCGCTGAGGCGAATAAAACTGGTTAATGTAGTTTGAAAGGTTATTTTCAATACTTTTTGTATTTGCCTTTCAAGACTCCTTTCTTCTTTACCAAATAATTACTGTCTGTCTTTTCTCTACGATACTAGTAACCATTTTAAGTGTCCACCTTTAATCTTACGAACAATATTCTCAACACAAAATTAGCTAACGACTCGTTTGAGGTGACTTTTAGTAGGACCGTTGAATAAGAGGGATCTGCGCATACGTAAATTATCGTACCCAAATCTGATTTATCTATTTTAAAACAGTTGAGATTAACAAAATTCTATTTTTATACATTATATAGTTGAATTATCAGACACTTTATTAGAATAGACGTATTACCTTACATATTCTTTATTATTAATTTGTATTAATATTGTTTGCACCGCTTATTTTTATCAAAATAATCTTGAAATTTGAATATATTGTTTGAAAAGTCTAAATAATTATATTATCTAATATTGCCACGGATTTATTTGTTCACGTTATGAGCGAATGTTTAAAAAGTTCTTTGAAACTAAATATATATTAAATATTATCAAATGCACTGTTAAATTAGTGAACGAAAAATAAATAAATATAATATCTACCTACCTACAGAAGGAAAACAAATAAATTAGATAGAAATGTGTGCTAAGTACATCCAAATATTTGGTGGTTTTTCTATTGCTGACTGAATGGTTTGTTTCATCCAAATGTTTTACATGCAGGACGATTGGCGATTTGATGGTTTTCCTTTTTTCTATTGCTGACTGAGTGGTTTGTTTCATCCAAATGTTTTACATGCAGGATGGTTGGCGAAAAAAGGGCCGGAGCTGATGGAAGAAACTGCTGCACAGGAAAAATACTTGAACGCATTTTTTACGAGAAGTTTCGTCCGGGTGCCTCATGGAGTGGAGTGTCCAAGGTGTTAAAAAAAACATAGATAGATACTATTACATGATAGAAATTGACCCGACACAGAGGGAGATGAAGATCCTGCATAAAAGGAAGCGAGCTTATGTATTTTACCAAATGCAAGGATGTACCACGAAAGTTCTAAAATCGTCACGCGCAAGTCTCTTGGTCTAGTGAGAAAACTTGAGGTTTTGAAAAATGCTTGAAGTATGTAAAATGAGAAATATTGATCCAGGATCCATCCCTTGAAAACACAAATTCCATGTTAAGGTTTTTTCCACTGCGCCATCTCTCGCGACTGTCTGACAAGCCTTCAGTTCGGGAATAAAGTTAAAGAAGCAAGCACATCGGTTCCTATCTTCAACGAGCGACTACGATTTAATCCTAACCTGAACACTGTTCTCAGGAAGGCGTCACTCGCAATCCACCGAGTTTACCCGCTGATGAAGAAGCAGAATCGACTAAGCCAAAGAACGAAGCTGTTATTATACAAACAACTTATAAAGCCGGTAGTAACCTATGGCTTTCCCATCTGGTATACCGTCTCCAAGACATATATGAGGAAGCTGGAAGTTTTTGAAAGAAAACTCCTGAGGATCTGTACAGGACTTCGCTACGATCCAATCCGGAATACGAAGAATCCAACGTCATACCACTGGAAAAGTATATGGTCACACTTTTCCAGAAAATACTCGGGAATACCTCCAGCCATCCTAACCCACTAGTCCGAAGGATTGCGGACCACCCACACATCCCAGAGCATCGGAACCTACATGTACTGGCTCTTCTAAGCGAGGAGATATTCCCAAGAGCAATCGACAGGGCAACTACTCCCTTCTACGAATCGTCCCAGTCAACCCACCATCGAGGATAATACCAAGATGACTAACCTCATCCAACATTTAAACAACATTAACACCCGGACTTGAGCACCTTGAGGTTAACCCTGACAACGATGCATACAACAAGTATAAATCTGAGAACACAATAACAATTTATTAATTAATAGATTTAAGAAACAAATAACATTGTAAACCGTTGGGCCCCTGTTGTTGAGCAACCAATTTTAAATATTAAATATTCACCATCATTTGTTACCTAGCATTAAGTCAAATTGTATATTCAAAAGTTTAATAAAATGTAAAAAATGTAATGCATCGGTTCCTATTACGAACTTTTCTAAACAAACATCAGATCAGGTACCAGGACAAATACCCCATCATGTTCCTGTTGTAATCTCGAGGCCTAATGGAGGATACAATTTAAATGATAATATAATATGAGGTCCATGAGAAAATTCAATAGCCACAGATTCGAGAGAACAGGAACTATTAAATCATCATTCCAAAGATCAAGCCATCGAGGTCTCGATCAAAATGCATGAATGACTAGAAACAAAGTGCTACCTATCGCAAAAGTGGAATGCCAATGCTCTTCATTAACAGTGCTTCTTTCAAGCCTGCTCCTGATAAATTTAATCTTCTATACAAAAATGTCTACAAAGATAAAATTAAGCGCGGCAGTTTAGCAAAGCGTTTAGTCGGCGCAGTGGCTTAGTGGTTGTGTATTGGGCTACTAAGCGAGGGGTTCCAGGTTCGAATCCTGAAAGGGCAAAATTACATCTTAAGGTTTTTTCCCACTGCGCCACCTCTCGCGAACGTCTGACGAACATCCGAGAGTAAAACTGTCATGAATGAGCTTCTCAATTAGCCGTTTGGACTCGGCGTAAATTTGTAGATCCCTTCCATTCGTCCCAAAAATTTAAAACCCACACAAAACGATTGGTTGTGAGAAGCTAGGCCTTGGGTCCCATAGACCTTTCGCGCCAAAATATTTATTTTAGTTTAGCAAAGCAGTATAGATGGGCCATAGCAAATTTTTACTCCGTCGATGACCAGTCTCCACTCATTTAGTGAAACGAATGACCGGAACATTTAATCAAAGATAAATGTTGACAAAAAAAAGGAGGTAAACGTTTCTGCTGTCTGCTGTGTTTGGATTTATTAGAGAAAATCGCAGAGAACATTTGCGCGATAAATAAAAGAAAACGCAGAACCAAAAAACCCTTTTCAGTCAGGACATATCCTACTCCCACTGCATTAAAGTTAATGCAAAACTTGATTTTAAACAATCTTACATTTTCGACATGGTAAGAGTTGTCAGCTACTTTGCTACTCTACAATTTATTTAAGCTGCTACAGCAATGATTATTTTTCTTGTATTCATAGTTTTAGAGATATTCAAATAATGCGATGTCTTTGAAATTGAAATTCAAAAATTCTCATTATGCGTATAATAAAAATAACGTTTACTGACATCTGTCATGAACTTATGGTTTTTGTCCCATCTATAACATGTTTAATAATTTAGCGGCCATTTATCTTTGGTGTGAGGAAACTAAGTGGAGGCTAGGAACGCTAAATCTAAGCGCGAGCAGGATACTAGGCTCAAGTAAAAAAGTAAACAGGTCACTTGTTGTGAAAGAAAATATCTCAACTGCGAACATAGGTAGTATGAAGCACAAGTCTCTAAGTCTTATATAATTACTGTAAACAGATGCGGTTCTAAGAGTAGTAATTATTTTATATAGAAACTACCTTACCTTGTTATTAGACCTGTTTATATCACGGCAGGTACTCAAAAGCGAAATAGTATTTCCGGTACTTGTTTATCACGTTGTTCCTACGCCTCTCATGGTAACTGATACATGTTCAAATTGCATTCGCATATCTACTACGTTGTATATATTTTTATAGTAAACCATTCGCCTCTCAAAGCTGACAAAGAATAGCCATAACCTCAATTAAAGCATCACCCACAGAAACATTGCATAGATTCATGGAAGGTAGACTCTTCCTAATTTCGCCTTCAATCACCACAACCTAATCAAATCCATTCAAATTTAAAATAGACAACCCTCCCATCCTCGCCCTTACTCAATGAGAAATCTTCTTGAGCTATAGAATCAGCAGGATTCATTGACAGTTGGAATAGAGTAGAAACCTTGACTTGTCAACGACAGAATATTCCAATAATTACAGACCAACAGTTAGGTGCAAATGGCGCTCACTAGTTACAGCTAATTTCGAAATGTATATATTTCAATTGATGAGAACATCAACAGAATAATAAGAAACACACACAAGCAGCATCGAATTGACACCATAATTTCGAATGACAAGCGTTCATATTCGTGTATGTATGTGATGTGTGCCTTCTTGGGAAAATTATAAGCACCCGCCATAACGGTTATCAAAGTATAACTGTAATTTACCGCCAACTGTGCGCGATGTAACGTCTATTCATCCAACGGCTGACGGCAGTGTGCATCCTTTCCATGACGGCCACTCATACCCAAACTTAGAAGACTTTCATAGATACAAACGAGAACACGCACTATCAAAGGATATGAATGCGATAGTGGGATGCTTGTAATGGTAATGGGCGCTCTTAAGTCTATTTTGCGATTTGCTGCATGATTGGAAGATAATAATTTGTTTGGCTATATAGACGGATGTTGGGGGTAAAAGGATCACCTCCCCCCATCGAGTCTATACATATAAAAGGCACAAACGGAATGTAATCGAGACTATTTCGCTGGCAATTGTCAACAAGTTAACAAGAAATATTCTTCTATTCGAGTGTCAGACGAGGAAAAAGGACATTCTTCCAGAATCCGGATTGCAGTGTCAGTAGTTTTGTGCATTTTTATTGAGTTTATTCCGAATAACTGAACGAGATTGAAGGTACGTGGAAAATATTTAATAATCGTGCGAATATTTTTGTGAAAAATGAGTGGCGAACAATTTGAATAAATAAAAATGTGCGTAGAACATTTAAAAACAGAAACTTATAATCTTAAAACACAAGCCCCCATATTAATAAGCAAATGTGTAAAAGTTAGTTTGCTAGCAGACGTCAGTGAGTATACAAAAACCTGACATAACTGATGTGTAACAAGTGGATAACTTTTACACAGCCTTACTTAAATCAAACGGAAAGGTGTATTTGATGAGCCACCGTTGTACGCACCAGTGTATTTGACAAGAGTCGCAGTCGCAGCGGCTCTGATCGCGCCGTGTTTAGTGCTACGTTTCGCTGTCAATCAACAGCTGTTAAGTATGAGCCTTATTTTGTGAACTTCTGTCCGTATTGCACTGATCCTTAAATGATTAAATTGGTGATAATCTTAAAGCAAAAAAGGCATATAAGCATTTGTGATAAATGTCAGTTTTGGATTTTCAAGCCATCGAGCCATCCTATACCACAACCATTTTATGAATCTGTTAAATGTTGAACTTCTTGCTTTTTGTCAGCTTGATTTTCGACAGAAATTTCTTGGGTTCACTGAGAACGCACTTGTGCTGATCACTTGTTAAACTTTAATTTAAGAAAAAACGATTTTAGAGCCTAAAGGGCCTAACCCATAGAATCCGTCGCGTCCGTTGCGGCAACGTATTCGACTGACAGGTTGATAGAATACACAGCAGCTTATGGAAAGTGACCCATAGGCATCGCACGTGCCGGATGCGACGGATAAAGTAGGTTTACTTTCTACTTTTCTGTGTGCGGCATGCGTTGACCGTTGGCACAGCGGGAAAGGAAGCTCTTTCATTGGTGGAAATATTGAGAGTGAGAGAAACTGTCATGTTCGTTTGGAAAAATTCAAAATAAAAATATTTTGTGGCGGGCAAACCACTATTTTTAAGAACTCATGTGAGGTTATTGTGTTTTCAATGTAATTCGTAACCAAATTTCTTCGAGAAACATGTTTGAGGAGCATCTCATTGAGACTATGTATGAAGTGAAGTCATCGGTTATCGGTAGTTAACATGTGCGACGGATACTATGGGACTGCTCGTTCCGTCGAATACGTCAATATTGCCGGATCCGTCGCCGCAACAAACGCGACGGATTCAATGGGTTGGGCCCTTAAAACAAACGAATACTCAAATGTAGCCGCCGCTGCCCGAGAGGAAACAAAATTGAGCGGGTACTATGGCCACGGATTTATTTTAGAAAAACTTTACAGAGCTGGAAGCTATCGCTTTACGCAACTGTTTTCTGTTGCACGACTTAGAATCTTCGAAACAAGACGGAACCTCACTCGATTCTATTTTTCACAATTTCCGTAAAACTAAATACTCACGAACAACCTACCAACACCACATTCATAACACCCTAGACCCTACTCTTTTGTTCCTCTCCTATGGAAATTCCTCAACGTCCTCTGTACTCTGGGGTCATCAAAAGATCCCCGCCACAACCACTGTAGGCAAAGTCTAATAATTTCCACTGCACACTACTAGTACCGTGAAAAATTAGTTTTTTTTTTAATTTCCTATGCTTTTAACATTTTTTCTTCTGAACAATACTTTCCCTTTTAAACTTTTCTCGTGTCTTGTCTATTGGGCGCCGGCTAACCCGAAAGTGAATTAGACGTGCTGACAACTATCCCCATTCCGAGCTCTGACAGCTTCCTTTCCGACTATGATCAACATTCATTCTAACAGTGTTCACAAAAGCGATCTCGCGCTGTTCGACTAAACATCTCGGTGGTTGTTAAGGTTCGCCTTTACCAAGCCCTACTAGACTAGTTATTATTATTCCGTGGCGAAGGGGAAGCCCCCGAAAAATACCAGAAGAAAAGTGTACGGAAGGGCAAAAAAATATGAAAATGGGTAAGGAAAAGGAGGAATGGAAAGGACGTAACCCACTTTAAATAAATGTATGTGTTCAAATAAACGCGAGACAGTTATTCGTTGCATTATCTAGCGATAATCTTATTCAAGCCAATTCAATTATAGGCGTTTTCCTGAGCGCGAGCATTATGAGCGCGCTCTGAATCGAGCGGGCTCAGATCGTTCAGATGTGTTTAAGAAACACACTTGAGCACAATCTGTCTAATGTGATTGTGTGCATGCATTTCTGTGTGTTTATTCGGCCGGGAAGTTTTCATCAATCAAAAAATTAAAAACAATACTTAAAATGGATAAGCTAATTGGTTTACCTTCTGTGCCAGAACAACCAGGATCGTCTGCCATTACCTGTTTTCTTTTTTCTGTCAAATGTGACTTAAATTTGTATGTATATGTGTAATCAGCATTTTACTCAGGAAGCTCAGTCAATTTATTCTGAGCTCATAGAGCGCGCTCTGATCGTGCTCTGAACGAAAAAAGAAACACAAATTTGAGCTCTAAAGTCTCTGAGGTCTGAGCTAAAAAAGAAACACGAACTTTTTGTATAACAGTTCAGGTTCTGCTCTGAACTAAAAAAGAAAACGCCTTATAAAGCGCACACGCCTCTAGATAGCACGAGTGATATTTGGAATATACCAGAAAATAAACAAATGCATACAGACATATTTCACTCGGTTCAACAACACCATAATCACATTCGAACAGTTATACAAGCAACGATCGAATATCAAATACACAAACCTATCAACTGCCGTACCGATTTCGTTACCGACTGCGTTGTCAAAATCGGCCTACAATTGTAAATAAATTGTGTACTCTGTGTAGCTGCACTGTGGCGTATACGCAACATTTTTAATTTGTTTTGGTTTGCTTGGTTTTGATATTGTATCCGACTGTCATTTAAGGCCAACCAATGATTTTGCTGCCAAAACAATTGCAGGACTGTTTAGGACCAACTAGAAAGTTGGATTCAGTTTTTTTTTTTCACAGGCATCAGACCTACAATTTTGTTGAACAACATTTTACTTTGACACATTTGCCAGTCATTTAAATCGGTTTTACTTAATAGTTCGTTTGGTTTTCCTTCAATACGAATTCTCTCAAAATCGGACTTTCAAATTCTCCACTTCATTCTATGGATCTGAAAAAGCAATGATTTAGCCGTGTCCTCTGTTATACGAATTTCTATTTTAATTTTCTGATCGGTCAGTAGTAGGTCGGGCCTATGTCATCCATTCATTTGAAAAACATAATAAAATATTTTAAACTGTCATGAAACGTAAGGCATTTGATGAATATCCAGGATTAAGAACATTTCCCGCAAGCGGCTTCTACGATCTAGATGAGCCATCGACCTCCTCAAGGACTAACCCCGAATTGACAAATACTGACAGATATGGACAAGCAGAAGAACAAGAACACAATTCCGAGCAATATAGCTTTGGACGTGCTCTAAGGAAGACATATGCCGACTTCTGCAATGATTCAACCATCCATGGTCTTCGGTACTTGAACAGCAATCGTAAACGCTGGGAAAATGTCTCTTGGATCATTCTACTGTTAATTGGCGTTGCCAAATGCATATACCTCATTCACATGCAATACGACCGGTGGCAGACCACCCCAGTTATACTCACTTTCTCTGAGTCAGAAATTCCTGTCTCGCATATACCATTTCCGGCCATCACGATTTGCACCGAGACTAAGTTTGTTAAAACTGAAAGTATCAATTTTACGCATTTTTTTAACTACATACGTAGATACGCTGACAAGCCGTGGACGGTTGAACCGCCTGTATGGCTTACGGCCGATGAATACCTCAAAATGAGAGCCCTGCTGCAGGTATGTGGAAATTACTTGGTAGATGGGATTCACTTTCCCAACTACCCTCCAATGAGCGTGGTAGATCATCTCATTGACATCGCTCCATCTTTTGAAAGCAATTTCCTATTCTGTGGGTTCAATCAGACAAGTGGCGACTGTGCGCCACTTTTTGAGAAAATCTACACCAAAGAAGGACTCTGCTACTCTTTCAACGCCTTGAACGAAACGGAACTCTACCGCACAGACACTTACCAGTATCAGTACTTTGAAGACGATGAACATGTGAGGAAGCGCCACAAAGACGTAGATTGGAGCATAACCAAGGGATATGCCGACACAGACGATTACGACACATACCCGGAACGTGTCCTTGGAAGTGGAATCAACTCTGGATTGCTTGTGGTTATGCAAGGACATCTGCAAAACACCGACTACGTATGTCGTGGACCGGTACAGGGCTTCAAAGTGGTCTTGCACTCACCCGACGATGTGCCGCAGGTTGAAAAACATTTCTTCCTCGTGCCGTACGAACAAGATGTCCTGATTCTGGTCACGCCCATGTATACTATGGACTATGTGAAGCACTACCAGCCAGAACGCAGAAGGTGTTACTATCCAGAGGAACGCTATTTACGGTTCTTCCAGTTCTACACTCAAAACAATTGCGAGATTGAGTGTCTGTCGAATTTTACATTGCGCAAGTGCGGATGCGTGCATTTCTCAATGCCAAGGCTTGTAAACACAAAAGTTTGTGATGCTGCGCATATAAGTTGTTACGATCGGGCAGAGGATGCGTTTCTGCTGTCAGAATTCACCGGGCTTGGAAGGGATGAAGAAAAATGCAACTGTCTGCCCGGTTGCTGGGCAATGGACTATAGCGTGGAAATATCGCATGGCATTTTCAACATCGATAAGGTAGTGGAATCTCATGGCGACAGGGATTTCATTGAACACTTTGAGAAAGCTGAGGTCTCACGAGTGAGCATATATTTTCGGGCAAACGAATTCAGCGCATGGAAGCGATCGGAATTTTTTGGTATTGCCGACTTTTTGGCACATTGTGGTGGTTTGTGCGGACTACTGATGGGGGTGACAGCTGTCAATTTTGTCGAGTTGCTTTATCATTGGACTGTTTGTTTATTTCGGAACAGACATTTGTAGAATTATTATTTTATTAAATGTCAATATTTGTTAAAAAAAAGTTTCTAATTGACTGTTATTCAGTAGAGGCAAACAAAGAACTGTCAAATCCTGGACTTTGCATTTGTACTCTCGTCGTATTTACGATACGATACGGTAGATCAAATTAATGAAAGAAAACAAAAAATTAAGTGTCACCAAATACCACTGCTATTTATTTTTCTATTTTGACAATTGAATCATTCTTTTGAGCGCTTTTTATACTGACAAGTATGTCACATTGCAGGCATATTCAAAAACTTGGTATTCTTAAGGCCTGATTGGTCTGGAATAGATGTAAACTGAACACAGAAACTAGATCGCTCGGGAATGTCACTTTTCCTAAGTCAGCCACATATGCGGCGAACTGTCAACTTAGTACTCAGTCACGAATTTCTTGACTAGATTCGTCTGCTTTTCCTCCATTAACGTCAACTGAAAGCGCTGCCCATGTGACCGGTCTAGGCCAATCAAAACTGAGATACATCAAGTCGGTCAGCTGTCAGACTTACTAAACTAGATACTCAAATGTCCCCATCAGTTCAACTATCAAGTTGAGTTGTCGCTTGAAACTAAAATCCAAGGAACGCTCATGCTGAATGTGGCATACGTGCTTGTATGCAAAACGGTCATACTTAATGAAGGTATTCGCACAGCACATTATACTGGCTGTGGATCTAGAGAGTGTTTATGTAGACGCTCAATCAGTTGCTCTAGTGGCATACTATATATGTATATATATATATAATAATCAGGTTTAAGGCTAACGTATGGCTTATTACTTTTCAAATTACATTACGGTAGCATTTTAATTTAAAAAGTCATGTGAGCAGATTAAAAGCACATGACAGCAGAAAATAAATAAATATAAAAGAAACATCAAAGCAACAAAAGTTTGCCGCAATATTTGCTTAATTCGAAATTCGTTCGCTCTTCAGCTACACTTCATCGCACGTCTGCTGTCATCGCATCGCTACTGCTGCTACCTATATGACAGAAGCAAACTGCGATTACGATGGCTTGTGTGTGAGTCTCAAATGTCAGTTATTTAATTCAAAAGATATTGGATTTCCCTCGTCTATTTTTAAACCATACTTTGCGGTTGCAATCGGTTGCAATGAACTCTGTATTGATTTCCTGGTGTGTGAGACGACTTAACCTCTAGAGAGTGACTTTTGGATATGTTTTTTGAATGCTTCCAAACAGTCTCGATTGAATTGCCCAAATTTTTAATAATGCTGTTGTCACCTCTCGAGTCCCAAGCACATAACGGTTATAATTAGCCAAAAAAAAAGAAAACAAATTGTTAAAATGTCCACTCTCGCTGTGCCCATAGTCAAAGTGGTATTTTGCACAGTTTACGCGCTGAATTTGACACCTGAGTGCTAATTTGTGCTCAATTCGCTTTTCGTTGCGTTGTTATGCGATCGTGTTTGCCACTTGATTATCTTTATCTTCAATTCACAAACAGCTTGGTTATCGATTTATTTCCACAACATTAACATGCGTTTTGGAAAATTTCCACTGATTGGTTTACCTCTGTAGGTACTGTTCGAAAGAATGACCAACACTGATGCAGAAGCTTAAATACCTGTTAACAATAATAACCAGTAATGCACATACGTATACGCACATGTTTTGCGTTGTAGGTGTAGCGCAGGTCCGAATAATTTATGCAATGCACACAATAACGAGTGGCTTGGGTGCCGATAAGTCTCGAATTTCAAGGTGCATGCCGGTACCGGTATCGCCGTTTTCCGCATGTCATGAATGATAAGAATCTCTCGCACTTGAAGAGATAGCATCTCTGTTTTATGAGATGTACAGGAAAACTTTTAATTTACCGAGTAACCTATTTCAAGATCATATGCATGTCGCTGTTGGGTTAAATTATTATTATCTGTATGTGCTATTTTATATCAATTGACAGATTATAGAATTTTTCGCCCTTAAAAGAGTGATTTCCATATGACTTTTCAAACAAATACAGAATGTCAAACAAGCCATTCGGAGTTTCTTTTAAGAAGTTACAGGCCGATTGAACTGCTAAAGCGGAATTTATATTAAAGGAATTATGCTGACATTAACTAACTTTCTGTTTTAATTTCAAAGGCGGTCATTCAATGCAATGGACGCATCTTGAATTAGTCATAAATAGTTGAATGTGGTATTCGATGAGGGTCTAGATCTCTTTTGCCGAATGTATATAAGAAAGTTTCGACGGCTATGCATTATTCCAATTAAAAGAATACGACACGGGGTTGCAAATATTTATATGACAGCTACTTTTCGGCTTTATCTAAAGAAAATAACTATAAACAGTTTATTAACCGAGCTAGTATCAGAAAATAAGACGTAATTGATTCATGCCATGCAAAAACCGCAATTTACCCGCAATAAAAATACAAAATTAAATGTCAAAATGAAAAAAAAAAATATATAAAATTCATTACGTTCTGCATAAAATAAAAAGAAACGTCAACGTCAACAATTCATTAGGATAAGTAAAATAATTGGAGGAATGCATTTTAATAAATAGTTACTTACATATTCAACAAATGGATTTATTCTTTGTGCACCACCCTGTAAAATTGTCAGAAATGTAATTTTAATTAAATTAGCACGTTTTTTTTTAATTTTGTGACAGTCGAGAAAATAATTCTTTACGGAACGAAAATTTTCAAAACAGTTTCGTGGAACTAGCTTTCCAAAATGTGCACTAAATATCATAGCTGTAGCATTTTAGAAAATATTCTATTTTAGTTACAGAGTGTCCTACGTATTTCGACAGGTCCAAGCATTGTGGCCAAATATTGTAATTCGTCGGGAAACTTGACGCGGACTTGATATACCCGATTCAATTTCAACCAAAAACAATTTAAACACAATGCTGAGGATTCACTGTAATAGTGGAGGCCTTGTCATTTATCTCTAGCCGGTTTTTAGAATGCAACGTAACACAAAAGTCTGTTCCTTTACTTTTTAATCTTACGAATTTGTACGCATTTAACTCAATTGTGGTTCCTCAACTCGAAAAATTCGTAAAAGAGAGCGCCTTCGATAGAGCAAGATATTTCCCCTCTTGCTAGTTTTTACTCAACAAATTTCTTTGCGTTAGAATTGAAACAACTGTCAGTCGAATGAAAATTTGCAGCTGATTTAAATTTGTTTTTCTATTTGGCATTTGGGTTTTGTGAACTTTCTGTCATTTTTCACAAGACGTTCCTTAACTTTTGCGTAAGTTTTCCTCTCTGAGAGAGAATTCATCCCCTTCACTGTCATTTTGACAGTATTTTCCATTTTAACTAAGTACAAAAGTAAAGGAACAAACCTAATACGGTGTCTCCACTTGCGATGAATTTAGAGTATGCGCTAGAGCATGCTTTCAATATCGCAAGCGGAGACCATTATAGCAGCTTTATTTTCATAGTTAGCTATAGAAAGCATAATTTAAAGTATACCATCTATCGCATACTATAAACACAAGAAAAGCTGTCATTATGCTGTCAATTAATTTTGAAATCGTAGTGTGCCTTTGAAATTCAAATAATTTTGAATTATTCAGCACCTAATCGCTTTAAAATGACGGATTGGAAAATTAATCGTATGTGCGAGCATGTTGCCATTCTCTGCTGCACCAAAAAAGTATGCTATAAAAAGCCCATCAAACGAAATTTGACAGCTGCTCTGCTACGTGCTTTTTTGTTTGCTGTTGCTTTTTGCTTTAAATTTATAGCAAGTGGAGACACGCTGTAATGACTCTCATTAATATCACAATAGGGACGTTCAAGTTTAGTATGTCTCACAGCTAGCGTCTCATTTTTGATTGGTCTAGGTCTATCATGTCAGATGAACAGATTTTTTAGTTGACGTTTATGGAGGGGTAGTCAAGAATTTCGGGACTGAGTAATAAGTTGACAGTTTGCATATGTTTCTGACGTAGGAAAAGTGACGTTTTACAGACCAACATACATTGTTTTTGCGATCAGGTTACATCTAATTATATCGAATTACAATCGAATTTATAGAATCGTCGAGAACTACATACCAATTTTGCATTTTGTTTGACAGGTGGATTTTACATATATACCATTTATGTCAGATGACAAGTGTCGTTTTATCGTTTGGGTAGAGGATAAGGATTTTTTTTCGAAAATCTAACCGATTTTATGCAACTGTCATCACACATCGCTTTCGAAAAACTTATCCTCCGGCTAATCGTCTAAATCCAAACTAAATCCACTGTAAAACTGCAAACTAAACGCGCTACTGCTACGCACAATTGAAATAATTCAATGGGGGGATATATTCAATTTGTGAATCAGACTCCGCATGGAAGGCCCACACACAACAAATTCGTATTTAGTTGGTTTGTTTATGCATTCATGGGCTGGGCTTTGAGCGCGTCTCCCTGCCTTCAGTTCTTTCTCTTTGCTTGTCCGTCGTAATCCGTAAAATATTCGCTTAAGCGAAAACAACTTACACGAAAAAAAGAACAACAAACGCAGTAACTAGTTCGACGGAAGACAGTGATTTCCTATAGAATTTAAACCCCAAAATCGCATGTTCCATCGAACCAAACAAGATCCGAATAAGAAATTTCACACATTTTCATTGTTTCGGAGTGTTTTTGTGTTTGTTAATAAAATTACCGTGTGACCCGAACCGTTCCGTTCCGTGGCTAGTTTTCCTTCCCGTCTGATTCTTCATCGGTTCATCTATGTAAATTCGCCAGCGATATATGCCACTTTTGCGATTTATACGGTTTTATAGTGCAAATTGATGTGAATCATTCGTTCGCTCAGTTTTTCGCTCAGTTCGTATCAGCAAGCGCTCGCGAATGATGATGGTGTGAAACCAAACGCAATTAGGTGATGCGATGAAATTTGAAATGTGCGTGTAAACTATTTTGTTGATGTTGCACTCCGGCTGTATATTCGCCTTTCCTCAATGAATGTGGTGATTTGTTTAGTGTGCGTCTGTAATTGTGGATGCTAACTGCGGCGGCCCTTGGCCATAAGGTTAGTCAGTGCGCAAAAGTTTAGAGCGATATACACAACAACGACGACGACGACGCAGTTTTCTATGTATCCGGATCATCGAACAAATAAAGATCTAACGAAAATTCACACAAAATGGAGAAAATTAAATCGTGCAGAGAGGATATGAATTGTTTTTCCATCGCCAGCACGCACACACTTGCGCCCGCACTCACATAGTTGTTGTCATTGGATTATTTTGTGGATTAAACTTGCGTATACATTTTGGATCACCTTTGGCCCAAAATAAAATTACCATTAATTGGCCGAAGGCAAAATTAAAAGTGCTTAAGGTAAGTGTCATTTGAATGTGTATCAGCTTCTGGCGAATGCCATCAGAAGGGAAGATAAAATTTGAAATTCAATTTGCACCTCCCTTACGTTACGAAAGGGAGGCAAAAGAACGGTGGGCACAATTTTCGGTTTCGTTTCAATTGCAGTGTGAGAATAGCCCGGGTTGGCCCAAATTTAGTTTATTGACACTCCAAGCGGGGACACTTGATTGTTACATTACACATTTGAATTGTTACAAGGCCTTCCTGTCCGCACATAGAATGTGATTGTCAAAAAAAAAAAAAAAAACACAGATATATTTACGACAACACAATTGTATACCTACATTCCGAAAAATATCTACGTGTGCTTTTATGGTGCAGTAGGGAACTGTGGGTTGGAGTAGGTACTTGAGCGTAGTGCAGACGTTGTGTAGACACTATGGCGACGACGCGACCCACGGTGGTGTATTACAATTTTAGTACTCGTTAATGGCGTGTGAATAGTGGTGCTTTGGCATTGAAAAATATGCTCGTTGATACTTGGCAATTAGATTCGGAGACAGCTCCGATAGCTCCACTGCGTTTGGCGGATGTAGTAAAGTGGCTGCGGTATCGTGTGACTTCCTTAGCGGTATTGTTGCAGAAGACGAGTTGTGTACTCTTTCAATAGTATATGTGGAAGTAAGGGTGAAAGGGTCAAAACGTAATGATGGTATGGTGTCAAAAGAAGTTATAAATCGCACGCTACTTGACGTTTGTGAATGGATTTGTCAAGTTCAATAATTACTATAACGAATCAAGTAAATTTAAGTCCGAAAATCGGCTTTGTTTATTTCTGTTATGGTGTTATTGCTGTTCCTCTTTTGTTTACATTTTTTCACCAGATAGATCGAAACCACTTATGGACGATGACTTATAACTATATTTACTTCCTCATTTTTAGGCCGCTGACAGTAAAAAAAAAAATATTTTGCTTGATAATTGACTATCAGTACAAAACTTACAGCAAACACATGTTTACGCTTTTTCCAAAGCTTCTTTAATGCACTTAAGCTTTACTCAAGATTTCTACGAATGCATTCGCATTGCAAATGGCGCCCAACGTAATTAATCCTTAAATATCACCGCCCAAGTAACAATTTGACTTGGGTAAGGTTCGATAGAGCTTTGATAGTTTTTGTTAACCGAAGTAGAGCAACTTTAAAGCAATTGCTTCGGAAAATAGCTTTTGCGAAGAATATTCACAGGCCTTACAGAGGGTTATGGAATTAAGTTTCGGTAAGATCTCTTTTAGACCTCTGAAAATGTGTGGGGAGCTTTTATAGAGCTTCCGACTTGGGCGTTTCGTTCATAACACCCACGTTTGTCACTTTTATGGCCGCATAGAGAATTTGCGTTTGTCCCTTAGGAGTCACACTCGCTTAGTGACGTCAAAACCAAGAATACTTGAATGAGAGTGTCATTCGGGGAGACTTGTCTACGTGCGTTTTGTACCAATCTTGTGTAGATAAGGCCCCGCATAGAATGTGACTTCCCGGTCCCTTTTATAAATTTTTGGCGGCTGCATTTCCGTATGGGAAATCGGAAAGTCATTAAATAATAATTAACATTAAGATAAAAGAAATAAAAGAATGATTTTAATTTTCAGTTTCTATAAAGCTTGGATTACAGTTTCGGTAAGGCCTTGCATCTTACCGAAAAGGTTCCTTCTTTTGCAGAAACAATAATCCACTGCGGATATTAATTGCTTTAAAAGGTCTTTTAAGCTTTACCGAAGTCAAATTGCTACCTGGCGAGCACCTGTCAATTTTCTTTTCTAACTTAATGTTTTGTAAAAGCAAGTATAAGGCTACGGCTCCTTATTCCATCCTCTTATTTGTACACAGCTATAGGCACAGTGACGAAGGATCCCCGAAAGAACACAAATTACATTTTAAAATTATTGTTTCCACTGCTCATTCTATCGCAAACGTCAGACAAGCATTCGTTTGGATTTGGACTCGGTATTAAATTATAGATCCCACACAAAACTAATGGCTGTAGGAAGCCAGGCCAGGTCAGACGGGCCTATTGCGCCAACTATTTATTTATTTATTTATTTGTATACGCGAAATGAGAACACCAACACCTTTTGTGATCGCGGGAACTTTTGTTCTATTCCATTTTCTGTTCATCTAGTTTCCTGTAACTGGAATCATGTCGCGACTTCGATCCGGGATGATGGGAAGTATTTTGAATTATTTTTATTTAATCGTTTCGCATACCAACGTATTTCATAAGACCTCTGGCTAGTTGCATAATACATTATGCCCAACTGCCGATTAACGACTCAATCTTACAGTAGCTTTCGACTCGGACTCGTTGAACAAGGACAACATTGAGGTAAAAAAAACTGTTGTCAAGCACTCGACCAAACCACCCGTGAAATGATATATATCCATTACCGTCTAAATATCACCCTTAAAGCTGTCAACACCATGTTAAATGTCAAACAATTCAATTAAACAATTTAAATAATTACAACCTTAGGCCCCATTCACAAGCATATCAATTAATCTGATATACTATTCCTATAATAATATATCGTAAACGATTAGTGCGGTTTCGTTTTGTTTTTCCATCCCGCAATCCGCATTGTGCAGGTTACGCAAAAGAAAACTCTCCGGTCTCCCGTCTCCGCTTAGATGCATTTGTATTGAAAACAAACTGTTGACAGCTACGTAATTTTCCACCCATCTACGGTAAATGAAAAGCGAATGCAGTCCAAGCCTCAAACAAATCCATAATATCGTACATACAAATTCGCGGCATGTCTCTTGACTGTAACTGTTTATAATGATTGCATTACAAATGTCATTACTATTATTCAATTTGCCGATTGTGTAGTGAACCTCAACGAATATTCGTGTGTGTGTTTGTGTGTGCAGTGGTAGAGGGAAAAGTGTAGTAGCGTTCTTATTCAAAGGAATTTTCTAAGAGTGTGGAAAATTTCCCTCCCCACAGGTGCGGTTGGCTGTACGCCCGTCAGTATACCAAGGTCTTTACCACTCGTCAGATAATTACATCAATCAGATTTAGCTATTCGTAATAACAAAAGTGGAAAATTATAATTTTCAACTAGTTATAATCCAGTGTAGCTGTGGCGTGTGTGTGTGTGCAATTCCTTTTGGGTGATTCATTTTCACTACTTGTCGGATGTAGACCAAAAGAGGGAATATTATTATTGTCTCTAGGTGGAATTGAATTGGAAATGTCAGAGACTCAGTCTCAGATAGCAATGTAGGTGGCTTGGAGGGGATTTTTTTCTTGTATAGATACTTTCTATTGCCGGCCGGAGTTTGAAATTATATAAATATTATGCATTTGTTTATGGAAAGACACGTTGTGTACTATTATCGAATGAAAATGTGTCAAATCGAAGTAAAAGTTGGCGCAAGTTTGTAACGATCTTCGGATCGGAGTTTCAATGGATAAATCAGAGAGCCAGGCATTTATATTTTGACATTTTGACAGCTAGCGAGCGCTCATTGCAACTACATATTTTAAATGCAAGTACCGGAGTCTGTCATAATTCTCAAGTTCAGTTTTCACATCTATTAGGAAGGATGAAATGTGTCATCAAACTTCGAGTTTGTCCTTTAGATATCGCTTCATTCCGCTCAATGTAGAATTGATCCTTAAAGCTTTTTCGAACTTAAACTAGATTTACTTTGAGTAAAAGAACTTTTTATTCATCTCCAATCAACTGCAACTGAAGTTGTTATTGCTTCCTATAGCAGTTCTGTATCCCAAAGTGGGAAACTGGGAATCTACTCTCAAGGCTGCAGTCGTCGGTCTTTTTAGTTGATAGGCTTAGTACCCTCATAGGACCTATTTTATAGGTCGATTGAACCTTGAGCGGCACTAGCGAGATAGTTTCCTTCGTTTGAGATAACTGCGCATTATCTACTGTGAGATATATTGTAGAATGTCAAAAGTGTTATTTCTCTGAAACGTGCACAAAGTGCCTTCACCAAGCGGAGTTAACGTAATTGTCAGTCATTTTGTCTTAAATGGCGGCTACTCACTCGAGGTAATCCTTACTTACAGCGCCGTGTTGTTTAGTAGAGAGGTTGCCTGCTCTCAAAATCGCTTTCGAAATTCGTGGATTGAGTTCTCTAGACGCATAGAGTAGACCGATGAAGTATCCGGGTCTTCATATTTTACTTGCTTATTTGCACGAGTTATTGTTTTTCGTTGAACCTCTTTTTGTATTCCGCGGTTAAATTTAGGAACATTTTTAAAACGTTTGCTGGCAGCCCCTTACGTTCGTGTCCCTTTTATTTTAACAGAGAGCTTGTAACAAGTGTAGGTTAGGTTAGATTGATGGGGGTTGTAAGATCGTCACAATAGACCAGGCACAATTACGGCTAAAAGACCTAAACCAGCATTCGATTTCCCTACAGAATTTTAGTATGGTCTCAAAACTATTTGAAAAAAAACAAACCTCTTCCAAATTATTAAAGAAGTACATGCCGTACAAATGTAAGCCCTTTGTCACTTCTCCAAATTCAATACATTCAGCCATGTCTTTCACCTCCTGGATTCGTCTTCCTCTTGAGTCTGTGGATGCCACTCTCCATTTAGGGTTTTCTCTGACACTGTCTATATTTTCTATAAATTTTCCTGATGGATTCTTTCATTCACTGTTATGTTAAGTATCAGCTTATGATCTACTTACGTTTTCAGCCCTTCATGTGTCGGTTATTTAGTAGGTTGTCATTTGTGTCGAATTTCTTCGCACTTTTCATGGTTTAGCCTGCTGGACTACTGACCAAGAGGTCTCCGGTTGAACCCATGAAAAACGTAAATAACGTAAAACATAAACAAAATGTGAATTCAATCGAGCCTTCTTTAAAACTGTGGAATTATTGTGAGTTTTCGTTTTTCTTATTTTTTGTAGGTCAACCGATTTATTTCGGAAATTTCTTGGTTCCAATGCTGCCAAACACATCAGATTTTGTTCACCGACAAACTGTGCCGAATTAAGAATCCGGAACGACGTGCGTCGTCTCGAGCTTTTATTTCGTGTAACAAATTAGTAACGATGGTCGTAGAAAAATATCGCGTTTTGTTGCTTTACGTTACTAATTTAAAAGTCAAATACCGTCGTCGAAACGATTAGATTGAACGATTGCTGCTTTGCACTCGGATCATCGACTTTGGAGTTATTTTGTTATGTTTTTAAAAAAAGAATTAATTTTTCGAATATTAAAATAATGCTGTCAGAAAACACATAAATGTAAAACTGCGTTCTTTGCATTTTTTTGCTACCTTATAAATGCCCAATTCCACATCAATTAAAACAAAGTCCATAACATTTTTTTGGTTATCACAGTCATGATCAGATATTCAAAGTGAGATCGATTGAACGATGGGACGATGGAGTTATATGAATCTAACAAAAACAGCAATCGTTTCGACGCCAATCGTGTTAAGCATTTATCGGCTAGTGGGAAAAAGAAATGGTTCCACTGCCGTGTTGCAACATCGGTATTTCCGAAACAACTTCTCTCAACATTAGAGTTCACCCAACCAAACAACATCATTCTGAATAATCTGCAACGATTAAGATATTCCTGTGGTTTGTTAGCCATTTCAAATTGTTCAAATTCACAATACATCATTCACGACCGCTCAACTTCTGCCGCGCTAAAACTAAGGTTAAAGAGAGAGAGCGAGCGAGAGAGAGAGAGCAAGCCCGTGGAAAGATCACAACATTCTGGCAAGTCGAAAGCCTTTCGTCAAATCCAGGTAAACGAGATCAACAACTCTTTTGCGGTTAGCAAATTACAAATGACAAACCCAGTCACAAGGTCAAGATAACTTCTTGGCTCTTCTTAAGTCGTGCTATACAATTAGTGCAGCGCTATACACAAGCATTGTTGGGATTGTTTTTAATGAGAGCCATACCCGTCAATGAGGTTTTCACCACCTTATTGAGATAATTTCCAAACAGTGGCAAACACATTAATGTCATCCAAACATCAAAGAGATTGCTATAACTCTTATTACAAATAGATCCGAGTTTGTGTATTGCATGCAATTACCATTCGATAGATAGTTGAGTCGTAGGCGCTTATAGGGAAACGTTTAGGGTAACTACGCGTAAAATCGATGCGGATTTTTTTATATGACTCTGCACTATATATATCTATTCCAGTGACGTATTTGTTACTGTTTTTCACTGCAAATTCTAGTCTTAATTGGTTTGTTTTGATAGTTCTTCTCATTAATTTATGAATGCACAGAGTGCTGTCGCATGAGTAAGAGATATTCAGGAAATTTTACATAAAGCTATTAAGCGGCTATGCCGCCTTTGTGCCATGTAACTAATTGGGCACCTGATGAAACTTTAAGATTCTGGTGATTTACCGCCAGATAAAGCCAACAATTCGCTGCCTAATTGTTATAATTGTGTTGGCATTGACGTCAGCACAGGTTTGCTTTTACTGTCGTTGCGTCAATCGACTAGATTTTAAGACTTTGTTGACTGCAAAACGTTTCGTGCGATTATTCATCGTTGCTGGTTTGACGAAAACTCCCGATTTGGCAATACTCTGTCTCTTTCTGTCTCTTTTGCTATTCGGTAAATGTGCCGCTTGATCTTTGGGCACTATATAAAGCAAACTGTTGCGTTTCACCTTTGTTATAGGTGTACCTTTTCATAAGAAGACATCGCTGAATCATTGTGGTATTTTTATAAAGCAAAACTAATTTATAAGGATTTTTTAGCACCTAAATAGATGACAAGGCAGGTCTGCAGTTTGATGTTCGATTTGTCATAACACCGTCGTTACCGACAGTTGGTGAACTTAACATAACTTGCCAATGATGTGATGTTTATGCCAATATAAAACATCTCTAAAATTAGTTGGTTATCTACCTTAGTCACGAGGAAGATACTGTAGCTTGTTTACTTTTTTTCCACTTCTTATACGCCATCACAGATTAGGGCAAAATTCTTTCCTTGGGTATCTGGGGCTAGTCGACGAAGATTAGACATACCAATGTCGATTATAACTAGCTGAAATTTGGGCGTTATTAACCTGAGTAGTTATCACCTTTTTGCCGCATTGGACTGATTCATTGCTTTAAATATATAGGTCCATGCGTAAGCAGCGAATCTAGTTGAAAGCTCTGCCTTCGATAATGGTCTCAGTAGCGGTATACATTTTTCATAACACACCTTTGCATGTTAGATATTATATGTTTTGTCCATTCTTTAAGATCATTTGGTATCTTAAACTTTTTGTATAAATAACGATACTGTCCTTAGATCTAACATTTGTAAGAATCTATCAAATCCAAAAGAAGAGCTCTGAATCTCTGATCACTCACATGGTGTCACACCTGTTTGTCAGTCAACATGCGTCTTTTGACAGCTCAATTTCTAACCAGCTAGTTCAAGTTTGTAAAACTCTATAACCCCTATACACGTCTTCCTAGAGTGTTGCCCTACTAAAGATCTTAATCAGCAATGAAGCTGAGAGTAAGCACATTTCATTTTCCTTTCAATATGTCACCGCTTAATAGATTCATGTAATACGCTGAGTCTTACAAGTATCCATAAATGTACCGCTGACAGTTGTACGAGTTTATTCGCTTGTGTCAATGACAGCTGCGTATTTGAATCTCAGACAAATGCATTTATTACTTTGCATTTATAACATATTTATGGGGTAAGTTAGACTATTACGCAAATCACCTTAAATCCAGTATTTGTCCTCCGAAATTTAAAACTAGGTAACTCAAACATGGCATTTATGAAATTCAGCACGGCATTCAGCAAAAAGCTTATATCTGAGTATTTTTATTTTCCCAAATGTCCCGTGATTTTTTTAATTTTTTTTTATTATTATATAACTAATCGCAGTGGGCGGTACTAATAAGTGGTTAAGCTTACATTTATAAGCCACAAAAGCAGGATTTTCTATATAAATTTAACTATGCACTAAAAGCAATATATTAAAATTAAATGCTTAAATATGACGAAAGAAATCTGAATGAGAGTATAGATTTAATGTTGATCATTGACCGTGACTCGTGAGAAAAGTTTGACAGCTTATGGTAATATCGCAAGAAATGAGTCTCTTTTAATTAAAAGAAATCACAAGAAAGATCAAGAAAGACCAGCACTTAAAACTCTCTTTACAAACCTTTCAGTGCCTAAATAAACGAATTCCACATCGAAAAATATAAACCTAAAATTTAGAACTTTTCAGACGATCTCCACGTTCACTTCTGATTGTTTCCCCAAATAAGTGCATACCAACAACAAATTTGTAACAGAAACCCGCCGCAACTAAAAGTGTTGAGAAACAGTCAAACTTGATACCATTCGCTCCATTTATAGATCGCAATTTGAGTCTCACGCTATAGCTCTTTCAGTCCATAGTTGCAATAGTTTCGCACATTTTAAAAGCAATATTAACAAAATATGTCCTTGCCATAGTCCATCCCACTGTCTGCACCTTTTCCTATACCTGTAAGCGAGATATTTGATTTTCCATACACTATCAGAGGTCATATACCTTTGTAGGTAGTTCTAAAAAACACAACTGATTTCAGTCCCTCCAGGCGCCAGTGAAACGTCCCTATCCATTTAGCTGCATTACAATTTCTAGCTACCTCTGGGTAATAAAAATTAAAAACAATAACCGAGAGCCACCTTCCACCTGGCAATTCTTCACTAATTGATTAACAACCTTATTAATACAACAAAAGACAAAATCAGAAATCCACCTTCATCACTTGTTCGATTCTGATAACCTAACCTACCTACCTGTTAATATGGAATCTGCTCTTTGATTCGAAAGAGTACTCTTAGCTACAAGAGAGTGGAACAGAATCGCACTTGACAATTCAAGCCAAAGCCAACGAAATACGAAATCCAATTGTGCATGCTCGCAGTCGCAGTCGCAGCTCGCAGATATGATCTGCTAGACACACCACTCGAGCGCATTGTTTCACTCAAGTCCCACACATCGACACAGTTTGACTCAGTTTGTCGCTGCGCAACATGTTACCATACCACGAGTGAGATTTATCACATATCTTTGCCATCTTGCCCCCGAACAAGTGTAATTTCGAATGTGAATCTAATATCTACTCGTAAAAAAAAAGAAAACTCATCTAAAAGTAAAAAAAAAATAAATTCCATACGCTTATAGTAGAGCAGATGCGAATGTTGCTTGTGAATTGTGATGTTGCTGGCCAGTCGCCACCATACCATCAGAGTGCTTGAGTTTGCTCGGTCTCGTGTCGTGTGTTGTGTTTTATTATTTCGTTTGGTGATTTTTTTTTTACTTATTTTCATTCGCATTTGCTATGTAGTGGGGATATACTCTTCAAATACATTCGTTTCAGTAATTTTCTGTTTAGTCCTTAAATAAGAAGCAACAAGTAAGCATCTCTTTTCTCAAACAATTCTGAGTCTCGAAGTGTGAATTTCTTTTATTCCACATTTATACACGTTCATCTGTTGTTTCGAGTGTATGCATAGTGTAATGTATTTCATTAAGAATTTGTACCGTGGTGCGGCACTTTTGTGATTTGTGAATGAAAAGCGCGCGGTTTTCCTCAATGGAGTTTTGTTCAAAATATTTGAGAAAAACCGATGAGATACTTATCGTTCAATCCAATTAAGAAACAAAATAGAGTGTTGATGATAATCCGTTTGTTGGACACTTGATGCCACGAGTGTCTGGCTACCTGCTGGCTGTACTCTTGTGTACAGGAATCAGTGTGTTTTTTTTTTTAAAAAAGACCCTTTTGATTTTAAATCGATAGTGTGGCGATAAATCCACTCGTATTTTTAGATTTTTGTTTTTATGTGCTTTGTCGGGATTCTCTTAAGTGTGTTGTGCGTGAAGAAATGCAAAAGTGCTCCTAAAAAGTTGGAAAAAAAAACCATTGCAAGTTTGGAGAGCTTCTGATACTCGTCTGTCTGTCTGTCTGAGATCGCTGGCATTCCTCTATATCCGACAGAGGAGCATACTGTTGCGAAATTTGTAAATTGAATTAAATAAACAAATGCAATTTTCCCCGAGTTAATTTAATTGTAAACGATATAGTGTCTGAGAGTGTCGTCTCTCTATAAGCGGTAACTGTAAAGTGTGTACCCACTAAATCAACAGACGTTTACTAGGACGTTGCATTTAGAGAGGCACTTTATGATGCAGCGGCAGCCACAGCACAACGAAGGTGGTGGTGGTTGGTTTAGTTGCAACCGCGATCATCAGACTATCATTCAGAGAAAATAAAAAAATTGTCTAAAAATATATCTACTATATCCATTCAGACAGACAGATAGACGATACACTGCATCTATAATAACAGTGTATATAATTCGAAAAGTGTGTACAAAAACAAAAAATCAAACGCCTATGCAACACAACTGTTCGTTGGTTGCATTTTTATTCCCGGTTTGCCTCGATCTTCTGGCTTTTGCCTCTTATATATATATACATATCTTTTTTAATTTAGTGATAACTTCCGTTTGCAATAAATTTTGATTGAAGACACACAACATGCGCAACACACTGTGTATTTTAGTTTGAAATGTAGTGTAGTCTTTAATGTTTGCTTGCGTCTACCTCTGTTTGTTATCTTTGGGATCTTTACACGGTGTCTGTGTTTATTTTTTGTCGTCTGGTATGCAGGTACTTAATCTTGCTTCCTATCGTAACTAATTTGCGTAGCATATTATAAATAGAAATCCGAATGATCACTATTGCAAGCATAACTGGAAATATGCATTTTTGCATTTCACGCACAAAGTACTTAGGTAGTAGTTACTTCCGACTTTCCCGACGCGTTTAACGAGACATGTGTCTTACACGCATACAAATGACTGTCAACTGTTTGCAAATAAACATAAATTTATTTCACTAGTGAAGTGCACTTGATTAATGTTTTTGTAAATATTATTCTTTCTTATAGTGTCAACAATAATTTATTTATTTACAAAATGTATGTAATAAAGTAAAATAAATTAAATGCTGAATCTGAATGTGATTGATAAAATAATAAATGTGAAACAGAAAAAGTGATATAACTAGTTCTTTACATGAAAATAAAGAATTCGACAAAAAGTTGAACAATAATACGATTTGAGCGATATACTTAAATAACCTACGACTGTACTGCTGTACTTAATTTTATACTAATAATCAACAAAGAAAACAGAAAACATACCTATATACACTACTTAAATAAATAGATTGAGTTGAAACACCGAATACCGCAAGTTTACTTTGTATTCTATTTTAAACTTTGGATTACTACTTAATTACATATGCAATTTCCTCCAAATGTAAGTAGAATTTTAATTTATTTAGTTTAGAGAGTTTTTTTTTACTTTTACTTAGACCAACGGTTTTATTAAATTAAATAACATGAATTGGCGCCCAACGGTGGACGTTTAAAAGATAAGTTACTCGCAACTTAGTCTTGTAAACACCAAATGAATGGGAACATACTATCAAATCAGTTATCCCTAGCTAATTTGAATTACAGCAGTTTTATTCGTTTTTTTATTCAATACAAGCTGTTGGAGTAACATTGGTGATCAAAAAAATTCAGAAGCAGTATTGTTTTAAAATCGTTATTCCTCACAAAATGTAGATTTAGAGAATATTATACTTCATCGTTATTTTATTCGGTGTATGGCAGCTGACAAATGCTACGAGGTTTCAGGATACAACCGATCAAGAAAAGCAAATGCATAGATACCTACTGCCAACTCGTTATTTCACACAAAATGAACATAAGAAGTATGCCTAACAATTTTAATCGCTATTTTATTTGGTCCATGACTAATGCATTTAAAACGAGTGAACTCTCCGCTAGATTAACAATAGCAGTTTCTGGAGGCGTAAAGCCTACATTTATATTTTCTAAATACCGAATTCGCCAATAAAAAAATTAAACGAGCTTAGTTCGTCCTTACAAAAAATGATTATTTCAATACTGAAAATTGTATTTTTTTTAGCTGGACGAATGTTTGTAATTACTTTTCTAACATATCTACTCGCAGAGAAACAACGAGTAACTTTACTTTTAAAAGTATCGAGTTAAAAAGGAATGTGTAATTAGAGGTGGCACCCCAAAAGCTATTAAAACAGAAATCGCTGTATAATAAGAATTTGTGCAGAACGGAAATGCACATAAGTCCTCAAATTCAAATGTCACAGTTAACTGTGAATTATACAAACAGTTTTGATCATGTTTTTCTACCATACCCAAGCTGATGGTGTGACTCAGTTAATCAGTTCAGACAAGTACAACTGAGAAGAATATCCTCTAACTCAAGAGCAAAATTACTCGTTACTCGTTATTTTGTTAGATAATTCTCTATTTTTCTCTATTTTTGAGTAATTCTTTATTTTCCGTTTTTTTTTGGTGTGCGGAAGCCGAATAATGTTATCCTTGATACCTGACCCCTTATTTAATTTCGTTTATAAAATTGATTTTATTTCGTGAACGTATTGCTGTGATCTTTTACAAGTCTACCATGATTTGTCCATTTTTTTTCCACTTTGTACCTAAATAAAAACCTATACCACCATACGCTTTGTCAATTATTACCTACAGCTACACAGTGTACATTCTCTCTAAGCCTGTGTTAGTTAGTTAGTTATTTAGACTATTTATTTATTGCATAAAATGCTTAATTTAAAAAATACGATTTCTTAGTCTTCAGCGGTTTGGCGGTAGGCCGTCTACCAGACTGACATTTCCAACATTTATATATATTTATACATATTTTTTTTTTAATTAACAAAATAGTTTCAATTTAGATTTAAAAGTTTTCAGCAATAATACAGTTTTATTAAAACGAAATTTAAACGAAATTCAGTTAAAATTGTAAATGGTAAAATGGCCTGTGTAGTGTGTATTACTACAATTAAATGAAGAAAATAACCTGTATTTTTGGTCTTTTGGCCAGCCATCCAGCAGATCCATTTATCGTAATTGTAGTCACTTATTATATAAATAAATAAATAAATGTTTTGGCGCTACAGTTCTGTAGGACCCAAGGCCTAGCTTCTCACAACCATTCGTTTTCTGTGAGTTTTCAATTTTTGAGACGAATGAAAGGGATCTACAATTTTACGGCCGAGTCCAAACGGCTCTTTCATGACAGTTTTACTCTCGGATGTGTGTCAGACGTCCGCGAGAGGTGGCGCAGTGGAAAAAAACCTTAAGATGTAATTTGGTTCTTTCGGGATTCGGGAACCCCTCGCTTAGTAGCCCAACACACAACCACTGAGCCACTGCGCCGACCACTTGATATATACTAAGCTAAATTTAAGCAAATCCAAATTATAAGTTAAGTCATTAAAAAAGGGTTGAAATTGATATCGAATTGACTTAACGCCCAACGCAATAATTTGTTGAAATTTCGCACGAATCTAGTTAGACCCGGCTTAATTTTTACGAACTCACAATGGTGGCATTGTTCATAATAATGTTCTTAGTCAGTCGCAGAAGAAGAAGGCACTCTTAATCATATCTTTTATCTGTTTTTAAACTGACTATAACTAGTCAAGATCAGTCCCAAAATCAGAGTCGTCTCCGTGTGAACTAATTCGCTCTTGACCAATTTATTCCTTATTAATAAGAGTGATGCGAGGTTGCTCTACACACAAAAATATGTATTTGGATTATACTATTTTTATTAAAACATTCATAAAACAGTTACACACATCTACAAAACACGGTTATAAAGTAAGTAAATATTTGTTGTGACAGTAAAAAATATTTAAATTTAGTAAGGCGCCAAAAGTCCGAAAATATAAAAAGCGTGCCAAGAATTCAATTAATTTCTCATTAAATCTTGACTTTCTGAAAGCATGAATTAATTAATTTATTTATGTTTTTTTTTTTCTGACAGATTGAAAGAGGTCTGTCTGTTGAAACGCGATTTGTTAATTCTTGTTAATTCAATTCACACCAATAATCTTATGGATATAGTTTGAAGGTTAAATGGGTCATGTAGTAAACTTAAGAGAGGCAAATGTGGACGCGGGCACGGCACACGGTTGGGAATTGTTTTTCTACTGAGCGAGGGTTCAACCACGGGAAAAAATACATACTGACGCTTTATGGACAGATTCGGGTACTCATTGATCTATGTGTACCTATTTATTTGCTGTTGCTGCTTATGTCAAATTTGTAAACGTCACTTCGCCGAAATGAAAAAAAATATGTCTTAATTGGTGCTGATTTTCGCTCTTCAGATTTCCTTCACTTCTTCGCCTTATATACGCATTTAAGCGTTGCGCCGCTTGACACCTTTTAATAAATGACTGCTAATTAGTTATAGCCTCAAGTATTAGTTTTGTTGTTCTTTACAATTAGGAAACCTTGGCCAAAAATAGACTCAGCCACGTGAGTCCCAGCCCACGTGTGTATTCAAATAAACACATTCACCTATGGTTCGTTACAATCTCATTAATTATGCTGTCAAATTATAAAAAAAAACATTTACTACTAAAATTTCATTCATATAAAGTGGCTCCTCGATTTGATGGTAATTAAAGCGATAAATACCAGGAAAATCGTACGCTATTATGATGATGAGAATAGAAATTAGATTAGATTAGATTACTAGATAGCTATTATGAATTTTTGGTAACAAAATATATATTTAAGTTAGATAGTGACATCAATATTTGAAGAAGAATTCATGTTTAACAACAAATTAAAAAAAAAATCCGCACATTCAACTTTCCGCACTCTTGATCTGGTAAACTCTTTCTTTGTTGTCCCCCTGGTTATCCAAAATTAAACAAACATTCACAAGATTGTCCCATATAAGGTTCTGATTAAATTTACCACGCAAAAACTGAATATGGCATAAGACAGTCTTATCGTATTTTTTCCCGCAATTTCCGGTTTTGATTCTCTAACAAGATTCTGAAAACAAGAAGGTAGCAAAAGGTAAAAATGTCCCATTGCTATGAGTATAGACCAGCGGTTCACTTATGACTCAAAATGCAAACTTAAGTAGCTAGACAATGATGAATACATATATCTGAAATGTCAGTATCCACTTTCAATCTTCGGGTGTTAATTGTGCAGATCCACCTTCGACATTTTATGCACACTCAAGTGGGGTATACTTATTTAAAAAAAAAACAAAAACACATGCACACTTCTCCCAACATGGTCTGTTAATGAACTTGAAACAAAAAAAAAAAAAAACACACGAAACGATCAAACAAAAAAATATCGAAGATCAAGTAAAATATGTAGACGTCACTTGCGTGTGTGTCGTTGTTGATTTTGTAAAATGTTTACATTGATATGAGACATGAGAGTACATCCACACAAACGGATCAGGCCACTGAATGTGCCTTGCAGAACGGTGCAAGTGAAAGGTATATTTTTAGAATATATATCACAACGGCTACCTCAATTACTTGCAAATTGCATTTAGCTGTGCGTTGAAATAAGTGCAACGTTTTTGTTTTTTTTTCTGTTAAACATCGATCGGTACAGTGTGTCCCCAAAAAAATGTTACCCGATTTTACAATGACAATGTCATTATACATATTTAATCGATTGACATATTCGCTATTAAACGTCTAATAAACAAATTGAAGATTGTTGCAAATTTAGCCTCTTCAAACTGCTACGAAAACAGCCGCTGTAAAGCAACGCAATAAAAATACTCTTGAATTTAATTAACCATATGACAAGCTGAAATCGCATGTCAAATTAAAATCAGGTCTTAATAACTGAATTCCAATTAAGATATTGTTTACATTTTATGTGTTCAACTGACAGTTGAGTTTTTTTTTATAGGTTTCTCGCTTTTGTCACTTCAATTGACATAGAAAGTACTAAATGGGAACATTCAAAAACTTGGTTGTCTTAAGTCGACTAGATTGGTCTGGAATAGATGCAACCTGAACGCAAAAACTAGATTGGTTGCGAACGTCACTTTTCCTACGTCAGCCACATATGCAAACTTATTACTCAGTCACGAATTTCTTGAGTAGATTCGTCGGCTACCCCTCCATAAACGTCAACTGACACAGCTGCCCATGTGATTGATCTAGAACATTCGGAACTGAGATACATCAAGTCAGACAGCTGTCAGACTTACTAAACTAGATACTTAAACGTCCCCAATTTCACACTTTTACAAGTTTTTATTCGTTTTTAATACGATTTTTATAAGTTCAACGCTTCTACTGTCATTCGGTGTTTAAATAAAATGGTTAAGAGTGTTTATTACATTCAAGAATGAATAATACACTTTTATAATTTTATTTGGTAATCTACTAGATTTATGTCATAAGAATATGTTATAAACCTAGTTGAATCTAGGGCCAAACCTTAATTCTCCTTTCTTTTGTTATAAACCACAATCAAACAACCTGTACGAAATCCCAGTGATTAATAGAAATTCCATCCAAGCAAATACCAAGTGATGACCTATTAAACACAATCCAGCACATTTTATTGAACTATCCGACAAAGCACGTACCTAAACTATCGAACTCGATTTGTATGTAATGTTTACAAAATTCACTCAATCTAAACAAAAGCAGTGCTGCCAGCAAGTTTGACAACAATTAAATAAAAACAACGAATTCACTTATTTTATTAGAAAATGAAACATCTGTTCCTAAATAAATATATCAATCATGTAATTAGGGGTTGAGCTATAAGGATGCCGTGATTCTTAACCATAGTCATGTGTACCTATTTTCGGAGCGAAACTATTTGTGTATTTCTTAAACAATCTTGATTTGTTGATATTTGTAAACGTTCCCGACTGCGAATAATAAAAGCATTGGTTCTGGATTTGTATAGTGTAAAATGTTCCCGTACTTTTTCGTAGTTTCGTGTCACTTTGACAGACTATTCCCAGTGTCAAATAGTGATGACATATCTAGTGGACTAAACTAATAGAATATTGTAATAAAATATTTACAAACTGTCACAAGCAGTAACACATTTATAATCTACTACATTCTGAGTTTCTGAGTGGCTTAATTCCTAAACTGAAATGCAAACATTTCCTTTCCTGTTCAATGGAATGTTAACAGACATTGCTTCGAATTTTCTCAGATTTAATGACAAATTGCGTCAGTTTTTACAAGTAGCATAATATATAATTAGGGTATACTAGCCGCATTTTGTATTTTGCCTTGAAAGAAACAACCAACCCAATGGCTGTGTGCTTGTGGCTTATGCAATACTTTAGCTTGAGGACGTAATTTTTAAGAATTTATGGGTAATTAGTGAAAAGCTATACCAATGCAATGATACTCGCACTTTATATTTATAATAAACAACAGACGGACTGCCGCCAATTGTATACGAAAGAATTTATCACTAATTCGCAATTAATTCATCAAAGAGTAGACATTCGAAATAAGTAAAAGCTATTTATAAGTTTGAAAAGTAAACACCTGCAGCGCTGAGGAATTTCCTTAGAAACGTCAGATGGGGATGGTGGCACAGATTTAGCACACGAGCAACTTAAGCGGAAAGTGATTAAGTGATGATTAGGCACCCACGTTTATGTCAATTACTTTATTTAAATGAATCTATTCCTTTTTACATTTAGGGCTTTTTTCATAACCTAACAATCATATGAAATACAGGAATGTCAAAAAAGTCAATAACATGATCATTTAAACGAGATTTACTTGAAACTTCTTTGAACTATGATGGCAAATGACAGCAAACCAATCTGTTTGACATTTGTTTCCTTAAATGAGATAGAAAAAACAGATGTCAGCTTTGATCATTCTTCTTTGCAATTAATTGAATTGGAAAATGCTCCCGTTCCGTTGACAAGCTGTATGGGTAGGCCCATGTCAAATTCATTCAATATCTAGCTGTCTTATTGACAGCTAACTTTTATATGTGGTAGCTCTATCAAATTGCCACTGAATTTTGGAAAATTTAATGTAGTTCTTAACTTATCCGCTGCGTTTTACAATTCTTAGTCACAGATTTACGAAAATGACTCTCCCTATGTATATGTCATGTTCTAATGCATCAAGCAATTTAAATTTCCACATCTGCTTTGACAGAAATATTTTAGATCATATCAAATCAAAGATCATACCGTCCTAGCCTGTTTCTATGGGTAAAACGTTGCAAAATAGACACAAGACACAACTAGATTGACAGGGCCAATAAGAAGCCAGACAAATCGCAAATCTAACAAGTACGCGATGAAATTGAATCACTTTGCTGGCCATGATACACCTTGACATCTATATTCTCACTTTAGATTTGTATAGACAGACAAAATTACCAAGCGCAGCAGTTCGCGATCGCGCTGTCATTTCATCAGCAATTTTCCCTCGTTATGAAATATTGTTAACGTATTATTTTTTATCGTCGTCACTGATTGCATAATTGCAATCAAATTGTATTCCACAATCCGCCAAAGTGAGAGCGAAACTCATACTCCATTGCGGATTTCCGAGTTTGCACGTCATCCATATCCAGTGCTCACAATCACATCCACTAACAGCATGTATACAGAGATGTCAGCGGAGAGGCCTAAACTAAACTGACCGTTTTTATATGCGGCCATAAAGTTTAAGTTGCGTATTATCGTGGTATAATTGAAAACGATATTATCCTCGTTAAAATTAATGGAAAATTAACCATAAAACAGTCACCATGCTTTCGCATAAGCTTTTAGGGTACGATTTTGGGTAGGGAGGGGCGCGATGAATGCAGACCAGTATAATTGCACTCAAAAACTCAATGCGGAGACCTCGCAAAAGTGGAGATACTCTGGATGACTTTAATGAGATGAATGAAAGATGGGCATTTATGTTTATGTTAATGTGGTTGTAGATGCCATGTGGAGAGTTCCTTTGCATAAATATAATTTCTGACGGGATAGTGCTAAGTGGTTTTCGGTGGGGAGAATATATACGTCGTGCTGTCTTGACTGCATATTTATTTGACACTTGAAAATCGGCCTAAAAGGTGCACGGACCGAGGATCTTTTCTGTGTTTTTTTCTTTTTTTTACCATTTTTGGGTTCTTCTCTTGCCCAATGAGGGTCAAATGCATAAAATTCAAAATTTATATTTGCACAAAATTTTAGGACGGATAGAAGGAGAGCGAGAGTAATGAAGAAAAAAAACGAAGGGAATTCCTTTTAATTTGACATGCGGTATGAAAGTCATTATGCTGTTGAGTGGCCGCGCCAGTTAAAAGGGAAAATATGCCAGGGCAGTAAAGCTCTACTTTAGCGTGTCCGTAAAGGGAAAGTAACAGAAGAGAAAAAAGTTTTTTTCTTTGTATTTTTGGTGGAATAATGTATCACTGGAGTTTTCGCCGAAACAGTGAGCGTTAGAAGGAAAAAAAACGAAAGCAGGCAATTAAAAAAGACATGGGGAAGTTTGCTGACTATGGTTGGAATATACAAACAAAGGAGAAAAAGCAAGGCATTTTTTCGTGGAAATTGAGTCAGCGAGTGTGTTCACTGGAAGAGACCGGAAGAGGCGCCAGATTGGAATAAATATTGTTGCCTCATAATAATGTGGAGCCATTTATTTGGTAGGACTTCTGATTAAAAGGACTACATATCAATTGAGCTAGTTGAGTGAATGAATGTTGCTTAATAGTTGAAGTGCTTTGGTTTGTGACAGAAACTTTAATTTTCATATTAACGTATGTAAAAGATATGGATAGATAAAACTGTAAAACTGTTTTTTAATAAAATAAATATAACTCCAAAAAATAAAGAATCTTTTAAAAGTAAAGCGAAGTTAAATTAATCCTACTTTTGCTCCCGTACAAGTTTCAGAAAATTTCCCACTTGCACTTCAAGCTGTCACATATTTTACGCTTTATTTTCGAAAAACGTTAATTTCGACTCATCACAATCAATAATTGGAAAAAATAATACAAAAGTAAGAAAGAAAAATAATTTCCGGCGTTGCTGTACTCTTGCACATCCCTGGCTTGACTTCAAAACCCGATACTGCCAAACCAAACCGACAGTGACAGAATAACTAATTCCATTTTCATATTTATTACCGCAATAAATGCTTTTTTGCACCACCAGTAACTTATTTCGCTTAAATATTTATAAAGTTTGCAGAATATCAAAAGTAAACACTTTCAGCTCAACTTTATTTAATCTCTTGAGCTATGAAAGAAATGATCGAAATTATGTCAGAATTGCCATATCCATCAACAGCTTTGTATTATTATTTGGTGAATGTCATAGGGAACGTTCAAGTTTCTAGTGTAGTAAGTCTGACAGCTGGTTGACTTAACGTATCTCAGTTTTGATTGGACTAGATTTGTCACATGAACCGTGGTTTCAGTTGACGTTTATGGAGGGGTAGCCGACGAATCTAGTCTAGAAATTCGTGACTGAGTACTAAGTTGACAGTCCGCATATGTGGCTGATGTAAAAAAGTGGCGTTCGCATTTTTGCGTTCAGGTTACATCTTCTCCAGACCAATCTAGTCCAATCAAGACAACCAAGTTTTTTAATGTGCCCATAGACACTATGACAAATGTCACAAATGATGACAGCAGAACAAGCAAAATCTTTTTTTTTCAGTTTATTTTCAACGGCAAAACTTTTAATGGCGCTTTTTATCCAAAATTAAACGAATGGAAAAGTGTTGAAATATTTTAATTATAATTATAACCCTTGCAATGTTGGGACAAACCCAAATGTAACACCTGCCTTTCCTATGCCAAAAGGACATACCCCCGTTAAACCCATTTCTTAGAAATGAGTCCCTATACATTACTCTAAGGATTTCAGGAAATTCCAATCCTCAGACCACTCAGAATGAATCACCATCCACAGCCAACTAAAAATCCCCGATTTCTCACTTGATTAACGAGTGTGATGGGACACCTTCACTTCGGAAACCACAAACAAAATGTAGTCATTCTCGTTCTCCTTTTGAAATCAAATAAAATATAAGGAAACTCACCACCACCAACAACAACATAAACAGCAACTATTTGAAAAGAAAAGAACACAATTCTCCTCGGAAACCTGAAACACCGTGTAAGAGTGGTTTTTATTCAAATGGGCCAAGAAACGAGTTCATGGGCACACACACACACACACTAATTGGGGTTCATTCTCATTTTTCGCTTGGCGGTATGTCTTTGGCTAGCAAAAAAAAAATAAAGCCAAAGACAACCTCACTTAAAGGTAATTACATTGCGAAGCGTGATCACAGCAATTCCCGACCTACCGTTCTTACTTTATACCACTACCGTACCTACTGTTGCTGATGCAATCTCAATCTTGGATTAAATCAAATCCTTCAGATACGAGCGCAGAAAAAAGCAAAAAAAAAATCGCTGTAAACTCCCTGAAAAGCTACTCTGTGGAATTTCTTGCAACTTGAGCAAAAAACAAATGTAAACCAAAATTAGCCAAACACATGGATTTCCTCGGCTTCAGAGGAATGCAGTCCAAAACGCTTTCGGTATTACTATTTCTCAATTCATCTCACAGACGCCTCAGTGGCTGCGCTAACAACAGCATACACTCTAGCAAGCTCCACTCTGTCTAAGCGAAACGACAACGACGGACGGGCATTTTCAAGCTCACCACTCACCTTGCGTGCACATCAGCACAACGCTCCAAAAAGAAGAAAAAATGGAAAACCCTGGGTTGGGGAGAAAAAATTCCGATAAATTGCCAATTGCGATTGTGTCTGCATTTGAAATGCTGCTAAGGTGCGCGCGCCAATCAATCTGATGTAGCACCTCGAATCCAACACCACCACCACCACCACCACCACCACCATGAACGGTGAACGTCATGCTTCATTCCCGACGACGACTAAGGCAACCACCTATTGAGGGGATGCGGGGGCCACCATCGTAATCCAATACATCGGGCCGGGCCTCCTCGCGCTGTTGTAGCTACTTCAATAGTAACGCTGCCAGCCACACCAGACTCTCTGTCGTCGTCGTCGTTATCATGTTCGTTGGTGTTGCTGTTGCTGCTGTTGGCTTGCCATCGCATCGCAGTCGTTGTAGTCGTCGTCGCCGTCGTCGTCGCTTTCATGTTGCGATCGTAAATTACATTTTAAACGACATAGAAAATACCACGTTCGCGCAGCGCGTATACCCAGCCACGTATCTCTAAATTTAGCATTTTAGACATCTATTGCGTTGCGCGACGACGACGTTTCGTTTAGGTTATCTGTCTTCTGGTCGCTATACACTATCAGCTTCGCTTGAAATTCGTTTAACGTTCAGCTGAAGGTAGCTGCTGCCTGACACCACATCGCTCCGGAATGATCGATTCACCTGTGATCTGAATGCCTAAGCGACAAGCCCATGTCACCTAAGTTATACACATACTGCACATTGTGTCGCTTTGTATATACATAATTTCGTTGGTGTGGTAGAAAAAGTGAAGGGACTCCAGATGTCGGAGTGAGCTGCAAATAATGAATTAACAAGACGATTTGACTTTTTTTTAGATTGTTTTTTTTTTTACCCGCCAACTGAAGGATACAAATTCGTAATTTTATTTGAAATTAATTCGAACAGATAGTTCTTTTGCCCGCATATCCTTGAGTTTATGTAACTGGCACATGGTGTGCATATGTATATAGCGCGAATTGTAATTGAGATTCCGTCTGTTTCTTTGATGCGGCTATCAAATAACAAAAATGTAATGGCTGATTCTCTATTTTCAAAGACAGGTAATCGGAATCCGCAATGGCGGTGAACAACTTTGTAGAATCTCATTGACAGGGTTATAGGTTTTCATTGATTAATTCCACGACACTTTTAATTCCACCCCCGCCAACTCTAATTTTGTTGTTGAAATCCAATATGCTAGATAAAAAAAAATAGAAGACTGCTGCCCTTAGAAGGTTATCTGTTGAGTGCAGTTGATGAAGTTGATTCTGAGAATTACCCGTGGGTGACAAGAAGTGGTGGTGGTTTTGCAATATTCAAGTTTGTCTGAATCACAGTGTTAGAAAAGAGTTGTTTGATAGTGTTTCTGTTTAGTTGTACGTGTCATTCTATAAAAGTAGTTATTCCATTCACAACTTTTGTTAGCGTCCAAGAAATGTTCCTAAGTCTTTCCTAGACTTTCGAGGAATATCGAAACGTTTGTCAGATTTTTGGGTGGCAGACAAACTACGATGTGTATTGTTCAAAATAAGCAGAGTAAATGATGTGTTTTAAGAGAGTGTTCTCCCTACCTTCGCTTTTCTTTCTTCCGCGATAGATTTAACGAATCTTCCATTGAAATTTGCCGTCAAATAAAACATTGCACATGTAGTACTAAGTAGTAGATAGGATGCTAAAAGCTTGTAGAACTTATATAAAAACATATATAATTTCTGACTTGAAATTGAGAAGTTTATTTATTTATTTATTTATTCATCAATTAGAGCTACAAACTCATTTGGACAACTTGAAAACTATTATAAAAACTGTAAATTAAGAAATTAATTCCCTTCTTAGAATCATGAGATTCCCTTCTTAGAATCATGAGAAAAAGATTTTTTGTTTCAATATGCATGTTTTACACACCTTTCCCTTAGCTGTCAAAATTAATATTCTAAACGCAATCATCGATCTCATATACCTACTCATATAAAAAGTATAAAACTATGATTAGGATTAGAGTTGCGGATATTCCTGTCTCCGTCGCTGTTATGCGAAGTCAATTTTGAATGCTGTCAAAAAGACAGTTGGGACGTTCGGATACGTAGTTTGTTCAAAACGTCAACTAGATTTTTCTGGACTAGGTATACGTACGCCTTAACTAAGTTGAGTTGTTGTTGTAAACATGTGGTTTATTTTTGAATTTTGACACTTCAATATGTCAACTGAGTATACAGGCAGGATTCTCTTGACTAGATTTGTCGGCTACCCCTCCATAAACGTTAACTGCAAAAACTAAACACGTCACTAGTCTGGGCCAATAAAAACTCAAACGCATCTAGTCTGTCAGCTGTCAGACTTACTAAACTAGGTATCCGAACGTCCCCAGTAACAGCAGTGTTCGTAACAAGAGCTGAAAACTTTATGATCTATCATACTAAAATGCGAAATCAGACAGTCCATTTACAACTGTTTTCCTGAACGCATCCATTGTGCGCGATTGGCTGTAAATACTCCAAAGCGCTTATTCCTACTGAATTGAATAACACAACTCTAAGCCAAATGCACTTCTTTTGACAAGATGTTGAGCTCGCAAACAAATGACATCCGTTTCTCCGACAATACGCGTGCCGCAATTGCGAAAAGATTATTATTTATCGCGCGGTTGAGTGCGTATCGATGAAAACTCTACTCACACCCATCAAGAGATGTACCCCAACATTAATTTTCCGGTAAAATGTGAAATGCGAAAAACTACTTACATTCGAATCGACCCCAACCACTACACACGCAGCACTGTGTTGATTCGCGGTCTCTCGCGCTATCAGTTCACACATTTAATTTATAGGATCGACTTTGCTTTTATAGCGAATCATTTATCTTGTGAGTGGCGCACGGATCGCGTCCGCCTGATGATGACGATAAACAACCGGATTGTACCGCTTAATAATTTATTTTTATTTATTTTTTTTCATCCATCTTTTGCTTCAACTATAGCATCTTCGCAGAGGGGAAATTCACAATTAAAAATGTTTAAAAAAAAAAAAAACAAAAAGAAAAATTTATTACAAAGTACACTCTGTATGGGTTGACGTTGAGGAGGGATCCGGAGGGATCTCTGCTCGATTATTTCAGGAAAAAAAAGCGAAGAAAATCATCAAACGAATTAAGCATCGTCAGTTGGTGTGAATATAAAGTGTTTGCGCTTGTTCTATACTTATAAGCATGGATACGATATGTACATGTGAGCTGGTGCTGTTAAAACGTGTTGCACTTGTTTCTAGATGTTCCTAGGGGGCACCCAGGATCCAATTATTACCGCCTATTAATTTCGCTGTGCATATTATTAAAATGCGCGCGGCTCGTGGATTCGATGGCAATATTATGGTACCAAGCAGTCTAAGGCAGCTTGCGATATTTTTAATTGGTGCACAACACACTCACAGTGAAATTATGGTAGAGATTCGATGGAGAGTCTGCCTGCCAGTCTATATGTATCATATCTAAAATTTTGCAATGCAGATGCATGCATCTAGTCAATTAAGAGACTTAGCACGCAACAAAAATTGCCGATAAAATATAAGAGTGTTACAATAAATTAGATTTAAACAGTATCGCAAGATTGATGTGTGTCGTTTCTAGAATGTTTTGTACACCAGATTATAAATCACATGGAGAATGCAGAATTTGTACTGTGATATTGTCCACGTTAAATTAAGTATCATTTTAATTAATCATGTGACCAACAGACAGATGCAGTATCCGATGTGAGCTGTCAAATTTGAAATCAATTTTACACAATGTAAAAAATGGGGTTGGGGTTGATCATTTTTGTATGACTTGACAATGGGGGCGAACAAAAAAATGAGACTTATTTGACAACATTTATTTTTAAATTTTGCGGCTAAGTTGTCGACAGTAATTATGGTTATGTGGGCATAGGTCAACAAACGAACATAAATGCTTTTAAACCTATAATCATAGTCACGATTTTAGTTTTAATGCAATTCCTCATTGACTTAAGCTGGCTTACTTCAACTCACTTCTAATAATTTACTTTTCACGATTTGTGAATCGTGGTGCGTTCTGTAAAATATAATGTACATACACCTTCATATCAATAAAGAACACGTAAAAGTTACTAACTGGTTACACGAAATTTAGGTTAAAATTTTTTGTATGCCAACTGACGTTTGATAGCTGACTTGTGCACATTTCTTAATTTATAAGTCGGATAATAAAACAGATGTGCATTCGGTTCGATTTTAATCCACTGAAAAGCAATTTTTCTTGGCTTGAATAATTGACATTTCAACTCTGTTCCATCAATTAAAATGATAAAGTCGATACCTAACCTTAAAAAAATAATTTCCAAAACAATGTATTATACTCATATGACAGTAACCGACAAAATATTGAACCAATTTTCCACCAATTACGCCTTTAATGCGATAATTGTGCAGGCTTTTTTTATTTGTTTCAGCGAATAAATTACGTCCCCAGCTTATTCGATGAGTCGACGAGATTTAAAAATAAAATTTATAGTCCATAAAAATACTATCCACCTACATGCATTGCATTCCATTGTAGCAGTATAACGTAACATTGGCATATGCGATGTTTCAGTCATAAATCACTATAAACAAGTTAATTGCTATGAAAATGATTACAAATATTTTCGAACAACAATTTCTTCGCAATTACGCAACTTATTTTTAGATACATGCATACCATCTATTTGCTATATTAAAGAAATACATTTATCTGGAAAAATTCAAACCACAATAATAATCCCATCGATCTTACACAAACTAAAAATCTTTTTTTTTTTTGTATTTTTATTATCAGCTCATTCTCCTGACACTGATAAAAAATAAATTAGTAAATTAGTAATAGTTAATAACAGAGCGCGCACTTTTCAAACAAAATAATACACTTTCGTAAATGAATATATTTTTTTTCAGGCATCACTGCCAATAAAATTCCTGCGGAGTGAATGGATTATAAAGAAACTTCCGTACCAAATAATTTTTGTTTTTGCTTACGTCAAATAAACAAACAATTTTCACTTTTATCTTAAAAGTTGTTTATTTGTTTGGGTATTTTAATAATAGATAAAGATTGCTATTTTCCTTAAATTTAAATTAGAATGCCTTTTCATTCAGGGTGGGTAAAATTTAAACAAATGCATAATGTTAATTTTGCATTCGAAGAGTACATTTAGAAAGAGTGAGCTGTCACCCTCACCAGCCACTGTTTTAGCGAAGGAGTATGCTTTCAATAAATTTATTTATTTCTCTTGATAAAAGAATAGAGTGACATTGGGACTTGTAAGTTGTAACTATCAATTTAGCGAGTTGACAACCATTGGTCAGCTTATAAGTTATACCTAACCAACGAGTCCAACAAAATTTCGTGGGCTAATATTGGCACAATTTTTAGGGAGGTTAAATGTTTTTTTTTCTCCCTGTGTGTCTCTCTTCTACTCTAATTTTTTGTAAGGGAACAAAGTATGACTAAATTTTACGAATGCCTTTGAATGCATTACCGTATGGGAACAAAAGAAAATAAAGTGCACGACTGGATCGCACGAAACTTTCTCGTTCATATCATCAGTTTGGTTGGTTTATTTTTCTTTTATTATTGTTTATAGGCTATAAAACAAGATTTTTCAAATTGGTGATGCTGGTAGGTGGCCATGACTCGAAGTAGGGTTTTTGAATTTGCACGTGTTTGGGGTTAAATGAAGTGCGGGTTTCTGATAGTGTAGAATTATTTTAAGGTTCATGATTAATATGGTTGAAAAAGGAAGAAGTGGGAAATATTTGCTAAAAAGGAGCTTCTAGTACCTAGTTGTAATTGAATTTTTACTGGTAGTGCGGTAATTCTTAAAACACGGCTTTAATTCCATTTTTTAAGAAAAACTAAGTAAGGGGTCCTATTAAGAATACTTATGTTATCATAAAAATCGGGTTTTGGTCAAAACCGTTATGGCGGTTTTTGGAAAATAATGCATACAAAATAGTAACAAATATTGCAATGTTGAGTTCGAAAAATTATCTTGCTCAACTATTTAGCTAAAAACTGAGTATGGGGTATTTGTTCAGGATGTTAATATTACTTTGTTTTTAAAGCTTTATCCAAATCGAAAATGGCGTTTTCGAGATTTGAACAGTTTTCAAAATCAGCGTTTCCGGTGGTTAGAATCGAAAATGAAGGACGCAATAATGTTGAAAACGTCAATTTTACTCCAAGTATGCATTTTGGTCAAAATCGCTTTAGCCGTTTTCATGTAGGTAAAACAAAAGTAATCCAAATTCTCAAAATATGCCTTTTTTCAAAAATCTATTATAGACAATTTAGAGAAAAACTGAGTTTGCTATCATGTTAGGAATGACCATATTACATAAAAAATTAATTTTTGTTGCAATCGTATTGACCGTTTTCGAGATAAGGCCACTTTTCAAAAGTACCGTTATTCGACTTTTTAGCCAAAAACTGGGTATGCAGCCATGTTAATCCCATATATGGTAGTGCAAGTATACATTTTGGTTAAAATCGTTGAAGCCGTTTCCAAGTAAACCATAATTAAATAAAGTCTTAAAACACAACATTTTTCCAAAATAGTCCGTTGAACGATAATTTAGGAAAAAACTGAGTTTGCCATCATGTTGGGAATGACCGTATTACCTTAAATATGAATTTTTGTCGAAATATTTTTGACCGTTTTTGAGATATGACCAATTTTCAAAATTACCGTTATTCGATTTTTCTGCGAAAAAGTGAGTATGCAGCCATCTTAGTTACACCTACTTAAGCCCAAATAACAATTTTGGTTGAAATCGTTAGAGCCATTTTCGAGAAACTCAAAGTTGCTGAATACCGTTAGAACGGCAACACTTAACGTGCAAAAAAAAAAGTGGCCCCGAACTGTAAGCCTACCAACTCCAAATCCGAAGTTTGAAAGAAATCCGTCCAGCCGTTTGCGCTGTAGAGCTCAGGAAGGACGGACAGACGGACAGACGGACAGACGGACAGACGGACAGACGGACAGACAGACAGACGGACAGACGGACAGAATTGCGAGACCCACTTTTTCGAGTTCCTCTATCATCGTAATGTCAGATTTGATTAAAATCTCGAGTTCGATTTTTTGTACGATTACAATACCTTTCTCTTACTACGTATACGAGAAAGTTAAAAATATTAAATATATTATTACATTTACATACATCCAGTTAGCTTAAGTCGACTACATTTGTCTGGGCTAAAAGAACCCTGAACGCAAAAACTTGATTGGTCGTTAATGTCACTTTTCCTTCGCCACATACACAAACTGTCAACTCAATTTTCAAATTTTTGCAAAAAGAAAAACATTTTCCGCAATTTGCTCCTTTTCTGACTTTTCCTGCGAATAATAAAAAACCGATGTTTGAGGCTTTTAACAAACAATAAGTTATATATTTTCGGCAATACCATTTAAAATAATAAAACTTTTGTTGTCAAGCTACGAGAGCTTTCCAACTGGAGTACTTTGAGCGCTGTATAATACAGATACGTCCATCAAAGTTCAGCCAACTTATTTAGCTCGAAGGCGTTTTCAATATTCAATTGAGTTCTTAAAATTGTTTATTGCCTGACAATTAGTCGCACTCAGCTGCAATCAATGCGCGTCGGCATCTCTTTGAGTAATCAAATTCATTATGAAAGTTGCCGTCATTTCTCAAAAGGAACAAATCCGAATTTATTACGATGAGCTATAAAATGTACATGTGGTTGACTTTATGAATGGAAATATTGGAATGTCACTCCAAGAGATCGCTGCAACACAAAATTTGTGAGCCTGCCAATAACTAATACATAGATCTATTGACAGATCATAGCATTTATTCGTATTCGTTGTCCATACCGCTTTGGAAGTCTTATGAATGCGGTCAAAAGTCCTTGTTGTATAAGGTTCTACCAAAACAAAACTTTTATCTCTTGTATAGTACAGGAAGAAGTTTCTCTTTTAATATTCTTATGCACTTATGCCCTTGTTGATATGTCAAACTGACCATGACATCATTCTGTACAAAACAAAACAATCTCCCGTCAGTCATAGTCAATCAATTTTGCAGAAGGTATCAATCAATTATGAAACCGCAAATGTATTCTTAGCGTCTGACATATTTTTTGCGCATCTCCATTTAGTTTCACATATTAATTAACTAATGGGGGCTACACGCGCCTTTTGAAGCTGTCCTCAAACCAATGCGATGGCGTCCATTTCCTAATTTATTTAGATCAATCTCTGCACGGTCTTAAGAAATCGATGACTTCATAGTTGAAATGCCAACACAACATATATAACCAAACCATTCATTTAGCATTATTAGATAAGAAAATATCAACACAGATCTGATACCGAGAAGAGACAATGGATATGACACCCCGCTGTAGCAGTAGCAATCAAAACAATTATGCTTTGATTCATTTGAGTGGGCCCGGCAAAACACAAACAAAATATACTTTCTTCTCCCGCAGCAACAACTGGAAATCAAATTCCTCTTCAATTTAATAATTGTGTTTTACTTTTTAAATCAAAATGCTAAACGAGAAGAAACAACAGACATATCTTCTACATGTCAATATTCTATACCTCTGTAGCTCGTTTCTTTGTGAGTGCTCTTGAAAACCTAAGACACTGAACGGAGTCGCATGTCAGAATTCATGTCGACGACATTTTTTTTTATAATTGAATTCCATTCAATATGCGATGCTGATGCTATTGCCGATTGCAAATATACCGCCGTATACGTCAAAAGTCGAGCGACCATAACTGTCAACTCGTTTTCGTCGACTTTATTTTCTTTTTTGTGCATATGTATTTATTTTTATATTGAAAATTTCAAATTGACGTTAGCAGACGGCACTGTCAGATATATTTAATGCTGGTAACCATACATGCATATACCTATAACACATAACCTCAACTGCGTGGCGTCAGTATTAAAAGCCATCAATTTCGCAATTTGAAACCAATTAGCAGAGATACCAATATCAATACCATTTCAAAGGGGAGGCTATACAAGTATAGTTGAGTTCCGATGAATCCAGAATTCGATGATGCTATCGGTCCATAAAAAGAAAAAAATGTAATCCCAAATGACAGTTATGATACTATAAGAACCAGCAGCAAAGGAGAGGGTACCTCCATTGATTTTTTACTTCTTTCCTGCACCGCTTTTTATTGCAAAGCAATTTCAACTTAAGCTACACCTAAGACACGTGTTGAACACTTAAGCGTGTGGGCTATACTTGGGACTTGACAATAACAGTTTGACAGATATTGTCATTAACGACTCGGAATCTTTACCTGCGAGGGTAAAGAAATGCCTGATATAAATGCCATTAAGTAATTTTGATAAAAATAGATTGCTTATCCATTGCAAAGGATTTCGGGTCTGACATCTGTCACTTTTATTTGAAGATGCTGTAGTATTAGCGAAAATAATTGCGCGTTTCGTAAATACCCACATATCTTATGATGTCATATCCCCAAAATGTATAGGCAAGATAAAGGTCCGATAGCTGTCAGTTAAGATTTTGGAGGACGGCGGGTAACCTATGGCACTTTTTTATACCTCAAGTTAAGGTAATAAACCTAACAAAAAGAACGACATATTTTTATGAGAAGTCGAATAACATTGAAAGGTTGCATTAAAATGTCGGTCTTGAGCATAGTTATTGTTATATCAGCCGCCATGTAACCTTCAGCTGTCAAAGACAGAATGAGCGGAGTTTCCTTCTTTTTGTTCTGTCATTTTTCCAAAATTTGGCATTCACGTGTGGTTCTGCTTCATTGCCATATCCAAGACCAAATATACTGTGTCATGTCATGATGGTCTTAACAGTGTATACCAAAACGCCATCGGAAATTCCAATCCAACTCCGCATTCTATTGTTTAAACAGATTTCTTTTAAAACAACATTTCCCAACATGATGTCATCTCTTTATTTTCGCCAAATGAACATTTTGTTCGCGTGCTATTTATCTGTCATAGAGAAACTGTTTACAGTGTTCTCAATTAGAAATTGATATAACATGCGCATGCGAATCAATTAATATTCAATGATTGAACGAGCCCACCCAACCATCCACCATCATTCCTGTTAGATTGTCATAATATGTGCGTCAATTGTCGCACTGTCCGACGCGACAGTTCAAAATTATTATCCGACAAGGTTTGTAACACCAACTCTACATGCGCTCGTTTTGCTTTGTCATTCAGACTTTTATTACTTTGATACGTGCTGGTCTAAGCCCCTCCTGTCACCGCGCTCACTATATGAAAATGATCCAATCGAATAATGGGCGGTATTTGAATTGGTGACAAGCTGTCTGCTGATCAGAGCACACTAGCGCTTTGGCATTCAGGGCGAAAAACGTCTATTTGTATTCAGCTTTGTACTCTATGAGATAATGTTAGCAAGTGTTGAAGCAAAGTGTTGTATCCCAATGACACCATCCGAAGTTGGAATCAATATTCCAGACATATAGTAAGAAATTAAATATTAAGTGCGATCCGGAATGATTTCTACAAGTAAACGAATAGACACGCGTGACAGCTGACAAGGCGTGTCATCTGACATAATAGTTAGAGATGTTCAATATATTAATTGCCCAGGGGTCAACAGTATCGATGGCATATTGTGAAATCCCATCAATGACTGACAAACGAAAAGTCAAAAGCCTGGAAAATTGTACACAAGTTGGGAAATTAATTAGAAATTTCCATTGACAAGTTATAAACTCGCTCCAGAATCGCACTCTCACAAAGAAGATGGTCGCTCATGGTGGCAGCCTGTCTTACATTTTGTCAATCCCACTTAGATATCTGCGACAATAATTTTTGACATTGTGTGGGCGTTTTATGGCATCACGTTGATGGATGCAAAAGCATATTATACAATTAAATTAGAAAAACCGGCTGCCAGCACGCGCGCTTCCCAAGTAAGTTGTTTACGAAACCCGATTGACATTTTATGTTGATTTGTTTATATTCCTGAAAGTCTATGCAAAGCAGTGTTTATTACCTCTGTGACTTACCCACAAATCGGAATAAATAAAGCAACTTTGTGCTTATGACGTTTGCCTCAAGTTTGACAAGAAACGTCATGCATTTTGATGTACAATGCAATAACAATGTGTCTCGAGAACCTTCAAGCGACCAACAAATGGGGACATTCGGATACCTAGTTAAGTAAGTCTGACAGCTGACTGACTAGATGTGTTTGAGTTTTAATTGGCCCAGATTGGTCACATGATTAGTTTTTGCAGTTGACGTTGAGGGGTAGCCGACAAATCTAGTCAAGAAAATCCTGCCTGTATACTCAGTTGACATTTTGGATTGTCAAAATTCAAAAATAAACCACAGGTTTACAACAACTCAGCTTACTTAGTTAACGCGCTCGTACACCTAGTCCAGATAAATCTAGTTGACGTTTTACACAAACTGCGTACCCTAACGTCCCCAATAATTGTAAATTCATATTTAATTGAAGTGAAATTTTCACTTCACTCCAAAAAATGCTGTGAAATTGAAAGTGCAATTTTCACGCCGAAATGTCAAGAATTTAATGCGACGGACAATAAAAGCCAAGTGAAATAGTAACGCCCCCTACAAATCACTTTTTGAACAACTATTTTTCACCCGAACAGCTTACTGCCTAGTGAAATCTTCATGTGGAAAGTTTATTTTGACAATTCGCAGTGAAAATTTTGTTGAAAAAATTTGATTTCAAGTGAACTGCATACTTGGTTTAAAAGCAGAAAGCAAAACAGCGACATTTAGCGACAATAAATGACACCTGTTCCGAAAAAAAAACACAAACAAGAAACAACGACTCAAACCGTCATCGATGTCATGATATTATAAATCAAAACTGACCTGAACCTCCTTGCACGAGTAGGTACACCTCACAAGGAGTATCCCAGCGATTGTGTAGCGGCAACTTGAAAATATCTTTATTAATAGCCTAACAAAGAATCAACCAAGAATCAAGTTTTTCATCTATCCATCCAATCTATTTAAACAAAAAAATGTACCTATTCTACCATCTTAGTCTCTTCTCTGTACAACAACAACTAGTTTGCCAATTCCTTGTCAATGGATGCGTACCGCCAACGGAGCCACAACATTATACAGACATTGCGGCAGACAGTTGAGAAGAACTGCGAGCTCCAACTTAGCTATCACTGCCAACTTGCGGCCGCTGCTTCTGATGCTTGCTGCTGCAGGTGGTGTGTGTACACTGTACGTGTACACCCGTAGAGTCAGGAAAAAGTTGTTAATGCAACTTCATGGTGGGCAAAATGGTTAATTCTGGGTGGAAATTTAATTGATAAGATCTTGTTGAGGGCTTGTGTGTAAGTGGCAGTAGTAGACTAGTGGAGGCCGCTTCAGGAAGGCAGCGTAATGGTATTTCTAGATGGGGAGTCGTTGTCGGTTTTTTTTTTCTTACCTCTTCTGTATTGCTTGTGCGCATGTGCACCGGGTGGGCATTAATTGTGCGTGTAAAATATGCTTGCACAGGTCTGATCGCTTTTTTTAGCTCTCATGTTGATAATCGCAATACAGTGTTGTTGTTGTTGATGTTTTTTTTTCTCGTATTTTATAATATTCCAATTTCCATAAAACAGGTAGTTGATGTAGACAGAGTATAATGGGCCGATTAAATGCTTTAAATTAAGTACAATTATCGTATATCCACTTGAACACTGTGCGTTTGCGTTCCCTCACTGTCGTATACATGGAGATTTAGTCTGTCAATCAAACAGAGCGTATGAAATGCATTTTGATCAGCGAAAAGGAAACAGCAACGAAATATCCATTTATCTGGGTTCACCTAAACTGAACGCAGTACAGCCGCGTATAGACAAAGTGGCTGCAGTTGGGCATAGCATGCCTGTGTTGAGAAATGACAGTGGTATACTCACATATTATGGGAGATACACTTCTTAAATCCACAAACATTTAACATCATTAGTTACGTAAGATGTAATGTTTATTTTGAGATTTGATATAAACAAAAATGAATATAAAAAGTCGCTATTCATCAATGACATCAAGTCAACAGATTACCAAAATCAATTCCCAATTTTGGGAAAATGAAGAATTGAAAAAGGTATCAATATTCGTTTAATTATTTAAATCTTATTAAGGGCGGAATTTGTCACTTAGTGATTTTCGATCAAAAAGGAACAGCCATTGGGATATTTTAATTCTTTGCGGTGATCTAAGTTTTACTGATGTACACATTTGTTACCACAAATTTTTTTATCGCATTTGACGCAGTTTTTTTCAGTTTATCAATTCAGAAGAAAGATCTTTGCAGCCAAAAGGCGAATAACTCGCTACTCGTTAGTTTGTTGATTCCCCTTTTTCCTATTATTTCGTGGTCTTGGGAAATAGTTAATTCAAACTATTTCTCAGAGTTTTTTTTGACGTTTTGCCGGGTGACATTTTCTACCACCACATTTTCTTTTTTCCTTTTTTTTCGTGGATATACTTAGATTAGATTTGGGAGTTGGAGGCAAGGCTCTTCACTGATGGTCTGCGCAAATCCCCAGATATCTCTCGAAATAAAAAAAAACTTATCTAACACCTGTTAAATCAAAAAGAGGCTGATAAAAAGTCGCGTATTTGTCAAACCCATCTATACATCCATGCAAGTTTATGTCATACTTCGAAAAAGGTATATTTCAACGGTCCAGAAGGTAACACCGACTACCACGTGAACCGCGACCACATTTGCTCAACAGGTGTGCTTAGAGCTCCCAAGCCGTATAATTATCCACATACAGAATGTTTTTATAAATATTCATTTGCGCGCGCAAGAAAAACTACAAAATCTAATCGAAAGTCCGCAGTCCTCGCGTCCGCGCACGTAAGACCTCAAAGGCTATAGCTACTGGCTTCACGCCTGCAAATGCATAATATCTGCACTGTGCGCGTGTGTGTGATTAAAGGCCAGTTTCTTTCTTTAACTTCATATTGTACCAGCAGGAGATCTGAACACGAAAGCCGATCAATAGCACCGAACTATTATTACGTTTCTGCAGTGATATGTTGCGGCTCTCTATGTAATCATCTGTAAGTCGACCACCTTTAACAGCTATAAACGAGGTGGGGCCCTTCTTCTGTATCCGTTCGTGCTGCTGCTTCATTATATCTTCATATCTCATCCGCTTGACCACAACTGAGGATACGAGATACCTGAATGTGTATACATATGTAACGTTTCCCTTTTGCGGCGGCGCGGCGCGCAGATAGCAGATGACTTGATCTGCTCTCAGATTCGATTTCGGTTAAATATCGACTCGCTGTACCACAGTTATTGCTGCATTTGGCCAATGAATTGTCCGTGTGTGTATCCCGGCGTACGGCAACTGGGATGCCCATACTAAGTGAGTTGTAAGCACAATAAAGCGAACGCTACACGACATTCAATATTACGTCGTGTGGTGGCTAAACGAAGGCATTGTGCGCAGCATTACCGTTCAATCAGGCGGTTTCTCTCGGAGGTAATAAAATAAAACGATCCGTTGGCGGCAGCTTCACAACGATGTGGCTACGAAAAAAAAAACAGTTTAAGCCATAATGCAGGTATAGGTACCTCTATCTTCATTCAGACTATTCTTTGCTAAAAATAGATTTTCCCGAGACTTTGTTCGCTTTTTTCAGCACTCTTGTTCCGCGGGTGATTTCGTTTTCCCAACTATTTATAACTCACCGATGCCGGGTGGTTTCAAACCATTTCGCGGTTAGGTCTGTGGGTTGGACAGGAACCTACATGGCAGCCCACACATGAACCGTAATACTATGGAAATCTGAAATGCGATTTCCTTTCCAACTGATGGCAACCAAGGAGGAGGGGGTTTAAATAAGTTGCTTGACTTGGTTGGCAGCGGCGCGGCAGTGGTGGTGGTGGTTGTGAACACGATCTCCCATGGGAATCACGGCTCACTTATTATATTATTGGCGCAGAGGTTTCTTTCATCTTGTCGGTTGACTCCACCGCGGCCACCGCCTCCACCAACAAGTCAACAACTGGAGATGAAGAAACTTTATGCGCTCGCTGCTATAGGTGCACTCTGCAAAGCAGCGCACACACTCTGATAGGCTATGAGATTGATCTTGAAATGCTATTTTTGTTGCGCGGTAACGATGAAGCGTATGCAGGGCACGTATATTTATATTTTATGAGCGTTTCTTATCGCGGCTAAGTGTATCCGAGGAACGAATCGCATTGCCACTGTACCACCACCGGTTGCTCCCTGCGTATCCGTATGGGTATGTGTGCTGTGTTGTGGTGCGCTTGAGTTATGACTGCAATGGATATTGGATGGCCTGCATCTTGGCCCACTTCTTTGGTGGCGAGGCGCATCATGTTTGTACCAGAGTTATATAGGTAGTTCTAAAATTAAATTGATGTTGTTCAATTTCTAACTCGGATTTCTTTAGCAATGTCGTGTAGATAGTTTAGCGTGATAGCGATAAATCCTTATGGTAATGTTTGATGGTGCTGCACCTGTTATCTTGCGGTAGGTAATGCTTTACTTTGTTGCTGATGCGAATGTGGAACGCATTTAAATTGTATGCATTCAACAAATGTGGAATAATGCCGTACATTTGGGTTACCTTTGTCGAGGCGAAAGGAAGTTCTTTCAAAACCTACCCTAATGTTTGTCGTAGCATTGTACATATTTTGCAAAATATGTCAAAGAGATCAGTATAGTTTTCTTTTTTCATCCATGCAACTGAGGAACAGCAAAATATATTTCTTCAACCGATTTAAATGCGCAGAGTCTCGCATTGGGCGCCATTTTTGTTCAATAGAGGGTGTCAACTTTAATCCTTTGTTATACCCATTTCCGGTTATAACTCTCCTAGGGTTTTTGAAAACCGTAATTTGCGTGTCACCACTATTATCCTCGTCAATGTACCCACAATCAAAAAAAAAAAAATAATAAATAAATATTTTGGCGCGACAGGTCTGTGGGACCCAAGGCCTAGCTTCTCACAACCATTCGTTTTGTGTGGGTTTCAATTTTTGGGACGAATGGAAGGGATCTACCATTTTACGCCGAGTCCAAACGGCTAATTGAGAAGCCCTTTCATGACAGTTTTTACTCTCGGATGTTTGTCAGATGTTCGCGAGAGGTGGCGCAGTGGAAAAAAACCTTAAGATGCAATTTGACTCTTTCGGGATTCGAACCTGAGACCCCTCGCTTAGTAGCCCAACACACTACCACTAAGCCACTGCGCCCACAGTCAATAAATCACATTTTTTCACCTTCTATAATGTTACTGCTCCGCGTTTGTTTAATAAATTACCTCCAAGTCTGAGCGAGGTAAATCTGTATATCTTAAAAATGTAAAATGCTGGCTTTTCTCGTTAAACCACGCTGTAATTGGTAATTTACTGAATCCTTTTTTTTGATTTATTTTTGTTGTATATTTTTATAGCTGAATTTAAACTTAATTTTTTATCGCATCCCCATCGATAAATAAATTTTAATTTCATAAGTATGTACTGTACATTCGCCTCTTGTCTAATTTTGACAACAGAATGTACATAGCTATGTCAGTTTATAACCAAATGCTCTTCTATCTTTGAATTTGCTTAAACTTTTGTATAACTTTAAGGTACTAATGAAATATAGAAAAAAATGTTGTTAAACAATTGATAAGAGCCCGGTGCACTGTTAAGGAACTCACGTTGGGCGCCAATCATTGAGCATTCAGTATTTCAGAAGGGATAACTGTAGGCATTTGATGTACGTATCAAAATAAGCGTCATTCGATGATGCTGCATGACTAATTTTAAGATCCGATCAGTTTTTCACGAATAAAATCGTATTTCCCCAACCGATACACGTTGTATTAATTTGTCTTGAATTAATTGCATGATTCACATTTTCAATTTACGCCTATTTCGTTTGTATTTATGCCGCTCACATATTCCACGAAAACGCAGCTATCCCCATGAAGTAAATGGTTTCACTAATTTATTTCGATCTTCATTTCATTAGCCGATTCCAATAAATCGCAACTGACTCGAAATATACAATAAATTTGCGTATCTATACAATAAAATTATGTTAATTAAAATGTACAACGTATATTGATATATATTTTTTTTCTTTACAGATGTGTTCCCGCAACTTAAAGATCTCTGTGGTGCTGATTCTAGTATTGGTCCCCTTTATCGCAACCCTGCCACACAATCACAGTTTGTCCAAGAGGAGCACATTTTTCGACTTAGAATGTAAGGGTCTGTACAACAAATCAATGTTCTTCCGGCTAGATCGTATCTGTGAAGATTGCTACCAATTGTTCCGGGAAACGACAGTGCATCGATTGTGCAAGTAAGTATCTAAATGCGGATCGTCGCACATAGTTTCATGTGATCGATTCAATTAACTTTTTCTACGTAGAATTTCAGTGAATAATAGTACGGAAAGAAATTTGTAATTTTCTTTGGTTCTTTAAAGGCAAAACAAAAAATAAAACATTAAGCAACTGTGTAGGGAGTTTCATATAATATTGTATTTTTGTAATTAAATCTGAAATTAAAACATTTACAAATTCATCACGTCCGACATGCAGACAACGCATAATGCAAATGAATTGATATACAACTTTTATTGTTTATCGATTTAACTGACAATAGTTACCTTTCGGTATAGAGAATTGTTATGATTGAAAGTGTCGGAATTTGAATGAGATCACACAACAATATTTCAATTACGGAAGAGAATCCTTGATTATTTTGATTACGTCAATTGATGTAGCGAAATGCAGTTCTGTCTCGCCGTTTGCTGTGGTATAGTTATAATTAAATGTTTTGTCTACCGAGTAAAGATTTTTCAAACAAACAATGTACTAGATTCAAACCCCGACTTTAGTTCGTTTGTTTGTCAACAATTATATTGACATTGACAGCTCGTTTTTTTTTCAATCTAATTTATCGTTTTCGTAGAAAATTAGTTTCTTTAGAAAAAACATTACTGTTTAATCCCGTTTGACCGAGTTTTCCTGTGAAACCGCATGCGATTTAATTTGACTTTTTGAAAGGGCAACGACCATACACTGCGCAGTTAACTTGAACCTAACTAAAGATCGGCAATATATGCTTTTATTTTCTTTACATCAACTTCTTAAATGCAAAAATGTTTTTCCTTGGAAATTTTGTAAACACCTACTACAATACATATTGCCTTTTTGCCAAATTAAAATTCACATGAGCAATTGACTCACCACCGACCACAGTCATCGAATGTACCGGCGCGCGGACTTGTTTCGACGAAACCACATGTACGAGTTGGTATTTTCAGAAGTTCTAATTTTGGAAATTTGCACAAAAAAAAAAACGAAAAAAGAAATTGAAATAAAAACAAAAGCACCTTTTCGAAAACACAGATATAACAAACGAGTACCTACATCGGTACATTTCCAATATGCCAAATATGATTGATTGATATTGATCCCGGTGGTCTAAATATCATTTATTTATTTTTTAAACACATTTTATGATTTGCGTATATACAACACCTCATATATGTGAAATAGCATTTCGGTTAAAAGTCGATAACTTTTTTTATTTATTTTTCTTTCGTGGAAATGTGTCGTCACCTTTTTACATTTGATTCAGATTAAAATTATGTATATCCGGAAATTAGCGAACAGATTTCAAGGTACATTTTGGCTAGGTATTTGAAGATGGATTAAATTTATGTTGGGTTGTATAAATTATAAAAGCAGAGAAAACAACAGCTGAAATAGAGACACGTCAGTGTCAAATAAGCAGATATCATGCAACTGATGCATGGTATTGGTTTTGTTAAATAAATTGCTGCAAAGTTAGTTATAAAACATAGAAGGAAAAATACCAGTTACAAGTTTTTTGACGTTTAAATAAAAAAGAAAGCACTTCAGTGAAAGTATTTATGAGCTTCACGAAACGGTCTATCAAAATACTGAAAAACAACCCGGTTTGCATGTAGAGTCGTCGGGTAAACACACTCTCGATGGAGATGTCAAAAAAAACGGAGCTGCATTTGACATTTATTCGTTATTTTTATTATCCCCAGAACAGAAGAAGATGTCCAACCATAACATTTAGAATCCAACTCAACTGTGCGATTTTTCAGCATCTATTACAAAAATATTTGTTTAAATCTTTCCGATTCAAAGACGGAATATATAAATGCATTAAATAGTTCTACAAACTTGAGATCCGTTCAAACTCTTCCTTGATAACTGCTTTAATTCGAAGAAGAACGTGTGTCACGGTTATTTGTAGACGAATTGTTTGCCAAAACAGGGACTATCTCTTTAGTCAAGGTTATTTAATTACGAGTCTTCCAGGCATCGTAAATGTTTTCGTCCACTCATATACAACAGACAAAGATTATAAAACCACAAGACCGCCGCGGCCGTTTGTATTTGTCTTTAAAATTGAAAACGTGAGGAGAATAATTTTAAGATTTTGCATTTACGCTAGACTCTGCTTCCTTTATTTTGAAATAGTCAACATTTTAATTAACAAAAAATAAATCTTTGAAGATTTTACGATGCGATGACAAGCAATATTATGATTTGTGCATTTCAATCGGCACTTGATTTTTTTATAATTTCCTCTCTTTTTCACTCATTACTACCTATAAACTACGTCTTAGACTTATGGTATTGTATACGTCTCACATTTATTTCACCGAATTAATGAACCAAAGCAAATTCGAACACTTATAAAAATGCTATTATTCACAAACATATATGTACCTATATAAAATTGATATTATAACATAACTTTAACCCCCGTCAATCTAGGCAAAAGTGCTTTACAACGGATTACTTTAAAGCATGTGTGGAAGCGTTACATCTGGGCGAAGAAATTGAAATACTTAAGAAATATGTTAAAATAATAAATGGCGCTGCGCCACTGTCAGCGTCAACACCTCCCTAAGTAGTTTTATTGATATAAAAACACAAACAAAAGAGAAAATTATAGTTATATTGTTTTTTGTTTTTCATTTCTCCATTCTCCTTCAGTCTGTTTGGAATTTTTCTTTTTTCTAATTTATTTACAAAATAAAGAGAAATATTTAAATATACGGCAAAAAAAAACCTACTACATGTCATTCTTCTTATAGAAAACGTATTTTAATGTTATTTAAGTGCAAAGTTTAAAACTTAAAAAGAAACTATATCCCCTTCAAGTGCATTGTGTCTAAAACACACAAAAAAAAAGTGAAAACTTAACAAAAAAAAAGAAAACAGAACAAAATTTTCAGTGAAAATATACAAAAAAAAAATACATTCTTGTTAAATTGTTGTTAGATACATAATTTATATAATATTTTGGGTATATTATATACAAAACGAAACTGTATTTATTTTTATACTTATGTATAGTTTTTAGATTTATATACAATTTTTATTTTATTTTTTATTTTGTAATATAATTTGTATTTTTATATTAATTTAAAACGAAAACAAAGTGATATAACTACTACTATTATACTACTAATTTACTTGAATAGTGTGTAAAGTGTTAAATGTAATGAGAGAGAACGAAGGGTATAATGGGAATGCGCATCCACACATGCTAATGGCAGCTGCAAATTTACGAACAAACAAACAAAAAAGAAAAAAACAACAAATGAGGATTAAATGGATTTTATACTAAAAACAAACAGATACGAATGCGGATGAAATAAAAACAAAAATTAAAGTGCAATGGTGATGAAATGAAACTACGAATTTCAAGGAGATAATACAACACACACAACAGCAAGCAACACTCATTTTACTTTTCATTTTGACTTAAGTTCAATTTATTGGTATGTTTATTTCATTTATTTTGTTTTTATACGCCTTATAATTTTTCTGGTTTGATACAATTTTTATTTATATTTTAATGTTTTCGCAAATCTGTCTGTGAAATTTTAGAAACAAACACACCTAATGAAACATTGCCAAGATCGATTTACAAAGTCGATAAATCGTTATCCTCCATACATTTGAATTTATAGCTTATAGCACGAAACACGCATTTATTTATGACAAAGATTCCTGAAAAAATGGTTTCGGCAACATTCATGTAAACAGTTTTACAGTTGAATTTTTTAACTACTCAGTTGACAAAATTGTGACAAAATTCACGTTTTGGTTTGTGTGCGTTTGACGGTGAAAGTTGGCACCCAGTTTTAGAGTTTATTTGCTAATATTGTGCTTCTGTAATCCACATTGAATGGGGACGTTCAAGTATCTAGTTTAGTAGGTCTGACAGCTGCCTGACTTGATGTATCTTAGTTTTGATTGGCCTAGATCGGTCACATGGGCAGCTGTGTCAGTTGACATTTATGGAGCGGTAGCCGACGAATCTAGTCAAGAAATTCGTGATTCAGTACTAAGTTGACAATTCGCACGCGTGGCTGACGTGGGAAAAGTGACGTTCCCGACCAATCTAGTTTTTTGCTTTCAGGTTACATCTACTCCAGACCAATCTAGTCGACTTAAGATAAATAAGTTTTTGAATGTGCCCAATGTTTGTTTGTAAAATTTCATCTGCAGATTCTGACACATTAAAGAAAATAAATACGATGACTGATGTTCACTAGTCCCTCTGCGGAGTTACTTATTTTGACGTGCAATGGTGACTAAGGTTTTGAATGTTTTTAGAATCATTTTGGCACGCACCTATCGAAATAGTCCCGACATACCTACGCAGTAAGACTTGTCGTCGAATAATTCAAACTTCCTTTTCATTTCATATGGTATTTTTTTATTTTAAGTGGAATAATGCTAGTAAAATGTTTGAACTAATATGACAGCAGATGGGCGCCTTCTTAATAAATACGTAAAGTTCTTCGCCGAAATGACATGACATTGACGCCTAAAAGAAGAAATATTTATTGTCGTCTACTGAATGCAGAATGCAACATACGTTCTCGTGACGTAATTAAAATTAGTTTGTGTTTCTATGGCGCGATTATCGCAACTTCTAAACGTTTTATTTTTTAAATTGTAATTTTATAACCGGTCAACCAAAGTATTTAATACTGACATCTGTCCTAAATGAGTCAACGTTGATGCAAATGCGGGCATTTAAATTTTATAACCTCTAGCGGTTGAATTATACATCTTCTAATGTGTTTTTACGATTTGCAAATTAGCAATTCGAATTAAGTAATGGGCGGCAATTAACATTTGCTTTATAGCCACAAATACATTTCTTTTAATTGATTAATGACTGACCAAAACATCATTCATTTAATGTATGTAAATGAACTGACAGGTGAATTAATTTTGACTACCAATTTCTAACTTTTCACGTTCTGTCAAATAGGGAAGATCTTTGAACGACAAAGTTTACGTACTTAAAGAGGGTAAATTGTAAAAGATGATTGCCCTTGAAGAAATACCTTAAATATAAATACCATTTGGACATCGGCAACTAACGTTCAAACATTCAACTAGTAGCGAATATATCCACACATTTTGTTTTTTGGTTTTTGAATAATTTTTATTGTTTTGTTTTTAAACGTTTCTTTTTGTTATTTTTGACACATAAACCACGAAAAGCACGAACTACATTTTTCACAGTTCGAGATTAGAAATCGAAATTTGACATTTTTTCCGCTCAAATCGATAGTTTTTGCATTTTTATTTTGAAATTTTTGAACAAAGCGAGAAGCTTGTTTATAAAAAAAACATATTTAATAGAAAAAAAGCTATAATAAAATATTTCTTTTTACAGGCAAGACTGCTTTGGTACTGAATTCTTCGAGGCTTGCATTGAAGCATTGCAATTGCACGAGGAAATGGACAAATTTGTTGACTGGCGTGACCAGCTGGGAAAGAAATAAATTTTCAAATGTTTTGTAACTTTCCACTCTTCCCGCAAAAGCGATGAAACCTTAAAAATGACTTCTACAAAATACGATGACAGCAGAAATCTACAAAGACCATTGAAATATATAAAAAAAAATAAAAACAAAAAAAAATCCATGTATTTATCTATTTATTTATTATTGTAATGTCTATATGCAAACTATATTCATAAATAAAACATAAACAAAAAAAAAACGAAAGCTAAGAAAAAAAAACATATAAAACTTTCGACATCGTTGTGTACATAATTTAAAGTTAAACAAAGGAAGAAAACTAAAAATGTTGCCCTTAGACAAATTGTGTTTATATTCATGTAAAACTTTATTATCTAAATTATTTATTAATGTTTAAATCTCTAAAAGAAAATCAATAAAATTCTGTACGCATTTTACTTTTCTTACGAATAATTTATCTGCTCAGCAGATTTGGAGTTTTAATATTTTAAAACAGTTTTCTACCAGTTGCCTAATAACAATAATTTTTGATTGCGCTTTGAATTGCCTCATTAAATATTCCATGCAAAATATTCCGTATTTTATTGTTTTTGCGAATACATACTGAAAATAGTACATAACCGTGAAACTGATGTAAATAAATATTTCTTTATATTTTTCTTATTTATACTTTATGTTTGTTTTGAGAATAGTATAGTGCAACTATTTTTTGTAATATTTTTGTTTTATATAAGCTTTTACATAAAATGGAAAAGTGACCGCAGAATAAAAGGAAACAAAAAAAAAATACGAAAGAGCAACAAACAGCATAACTATGATTAAATTTCTTTGGATCTAGTCGTAAAATTAATGATGATTGTATATGTATAATTTTGTTTAGTTTTTTTTTTTTGTTTATTTTGTACTTTTTCTTTTTTTCTGTTTTGATTTTGATTTAATTTAATTGTAATTACTTTTATGGTTTATTTTTAATTTATGAGATAGTTTTTTTATTGATATTTTTTGTATAGGACAAATTGATTGTTGATGCAACAATTAAAATATTCTAAGAACAACAAAGGAAATGTGTTTGTTTTTATTTTGTTTGAAAAAAGGCGTGACATTTAACGTGGTTGTTAAGTGATGTCCTAAAGTCAAAGTTACCAGTTAAAACTGCTGAAATAAGGGCATTATAATCAGTTCAAATTAACATATCGAATTTGTCTTGTTCCAATTCCTTGCTAAGTTCAAATATTATTAATTATTAGTTAAATTTGCTTAAAAAGTAAAACACATATACTCATATACCTAAGTTTATTCGTTGTTTATTTTCGATATTCTCTTCTGTGTTTGGGTCTTTGGGAACATTCAAATATCTGAGCATCGTAGATTTGTCTGCACTACTTAGATTAAATTTGAACGCAAAAACTAGATTGCTCATAAAAGTCCAAGAAAAACATGTAGAAAGAAAAGAAGAAGGCCTCAGCTCTATGGCATTAATTTCAGAAAATTATGAAAAACTCTCATTAGTTGCCATCAATGACAGAATACAGAAAGGATAAACAAAATCGACGAATCGAACAGAACTTCAATCTTCATCTTCAAGAAGTTGCAGTCAGAATAACCGAATACCTACTAACAAAAGTCAGTTGCCATTTCAGCTTTACTAAAAGTTGTAGGTATCATCTGTATGATCGCTTAGCGATTCTGAATTTAACTACAGTGGAAGTCGCTTATAACGACCTCGCTTATAACGAAGAAGCGTACTTTAACAAAAAAAGTTAGCATATTATGTGATTTCGTTTATTTCGAATATTTGTGGAAGCCAGATATCCTCATTTCATCGGTCCCTCCACCGTCGTTATAAGCGACTTCTACTGTAGATAGTTTTTTTACTACCTACGATAACTATGCAACTTTGAAAAGTAAAGTGAGTAGTTTCGTACCACAGTACAGTTTTAACGTTATTTTAAAATAGACAGGAAAATGATGCGTGCTTGTTATTATTTCCGCTTCCTTTAACACAATACAAGTGTATAAAAAGTCGTTTAAAATCAACGGCATTTAAAACCGCAGCCATTTTGTTTTCTTCTAATTCAGACCAACGCCATCTCGATTTCAATCTCAAAGTAAAACTCGGCTGACATTTATACTAAAACGTCATCAAATTTGTTTTGATTTGCTTTGTTTTCCTATCACACTGCCGAAGAAAGAAGTCTGATACCATCGGTGTTATCAATAAAAACAGAATTAAGACATGTTTTGCACCTATACCCACTTTAAAGCGAACAACCCAGCAATACCAACAATACAAATGTAAGAGATAAATTTCAGTTAAGGTGAAAGTTTACCTATCTACTTGCTGGGTCACACAACTCACCTATCAATTCCTGTTTACGTTTCAGATGCTGCTGAAAATACGCCACGGCCTTCTGGAAATAACAAACCAACCAAACAATAAAATATCAGCTATCATCATCAACGATGAAATCATTCTAACGTCCGCTAGCATTTTGAAGCCATACATTCAGCCGCTGGAAAACGGCGAGCACTGCTTAGCCTCCAACATTCTGGAAAAACTTCAAGGCGATCAACTGGTCAATGCACAAGATGACAACACTGACGAAGCTAAATTACTGAATTCATTGAATTATCAAATCACCTTTGATCGCCGCAGTCTGGTTAATCGATCACAGATCTTAACGCGCTATCGCGCCAAGATACTTTATGTTTTTAGTTGCGCCGAGGTGTCACGATATATTCGACAAATATTTGCCACTGGCGCTGAAGTCAATGCCGGAGAATGTCTTCTGTCGAGTTTTGTAGTGTTATCGTTTCGCAAAACTAATGAAAAGGAGACTTTTGAACGGTTCATCACGCATATACGGAATTATTTGCGATTCCTGTATCCCATACAGAAGATGGATGATGTACTGACCATTTGTACACCGTTTGGGTTGGAAAGCTTCTACAAAACGATTAACATTGGAAAGATATCGAATTTAGTTAGTTCACACGGAAGTTTGTTTGTATTGTCCAATTCCCTGCCGATGGGGTGCGAAGGTGCTGCTGTTTTTAATGATAAACTGTAAGTGGATTTGAGTAACCACAGCTTGATTGATATGAAGGAGTCGCTATTTGTTTTGCAGTCGTCTTATAGGGATGATTATTTGCACAACTTTCCAGAGACAGAACGAAAATGTCAACTTAACATTGGCGGCTAGTTTTTCATATCTGTTAACAGACTTCTTGAAGAAGGTCGGTATAAACGTGTCGTCTATACCAATGCAGAAGAGGGTTTCCAATTTTGCATGTAAGTTCAGCAATGATTCTCATCTTAAAAGTGATCACTTACTTTTCACATCAACTATAAATTTGTATTTCTCCTTTAGGGGAACGTAGTATGGTCGTTCTAATGGTAAATGACAGTCAGGGCACTGGGACCTTGGTGAAAATCTGTAATAAAGCCTTTATTCTTACATGCACACATGTAATCTATGATGTAAGCACCTTGTACGCCCTTTTCTTGCTCCTTTATGTGATTTTTTATAATCTTTTAGGGTGACACAACAATAACCTGCCGCAATGTGGATGGCAGCTTTGATGCAGATGTGGTTTGGAAAAATCCGAATTTCAATCAACCATTCGATGTTGCATTGCTCAAACCGCGCTCCAACATTCCCGACAAATATTTTGTTAAACTCTCCACAGCCAAGCCCCATACCGGTCAGATGGTCTACAACGCTGGATTTCCGTTTTTCGTCAATTTCCACTTGAAGCACGACTTTAATCCTTCGATTTTCCAGGGGCGAATTATTAAATGCTCACCTGGAGCAATAATGACCGATGGCTGTGTTCAGGCCGGACAGAGTGGAGGACCGATGTTTGATGAAAATGGCTCTGTCCTTGGGATATGCGTATCTAATATGAAAATGGATAATGTTATTTATCCCTATTGTAATACAGCCGTGCCTATAAGTGATATCCGACAAACGTTAGAACGATATGCGAAAACTGACGGTAAGTTTGTTAATTGGCATTACTTATTTGTCACAATTGATTTTTTTTTAGATTTGACGGTGCTCAATAATTTGGTGGCGAAAGCAGCCATGCAAAAAGTTTGGAACATGGACGCACCAGTTATTCAAAGCAAACTTTGAATTCGATTGTGATATATTTAATTTGTTTTATTTTTATGAGAAAGAAACACATTTTACAGGTTTGGTTTTAGGTTAAACTAATAAAATAAAATTTTATAAATTGGTGTTTTACATTCCGAAGTTACCAACAATATGAAAACACCTCACCTCGACGTTTAGGTTTGTGTAGATCAGTTTATTTCATACGCAGATAGGCAAGCGCAATCATAGTCGCTTTACAATTGCACTTAACAATATAACACACGAAGGGTAAAATGCAGGAACAGCGTTTGAGTCGTGTACTATATGCTTCAGCGTATTTCCGCCTCAACTGCCTAAACTCATAGAAATGCCACTTTGTAGAGCACTGCAAGTTCGAGTCTTCAGTTACAGTTCAGTCGAAACGAATAATTACATTGTTATGAAAACACAGTTTTTTGTGCAAACTTCCACAGAATAAATTTGCTCCGATAACCGATTACTTGACACGTAAAATGCGGAAAGCGATCTAAACGTTTGAAATTTAATGTTCAAAACTAAGCTTACTCTTATTGCTGGGCGCCAACAAGCGCAATTTTAAAAGACTTTTAGACTGAATTAATAAACAACAAAAGTTATAAATAAAGTTGAGGTTAATAATTGAAATTAATTAATTTCCACTTAAATAAAATCGATCGAGAAGAGATCGAATAAGCGTTCTCCACCCACTACCACCATTAAGCATTTGAGCACATTCTTGAAACGTGTCAAAGCGCATTCTCATGTTTCCTGAATAATGGGCCATATTGCAAGAAAGTAAAAAACATTTTCGCCCTGGTCTAGGTTACATAGTGGACACCTGGACTTTAAATCGCTTCAATGCGGTCTGAAATTCAATTTAAGCATTTGCGTTCTAACTTTAAGAATCAAACATCTTTTCCAGAAAAGCTTTAGAAGATTTTTGTCAACAACAGAAATGCAATGGTAGATAGTATTTCTCCACTCACAAGCGTTGCTTTTATTAATCTCAATAGAAATCCTGGCTTGTGTCAGTTACCAGTCTTTGATTACGGAGAGTTCCTAATTGCCAAAGCAAGAACTTTTTTTTTTAATTTAAACTTGCTTTTTAGTTTTTCGTAAAAATGTAGGGTAAGCTCGATTCTACACGAATTGCGTAGCTGGGTGTATCGTGGCTGGGTATGCCTAATATACCTTTGTATGCTTTCATTTCATAACGTTGTTAATAGTCGTAAGTCTTGTTGCCATATAAAAACAGCTATTAATTGTGGCATTGAACCCTTGAAATTTGGAAGCCGTATCCATGCATTTGTTTAAAAAGATCTTAAACCACAAGCTGTTGATTGCTGTTTTAGCTGCAAGAGTTCTTTCTTTGATGTGAGACTTAAATAAAGATTATATGTTAGTATAACCGCTGCATGGAATGTGGAAAACAGTTAAAGCAGGTTTTATTACCCAGTCAGAGTTTGTTACAAACACTTTTAAAATGTTTGGCTAACTAAACATCTGTCAAAAAATGTTTGTTAAGCGATACACTTTTTCTGAAATTAATCAAAAAAATAACCTTTATTTTTTAATAATTGTAATTTCATTTTCTTACCTTACGTAGGTATACCGAAAAAAATCAATTTTATGATTCCCTCATTGGCCATTTTTTTTTGTAATTTCCTCAGCAATTGCAGATTTTCAATAACGTCAAAACAAGCTAGACATTTCTGATTAAAATTCCTTCACATTGAATGCTCACAATGCACAATTTTATCTCGTAATGTATGTCAAGTCAATGCACATTGGTTGACCTGTTGTCGTCCAGCAACAGATTCCATTTCAAACTTGGATAATGAAATGGAAAACAATCAGTCAAAACAACCCCAAATTTGTTATTCCGATCACGTTTCCACCATTAGAATGAATCTAAATTTAACCATCATGTCATTCTTTTATACGGATACAAAAATTCCTCATCGTAGATACGTTTCAGATATTCCATTCACGCGGCTTAAACACTAGAGTACATTATACCATTTTAAGATTCACTTTATTTGTGGTTTTTACAATTGAATCATAAGTAACATTGTATAACACCAAACACTCGCACACCTTCTACTACTCTAAGAGATTATCACATTAAAAATGCAAAAATGCAATCAATTTAAGCCAAATGAACAAAGATTACGTTACGGACTAGAGTCACAGACAATTGCATAGAAAATCGCTGGCACAGTGCCCACTCGAGTGACCCATTGACTTGCACTGCAGCATGCAGTTCAAGTGATTCCCAAGCTCATCGCAGAACACGAAGATCGGCCGATTCCTTTGATACTTGGAGTTGCTCTCTTCGAATTGATTGCGTCCGCCTACGAATGTAAAGTGTTAGATAAAATATTCCATATATCCATACTAATGGTCATCAATCCGAACCTAGTACGGAGTATCCTTCAGTTAAGTGCATTAGTGTGCCAATTACTAGAACCAGGCTTAAGAATATTTTTAGACTCATCATTTGCGACGGAATACGGAACTGATACCTACGGGACGGCTAAGAAACAACTGTCTGTCAACGACTGAGACCGGGAGAACACTGTGACGAACTTGGATTTGTTCGAAATTAAACGATCGTTTTTCGTTTCGTTGTCGATTGGAGAGTACGTTGATCGTTGATGTCCGCCAGCCGCTTCTCTGTCTGACTGTGATGCGAGTTTCGTATAACGCGACGGGTACATGGTGAGTTCACGTAATGCACCTCACATAGGTTGATCTTGATCTTGTTATGATCACAGCGGTTGTAATCAGCTGTAATCAGTTGAGCAAACTCAATGAACTGTCCGACGGAAGATTTTCGTAAAATGTGTGTTAATTAATCACCTTGTCTAGGTTTTTTTTTTAAATCAGTAGGTCTCGCAGATTAGCGGTGTTTTGATTTTTAATGTTGTCGGTGTTGCTGTCATTAGCACAGTGTACCTACATATTCAAAAGGCCGGTCTGTTAAGCGCTTTTTGTTCGATAATTTTAGAGGCAGAAATAGCAATTGCTTGAAGAAAACCAAAGCGCGGCTTTTAAGAAACTGTTAAGTGGTGAATAAGTTGAATATAGGCGCTAATCGCTTATTTAAAAGCTTAATGTTCGATGGCTGTGAGCTGCAAACTGTTTGTATAGTTCTGTTCAAGTTCACTTTAACAAGGTCAGGTGCTTTGGAACAGCTTATAATGTGTATTGTAATATAATACTATCTACCAGTCGCACCCATATTTATAAAATGAAACGAATACGGAGGATCATTCTCGTTGGACTAACGGATCCAGGCATGACTCTAAAAAAAACTTATAATGGGCATAATCTGTTGGACATAAATTACGTAAGGTTTGAATGTAGCATACTCGTAGGGGCAATGCGTAAAAAGTAATTTTCCTGCAGCAACCGTCCACCTAAAACTATACTGTGCGAACAATAATGGACTGTCAACGCTGGATAAAATAAAACAATGCGTGACGTCGTGCTAACGAAAAGCGTTGTTTGTTTATTATACCTTCTACTATTAAACTGAACGTCGGTAGGTACCGAGTAAATGAGGCATTATTTCATTTCGCGTTGATTGTTCCATTAAAAACTAAACGGAATACAAAATTTTAAGTTCGTTGGTTGAAAAAAATGTCTGCGAAAACTGACTTTGTTTTTGGCATACAATAATTACCTTTCGGTCTATTGTACCCCCTGCATACGCCTCAGATAGGTGTATCCCCTCATAAGAGTTCCCCTCACAGTCACATTATAATTCCTTTCGGAATCGTTTTAGCGGTTTATTGTTTATCCTTGGCGGAAGAAATCTGTCCTATAGCACTCTCTCTCTCTCTTAGAATCTAGGGATGAGAGCTGCCTACAGTGACAGTATTTCCTCATCAGATAATTGGTACTTGTCCGAGTATTTCAGTCTTTTGTGGGTCCAACAACTGTTCTGGGATTTCACTGGACTCATTGCAGAATATGTAGAGACCTTTTTCCAGATATACCCAGCATCCTGAGGTGTTTCTTGAGTCGACAATGCCACGTTAGGAAACCCGTTAGGATGCGGAGGTTATTTTTACCCATGCCGATGCAAGCTTGGATTCTTTTCCGGTTGTAGATATTGCCCCAGAGGTTTCTTTGACTGCCTCATGACTTCAGTTCCATGCCAGATTCTGGCCCTGTATACTTTTTCTCCCCTATTCTGCAGAATGGTTCAGGATCAGAACCTATGAAACTTAACTATAACTTAATACTTTAAATATCTTGCTCCCTTATACGAATTGATCCAAGTCGTTGGTTTTTAAACTGAAATTTGGCGTCGTTTATGTCAGTAATTATTGTATTGATTGGTGATAGCTAACAGTGACATTGATTTAAATCTTCACGCTTAAGAAAAGCGCTCATTTAACTTATTTGTTCAACGAAGTTTCTGATAATTTCACTAAGTTGGTACCCTGTCATCCAGGTTCGTTGCTAAGAAGTAGGCACTAACTGGCGACTCACAGTAGTGTTTAAGTGGACTTTACGAGTTCTATTATTCACACATCCTTTCATAATAGAACCTTACTCTTTGGTCATTTTACATAGCGATGACAGATTTGTTATGGACTTCTTATCGAGGGATCCCAAGTTCGATTCCTGTCAAACTATAGCCACAATTGTTGGCCCGTGAACACAACGAACAAATTAAGTTTTATTAACTTTTTAACGCAAAGTAGCCGGATACTGGGACTGGCCGGGTACTGGTATACCCTTCTCGCTCACGGGTGCGGTAATTTTACCCCAGTTATCTTGTGTGTCGAAGCCTTAGTCCAACAGGAAATATCACACTTTCTCTACCCGACCATTGTTCAGATTCAAATGGAATATCACCGGTGCCAAAACCTTGAAAATAAAACTCCCAAATCAGTGAGTAGTCTTTTTGTTTATTGTTTAAAATGATATTTTATCTTTCACAGTAGATATAATCGACAATTACTCAATTCATTATGTTTTATTATATATATAATTTTCTATAATCTATTTCAACCTGATAATAATTACAACTGAACATTAAATTAAACTAATAATTACGAGCAAAATACAGTTTTCGAACAAGATTCACCCAAAAGAAACAATTTATTGAAAATGTGTTGAAAGAAAATACCAGAAATAAATACAGCAGACATTTATAATTTCACTTATGTACAAACTAATTAGTAGGCCTAAATAACAAATAATAATTAACACCAAAAAACAATCTTTAATTCCGAATAGAAATAAATATACTGCACACAAGCGCAGTCAATGTATTGAGCCAAATGAAAGCCGAAACAGAGTGTTTACTTAATTTACGAATAATAAATTTATTTTCATTTGTATTCTTGTTTTTTTTTGTTGATTGTATAAATATAACTTACAAATACATTTTAAATAAACTATAACAATGCTTTTTTGTTTGAATCGTTTCTTTTGTATGCAACTTACATTTTGTTTGTATTTTTCTATGCTTCATCTAAAAAAGCACAATGTTGGATGTAGATCAGCTTGGTTAGTATTTACGCCGGACTCGGGGTTGGATTTATAAATGTAAACTTGTTAGCATATGAAGGAAACAAGGAAAGGCATAGGGGAGTAAATTTAGGTATCATATATGTGTACCCACTGACTTTTGGTTTTTTTTTAAACGTTACTCTTTTACTACATCACTTGAATATTTTGTTTCGCTTACCTATGTGTATATTTCGCTTCGTAAATACGTAATTCTGTTTATCTGCATTTATTTGTTATCTATGTTTTGTTTGCTTTTCAGTTTATATAATTATTTTTACTTGATATTACACTAGTTATTTAGTTTTAGCTTAGAAAGTACTACTTCACCTGAGTCCGTATGTGTTGCAAAAATTCATAATAGGATAAACTAGATTCGCTTCGATCATCAACTAATTTTTCGGTAAATGTTAGTTTCGCTGTGCTGGTATCCCTGCCAATGATGAAACAAAAATATATTTTACTTGTTGACAAAATTGTTGATAAGAAAATGTAGGGATAGATGAAACGGGGCTCAAAAAAACCAAAGAAAGAGTGTAGAATGCAAAAACAACCAAAGTGCTTACCTTATGATCTGTATTAGGGGGGGATACGGTTTCTCGTCGTTCAACTTCAGCATAAACCGCTTCAGTGCTGCACTCTCTGGACTATTTATTGCTGGCAAGCCGTAACAATAGTCCGGCAACTCTACTGTTCCTTTAATACCTGCATATGGAGAGAGTCTCATTGGCATTTTGTTCACTCACTCAAATGAAAATACGTTTGCTTACCAAGAACACTTTCGAGAATATTTGTTGGCACATTGAGGCCAACATACAGTATTACTAGTCTTCCACAGTCCAGCAAGAACATTGACCTCGAATCGAGACTGTAAATGAAAGAATAGAGGGTTTTTTTTGTAAATCAAGCATGACACTCCCACTTAGGGCGCCAACTTACTATTCAGCAGACAATTGTAATCGTGGCAGATCGGGCACGTTGTCATCATCATCGTCGGTGTCGTTTGAATTTTGCAGATTATAAAACAGTCCGTCAATGTGATAGAACTCGGGATAGATATACTTCATCAGTTGATCCAAAGGCAATGTCTTGCACTCGTCCATTGCGAAGACACGATCGTCGAGCCGTGTACTAGTGCCAACACGAAATGCGGGCTAAAAATGAAAGTCAATTGAGATCTGTGACGCGGCTGCTGGAGCGTTTAACTTACATGTTTCAATAATGCTAATATGTACAAGGGCAGAAGTGCCAAATTGCGTGGCGCAATCAATCCACCCTGGCCGGAGGGTAGGTTTTGTGCCAACTTGAATGCACTTAATATATCGACAGTTGCGTTGATGAAGGCGTCCCTGGCATCGGCGACGTTCGACGAAATGGACCGATCCACGGCCATTTTCGATAGGAGTCCTATTATCGCCTCCTGGTCTGCCGAATGCATAACCTCAGACAGGCTAGCGGTAACTGGAAGGCAAAGTGTGTGCACCCGAATGCGACGCTCACCCTCACTGTTCGTGTAAAGTAGGGCCGCTTGGAAGCATATGGTTTTCACATCCGTTAGCGATTCCTCATAAGAGATCTGTAATCGAAATCACTTTAGTGATTTGCCACAGCCAATGTGGTTTCACTATAGGACTTACCTGCATGCCATAGCCGGCATCGGGATTCACATTTGGCAACGAGAGTAGATCCGTCGATCGCACAAAGAAATTTCCATGGAATGTATGAACTTGAAGACCACGCGTACACCGTATTCTCATCACAGCTTCGAACCCGATCTTCCTGACTAGATACCGCCTAAAGCACTGTTTGAACGAGTCCACATGCTGTGGCTTGGTCTTCTGATACAGGGGGAAGTGATGCACCGCTCCACCGCTGTGTTTGCTAATGCCAGCTAAAATGAACAGCAAATAAGTCGGTTGGCTTTGTAGGGAAACGACGCACGGCAAGACTTACACATCGTAGCCAGATCACTATACTGCTGGTTGAGTAGAAACAGATCCACCGCTATCTGGTATCCTGAGCATTCGAGAGCATAGCGCTTGTAGAAATCTGTGGCCGGATTTAAGTGGGCGACGTCCTTCGCCGATCGATTATTGGGATCTTCGCGAGCCTCCAGAGCACCGGGTCCTTTGTTGGGAAGGCACGTTTGGAACACAGTTATTCGCCCACCAGACGCTTGCTATAAAACAGAGATTACATACTTTTCCTTACTACCGAGGGCCTAGACTCACCATTAACTTATAGGCAACTTGTAGAGCCGCTCCTAGAGCACAGCCAGGATCATGCGTTTCAGCAAATCGTTCGGGCAATTGTTTTAGCAAATCCTTGATCAGTTCTTTGCACTCCTTCAAATTCACCAACAGATTGTCCGGCCGTGGGAGGAATGGATCTAACAAAAGTACAAATCTCATCAAGTGGGTACGTTCATAAAACACCCATCAACAAACTCACCATCAATATCAATTAGTGTCATCTCGTGCGGTTGATTGTAACCCTCAGCCATGCTGTAGAAGTGCACCTCGCTATTGTACGCAATGAAACCGACTTGTGCCCGCGCATCACCGGGCATATCTGTCAGGTGTTTCGATAAAACACTGCATGCGTTCTCTAGGTATCCACTCTGCTGTGCAATTATTGAAACATCGAACAGGAACAGGTAAATCGCTGGCTGTGGTGGTCGCAACTGTTTCGGAAACGCATTTCGTATACAAACGATTGTTTTTCCATTTTGGTTAAGGCCTGTACTTACCATATATTCGGATGGTGCAATGAACTCAATAGTACTTGAGCGAACTTCGGGCCTTCGTGTAACGTCGCCGTATGTTTTCGTTGCCGGATCAAATTGGAAATCCTCTGGCACTGTAACATGAACAAGCAATGATTTTTGAAACTGACTTCTACTTAAAATGTCAGACACCAGTTGCTAAGCTTGGTGTCTTACCAAAGGCGGCAACATCTGTATGTAGGACAGAGGAAAATATACTTACATTCGTTGACCCTGTAGCAAAGGTTACACTTCCACATCTTGCTATCTACAAAGTAGACAAACGGATTGATATATGTACGGCACAAGCGACATCTCACAATATTTGGACACTGAATGACTGGTAGACTCTGCCAAAGAAAACAAGCATATTATAAGCCGTTAATGGTCAAACAATCGCACTTACATTAACATCACGAAACGGATGGATGAGTATCCCCAACGGCAGTCTAGATTTTTGCAACAATGAGTTGCTCTCCGGTATTTTGGTTACCGTACAGCGCATTATACTGAAAAGATACAATTTCAATGAAGAGCATTTTTGAATTGAATTCATGTGCTCTTACTTGGGGTGACAGTTGATGGACTCATGAAACTGGTTGTGCAGCACGATCTTCGGTAGTGGCAAAGTTGCTGGCGACAACACGTGACGATCTTGCATAAGATCCACTGTATCTTGACCCCAGAGACGACTGAAACCCTGATGCGTGACACTCAATGGATTCGGGTAGTGAGTCTGCTGTTGTTGTTGTTGTTGTTGGAGCTGTGGCTGTTGATACTGCACATTCGATTGGCCATTCAACGTTGGGGGATAACCCTGCTGCGTCTGCGGTTGTGGCGGAACCTTTTGCTGCTGGGGGTACATTGGCCGTCGGGCTGTCATTGGCATCGACTGTTGTTGATTATCGATAATTTTCTGTGGCGGCATCTGGCCCGCTGCATTATTGTTATTGTTCAACTGATTCTGATTGAATGCGTTTGGGAAATTTGCAGAGGCAGCAGTACTCGTGGGAGGATAGTTGGCATTCGGTGTAGCGGCAAACTGTGCAGGCGGAGGCGTTGGATATGGTGCTGGCTGATTCTGCTGTTGTGCCATTGAAGTACGAATCAACGGTGACGTCGAAGTTCCATATACATTCGGTTGGGGTCGAGGCGACTGCCCTTGATTGGGTGGAGGCTGTTGGTAACCGGTAACTGCATTTGCGTTCAGTGTGGATGCTTTGAAGTTTTCCTGAAAATTAGGCGGCAAGTTCGTAGTGTTGCTGGCCGTATTCTTGGGAACAGGTGGCGCCATCATTGGACCGTTGGCCTTGGCCAGTGCTAAATTTTGCATACTATTGCTGAGATTGTTAGCTGGCGGTGGTGGATACTTTTGCTGCTGTTGTGGATAGTGATTGGGGGAACTGTTCAAAGCTGGCGACGCGGTTCGAGATGAGTTGACACTGCTGCTACCACCGCCACCGTTAGTTAGAGGCACTCCACCGGGGGGTCTCATATGGGGCGGAAGGTTTCCTTGCATTCCGTGTACTTGTGGTCCGCTGGCGTATGCCGTCGACGTTGGTGGCGCTGCTGGTGGCTGTGATGGTGACGACATGTATTGCGATGTCGGCGGCATGAATTGATTTAGATTTGGCATTGCTTTCGATGCAGGAGGGAAGTTTGTCGTCTGTCCATAAGGTTTCAAGGGTTGTTGCTGCTGTTGCTGTTGTTGTGTTGTAGGAGGTTGCATCATTTGCTGTGTCATACCATTGACCATCATGTTTCCGGCGGACAACTGAGGCGGAGGGTAGTTTGGATTCGAAAATGACGACATTTTTGTGTATTTGATTAGTCCAATTACTTGTTACATGCGTACCGTTGATGCCTTAAACAAATCAAACAGATAAGAGTGCTGATAAGTGAAATGACATTGAAATGTAGCTGAGATTAGTCAATTTTTATGGTCGAGTGTGCGTTTGAAGGGCGGAAAATGATAACAGCCGAACGTGCTCACCGACTCGGTTACCTGGTTGACAATACGCGATAGGCGGACTGTTACCAAAAGAAAACTCATTCGACATAAGTTGACAAGAGCCTTAAATTTACTACGATTTGTAGTAGCAGATATGTGCGAAAATTGTGAGGGGCTTAACTTTCGATTAGACATATGCACAGCCGCCGCATTCCCCTCGAAATAGTTTCGCTTCGCAAATGTAAGTGCATCATCCACATTCTATATATTGACCGTTTGACTGTTTGGTCTGTGACACTTTGACGAGTTTTTTTGTTGTCAGTTGTTCTGCGTGTTTCGCTTAGCACGTGCTGAACTTCATGCCTGATGTGTACTATTTCACATTCCGTGTGTGAATCTATAGTGTAAACATTTTTTTTATGAAAATTAGCACTGATTATAACAGTTACGTGTGCATTGTCTTATTTCGCAATATAATAAACAGTGGTCAACTGTATAAAACAATAAAAACTGGAGATCATGGTGTGACGCACACATTTTTCGTATTTTTACATGTTTGTTAAAAACAACCATAACAAGTTTGCTCACACGATGAAACTACGAACATGTGGAAAATTTATTAAGAGTACAACTTCTTCCCATGCTACAAACAACGTAAGCGGTAATGACCACTGTTTTAGGAAAATGTCTGTTACAAGATCCTAGGGATTTCATCTGACAGGCAGTGGAATATTTGACTACATTCCTTTTGATAGAGTCGGTCGTGCTTGTATTTTATGCTGATCTTTGTGTATCAGCTATGTGCGATGTAATTTTTGTGACTTGCCTTCCTTACCTACCAAATTAAAAGAATATCCTGACGACTAGAGGACTATTCTCGACGCATAACACGATTTAACTGATGAATATTTGAATATGGAACAGAAGCTGCAACAAACACCCTTCTCAGCAATTGACAAGCATTTTTGTAGGCACTCATGTTACCACTGTAGAACAAAGGAATCAGTTTTTTCATTTAACAATTAGGTAGCCAAGTCGTAACAATGCAATCGGAGTTTTTGTTGATTGCAATTTGCAACAAAGAAAGTTGAATATATTTCGTCTGACTTATCTAATCTGCAAATTCTGTGATAACATTGATCGAAATTCTAATTTACTGTCGGAGATAAATTTTATTTAATCACAAGCTGATCAAATCAGTTGTAGACAAAGTGCATGTAAATATGTCCAGTAAGTCTGTCACAAGGCCCGCACAGAATAGCCCCAATTACGATCTCTTTAACCATTCAAAAGGGATCGTCACTCACTGGTGTCACGCGTGGACTACAGGCATACATAGAACTCCTGTACGTATAATTTCTAACTATTGAATATTGTTGTACACGAGTTGCACTGGCAAAAAAAGTAGATATCTACTACATAGTCGATCAGTGACCCGCATATAGAGTCAATCAAGACTTCCAATTGATCATGCTTATGCATATTGTCGACACAATTGAAGTTTCGATCAAAATTATTCACGTATTGATTGATGCGGCGCTTGTATTGAAACATTATTCTCATCTAGTGAGTCATGATTATGAACCAGAAACCAGAATGATAACATTCCACGTGCGAAAATCGCTTGATAACAACTTTTGTTAATACTGAAAAATGTAACAAAATAAATTAAAAATTCCGACTAAGTCTCGAAGATAAACAAAAATTTGCAAGAAGATGTGAATGAAGAAGGAAACGAAAAAGTTGACTGTTGTGGACAATCCCAACGAATGTGTGACGAAACCCACTGAATCATTACAGAAAGCGAGAGGGAACTAATCGAGCACAATCAAGTGGTCAACGGCGATATGCTAACATCAAATATTCGAATCAAGCAACCTTGTAAACAAACTAACTGTCGAGGTCACTATCGCAGAATGGCTCTTCAAAATAATTCGAACACGCGAATGTGAATCTATTTTCAGTTTAGAGAGGCTGAACGGCGCTCTCTCTAAAAATACTCTAAAGAGACGGAAATTTCATAATAATTCCAATAGCACTAGCAAAGCAAGGTAAAGATCGATTTTTATGTATGTACTTAATTCGCGTCAATACGTCACTTCAATGTTATTGAAACCAGGTAGTCAGTATCGTCACACAATCGGAAAATGAATGAAAATGAACAGAAAAAAGGGTGAATTGCCACCACCCTAAATGGGCAACAGTCTACGACTAATTGAGGTCATATGTGCAGTGTAAATTGTGGAACAATTGAATGTAAAGCACATCAAATAGGTGGCCATATCAGATCTACTTTCATCAGCTACGCATGCACACTACAAAATGAAAGGAATGCCCTGAAACTTGTTGCCACTCCAACAATCAGTGATTCGAATTTTCACTCATAGTACTAGTGTCCATCTCCTTTTCAAAACCTGATTGATGGAGCAAATTATTAATGAACTGAAAAATCGTGTTCGTTGAATTGTGACTGTGACATTGACCCACTAAATTTGACTGGGAAAGGGGGACACTAGAACTAAATTAGTTCTCCTTCTCCGTGCCTTATCGGAACGTTAATTATTCACAAATGTAAATAAATGTACTATATCGTGTCTCAATCTCACACTTCCTTCATACAAAGTACAGACAATCAGACATTCGAGACATCAACTCAAGAAATTCGTTGAATGCCATCGTTTCACCAAAGGCAAGTGGCCCATCTCTCACAGGCTCTGTCTGGAGTGGTTCTGACGTTTTGTTGCGCGTTTGACATTTCGGCTAATTAGAAATAGTTAACCCCTCGCTCGGCGCTCCATCGCAAAGAGAAACTAATTTCTTTGATCAAATTTCATTCATTTACATCGCTTACCCTTAATTCATCACACTGCTGCTGCTGTACTGATTGATTAGTTGTTTCTTTCTTGACCTTTGTTTGTCGATTTTTAATCCTGACAGCGAATAGTTTATTCCACTTTGATTTTTTTGCACAAAGTACTTTAGGTTGGTGCGGGGAATTGCTTCTTCTATACGGTGACAGAGCAAAAAAATTGATTTTCTTTATGGAAGAAATACACGATTTCTATTTGATTTTTGGACAATTACAAAGGCTTTAATTATTGCACTGGTATTGTTTATTGTATACCGTTTAACAAATAATAATTTCGGTTAGTTTAAATTGTTAGCATTTCAGTTTTTTTGCACGCACAGTAGACCACAGTAGTAACAGAGTTTTGGGAGAAAACTTCAAGTAAGTTCTTCTTGGATGGCAAAAATTGAGCACATTTTGACGTGGCCGAGGTTGTGTTGTAGCGACATCTAATAGGATTTTTCTGAGAAATGGGTTCAGTTAGTGATGCCAAGTTCTGGTATCACTTTTATGACGTCATTATAAAAACGTTGACAAATTGAACTACAGTAATTTTTTATTGAATATCTGGAGATAAAGGCTGGTACGGTGTTCGAGTGAAATCCAATTTCTCATACAAAATTTTCACCGCGAATTGTCAAAATGAACTTTGCACATGAAAATTTCACCAGACAGTACGCTGTTCAAGTGAAAAATAGTTGTTCAAAAAGTGATTTGTAGGAGGCGTTACTTAAGCTATTTCACTTGGCCTTTATTAACCGTCGCATTAAATTTTTGACATTTCGGCGTGTAAATTTCACTTTCAATTTTCGAAAACGTCAGAGTATTGAAACAGCAGCAAATTTTTCTCTAAAGTAAAATGGTTTAAAAATGCGTAAAACATTTTTGTGACCGTCAGCTAATTATTTTTAATGTTGATTTTCTGTGAACGCCAGAAATCTCCAATCGATAAGTAAAAAATATTTTTGATTCATTATTTGAGTATTCTTTAATTATTTTTGGATGAGTTCTAAACTCAGATTAAGACGCTAGACGTCTAGCACAAAATATTCCAGATGAAGGAACGCTCGCGCTGTAGCCCAAACGACAGCGGCAAATTTTGCAAACCTTTCAACGATTTTCCTTTAACTAAATCAGATTGCTGAATAAAAATTCCAGTTTGACATGCCGCTAGTCATCTAGTGAGGCAGTGGAACGCTGCCAATGTGCAATGCCAAAGAAGTTTAAGCATAGACATTTGGAACGATCCAGTTCTAGTATGTAATATAGTTTAATAAGTCTGACAGCTGAAGGAAGATCGGTCACATGCGCACCTTTTTCAGTTTACGTTGATGAATGGAGGGGTAGCTACGAATCTAGTCAAGAAATTCGTGACTGAGTACTAAGTTGACAGTTCGCATCTGTTGCTGACGTAGGAAAAGATACGTCAGAAAACAATCTAGTTTTTGCGTTCGAGTTACATCTAGTCCAGACCACATTGAGAGTAGTGTTCTTTTTTGACAGTTCTCCAATTCTGATGAAACAGAGAGAAAATTAGACGCCTCTAGTTTTATTTCGACGTTTCCTGTAAATTAGATATTCGACCAATAAAACACTCCGATTACAAATAAAACAAAATTGAAGCATAGGTTGTTTTATGTCTATATTAATCAAATAAATTTTCATTTAAATATACTTTTTAAATATGGTTTTTGTTTTCTTTTAAAATTATTTTTTATGTATATTTCTTAAGTATAACTTTCACTCCACTTAAGAATAAATATAAATATTATTTTTCTTAAATTGATTTTCTTTTCTTTTCGTCAAGTAATGTCCTCAATATTTAATTTAAAAATAATTATATATACTTTTTATCCTTTCTTTCAAATTTTATTTGAAGTTTAATCTTTTCTGCTCTATATTTAAAATTGCATTTAATTTCGTTTATTTTAAAATTGTATTTCTTTCTGTAGTCATTATTGCAGACTGGTGTGACTGAATTTAATTTAAATTTGTTTTCGTTACTGATTGTTTGCGTTTATTTCTTTTTTTGTTCGGTAAGTAAAATGTCGGAAAATGTCCTTTTTTTATTTTAATATGATTGTTGGATCAACTACTTTGCTAAAACAAATCTCTATAATACTTTGCTTGTTCTGTACGTAATGTATACTTTTTTTTTTAACTTAATACTAAAGAATTCTACGCAAATATATAAATATAAAGTATTTCTAAATAAATGCATACATTTAAAAATATTGTTTGTTTTTATTTTATTTTTATTTTGGTATAGGTATCTAAATACATAACTCGTTGCGTTTTTTGTTTTTAATATATTTCCAAAAAAGTGTGCTTTGACAAATATGTTTATTGAATTAAAATTAAAATTAAAATGTATATCATGTTCACAACACTGACGTTATTTCTATGTATGTCTATATACATATAAAAATTGTTCAAAACTTCTTTTCTCTCTCAATTTTATTTGCTTTTCATTTACCTTTATCATTAATCACTTTCATTAGAAACAAAACTTATAAAACTTTCTTCAAAAAATCCTCCAAAATACGAGATAATATTGACAACTATGTACGTGGTTTTATACAAAATGTACTAATGTAAAGTTAACCTTTAATAAAACTAATGGTAACATGCATTCGGAATACCCATTATAACATTGGTAGCAAATGAGTTTATAGATAAAATTAAGTGTCAAGGAGGGTAGGAGAAATGTGATGTTAAGTTAACTTAATTAATAAATAGAGTTATACAAAAAAGAGAAGAAAAAAACTACATATTGTGCGTATTTTATTTATAATTGTATTCCATCTTGTGTAAATAGATCCACTGTGTCTCAAAGTCTGCTTCGTATCTTTGCCTATGTTTTTCCAAAGCACAATATGTAATCCGTTCGAGACAACACATTACGGTGTACATAGTAACAAGATTTATTTTACAAAAAAAAATCTCCAATATCTTAAAGGTGACCCTTTAATAATTGTTTAAATATTTATTTATATGGCTATGGGTTGGGTTTTGGGTTTGACGCGTTATATAAAGAAAACAAATTGCATGGCAGGTGGACAGACGAAAGTTCTTTCCAAGACAATTTGCTGCACTAATGGTCATTTACGGAAATTCGAAAAAAAAAACTAACCAAAGCCCCTACGTTGGGCGCCATTTCCTGTTCGCCAAAATCACAGCAAATTATTTAGAACTATAGACTCTGAGCTTCAAATTTGTTTTTCTTTACATTTTCATTGGGTTTTTCTTTATATTCATCAAACTAACAAAAGACGTTGGCAACATTTCAGCAGATGAAGCTAGCTTTCGAGTAGGTGAGACGTTCTCGAATTAGCTCGGTGCCTATCTTGATTTAATTTTATTTGGTGGGCTTTAGTGATAAACGATGGGGGATAGCAATCGCCCGCCTCTATTGGTGCCGAAAGGAAAGGGTTATTCAAACGAACCATCCTCATATTTGTTTACTTGACACGATTGGTAAAATTCTCGAGCGAATTATTAACAACAGGGTCCGGCCAGCAATTGAAATACGGTTTTCGTAGATCAAGATCTACGGTAGATGCAATAAATGCCGTAATAACGAAAGCCCGAGCCGCTAGAGAAGGAAAGCAGGAACCAAAAAATACTGCGCCGTTATAATGCTTGATGTAAAAAACGCGTTTAATTCGGCGAATTAGGAACGTATCATGAGCTGTCTATACCGGATTGGAATACCGAACTATCGCCGTAGGATTATAATGAGTTACTTTTCGAATAGAGTTCTTCTCTACGACTCTGATGAGGGAATAAGAGAGTATGAAGTAACGGGCGGTGTACCACATAGTTTAGAATTAGAATGTTATGCATGACGAAATTCTGCGTCTACCGATTCCAAGAGAAGCGTCAATTATCGGCTTTGCAGACGACATAGCTGTGGTAGTTGTGGCAAAAACAATAGAAGAAGTCGAACTACACTGTAACAAGACAGTTGTAAATGTACGTAGCGCAGGTTTAAAGCTCGCCGACCACAAAACTGAAGCAGTACTGTAGGAAGTTCAGGAAACGATAACGCTTAGAGTAAGAGAGCATCAAGTAGTTTCCCAACCGTTTATTAAGTACCTCGGATTAATTAAAGACGCTCGCCTGAGCTTTAAACACCATATTGAATATGTATGCAAAAAGTCATTAAAAACTCTTAGCGCGCTTTCAAGGCTGATGAGTAACATCGGTACGTTGCCGCTTGCTCGAAACAAACAAAGAGAATTCTTCTTGCAGGAACTGCCAGTTCTTTTCTCATGTATGCAATAGAAATATGGTCAAGTGCAAGGAAAGTTAAGTCTTACGTGAGGGGAGTCAAATCCGTCCACCGTGTTGGCGCATTAAGAGTCGCCTTTGCATTTCAAACACTTTCGAACGATGCCATACTCATCTTCAATGTTACCTATGGATATACTTTGTGACGAAATGGTAAAATTAAAAAGCGACCGAGTCCGAAATGGTCGGGTAGATAACGACAAAAGAAAATACGAAAGGAGTCGGAATGAATCGCTAAAGGGAAGATGGACGCACAGACTTATACCAGTAATTGACGTATGGATTAAACGGAAACATGTTGAAACAAACTTCTATCTTTTTAAACGCGGACATGAAATTGCCCGCATTGCGATAATGTTTCTGAAAACGCGGAGCACGTATTTTTTCATTGCCAACGCTACGAAACCGAGAGGACTGGCCTAATCCCGTCCCGATAACATCGTTAACTATATGCTTCAGAATGACAAAAACTTAACCATTGTAACTAACGTGGCGGTGCGTATACTCGCCAACGGAAAGCTAATAGTTCTAACAATTAAGTTATGCCTTACGGCAGTTCCGCGGGGGAAACAAATCGGTCTGTTCGGGAAGGGAGGTGGATCTAGTCGGTAGAAATCCGGCACTATCAATGGACATCGGACCATTGGTGCCTCATGCAAGGTTTCCACCTTCCATCCTAAACAAAAAAAATTGGTACCTAAGGTACCACCTGATAAACAATCGTTTTATAAAAAAATTAAACTTTCGTCCCATTTATTGAGTGAAATGGATAAAAAAAATAATTGTAACCGTTACCAATGACTAGAATTCAGACGATGCTGACCCGGCTAACTCTGGCAGCGAAAATGGATATAGGTCCAAAAACAATGTCTAGTGGTGTTAGTGCAACAAAATAGCACTAATGGCAGCCAGAATCTGCCTCTGAGTAACTGTGACATAATTGGGAATGCGCACAATATCTCAACGTTTGCTGGACAAATTAACTCAAAGCAGAGCACTGCAAATGTCCTCGATAACCTACTTGCTGATGATAAAAACAAGTTTTCGGCAGTTATGGCTTAAAAAAGACGCGCACCAGCACGCACCGATTGTGGTGTCAACAAGAGTGGCCAGGGAAGTGGTCAACACTCACAATCGCTTTAATCCTTTGGCTGAAAATAATGATGAAATTAATTCATTTCAAAACACTCAAGCGAGTACAAGTGGCATAATAGGAACTCACGCAGCCAAGCTTGGCATCCCCCACAATACCCACTGCCGTAGCTGTGCTGACACAAACAAGAGTGAAACGGTATTCCATCTTTTTTGTGAGTGTCCGGCCCTAGCCAAAACCAGACGCAGTGCGCTAGGTCGTCCCTTTTTTGATGACCTTACGGCCATCCAAAGCATCCACTTCCACAAGATCATCAAATTTCTCAACTCCACAGGCTGGTTTTGAGCTCTCTTGACTTCCTTTACCCCCTTCAATTTCAGGTTCCATTAGTTGTGGTTTCAAAACGGCGCTCAATGCGCTACTTGTGTCTTTCCCTCGTCGGGAAATACAGCCACCTAAACCAACCAACCAACCAACAAGTGGCATAAACTCCAACAGTGTTTCGAGTGGCAACAACCCTGGAAGATCCAACAACATCAAAAGAAGCAGCCGAAACGACGGTCTTAATTGTAATAAAATACCATCCTCAAAATTATTGTAAAGGAAGTCGAATTGCATAATCTCTTCATTAACATATTTAATGCCTACTCCATCACCTCAAAACAGCTAAACAAAATATAAGCGCATTCTTAAGGGTATTTCTAGCGATTTTTCCAATTTTAACTTTGGATCCCTCGTTGAAGGTCACTGTCAAAAATTTTGAGACTAAATGGTCTAAATTAAATGAAATTCCACACGACCTATTTCTCTGTGTTACGGACAATGGGGAAAGCTTCATGAAACTGAAACAGTTTAAATCTCTCCTAAAGACACCGAATCACATTGGATTCTAAAAGCAACTCGGACACTAAACAGTGCTACCGGGGCCAAAGATTCGCTCACATGGCTTCCTATTGAAGCTTTGCTATTAGATGTGTTAAATGTCTTAAAGACCACGGCATCTTGTGTCAATCGCAGGGTCACCTCGCGAGTTTCAGAGGATGCCCAGAGTCGCGTTTCTTAAAAAAGAACAAGCTTGAGCTGAAGCTAAAAATAACAGACCCATTTTTCATTATTCAACTGTAAACTTAGCTAACAGCAATCAAGAAAACAGCATGTCTTTTGCGGACACCGTAAGAGGCCGCAGAGAAGATACCAACATTCAAATCGGATTTTATGAATGAATCTAATAGACTAGGCTTGCCAAAAACCAGCCTAATTTCCAAAATCAGAGGCTTATGGCCTAACTATAGAAAAATGGATTAATTTCAAAAACCAGGTGCATACCTGTGCTTTATTGCATCTCTCTCCCCCTCCTCACCATGAATCTCAACTTTATTAGCTCCAACGTCAACTCCCTATCCGAAGAAAAACAAATAGAAACATAGTAATGCCGTTTTAATAACAAATGTGATATTATTAGAAATAATGAAGGTCGTGGAACAGGAATCCTAGTAATCCCCCTAAATTCACAACTCACTGCCAGATCCTTACCACTTGTTTCAATTTATGTTCCCTGTAATGCTGGTTCCATGTTGCCTTCTGCACTGGACACTCTACTCACTACTTTACAGTCCTTAAACTACATCATAATTGGTGGAGATTTAAAATCTAGACATCCCCTTTGGGGTGACTCAGTTACAAATCAAAATGGCTCTACATTAACCTCTTGGTTTCAAGACGATAATTTTCTTGATCTAGACATTGTAGCGGATCAAGGCCCAACTCGGCAACTTATGTCAGAACTATAGACTCTGGGCACGTTTGGCTTGTTTTTTTTTTTCATTTTCCTGGGTTGCGTTTATCTTTATAAAACCAACAGTCATTCATGTCAACAGCAGAAGACGTTTGCAACATTTCAGCAACTTCTATGACCTTAACTCCATTTCGTCATAAGGAACAATGTCTGCAGCTACGGCAGTGGAAAGTGTAACAAAATTAACAACTAATAAAAAATCACCAGACTCTTTTCCGCCGATTAAATCTTTCCGTTTTCTGAGTTGCCACACACTAATTGATAGATATTGTGAACGTGTATTTTTGCTAGATTTACAAGGTTAACCCTAACACTCTTATGATAAGGTTATGTGCACAGATTATATGAGGAGAAAAAAAATACTTCTTAAAGAAGATTGTTTGATGATTATTTGCATTTTGACCAATCGAAAACAAATTCAATTTGAAGACACACATTTTTTTATTTGTGATTAGGATTTAAAAGTACTCGTCATTACCCAAAACCCTAATAGAGAATTCCAACACATGCGGATCATTATGCTCCCCGTCACCAGTTGCCGCAACATCTAACGCCACAAAATTGTCTCTCATTTCAGTTGCATTTCGTACTTCTGCCGCAGAAGCAGCATGTGCTACATAAAAGGAATTCGAATGCCCAACCAGTTCTTGGTAATTATAAGCGCTAGCTGAATAATTTCGCATGTAATTCTCATCGTTCAACTCATCGTCCGCAGAGCTATCCGCATTTTCTTCCACTTCGCCTGTACCTGCTGATGATAGTGAATCAACTTCATCTTCATCAGTTGAAGGCGTTTCGACTGAATTACTAAAGTTCTCGTTTACGTACAGAGTGTTAGTAGGAATTTTGTCAGAACCTCGTGTTTCGCGGCTTTCCTCTTCTTGTTCTTCTTCATCTTCCTCTGATTCCTCTTCATCATATTTTTCCTCTGGAATTTTGTTTCTGGAAGAGGTAGTTGGAAAGTCGTTCTCGTTCGAGTGCCGGAAATTCATATCGCAATGTATCAGAGAAGTGTTCGGCCTTCGTCGGGCAACTGTCACTCCAATACGTGAAAGATGCTTTTCGTTATAGTTCGTACATCGGTTTGTTGGTCGCAAATTGTAGGGATGAATAGTTTGTCTTTTTGCATATTTTCTTACGTCCATAGTGGCTGATTTTCGCTGAACATTGCGAGGCATTTTTAAAAAAAGATATACCAAATACGATTGAAAAAAGAAACGGATCGCCAAATAAAAGTCGTAAATTAAATTGAATACTGAATTTAAATGGAGCCAGAAAAACCAAATTTATTTTCAGACGACAGTAGGTGTACAGTGGAAGTGTATTATTCAAATAAGACAGTAGCCTGATAGTATATCGACAAATAGAAAGCCACAGCCACAACCCAAAGCGTATTTACAGTGCTGCCTCTCAGTGAAAGGGTGATAGCGAGTTTTAATTCAAGTACTGGAGAAATGAGGAAACTATCGACATCGAAATATGCAAAAGCAATGAGCAATAAAATTGATGAATTCGCCAAACAAAGGAATAATTTTAAAAGGGCCTACGGTTTGTAAAGTTTCTTAATGTTATTATCACACGCGATAAGCTCCCAGCTCATCGTGACTAAATGTTAAGTACTGTAGTGAGATTACCTCACCCACGAAAAAGCAAAAAGAGGAAGGAAACGAACAAGGAACCCCGAAGGGAGATTTGCAGCCAATTTAAGCGAACAAGAAAGAAAATGTTATCCGTAGAATCAATCAATAACAATATAAAACCAGCTAAACACAGAATGGACCCGGAGGATTACATTTGTTTAGTTAAAAGCCACACCACACTCTTCTGTCCCGATTAAAATAAATACCGATTACCACTTTATATCAAACAATGGACGCACGCCCCACAGACTCTTACAAACTACAACTATGAGCAAGATTATTATAAGGAAAAAAAAAAACTCTGTAAAGAAACAAACACTGACAAGTACACTAGCAAATAACATTGCCTAACGCAATAATTCAAACGTTTCTCTCGGACCGTTAGCACAGACTAGCCTTACCCACCAAGCACTCTAACTACACTTATATAACAATTTCGAATTCGCCCCCATCCCATACCCAACCTAGCTCTTATAGTGTACAATACTCGGTTAGTATTGGAATCGATTTCAACAACTCATTGATATTGTTCTCGTCTAAATGACTGACCAGCTTATCGGATGTCTTTAGCAGCCTGGTGAAGTTCTGAAGATTCTCGACGATCTCCTTTGTCATTGTGTCCGATGATTTACGTATTAATTCGGCCAACTTCTTACCGAGATCGTATTTGATTAGCATATCTGGCAGCTGAACTTCACTGTCTGCTGGCTTCTTACTTAAGTACACCACAGAGAGAATGCATAAGGCAATAAGGGCTTCGTTCTGCATCACCAAATGCTGAGAGGTTAACATACTAACCATCGATTCGACCGTCCCATCGATGTCTACAAACGCCTTGAGGCTGGTGTCATCGAAGTTGGGCGAACCAGCGCCGGTGGGTGAAGTGGTAGCCGCTGTGGGCTGTGGTTGAGGGCTGTCTTTGTATAATACGTTGGCTATCTTCGTAAGGTAGGCGTGTTTAACTAGCCATGCCATGAGTCGTAATGATTCTCCTGTAACGCCGGCATAGTCTGATGACTTGCTCCAGTGTACCAGCTGCTCGATGAGGGTTTTGTTCTTAAGCAGATCCATCGCTAGGGATTCTACAAGAAAACGCTGAATTAGCATAAGAGGGGATGGTAGGAGTTTGCTGCATACCTTGTCCGTCGACCGTCATTCGGAGTGTGCCGAGTAGCTTGAAAACAACTGGAGGCTGGTGGATTTCCAACATGGGCAGTATGGTCTGTACAAGGCCCGCTTGTATGACTGCTTTTTTGTTTGGCTTTGGTATTACTAAGTTTCTTAGTGCACTAAGTAGAGCGTGCTGCAGTCGAACATCATTATTTACGCCGTTATTTTTTGAGAGAACATCTAAAAGACACCCAAAATCAGTCGCCATCTAGTGGGGCAGAACATTTTTATACATACCAAGCAACTTGTTCATAATCTTGTTCTCCACCATGTAGATACAGTGGCTGTCGGTGCGCGCAAAGTTTCCAAGTGCTAATACGCCAGTCGTCAATAAGTCTATGTCCACAGAGTCCAACCAATCCTCCATGTTCTTCAACAGCGGCGTTGAATACAAATAGTGCATCGAGTCATCTATAAAAGTAAAAAAAAAAAACAAAACTAAACACCAAGGAACCCAATTAAGGACATAATTTGCTACCTCCAGTTAAGATAAGCACAATCAGTTCGCATGCCAACTTCATCAATGCCCTCGCTTCACTGGTGCTCGCCAAATTCTTATACTTTTCCAAGAGATTGTAGATCGTTTCACAGAGTCCATCTTTAGCGAGCAACAGTTTCACATCATCGTTCTCCGCCTGATAATGCAGAAGTTCAAGGCACATTTCCGCTAAATCTGGATTTGTTGAGGCCGCCAGTATTCGTGCCATTTGTGTATTAAGCTGCGAGCTGAAATTCAGATCGGCAACGTTTTCAGTTAGAATACTCAATATTGGCAGCGTATTTAACAAAAGATCCTCATGCTGTTCCACATTCTCAATGCTTGTGTCGATGATGCCCTGAATTTTGTCCATGATTTTGAGATCCATAGCTCGTTTGGCCACTCGCTCGCCGCCCAACAAGTAATTCGATATAAGACCACCACGGACTTTGATGAAGAGCAACTCATTCTCTTTGTCAGTGTCAGTGGTTAGGGCCAGCAGGTGAATAAGATGCTCATCACCACCTGTATTCAGGATTATATCTCGTGCTTCATCGTTAAGAAAACAAATATTGCCCAGAGCACGACATATTTGTATGGGCAATTCCAGATTCGAGGTGCTGCTGACACTTCGGAGGCAATCCACAAACATGTCGATCACATTCTTGTTTGTGAATTTCTTTCGTTGTATTTCGGATTTGGTAATTTCTGCTATACATTTGGCGGCTTCCCTTTGGATGACTTGGTTCTCGGATTTGATGAGATTTAAAAAGGAATCGGCCAATTCGAATTTATCGAAACTCTTTGGGTCTGTTGTTGCGGATATTTCGGTCAGTAGCGAGGCAGTTTGGTCCACATCGGTTGTGCTATCAATGGAGGTGGCTTTAAGTTTCTCTATGAGATCATCAATTTCTTCTGAAATAGACAAAAGTGGCAAATGGTGTTGTAAATCTTGTAAATTGGTAAAAAAAACATGTACATATATGTAGTATTCTATCTATCCAGATACGCTCCCTATAACGTTAATTAACAATAGACAGAAATTCAAGCGACTGTTGGGACTTCTACGCCAACGGGAATAGAGCTCAAAGAACTAAGCATTCAAAACGACCGAGGATATATTCATGAGACCACAGAGCCATAGCGATTGGCAAGCGTAATTTTCCACTTGATTTCTGAGTCGAGGTACCTACCTAGGTCAAGTCGCTTTCTATATTAATAATTAAATGTTACCTCCAATTTGTCGGCGCTGCTTTTTATGTCCAGGTTAGGTTAGGTTAGGTTGATGGGGGTTGTGAGATCGTCACAATAGACCAGGCACCATATCGGGCCCATCGCCATCCCCAGGGAACCATTACGGCTAAAATACCTAAACCAATTCAAACAAGCATTCGATTTTCCTTCAGAATTTGAGTATGGTCTCAAATTTATTTGAGGAACCAACCTCTTCCAAATGCCAAGATGCTTCCTTCTACTCCGAGCAATTGCTTGACATTCACAAAGAAGGTGTGAGATGTCTTCCGTGACCTGTAGGTCCTCACAGTACCTGCAGGTATCCGTATTAGCTACGCCTAGTCTCATGGCATACTTCCTGAGAAGGCAGTGCCCAGAGAGTATTTCTATCGTTGTTCTCAACTTAGTTCTTCTGAAATTGATTAATTCGTCCATTGAAACACAAAGGGGCGTAAGTAACAAAAATCCCATTTTGTGAATTATTACATAAAACAAATTGTTTAAGCAAGTTCTTTGGCATCGCAAAAGGTCGTAAGTGAATTTGAACCTATTGTTAAGATTTCGTTTTTTTGTTCTGGGGCGGAAGTGATGTTTTGTAATTGTTTCGGAGGACGAATAGGCGTATGTGAGCTCTCCCGAAAAATTGGTAAATATCACTTACGCCCCTTTATGTTTCAATGGACAGATTGTTCAGACTTCCTCCGATTTAAAACAGGCCACAGTGCCTTTGAAACCTTATGCCCTTCTAATTGTGACCACCTTGTGTTTGCAATCTTGAAGACTTTTTCAAAAAGAATTCTCCTGGCCACAGCCATGGGTGGTCTTATACCTTCGATCGTTGCATCAAGTGGGCGCCCAGCTCCTTCCTTGGCCAGAACGTCTGCCCTTTCGTTACCGTCAATATCACAATGCCCAGGTACCCAACACAGTCTGACACGCTTCTGCGAGCACAATGGCATGATTCCTGAATAGCTCAGACTTGGTGGTTTGTAATTCTAGTGCTTTAAGTGCAACCTGACTGTCAATGAAGATGGCGATATTCTTATTGGATACTGATCTCATCTCAAGTACCTCCGCGGCCTTAAGCACTACCAGAACCTCTGCCTGAAACACATTGCATGTGTCCGGAAGCTTCAGGGCCATTTGAAGGTCGAACTCGCTGGAGTATATATCTGCCCCCGTTTTAGAGCCATCAGTATATACTGAGGCCTCGTTTTCCCTCTGAATTAAGTTTTTAGACCAGTCCTCCCTGTCAGGGTACAACACATCATAAGGTGTTTCGAAGTCAAGTGTTCCAAGACTATCATCCGCATTTACGGGGATATCAGAGAACGATTCCCCTAAAATATTTCTGTGACCTATGCTATTATTTTTTAAAAGCCCCGCATTAGTGAGCATTACTGCACTATTTCCTGCCTGAATTTGTATTTGTAAGTCCAGTGGTAAAAGATGCATGAATGCTTCCAGCGCAGCCGTGGACGTGGTACGTAGGGCACCCGAAACGGCAATGCTGGCTGTTCTTTGTACCCTGGTTAACATATCCCGTTCATACTTCTTGTTAGTAGCCTTCCAGCACACAAGAGCTACATATGTAATTATGGGTCTTACTACCATTGTGTATAGGCAATACATCATTGTCGGCCTCATGCCCCATTTCTTCCCAGCTGTCTTCTTACAACCGAAGAGAGCATTGTGAGCCTTGCAGACTCTTTCCTATACGTTAAGTATCCAATTTAGTTTCCTCTCAAGTACCGTACGAAGATATTTTGCGCTTTCCGAGAGCAGAAGATCCACTCCAGCAAAACTCTGGCTTCTCTTCAATGTCGAATAAATCTTTCGCCTTTTTTATGTCCAACTTTTAATCAATTTTCAGCATTTACGACATTCATGCAACTAGAATCGTTATTTTTAAAAAGGGGCGCTGTTAAAATGGACTGCAAAAAAGTGGGGTATAAAGTACGAGTATAACCCAACTTCAATCCACTTCAATGTCCGCTAAATCAAATTTAATAAAAGTCGTCTTCAAATATATTAGTACCAGAGAGCGCTGCGCCACTCTTGACTAGCTTGACGTTGACAATGACTAATAATGAGTTTGAGTATTTTATTCGGCGGTTTCGAGTTGGCTGACTTCAATTTGATTAACACAAAAAATGACATTGTAAACACACGCCCAACAATGTATGTAATTACCTTTCACCGTTAATGCATGGGCAATTTCGACTCTTGATACTACCTATACCTAGACATAAAACCAAAAACAAGTCGCCGACGCACGGAGACAAGAGTCAATCATATATATAAGAAATTTATCTAATTCCCAATGCTATGCTTATGCTACCGTTTCGTGTCTACAGTCCAACAGACTTTGAGTAATATTTACACAGTATTTCTTCGTTTAAATTAAAAGGTCCACTACACACCACCATAAAGTATACATTTCCATGTACAAACAAGTAAACAACAGAAATCATGGAACACCTTCGGCACTCAAGTATAGAAGCTAAGCGGGGTGTAGTGTATCTGTCTGTATGCATACACGCCTATAAGTCCCATGAAGACTGGTGTACAAATAAACAAAACAAAAACAGAGAATACATCCTCTTGACTCTGAAACTCATTCAGTGCTGAAGGGTGCTTACCCTTGGATTGGGCTGGAGAGCGCGTGGTGCGGATTCCATTGCAACACAGTCCCGTAAATAGGACATACTTATTGCGTCTGCGAGCGTGGATGCTTTTTATGCATATATTTTTGAGTTTTCATTTTTTTTTTGCCTCCTCTCGCAATTCAATGAACGCGCATTGCATTAATGTGGTAGCATTTTTGCTTTTAGAAATGATTGTATCCATCAGCCCTTAGTTTCAGACATATGGAGATGGGGGATGACATTTCTGGAACATTTGTCACGTCTCATTTTATTTAAGGCAGTAGCTTTTTGCTTTAAGGAAGAAGAACTAGAACACAAACTAGAGAGACTTATTATGATAGTGCTCATCAAAACAAATTGACAAATACAGAGTTTGCATTGGCATGAGTCTTACTTAATATTCTTAAAAATGGAGTTTTAAAGTTTCTACGAAGAAAGGAGGTGCTCATTAATTCTGAGAATAAAATTTTCCATGACTCTGGCGCAGAAATTGAGAACTGCTGTGGTTCGTGGCTTATACGCATCGACCTGCGATTTTAGAAACCTCCCCAGCCCTCGTGCTCGTGCAGAATTTTCAATGAGCTGTGTGGCACCTATAGCGTTCGATGCCAACGATGCCTGACCAACGTCGTTCTCAAAGAAATAGGGACCAATGAAGTCGCCAGCCCATAATCCACAAACAAACAGTGACTTTTTTGGGATGCATTGGACGATCTTGGCCTGTTTTCAACTGCTTTTTATAAAACAATTTTATTATTTAAAGGTTTAGTTGAACGCTACGTCCGTCCATGGTGATTTAGCACAAAAGACTGAATAAATGACAGATGTAGCTTCCACGATATGGACACTATCAACTGTCAAAGTTCAGAACAGAAATCCCTATTAGAAGCCTGTAACGATGCATTCTTTATAACAATACTTTTCTATATATTTTTGTAAGTGCACGGTTGATCGTAAACAATTTCCGCAACCAATTTCTGTCGGAGGATATCGGAACCTAGCTGTCAAAAATTGAAGAAAAACAATGCACCTCATCGCACTTCAACGTAATTCGCCGATATGCGTTACAAAATGTCGGAGAAAAATTCCGAATAGATGTTCCGAAGAATACCTCGAAGCAAAAATCCTCCGAATCGTATAAAATCGGAGAATTTTCCGTTCGGACGGATACCTCGCTAGGGCCGAATAAAGTTGAATTGCATCCTGTAAATTAAACATAAGACAAAATTGTAATAAAGGAAACTCCTTTTAACCAGAAGTTCGTGTTTCTTTAGGAAAAACTTTGACGATCCGACGAGCTAAACCTCAGCCCTAGACAAAAAGCACATCACAAGCCAAAAACCCTATTCCGAACAAATGTGTTCGCATTAAAATGCGGATCGTGTCGAGAGAACATTTCTTCGTAAAATATTCCGTTTCAAGGTTGGAAAAAAGCTTTTAAACGAAAAGGAAAGGAGCTGTAGTCACTTTGACCTGTTAAAAATAACTGTGCAACAAAAATAACTGACTTTACGAGTTCATAAATGCGTTTTACCACGATGTGGAGCATTTCCAATAAGTGTTGCATTGCATCTATGCATGCCGATATGCCCTCATTGATCCTACTTAATTTTACTGGACTGCGACTGCTAGGTATTACATTTTATAAGTCTGACTGTTCCTTCTTCTTCTTCTTATCAAGCTGTTCGTCTTGTAAAGAATGTGCAAAACAAACGACGGGCAAAATATTGCCAAATGTGTTTCCTGTTTTTTTTTTTGTTTAAATCACTGATATCACTCCTAGTGTATTTAAAAATACTTCCTCCCCAACATAGTTACCCACTTCAGATAAACACGGGTCTTTCTGAGCATTGTCAAAAAATAAGTCGCAGAAATAACGACTTTTGCTGATTTAATATCCGACACCGCTGTTGTACCGAATCTTTTCCGAGGCTTATCAAAGTTTATTAGATAGGTGGGTGGTATACGCTGCGTATTTTATCGCGTCGCTTTATCGCCTGAAACTACACCTACGCGCAACACTCCGAGTCAAAGGTCAGTTTCGCTACACACCCAAACACAAATTCCATTCCTAAATTGGCTGCTCCATTTATGCAAATGCGATTTTTTGACGACACCCAACATACAAACCGAATTTGAATCATCGCTTATGTAATGTATGTACACAAAGTTCGCAGCCATACGCAATAATAAAAAACGATATAAACCATCCCCATTTTAGGTAAGCATATCATAATATTTATTGATCTAGATTTTGAATTTTGTCTTTAGTAATATTTTGGACAATAAAATTTAGTTTGACATACATTTCGGTGTTACAGACATTAGCAACTACGTACGCATTTAATTTATTTTAACACCTCCTAGTAAAGCGAGTAACGTGTGATTCCGATTTTATAGAGATTATCACAGGATGGCATCTTGAGGCCCTGTGCCTGTGCCAGCTGTGCTCGGCTGCCAAAACTTCTAGCTCGAGCCATCATAGATTCGCCTGCGAGTGTGTGAGAGAGAGAGAGAACGAGAGACCGAGTTTCGCACCACATGTATATATAGAGAGAGAGGGAGAAAAAAGAACACAGAGAGAGAGAGAGAGTGTGAGTGTAAGAATTTGTGTCATTGGATACATCAATAAAAATCAAATTAGAAATTATCGTGGTCACAATAACACAACACTTACGATAGCTCCTCTCACGATAACAGTTCTGTTTCATTGTGTATATGAAATCTTCTTCCACGGAATTCTCTAGGCGGCCAAGCGAGCCTTGGTAGTCACTTTGGAAATTCTCTCGCACGAAATACGGAACGGACAGGTGCTGGGTTTCCCGTCTCACTGGGTATTTTCTGGAAAATTTGCAATTGGAAGTCATTTCAGAAGTGTGTTCTACAATGTGTGAGTAGTGGGTGGGGTTTGAATATTTGTTTTGTTTAACCTACACTGACTGAGACAGGCTGTAGACCGGATCCGAAGTGAAGAACGACGATAGCATCGAGATCAGTATGAGTACAAGGATTAGGCCAAATGCAAGGCTCGGCTGAGGGCTGGACTCGCGATGAGCATGGCCGCCATTGCCTGCACCACCGCCACGTCGTCTATTCGCCGGAAAACTCCCAAAGAACATGTTGAATAGCTCTTCGGCGGAGATGTCTCCTTCGCGCTCGAAAGCGCTATCAAATGGACGATAATGATTGGGATGATGATTATGCTGGTGAAAGTTAGTCTGCCCGTTAAAATTATGAATAGATGCTTCCGATCCCAGCATATCGTACTCTTTTCGTTTTCGCGGCTCCGTCAATATAGCCACGGCATTGCCGACAGTTTTGAAGGCCTCCACGGCGCCTGGTGCCCGATTCTTATCTGGGTGCAATTGTAGGGCAAGCTTTTTGTAGGCCTTTTTGATGATCGAGTCGGTGGCGTCTCTGGTGACGCCCAGAACTTCGTAGAAATTCTTACATTTCTTCACTTTTTTCACCAGCTCTAGCTGGTCGGCGGTATAGTCAGCTGCTGGGGGTTCATTATTGGCATCGCCAGAGTTCTCACTATGTTTTCGCTGGTGAGTTGTGGAGGTGTTTTCTTGATTTGGCCTCTCACCACCACCTTGGGACGACTGAGAATTGGCAATATTTTTTATGAGCTCCTCGGCCTTTTGCGACGGATAGAGATTCTGCGCTTTACGCAAAAACTTCATGGCCTTCTCATAGTTACCGCCGGTGATTTCTTTCAGTGCGATTTCTATGCAACGGTTCGATTCATCTCGGTTTCCATCCAATCCAGCAGCTTTTTTTAATTCAAATAAAATTGTTTGATTTAAATGTTAAAATGACTCAAACTGGTGGGTGAAAATTAAATGTGCTAACACGGAGTGTGTGTGCTAACTAGTTAAGTGAGAAGGTGGAGCGGATCATAATGTATAATCCACATACGATTATGTGTGGCTAAGTGGAAAAATGAATCACATGTAGGCCCGATGGAAGATTTTTTGCTACCTATCGCCTGTGAGTATGACCTACATGTCTACAATGGTCAGTAGATAATTTTGAATTAGTTAACTAGATGCATGATGCGTGTTTATATAACTAGCACATTTAAGAGCTATAACTGTGGCATGTGCCTTTTAATTGACATATTTTTGTGATCAAGGGAATGCTATTAGAATGAGAGGTCAACAATTAGGCGTCAAAATTTCAATAAGCGTTTGAACTATGAACGCTTTTAAATGAAAACGATAAAAGAATAGGTACTTCCGTGATTAGATTGTGATGGAAATCAATGAGTCACCCTTGCTGCTCGGTAGTTAGTTACTTAACAAAGTTATAGCATCCCAGATGGGATAAACGTTAAGTCGTTTAGGGCGAGACAGGTAGATTTTAAGAAAAGAAGCAATTTTCCGCGTTCTAACCTTCTTTACTCAACTAACCTTAAAATCAATCTGTTTCGCCCGAGACGATTTTTATTATCATATCATCAGACCATAAAGATTATACAGAGCCACATTTTTTTGGTTTCAATTGCACTGGTACAATCTATAGCACAAACAACTAACCGGCTGTTAAAGCGAGATTTGGCGAGACCCCATCTTTAATAAATACTGAGCTTCTGATCCAGCGGGCACTGCCCAAACTTTGAACTATTTAATCACCAACATTCATTAAGCTATTTCCGCAATGTGCTGAAAAGCCATCCTCACAAGAACGAAGAAGTTCCAAAAACTCCCGTCACGGGCATTGAACTAATGAGGCAGGTACCTATTCAGTCCAAAGTTAAAAACAGTAAAAAAATGTCATTGAAAGTTTTATTATATACTTCTATGTAGCCCTTGTTTGTAAATGTTGGTGCTAAAGAAATTTGAAGTGAACCAATTTGTATTCGGATGTAATTAACAAAAATGTTATCAAGTGCAACTTGCCCAAAGCAAAAGGCAAAAACCTATTTAAAAACATCTGCTCTGCACGGCACAGGTGAATGCCATTGCTATACCATTCTGCATCGGTTTTTCTGGTGTAAAAAGAACCCCTCCCCATAAACACATCTTCATAATAAATACCACACATCAACGAAGGCAAACGAAACCAAACCAATCCAACTTTCCTCCCCCAATTCCTGTGCATCATTTCCAGCATTAGAAACAGAAACAACAGTCAGCCAGCCAGCACATAATATGTACTTAGAATGAACAGCCAACAGCAGAACAAGAAGCAAGGAAATCTCCAAAGCGCCGCAACAACAACAAATAACAGCAGCAGCAATCAACTCCCCCGATTGCGCTGCTGCTAGCTGCTTCTCTGCCGATGGCAAAGTGAGGTTAGGACAACGTTATTTATGGGCCCCAACAAAGGTCGTTAATATTGATTTTTCAAGCAAACGCACTTTTGTTTTTCACTGCACTTTTCGACAAAAGGAAATGATTGATGAATTGCATATAATAATTCAGAATTCAAAAAGTTTGTCAAGTTTGTTAGATTTATATTTTTAATTCAACTAATGCGAGATTGGTTGGAATTTTATGGATGACTAGCTTTTCTATATTATTTTCGCTTGTAGCAGCAGCAATATTATTTTGTTTATTTCAATAGCGCTGATATTTTTTTGTTTAAGGGAAACTCATAAATAACTACTTACTCGCCATGGTTCGATGTTTATTTTAATTTTTTTGTAGCTCGTATTTCGATTTGTTTATGCACTTGGAATGGAGTGAAAATTTTTCCCTTTGATGTACTTTTTTTTTTATTATTCTGAACACGCAAGATGGAAAAGAATCGGGTCGAAGAGAGAACACTTGAGACACGACGAAATACACAGAGAAGACCACTTAAATGTTGATAAAAATTGAACAAGGAAATGAGTTAATGTAATGTTTTAAAGAATTTGCGTTAAGATAAGTGCAGCAACTGAACGTTTGATTTACATTTAGATTCATTTAATTGAAAAAGAAAATTTTTTTCTCGCAGAATGAAGTCGATTTGACAGAACTCGTCAGCGGCCGCGGCGAATGTGATGAATAAAAAGCAATTCAAAAAAACAAGAGAGAGCACGAATAAAGTCAAAGGAACAACGAACAAGGCAAAGTGGGTCTAATGTTTTGTGGAGTGTGGACTGTGGATCGTGGTTAGGTTGTTGTGCGTTGATATTTTTCATTCGTAGATGGCGCTTTTGAAGGAAACATTATAAAAAGACATGAATCCCGGGATCGAGTCGCGTCGTCCGTGAATGTATGCAATGTTGAATTTACAAACACAACTGTTTGTAATTGTAGGTTCTAATAATATGAAACTGTTGGATCCATGCTATTAGGCGCTATATATATATATATTGATTTATAACTTTTGCTTTGAAGAAATCAAGTTGTATTGAAAGGCTGCGGAATGTCACACATGAAAATTTCACCAGGCTGTACGCTGTTGAAGTGGAAAATAGTAATTAAATAGAAATTATATCCTGTGGAGTCGGGGTGTAAAGGACTTTTTATATGGGCGAACTGCAAAAAAATCAATTAAACTGTATTTATGAACCGAAATTTGATATTTTTCTACCACAAAAGCAGTATATTTAATTAATCCAACATCTAATCTTTAAAAAAAAAAAGTTTTAATTGATGTAAAAGCCAAAAATTACAATTATAGACATTTTCCTGCGAATTGAAACATTCTAGCAAGTTTCTGTACGGTTTTGCTTTCGCCGGTCTCTGAACGGAGCCGTCTAAGTTACGTTCCACAGTTAGACTGAGTGCACCCATCGCAGTTGATGACATTGATAAATGATAACTGACATTTCTCACTAAACTCGCTCCAAAAACTTCGTTTGCTCTGCCATATTTTTAGTGAGCTAAAGCATAGGTTTCTTGTTTTCCCGTAAAAATTGTTTATTTTAGAAAAATTGCCAAAATTTCGGAAAAAACCTCCCATAAAATGCCACCGGCTGCGGCAGTCACCCAAGCCGGTAAGGCAGAACGCGATGAACGACTCAGGGAGGCTTTAAAAACGTTCATCTTGAAGGAGCGTCAGCGAAAAAAAGAAGGTAAAAACTGACTTCCATTTGCATTTTCAATAAAAAAGATATATGTACATTTTATGTTTTTAATATTTCGTAGAACACGAAGCCGAAGTCGAAGAAGAACGGTTGCGGAAGGAACGCGAGGCTCGTGAACGCCAGGACGTGATGACGCTCGGTGAGACTAGGGAACAAATACAAAAGTTAGACCAAAAACTAGCCGAGCTGCGTAACCAAAAACAACAGTTGTTCTTACAGCTAAAGAAGGTTCTTAATGAAGACGAGAATCGTAAAAAACAACAGCAGCAGAAGGACAGGTAGGGAAATTTAGTTAATTGCCATTACCTCAAATGTAATCGTTTTTTTTTTGTTTAGTGAACTTTTTGCAGCCATGCAAGCACAAAGCGTACCCCAACCACAAGTATTTTTACCGCAACGGCTCCAGCATCAGCATCAACAGATTCTACAGAAAGTTGTAAGTATTCAATTGAATTCTAAACGAACACTTTTAAATGAATGCAATTATTAGCCTGTTGGTGTGAGTAACCAAGGCATAAAGCGCAACCGTAGTCCATCGCCACCGCAGCATCAAGCGTACTACAAGAGCGCCGCTTACCCACAGCCAAGTGAGCCTACCTCAATGAATTACCATTCCAGCTATGCTTTCTCTTTCAATTCTTCTCTTCCAGAGCACGATGATGGGCGTCGTGGGGCAGAAATGGCAGCCAGAGTTCTTTGGAATAGTAAGTACACATAGCACCATGAGTTTGCACTCTTTTTCACATAACTTTTGCAGAACCCCCGACGCAGTATCAAAATCCGCCTGGAACGCTCTTCTATCAGACGGCGAGTAATGCTCCGAGCCATGCGCAACAAGATAACCGGGGGCCGGCCATTATATATCCTTCGTACAATCCCAATCTTAATTTACCGCTAAGACCTAGTTATCACATGGAAATGCAACAGCAACCCCCACCTGGCCAAGGCCATCCGTCTAAGGGCGAGCAATCGCAAAAACTGGCTCAAGTCTACCAAATCAATCTAGACCAGCCACCAATTTCACAGGCTTCGGGCTCTGTAAACGGTGTTCCACAACACAAGCCGCAGGTTACAATGGAGAAGATCTCGGATCGAGGCTATCATGTTGAGCTGAAGGTTGACCAGTCGAGCCATGGACCACCGCCGCCGACCCACTTACCCGAGGGCGTAGTCTACATTTCTGGAATGCCCATGCACGCAATGCCGGGAGTCATGCAGATGGCTGGAAATCCTTCTCAGGTAATTTGGGACTTTATCCGTGAGTGGAGTGTATACTTATGTATTCCCTTTTCAGAGCGCAAAGCCCGGCGGAAGCATCACACAAGGATACTCACAAAGTAGAAACAATGCGGGACACCAACAGCAACAGCAAATGCCTGGGCAACAGCAGCAGGCACAGCAGATGCATTATGCCCGTCGGATGTTCTAGCTACAGAGCCGCGATTGTCTCTAGAATTTTTTGTAGAGCAAAAGATATAAATATATGTGGAATTATGTATTCTTTTTATAAATTGAGTTTTTCGTTCTTTTTTCTATGAGTCAGGGTCGGGTAATGGATATTCATAGTTTATAGGTTCCAGGAAGATTGATCCAGAAATTGAAAGGACAAGTCATCACGGATAGAACAGCGCTTGGTCAGGGAGACTGGGGTAACGTGCGTGATCGTAGAAAATTAATGGAAAGCTCTGCTGGTAAGCCATTCGAGAAAGCGAGTAAGTGAAATTGGTTCCTCATTGAACGTGGCGAAGCCCTTACTTCGCCGTGTTTCTTTTTCTCATACACATCTTTCGGCTGGCTCCTTTTTCCAAATACTTACAAGTAGGCGTACCATCAGATATTTTTCAGGCGTCGCGTCGGTCGCTTGTTATCTTCGCTGGATTTCATTTTCCTTTTGATCCTGTCAGGATAGTTTAGTACCTGTGGTAGGTGGTAATGTCACTCATAAGCTCTTTGTCATCTTTTGAGTGAACCGAGCAGTCTCTTCCCGTGGAGTTGAAATAATAAATTTATTTCTGTAGCAAAAAGAATGACCGAGAAATCAAATTTTTTGTTTCGAGGGCATTAGGGGATGTTCCTGCATCTGGGGTAGTTTATGCTGTACGCATAACAGTCAATCGAATGCAAAGAACCAGGTAGGTCTACCTTCCAGCTGTAGTCTACACAAAGTTCTTGCTTCTGGCAAAACCGTCTCACTAGGCACACTCGTCAACGAGAACGGACGTCTGACACAAAATAAGAAAGAGACACTCCATCTCATACTTAAAACACATTTTCCAGGATTAATTATTATAGATCCCCTCACTGTAAACCTATCTCCCCGACTCGAGCGGACCTGCCTGCCGACGAGAAGAGACTGGAAAACTGCGAGGAAAATTTGCAATCCTAATGCAATCAAATGGGCCATTTTGTCTCTGAAGCCATACAAGGCACCAGGGGATGACGTCGTCTTTCCGGCGCTACTACAACAAGGTGCTGACACTCTAGCACCCATCTTGGCCAAATTGTTCAGCTGTAGTCTAGTCTACGGCTACATACCGGAAGTCTGGAGACAAGTAATAGTCAAATACTTACCCAAAACAAACTCGGAATTAAATCCGAAATCGTTTCAACCTATCAGTCTCATGTCTTTTATTCTTAAAAGTATGGAAAAACTGGTTGATAGACACATAAGAGATAAAGCCCTGAAGGCTCACCAAGTCTCAGCATGTCTATCAGCCAGGAAAATCCACTGAATCAGCACTTAATGACTTAGTAACGCCGTATCCAACATGTAGACTATGTCTTGAGAGTGATAAATCCTCTCTTCACATATACTCATGGAATGTCCGGCTCTAATCAACCTTAGGAAACAAAATGCTTGGCGAGGAAATCGTCACTTCAGCAATTCTCGCTGATATACAGCCAGAGAAGATTATTTTCTTCCTGACTGCCTCCGGAGTGAAAAGATGGCTCTAGGTCTAGGACCTTACCAGGGAAGGCACAATAGGCATCTTTAAAAGGGCCGCAGTACCAGAGCCCCCGTGAGGGCTCTCCCGCAATCCAATCTATCTATCTAGGTCTAGGTTTTGATTTGACTTTTATTTCACAACGCAAGTTCTTGGTTTAGTTTTTGCAGCTTGAAGGATATAAAAACATTCTGGAAGTGTTGTTTGTCGGTTTATGATTTGTACTTCGACAGTAACCGCTTGCATAATCACAGGCAATATCGGCAATGTTACTGACTCAATACTTATTGTTGCAAAGTAAGCTAAAGGCATTGAACAAGGCCTGTTCTTTCTGATAGCTAGCCCTACCACTGCTGGTAAGGTGACTGATCAGATAACAAAATCTAAAGCGAAAAATTTACAAAGAGCAATTCTTTCATTCAATTTAAAATGCCATAAGACTTGTTAAAGAATTGTACTAAATGGAAGGACAAATAGGACACAAGATGTTGATTGTTTATTTAGTTGAAAATTCCCACTTCAGCTTCGCCAAAGCCAAAGCAAATATCTTAAGTCATAACAACTATACCTACGCACCGAATGGCATAATATTATATAGGTAGCTAATTTACCAAGTCAAGTTGGTCACCACACGAGTGAAGCAATGTTAAACAAAAAACGACGACCACTGTATTTCAATGGAAACTATAAATAACACAAAAACACTAGAAACCTCAATCAAAATCGACTTCGTTTGAAAAGGGTTTAGTGTCCCAAACTCACTTGTTTACTTTCACTTAATTCCTGTCACTAAGATCAGGGTAAATAAATCCCCCAAAAGAAAAGCTTAAAGTAACCCTCTCCATCTGCACCCGTTCACCGTTGCGTTGCGTTGCGATACCTTATACGATACAAATGCAAACAAAACAGAGTGAAACCGTAAAACTCTTTAACTCCCTCTCACCTGAGCTCATTACAAAGTCAATAGGAATATTAATGAAACAGCGAGTGGCACCAAGATCCTGCAACAACAATGACAAATGACTTAAAACATTTGAAAACGAAACAAATTGAAAATTCAAAATGATTAATGGCATACAAAAGGCAGAACATCACCTTTATACCATATCACCCACATAGGCCACCCGCCTTAAGAGAACAACTTCCATTCAGCATCCCCGACGAAAAGTGTTTTTCCCCACATCCTGCGAAAAGAAGTCATCATCATCTCCATGTGAAAAGTTCATGCCAAGCAATATTTGCAATGCCCCAGCTTTGTGATTTTGTTTACATTCTTCAAGTTTGACGATTTAAACCATCGGAAGGAGGGTGAAAAACGCAAGAAAAAAAACAGAAAAAGATAACTCGTTGAAAACAACCAAAAGAAGTGGCGGGATGGGCGGATGAGCTGAGTGGCAAACATTAAAAGAGACAAAAAAAAATAAAAATAAACGAAACTCCCCCCGCGAACGCGAAGCATCCTTCGTTCTGCTTGTGTGAAGATATTCATTGAAAAACAACCAGAACCACCTTGAAGCTTGAACTTGAATCAGTGATGAAAGATGAAACGAGTTGAAGTGGCATAGCTTCATAAGGAAATTGTTTCTCTTTTTGGAATTCAGGGGATTCAAAATGCATTTCGTCACACAAGGACACGCAACAACTTTTTGCTTTGGAGAATTTAATAAATGCAGACATTGCAAAAGTTTCACTGTGACTAGAGTTGAAGTCAGGTATTTTGAAAGTATTTAACTATAAGGAGCCTTATTTACAAGTTGGTAAAGTTGGTATTATTTACCTCCAAAATGAATGTAAACAAGTGACATAGTTGTTAATTGAAATTTGACAATCTCAGCGCTTCATTTGGTTCGAGGTAGGGAAGGAAGTTTTACAAAAGTGTGTAGATGGTGGGAAGTGGAATATTAAATAGGTGCTGCAGATAAGGCACTCTTCATTTCGAAATAGTATTACAAGTATTGAATTGATCAGTGTAAGTTCTAAACTCTAACCTTAATAATACAAAACAATAATGTGCTCAAGTTAGTTTGCTAGCAGACGTCAGTGAGCATAAAAACTGACAACTGCTGTGTAACAAGTGGATAACTTTTACGCAGCCTTTATTAATACGGGGGTAAGCTGCGAACATAAATTTTGTGGATTTGCCTATTGCCTCAGAAACGACAAGTTCTCTTATTCAAAATCCCAGTAATTAGGTATAGCGATGAAACTATAGGTACTTGTATTTATTTTAGGTAAAAAGAGAATTCAACACACAGTGAATGACAACTAATGTCATAATTAAAAATTCTTCCCATGACCTAAACTCGTCGTCGTCGTCGTCGTTTGTAATGTAATTGTCCATAAGATATATGTCAAGTTTATTTGCCGAAGGTAATCTCAGACAGATCATCCTTACGAGATTTTAAAATTGAAATGGAAAGCAGAGGAAATAAATCCGAAGACTGTGTGTGTGTAATTTTGAGAAAGTTTACCCTTCTTCTTCGTAATTATTTTTCAACCTTGTTCGACAAACTTAAAAACTCACCTGCAGTTTCCTAACCTTCGTCTTTGCTTACTTTTGCAAACATTTCATTAGTTCTAACGAGAAGACTTGATTTCCAGCGCACATTGTATTCTTGTACGTGAAAGTACGTTTTGCTCCCTCAGTTAAAAACAAATAAAACTTTTCAAGAATTTCTTATTTTAATTTAAAGCTTTATCTCGCTAACAAGGTATTTGCTACAACATGAACAAAAGAATATAACACATTTTAAGGAAAAGCTGCGGCGCCCCCGAATTGATTACAAACCAAAAAAACGTTTTCTACGGGACAAAAAAAATATTGAAATGCAATTTGTAATGGAACTTTTATGCCAGGGATGCACTTTGAAGTCAGAATCAACTCAAGAAGCACTAACCCAAGTGAAATTTGTGTATTTTTTGGAAGCCAGCTGACCGCAACCGTAGACTCTTTTTTTGGCATTTCAACAACACATTTGTGGATTCAAGCAGAAACAGTTTTCGTGTTCTATTGGATTTGAGAATGAGTGAATCCCCGAGTGAAACCAATGGAAAACGACATTATACTTCGGCAACTCAAGTGTCCAATCCCAGAGGTTCAAACCGATTTTTTTTACTAAAACTAGTATAACTTAAAGCGTTCGTTCGCGTTAACCATAGTAAATGAATTTCCAAATTGACTAGGTAAGGATTTTACTGGAATTTCCTAAAGTGGACTCATTGGCCGCTTTCCACTGCCCGCTAGATGAACAGCGGCATGCCAAACTTCATATACAAAAAATTGACATTATCACCATAGGCGCTAAATATCTAGCACTTTTTGTGACATATCCCTTTCAGGGAAATTTCTTTCCTAATTTTTAGCAAAAACTTCCGGCGATAGTTTCTCTCTTTATTCAAGTGTCTGAGGCTTCTTGGCATAGACTCGTGACCTAAAAAGAAGTCTAAAATGGGTAAAATCAGATTTTGTGATGTGGCTCTTACAGTATCCACCTTTACTCCATACTCTTGGAACCAAGTCCCTATCTATTAAATTCAGGAAGGAGAAAGTTTGTAGAGCTCGCCGTCTACTCTACAGTAGTCGCATTCTATTAGGCAAGCGCCTTAAAGTTCACGCTGCCCACCGACGAATTTTTTCGCAAAAAAATAATCAATTGTACCGAGTTATTAAGGAGTTTAACGACTTATGTCTTGTTGACGTGTATCTGTTTATAATGTCAAATTAGAATTGCCGCCATTTGCAAAAACTATAGTATCAGCTGATAGAGTCATGTTTAGGTACATCTTCTTTTTTTAAACAGACAGTTTTTTTTTAAATTAACTTTTTTCGTTTTAGCTTTTTAGTGGATGACACTCCGGAGAAGAATACGAACAAATGAGATCTCACTCTTCAAAAACGTTCAGGCCGTTTAGGCTGGGAGGTATAGGAGGTCACAAAGAAACTGACATACCTACAAACACGCGAAAGACATTACCCTCCTTCTGGGTGCAGTCGGGTAAAAACTCTGGCATAATTATCACGTGCACGTCAGCCAATTATGTTAACCAGCTCTCAGACTTGCAACAACGAAATTCTTACAGCTTTTCTAAGCCTTCAACGTTGCCTGTGCGATTAAGTGAATGACAATTCAACTGAAAATTAAGACCAAATTACTTAAATCCAGACGGAACCTTTTAAGCTCCATTTTGGGGTTGGATTGTATAGAAGGCGAATGAACGTTCCTTCAGTTGCCATTTGATCTGATTACGACAAAGGAGGGTAAACATAAGCATTTTCGATTTCGAGTGTGCTGCTGTCAGTAGATTGTAGGTAGTGTGTTTCTGCTCCGCAGATATGATACCTACATGGTTCGTTGGATTCCAAATGGCAAATGGTCTCGAGTCGAGAGATGGGAAATTTTATCTTTGGGTCGGCAATGGAACAGCAATGGCGAGGCACTGTGCAGGTTGCGTTTATAAATGGTAGCGCACATAATTAATTTGCATTCCGCATTGACTTCTGCTAATCGAGAAACATTTTGGTTCTAAAGCTTGAGCTTTAATGGAACATTTTAAGTAAAGTTCATTTAACCAAGAGGTTCAAAATGAAATTCTGTGCCATGGTAAATGGGAGTACCTAACTGAGTGGATGTACTTGGTTTTGATCGCTGGCAATTTATTTTTAACTAGCTGTTGCCCGCGGCTTCGCTCGCATTAATGCCGATTTTGTCAATCACTTCAAGTACACTTAAGGAACCGTTCGTCCTTTTCTGCATTACTTATTAAAACGGATACAAAACAGATACAAAAGAATTTCAAGAAATTCTTCAGTTCACTCCAACGTGCCCATATAAGTATTCACTTTAATGAGAATTTAGTTGAAAAAAATCGAAAAATATATCTTTCCATATAACCCTGCAAACCCACAAAATTTCATTGAAATCGGTTGAGTGGTTAAGAAGATCGACATCAGCGCCACCTATCGGGTCCAAAACTATCCTATTCATCAAGCTACAACCAACCATACCCACCCACAAAATTTTATTTAAATCGGTTGAGTGGTTAAGAATATCGACATCAGCGCCACCTATCGGGTCCAAAACTATCCTATCCATCAAGTTACAACCAACCATACCCACCCACAAAATTTTATTTAAATCGGTTGAGTGGTTAAGAAGATCGACATCAGCGCCACCTATCGGGTCCAAAACTATCCTATCCATCAAGTTACAACCAACCATACCCACCCACAAAATTTTATTTAAATCGGTTGAGTGGTTAAGAAGATCGACATCAGCGCCACCTATCGGGTCCAAAACTCTCCTATCCATCAAGTTACAACCAACCATACCCACCCACAAAATTTTATTTAAATCGGTTGAGTGGTTAAGAAGATCGACATCAGCGCCACCTATCGGGTCCAAAACTATCCTATTCATCAAGTTACAATCAACCATACCCACCCACAAAATTTTATTTAAATCGGTTGAGTGCTTAAGAAGATCGACATCAGCGCCACCTATCGGGTCCAAAACTCTCCTATCCATTAAGTTACAACCAACCATACCCACCCACAAAATTTTATTTAAATCGGTTGAGTGGTTAAGAAGATCGACATCAGCGCCACCTATCGGGTCCAAAACTCTCCTATCCATCAAGTTACAACCAACCATACCCACCCACAAAATTTTATTTAAATCGGTTGAGTGGTTAAGAAGATCGACATCAGCGCCACCTATCGGGTCCAAAACTATCCTATCCATCAAGTTACAACCAACCATACCCACCCACAAAATTTTATTTAAATCGGTTGAGTGCTTAAGAAGATCGACATCAGCGCCACCTATCGGGTCCAAAACTCTCCTATCCATTAAGTTACAACCAACCATACCCACCCACAAAATTTTATTTAAATCGGTTGAGTGGTTAAGAAGATCGACATCAGCGCCACCTATCGGGTCCAAAACTATCCTATCCATCAAGTTACAACCAACCATACCCACCCACAAAATTTTATTTAAATCGGTTGAGTGGTTAAGAAGATCGACATCAGCGCCACCTATCGGGTCCAAAACTCTCCTATCCATCAAGTTACAACCAACCATACCCACCCACAAAATTTTATTTAAATCGGTTGAGTGGTTAAGAAGATCGACATCAGCGCCACCTATCGGGTCCAAAACTATCCTATTCATCAAGTTACAATCAACCATACCCACCCACAAAATTTTATTTAAATCGGTTGAGTGCTTAAGAAGATCGACATCAGCGCCACCTATCGGGTCCAAAACTCTCCTATCCATTAAGTTACAACCAACCATACCCACCCACAAAATTTTATTTAAATCGGTTGAGTGGTTAAGAAGATCGACATCAGCGCCACCTATCGGGTCCAAAACTATCCTATCCATCAAGTTACAACCAACCATACCCACCCACAAAATTTTATTTAAATCGGTTGAGTGGTTAAGAAGATCGACATCAGCGCCACCTATCGGGTCCAAAACTCTCCTATCCATTAAGTTACAACCAACCATACCCACCCACAAAATTTTATTTAAATCGGTTGAGTGGTTAAGAAGATCGACATCAGCGCCACCTATCGGGTCCAAAACTATCCTATCCATCAAGTTACAACCAACCATACCCACCCACAAAATTTTATTTAAATCGGTTGAGTGCTTAAGAAGATCGACATCAGCGCCACCTATCGGGTCCAAAACTCTCCTATCCATTAAGTTACAACCAACCATACCCACCCACAAAATTTTATTTAAATCGGTTGAGTGGTTAAGAAGATCGACATCAGCGCCACCTATCGGGTCCAAAACTATCCTATCCATCAAGTTACAACCAACCATACCCACCCACAAAATTTTATTTAAATCGGTTGAGTGCTTAAGAAGATCGACATCAGCGCCACCTATCGGGTCCAAAACTCTCCTATCCATTAAGTTACAACCAACCATACCCATCCACAAAATTTTATTTAAATCGGTTGAGTGGTTAAGAAGATCGACATCAGCGCCACCTATCGGGTCCAAAACTATCCTATCCATCAAGTTACAACCAACCATACCCACCCACAAAATTTTATTTAAATCGGTTGAGTGGTTAAGAAGATCGACATCAGCGCCACCTATCGGGTCCAAAACTCTCCTATCCATCAAGTTACAACCAACCATACCCACCCACAAAATTTTATTTAAATCGGTTGAGTGGTTAAGAAGATCGACATCAGCGCCACCTATCGGGTCCAAAACTATCCTATTCATCAAGTTACAATCAACCATACCCACCCACAAAATTTTATTTAAATCGGTTGAGTGCTTAAGAAGATCGACATCAGCGCCACCTATCGGGTCCAAAACTCTCCTATCCATCAAGTTACAACCAACCATACCCACCCACAAAATTTTATTTAAATCGGTTGAGTGGTTAAGAAGATCGACATCAGCGCCACCTATCGGGTCCAAAACTCTCCTATCCATCAAGTTACAACCAACCATACCCACCCACAAAATTTTATTTAAATCGGTTGAGTGGTTGAGAAGATCGACATCAGCGCCACCTATCGGGTCCAAAACTATCCTATCCATCAAGTTACAACCAACCATACCCACCCACAAATTTTCATTTAAATCGGTGGAGTGTTTTAGGAGTTTTAGGCGGCCTAGTAGTGATGGCGATGGCGACAGGCCAATTTCTGTTGGTCATTTCCATCTCGGTCGAATCGATTTTACTCCCAAATCGCGCATAAGATGTTTCATTATCAAAAAGTTATTTCCACCATTTATGTAGTATAGTAATTATTCATATGAAACCCACAAATCGAACTACCTATATTTTGCATGTAGGCTGGCTGCGCACAATGCAGAAAACATTATTGACAACCGTTAGCCGTTGTCATTGACGACCACATGACGACGTTCAGAGGAAACACTGCGAGCTGCGACATTCGTTGTGTGTGAATGTATATCTTTTATTCCTTTGATGTGAATCCAACCCACCACCCCAAAGCAGAACTGGCAATCAAGAAATCATTATTTTTTCGTTGGTCAGAAAAGTCTGTTTTCAATTCCTTCTAGCTCAGCCCCTGGAAGGAGCAGAGAGATGAATGATACTTCAAAATAATCGGTGAAGTATTGGCTAAATGCAGTTTTAAGCTTATTCCGATTAATCTAGATCTATGAATGTAACAGCAAGATGATTAAAGAAAGGTAAAAAAAACAAATTTGCAACCCCTTTTCCACAGTCACGCTACTCTTAAAATGATAGGAGAAGAAGAAGAACATGCTAAAAGGCTTAAAAAGCTTCCAACGATGGTATTCCCGGGATGGTATTGCCACCAAATTAGGCCTATTAGGGCTTCGGATCTAGCCCGAATAAATTAAAAAAAATCCCATCTCAATACGTTCAGTAGTTTTTGAGTTATTGTGGAACAAACATCCAAACATTCACATTTATAATATATATAGGATTTTATTTAAATCGGTTGAGTGGTTAAGAAGATCGACATCAGCGCCACCTATCGGGTCCAAAACTATCCTATCCATCAAGTTACAACCAACCATACCCACCCACAAAATTTTATTTAAATCGGTTGAGTGGTTAAGAAGATCGACATCAGCGCCACCTATCGGGTCCAAAACTCTCCTATCCATCAAGTTACAACCAACCATACCCACCCACAAAATTTTATTTAAATCGGTTGAGTGGTTAAGAAGATCGACATCAGCGCCACCTATCGGGTCCAAAACTATCCTATTCATCAAGTTACAATCAACCATACCCACCCACAAAATTTTATTTAAATCGGTTGAGTGCTTAAGAAGATCGACATCAGCGCCACCTATCGGGTCCAAAACTCTCCTATCCATCAAGTTACAACCAACCATACCCACCCACAAAATTTTATTTAAATCGGTTGAGTGGTTAAGAAGATCGACATCAGCGCCACCTATCGGGTCCAAAACTATCCTATCCATCAAGTTACAACCAACCATACCCACCCACAAAATTTTATTTAAATCGGTTGAGTGGTTGAGAAGATCGACATCAGCGCCACCTATCGGGTCCAAAACTATCCTATCCATCAAGTTACAACCAACCATACCCACCCACAAATTTTCATTTAAATCGGTGGAGTGTTTTAGGAGTTTTAGGCGGCCTAGTAGTGATGGCGATGGCGACAGGCCAATTTCTGTTGGTCATTTCCATCTCGGTCGAATCGATTTTACTCCCAAATCGCGCATAAGATGTTTCATTATCAAAAAGTTATTTCCACCATTTATGTAGTATAGTAATTATTCATATGAAACCCACAAATCGAACTACCTATATTTTGCATGTAGGCTGGCTGCGCACAATGCAGAAAACATTATTGACAACCGTTAGCCGTTGTCATTGACGACCACATGACGACGTTCAGAGGAAACACTGCGAGCTGCGACATTCGTTGTGTGTGAATGTATATCTTTTATTCCTTTGATGTGAATCCAACCCACCACCCCAAAGCAGAACTGGCAATCAAGAAATCATTATTTTTTCGTTGGTCAGAAAAGTCTGTTTTCAATTCCTTCTAGCTCAGCCCCTGGAAGGAGCAGAGAGATGAATGATACTTCAAAATAATCGGTGAAGTATTGGCTAAATGCAGTTTTAAGCTTATTCCGATTAATCTAGATCTATGAATGTAACAGCAAGATGATTAAAGAAAGGTAAAAAAAACAAATTTGCAACCCCTTTTCCACAGTCACGCTACTCTTAAAATGATAGGAGAAGAAGAAGAACATGCTAAAAGGCTTAAAAAGCTTCCAACGATGGTATTCCCGGGATGGTATTGCCACCAAATTAGGCCTATTAGGGCTTCGGATCTAGCCCGAATAAATTAAAAAAAATCCCATCTCAATACGTTCAGTAGTTTTTGAGTTATTGTGGAACAAACATCCAAACATTCACATTTATAATATATATAGGATTATCAGAGTACCTACCCAGCAATGTGCACTTCAATAAACCTTTGATACAGTTACCTATCCATAATTGTTGCTTGTTTTCAGGAATTTGCATCGCAATGATCAAAAAACTTTTTTTGGAGTGGTATTTGACTATTTTATCTCTGTGTAGTGGAAACAGAAAAGTGTAGTAAATTTAGAGGAGCAGCTGTTTCTACAGGACTAGCTTTTTAAATTCGCTTAAGAATTGTTTATACCAAAGATAAATTAAACAATCAGAATCTTTAAGCATATCTAATGTCGGTTAAATTAGTTCATATTGCTTGCTGGTAGACTTTTCGATATGTTTAGAGAAGTTTGGTAAATGTTCGCTTAAATTTGACAGTGTAATCTGCTTTTTATAACAAATTGCATGCATTCGATTAATAAAACCTGGCTAAGAAATAGTGCGAAGGCGTAAAACATGTCCTGAGTGAGTTGAAAGAGATGAAAGATACACAAATTTATTTTTTTATGTAATTTTCTTTACGCAGATTTTCAACTTGAAGAAGAAGATGAAAACTTTGAAATGAGTGACGTTTCATGCGATTTATTACAAGTAATGCTTTGTAGGGTACAATCAAGTTTAACATAATGCTTTGCAATATAAATAAAAAAACATCTATCTAAGTAAAAAAAAAAAATAGTTTGAAGTCACTTTAACCGTATTTTAATTTCATTCAACAATCAACAATTGCAATTAACTATTTACTTATCTTCGCTTTTCGGCAGTAGGTAAGTTAAAATATAAAAATAAGTCTCAACAGGTATAACAGTCGCTTAATGTAATCGTTGGGCAGTAGCTTTTCTGTTTATTTTCTCTGACTTTAAACGTCAAATATATCTTATTTATTTTTTTTTCGTGGATTAGTAGAACTCCTACGTAGGTAACTTAAAATTCGCCTGTAGATGACTCACGAAGAAGACGTTTGATTTTTATTTAAGTACCGTATTTGGTATGACCGCTCTAATAAAAAAAAACATCCATTTAAAAAAAACCAGAGAGCGTGCTTGTGACCACACGCCAGATGTGAAACTTCTCTCGCTAAATGTGGATGTTAAATTGAACTGTGTTGTATGTAGTTGAATTTCATTAAGAAATTTAATTTAAAAACTAAATCTTTATTATATTATAATCTTAATACAGCGCATTAGATAATTATGTTCATTAATTTAAAAAGTTTTCATAACGCAATCCAATCCAAAGTTTTCTTTCTCGAGTTTTTGTTTACATTTTGTTTTCATATCGTCAACTGATTCAGTAGTCTAGTGCCTGTGTAAAACCTAGCTTCTTCAGTTCCTCCAGCGTGCCCATACAATTATTCACTTTGAGAATTAAGTTGAAAAAACTAAAAAAATATATCTTTCCATATAACCATACAAACCCAAAAAATTTCATTGAAATGGGTTGAGTGGTTAAGAAGATCGACAACAGCGCCACCTATTGGGTCCAAAACTATCCTATACTAACCATACCCACCCACAAAATTTCATTGAAATCGGTTGAGTGGTTAAGGAGTTTTAAGCGGCGGCATAGTGATGGCGACAGGCCAACTTTCGTCACGCACTTCCGCTTGGTCATTTCCGCTTTGAAGAATCGATTTTACTCCCAAGTCGCGCCATAAGATGTTTCACATCAAAAATAATGATACTTACCATAAATCGTGACATCAATAACAAAAGCGTCTCCGAAGAAGCTAAAAATAAATAAATTTGTATGTGTAGGGTATGTATATTTGTTCCAGTTAACATTAAGCAATTTGGAATGATGTCTTTAGTTAAGAAATCAGGTTGATAGCAAGTTAATGCGTTCGTACAGTGACAAGTCTAATGTGACGTTCGATTGGGGACTCTCAGATCACTTTTTTTCTATAGCTAACTTTTTATGTTCGTTTGGTATAAAAAACATTTTTTTCCCGATTTCACAGCACTTTTGCGAATCTCGATTTTTTTCTCAGAGTGGCTTGAGATTTATCAATACAAATGAATTTGAGTTTGAGATCTAGTGGTGTTTTTTTACGTTTTCGTGAGATTAGTCAACTGCGAGGTGGATTTTTAAGTATACAAATGTTAAGAAATTAATCTGTTCCCATATTTCGAATGTGTTAATGTAAAATTTAACCAGTCAATGGAAAACGAGTAGAAAAGTGTCGAAGGCTACACATATTCCAATTGCACCAGTATAAACAGAAAATAGAGCAAGTGACGTTTTATGTTTGATTATATTAGATACACAAAGTCGAATACCACATAATTGACTACATCAACTAAATATTTGTACGCCTGCAATTGCAACAGGATAGTGACAGTGATTTGTGAACGTGAACGGCAGTGTTCAGCAATGTCCCACGGTAATATTCATTCGTTTCGCATTTCTTAAGAAAACAAAATGGCTTCCGATAGTGGTGAACGGGCAATGATTTGCTTATTTTCTTGAATATAATATCTGTAGTTGGTTCAATTTATATATTAATAATTACTAGATACTCCCCTGTGACGTCTTTCAAATTACATTATTTTTAGTATTATTTTTATTTATTAAAAAGTAAATCAATTACAATTTAATATGTTTTTACAGCACTAGCTACCTGGCCTTTGGCTAATTAAAATACTAGATACTTCCTTTATACAATACTTGATTCTGAAGGACATGACAGGGCTTGAATAAAAAAACTATTTGGAAAAAGTTTTTTTTCATAGGATTCTAACTTTTTTACAGTCGGATATTAAATGTTTTAAAGTTAATTGAATGTTGTTTTGGCAAATGTTGCAGATTGGTGGATTGTTTTTGCTGTTTTGAGTTTCGAATTATTGTACCTATATAGTTTCAACTGTAGACAACTTTCCCAATCCCTTTTGTTTTTTGGAAAGGTTTCTGCTTATAAAAGACTTCAAATTCAGAATTATCAAAAATTGCGTAGCAATTAAAATTAATTTTTGAATTTTTTTACGACATGCGAAGGAGATTTATGTAGAATGTTTCAATAGTGTCAAGTGCAGTGGGTTGTCTTTTTTCCCCGCGATTAATGCTAATGGTATCTATATTAATTCTATAAAGCTACACTTGTACCTATACATTTTTTATTTTAACCGAAAGACAGAGACAAACAATTAAATCGGTACATACTTCCTTTTAAACGTCACAGTCATAAACGACGCGCATTGACATCTGACTATACAAGTGTAAACCTCACACTTTCAGCCTTCGAACATTTTTTGTTTAAATTACTGCACTGCATAGCAGAACTCCGAAAATCATGAGTCTATAAATTTGCAAAATCGGCACCAATTTCAATGTGCTTTTAACAAATGCAAATTTACCGATTGCAGTCTGGTCTCTGGTCACTGGCATCGAACCTCTCTCTAACCACTGGTCGTCATGTCCGAAGGGAATGAAAAGCGACTGGCGCACCAGTTGAGGGTGTCCTGATTCGTTCGATAAATGGCAGTGAAATTTACGTCCATCCCTATAGTTGGAATTGGGATAATTGGATGTTGCCCCGGAGGTGGTCGGGAGGTCGGTCGGTTGTTCTTGTTATTTGTCATGAGATCGTGGCACAGGAGTAGCGCGCTAAATGTATAGTTTACTGCTGGCCGGAGGGTGTTATTGTTTGCAGTATATTTATGGGAATAACATTAGAATGCAATAAATAAGGATGGTCGCTGTTCCTGGGTAGCAACCAGCAGAATGTCCCTTGGTGTTTTGATTGTCGTGCGCTTTTGATTTGTCGATCCTCTAGTATTGTCGCCATAGTCGCTTTATTTGTAGGTAGTTTGTATAATCCACAACTCTATGGGTAGGTATATCTGTGTGGATTTTATGTGCAAATTTTGTTTGTTTGATTTATCGATTTAAGTTTATTGTTGACTTGATTAGGTGCACGGATGATTACTCGGGTTTATTGGGTATCAGTGGGAGTTTTAATGGAACTTTAATGAGTTTTAGGTACATGGCAATGAAACTGTTCGCAGTTACATGTCAACTCCAAAGGATTGATTTTCAATCAGGATTTCAATAACGATTATCTATATGTGAACATGATTATACGCTGCCATGTGTTAAGATCAAAATACAGCTTTTTAAAAATCGGGCACTTGTCTGGATAATGCTTCCCCATCAGAATATTCGTCGTTCGTTCTTTCTTAAGAAGCTGAGCTTCGCAAGACTGCTGATCAGATACTTTGACGTTTCAAAAGACAATATCAATGACAAGCTCTTACTTCAGTTACTTCATCTGAATGATTTCTCTACAGACTCTGTTTTAAATATAAAAATATCCTCAAATGTAAAATCTACTACAATTTAAGTCTGTTGTATATAAAAACCCAGTCGAAAATGTCCTGTCTACTGAATAAAATTACGCACAATGTGCAAACTGCACAATAGTCCAACCATATACAAAAGTTAATAAAAGCTTTTAACTATTTGTTCATTTTCAGACATCAGACAGTTCTATAGAAATCATAGATATGCACTTTGAGTCGATATATGGCTGCAGTTTTGCTCACATCCAACACAAAGATCCATTCATCGTATCCATTCAAAGAAAAAAAAAAAAAAGGAAGAGGGGATGACGTCCTGAATTCGGGCATTAATTTCACAAAAAGCAAAATGGGTTGTCAGACGGCACAACAACAACAACACTACCTACCGCTACTCTAAATTGAGAAACAAAATGATTCGTTGGTGTGTAGGTATGGATTGTATACACTCGTATCTCGTTTCTTGTACCCATGCCATATAGTGCATGTGTGTAGGCCTGCGACTGCGAGTTGTTCAAATGAAAAATCACTAGAGATTTTGTATGAGCGCCGGCAAAATGTTGAAAACATGAATAATTTGCGAACAGCCGTTGTGTAGTGAAGAGTGCAAAACTGCAAATGCATATGGGATACCAGACTACCTACTGCTGACATTGCCGTTTTGCAAATGGAAGCGGAAATGGGCAATTTCGAATCCATTTCGAATTTCAGGCAAAAAAAATTCACGACCAGCCGGATTTTGAGTTGATTTTCCACAGGCTTGCCTTGCCACTGCCAGTAACAAGGATTTATTTGTAAGGAGTCAACTTTTTTCATGAAAAAATTCAAATGATAATTTTGAAGCATCTAAAGACTTAGATGCGTCAAGAAACACGCATTATTTATACGATGATTAAACTGCGCGTGGTTTTTATTTAAATAAAGCGGTCCAACCGAGATGGGTAATTGATACACCCTGTATCTTGTTGCGCATAAATTTAAAGTGTCACGCCGACGTTTGTCACCTTGGATGGGGACTTTTCACTTTGGCCGCCAACTCAGCCGGTCATGCCTATCTTGTAGTCTTACTTAATTTAAGCAATTAAAGTCTTAATCTGAATTTGTATATAACAACAATTAATAAAGACATTTAATTATAACAGTAAGCTTTCTTAGTTGTTCCTACATTTGGGATTTTGATTTGATTACAATAAGCATTTCGGAGAAATATAAACAAATTGTTCACCGCACTACTTAAAAGGGCGATTCTCTGGAAAATCAGTTTTAACACCTTGCAATTTATACCTGTCATATTGAAATCGAAATTCGATTAAAGTAGACGCCGCGAAAAAAAATTAAAAAAAAATGGAAAAAATGGAAATAAATAGAAATACACTTGAATAAACAAAACAAACATTAAAGTTTGAAGAAAGTTCTCCATAAAAACATGAAAATACATAAAAAGTGCTAAATAGTAAAATTGTTTAAAACTATTACATACGATTTTGGAATTTCGATTAAAAAAAAACCTTAAAGTACATACTTAAGCAGTCAGTGATCTTAAAATTGGGTGAATTTTTTGGTATTTTTCCTTGTGTTAAATTTCATCCGTTACAATTCGTATTTCCTTCGGTCTGTGTTCCCCGGAAAAGTTTTTTCTTTTCAGCGGAGCGGTTATCTAAGATTCCCTGAAACTGAAACATATCTCGGGTGAAATGATTGATTTCGCGCCAAATGCCAATGAAAGAATCGACTTCGACTACGATTCATCAGAACCTTCGCGGAAGAACGCAAATGCGATTATATGAATGAAGGTTACACTGAGAAAACTACAGAGCTACGATAGCCCTACTAAATGCGCCACCTCAGTTGTCTGCATACAGAGCTGCCACAACCTCTTCACAGAGGCAATATACACACATTGAGGTTGTCACAGCTCTGTATGCGGGTCCGATAGCTTACTTAAAGGTCTTCAAATATTTTTGTCGGTTCCCGCAGTTTTGTATGCGGGTCCGATAGCTGACTTAAATGTCTTCAAATATTTTTGTTGGTTCCCGCAGCTCTGTTTAATGTGCTGTACCCCCATAACTAAAGGTTACAGATATGCTGCAACCAGATACAGAGCTGTTATAACCTCGTACAGGGGTTTTAAACCCAAATGGGAAGCTGACATAGCCTAGTAAAAGTAATGCCATACCCACAAAGTAAGAGCTTTACTTTTTGGATATCATAGCATTTTGGAAACATTTAATGACCTCTATATACTTAGCCTGTAATGACTTAAGAGATCTAGGAGGCTCACAGCTGCCATAGTCTCTTTGAAACCCAATACCTATTTCCTTAGTTGTTTTTGCATCCAAAGCTATATATAGAGAATCGTCCAAAAAAATTAAAGAATAAAAGTAATAAAATTTAATGTTTTACTATTTTAAAATATTACAAAATGTTCGAACAGTTTTAAAAATTAACAGAATACAAATTAAAAAAAAATTACCTGACTTTAAAACTTTAATAGCAAAAGCAATAGAAACAAAAAGAGCATTGCTTAGACCAGGGGTTCCCAATTTTTTTCGACCACGGAACCCTAAATGATCAAATTTTTTTTGGCGGACCCCCATATTGATATTAACAGAAAACGTCGTTCCTTGAAGTGCGGTTTGGATATTTTTATGTTTGACAAGAAAAGAAATAATAAATGATGCAAATATAATTATTTTAAGTTTTATAAAAAATTTATTGCACAACAAAAAATACGCTGCAACTTTTTAATGTGAGGAATGAAATTTTTTCACATATTTACGTAAAATATCCTTAAAATTAGGCTTAATGTCCGACAACTGAATGCGAAGGTCTGGAGCTGCGTCCAGTCTGTTTCTGTATTTGTTTTTCGTGTAAGTGTAAGCCGGAAACCCAGCCTCGCATCGGTAAGTTGTTACAAATGGAAGGAAAACCATAAGAGCTTTGTCTGCCACTGCAGATGTTTGAATTTGTTTGATGATGAATTTCGGTGCGCCGCGACGAGACGGCACGATTATGTTTTTTCTACGGAACCCCTTTTACCCTTCCACGGAACCCCAGGGTTCCGCGGAACACCATTTGGGAAATGCTGGCTTAGACCAACACAGAGCTGTCATAGCCACACGTCAGTTGTTTTATAGAATAGACACCCTAAGCAATACAAGTAAGAGCTATCATAGCCGTATGGCAGTTGTTGTACCGTAACGACTAGGTGGCGCAACTGATAAAGGGTTGTTAAAAACAAGCGTAGCTGGCTTAGCGGGTATCTGCACACTGACGTACGGTGTTCATACCTGACACAAATTAAGTACGCTAACAACCGCGTCTTACAGAGCTATGGTAACTCTCTGTTGCCTACAATAGCCTCGATTTGGGGATAACAACCAAAATATGGGTAAGTTTGCTAAGTTATGTGTGTGGAAACCTAATTTTCGGGTTTGGTACCCATACTTTTAAATTTAGTTTTCTCAGTGTAGGTATATGCGAATGCGTTCAGGAAGAAAATACCTTCAAAACTTTAATGGGTACTAATCTATATTTGTTTTTGTGGTAAATTTTCATCATTTGAAAGGAGGAAGGCAACTAGATTCAAAAACCAAAGCTACCACTAACTGCAATTTTTCCAAATTTGGCAATTGCAAAACCAACTTCAAAATGCAATCAAATATCCGCTTCATCATAGTAAAACAAAGTATACGGAAAACCTATTCAAGTGGGGGACAAATTAGCCAAAATAAATCGCCCCTTTAACCCACCCAAGCTGTCAAATTAAATCCTGCCGTCCGCCCACAAAGTAAATATTTCCACCGTACACAAAACGATAATACCATTATTAACTGCTAGACTCCATTTGTCCCGTGTGACTGTCAATTTATCAATCACCACAAACCATGTCGGTGGTCGGGTAGGCAGTACATTAAATAAAGTACTTTGTTCAACATGTCACCATTACTATGTGCTTAAGTTTATTATGCCAAAGCCAAAGTCAGAGCAGAGCCTTCAACCACATTAATGTGTCTACCCTTCATATAGGCACGCGATGACAAAACATATGCGAGTGACAGTACCGCCAACCGCCCATCCGCGTGAAGCACATCTGCAACCGCTCAAGTGAATGTTCAAAAACTATTTTAAAGAGCTCAAACCACAAGACTAAAAGTTTGTTATCCGTGCACAATCATAAAGCCTGCTCCCCACATCCCTTAGGTATATAGCATTCGCATATATAGGCGTGTAGGTATACACTGACAGTCACATCTGGAAGACAATTTTAAAAGTTTTCTGTCAACGAAACAACAGTACGCAGTACCCGGCTATACGGTTGCCGTCCTAACTACATACTATTCGCTTGCAACATTACCATTTTCAGGAGACTCCTCTCCCTCAGAAAATGAATGATGGCAGCGAAAACTTAGTTTATTGTTTCACAGAAACACCAAAGTGGAAAAACAAAATATATATGTATACCCAGTAAAAGGGTGCGAATAAGCACTGAAAGGGGAATACAAATCCGATATATACGTATAAAGCCTTTCACAGTTTTAACCTTTTATGCGTTCTTTCTCGTAGGTAGTAGAAACTTTGAATGCTTCCTCCCTATAAAGCTCCTTCTTCTTGGTTATATAATTTGATTACAAAAGGATAGTTGCATTTCACGGAATTCGTAACTGTAGTGGGGGAATTTTTTTTGTTCGCATTTTTTACCATTTTGTTTGTCAAAAGTTTCGCCCATTGATTCAATTTAAGAAGACAGATGCCCTATGATTAGGGGTCCTTATTTTATTACTTACCTTTGGTTGGTTCACTTTGGAATGCAAATTATTACAGCGGAAGCTTGTTGAGACCGTAAGCGAGTTTGCTGCGAGGACAAACTTTCCCAAACTCAGGCAAGGGAAATTGTAAAACAATAAAAGTCCGATTAGGTATTATGGGGCTTTCGAAATGTACAATTGTACATTTGAAATATGAATAAACCGATTAAATGACTGACGAAGGGGACGTATCTACACGTAATTTCGTTAAGATCTGTGGAGGACTTGAAAGTCGAGCGGATACCTACCTACCTAATAAAATATAATAGTATTTCAGTAGCCGGTGTAGGTATTGAATTTACAAAAAGGATAGCGTTCATCTTGTTACGAGATTTGAATTTTTTTTTACAATAGTACAACGTTTGCTGTAAGTGTCCTTTTAGTAAATTTAATTAAAACAACATTTCCGGCCCTAACGCTATTGATGGAATTCATAAATTCTTGTTAATTGGCACCCATGGAATAGTTATAACCAAATGTCCATGCACAACATAAAATGCATTCTCCTCATTCATTAATCAAAGCCTCGTGTCAATAAAATTGAAATGACCCGTCCTTGCCGTTCAAAATAACTAATGTCGAATGAATTTTAATTTGTGAAAAATATTCCGCATGTGCGGATACACTCATGGCAATCGGATATACAATAATTTCATCATAATTATACAGAGCTAGGATTCGAATTAATAATTTGTTGGGTTTTGAATTTTAAGTAATTGCATTTTATGCGGCTACGCATGTGGTCTGGCTAATGTAATAAATTTTCAATTTGAAATTGTTTATGGTTTATACTTTATACGTTAGGTTAAGAAATGAGTCGGCAGTTTTAAAATTCGACCTTATTGGAGCCCTGGAGGATATAACAATGACAAATTATTATTATTTATGGGTGGTCAATCATTTTTTGTAGGTTAATGGTATTTTTTGAAAAGTGTTAAAGCTTTAGATATGCAAAACATTTGCAGCAAACAAAATGACATAACATTTTGCGCAGGTATTCGCGTCGCATTTTTGTGACGTCTCTTGCAGAGTTTTTGTAGGCGTTTTATGGTTCGCCTTTTTTGGGTATCATTTGTTACGTTTTTTGGAACCATTTTGGCGACATTCTTATAGTATTTTTTTCCGGCTTTTTTCGGGGTAAATTTTAGAAAGCTTTTAGTAAAATAGTTTGGACATTTTTTTGAGACGTTGCTTAAAGCGTTTTTGAGACGTTCCTTGGAGGGTTTTTTTTTAACTTGGGGTTAAAGGCTTTTTCAGTTTGATTTTGGTACACTTTTTTGAAGCTTGTTTTGAGACGACATTTGGAGTCTTTTTTTTATGGAACGTTTTTTGTTCCACTGGTGGGCTTGAGTCATTTTTGAAGCATTTACGGATGCGTCTTTTTTTAACCATTTGTTGAAGCATTTTTAAAGCGTTTTAAAAGCGTTTTTTGGTTAATTTTTTTTATCCATTCTTAGGATGCTTTTAAAGCGCCCTTTGGAAAGTATTTTGATGAGGTTTTTGGCCGTTTGTGATGGCGCTCTTGGGCGTTATTTGAAACGTTTATGCGACGGCTTTGGCGAATCTTTTTGGGGGAGTTTTTGGGGCGCCTTTTATTATTTATACTAGCTGTACTCCCACGGCGCTGCCCGTGCCTTTCGTATTAAGTCCCGCCACAATTCGCAGAGTCGTTTTTTAAGGGAGGTGCAACGGCGCCCTTTTTGATTACTGCCCCATTGTGTTGAACACCATTTACAAAAATTCAAGGCTTCATAAATGTCCAGATACCTATAGTAATTTATTTATTTTTTAACCTATATGGCAAGTGCCATATCCCGATTTCTATCCCGATTATTTTTTGCAAATGGCTTTGTTAACGAAAGAACCAAATTACATCTTAAGGTTTTTTCCACTGCGCCACCTCTCGCGAACGTCTGACAAACATCCGAGAGTAAAACTGTCATGAAAGAGCCGTTCGGACTCGGCGTAAATCTCTAGATCCCTTCCATTCATCCCAAAAATTGAAAACCCACACAAAACGAATGGTTGTGAGAAGCTAGGCCTTGGGTCCCACAGACCTGTCACGCCAAAATATTTATTTATTTATTTTTAATCCAAGGTTTTCTATTTGTATTGTTTTTGATTGCACTTTGTTTCCATTAGGGCAAAAAACTATACTATCTTTCAAGTTGGAATCAACCATGCGCATTCACAAAGTTTCATTGAAATCGGTTGAGCGGCTCTGAAGATCGACCACAGCGCCACCTGTTGATTCTCTCGCACTTAGCAGTAAAGTGTTTCTATCACAAAAGATCAACAAACTGTGATTTTGAAAATATTTGTTTTCTATATTTGAAGTGTCACTACTCGATTTCTATCTCGAGTTTTAAGCATCCGAACAAACCAAGATACATTTTTATATATATAGATAATATTTTTTTTAAAATACCCAGAACAAAGAGAAAATAATTTCCCGTGGTTATCTGTTATACTTTCTGTACGTTTTACTACTTGGCTGCCTAAGATTTGTTCCTACAATAGCTGGATGCTGTCACAATAGTTCCATGTTTGGCAAATTCATTAGGCTTTCTTCTTTCCCTGGAATATCCAATCCATAGGGCCAGGTGATTTTTGACAGAAAAAGAAAATATCCAAAAATATGCTTTATTAAAGTCTGTGATGAACATCTGAAATTCAATTCAATCATACCTACCAACACTTGTAGTTCAAATTGACAGATGCAATTTCACTTCGTGTAATTGAAATTTGGGTACATACTTGAATATTTCGGACAACTAGGTACAATAAGACTGATATTGGTTGATAATTTGATTAAGAAGTCATTGACTAGATGAAAATCGGAACTAGCACAAGACAATCACACTTCCGAGATATCATCTTGATGGACAGTATCGACTATAGTTGTAGACCATGTAGCTGTCGCATTCTAACCCCCTGAGGTTAATTTTGAACGCCACAGAAGTACGTCAGTCGGCTAATTGTGCGTAATTATTGAATGTCATCCTTTACAAGTAAATCTGACACATGACCAAGAGGGAAATTTGAACTGCTATTACAATGACACACCATCGATGACGTCGTCCTCTATTTTAAGAAAACTACTATTTTTGAAAATGTTGTTGTTCGCCGAAAGATGGATAAACAAATTTAAAAACGCAAGAAACCTTAAAAATGATTACTAAAATTCAACAAAAACTGATCAAATGACTTTGCCGAGGATTTTTCACACGTTTTTGGAGCGCTTTTTTACAAAGTTTTTTGAGTATTTCTGCAACATTTTATTAAAATGAAAACAAAATCGCGAATCCGACTGTAAATATGCGCAGAAAAATAATATTGTCGTGCCATAATTTCCCATTAGCTGTAGGCATCAATATTGTATGCCAATATTCGACATCCATCCATCCATCCAACGAAACACGTCTATAAATCATAAAACTCAAATTACCATACCACTGGACGATCCCTTATCCTCGGCAAAGGAAAGACAAATTCATTTAAAAAGGGATAACAAGACAATCCCGTCCCGTCCGTATTGCGAAATGAAGAAACGAACTGAAAATGTAATTGACGTTTATTTCTTTTCATATCCATCCCATGTATCTTTTTCTTAATACGGATTGTGAATTTGCCGCCGCACAATCCCCAAAGGAAACGACGTGTATGGTGTATGTGGCAAAAGATGTCGTAGTCGTCCTCTTTTTCTATATACCTAATCGTATCTCGTACCTCTCCAGATGTCTCCCCGATATTATTGTCAGGGACATGAGTGTATGACCACAAGAAGGATATGAAAAGGAGATATCGGTAATCAGGTCAATTTCCTAATATCCAACGGTATTTGCTCTTTAGCTCGCGCGCCATTGTTTCAAAGAGCTCGAATCCTGTCGACCAGTGGGGCGGCAAAGTGAAAGCAATAGCGAAAGTCTTTCCACTACATACGCGGTAGAAGGGAGTTAGGTTATGTGCATTGTGTGTGCGGCAGCTTTTCTTTTGGAATTGGAATTAAAAGTTTATCCTCAGCCATTGTTGTGGTGGTATCTAGTGGCAATTACCTTCGCCAGGATACCAAGCTCTCACTCAGCAGACTTGTGGTGTGTACTTTTTTGCTGTAGTACATGTGCTTTGTGGTATAGAAATAATGATCGCTATATTAACAGTGGAATGTTAATGTATCTTCACCGTCACGTCGACTTGTTGGAATCTTTTCAAGTTTGTTTGTCAAAGAGAAAGGGACTCGTCGTCTAACTATCGTCATCTCCGGGGAGAATCATAAGACCACACTTCAGGGTGGTAAAAGGATGCTGAAAATTGAGTGGCTTCTGAAAAGGTTCAGGTAAGAGATAGTACACACAAAAGGGGAAGGGACGACAATTGAAATAAACAGGTAATCGGTTGGTTGCTTAGCGGGAATGGAGCTAGATTGCGTTTTAAACTTTCGTACAAAGTTCTTTAAACTATTCGAATCCTCAAAGTTTAAAACGACGTAGAGTCTGCGGAGATAACAAAACTTTAACCAAAAAGGAAGAAAAATACTTGTTCCCAACTATATCCAAAGATTTGCCTGCCTCCGGAGAAGAAAGCATAAATAAAAGTTTTGGAATATCTTAAACAACTTGCAGCGGTGCCGAATTCGCCTTTTATCCAACTCGGCGCAAATTTTTGTAAAATATGGGTCGGCGAATATTTTTATTTGTGATGCGGTATTGGAATGTTCTTTTTGTTTGAGATTTTTATTTAACTCTTGAGACGGCTGTTGTGTGGGTGTTGCAAGATTGTCTCTTTTTTTAAATATTTTAAGTTGCTCGTAGGGTAGTTCTTACTAGCGATAGCGATAGATGTTACTGCATCTACTTATTGGTTTGAGGTGTTATACTATTTAAAAGGAAATGCAAAAGCATATTTGAATTTCTGCTTAAATTCGGATTAGAACGACCTGAAACATGTACAGCTTTATAGTAGTCTGTTTAAAGAACAATGACTTGAGGCTGCATAAAGCTTACATAGGTATATTTTTTAATGACATTTTTGTGAAAAACAAATGGTTCACTTTTGATCGAACAACATCACTATATATCAACTATCTTGAAGAGGTTCAACATGGAGAGCTGCAATCCTGTCAATACACCAATGGATCCAAATCAGAAACTGTCTGAGGAAATATGCCCAAAACCGAAGCTGAGAAGACGAAAATTAAGAACGTGCTGCGCAGATAAGTCGACCAGACATTTGTTTCGCTGTAAGCGCACTAAGTAAGTACAATAATAATTACGGCAGTGCACACTGACTAGCAGTTAAGAGTGTGCAGCGCTATCTTAAATGTACGATGGATTACAAACTTATATTTCATCCAGATGGAAATGATGAAATGGTTGGTTAGCTGTTGCTGATTGGGCCAGCGACTTGGACAAGGGGCGTATATTTCCACAAGCGATCTGGTGGGTTCCCTCAGACATGCTATAGCGTAGGGTAGACTGGGTACGGTTGAAACACAGGACGGTTGAAACAACACAGATATCTCGAAAACCATACGCGCAGCGTGTATGAGTACTAGGAGTGAATGAAGCAAAAACGAGTCCTTACACGAATTTTAGTCATGCGTCATTCGTTCGGCGGTTCAGTTGTAAGTGAGAGCTTGTGTTGTATTTAGACTATCAAAAGTAACTATTTTTTTTTTGGTTATTTTTCTTTTTGCTGGGGTTTCTATCCGTGTGAGATTGTTGTGTGTATTTTTTTTGTATGCAGTAAAGAGTGAAGAGTACGGCATGCTGACTAGTTTAAACGTGTTAGTGTGGTTTTCGTTACTTTATAGATATTTTACTTAAAGAGGTGGGTTGGGGACGGTTGAAACAATTTTTCGGGGTACGGTTGAAAGATGACCCGAGAACGTGTGAGGAAGACTTCAAGAGGGAATGTGGACTTGTCAACATATAACGATGTGAAGGCAGGCTATTCATTGCGCAATGCGGCGGAGAAGCATGGAATAAACCATTGCTCGCTTCTAAGATTCATTCGGAAACGAGATGCATCTGGCGCAGAAGGAGAAAATCAAGACATTATGGGATATAAACTACACAACCGAGTTTTTTCTGAAAACCAAGAAAAAGAGCTTACAAAATACTTAATAAGATGTGCGGATACATATTTTTTAAAATAAAAATGAATTCAACATGTAACAATGAAAGATTGTGTTCGTGTTTCAACTGACCCCAATAACTGTTTCAACCGCCCCTGGTATGGGGACGGTTGAAACAAATTATTATTTTTTTTAATATGATGTACTACGCAAAATATCACACTGAGTACTCAAAAAACACTTTCCATTTATACATAGAAACATGCTTCTACATTTCACATAGGTAACTTCATCAGCGCTTAGCTTATAAGCGGCGATGGTATGGATGGTATTAGCGAAATTGTTTCAACCGTACCCAGTCTACCCTACGCAGACGATTTGGAGGCGTACAGGTCAGGTCCTAAAATCGAGGTCATCAACGTGCTTTTGCAGCGTGACTTCGAACAATGAAAGGGTTAGTGGAGACAAGGGATGGTGTGCCGGTAATTTACCACAGCCACCGCGGCGCGAGGGATAAGCGGCTCATCCACGACGGGTACGCCGCCAATGCTCAGGGGCTCCTCCGATTTAGTACCGCAATTGCGGATCGGGACATTTTAGATACGGAAAAGCAATTCACCGAATTTTGGTGGCTTGAGGAAGGGGTGAGGGTAGATACGCTCTCCCGGGCCGGTGCGCTACTTATGTAGCATCCTCCTTAGTTTTAAGCTAGTTTTAAGTTAGTTAGGTTAGATTAGGGGGTCTTTGGGAGAGGCCGGGCTCGTCAATATGATGAGTGCCGCCGAGACTTGACCGACGCCTATGGCCTCGCTCGAGTGCGGGTGGCGCAGATGAACCCAATTGGCGACTTCCAGGCACCCATCGACGCGATCAGGATGGTGACCAATCCTTAAGATTGCTCACCATCCTGATTATAGGTAATGTAGGCTAAGTAGATCAGGTAGTTTTAAGTAGTTTTAACTAGTTTTAAGAAAATCCAAAAAAATAAAGATTTCAAGTTTTTTCATAAAAAGTTTCTTAAAGAACAAAAAACAAACGAAAGAAAAGAAAGCAACCAACGAAATGGCGCAAATTAAAGCAAACAACGCATAATGATCATGAATAGCTATGATGCAAATGTCAATTCTCTGATAAAATTGTTTTCCCTTCATAATAACAATATGCTTAGATATATTGTCACTGTATAAGCCAAGCTTATAAATTAAATTGCTTAAAAATATCGTTGTTATACTTTGGTGGACATTTTTTTATGTTTAAACCATTTAAATCATTGATGTGTGTTTTTTTATATTCAAGGAATTACGTTTTAAAATTTTATTCGAAATTTTAAGATCGTTTTCATTTATTTTTGCTGTCAATCGTAGTCTCCATTTGAATTATATTTCTGTTTGCAAAAGAACTGTCAACAACTGCTGGTAAAAATTAATAATTTCAGTGTTTTTTTTTTTTTGTAATAGTTTATCGCCTTTAGTAAAGTTAACGCAGAAAAATGTTTATAAATTACAATGCGTTAACTTTTACGCGATATATAACTAAACAACATCGTAGAGGCTTCGTAAGAGAATCTAATAAAGTCCTATTTTAATCAAATTTAAGTCAAAAAAATAACACCCCAAATCAAAAATTTGTTCTTGACCCAATTGCGTCACAAAAAAGTGCTAAGTCCTTAAATAAATGCATGATTGCGACATTTGCATTATTCATTGGTTTTTTTGTTTTGTAAAATTTGACAGCTTTTTGTCATCGAAATGTCGAAATGTATATGGCGTCTCTTGTTACGTTATATAGTAATCCGTCATTCATTATCATAACGATTTATATACCTACCACCCACTTACAAGTGCCCTCTCCTGATTTTCCACTTTGAGAAATAGAAATACTTTAGAAAACCACTTATTCCCGTTCCACCTCCTGCGTTGGCAATAAAACCCACAAAATAGTTCAATTAACCATATTTCTATTGCTATACACCAACATCCAAAGTGCTTCTTGCAGGAAATCCTCAAGCAACCCCAGTGTATAAAAAAAAACAAATGTTTCTCATATCCTGCGTCATATGCTGAGCGGAAATTTATTTTATAATATAACTTGACAAATATGACGTAATAAATCGCGTCCCACTGCTAAATCGGAACATAAACAACGTGTTGCAATCATAAATATCCCGATTAGTGTGTCCTTAGACAACCCTAACATAGTTAAGTAGTGAATCGGTAGTAACATAAATTGAACGTCGTCTCTGGAAGAAATCGCTTTTCCTTGTGCAAGCGTATACCAATGTCCCTTTTAGGGGTGAACATTTCCAAATGGTAGGTAATAATTTTTGGAGCAGCCTTGATGTTTTTTGTTTTTTTTTTTGGGGAAAGAATAAAATCCTCTTTATGGCTGTATATTGTGTGTGTGCGTTTCATAGGTTCTGCATCGATTTCGATGTGAAAGCTCCTTATGTTTTATCAGTAATACAAAGTAGATGTACCTACCATGTTTGCCGTAGTTGAAGAATTACACTTTCATGGAATTTAAGGGCCACTGAATGTCCGGCTGTAAGTAACTTTAGAGTTGATAGAACTCTTCTCCACACTCAATATCATCGTGCTTCTTACTTCCTGGCTGGCATTTATCAAACAAAGTTGTCTTGTGCAGTGCACTTCAGAAATCTAATATCTTCTGTGTGTAACTGTGATGGCCGTCTGACTGCCATTTTCCCCAGATTACACACAGACCATCACTGGAAAAGGGTTTTATGATGGGAAAGACAGTAAATGGTCGCTCTTAAACAGGTTGAAAGTAGTCGTCGACTTACATCTTTAACCATTTCGCCTTTATATGCAAAACTTGCAGAAATTGTTTAGTAAAAAAAGAGAATTAGGTACAGCTTGCCTGAGTCATTTGGACCGACTTGTCTTCGAACGTGAGGTAGAAACCTTAAAACTATCTAGAATTCAAGGCTAGCCTTTTCTTTAGGTCCGTCTTTGTTTTTAGCATCCGAATACGAAAATAGAGTCTCGAGAGTATCGAATACATTTTTTAAAATTTTCACTGTTCCGAAAAGTCAAAAAATCGTATTAAGGAACTTTGCTATGAAATTTAAGAAACTACAGAAATAAGCTGCCAAATCGTAAGCATCTAGTTTATAGGTTATAGTTATAGGTCCCCTTGTTACCTTGGTCTTTTCATTTGCTCCTTTTAACCTGCCTGTCAACTTGAGATGTGGACAAATTTGCCTCCAACGCTGCTGAAACTGACTTCTATAATGCCAAATTATTCTCCTAATTATCTGTGACGTTTGTCACCCTTTTTACTAATTTATTGCCAATCCCTTTTAGGGTTTACATAACCTCCACCGTCTTTATGACAGCTTTTTGCCAACGTCCCCCATCATAGCCATAGCTCATTCTAGCAAAATGACATTCATTACAAAGGAGCAAAAAATTCAATCAAGTCGTAATGTGTCTGCGCTATACAGCAACAATTAAGTGGACATTACTTGTGCACTTGTTGTCTTATATACCATCCTCAACATATATAGCAACTTGCCAATTAAAACTGATGCCATATAAAGCAGCAAAGAGGGAAACACCAGCAAAGCTACCATCAAAAGTTAACCGCCACCAAGCCACTATTTTTATTGCAGATACAAGTGACAGCTCGCCAAAGACCATGACGATCGAGGCTCCCTCAAATGACACACCCCACTATACAACTCTAGCAGCAGATGAAAAAGATTGAATTCATTTCCTGGCCATAGCCAGTCGTTCATTTTTCATTCTTTTAATAAAATGTCAACCGACAAAATGAGAATTTTTACACAGTAGTCGTTAATATTAATGCAAGGACATCCGACCGCCACTTGGTGATTTATTTAAGTGAATTTATGCACTTTTGATGATACTTTAGCGCGGCCACCATGGCGCGACAGGACGAAGATGAGTTGTTTTGGTTGTTCTTTTTTTTTCTCATTTTTTGATGAAGGATTTATCACCATTGCTATAACATCAGATCCACCGGTGCACGGTGGTGGTAATTGTAATAAGTAATCGTAAAAAAAAAGTCAATAATATGGGAAGGGAGGGAAATTACACCACTTGTTACATTTATTACGAGTGGGTCGATGTAACAAGTGTCGGTTTGGGGGTGAACGATTAATAAAAATCCGTATATTCGAGTTGAAAAATTGTTTGAATTTTCATTTGTATGCCATCATCGCGATGGTCATTTATTTTAATCAACATTTTCGTTTATTGATGGATCGATCAGGAAGTGGGGGAATTTGGTTTTATTATGATGAATGTTACGATATTTTGTCGGTAGTAAAATGCGTATAAATTATGTGACAGTGAACTATAACTGGGGAATTAATAACAGGTCGACAAAAACATTTGTTATTGGTACAAAACTATTTTTAAAATTATGTTTACAAGTTGGAGGACTAGGATTTGAAAGGTGAAAAGCCATTGAAAAGAGGTTTTTTATTTTTTGCAAACTTCATATATGTAATGGGTCTCTTGACAGTGCTGCCATGGCATACATAGATTTACTACAATGGTGGAGAAACTATTTTGACATTAAAAAAATAAGATTTTTGCCGCAATTTTTTATGATTTATTGAGTTTATAAATTTTGACGACTTTTAAATTTAAAAATAATATATTAAGCTTCTTAAAATGCAAAAAATTATAACTTTTAATATAAAAGTGGATAGTGGTAGTGTGTTGGGCTACTAAGCGAGGGGTTCCAGGTTCGAATCCCGAAAGGGCCAAATTACATCTTAAGGTTTTTTTTCCACTGCGCCACCTCTCGCGAACGTCTGACAAACATCCGAGAGTAAAACTGTCATGAATGAGCTTCTCAATTAGCCATTTGGACTCGGCGTAAAATTGTAGATCCCTTCCATTCGTCATCCTTTCAACTCATTACCATGTAGTAGGTAGTACCTACATAAAACAACAACTCTCCCACAATTAATCGCAAATGTATTCTGCCAGCAATTTCCATTGCATCATAATCCCCGCTGGTGCATAAGCCACCGAACATCCATCCAAAGTGGCCACAAACTACACCGAAGATACTCCACACCAAGTTGAGCTGTTTATGGTACCTACCTATATCTAGTAACTGCAGTTCAGATTCAACTGCAACGCAAAACCACTCAACCATAGCGCAGACTTGTTGATTTATTTCATTACTTATGCAAAAGTTCTCATCAAATCGATTTCTTTGGTGAGTTGAACATCAATTGGCCTTTTTTCCACTTAAGGTGCGGGGGCAAAAACATCCTCTTCTCAATTTCCCGGAACTTTCAATTTAGTTTGTGAAAAAATGAACCTCATCCTTCCAGGCTGAGACAAAAATCTATTAATAACTTTAACAGAGATAAAATATCGCTAGCATTTTTTTTCTTGTATTTTTCCATCTTCCCGTTCTCAAGATAAACGAGGATACCATCGAAGTGCCACACATTCATTCGCTTATACACACATTTCTCCTGGGGGCACATGCACAACATAGAACGACAGAACACAGTTCTCATTTAGTCCTTCATCCCATTCTAGCACACACATTAAAATAAATTGGCTGCAGACACTCCATATACGCATACCCGTATACATATGTTGAATGAACTTCGCCCTTGTCTGGATTAGGAGGATACTGTGTCGCACAAAAGTTTGTTTTGGGTCACCCTAAATTTAAATGATGATAGCTAGATTAGATAAAGAAAAAAAGAACAGAAGCACGACGACGACGATGACGACGCCGATGCTGAGCAAGGCGTTCTGTCTGTCCCCAAAGAGGGATATCATCGCACAAGGATCTACTTTCCACTTTCCGCATATCTCTGCCAAAATGCTAAACAAACCCGAAAAATGTATGCACATGAGCTTAAAGTGAATGACACTCGAATAAAGGACTCCGAAGGGCTTATCTACCAAGCATAACAAAAAAGAACACAGCAGAACACCTACAGACAGCGAGAGCGCTTAAAGATTTTCCTTTCTATATGTAGGTGTCATGCATGTATCCAACACACATATGAATATTTTGTTTGGTTTACAGTTTGCAGATTAAATTTGTGGTGGGTGTGGGTGGTTAAGATGGAAATTTTCTCTCTCATGTTATTCTAATTTAACATGGAGTCCTTATTTACAAATTAAACATTTATCGGGCATCACGGGGGACCTCCAAGTTCATTTTATATGGCTCTGTGGGGACAGTATTTAACAGTAATTTCAACCTGACCTTGCATTCAAATGTGTGTTAACAAGTGCTATAAATCGAATGGTTTGCCTTAGGCGCAAGGTTTTCCTGCTGTCAGACTTTGTCCGGGAGGTAAGTGTTCATAAAATATTTTTGAAATTTTATGTTAACTCGGCAATTACCGGAGCGCTTTATCCCGCCCTGAGCTACTTTGAAATGAGTCTGAATATAGCTTTTCATACCACCAATGATAAATGTAATAAAGGTCCCATCAAATTATATTACGTGCTGAAATCTTAAACTGTTTCGATGAGTAAAGTAGGCGGCGGATCTAATGTCCTTTATTACCCGGCCGCCAGTATTGTCTTCTTTTACTTTTATGATGCCCATTGTGAGAATTTCATGGCAGTAACAGAGCACGTGGAGAGCGATTTATAAGTAATTACCTGCCTATTCGGTTTAAGGCTATTTGGCTTAAACCGCAGACGAAATTGCTCAATAATTCAGCCAGGGATTTTAAATATAAATTTCAGTATTTTTGCGCTTAATGGGAGCTCACTTTAAGTATTGACACATATTGTATTTGCATGCTGTGTATTTGCAAATTTATTGTGACTCATTTTGTCTTAAAGACAGGGGTCGAATTACCTCATCCTTGAGCGAGCAATACGTCACTGAAATTTGTGAATTTAACATGAAAAACAATAACAAATTGAGTCACGTCACGTTTTACTTGATCACGGGTGAGGTAATTCCACCCAAAATCTGTCACTTAATATTTATTTTCGCGGTTATAAAAGGCTTCTTTCTTAAGAGCGAATGAACGAATTGATAAAACGTCAACAAACCACTTTTGATAGCTCATTTTGCTATTCTTGAAGAAAGACTTAATGAATTCATTGAAATAAGTTAAAAAAAAACGTTTAAAATGGGGCGAATTCCAAACTGTTTGCCGCGAACAGTCACAATTTATTCACAATCCACAATATTAAAACACATTCCACACAACCAGTGAATAAACAAATTAATCGGGCTTAACCTCAAAATCGGTAAGTGTATTGGATAGAGCCATTCCTTGTGACCCGGGCGGCACAGGTTTGAGCATTGAGCCCCCTTGGCCTTGGGGGACAGCAGAACTCGACCACCCAAATATAAAAGAGGAACGAATAATCGGCCCTAGCGAGGTATCCATTGGAATGGAAAATTCTCCGCAACGCATACTCCGTCGGGGGCTCAAATTACATTCGAGGTCTCCGCTTTCGGAAAAGAAAACGCTTCACTACAAATCGTGCATTAATTCCGCAACCAATTTCTGTCGGAGGATATCGTAACGTAGCTGTCAAAAATTTAACAAAAAAATGAACTTCATCGCACTTTAACGCAATTCACCGATATGCATTCCAAAATGTCGGAAAAATATTCCGAATGTTCGGAAGAATAGTTCGAAGCAAAAATCCTTCGAATCGTATAAAATCGGAGAATTTTCCGTTCCGACGGATACCTCGCTAGGGCCGAATATCAGAGTTTTTCCTCCACTACACTAAAAAAGGAATTTCTGCTTGGTGTATATTTGCGTTAAATTCTTTAGCAAATATTAAGGTGAGCAAACCGCGTGATAAATATTAAATATATATAGTAAACTTATAGGCAAACACTTAATAAATGCAACAATTTAGAATATTAGTTCAAAATTAAAAACTTTTTTAGAAAAAGAAAAAGAAAGAGACCGAGGCAGGAAATAAGATTTTGCTTTCGATCATCGCTCATAGTTTGTGTGTTTGCTAAAGCACCCAGAGTGCTGTCATTTTTGCAAGCATTCAGGCAATATTTTGCTCGTTTTTTCCCTTATAACTAATTTGAATTAGAGGGCTTGATAAAAGCTGCTGGTGTTTTCGATAACAATCAGCCTAGTTACAGATTTTTATATAAGATCAAGAGGCTTAGTGGTTGTGTTGGACCACTAATCGAGGAGTGCCCGGTTCGATCCCAAAAAAGAACACAATTTACATCTTAACATTTTTTCCACAGCGCCACCTCTCGCAAACATATGACAAACATGCGAGAGTATACTCGGCATAGAATTGAATATCTCTTCTATTGGTTTCAAAAATGGAAAACTCACACAAAATGAATGGTTGTGAGAAGCTAGGCCTCGCACGGACCTTTTGCACCAACTATTTATTTATTTATTTATTTTTTATCAATTTAATGGCGTTTTTCATTTCTTGTGGAAAGTAGACCACTGAAGAAAGCTCGAATACATCGACAGGAGTGTGTTCAGAGCAGTATGGTTTCGTCATGAAACACGCGCTTGTTTTAAGCCACATATATTTATTTATTGGCCCCACCAAAGTAAACCAATTTTCTTAAATCATCTTTGCTCTTCTGTACCAGCGTTTGCATTTATGAACATCTTTCATATGGCTACCTGTCAAAATTGCTGTGTTCGTATTTATGTACCTACTAGCGGACCCCCTGCACACTTCGTAGTGCAAAATAGATATATACAAAATTAAATTCAAATTCATTTAAATCAGTGGTTAATAGTTTTTCTTGTTATGCTTTGTGCTTCACTATATTTGGTTTTTTCATTTTCGGTGTACCAAGTCACCAGGAATCTTGGATTGTATAAACATTTTTAATTCACTGACATCTTTGTTCTTAGCAGCTTAAATTGCTCTATCACTCAACCACGCATGGTAGCACTGTTGTGCTATGTTAGGGAAAACACTTTCAATCAATTTATCTTTTGACAGTACAAAACGGCAAAAATCATTTGGCATCGCTTCGACTTAACAAATCTCCATAAATATGAAGACTTTAAGCAACCGTTAATTTCATCAGCAGTTGTCGATCTAAGAATGACGGGCAATGTTTGTCTTAAGTCGCCTGACAATAAAAACAATGCACCAGCAAATAACACTGAATTAGGTATCTCGAACATCTTTCATTGTTCTTTCCAAAGCTTCAACAGATTTCTTATTTGCCATAGTGCATTTATCCCAAATAATGATACCGCAGCGTTTTCGCTGCAATTTTATGCTGGGAACGTATCGTTGACAACAACATTGAAATAAAAAGTGTTTTTCCGGTGCCTCCAGGTGCACCTAGAAAATAAAATCCACCGGTTTCGCTATTGACAGCCTGCATATAAGTATCGTACGCCTTTTTTGCTCCGCATTCAATGTCGAAAGATTTGCTTGAACAAAAGCATTCAATTCGTTGCGATCGTATTGTAGTTCACGTTGCAATTCTAGATCAAAAATTGCATGCATTGCACGATTAGGTGATGGCATTCCCAACTGTTTTATTAGCAATCGACAAACAGAAATCTTCAATACAAATCATTGTAAATTTTCGGCGTGAAGTCCATTACAGGATTACGATTAACTTGACGCACTCGAATCAGAAATCGATTCGGAGGCTTTCATAATAAAAGATTTCGACTGTTTTAAGTATAAGATATACGATTTTCAACGTATTTTTTGTATGGGCGATGCCTCGCCTCTTTGTCCAATTTTTTGTATGAGCGGTACCACGCCCCCATAACTCATGAAACAATACACCTACAGAGACCGTATATGCCTACAAACCATGGTTTTAACGTCACCTTTCATGGGAAGTTTCCAGAATCAAAATCGGTTCACGCATTAAAAAAAAATTTGGCGACAAACACAATTAATTTCGAGCTTATAGAGTGCGCCATGACTATGCTCTGAACGACAAAAAAAAACACAAATTCAGAGCTCTGAACAAAGGAACAAGAGATTATTTTGACAGTTCTGGGTGTGCCCTTAGCTGCAAAACTTGTAAGTAATTTGAGCATAAACGGTTGAGATCCCCTTTTTCAGAAATGAATTCAAAGGAATTTGCCCCAAACGACCTCGACCTGCAAAACAAAAAAATTATAAGCGACTAATCGTTCAATCATTATTTATATTTAAGGATAAGCGTTTTCTTATTTTCGTTACCAAAAGTCATCAAAATAAATGCACTTTGTCGTAAAGCAATTCTCAGTGCTACCCAGATTTAAATAAAAGAATTCTCTCATATTTCTTGGTCCGAAATAATTCAAATTGAACTTATTTTGCCCCTCGTGCACAGAAAGAAAAGCTTCTCCCAATTCATGTTCATTAATTAAATACTTACCTAAGCATCAAATTTAAAGGGAATTTTTTAATTATTTTTTATTTTCAAAAAAAAAATCCTTAATGACATTTATTTAAATTTTATTTTCAGCTTGACGGACACCACAGCATAAACTCTTGCATGCACCAACTAACATCCTTAAATATCCGCCCAAGTGCATTCAAATTGTGCACACAAACAAAATACCCTTTCGCAATTTTCGTATTTAAACAGTATATAGAGATTACAAGTGAATTGTAGTAGTACACTCGTAGCTGAAGTGATGATGGGTCTGGATGGACATAGGTATATACAAATATATCTACATATACCCAAACAATGTACGTTTGTAAGGATGGGAATCTGCAAGTGGCATTTCTGTGCGCACTACTCCTTGCCTGGGTTTGATGGAAAATTAGGAAAAGCAAAATGTTAAAAGGAAAAAGAACAAAAATAAAATCTGAAAAATCCAACAAAATTTGAATATAATTGCAAAAAGCTGAACTGACTGACGTTTATTTTCGTTATTTTACAGTGTATAGTGTAGGGAAATCTCAACGGTAATGTTAAAAGCAAACTTTTGATTAGAGGGTAGAAGGACATTTGAATAAAATTATTCGGTCTTTGATAAATAAGGATAAATGAAGGAAGAACGAGTTGCACTGAGAAATGCATAATTGCATTTAGAAGGTAGGGTATATAGAAGTTTGTTAGTAGTTAGTAAGGTGCTTTGTCAGCAGGGGTTTTGCTAAATGTGTGTTACTTTCAGGTGTATTTTATTTGATAAGAAAGATGTAGATAGTGCGTATCAGTTAAATTTTGAAGCAATTTTTAGCCCAGTGGTATATCGAGTGGTCTCAGGTTCAGCCCCTGGAAGACACATGTCGCACTTGAAGGTTTTCACCACTGCGCCACCTAAACAAGCGATGAAATTAAAACTTAATGTTTCTTTTTTTAGTTTTAGGTTATGTCCAAGGAATCCATACGGATTGGGTGACTAGTTTTGATGTGAACCCAAATTTACCAACAAACAACTTTAGTGAATTGGTGGCAATTTCAAAACAAAAACCGATTGAGTTAAAATGCTTGCCCAACAAGTGTAAGTCCTTTCATGTTGATTTCCACTTTTTTGCAGGATCTATGCCTAATAGGCCGTGCAAAACGCTCTTAATCAAATACACCACTATTTTCATACAATCTCTGAATCGGAAATCTTTTCTTTTTATGCCAAGTACCAAGGATACGAAACTCCAGTCGAATGGTATGCCCTAGTTGGTCGGATATCAATTCCTATTAAATATGCATTTCGTATGAATTGAATATGAGTACTAGGGGACTACCCACTGGCATATGTACCTTGTGGCATATTATTCAAGGTACCGCGATTGATTTTTGATTCTAGGCCCAACCTACCCCCAGTATCCTCTTATATCGACACACTTTTCGTGCCGTTTACATATTTCCAGTTCAATATGAGCTCGAGAGTAATTACTTATATAGTTCGAATTTCAAGGATGTCGGCCTAATGCTATGCATTCGTTTGCGTTTGATATTAATTAATTATATATTAGAAAATAATTATTTTTAAACAAGTGTAAGACAAAATTCTATATGGGGTGATAGTTGTAGTTTGGACTGTCAAAATTGTAGCAATCAGAATTAAACTTATCTATTCGCAATGTCGGCGCCGTGGCTTAGTGGTAGTGTGTTGGGCTACTAAGCGAGGGGTCACAGGTTCGAATTCCGAAAGGGCCAAATTACATCTTAAGGTTTTTTTCCACTGCGCCACCTCTCGCGAACGTCTGACAAACATCCGAGAGTGAAACTGTCATGAATGAGCTTCTCAATTAGCCGTTTGGACTCGGCGTAAAGTTGTAGATCCCTTCCATTCGTCCCAAAAATTGAAAACCCACACAAAACGAATGGTTGTGAGAAGCTAGGCCTTGGGTCCCATAGACCTGTCGCGCCAAAATATTTCTATTTATTTGTTTTATTCGCAATGATGCTGCAAAGACGTAAATATTATGCACGCAGGTTGAAAAAAAATATCAAAGAAAGTTATCGCGTGAGTCAAAAAAGCTCTTAAAAATTTAGTAATGATCCTCGATGAAAGAATAAACACAGAAAGTATTGCAAAGGTTCAGTGTACCGAAAAATGTATGCAAGACTGTGACACAGTGTACGTGAAAAGAAAGTGCACGACTGGGTGAAACTAAACTTTCCCATTCCTAAGAAGTTTGGTGTTTTTTTATTAGACAGTTATTCAAAAGAAATGCCATGTAAAATAAACTGCAAACTGTATGGTTTGAAAATAAATTGTACATCTAGTTAAAACATATTCCCTGAAAATGGTGGTACACATCTAATAGCGATTTGCAATTTCGTTCAATCACATTTTAATTACCATACTCAGTAGCAAGTTCGCACCTATTTTGGTGCAAAAATTTAAAGTGCTTTGAGTTATATACTAAGAATCCTTACTGGATTGGATTTTTGTATTGTCAAAAAGTGTGTCTCTTGCATATTATTGTGTAACGTACAAGTGAACACGTTGTTGACCCAAGGATAAGGAGATTAAAAGGGTAGGGTTGTTGATGTTTCAGTGGATTGTTCTTCAAATGTTTGACTAAAAACTACCGAAATTTCATGTCAAATACAGTATATAACCTTAAAACTGCCACTGTTAATAATTTTGATAAATTTGCCTGTCGAATTGTTTCTACAAGACGTTTGCCAGCATTTAATGTCAAATAGAATAGTTCAAAAATTTTCAACCGAGTCTAACTTCGCTATCCAGATTTCTGACGATTTCTTTTTATTCCTATAAGCAAACTTATATGAGTCGTAATCGTAATGAAGCATTGCGTTCACTGGTTAGACGATTTAAAAGACGAAGCGTGCTGCATGGAGGGTTTTCATCGATCTTTTCGGTCAAACAGAGTTGGGCGTACTGGAGGTGGGGTGGCATTTTATGTAAAAGATACGATTAAATGCAAACCAAGATATCCATCTGATGCTCACAGTAGTATTGAGTATGTGGGCAATAATGATAGACTACTTGTTGGTGCAGTCTATAATTCCAATCTTCTCACTCAAAGCATGCATACTTTTAATTTGAGACCAGTTAATACTTGCAAACCTACTCACTTTTTTAACAGTGGTGCAACACTATTAGATGTATTCTTCGTTAGTGATATGAGTAAAGTGGCTTTGTACGATCAGCTCTCTGCGCCTGCTTTTTAAAAGCACGATCTAATATTTATAACTTTGGAGTTCGGTGTTAGTCACTCCATAAAAAATATCAAATATCGTGATTTCCGAAACATTAATTATGAAACTTTAGAGGAACAAACAATTAGTATGAACTGGGATTACACATATTATTTACTATCGTCGTTACCGGTTAATTGAGTTAAAACGAATATATTGTTCACTTCGCAATAAAGTGGTAGCGGAGATACGTAAGGTTAAGTCTCAAATTTACTCCAACCAGCTTAGTACTTCCTTGAGCGGGCGTCAGATGTGGAATAATTTGCGCAAGTTAGGCATCGGTAAGTCCAGAGTTGACCCTGCTGAAGATATTGATGTCAATACTTTGAACCAACAATTCGTATCTTCACCACCGCTATCACCGGCGATTACTACTGAAGCTTCATTTCCATTTTCGATTCAGCCCGATGATCCTGGTTTTTGTTTTTGTACTGTGAGTAGTGCTGATGTTGTAGAATGTGTGCTGTCTATAAGGTCAAATTCTATAGGGCTGGATGAAATTCATCCCTCATTTTTAAAAATAATCTTGCCGGTTGTTTTGCCACACATAACCTCTATGTTTAATACAATTTTGACAACCGGTGAGTTCCCCGATCTATGGAAGCTGGCTAAGGTTTTACCTCTACCAAAAAATGTAAAAGGTAATGAATTCAGGCCTATCTCTATATTGCCCTTCAAAAGTATTTGAAAGGGTTATACAAAAACAAATTAGCGCTTATCTTTCGTCGAACAGTATGCTTACTCCGAAACAATCTGGATTTCGTGAAAAGCACAGTTGTATTACGGCCTTGCTAAGTGTTACTGACGATATAAGGCGGGCATTGGATAGAGATAAAGTAACTTTTTTGGTGTTACTTGACTTCTCGAAGGCTTTCGATACAGTCAATCATATTTACCTATGTAAAAAGCTTGTACAGCAATACAACTTTTCAGCTGGCGCTGCAAAACTACTCTATTCTTACTTATCAAATAGAAAGCAAGCAGTTCAAGTTGGTGACAAGTTATCAGATTTTCTCCAGAATGTCACCGGCGTCCCTCAAGGTTCTATACTTGGTCCCCTTTTGTTTTCCATGTACGTTAATGAAATCTTTAATCGAAAACTGTACATCTCATATGTATGCGGATGACGTGCAACTATATTTAAGCTGTCCTCTCCATCTTATCGAGCATGGTGCTCCTTGTGTCAACGAAGACTTACAGAAACTAGTGAATTGGTCCAAATTGAATGGTCTTATTTTAAACTCCAAAAAGTCGAAATGACTTGTAATATCAAAAAATGCATTGCATCTTTCTTATTTTCCTTCAATTGTCTTAAGCAATGCACCAATACAATATGTTCAAACCGCAAAAAATCTCGGGGTGACTTTTAATCGGCATCTTACTTGGGATAACCATATAAACACACTTGTTGGAAAGGTGTACTGCGCAACTTATGGGTAACTCAGTCGCTTACACCCGTTAAAAAGCGTTTATTGCTTGCCAAGACATTAGTAATACCAATATTGATTTACGGGTGTGAAATTTTTTGTAAAAGCAACTACATAAGTAAAAGAAAGCTCAATATCGCGTTTAATAGCACTGTACGATATGTCTTTGGTTTACGTAGATATGATAGGGTATCTGGTTTTGCTAATGGTCTGCTTCGTATGCCGTTTGAAAATTATCTTCAACTTCGTACTGTAACTTTGTTATCCGATTTTTTACTGACACATCAACATCAATACTGTTTTGAAAGAATAATGATAGCATCCTCGCAGAGGTCTCGTCAATTGATATATCCTCGTTTTTCATGTTTAACACCGGAACGTCAATTTTTTGTCAATGCTGCCCGTCTGTGGAATTGTCTACCGCGTTATTTTAAAGAAACACAAAACACAACAAGAATGAAAAAATTATTAAAGCACTATTTTCCAGTTAATATGTAAATACTTATATTTATAATTGTATATTTAAAACTGAAGATATAATAATTAATAATCTTTGTATTTGTAAAAAATTTAAAAAAATGTAAAATTAGCTTAGGACAAATTTATAAGATATTGTATCTTACTGTTCTTTAGCATTCACTTTCGAAAAAAGTAAAAGTAAACTGGGCGTGCAGCAACTTAAACCCCATCTACTTAAACTCAAATATCAATTTTGAGTCAAATCGTAAGAGCCGGTAATAATTGGGCTAACGTGCAAAAAAAATTGTGCCGAACTGTAAGCCTATATACTATACTCTTAATCCGAAGTTTGAAAGAAATCTGTCCAACCGTTTAGGCTTAGACGTCTGAAGCAGACGGACCAACCCACTATTTTGAGTTTATCTAACTTCGCAATGTCAGAATTGATTAAAATCAAGAGTTCGAAATTTTGTACGAATACAACAAAGTTAAAAATAAAAGCTAAAAGTAAAAACTCTTGTACGAAGCTATTTAACCATTTTGCTTCCTGTTGGGTAACATTCATTATCAAAATGGGCCAACTCTGGCCTAAGTGTGGCCACTTGTGTGTAGCCTGCCGCTGTAACCTAACATTCATTACAACAAAGATTTAATGTGCCTACCCAGATGTTAATTTCAGAATTTTTGCAACCCTCTATCTCTATAGGAATGTATTCATCCAATCTTTTAACTTTGATGGATGAGTTCACCTTCTCATTTGCACCTACAACTGAAATACCTTCGAATTATACACAAAATAGTAGTCCAAGACACCCACTTTGTTTTGGCCATTTGACCGTTTTTGACTTTTTCAAATTTGGGATATTCCAATTGTTGCCAAGTCCTTGATAGGAAATCAATACCAATAAACTGTGCAACTAAAATCCTAATTTGGCTTCCGTAGCTCGCTCCACCTTCCAACATAACTAAAGAGGCACGTCGCACCGAATCCATTGAAAACACCTAGAGGAGTGAAAAACTTTCTAAAGTTGAACGAGTCATTGTTTTGGTATCGCACTGCAACCACATAATGAAAACATTTGCACTTTGGCTCGAAGGAAAACCACCCCTTACTGTGTGCGTCTGCATAATTCTTCACAGGATACCAGGTAGCTACACTATTCCCTCGTAATCCGATGGTAAATGGCATACTCGGTGCCATCATATGTTAGCACCTCTACAACCGGATGTAAGACAAAAGTTCTCCGGTGTCACATAGTTGGAAACAAACAGATTGTTTCCGAGAGCCGTATAGTATAGTAGTTGGTAGTCATCCTCATCCATAGGCCAAGAGTGTTGAATTGAAGAAAATAAATTCCTAGTTCCGGAATGGGTACGACTCATGAATACCTAAGAACGGTAGTGACAGATTATGAGAGATTGGAAAAGGCAGAGCACCAGGGTCTGGGGTGTGTGATGCTCCTTTAAAAGCGAATAACAATGATGGTAGCAGAGCTTGTATACACGGGTTTTAGGGAGAATTATATGCTCACGGGCTCCTCTTCGGAGTGACAAAAACATTTTGGAAAAGTGTGATTTATGAGATTTTTTTGTTGTTGTTGCCATCTAGAAAAGGGTTCGTTAGGACGACTACAACGGCGGAGCTTCCATTGTGTCGTAAAAGTGGAACATCTGCAGTTTTGGGGGAATGGGGGTGTCGGTGTGTACAAATAGACAAATAGAACACTATAAAGGAAGCCATCGCAAATAGCTGAAGAGTTTGGGATTACGCTGAAATATTAATGCTAAAGGAGGACTGTGTGCTGTATACGCTCCGTGCTGTGTATCAGGACAAAGGTGAATATGAGAAAAGGTTTGATTTTCGTTTGTTAACTTGGTTGTCTTTGGCCCATCCATTCGCAGTATGGAGCGGAGCGGGATTTTGATGAAATCAGAAAATCCCACTGAATGTATTGTAGCGTTTCGGTTGGTAAGTCTGAAGTATGAGTCCTTGGGCAGGAAAGCAAACTTTGTATTGTGTTTACGCACTGGATATGGGATGGAAAACATTACTATAAGAGTGAATTCAAACTAACTTCGTGCTTAAGAGGGTTAGGTGGATTTCCGCAGTTCCAGGAACCTGTGAATAAGCGCACAACATGTTGCTCCAAGGTCAACTTCTGTAGAGAACAAAAAAGACTTACGCGAACCCTCAAATCTATGCAAAGTCCTTTGGAAAACTTCCAATGCACGTAGCAAAATTAAAAACGAGAACCCCTAGCGCCACCTAGGGGAATTTGTAAAGAATACACTGAATCTTATGGAAGCTCCCTTAATATTAATAACGTTGACTTCAGTAATAACACTTGTAATATTGAGGCCATCCCGCGAGTATTAGATTAAAATTGGGCAGACAACGCGGCTTTAAAGCCTACAAGTCGCTACGAGCAAAAGACTTGTACGAGGTACGAGACTGTGCAAAGTTGTAATTTCTTCTTCTATATATAAAGCCATTAAACCCTGACCCAAACTTCTTAAAACTTTTTATAGGATCATCGACCTCCATACGTAATCTATTGTTAAACAGTCTCTTATGTCATACTCGCATCAAAAATAAACTGCTATTCACTCAATTGTAAGCTTGATCATCATTGACAAAGTCTCATAATTAAATTAGAACATGACGGATCAACAAGTCTTTCTTAGACTTATTGGCCACTCCTTACTCAAATTATGGTGAAGGCTACCTTTGGCAGTAGATCGTTGAAAAATGCATGCTCCCCGATACTTTTCAAAGAGCAATACTTATTGTTGATGAACTTCCAAGTACCGACCTTCATGGAGCCCTCTGGGGAAAAAACAATCGCCTCGCTTATGGAAAGAAGCCTCAAAAACGTTCCGATAAAATGGAATTAGATGTCCGCAAACTTGAGTCTTCCGGTCCCAAAATTATGTTTTTATCAAATAAATTGAGTTAATCCTCCAAGGATGATCGAAACTTCAATTAAGTCTGTTGACAGAGTGCCAAATATTTGGGACTGCCGGCAAATAGAAAGTTTCTGTTAAATAAATATTCATGTCCAGCGTGACCGTTGTGACACTAAAGTTGCAATAAACAATAAACGCTTAAAACTTTCAAACTTTGAAGATGAGCTAATTACTTTTACATAAATTAATTACGCTTAAGTGGCTCATTGATACGCATTGATTGGTTTGTCACTGAGCGGATTTGGAACAGTTTTGGTACAGAGTCGTGCAAAGAAAAAATCACATTGATGAATTTTTGTGCCAAAACTTGTATAATTTTGTTGTTCAAATATTGACATTGCCACACAGCATTGCCTGTGCTGAACGCGTGTTTTCAAAATTAGCGCTAATCCTCCCTAATCCCTAATAATATAAAACAAAGTGAATATTTTTTTGTAGGAAGCTACAGAACAAACGGGTGAACGGATTTTGACAATTTTTTTTTTATTTAATAGGTTTCTATGAGGAGCAAGTTTGTGCATTTAAAAATATTTGATTTTGATTGTGGAAGTCGAAGAAATTCAATAATTAGACTTTAAACACAAAAAAAGTGAACTTCTCCTTCGTCTATTTGAATGAAATTAATTCCATTTTTTAGATACCTAAAACGCCCATCTTTTAAGTCCAAAACTAAGTTTCTATTTGTTATATCAGCTGAGCAATATTAACAAATCCTTTGCGAAATTCCTTTTTTTATCAATTTGTTAATTGACCAAGATTTTCCAATCGATCTCAGTGGTGGTTTCTTTTTCAGTTTTCTTTCAAGGTATATTCGTATTTTTTGAGAGAGCGGGAGAGTTTTTTTTTACTCAGAATCGGATATCGGAACCAGTGGTGCCATATTTGCAGATTTATCGTCATTTTGCCGATTTTCAGCCTCAATGACGATTTGCCGATTTTGGACAGCCATTTGCAGATTTTTAGGTCTTAAGCAAATGCAAGTGTTGTGTTGTGGTCAATCATGCATTTCCGCTTTTATAATTAAATTTATTTTTGGCGCTCTAAGTTTTCCTAACTTATGTGCAAATGATGAGAGAATTTTTTTCTATCAATCACTGAAAATCATGCTTTTTCGCAATGCCTACTTAAAATTTCACAAAGAGGACGACACACAACTTTTTAAGACGTTCAATTTTTATATGTATAATCATTTCTGTGTGTTTGACTTGGTTATAGCAACAGCCTCACTTGTTACAACTACCCGCGATTTCTGTTAGTTGCGCTAATCGAGAATTATTATGGTTTTTATGACAATGACGATTTTTTGACGATTTTTAAGTCAAAAAATGCAGATTTCGTAAAAAATTATCTGGCACCACTGATCGGAACTGTAGTGACTACAGTGTAGTCGAATGGATTTGGTCTGCTCATGCTCAAGTGTTCAAGTGCTTTGCATCTGCTCAGCTCATGCGTTTAAGGTTGAGCTGAGTGAGTTCTTTTTTAGTTGGCTAGATATAGAGTACCTATGTATATGAATTTGGCGAGTGTGCTGTCTGCTGTCCATTTGAGAGGGACGGAGGATGGTATCGAGAATCGAGATTGAGTGTGATAACAGATAAGATAATGTGACATTGTGAAGTGTATGGGATTTCGAGCAACGTTGCCAGACTTTTAAAATTGAAAATGCTAAATCATATAAATAAAATTGGTGTAATTCTGTTCAATTCGAAAATTGAATTTGACTGCACATCTTTAAATGCAAAAACCCTAGAAACTGCTGAATATATTTTGGTACATTTTACACAGGCCTATAGACTATAGAGGATACCTAGGCCTACAATCCCAACTTTATTTCAACTTCTTATCTCTATAAATTCCGGAAAAAAATTGGACAAGAGTAATTTATTTTTTCGTTTCGTTTTGCTTTCACGCTTTGCGTACGAAAAAACTGGTAGCATTAAAAAAAAAAAAAAAATAAAAGCTTAAAGAGGACATCTGCAGGTATCACTTAGGATAACTATTAACTCGAAATCTTTCAAGGTTTTTAAATAAATAGCAAAAATTTGAAACATATCTACGATTTTCACCTGAATAAATGGATACTGGATATGCTTTTCATTCTCAAATCAAACAAACCAACATCATCATCATGACATCCCTTTTAACCTTATTTTTCTCCTGTGAAATAAAGGGAGATAGACATAGGCAGTATGCTGTTTGGTTTGCTAAGAAAAAAGGAAACTTATAAAACAAATGCCAAATTTGTAGGAAAGGTGTGGTGTATCTGCTCTCTTGCTCAACTTCTATTTCATTCAACCTGGAAGTGGCGTGGCGTCTTTATAACCCTAACCCGATTCCTACCGACTTCTCTTTTTAAATTTTCACCAGTCAACACTATCTTCCAAAAACCAAATTAATATACATGAAAGCAACCAAATGAATTTAATATTTAGAAAATGGTGCTGTCGCTCTCACTGGATGGATAGTTGACTTTCAGAGATTTAGATATTGTTAAAAGGCGCTTAATTTGATCTGTCTGATTAATAAAACTGGCTGGCTATAAGAGATGTTTTACAAATTTGAAGCATATTCATTTAAACATGGTTACTTATTTACCAATTTTCGATATCATTAACACCGATTGAATGTGTACATTTTTCCTAAATAACTGGTGAAAATTGGCTCAAAATGTTGTTATTTTTTTTAACTGTTCTGAAACTACATTTTGCACGGGCAAGGCCGGCCGGGTACAGCTAGTGAAAAATAAAACAAACCAACAGGTTTCTGCTGAATCAATGCTTTCTGCATACAATTTGATAACACGTACAGATTTAGATGATTGGGAGCCAAGTTCTGATCTTGTCAATAAGTACAGAAGCACAGTAATAAAAAAGTAATGAAAACTTACTTCATGTATGTTGTATGTATGGTATGTTTTATCGACTGAATTGTTATAATTTAAAAAAAAAAAATTACCAATACAATAACTTGTTTTTTTTTGTGTTTACTTTTGATTTAAAGTTATTTCTTAAATGGCCCTTTTTGTCTCGGTGCCCTTTTTCTTGCTACTGTTCAAAATTCTTCAACGGTAACGCTGTTCATGTCGATTACAGAATCCGCAAAAATGTATTCCCGGGAATACATTCCATTCACATCCGCGATAAATATAATTATCAAATCCGCCAAAAGAACAGCATTGCCGATTCGTGACACTCCTTATCATTTTCGAACTTTTAGTCAGTTTTTGACATTTAATGCCAAAAAAAAAAAAAATAAACAAATAAGAATTGTCAACAAAATACCGAAAGAAGGTGTTAAATTAAAAAACATTTTAAACGAAATATGAGAAAAAAAATAATGGATTCAATTTCATTTCATTTATTTGGTCGAGAGGAATCTCCAAAAAGGAATAGATAAGGTATAAGGCCAACAACATTTATGACCTGTCCGATGCTATGTAAGTTTATGATTCCGGGAAATCTTTTTGTAATCCGAGTGTTTTTTGTATTGCTTAAAGATTCCAAATTCTACCGTTTCGAGAACGCTATTAACATCATCTTGGAAACTAACCAACTGGATAACATCTTCTTCCAGTGGAATAAAAAAATGTTCTTCACTGGATCCACCACCCGTCGCGTTAAGCGATCGCTTGTTATTGTTTTTTTTTTAATTGCCGACTTGAAGTCTGACCAAACCCTAAAAATTTACAGAATCAATCAATTTTATTTTAGTATATACTTTATTTTTTTGAAACTTCCGAGACTTTTTTAAACGGAGTACAGAGGACTCAAAGAATTTTAATATTCCGTACGATTGATCCAAAACGCGTGCAAAAAATCTGGGAATTTTTTAGTCAAATTTTTGACAATATCCGGTTTTCTATTCATTGCCTCCACCATCTTATCAAATTGAACTCGAGTTTTTTTGCATATAAAACTGAAAACTATATTCAAAAACATAAATTAAAACGTCATTTTTGGTGCTTTCGACTTTTTGTTTACGTTGCGTTGCGTCCGCAATGACTTTGGTGCATATTTAAAACGTTAAAAGTTATATGGCGTTCGGATGTGCTGCGTATTTCATAATCTAAATCAAACTACGTTACCGACATTCCTCAACTTCTTTAAGCGGATTCTAAAATAACAAAAACTGAAAAATATTGTCGGAAGCCATCCGCAGACCATTCATCGGATTCTGTAGTAGGGGTGATTATATTGTTTGCTTGTCACCTGAGCGAAGTGGCGTAGGTTCGAACCCCCCGGAGGGTGATTTATTATCCTTCCTTCCAAAAACTACTGAAAACATTTTCAAAGGCTAAGCAATAAAAATAAATATAAGCTAACAAAAGTGACAAAGCCACTTGATTATTTGTCACGGCATTGACAACCGCATATTGAGCCAACTATGTCAAACTAGGCTTTAACGGCTTTGGAACATTTAATCTCAACTATAAAGCCTGCTATAAGCTAAAAGTATACCAACCTGACCTCAATCATTTTTGAGAGTAAGCTCGGTGTCGTCTTCGTTCGGTGCTCGTCAGATGCCGGTGTTTACACTTTCGATCAATATCCTCACGCAAGGCATAAATAAGTTGCTCTGTTCCATTGCAGACACCTTTATATCAAAGCCTTACAATGTTCCATTAATACCACTTGAAACTTAAAATACTTCCACTTGTTCCTTTTTTGCTCAAAGGTAGCACAATCCGATACAAAGTGGCGCTCTACTCCTCTTCCCATTTCTTGGTGTATCCCCAGCGGGACAGAGAAATGCGCTGTGTGTTCGATTGGAAATATTCAATGAGTGTTCAAAGGCAGTGCTCTAAATCCTTTTGTTTTTATGGATTCCTCTGTGTGGATGTATCAAAAGTGGTATCCTCAAAGGAAAATGGAGCGGAACAAACGACTACTTAAAGTGTGTACAAAGGTAGACTTTGTGTGTCTCGATTTTGAAATGTTATTCCTCTTATTTTATTCGTTTCTTTTTGTTTACTTTTTTGTATATGAATAAGTTCATAAGTTCCGAAAAAGCAAACAATTCACTTTAATTGAATTTTTCAAAAAACGCGTACCTTTAAAAGAGTAAAAAAGTGTACCTTACAATGATGCTGTAGGATGGGACTTCCTCAAAGTATCTACAGCAACTATACATACAGTTCCTTTCTTGTGGAACTACCATGCACATCTTGTCCGCCACACATCCTTGGGCTGATTACAACTGAGCACGGATGAATTAAATTTGCAAAGTCGATTAAGTTTAGGGTTGCCTTTTCCATCTCCCCCAAGGGCATAAGTAAAGGTCCAGCCTTTGACTTTGTCTAGAGGTCCTTTTTGTTATGCTTAAATTTACATTTTAATTTCTTTTCAAAAAAAAATTATCCTTATTGATATTTATAATGGCTTCCTTTCGATAATCATTGAGTTGAGTTATTTTCGTTTGCATCTCCTCCGATTCAATTGCTGAATAGGTAAGGAGACAGACATAGGACATCCGAACATACGTTCACAACTCGCTGAATACTGAATCGAATTTCTTAATCTTATTGCAAAAAAAGAAGAAAATGTCTCCCGCATTGTATTATAAAAAGTGGCCCCTGTTGTGTCCGGTTCCAGCGATGATTGTATGGAAACTGGAAAATCTTAAATCAAACAGAATAATGCCTCGAGAAATGACAATTTATTTTGATTATCCTTCGATTATGAGACGCTTCAATGATTTCCAAGTTTTATTTCTATTCCTTTCTCGGATTTTCATCCTAATGTCACTCTCTGGTCTCTTGTCTGATTTGAAACCGAACTGCGACGAGGACGAGGACATCGCTTTCGGTTCGTTGAAGACGAGTGAAAGAAAAAAAAATACTTCTCGAATTTCGATATAGAAAAATAAACAATATTCGAAGAGTAACAAAAAATAGAAGAAGAAAAATAATTCATCCTTGAAAATCCATGATGCGTTAAAGGAAAGGAAAAATATTTTTTTTTATGGCATTCTTCCAGTGGGAGTTTCTGTTTTTTTTTTTATTGTTGACATGCCCATCGCTTACTTCAGCATAATTGAATTTGAATTCGCAAATTAGGCAAAGGTAAGAAATTGGAACTCAAGGAATTTTCGTCGTTTGAAGTAGGACCAAATTATCCCAATAAGGAGAAAATTAAGTTAAAGGATTTTCAAAACAAAGCAACTATGAAACTGGTGGCATTGGCATGTTATTGAGTTCCTATTTTTGTTTGCAAATTGCCTTTTTCTGCTTCAGCGAAGTCTGGGTCAAAGCAAAGGGCAATGGGTTGGGTATGGGAGAATGCTTTCATTTCCAACAAGTTAGGTATATGGCTAGCTTTATTTTTTTTAAGAAAAGAAAGCACCAGAAAATAAGGAACAATTTCAAAAATAGTTTCTTCGCAATTTGTAGTAGCACTATTTTCAAAGTTTTATTCACGTCTATCACAGAATCCGTCGTTATTAGGTATGTTACGAATTCCGATCTACAATACGAAAAGGAAAAAAAGTTTGTATGTATCATAGAATCCGAATGTAACCGCAAAAAGCATTGCCGCACTTAACAATAATACTCGAAATTCCGAAATTTGCAGCTTAACAATTGAATTATAATAGTTGTTTTGTGTATTTTGAACAAAAAACTTGGTTGAAAAATGCTTTCTGTTGCATTTCCAATTGTTGCTAGTGAGGAGGAGAATCTTAGACAAACAGACGAATTAAAAATGCAGCGTAGTATACTGAGGTATGTGAGTTGTTTGAGTTGTTGCAGGACATTTTGTTTAATTCCAAAGTAAATAAAATTTTCAGATATGAAAAAAAAAACTAAAAAAAATCCGTAGAGTATTTTAAATAGTTATTCAGTTTATTTGAAATGAACACATTTTATAACAAACTTAAAATATATCTACTTCATTTTATGTAATTGCATATCTAATAAAAAAAGTAAAAAAATTGAAAACATACATGTTTGTTGGTTTTTTGTTTTCATTCATCGAGCCTAATTTCTTCGAGTTTTAGCATTTTTAATTTGAACTCAATCTTGCGCTGCAATAATTCGTCGTGAATTTTATTGTGGCAATGAGTTTCCTAAATACATTTTTTTAAGTTCACACAGCTTTTCTACGCCCCTATTTATCCGTCTTAAGCTGAAAGAAACGTCCTAATGATATATTCTTATATTTTCACGGAATGCCTCAATTTTGGTGTAGAAATCTTTCTAAAGTTTAATTTTCTCTTTCAAAAGGAGGGCAGTATCTATTCCCTGTGTGGTTGAAGGGGAATTCCGCTGCTTTCTGATCCCTCGAACTCATGGAGACATCCGGCTGATCAGCTTCCTCTGAGTTTTCACCCAGCTCATGATCTGTGAATGAGTTTTCAAGTCCAAATGCGGAGGTACCTTTGATTCCGGCTGTGGAGGTTTTTAATCCTGTAAATTTTATGCCGAATTCTTTAAGGCTGGAAAGAGAATGCATTCGGAAAGAGCCACCTCCGGTACCTTTGCATTCTTTTTTATTTTCCGACAGTTTTCTTTTTATGTAGGCCTTCCAATCCAAACAAACCTAAGTGTATAATGGAATGCAATTATTTAATAATCCATATCGATTTTGTGAAATATCTGTTCCTGTATTGGGTTTTCAACAATACTTGCCATCTTGAAACCCCAATACAGAACATTCTCATTCTCTAACTTCCTTTTTTACAACTACTGCTGTCTTTTAAAGGGGGTCCGATGCTGTTGATATCAGTCTTGACTTGTTCCCAGAAAGCGTTTACTTCTTCTTTTGGGCTCTTTTTAAGTCCTTTGGCAATTCCAGGATTCTGTAAAAGCAGCTCCACTATTCTTTGGTATTGTAAGAATTTTTTGTTGAAATTTTCTATCTTTAATGAACAAAAAGTTGTTTATTTTTCAAGAATTCTGTAACAAACTTACAGTTTTTGCATTTTGGGTGCATTTTGCCTGCGCACTACGAAAAATCAAATAGTTCGTGGATTTAATAATCAAAATTCCAATTCATTCGGATTCAGTGATACCACTTTCTACGTATTTCGAAATTCGTATTCTGTAATAGTACTTTTGGGGTTAGTAGCAAAATTCCAAGTACGACGGATTCTGTGATAGACGTGATTATCTTCACTCGTGGATATATTTTTATATTTAATTATTTGGTATATTAGATGAAAGGTTCCTTTACTTTCGCTGTCAAAATAACCGTCAAAAATGAGAAGGTAACACTGGAAAAATTCAAAGATATAGTTGCAACTACTACTACGCTGCTATCCAAAAAAGCTTTTAATAGGAGTTATGTAAATTTTATTGTATTTCTTTCTGGTAAATTATTTTATTTATTCCATTTAAATTTGATGGGTTTGGCAGCACTTTAAGCAAATGTTTAATTTTAAATGTCAAAATAGGTTGCCAATTGAAAAAAGCTGGTATTGGCAGTATACAAATAAGTATTAGTTGCTTAGAGGTTAGCGTTTTAAATTACGCAGGATCACAGGTTCGATTTCCGGAAAAAATGTTTTTTCCACTGCACTACATCTCGCAAACGTCTGACAAATATCCGAGAGTATAAATAATGTCATGAAGGAGCTACTCAATGAGCCGCATAAAATTGTATATCCATTCCAGTCCTCCCAAACATTAAAAACTCAAACAAAATCCACAAAAAGAATGGCTCACGAATCCGTAGCGCCAACTATTTGTCGTTTAATCACTTTTCCTTCATCAGTCACATGTATGAAATGTCAATTATGTAGATATACTCATTGGCGAAATTCTTGACCAGATTCGTTGGATACCCCTCAACTGAAAGAACTGTTCATGTCAATTCAGCCAGCTGTCTGGTAGACGGCCTACGGCCAAACCGCTAAAGACTGAGAAATTGTATTTTTTAAATAAAGCATTTTATGCAATAAATTAACTAACTAACTAACTAACTCAAGTCAGTCAGCTGTCAGACTTGGTTGGTTGGTTGTGGTTTAGGTGGTTGTTGTCGCTTGAGCGCCATTTTAAGAACTGATACATTTTTTAGCCAAGACGGCGCAATTTTTTGATAATTTTTGGCCTGACAAATCGCCTTATTAAAGAATGCCATTTCGCATTTAAAAAAAAAACTTATCACTTAAAATGCGGAATACCTACCGTCAGCCGTGACTCGATGCAGAATTGCCGAGATATATCTCAAACTAAATAATCCAAGTCGTCAGCGGTACCGCAGTGCATTTGGATTTATTTAAATAAATTTCCACTTACCTGCAACATTCAACAATGAATATCATTAATTGTTAAAAAAAATCCAGCCCGTCCTTATGTCGGACCGATTTACTTTCACACCGAAAAGTTGGCTTCGTTTCTGTATTACATCCCTGTGTGAGAGGGCATTTTGTTTGGAACAGAGTTAATGGAAATTTGCATAATAAATTGATTGAATGTCACTTTTGTCACTTTATATTGAATGGACACAGAACTGCCAAGCTCAAATTGATTTTTAATTAAGGACACTGATTGTTGCACAATTATTTACTTTAATATTAAACGCGATCAAACTACTAACTAATACGAGTTTTTGGCGAAAACAAAAGAAGAAAAAAAGCGCAGTCGCCACTGCCCGAGGGTTAAAATCGAAATTGAAATGTCACTCGCCAAAGATCATATGTTTCATGGAAAGCGCGCAACAGGTAGCAATTTGTATGCTTCCAGTGGCTAGTCAGCAAGGGGGTGGGTTCATTCGCACACCGCTAGGAATAATTGTTTTTGAACGTGGTTGCTCAAACGAATACGGGCGCCACAGAATTTTTGTTTGGAATTCTGAAACCAATACACTTGATGAAGAAAAACCAAAAACCCGCGATGGAACTCTGAAAGTCTTAAAAAACCAAAAAGAAACAAACGGATTTCCTCAACGTTATAAAGCTCCGTTGGAGCACGGTCTTTATTAACTTTAAGTCGATTTTTGGGGAGAAAGAAACAAAGAAAATTGTGTTCCGACCGTTAGAGGTGGCCCACTATCACGTCGTCCGAACGGTTATTATAATTTCTTTTAACGGGTCGCGTGTCCCGCTTTTTCGGGATTTTAGACGAAACGAAAATCTACCGAAACTTATTATTATTTAATTATCTCCCTAACCAAACGATCTATCTCAAAAAAAAATCACTGTACTTATCTTTTTCTATCCTGCTGGATTCTCTGTCGTCTTGTCTTCTTTGTGTTGCTTTGTGCCCCTCTCTGACACCTCCTCTTGAATCCTACGATCCCTTTTTCCTTCCTTCCTTATTTTTCTTTTCAAATCACTTTCTCTAAATTTTATTAAACTACTCTACGGTTTTGTCACTCCACGAACTACTTTTCGTTATTTTCGCAAAAAAACAAAAAAATTGCTATTCGCAATCAAACAAAAAAAGAAAACTTCTCAAAAACACCTTGCTAATATGCTGGCTCGCGAAGAAGTGACTTCCAGAATTTTTCTTTCCTTTGTCTGAAGTCGCTTGGCTTTCGCTCTCACCCTCTCTCATTCGTTCGCTGGTGTTAGACCCCAACGGTGGGATCTTATGTTGGCATTCAGCAATGCCTCCCACGGCCATTAACCACCACATTCATACATCTAGCGAGTTAAACGGTCATTATATGCAACACCACTGCGCTGCCGTAACCCGCTAGCCCTCTCAATCGTTCCATTCATTTCTCTCATGAGAAACTGGAATTCGCCTTGGTAGGGTCTTTCCAGTTTATTTGAGATTAACCAGCCGACTTCAGACTTATCTCTTGTTTTAGAGTTATCTCTCTCTTTGCAAAATTATCTTTGGCATTTGAATAAATGTAAATAAACAAAGTAATTCGTGGAGGAAATATATTCGGCATTTTCCCCACGAATTTAGCTATAAATATTAAAATTAAATAAAAATAAAAGAATCAACCGATGAAGAAGGAGGGAAGGATGTCTGTGGATGTTTTTAAACCCCCCCCCGAACTTGGACAGAGCCGACAAGGAATCCTCAGGTATCTTAGAATTCTCTATTTTGTTTTCGCGAATTGTTAGTCTGTTTCGGTGGACTTTCGCGCAGATTTGGGGGATGGGACTTGTGTATAGTGTGCCACCCCTCACAATAGATATCTAGTTAGGGTGGGCTCTCGGCCATCGTTATATGTGTTAGGGGTTTCTTCCCCGGTAGTGACAGTGTTGGTGGGTTGTCTTTTTCGTCTTCGATGTTGCGTTCGCGTTTGTGTTTTTGGTTTCGTGTTGTGTGTGAAACCCTTCTTTTTCTCACGCACTTTCTGTGCGGGTGGTATTTGTGAGTGCGTGATTTAACTTGGCCGTCCGCCTACGCTCTCTGATGCTCCTCCGTTGCTCCATCGTCGGGGCATTCGCTTAGGGATCGTCGTCCCTATGCCCATCGAACGAGACTCCCTACCGATAGGGTGGTAGTTCTATTAACTTCGGTTGTTGTGTTGAAGAGTGTCTGATTTCTTGGCCGTCCGCCTACACTCCTCTGCTGCTCCTCCGTTGCTCCAGCGGCGGGGTGATGTGCAAAAAGGGATCGTCGTCCCTCCACCCATCGAACATTTTGTTTTCGTCACTTCTGGTTTTGGGTGACGATAAAGAGACATGGTGTTTTGTGCGTCTCTTGGTATGTTTGTTGAGGGGATCGTCCTCTCCCCTCACACTCGTCCTTCTCTACAGACCGTCCGTCTGTATTCGATGTGCCTGGCGGCCCGCCAGGCTCTTTGGCCGTCTTGTGTCGTCGATACTAGGCGGAAGCGAGTCTCCCTTCCGTCCGAAGGGCTACGCAACCGGGTCTCGTGCCTAAACAGACCGTCCGTCTGTTGGTTAAATGGTCATTGCCATCCTTGTCTGCCGGTTAACCTGTTTGGGTTCATCCTTATGGTTCCGGGGATGTGGTCCGAAGGCTGATGGGACCCCGGATGCCCATCCACGTCCCAGGACCTCAGGCGTTTCGCCCAATTAGAAGAGGGACAGGGCTGGAGCGAAAAGGAACAAAGAGTGGAACTTGTTGCGGGAAATATTACCGCAACAAACCCCACCCTTACCTCCCAAGAAATGGGCTTGGTTTTCTAAGAAACCCAAACCATTTCTTAAGACTAGGGTAGACGCCACAACATAGGAACACCTTTCCATCAATGGGCAAATATGCCTGTCTAGTTCTCAAAGAAATGCAAAAAAAACGGTTAACCAAAAGAAACTACGTTATTGGGACTTTTTCTAGACTAGTCGTCTGTAGCATCGTGGTAGGACTTAAGGTCCTTTACATGCCACGTTCCGCGATCTTTACCGTTGTTGTCCGACAAGGTGTATGTCCAAGGTGACACACGTTTCTTAATTATAAACGGACCGACAAATTTTGGAGCCAATTTTGCGGCATAGTAGTTAGCGGCATCGGATAACGCGAAGTTTCTGCGCCATACAAGCTCGTTCGGCAGATACTGAGTATCTCGCCGGCGGAGGTTGTAGGCTTTCGCGGACCTCTTGGCGGCGGCCGCTAGCTTCCTACCAATATCTACTCTTAGCTCCTTAAATCGTTGTTCTACCTCATTCCTGTTTGTATCCCTATCATCTGTTTCTATGTCCCTATCATCTACGTCTATTTCCCTATTATCTAAATTGTCTTCTCCTCTACCTAACTCTACCTCGCTATCTTCAATATGACGACTTCCAGCAGTATCTCTGCCGCTAGTCGCCATGTTCCTCCCGAAATTCGCATAGTACGGCGAAACTCCTAAAACCTCGTGTTGTGACGTGCGTATGGCACACGCCACCTTTGCTAATTGTAAATCCCAACTCCTATGATTCTCTGAGACGTATGCTCTCAGAGTTGTTTTAATCATTTGGTTTATCCTCTCCGCAGGGTTTGCCTGCGGGTGATAATGAGCGGTATATTGTAATCGTGACGCGTACGCCTGGCAAAGCGCTTGCAATTCCTTACTGCGGAATTGGGGGCCGTTGTCACAGACGACCACCGATGGAATGCCAAAAAGAAGAAACACGTTGTCTTCTAGTTCCCTACACACTGCCTTTGCGGTGGCAGACCTCAACGCGAAAAGTAATGGAAATTTTGTAAAATAGTCTACGACGGTCAAAATGTAAATATGTCCTCTACTGGACTTGGGAAGGGGTCCTACCAGGTCAACGCATATCATTTCCCAAGGCCTCGAAATCCCTACTCTTTCCCTCATTAGACCAGCTGGCCTCTCATTCACCGGCTTCACTTGTTGGCAAACTTTACAATTCCTAATATATTTGGTAACATCATTTCTCATTTTGGGCCAATAATATTTACTCCCTATTCTAGCAAAAGTTTTCCTCACTCCCATGTGTCCTGCTAGAGGACTATCATGGCACTCCCGTAAAATTCCTAATCTATCTGCTTTGCCTACTACTAGCTTCCATTCATCGTTATCCCTATGAACTATTATGTGGCTACTCTTCACAAATTTGAAAAGGCGGCCATTTTCTACTCTCCACGCTGGGTATTCTAAAGGATTCGATTCTACTGCTAAAATCATTTTCGCCACCCAAGGGTCCAAATCCGCTTCTGAGATCTCGGCCACTACCGGAACTCCTCGCGATAACATGTCAGGGACGACATGTTCCTTCCCCTTGCGGTGTACTATTTCGAAATCGAACTGTTGGAGCCTTACTGCCCAGCGTGCTAATCTACCCGACGGATCCTTAAGGTTGCTCAGCCAAACCAGCGAATAGTGATCGGTTACGACCGTAAATCGAACGCCTTCAATATACGGTCGCAGCTTTTCAATCGCCCAAAGAACTGCTAAACACTCCTTCTCGGTCGTCGAGTAGTTTCTCTCGCATCTATTGAGAGACCTACTTAAATAGCAAACTACTTTTTCTCCTTCCTCAAATTCCTGCGATAATACGGCCCCGATACCAAAATCTGACGCATCGGTTTGCACCACAAAAGGTCGCTCAAAATCCGGGCATGTCAAAATCGGTGCCGTTATTAAACATTCCTTCGCCTTTCTAAAACTTTCCTCACATTCAGCTGTCCAACTAAACTTCCTACTCTTCTTTAATAAATCTGTTAATGGCCTAACTAAGGTGGCGAAGTTTGGTACAAAACGCCTGTACCACGAAATTGTCCCTATAAAACTCCTAACTTCCTTCACGTTCTTTGGTGGAGGAATCCTAACCATGCTTTCCACTTTTTCAGGGTCGACGTGTAATCCGTTTCTGTCAACGACATATCCTAGGTATTTTAATGATGGCCTGCAAAAGTTGCATTTTTCCCGACCAACTTTTAACCCTGCTCCACATAACCGTTTAAAAACCTCTTCCAGTATTCTAAGGTGTTGTTCGAATGAATTTGTGACGATGATTATATCGTCTAAGTACACGAATACGTGTGGCTCGAGATCGACACCCAAAACGCTGTCGATAAACCTCTGCCACGTCGCAGGCGCGTTATGTAAGCCGAAGGGCATTCGTCTAAACTGGAATAGGCCTCTATTCGGAACCGTGAAGGCTGTGAGCGGGCGCGATTCCTCTTCTACGGGGATCTGCCAATAGGCCGACTTAATATCTAGCGAAGTTAAAAACTTCGCATCTCGAAGTTTGTCTAACGTCGTTGAGATGTAGGGGAGTGGATAAGCATCCCTATCTGTAACCTTATTTAACTTTCTATAGTCGACGCAGAACCTATATGAACCATCTTTTCCCGCCTCTAGCATCTCCTTTAGTTCTTTATCTACATGAACCTGCATTGCCGGTGAAACCGGGTAATATCTTTGTTTAATAGGTTCTGCCGGCGTCCTAATTCTATGCTCTACCAATTGAGTACACCCTAAGCCCTCTGGCATATCTTCGAAAAGTTTGTTTACCAGCCTTTCAAGCTGCCCTAACTCGGCAGTGTCCAACTCGGACTTTTCCCTAATGGCGGATATAGAGCCAACCACCTGTTGACTCGAAAAGTTCCACACGCCTGATCTCAAATCCGGGACTACGCCCGATAGTGCCCAAAAATCGGCACCCAAAATCATCACGTGTGGTAAAGCCGGTATTACCAAACATTCTAAAAATACTGATTTATCCTGTACGACAATTGGTAGAGATACTACTCCTAACACTTCAATACCTGCCCCATCTGCTAAAGCTACTGACTGGATGTTACCTTTACCTAAAACAAGCCCTAAATCTTTCAAAATGTTCCAACCATCCCTACATATGATTGTGCGAGAAGCGCCTGAATCTAAAAGACCTAAAAACCTAATCCCATAAATTGTTACACCTAAATAAGGTCTCCTATCCTCCCCGTTTGCCTCCAAAGTGAAACCTAAATGAATCTGAGAACCCACTAACTGGTCCCCAGCAGGCGACCTAACTAATTTCGACGGCCCTCTTGACCTGCTGGCCCAAGAGTCCGCTGTGCGTTTCCCGCACATCGACGACAGTCCCTACGCGAAGTCCCTACCGTACCACAATTATAGCAACGCCTAGGAGCGGAACACCTATTTGCGAAATGGCCTTCTCCATCGCAATTGTAACACCTCATTGGTTGACGACGTTGTTGGTTGTTTTGAGAAACAACTGAAACTCTGGGTTCTTCTGTGCCGACATATGCCAAGTCCGGCTCCAGAAGATGCCTACTGCGACTTGTTGGAGGTGGGGCAAATGTTTCCACATTTGCCCTTACCATTTCCAACTTTCTTCCCAACGCCACCAAATCACTGACACGTTTGGGTTCTGCCAAACCCAATTGTGTTTGATAAAATGGCGCTAGGTTCCGTTGAATAATCGACAGCTTTCTGTTCTCCGATATTGGGTCAGAAAGTCTGCCGAACATATTTTGCATTGTAGCAACATAAACACCTATGGACTCTTCCTTCCCTTGGGTACGACGCCTGATTTCCTCTAATAAGAGGTCATCATAATTAGGAGGGAGAAACTCGAGTTTGAGCTCCCTCACCAGCTCCTGCCAAGAACAGACCGAACGCCTAACCGCCCTAAACCAAAGAAGAGCTTTACCATCGAAGAGTTCAACTGCCGACCTAAATAATTGTGGAACTGATACTCCACGCGCCTCTCGTAATTCTTCCACTCGCTCCAAGAAAGAATTTACGGAAGCCCCACATCGCTCCCCTGAAAATTTTAGGCCCCATTTGGCCAAGTTTTCATAGCGCTCGTTGAGTGTGTGTTGCTCGCTTCGTTCACCAACGCTTGCTTGAGCAACAATTTCTCTAGCAAGAGCAGAAGTCGTTGGTGGAGAATGATCTCTAGCTATCTGTGATTGATTCTCAGATAGCGATAGTTGTTGTTGTTGTTGTTGTTGTTGTTGTTGATGTTGTTGCTGCTGCTGCTTCTTCTGCTTCGGATCTTCTTCGTCTATTTCCTCTTCGTCGTCGTCCTCATCAGATGTAAGTTTGCCTAAAGCGGATATTAAATCGCTTCTGAGTTGAAGCTTCTCTTCCTGTTCTTCACTTCCCTCCGGTCTAGCCCTATCGATCCTACCTAAAGCCCATTCAATCTTTGTAAGAATCTTCAAGTATTCCTTCGACTTTGGGTCACTTGGAGACTCTTTCAAAAGCTCAACAATCTCTACAAGTTTGGCTTTAACTGCATCCCGGTCTTGTTCGAAGGAAAACGGGTAATCCGTAATCCCTGATCCTATCGATCCTCGACGCTCCAATAACAGCGAAGCCCTTAGCGATTTCCTCATGTCACTTACTGTGCCAGTTGGAAGGCTTCGGGCTTCCATCTCATAAGACAACTCTTCAGCCGAAAGTCTGTTAATCTCCATTTTATTAAATTTTATTAAGAAAGTAACTAAATCAATCTAAACGAAATTAAGCAAAACCAAAAAAAAAAAACCAAAATGTTTTTCCTCTTTATCGAAACCCAAAAACAAACTCTAAATGATCTTCCTATTAATCAGGACCAGAAACAAAATCGATGCAAAAACGAGAAAAATTATTCAAAACTCACAGACTATGTAAAATAATTTTTGGTTAATAGTCCGAAATAAAACCACGAAACCAAAAACTGAGCGAAAATCACGAAAAACTATTTATCACAGCAAGAAAAAAAAGTATGAAATAATTATCCCAAAGATTAGTATTAACCGACAAAAAAAAGGACTAAATTACTAAAAGTGCACAATGGTAACTCTCGTTGCACTACAGATAATCCAATACGAAATACGATGACGAATTATTGTATTAAGAATTGCAAATTGCTTCACGTATGCGTGAGAGAGACAACTATACCCTCGACAAAAAACCCGGTTGAAAAAAAAATTGCAATATGATATCGATAGGTATATATATATAATATATGTATATAGTATTTATAAACTTGCAAATTTAAGATAATAAATATGTATATGTTCTGATGCAATTCTACGAAATTATAAGTAAATAATAAAAGAAACCAACTACCTGGGTATTTCCACTCGGGGAAATCTTACAATGTTTCCTATGCACACGACTCCTCACCGCTCCGGAACTATATATGTAGGTTTCCCGTAGGTTTCCTCCAAAGTTATTCCGATCCGACACCACGAAATATTTCCACCACAAGAACAAACTAAACTGACCTAGAAATATCAAAAAAAGTAAAAAGAACTTTGCACAAATATAAACAACACTTCCCTAAACGCAAAACTACCACGAATCTCGCGCGGTCAAAGACAAATTGATGTAGTGAATTTTATCACTGTTGATTAAGAAATAGCCCCACGTTGGATGCCAAACATATTAGCAAGGTGTTTTTGAGAAGTTTTCTTTTTTTGTTTGATTGCGAATAGCAATTTTTTTGTTTTTTTTTTTGCGAAAATAACGAAAAGTAGTTCGTGGAGTGACAAAACCGTAGAGTAGTTTAATAAAATTTAGAGAAAGTGATTTGAAAAGAAAAATAAGGAAGGAAGGAAAAAGGGATCGTAGGATTCAAGAGGAGGTGTCAGAGAGGGGCACAAAGCAACACAAAGAAGACAAGACGACAGAGAATCCAGCAGGATAGAAAAAGATAAGTACAGTGATTTTTTTTTGAGATAGATCGTTTGGTTAGGGAGATAATTAAATAATAATAAGTTTCGGTAGATTTTCGTTTCGTCTAAAATCCCGAAAAAGCGGGACACGCGACCCGTTAAAAGAAATTATAATAACCGTTCGGACGACGTGATAGTGGGCCACTTCTAACGGTCGGAACACAATTTTCTTTGTTTCTTTCTCCCCAAAAATCGACTTAAAGTTAATAAAGACCGTGCTCCAACGGAGCTTTATAACGTTGAGGAAATCCGTTTGTTTCTTTTTGGTTTTTTTTTAGACTTTCAGAGTTCCATCGCGGGTTTTTGGTTTTTCTTCATCAAGTGTATTGGTTTCAGAATTCCAAACAAAAATTCTGTGGCGCCCGTATTCGTTTGAGCAACCACGTTCAAAAACAATTATCCCTAGCGGTGTGCGAATGAACCCACCCCCTTGCTGACTAGCCACTGGAAGCATACAAATTGCTACCTGTTGCGCGAATTAAAACACTTGTTTCTTACTTTTAAAATTAAACAATATTTATTTGGAACTATGTCCTTTATTATTGAAATACTTTTTACTAATTCTAAAAGGAGCTTAAGGCTACTATGTAGTTACAATAAGACTGTTGATAAATTCATCATACAGTCGTATTTATATACTTTTCTTATCTATCTACAAGGAGACCCAAGCGTACAATCGTCTTGCTTGATAATGAAGAAGAGATAATATTCCAACATTGTATACAAACGATATTATCTCTTTTACATATGTTATCATTGTAGCGTTGTGTGCAAGACTGTACTAGAGACTAAAGATATCATTGAATACAAATAATGTTATCTTTTTTCTCAATATGTTTTGCTATGGATACTTAACTCCCCCCCTTGTTAAACGAAATCGTCCCGATTTTTCGACGCTATTTTTAACATTTCTCTTTCATAAGTTTTGTTATATGCGTCAATCTTTTTTTGTTTTTGACGATCTGTTATACATTGTATAGTTTTTATCATTATGTACGTAAATGCTAGAATAACAATCAGTGTTACAATTGTGTATATAGTTGATAATATCGGTTTTTCTTCAAAAGGAATAATTAGTTTTTTTAAAGTATCTATGTTATCGAATTTGTACATTGTATCTTCTTTAATTATTTGGTCGATGTAAGACTCTGAATTATGATTTCTTAATATAACTTCTTTAATTTGCTTATGCATGTTTTTGTATATTTTATCGTCTAGATTTATAATATTTTCATAAGTAACTAAGTTTATACCATTAATTGTTTGATTATTTAACTTATGCTTACCGCTTAATAACATAACACCGGATTCAATTTCTAAGTCGTAATCGTATTCTTGTTTAATGTTGCATTTTGAAGTTATATTCTTTAAAAGTGGAATAAGACAATTTTCTTCTTCAAAGTTAATTTCACAAATGTTTTTACTTAGATGATTTTGACAATTTCTTGTTCTTAAATAAGTTTGGTTACATAAGGCAATTGTTTTATCTGTAATGATTTTTCCATGTTTTGAATTTAAAGGTGTTACTTTATACAATTTACATGATTTAATTAGAACTGGATATTTATATATTGTGATGAAGAATTCATCAGTTCTAGCTAATAATATTTTAGAGTACTCAAGTATATTTATTATGGGTACTTGAATTATTTCATGTTGAATAATATTTTTAATGTCATCTAAGTCTAGGCTTTCTGATAAATATTCATTATTTTTTGCTGCATTAATTGTTCTGGTCAATAATAATAATTGTTCGTACACTTGTTCTATTACTAAATGTTCTTTAAGGCTCTGACCTTCGAATTGTTGCAAAATTTGTTCAAATCTAGAATTTATAGTTTTTTGTTTATTATTGTTTTCTATGAGATTATTTATACTCGTTTCTATGTTAACTAAGTCATAATGGTCAGGATTACCAAACACATATTTGAAAGCTGTTCCTAAAAAGTTAATTGATCTAGTATGCCTAGTATGTTCTTGTAATTGGTCTGCTAAATTCTTAATTTTACTTAACCAAATTTTTTCTTCTTGTGTAGGTTGATATTTACTAGTTACGATATTTACGTAAGGTTGAAATATCGAAGTCAGGTTGGTGGCATGTAACAAATAAGTTTGTTCTTTGAATAAATACACGTCATCTGTTTGCGTAAGTATAAACTTCTTGTTTAGTAACTCAGTTATTTGAACGTTTCCTTGCCCTTCTTGACTCTGTACAATTCCTAGTAATGTTAGGAATATTAATATTTTCGTCATCTGAAAAATGATAATTCTTTATGTTATCCTTGTGAATTTTTATTCCTTCTTTAGAGATTACAGTGTCTCCTTTATCTTCTTCTACTATTCTTGTTATGTATCTGGCGTTAGATTTCTTTCTAAGACCTGTGATTCTTACCATTATCTTATCTCCTTTTTTATACTCTCTGTGTCGAGTTCCTTTATTTAGACGTTCGATCACTTTTTTGGATGCTGAGTTTAGTTTATTTATTATAATTTCACTATTGCTATATTTATTTTGATTAAAGAAAATGTCTCTAGGTTTCAAACCGGTAACTGAGTGTATAGAATTATTTAATTCACGCACTGTTCTAAATATTTCTTCGATAAGTCTTGTTTTATTCTGAATTGTGAATATTCTAGACAGTTCAGTTATTGTACCGTTTACACGTTCTACCTGACCGTTCGCTGTCGATCTGTATACTGGAGTTTCTACTTTAGTTATGTTGTATTTCAAACACATTTGGTTCACCATTTCTGTTTTGAATCCCTTCTCGTTATCTGTCATGAGTCGTTCACATTTTGGGAAATAATTAGATAAGACCTCTTCCATAACGTCGTACAGTCTGTTTCGAGTTTCGATTTCCCGAAGGATTGTATATTTAGAATACTTATCTACTGTTACAAGGAAAGTATACTTGTCGTTGAAGTATATGTCCATATGAATGTGTGTTCCCACATGTGTTGGTATTTCTGAATTATTCAGAGGTTCTCTGATAGGTTTTCTTTCATATTTTCCAAATAGACATGCTATGCATTTTCTGTTGAAACTCTTTGCTTGTTTATTTAGATCGGGCCAGTAATATTTCTCTGAGATTTCTTGTATATTGTTACGTAACCCTCGGTGTGCTCTTTCGTGAGTTACCCTTACAAGTTTTAGTTGTTCCTCCAAATTTGTCACGTCTTGAAGTTTTCTTGGTGTGAATATAAATCTTACTAGTGGGAATTCTTTTTTTATGTTTTCACCATATTTGTATATGTTTTCAAATTTCGTATGCAAAGCTACAATCTTTTGGGGTTGTATAACTTCTTTCATCTGCCTTAGTAAAGAGTCTTTGTCCTTAAACTTTATTATGAGTCTTATTTTGTTACTAAAATAGATTTGTGTTTCGATATTATTTGTTATATCTTCAATAAGTTCGAACTGTGCAGTGTATGCATTAAAAGGCTGATTCACAGTTTTTATTATATCATTAGAAGAACTTTCAGCTGAATGTGCTGTTTCTATGGTAGAAGTATTTATGCGTTGACGTGATAATGCGTCAGCTACAAGATTTAGGTTTCCTGGTTTATAAACTAATTTTGCTCCAAAGTCTTCAATGATTCCCTTCCAACGTTTCAGCTTTGTGTTGGGATTTTTTTCTGATACAGAATATATAAGGCTCTGGTGATCGGTATATATGGTTAAGTCTGCTATACCATATATGTAGTTTCTGAGTTTTTGTAAGGACCATATGATCGCTAATAGCTCTTTCTCGTTTGTGCTATAGTTCTCTTCTGTCTTACTCAGTGTTCTTGACAAGAAGTGTATAGGTTGCTTATTCTGACTTAGTACGGCTCCAATAGCTATGTTGGATGCATCAGTAGTAAGCTCGAATGGTTTACTATAATCCGGTTGAAAAAGTTCGACTTGTTCTTTCAAATAATTTTTTAAAATTCTAATCGCTTCTAATGCTGAATCATTCAGATTTAACTTAATATTTTTACTTTGTTTTTTGTTTACTTTACCGTTATCTCCTCGTAAATATAATGTCAGGGGCTTGGCTATGCTTGCGTATCCTTTTATAAACTTACGATAGTAACCTGTAAGACCTAAAAATCCTCTCAAATCCTTTACCGTTTGTGGGACTGGAAAATTTTCTATAGCTGCTATTTTCTCAGGGTTCGTAGTGATTCTACCATGTCTGATTATGTGACCTAAGTATTCTACTTCTTCTTGAAAAAACTTACTTTTCTCATCAGATATTTTTAATGTGGCTTTATTGAGTACGTCGAATACTTGACTTATGTGCTGTATATGTTCTTCCTCAGATGAAGAATATATCAATACGTCATCAATGTAAACGTGTACGAATTTACCTACAAAGTCTCTCAAAATGTCGTCCACGCATCTCTGAAATATGCTTGGTGCATTTTTGAGCCCGAAAGGCATTCGTTTAAAATGATATTTTGCGCCATTTATAGCAAAAGCTGTTTTTTCTTTATCATCTGTTTTGATTCTAATTTGGTGGAAACCTGACTCCAAATCTAATGTTGTAAAGTACTTGGCTTTACCTAAATTTTGAATTGTCATGTTGACATCCGGAATGGGGTATCTGTCTGTTACAGTGTGAGCGTTAAGTTTTTGGAAATCAACAACCATGCGCCGTTTTGGTTTTCCTTTTTCGTCCAAACCTTTTTTAGGTACTGTCCATATGGGACTGTTATAAGGACTATGGCTTTTTTCTATTATATCGTCATGTAAGAGTTTCTGTATTTCTTTGTTTACGAATTCGTTATCTGCTATGGGATATGGATATTGTTTAACATAAACCGGATTATCATTGGTCGTCCTAATGCTTGCTTCTATAGTATCTGTAAAGGGTAACGGTCCTATGCTGTTATTAATCTTCATCAGTCTATCTATATCTGCTTTATAAATATTATTTTCCCCAATTATGTAATTAATTTTCTGAATAGATTCGACACTGCTTATGGTAGTTAGAGTCATATTACTGAAATTTATTTCCGCGTTTAGAACTTTAAGTCCTTCATATCCTAATATCATATCAAAAGACTGAATATCCTCTAATTCAAAAAATGTTATATTTTTCTTTAATATCCTAACTACTTTCTTTGTATCTACCATAGAATAACCATGCATTGTTTTTATTTTTATAGGTTTAATTTTAATTTTTTCGCTAGAATCGCATTTTCTATTAATGTAATTATGGGTTGCACCAGTATCAATAAGAATTTTATAAATTTCCTTAGAAATAGTACTAGTTAAATTTAAGCAGGGCAACCCGTCTACTAGTTTAAATGATCTATTCTTATGTTATTATTTACCATACATTCCGTTTCATCTGCTTCTGCATATGTACTGCTGACATCGTCTCTGCGTTGTTGTCGGGAGTTATTTACTCTCTGCTGCTTGAAGTTCTGCTGATAAGATCGTTGCGGTCTGTTGTGTGTGTTGAAACTCCCGCTGTGTTCACGTTTCGCTGGTGGATTATATACATCGGGTTTGTATTGATTCCAATTTTGTCGCTGTGCATGTACAATTTGTCTCGAGTTTATCTCCATCGGCTGTGGTCCTTGATTGTGTTGCTGCATATTATCGTATTGCTTCTGGGGTTGATAATTCGTTGTTTGGCTCGAATAATTTGGTCTTCTTTCGTTTCTGCGTTCATGTGGCATATTTTTGTGGTGCTTATCTTGAGTGAGATGTAAATGCCTGTGCACATTATCATGTTCTATTCTGCGAGCAATTGCGAATGCGTGTTCTAGATCATTTATTGTAGCTGAATATAATGATCCTCTTGTAAAGTTGTCACTCATACCATCAATGAATATACGAACTGCGTCGTCGTTAGCATTTTTAATTAGTCTGTCGATTATATTCGGCGGATCACCTGACATAGTGATTTTTGATATTATTAAATTGAGATTTTTATTTATCTCGTCGTGGTATTCAGACAGTGTGCTTCTTTTTTGCGTGATGGCTTTCATCATGTCTTGTAGCACGTATAGAGGTTCTTGATTAGAGTACGTATAATCTAATCTGTTACGTATCGCCTCAAAATTAAAAATTGTGTTATAATTAGTTAACACATTCGCGGCTGCACCCTGTATTTTACTTTTCACTATAGTCAATGCTGCTGCGTACTTACTGTGTGTTTTGAAGTTTTTAATGCTGTCCATTAATCTGGATGCTTCTTCGCGCCACGACCGATAATTTGATTGATCGCCGTTGAAAATAGGTAGGCTTTTAAATGCGTCTAACTGTATTTCACTACCATCTGTATATGTGGTTCTTATTTCCTCTAGCACAGGTATGTTTGGTACTATGCCTAATCCAGATTTTACTTCATTTAGTTTTGTTTCTAAATTAGTGTTTATTTGATTTTGGTTAGTTATTATTGCTGCTAACCTTGCATTCTCTGTGCGTGTGTGCTCTAGGGTTTGTGTTACTGTGTTGCTCCTGGTTTCTAAAGCTTCTAATCTTGCCATTAATACTGCGAGTTGTTCCATTTTGAACTCGTGTCTGTTGTCGTCGAATTTGTGTGTTTTTTTCCTCCACATATACACTTTCACTGAATTGCTTTGCTGCTTCGTACGAAGAAGCTATATTTGTACCTGCTATGCTAGGTAATTCTTGTAACCGGTAACGCGAGTGTTCTGTTTATACTAGATTTCACTACTTGTTCCCGAGGTCCGCTCGATTGAAGTTAAAAAGTATATTTAACCTCCTGGCAGGATCGCCAATTAAAACACTTGTTTCTTACTTTTAAAATTAAACAATATTTATTTGGAACTATGTCCTTTATTATTGAAATACTTTTTACTAATTCTAAAAGGAGCTTAAGGCTACTATGTAGTTACAATAAGACTGTTGATAAATTCATCATACAGTCGTATTTATATACTTTTCTTATCTATCTACAAGGAGACCCAAGCGTACAATCGTCTTGCTTGATAATGAAGAAGAGATAATATTCCAACATTGTATACAAACGATATTATCTCTTTTACATATGTTATCATTGTAGCGTTGTGTGCAAGACTGTACTAGAGACTAAAGATATCATTGAATACAAATAATGTTATCTTTTTTCTCAATATGTTTTGCTATGGATACTTAACTCGCGCTTTCCATGAAACATATGATCTTTGGCGAGTGACATTTCAATTTCGATTTTAACCCTCGGGCAGTGGCGACTGCGCTTTTTTTTCTTCTTTTGTTTTCGCCAAAAACTCGTATTAGTTAGTAGTTTGATCGCGTTTAATATTAAAGTAAATAATTGTGCAACAATTGTTGCATTTCCAATTGTTGCTAGTGAGGAGGAGAATCTTAGACAAACAGACGAATTAAAAATGCAGCGTAGTATACTGAGGTATGTGAGTTGTTTGAGTTGTTGCAGAACATTTTGTTTAATTCCAAAGTAAATAAAATTTTCAGATATGAAAAAAAAAACTATAAAAAATCCTTAATTTAAATTTTTATTCAGTTTATTTGAAATGAACACATTTTATAAAAAAAACTTTAAATATATCTACTTTATTGTATATTGTCTGCATAATAAAAAAAGTAAAAAAATTAAAAACATACACGTTCGTTCGTTTTTTGTTTTCATTCATCGAGCCTTATTTCTTCGAGTTCTAGCATTTTTAATTTGAGCTCAGTTTCGCGCTGCAATAATTCCTCGTGAATTTTATTGTGGCAATGAGATTCCTAAACACATTTTTTTAAGTTCACACACCTTTTCTACGCCCCTATTTATCCGTCTTAAGCTTCCTAATTCCTAACTTCCTAATGATATATTCTTATATTTTCACGGAATGCCTCAGTTTTGGTGTAGAAATTTAATGCCTCAGTTTTGGTGTAGAAATTTAATTTTCTCTTTCAAAAGGAGGGCAGTATCTGTTCCCTGTGTGGTTGAAGGGGAATTCCGCTGCATTCTGATCCCTCGAACTCATGGAGACATCCGGCTGAACAGTTTCCTCTGAGTTTTTACCCAGCTCATGATCTGTGAATGAGTTTTCAAGTCCAAATGCGGAGGTACCTTTGATTCCGGCTGCGGAGGTTTTTAACTGGTTTTTAATCCTGTAAATTTTATGCCGAATTCTTTAAGGCTGGAAATAGAATGCTTTCGGAAAGAGCCACCTGCGGTACCTTTGCATTCTTTTTTATTTTCCGACAGTTTTCTTTTCATGTAGGCCTTCCAATCCAAACAAACCTAAGTGTATAATGGAATGTAGGTAATTATTTAATAATCCATATCGATTTGGTGAAATATCTGTTCCTGTATTGGGTTTTCAACAATACTTGCCATTTTGAAACCCCAATACAGAACATTCTCATTCTCTAACTTCCTTTTTTTTCAATTACTGGTCTTTTGAAGGGGGTCCGAGGCTGTTGATATCAGTTTGACTTGTTCCCAGAAAGCGTTTACTTCTTCTTTTGGGCTCTTTTTAAGTCCTTTGGCAATTCCAGGATTCTGTAAAAGCAGCTCCACTATTCTTTGGTATTGTAAGAATTTTTTGTTGAAATTTTCTATCTTTAATGAACAAAAAGTTGTTTATTTTTCAATAATTCTGTAACAAACTTACAGTTTTTGCATTTTGGGTGCATTTTGCCTGCGCACTACGAAAAATCAAATAGTTTGTAGATTTAATAGTCAAAATTCCAATTCATTCGGATTCAGTGATACCACTTTCTACGTATTTCGAAATTCGTATTCTGTAATAGTACTTTTGGGGTTAGTAGCAAAATTCCGAGTACGACGGATTCTGTGATAGACGTGATTATCTTCACTCGTGGATACATTTTTATATTTTACTAGTTGTTGCCCGCGGCTTCGCTCGCCGATAATGCCGATTTTGTCAATCACTTCAAGTACACTTAAGGAACCCTTTGTCCTTTTCTGCATTACTTATTAAAACGGATACAAAATTAGTTCAACTGAATTTCAATAAATTCTTATTCTAACTAAAGCAATAGTGCCAATAGTGGTCTAGAAATACCTTTTGCAAAAACAAAAAAATTTGAAGATCTGCATGCACATTGCTGTCGTTTATTACACATAAAAAAAACAGAGTGTGCTTGTGACCACACGCCAGATGTGAAACTTCTCTCGCTAAATGTGGATGTTAAATTGAACTGTGTTGTATGTTGAATTTCATTAAGAAATTCAATTAAAAAACCAAATCGTTATACCTAATATTATAATCTTAATACAGCGCAGTTGATAATTGTATTCATTAATTTATCCAATCCAAAGTTTTCTATTTCTATTTCGAGAGTTTTTGTGTATAGTGTCTGTATAAAACCTAGCTTCTTCAGTTCAGTCCAACGTGCCCATATAGGTATTCACTTTAATGAGAGTTTAGTTGAAAAAATTCAAAAAATATATCTTTCCGTATAACCATACAAACCAAAAAAAAGATCATTGAAATTGGTTGAGTGTTTAAGAAGATCGACTACAGCGCCACCTATCGAGTCCAAAATTATCCTATCCATCAAGTAACAACCAACCATACCCACCTACAAAATTTCATTCAAATCGGTTAAGTGGTTAAGAAGATCGAAAACAGCGCCATCTATCGGGTCCAAAACTATCGTATCCATCAAGTTACAACCAACCATACCCACCTACAAAATTGCATTCAAATCGGTTGAGTGGTTAAGAAGATCGACAACAGCGCCACCTATCGGGTCCAAAACTATCCTATCCATCAAGTAACAACCAACCATACCCACCTACAAAATTTCATTGAAATCGGTTCAGTGGTTAAGAAGATCGACTACAGCGCCACCTATCGGGTCCAAAATGATCCTATTCATCAAGTTACAACCAACCATACCCACCCACAAAATTTCATTGAAATCGGTTGAGTGGTTAAGAAGATCGCCTCCAGCGCCATCTATCGGGTCCAAAACTATCCCATCCATCAAGAAACAACCAACCATACCCACCCACAAAATTTCATTGAAATCGGTTGAGTGGTTAAGAAGATCGCCTACAGCGCCATCTATCGGGTCGGGTCAGGAAGATCGACCTTCTCTTTCGTTTCACTTCGTAGAAAACTTGATGACGCTGTTGTGTTGCAATGTATGTGTGATGTGCGCCACCCACCACCCCCAAGCAGAACAACATTCAGGAACAACGGTTGTGGAAAATTTTCGATTTGAGGAAATAAATTAAGTTTTTTTATGTTAGATTTTGGGTTGTAGCTCAGCTTCTAGATGACGCAGAAAGCTGATTGATGGCTTAAAATAATTATGGAAGTGTTGGCTTTCTTTATTTTTTTGTTTGGTTTACATTGATTAAGAATTGATTGAGTAATGGCGAGCTAAAGGCAGTAAAGTCAGAAAAAAAACACATTTTGGCTAAAAACGCTGCCAAAAATTAAGCATGCTAATAAAAGAAATAGCCTATTACCGTCTCAGAACCTTAACTAACATTTTAAAAAAAGTTTCATCGAAATCAGTGCATTAGTTTTCACGCCAACTGCGAACATAGAAAATGGCTACAGTTTTATTATATGTATAGATTATTTGGTATATTAGATAAAAGGTTCCTTTATGTTCGTTGTCAAAATGACCGTCAAAAATGAGAAGGTAACACTGGATAAATTCAAAGATCTAGTTGAAACTACTACTACGATGCTATCCAAAAAAGCTTTTAATAGGAGTTATGTAAATTTTATTGTATTTCTTTCTGGTAAATAATTTTTTTTATTCCATTTAAATTTGATGGGTTTGGCAGCACTTTAAGCAAATGTTTAATTTTAAATGTCAAAATAGGTTGCCAATTGAAAAAAGCTGGTATTGGCAGTATACAAATAAGTATTAGTTGCTTAGAGGTTAGCGTTTTAAATTACGCAGGATCACAGGTTCGATTTCCAGAAAAAAATGTTTTTTTCCACTGCACTACATCTCGCAAACGTCTGACAAATATCCGAGAGTATAAATAATGTCATGAAGGAGCTACTCAATGAGCCGCATAAAATTGTATATCCATTCCAGTCCTCCCAAACATTAAAAACTCAAACAAAATCCACAAAAAGAATGGCTCACGAATCCGTAGCGCCAACTATTTGTCGTTTAATCACTTTTCCTTCATCAGTCACATGTATGAAATGTCAATTATGTAGATATACTCATTGGCGAAATTCTTGACCAGATTCGTTGGATACCCCTCAACTGAAAGAACTGTTCGTGTCAATTCAGCCAGCTGTCTGGTAGACGGCCTACGGCCAAACCGCTGAGAAATTGTATTTTTTAAATAAAGCATTTTATGCAATAAATAAATAGTCTAATTAACTAACTAACTAACTAACTCAAGTCAGTCAGCTGTCAGACTTGGTTGGTTGGTTGTGGTTTAGGTGGTTGTTGTCGCTTGAGCGCCATTTTAAGAACTGATACATTTTTTAGCCAAGACGGCGCAATTTTTTGATAATTTTTGGCCTGACAAATCGCCTTATTAAAGAATGCCATTTCGCATTTAAAAAAAAAACTTATCACTTAAAATGCGGAATACCTACCGTCAGCCGTGACTCGATGCAGAATTGCCGAGATATATCTCAAACTAAATAATCCAAGTCGTCAGCGGTACCGCAGTGCATTTGGATTTATTTAAATAAATTTCCACTTACCTGCAACATTCAACAATGAATATCATTAATTGTTAAAAAAAATCCAGCCCGTCCTTATGTCGGACCGATTTACTTTCACACCGAAAAGTTGGCTTCGTTTCTGTATTACATCCCTGTGTGAGAGGGCATTTTGTTTGGAACAGAGTTAATGGAAATTTGCATAATAAATTGATTGAATGTCACTTTTGTCACTTTATATTGAATGGACACAGAACTGCCAAGCTCAAATTGATTTTTAATTAAGGACACTGATGTAGGGCGGCTCTTGAGCTGCCGTAGAGGAAAGCTCCTGGAAAACGTTTACATGCATATTCAATTTATTTTCCCATCAAAACTCCCGGCTGGTTGGAAAGAACACTCTAAAGATATATGGACGAATGGATGAGGATATTCACTCATCGAAAGTCTCTGCGCAGTCAATTCGTATTTTAGGGATCAATTTATCACTTAACGGGAATTAAAAGTTTCAAAGTTTCCCGAGGACATTTCTCGAGTTAACTATTCATTTCAAAGCCAATTGCCTCATGGCATTTATTCCGTCTTATAGAACACACAAAGCAGTCCGCCTTCGAAGAGTTGGTTGAATTAATTACACTGCAAAGTCCCCCATAATGTTTGCAATGAGCTTTCGGGCTTGTGTTGTCTGGAAAATCATTGCGCTCATAACACCAACTGCACCCAACCATTTCGTAGCATACCTACGATGCGTATAGAAATAGAAACCACAGAAATAATATGAGATGGGTCATGAGAGTCAAGGAGCGATTGCAGTTCAGTTGGTGGCAAATGTCATGCATAAAACATTTTTGAAATACTCTTCCAGCAAGTGTTTGGCTGTGGAATTTATATTCAAAGTATATTGAGACAGCGCACGAAATCAGAATAGGACGCATGTTGAATGTGTTAAAAAAAACTGTAACATAAACCCAAATGGTGTGTAAAGTTACAAAGCAAATGGGTCAGCCCCCAGAGTAATGAACCGCGTGCATTCATGTGAGGATGAACGCGAACAGTGAACGAGTTCTTGACATTTCCATTAAGATGAAACACTTTTTGTTTTGCACGTAAAATGTGCTCCGTCTGGCGATGTCATTGTGCGTTTTGTATAGCGTTTTGGGCAAGAAGGAACTGTGGTCAATTACAGGCAAACTGGGATTTGTCTTTAGACAGACAAAATCGCTTCAGTTGACGAACGCCCTTTGACTTTGAAAGAGACAGTAAAACATAGAACAGGTGTACCTACCGGTCGTGTTGAGTGTCTTCTTGTCTACGCCCCAAGATATTCCGATCGAGATCGATTACTTTCATGCTTTGACTACCGACAACATTCAGAGCTGAATGCCATTAATGAAAATTAATTCTCATTTCCCGCCAAGTCAAAGGCAAAGCCGCTTTTGGGATAAGTTTCCTTTAGGAAAGCTTTTTCAATCACACACTTTGTCAGCTACAGAGTCACTATAGGTATACCGTTATCCGATATCGACTGCATTTAGTTAATCGAATGGCGGTTGTTGTACGAAATCAACTTCAATGTGTAGCTGTCTGAATTTCAACCCTAAAGTAATTCACCCAACACATTTCTAAGGAAAAACTTCAATGAAAAGGGCGAAAACTTTGGCTTCAATCCGCAAATCAAATCAACGTAGTTTTTTCCTTTTTTTCCTAATTGTTGACAGAGGTTTTCGAGCACAAGAAAAAAAAATGATAACAGATGCAGGAGGCAAACCGGAAAACCTTTTTAAATAAAATGTGTCTACATATCTGCTCCACCTAGCGGCTGTAAATCCAAACTATTTATAGTCTCAAATTCCAATCACGAATTTTCGCTTGTCTTGCGTTTTCAGTAAGTTTTCGTTTTTCTTATTTTCTCCTTTCTTCACTTTTCCATTATCGCACTTCGTTGGCCTTGCGAACGTGTTCCGAGAGGCTGGGGGAAGAAAAGTATTCGCATGTTGCCGCTGCCGCCTGCTAACTTTTACGAAGGATCACAGAGTTAACAGCCAGGAAAACTACAACTCCGACATGTGTGTGCCTTAATTTACTAGGGAGCCATGGACTTGATTTGTAGAAAAATAACGAGAACGAGGTGGAAAAATAGTGAGAAGGAAAACACAAAAGTGGGGAAAAAGTTTGTTTTAAAGTCGAGGAAAAACTAGTTGAATATTGAGAGACAAGAGCGTTATTATGGGATCTGTTTGGGGTGATTAAGGTTTCATGAGGTTTTGAGGCAGGAGCTGTTTTGTTAGCTGTTTTGTATGCACGTAGAAAGCATTTGTTTTTTAAAAGTTTTATGGACAGAAAAAAGTGCAAGTGTGAGGCAGAAGTGGTAGAAAATTGTAATCAAGATGGTTTTTCTTAAACGGGGCGGAGTGCGCCAAAAAGATGGTGGTTAGTAGGTAAGTGAGCCTTTCAACCAAAGACCTTTAGGTTTCTCAATACGGTGTTCCTGTATTTCCTGGATTTTTTTAGCGAGGCAGTTCACGTTTGGTTGAATGCATTCGTCAATAAACAAAACTGCCGTATTTGGAGTGATGATAATCTTAAGCGGACTGTTTGGTGTGCTTTTTGCGTTGTTGGAATAATTGGTCAGTACTTCTTTAAAAATGATGCTGGCCATGATTACTGACTTTACGTCCATAAATTGAACAACCATGATGTGTGGTTTCAACAAGACGGCGCAACATGTCATGCAGCTCATGCCACAATTGATTTATTGAAGGAAACGTTAATTGGCCTCCAAGATCGTGGGATTTAACGCTGCATGACTATTTTCTTTGGGGATATGTGAAGTCGCTAGTCTACGCCAATAAGCCCGAAACGATTTACGACTTGGAGGACAACATTCGCCGCGTTATTGTCGATATACGGCCACAAATGTTGGAAAAAGTCATCGAAAATTTGACCCACAGATTAGACCGATCCAGCCGTGGCGGTCATATTTAAATTTAAATTATAAGAAAATAATCCTTCGAATAAAGTGAATTTTATGTCAATTTAAAAAATCATCTCCGTTTTATTCCATTTCAAAGTTTCATACCTCTAAAAAAACACTCTTTAGTAGACAGTAAAAAAGACAGAAATTTTATTTTCTGTTTCTTTTTTCAGTGACTGAGCTTTGTTGTTTTATTAACAAAAACTTGTTAATAATGTCAATTAAAAAAATAATTTCAAAACTGATTCCTAATCACTTAAAAGGATCCAATTTTGAAAGGGTTCAGGCAAAACTATCTGAAAAAAATAGCAGCAAAATTAAAAGAAAAAGAAAGATTATGTTGATGAGAATGAACTGTATTTCAAGAAAAATTCCAAAACCGAATTTTATTAAAACAATAGAGGAATTTGCAGATGACGTTTTTTGAAACCATTTTCGTATGAAAAAGGCCTAATTTTAAGTTCATTTTGTAAACTGCAACGTTATTAAGACCTTAAGTTTTATATTAATTTCTCAACAGTTTATTGAGGTATAGGTAGTTTGGTGTCAGTATCCGACCACAATAATTTTTGTTCACTTTCATTCCTATAAAGACACAAATAATATATTTTAAATTTTTAACAAAAAAAAAACATCATTATTTTTTTTTGGCTGAATCTATTAAATTTTCATTACTCTCCTGCCATTTTACTGCAACTCGGCAATAAAACAAAATTCAATGCAGAGTTGGTCGCAATTTGACTGTCATTTTGCTTATAAACGCAGATGACAACTGCCGTCATGCAAATGTAATGCAGTTTTTTTTACATTAATAAACACAAAAATTTCAATGCTGATGCATTTTTAATTTTATGAACTCGGCCGCGGTTTTAAAGCATCGAAATTTCAATGAAAAAGGTACATTTCTTACGACTTATCAACAATGCATCAGAGGGGCATTTTTTTATTGATAGTGTTGATTGGGGAGTGGGGTATTCTTTCATCAAAAGTGGGCACGTTCAAGTATCTAGTTTAGTAAGTCTGACAACTGACTGACTTGATGTGCCTTAGTTTTGATTGGTCTAGATCGGTCACATGGGCAGCTGTTTCATTTGACGTTAATGGGGCAGACGAATCTAGTCAAGAAATTCGTGATTGAGTACAAAGTTGACTGTTGGCGTATGTGGCTGACGTAGGAAAAGTGACGTTCCCGATTAATCTAGTTTTTGCGTTTAAGTTACATTTAGTCCAGACCAATTTGGTCGACTTAAGACAACTAAGTTTTTGAATGTGCCCTTTTTCATTCGTTCAAATGTCGCTGAGCAGAGCATGTCGTTGCGTTCACGAACTAGAGGCATCAAGCATTTAAGGGGTTAAATAAATTGCAGCCAAGCATTTTTTTTAAATAAAGTTCTATGTGTCCCGCACTCTTTAAAGTTCCATAAACACTCGAATTTTCTATAATTATTAATGAATTTATTTATTTCGTCCATTTGCCAACCAGCCAATGCGGAAAAAATTACAATTGTCAAACTTCACAAAAACAATAATGACAGCCCATAGAATACTATATCGATAGTAGACCAAGAGTTCAGCAATAGATGGAATACCATTTTTCATAGAATACTATTTGTGGTCTCCAGCTCCACGAGCCATAGCATACTATATGGCGTTCTATGAAATATTGCTCGTGGTCGTGAGAACGCCGTGTTAAGACTAGTTTCGCCGGAATATAGATACATTTTTCTGAATTCAAAAGCATATGAAATAGGTACCAACTCTTTAATTAATACCAAATTTTTCGATTCAAAATTATTCTGGTTGGTTCTTTAGGTTTTGCTGGGTGACAAATAAATAAATATTTGTCTATTGTTAAAAAATCCAGGAAAGGCATGCAAGAAAAATTAAAGGTGCACAGCTTAGACAGCTCGTACAAGAGTTAAACGTATTGTACTAAAATCTACTTGAGGTAAGTTTACATTTGCAATTGGTTATTGGTTTTATAGCATGACCTGGGAAGCAAGTTCAGTTAAACATATTAATATATACGCTGTACGAAAACAGTTTTGTGTTTGTAAAAGCACATGATTCCCGTAATCCGTTCACATTTTCTTCCTTCGTTTCTTCATTTGCACCGGAAAATTACCAATTTAAGATTCCATCTCACAAACACTGTAAAAATATACAATTTAAGGAAATATTTGGAGCAGCAGATCCATTAAGAAAGGCCTATGACCCTTCTTGCATCTATCCTCCTATGCAAATATTATTTGAATTTCGCTAAAATTTTAATTTATTCCATCTAAGAGTACTGAAGACTGACTGAAGACTGAACTGAAAAGTTTCATAATAACAGTTTTGTTGTGGTATGGTCGCGGATAATTATTGGATGACGCTGCAACTAGTTGTTGTTTCTACTTAACCTACCACAACTAATAACTTTTTCTGCCCCAAATACGGACGCGGCTGGAAGCCCGAATTCACTTTTTACCTTTTAGTGGCTGTCAGACAGAAGTTTCATTTTGTTTACTCGCTAAGCTAATGGTCGAATATACCCTCATTTAACGTAGCAACACTCGAATGAATTTACGGATAAAAACAAAACGAATATTCCCGGTCTGTAAATAAGGTTCACGGTGCGATTTGTTTATTAAAAAGTTTTGCATTTTTTTTTTTTGAAGAATGTTTTCACGAAGCATACTGACAGTGTAGAGTGAACTCGATGTATTCTTATTTTATTTCTTGTATAAAAATTAAAAAAAAATACTTAAAATGATTTAAATTTTAGCAAGTCCCCTTGCACATAACATATTTTGAACTTTGTACTAATGGTGTAGGGATTCGTAGATTTATAATGAACAGAAATTATTTTACTAACAAAATCGTGAGGGAATATTTTTAGACACGTTATGTAAAAGGACTTTTCAGGTTTTTCCGGATGGCTAGAGTGGGCCTGTATTTTTATGAATAGTTGGGCAATTTTAATGCAAATAAATGGAATACAAAAATATAGGTTCACCTTACTACCTTAGAGTTCGAATCGGAAGGCGTTTAATTGTAACAAAAATAAAAACACTGGAGTAACGACGATCATCGCCTAAGATTAACAGTTTCCGCTGACAACTTTTAGTTTTCAAATTTTATCACAAATTTTATAACAAATTTATTGTAGAAGGAGAACCAGAACTTTAACAGTTGATAGCGGCCATATCGTTGAAGCTGAATTTGTTAAAATTCTTGATGAATGAGTAGTGAAGATCGTGCTATTTGACTCTGTTAGAACTTTTTCGCGTGTGGTTTTCTATGGGAATAAGCGACGAATCACAACGACCCTGAAAGCCAGAGTCATGAAAAAAAGTGCGTACAGAAAAAGTCATTAGAGCGGTCATTAGAGCGTACCGTTGAGGAAGACGCGAATCAGTCTATACAGTCAATGGTGGCCGCTATATAGAGCCATGATTACTGATTTTTTCGTTCATCAATTGAATATCCATGATATGCAGGGGCAGTGGTTTCAACAAGACGGCGCACATGTAATGCAGCTCGTGCCACAATTGATTTATTGAAGGAAACGTTTAGTAACCGCATAGTTTTGGCCTCCAAGATCGTGGGATTTAACGCCGCTTGACTATTTTCTGTGGGGATATGTGAAGTCGCTAGTCTACTTGGAAGACAACATTCGCCGCGTTATTGTCGATATACGGCCACAAATGCTGGAAAAAGTCATCGAAAATTGGACCACCAGGTTAGACTACGTCCAATGCAGCCATGGCGGTCATATGCCAGAAATCATATCATTATATTAATACGTAAACATCAAGTTTCCGTGCACTTTTTAAGTATTTATCATGAAATGAGGAGAATGAAACTTATATCATTTGAAAGGTACTGTGCCATAGATGCGCAGAAACAAAAAAATTGTAAGTATATATGAAGCCATTAAGACTGGTAAAATGATGTTAAGAATTTCCTATACAAAATGCTTAGTAGTTAATCGAAAGCATATTGTTGCCATTCAATTTGTTGCAGTCATGTTTCCATAGCAACGAATTTAATCATCTTAAATTAGAACCTGTTGGATAGTTTCATTAACCCATAAAGGTATGCAGTCTAATAACCCCTTTTCCATTCTTTTTTCATAGCGGAAAGGTATATGAATTAAGAATAATTTAGCATATAAATAAATTAAAATAAATAAATTATGTAAAAAACAAGTTGGCTTTCGTTACTTTATCTACAGAAAAAATTAAATAATTAAATTTAAAATAAATCATCTTTGTTTTATTCCATTTTAAAGTTCTATACCTCTAACAAAAAACACCCTTTACATACCAAAAAAATGTCGGGTCCTTTTTTGGGATGTTGGTAAAGAGCCTTGGAGTGGATTATAAGGTATTTGTTAAAACAATTTTGGGTTATTATTGAGGCTCACTGCTTTTGTTGAAAATATTTTTGGAACTAAACCAATACAGCAAAAAAAGATGAGAAAAGTGCAAAACTATATTATGCATCTATAATCGAATAGTTCAGTCTGCCTGTTTGTATGTGAACTTGTTCGCAAATCACATCTTAACTACTCCCCGACTACACACATTTTGTTTAGAAAAATGTAGGGCATTACACGAATAAACATTAAGTTATTATTTATTTTAGATGGTATAGGTGCATCACAGAAATGTCTAATTCGAAATCTTTGCGCATGTTGGCAATCGTGCGTTGCGTGTTTTTCGTTCATTCGCTTCTCCTTTTCATCGACATTTAATATTATTATAGACGTAATTTAAACGAACTCCAAGTAGAAAATCGCGGGCAGATCAAGTTTACTATATTACGAACATCCCATCACATTTCGCTAAAAAACACGGCAATGCACTATCGCACACCTGGACTTCCATTGACTGCCCTGCCTCATCCGAAAAAAGGCCTTTCTTTTAAATAAAAAAAAACGTCGATTCAGCTGAATGAGCCTTGAAAATAACATCACTGCATCAACAGCAACATTGATTTTTATTTTCCTCTGTACCAGCCCAACAGCATCGGTCAGGCACTTTTGTTCCGTAATCACCCGCGGATATTTTGATACAGATTTCAATTCCAAATAAAATAAAACTGTGTAATCGCTCATCTGAAGGAGAAAGAGAACGTTTTCAATTGCGGATGGCAATCAAAACAAATTGCCGATCAAATATAGAACGATGGACTTATCTACCACTGAACAGGCTGTAAGACTCCCTCCCCATTGTGCGCACCATTAGTGAAACAACCCAGGAAGATGATCATATTCGACATATTTCATCATTCAACCGTCGAGGACATTGCCAATGCGTTGTACAACAAGCAACCTTCACACTGGATTGATTAAACGTATTAACTTGGGCCACTTAACACACGTTCATGGTGGGTGGATTTACTAAACCATACCATAAACAGTGCCAAGTTCTCCAAGATTTCCTCATCCCCATTCCTCGGGCGGTTACTTTTTTCAAGTAGGTATACCCTGTGAAATGAAAACGAATAAACTTTATACTCCGTCTCTGACTTGGAATTCCTGGCATTGATTCCATGGGTGGAGATGGAGATTAGCCCTGGCATAAGGTTGTGTATATACCAGCGGTAACCTCATTTGCCTGTCAACCGCAAAGTCATACTCGTACAGTGCCGATTTGCTCGTCGCCATTCATCCATTCAGGCAGTGGAGTCGGTTTGAAATTGTGGTTTTGGATAATACCCTATCATCGTAGTACAGGGCGAATGACAGGCAGGATACAAATTGACGTTTCGGGAGCTTAATGGATTTTAAGCTAAGGAGGTGAAAATGACTTGCAAATTCTCGGTATACGTCAGAAGTTTTAATGGGCAAAGCTGATATATTTAGAAGCAAATGAAGAAACGTGCACCCTTTGTGATAATTATTTCGGGAAAACTGCACACAATAGGAGAGCGGTTTGGAAGCAAAGAACATTTCCAATGTAACTGCTGAATCACAATTTCCTTACGTTTGATCAGAAAATTATGAACAGTCATGCGGAAGGGGGTGGAAAATATTGTCGTTCTTTTGAAAAGCCTTAGGTTAGTCCAATGGTTGGTGTATTTTATGGGAACCATTTCAAGCTTCAAAGGATTCGTACAGAAGGTGTGAAGATTTTTTTTGCCATATACTATTTCTCATTGAAAAGATCTGCGATTCTTATGGTACAAGGACAACAGAAGGGTTTTTATTAGTCACTTAATTTTGCTTTATTAGAATCTGATTTGTAAAAGAGGAGTTTTATGTAATTATGTAGAGGAACCCAAAAAAGTTGGTTTCGCAATTCTGTCCGCCTGTCCGTCTTTCCTGAGCTCCACAGCGCAAACGGCTGGACGGATTTCTTTCAAACTTCCGATTTGGAGTTAGTGAGCTTACAGTTCGGGGTAAATTTTTTGCACGTTAAGAGTTGCCGTTGTAACGATATTAAGCAATTTTGGGTTTTTCGAAAACGGCTCTAACGACTTCAACCAAAATCGATATTTGGGTTTAAGTAGATGTGGTTAACATGGCTGCATACCCAGTTTTTCACCAAAAAATCAAATAACGGTAATTTTGAAAATTGGACTTATCTCAAAAACGGTCCATACGAGTTTACCAAAAATTCGTTTTTTAGGTTATATAGTAATTCCTAACATGATGGCAAACTCAGTTTTTTCCTAAATTATTGTTGAACTTTTATACTGGAGTGTTGACGTTTCGGCTGATTTTTTTCAGTATTTTTAAAGTTTAAGCGGTTAAATCTATCTATACATACAATAAACCTGTAGCCGTTTTCTATGTTCGCAGTTGGCGTGAAAACTACTGCACAAATTTCGATGAAACTTTTTTTGAAATGTTATTTAAGATTCTGAGAAGGTAATAGGCTACTTCTTTTATTACCATGCTTATTTTTTGGGAGCGATTTTAACGTGTTGCAGGAGCTGCCAAACAGTAAGTTAATGCAATTATATGCAAAATCGGATCTCCATGTATTCCACAATAATTCCGATTTAATAGAAATCTAAAAAGCAAAATCAATCCGAATAAATGCTTTCAATATGACTTTCTTAGGGGAATTGTCAGACTAATTTTATCAACTGACACATCACTTAAACGTTCGCATAATGAAAATTATCTTAATGTTGTTTCAAGTCTGGTGTATGTTCTAAAACAATATTGAACTCCAGTTTTGCTAGTTCGTTGACAATTTCTGTAGATACTGCAGGGTATACTAAACTCTCTGTTGAAATTAATGCTGTTTTCCAATGGGACAGAAAAAAAAACACTTTTTAGATTCAGGTCAGTGCTCCAGAAATCATTTTCCACGAAAAAAATGCACTTCTTTCAGAGTTAGAGCAATTTTTGCGAATCTCGATTTCATAGCGAGTTTTACGAAAAGTTTCACTACCACCAAAACTGCTTTCAAACCTTGAAGTGTGTTTGGAAAATGTTATTTTGTGTTCTATTGGGCATAATAATGGAAATCGAAGTGAAATGAATTTAAGTTGGATGGTCTTTTGTTTTGGAGGCTGTTAGCCACCTGTAGCGCCACCTAAATAAGTAAGAAAGAACATTAAGAAAATTTAAAATGCATATATCAATTGATTATATCGTTTTTGGATTTATTCTCGTAGATATAAATTATATCCAAAGCATTTTAACTCATTTTAAATTGTTGCAGGTATTTTTTCTTTTGCACTTTATATGTACCTACAATGTTGAAAGTTAGCCAACTAATTTCAAATGTCACACTTAAACACTTAAAAGTTCTGTGGGAACGTCTATTGTGATTTATAAATCACTTCAGCTAAATCACGTCGGTGGGAACATGGTATTATATTATTATATAAAGGCTGGTACGCTGTTCGAGTGAAATGAAATTTTCACTCCTCTCTAAAAAGTGAAATTTTCACGCCGACATGTCAAAACTTTGATGCGACGGCAATAAAAGCCAACTGAAATGGCTTAAGTAACGCCCCCTACATATCACTTTTTGAATAACAATTTTTCACTCGAACGGCTTATTGCCTAGTGAAATCTTCACGTGGAAAGTTCATTTTGACATTTCGCAGTGAAAAATTTGTATGAAAAATTGGATTTCACGTGAACTGCGTACCAGCCTTAAGATTCTGCGCACATGGAAACAACCAGTTGAGTTTGGGAAATGATTTGTTGCTTACTTCTTTTTGAGACCTTTGGAAATAAATAAAAATTTGACCACTTATTTAACTCGAAACTCAAATTTTTCAGTTATTTTTGTAAACAGCACAAACTCATTAACTGCAAATTTACGATTGAAAGAAAAATTGACAGTAGTTGACAATAAAATCGATGAGAATTGTTGATCGCAATACCGATTTTTCATTTCACAATACAATATTAAAGAAAAAAATCACAATGGATCAACAATTTTGATAGTTGACAGTCACAATACTATATAATAAAATAGATTGATAAATGTCGATTATTATTAATTAATATGTAGTTGATCTTCGCAATACGGCTGTAAATAAATCATAATCACATCGTTTTAGACCACTGACGTGGGTCTCTATTTTGATTTTCTCTACATGGTGAAATAGTAATTTATGCGAGTCATGCTTATCAAAAACGCAATATGTATATTTTTTTGGATGAAGACTAAAAATGATTATAAATAGTTGCCAAGTGTGTACAAAAGCATCAGACACTATCTTTTGAAGCTTTACCCTAACCTACCCTAATCTGCTTTAAAATCACGTATAACGTACTTCGAAGATAACAGCATGAAAGCTCTTCAACCACTTAACATCACAACTTGAGTCGAACACATATAAATTAACCATACTTCAAGAATATTAGCCAGTTTAATATTTGCCGTTCTCGCGATCGCTTTTTATAAAGAAATATAAAATGGTTAAGCTAATTCTTTACGGTTTTGAAGCCAGTCCCGCGGTGAGGGCTGTTTTACTCACCCTCAACGCTCTAGGATTGGACTATGAGTTCAAAGAGGTTAATCTTGCTGTAGGTGAGGCCAATACCAAGGAATATAGAAAGATGAATCCTCAAGGTACCGTGCCAGTATTGGAAGACGACGGAAAATACCTTTGTGACAGCCACGCCATCATTGCGTACTTAGTGAAGAAATATGGAAAGGATGATGCTCTTTACCCGAAGGACTTCTATCTAAATGCTGTTGTGGATCAGCGACTACATTTCGATTCAGGAATACTTTTCGCCAGCTTAAGGAATATCACTCGTCCCCTCTTCATGGGAACGGAAACTAAAATTCCACAGGTGAAAATCGACGCGATATACGATGGTTATAATTTCTTGGAGTCATATCTCGAGAATGACTACTTGGCTGGCAGTTCCCTGACTGTAGCGGACTTAAGTGCTGTGTCAACTATAGGTTCTTTAAATTCGGTCGCGCCAATCGATCCTGCAAAAACTCCGAAAGTGGTCGCTTGGATTAATCGGTTGTCAAAGCTGCCGTATTTTGAGAAGGCCAATGGCAAAGGAGTGGCGATTTTTGATAAGATGTTTAAAGGTGCTCTTGGAAAAAACTAAGTGTATGATGTCATAGAAACGAAAGAGAAAAAAAACTTGTTTATCGTTTTGTTTATCAAATATACAAATATCTGTTAAATTTTGGTTATCAAACAAGTGAATTATCAATCATTGGTTTTTGTTGTTAGAGCATTGCAATCTTATCCTATTTACCGGTTAGATTCTAAACCAAGCGGTTATCTCTAATGAGCACTAAGTTGAAAATTTGTTAATTAAATAGCACTGCTTCTTCAGAGGCTGACGAAATTATGTTGGAATTGAGTGACCGCCGCAATGAAAGATAATTCTTTTTTACATATTTATTACAATTTATTACAGTAAGTCCCAATTTTATTACACTTGCCGATCTCGAGATATTGCGTACTGGTGTAGGTTTTATTTGAACCTACATTACTCTATAACTTCCGATGTAAAAAAACTATTTTGTTCAATCTTGAACCAGAATTTATTACAAATTTTTAACAGCTGCACCAAATCAATTTGTAGTTAATTAATTGGTAATTTACAAAAGAACAAGCATTAGAAGATCGCCATGTATAATTCGAAAACATAAATTTTTCCTGTAAGATAGAATAATTTATTACACCGAACGCCTTATTTTGGCTAAGAGTCCGCTTCAGAACATTTTTATCTGCGGTATGATGCTATTACAAATTCTTTTTCTTTTTTACTAACGTATTTTCCCGATATTTGACATTTTACCATAAAACTATGTGTACCCATTGAGTTTCAAATTTGCGTTTTATACGAGTCCGTTTGGGTCGTAAGCAACTGCCTTGGAAAAGCATAATTTATCTGCTTCTACACAGATGGGTCAAAAACGGACCCATCACTGTAGCGTGTTCCAGGCGGAAATTATGGCGATCAAGGAGGCCCTGTCTTGTTTGCGGTATAATGTAATATCTGCAAAGACATCACTATTTTTACCAACAGTTAAGCCGCGATTAAATCCATGGAATCGGTCACCTTCAACTCCAAGACTGCCTCAATTGCCGCCTATCTCTCAACGAGATGGCAGAACAATTCAAAATTCACCTTATCTGGGTGCGGGGCCATTCCAGGTAACTGTACGGCCGACGAACTCGCCAGATCAAAAAAACGCGATAAACGCTATACTAACCTTAAGGTGGCAAACTGCACCACTTGCTCTATTACGAAATAAATTTGGCCCAGCCTGGATCTCAAGCGTTCCGGCGTCTTATAAGATTAAAGAGATCCGTAATAAGCATTCTTGTTATTCAATATAGGTTAAAGAATACGGTTGGTACAATATTGTACCACATAACATCCCGGATGACACTTTTTTGTACCACCGCCCACCGGCCACGCCCTTTAAATACTGAAATTTGTTTGTGCTGGATCATTTCTTCTGAAGGTTTTTCTTAGAAGTGAAGCATAAAACTTGTCCGGAACCGGTCCCCAGAAAGCCGGGTCGAAAGGTTAAGGTAGTATCGTCATTCCCAACACGATAGCAAACTCAGTTTTTCGCTAAATTTTGTGTATATTGGTTTTTTGAAAAAATGCATATTTTGAGAATTTGGTTTTCTTTGCTTTACCAACATGAAAACGGCTAAAGCGATTTTGACCAAAATGAATAATTCGATAAAATGTTTCGTTTTCAACATTACTGCGTCCTTCATTTTCGATTCGAATCACCGGAAACGCTGATTTTGAAAATCAGCTCTAAAGATTTTGACTAAAATGCTTATTTACGATAACATTCTTAATAAAACTCCGTACTTAGTTTTTCCTAGAGAAATGCAAAACCATTTTCAAAAATAATCCAACCAAACTGATGATATGAACGAGAAAGTTTCGTGCGATCCAGTCGTGCACTTTATTTTATTTTAGTGATGACTATACGACTAAGTTACCTTAGCAAGTACTTTACGCTTCTGTAGTGTTATTCGCGTTTTGTAGGTAGCTTTTCAGCGAACGCACCTACTAATACCATCATTACATGCGGTTTTTCCTTATAGCGCTAGGTCGAACGGTCTTGTTCTTTGTAGTCGGCGCTCAAGGTTTGTCACGTCCAGAGTACGGATTATTTCATTATTGCCATGAATACGAGTACGAAGTTTGCGAGTAAAGTTTGCTACTTCGTAACTTACGGTAACAATTCCTAGATTTCTGTTGTGTAAAGCAGGAATAAAATTGGGCTGAGAACGCTTCCTTGCGGAACACCGGCGTGGATTTCTTTGAATTCCAAGAATTCAGTCTCATGTCTAACACGAAAGAGTCTGCTTCTAGGTAGGATTTCAATACTTTGTATAATTTCTACGGTAGGATTGTCCTTAGCTTGTACATTAGGCCTTCGTGCCATACCTTGTGGAAGGCTTGCGATACGTCGAGAAAAGCGCTAGAGCAAATCTTTTTGCATTCTAGAGCGTTTTCAATTTCATTTGTTATTCGATACACCTGATCGATTGTGGAATGTTTAACCCGGAAGCCGAATTGATGATCTGGCATCAAGCGTCTTTCTTCAATTACTGCTTGTAATCGTTTTAGCAGAAGTTTCTCATAAACCTTAGATATTATCGGCAAGAGTGAAATAGGTCTATGTGATTTCTTATCATTTGTATTCTTCGAAACCATAATGACTTCGGCTACTTTCCATTGTCTTGGAGTATATGAAAGTCTCAGAGAAGCATTTATAATGTACAGCAGCTTAACTAGTGCTCTTTTCGGTAGCTCCTTTAGAACTTTAGAGCATGACGGCATTTGCAGCAAAATTCATTTGCCATTTATATCACGAACCTCAATGAGGCCTTCGCGTTATTTTGAACACTCCGGGTGACACATCATCTGTCTGTGTAACCCACCATCTACATAATAGAGCGCTATACTGAATACTCTTTCACGAGGGTTTCTGTACCACTAAACATTGGATTACTGCGATTTATCACTTCAAAGAAAACCCAAATTTGCTATAATCCAGCTTAACAAAAAATTCAAAGATCAGGATGAGGAGAGATACCACTTCCCCACTAGTTCGGCATCATTCGGTTGAGTAACTTCCATCTGATTGAGTTGTCTGTCACCCACTCAAATACATATTTTTATTCAAACCTCTAAAGAAATCTTGTTTTATTCATCCTGTCGTTGAAAAATTATTAGAGATTCCTCTTCGAGTAAATGTGCCACCGAGATGGATTTAAATTGAAGTGAAAATCCCTCACTCGGAATAATTGTTGATTACTTCATTCTCCTTTGTCGACCTTGTTCTTCAACAACTATAGTCCTCTACAGTTCGTCCGCCATACGGCACCATCTCCCACTCGTTCGCAAATCACCAATACCCCCAAAGCCCTTTCAAGCCTTATCAGGGAAAAAAAGGGGACTGGAAACAGCTGATAGCACTAAAATTGCCCTAGTGCGCCTACCACTAATTAACTCTCAATTAAATCAAATCGCTTTTGTTTAGCACTTGTAAATCTCAAAGGCACCAAACTATTCGAGGCGCGCTCTTAAATAAATTCCCCCATAATTGCCTGCGGCAGATCCAAGGCACACTTCCACTTGCAATAATCCCTTATTATTCCGGCTACGCTCCCTCGATACTCTTTGACCCAATTAAATTGATTACCATCGGGGGACGGGGGCCCTCCTTACACTTGACTTTTGGCCTGCGGGAGAAATTAAACAAAGAACCAACTAAAAAGAATACATTTTTCTTATTTAACTTTACGCTCCGTTCTGATTATATTTACTGTTAGTTAGCAATTATGGTGCGTTATTTAACTTGTAGCCATCCACTAACTTAAATAGAAAAGACGATGCGATGTGATGCTGCAAGGATTTAGGACGAACAATGGAAAATAAACGACACAACGTTTATTTTTTTTTCATTCCACCTCAATTTGGAGTTCCTGCTGCGTGATTTTCTTTTGTTTTCCAGTGAATTCGTTAATTTTCTTCGCTTTTTAAACAATCTGCGGCGTGTAGCTACGTGGCATGCTTAACTTTTCAACAAATTAGTCGTTGAAGTCGTCAAGGCTTACAAATTCCTAATTACTTAACTATAAGGTGGTACACACAAGCTGGTGCGCTGCTGGTGCTTACCACATACGTGGAAGTTGTAGTAATTCAGGGGGTAAATAAGTGCGCTCCTTTGGCACAAGTTTGCCGTAACTTAAAAGTTGCATAAATTCTCGGATACACAGCATTATACAGTCTCTGGCAACAATGGGTGGATTTCATTATTATTTTTTTTTTTAGTTTAGTATAATAAATTTCTTGTGAAAAACTTTGCTGGCGTTGACTGGGATTAGTGAGAAGAAATTATTGATGTTTGAATTGTGATGATGGTGTGTCTTATAGTTGGCGAGATGTCTGCAGTTGAATGTGAGTAGATGGAACAACTTTTGATGGGGGGATTATGTTTGGCCAACAGCAAATGCCACTTTTAATTAAGTGGGATGGCGTGTTTAGTTGGATAACGCTCGGATGTGAAAAAGATTGCATTTTTGTGTTTCGGTGGCGTATACGTAATATTTTCTGATGACAATTCAAACTGTACTATTCTCGACATTGGAATGTAAATTCGCTTTGCCATGAGCAGGTTATGTTAAACAGTGTATGAAGGAATTTTTATCAAACGGGCTCCCATTGAATTCACGGAGGAGAAACGCTAAAAATTTCACACCAAAAGCGCCTAATTTCCCTGAGGAATCGAATTGTAATTGTAATCTATTGTAACCCCTGCTTACGCCTCATAAGAGTTCCCCTCATATTATAATTCCTTTCGGAATGATTTTAGAGATTCTTGTACTCTTGTTTATTGTTGTCGGAAAAAATCTGTCCTATAGCACTCTCCCTAGTCCAGTTTCCTTTAAGAATCTAAGAATGTGAGCTGGCTCCAGTGACAGTATTTTCTCAGCAAAGTATTTCAGTCTTTTGTGGGTTAGTGCCCTGGACTCATCGCAGAATCTGCAGAGACACCTTCTTCAGATATATCCAGCTGAGATGTTCCTTGAGCTTACAATGCCCCGTTAGGAATTCCATTAGGATGCGGAGGTTATTTTTACGCATGCCGATACAAGCTTGGAATGTTTTCCGGTTGTATTGTCCCGCAGAAGTTTATTTGCCTGCATCATATAGCTTGAGTGACATGCCAGGTTTTTGCACTGATTCCTTTATCTATATTCCTAAATTTTTCTTCGAGGTTCAGGACCTATGAAAGTTTCTGATGCTCCCTTTCCTGCTAAGGAGTCGACCATTTCCACATGGCCAGGTACCTAACAGAGAGTTATTTTGTTTCCCCTACCCAGTTCATTAAGTTTTTGTAGGCATTCAAACACAAGTTTGGATTTAATAATGTAGGAGTCGAATGCCATATATAAAAGAAGCTGGTACTTTTGCCCATTGGTTCAGAATTTTTGGTTCTAGGCCCGAATATTCCTGCTTCATTTCCCTCATCAGTTCTTGACCCATCTGTATACCACTTTGTTGCATGCTCAGTCTGTGAATTGTGGATGGATCAATGAAGCTCTTCTTGTTGGTGATCCTAGTAAAAAAGTTATTTTGAAAATCAAATCTTTTGATGGTATCTAGGAAAGGCTAATATTGGTTGTTTTTTTTTGTAATAAACTTTCCTCTTCCTTTTCTTTATTGAGTGTCTTCCTTGTGGTGGAAAGATTGGAGCTTTTTGCCCATGGAATGACTCCATATGTGATTATTGGTCTCACAATGGACATCCATCTGAGGATGTTTGGGCTACATCCCCAGGATTTGCCCGCTAGGCTCTGGTTAATCATTAGAGCTCGCGTTGCTTTCTTTGTTACCTTTCCAGATGATTTTACTGTCTATGTTTAGTGCCGTATATTTAACTTCGGGACTTAGAGGGACTGCACAAGAAACTTGCTGTACCACAAACATGCTATGGCCGACCTTCAATGAAGCCAGTAAAGGGATAGTAAATCCCTTTCCACTCTCGTAGGTATCATAATGAGGCATAATACTCTACGGTACCATTTGACGGAAGACGAACTTTGTAGAGGGTGATGAGGAAGCTCTGGAGGACACTACCCAACTACTATGCCACTGCCCAAGTCTATAGCACACCGGGCCCATATTCCTAAGGAGACACTTCTTTCAAGACCTAGACGAGCTATTCAGCGCAACAATCGACAAGTTAATACGATTCATCAAATCCGCATGATGGTTTGTATAGAACAGCACAGTACGTAATTAATTACAACACTTATAGACAGGCCCATAATGGGTGAGGGACAACCTCCTTTCCCGATGGGCATCACAGTGGGTCAGTATTGACCTGAGTGTGGCACGGAGTATTTCCAGTCATCATTTCAAGTCCCCTTTGTATGATATCACATAGGATTTTCTCAAATTGACCTCTGGCAATAATGACTATGTCATCAGCATTAATGCTTGACAGTTGCTGTGCTAACCTTGATAGTTCCTTCTGGTCAGTGAGTCTCTTTTGATCTTGTGCTCAGGAGTTCATACATGCACCTTGATACTGTGTTATTTACTCCTTTTCTATCAAGAGCTCATATAATTGCATCGCATGCGATTTGTTATCGAATGCTCTCTCGATGTCCAAGAAGGCACACCACAAATCTATCTCTTTCGATTAAAGAGCGCTTTAAATAATCTCAGTAACCCAATATAGAGCAGTCTTCGTAGATCTGGCCGCTCTGCAGGCATGCTGACGACGATGAAGAGGCGATCTACTTACCTTGAAGGACTTAAAGGTTCCTTTTTCTAGTTCTTGTTTAAGAAGTGACTTCTAAGGAATTTTCTGCTTTTTTTTTCTACATCAAAGCACACACTTAAAATACGATATGTGGAAGTAGGATTTGTCCGAATTTGAATGAGAGTCCACTATGCTGAAATCAAAGGACATGCGTCTTTTTTCCACTCCATTTAATGGACCCATCCACCCAACTATACACAATTAATTTCAACAAAGACTCTATCCATCGCAAACAATTTGTCATCTCCGGTAGAGCTTATATATTTTGCAAGGCTGTCAATCTCTGCTAAACAAGATTAAAGCCATGCCCCTTAATCAACATTCCTTGTTTATTAATCTTAAGGCTGTCGCCGCAAATTATTCGCATCTCAGCAATGTTTGTCGTAAATAATTCATAACTCTCATTAACCTCCCCCACACTCTTAGAAATTGACTTCATTAGTGTCGACTGGGTAGGCCGCAACCTACCCCTGCCCCCCTTCTCAGGGGGCATTAAGTAGGTAGTCAAATATGCAGAGGTATCGTCAACGGCAACGAATTTTTGAGAAATTCTCCGAGAGTCTCATACGGAAGGATAGTAAATCCCTTTCCACTCGACGAACTTTGTAGAGGCGGTGATGAGGAACTTCCTATGCCACTGCCCAAGTCTACAGTACCCAGGCACATATTCCTAGGGAGACACTTCTTTCAAGACCTAGACGAGCTATCCAGCGCACCAATCGGCAAGTTAATGAGATTCATCAAATCCACAGGATGGTTTGTTGTTTGTTGTTTATAACACTTATAGACAGGGTCATAATGGGTAAGGGACAACCTCTTTTCCCGACGGGCATCACAGTGGGTCAGTATTGACCTGAATGTGGCACGGAGTATTTCCAGCCAGCCCACACATCTATTACTTCGAGTTCCCTTTGTATGATATCACATAGGATTTTCTCAATTTGACCTCTGGCAATACTGACTATGTCATCAGCATTAATGCTTGACAGTTGCTGTGCTAACCTTGATGAGTGAGTCTCTTTTGATCTTGTGCTCAGGATTTCATACATCCACCTTGATACTGTGTTATTAACTCATTTTCTATCTAGAGCTCGTATAATTGCATCGCATGCAATTTGTTATCGAATGCTCCCTTGATGACCAAGAAGGCACACCACAAAACTATCTCTTTCGATTAAAGAGCGCTTTAAATAATCTCAATTAGCCGATATAGAGTAGTCTCCGTAGATCCGCCCGCTCTGTAGGCATCTACTTACCTCAAAGTAATTTTTAAGTCCTTTTCTGCTGTTTTTTTCTACATCAAAGCACACACTTAAAATATGATGTGTGGAAGTGGACATTGTCAGAATTTGAATGAGAATCCACTATGCTGAAATCAAAGGACATGCGTCTTTTTTCCACTCCATTTAATGGACCCATCCATCCAACTATACAGAAAAAAATTAATTTCAACAAAGACTCTATCCATCGCAAACAATTTGTCATCTCCGGTAGAGCTTATATATTTTGCAAGGCTGTCAATCTCTGCTAAACAAGATTAAAGCCATGCCCCTTAATCAACATTCCTTGTTTATTAATCTTAAGGCTGTCACCGCAAATTATTCGCATCTCAGCAATGTTTGTCGTAAATAATTCATAACTCTCATTAACCTCCCCCACACTCTTAGAAATTGACTTCATTAGTGTCGACTGGGTAGGCCGCAACCTACCCCTGCCCCCCTTCTCAGGGGGCATTAAGTAGGTAGTCAAATATGCAGAGGTATCGTCAACGGCAACGAATTTTTGAGAAATTCTCCAAATGAAAATCGATGGCAAGTATATTTGTGCTCGCAATCTGGCACAGGGTAAAATTTATTTATAGGAATTCCTCTGCCGAGCCGACTTAAAGTCAATCAATACTGCAGGAGAGGCTTAAGACAGTAATTCTGGGGGAATCATCATTGTCAGTGGCTGATAATCCCTGGCCTAACAATTGGTAATTTTCGCATCAACATTGTTCGACCTACCTACCCTACCACCGTAATGTAGTCACTCTGGGCCACCCTCTTTACGATTTACGAAAACCGATTCAACAGGGTCGAATGTTCTTTAGTTTGACTCACAGATATTGTGTTTCTGTGTGCGATTGGCTGGAATGCACTATACTCCTCTCGACCCATGATGTCTTAAGCTGATTGTTTTAGTTACTTGGACTGAAAACGAAAACGCAAACGAAAACGGAAACGAAAGGAGATATAGCCTGCCCAAGTGATTTGACATTCCCGGAATTGTTTTATGTTTTGCTGTGCGAAGTCGCTTTGTCTGGTTTCTGGTAATCACTTTTGGAAATGATTTTTGTATGTGGGATGGACGCCGTTATCCTGATGGCAGGCATACTGCTAAGAAAGGTGGTTGTGAAATAAATGAACACTGCTTGTGTGTCTGTTTGGGTGATGATGTCAGCATTTACTGTGCTACAGACTACAGTGTTAATATTTTACACACAAGTTGGTTGTAGGGTGAGTTGTCAGAGGTGTCTGTCTAATGTGTGCTTTCCTGTTGGTTACCCACTGAGCTATACAGTTAATGAGAGAAAAAAAAAATGGGAAAACTAAATAATTTTACTTGAGTTGTAAAGCTGATTTAATTGACGTTTGGCTGGGTTGCGTTGTATGTCAGATTATTGGGATATGTGGCAGTGGCAGTGGAGTAAGAAATGTAAATACATGTTTATGTTCTTGTTCATATAAATGACATAAATTTTTTTGACATACTTCCGCTAATATGGCTACTGTCACTCGCCCACTAAGCAGATGCTATAAATACCTACGTTGATAATTAAAATTGAGAAATTCAATAAAATTGACAAATTCCTTTGTTATAGAAAAAAATAATTTTGCCGAACAAATTCAATCCTTACGAACCCAAAACAAAAACAAACACGATCAGGAAATGTCAAAAACCGATGATGCCAAATACTTGAAATCGCAATTTATTTTCTTTTGTGTTGTGGTAAGTTAAAGTTCTGCAGAAAATTTAGAAATAGAGACAAGTTGCAGTGCTGCGGTGAGTGCAGAAATTACTTGTGCCTATAATATTGCTGCGCAGTGAATTCTGCAGCACATGTGCTTTGGGCATTAGTCGGATTAAATAAAAGGCTGCTTCTAAGGAGCAAAACCTTTAGTTCCATTCGAAGAAGAAATGACCAAATCAGATAAAAGAATGATTGTGGGACAGTTTTGTATAGCATTCGATATGGACCTGTAGCTGCGACTATCTGTCGCACTTTTTGTTTTGGAATAAAAGATTTACTGGGTCGACCCAGCTTTAAATTGAAGTTCAGTCTTATAGAGCTAGGGCTTATGTCGCCCAGTTCGAAACGTCACGGCTAAAGACAACAGTGGACTGCCACCTCAGACCAAAAAAATTGTAATGCATCCAAAGCGGCTGCAAAGTAGATGGGAAAGTGTTTGCGCAGATTTAAATTAGTTTTCTATTTAGACAGAATTTTGTTTTAGAACCGCGCGGGCTATTTTATTTGTAGATTTTTTTTACGGGTATCAATACCAGTCCAAATTCAAAGAGAGTGAGTTTGATTTATAGGCATTTAGCTAAACGCAGTTTGCACAATTTGTAAAAAATATAGTGGGCATTAGTCTTTCAGCATATTCTAGAGTTTCCTATGGCGACATAGTTTAATGACTTATCGCAGTGTATCGAAGTTGTGATGATATGTGTCGCATTTCGCATATTTCTGTATTCGTGTATACGTCTGCTTGGATAGAAACAGCGCCGCACACCTTGAGTCCATATCCCGTTTCAAGCACTTTGGCAAAAGCTTTTTCGTGTTTACTGTCTTTCTTGAAGGAGAAAGACACTTACCCAATTTGCCAATCGCTTGATCTAGCAAGCCCAAAATGAGGAATGCCATTCCAAAGATATCCCAGCGGCTCTTCTGATTTGCAGACTTCAAGCCGTTTGCTTGCCTAAGTGATTTCCTAAAAATTAATCAATTCTACCGGAACTCAAAAAAGTTCGTCGCGCAATTCTGTCCGTCGGCGCCTAGGGTCTACAGCCTAAACCGCTGGACAGATTTGTTTTAAGCTTCGGATTTGGAGTTTTGGGGCCGTGTTTTTTCTGCTCGTTAGCCCAATTATGAACGGTACTTTCACTATACCGGTTTTCAGGGTTTTTAGCATGTTCGATTTTTTCGAAAACAGCTCTTACAAATTCAAATAAAATTGATTTTGAGCTCAAGTAGGTGGGAATAACTGTACTTTTGGAAATTGGACTTATCCTGAAAGAGGGTCCTCACAAAACAAAAATTCGTTCTTAGGTTAATTAGGTTAATAAACTCAGTTTTTTCTAAATTTTCGTACAATGGATTTTTGGAAACAATTGTTTTGCTTAAGTTTACTTGAAATGCAAACTTGGAGTAAATTCATATTTCCAAAAAGACTGCGTCCCATTTTCCATTCAAATCAGGAAAAACGCTGCTATTAAAAACTGTTTCTTTCTCGAAAACGCAACTTTCGATTTGGATAAAATTTTAAAAACCAAGCTCCTTGTACTAAATTTTCCAGCAAAACTTCATTACAGCAACTATCATCACAGTTACCATCCAGATCTTAAACGATTGAAAAACCTTCATTTGCACCCCTTAATTGTGTATGAATATTTAAAAAAGCTGCCTTTTTACATACAGATTAACTGTGTAAAGATTTTTGTAAATCATAAACAATACTTCCAACCATAGCCAGAATGACCAACCTATTCAAGTTAAAAACAAGTACTTACCCTAGTAGATCAGATCCTCCTATGCTTGCCCTTGTACTCAAAAATCTTGCAAGGTATCGGAAAAAGGAACCTAGGAACAGAAGCTACATTTTGCGCTTAAAAACCAAAACTTGCGAGAGCTTATGTCTCACTACTCACATTCACCTTTAAATGTACCTACTGCTATCTGAAATGAACTTGTTTAAGTCAAAAGTGCACTTTATTTAAAAATATTCTCATGTTTTCTGTACGGTTTATTTAATCTAGTATCGCTTTTGAGTATTTTACAAACATGCCTTATTCAATAAAGTGCAACCAGCCAAACCAATGATATAGACGAGCAAGTTTCGTGCCACCCAGTCGTGCACTTTAGTTTCTACGTATTTGGTGTCAGTTTAAAATCATTTGTGCTAAAAAATGTAACTAAAAACGACGAAAATAAATCTACTTGCGACATTGGCAATACTCGTACAAGTGATACGTCCCTACCCAGGAGTCTCACTCGCTTATGGTTTCGAGATCAGAAAGTGGTTCTGTGACAAGCTGTTTAATCTGACGTGACTGCGTGACAATGAAGCGACTTCAATTGCCACACGTCAATATTAACAATTAGCTGTGTCCACTGACTGTCTAGTGTCTTGCCACAAATTCGGCGTTTCCAAACTCATTAACAATGGTAGCGGTTAAGTGTGTTCATTGCAGGATGACCGGGAATGCATCACTAAATCTGAGTGCTTTGGGGAGCATCACCGTTCAATTGCCAATAGGACCTATGCAAGTATCTTCTGGCACGGAAATGTATGCCTATGTAAATTTGGCGCACAGCCAAATTCCAACCCTTTTGTGAAACACATGCCAATCAGTGTCATGAATTCGCTCGATACCGATAGGGATTCCGACTACTCCGGATACATACAAAAATATATTCAATATATCAATTTTCATTACCTATCGTGTCTGTTGCTACTGATGGCAGTGGCAATGCTGTCATTCTTTCTAATTGGAGAGTCCTTCTCCATTGCATTGTTGAAATGCATGTCGCTTTTTTACTTTCTCTCAGCAGAAGCCAAACACAAAGAAATACTACAAAAAATTTCGAAAATTGTTGTTTTTTTTAAATTTCATTTTTTATTATATAATTTAATAAATTTTTATTTTAACCTAAATTTGTTTTATATTGTTTTTTTCTCGACTCTTACAAAGTATTCACATACATTTATATCATATAATATCTATAATATACTATTAAAAACAAATTGCCACTCTTTTTCCTTAAAGAAAAAGAAAAGCAAAACTATTTCTTAAATATTCTTTATACATAGTGAAATTGTTTATACAAATATGTTTTTTTTTTCTTTTCAAACAGTTATATAGATATGGGGTATTCTCTTATTTGTACAATTACTGATGTGTATTGACCAATTTCCATACATGTTCTCTTTGGCATATCTTACTATATAAAAAAAAACTTTCAATAATAATTTCTTCTCTTTAAAAACTATAGCAATCTTTTATATAATTTTTCTTCGTTTCTTTTGTTTTTTATTTCAACCTTTTCGATTTCAAGTGACAAGTTATTTCTTTTTGTATGTTTGTTTTGCATATTCAAGCGACATAGTTTGGGGATTAGAGTTTAGTTGTAGCATATATATATAGTGTTTTGTTTCTTTTTATTTAATCTATTTATTTGTCTGGAGATCTTACAAACTGTCTTATAATCTAGTTAGTACACTTAGCATTATGATTTTTTTTTTCACTTTCAAAGAAAACAAACACAAGTTTAAAATAATAATAATAATAAAACACCTACATTGCTATGACTATGAAATTGTTTCTTTTTCTAATAATGAGTACCCTGCGATAGATAATTTTAAGTTAGAAGAATAATAAATGGGGATGCAGAAAACAGTCGGGTAAGCAATTTATTCCTAAACGGTGAGAAGATGAAAATTGATTTATTTTATTTCAATCACAGCCGTAAATAATGTTGCGCGAATTGGGGGATTTTGCATTCAATAAATGGTGGACAAAACTGAAGCTTTGGAATTGGCGCCCAACGACATGACTTCGGTTATGCTTAACAGTGAAATCAATTATTTGCTATTTGGAAACAAATACGCTCCAATCCAATTAATCTCGCAGCTTCATCATAATCTATCAGAATATTTATGACAAGTGGCGCCCCAAACGCAAGACAATAGGTAATTTAAAAGCGAGGTCAAACATTGTCTGTTGATATTTTTCGCATCAGAAAAGTGTTAGAAATACATTCATTTTTAAGATAAAGTTAAGCGATATCTTGGTCCATGCATATATCTCCCATTTGCGGCTCTCAAGTCAATTCAATTTTAAAATATGGGTTTTCAAATGAAGGGGAATTTCTTGGATCGAAAAGAATGACGCCATCTATTTTTGGATGCGGGCGTTATTTCGCTGCACTTGGAAGGTTTTTATTTTTTTGCAAGACCAATTTACAGATTTTGTGATTAAATCTTGCTTATAAAAATGAAACCAACTTACAAGGAAACATTTTACTAATAGATATTAAATGTTGGAAATGTCCGGACTCCGGATAACTGGCGCCCAGTAGGAAAATTGAATTTTTTAAAATTTTTTCTCAGTGTTTTTTTTACATAAACGTTTTGTTTGTCATTAAATCATGAAATTAAAACACATTAAATTCAATTGAAGCTTCAGTGTCAAGTATGACCATTCAATTGTAAAAATTGGTAAATGTTAAGTTCGTTTTAACTGATAAACATTGATAAAATTTCTGGATAAACATGTATGAAATTGGATTAACTAGATATACAGCAGACTAGAAGTAAATGGTTTTTGTTTAACTTGTTGAAAAATTGTGACGTCTTGGTTGCGTTGCACATAAGCTCAGACAAAGATGCTCGTCTTAGATTTTTATCATGCGACCGTCACAAAAGTGCTTTTGAGTCCATCATTCAGAGGAAAATTGTTATTATGATTTTAAGCACAACTTAAAAAAAGTTTTTCAAATTTCCACTGTCTGTTTATTAATGTTTGCTTAAGAATTACCACTGCCCACTGTCAGCTGCTGAAAGTAAACGAGCCGCCCTTAACTGGCGCCCAATTAAACGGAAATAATGTTTTCTGCACCCGCCAACAGGAAAAATAAACTACAATAACTTCATTCAAGTCTACCAACATTCAACCACAAAACATTCACTCGTCAGTCGTTCAATAAATTCTAAACAGGATCATATTAGTCGGTATCGTTATACGTTTTGTGTACAATATTTTTCAACAATAAAACTAAAATCATAATTACATTAATATAAATTGTAAATAAATTACTAACGGTACTTAAAACATTTTATTCCATAACTTAAACTAGCGCATATAGGAAAATTCAATTCATTTCATGATCGTTCGACTAAAGTCTATTTACAAAGGATATGTGTGTTTGTGTATGTGTTAATGTTGCATTGACTGTGCGCTGATAATGACTGTAGATATGTTCAGTGTGTGTGTGTGCGCGTTTTTATTTCATACTTAACTTAACAACTACACTGCACTTCAAACTACAGATGCGATGGTTGTGGTGGTTCTTACTTTAGTAAGTTCAGCATTATCAACTACTGCTGGCGGGGGTGTTTTCAATGCCGCCCCCTTACCACTAACTATTGTCAACGAATTGTCATCACCGCCATCGGTGCGACTCGTCGATGCTGTCACCAATTTGTCATTACTTTTATGATGAACTTTACTCGGTCGGACGGTATCAACGGTGCAACTCTGACGTTTCGTAATTAACATTTGACTTGATTTCACGGCAATCCATTCATTGCGGGAAGCGTCAAACCATGTCAAACCCAAATTATATCTTCCATTCAAATTGGCATGCTGACAATGCGAGAACCACCACCCACCCTCATAGTTAGCAGCACAGTGTGTATTCGAAATGTCGCGATCTACATCGATTGCCGAGAATTGCATTTCGTTCTGATAGTCGAGCGCATCCGAGGCGTTACCACTGTAACCGCTGATATGTAGCCGGTAGCCGTCATCACGTGATGAAATGTAGAAATTCTTATACTCCGCATACCACGTGTTATCATAGATATCTTGCATAACAATTTTCAGTTCGGTACAGTTGTCGGCGGTCAAATGGTGTAGCATTTCGTTGCCAATCCAATATTCGGCGGCCGGTGTACCAAAGCCACTGGCGTACGCCTCCCACGAACGATTAAAGTCGACGCTGCCATCAAAGCGTCGCTGTATTGTTGTCCAACCATCGCCATTGCAATGGGCCATGGTGGGCTTGTGCTGGCCAGCAGGCGCAATCAAATATAGACCCGGCGAGCCAGCGGCCTCCACCTGACTGCAGTCGTTAGGCAATTTGTTGATTATCGATTCGTATTGCAATTCAACGGATTCCAATTTCTCGACCAGATTCTGTGCGGCCATTTCAATATTCTCAACTGAGTGCTTTCGTTTGACGTCTGCTGCTGCTGCTGCTGCTGCTCCTCTATTGACACTGTCGTCGTTTTCAGACCCCTCGTTGTCGGCCATCATGTGACTGGCATCGGCCTTGTTCTGTAGATTCAAAGCGAGCATTTCCTTCGTTTTAGCCTCCAATTCCATCTGCCAAAAGAGAGAACAAAAAATTGTTTTCATTCATTAGAATTCAATTCAGTCGATTTATTTTCAGCAAAAAAGAGAAAAAACAAAAACAAAAAAAAACCCAGAATGGAATACCAAAATAATGGCAAACAAAATTCTATTCCTAGTGGAGGTGCCCGGCCCGCATGCCTGCACTCCTCCTTGATTTGTCAGGGGACACCAGACGCGGGACCCTACCCTGGGACATTTCAATAATTTATTATTTGTGCAGGCGCGGGCAAAGGAGCACAGCGACAAAAGTTCCGCTTAATTGTTAACAAAAAAAAGGAGGTAAACAACATTTTGCTTCTTTCTTCTTTTTTTTTTGTGCGCTCATCTCATCGATGAATTTTTAATATGATGATGAAAACACGCTCCAGGCGCTCGTTTTGTTTTGCCGTTTCCCAAAATGGGAGATAGCGCAACTACTTCATGGAAAACGTGACCAGCGAGATTTTGGCCCATTGACATGTTTCTCGCATCACAAGCGCTCGAGAGGGAGGACTACCTATACATAAATTGCGTTCGTCTAAATCGAATCTCTACCCCTTTGCCGAGGGACGAGCATTTTTCAGCGATTGGGTTATATTGAATAAAATTTTGGATACAGCAGCCTCGGGACTTGATTGGAATTTATTTTACCGATGAGGGGTATAGATTAGATTTTGAGAACGGATACTTGCCATTTGTTTGGATTTCGAATTTGACATTCGAAATAAAAATTAAAAATGAAATTTTGGTTGACGATTAATTTTCCACGGGTATTTTATATGGCATGCTGCGCATTTAAGTTAATTTTGAAATTAGGAAGCATTTTATGGTGACCCCTCATTGGGCGCCATTTTGTTCGTTTTTACAGGGCGACATTTAAAAATTTGTTGTAATGGCAAAGGAAATTTAGCAAACAAAGAAAGAAGTAGTATTGAACTATTAAAATGTTGAAAGGATAGAGAGAAATAGCCACTTTAAGAAGTAAGTCTGATTTGCAAGCATTCGACTGTAAGCAAGCAGAAAGCGATTGGATTGCTTTGCAATTTGGAACTTTTGAGTTCTGAACAGAAATTTGGAAAAAGAAACCTCAAAACAACCGCCAAACTGAATGACCATCCAGCTCTGCCCAGTGCGCACTTGAATTTGTATTTAGGTGCTGTGACGAGAAACAATCCCTTCAATGCTGAAATAAATTCTGCGTTAGTTCGTACAAATTGATACTAGTGCTTCAAAAGAAGTTGCCAAAAGTTATATATAAGGCGCTTTACAATTTTTATAAGAATTTTTCTGTGTTAAAGAAAGAAGTAAAACAGAGTCTCGCGTTGGGCGCCACTTTGCCAGTAGAATCGGCATACAGATGCTCGAGAAATTTCAAGAATGGTCAGATTAGTTCATCAAAATCTGTTGGGGTTTTTCTAATGACAGTATGGAAGTTTCGTCCTTTTGTGTGTCTAATCGTCTAATAACTTTTAGCTGTACGTTCGAAATGGGTAGTAAGAGGAGGAGCAACGCGAAATAGGAAAGCGCATATAGGTACATATTTTAATGAATTTTAAGAGGCGGAGGATGGAACAACGCTTTGGGCGCCAGTTAGTAGTCAAGGAAAGTTGGCCCGGAAATTTCAAAATCTATGGTAAGCGCTGGATGATGATTTGGAATATGTACAAAATATTATGTGCTCAGGTCACAATTACCAATTTTGTATGGAAAATAGTGAACTCACAATAGCTTAATTTCAATTAGGTGCAAAGTTTCGGCCGTGAGCTTTTGTAAATTTATTTTCGAGACTGAAATTCATTATAAATAACGCTCAACGGTTGGATCTTATTAATTATAAATTCTGTAGATCACAATAGGCAATCAAAAATCTTGTAATTTCGTAAGACTTAATGCGGCCATTAAAACAGTCAACTCTGAGAGCGATCATCGCGTGAAATATAAAATAACCCGCCGTTTTAGACTTTTTGTTTTCAAAAATCACTGGTTTAGTGTGGATTTTATCGCGACTTCATTCGCCAGCTTCATCTTCTTTCTGGTGAACCATTACTACTGCCATACAAATTCATATCAAAAAAGCGGATTACGCCATTTTCCACTCATGTCCACAGACAATACTATCTCTCAACGCACGCATTAAGCTTTTACGAATTAAATGCTCAAAACGACAAGAGTTCTGAATGCAGCCATTGATTCGAAAATAATCGCTCTTCTGCGTACTCGTTATGATTACTTTCTGTTGAAAATCTATGCTTGGTTTGATTTTATGTAAGCAAGCACACATTGCTGTGGGACATCAAGGACGTCAGTTTCCTTTCTCCCACTTTTTTTTCCATTCGTATCTGACGAAATAATAGTCCTTAAAAGAAGAAGTAAAACCTTTTTTGTCCTTTTTAAATGAATTGTCTACCAAAAGCAAGCCCAAAAAAAAAAAACCTGCTCAACCACTGTGCAACTGCACTTAGCATTCCGGAAGCATGTGAAGGACACATAAAAACGAGAAAACTTGTCCGAATACATTTTTCTTTCTGCCTTGGAAATCTCAACGCCAACCACAATCATGCAGTCATGCATCAAGATTTCTTTTAATCCTTTGCCGTCCTGAATTCATCTCCTCCTCTTCGCTGCTGTGTATACTGTATATACGATGAGACATTTTTTTTAGTATTCATAGGGGCTTATCGTTGCCAGACCGCACCGACGAAATCTCGTAGGAATAACCAAACAAAGCCTAAGGCCCGGATGTGGGTGTGCAGTGTGCATTAGTTTTTGATTCGAATAAAACGGATTCACTCAAAATGTCACTGTCTATGTGAAATGCACTTACCTTCTCGATTCGTCGATGGACAATTGATTTCTGAACCTCGTTGATGCTCTGCAGACGTTCCACGTCTTTCCGCAAGGTGTCAAACTGAATTTGCATATCCTTGATGGTGTCACGTTCCTCTTGCAATGCACTAACACTAACGGCCATCGCCTGAACACTGCGTGCCACATTTTGGCCCTCCTCACGAACCAAATTCTGCTCCGAGTTCATTTGTGCTGTGGTGAATTCCAATTTGGAGATTTCGCGTCGCACATCCGGCATGGTTTTGTCCATTTTATTGTGAATGCCTTCGACATCTTCCAAAAGTTCCAGCATCGAGCTGTGCAATTTATCGAGACTGGCAATCTGGCGACTGAGATTGAAATTGGCGCCGGCGATACGATGCTGTTCGATTTCTAAATTACGTACACGTTCGCCGATCCGATGGTATTGCAATTCGTTTAGTTGGCGTTTTACATCGCGTTGTGCCAGCTCTAAGTTGTGCAATTGCTGACGATGAATGCGATGATGGCGACGTTTGTGATCCGCTTCCGAGTCCAAATTCAGTTTTATGCTGTTTGTTGTCTGAAATTAGAAAAAAATAAAAATAAAAAATTAAAAATTGAAAACTCGTAGAGAACAATAAGTTTAATTGGAATTGAAATTGTGCTTGGCAAAGTGGAATTACTCTGCTTAATTGAATGGAAAGTGGGGAGAGCTAGAGTGTGCGCGTGCGAATTGAAGACTATTGAAGTGGCGCCTAATGAGAGCGGAGGAAAGACAAATCGATTGAAGGGGGATTTTCAGAAAAGTGCATTTGTTGCAGTCGGATATCGGGTTTTCGGTTAAATGTTGAAGGGAAATGAATAAATTGCTCTTAGAAAGGGCTGGGTGAAGCTCTGTCCTACGCTGGGCGCTGGGATTAGGCTTAACGAGCAAAGGTAACCGTCATAAAAGAGCTTCTCCATTCAGTCGTTCGTAAAAAAAAATGGCTGTGAGAAGCTAGGCCTATTATTTTTACGTACATAGTTCAACCTGCCGTTGGGCGCCATTTTTATAAACACTCTGTATCTAAAGAAATTGAGCCAGCTCTTTGAAAGTTCTTTAACAGGCACTAAAAAATGTCTTTAAGTTTTACAAGGCATTTGCTAAAAATGGTATAAACATTCTTTTACAAATAGATCCGTCATCGGTTAAAGGAGTCAAACTGTAAAATGAGATATATAGTAAACTAAAAGACACTCTTTAACATAAAATGTGCTACTTTCTTATCGAAACTCCTGAAGTTACACTCAAAAGACACGTTCTTTAGAACATACAAATTTTTTTACAGTTGGGCGCCAGTTAAGCTTGCCGATTTCAAACTAAGGTATCTCATCTATATAGAAGTAGAAACGTCCCCAAGTTAACCTTGAAGTAATTATTACGACTATGAAAATGGAGATGACTGCTCGTCGTGTATTTAGTATATTTCGAGCGGCAAATTACGTCCCGCTTTTATGTATTACCAGTCTTCACATATTCCATAGTAGCATACACAGTAAATTGAATTGAGTGCCTAACATTTCATAAAGTGGCAACTTCAACTCACTGCTTCCATATTTAAGAATTTCAGAGCTACCTTAGCACATACTTTAACAAGTAGGTTGGTAGGTATGCTTCAGGTAAGCCACTCTCCAAACCGACTTGAAAAACCTCATTAAAAAAGAAAAATGCAAACCGCATTACTGCAACCATTTTGAACACATTCTCGTTGCACTTAGAACTATCACCGGTTTAATGCACTTCAGATTAAGAAGATATAATGCACCAGCACTCCATACGAGTATTTTACGAGGACTTTGGTCGGAGGGGTTGCAAACGCATACAAAATATAAAAAATAAAAAAAAAACACATCATCACGAAACATCTATTTCATGGGTAGGGATATTTTGCAAAATCATTTTTCATGCGAAAATGCCTCCTGCCAAGTGAATGCACCAGGATATAAACTCCTCAACTCAACTGCACTCCCCCTGCACACAATGGCTGCAGTCGGCGAACTTAAGTCCGCATTTTGCTGGTTGGATGTACCTATACCCTGTATATGGAGTAGCGCTGTAGCAAATCTCTTCATTCGTCCTGCCTTACTGCTTTTATTGAAATTAATTTCGTTTCTATGTACATTTTCCTTTACTTTTTTGTTCAGCTCTGTTTTCCGTCCCTTTCAATTGCAAGGATTAAATGCATAATCTGATAGAACCCCAGATAGCTGTGTGCTACAGAAAATCAGGAATATCTGCAGGTCCTTCAAGAAGCCAAGACCTCTGTTCAATAGGAATCATTTTTTACTTCATGTTTTAATTCAGTGGAAATAAAATTTCCTGAACGCAATGTTTGTTCCTATCTTACAAAAAATTGAACAGCAGAACACATAGAACCGAAATTAAGCTGTAAGGCTACATGGGTACGTTATCTGAAAGAGAGATGCCTTGTGCGTTTCTGTTCAAACCGGAATGTGTGCTCTTGATTTTTATTTTATTTCCTGTCAAACGGTAGCGTACGAAATCTACATATGTGTGCTCTTATACTACAATGCAGCAGTAGCATCGCATGAACACAGATTTAATTAATTAACTCGGCAAAGTTACCTCGAGCGCAAGGGTAAACTCTTTTTGGCTGTTAACGCAAGTTCCTTGGAAGGTCTTTACATAATAACGTGAGGGAACCTAATTATAAGAGTGTTTGCTTTAAGGTTTGGGAAAAGTGACTCAATAAATCACAAATAACGAAGAAACCTTAAGGGGAGCGACGAAGGAGCGTGTATGTCTGTAAAATGATATACGATGTGCTTAATTGATTAGTCCTGGTGGAAACTGAATTTGGCAATACGTTCTACATGATCATTATCAACTACTTTAACAACTGTTTCAGTTCGGTCTACTGTTGGGCGCCAATCGGAGAATATCTTTGATTTTATATATCTGTGGAAACATTTTAATAAAGGTGATTTGCTTTCAAACCAATCTTTCAGTTCAATTTCTTCGATAGGTAGATAAAATAAACTGAAATGGACTTACGTTGGTCGCCATTATTTAAATAATGAAGAATCAGAAATTTGATGATGATGACTGCTATTTGAAAGTTTTTATGAAGTTATCTGCAATTTACTTGTAAGCTCATTGAAAATGTGATTCTAGAAGTTGTGAAATCCAAACACAGGCACGTAATTTCGTGGCTAGATTTAGCAATACTATAGAAAGTTACCAATTAGAGTTCGGTTCGTCGTTGGGCGTCATTTCGAGATTGCGTCAGTAAAGATGTTGTCAGTAAAATTACCTGTCATAAGCCTGTCTTTTCTAATTTGCGGCATATGAGAAATATGTACTTTTAAATATTATTCCCACATGCCATTGAATTAGGGTAATTAAACAATTTTTGACATAAGAATCTGTGGAAGAACCTCTTTCAAAATGCCGAACAGTGAAATAAATAACAGGGTATAATAAAAAAAAACAGTATTTGTGCAACATTCCCATTGTTGGGCGCCATTTATTTATTAGATACTTTATATCGCTCAACGACAGAAGCAAATTTTTGTAGCCACATAGCAAATTACACTCCAAAATGCGTCCGAATGCAGGTGCGTAAGATATAGTATCGTTTATAAATAAATAAACCTTTTGATTCATAAGTTTTTGGTAACTGGCGCCCAACAGAACAAGTACCTACATATTATTGAATAAATGTTTGTCCATTTCGAACTATGATAAAGTACAGTACAAAAGGATCTCATTAACGACCAACTTCCTAGCCTGTTTATTTTTTAATAACTTCCAACTTCCTGGTAGCAGCAGACAGCACACGCACAGTAATTAACCATCCTAGGAAAAATACATAAATTTCTACCCTACATTATTTTTAAAGCATTTCGCAACACATATATTTATCTGTCTGTGTTCCACTACAACTATAACCAATTTTAACTACGAAAGTTTACCCTCACTACCCCCAGCATTCCTTGACCATTTAATCTCAAATTTTGCATTCCAACGGATAATTGCAACAATGAATGTCCTCTTACGAGGCATGTCACAGGACAATTGTTCGTTTCAAATTATGCAAAAACTTTTCCCATGAACAAACACAGAACGGAAAAAAATTCCTTCTCAATTGAAAAAAAAAAAATAATTATAAACCGGTCCATGCAAAAATGCAAACTTTTTCAATAAAAAAAAGTAACCCAGTTTGGCCAAAGGTTTTGTGTGACAGTAAAAATTTCCCAGATAATAGAATCCTTGCAGCTTAAGCAGATGAGACACAACTGACATCATGAGCGCGCGACTGTCTCCTAACCAAAGCAGCGAAACTGCAAAAGTGCAGCACAAAAAATAAAGACAAGGAAAAAAAAAACAAATTCCACGCTCAAGTAAAAACAGCACAAAATTGTAATTTGATAAAGTCGACGAAGCTCGGCAAAGAAATTGCTGCATGAAAGTTGATATCAAGAAGCAGAAAAAAAAACATAAAGGGATAGGGTAAAAGTAGCTACAAAATAACTTTGAGTTTAGCCTCCCGGCGATATCAATATTCATACCCTTATAGTCCTTGCCGTTGTATTAGGTATATTATGAGTTTTAAAAGTTCTGTAACTTAATACAACGTAAGAACGCAAAAGTTGGGTCAGAAGAGCTGAGTACCTATAAAACAATAAGCAGAGTATTTCATAATGAAATTCTTCTTTTCTTTTCATTTTTCATTAGCCGCTGATGATGACTTTCTTGTTCGCCACTCTTCAAAGGTACACGTCCAATCGACAAGGATTTATTGGAAATTTACGTATCGTAAACAAAAAATTGCAACCACCCCTTCCTCATCTCTCTCTTTCTCTGTCGATTGGGGTGAAGGTGAAAGCCTTTTTTCCCCTTGCCACTTGACAGTGATTTAATTAATTGCTCAATGAGTTTTAAGAAAAGGCCATGTGGTCTTATCACATACCTCTATCGCTTTCTTCAAGACTTTATTGTGCTGACAGAAGAGACACACAAAAAAAAGAGCAAAAACAAAATCATAAGGACGACATTCGAGGTGAAAAAGGGTTAACCCACAAGCAAACAGAAAAAAAACCGGAGCGAAACAGCGTTAATTAAATATTCGAACAATTTTCGAAAACCCCTGGGCTTCAGAGCATTTGCAAGTGACAGCGGATTTAATTTCATTAAATATACTTTACAAACACGAAACACCAGAAAAGGGATTTTATTTTTTGTTGTTGTTTCTTTATCCACCTTATGCACGTGTAATACGTGTACGAAACTGGGTAAATATTCTTAGAATTTATCACTCTCCTCTTTGTGTAGCGGGGGAAGAAGGACTTTGAATTAATTTCAAATAGAATTGTTTTGCCGAGGTTTCCTTAGGCAAGGCGACATTTATCTGACACCTGTAAGAAAGAACATCCAAACATTATACGTCTTATTTTTCCTGTAAGTTGACAGTTGTACGTGCGTCCTTTTCGGAAAAAATGTAAGACCGTCAATGGAGAAACTCTGTACGATTTTCTTTCGATCTTTTCGTAACTTAGAAAAATTGACAGTCACGTCATTTGACCTGAGGCAAATTTTTAGCTTAACAGAGGTTGGGTGAGGTTAGGTGTTTGTCTCAGAAGACACGCATACACCATAGTTGAGAGTATGATTGAGGAAATCGGGAATAGATACTGGCGGGAGAATTAATTTATATTTTTAACTTTCTAACATACATACATATTTAACAATTACAACAAAATATTCAGTCTAAAAACATAAATTGCAATTTTTTTGGCAAGTTTGGGTCTGAACGTACCCAAATTAAATATCTACAATAATCATGACATCTCGAAAGAAAAATCAGAATGCAAGTGACACATATGGGACGTTCGGATTCCCAGTTTATGAGAAGCGTCAACTAGATTTGTCGCGACTAGGTATACGAACGCGCTAACTAGGTAAGTTGATTTGTTGTTCTTAACTCGCTATTTATTTTTAAATTTCTACACTTTAAAATGTCAACTGAGTACGCAGGCAGGATTTTCTTGACTAGATTTGTCGGCTAGTCACGTAACCAAACTGGGCCAGTAAAAACCCAAACACATTCAGTCAGCTGTCAGACTACTAAACTAGAAATCCGAATGCCCTCATACTAAGATACGGATCAGCACTGACAGCAGTGACAAGTTCAACTCCAAACAAATTACAAATAGTATAGTATAGTATAGACAAAAGCCGACGTGTGATTGACAGCATTTGCTAAACATTCAAATGTTGTGTCAAAGTCGATGTTGATATTGCTCTGCTTACATATTCCATGCCTTAAAACAAACACTGGCTTTATCTGGCAAACTGCTTTACTGTTGACATTTTCCTGACAGTAGAACTGCGGCAATTTTGGGTGTCAATCTTTGTCACACTTTTCTAATGGATCCCTATTTTATAGATGTAACGAATAAAAAAGAAGTCTGAAAACCCATTTTTCAAACTGAAATGTTGTGGTTTTGATTTGATTATTTTAAAGCAAATGTGTAAAAAGGGTAACCGTGTTTTCTATCTTTCTATTATCATTAAACCTGACATTTACAAATGAAAGGTACTTTTTAGTAGTAGTACCTAGTTGTAGCAGATTTCTTGGCTTACTGTTTATAATAAATTTACGAGATTTTTCTGGAAGTAAAAACTAAAAATATAAAAATCAACTTAGTATTCGAATAGCATCACAAACTTTGCCAGCTAACCATAAACGTCAACTAAAATATGCCCATTTAAATTAAGAGAAACGTCTGCCTGTTGTCAGACAACAACACCTCTTAAAATGACATATGCCATCATAGTGACAGCCATTTTTTGTATTCGAAAATCTAGCTGTCTTAAGTCGACTAGATTGGTCTGGATAAGATGTACCCTGGACGCAAACAACTAGATTGGTCAGTAACGTAGCTTTTCCTACGTCAGTCACATATTCGAACTGTCAGCCTTGTACTTAGTTATGAAATTCTTAACGAGACTCGTCGGTTACCCCTCCATAAACGTCAACCGAAAAATCACTTTATGTGACCGATCTATGCCAATTGAAACTGAGTCACATCAGGTCAGCTAAGTGTCAGACTTTGTTCGATAAAATTTTCAAATTGATATAGTAAATGGAATCAACTTTAGTGAAATTATACTGTTCAGGTGTGTGGCACATGAATAGGTATCTCCCTGTCAAATTATCGCTGTGCATATTTTAAAATGAAATAACTTCCACAATTAAAATATTTACTTCACTGCTAAAATTACTAATTAATCTTCAAACAATCAGTATAGCTCATTTTATTCAATTCAACAAAAGATAATGATATGCAAATCGGTCAATAAAGCTAATTCAGATTTACACTATCATATATCTAATCATCTCGTATTCAAACAACGCTACGTATCAACATAATTGAAATGCTTTGGTTTGTTTTAGATACTACCTATATACTAAAGCTATTCACCACTGCAAGAGATATGAATATGATATTCACACGTTAAATAGATACCTACTACCTACTTATTTACGTTAACTTTTAATTGCTATTAGCTTCCATAATTCGCACGGTATTATGTGACCCAATTGGGATTCAATTTGTTGGCGCACCCATTCCAATCAATTAATACCTATATGTGTGTAAACCCACACATCTGTGGTAAATCTGGGAATTTTCGAATGCGAGACCTAATTATGTGCGAAAGAAATCTCGCAAACTGAATTAAAAGGAAAAAAACAACGAAAATCGTAAATTCAAATACCTGTTCGTCCTCCCTACACAAGAATAACAAAAACATACGAAGAAAAAAAAATACACAACGACTTGCGAAACGGTTCGGTGGCTTGGTTTTTTTGTTGTCTCAGACCTCCTCCTCGCTGCGTGTACAAAGGCAACGATTGGGAACTTTCTCAGACATCTGCTATCATCTGCTTGCTTTTATTAAACTACAAAGCCTCCTGATATATATAGCCGAAGAGTAGCTATGTGCTGCCGATGCCGAGTTCCATCTGCGAGCAACAGCCATCGAACCAAATGTACGCTTTGTATACACGGCGCTTTTACTTTTCTTCGCCACACCAACACCACACACCGGAGGGTTTGTTTGTTTCGAATTTTGTTTTCTTTCTGGAACATACATTAAACGGGCCGTTTTTCAAGAGATGTGCGAGATCCTCCACTCCTACTGAAACTCAGGTAAGTAACATCTGCTCGATGCAAGCGATGATGTTTTTGTATTCGTTATGTAGATCATGGAACGAAATAATATTTTTCAAGTATTTATTGATGACAGTTAAGAAATGTCGTCTTTTTGTTCTTTTTCCTGCGGTTTCATCCGGAAGCATGGACCACAAAGAGGATGCCAAGAATGTTGGATATGCCGTTTGGCCTGTTTGTTTTTGCAAGGAAATTCAATTTGTGAGTACCTTTGCTGCTTAAAAACAGATAAGGATAACTGAGTAAGCAATGATACGATAAAGTTAGTACTTTACATCATCACAATGATGGGGTGGGGGAAGGAATATTTAAACAAACACCACAACATTTTATGTGAACAGAAAATTTCTACGAAGGAAGGATTTTACTGCTCATCAGCTGATTAGTCAATTTAGTATACCTAATTAGAGAGAATAACTTTTACTGCGTCAACAAATACAAACTAAGTATGAACTTTTGTAGATGTTACACTACATGTATACCATAGATAGTCGAACCCGGATAAGTTTACATATAATGCGGTTATCTGAAGTCTCAACTCACAACCAGCTTAAAGTCGACTGTACTCGTATTTCTTCACTGCCAGAATTTATCAAAATACCAAATCACATATAAAAAAAATGCTCAAATGTATGAAGCCAAAAAAAAAATGCTAACCTAAAAAATGTTTTATTTAGGGTTAACAAAATATTATTTTGTTTGTTATAACACTTAAATGTATATATTTCTTAGGTTAAATAAAATAAAATATAATTCCATTTTCAATAAAAAATAAATTCAGTTTTTTTCTAAATATTTCATTTCGATTCCCAGAAATAACTAAAAAAAAAAACACAAACCAAAATGAAAAAGTGAAATTTTTAATTAAAAATAAATTATTATCAGTCTTCAGAAAAAGCAGAACTAATACAATTTTTTTTTTAAATTCACGGTCAGTTTTGTAAGAAAAATACGAAAGAACCTACGAATAAATACATAAAAAACAAAAGCATAAATAAATTCATTTCCTATAAATCTTAATTAAAACAATAAATATTGACTTTCTTTAAAAATACTAAGACTACGTAACTAAAGAAAGCGGAAATGGCAAAATGAGAAAAATATCTTTCAAATCCGCAAGTATTCTAGATTTAGCATTAAAAATGCCAGAATTATATCACTGACTGCCACGCGATCGGTAGCAGAAGATGGAGAGTTATGGATTATAAGTGCGTAACTAAAAATGATTGAAATGACTGAATAATTGAAAGGGTATTCGCATTTCATTCGTTTCTAGTTCTTCTAAAGAAGCTTTCATTTGCCGTCAAGAATCCGTGACGATCATTTTTTTATGTAAAACATTTGACATTGATCAGACCTTCGCGGAAGAACGATATACGAACATTCAAACTTCATTATGGAAATCATATTCTAATTTAAGGCAGTTAAGGATAAGAAAATTTTAAATATTTGCGACAAAGTCTTTTTTATTTAAAGAACCACAATTTAGCAATTTAGGTCAATGGAGAGCCTTAAGGTATTAAAAATGAATTTTTCATTGAAATACGTAAAATGCAACTGCCTTTAGTAAAATTTTGCAAATAAAGACTCTGAGAAAAAATGTTTGTTATGGCAAGGATTACCCTCTGCATACATGTCTTAGGTCGAAGATCATTTCTATCTATTCCTTCTGTTATCCACAAGGGCCTATGAAGTTCTGGGGTACATTTAATTAAAATTTCGGGTGGTTAATATGGGATTTTAATTGACTTTTGGTAATTATAAAGAATGGAGGCTTAACGGCTGATAGAATCAATTTAAAGAGCGGTCGAATTTGCAAAAGTTGAACCGAACCAAGGCTAGATTCGTAGAAGTTTTTATAGGATTTTTGAACTGCATACATTCGAAAGTTTTAAATGTATTCTACGATCAGCTCAAGAGTATTGATTTCAGAAGGACGGACAACAGGGGATGCAACTAATATATGCTTTACATGGGAGTAATTAAACTTCAGACCCGATGACCACTAGTCGCTCTTTTACTACAGCCTTGGGGTGAATTATTTAAATTTAAACGATATGTAGCTATCAGGTTACATTTACGATATTGGAAAAAATTGTCACTTATAACTGGCAATAGGCGCATAATGCTATCATAATCGATAAACCCCACCTACCGCAGTCACCTATATTCGACCTTCGACGACAACTTTAACTTGAATTACCATCAATTCCGATTTGAATTGATTTAACAATCACAACAAATATGTACACTCACTGATAATACCTACCATTGTTTGACTGACATTTCAAGTCTGAATAATTTATCGACTTCCCGAAAACAATATACCTACCAACCTGTACAGCCAAGTATAGGAACCTAAACTATTTGCAGCTGTGTGAGAACTTTCTGCGTAGGAGTTTGTGTTTACCCTTTCACACGGTGTGCTGCGGCCATTGAATCTTTGACAAGCCTCCTAACAAATAAGTAATTAGTTTCCACAAGCTCGCAATAACCGCACAAAATATCGCCATCGCCCCAAAAACTTATTATTGAACTCGATTCGCTATCTGTATGCCCCCCAGACGATGGGAAATATTTCATTATTAATGTTGATTCGACATCTATACGGGATGTGTGTATTGCATGGGCAATTATCGTGGTTATTTATGAGAACCGCTCGCCAGAAGGATATGGCGGTAATCAAAATATCGGACATCGCTGTCAGTTGGGTAGCTATATACAAAAGCGTGTGCCACGGAATAAATGATTACATTATGCTATATATAAATTTGCGCGCGTTGAGACCATCATCAGTACAGTTGTCGTAATTTATGCCAACCACATCATCGCCACGTGTTGGCGTCGTCGTCGAGTTCATAAATGAAATTCCAAAACAACATCTGTTTTGCCAAAATCAAAATCATAAATAACTTAGATAGGGGTTGTTTTTTTTTTTGTCGGAAATGATCCCTCCTTGTCGAGTCGCACGAATACTCGGGTATATACGCCCCATCATCAGCAGCGCACATGATGACGTATTAATTTAGTTTGCTGCTTTTACACGTGAACTTAAAATGCTTGCCTTTGTCCAGGACACCGTACACTTAGTCGGGGGTGAATATTGGAGTAGATATCCCGTCCGCGGAGGGAGCAGTTTAAAATTTAATTGTTTAATAAAATTTTGCATTTTGTGCCGCCCTCTACGCCACAAAACACCTGGCGCCGTCGCTTTTAAGGATGCTACTTTCGGCAGCCACGATTATTTTTTGGCAGACAACACAAACAGGATGCAGTTGATTGTGCATGTTGTGGCAACCTCGCAACCTCGCGGTGGGGGTGGTCATGGTATTCGGGCTCATAAAACACACAAGTACACGAGTGAAGAGTGCTTTATGCGAACAGAACAATTTGTGCGCCCGTCGCTGACACCTATACTACGTTCCGACGACCTGCGATGGCCGATGAAAATTCCCTTTTGACAACGAAAGGTATTTCTGGCAAAAAGGCTCTTCATTCGAGTATACGTATAAATATTTGCGGGCATACTCCCGCACCCTGGAAATGCTCTCTCCCATGGTCGTGTTAATTATGACCAGGAGGAGCCGAAGGCGACAGCATCCTACCGCACATCGAAGTGCCAAACCGCATGGCCAAATGCCAAAGCACAAGTTGAATGTGCACATATAAGAAAAAAAATAGCAGACATCGCACAACCGATAGGACGTGTAATATAAGGAGAGTGCTTCCTGCAAGAAAACTAGGTGGGTGGTGTTGTGGTTATTGTTTATTATACCTTTGGCATAGTATTTCGGGAGGGAGGCGAACCACCGAACTGACTGCCTCAATAAATAAAAATAGAACCACCACCATCAGCACTCAGCACACAGAAGGAGGCCAACAAAACTGAAGAAAAGAAAAAAAAAAAAAACTACCCCAGACAAGGAAGGAAGAATATCATTATCATTCATGAGGCATAGCTTGAGCATTGTTGCACACAGCCCGGTCTGAAGGTACTTGCGGTGGCTATACGATGGCATAACTCTCCTAGCGGGACCGAAGCAAATTAATTTTCATACGTAGGTATATCTGTTTGGGTTTCTTTTTGCGGCCCCTCCAGGATATACACTAAAAACCATTGAAATATTAATAACGCAACTATGCGCAGATTGTTTATCATTATGGCGTGGTATGGAGGCGAGCCGAGCTATGCCTAGAGGTGAACGGAATGGACACTCAAATCATAAAGATGATTATAATTAGTTTCGTTCAGATAAGAAGTAAGAAGTATTCTACAGGGAACAGGTAAACATTTTTGTGGGGGAAGTTATTACCGGTTTGTTTTGGGGGTTTTCACGACAAAGTCTCTTAAGTTGGCAAGTTGGTTAGTTGGAAATTTCAGATTTTAGTTTGCAAATCATAACTTACAGTGCTTGGTAATGCATTACCCACAAACCTAAGTACATACAAAATCTATGATAGTAAATAGATTAGGTAGCTGGACTTCGTTAAATTAATATACACAAGTGGTGGCTAAGATGTCTGCATTGGATTCATTGGAAGAGACCGTCAATCTGGGACGCAGCTGCTGAGAATATCGCATTTTAATAGGGTAATGCATGTATTCATTACTGGGTAATTGGTTTCAATAATTACTAAATGTTGGCTATTTTAAGAAGTATCTAATGCAATTAGAGGTGACAAATTTACTACCATCATAAAAAATAATAATGATTAGGTAATTGATCAAAGTTATCTTGATTTGTAAATATATTGTGTGTTATTTTATTGTGGCTTGGAAAAAATTCGTCCGGCTCCACCAACATAGATAGGACTAAGTCGTTTTCTTCTCATACGAATAGTAAATGCTTTGTGGTAATGACTAGGTAAGGCAAATATTTTTTTTAGCTGCTTCTAATGGGTTTGTTTCTGAGCTAACTACCGTCATTAGTAATGAGAAGGTATAGCCGAAGTGCTTTAGAGTTTGTCCATTAAACTAAGGCTTCCAATAGGTAGTCTAAACAATGTGGAGGTATAGTATTTTGAATTTATTATTGGATTTTATAACCTTGAACTAAAAAAAGTAATGCAAGATAATTCATAACATTTCTACATCTACTGTCTTAAAAGTGTCTAAAGATTTCACACGAAACACTGAAGAAACCTGTACTGCATTTAAACATATTTTAGCCAACAAATATAAACTAATTACTTGGTAATGTAAAAGTAGTAATTATTTATTTAAATTGTCTATTTTCTTAGATTTAAGACACATTGGAAAATTATTTCTTTTGTCACCTTCGTTTGGTAGGAAAACATCACACGCAATTTCGGTAGTCTTGATGACTTGTAGTAGGTAATGACCAGGTAATACAAATGCAATATGATACCTATTTTTGTGATTAAACTACTACACTTTTTTAATAGTTTGTCAACTCAACGAGTATATTCAATTACAATTTAGACACTAAAAGAAACTTTGAAATAGAGCCGGTACCAGTTTATATATTTTTGGTCCTTCTAACCGGATAAACATCTCTTTGGCGGAAGTGAATATTTGCACGAATTAATTGACATAGCGGCAAAACCTTAAAAGTCGACATATTTACACAAAGGCTTTCTACACCTACTAATCCAGTACAGAAAACGGATTCCTAGATAAATACTGTGGGACTTAAAACTCGATCAATAAAAATTTAGCTTTTTTAAGAAAAGACATTACTGGAATTTCTGTCACAATAGATAGGAATCAGGATAAAGACATTTGAAGTATTTCTGCTAAATGAATTTTCGCGCGAATTCGTCAACTGTCGTACGCTTTGTGTTTGACAGAAAGTCAGAAACAACCCCCCTCTCAAGGCAGGACATCTTATTTATTTGATGGGAATAACTCTCATTCTTTGTACGCCATAGAAATAAACCAAAAATACCGTCTAATATGCCGTGAAATTAATACACCCGTTGTTTTTTGTCGTGCAAGCAACTATCTATCAAAATGTGGCCGGAATTTAGTGAGGCATTTTATGACCTAATTCCACTCGAGCTTTTTATTTTCATTTTGTTTTCTTCCGTTTTGCGGGCTTACTGCTCGTTTCGGTTTGTGTAACTGTGTTTGTAGCTTTTTGTGTGTTCATTTGAGTGAGATACTTACAATAAAAGTTAGATTGTGGAATATAAATTAATACTGTCGCATGTGTCGACAGGAATGACAAATGAATACGACAGACTGCCGTCAGTCTAACCACCCCAACTGAGTAAACATATACATATAGGTGTATAGTATACCCTGTACCATATACACCATATTAAGTCGAGGCTGACCAAACTGTGGGAAATGATACATGCTGACCAACAATAGCACCGGTCCCATATAAATACGGCAAACGATTATTTGTGTTGAATTATAAGGTTATGTCGTGTAACCAAAAATTCAGTCAGCTCCAGCAGAGGTGTGCTTGTGTATGGCTTTGTGTATGAGTATGTTCAATGGCAATCAGGCAATGAAGTCATTCCGCTTTGTTAATTGCGCCTTGGAGGCATAGGGGAAGCATACTCCACCCCAACCCCATCCACCTCAGTCTGATAAAGTGGTGCGTGTGTACCGATTGTCATTTCGGGACTAATTATACTTGTGGATTATTCACTCAATCATCAGATGTATCTATATACCTACCTACATGTGGAACTACAAGAATGCAACACACCAAAATCGAGTTCCACCTACATACCTACCGTGTGTAATAAAACAATGCAATTATATTGTTTGCATGAGCAGACGACTGCATGTGGTGGCGTGTGGTGATGGTGAATGGTTGGGTGCGAATGGGCGGATATGTATGGATGGATGTGCATCAATGTGTAACCACACAAAGTCATCAACATGATAATGTATGCTTTGAATACCAGGACCGATTCGAAAGGACACTTTAGTCCGGAGATTGAGTTTTATTTATGTAAACAAATCAATGAAAAGGCCATCCCCATCCCCACAGCTGTGCTACTATTGTGTGTATAATGTTATGCATACACACAGCACCAGAGACAATGCACAATATAAAGTGAGTGCAATGAGCGAGAGTGTGCTGCTGCTGACTGCCTGCATATACAGGCACTGCACTCTATATGAGCTGCAGTTGGAGGATGTATATGCGACACCCTTGGAGCTTTAATTAATATTGACGGGACTTTTATGCAAGCATCAGGGCATGTGAGCATGTAATTTGATGGCAAAATGCACATCGTTTAGTGCATATAGTGAAGGCAAGAATGTGTGAAATTGTTAAATTGTGGTTAAACCAGGTCTTTGCAAATGTGTTGTCTATGTGAACAAAGGCTGAGAGGAGTAGATTAATACAAGTTGGAGGTCCATTAAAAGGCATTAAATCAATGGGTGAGTTTCTTTTGCTTTCAAAACGTTTATGAGCTTAAGATAATTTGATTTTCAAAGTCAACAAAGTGATTTTGGTAATTGAGAAGCATTTAAGACCCAATTTCCATCCAATTTAACTATTTCGGGTGAAATTCAATTTTGTGAACTGCCGAAAAGTATGCAACGATTTTTGGTTTTCAACGATTATTATTTAAAACGTATTAAAGGGTTAATCAGAAAATGGAAGCCGTATGTCGGGACTAAAACGGGCACAGCCCACAGCATAACAACTGACAAAAAATGTAATGGACGTCGGTAAACTGAAAATAATGTAGTAGAGCCAGAATTTAATAGTTTTATTGTTGAAATTAAAAGTTAGTCTACACCTCCAACGTCCATTGATGAGGCTTTAGTCAGGAATTGATCCCTCTTAGGTGAGGGAACAACTATAAAAAAAACAGGCTACATTGAATTAAACTGCAACACAGGAACAACCTACATAATTTAAGAAGGAAACTTATTGCCACTTTGGACTTCAATGAGCAGTGACAAACAGAGTCAATACGTATTTAAACGATAGCGTAGTAGAAAGTGTTTTTTTTTTAAAGACACGGCTCTATTTCTTATCCGAACAGTTGACTCTCGAATATTTGAATGTCGGAAAAAAGGAAAATTCTCACATTGGGTCTTAAGAAGCCACACAATTTTGACCACCTAAAAAAAGTAATCTTATTCTGTGTGTGCGTTTTTATAGTTGATACCTGTGACGGCATAATTTGTTCCCGCCCAAATGGCGCAGTCTTCAATACAAAATACGCCAAAATACAAATAAAAACACAGGAAATTTGTTATTCGGATTTGTCTCGTTAATAAGCACCTACACATTTGTCGGAAAAACGTCCATGGTAGCCTTAGGTCTCCAAAGTACTTATGAAGAAGAAAAGTTATCTGAATTGTGACTATGGTGTCGTCTTTAAGGTATTTTCCCAGAAGCTCTCAATTATGATGAAACGTACTTATTACAAGACCCACATCAATTCAAAAGAAATCCTCAACCTTCGTTGCATTTTTATTGCCGCCTTTGTTAACTAAAATGTGCGTTCTTACATATAATTCACATTTCCTTATACTCAAAACCATCGCATTTCACAACACTGTCGTTAAGGATACTAGCTCGCAAAAGTTTACTTACAACCGAATCCAAATAGAAAGTCCTAAATTTCCCCGAATCCAACCGAAAGGTTTCCATGGAACTTCCCAGAAAAAAAAAATTCAATACGTGGCTGCACATTTTCCAATTTAAACGCGTGTGGGGTACACCGTTTCACAGAAATCACATTCACGAAAATATTTCCCCCAGTAAACTTATGTTACTTACATCATCTGAAGTTCCACGTGACTGCATCATTGGCTTACTTCCAACACATTTCTTCGAAAAGTATACAACTTCTACTACTCCTTGCCAAATCAGCAAAAGAACACGTCTCAATACTTCAATTTCATCACTATAATCAAATTTTGATCCTTGTGCAAGAAAGACAGAAAAAAAAATAAATAAAATAAAAATAAAAATAACTAAACGAGTGTACGAGTCCTTATCATTTGCTCGTGTCGCTAAATCACTATATTGTCGCCAGATACAACATCCTTCTAGTCTGCTTGCAAAAAAGCATAAAATATTAACACAGAAAAATCATTCAACATCAATTGAGCGGAGAAGTTGACAGTAAAACGGAAGGCAAAAAAATAGAAAATAAAACTTCCAAAACCTGAACCTCTTCCCATTGAAACGTGATCTTCACATAAAACAGAGATGCCTTGCTCTAAAAATTCTTTCAAGTAACGCAGCGCTAAAGAAGGAAACAAGGTAGGTGAAAAAGGACGAAAGGTAAGGTAAAGCGGATGAGAGAAAATGAATTTGCATTAAATTCAACTTGGTCCTTTTCGTTGGCGCGAAAATACCAATAACAAACAAAATACCATATGTCGAGCGTGATCCAAACAAGTAAATTGCCCGTATCCCTACACACATATAGGTAGGTGTATTCATTGGCGTTAGGATACAAATCTTGCTTACCCTGAGATATATTTTATAGTCTGTACTTTTGGGGAAGTTTTCGTCGGTGTATTTTGTTTTTTTTTAAAGGAAATTCCAGTCATGTGCGAAGAAAATCATGTTTTCATTATCCATTACACACATACTCAGGCCCACCACACCCCCTCCCTATATACAAGCATTGACAGCATGTGATTCTTCCAATTTTATTTTTTCATAAGGACCTGTTAGTATAGTCTACGACTGGCTGTGAATGTGTGATGACGAGGAAGCAAGTCGTGTCGGATGGTATGTGAGTGGGTGGGAAATTTGGTGGTGGAACGAAAACTCACCAGACATCCATTATTAAATTTCCGAAATCCCACCCGTCGCGTCGTCGGTCGCAGTTCCCGCAGGAGCAACAGGAAAAATAATGGAAAAATACTCATCGTTTATGACTAGAGAAACGCACGAAGAGAGTCCTTCTTTCTAACTACAGAGAAATATATTGATGCTTTTGCCATTGTGCTTCCGTATCCGTATAATATCGATGACAATGCAGTTTCAAGTTATCCGATTTTTATATTGATATCGATATACATAATTTCGAAGCGATCATCCTTGAATAAAGCTTCGCTAAAATGGTTTCAGTTTTTTTTTTTCTTCTTTTTGTTTCCATATGGATACTTGGAGACTTGAAGTATACACGTGACACTTAAGATTGTGGCGGGGGAGTAAAAACGTCGTGTAAGTGTAGGAGAAAACGAACGATAATTGGCAATAGGAATTCAGTGTGGCCATCGGATGTAGTAAATAGGTCAGTTCGCTCAAGTTTTTGAAGTTAGAAGGGGTTTTAAAGATTTGCCTACTTGAGAAATGTTTTTTACTTATAAGATGCATTTAAAAAAGATTTTCAACAAATTTGCACAACTGCCAAACATGTACCGTCATTTAACCACCTACCTTCTGACATCATACCCAACATCCACCAACATTAATTTTCGACGTCCTATGTGGTTAATTAATTGAGATGTTTCTTCAAGCGAATAGTGGATAATTCAATTAGGTAGATACACCTTAACCTCCCCCAACATTCTATGAAATTAACTCATAAGGACCGCGAAACTTGAACAGTTTCTTAGAAGTGATTGCAGTGTGTGTATAATTCGTTATAAAATATGTTCGTATAGCTACACATTCCATGATTGTAGAGCGAAAATTCAAAATCAACATTAAAGTTCGGAAAAGACGTTTAGTTTGATATAGTTTAATGAACGCAAACAGCTTTTGAAGCGCTTCATATCTGTCAAAAAATCTGTCAAACCAACGCAACAGTAACGCAGTGTTTTTATTACTTCTGTCAAAGTCAATAATATACAAATGACTTCAATTTTAACAGCAATAAAATACTTTTTAACAAATACTACTAGTTAACAAAAATTTAACCTCAAACGAGTGGAAATGTGTCAAACGTAAGTGTAACGCATGACTTTTGTTTGAAATGGAACTATATGTATAATGCTTGGCTATTATTTCCTTTGAATATATTACGAGTTATGTTTGCTGAAGTATCGCAACAGAGTATCGATCTGTCATAAACAGAGCATTACACGTTTTTGTGGCATTATTATAAGTCACTTTTAAAAGAAAAAAGCAACTTTACAAGACCCACCATAGGGCACGTAATGTAGCATAACACTCATTGAATAAATTCATCTAAAATTTATAAAGTTTTTAGTAAATGTAATACCCAGAATAGAGATAAAGAAATGCGCCCGCTTCTGTCAAACTAAGAAATGTAACGTACATTGTTGCGTGACACTGTTTAGGCAAATCTATACAAACTACTATCTACATTAGTTTGTAACTGTCAAGATAAGATATGAAATACCACACTGTAGACGAATCTACGTCAAGATTTATTAAAAGCAAACAGTTTTTTTTATTGAAAATTACAATTCTGACAGTTAATTTTGACACCTGTATTCGTCTTTAAAAGACATTTCTTTTTCGCCCAGTCAGGGGAATATATTACAAATTGCTTGTTAAATTTGAAAAGTGCAAATAAAATACAGACCTCTGACATTTTGTCTCATCACGTAACGCTACATGAAAACACACAACAGCCTAATGTTAGCGAAGGCAAAGAACCATTCTGAGGCAGCTATTAAATTAAAGCTGCCAAAGTCAAGGCCAAGATGTGTAGGTGCAAATCAACATCAATTTTCATTCATTTGATCATAGTAATAAGTGTCTTGTTTGGGACTAGCTTTGTTTTTCACGAAGCAAGTCTATAGTCACTGTTATTTAAACACCTAAAGGAGCAACTGTTACGTTAAGTTAAGTAAATAAAATAACAGCTTTAGCAAAATGACAATAACATTAAATTCCTATAGAAAAATATCCAAGCAACGATAAAATGAATTTTCTTGCCCCAACGACCCCACTGCGCAAATCCAGCCGAAGGACAAAAAGACAAGGAAAAACTTCTCCCCACACAAGAGATAATGCGGCGGCTATACTACAGCATCCTTCCGCTAAACATTACATGGAATTGACTCGTAAAAATATATTGATATAGTCGGCATATTATGTACATGTGAATGAAAATTCATAGAGTTGGTCCTGGCATATGGGATATTAATTTTTGTATTCTTCCCCATATAAATAACCCATCACATAAGCAAGTCAATCAAGGCTTTATCGATAAACGACAAAGAAAGAAAAGCGCAACTAATCCGATCGATATTATATCGTTTCGTAAAAATATACCACACAACTTACCTCTTCGTTTTGATTCCTCACCAGCAATATCCTGCGAAGGTCCTCCTCGCGCTGTATTGAGTCCTCACGTAATTCCTTAACAAATACCTCGGTCGTTTGTTGGCGCTCCTTAAGTGCTTCCAATTCCAATTTGAACTGATGGAAATCACTTTTGATTGTCGCCAAATCTTCGAAATTTTGCGTACGTTGGTTGACGTCCTTTGATGCTTTGTTAGCAATTTCCTGCAATTCACTCAGCTCCTTGCGTATCTCGGCTATTGACTGTGATAGCCATTCGACGGTGAGCTTCTCCTTGTTGCCAGTTATGTGACCTTCGCGTAGAATTTTGATTTCATGCCTGGACGAGGAGACGCGACAGAAGTTTATTATTCCACGAAGGATAACATAGAAAGAGAGAGAACAAAATTTATTAGTATTTTTTATTTTTCAATAAATTTACAACTCATTAAATATACATTTGATTTTAATTTAATTGTTCGCCAAAAAGCAGCAGCCCGAGGGCTTGCTGTTTTAGTCGGCAAAATCGATGCCAATTCCCACACACAGTAGCATAAAGGATAGCGCGGGAGGTGTGCGTTTAATTGTTGTATAACTCTATTGTTGCTGGCATTGTGTGTGGGTACATGGATGTGAAAATGACTTGCTGTTCGCTTAATTACTTTCCGATAATGGAATTATAAAATAAAACATTTAATTGTTGTGTAATGTGAGTAATTGTTTTTGATTGCTATTGTAGTACAGAGAACGTAGTGCACCTAACTGTGCTGCAGGATGAACTGTATAATTGCTTTTAGGTGTTCTCTTTTTGGACTAACTAATTACACTCGTTAAACTATGGGCGGTCTTGGGTGTCCGATTGTACTTTTATTGGAAATGATAAATTGAAAGCAGTGCCCAATGCAGAGCAGTGCATTTACAAATGCAATTGGAAAATGCATTTTATGGTGTTGTGTGATTTAAATTGAATATCCCTTTGGGCGAAAGCAATAATTGTCGCCCTCGTGATTCAAGTACAACTGAGTGTTTGATGAGTTTTATTGAAGATTGTGAGCAATGTGTACGTCGTTTAAGGGTGTTGCTGTTGGATGACATATTTGCCCATTGGCGTTAATGTTAACACTCAAATTTTAACATGGACGGATAGCTATCTGTATATATCTGTAAATGTTTGATGATGAACAGGATTAAATTACATAGGGTTTCTGTTAAATTCTTGTTAAATGACCAAGCGTAGCACTTTCTTGTGAATTCGGAGTTTCTTCAAATTAAAAATGATTTACAAAAATTGGTGAACCTCTTTTACGCGAAATTCCATCGAAACAGAGAGTGGAATTGTTAGTGAAATCTCTGCATATAGTAAAACTGTAGAATAAAAAGTGCTGGACCACGCATCACGCGGAAACTACTGGGCGGATTTTGATGAAACTTGACTTAGTGATTGCTTATGACCTGCGTCGGCACTTAGGATACTTTTCATCCCGGAATATAACGTAGTAAGTTCTTACAAAATATTCAAAAAACTATATCTGTAAGGAAAATTCTATTTATACAGACCTAGCTCAGTAATGTCTTATCGGATTGAAAAATAAATTTAGTAAATTTTCTCCTGAATCATTTAAGATATAAAACATCCCCCTGCGTTTTTTTGACTATTTTGTGAAAACCAAGTTATTTTTTGGGTTAAAAGGTATCCTAAAGCCCGACCTAGAACATTAGCAATCACTATGCCAAGTTTCATCAAAAACCGTCCAGTAGTTTCTGCGTGATGCGCGGTCAGGCATTTTTTATTCTACAGTTTTATTATAATTTCGTTACTACCATAAATACGGCCGATTTAATTTAGTTGAACGGTTTTTTGAAGTCAGATTCCTCTTCGGTCGGTTTTTAAATTACATAATCATCACCTCAGTTCTGAGTAATCATGGGCCTAGTTGAAATTCAAGTCGCTAGCGAGAGCTCCACAAGCGAAAAACCTAAGCCAACCCCCACTAATTTGTTTGTTCGAAACCAAGTCATATAGTATACCCATAAAGTCAAAAGCCATCCATGCATTAGGCGCTCGCCCTCACCGGGGAGATTCAAGGGTCGCCGACTTATTTCAAAGCAAATTCAAAAATAAGTGTAAACCAGTGTATACACAACACCCTTCGGCCATCTTCACAGTAAACCTAATAATTAATTCCGCTTGTACATTTTTGCTTTTCTCATTTCCATAGCCCCTATTGGTCTCAAAGGCATTACAGCAGAAATTCCCCGTATCTCCTCCGCGGACAAATACTCTACAAATGTAAAATAATATTTGCTGCTGCATATTTCTCTTTGTTCTGTTGTTTTATAAAAATAAAAAAATAATACCATCCCTCATCTAACCTTTCACCTGAAATAAAAATTAAATGCAAAAAACATTCGTTGCTTTCAAACAATCTGCTCACTAAATTGTATTTACATATCAAAAGCACAAGCAACAATTTAATTAACAATGGCTGTGTGTTGGTGTACACCTCTGTTATTCTGTTGGGTTTTAAGTGAAATACATAGTTGCCATCGTTATCATCACAATTGTCTATGCACCGCACAGGACCTGCTTCTGTTTCTGTTTCTGTTGCTCTCTGTCTATATGTTTACAAATACCTAAGGCCAAGCTAGTAATGAGAGAGTACAATATTAAAACAACTTTAAGGCCAACCTGCATCATGTAGATATACAGAGGGATGAAAACAAATAACAAAGCTTGTGCAAATTTCGTTTTGTTTTACGAATTGAACACCCTCACTCACTATGGGGAAAGAATTGAAGCAAAAACTAAAATGAACAAAAAATAAATCTAAAAGAAGAAAGTTCCCTTTTCCCTATTTATCAACCAACAGCCCTTCGGGAATGCAGTTTTTGTAGTTTCACCAAGAACCCGCATATCCAGCTTGCATTGAGGATCAAAACAGAAAGAAAAACTAAATAAAATGATAAAATTCCCCAAAAACACAATCCTTGTTCTATCCAGCAGCGTATATCCTTAAGAGACCCTTGTGGTCTATGTTAGCCTCTAACTTTATGGGGCCATCCTCCTCTTGTGTGGGTGGGAGTGTATGCGGCGAGGCGATACATGAAACAATCCCACCATTGCTTTTAATCACAATTTTCTTTTGCTTTTTCCGGATTTGCAAAATATTTGATGAACAGGAAACAAACGATGGAAAAACAGACCAAGAGATACACTTTCGTGGTCTGTTGTATTTTCTCTTTTATTTTTTTGCTATATTTGGTTAGGTATTCCCGGAGCCGGTATACCCGGGTTTATCCGTTTGGATATGTTTTCATTTTATTTTTTCTTCTGTTAGTCGCCTCTGGTCTCCACAAAATACACACTCAAATGGGATCCCTGTCCTGTATGGTACTGTTATAAATTTTAGTCCTCTTAGGTTAGCCTCAATATGTGGCATTGTAGGTGGATTGACAAGGAACGGCTTACAAGGGTTGAAAATGTCTTCCTCACTGTATGAAACTTTCTATACATTTTTAATGCCTGTTGGATGGTGAAATTATTGATAGAGTTGGATAGGTTACCATAGGTATGGAGGAGTTTTATTTTTTACTCTTCTCACTGAATTAATTATCAGCGAATGCCCGGCATTCGTACCATACAACTGACCTTAATTTAGATATCGATTAAGAATGGGGGTTGGTGGGATTTACCAGCTCCTTCTCTTTTTTTTTAAATGGCTCAACTTGGATATGGATTTTCTGTGGTCCAATATAAAGAAAAAAAAATTAGAGGGAAAAACTTTCGAGGGCATGACATTTGAAACCGGCACGTGGATCCATGGTATAATCTTTTGATTTACGTTTGCTTTATAGACGGGATAAATCCACCCACCTCTGTATAAAAATGGAGTGGTTTAGGGAAAAGGAAACGTGTTTGCATCTCCTAATGAAAAAAGAGCAAAAACACGCAGTTCTTTGGATAATTGTATCTAAAATTTTCAATTATTTAAACCTTTAAATCCAATGTTGCGTGTGGATGTGAAAGGTTCAAGCACGTGTTGCTGTATCTTTTGAAGCCAAACGGAATGATGCCTACACCAGTTTGCATGAAAAATACATGAGAAGAATTAATTACAAACGGATATTGAGAATGTAGCTGCTGGGTTTCCGTACCCACAACTTGTTTAAATTGTGTTCAACGTTTGTACTGTATGACCTTTCGTTATGTCGACGTCCTCCTGATAGGGGAGATGTGGATTATCATTTAGAAATACCAGCAGGTTACGTTGGGTTACAATAATTAACAAAGAAAAAAAAAGACACCATTCACAATTGCAACAAATCACTTTTGCGTTACGCTATTACGTCCCATACTACAGCATAATATTCACTGTCACACAGCCAAGTAGAAAATTGAGAGAAAAAGCCGCAAAGGACTTTCAAGAATCTAGGTTAGTAAGTCTGACAGCTGACTAACTTAACTCGTGTCACTATTGATTGGCCTATATCTGTCAAGTCCACCCACAGCTTTTTAAGCTGAGTCAATTTTGTAACTGCGTACTAAGATGACAGTTCGTATATGTGGCTGATGCAGGAAAAGTGACCAATTCCCAATGCCTTCATTTATTTAATTGCTAAACAATTTCGATGGTATTACCTCACAAACTGAAAAAAAAATTAAAACACAAATAAAAAGACCCATCCAATCGAATGAAAAAAAAATTACCAATCCCCTCTCCAACAGCCATTTTGTAACAATTCAGAAATAATTGTCCGCTTTAAAGGAATTACTCTACAGTGATCAATCACATGAAACAGTAAGCCCCCCGCACATCAATCATTCAATAATACAAAGTTCGCATTTAACTTTTGTGGCACAATGTTGAATCCTTTCTGATACGAAACGATTGTAACGACATACCAATACAACACAAAAAAAAGCTCAATTTGAATTAAGGGCGGAATATAAATGGATTTCGACTGAATTATTAAATTACGTTTGGTACCTAACTCTCTGTTTTAACTCCTACTATATGTGCTCGCTTTCATATACGGTTGAATTGATTGGAAGGCATTTAAATTTGGATATTGCTTTTCGTTTCTTTTTTTTTTTGCCTGGTTCACAAATTATGGATTAAATTACTGTCTTTTGGTAATATCTCATTACTAGCTACCATCCTTGTTCATCTCCTTTTATACTCGCTGACGTTTGAAGAATCACATCTATGTATAAGTCCACTTAAGCCAACTCAACAAAATGATCATATTTCTACCTTTTAATTATGTATAACCTTAAGTGAATTTTGTTAAGATTGTCAGCAAATTATCTTACCCCGTGGTGACACTTGTAGATCTTACTTACTGTCGTCTAGAGCCAAAATTTCATCCGAGGAAATATTCTGTGTTCACATAGAAAGATAGGCAAAGACACATTTTGTATAATATATTTTTGCAAATCACTTTAATTTTCTTGCTACTTGCTTTGCCATTTAGGGAATCTCATGTTATTATACCTCCCTATCAAAAAAAAAACTATTTGTAAAAGTGTACTAGGGCACAATTTGCAATGTCAGGTTCAGGTTAAACTTTCACCTCCAATTGTATTTACTTCACGGTTCCAGGCACATTTCAATTATAAAATAACAAAGTTTGGGTTTGGCAATGCTTTACACATCAAAGAGTTAACGTGAAATAATTTTTAAAATATGCGCAGCTGATTTGAAAGTGATGAAACTTTAAGAATTTGTATGTATGCATCAAAAAGATGCAACACCACTCAATATTTCCATTTTAGAAATTAGTTTCAAACTCTGTTAGTGATGCGAAATAAATCTGTCAAACTTTAACCTTACCTTATTTTTATAGAATTAGGTATTTCAGTTTTAAATGTCCGCCGTAGAAACATAATTTGTCATCTGTCCATCAACACTGTATAAGAATTTTATAAGTATAAGTTTTCTTGATTGACAGATTCCAGTTCGCTGTAATTTTGTTCCTAGATAAAAGACGAAGGAATTAACGATTTATAACTCCCAACTAGATAGCACATGTAGTGATATATGCAACACTAACAAAAGAAGTAGTGCATAGCTATCTAAAATATTATCCACAACTGTCAAAAACTAAGTTTTTTTCTGGAGTAAAATTCGTACAAGAGTGGGGAAAATGTCTCAACCGACTAAAATGTACGAAAACGGTTAAAGATGCAAAATATTTCCAAAATTGCACTGACAGCAAATAGGCAGCAAGAAGTACAAACTCTACCTTAAGTCAACTTACCAAATGATAGAATGCATATGACGTTGCGGTTGGCAAAATACAAATTACTACTTGGGGTTGCCTTGAGAAAGCTTAGCAATTCAGACTTTCGCATGCGCCATAAAATTATATATAATTAAAGCTTTAAAGACCTGTTTCCCCAATTATTTACAAATTTGTTTGATTTTCCACAAAAAATTAAGGAATGGTTTTCAAATAACAGTTTTCTAATTTCTGTTTTGAAAAGTGAAGTAGCCCAAAACTCCATTCCGCATCTGATGGCCCTATCAGGCTTAAACGGATAGGCCTTCCCTTAGTTAGCGACATCACTCAAAATGTACAGATAAGCTATACCAAAAGCAATTTTACTGCAAAAGAAAATGGTCAAATCAAATCACTATAAGTACTGTAAAAAAGGTAAGGTCCATCCATACAGCCTACTGGTATTCCACTTTAAGCTGCCATTTTTTCAATGTTGCATGGAAATTATGGCACAACAAGAGACACTTCAAGTGGCCATATAAAATACATATTGAGCCCCTCTGGGAAAATCTCCCAAAAGTGGGAATTACGTATACCATCATAGTAAATTGCGAAGAATATTAATTCCTTTGGTGTATTGCCATAACCAATACATTGGACATTAAACGTCAAGTGCATTTTTAAGTCATTAATAATCCATTACCCATCCTTTCGAAATGCCATAAGGGCGATATTTACGAGGTAAGTGTATTTTTTTTTTTTTTTCGGTAAAACAGGACTTTCGCATTCGATGCCGTTGACGTGTGTGTGGATACGCCGCACGAGTACTCCAAGTAGTATTGAATAAATATATAGGTACTACGCTACCTCATTTAATATTCATCACTTAAAGCGTATGATATTAAAATTTGCTAAAGTAAAAAAATAAATAAAAATCCTGGCCTTGTCAGGGAAACGGATATGGGACGAAGAAATGCGTAATACGAAGATGTGAAAAAAAAAACCGAAACTAAAATAGGAGGAGGAACCGAACGAACACACGAATCAACATAACTCAAAAGTCAGAATAGGTACATAAATTCATGAGACTGAATCATGAGGGCTGCAAGTTGGGGCTGAGAGAATAAAAAAAGAAACCCCCAACAAAGAGATTGAAATATCCTTGAGAAATATCTGAAATCCCTATTGTTATTGTTATTAGTGCGAACGACGATGATGATGATTGTTATATTGTGTGCGTTATAATATGCGCGCTCCGTTTTCTTTATTATTGGTATTATTTGTGTTCACTCGTCCTTGGGAAAATTTCATAGAAACTGCAAAAGTTTTGATAGGGCACTCGAGAAAAGAATGAATGTCCTTTCAGCGATTTTTCATCTTTAATTGACTTACTGACTCGCTTCACAATGGCAAACGATTTTCGCTTCCTTCTTATGGGGTGTCATGAAAGGCAAGTGAAAATAAAAATCCCCTTCTAACCCTCTAACAAACAAACGGTATAGCAACAAAAACTTTTTATTGTACTATTGGGACAGTGAAAAAAAGGGCAAAAATAACTTTTTATAGCCAAAAAATCCAGCCAAGCATTCTTCGCCCACATGCCCCCCTCCCCGTTTCCGCAAGCGAAAAAATATATATAATTCTGAGGATTGTGTAAGTGACAGCGCGCAGTGGGTAGAGGAGTGAGTGAGGCTGATGTAAATGTGGACGTAATGTGTTTATTCGGCTCGTATAATTAAGAGACACAGCTAGTAATTATTTTTTTTTTTTACATAACTGCCACAACTTGAACGTATATTTGCACTCGAACTCTACCAAGTGTTGTGTGCCTCTTCAGAAGTTGGAAATGGAAATTCCGTATACCTACGCTGAAGTTGTTAACATATTTTTTTTCCTACCTACCTACTTACCAAGAGTCCTTTGGAAGCTATATGCTGGGTTGTGTGTTTCTTTTTTTATTGATATTTAAATGATCAAAGGAGGCACAGTTACAAAATATATATACCGTAGGGTTGAAGAAAATGGTTTCAAGGATCAACAATGAACATTAAATTTAACGAGGCGGGCGTATGATGTTCAGCGATGTTAATGAAACATCATCAACAGAAGTGCGTGTGCAGCGTATAATGCGTTTTATCGGATAATGCAAATTAGGTTCGCCTGGTTGTGCTTTGTTTTGAGCGATTGTGCACGTAGAGCCATGAATGTTTGATTTTCTTTTTTGTGGTACCTGCTAAAAGGTTGGCGCATAACATTACTGCAAACGACATGTGGTATTGGCTGTCAAGGTTGATTGGGTTATGACGAGGTTTGCTTAAAGCTTAATACGGAGCACTCAATTGGAATGGCAGAGTGGTCAGACAGGTATATCAGTCGCGTTATGGCTGTTGTCACAATTCTGTCTGCACTTAGGATTTTTTTTATTGAAAATTGATAGTTTTTTTTTTCATTTTTTAATAGGAGCTTGACATCGTTTTTTTTTTATTTAACTTTTAAATTGTCTTGTTCTCGTTGACAGCTGGACCTAAACAGAAACAGAGGTTTGTGACATATGTCAGCATATAATTGGTTGATTGTAAAAAATTGCTCCGTCGATTGAAATCAATAAACCAAGATCATTTACCCATCTGTCAATTTATTTCTGAAATGACAGTTCACTGCATTTTTTCATTTGAATGTTTTTGCGATATGGCTATCGAGTACCTACCTCCCTACTTGTTGGGGAAAAATAACGACGTGGGTATTCGCTCGTTGTCGTTTGTACTGACTGACTTAAGTATACTTAAACTTACTTTGACAATTAAATGTCCGCAAATATGAGTACTTTGCACTTTGTTTTCGTGGATAAAAATAGTTGATTTTAGGCCTTTAAGAAAATCTTGTAAAAAATGCAACTAGCACTGGTAGTGCGTGGTAAAAATTCCGAATGACTCGCTCTAGAAGTGACAGTTGTGAATGACACTTCCACAATAATCTATATGTTCTAGTTAAATTAGACAAAAGCCCAGGACAGATACAGCCTAAAATTGATAATCAGAACAGATGAACGACTGGAATGAGTAGTGACAGTCGAATGACATTTTCAAGCAGATTTGTTTCCACTGTCACAAATATCTCCGAGTGGTGTTGCCTACATCCAAATGTCAAAGAGAAAAAAGTATAATAAAGTATAGGTACGCATAACGTGCCTTATAGATAAGCTATTCCTACAAAAGTACTACAAAATAACATTCAATCTGCCTTACTGTCAACTTTTCATATTATGCAACAGTCGACTTACAGTATGGCTTACAGTATGAGAGCTCCAATTATTTTCCACTAGCGCAGCTATTGCACAATCAGATTATTATGTGCACTTCAATCAAATGGAAACTTTTCTCTTCCTCTCTCTTTCTCTCTTCGACATTAATCCGTAACAAATATACCCATTCGCATCTCGCATTGTTTGAGGCCAAAAACAATTCCGATATAGAAATCTTGTTTGTTTCAATTGAGCGAATGCCAAACCGAGGAGGATAACAACAACTGTCAGGATTTAACGTTTCCATGTGAACACAGCACGTCAGTGTATATATTTCCTTCAATTTCATTACTTGTTATTGTGCACACATTCACCCACAAATAAATATTGTTTTTTTATTGTTGGCATCGTCAATTACTTGGAATTTTGAGCTTTAAATCTTTTTGAGGCGAGATCCCCTCCCAGCTTGAATACCGACATTCCTCGTCCTCTTCTTGAACGAAAAAAGTATAAACTCGTATTCGTACTCGCACTTGATCCATCAACGTTGACGACCCTCGTAAAAAATTGCTACGCAACAACAAACCCGAGACTGAACAAATATTATACGGAAAAGAGTATCATTCACAAGTTAGAACGAGTATAAGGTTATGGACGCGGGTAGGGAGGAATGGGGAGTTAAAATTCTTTCCGAGGAAACAGCGGCATTGATGAAAATTTCATGTCACTCTCTCACTGTCGCACAACAAAAAAAGGGACACCAAAGAGGATATGTAACAAAATATGATTCCACTTCCACCCGATGTGCTACTAAAAACTCAGCAGCCAGCACCAAAAAGCCAACGCCACCGACCGGATAGAACGAGAGAATGATTAAGTAAATTACGTGTCAACTGTGATGTATGACATAATTAGGGTCCTTGCATTCAGGATTTGGCTTAATGACAAATGTTTGTACGCAAAAACTTTTCCAAAGGACAGATAGACAAATGCTGTTTAATAAATTGGCCGACATGTATATTTCACTGTGCGGTGGCTCACTGTTATATCGTACCGTTGAGATGGTTTAAAAATGTGTAACGTAAAAATAGGATTAATGGAGTTATGACAGTTCGCTGGCGGAGTTAATAAAAATGTGGACTTCTATTATTATTTTTAAGGGCAACAAAAAGGATATCGAAATTGTGACGAGTAAAAATAGCCACACATAAATCGTGGTCGTCGGTCTACTCCGTTTTTTTTTCCTTCTTATTTTTTCTGGCGAATGCCGACTAACCTCATATGTGTGAATGTATGTGTGGGATGAAAGGACTGCTAATGCGCCATCCACGTGCCATAACGTTTTGTTTGCGGACATGGGGCTGTAGTAGATTTACTACGTTTGAACTGTATAGTGTTTCAGGTGAATAGGGTTGATGAGGTGTGATGGTTTTCAATTTATTTCCCAACGCCATGTGGTGTTAAGTATATGTACTAGGTCCTTTATGATTTGGGGTCAGGAGACAGTTGGGCTTGTATGGGGCAGAGTTAAGAAGTAAATTTGTTGGCATTTCTTTTTATGCGGAGGCGTGCAATTTCAGCATTTCGACTGATATTTATAGGAATCTGGCAAACCACAGAGTCGACAAATTTTCATCGCGATATAGGTATGTGTCAAATGTGACCGTATAATAAGACCTTAGGCGAAGGAACATAACAACTTGTTGCAACTTTTGAATTAGTCTGTTGTGATACATATCGGTGAAAATATTATAGCAGTATTACACTAAGTGGAAACTATAGCTTAATATGGAGAAGGATAAGAAAACCTTGCTTTCTTCCCTGCAGTATGTTAACGGTTAATAGACGTCAAATATCTTGGGAACGCTCTGTAAAACAGCTACTAAAATTCTATATCCCTTCTTTAACATTCACTTTTATCGAAGGAAAACAAAATCATTATTTATAAAGTTGCCTTTCAAAATAAGATGTGATTTTCCGGATAATCAAGTAATAAACGAATTAAATGCGATATACTATGTGTTTAACTAATTCAACGTTATTTATTTTTTACTATGTACATTTATTAATTTATTTGTTAATTTATTTACTTATTTACTTATTTATTTATTTGTTTATTTATAAATCTATTTATTTTTAAATTTTTTTTATCTGTTGATTTATTCATTTGTTAATTTAATTATTTTCTTAATATATTTATTTGTATATTTATTCATTATTATTCGTTTATTTATTAACTTAAATATTTCTTAAGGTTTGTTTTTATTTTGTTATTCTTTTTTTTGTGAATTTGAGGTTTTATTTTCGTTGTTTCATTAAAATAAAATTGTTTACTTCCAAGAAATCAATATTTCAATATTCACTTAAATTAATTATTCAGTAGTAAGATTCTTAATATCATATCTCTGTGGTTGTAAATTGTGCGGCAACAAGCAAAATGTAGAACGCAATAAAATATACTTCCTAATACATCAGAGTTGCTGATTGACATATCTACACAACAGACACTTCCTACAATAGGGAACAGTTTTCTTTTATTGTATCTTCTAAATGTACCCAACAGTATACCAAATTTAGACTGCGAATTCGCACACGCCAACTACCTAGGACTAATCAATAACGCAAATGAGTCGCAAATCATCTGACCTTCAAAGGAAAGAGAATATAGTTCTTCTAAATAATATAAATCTAACCTATGCATCATCATCTTTGCCAGTTTGGTCAGTAATATATCCGAATATGAGGTCGTCTATTAGCCACTGAACGGAGGGATTAATTAGAATTCATAGAACCTAACTAATGACTTTGTAATTAAATAATCCGATTACTGGGATGGTTTCCCTTTAATTCACAAAGATAAGTTCATGACAAAGTGACTGGTAATCAATTTCGTATACGACCACTCCAAGTGTATTTGGATATGTTAACATATACCTACTAAAGCTGGTGTGATACTCACATCAAGCGAGGTTCGTTCTTTTCCTGTCAAAAGATTTCGCAAGAATCTGCTCATTTCTGGAAAAGGAACACAATACAGACGGAGGTGGGCTCATCGCTATTAGGTACCCATCGTGTACAAAAGAAATTTCGGGAAATTGTGCATAATGAGGGTATATACATATTTTCAAAGGACTTACATTGAGTGATTGCCCATGCGAAAAGCCTTGATAGCGTTTTCCTGGAATTGTGCATTTGTAATTTGCTACAAAGTTTTGCGGTCCACAGAAATTGATTGACAAGTTTCCAGAAAACCTTGCACAGCAAATTAATAACGAACTTGGTATTTCTGTTTACCAAGCGAAAATCACCGAACCAAATTTTCATGTAATTTGAATTTAAGGTCAAGTGTTTTTGTTTGATTTCTAAGACACCCTGAAATAAAAAAGTCAATTCTGACACTTGCGGCAACTGTCACACATAGCTTCAATGAACTATAATAAAATTGAAATCAAGTCTTAGAACTGTTTCATATGCCAAATATGGTACTTTTGGAATAAATAGCGTCAAATGAACTGCGACTTTTTGGTAAGAGAGAGTGTGGCTTCAATCCCGTGACAAAAATGAAATAATTAACAGAAACCTAACCAGAGTTGAATGTGGGAAAACGAGGCGTGACAGCACTTCTCCTTTAAATTTGTTCTCTTTCTTATTAAAAAAAGGAGATAAGGTCTGCTTCCTTACTTTTTTGACCAATTTCGGCAAAATGTCGGGATATATTCTCTCAGAAAAAGACAATATAACCAAAAAGTACATGAACGAAAGTTTTGTTTGTTAAAAACATATGCGAGAACGAAAAATAATGCTCAAAAATAAACGTCAGTCAGACGTTCAAAAACACGTTAAATATTTATTTTTCTTGCCGATTCATCCATTTTAATTTCAAGTTCCAGCACAGAATAAACCAAACCGAAATAAAAAGCCAATTCAAATTGACTTATAAAAGATTTGACAACTAAAGTCAATCCCTCTTTGTGGTTCGCTTTTACTCAACTTTTGCGTAAACGAACGATGTTTGACTAAATTTGACTAATGTGTTCGAATTCATTATCATTAGGGAACAGACCTATTGCCAACGTCAATGAGCAAATGTCTAAGTTATGCTAATTTTCTTACACACGGTGCTTAAGACGAATTCGACAGTTTTTTTGTGGTGGAAGTGATTTTGCTTTCCACATTGGTCTCTGTATGCGTCCATCCCTATCAGTAGCAGGAGTACCAAAACCCCCTTGCAAGAGTTAGAGTAATGTAACTCTTAATGTAACAATAGATCATGCCGCTTACTTGATTCTGAATCCAATTAACATGTATTTACATTGATCGCAACTAGCAAAATAACGAGTAACGAGTGATTTCCCACTTCACTTCACTTTAACAAAAGATCAGACAGATGTTTTTCCAGAACGAAAAGAACGCTAACAAAACTTGAGTGTAATATAATGTCACCTAGCAGTACTATATTGTAATCCATAACATTCAACTACTTTGACGATCTGTCATTTGAATTTCGTTTCTTAATGAGGGAGGACGGTCAGGCGACAGGAGACAGGATGTACCTATTAAAATATTAGAGCTGAATTTAAACTGACGCTTGTTTCTTATAACCCAACTTGTTTCTGACAATCAAACAAAAGGTTCATAAAAGCGGAATACCACTAAAAGTTCACTTTTTGGAACAGCTTATGGGCTGGCGAAATCAGCGCGAAGAAAATTGAAATCGAAAACTTTTGTTACCAAAAGACCGTGCACATGGTCTGAATGACATTTTGCTTTTTATACGATGGCACCACATATTACATATTTTGTCAGAAAAGTCATTGAGTTATTGAAGGACAGCATTAATTTAGCCTGGTCTCTGAAATGGTCGGATAATGTCTCAGCGGCCAATTTCTTGTTGCTGGTTAATTCACTAAGTTTGTTCATACCTACGGAGAGGCTTTCCTACAATACTTAAAAAAGGGTTTGAAAACTTAAAACTTAATTTGGAACACAAAAAAAAAACTAAACATCCAAACTTGTGAGGGTTTTAGGTATTTGAATTTAAATTCAACAACTCTTTAAAATAAAACGTCTAGTCTTCCTTTCTTTCAAGCTTAATTGATGGATTGGTTCATTAGAATATCAACTACCACTTCTGTAGCCCTAAAAATCGGCTAAATTGAAATTTAGTCAAAAACAACTGTTCGAAAGAGTGTTCACAATGTGGATCATCCCATCAGTAAAGCATATACCCAAATCAAATAATCCAAAATATACCTACTCCCAACTAATCCAAAGTATGATATCAGCATGTGCGTCTTAATACAGTCCAAATAAGCCCGCACAAAAATGTCTTAGCACAAAAAAAAAAAGGAAGATTTGAAAATGCTCAAGATTCCAACGTCCATCCATCCCATTTCCCATATTCCCATTGAGAAGATGAAGAATAAATTACATGTAGGAATATCTAAGAAAATGGTTTATCCTCGAACCATTCATCGTCCCGATAGGTACCTATAATTGCCGCAGAAGCGTTCTACACAAATCATTGGCAATCCCTCCGCCAATTCCCTAAATTGCGGCCATAACAATTACCATAAATTATCTATGTATTTGCAACCGATTCATTGTCAAGATTCAACACAACCGAACACTTCCCCCCGAAAGATTCGCGCTCACACGCAACGCCACATTGTACAAGCAGCATAATTAAAAAAACAATATCCATCATATTCATATCCACCCGCTATGTGACAATGAGAATAAGTTCACCCACCTCAGTTGATCCAGTTCTGTGCGTATACTCATATCCACATTATCGGCATTGTTCGTAATCCTTAGGGATTTTCGTAGATTATTCTCTAATAATTCATAATCCTCACGACGGCGTATCATCAGCGCGCTCAACTGTTTCGTTAACAAACGCACTTGATCATTCAACGGCAGAAGGATATCATCCGCATTGTTGTTTGGGTTTTCCTTTTGCTCACTATTGTTTGCAATTATAACAACATCACTGTTACTCGTGTCACCAACACCACCCTCATCGTCATACGATGGTAATTTAGCGATTCTTCCATTCATCATCATTGGCGGCGATGATGAGGAATCATCTTCAATATTGTCCTGTTGGCCATTGTTTTGATGACCTTTACCGCTACTGTCACGTAGCATACTATTAGCTTCGTAGTTATTATTTTTTCTTCCATTAATCACACTTGAATTGGACGACCCCATTAGGAGGGTGATAAAGAGCACGAGTCCTAAAAGGACGTTCATAAGATAGTAGTTCGACCACGACGACGTCATATTGTGCGAGCAATTAAAACAGTAATAAAAACGCAACAAACCGAATCAAAATTTAATTTGTGCAAACGTATTATTATGTCACACACGCATCTACCACAAGCACATAAAATACAGCCTACGATTGAACCCGATTAGTAATAGCAACTAGTGTATCCATTCGGTTGTAGTAGACTCGTCTAAGCATGACTCTCGTAGGGGCTAATAGTAAAATTTCTTTTATAATTGGAATTGAAATTGGAATTGAACCGGCGACGAAAGTGACTGTTATCGCTTATAACTTGCTATGCGAACTACGAGCACTGACAGACAATAGCGAACTAAAGCCGGCGTAAAGGTGGAGGGTCCTTTTATACCATCGTCTTCGTGGCAAGGTATGAGGATTGAGGACGAGCGTTGAGGATATGAGGAACGACAAACGAGTATGAGAGTAGTGTGGTATGTTACGGTTTTACGGAGCAAGACTACTGAGCGATGATGGCAAGGCGAACCAAAGAGTCTTTCAAAATGGTAGAAGAGAACATGAAACAAAGTACTGAATTGTAGAGTAGAGTGTTGCCGTTTGGGAACTAGAAAACGTACTGTTTATACCAACATGCGGCAGGTGCAAAATGATAAAGTCACTGTGTGCAAGGTGGTACAAGCTTGTTTTTTTAACCTACAGTTGGAGCTGAAAGTTTCTACACATGATGCAATTTCGTAAACAAATTAAATTTTTTTTCTTTTTGGAGAATAACGAACCGTAGTTTTTTGAAGACCTGCAAATAATGATAACTCACTTATAGGAAACACATAGCAGCAGGCTCGTACCTATGATTCATAGCTTGAGTTTTTATGCAGGCTCCAACGGATGAATTAAATTAAATTTAACTATTGTAACAATTTCTAGGCATCCGTCAGGCATCATTCAGATAAACAGAAAGCTTGGACTATTTTAGAAACAACTTGCATCCACCATAGAAAGGCTTAACTTACCCCATAGTGTAACGCGTGTTGAGACTTGCTAAGCGCCGCCCGAAACGCTTCTTCAGACTTGAAAAATAATGAAATACGACTTGTGTTTCAGAGATTTTAGTGTTGGAACTCAGCCGCGACGCAAATTTCCATTGTTAGATCTAATTTCCACATTTTTTTGACGAGTTTTGAGAATATGGTAAAAATGTAGCAGCGGGGGTCCACTGACCACTACCACTGAAAGTGGTTAAGTCTGAGAGTGGTCTAAAAACAGTTTGGGAACCTCTGGTCTAGACAATCAGCTTCGAAATGCAACACAAAAATAGATCGTTTGCCTTGCAAGAACTATCAAGGTATGTCCCTAAGACTCAAACTCAAGTTCAAATCAACTGCCACATAAGAGCGAACTGCGAGCAAGCGAATATTCGTTAATTCTGACATTTCGTTCATATGAAAGCTTTTCTTGGTCGCAGATACCCCCCAAGCAGTTTTTATTTTAAAGGTTAAGTTGGACCGAACTCGCAGGAAAATTTATGTAGGTAATTGTCTTAAATCCATTTAGACTCAGTTTTTTTTTTTTTTTAGATTAGATTTTGGTGTGGGTGCAGGGGTTTAGTGGTTAGTGTGTTGTGAACCAAATTACATCTTAGGGTTTTTTACACTGCGCCACCTCTCGCGAACATTTGACATACATCCGAGAGTATAACTGTCATGACAGAGCTTCTCAATTAGCCCTTTGGACTCGGCGTAAAGTTGTAGATCCCTTGCATTCGTCCCAAAAATAAAAAAAAAAACTCACACAAAACGAATGGCTGAGAGGCTAGGCTTAGGGTCCCACAGACCTGTTGCGCCAACGATTTATATTTTTATTTAGATGTCAGATTAATTAAATATAATGCTGTTGTGGTAGAACAAATTTATCGGTTATCATCAGTTAAATTGATTTGTTCGCAATTCGCCTATTCGCAGTTCGGTCTTCGCTCTCATGTGAATGGTCCTTTTTTGATTTTTTTTCGTTTAGGTGATCATAGCAAACAGAGAAAAGTCTTTCAGAAAAAAAGTCTTTCAACCACCACTGATTAGGTTTCATCAGAAAAAAAAATCCTGACAGGTGGAACAGTAAAGAAATGACACATTTCAGTGGAATGATTTTGTTTTTTCTGTGTGGAATTAACTGAGATCAGAAAAAGCTTTTCGTACAGAAAAATGAGTTATTTTTTTTTTAGAAAATGTAAACATAGTTCACTTAGGAATTTTTTTTACAATCTAATTTTAATTGTAAGACCAGGATTGAGTTCAAGCATTATCTTTAAGTGGTCAAAAAAAAAAAAAACAAAAGAAAATTTTGCATTTTACGTATCGCTGTAACTGGGGCCTTACTTCACGCTTTGTCTTACGGTACGCGGTCTTCCTCTTTTTAAAGACAACCTGTTAGAAATGAGGACAGTACTTCCACTGCAGCACTGTGGCAACACCTACCAGTCTATACCAGTCTATCCTATGCACTGTTCTGCCTTCTGCTACGGTAGTCGATCCAAAAACGAAAACCAAGAGTAAAACGAAAATTCGAGTTCCTTCGCAGTGCGCAGCAGCTGTCCAATTGTACTCTTCATCGCAGCACAGTATGTTCCATCTTCCATGCCATCATGGCCATCATCCCAATTTCCACATTGAGTCCAAAGAGCGAACGAGAGAGTGCTAATGTCGGACCTGCTTCCCTCCAGCCCAGCCAGTCCCAGTACCAAGGCGACCAAGGCTCTGTGTCTGTTCCTGTCCTCTGTGCTGTCGCTGTGTGTTAAATTCAGCCAACAGTTTCTTTTTTTGGGTAGTTGTTGCTGTTGCTCCGTGTATTGTGTTCAAAAGAGTAAACGAGAACAGCTGGCGGCATGACGCTGAATACGAAAAACCTTATGCCATCCTACCAGCTAGCCATACGTTCTCTAATAGCATGCACATGCCAGCCAGCCAGCCAACCGACCATTGTGTCCAATCTCCACCCGGTCATACACAATAACAAGTGCGACCGATCGATTACCGTCAAGGTGGTGTAGATGAATCCAGAACGAGGAGGGCTGAGGATGAGGAGTGAGGACACGAAATGAAATCAGGTAGACGAGAAAATTTTTGCACCTGCCACACATGGTACTTACCGTCATATACGGTCGTATACCATATCGATATCGATATGATACCACCACAAGGCGCTGCGGTGCGGGTAACCATCAACCAGTTTATGTGTGTAGGTATATGCTTAAGAGGTCATCAAGACCGAGAGATATTCCGCCCCAACAAGGGACTTGGCATGGCGGTGTTGTTTTCGTAATGAAATGTTCTGTTAATTGCGCCGCGGCACCATGTGGATGGATTTCATAAAATCTATAACGTCCCCTCTGTCGCCTCGCCATCGCAGGACACTTAAAGGTGGAGGGAAATCTTTTCGCAAAGGATTTTTCTTCTCTGGCTATTGCTGGAAGTTTTTTTTTTTGTTGTCCATTGTTTCACGTGCGGGTGGTATTTCTGGTCGCTCTTCTTTGATATCTAGATAGGTATTTGTTCCCACAATGTTGAACTGTTGAACCTATCATTTAAAAGGACACTCTTGAGGCTGTTTCAATTGGAGACGAGGAAAAGTGGTAGGTAGGTAGTTGACAAGAATTTATTTTCGTTACGTGCAATTCTCAATTGTGCCAGAGAAATGGTATTGTTGAGCTCGAGGATTTTACCTATCCATTTGCGGGAAAGGGCTTTGTAGGGTACCTGCAAGAGTGGAAGACAAAGACTGCTGGGAAATTCAATATGCATTCAAGATTTTAAAACTCGAGTTGAAGAGCTGCGTTTGGGAACGTCGTTTCATTAGGTATAGTACCTACTTGCACTGAAAACAACTTTATTTGATAACTCACCTATTACTTTTGATCTTAGGATAGGTACACAAGGACCAAGAACGTGACAGAGCGTAGATAAGTGCGCATTTTGTGGTGCCTTAGATGGCAATATTTTGCATCTGTCTACATTATGAAATGGACATTATTTGAAGGAAATTTTTACTTGGCAGGACCAACCAGATGTATAGATAGGTAGGGCATATTTGACGTTCCTTTTTGCAGCTGAGATTTTAATGATTTCTGGCAGTTTGTGTGTTGGAAAACAGGTAAAAGCGGAAGACTTTAAATGTTCGCAAAGTAAGTTACAGACTTTGGCATATCCCGCTCATTTCTTCCCGATCTCACTCTCTGTGTTGAGAGTGTTCTGCTAGTGAGCTATGCACCTACCTCGGTTAACAAAATATTTGAATGAGGAAAAAATGACAACTACCTATTAGGGGAATGTTCAGATGCAAGCATTCCGCTTGATGCAACAGGTGCACATTTTTTGACGTAGCATACATTAGTTATGTGTCATCTGTAAAGAACGGTTCTGTTTCGGTGCGAATTTGTATAATCTGCCAAACATAGGAAAGATGTCCTGAGATTTCGACATAGCTTGATAATAATGGGCACTAAGTTCGATGACATTTAAGTACCTGAAAACAACCCAGTCCAATAGTACGCGATCTTTTGGCAAATCAAATGAGCTGTTTCCTAAATTTGACGTTAAAATCATCGTAGGTGTTTTGACTGTTACGGCCACATATGACGATATGACAGCATTTATCGAGAAAGGTATTGAGCAAATTCGTTGGTGTCGTTGTTGGTGTAAGAAAGTCGAAAAAATTCCAATAAAATGAGTGATACCGGATTTGTTTCTGGTAGTTGACTGGACCAGATGCGTCTAAGTGCTTTAACGAAATTTTTAATAACCCGACAAAAAACAGGCCCTTTACATATAGGACTCTCAAGATTCCAGGATGTCGACAACGGCGGCGCGTTGAGATATCGCGTTCAACCTTCAACGCCTAGGTCTTTGACTGATTTTCGGTCCCGTTTTCCCATTTTACCCGACCTTTGGTCTAAGATCCAACACTTTGGAGTAACTTACATATTAGATTGCCTTAAGGAGAATTGTTGGCGAGTCCAAAGGGCTAATTGAAAAGCTCTTTCATGGCAGTTTTACTCTCGGATGTTTGTCAGACGTTCGCGAGAGGTGGCGCAGTGGAAAAAACATTAAAATGTAATTTGGTTCGAACCGGGGACCCCTCGCTTAGTAGTCCAACTCTAAGCCACTGCGAGAAAGCTTACCTATTTTCAAAATCTCAAATAAGGTACCTACCTTTACCTACGCAGTATTCCACGGCCTCAAACAAGAACGAAATTCCAACCGAAACTTGTTTCACTTACACAAATTCAATCAATTAAGGAGTTCGGTTTGTGCGATATTATCCCCATCAATATCCTGATGGAAAGAGGACATAAACCCTCTGCTTACAGCTGCGTTAAATTAGTTCACTTTGTCGCCATCTTGCTGGGTGCTTAAAATAGGAAAATCAAAAGCCAAAATACCCTTCCTTCAATTATAATTAGAAAATTGCGAAACTTCTCCGATATCCTTGTTAAGTTTCAACAATAAACATGGAAATAACGCGCTGCCGCGCATTGTTCAACGTAACACCAACCCGCACCGCAGCAAGGACTTTCGAATAAGTGGCAACCACTTGTGTATACATCGATTCAAGTAAATTTAAGCACCAAAATCGCAATTACGGTCACAAAATGTCATTTGGCCGTTCATACTTAGCGACTTCGTTGTCCTGTCTTGCAAAGCAGTTGTGCTTGTGACTTGTTTTCATTTCCAATAAAATAGAAAACTTCTATGCCACACCCTTATTAATCGAAGACTGCCACCAAATTTCACAACACTCGATGCAGCCGTCTGGAACATCTATCAGAAGTGATATTGCATCCGTTGTACCAATGTGTGACTGAACTGGCTCCTAGTACCAGACCACTCACCCAACCAAATACGCTGATAAATTGACAGTAGGTTCTCGACCAGGAAGCGTGTATATTGTGAGAAAACTTGGTCCTTGGTCCTACCTCAATATAACCGGCAACACACTAGCTCCAGAAACTTCCTGCACACCCAAATACACAAACAAAACACGTATATATGCCCTCATCAGGACTATACGTATCTCTGTATTGTGTATAGGGTAGTTGAGTTCACGTCAACAAGTAACCACTTGAACGGAGTAGGTATGGGGCGAAAAATCCAACCCCCCGACTATACAGCATGTAACACCAGCCAAGTACCAAAGGTGGCGCTATAAAACTTCTCCAGGACCTGCAATGCCACACCATACAAATGGAAACTTGTAGTTGATAGGTACACCACAACGACCGACGGTACTACAAATTAATATACGACTCTGACTCGAATGGAAAATCTATAATCGCTTAAAAGGAAAACTTTAGCAACGGCCACAAAAACTTGGATTAGTTTTGTTCCGTCCCCCCTCGCGTCCCCGGACCATATATACGTACATAGAGTTATCCTGGCAGACGACGAGGTCTGGCCTGGTTGAACTTTTACTGGCACTGGCGCTTCCCTCCTTCCCTAGGCCGGAAGCTAGTTTCTGGGTGGTATATATATCTAGATTTCTAGATGAAGAGCAATCGTTCTCCTTCGGATCGAGGGGAGGGTTCACTTTTGCCTGTCTGTGTATAAAAATTGGTTAGACTGGTTTTTGGTTTTTGTGGATGGATACTTGTTTGCTTCGTCGTTGTCGTGTCTTCCGCAATCGAAAGATGGTGGACGGACGACAGACGGGGCGTGCAGAGGCAGAGCGCATAAACGAGTTTAAAGGGAAGGAAAAATTGGAAAATCCAAATTGGCCAGGACTGTAAAACATTTTTATAGCACCTGCTGAACGGACAGCACAGATGGAGTGACAGAACGGCGGCGCTGTATAGCCAATTTTTTTTTTTGTTTTCCACAATCCTTATAGTCCGAGGCAGGGAAAAGTTTCCCAACTTTAGCTCGGTTTTCCGGTTGAATATTAATGAAAGAACTTCACTTTAAAAGTTCACGGCTGCAGGAATAAATGGTGCGGTTGCCTCGTTCTCGTTTGGTGCTATAAGGACGACCGACTGTTGAATGAGGAAAAGCGAAACATTTTTATATAATTGGTTTAATAAATCATCGGGATTGTTTTAGTGTCTATGTCAATTGTCGGTGGTGCGGGCAGGGGGGTAGTGATTTAGTGTGATTTCAAAACAATCAGGTCGTTTATTGTTGTCCTAACGAAGCTTTTCAGAGATTAATGTGGAGCCGTGTTGTGGCGGTGCCGACTGACGCGCATAGAGGTGTTAATTAGTAATTAGTATTCCAAGCGGGTTTTCTGCTGAAGGTTCTATAAATGGAAATAAGTACTTCCGATTGTTTTCACACACCCGAGCGAATGGGAATGCGTTTTCGCTGCTGATGATGGCCCACGCAAATAATGCGCGACCGAATGTGTTTGCTGTTTGGATGTATAACAGTTGAAGTTGCTTTTAGATGGAGGAAGTGCGGTGGTATTGTTGATGCCGTTGCAATCCGTTTAAACTCTGTGCAACATTGAAACACTATTTTAATTCTTAATTATAATACAATTTTTATTTAAACTTTAACGAAGGTTAAAGTCACGAATCATGGTGATGACTTATGATGGTTGCGCTCAGCGCACAAAAATTAATGGACGCATACGGCGAGCCTTTTTTTTATTTGTAATTTCTTATTCTGGTAAATCGGACAATTCTCGAATTTCATTTTTCCTCTACAGTATCTGCCTATTAGGGTCTTTTCTTGACATTTAAGGCTTCAGAGAGGCATCTTCTTACTTTATGGCATAATCTTGGTAGCTGGTACATATACCTAAAAGCTTGCATAGAGGATTGATGTTTGGGCCGGTATATAAACTTTAAGGCACTCAAGGGGCGCTGCCCCAGAGTTTGCACAAAGAAATCAAAATGAATGATGGCGGAATAACTAAAGGCAATGTCCGAGCGCACGGGCATACTACACAAATAACACTGCAGAAGTTGTTTAGTAGATCGGGACAGCATAGAACTTAGTAGACTCATCAGATTCACATAAATGCAAGCAGTTGTTGTTCTAATCGAAGTTTTCTGTAGGTAGGTAACCTAACTACCGCCAAACTGCAAGATAACGAGCGTGTCAGCAGATTTCGGAAACTTACAGGCTTATCCCTACAGGGTTTAATATAAAAGCCGCCACAAAAGCCTCCCTGCTTAAAGGATGACAGCGTATTTTCTTAAAAATATATACTAGTTTAAGTCTTGTATATATTTTTAAGAAAACACATAAAGTTCGTAGTGACCACAGTTTTGAAATTTTTAAAATGATATTTGTATGCAATTTTTATCTTAAGTATGACTTCGAACAAATATACCTAGATTCGATCGAATAAAGTTTGAAGCCCGATATGGAAGTATAGTATGCGGCAGCTGAGGCTATGTATCATAAGTCTAGACCCGTGACGAAATCTCAAACGTTAGTCTACTAATTGCAGAATGGAAAATCAAGTTGAATACTTCTGTCAGTTGTCAAAGCGTATATTAAAAGCAATTTTAATTTGGAAAACTAACCTATAAAAAAACCCTTACCTAGTCTAGTTTAGATAAACAGCTAGAACTTTTTGGTAGGTGCGAGACTTTTCCTACCTCAACACTGCTTTCAAAACAATAACAAAAACCCAATAACATTACTACAAAATTGATATTTTTTGATCATGATGTGGTGTCTATTTGGTTACTCAGAGAAATGTAAAGCATTTGTAATGTGTATAAGTGGATTATGGATATCACATACCACAGGTGACAGCTGAAGGTCTGGGTTTGTTTGAAAAAACATAGAAGAACTAAAATACATCGGAAAAGTGCTACATCGCTGCTAGTTATAGGCATATGACTTAAAAGTCTTAATTTGAAGGAATTGTTTTTATATTGAAATTAAAGGCATTAATAAAAAAGAGGACAAAACAAATAAAGAGGACAAAAAAAGAGCCAAGCGAAAAAAGAAAGTGTAAAATAGATCGCTGACAAAAAAGAGGACATGTTCTCTTTAAAAGAGATGTTCTGGAAACCCTACCCTAAGCCATTATTCTCAATTATCAAAGCATTGGCGTGTGCGAGTTTTAATTTTTGGGTACGAATGGGTGGGACCTCCAATCAGGCGTACGCGAGAGTTAGCTCTATTATTCTCTTACACAGTCATCGGAAAATTACATTTTATTATAGGTAATCATTTTTAATGTCCAGCTTTGCCAGTAAAAAATCGCAGCCAAAAGTTACCTATATAATTTTCGATCTATTGCCGCCGACTTTTATCACCATGGGCGGCTCAAATGAAAAATTATTTGAACTTCTTAACACTTTCGCCCGCGCAGAGTCACCAATGTTAAACCAGAACGACAACATTTTTGTGATAATCTTACGCTTCGTATAGGTAGGGCGGCGGCGCCCAAATTGTTGAACAATTTTCAACAGCAGTTATAAAAAGTAAATGGCCGCTCTTATTGTTGGCAATTCATCCCCGAAGGAAGTCGAATATAATTGATGGTGTCAAAAATGTCGCTACGATAGAAGGCGTCACTTATGGCAATCAAATCGAGTTGGCAACACCTCCTAGGTGAACACGAAGTGCAATGTGTTCCTCATGGCATCAAAGTCGCCTGGGAAACTGGGCGAAATGGAACGCGATTTATAAACTTTGATGATTTTGGCTCTATTCAAGAATGGCGATAAGTTACCTATAATGGCTCATTTACGTCCATTCGGAAAGTGTTGACATACAGCTTGGGAGAGCTGACTGGCTTTGTCAGCGTCATTTAGTTTGCCTGCCTTTTTGCGCCTCTGACCATTTTCCCTGCTGTCCAGCCTTGGCCCAGTTCTGATCATTTTGGTCACAGGTACATCAGAAATACTGTTTCAAAAACATGACATCATCCGCTGGAAGCACATAGAAGGTATGTCAGTTCGTAAAGGCTAACTGGGGTGAACTTCGCAGTTTTGGCTTTTCTAAAATGCCAGCTTTCAAGTTCTTAGCTGGTCTATCAGAAGCACGCAAACTTTTAAAAAGGTCTATTCGGGAACCGTCAACTAAAGGCTTCAAAAACTCTGCTAACAAGTAAATAAACCTTGCAGTCTCACTTTTGGAGGGACATAGGCATTTGGCATATACTCGCTCAACGATGTCCTTCGCTTTTATTTCCCTCACCTGGTAGGTACGCACCCATATCTGATGGCCAAAAGTCAAACAATATCCTTCGCCAATGTAAATGGTCAGGGTTGACAATGAACAAAAATATACGACCTGACTATAAACTACAACGATAAATAAACCAATAGTTGGAACGATCCATGCCTCTGTGCCAGGAAGGATATCAAATTACCATTCTCTGCTTTATTGCCTTCCACTTTGGACTATCTGCTCAGGAGGCCAATTGTACTAAATCGGAATCGTTTCGGGCAATGTGCATGATTGAATTAAACGTTTCCTTGTGTACACAGGACATACAACGAACAACAAAGCACAATCGATTGATTGACACAACAGTTACACTTTTGCACATAGCAATTTCACTTACAATATCGTGCGCCCGGCCACTCTCACCCCGTCCCCGTCACGCCACCATACTTGGCATCAATCTGAGACTGAGCATTGAGTACCTTTTTCATGGTTCCGTGGCATTGTTTCGTTTGTAGTTGAACTTCGTATGGCACGCCGCGCCCACCCCCTGTGGGTCCTGGGAGATTCCCCACTTTTCCTGACATGGGTATAAACACGTCGAAGAAAAATTACAACGACCAACAGCCACCAGTCGCCAACGCCAGTCACCATCAGCAGAGTGGGGTTCTGACAAGAAATCAAGAATGAAGGATAACAAGCGCGCACCAGCCACCAGCTTCCGAAAAAAAAACAATAACAACAAGGATCTTGCTAGCAAGCAACTCCAGTCGAAGTCGAATTATTGTTCAACATCCAAATTTGGAATTCCGTAACGCACACACAAACACAATACACCAGAGCAACCCGAGCCCGACACGGACGACGACGACGAAGACGGGAAAGTGAAAGCCGAAGGAACGACACGCCAGGATAATAAAAAACACAAAAAAAAATACGAAACGAAAAATGACAAACTTCTGTGGCCCCAGGGGGAGAAACTCCTTTGCACCAAGCACCAACAGACAAACACCCCGAGATGAATTGCTTTTTTATAGAATGCTCTCCTTGTTGTAAGTAAACACGAACACGACAGCCGTATGTTTGTATTTTCGTATTGTATGCGCGAGTTAAGTATCCATAGCAAAACATATTGAGAAAAAAGATAACATTATTTGTATTCAATGATATCTTTAGTCTCTAGTACAGTCTTGCACACAACGCTACAATGATAACATATGTAAAAGAGATAATATCGTTTGTATACAATGTTGGAATATTATCTCTTCTTCATTATCAAGCAAGACGATTGTACGCTTGGGTCTCCTTGTAGATAGATAAGAAAAGTATATAAATACGACTGTATGATGAATTTATCAACAGTCTTATTGTAACTACATAGTAGCCTTAAGCTCCTTTTAGAATTAGTAAAAAGTATTTCAATAATAAAGGACATAGTTCCAAATAAATATTGTTTAATTTTAAAAGTAAGAAACAAGTGTTTTAATTGGCGATCCTGCCAGGAGGTTAAATATACTTTTTAACTTCAATCGAGCGGACCTCGGGAACAAGTAGTGAAATCTAGTATAAACAGAACACTCGCGTTACCGGTTACAAGAATTACCTAGCATAGCAGGTACAAATATAGCTTCTTCGTACGAAGCAGCAAAGCAATTCAGTGAAAGTGTATATGTGGAGGAAAAAAACACACAAATTCGACGACAACAGACACGAGTTCAAAATGGAACAACTCGCAGTATTAATGGCAAGATTAGAAGCTTTAGAAACCAGGAGCAACACAGTAACACAAACCCTAGAGCACACACGCACAGAGAATGCAAGGTTAGCAGCAATAATAACTAACCAAAATCAAATAAACACTAATTTAGAAACAAAACTAAATGAAGTAAAATCTGGATTAGGCATAGTACCAAACATACCTGTGCTAGAGGAAATAAGAACCACATATACAGATGGTAGTGAAATACAGTTAGACGCATTTAAAAGCCTACCTATTTTCAACGGCGATCAATCAAATTATCGGTCGTGGCGCGAAGAAGCATCCAGATTAATGGACAGCATTAAAAACTTCAAAACACACAGTAAGTACGCAGCAGCATTGACTATAGTGAAAAGTAAAATACAGGGTGCAGCCGCGAATGTGTTAACTAATTATAACACAATTTTTAATTTTGAGGCGATACGTAACAGATTAGATTATACGTACTCTAATCAAGAACCTCTATACGTGCTACAAGACATGATGAAAGCCATCACGCAAAAAAGAAGCACACTGTCTGAATACCACGACGAGATAAATAAAAATCTCAATTTAATAATATCAAAAATCACTATGTCAGGTGATCCGCCGAATATAATCGACAGACTAATTAAAAATGCTAACGACGACGCAGTTCGTATATTCATTGATGGTATGAGTGACAACTTTACAAGAGGATCATTATATTCAGCTACAATAAATGATCTAGAACACGCATTCGCAATTGCTCGCAGAATAGAACATGATAATGTGCACAGGCATTTACATCTCACTCAAGATAAGCACCACAAAAATATGCCACATGAACGCAGAAACGAAAGAAGACCAAATTATTCGAGCCAAACAACGAATTATCAACCCCAGAAGCAATACGATAATATGCAGCAACACAATCAAGGACCACAGCCGATGGAGATAAACTCGAGACAAATTGTACATGCACAGCGACAAAATTGGAATCAATACAAACCCGATGTATATAATCCACCAGCGAAACGTGAACACAGCGGGAGTTTCAACACACACAACAGACCGCAACGATCTTATCAGCAGAACTTCAAGCAGCAGAGAGTAAATAACTCCCGACAACAACGCAGAGACGATGTCAGCAGTACATATGCAGAAGCAGATGAAACGGAATGTATGGTAAATAATAACATAAGAATAGATCATTTAAACTAGTAGACGGGTTGCCCTGCTTAAATTTAACTAGTACTATTTCTAAGGAAATTTATAAAATTCTTATTGATACTGGTGCAACCCATAATTACATTAATAGAAAATGCGATTCTAGCGAAAAAATTAAAATTAAACCTATAAAAATAAAAACAATGCATGGTCATTCTATGGTAGATACAAAGAAAGTAGTTAGGATATTAAAGAAAAATATAACATTTTTTGAATTAGAGGATATTCAGTCTTTTGATATGATATTAGGATATGAAGGACTTAAAGTTCTAAACGCGGAAATAAATTTCAGTAATATGACTCTAACTACCATAAGCAGTGTCGAATCTATTCAGAAAATTAATTACATAATTGGGGAAAATAATATTTATAAAGCAGATATAGATAGACTGATGAAGATTAATAACAGCATAGGACCGTTACCCTTTACAGATACTATAGAAGCAAGCATTAGGACGACCAATGATAATCCGGTTTATGTTAAACAATATCCATATCCCATAGCAGATAACGAATTCGTAAACAAAGAAATACAGAAACTCTTACATGACGATATAATAGAAAAAAGCCATAGTCCTTATAACAGTCCCATATGGACAGTACCTAAAAAAGGTTTGGACGAAAAAGGAAAACCAAAACGGCGCATGGTTGTTGATTTCCAAAAACTTAACGCTCACACTGTAACAGACAGATACCCCATTCCGGATGTCAACATGACAATTCAAAATTTAGGTAAAGCCAAGTACTTTACAACATTAGATTTGGAGTCAGGTTTCCACCAAATTAGAATCAAAACAGATGATAAAGAAAAAACAGCTTTTGCTATAAATGGCGCAAAATATCATTTTAAACGAATGCCTTTCGGGCTCAAAAATGCACCAAGCATATTTCAGAGATGCGTGGACGACATTTTGAGAGACTTTGTAGGTAAATTCGTACACGTTTACATTGATGACGTATTGATATATTCTTCATCTGAGGAAGAACATATACAGCACATAAGTCAAGTATTCGACGTACTCAATAAAGCCACATTAAAAATATCTGATGAGAAAAGTAAGTTTTTTCAAGAAGAAGTAGAATACTTAGGTCACATAATCAGACATGGTAGAATCACTACGAACCCTGAGAAAATAGCAGCTATAGAAAATTTTCCAGTCCCACAAACGGTAAAGGATTTGAGAGGATTTTTAGGTCTTACAGGTTACTATCGTAAGTTTATAAAAGGATACGCAAGCATAGCCAAGCCCCTGACATTATATTTACGAGGAGATAACGGTAAAGTAAACAAAAAACAAAGTAAAAATATTAAGTTAAATCTGAATGATTCAGCATTAGAAGCGATTAGAATTTTAAAAAATTATTTGAAAGAACAAGTCGAACTTTTTCAACCGGATTATAGTAAACCATTCGAGCTTACTACTGATGCATCCAACATAGCTATTGGAGCCGTACTAAGTCAGAATAAGCAACCTATACACTTCTTGTCAAGAACACTGAGTAAGACAGAAGAGAACTATAGCACAAACGAGAAAGAGCTATTAGCGATCATATGGTCCTTACAAAAACTCAGAAACTACATATATGGTATAGCAGACTTAACCATATATACCGATCACCAGAGCCTTATATATTCTGTATCAGAAAAAAATCCCAACACAAAGCTGAAACGTTGGAAGGGAATCATTGAAGACTTTGGAGCAAAATTAGTTTATAAACCAGGAAACCTAAATCTTGTAGCTGACGCATTATCACGTCAACGCATAAATACTTCTACCATAGAAACAGCACATTCAGCTGAAAGTTCTTCTAATGATATAATAAAAACTGTGAATCAGCCTTTTAATGCATACACTGCACAGTTCGAACTTATTGAAGATATAACAAATAATATCGAAACACAAATCTATTTTAGTAACAAAATAAGACTCATAATAAAGTTTAAGGACAAAGACTCTTTACTAAGGCAGATGAAAGAAGTTATACAACCCCAAAAGATTGTAGCTTTGCATACGAAATTTGAAAACATATACAAATATGGTGAAAACATAAAAAAAGAATTCCCACTAGTAAGATTTATATTCACACCAAGAAAACTTCAAGACGTGACAAATTTGGAGGAACAACTAAAACTTGTAAGGGTAACTCACGAAAGAGCACACCGAGGGTTACGTAACAATATACAAGAAATCTCAGAGAAATATTACTGGCCCGATCTAAATAAACAAGCAAAGAGTTTCAACAGAAAATGCATAGCATGTCTATTTGGAAAATATGAAAGAAAACCTATCAGAGAACCTCTGAATAATTCAGAAATACCAACACATGTGGGAACACACATTCATATGGACATATACTTCAACGACAAGTATACTTTCCTTGTAACAGTAGATAAGTATTCTAAATATACAATCCTTCGGGAAATCGAAACTCGAAACAGACTGTACGACGTTATGGAAGAGGTCTTATCTAATTATTTCCCAAAATGTGAACGACTCATGACAGATAACGAGAAGGGATTCAAAACAGAAATGGTGAACCAAATGTGTTTGAAATACAACATAACTAAAGTAGAAACTCCAGTATACAGATCGACAGCGAACGGTCAGGTAGAACGTGTAAACGGTACAATAACTGAACTGTCTAGAATATTCACAATTCAGAATAAAACAAGACTTATCGAAGAAATATTTAGAACAGTGCGTGAATTAAATAATTCTATACACTCAGTTACCGGTTTGAAACCTAGAGACATTTTCTTTAATCAAAATAAATATAGCAATAGTGAAATTATAATAAATAAACTAAACTCAGCATCCAAAAAAGTGATCGAACGTCTAAATAAAGGAACTCGACACAGAGAGTATAAAAAAGGAGATAAGATAATGGTAAGAATCACAGGTCTTAGAAAGAAATCTAACGCCAGATACATAACAAGAATAGTAGAAGAAGATAAAGGAGACACTGTAATCTCTAAAGAAGGAATAAAAATTCACAAGGATAACATAAAGAATTATCATTTTTCAGATGACGAAAATATTAATATTCCTAACATTACTAGGAATTGTACAGAGTCAAGAAGGGCAAGGAAACGTTCAAATAACTGAGTTACTAAACAAGAAGTTTATACTTACGCAAACAGATGACGTGTATTTATTCAAAGAACAAACTTATTTGTTACATGCCACCAACCTGACTTCGATATTTCAACCTTACGTAAATATCGTAACTAGTAAATATCAACCTACACAAGAAGAAAAAATTTGGTTAAGTAAAATTAAGAATTTAGCAGACCAATTACAAGAACATACTAGGCATACTAGATCAATTAACTTTTTAGGAACAGCTTTCAAATATGTGTTTGGTAATCCTGACCATTATGACTTAGTTAACATAGAAACGAGTATAAATAATCTCATAGAAAACAATAATAAACAAAAAACTATAAATTCTAGATTTGAACAAATTTTGCAACAATTCGAAGGTCAGAGCCTTAAAGAACATTTAGTAATAGAACAAGTGTACGAACAATTATTATTATTGACCAGAACAATTAATGCAGCAAAAAATAATGAATATTTATCAGAAAGCCTAGACTTAGATGACATTAAAAATATTATTCAACATGAAATAATTCAAGTACCCATAATAAATATACTTGAGTACTCTAAAATATTATTAGCTAGAACTGATGAATTCTTCATCACAATATATAAATATCCAGTTCTAATTAAATCATGTAAATTGTATAAAGTAACACCTTTAAATTCAAAACATGGAAAAATCATTACAGATAAAACAATTGCCTTATGTAACCAAACTTATTTAAGAACAAGAAATTGTCAAAATCATCTAAGTAAAAACATTTGTGAAATTAACTTTGAAGAAGAAAATTGTCTTATTCCACTTTTAAAGAATATAACTTCAAAATGCAACATTAAACAAGAATACGATTACGACTTAGAAATTGAATCCGGTGTTATGTTATTAAGCGGTAAGCATAAGTTAAATAATCAAACAATTAATGGTATAAACTTAGTTACTTATGAAAATACTATAAATCTAGACGATAAAATATACAAAAACATGCATAAGCAAATTAAAGAAGTTATATTAAGAAATCATAATTCAGAGTCTTACATCGACCAAATAATTAAAGAAGATACAATGTACAAATTCGATAACATAGATACTTTAAAAAAACTAATTATTCCTTTTGAAGAAAAACCGATATTATCAACTATATACACAATTGTAACACTGATTGTTATTCTAGCATTTACGTACGTAATGATAAAAACTATACAATGTATAACAGATCGTCAAAAACAAAAAAAGATTGACGCATATAACAAAACTTATGAAAGAGAAATGTTAAAAATAGCGTCGAAAAATCGGGACGATTTCGTTTAACAAGGGGGGGAGTTAAGTATCCATAGCAAAACATATTGAGAAAAAAGATAACATTATTTGTATTCAATGATATCTTTAGTCTCTAGTACAGTCTTGCACACAACGCTACAATGATAACATATGTAAAAGAGATAATATCGTTTGTATACAATGTTGGAATATTATCTCTTCTTCATTATCAAGCAAGACGATTGTACGCTTGGGTCTCCTTGTAGATAGATAAGAAAAGTATATAAATACGACTGTATGATGAATTTATCAACAGTCTTATTGTAACTACATAGTAGCCTTAAGCTCCTTTTAGAATTAGTAAAAAGTATTTCAATAATAAAGGACATAGTTCCAAATAAATATTGTTTAATTTTAAAAGTAAGAAACAAGTGTTTTAATTCGCGCTAGAGAAATCCATGGCGCAATCAATTATGAGCCGAAAAAAAAGGACAAACGAACAAGTGAAAGCTGGAACGGAACCGTTCATTTCAGTGTGACAAAATCGCACGATATTTTTTCGGCAGCCAAGGGAGACACTTGAGGCATGGAGATGGAGAATCGGTTCTATGAGTGATGTGATGCCACTTTGGTGCGTGAGAAATATGAAGTTCGATAGAGCTGCCGCCTTCCTGAGGTGAATGCTGAAAATTCTTCGCGCGAGATATATCAATGGATAAGATCCCACTTGGGCTAATCCACTCTATCCCCATTAGTATTTAATTGCCTTCTGCATTTGAGACACATAGTAACATAATACTTTGTGTTCCTTAATAACAATGATTTAATTGCCTTCTGCATTTGAGACGCAATATTTTACGATCGCTAATAATAATTATTTGGCGTCGGTTTGTCGGACACTTGGATCGACGATCTAGGTCGATACCATAAAATAATTTGTCAACCATATTAAATATTCTTTTGCGTCGTTTTATTGAACACTTGTGTTAGCAAACACAATGTTCGGATTGACGACTCATCTATGAGTCGAAGCTTACATTTAAGATGATGAACTTTGATTTCATCAGTTCTATTTCTACGTTTAAACGATCAAGATCACTTTCCAAAAATTCCTCTATTAAGAAATAATAAAGAGAATATATTTTTTTGATAAAGACCTCGCGTAAAAAGATTTCTGGCGCAGTCGGTAGGATCGCGAGTTAGTGCACCGAACTTATATCGGATTTGATTAAGAATAATTTTTGTGATAGATAGCTATATGCACACCGAGCGAAAATCGGTAACATCATAAAAAAATAACTCTCTTAAATCATAGTACTAATGTTGCAAAGCAACAATTTTCGCGATTTAATGTGTGAATAGTTTAATAAACGAAACAGCGAGTACAACTCGAAGTAGTAACAAAATAAACTACCACATACATATATATATATTAATGTCAATCGATCAACATAATAAACAAGTTGAAAGAGACAGACAGGTGAGACGTATTCGGGGTCAAAACCAAAAAGAAGAAAGTGAAAGTGAAAATAAGGTGGAAATAAACTCAAGCACAATGAACTTTACATTTAACGACCTAATTAAGGAGGCACGGTCTATCCCAATATTCAAGGGAGATGATTCGTACGCCCTCTCATCCTTCCTGAATGAAGCCGATTACATGATGTCAATGATTCAAGATGCCGGACAGTTGGCATACTTGCAACGAATCATTATTTCGAAAATCCAAGGAGCAGCTCTAAGTTCAGTTATGAGGTTACATCCGGACAGCAGTTGGAGCCAAGTGAAGATTCAACTTCAGAGGACGTATGGTGTTCATGAGGAGTATGCAGCCCTTAAGGAGAAAGCAGACAGCATAAAATTTAGTAATGTAAGTCAATTTTATCATGATCTTAAAGACATATTAGATAAAATGAATTTGAAATATCGATTAGATGGCAGTCCACCTATGGATTTTAAGCCTGAGTACAATGAACAAAGTATATACAATAAGTTTTTATTCAAAATTCCTAGAGAAGAGGAAATGTATTTAAGAGCGAAGGGTATAAATAATTTAGAAGACGCATATCAAAATCTATTAGCAACAGGATTAAAAGAAAAGGTAGAAAGTAGAGGAAGTAATAATAACAGAAATAATAATGCTTTTCAAAGACCGAACACTAGACCAGAACAACAAATACGAATGCAACCACAGTTCCAGTACAATCCTAATAATTTCCGTAATAATTACAATAATAATAATTTCGCACAACAAAGAAATAATAATAATTTTAGACAGCAAAGACCCTGGAATAATTCAGGAAATTTTAGAAATAATAATTACCGACAAAATTCCCAACAATTTCGACAACACAGACAGGTAGAACCCATGGATGTTGATAACATTAATAGACAACAACCAGGAGATTTCGCAAATTTTCGTGCAACAGCCTCCTGTATAACTCGTTACCCATAGTAGAACTAACCATAAATAATAATAAGATAGATTGCTTAATTGATACAGGATCATCCATATCGATTTTGGATCACAATCTATTACCACATATAACTAACAACAGCATTTGCCCATTAGATATTAACACAGTTAATGGACCATCAAGAATAAATTTTGAAAAAATAACCGAAGTACCAAGAGAGTTTAAAATAAATGCGACGATGTCGTGGAAATTAATGAATTTAGATAGAAAGAAGTTTGATGCAATTATCGGAACAAATTTATTAATACCAATGAAAGCTAAGATAGAGTTTGATCACCAAAATTTAGAAATCAATAAGGAAATAATAAAATTCAAAGGATATAATTGTCCTTATGCATACGAAGAAATAAATAATCTTAGGCCCGCAGACGAAAACAATAATATATTAGATAGATTGGATACCACAAAATTAAATTCGGAAGAATTTTATTTATTAAAACATATTATAAAGTCGAATAGGAATCTATTCTTTATGGAAGGACAACAGTTAACTAGTGCAAGCGATGTTAAGCATCAAATCGTTACGACTTCAGATTTACCTATATATTCAAGGATTTATCGTTTTCCGCCAATCCATGAAAAAGAAGTAGAGAAACAGGTTAAAGAGATGCTGAAGCAAGGCATCATTAAGGAGAGCAATTCCCCATATAATAGCCCTATATGGATAGTACCCAAGAAAATAGATAATTCTGGGGAACAAAAATGGAGACTAGTAATTGACTACAGAAAGCTCAATGAAGTAACAGTGAGTGATAAATTTCCTATTCCAAATATAGATGACATATTTGATAAGCTAGGAAAAGCTCAGTACTTTACAACACTAGATTTGGCAAAGGGATTTCATCAGATTTTGGTAGATGAAAAAGACAGATTGAAAACAGCTTTTTCAACACCCCAAGGACATTATGAGTATATAAGAATGCCATTTGGATTAAAAAATGCGCCCGCAACGTTCCAAAGAATGATGAATCAAGTTCTGAAAGGTTTAATCAATAAAATTTGTATTGTGTATCTTGATGATATATTAATATTTAGCACTAGTTTGGAAGAACATACAAACAGTATTAATAAGATACTGCTGAGATTGAAAGAAAACAATTTGAAAATACAAATAGATAAATGCAATTTCTTTGCGAAAGAAACTGAATATTTGGGGCATATATTAACGGATCAAGGTATTAAACCCAATCCAAAGAAAATAGAAGTTATTAAAAATTTAAAGTTACCAAAGACAACAAAACAAATAAAAAGTTTCCTAGGAATTACAGGATACTATAGAAAGTTTATGAAAGATTACGCTAAGGTAGCCCAACCCATGACAAAGTTTTTGAAAAAAGAAACTAGAATTGATATCACAAACACCCAATACATAAATGCCTTTGAAAAATTAAAAGAGTTAATAACAAATCATCCTATTTTACATTACCCGAATTTTAATAAAAGATTTAAATTAACAACAGACGCAAGCAACTATGCATTAGGCGCAGTGTTAAGCCAAGATAATCACCCAATATGTTACGCAAGTCGAACATTAAACCAACATGAGATAATGTACAGTACCATAGAAAAAGAATTGTTAGCCATAGTCTGGTCGACCAACTATTTTCGGCCATACTTATACGGGATAGAATTTGATATATTTACTGACCATCAGCCAATAAAGTGGTTACAGACCAAGAAGGAAAGAAGAGACATAAGTCCTAGATTACAAAAATGGATTTTAAAATTAGGAGAATATACGTTCAAAGTAGATTATATCCAAGGGAAGGAAAATAGAGTAGCAGATTTCTTAAGCAGAATAAATACAGATAATCATGAAATTAATGCTATAGACAATACTAATATGGCAACAGTTCATAGCCAAGAAGAAAATTTAGATGATCATATACCTATTGTTGAAAGTATAGTCAACAAATATAGAACACAAATAATATTAACTGAAACAAAAACCATTGAGATTGAAGTAATAAATAAAAATCGAAAAATATACATCTCCAGAGAAGATATTGAAAATAACAGACTAAATGATATTTTTAGAAGATTTATAAAGAAGGGAAGAACAGGAATATATACAGAATTGGATGATCACATGTATAACATCGTTCAACAAAAACTAATAGAGCTATTTAGCAACGATAATACAGTTAAATTTAGAAGATGTACTATTCGTACGGAAGAATTACGAAGCGAGGAGGAAGCAATCAGATATATTAAAAACGTTCATGAGCAAGAATCCAATCATAGAGGAATAGAAGAAAATTATGAATACTTAAAACATAAAATATATTATCCCAAATTAAAAGAAATAATACATAGATATATAAACAATTGTGAAATTTGTCAACAAGCTAAATATGATAGGAATCCAATTAAGGTTAAATTTAAAATAACTGAAACACCTTCAGCACAAAATGAAATCGTTAACATAGATACTTGGACCATGAAAGGACAGAGATTTTTAACTAGCATTGATAGATTTTCTAAACATGCTATGATATTTCATTTAAATGACAGGAATCTCGTTACAATTTTAGAATCTTTGAAAAACAGACACGCTATATTAGGAAAACCGAAAAAATACGTTGCTGATAATGAATTTGATGGATTTGTAATAAAGGAGTTTCTTAACAAGGAAAAGATAGAGTTACATTTAACTAAACCTAATAGTCATACGGGAAGCGCTGACGTTGAGAGGTTACATAATACTTTAAATGAACAGATCAGAATTATGGAAGTTGATCCAGCATGTAAAGACATGAATATGATAAGTAAATGTTTTAAGGCGGTAGAGTTTTATAATAACTCAATACATTCTGTAACAAAGGAAAAACCTATTGACTTTGTAAATGGAAAAATTTCATTTAACAAAGATAAAATTAAAGAAAGATTAATCGCTGAGAAGGAAATGAGAATAAAGAAAATAAATCAAAATAGACAAGAGGAACCGGAAAGAAATGAGGACAAGGTGTTAATAAAAAATTATAAATCTCTACGACATAAACATGAACCTAAATATAAATATAAACAAAAAAATAACGTACACCCGATAAACATTAAAAGAAAATATAAATACATTTCAGATATTATTAATAATAATGATGATGATAATAATAACACCCATTAAAGCGGAAATTCATATAGAGAAACTAGAAACAGAAAGTGGACATTTGACTTTAAGACTTGACGACGCTGACATTATAGAGGACTTTGACATACTATTACATACAGTTGACTTAGACGAAATAAAAAAATTAATATATGAAATTGAAGTTGACATATCGATAATGTTTAGGAATGATGAAAGAGCATATTTACTAACAAAAGAAATTGATAAGATAAAACATATATATTCCACTATAATACCACATAGGCATAGAAGAGGTTTAATTAACGTAGGAGGAAAGGTAATGAAATTATTATTTGGAACAATGGATAGCGATGACAAGGATAACATTCAAGAACATTTGAATGCCTTAGAAAACAATACATATCATACAATTGAAAATCTTAACGAACAGATACATATAAACAATATTACAAACCAAAACATTGAAAACCTGAAAAATACAATCCTTAAAGACAGGAATAAAATACTAGAAATCCTAAATCATATACAAAAAAATGATCAAAAGTATTTAAAAGATATTTATATGAATCAACAATTAATAAAAATAGGAATTCTGAAAGATGAATTAAGTAAAATTCAAGATAACATTCTTAATATAAAAACAGGTCAAATGGTAAAAAGCATTCTAACTAATGAAGAAATTGAAAAATACGATATTGATATACTAAAATTGAAAAATATTAAACTAGCAGTTGGAAAATATAAAAGTACTCTGGCATTTATATTAAAATTACCAAAGAACATTGTAAAGGTACATAAATATATAATAACACCTTTAACGAACAAATTGTATGAAGAGTTAGAAATAAAAACGCAAACTGTTGTAGAATATAAGAATAAGTATTACGAAATTAAAGATGATATTTATATAAGAAATTTAAAATTGGCCAGTGCATGTATACAAAGCATATTTGAAGATAAAATATCTTGTAACAAAATAAATAATAATAAGAAGAAAATAATCGAATTAGACGTTGGTGTATATCTTGTAACAAACAATAAAGATGAAATCTTAAAAAATACATGTAATAATCAAACATACGTTCTAAATGGAAATTATTTAATCAAATTTGAAGATTGTACAATAAATTTGAATGAAATGGAAATTGAAAATAAAATTGAAATATTTAAACAAGTAATAACAATCCCTAATTATAGTAATTTAACTAATGTTAATTTAACACTCTCATTTGAAGAATTACAAATAAAACAATATGCAAATAACGATCAATTGAAAATGTTAGAATATCACAGAAAAATGCACTCTTTCGGCCTTGTATCAGTAGGAATAATAGTAATAAGTGTAATATGTATAATTGTAATACTTTTTGTAAAACATAAAAGGAAAATGGAAAGAGATTTTGAAGTTAATATTTCAACTCCGGAGAAGTTGAAACTTAAGAAGGGGGGAGATATATCAATGGATAAGATCCCACTTGGGCTAATCCACTCTATCCCCATTAGTATTTAATTGCCTTCTGCATTTGAGACACATAGTAACATAATACTTTGTGTTCCTTAATAACAATGATTTAATTGCCTTCTGCATTTGAGACGCAATATTTTACGATCGCTAATAATAATTATTTGGCGTCGGTTTGTCGGACACTTGGATCGACGATCTAGGTCGATACCATAAAATAATTTGTCAACCATATTAAATATTCTTTTGCGTCGTTTTATTGAACACTTGTGTTAGCAAACACAATGTTCGGATTGACGACTCATCTATGAGTCGAAGCTTACATTTAAGATGATGAACTTTGATTTCATCAGTTCTATTTCTACGTTTAAACGATCAAGATCACTTTCCAAAAATTCCTCTATTAAGAAATAATAAAGAGAATATATTTTTTTGATAAAGACCTCGCGTAAAAAGATTTCTCGCGTCGTTTGATGTTCTTTGACATCGCCACATCAGTCAGGGATATTGATTACTTGTTGTGGCGCACTCAAGTGGGTGGGTGGTGAGGTGTGGGGAAATTCTTTCTTTTCCCATTACAGTTATGTGCCCATCAACGTCTATAAGTGCCGATTTGAATAAGCTTGCGACTTTTACAGTTTTTTATGGGAGGAAAAAGTTACTTATTTTAAGGAAGTTCAAGGCCCAGGAATCGGAACAAGAATAGGGGTAGGTATATGGTACGCTTGATAGACAAGTGATTGATACATTTTGTACGTGCTTGAGATTGACGTGTGGATTTGTGGCAACGGGCTGGAATGCGAGCAACGGAAAAGTGGCCGGCAGAGGAATAACTGATTATAATGCGTTTCGTTTGTGACAAGGTTTGGCGTCAATTTATGTGGGCTGAAGAGACTCTCAGTGGTAATATTTACTTTGCGTAGCATCTAGACTAACATGTCTGTAGACAGATGACGTGAATATGTTCCGCAAGACATCATATTGGAATCGGAAACGAAGTAATGGTGGGAAAAAAAATGTTGCCCCTTCGTTGTGACGTTGACACAGAAGTGATTTCAATATTGCCTAGCCGGCGTGACAGATGTTCAGGCGCATAGTGATTGACGAGCATGGTCGTCGTCGCATAAGCTCCTTTTCGCTCATGTAGGTACCTACGTCAGAGACAAACCATACTGAGACTCCAACTCGCAATCCTCTTGCCGCTGGCCCCCTCAGTTTTTTTTTTTTTTTTTTCAAAAATGTGTCAGTTGGGCTTCCTATCGGTGTTATGTCAATCAGAATCCGTGTAACATGCAAAAACATACAAAAAATAAAAACAATGCTACCAACCGTGGTGGAATTTGATAGAGTTCGGGAATACTAACAGCCTATTGTGCCTTTTTAACTTCGGAGGCATTTAGGAAGACAAGGGTCTTCTCTGGAAGAATTTTCCCCATTTTTGCCGACGTAAAGATTTTTTCATTCTTAAGACAAAGATTCGTCACGCTCTAAACAGAGTCTGCATGTAAAGGGTCCGTGAGGTTCCAATGCGGTTAAGATGTTTTTTCAGCTTCAGGACCCTCTTTGCACTCATGCCGTATTTTGTGGACGCCTCATACGCAAGTCCACAACCGACCAAATATTCACACTCCGACAGATATTGGAGAAAAGCCAAGAAGTCCAAGTAGATACCCACCACCTGTTTGTCGATTTTAAGTCCGCATATGACAGCATTTATAGAAACGAACCATACAAAACACAACAAGCTGTCACTAATGCGTTTGCAAGTATCAGTAGAGAAGCAGCAAAAATGTGTTTACTGATAAATGAGGGCAGAAGAAATGTACGCTGTCAACAAGAAGGGACACACAACATCGACGAATAACTTTAAGGTAGTAAGGGACTTCGTCTACCTCGGTTCCTCTGTAAACTCTGAAAATTACATCACCTCAGAAATCGTCTAAGATGACTGGGACATGGAGAGCGAATGGACACCAACGCTTTGGCTCGAAGAGTATTCGATTGATGTGGCACATTCAAGTGGAGGAAGACTGGAGAGATGTTTTGGTAAGTAAGAGCTTACAGCTCTGGCCCACTTTTTTCTTGCACGTTAAGAGTCACCGTTCTAACGGTATTAAGCAATTTTGTGTTTTTCGAAAACGGCTTTAACGATTTCAACCAAAATTGATATTTGGGCTTAAGTAGGTGTGGTTAACATAGCTGCGTTCCCAGTTTTTCATCAAAAAATAATACCCCATACCTACTCAGTTTTTAGCTAAATAGTTGAGCAAGAATATTTTTTGAAATAAACATTGCAATATTTGCTACTATTTTGTACGCATTATTTCCAAAAACCGCCATAACGGTTTTGACCAAAACCCCCTTTTTATGATAACATAAGTATTCTTAATAGAATCCCTTACTAAGTTTTTCTTAAAAAATTGAATTAAAGCCGTTAAGAATTACCGTACTACCAGTAAAAATGCAATTACAACTACGTACTAGAAGCTCCTTTTTAGCAAATAGTACCCAACCCACTTTTTCTTTTTTCAACCATATTTATCATGAACCTTTAAATAATTCCAACCAATTGGAGTTTACACTACCAGAAACACGCACTTCATTTGCAACCCGCAAACACGCCCATCGATAAATTCAAAAACAAACCTCTGAATTTTTACATAATAAATTTATGTCAAGATATCGGTCTATCACAAACCCTACATCGAGTCACCACCTACCAGCATAAAAATAAACCAACCAAACTGATGATATCAACGAGAAAGTTTCGTGCGATCCAGTCATGCACTTTATTTTATAATGTGGTAACGCTGGTCGTAAAGCAAAGAGTTAAAGTGTCCCTTTTTTATATCTTGTCTAACCGGCTGTTCTCATCAGCAAGTCTTGCGCCTTGCGAACTTTAGTTAATTTTTGCTGAAACCTACTGGATAGTTGAGCCAGCTTGTTAAAAGTGTTCGCTCCACTCGATTTGGGTTGATTGGTTAACCTCTGCATGTCCTTAGGTATTTTCTATCGAACGATTTTTGCCCTGCGATCGCGACTTAATACTTCCTACTATAGGCAGACAGTTCTTGTAACTCATCAATAAATTTGAGAAGTCGATCCGGATATATTTAGATACAAACTATATATGTAATATCTTGCGAATTAAAAAACTCTCCTCTCTGGTGCAAGTTGGTATGTGTGCGCATCCTATTTGAGAACAGCCAATCCCTTGTAGTTGTACTTCTTAATGTCTTGCCACCATCTGCCTAGGCCATGTATAGCCTAATCAAAAACATTCTATCCTGACACCTTGTTAACTCAATGCATCATGCAACACAATCCTGCGCATCATCCTTCAGTGCACATACAAAAATACTGCATTAACAACGAAGTGCTGTGCGCTCTCGATCGAATACCCTATTTTCCCTATAATTCTACACACCAATCTTCCATCGAAATTGAACACACAGACAGACAAAAGCAAACACGACGAGTGCATCTGATGGCATTTTCGTTTTATTATCAGTTTCGCAGCGACTTCAGTCCTCCTCTGCTACTTAGCCTGATGAAAGGGACGTGTAAAATCCTCAAAGGACCCATCAAGATGGAAGACATTTTTGCAGTGAAGGAATTTTTTGTCGAATATCCTCATCGCCATCATACACCGTATAAGGTGTCTTCTTGCAACGTTATCCTTTTCTAATGAATTCCAATCCCAAGATCAAAAACCCGGGCAAGCAGATTGAGCGCTTCTCTCCTTGCATCTGTCGCAGGTGCATTAAGTATCTTACAGTCCTCTATAATAGAAAATATCTGTTTCAATATTCAGGATTCCTTTTTATCACTTTGATGTGTGTCGTAGTCTTAGCCGTCCTTTTTCCAGCTTTGTTCCTGCTGGCACGGTGCTACCTTTGCGCCTGTCATCCTCATCGCTGCTGCTCGTGGTAAAGGTGTGCGCCGAACTATATTCCGCATCAGCGAAATCGGCTTGAAAGGATAATTTTTCAAAAATTCAAATGTACCTACGCCATTACGAAACGATAGTGCAAACGACACGATGATGGAGGTGTCAGGACGTCAGGAGCTGTTGGTTTAGTGGTTAGTGTTTGTCGGCAGTCGGCACAAGAGGACACAGGGCCAATGAATCGCTTCGCTTGCTCAATGGTGGAATGGAGGTGTTGCTGCTTCCTGCCACACAGTGCCCAGCTGGTTTCAATACTTCCATTTTTGTTGTTTCCTTGCACGTTCTCCATTTGTTTTGCTAAAAGGAACGAAGCGAAGGGAAGCAAATCGCAGTCATCTGGCGGATGCACACGGGCAGATGATAAATTCTGCTACAAAGAGTCCTTGATTTATTGTGCACAAGTCCTTTGCACTGTAACAACTCTGGATGTGAATGGTAAATGCAGTCGCATTGCTAGCAGGGAATTTTTGTACACAGCTACATATAAAGTTATTATTATTGCAGGAGTTTACGACAGAGAACACACCCAAATAAAGAAGTGAAGATGTTCCACTACCTGACTTTCTGGGGCAAAATGGTGCAGAGGTTTATTTTGTTCTTTATGTTTTGTAAATTGGTGTTTTTCGTCTACTTTGTAATGTACTGTCATTTGTTGGGTCCTTCAAATCACGGTCGAGGAATAAACTATTGGAATTCGGTATTTATGGCCCCCTGTGGTTATATTGACAGGATTTATGATCACAATCACAACCACATGTGTAAGGGTCACCAATAAAGTGAGAGCAACGCAGCTGCTTTAAACGTACACCCTATAAAAACGGAAAACTTGGAAAAAATTCATCCTCTTTATCGTCGATTTATTTTCGGGGGTGTAGCTTAAGATACTTTAAATGGGATTTTTAGATAATATCGGTATCGGCTTCAAGACAATAATGTTTAGACGAGTGGGAATCAGGTGAACGTATTATACACATTCTAAGTTCTAAGAGCTAATGCGTAAGAAACCGTACTTTGCGTCACTTTTACAACGTTAAAAGTAGAATCGACATGTCGCAACTGAGTTCTCTGTCAAGTACATAATTGGTAAATTGAAAAAGAAAACTAACTGTCTTCAGTCGCCTGGATTGGCCTCGACTAACTGTTCTTTGAACGCAAAAACTAGATTGATCGGTAAGGTCGCTTTTTCTACATCAGCCACATTAACGAACTGTCAAACTAATATTATTTAGTCATGAAATTCTTGATTATAATGTGTCGGCTACCCCTGCATATCAACTAGAAAAAAACCGTTCATTTGACCAGTCGAGTCCAATAAAAACTGAAACACATCATGTCAGACAGCTGTCAGACTTACTAAACTTGGTTCTTGAATGTCTCCATTCTGGGCAGTATTTACCCCCAGACAGTTCACATAATGTCTGTTCCCTTACAATACTGCATTTGATCCCTTCTACACCGCCTTTGAGTATAAGGGAACGAAGTTTGACTAATTCGATCGAATGCATTATTGTAAGCGAACAGACCTATAATCAAATATGGCAAATAAAAACTATCAGCGAACTGTCAAGCTTAGGTCTCTTATTTTAAATTTGATTTGATTAATCCAATCTTGCAGTTATATAATGTAGCATTTGGATTGTAGAAGAGTTCTATCCCAAAAAATGTAAGTAAACATTTTATAGAAACTGAATTTATCAAATTGCCCGTATGGAAAACCTTTTCTCTTTAACTTGTTAAGTTAATTTAAAAAGATGTTGTAACAAACTCAAATGTTTTACCTATTAGGTTTTTTCCTTTACTTTTGTACCTACCTAGTAAGAATGAAAAAAAAAAACTGTCAAAATGACACTAATGGGGACTGAACTACAAGCATTCGAGAACATGAAAATGAGGCAATAGGCCCTAGCGATGTATCTGTCGGAACCTAAGTCGGAACGGAAAATTCTCCGATTTTATACGATTCGGAGAATTTTTGCTTCGAGGTATTCTTCGGAACATCTATTCGGAATATTTCTCCGATATTTTGTAACGCATATCGGCGAATTACGTTGAAGTGCATTTTTTTCTTCAATTTTTGACAGCTAGGTTCCGATATCCTACGACAGAAATTGGTTGCGGAATTTGTTTACGATTTGGATTTGAGTTTCCGACAGAGTATGCGTTGCGGAGAATTTTCCGTTCCGACGGATACCTCGCTAGGGCCGAATATCTTGTTCTCTCGATGACGCTCCCATTTACAAAAATTCATTAAATTTAAAAGTAAAGAAACAGTTTTGTTATGTTAGTGCTTTATCAGTCAGAATTTGTTTTTCTAATGTTTCCTTTTCTGCATTTCCGTGACCCATTTTTTCGGAAAGCTGTACACGCCTAGATTAGATTAGATTTAGATTCTATATTTAGATTCTGTAAAACGTTTGACTTTTCTACTATTTCGTATTTTACGGTTGTACTTTTCTGCTATCGATAACTAGTGCCTAAAGTTAAATAGTATTATGAACGCATCCATTTCAACATTGAATTTTGTATTGACCAAGGGTCACGAAACATTCAAAATTCTTTCTTTACCTACTCACGGTTTCCAAATTTCAAATGACGTATAAGGGGATTGAGCAAGCAAGCGTAAAGAGGATTCAGAACTTTACGCAAGCCTATCTTCTCTAGTCCGATAGATTCAAGTCCGGCACCAATCATTAGGCCCCAAATATTTCTATCATTGAAATGCATCATTGGAACAAATCAGTGGAATGGTGGTTTCATTTTTTTCACAAGTCAGTTATAGCAATCATTGAAAAATTACTGTCAGTGTTATTGAACAGAGGTCTCCAGGTTTCGAGGTTAGAGTTGATCATTGACCGCAAAACTGACAGCTGAGAATAGAAAGAGAATTGAACGCATCAGTGAAACGATTGGGTTCCAAATTAAAGAAGCGAAAATTAGCTGTTCATTGAAATCGATTTTAATCAGTGAAATGATAAAAGTGCTTTTAAGAAAAAGTTTTAATCAGAATAAAGCTTCTTTTGTAAAAATATTCCATAATTGATTAGCTCTATTTTGATACCAATTATAATATTGTTTGATTAATCGTCTTAAAATCGAAAATCAAAATTTTCAATGATGCATTTCAATGAGGCCAACTGAGGCCTCAACATTAAAGTTGCCTCGTACAATTTTGCAGCAAGTTTTTTTACTTGAAAGCTGGACAATATTTTGTTCGTATTAAAAATGGTTTACATCGCGACTTGTGAACAACAATATAGTCTTTTTCCAGAAGTAATACCTTCCCATATAAAAATAAGCCCTAATCCAAATGCTAAAAAGTGAGTCCCAAAACAAGGTAAGTAGATGAGTGGAAAGCCGTTTTACGCTGGCTCTGTTAATTTTTATTTAACAAATAAAAGTATATCCGACTTATGGGATTAAATTAAAAAAAAAAAAAACAACAGGCACCCTCACAAAAATCTATCTTAAATCAATGATTCCAATTTCCATGACATCCTCTCTCTTAAGCACAGAAACCAAACAATGTATTGATCACGTTTCACATATCCAGCGGCGGCGGTGTCGTGCTGATTTGTTCGATATACCACTCATGGGCTATATATATATGTATGTTTGCAAATGGAAATAAAAAATGCATGACTGGTGTGTGGTTCCAGGTATAGTTCCTATTCAATGAAAATCTCCGATGCGAAACATGACTTGGTGGTAGACGGCGGTGCGGGGAAAAGTGGCGGACAAAAACGTGTCTACTATCGGAAAAGTGTATACTGGACTTTCAAAGCGATTAACCCAAGGACATTTCACTCTTTCCGTGTCAGTGATATAATTCAATCGATACAACGTATACATTCGAGGAGCAAAAATATCATTCCAATCAGCACAGGATATGGCAGATGTGCTTGTGCATATTCCTCCTATTCCACCAGCAGATACAGGTGCAGGTACCTATTTTATGGGCATGGAGTTGGTTTCATTTGTGGTAAAACGTAAATCCTTCTGGACGTGGGACGTGGACGCCTAATGATGACCAAAACAAAATCCGATATGACACGTGTGCTCAATGCATTGTGAGGATTTTCAGTTAAAAAAGATTAACGAATACAATAAGCGATAGGTACCTACCTGGAGTGCGTGTGCACTGTTATTATTAAAGTTGAAAATCAGAAAGCTATAGTTTTTGGGAATTGTTTTCCCCTTTATCGTTTATGCGGTTTAATCTCTATATACCTACATTCCTACCCATATAAAACAAAGTTGCAAAAAGTGTATATGTTTCCCTCTGTCGCCCGTAATTTTCATCCAATTTAGTTGATTTTGTTTTTAAATGTCTGTAATTACGGTGATCAATTATTGTTAGGCAAATATAGAAAAATAGAGAAAATAAAAATTTTAAAAAGCTCTTTTTTTACTTTACTTAACTAGGCATTTCACAATTTCGTTAGATCAACAGACCCGATAGGTTTAAACAAGATTTTTCAGAAAGGTGATGCTGGTAGGTGGCTATGACTCGAAGTAGGGTTTCTGATGATAAAACGATAACTTGAGGTAGATCTATTATGTAAGAATTCAAAGATTTGTTTCTGAATTTGCGCTGGCAGTTTGGGGGTTGCAAATGAAGTGTGCGTTTCTGATTGTCGTAGCTCTAAATGGTTGCAATTATTTTAAGGCTCATCTTTTTCTTCAATATGGTTGGAAAAATTAAAAGTGGAAAATATTTGCTAAAAATGAGTTTTTAGTTGCATTGCATTTCATTTTCACTGGTAGTACGGTAATTCTTAAAAAACGGCTTTATTTCCATTTTTTTAAGAAAAACTAAGTACCTACGAGGTCTTATTAGGAATACTTATGTGGATTTTGGTCAAAACTGTTAGAGCAGATTTTGGAAAATTATGCAGACAAAATAGTAACAAATATTGCAATGTTTAGTTCGAAAAGTAATCTTGCTCAACTTTTTAGCTAAAAACTGAGTATAGGGTATTGTTCAAGATGTTAGCATTACTTGGGTTTTAAAGGACCGTTTTTTAGAACAGCGTTTTCCCCTGTATGGGGGTAGTGTTGGGTCAATTTTACTGCATGTATGCATTTTGGTATGCTAACTTGTGTAAAACCGTTATATGGGAAGTACCGTTAAAAATAGGGTTAACGTGCAAGAATAAAGTGGCTCCGAACTGTAAGCCCACAAACTCTAAATTCGAAGCTTGAAAGAAATCCGCCCAGTCGTTTGCGCCGTGGACCTCAGGATTGGACGGACAGACGGACAGAATTGCGAGACCCGCTTTTTTGAGTTTTTCTTTCATCGTAAAGTCAGATTTGATTAAAATCTCGAGTTAGATTTTTTGTACGAATACAATACCTTTCTCTTGGATTGGATTGGATTGCGTTATAGAAACCTTTTAATTTAATAAATACACTTCTACTATATATGTCACTCTAGGGGCAAAAAAATATCGAAACGCTTTTTCTCCATTCAAATCACTTTGCTAAAAATAAGCGGAATAGAAATTTTGTTACAATATAAGAAAATTATAAAAAATACTTTAGGTAGATATCTGGATATTTTTGAAGCATTGCAATTCTACACAAGTGGCAGTACCTATTTAAAAAGGAGCGCATGTAGAATACGAAAGGCACGGACAAAACTGGTTGCGTACATCACAAACTGAATGGAAAAACTGCATATGTTTACAAAAATCCTTCGAGCTATTACAGCAGTTTACAAAATAAGTGTCTGCAGGACTTTGGCTACTTTCATTTTAAAAATGGTTTTTATTTTATTTTGATTTCGGGGAAAAATGATTGTTCTCCTTCTCTGCCGTAATTGAATTTTCCACATTCTGCATTGACATTGATGGTTCTTACGAAGGAAAACGTGATTTGGACAAACTTCTAGATTTCTACCGAAGATAAAATGTTTATAACCAAATAACGCCTAGCAAAGCTGGCGGGGGTCCGCTAGTTGTTCTATAATTTTCAGTTTTGTTAAATAAATGTAAATAAATCATATTCGATTCAGGTCTGCAGCTAAGCTTATGGATGACACATGAAAAAGGATGAAAAAGGGATTATTTAATTGAAAAAGTTACCTATTGAACGAAGTGTTGGCTCGCTTCATTTTTTTTCTATAAATAAATAGAAACAACAAGTCGGTATACCTAGTATGTATACAATAGGTAAAGGTTCTTAGAGCCTTTTGTTTTATGTGAGTTTTAATTTTGGAGTCGACCTACAAATCTATGTCAATGGAGAAGCTGCATTGCGAAGTCCTTTCATGACTGGTATACTCTCGGATGTTTGTCATACATTTGTATGATAATTATTAGTTGAAATGCATTTTTGGTAAAAAAACGCTCCCAAAAAGTAGGCGTGGTTATAGGAGACACAGCCTATATGCTTTTCGGGGTCATCAGAAACATCTCAAAAAAACTTTCATCGACATCAGTGCAGCAGTTTTCACGTCAACCCGTAACAAACATAAAAACAACTACAGCCGTATTAATAATAGCTGCGGAACTTCGTGTTATCCCTAACTAAGACCTAACACATTGGTTAAACTCAAATTCCTATTAATAAACATTTTTAGAAGACAACTAAGCTTTTGTAACTTCTACATAACTAACTCACGGTGGTTGGTGTGTTAGCGATTTGTTTGCCTTGCAAAACATGGTTGCCGCGCAAAATATCAAATGGTGGCAAATAATATTGAATAAATTTTTAAAATTGTGGAGCAAAATGGCCCACCGTTTTTCAGTTTTTTTTGATAATTTGAATGTGCTGGAGGATGATTCGGTTTTCATCACTGCACCATTACGAAAAAAGCGTAAAAAAACGAAAAAAAATCCTATGAAAATACTAGATACAAATAAAATATTCAAAAATAAATATTGATTTTCAAAACGAAATATGAAAAAAATGTATTTCTTTAGTAAGAGAAGGATGGCAGCAGAAAAGGAGACGCATTCCCGTAAATTTGCAAGTGATTTTGGGAAATGCTGCCAACGCAAACACACGATAATAGGAAATACGTCAATTTGTAAATATATGGGTTAAATTTCTTTATTAATAAGAAAATGTAACTAATGAGTTAAATTTTTAACTAGCAGTTACGAAACAAATGAGTTAGAGAACGGTTTGAGTTTTATTATTAATACGGTTGCTAAAGTTTTATTATATGTGATATATATTCTGTAGAAAAGTACTTTTAACTAAATTTGTACCTAGTTTCAAAAATGTAGGTAAGCGGGTTTTTCTGATAGATAACAGCTCTTAAAAATTGACAAGATAAATTTGTAGACTTTTAGAAAACATAAAATCACCAACACCAGTACAAAGCTTGACACATTTAAATGGGATTATACAATTTATTCTGCTAATCGAAAGAGAGATAAAGTCGGACATCCTATTTTCAAGAAGTTAGCCTTACGTTTTTAGGACGAGTTCCAAAAAAAGTGGCCAAGACGGATATATACTTGATAATCTGTGCCGAATATGGTAAGAGGTATCCAAGTTAATAATGGAATTATATGGCATAGGTTGGTCATGCCATATAAACCACCTCGAAGATTTGGAGACATTCGGCCCTAGCGAGGTATCCATCGGAACGGAAAATTCTCCGCAACGCATACTCTGTCGGAGGCTCAAATCCAAATTGTAAACAAATTTCGCAACCAATTTCTGTCGGAGGATATCGGAACCTAACTGTCAAAAATTGAAGAAAAAAAATGCACTTCAACGTAATTCGCCGATATGCGTTACAAAATGTCGGAAAAATATTCCGAATAGATGTCCCGAAGAATACCTTGAAGCAAAAATCATCCGAATCGTATAAAATTGGACAATTTTCCGTTCGGACGGATACCTCGATAGGGCAGATTAGGATTTTCTATAAAATCTGAGGAAAAAATAGTCACTGGATATTTTACGGAGCTTATTCCCACTTTTGGTAGTTTTTTTTCTAGACTTTGGCAATACATCTCATGCACAGGTAAAGCAACTGAAACTACAGGTCTAGAGGACATTTTTCTCCTTATTTTAAAAAGGGTATTTACCAATTTTTACTGGGTACCTAACATATCCTGACTCCTGAGTTGAAGTAACTCGATTCTGATCGCTTTAGGAATTGTAGGTTCATGTTGACAGCTTTCTGCCTGATGATTTTATGACACTTCTACTACACTGTTTTTTTTTTAGCGTGATGTTTCTGCTTTTGGTTTTTATTTAATCACAAATGGTTTCATATACCAACAGACTGATTCAAAGCCTCACTCTGGATTGTTTTATTGAACATTTGTCTGGTTCGCTTTGATTCTCCCAGATAGATGTTCAATAAAACAAACCTTATCTTACGGCTTCAATCAAAATCCAGCTCACATTTAAAATATGTGTACATAAAAAGTGCGAAAGCCGTTTTTACCCTTAAAAATACAATTTCGTTCCCTGTCCAACGCGCATTTATAGCATAATCGTACCTAACCACACTTTGCATCTCGATTGTTCCTAGCTGCTGATTACTTGGTTGGGGATGGCTGGCCGACAGTGATATTGAGCAGGTGTTTGTTTTCCATTAAAAATGTATCCTTAAAAAACAACAAGCGGCTTATGAATATGAAACGCTGGTCGACCGTGGCGTAGTTGCTGGCGTTGCTGTTATACCTATCTATGTATATGCTTTGCGTGTAGGGTATAGTAATTTTGCCTTTTGAAGTGTTCTTTCGTATATCTGACTTGTCTGGTATACTGCTACGCCTACATGGCAACAGCAGGGTCGTTTTTTTTGCTGCTCCCCTTATACTGGGATACTTGTGTTCGTTCTGTGAGCTTTAAACATTTTAAAAAGATAATGAAAAAGGGATAATTCGAAATTAGATGCTCGGGGAAGAGGTGCAGGGGGTGACAGAGGCAGAGAGAGATGGAGACACATGAAGGTTGAGTGAGAGATCTTTCAGTTTGGTTTTTTTTTTTTGGTCGCCCTTTCTGTTGATGATACAATTTTCATGAAAGACGATGATGGCTGGCATCAGGTGTTCCAAGTGCGGGTGGCAATTATGTTGAATCGAAAAATGAGGAATCCTTAAAAGAGCTAAAGGTGGTTTGGCCGGTGCAGAAAAGATGTTACTTTGTTTTCTTCTCTGCGTGTTAATTTTTTCTTTGTAGGTAGGTACAAAATAAATTATATGGGTCGTGACAAATGCTTTTGGTTTGAAGGGAAGAATTGTATACGCGGGTGCTTGGATATTCTAGGAAAGGCTTAAGGTTCTGTGCTATTTTTGTTTAATCGCTATAATTAATATTTTTTTCTTGGAAGCCTTTTAATAAGCAATTCCATGGGCAATGCCATTAAGTAGAAGAGTATGCTGCAATTTGAATTCAGGATGAGTCGCGCAGACGTTGCGGACGAGAGTTTGATTAAATCTAATAGGTAGGAGTCGAATGCATATTTTCCGTAGGACCATTCATCCGTTGAATTTACAGTTCACAAATTGGCTGATTTTTAAGGCTTTAAGGGAAATGTAAGGATCTACCCCATGTCACCTGCAGAAGCACTTCATTTAGAACAATGACCTACAGAGTTACAAACAAATCATTTAACCATAGTTCACAAACCGCATTCATCTTAATTTTTTCATCTGTTTGGCGTTTTTCGCTAGAGAGTAGAATGATCCGCAGCATCTCTGAAATCGGATTAGGATATCATTTATTTTTCCACCTTGAAACCGCTGAGGAGTAAGGTCTTTAAAACTGGATTTCTCGAGACTATTTTCCTAAGTCTAGTGTCTTCTGAAAAACCTCTTATGTTTGAGTGAGGCTGCCAACCGGACAGGGGTCTGGTTTTGGAGTCTTCGTGGAAAGCGAGAATATTATACTACGCTACCCATGCGTCTGTCTTTCAGCGGAGATTTTCGCTATCCTTATGGGTAAGCACTCTATTGTGACAAACAGGTGGAGAAGCATTTGCGTTTGCAGTGATAGCCAAGCTGCACTAAAAGCGCTGCTCAACCCTCTTACCTCTTCCAAGTTAGTGCTTAAACTCAAGCCTCCTCTGAACTTGGTCGGAAGGCTAAACACAGTGAAACTTGTCACACTGGTATCTAGGGAAACGAGATCGCTGATGAGCTTTCCAGCCTGGGTTCAGAAGAAGCTCTCTCAGGACCTGAACCTGCGTTGGGTCTGCCGGCATCTGTGGTTAGGTCATCCATTGATAATTTGGTTTCTCGTGAACACGAGTGTCGGTGGCGCGACTATGCTGGGTGTAGACAGACCAAACGACTGCGTCCGGCCATCTGCAAAAGCTCCGCGTCTTTCCTTCTGTCTCTCTGGAGAATAGACTGTAGACTGCTTCGGGCCACCAAGCTTTTGCCAAACACTTAAATGTCCTGCTTGTGAAAAAGACGACGATACAGCGGAATGCGGAACACTTCCTCTGTAGTTGTCCTGCCTTTGCTCGCATCAGGTGGCGGATCCTTTCCTCTTTCAAGGTGTTGGTGGTCGTGTGCTTTGTTTGTATAGACCTTTGACTTCAAAAAACCCAAAAAGAAAAAATTCCAATGGTGTTAAATCTCAAAAAACGGCCAGTTACACGATTAGGAAATGACTAATTGCGTAGATACTGTAGCTGACAATATATTATGTTTAATATATTGCTCAACAATAAGCAATTTTTACTAGTCCCGAATTGTCAGCTGTCAGCGGTCACATTATGTTTATCTCCGTTGGCATCACTGTACTATTAAATGATGCAAACAGCAAATTTTGCGTGAATTATGGGACACCCTTTAAAAAGTTTAATATCTGCCCTTAAAGCCTTTCCAATAAAATGCTCAACAACTTGAACGTGTAAAAAAAGCCTTCGAAATAAAATGATCACAACCTCTCAGTCTCAGTCCTCAAAAAGGTACGCTCAAAAACATATCCTCAAACCAAGACGAAAACGCTAATCCGGCTGCGAAAATCCAAGCCAACAAAAGAAAAGCCTCTCACCAATACGTGTCAGGGGAGAATTAAATGGACTCCGACTTCCGGCATTAAAATACCCATAAAAAGCAATAACATAAAATTCATATTAACTGTGTCCTCTTTATTGTTTGGGGACTCACTGTCATCTCCAACGCGCACTGTTGTAACGTTTTTTATTTTGCTTTCTTATTTCTGGGAGACAGTCTCATTGAGTCTACAGTACACACCTTCACCTGGGACGACTTTGTTACATGCCCCCCCCCCCCCCCTCTTTGATGGAGGCCAACAAAGTACCTACAAATCCGCATTAATTTGCCAACGGATGTCCAACTGCAAAAAAGTTAATTAAAACATTTTCCCGATTTTATTTGTCCTTTTGTCGCCTTTTATTTGTATGTTTTGGGGGATGGTGGCCCACTTTGTTGAAATCACAACATCCTTGGGTCAACTGCTCTAGATGGCTAAGGCTAACCACCATCATTTCGCGGAACACCTTGGTTTTTTCCATCGAAACGTGTCCTTTTGGTCGGAATGGAATGGAGCCAGTCCTGCTGTTCGCTCTCACTGTCACAAGTATTTAGAAGTGAAATAAATTTTTATCCTCGAAATTGGTAACATAAACTTTGGCCATAAAAAACACGTAGGGAATAACAAATGAAGTTGCCCACTGGCGCGAGACGCACAACAGCATGGAAGAAGGATACATCTTATTTTTCATGATTGTATAGAGCTTGAACATTTTTCTATTTTTGTTGGCTTTTATCCTGTGTTGTTTCGTTTGCCCCTCGAGCGAGGAATGAACACTCAATTTGATTATTGTTGTGAATGGTTGTTTTGCTTTAGCTTATCTGTTTATGTTTTTGAAGGAATGACATCTGAGAACCGTGGTAGCTAAATCTAGGATTTGGCAAATATTTTTTGAATGCGGAAAACCTGGACAGTTGTTGGAGTCGCAAGAAGGTGAAGTGGGATGGCAGCAGGAAAGTGGAAATAACTGATTTATTTTTTTGTGAGGGGAAAAGATGTGTTGTTCGTTGATGGACTAGTAGATGGACTTTGAAAAGGAGGAGGGTATGTACCTACTCGGCTCTTAACAACAACGAGAGGTATGAGTTTTTTTTTTTTTAAATCTGAATGTCTGTTTATTTTTGAAAAATAAACGTACGTACCAGTTGATACCGACATTGGTGGAATAGTTTCGAGCGAAAGTGTCTAAGGGGCGGCGTTTGTGTAAAGAGGCCTTACAAGTTTGCTTTTAAGCCATCGAAATCTCTTTGCTCTCTATGCCTGTTGTTGGTGTTCATATTGCAGACTAGATTGGTAGAGCTAGTTCCCACTTTGATTATTTTAAGTTGGCAGGTATCAAATGTAGCCCAACCACACTTGTTAATACTTAAAGAATTGGTTTTTATAAGGTATGCATACCTTTACCTATACAGCTAGCTTATAAAAGTCTACCGAATTCCTCTACGTCCCATTAAATCAGAAAAAATAATTTTGACAAGGGCAGTCAAGCTGAACCCCTTCCTAAGATAGATTTCATATGGAAAAGTTGTAAACCTCTTGGAAAAGTCTTGCAAAAGGCAACCAAAATTTTGGAGAGTCGACTTTGAAGGGTCACCTCGCCGCGTTTGCCATTTAATGGGTAAAACTTTTGCATTTGCAAACACTTATCATCACATAAATAAAATTGGTGTAGTTCTGTTCGACTCAGATTGAATTTGACTGCATGTCTTTAAATGCAAAAATCTACTAAACTACTGAATTCTGGTGAATTTTTCACAGGCCTATAGAGGATACCTAGGGCTACAATCTCCACTTCGTTTTAACTCCATATCCTTTTAAATTGGGGATAAATTTGGACAAGAGTAATTTATTTTTTTGTTCCATTTCGCTTTTCCATGTGTCTTGCTTTGAGTTCGAAAATACTAAGAGCATTTAAAAATAATAAAAAACAGTTTAAAGAGTACTTTTTCAGGTGTAACATAGGATATCCATTAACTGAATATCTTAAAAGGTTTTTAAATTTAAAATGTTTCTACGGTTTTCACCTTGGCGAGTGGATATGCGCTTTATTCGCAAATCAAACATACTAACCGCGCAATATATTAACATCTCTTTTAACCTTATATTACTCCTGTGACAGACAGAGGTAGTAGTAGGATGCTATTTGGTTTGCTAAGAAAAAAAGAAACCTATAAAAGATTATGTCAAATATGTAGGAAAGGTGAGGTGCGTCTTGCTCAGTTCCTATTTTATTCATGCATTCGTAAATTCTGTATACCTGGCAGTGGCGTGGTGTCCATATAATCCAATTCCTACTGACTTCCCTTTTTAAATTTCCACCAGCTAACACTATCTTTACTAAAAACCAAATATGCATGAAAGCCTACATACCAAACAAATGCACGAGATTTTATTTTTGGGACGGTTGGAATAAATTGAGAATTCTATTTCTACCGGCTGAATTAAGAAACTTTTTTATCACAAATGTTCGCGAGAGGTGGCGCGCCTTGGAAAAAACCTTGAAGTGTGTTCTTGTGTTCTCCGAGGATCGAACCTTAAGTCCAGCATACTAAAGGGGGCCTTAATATTTGCGATAACAATTGTGAAATATATTACCTGACGGTGTATCTCATTCAAACATTATATAGCAAAAAGCTTCTTTTATTTTTTGAGAGAATTGAAAAAAGAACCTTCTAAATCATGTGCAATTGCTTGGGAACGCGATTATATCTTTCAGCACTTTAAGGCTTTCTTAGCCGATCACAAATACATTTAGTCTTGATCGGGACTAAATGACACGGTTCATTATTTGTACCCTACTATTATTTCTACTCTTCAATAGGTAGGAATACTGAACACAGACTTACAAACTCGAAATTCTTAAATGGTTTGCGTGTTTCACAGGCACAGGGCTGAAATATGAATTTTAAAAGAAATAATTCCCCATGGCGCATTTGGCACCGACTTTTATTACCCTCATCATCACAACGAATCCAATTCCGGTGCATACATATTTCACCAAAACAATAAACACGACAGAGTAGTGTCCTGTTCTTCGGAAAATACGGAACAACTCGTCCCTCATGAATTCATAGTATCCGCACGGCAATTTCCATTGCTGCAACATAAATAATCGAGACTTGGTTGCACAAATTCATAACATTTGGTAATTAATGCATCCCTGGAAAATTTGAAATTGAAATTATCCAGCTACGAACGCAAGATAATTTCGAAACCGCAAAATGACCAGGACCACCTGAACTCGAGCCATATAGGCATGAAAGGATGTTACATATATCGCCACGTTAAGTGCAGGCAGTTCCATACCGAATTGCTCGACTTAAACCGCTCCTCTGGGTAGCACATCTCACACATTCATGCCCGTCCCTGAATTATTGATCAATAAATGTGTCTCAAGCCTAATTACCAAGGCACCCTTTTCCTGAAAATATAGATATATGCAAGGGGGAAACCAACTCCGCACTGGATGTCGCTGGTGCTAACTTATATCCTGGATCGCTTTGCATCTCTTAATGCATTCTGTTTTGTGTGTACATTTGCGTGCGTGTCCATAGTATACGGATGCTTGGAAATAGCCGTTGGACACATCTGAATGCACCGGTGATTCACAGGGACACAAGTCAAGGGGTGCGTTGTATTGTGCCTTTTTGTTATCGTTAAAACAGGTCGTTCTCGAATGGGGTGCTATGCCAAGATTGCAGATATGAATAACGAACAAAAATTATATGTGCCCGAGGTTAAAAGAACAGGGGCACTTTCTTGCAATATGCATATAATTTTGTGCGAATAGAAAACGAAGGGTTCCGTCGTTGAAAAGGCACATAGATCTAAGAGCCGGTAAAAGAGTCCAATATACAGCTGGAAGTTCAGTGACTTTTTCTCGTGTAGGTACACGTTTATTCGCCTTTCGTCTTGTGAGTTTTAAATATTAGGGGGCTGGTAAGCTTGGCCAAATTGGTAACGCGTGGCTGAAAAAAGGGTGGTACAAAAGGTCGTCTCCGCAATTTGGTAACTTTTATTTGTTTCTTCAGACGTTGTTTTCTTTTGCGTCTTAAATCAGATGTGGCTCTCTGTAAGATGAAAACGTTCAAGAATTATCGCTTTCGGAAACGAAAGAAGTTTTCGTTTGGCGACCGAAAAAAAAAAGTCAGTTTTTTCATTGACGTTTTACCTTTTTGTTTGTCTTAGACCATAAACGAGAGGTATTTTCGTTTTGTGGGAAAGGCAAACAACGACAGCTCTTTTTTGTTGACATTTTTCGTTTTCATCGGTTATTTTAAGCGTCTATCATTCCCAACAAAAGTCGTCTCAAAATTAAGGAACATTCACTGCCAAGTTTTTGGCAATCTAAATAGCTAATTGGAAGAAAAAAAACGAAAGGAAGATAATTTCTTTCTTTTTTTTATGGACCGTGAAAGTTAATTTCAAGCGAGAGTAAGCTTCCAATCGTCATGAAAAATAAGTTGACAGCAGCGTTTATAAATTGGGAAATACGCTCGTTTCGTTGAGTAAATATTAACTTAACGAAGGTGCCCTGGGGCCTGGACCGTAGTGAAAAATGCTTCTGTTTGGCAAACAGGGTCAAGCTATGTATTTACTAAGCAAGTAAGATGTAGGTTATAAAATACCATCCCCACCCCAGGTTTGGAATGAAAACGAAGTCCCACTCCCACCCTCTGTTTTGAATATCTAGATTTCGTGTATGTCAAAAAGCTATATCTAACCGGCAGCAGTGTCCTTGGACCTTGCAGTCGAAGAGAGAGCTATATTTTAGAAAATTAAATTTATTTACTGAAAAGTTAAATATCACCACTCCCATTAATAAACAAAAATGGGCTTAGGTTAATTAGCATTAGCAGACGTTAGTGTTAGTAGATAAAGCAACCTTTATTAATACGGAATCTATTGTAATTAATTTAATTTACTAAACGGGCTAATTGATATTATTTAATGATCTGTTTTCAATTCGTTTGCAAATAAGTTTCGACTTTAAAACAGGTATCTAACCTATACCTATATAAATAATTCACACTAATTCCTTTCATAAAATAATTCAAAGTAGGACCATTTGAATTGAATGGAAAAAAAAAGAAAAAATAATAACCCATTTTTAATAAGATAAATTGTTGCCTTGTTGCATGACATTCGTTATTTTAATCGCAATTAATTCAAAATATTTATTTTACCATCAATAAGTTTTAAATAGCTTCATGCAGAAATCACAATTCACCACCCCACCGCCATTCTGCACAATGCTCAATGGTTAGTCCGGGCATTAACTGACATTATAATTAAAAAACTGGTTGGCTTTTAGCTTTTTTAATTTTCGTTGGATTATTTGTCATGACATTATTTTATTCGTCTAACAGAACATGTAACGCATAAATTTACAAAGTAAGTTGTAACGTTGTTTGACAGTTGATAGTTTTGTAAAAATTACGTTTTTTTTAAATTTCCAAATTGATTTTTTTAATGCGTTTTGACATTGTGTTCTCTGTCAAGCAGACGAAGGTTTATTTTTGAAATTGTTTAAGATTAAAAACAGAAATATGCATTTGAATTTGAATTAAACAATAATAAGTTTGCACGAGTGTAATCTGGCTTAAGCCAAAATATCAAATCATCAAAATTTTACCAATCTACTGACCACAATAAAATAAATGGGAAATTTTTTATTATTTCATATATTTGAAACCAGCTCAAGGTCCTATTATGGTTGACCCTTTAGTTTTCAACTCATATAAATGTGTCCAGTTCAAGGATCAATTCAACACAAACACAACTCGTTATGCAGCCCATTATCATCCACTCATATGTCGGGGAAGCACTCCACTGAATTATCCTTTCACATGCTCCTGGTTAGCTACGTCCAAAGGGCATTAATTTCACCCCTCATGTATCCGATCATCTGTAACGCAATAACTATTAGGCGAGAAATCTCCCTCTGTATGGCATGTACCAATAAATATTTGACATATGGTGTTGTTATTAAATTGGGCACACTTTTGGCCAACTGACACCACTTGGCCTGGCATGATGTAAGACCGTAAGAGCTCATGAGAAGCCATACAACATACAAGTCCTTCTATGGGATATTTAATACGCACTTGCACTGACCACCGGCCAAGTCATTAGGGTTCTAATTTACACTCCACTTTGGATATTACCCAACTGATTATCCTACTTAGACGTTCGGTTAATATGACCAGACCATCAGCCATCCCAGCTACCAGGATGGGGGGTATCGGTGTAGGTATATGTCAGATCGCATTTTGTTTTTATTTTTGCTGCCTTTACCATTCTGTGGTATTTACACATGAAACCAGTTTTCTGGCAAACGGTGAGCCGCACAATTTTCCAAATCATCGAACTGGAAACGTACGCTCGTTGTGCGGGTAAGTTTATGTGGTTGATTATGTCCTCGCTGTTAAAAGGACAACAGGCGCACAGAAAAAAAACAAAAAGGTCAAGCCCGAGGAGCACGACTTTTAACACCATATTGATATTGGTTATTGCGACATTAACATCGGTCGGATATTTATAAATAAAAACAAGGATATCTGGTTTCTGGTTTTGGTTACTCGATGACGTTTTTGCTGTTGTGGTCGAGTGGATACACCCGCACCCGCATACACACAGACATTGGCCAGTGAATAGTGTAGGTATGTGGCGGGACAGGTGCGAATGATGGCATTTTGTGTTTTGGTAATGTGTAAATATTGGCTATTAATTTGATCGAGAACGCTTATGATGATGTGGTTGTAGATTAAGTTATAAAAGGCTCATTTGTGGAAACAGAAGGTGTTGGGCGCTTCAGTGGTAAATAGAATGGAAGTGGGAGGCATATTGGAAAGGAATTTTTGTCTGGCAGAAGCCTGCATTTCGGTTTCCTGTCAGCATTTATTTGTTTGAACAAGACGGAGAGAACTCTTAAAACACTTTAAAACCAAGAGCGAAATTACTCGTTACTCGTTAGTTTTTAATGGTCTTGACATAAAATTTCACACACTTAGTTTAAGTTTTTAAATCTGAATGCACGTACTTAAATTCAGGACCAACCTAGGTACGTTCCTGTCAACTTCAACGATCAAGCAGAGAATAACGCTCGGCAACCGCTACTCTGACTGACATGGGTTTAGTATTACCTACGCGGTAGGAAAATAAACATTTTTATTCCACAAGTTGAATTTCCCAAACTCACAACGACAATATTTCCTACAATGAAATAAACTATTGTGACCTACAATTAATTAAAGGTGAAGGCAAAATTAAGGAAATGCTTAAGAACTAGGTATTAAAAAACAATACGTTAAGCCCTCATTATGAATCTTCTCACAAATTACAGCAATTACATGCATGTGTTCGCCAAGGCAGCGCACATCAAGCTGGAATCCTTAGAATTCTTGGTACCTACACCAATACATAACCAATACTTTTACAATTCTACTCATTTCATCATACTCTCTGCTATAAACTATGTAGACTGCAAACGCAGTGTGCAGCAGGTGTTACAGAACTCCAGGAACAATTTACCTTTGAACCGGCTACGAGTATTACTCGTAATGGGTGGTCGTATCCTCAAATCAATTGTCTAAATATAGAACTGATTAATCTAATCCATTGTATGGTATAACTTCAGATTATTGAAATTCTTCTTAGGGTCACTTATATGTAGGTACTTAAGTATAAGCTCTTTATGTTAAGCCAAGAGTGCTCTATAAATAGATATGAGAAATTAACCATCAATATATTGGTAGGTACCTATAACGAGTACCCACATACTCGTAAGATTCTTGGAAGCATTTTCGTTAATTGATAGAGCACTTTATGTGTTGTAAATCATGTAGGTAGTTGTTTGGGGTAAGCCAATTGTATTTCATTGTAGGTATATTGTTCAAAGGTCGTCGCAATTTACGGAAAGGACATTCACAACCAATTGACTTGAAGAGAATATTTAACAAGCCAAAGGAATTTCTCTTGCAACCATTTATTTAGCAAAATCTGGATTAAAATATAAACAGCTGACCATGCGACCGATCTATGCCAAGCAAAACTGGGATACATCAAGTCAGTCAGCTGTCAGACTTACTAAACTAGATACTTGAACGTCCCTATTGGTTTCATGCAGCTGATCTAGTACATTTGCCTCGCACTTTTTTTTGTTATGCCGCCGGGTCACAAGAAATGACTCTAACCAGTATATCATTGCTACCGCCTTTGCAATTGCATCTGCTGAAGCATAAAATATTAGATTTTCTTTGCTGAATACAACCATCGTCAAATGTAAGATCTATTACTTGTCCTAGATTTTTGTACCAGTTCTTTATTTATCTTTAAAGGAAACTACCGCCAGGGTCCAGCGTTTCAATTAAAAAGAGTCTGCAGTTACCGCGGTCTTTGGAAAACTTATTAAAATACCGCACATATGACAGGCTGCATTCACCGAATTAAATGGCGAATTTTACTCAGTGGAATGCACTCAGTTTTTTGGTATGTTTGTTCTCGTTCCCTAAAGTAGAAGTATTCGACCCTAGCGAGGTATCCGTCGGAGGCTCAAATCCAAATCGTAAACAAATTCCGCAACCAGTTTCTGTCGGAGAATATAGGAACCTAGCTGTCAAAAATTGAAGAAAAAAATGCATTTCATCGCACTTCAACGTAATTCGCCAATATCCGTTACAAAATGTCGGAGAAATATTCCGAATAGATGTTCCGAAGAAGCAAAAAAAAAAAGTATTTTCCGTTCCGGCGGATACCTCGCTAGTTCCGATTGTGTTTATCCGTTCGTAAAAGGGAGAGAAAAAAATGTCTCCTCGATGGAAAATTTGAATAAATCTTGTAAATTTTAAGAAATTGATTGTTAAATTTACTTCTTGACGTTTACAGAAAATTTCTTAAATTGATTTTTGTTTCCATTCTTGTATTGCATAGTTGTGTCTTTTACAGTCCTTCAACTGTTTAAAATTTTAAGAAATTCCACTGATGAAAGTACCTAAAATACATTGAACTGGAACTTGTTGACATAAAGAACTTGTCAACAAAAAACGAAAACCCTACATAAGGTCGCCCAAACCTAGAGCTCAGTTTCCATGCAGCTTATTTACCGGTTGTTTTCTTGGAAACAATATTTTTCTGACGGCAAGTATACCTACCTATCCTTTGACAGATGTCCGATAAAACATGGAGCCTACAAAAGCCTGTGGAGATCGAAAAAAACAGCGCCTAATTAAAACCACTCGCGTATATTGAACCAACACCTGGCCCTCGATACTGAATACTGAATTCATTGTGTGCCATTCCTTTCAGCCGGGCAGCGGTTTTAATTGGTAATTATTCGTCCACATCCTGATCGACTGGCGTGCATTGTATTATTTTGCGAAAAATTAAAGGGCACGCAGCTTGAAAGTGGTTTGGGCGATGTAGGCGTTGGCTATGGCTATGGGTATGGCTTACATTACGCGATAAAAGGTCTACCAAAGGTGCAATCGTACGAGTTCAAGTAAGTATTTCGTTCATTAATTTTTTTTTTTGTTCTCATTTAAAACAAAAAAAGGGTGACACCAGCATATGTGATATTAATTTTCATTAAAACACGACGAATCATTAAAATTAGGGCTTTTTATATTTAATAGCTGTTGGAATGCATAATTAATCGCTTTGGGGTTAATGGAATATGCTGCACTGATCTGAATGGCGTAGTGCACCCGAGGGTAATGACATGAGATATGGAAAACGCTTAAAGGGTAGGTTGGCAGGATGGGTTAATAATATGAGAGCTGTGGAATACTGTGATTTGTGAGGTTGTATACATTTGACCATGGAGTTTATAAAATAAATGCATTGAACGTTAATCTTGTTGCAGGATTGGAGGGGGCTTAAGTTTATTACAGAAATTTGTTAATAATTTATTTAATCCTGTTGAATGTTTTTAAACATTCGTAAGTTTAAAAAGGCTTTTTTACAACTGACTTCACGTTAAAAAAAAAAAACAATTTCGTATTTTATTGCCCGCTCATAGAGGCGATTATGATGCAGTTATTTACATCATTCCCAAAACCATCAGCTAATGTCAACAATGCAACGAAATCACAAAGTTCATTCCAATTGAAACTGTTGCAATGTCAAAGCACACAATTCTTAACCTACAAAAGGTGCGTTCAAATGGTCTCGAACATAGCTATCTGTCGGGTTCTAACAACTGGACCATTTTGTTTTTAACAAATGAGTTTTCATAGCAAACGAACCACTTTTGATACATTTACTAACAGAAAAGTGTACATTTTACTTTTCTAATACTTCTAGTACTTACAGAAAGAGTAAAAATTACAAAATTTCGAAAAAACACAGTGGGGACGTTCAAGTATCTAGTTTAGTAAGTCTGACAGCTGACTGACTTGATATATCTCAGTTTTGATTGGCCTACATCGGTCATATGGGCAGCTGTGTCAGTTGACTTTTCTGGAGGGGTAGCCGACGAATCTAGTCAAGAAATTCCTGACTGCGTACTAAGTTGAAAGTTCGCATATGTGGCTGACGTAGGAAAAGTGACGTTCCCGACAATTCTAGTTTTTGCGTTCAGGTTACATCTCTTCCAGACCAATCTAGTCGACTTAAGATAACTAAGTTTTTGAATGTGCTCAGTTAATTCAATCCACAACATTAATCAGCGAATACAAAGTTATTTCGAACTTAACCTCAAAATTGAAGTGTAAGAACTTGCGGATATTCGTTCATTCGTAGTCAGTTAGTAGCCCTCGTATGAATGGGCTCTAAAAACACAAAAATCGGTGAATACGAATACCTTTAACCCATTCTTTCGTTAGAGCCGACTCTCATGGCAAATGAAATTTTAAAAAAAATTCTCTATCTGATCCGCCTTAACCTCCTATAGATCTGACAGCGAGTCCCCCTAATTTGTATGCAGCTCGAGAATCATGCGTGTTCAGTGCCAAACCTTTAATTACTTTTTACATTATGACTATCAACTGTGCCAGCACCCTAATTAAGTTTGCATTTACAAAGAAACCTGCATCTCTTCGGGTATGCATGCAATTTGACAGTTCGTAATATAAGCCATTCGTCTGACTGCAATTTACAATTTAATGCGCATTTACATTATTGTGTGGTACACAGTGGTTCCATTTGGCATTTCCGGTTCAAAGAAGCAAAACCCCTTGGCGCTTATGTACTTTACACAATCTTCTTTCAGTTGCATTTATGCAAATTATAATTAAATTAAAATAACATCTGTCACTTTGTACACAACATTTATTACATCCAGATATGACAGTGGATATGGTCATAATAACATTTGTGGATCTCATTGTTATGGCACCGCTTACTTTTCGAATGCATTTCCTGTGGGCAGATAGGTAGGTAGGTACACATTCATAGCTTCGCTACTGTTTGTCTGCTTTTGTAGACGGTTATTGCATTTCCACATTGTCATTATCATTATAATCGAATGCGGGTGATGTTGCTATCAACAAAGTCATCATGATGACACCGGACAGTTCCACATCATGAAATAATCATCCCTGCATGGAGAGACCGTTTCCTGTTTAATTCGCAATCGGGAACGGAAGTGCTGCATTCCCCCCGCCGGCCGTTGAATGGCGCGACTACTACCGGCCTTTCGGACATGATATTTTTACTCGTATTTTAAGGAAATACATACCTACATGAAGTGGAGATACATTTTGTGGGCGAGTTTCTTTCGCTGCATCCATATCCTGCGCGGCTGAAATCCAGTGTTTAAACATTCAATTTACTAACCAAAACATTCATTACACAATGCGGTTTCCAAATGGAAATCAAAACAAAGAGGCAGCACACAGCCAGCACCAGCACGCTGACGTAGTTTCAACCGCAAAAAAATATGTGATTTCAATTCATTCTCCACTTTCAGTGCTGATCCGAACAAAAAAAGTCCATCTATCTTTGTTCTGTGTTGTATAGAGATATTCCGTAAATGCGGTTGAGCGTTAAACACTATGACCATATGGTTGGATGGGTTTTTGTACGTAAACTTGATGTGTTTTTATAACTTTTCGAAGAGTGAAAGATATACAAATACATTGCACACCGTGATATGAAATGTATTCGGTATTTTGCTGAAGAATTGTGCTTCTGCTCCTGCTCCTGCTCCTTGCTGTTATGTTTGTATTCGCAGTTCGCGCAGTTTAATTTAATATTTACTCATGTTCACTTTGTTGAGATCGGTATCTGGGCTAGAAATGGCTTTTCAGTTAAGGCATCGTGCGGAAAAGATGAGAGACATTGCATGGGCTTGTTGGTGTTGCGGTTGAGTTGTGTAGGCTTTGATGGATAGAGAATGATGGAGATGGAGACTCGCAAAGAAAAAACCTTCACTTTAAAGAAACGCAAAATGATATGGGCTCATTCTCATAGTCAAACATAAGCCATAGATTGTTTTTTTGTTTCACAATTTGTGTAATGGTTTAAAGTTATTTTAAATAAACTGCTTTGCCATCTCATCTGTTGCCGAATAGCCGCAGCCTTGTTCTCCAGTTTCGAGATGTCTGCACTGGATGTCATTGCGTGGGGATGGGGACGTTCAAAAACCTAGTTAGGCGAGTCTGACAGCTGACTGATTTGATGTGTTTCAGTTTTTATTGGCATCAATTGGTCAAGTGAAGTTTATGTTTATGGAGTGGTGTCCGATGAATATAGAATTAAGGTTGACGGTTCGGTTATGTGGCTGACTTAGAAAAAGTCAGGTTACATCTCTAATCCAGCGAGTCTATTCGATTTGAGATAAATGGATTTTTGAAGCGCCCAATGAAACTCTGTATAAATATCTTTGTAAAAGTTTATAGTTTTCATAGTTGCTTGTTAATTCGAATTAAACCATAACAAATGCGATTCTTTTGCCGTCTTTTCTAAAAAAAATGATAGATAGATAGATGCATTTTTATTTAGCTTTCCAGAAGCCATTTAGTTTAAACATTGTTTACAATAAATTGTCATATATATATAAGTGTTACGATTTAATTTTTGAAATGTAGTTTTTTTTATCTTTAACGCTTAAAATGTATTTTTAATTTACAGTACTTTTAATATAGTCAATAATGTTTCTTTTAAATACGTTAAAATCTAATTCGTTTTTTAAATAAGGTGGCAAATTGTTGAAGGTTTGGAACCCCATATAGTATATTGTCCGCTGTCCTCTTGAGGTCCTCGCTCTTTGGATTCGTAGATCTCCTGCGGATCTTAGACTATACCGAGAATGATAGTTATTTGTTGTAACACCTTCTAACAGATAATTCGGTAAATGCATAATGCTGCATTTACATCGTCACACATTCCTAATCCGGAAAAAAAAAGGGATGCCCAATACTAAATAGCGGTCTGACTGAAATGGACAGCACTATACCTAAAGTGCCCAACCCATAGAATCCGTCGCGTCCGTTGCGGCAACGTATTTGACTGACAGGTTGATAGAATGGACAGCAGCTGATGGAAAGTGACCCATAGGCATCGCACGTGCCGGATACGACGGATAAAGTAGGTTTACTTTCTACTTTTCTGTGTGCGGCATGCGTTGACTGTTGGCACAGCGGTAGAGGAAGCTCTTTCATTGGTGGAAATATTGAGAATGAGAGAAACTGTCATGGCCGTTTGGAAAAATTAAAAATAAAAATATTTTGTAGTGGGCAAACAACTATTTAAAAGAACGCATGTGAGTATATTGTGTTTTTAATGCAATTCGTAACCAAATTTCTTTGAGAAACATGTTTGAGAAGCATCTCATTGAGGCTATGTATGAAGTGAAGTCATCGGTAGTTAACATTCTATGGGACTGCTCGTTCCGTCCAATACGTCAATATTGCCGGATTCGTCGCCGCAACGGACGCGACGGATTCTATAGGTTGGGCCCTTAACATTCAAAAATGTGCGACACGTTTTTTGGTCCGCCATCTTGTTTACGTAGTAAGACTTCTGGGAAAGCTCTACAACATTTTAATATTTTTATAGCGATAGCCTACGGAATTTCATTTTTCCTTAAAACAAAATGGCTTCCTTAAGTAATGAACGGACAACTATGTACTTATTTTTTACAGCTGATTGGTCATTTGTTGATTAAATTTACTGAAACCAGTTATCATTCTCACTCTCAATTGACTTGTTTTTGGGTAGGTAAATGGGTTCTCTTGTGGCGGTTGCCACAGCTTCCAGTTCACGGGAACCATCCATTGCATACCTGTTGAAAGACAATAATTAAACCACTTATGATATAAGAGTCACATAAGCTTTGTATGAGTCTTCTGGGTCCTTAAGAGTGACATGTTTTTAATCGGTAAATAAATCATTTTCATGTGATTGCAGTACCATGCTGTTCGCTGGAACTTGTATATATCTTCGTTTTACATAGGTAATCTATAATTTTGAGTAGAATAGCCATTTTGTTTTAGCCATTACACTTTGATTTGTGGCCTTGATCTCATTGCCTTCATAAGCATTGACCGCGTTCTACTGCCCGTTAGATGACTAGCGGCATGTCAAACTTCAAATAAAAAAAATTACCTTTCACCATTGGCGCTAGACATATCGCTTTTTGTGAAATATTCCTTTCAGGGAAGTTTCTTGCCGGCTGCATTGAGAGAGAGAGAGAGAGAAAAAAAAACAGGTATTCCTTTCCGATAGAATTGGATTTTAAATTTCTAGGTTATGAAACAGTTGATGCGATTGTTTATTAATTTTGTTTCTATTGCCAATCAGCTTTACAGACAAATTTTAAATTCGTTTTTTGCTTTAGGAGTGCCTCAATTAAAAACAGATTTGTACTATCCCGTCAGTTCCGAAGAGAAAGAGATTGGCATTGGACTTGGACATCATGCAAATGAAATGAAACATGTTGCAAAAACGAACCTTTCTTTAGCCATTTAATTTGATTTACATATTTACAGAATCCAGTCAGCTGGAAGTCTGGTTGTGGCATATAAGCGAAGACCTGTCAGCTTGAATCAGCGCGGTTATATCAAGGACTCGAACCCGTGTAATCTACACAAAGCTGACCAAAGAATAAATATCACTCCTGTCAAACCATCTTCGACAGTGCGTAGTATCAATTATTCAAAGTCTGAGTTAATAATTTTCGAAAACTCCCCCCCCCCCCATGTTGATAGCCTTTTCTGAAATGTCCCCCATCAATATTCATTTTACAGAATAATCTAGACATTTTAAAATGTAATTGTTGCCCCAGACACGTTTGCTGCTAATCTCTGGTTGACTGTGCAGTGCATACCTATCCAAAGCCATTATACAATATACCAGGCATGCTGCGATACACCACCACAGGTCCTTTGAAACACTATTTTAATAATAAATGTAGGTATACCTAGATGAAATTTAGCTAAAAAAAAAAAATCCTCTCAGTGGCTTGTCAAAAAGGCCATATGCGCTGCTACTGCAGCATTTAATTTAATTATTTTATGCTGCACTGTATCACTGGACAGAGAGACTGCGGTCAATGATAGACAGAATGGAGAATTCGTCTCCGGCTCGGCTCTGGCTTTGGGTCATCATCATCATTATCATCATCACAAATAGGCAGATTTTTATCATGCTTATGCTAAACCACAGCAGCGTGAAAAAGTTCTGCCTCAGTTATGAATAATCGGACGGCAGGTGGTGTTTTTGGTTAACCAACGATGACGACGCCGACAATAACAACATCAACATCAGGCAGAGAAGTAGGGCGACGGGGACAAGTTTTTAGGTCTTAATTTTGTTTTTGTTGTCTACCCCTCTGGTGGGGCACTCTTTGCATGCGGTAAAAATATGCGCAGACCGTGTAGGTATACACATCGAAATCGTCCAAGTGAAAGATTTGATTACCAACCCAGCCCAGCAAGCAACCTGATTGTTATTTCACCATCACCGGTCGTGTCGGTGTCAACTGAAAGTACCAAAAAGACCAAGCGAGGCGTGGCATAGACCTCTACGAGTACTACACACGAAAGTGCAACTCTGCACTGCTGTGAACTGTGGTAATCTGCATCTCTTTCTGATGGTAGGTTGTATTTGTGGTCGATGGAGATGAGGAGAGCCGCCCCAAAACGGTGGCACGCTGTGCAGAGTTGAATACACAGAAGATGGCATCTTGGGCACCGCACTCTTGCCCAACTAACTTGGTATACGCTTCGGTAGGAGCACGCAGAACAATGCGGTGAAAAGGATAAGTTAACACATGTCGCGTGGCTGCTTATCTTGTGGAACGAATTTCTTTCACTTTCCTTCTCCGCCATGCTCCATCCACCATCCGCATCGCATCCCTAATGCTCGAGTTGTTTTTCACTTGTGTTTTCGCTTCGTTTATATTGTTGTTGGTAGACCCTACAGAAGTCCCGATGGTTTCGCTCGGTTTGCATTGGGGCTTGACTTTTAGCAGCCCTTTGTTGTGTGCGGTAGTTCCTTTTGTCTGTTTTAGCAATTTGCAGTTTCTCGACTTAATTCGAAGCAGGGATGTGTATAGTTTGTTGGTTTTGCGGATATATTCTGTGAAATTAGCACGCACAATGGATGAAGCGGAAGCTGAGGAGGACCTAAAGAAGAATATGATCATCTGGTGTGTTTGCTTCGTGGATTTGTGCTGCTGATGAACGACATTTGTATGTCAGGGCCGTATGTGGTGGTGTCTTGTCCTTACGGCTATAAGGGTTTTGTTCCGAAAACTGTTACAACATCATTACGACAGTTGTTTTCGATAGACAAGTCGTACCCAGGGTACAGATAAATTAATTGCATGCAATGTGCATTTGAATTTCGGTTTGTACTAGGTACAGTTAGACAGGGGACGAATTTCTAATTGAAACATAACGAGTCGAGTATGCCTTTAGGATATGGGACTAACTTTGTGATGGTAACTTTTGGGCAAACTTTTAATACCTAACACCCGACACGGAATTGGGCTTTGCAAATTGGCAGCAATGTGCCTTTGAATAATGATCAACCAATTATTATGTGTCGGCTTCATGGAAAATGTGTGAAGTTCGTGATATAGGCGTACATACATCTTTCTGGATACAAGTGTCAGTACATGGATAGACAAGCCAGCATGTTGGAAGACTGAACACAAAAACAAATGATTGTTAAAAGTTGGGTAGGTTCTAGGTACTTTAGCCAATTAGGTAGGTTGGTAGGTAGGTATCTAAAAACTATCACCTAGAAATGTATTGGGAGTTTAATTATTAAAATTTGGTCTTGGTGTCATTCCTATGTATCTATTTCAATGTCAATAAATTCAAAAATATGGAAAGCAGCAAACCAATAAGATTTCAAAGATTTTTATGGGTTATAGGTATATTTTATTCGATTTTAGCTCTTAAAAATTTCACCAAAACATTCGCTTTCCTCTATGTCAATGTCCCCTGACCTATGCGGGCGACAAACTGAAAATCCATGAAAAGACAGCGATCTATCAATTTCTGCCAATATTTTGTTTGATGTCGGGTTCTTGTGTGAATTTCATTTACGATTTCCGGGTTTTCCTTCATGGTTTCCGACAGTCTTACTGGCTGCTTACAATTTGACTCCTAAATAAACAATTCGAGGGACGAACATTGATTGGATGTCGAACCAGTAACATGTGTTCCCAATTGGTTTTTATAGGGCTTGTGCGTAAATGTTTATCTTAACAAGAACACGTGCTACTGGGTGAATTTATAGGTAGGTAGGCACTTGTGGAAAAGGCAAGGGTGTGGGATTGTTGGGAAAAAGAAAAAGAAAGAAATATCTTTATTTATTCATGTTTTCATATCACCTGAACTTGAATATGCAACAAGAGCCCTGATAATTAATTTTGTATTCCTCTATTTGGTAATCATCATCTAAAATCGATTTAAAATCATCGTGGGCTTTCTCTACAATAAAATAATATAGAACGTCAACTAAGATTTCATATACCGTACAACAATTATTTGAAGTTGGTAGCCGTATCAGTTTCAAAAATGTTGTCTTTTTAAAATCACAAAGCTGTTTTAATAATATAATTATATAATGTTTTTTAGAAAATATTATTCCCAAACCTATATAAATAAGTCACGAGATATCTGGCAGTTAAGTTTCTATTCCCTATGTCACGTGAACAGTTTCTTTTTTAGCTCAACCTGTCATCGCGACTACACACGAAGCCATTTCGAAACAAACAGAACAAAAAATTGCTCACGTTTGCAACATTTTCCCACGACGGTTTTTAGTTTAAATTTTTTTAGCAAAAACTATTTAAATCTCAATAAATAATAACTAGAAATTAACGTTAGTCAAGGGAGACAGTTAATGAAAGGATAATGACAGATACTTCTTGGGAAAGCTTCTGTCAAAATCGTTAGACTTAAGTTGTTGGAATTTTCCTACAGTGGTGGAAAACTAATTAGAAACACAAACTTTCTTTACGAAAAGTTGGGTACCTTAATTTAAATAAACAAATAATAGAAATATCATTACCAATTATCAACGGAAACTGACTTCCTTTGCATTAAAAAAAAAGGAATTATACCATAAATAGAAATATATTCGAAAAAAATTAAATTAAAAATACTAATTAGAAAAAGCTAATTAAAAAAAAAACAATAACAATTCAAAATAAAATAAAAATAAATTCGATATTACAGTTCACATACCGTTTTTGAAAAAAATAAAAACTAGTATTTTGCCAGGTACTCACCCCTTGTTAGCAATAACAGCTAAACAGCGTTTTGGCGTCCTGACATCGTTTAAGGGGGATGTTCCTCCAAGCTTGTTCGATGTTTTTGAATACCAGTTCAATAGATTTTTTTTAAGTTTTCAAAGGGATTGAGCGCTGGCCAGCTCAGAACGCTTATGTTTTCCTCCTCAAACCAACACTTTAAATAAAGCTAAGGCATTTAAACAGACCAACTATGAAGCTCTAAAGGATTACCTACCGTAAAATACCTGTAGGTACTTGTTCAATATTTTTTCGCTGTTTCTAATTTATTTTCCACAAAATTCCATCTTAGATCTCAAGGACACCAGTTTCTTTTGGGAAATATTCTTTGAAAAATGTAAATATGAAAACTGACAACTAAGTGACTGCTCAAAAGTTTGACAAGTCAAACTCTATTTAATTTCGTCTTCAACGATGTCGGAGGAAGTAGTTATAGTTGAATGTACTCCTAGAACATTATCAGCGCATTCAAAATTGAAAGTTTAATAGATATTTACCTTTTAAAAAATTCAATGATTTAAAGAGAACAAATGTCTCCGAACAAGGTACCAACTTCAGAGCCAAATGAAAATGTCAAAATGACATTTCTTAAACTTTTTGTAAGAAAACTGATCAGGTAGGTACTTCTCTTGAAATTGAGAGAATTCTCTCTCGATTTTTGATATTTGATATTTTTTATTTTTCTGTTCTGAAAGTACACGAACGAAAATAATGCGTGTTTGTGAGAGAAGATTGAGCATTTTAGACATTCAACAATACCTAATAAATTGAGGATCATCATTTTAAGAAAAAGCCGTACGAAGACAAGATACATTTGATTTTACCAAAGCAATTTTTTTTGCTTATAGTTAAAACAAACACTAAAAACGAAGCACGAAATTAGCTGTCGCGAATTATTTCTTAATGTTGGTTCGAGAATCGAGAGTGTTCTAAATAAATTTGCAGAGCGGATAGAAATAATTGCCATAGCCAAAAGCACAAGGGGATCTTAACTTGACCGACTAAAGGCTTTAGATCCGAGAAAGAGGGTATAAACATTTAAACCAGAGCAGTCGAATGAACTGTGCGTGGGGCTAACAACCCTACCGCGGAAAAAATAACAACGTTACGAAGCGACCAATAGCCTCGGATAAGGATGAATTTACTGTTGACGACCCGGAAAAACGAATTAAGGACAATGACGTTCGGATCTGCACATGGAATGTTCGAACCCTGAACAGACCGCGTGCAGCCGAACACTTAGCGGAGGCCCTAGACTGCTACAAAGCAGGTATCACCGCCATCCAGGAAGTGCGGTGGGATGGGCCGGGCAAAAGGAAGATGAAAAACTGTGACATCTACTACGGTGATTGCTACAGGGAACAAAAGCAGCGTTTATTCGGATGCGGATTTGTTGTAAGCGGCAGACTTAGGCAAGAAGTCTTGAGCTTTCGACACGTGAGTGAACGCCTTACAACTATTCGCATCAAGGCTAAATTCGCCAACATCAGCCTAATATGCGCTCACGCCCCCACAGAAGATAAAGACGATGCTACCAAAGATTGTTTCTACGAGCTCCTCGACAAAACATATGAGCAATGTCCTAAATATGACGTTAAAATCGTCTTAGGTGATTTTAACGCCAAAATAGGAAAGGAGGACCTCTTTGGTAGCACAATCGGAAAATACAGCCTACATGACACCACGTCTGAAAACGGACTAAGGCTGATTGATTTTGCTGCGGGACGTAATGTTACCATAGCTAGCTCACGGTTTCCTCACCTCGATATACATAAAGGAACATGGCGGTCACCAGATCATCAAACCGTCAACCAAATTGATCATGTTGCGATCGACGTAAGGCACTCCTCCAGTATTCTAGATGTCCGAACTTTCCGAGCGGCCAACATTGACTCGGACCACTACCTGGTTGTAGCCAAGGTACGGATGCGGATATCCCAAACGCCAAAACAACGAGATAATACTGTGAGGAGATTTAACGTTGGACGGCTACAAACGCAACAAACTGCCAGAGCCTTTGCCGATCGCGTATCCCAAAACCTCTCGAGAAGTCCTATGCTGCCAGCATCAAGTGCCGAAGACCAGTGGCGCAAATGCCAAGAAGCCATCAAAAATGCCGCAACTGATGTGCTCGGTTTCACCAGTCCACCCCCTCGAAACCCCTGGTTTGATGAAGAATGCCGGCAAGCGCATGCAGCAAAACAACGTGCCTATGAAGCGGCGCTGCACAGAAGGACGAGAGCAGCTCGTCAGCTCTACGAGCAAAAGAGGAGGGAAGAACACCGGCTTCTCCGGAGAAAGAAGAGAGAGCATGAGAAGCGCGCGATCGAGGATATAGAGAGGTGCTACTCCAGGAATAATGTTCGGAAGTTTTACCAAAAGGTAAAAAGAACGTGTCAGGGCAACAAAACCCGAACAGAAGCCTGTAGAGACGAAGAAGGAAACCTTGTAGTAGAATCACAGTCGGTGCTGAGGATATGGAAAAACCATTTCTGCAGACTGCTAAACGGCGAAGACGACACAAATTCCGCTGTCAGGCAGAATGAACCATTCAACCTGGACGATGACAGCCAAGACTTCCGTCCACCTGACCAAAGTGAAGTGAGGATAGCAATATCTAAGCTAAAGTCCAACAAGGCTGCTGGGCCGGACGGCTTAACTGCCGAGCTTTTTAAGGCAGCTGGAGATGGCTTGGTGGAGAGCATACACCAACTCGTTTCCAAGATTTGGTCAGAAGAAAGTATGCCTGATGAATGGAACCTCAGCATCGTTTGCCCGATCCACAAGAAAGGAGACCCTCTAAACTGCGCCAACTATAGAGGCATCAGTCTCCTTAACACTGCGTATAAGATCATATCTGCTATACTGTGTGAACGCCTTAAACCATTCGTCAACGATCTGATAGGTCCCTATCAGTGCGGTTTTAGGCCCGGAAAGTCCACAACCGACCAAATTTTCACACTACGGCAGATCCTGGAGAAAACTCAAGAAGTCCAAATCGATACCCACCATCTGTTTATCGATTTTAAGGCCGCATATGACAGCATTTATAGAGACGAGCTATACAGAGCCATGTCTAGTTTTGGCATCCCTGCCAAACTCGTCAGATTGTGCAGAATGACGATGGAGAACGCTCGCTGCTCCATTAAGGTCGGAAACAATCTCACCGAGACCTTTGATGTCAGAAAAGGATTTAGACAAGGTGATGCGCTGTCATGTGACTTCTTTAACATCATTCTTGAGAAAATTGTGCGCAACTCACAAGCCAACACCAGAGGCACAATTTTCCATAAGTCTGTGCAACTGCTTGCATACGCGGACGATATTGACATTATTGGCAGAACACAGCGAGCTGTCACTGGCGCGTTTGCAAGTATTAGTACGGAAGCGGCAAGAATGGGTTTAGTGGTGAATGAGGGCAAGACAAAATATATGCTGTCAACAAGAAGGGACACACAACATCGACGAATCGGACAGAACGTCACAATAGACAGCTATAATTTTGAGGTAGTTAGGGACTTTGTCTACCTCGGCTCCGCTATAAACTCTGATAATGACACCACAGCAGAAATCAAACGAAGAATTACACTTGCCAATCGCTGTTTCTTTGGTCTAAGACGGCAATTGACTAGTAAGGCCTTGTCAAGAAACACTAAGTCGATTCTATATAAGACCCTCATCATCCCAGTCCTGCTCTATGGCGCAGAAGCATGGACCCTAACAAAGGCGGATGAAGATCTTCTTGGCCGTTTCGAACGCAAGATTCTTCGAGTGATTTTTGGTCCCGTTTGCGTTGACGGGCTTTGGAGGAGAAGATTTAACAGCGAACTCTACGAGCTGTACAACGACACCGACCTGGTCAGAAAAATACGCATCTGTCGTCTAAGATGGCTAGGACATGTAGAGCGAATGGACACCAACGCTCCGGCCCGAAGAGTCTTCGATTCCAACCCGGAGGGACAACGCAGTAGAGGAAGACCTCGCCTTAGGTGGCGCGCACAAGTGGAAGGGGACCTCAACCAACTTGGAGTGCGCAACTGGAGGCAGTTAGCAAAAGATCGCGCTAACTGGAGAGGCGTATTGGTTGAGGCCCAGGTCCACCCCGGACTGTAGCGCCACCTTAAGTAAGTAAGTAAGTAAGTCGAATGAACTTTACTCCAGCTTATAGGGCTGTATGCTATACTCCTGGTCATAAACATGCAAAATAATGAATGATCCGTCGACGCAATAAATTCAAATAAATAAATTCGATGCCAAACACAATGTCATCTATAAAACGTTTGAGTGCGAATGAGATTACAGTAATTTAATTGCTCTCATATCCTTAAGCACAAAAATCGACTTTTTTTTATGTATGAAATATACATTTATGAGTGCCCGTCAAATGTTTTTAATTGCAAATTAAATTTTACATTTAATCCCACGGTAGCCCTTATAGTTCGCAGTACGTTTGAGATTTTTTTTTTGCCAACGAAAACAGGCATCTGCATCGATTTATATTCCATTTGTATCTCGTCATGAATGCAATCTTCAGTTAATACGAACAATACCACAACGCATTAAGTACTTTCGGTGTTTTAACATAATTATTCGATAATTCCATTTTAATGCTGAAAAATAATTATTGCGGTCGCAGTAGGCACTCTCAGTGTTGTGGTCAATCCCAGCACCAACACCAACCAGCCATAGCCAGTAGGTATAGGTAACCTTACGAATAGCAAAAGGACGCGCACAATCCAATTTGTATTTTAAATGAATGCGATTAAAGTTTCAATGCATTTCGAATGCACATATAGCGACGTCATGCAGTCTATGAATTTGAATAATGAAAACATTTACATAAGTGCACATCGCACATCCGGGGTCTGATGAAAATTGTATGTATAAAAAAAGGAGCGAAATCCACCCAACATACGGTTAATAAACTCGAGGAGGACACCGCATACTTGGACGCAGGAAATAATGACGCCCTCAGGCCCGAAAGGTGCACTGCTGTTCCTGTAAAAATGTGTCATGCCAATAAGTCCGAAACACCGTCTCATCGGATTGGTTTCAGGCGGTCAATTTCTTTTCTCATTTTGTTTTCGTCCTTACCAATCAGATCTAGCGTAATGAATTGGCACACGCATGGGTACTTTATTTTCGATTTGCAACTTTATGTGCCTTAAGTCAAAGAGAAGAGATCCTACCTGACGACATCAGCTTCAGCCGACATGTGGACGATGGAAATAAACACTCTCATTTCGTGAACAAACAAAGAATATCCGCCACATGCCGTCGCGTCGTCGACCCGATGAGGCAGATTGAGTAGGTATAAATCCTGAGGACCAGAGTAATCAAACAAAGAAATAAAAGCCGCAAAGACGAAAGAAATTTAAACAAGAAAAGGACCAAATCCTTGTGGTTATTAGCAAGGTGGCACTCAGGCAGCCGTGCATCTGCCTGGCAAGATGTTTCTGTGTAGATTCCAGTGTACAGCGTCGTCGGCCGTCGCGTCGTCATCATCTTGTTAGGTTGGATGGATAGAAAGTCCTCCGCATCCACTTCCACCACGCTATCATTATATTAACGTGTAGCTGGACATGAAATCTTTGTGCGGCGCGAGGGATGTGATGAAAATACGCAGGTTGCGCCTTTAGAAGATTATAATTTTCGACCCAAAAGACACCTGGTGGTGGCTGCCGAATAAGTAGTTTCGACCGCAGGCGTCCGTGTCTATAATTCCAATTAATTTCGGGGCCAATGCGTTTGAAATGGCTTGGAATGAGACAGCCTCAATTACAAGTTCTAAGTAGGAGGAACAAGGAAACGGCAGCAGCATGTTGGATCTGATATTACTGCTGGTGGACTTTCAAGAACGTTTTTATTTATCTTTGGATTTTAACGTAACTTGGGCTGGAGAAGAACTTTTACACAAGTGGTATGGTTTTTCAGGTGAAACTACGAATTTGACTTGTAAGTTTGAAATAAGTTTGGTACACCTGTATGGATGTACGTATTACCGCAGATAGATCAGAGGTAAAAGCCGTTTACTGAAAACGAAAGAGTTCAGCAGCGAACTTGGAAAAAATAGTAAGCAGAGTCGAAAAGTGAAACTATCTATATGTACAATAGATCTCTTCTGGTCGCAGTGTATAGGGCCTATAACTTACAACAATACAATCTATATGTAACTACTTAGAAAGTAACTTATATTGATACTCTACGAGTCATCTTCGTGGCTGAATGCCTTCAAACAAATGTGATGATTGCCTTTTTTAGAAATGTACTTGTAACACATACCTACATATTATGGGAGATTTTTTTAAGAAAGCCACTGAAGTCTAAGGGTGCAGTTATAGCGACACGAAAAATGCAACCGAAAAAAATTTCTTTTGCTTTTTTTAATCACAAAGTTAATGGTTGAACTCAATCTTGGTCTTAAACTGTTGCTTAGGAATTGTAAGGTTACTTCATCAAAAAAAAGCAAGTTTTCCTCAAATTCTATAATTTTTCTGTACGGAAGAAATTTTACTTACAAAAAAAAATGTTTTCTGTTGTCGAAAATTTAAGATAACTTGCATATTTTTTTTTTTTTTTTGATAAACTAATTTTAAAATTCATAGGCAACATTTTAAGACTAAGATTGAGTTCAACCCTTAAGTGTTAGTAAAAAAGCAAAAGAAAATTTTTACGGTTGCATTTTTCACTGCATTTAACACTGAACAAAGCTTGGCCATATAAGTTGGTTAGACTTGAATTCCAACTTACGCTGGGGACAAAGCAAATGATTTGTCCTTAATGTGATGAATAAAACGATCGTGACAGCTGTCAAATATAAACATTTATGTTAAATTCAATTAGTAAAGAAAATAGCCCCAAAAACATTTTTTAAAGTAAATTCACATCACCAAAAACGCCCTAAAAAGTACTCTTATCTAACCTAATTAAAAAAAAAACTTCAATAAATATCTCTCTGCAAAGTGACATAAAAAACGTCCTGAAAAATATCCAAGAACGCACCAAAGAATGCATCAAATAGCGACACAAAAAACGCGCTGAAAACTCCTTTCAAAGAGCCCCAACAAACGACCGCAATATCAATCAATGAAAAGTCCCTAAAACTCCACAAAAAACATCTCCTAAAGAAACTCTGAATGGTGAAACAGAAAGCAGCGAAAAAGGCTTTTAAATCGATTTTAAAGATGGCCTACATAATAAAATAAAAAACCTTTCATAAATAGAGCTACCAAAAAATACAACAAGATTTGGAAAATGGCTATAATAAAAACCTGTCCTGAAAAGTGTTCTTAAATAAAACGTTTTCCGTTTATTAGACCGGTTTCAGACCCGGAAAATCCACTCTCGGCCAAGTATTCACACTGTGCCGGATTCTGGAAGCAACCCAAGAATTTCAGATCGATACTGACCACCTTTTAATCGTTCTAAAGGCCGCGGCGAGCCGAGCTATACAAAGCCTAGGTTGGTAACGAACCTCACAGAAGATTTCCATGTCAAAAAATGATTGCGACAATGTGATGTGCTTTTACGCAATTTTTAAGAAAGTCACAAGTCAACCGCAGGGGCACAATTAATTACAAGTCTGTGGAATTGCTAGCACATACGCTGACGACATAGACAATAGATTCGTTCGTGTACTTTCAGCATAGAAAAATGAAAAATGTCAAAACTCAAACATCGAGAGAGAATTCTCTCAATTTCAAGAGAAGTACCTGACCGGTTTTCTTACAAAAGGTTTAAAAAATGTCATTTAGACATTTTCATTTGGCTTTGAAAAACCTTGTATCTTAGCAAATTTTTAATAATTTTACGTTTGCAAAAAAATACTCGAACCCACCTTTTATTGCCAGAACGCAGTGAGCTGTCACTGCTCCGTTTGCTAGTATTGAAGCTGAAGCGGCAAACATATGATTTGGCAGTTAATGTCAACAAAAAAAGGGACACACAACATCGACGTATTGGACAAAACGTCACATGTCACAATAGACAGCTACAACTAGTGATGGGCACTATCGAATGAATGCGACTATCGATAGTTAGTAACTGAATGATTTCGACTATCGAATGATTTTTCATTCATTCATTCATTCAGTTAAAATGAGTAATGCCAATTTTTTTTTTTTTTGGATTTTTTTGGAAAATTTCAAATAACATAAATAAACACAGTTAATTTCAAATTGTTTTTTTTTTTATTTTAAGAAAAAAATGTTCAATAGGGCATATAACTAAACAAAATCAAGATTTTATGTCATGTGCTAATCCATTTACCAATCGTAGTTGCTTTTCAAAAATATGATCTGGTTTAAATTGTCTCCTTTTAAGCGATTTCTTCGATCGTCAATTATTTCATCAGCTTTTGAGAACACCCTTTCTGAAGGAACCGATGTTTTGTTTTGTTTTATTATGATTTGTTTTGTTTAAGTACATTTAATATACACAACCACAAAAAAAAGAAAGAAAAACATGTATACAAATTCCATTTTATAAATTACTAAACCAAATACAAATATCTACCCACACAAAATAAAAACGTAATTCTATACTTATAAATGAACAAAATAATCACACTACACTAGTGACTAGTCGCATTCGCAATTTCGCATACACTTCGATCTAAATCAGAAAACATTCAATTCAAATCAAAGCCATCCAAAGTCAGACCAACAACGGGTCTTGCACAAATATGAAATCTACCTTACCTTTGTTTTATACCCATTGGCTATCGCTAGAAAAAACTACATATCGACTAATAAAGTAAATCGTTCAAGCAAGCACATTGCACACCCCACTATCGACCGAAAATAGTAATTGAATTCATTCATTCAATCATTCGAATGAAAATAGTAGTTGAATGAACGAATGGAATCTTTCAATTCAAACCTGCTATCGAGTGAAAAAAGTAGTAGTTGAATAACTTTTCGTTCATTACTATTTTCATTCGAATAATTTTTTCGTTCAATTACTAATTTTTATTCGATAGCTGATTGAATGATTTCTCAACTACTATCGAATGAACGAATTTTGAGCAACTATCGAATAAGTCGATAGTTTTTATTCGATAGTCCCCAACACTAGCTACAACTTTGTCTACCTCGGCTCCGCTATATGATCCGACAACAATATCTCGTCAGAAAATATACGAAAGACCCTTTTTTTTGGTTAAGACGGGAATTTAGTACTTGTGCCAATTTTCGAAACACCAAGGTTTCCTTTCCTAGTCCTACGGCTCTGAGGCATGGACTTTATTACAAGAGAATGGGAATATTTTTGGTCGTTTCGTGCGTAAAATCCTTCGCAAAGTATTCGGTCCTGTTTGCGTTGATGGGTTTTGGAGAAGGAGTTTCACCGACGAACTTTACGAGCTGTGCAGCGACATCGATCTAGTTAAAAAGCTGCGCACTGGGCGCCTTAGATGGCTAGGACAGGTTCAGTTCATTATGATTAACTTTGTTAGCCAAGAAGGAGTTACCACAAAGCAGTCTCCGAATCAATATACGGTTTACTATAATTGCTATTATAGGAGGGAGATCCATAAAGAATTTCTATGGTAGTCGAATAGTTTGGTCGTTTTAATAATGAAATGTCACCAAGTGATGTTTGTAGAAGCCAAAAACCAGTATGGAATAACATTTAACTGCATTGGAATGGAGCCCAACAGATTCCTCATCAAAACTGCATTCAAAACATTTGGCGGCGACGGTCGTCCTAAATAACGTAGTTAATCTACGAGAACATTGATGCAGGTTACCTTGCTCGGATAAATTGGATCAGTTAAATCAAAACCAAGCAATCATTTATGCTGCAGCCTTCCTTGAAGAACGATATACAATCATTATACGTCCAAAGCGTTGCATAATATAGATTGACATATTTGATTGCGAAAATAGGACACGAACACGACACGCACACTACAATTCAATTTGCAAAGTTCGCTCATTCCAACGATAAATTGCTCGCAACATAATTACGTCCACCATCGACCACATTTGGTGTCGTTGACCATACCATAAAACCCTTGTCATCGAAACGCGAAAGAGCGTATATAAATAAAAATGCCTGCTGTTGCTGTATTTACAACCGACCGACGAATGACTGAAAGTTTCTCCCTCGACCGCTCCATTTGTCCGGCACAGGAACAATCAGGAATGGTTTATTTTTTTTTTTTTTGCCCCTTATTCCACCCGTATATGCACATATTTATAATGGTTCAGGAATTTCATTCCTTGGTAAGGTACGAATTCGGATAAACATTGCTACCTTCGCAGATATTTATTTTAGCGAATGAAACCTGTGCCACTTTACGTTAAACAAAAACCAACTCTCGTACACACACGTGGCTATACACTGTATACCTACGTGCTACGTGCGGATATTGCTCCTGGGTAGAGTGTTTCGAATCTGCGGTAATAGTCACTTGCTTTTAGGTCAGTCCAGTGCCATAGTCCCGACCGGATATGGCAATCGGTATGTGCGGAAATGTGCATAAATTGTGTAAATTTACGAGCCATCATCATTACGGGCCGTTTCTGTTCCGCAAATTAAACAATGTCTTCTATTTTCCCCAGTGACATATTAATATTTATGCATATAGCTTAGTACGTACCTATTCATGAGTAGCCTTGTTCGGTTATAACCTCACTGATTGTATGTGTCCTTTTTGTGTTAAATCAATTCGCCTTTTGGCCCCAAAAATTCAATGAAAACCTCCTTAGCGCTTAGTCGAGCAGTGGTAAGGGATTGTTTCTTGATGAATGAGAAGGGAAGCTTTCTCTCCAGGGGTGATATACCTACCTCTACCTATAGATAAATCAGTACGGATGTTTGTTGGTATACAACCATCTGGAATATATTTTAATGAATATTGCCATTTTGAAATCCTCTTAGCGAATTCTAATGATTCGAAAGGAAATAATTGACTTTGTGAGACGAGTATCTGTGCAGAAGTTTTGTTTAACATTTTAACGAATCGCTTTCGATAAAAGGCACTTTCATTCGCCCCCAACATTTCACCACCCATATAACTGAGCGTCCTTGTTCAATTTTCCTAATTTGCCATTGTGTTTATATCTTATAGGGTGCTTTGAGTTGAATGTTTGTTTTGTGACGTAGAAAATCAACTTAAGGCCTCGTCAAACATAACGCGTTTTTAACACCGCGGTGAGATTTATATACACGGCGGTAAGATTATTTTGATGCTACGTTCTAAGCGCCGCGTTAGAGGACGCCAAACAGAAATCTGCCATTATTGTACATGACTCTCGGTTTTCATTTTCAAACAAAATGTCAAGCAGCTCGGACGAAGAATTATTGTTTTTATTTGCCGTTATATGTAATTCCCGAAAAAGAAAAAGGATTTGGGTGCACGAAATTTACAAAAATTCTTTTGCATTTTTAACTTTCTCGCATTACGTAGTAAGAGAAAGGTACCTACATATGTATTGTAATCGTACAAAAAATCGAACTCGAGATTTTAATCAAAACTGACATTACGATGATAGAGGAACTCGAAAAAGTGGGTCTCGCAATTCTGTCCGTCTGTCCGTCTGCCCGTCCTTCCCGGGCTCTCCAGCGCAAACGGCTGGACGGATTTCTTTCAAACTTCGAATTTGGAGTTGGTGGGCTTACAGTTCGGGGCCATTTTTTATTTTGCACGTTAAGAGTTGCCGTTGCAACGGTATTCAGCAATTTTGAGTTTTTCGAAAACGGCTCTAACAATTTCAACCAAAACTGTTATTTGGGCTTAAGTAGGCGTAACTAAGATAACTGCATACTCAGTTTTTGGCAGAAAAATCGAATAACGGTAATTTTGAAAATTGGTCATATCTCAAAAACAGTCAAAACTATTTCGACAAAAATTCATATTTAAGGTAATACGGTCATTCCCAACATGATGGCAAACTCAGTTTTTCCCTAAATTATCGTTTAACGGACTATTTTGGAAAAGTTTTGTTTTTAAAGACTTTATTTAATTATGGTTTACTTGAAAACGGCTTTAACGATTTTAACCAAAATGTATACTTGCACTACCATATATGGGGTTAACATGGCTGCATACCCAGTTTTTGGCTAAAAAGTCGAATAACGGTACTTTTGAAAAGTGGCCTTATCTCGAAAACGGTCAATACGATTGCAACAAAAATTAATTTTTTATGTAATATGGTCATTCCGAACATGATAGAAAACTCACTTTTTCTCTAAATTGTCTATAATAGATTTTTGAAAAAAGGCATATTTTGAGAACTTTTTTTTATTTTTTTACCTACATGAAAACGGCTAAAGCGATTTTGACCAAAATGCACACTTGGGGTAAAATTGACGTTTTCAACATTATTGCGTCCTTCATTTTCGGTTCTAACCACCGGAAACGCTGATTTTGAAAACTGTTCATATCTCGAAAACGCCAATTTCGATTTGGAAAAAAACAAGTAATACTAACATCCTGAACAATACCCTATACTCAGTTTTTAGCAAAATAGTTGAGCAAGATTATTTTTCGAACCCAACATTGCAATATTTGTTACTATTTTGTTCGCATTATTTTCCAAAATCAGCTCTAAAGATTTTGACTAAAATGTTTATTCACGATAACATAACTATTCTTAATAAAACCCTGTACTTAGTCTTATAACCATTACCGCACTACCAGTTAGAATCACAACTAGTACTAGAAACTCCTTTTAAGCAAATATTTCCCAATTCTTCTTTTTTCAGCCATATTGACCATGAACCTTAAAATAATTCCAACCAATTGGAGTCTACAGTATCAGAAACCCGCACTTCAATTACCCTCAAACACGTGCAAATTCAAAAACAAATCTCTGAATTCTTTCATCACAAACCCTACTTCGAGTCATGGCCACCTACAAGCATCACCATTTTGAAAAATCTTGTTTTATAGCCTATAAACAATAACGTACAAACATCGGTAATTTCAAACACATTCGATTAATTTTTCTTCTTTTTAGAATATAAAATCATGAAAAATCATTTCAAACGCGCCTCGTCATAAAATAATCTGTAGTTTTTACAACCCCGCGTTTCAACGGGAGATATGTATTGCAGTATATTACAACGCGGCGGTAAAATACGAAGTTAAAACGCGCTCTGTTTGACGAGGCCTTTAGTCACCTGAAAATATACGTAACTGACGTCCAAAAGGACATCGCGTGTTTTGTGTCTACGTGTTACGTATATTTTAAGCCGACATTTTATTTAATTTAAATTGTTCGTTTTTATTTTTTATATTTTGACAATTTGTTTTTGCGCGAACAGCTGAAGTCGATAACAGGTCTGTTTGATTTTATTTGTGCCTGTTCGATTCTATTTTGTGTATGTTCGATCTTGTTTTGTGTGGATTTGCACGATAAATCACATCATTAATGAGGTGATTTAGCGAAATCAAGTCGATTGAGCTAAATCACGTTGGTGGGAACATGGTATTAGATCAGAGGCAAGAGCGATTATTTCTTACTTTTCGTAAGAATCAATCGTACCTACTCGTAATGATATAGGGTATCACACGTCTTCTTTCAGATGAATACCCCAAGACACTGTCTGTATGTTCCTGTTTTTTGGTTTCATCGGTTGCAGCTATACCTACATTTAATATTATTATAATTGAATGCTTTTAATACTGTTTTCTTTTGTTCGCGGTGTATAATGGAGATGGTATTTTCGTTTTGCGTTGAAAGATTGTTGAAGGAGCTTAATGCCATTTGATGGTATTAATTTTAAGAGAAAATCTTTTTAAATAAATGTTTTTTGTTAAACCTTGGTACCTCGTAAGTAAACCAATACTGATCGGTTGTTAAGATGTTTGGTCTTGATAGCAAATGCGATTATAATGGTATTAGAGTAGGTAGCATGGTTTTGAGATTCTAACTGTCACTGTCATTAAAAAGGGAGAACAGACGGTGAATACTGTACTAAAGTTAAGAAAAAATTGTGTTAAAGTCACTCTAACCATACGGGCTATAGCAAGTTTAGAGAATTTTGCATTGGCAAGAAGTCGTGAGTTCTTAAAAACACATCATGATCATTTTGCATGGATTCAAAAGTAATTGTCATAATGTTCGATTCTGGCTATAAGAGAGTGCTTATATTAAGTATGTATTCATGTACCTATCTACTAGCTAGCTACTCGTATAACATCCTTCGAAGATTGTTATTATCTTTCCGACACATTAAAGGCCAAATTTAAAAAAAAAAATTCTGAAACTAACAGCGACGCATAAATGAACGCAAAAGCCTTAAAATCTGATGAAATTCTGATTAAAGCTGTAGGTACGCACCCACATGGCTTGTCCGTACCTTTCGTATTAATAACATTTCGCTAAGTGCTTTTTTTAAAGAGAGGTGCAACGCCCTTATTGAAAATGTTAAGGATTTATAAATATCCAGATGATTGACATACTTTACATGGACTGCTAGCAGCCAATTTTTCGTTGAAGCAAACATAAGTGCTAGCTCTCTTGGTTCACGGCGGAGACAATCGGAAACACTCAAATGTCATCGAGCAACTCGTGCGATTTTGTTTAAGTTCTAAGAATATCATCTGTTGGAAATAATTTGAATAAATCGTTATTTTGAGCAGTTGCAATGTTTCTACAATAGATGGCACTGTGTTCTATGTAAAATATAGCAATGGCGCGCAGATGTTTCATACCTTCGCCGCACTGAACCGAAAGAGCCAGTGGTTATGTTTGCTTAATTTTTCCTCGCAGGTTTCTATGAAACTGACATTTCACTAGAGTCCATGTATAGTATTTCAATGATCCAGATGTAGTATTTTTAAAATATTGGTATTTTGTGTTATATTATATATTTTTTTTTTAACGTGTTTTGTTAACTTTACAACATAAAGATTCCATAAGTGTCGAGAAATAGTTTCGAATGTTTTTTTTTGTACGAAAAGTGACATGTGATTACAATTTCATCCGCAACCGGCCACCTATCGGGTCCAAAACCATCCTATCCTTCAAGTTAAAAGCAACCATACTCAACCACAAAATTTTATTAAAATCGGTTGCGCATTTTTGTAGCTCGACAAAGAATACAAAGAGATCGAACTGTTTCTGTTAATGAATTGAACTGACATCAAAAAAGCGAAATATGCGCCTACAGCGCCACCTCTTGAGAAATGTCCGACTTTACTTTTTTCCTAAGCCTTTACTTAATAATTACGAACAAACCGGCAGAGGGAAGTATCCAGTTTGCTTAAGTCGTTTTCAAGTTTTAAACAACCGAACAAACCAAGATCCATTTTATAGATTTTATTAATATGCTACTAGTTTTTTCTTGTTCACAATTTTTACCTAGGATGCTGTCAAAGTTGGACCCCTGATATATTTATTACTATAAAGATTAAGAAAAGCTCTTATTACGAAGTCTCATTCCGAAATAAGCTTATCTTAACAGAACTATATTATGTTTCTCAATGACAACCGGAAGGCTAAAATATTCACAACGAAGGACTGGTGACTTACTCCCTACATACTCTTTCTATGGATCTACCGATACCGATGTCCCTTCGTAACAATAGCCAAATATTGTCTTCTTGTTAGCTACCCACATATCGCCATGATGGAGCTGTCTGCAGTTCCAATGTGCTTCCAGTACGCCAAGCAAAAAACCCTTTTATGAGAACATGCCTTTTACACCCGTGTTATGTTCTGGGACGTCATCTATGCGTCAGAATGTTCCCGTCTACCTCATATAACATTCCACCCACTGACGGCTAGACCGCTTGCTTCTCTTCTGGAACAGTAGCCTTTGTGTCTTTGTCTATACGGATGAAAAGCAAGTAATCGGCCCTAGCGAGTTATCCGTCGGAACGGAAAATTCTTCGCAACGCATACTCTGTCGGAGGCTTAAATCCAAATCGTAAACAAATTCCGCAACCAATGTCTGTCGGAGAATATCGGAACCCAGCTGTCAAAAATTGAAGAAAAAAATGCACCTCATCGCACTTCAACGTAATTCGCCGATATGCGTTACAAAATGTCGGAGAAATATTCCGAATAGATGTTCCGAAGAATACCTCGAAGCAAAAATCCTCCGAATCGTATAAAATCTGAGAATTTTCCGTTCCGACGGATACCTCGCTAGGGCCGAATAACTGAATGACAGTGTCGCCAACTTAGGGGTTTTCCCCCTAAATTTAGGGTGAAAAAAAGTGTATAGGGGGTTTTTTAGGGGGGCAAATAGTTTAGGGGGTTTTTTAGGGGCATAATATTTTTTTTTAAATTCAGTTTTTCAATTGAACTGCTTAGTGTGAACTTCACCTAAAGCAAGCAAGGGGTAAAGCAAGACATTGAAAATGAGTGGCGTCAGCTACAAAATAAAACGTGGAGCAGTTTGTCAAATACAGAAGAATTTTATGCTGAAGTTAGCGAAGATTGTGATGCAGCGGGAAATAAACGGTTCAAAAATGTTGCCAAATTTGCAATAGCCTTGCTTTGTCTGCCTTTTTCAAATGCAAGTGTTGAGCGCGCGTTTTCCATTTACGCAATAATAAAAAATAAATTGAGGAACAAATTATCACCAGAAATGTTACAGTGTTTAATGATGGTAAGATATACTCTATTACGACAAGGTTCTTGTGTTAATTTTAACCCGACGCATGCAATGATACAAAAGTTCAATTATAAAATGTATGATTTTAAAAATAACAATGAGGCTGAAAATGATTTTGTTGCGATGGAAGATATATTAGAAACCATGGAATTTGTTACTTAAATATAAAATAATTAATATTTTAAATTCTTCTAATATCTACTGCAAGTACCTAATAATTTAAAAAATGAAGCAAATAAATGAATGATTTTTTTAGTTTTTAATGAAGTTTTTTTTAATTTATTTAAAATTAGAGAATGTACACTTAAAAACACTACAAATTTTATAAATCTCAATTTAGGGGGTTTTGCCTCAATTTTAGGGGGAAAAGATTTCAAATGTTGGCGACACTCTGAATCCAGGATAGCTGTGCTCCAAGGAAGTCTTCAAAACCCTGTCCGTTAAACTTTACTTCCATACAAGAGGGTTCGGTGCGAATTCAGTTGCAATATAATGAAACAAATTTCCATCGACTATAATCAAGCACAGCTGGTATCCTGCTCAGCCCATCAAACTCCTTCCCTATATATGTATCCCACTTACGAATAAAAAATGAACACCCATCCAACAATCTATTCTCTGCCGTGTGCCGTACCTAATTGCAAATCAATAAAACCCGTTGCCAAATTCAATGGAATTAGATTTCAATATCCAATCGGTTAAATCAATCGTAAATCCTTGAAATCTATTTCATTTGACTTGATTTTTTTTTCTGCTACTGCACTCCTCAACAAAGGGATGCAAATAAAGTCTTAAGTGGATTAGCAAAATGGGGATGCTGGTTGGCATTGGGTAAGCTACGAGTGGGCACTGCAGAGAACGTTAACAATTAAATCAAATTGGATTTAGTGGCATTCACACTGTTCCTGGCCACTCTTGTATACCACTTCAACGCCAACACCTTTCAGTGAATGTACTATTTAAAGATATATACCCATAGATAGAGAGATACGCAAATCCTGCCACTTGAGATTGAATTGGTTAGTTTTTTTTTCCTTTCCATTTTCATCTGTTAAATGCAAGTGCACTCTGATGCACAAAGTATATAAATATACTCGTACAAAGTGGCAATGAAGTTTTTTGGGGGGCCATTATATCATTTATTGCATTTGCCATCCAGCATCTAATGGATATACGTTCTGAGGGTGTATGGAGAGAGATGCATGGAGGCGGAAATGCCATGGATGGAGAGGTGCTATTTCCAAAATGCTACTGCAATGCTACAGCGTGAAAGGAGAATGGTGTACAAAATAATGCATTTCCCAAGGGAATTTATCCATTTTCTTGGAAATAAATTTTAGCTAGCTCTTAGGCTAGGTATGGTGTGCTGAAGGAGATTTTTCTCGTATTGGGAAATTCTTTATCCTTGTACTGGATATTGGTGTTTTTAATTGATTTATAAAATCAGTTTTTTTTTTGCACCCACCCACATTCGGAATCGGATTGGCATGAGTGCCGGTGTGGAATGAGGGGAAAGATTTCGAACTAATAGAAAAGTTATTTCTGTCTGAGATAATTGTCGAGAGATTAGTGACTTTTGGAGAGAATTACTGCAATGCAATTGCTTTTTGTTTATTAATTAACTTTTTGAAGTCAACGATCTGTTGGGCTATGGTGTATCGGGTTCTGCAAATGGTTAGTTTTCTTTTTTGTGGGACACGAAGTGTGAGTCGCACATCGCACATTGGTCTATTCGCGTACTTTTCCGAGCGAAGCACTAAACATGTGTCAAACTACAAAAATTCTCTCAGAGAGCGAAAAATATACTCCAAAGTACGTGTATAGATTTCTCGCTACTTTGAGCCACTTACATCTTTGACATCCACTACGTCAAAAATAAAACAACTGATAAGTTTTTTAAACACATCACAAATAAAAAATATAACTTACCATTTTGCAACAAATGAAATGTTCTGGGAGAACATTCTACACAAATTGGATTTTTCTTTATTTTCGCACATTTTTTGTGTGCATGACGTTTGTCTGATTTTGAATTTTTGTCAATTTTGTGGATTTGACATATTTTTTAGAACTTTCCGGCTGAAATTCTCTGAGCTGGTTCGAGCTAAAAGAGAAATTGAGGACGTTCGGATACCTAGTTTAGTAAGTCTGACAACTGACTGACTAGATGTGTTTGAGATAGGATCGAATCCACTCTAAAAAGTTGGAGTGAAATTCAAATCTTTTAAGTTTGGAAATTAAAGCATGGTGATTAACACTGTCAAAAGCTTTGGCAAAGTCATCACATTGTAACCTTTCATAAGGTCATTCAGCACCGAATTACAAAAGATTGCAAGATTTGTAGAGGTGGATCTACCATTCACAAATCCATGTTGCAAATGAAAGATTACTCTTTTTACGAGAGGTGTAAGTTTCTCATAAATAATTTTTTTCAAATAACTTAGGTATTGGCGAAATTTTGCAAACTGGACGATAATTGGTAACATTGGGCTTCGATCCTGATTTAAAAATTGGAGTTATGAACGAGTTCTTCCAAACTTTCAAAAAAATTCCTGTCCGCAGAGACAAGTTAAACAAAAAACAAAGTGGCACGGAAAACGCATAAGAACACTTTTGAAGTAAAAAAGGCGGTATGCTATTGAAGCCAGGATTTGCATCTAATTTTAACAAAGAAAGAGCATTTTGAACTTCTGAAATTGAACACTCTAGGTTACCAATATTTAAAGAATTACAAGTCATTGAGCTTTCACTAGCGTGGTTAGTCCTACTTGAACATACAGATTGAAAGTTGTTAGCAAACATATTACAAATGGTCGCTAGGCTGGAAGAGGAAACATTATTGTGGCGCATACAGGTAGGAATACCATAAGATTGTCTTTTACTGTTGATGAAAGCTCCATTCGCGATTACTATTAGATTTTAAGTTAGTTTCAACGGAAAGAACGTACTGCCTATAAAGAAATTTATTTAGAAGCTTACGAAAGACCAACAAGAGTTCCAGATCATTATTTCTTTTTCGGAACAGTTTATAAATATTATTTTTTTCTATTATTTAAGTTCACGATCCTTTTATTGAACCAAATAGGATTAGCGCCCGATATAATCCTTACTTTAGGTCTAAACATATCGATTGCCACTTTAACTGTACAAATAAATAAACGCTACAAATAAATTAAAAGAATTATTATATCTCCGTTATTAAAAACATTAAGCTAATTAATTCCTTCAAGATAGTTGTAGTTCGCTTTAGCATAGTTATACTTATAATTGGTGACACAGGGACTGGGTCGAAAATACTCGTAGAATTCAAATTGCAGTGATAGGGCTACATGGAAAATTGAATTAGGGAAAAGTGGAATCATAGAGTTATTGATATTAATGTTAAGATCAGAATCTACAAAAACTAAATCCAAAACGTTAAAAAAAAATAATCGGCAAAGTGATTAATCTGACGAGGATCGAACTGGGCGAGCGTATCAACAACTTTGGGAGATGCAAAACCCCTACGAGCTGGGGATATCTATTGTAAATAAAATAATCAGTCAACCTTTCTTGAACAAACTTAGGACGCCATTAAACAGCCATTTTATTATGAAAGATAAAAGAACACAAAAGTAGCAGAGTTGCCATAACAATTTCATATTTCATTAATTTGACATATTCTTTATGTCGTTACCAGAATGCAGTTTATGTTTAGAATGATTTCAACACCCCTTCTCATTCTAGACTGGCTAAACCAAGACTAGCCCGCATGTCGACCACCTTGCTCGCTTGTAGAGGTTTAGTTAGTAAGTCAGCAAGCATATCCTTAGTTGGGCAATATTCACATTTGATCATTTTCTTTTCGACGTAGTCCCTGACGAAGTGATATTTGATATCTATATGTTTTGATCTATTATTAAATTTATATCCCTCAACCATTTTAATACAGCTTTGATTATCCTCGTAGATAAGTACTGGTTGATTAATTTGTTCGTTAAAATCATGCAATAGTTGTTTTAACCATATTGCTTCTTTTGCAGCTTCAGCTAGAGCAATAAATTCCGCCTCCGTTGATGATAAGGCAACACATGTCTGTTTTCTGCAACTCCAGGAAACAAGTCCTCCATACACCATGAACAAGTATCCACTGTTCGACTTTCTGTTAATTCTATCCTCGCCCCAGTTAGCATCAGAATATCCAAAAAGTGCGGTGTTATCCCTTCCACCTAAATGTAATTTTAAATGTGATGTACCTTTGAGATATCTTACAACTCTCTTCAGCTCTATCCAATCCTCCTCTGTAGGATTGCTTGTCTTTTGGCTCAGGATACAAATAGCTGCACTTATGTCTGGCCTCGTATTTAATGTCACGTACAGAAGACTACCAAGTAATTTTTGATAAGCTTTATTATTTAGTAGCCCCTTCTGCACATCTGATGACTTCCCGTATGATGGCTCCAAAGGAATTGGTGAATTCTTCGCAAGTGCAAGACCGGTATCAGAAACAATTTTTTCAATGTAAGCTAACTGAGATATAGAAAATATTCCTTCAGCATCCCGTTCAACTTTTAATCCCAAATAACTTTTGACTGCTCCTAAGTCACGAATCTTAAAATTGACTTTCAGATTTTCCTTAACTTGAACCATCTCACTTTGACTGTTTGTAGCTATGAGAACATCGTCTACGTAAATTAGAACGTAAACCGCTGCGTCCCCGCTGAACAATGTATACAAACAAGGATCCGATTTACTTTGTGTGAATCCTGACTTAACCAAAACATTGTGAATGTTCTTGTTCCATGAACGCGCCGACTGTTTCAATCCGTAAATTGCCTTATTCAGTAAGCAAACTTTACTTTCTTCCCCTTTCTTTTCGAAGCCGATTGGCTGTCGCATGTAGATGACTTCACTTAAGTCACTGTTTAGGAAAGCTGTCTTGCAATCAATGTGATGAACCATCAGTTGTCGCCTTCCAGCTACTGCAAATAACGTTCTGAGCGTCGTATGGGAAACTACAGGTGCGAAGACTTCATCGTAGTCCACCCCACACCGTTGTGTGAATCCTTGTGCTACTAAACGCGCTTTATATCGAGTTCCACCGGGCTCAGTTTTACGTTTGAAAACCCACTTACAGCCTATGGGCGTACGATCCTTCGGCACGTCCACTAAACTCCAAGTGTTGTTTTCCTTTAGCGACCCCATCTCCTTCACCATAGCATTCAACCAACTATCACGATCTGTACCACACGTAGCCTCTTCAAATGTTTCTGGATCTGATTCTTCGATATGGTTTAGATATCTCGCTGGAGGTATTCCTTTAGTTGCCCGTGTCGATCTCCGCAGCTGTGTCCTGTTTATCTCACTATCTGAATCCTCATCACTGCTCTCAAAACCATGAAATGAATCATATGATGAATTTGAGTCACTGTCATCCGTAAATTGAGTATTTGGTTTGTCGGGAAATACAACTTCATTGTTCTCGAAAGAAAATCCCACGTCGCATTCGTCTCCGCTACGCACATCAGAATCGATGTTTATGTTTATGTTTAGAATGATTTCAACAATATCTAACTTTATAAATTGGTGCATAGGTACTACCTACATATATAGGCAATTCAACTTTTGATATGCGTTTAATTTTTTGCGTTATGTTTTAACAGAGCGATGGACATGGAAACAAGCATCGAACAATTGTCTGTGCAGCGGATTGCGGATGGCTTCAGAACTAGATGCACTTAAGCTCTCCTTGAATTTGTTCGCATCAATGAAAGCACTCAAAGTCAAAACTGATTCGGAATTTAAGTCAGATTAGAACCTCGGCCATAATTTAGCTTCAGAGGAGGGTTTTTTAAGGCCTCAAGCTCAAGCTGGCCTTACCATTGCCAGTATTGTGTATTTACAGTGAACAAATGCAACACTGGAGTGATTGAATGTTCAAAAGCAATCCAAATATGCAGATGTTCTTTTGTCCATTTGTATAGAAAGGGTTTTTTTCTGATACATTACCATTCGTTAATTGCACTGCCAGTGTTTCCTCCATAGCACTTCCCTAATAGAATACATATATACATGCGATTGTGGTAAAATGCTCCAGCTTATTCATTTCAATCGATCATCGCACGTGCAACAGACACACAAAAGGGGCTAACTACGTTGCACATACAACATATTGTCTACCCTTGCGAGCAGCCCTCTTCTATTCAATGTTTTAGCCGTTTCAAAGCTGGTCGTTTAGCATCCATGCACGATGCACTCAGCACTCAGCCACACACGGCAATTAGCCTTATTCATAAAACGATTTTAGTTGCTAATAAAAAAAAAACAACCCCAACCCCAACCCCTCTCAGACAACAACGACTGCATTTTATGAACCCAAAGTATAAATATTTTAGAATAATAATCGCCCTGTGGCGCCATAATACTCTTTTTATTTTTAATTCTTTTTTTTAAGGAAAGCGTTGAAAGTATTCATCGCTTAAATGCGCTTAGCATATTTTTTCTTCTTGATACTCTCGCTCAACCCCAAGTATGGTTATTTCTGATTTATATGCAAAATATGTAAAAATACACTAAAAGCCGACGCTGAGTGGGTATAAATATAAAAATAAAAATCAATAGATAGGACGAAAAGGACAAATCATATTTCGTCCCTGTGGGCTCTTCGTCGTTCGCGTTTCCGCTATAATAAAGTTGTCACGTTTTACGGCTCCGGGAAGACTGATATCGTTTATGGGCTATTTCCTGATTTGATTACCGCCTGATAAGTACTTTGCCGGAATCATCAACATGCTCATTATTCATTTGGTTCTCGTTTCTTTCGCCTTCTGGCTGATTTGGCCCAAAAGCATGTGGAATGGCAGTGCCAATAGACCAACGGCAGCCATGATTCAGCATCGACACCTGTGGATTTCAAATGATATCGTATGGATGGTCTGTGTTGGGGTGCACTCTTGGTGTGGTTTAAATTGAAGGGAGGTCATCCGTCCGATTACGGCACATACTTGCTGGAGTGTGTCTGCCTACTTGAGTTAATTTAGTTTTTATGGGTGCGGCCAGTTTATCTCTTTTGCGGACGTGGTGCGTGCTGGTGAGAGGCTTCTTTTACTTTCACTGGACGGATGGAGATGGACTTCTTTTCGGTCGGTTTTGTTTTATCGGGATCAGCAATTTTGGAGGATATTATGTGGCGTGCGAGGCACACAAATTGTGGGAGATTATTTATGACATTTCTTGTTCTTCGCTTTTTTCCGTATTGCTTCGGCTGCGGGTAATTTAACTAAGAATTTGATTGAGACACATGTAGGAGTTACCGACAGGATTACTGGTATAATTTATACTTTCATCAGTGACTGTCGACTGTATTAGGTAGTTAAAAAGGTGGCTGATGCGTATTTGACTGTTTTTAGTAACAGTGCTTTGCTTCTTTTGGAATAAAATAGCAACATGAACTTCCTAGCGGATTAACTGCGTACGATCTACCCAACCTGGCGTCGAATCGCGTCGTCCGTGATCGAGCATTACGTTCACGGAATTAAGTTGATTTACATGTAAAACAAAATCAAATTCCGTCACGTAATACTCGTTCACGGAGGACGCGATTCGACCCCCGGGGCCCTACTCTCTATTTCGTTCCGACAGTCAATCCTATTCAGAGAATCTGGTGAGCCCAAATGATTGATATTGAAATTTCTAAATCCAGCCGATGGACTCTGGTTGTTCGATCTACACCAACCAAAAACAAAACTCAAGACATGCATTTGGAACACTTTTCATACAATTCCCTCTTTATTATGCAGCAGCTTAGACTAAGAAAATATGACATAAACAAGCGACGTGCTCTTGCACTCTTACATAATACAGACTCGCCTGCAATCTGACAGAATCCTCGCGGGAAATCGAAAGCAATTTCCAACTCCCACTTATTTGATGAAATTCCCCATCGTTACCATGCGGTAGTACGTCTGATACTCTGACTCATAATCCGAGTAAGTTTGATTGTTCAGACACTTTGTTGGCGGAATATAGTTCTTTAATGGATTCATCAGCAAGAAATCGTAGTACTTCATTGCCTTCCTCAGCAACCTGTTCGTGTTGATGTCAGCCACGTCGATTTTGTCTAACAACTCAACTAACTGCTCACGCTGTTGTTTTCCCTTAGTCTGCAAATTCGCTGCATTCACTGAAAATACATCCAAAATTGAAAAATGTGACTATCCACGGCTCCTCGTGCAGCCACTCACCACCATTGATGGCAATCAAATTAATTTTCAACTCCGATGAAACATCGCTAATCGAATCAGACCACGCCACTCGGTTCGTGACCTCCTGCAAGCAGCCGTATGGGGTGAGTAGTATTCCCGGTGCCAACTGAATTGTGGATGATAGCTCATGCGATTCGGTTATGAGTGGATTCGCCATCAGGTAGAAGGCGCTGCAAGAAGACAATTCAAATCACAATAGATTTTCACACTTACAAAGAGAGAGTGAGAGCGAGAGAGAGGGAGTGTTCATACCATTCCTTAGTCACGCAACTGAACTTTTCAAAAGGAGTATCCATGAAGGTGCAAATTTCCGTAAGGATTGGTGGTAGGACGCAACGGGATTGTGTACCTCCTGGCATGATAGTCACATCACCACACCGCAGTGCGCTGCTGCTGTTCAGCGTGGAATCAAAATCCAATTTCGTGCTGCTGAAGACGTTGCCGCCACTTATGTCGAAAGTGCTATTGCTGTCCCCACAGGCGGTGGTGGAATTGGCGCTGATTTTCATCATCGATGGCATGAAGTTCGTTTGTTCCAGCTGCATGTCGCCGAGGAGATGGTGCAGCATATTCTTGGAAAAGAGAATTTTCTCCTTCATCTGATGCAGCTGCATGACCTCGTATTGAATACGATTGATCGAAGCATCGATTTCGGAGTACACCATTTTGATTGAATTGAGGAGAATCTCGTGGTCCTCTAGCTGCTTGGCGCCGACTTCGATTTGCGCTTTACATAGATCGATTTGCGCCAAAATGTAATCGTTTTGGCCTTTGTTGAAGCTCTTCGTGTTGTACTGGACGATGTAGTTGGAAATTATGTCGTCCACATCCTCGCCAGTGTCCACATTGAAAAGACTTACTTTGCACTGAACGGCCTCGACGAATTGGGTGTAGGCAGCCGAAAAGCGCTGATTTAGCGCGTGACTTTCCTGGCGGGCAGATATGTAGTTTGCCGCTATTCCGATTAGGGAGGCTTTCGACTTCATAAGTTTGATGTCGAATGCGCTGAGGTTCTCTTTTAGGGGCACCCGCGGATTGGTGTTTAACGTCATGACGTCCTGCAGTTGTTCCTCTTTCACTTTAAGAATAGCGTTGAAGATGAGAAAATTGGGAATGTTGGCAAAAAGCTTGCGCATTTTCCTCCACATGTCGTCCTTGGCTTCTTGGACTATGTGAGCTGGAAAAAGGACGGGATAGCAAAAAACGCTCATTAGTGGACAAAAGCAGTACAATCAAACCAAATTAGACCACTGACATATAAGATACAACAGTCCAGTCCAAAACCCTGTTTAAACTTACGATTCGAGTTGTTCAAGACCACCGTGTAGAACGAGTCCAGCTCCTTAAATGCCTCTTGTACTGCGCCTGCTGCAACACTCTCGTTGGCATTCGATGAAGTCAGCTTAACTGGCATCGTTGCGACTATACGTTCCTTGTTGGAGATCTCTTTTTCAACATCACTCTTTAACGCATCTCGCTTTAGTTCAAGCATGTTCACCTTGGCGCGCAGACAATCCCTCTTCTGCTTCAGCTTTATAGTTTGCATATCTAAAACGAGACGATTTAGAATACTATTTATGTTTCCTATAAACCAATTGACCCACTTTTTGTTTTTATGGAGCTTGCTAGTGAGTTATACTGCGATGTATATTCAGAGGCCTTGGCTTCCAAATCAGCCTTTTGCTGGGTAAGATCTTTAACTTTTAAATAGCGCTGCATCTCTTTTGGTAGGAAGCTTCGAGTGCAAGCCTATATATTTTAAATAACTTTTAAATTGGGGCATTTATATAAGGTCTGCTGCCAAACGATAGTGCATTCGAACACGTTACTTGTCGAACTTCTCTCGCTTACCTAGGGTAGAAACGAAATTTGACTACATTTGGCTAAAGAGTTCGAATGCATTATCGTTAGGGAACAGACCTACTGTTTAACTGAACTCACCGGAACAACTTGATCCTTGAGTTTGTCCATTTTTCTAATCAGAATGTTTTCACGTATTTCTCGAACTTCTTGACGTGATTTTACCCGCTCCAGCATATTGCAGAAAAGGTCTCGCTGGCGTGATTTGAAAATACTGCATATTCAAGGGAAAGACATTAAAATTTGTAAATTTGTAAAGAAATACAAATGAAAATTTATGTAGTTACGATTTGAGAGCTTCTCTGCTCGGCATGTCTTTTTGGGGGAAACCCAATTTTGTTGCCCATAGTTCAAATGCAAGGATATCATCATTAAGAGTCATTTAAGAATTGTACAAAAAATTAGTTCAGAATTAATGACCAGCAATTATAAAACCTAACAAAAACTATTAACACGAAGGAACTAAATGCAAATCAAATCAAAACTCAAATTTTAACTGTTTTAGGGTGACATATAATAGTAGTAGATTGCAGCAGTAGTAGAGATGTAAGGCAAACCAAAGGTGGATATACAATACTATACAGCAACAGCATATTTTTAAGAATTGAAAATGTTAGGTACCTAATTAAAACTCGGACCTGGATCTTGAAAACAATCAAAATTTATGTAAATAGATTTAAGGAAAACAAACATAGTACACCGTTGGGCCAACACATTTTAATAATTATTCACAATCATAACTAGCTTTTTTTCCAACAATCATTGATCTATTCAAATATATTATGCAACAACGTGATCCAACTGTAACTAAATTTAGTACCTTCCGACGTCGAGTCTGACATATTTTGCCTTCATATTTTAGTGTCAAAACGTTTCAAAAACATTTTTTTTTTAATTAAAGTTGTTTTCTTTTTTTTCTGGAGAGTTCTGAAGTTCCAAAAACTATTAAAATAAACAAAGACTGTTTCAAAACTTTAGTTACCTAGAATAAACATATACTCATTCTTAATATAATTTCATACATAATCTAATAATCTTGGTAGGTAATAAAGTATTTGAATTGCCAGACAAACAAATTACCCCCTATAAACAGTTTCATTCTACTACATCCCAGGACGTTTACCCACTGAACACATCCACCTGTTATGACGTTTCTTCATAGTAAATTGAATATTTTCAACGTCAGCCCCTTTGTTGCCTGTGCAAATTTTCACAAGCCTTTCGTAATTTCCTTGTTTATTTATAAATTCTAACAAAATTGTGCAATTATCGTCATGGCTGTGGAAAGTTTTGACATCGAAAAAGTTTTAGAACTATTCCAGGCGAGCCTCAAAGACGAAGATGACGTTCTTTTGGATGAATACCTTTTAGGATTCGAGGAAATCAATAGGTATTTGATTTGTAGCTATCCACTCAAAATCCCTAATCAAATTAATTTTCGTTTGTTGGCAGATTTTTTCACCTCATGGGAACAGTGTTTGGTTTCGTCAGCAGTGATGTGCGCTCAAAAATAGATATCCTATCTGATTTTCGGAAGAAGGAAAACGGCCAAAATTTCGTTTCATTCAAAACAATGATAGAATACGAACAGTCAACGGGCCTGCTAAACAACACAAGCTACGTGTCAGGTAGTCGAACTCTTCTACGTTTACATAGAGGCTTAGGTAAGACTTGCATCAGCCGCTTATCTTTATTTATCGGCAACATCAATTTCTGTTTCCATTTCTATTTGTTATCGGTAAACAGAATTTGTACACGAGTTTCTTCTCAAACTGGGGGAACTTGGTGAATGTGATAAGAGCGCAAGTTGCTGCAAGCACGCTTACAATGACACTTTGGCCAATCATCACCCTTGGTTGATACGAAAAGGAGCTCTAGTTGCCATGTATGCAATGCCAACAAAGGGGGAACTGCTGAAGCGCGTGGGAGTGAGCGCCACTCGTGCTACCGAAATACTGCCCGAGATGTTGAAGGCCACTAAAGTGGTGCACAATCGAACGGAGAACCTTTACACTGTGTTCGATCTGCATTCACTGCCCTAGATGCGTGATCCAAATCGATACCACCAGAAACTGTTAAACATTACATTGAAAGTAGTATATACATTCCGCTGAGATGTTTCAGTTGCAATTTAATTTACATAATAGAACTCTTTGGTTATGTAGCTTTTACTCAAAGTATTTAAAAGATGTGAGATAGAGATGCTGTACTGCAGTTGTACCTTGTTTATGTTTATATTCCTCGTTTACCTTGTTTTATTTGGCTGTTCTTGTCGCATAGTGTTTTTACAATCTTAGGTATCGCTTTATTTTATTCTTTATTATAAGAAAATCAGTTGTAAATTAAATAAAACAATTTTATTTGTAAAAAAAAAATGCATACGTGTACACTCAAGTATGTTAGTAGGGGGTTTTCGCGTGGGATTTCTTTGATTTTGCTTTTAGTTTGTTGGGTCCGCTCTTTGCAGCGGGCTGGTCTGCTGTTGATGGCGACCATAAAGTTACGATGCCACTTTCTCCAGCGGTGACCAGTAAGTTGGACTAAAAGCAAATTAATTTGAAGAGCAAGCGTATTGCTGGAGGAAAATAGAAACTCTTCAAGACTCACCTGAGGATCGTATATGCTTTCCCTGACGATTTGCTTATTGCCATCAAAGTCGGCGTGCGGTACGAGTTTCTTGTTTTGTAATTGAACAGATCGCATAACCTCTCTGAAAGCCAAACATAGTTAATTGTGCTCATAGACGCATTTTTGGCACTCACCCTTTGTTATAATTGGAAGCCGCCAACAGGAACATTCCGCCGTCCGCCAAGTTGTGGCACGACACCAGATTACAGTCGGCAGCCGACTTTCTTTTGATTGCTTCTGTTATATGAGTTCGTTCAAACTCTGCAACCAGATCGCTCTCCTCGCACTCGTATGACTTGAAGTCACACGTGTGTGTGATGCACGAGATGATGTCCTTCTCGTAAACGTCCTTATGCCTGGAAAGTGTCCAAACTGATCGCAACTGAGATGAAAATAACATACGACCCTACCAATTCAACTTGTGAACACTGCTTTCAGTGTTTATTGTCGTAGTTAGAGCATCATCTTCCGAAGAAGCAGATATATCGAATACGTTTATTAACCCGTCAGTCGATCCTGTACACATTAAATCCGGATTTGTCGGATGAAACTTGACATCAGTCACATCGTCCTGATGACTCTCCCAGTATCCACCCATTACTGTCTTCTGTCGAACATCGAAGAACATAAGATATACGTTGTGCATGACTTGATCTGTGCCAATGCAGATAACACGACCATTTGCGTTGAGATCAAACGAAGTTATGGGTTTCTTGGTGCATTCCGCGGGATCTACAAGTGCAAGAGTTTATATCGTCGGCGCTCTATTTCTAATATCTGCTTGTCATACCCTCAAACGTGTGCTCCTTCGACCCCGTTCGCAAATCATACAAAGCTACTTCACCGTTTGTGCTTCCAACAAGCAAGCTGTTCGCCGTCTCATCGAGAAACCGTACCCCACATACAGCGCCATCACTTGCTAGGTTAAGAGTGTCATTGGTTGGGCGCGATAGCCCACGATTGCTGTTAATATCGAAGATCTGTACAGTGTTGTTCGAGAGTCCAGCAGCAATCCGCTTGAAAGACCTATTGCAATGAATACCTAGCTAGAGCAAAGTAAATAAGTACAGTGTTTTATTGAACTTACTTATCACCGCATAAGCTTAGGATGTAGACTTTTTTCAGTGAAACAGCAGACTCGTCGGCAATTTTGTATTTCACTGGGAAAGCATTTTCTATCTCAAACTTATTACAAGTGTCCTCGTCAACAATTGGATCTTCTTCGTCGGAACTGGACTCGGGTTCTGGAATAGGGTTTGTTAATAATATAGAAGGATTATAATTGTAGCTTTTTACCGTCGAAAATCTGTTCTTTTGGCATTTTAATTTCTACAAAATGTTATAAAATAAGGAAAGTGGAAAAGAGAAACATAAAAAAATAAACAAGTCGGCTGAATTTCTCAACACTCAGTGACACTTTAAATCTGCACGTGCAGTAAAATCTCCTAGAGTGAAATTTAATTATATTGTAGTAGATTTTAGGCTAGTTTCATTTGTTTGCAAATTGATGCACTTGATGTGATATGAATGATACAGACGAGACCCAGCAACAAGAATGGATTTAGATAAATTTAAATTTTAAAGATTTATAAATTTGTTATGATTTCGAATTTGAGAAGAAACAGGTGACCAAAGTTTTTCTTTCAATAATAGCTGCAAATGAACTCAAATTTGTGTAAAATTGATGGTTGATGGATGAACAGTTTGTTGTTGCATCATAAAAATCTGCTTCCTATGCAATAGGTCTGTTCCTTTACTTTTAAATCTTACGAATTTTTACGAATTCTTACTCAATTGTCGTTCCTCAACTCGAAAAATTCGTAAAAGAGAGTGGCTTCGAGAGATCAAGATATTTCCCCTCTTACTAGTTTTTACTCAACAAATTTCTTTGCGTAAGAATTGAACAACTGTCAGTCGCCTGAAAATTGACAGCTGATTTGAATTTGTTGTTCTGTTTAGCATTTTGGTGGGAGAACTATCTGTCATTTTTCATAGGTTACTACAAAAGCGTTAACTTTTGCGTAAGTTTTCCTCTTTGAGAGAGAATTTATCCCCTCCACAGGCATTTTGACAGTCTTTTCCATTTTAACTAGACTGTTGACATACAAGATTGGTAAAAAAAACTGGCAATTACTTCCAATCATTGAAACACGCCGCATTAGTATATGTAAAGAATTTTGTAAATCATTTTATTTTCATAATACAATTTTTCACTTAAATTTCACTATACCTCTTTGAAATGACAGCAATTAAAAACGCGTATAACTAAAATCCAAAGGTGTGTGCTAAATAGAATTTTGGACCGTTGAACCTACATACTGAAATTCCTACCATGCAACATTCTAACACTTAGATTCCTATAAAATAAATTAGTTTAATGTTAAAGATTGCTTTGCGACGATTTGCATAGGTTTCAAGCTTTCGACAAGCCCTCCCACCGATCGGGCACGGTATAAAAATATCGATCCATTGCATCTGTAAAACGCTGCTTGTAGCGTTCTGGTGAAATCACAGTGGGCAGCTTGCCCATTCCGCCACCAAGTATTCCCGTCTGCTTGACGAACGATTCGACACGCTTGTCAAAGGTAAATGTGCGTATATAATCTGAAAGACGAAAGAATTTATGAAGAGAACAAGTATGCCGCGTAAGAGTAGGTAACTACCGATAATTCCCAAAACCAACACACTGTCCTTGTTGTCCAAACCGACCAGCAGCGAGTAGTCCATCACTTGGTTCTTCTCTAAAAACGACGAATCGCGGTTGATGGCGTCCTTAAGAACTGATTTGCTGTGTGATAACACATAGAGAGGCTTTGACCAAGACACTAAGTAAATAATGGAAGAATGACTAAGAGTTCCAATGGATTCCGTTAACCAACTCACTTTGAACCAAATTCTCATCCAGCAATACAATCTCGCCACTCTGGTTTGTCGGATCGACGAGTCGATTTCTCTCCGAGCCCTTCAAATCGAATTTGTTCTTAATGTCGCAATCGTAAAACAGATTCTCCATCACCAGCATTCCCTTCTCCTGGAACGAACTGAAAAGAAGCACAGCGATTAAAAAAATGTAATTCTCCGCATCCCATTAGTTCGCTTACTCTTTTTTTTTAATGCTGACCTTGAAAACGCCGAAAATCTTTGCCAACAAGGTCGGATGATTGTGCTGCTGGCACTTGACGACGTAATCGAAGTAATTCGGAGCAAAGTTCTCAAAGATGGCAATGTCGGTCTTGGTCATTTCCTTCAGAACGAACCGATCGTCTAGCGTTTTGCTGAACTTGGAACCGCTTTTGCCGCCTCTCGCCTCCCACTGCATGCTGCGGCAAAGCGATCGCGCCAAGAATATCCGAGTGTCTTCAATCTCCGACTGCAGTTGAGCATTCTCGTCTTTGTGCTGTTCGGTTGCCTGAACCGAGGGGTCACTTGCCTTGCGCACGATCTCCAATTCCGAGTTCGAACCTTTTTGCGTGACTTTGAGTTCTTCACGTTTTTTACTGTGCTCAAGCTCCTTGAATAGGTTTCTGCCCATTTTGGGGACCTTCAGAGCGTTGGCGCGCATCAAATCGAACTCCTTGGCGAAGTAGATCCGACAACTGAACTGCGTAGAGCTGTCCTGGAATGCGATATCGATGTGAGAGTTTGGTTTCGTGGGTTTCTTTTCGTCTTCGACGGGTTTTGTTGGTGGTAGCTCCTTGTCGTCGGACTCTAGGGAACTGAAATCGGAAGTGAGTTAGAAACACGATGCAATTTAGATATAACTCACCCTTCGTTTAACTTTCGCTTTGGGTTGGGACTATTTGAAGGAGCACTGCTAGTGATACCACTGCTTATCGAATTCGTGTCCATTAAACGATTGTAGTCATTCGAAGTCAGCGCGTAGGCGATGATGGAGCTCAGATCCTGATCCTGAACGAGTATGGGGAATGCTCCCAATTGCAAGGTCAAATGCTCAACTTGCCTAAACGGAGACTGCAATAAGTATGCCGTTCCGGTGGACTGCAGCAAATGACTGAATATCTTTTTAATACTTTTCTTATCGTTGGCGTGTTCCTGTGTCTTGCTTTTCTCCACTGGTGGCAGGCTCTGCTCGTCGGAACTGCCCTCAGTGCGAGCCGCCTCTTCTTGGGAATCACCTTTTTGTTCAACAGTTGGCGACTCTAAATCGGACCGCAAATCCTCGGTGCATATCTGTCCGGAATCGATCTGCTGGCCAGAGTCGTGCTTATGAAGGGACTTCAACTGCACGGCCATCTCATGGAGCCTGGGGCCCCAGGCGTCGATGCTCTCGGCCAAGGCACGTTTCGCCATCAGCATGCCGTCGTTAATATCGTAGGAGTTTGCCTCCTTTTCTGTCAGAAGAGTCTGAACAATCTCCACGTGCTTTCGGAAGTTGAACTGATCAATCTGCAGAGCCGTCTTCATGCTGGCTATACTGGTTGAGTCGTCCTCTGTCGCAAGGTCAGCGATTCGCTCGTGAATCTTGGAGTACACTTCGTGGCCCGTCATTGAAAACCGCTTGATGTCTTCCAGCACTTGGAAGCTCTCAAAGGGCTTTGGCTTCTTCAGATGGACAACCAGTGGCGGCAGGTTAATCTCCCACACTTCGATGGGGGAGTACATGAACTTCGCCCCTATGCCGTGGTAGCTAAAGTAGTGGATGTAGTCGCGGTGCAACGAGTGACCACATTCGGCTTGATCTTTCGCGGCGTTGTTCTCATCGTCGAAGGGACGCCTTTTGTAGGCGTGACCGTAAAAGCGAAGCTCCAGGTACTTGGCGAATGACAAACATTTTGTCGTTTCCGATATAGGAACACTGGGCGTCATCTCGTTGCAAATGGAACACCACGACGTGAAGTAGATGCGATTGGGATCATTTTTGCTCGTGTCCTCGTTGAGAAACACCTGCACACAACCCATTGAATGGACATATCTGAAACAAAAGGTCCTCAATCAATCTGTGAGAGAGGAATGAATGCAAAACCTACCTTCTTACATGATCCATCATGGGCAGATTGCACAGTGGACAGATGTAGGAAACCCTGAAGCAGTACCGCATCAGGAATTGTCCCAACATAATGTCCTGCTGGCCGTAGAACTTCATGTCCAATAGCGTCGGTTGTGTGCAAAACGACGACGCTTTCGGGTTGAAGTAGAAGCTGCAGAACAGCACTGGAAGACGTTGATGATTCTCCAAGTCCAATGCATCTTTGTACACATGGTCCTCGTTGATCTTCTGCGGTCTTTGATATGATTCACGGCGCTTCAGCTTCATCACTATTAACAGAAAATTTGTCAGGATTGGTGGGTCATCAACGTCTCACTAAAACTTACTCTTCGATTTCTTGGGATACCTGCCTCCGAGCGATCGAAACTCTGCCAGCAAAGTCTGCAGTTCTCGATTGTCGCTCGGAGCAGTGATTTTTGTCGTCAAAAACGCATGAGGCGGATTCAGCTGCACCGAATCTTCGGTGACTTCATGCGCCTCAGTTTCTGTAGCGGGAGCTTTTTCATTTGACGCTGTCGACCATTGTTTGGAAAAGTACAGCTCTTTTGGGAAATTCGGACGCAGCGCGCACTTCCTCCCTGGTTCGGTCTCTAAATAGGGCAGAGGGAATGTTAGAAACGGCGAGACAGAGAGAATTGTTGAGCTCAATGCTGTGCGAAAGCGGTTGTCATAGGGCGTCTCAACCGCCAGCTCGACGATGGACGAGTCGGGCGAGAGTTTGTTGTTCGGTAGTTCAGCCGAACGCAGGGGATCTGTAAAATCACTGACATCCTCGATGGTGACGAATTTTTCCTCAGATTTACGCTCTATGAGCTTTTTCGCAAGCTGTACAGGTTTGTCGCTACAATCCGGGGTTTCATTTGATTTTTGTTCGAGATTTTGACGCAACAATGCAGCAGATTCAACGTCGTCTGATGGGCTTTGTTCTTTGGAGTCGAAGATTGAAGGCTTCGGAGACAGCGGACTTGCGAATTCGTCCAGTAGAAAGGACATCTCCAGCCGCCAGTTGTACCTAAAGCGATAATCACGGACTTTGAGCATTTGTCCAGTCTCTACAAAATTATCATCTTACCTCGCATAGACAAGAAAAGAGGCCACCTTCTTGACCTTCGACAGCTCAGCATTTGTACCTCCTCGCAGTAGACATGTGTAGCCCCTAGGGCTGGAGAGTTTTTCAAAGTACATCAATGTTTTCGTCGATCCTAAACGATATTCAAGTTGAAAACATTCCTACGGCCAATGCCAGCAACTTACCGTATCCATCGTCAAAGCTCTTGATGTAGAACGCATCGCACATGCCGAGCTTGGGCTTTCTGATGTTCGATTCAATGGATGACACAATGTCACACTGCAGCGCCTTTGACAGTCGCTCCATGACGGATATTTTCACATCCAATACCAGAGTAATACCCTGCGATCGCAGCATGTCCTGAGCTATGCCCGCGACATTCTTGTGCACCAGCACAACATTTGGCTTGAAGCTCATAATCCTTGCAGTCACATTGCGAAGGTACTCCTTCTCTTGCAGCAGTACCGTGGAAATGCTCACAAATTTACCCTCGATCCGTTCATAGACGATTGGGCATTGCAGGAGCAGAATTCTTGGCCGATCCACCCTCGTAGCCATGTCCTTGTGAGCGACATTTTTCGAGAAAACTACGCCGCCGACTATGGTGCACTCGTGCCGCTTGCCGCCAGGAACCTTCTTAAAGTTCACGTAGTTCCGTATGTCCATCAACTCGTTGGTACAGTACTCAGGCTTGAAGTGATTCGCCGCGCCACAACACAGAGGGGTGAGGACCTTGGACCAGCGCTGGTCGAGATTTGAATTGCGCAGCATTTGCGTAAGCAATTGGTCCTCATGATCGCAGTAGGATTCCAAGAGCTTCGATGTGGTGGTTGTGGATCGTATTGAGTTCTCCAGTTCCACGTCTTTCACCGACTGAAAGCTCAGGCTTACATCGAGCGATTTTGGCGGCTGTAGCTCGTTGTCGTACTGTGGACTGGATTCATTTAAAATACCCGAACTTGTTTCACTTAAAACGTCGAGCTCGGCTATGCTGGACGACATCACATCCGGCCGCTTTGGAGCGAACTTGTAGTGCAAATTCTCATCAAAGTCTGTTTGATCTGAGTCTGGGACGATAGGCAGAAGGAATCCGGCAGCCAGCATTGCGCTGAGAATGGCTATGGCTTGCACTTTGTTGGAAGACTTTTGATTGATGTTTAGAAAGTCAATGAGATCGGTCCCGCAGTTCTGTGTCGGCAGAAGTCGAATCATCTCTTCGTAGAGCGTGATTAGAGAGTTCGACTGCTGAAGGATATTCTTGCGATCGGCGTTGGAAAGATTGCTGCTTTGGTTCGATACGAAACGCTCCTCCTGGTAGCCGACGGAGACCTTTCGAGTTAGGTTAAGGCGGGGTTGTAGGCTTTCACTCGATTCGGCGCTTTGCGAAAGCTTACTCGACAGATCCTCTTGCAGAGCCTGCAGATCCGACTTCAGGTCGACTGCGATATTGGGGGACTTTAAGTAGCTCAAGACGATTTTCGAACAGTAGTTGCAAACCTTCAAGTCACCTGAAAGCCAATATAATTAACATATGAAGAGATGTTACTCATTTGACACTAACCAGAGCACATGATAATGGTGCCAGGAACCACTTGATTGCAGCACTTGGAGCAGAATATCTGTCCGCAGAGGCGACAGTGGTGCTTCCTCCGGAATGCAGAGAACTTCTGTGTACAGTCGTAGCACTCCTTGGCCTTGGCGTCGGGCATCCAGAAGCGCTGCAGGTCGGTGTCTTTGTAGTTTCGTAGATTCTGTAAGGAAATGTCATTAGCAACGCACAATCAATCCAATCGACTGACTTACGCTATTCCTTGCGGCGACAATGTTGCTAATTCGCTTCAGCACATTAACCATGGTCCTGCCCTCAGTTGCTTCGGCTGGTGTTTCATCTGGCTTCTCCCCAGATTCGCTAATTTCTTCAGTAGTTGTCGATTCGGAGCCATCTTGATTTGACGGCGAGTTGCCAGCTTTGTTGGCCGAGCTGAGACTTGAGGACGAACTGTTTCGCGAAATACTCCCCACGTCGGTATAGAAAGTACTGTGCGATGATGATTTTGGGACATTAGGTGTTGCTCCCACCCCACCAGTGGGAGCGTCATTTACGGTGTTGTAACTAGCGTTGTAGGCGTTTTGGATTTTATTAACGAATTTGCTGAGAAATGTTTCGGGTTCCTCCTCAAAATCGCGAGCGAATTCGGTCAGTTTGTGCGGCGAGTGGAGGTGTTGATTCATTATTATTTGGGTGTGTAAAGTAGTGCGTGTGATTTTTGATTTGTTCTTAGATTTAGACTCCGGTTAGGTTGAGTTGATCGCTGAAACCAGATTCGGGAGCTAGGGTGCCCAGAGCCAGGTCAGTCCATCTTTGTTCCTGCAAAGAGAAATGTTGTTTTATTTGAACAAGACTTCGAGGTGTAACCAGCACACAAACCTGTTCACTTAAAGTCAAATGAGAATCAGTACCATCGGCTTCTGGGTCAGGCAACTTATCGGCTGGGACGAGAATCTGATCGAATGGTAGAGTTTCCTCGCGCCACTTATTGTCTACAATGTCCAACAAGTAACCCTCGATTGGAGCCTACGGGGGGAATGATTTTTAGTTAGCAACGGTGTCATTTGCCATGGATATTCAAGCGTTAATGTTAACAAATGGGGCTTTTCATACTTTAAATGACAGTCAAGTCACAGACAGAGTCAAACTTCGCTCTTCCCTCGTTTTCAACTAATATTTTTCTACCGCTCTGTCCCAATTACCTACCAGTCCATGTTATTTGTTTATTTACAATAGGTAAACCAAAAAACTTGTCAAATACCTACAACATGGAAAATCTTTCAGTCAACGGTGAAGAGTGCACACCCATAGCTAGAGAATAACACAGCTAAACCAGTTAAAACTAAATAAATATAAATTTCCGGACTTGTCTGCAACTAAATTCGATGTAAAATTGCATTTTTGTTTACAATTTCCTTGTTTCCAGTGACCGGATTATCTCAATCGCATCTAATAAAATGCATTTCGATCGTACTATCATCTAATTTACGTAATATGATTCTAACATTCAACTGCTTTTACACATTTCCACGTCAAACGACTGTAACATCCAATCACCCAATTATCAGAGAAAAATTCTTACGGGTACACTTCCGTTTCTCGCTCAGTTAATTATCACAGCTTGGCGATGTTACAAAATGTTTCTTAACTTGCATGTTCATTATCTTTGGTAGATATATTTGGAAACTCCGTCAATGGTGACTAACTCTTTCGGCGCACACACAACAGAGATTACATAAATTTCGAGGCAAATCCCATTCCCATTGGAACTATAATGCTTATAGATAAAACAAGCAACACCCAAAATCTATTGTCAGGCAAAGTGATTGATGGCTACGCATGGATACATGGAAATTTGGCTCTATTTTTTTGATTATTTCCAATTTATGCCCACAATAGACAAAGGAACCACTTTGTCAAAAGATTAATCAGCGGTCCAACCAAAGGCAGTCAAGCAGCAGAAATGTTTACATTTTGATCTGCTATAATTACTGCTGATAACGAATCACTTGCGTATTAAGAGTGATGTTTAATATATTGATTTCTTTATTTGTTTACTACTTGAGGGAATGTTTATTTTTCGCAACTGATACTGTTTTGTAGGTATAACAAGTGCTGGAAACTTGCTACTAAGCATGCAATCACTATCACTATTCACTACTGCATACCTGACTGTCCATCACTTCGAAAATTGCGTTTTTCACTCTATGCAAAACGTAATGTATGCAAATTAAAATGTTAATTAACAGAATTTCTATTTATTTTGCTTTTTATAAACACTTGGGAATAGCAAAAATTTGTACACAATTCGCATGAATACACTCGATTACCTCACCCGTGTTCTGAAAAACTTTTAACTGTCAGTGGAATCGAAACGTCAAGTGTCAGCTGATTTTGCAGGCAGCTGATTCTCGAATTTCGAAGTATAGTGGATGCATTCAGCGGAGGTTTTACTTTGCATGATGGAAATTCAATTTGGTACCTACATAGTTTATAATTTACTGGTCAATGTTAGGATCCAGGCGGTCAATGTTAGGAATTGTCATGAGCATTCGAATTGCTTTCACAAAAACCGTATTATTTCTAATTGCCTAGTATTTTTATACACAAACTATATATTTTTTAATATAAAAGAACTTTAAACTACTCACCTTAAATGCTTATTTCGTTATACAAGCGATTGTTTAGGTATAATGGACCAAAGTTTGCAACACACAAAACTACACTACTTTAGCACCACTTTGAAATTTGCCGCCAAAACTCACATTCATTTGACAGTACTCTTTAACGTATAATATGACATCTATTGACTAATAGATGAATATAAAAAACCAAGAATTACTTTGCAATCGTACATGAACTACTCGCCAGAGTGGTTGAAAACATTTTCCTGTTTTTGGTCAATGTTAGGGGCCCGGTCAATGTTAGGGCAGTTGACGGTACCTACCTACAAGTAGTTTTGAATTCAGTGCGCATACAAAATTTCAGTTGAAGTTAAATTGAATTATGTTGGTACCTATCTTTTATAGAGCGTTTCGCCGCAAAGCCGGTCAAACAAAGTTGTAGGTTCACTGAGCGAAAATCCCACTCCTTTAACTTTTAAGCCTTTAAAAGTACGTTTTTTTAACTATAAGTTTTAGTTCTGCAGTCCTTTTTTTCTTTCAATATAAACTTTTTATCAATTTTTTGACAAAAATATTCCCTACAGGTCTTTAACCTGTTATTTTGCTTCCTTCTCTTATTTGACACTAAAGGCTGGTACGCTGTTCAAGTGAAGTGAAATTTTCACTGCTCTCCAAGAAATTGCTGTGAAATTGAAAGTGAAATTTTCACGCCGAAATGTCAAAAATTTAATGCGACGGACAATAAAAACCAAGTGAAATAGCAAGTAACGCCCTCTACATATCACTTTTTAAACAATTATTTTTCACTTCAACAGCGTACTGCCGGTGAAATTTTCACTTGAAAAGTTCATTTTGACATTTCGCAGTGAAAAATTTGTATGAAAATTTGGATTTCACTCGAACAGCGTACCAGGCTTAACATATTGCCTTAAACTACTATAATGTTTGCTTTATATAGACATAAACACGTGCCATGTGTCAAAGTTTCTTAGCAACTCTAAATACATTGTAAAACTAGAATTAGGAAAGAACAGGGATTAAATTACCGCCTCCGTGATCGAGTACTACGTGACTGAATTTGTTATTGTTTTGCGTGTAAAATCAACAAAATTCAGTGACGTATTACTCGCTCACGGGTGCGACCCTAGATTATTTGTCTTATAATATAATAATATCCCGGATTCCAGTGCGAGTGTAGCAATTTCCACCCAACCTTTTTATGGTTCTGATTTAATTGACAGTCAATCAAATTTTCTCTTTCATGAAGAGTACCTATCTATTTAAAAATATAAATAAATATTTTGGCGCGACAGGTCTGTGGGACCCAAGGCCTAGCTCTCACAACCATTCGTTTCGTGTGGGTTTTCAATTTTTGGGACGAATGGAAGGGATCTACAACTTTACGCCGAGTCCAAACGGCTAATTGAGAAGCTCATTCATAACAGTTTCACTCTCGGATGTTTGTCAGACGTTCGCGAGAGGTGGCGCAGTGGAAAAAAAACTTAAGATGTAATTTGGCCCTTTCGGAATTCGAACCTGTGACCCCTCGCTTAGTAGCCCAACACACTACCACTAAGCCACTGCGCCGACGAAGAGTATTTATAAATAAATAAATATTTTGGCGCGACAGGTCTATGGGACCCAAGGCCTAGCTTCTCGCAACCATTCGCTTTGTGTGGGTTTTCAATTTTTTGGGACGAATGGAAGGGATCTACAATTTTACGCCGAGTCCAAACGGCTAATTGAGAAGCTCATTCATGACAGTTTTACTCTCGGATGTTTGTCAGACGTTCGCGAGAGGTGGCGCAGCGGAAAAAAACCTTAAGATGTAATTTGGCCCTCTCGGGATTCGAACCTGAGCCCCTCGCTTAGCAGCCCAACACACTACCACTAAGCCACTGCGCCGACGAAGAGTATTTAACTGATATTATATAGAGATTATGTGATGTCATAAGCATTTATTACAATAATAAGAGAAAGCGCGTAACAGTATTTTAAAGAACATGCATTACATTGTGTAATTGGTCAAACCGTATGTTGCAAAACTCAGCAAACAGGTTCAAGTTGAACTATGTGTCTATACATTAGGTTTGTTCGACGTGGGCCCTAGTGCGCACTGAGTTTACCCTAATGTGTTCGATATAGCAAAGAGCTTTCAACTCGCCCTGGTACTAAAAACCTTTATTCGACATGACTTCTATGACGCCCTAGTTGTGCCCTGAACTGACCCCAGTTAATTTGTCGGGGCAAGAATTCAGGGGTTGAATTACCGCACCCGTGATCGAGCGATACGTCACTGAATTTTGTTGATTTTACATGTAAAACAATAACAAATTCAGTCACGTATTGCTCGATCACGGGTGCGGTAATTCGACCCCAGTGCTGAGTTTCGCTGTCATTTTGCTTGCTGTCATTCATTTTTCAATGCAAAACTTCAGGGCAGCATATTTTGTGTTCGATATAGTAGCCGAATTTTCAGGGTTATGCAGGGTTTTGGACAGACGGGATAATTAGCTGACACTTCTTCACTACCTTCATAGTTCATACCTATATTGCATAAGGGAGACCGGGGACGAAAGTAACACGTCATGAAAGTAACAAGCCCATTTACAACGTGAATGAACGTGTTAGTGAAATTCCTTGTATGCAGTTTTGTAAACAACTCAACTCTTCTCTTAACTAATCAGTTGTTCTCGAGCGGTAGTATGATGAGCACGTGTCACATTAAAAAAAAGAAAAAAGTCCATCATTTGAAATTTTTTTGACTGCCGGTTTTTTCAATAAAAGCAACATAAAATCTCTATATTTTAAGGTAAGTTTTTTCTCAAGCGTTATTTGACATATTGTTTCTTGATCCCTGTTCAACATTTTAAATAAATTTAAGAATCTGAGTGAATTATTTAGGTTTTTCCGAAAAATGAGGGCATGTGGACAAAAGTAACACTTGACCATGGGGGCGAACGTAACATGTTAAGGCTGGTACGCTGTTCGAGTGAAGTGAAATTTTCACGCTGAAATGTCAAAAATTTAATGAGACGGACAATTAAAGCCGAATGAAATAGCTTAAGTAACGCCCCCTATACAAATCACTTTTTGAACAATTATTTTTCACTTTGACAGCGTACTGCATGGTGAAATTTTCACTTGAAAAGTTCATTTTGACATTTCGCAGTGAAAAATTTGTATGAAAATTTGGATTTCACGCGAACAGCGTACTAGGCTTTACTCGGGAAACGAGTATCGTCCTATTTTGAAGAATTTTTTTATGTTTTTCTATTATTATTATCTTGTTTTTTTTTTTTTTTTCTTTGAAGCTTCCCAAAAATATATGAATTTGTGATGTTCCTAAGTTGAAATACATATTTAACAGTTTAATAAATGTAATGAACCAAAAATGTCATTATTTCGCTTAATTATGTTTTTAATCTTAGTGTTACTTTTGTCCCCAAAGCGTGTTACTTTCGTCCTGGACATATAGGACGAAAGTAACAAGGACAGACTCTTAGAAAAATTATCACAGCTATGTGAATTTATCAATTTATTAAAACTTAACTACATCCTTTTCTAGATAAATAACCCATCTCTTAGATGGCATAGTTTGATTTTTGTTATTCCAAAAATCGCAAGAGCAGGAACCCCAAAAGTAAAAAATGTTACTTTTGTCCCCGGTCTCCCCTATGTCAAATTTAGTAGGTACAATCATTACAAAAGCTTAACATTTTTTTTTAATTAAAGAAGAAGGTACCTAGGTAGGAATTTGGTTTTATTATTATTTAATTTTTAAACCTAACTTTAAATATTCTAAAGTCAATAATAACAACAATAATTATGGGCGATACTATTTAAATTGTTAGGTAGGTACCTACCACCTTCAATTTTATTTTAATAACATCTCATTAAGGTGCGAAATTTGACTACGAATACGAGCTCTGTGTGTCGAGTCTGAAATTTCATTCGAGTAGTTGTACCTTGTATCTACCTACCTAATGCCACAATTTATATTTTACATTTCCATGACAATCGTTGAGTGAAATCCTTGCTCGTGTCGTAGCATACCTATACCAATAGTATCTAATATTTGCATCCTGCTGTGTGAACTAGTACTAGGGTATATCCATAAGTTGCATGTAAATGAATGACTTCGACTTGGAATGGAGGTTTCTGACAGGGCACTGTAATCCGTAACCGTTGAATGGTACTGGCACTCAGAGTTGTGCTCCTGTACATTTGTACCTACTTCTACTGCAGTTGATGAGTGACGACGCAACGGGAGGTTAAATAGTTGAGCGAATCCTTTGCAACGACATCAATTTCATATTAGGTACCTACCGTGATATTACTGTTTAGTACATTTGAGATCTCTTTTGCGATAATGAGGTTGGATGTGAGTGAAGTTGAAATGCGATGTGGAATGGGAGGAAATTATTTCATTCATTACTTTAACCTATAGATCCTTTTGCTATTTACGTTCGACCAATTAAAACAAATGAGGTGTCAAAAGAAAGTGAATTTCCTGAAACAGTAACGAATCGAAATTTATTTATTTTGAAATACATAATTGAAAAATGATAATGTCAACAGCCGCGAATGCAATAACGCATCAATGTTGCTGTTGCTTCTTACGACGCATCAGATTACATAGTTTATAGGTAGGCACCTGTCAGCAAACGAAAGTAGCTTTGTTCGCGGCAATACTCACAACGTATTATAAACTTTTCGTTCGCCTTGCCCTAAAATGCCTACTCGAGCGCATGAGCTAGTTCCAAGTTAAGAAATTTTAGGCACCTGCTTTTGCTTTTCACACAAACTTAGCGTCATTAGATGCATATTCATAATCCCGCGAGAGAGAAATCTTCATAGGCGTATTCGACAAGAAAAGTCCATCCATGGTCAGCATTTTCAGTCGAGAAAGGAGGGCAAAAGAAATGTCGGTGAACAAATGCACACTGGTAGTTTTGAATTGGCTGCATTCTTGTCTTAAAAAATTACCTAGACTTAAAAGATTTGAGCTGCAATATTTATCACCAATATTTAAATAATATTTATTTATATTTTTTAAAACTTTAATGTTTTCACATAAAAATTCCATTTCTAAAACTAAAACTGCATCTGCGGTACACAAACATGTCCAAATAGGATGACAGTTCGCACTGGAACTGTCATGTGTTGCTTGCATCCATCAAAGAGTCTCTATTCAAGAATTGATGTCGATCAGAGGGGGTTACCTCAAGCAGTGTTAAAAGCAGTCGAGAAAAGTTGCGCAATAGACATAAGAAGTGAAATCAAAATTTTTTTTTCTGTCAGTTAAAATGAATCTAAGATGGACATTTTATTTTATATGCATATCAACACCTGCTAAAATGTGACAAGAAGCGTTATACAATTGTATTGGCGTTTCTGATTATGTCTTACAGAATTCAAAAGCAATTACTTAATATAAATAAATATTTTGGGTGCGACAGGTCTGTGGGACCCAAGGCCTAGTATCTCACCACCATTCGTTTTGTGTGGGTTTTCAATTTATGGGACGAATGGAAGGGATCTACAATTTTACGCCGAGTCCAAACTGCTAATTGAGAAGCTCTTTCATGACAGTTTTACTCTCGGATGTTTGTCAGACGTTCGCGAGAGGTGGCGCAGTTTAAAAAACCTTAAGATGTAATTTCATTCTTTCGGGATTCGAACCGGGGAACCCTCGTTTAGTAGCCCAATACACTACCACTAAGCCACTGCGCCGAAAATTACTTGCTGATTCTAATAAAGAATTTAGCGAACATTGTTGATCGAATGACAGGTAAATTAAAAGTCTTAAGCGTCTCTAAGTTATCTATCAATTTGTCGAATAAAATAAAAATTTTATAAAAATTATAATTATTTCTTTCGTTAAACTTGTGTCGAAAGCAGCCATTCACAACTGTAATAACAAAAGTCTAACTTTAGGGGATAGCTTAAAATACTCCTTTCAAAGTAGCTAGGTACACCATAAGAGTTTCCATAGTCCATTAAGAACGTGCAAGTCTATGGAAACAAGTTTCGAGAATTATAAACGATATTGTAATGTAATTACCGCTTTCATTTATATTACGTAGTTATAGGGCCGGAAGGTACAGTGTCTTAGTGGTTAGTGTGTTAAAATAATACTAAGCGAGGGCACCCATGTTTAATCCCCGGAAAAACACACCACGTCTCGCGAACGTCTGACAAACATCCGAAAGTACCTACAACTGCCATGACAGGGCTTCTCAATTAGCCCTTTGAACTCGGCTTCAAATTATAGATCGTTTCCATTCCTCTAAAAAAGAATCGGCCCTAGCGAGGTATCCGTCGGAACGGACAATTCTCCGCAACGCATACTCTGTTGGAGGCTCAAATCCAAATCGTAAACAAATTCCGCAACCAATTTCTGTCGGAGGATATCGGAACCTAGCTGTTAAAAATTGAAGAAAAATATGCATTTCATCGCACTTCAACGTAATTTGCCCATATGCGTTACAAAATGTCGGAGAAATATTCCGAATAGATGTTCCGAAGAATACCTCGAAGCAAAAAACCTCCGAATCGTATAAAATCGGAGAATTTTCCGTTCCGACGGATACCTCGCTAGGGCCGAATATCTCACTAGCGTATCTTATGGACATGTTGCGCCATCTATTTATTTATTAATTATTATTTAGCTTATCGTAACCATTTGTGTAAGTGCGTTTTATTTTTGGCAATTATTTGATTATGTATCTGAACAGGGCTTTTTCATTAGGCGAGCGTCCTAACAACATTCTTACATAGGCAGTCAAAAAACTCTTTGAGTGTAGGTAAAATTCTGAGGGTTGAACCCTGAACTGAACACTCACTAGTTGAATGCGATCCTGAACACTCTCATTTAAATTTTTGAACTTATTGAAATCTGCTTTATACCGAACTTGTTTGATTTATGCAAGAGAGTTCGTTCTCAACCACATTATGCTATTATTGTCAAACTTACTTCATTAATTTAAATTGTATTTCCAGGATATTGGTTAAGAGGTTAGTTAAATGAAACAAGAAATCAAATGGGAATGTGTTTACGCAGTATAAGGCCTTAGCCTTTTTTAAACTATTACCACACAAATAATTGTATATGTTAAATTTGCAAAACAGTTTATAAAAATAGTTTTAAATATCCAACGATGTCCCTTGGGATTGATGACACTCCATTGATTCAATTGACTAGATGTAGCATAGCCGCTGGCACTAAACGTCAGCTATGCCGACATCTTGCCAATTTACCAATAGACAAACAGCAACACACACTCACAGAAGCAGCTATCCATCATCTCGTTTGAATTTATTCCATCTAAACGCTCTGCGCAAATATAATCCAAACCGAAATCAAAATTAAACACAAAACCGCACTTGTTACAAACGCGAAGACAATTGCGCGCGCGTTACCATCTTCACCGCTGCTGATTAGATACTGACTTCATGACAATCGATAAAGGTAAGCTCCACACCTTGTGCTGGCCACAAAAATCCATCACCTGGCCAAAGTTGGACAATTGTGGCTCGCGCAATGTTTCTTGCTACCAAAAATGATCAAAACGCTCTTCCGACGTGCGGTCTGCCCCATGGGCCATAGGGGATCGTATAGAGAACAAAATATTAATATACCTTCAAGGAAGTCCAGGAGACAGTCCACACCACTACACCCACTACAAAAATTATGTCTCGACTCTCGACCATTATGGAAGTTCATAAAGGTAGAATCTATCGTGTTGGCTGCACCTTTTCGGGTAACCCGAACTGTAATCAAATTAATAATTATTGCATGCTCGGGGTGGGGACACTAAGCAGCCATCCGGACACCCATACCTACCCATTCAGACATTGTCGTCAGTGTCACTCTTTCTATTCCAATGTCATGTGACACCAACACCTCGAAGCGAAATATCACTTTTTCTCTGTACATAGTACGTCGATACATTCCTTTGCCGCCATCATCGGTGTCGTCTTCGTCGTTGTCGTCAGCGGGTACTTATCACCTCTGCATACAAATTGAATAGACGAGGAGCCTCTCTCTGATTTGTGATTCATAAAAACACAATTTGAATGCGCCCCCACCACCGCAGCACTGCCCAGTTAGGGTAATTGAAAGAAAAAATATTGGTAGTAGTATGTGGTAGCTGGTGCGATGATGGCTAACGTCAACTACCCCACGATCGCGACGACCGACCGTCAATTCAAAAAAAAAAGATACCCACATATCTATCTACTATCTTTCCATACATACGACTACGAGCTACGAGGTGAAGGCGAATAAGAACCAAAACCGACAAAAACTGAAAATACTTCATTACGCACAATTTCGTAAACAGATCACGTACGTTTAAGTGAAGACCCCTATTGATAAACTGTCGCCGTTGTCTCAGATAGTTGTTGGTAGCACATAGTACAAATGCACTGGTATGAGTACGCTGTACACTTCTTCTTCAAAAACTGTGTTTCTACTTTACATAATAATTTTGGATGTTTTTCTTTTATTTTGTTTTTTTAAATTTCTATTCAAATTCCAAACCGTTTCAGGTGAAGAAAAGAAGAGTTCATCGTGTGTTTTTTTTTCGTATTTCCGTTTAGATATGGCGACATTTCGTTTATTAGGTGCCGATACCATCTATAGGAAGAGCGATACTACGAAAATGGTTAGTATGGCTATGGCGCACGGAAACACTACCAGCGCGGACCGCAATCCTTAATGCAATTGATGGCCATTTCTATTTTAATCACATATTTAATAAAAATTTTCTTTTCTTTTTATTATTCGAATTGTTTTGTAATTAAAAATTCAGTAACTACGCGTGAGGAATTTCGAATTTCGAGGGAGTTTGAGGAAGTTAGTTGCAGCTACGCCCATGAAATACGGCATTTGAAGATCGGTGTGCGGTGATACACGGTGGCGACTATTAGGAACCGGAAAGGATTCACCGAATTGGTTGTGCTTTGGGCGGATTTTTTGGAATATTTTTCGAATGCCTGTCGATTTATCGACTTTTGATGAAGCTTTGGATAATGCAGAGTTGTAAATGCACCTGCTTTGAGAAAGATTCGCTTTTGCATTAATAGATCAGTTGCCAGATTAATTAGCGCATGCGTTAACAACGTCAGCAGTACCTACCTATTGGCCGCGTTCCTCTGCCCGCTAGACGTCTAGCACAAAATATTCCAGATGAAGGAATGCTCGCGCTAGAGCCCTTGGCCATTGTGTGCTGTCGTTGAACGTTTGAACAATTTATCGCATTTATCAGTCTGAACTGTTTTATTGAGCATTCGTTTACTTTACTTTGCTTTGCTTTACTTTACTTTAAGTTAAACTCATGACAAACAGACAAATTACTCCTGAAGTTGTTTCCTATGCCTTCTCTCGTAAATATCAAAGTGGGTTATTGTCCTGAAATCTATTTAAAAAAATGAAGTAGATGACTATGACACATACGACGTTTTTGATTTGCTTGCCGATGGCCGCCAACACCCAAAAAGACAGACTGTAACTGTAGACATATTCCAATTATTGACATCTTTGAATGATCACACGCAAATTTGCAGGTGAAGATTAAAATTTAATATTTAAGACCGGCCACACGATCATGGGAATGGAGGCAGTGCCCAACTAAATTAAAAATCTATTTAAATGATCGTTTCATTTTTATGCCATTCCACGTTCGACACTATAGTCTTAATTTGGGATTTGCGTGAAGAAGAAGAAACAGAAACAACCGTTTCGAGTATACAAGAGAATTATGTTTCCTTCTTCGATTTCACTGCTCCCGCTGTTCTTCAAATGTCACTCCCTCCAATGACATTTGTATTTCATTACCACGATTATGGAAATTGAAATGATAGTGATCTGTCAGTGAACGTGTAAACATGATCTGTGTGGAGGAAAAAGTTTTATTTACTATGTAAACTATGTCCAAAAAGAACTGCGAATAAAACGTTCCTTCATTCCTTCAATTTCTGATTCTCCTCTGCTTTAATATAACGCCATAAGTTATACTTATAGAAAACTGTAACTTTAAGTAGTCTCTCATTTCGTGTCAGCAATTATAAGGCTTCAAATTTTTAACCGTCTTCATTAAACTCCAAAGTTTTCAGCTATACGTCCACGTGAAAGTGAAAATTGTTCTTGAGTTTCCTCTGTCGTAGAAAAAGTTCACTCACACTCAAGGATATCTGGTTTGTCCAATTAAAAATATTCCTAACAATGGAAGTTTCTTCAGTTTTGGCTTCCGTTTTGTGCCGTATTGTATTTACCGGGAAAAGTTCAAAACTGTCGGTTTTGATACACAAGTCCTTTCATCAGCGTCGTGCTCTTTTATATACTCAGCATTTTGATTTTGTACATCATACCCAACCCCTTCGTACATGCAGAGAACATTTTTATATTATCCTTTGTTTAACATTGTAATTTGTGTTGTAAAACACTTTTTAAACTTTTGAAACTATATAATGTAATTGTTGCATCGGTAGGTTACCATGACCATGCTTTTAATTAATATTTATTATAATTTGCAACGTACAGAGAAAAAGCTGCCAAGGGGAAATAATGCTAAAAAGTCCTTAAGAGATGGGTGGTTGAAATGAAGCATATCTACATGGACCCTGATTTTTTATACGTCAGTATTTCAGTTCATCCTTGGAGGATTGAAGTTCGTAATTAATTAATGAATAATTTTAGAAAATAGGGTTAAACTGCACCATTACCGAAGGGGAATATAAACGGTATTGAAATTCCTCTTCGACTGTTGACATAGAACAAACTGCTTCCAATGAAATGCGTTTACAAGGTTTGAGGTTTTTCGTTTTCAGATAAAAGTTTTCTAGACGTACTTTTTACATAACGCTTGTCCACTTGAAGACCTTATTTATGTCAGTTAGGTTAAGTTGAAAAGGGTTGTAAGACAGGCAAAAGACCAGGCACTACATAATAGTGTGTACATCTTTCCCAGGGAATCATTACGGCTTAAAATTTAACCTATTTGTCGAAACACTTAATTTCCCCACAGAAGAAGTATGGTGACAATTTTTTTTTTTAAAAGCAAACCTCCTTAGTTTTTAGAGAGCTACCTATCGATGCGTCTTTTCTGCTTCGATCAATTGCTTGACATTTACAGAGAAGGTGGGAGATGTCCTCCGCAACTTGTAAGCCTAGTCTCATGGTATGCTTCCTCAGAAGGCAATGTAGGCATCCCTATCATAAATCTTGTTCTGCTAATATTGGTTAGTTCTCTACACTTTTTTCGATTAAGAACAGGCCTTGGAAACTCTGTGGCCATCTTGTAGTTTCTTTGTTGAACCTTTTTTTTCAAAAACAATATTTCTATCCACGGTCATAAGTGGTTTTTTTTTCCTTCCGTGGTCAAACTTCGGCCCAACAAACACTGACACGGTTCTGCGAGCATGATGCCTTGAGCATTGTGCGGCAACTCCTGACTAGTTAGACATTATGGTTTGCAACGATATCCTTACTGAATATCGATCTCACCTCAAGTAAATCCAAAGCTTTGAACCTATACCGGGAACACATTGCATGTGTCCGGAAGCCTTTTAGCCATTTGTAGGTTTAACCTGCTGAGTTGACCCCGTACCCTCACTGGCTTTGGAACCATCATTGTATAAAGAGATCTTATTTATACCAATCCTCTCAGGGAACAACACACCATAGGGTCTATAAAAAATGTTCGTCCGCTTTTTCAGGGATGTTAGTGAATGATTCTTTCGAAATGGTGCCCATACAAAAAATACGTTGAAAATCTTATATCTCGAAAACCACAGATTCGATTGAGTTCAAATTTACACACATTCTTAGGTAATGGCCCAGGAGTATTCCTGTGAAGATTGGTCAAAATTGGACAAAGAGGCGTGGCACCGCCCATACATAAAAAACTGTCAAAATCTTTTATTATGAAAGCCTCCGAATCGATTTTATTGTCAGGCGCCTTAAGACAAACATTGCCCGTCATTCCTAGGTCGACAACTGCTGATGAAATTAACGGTTGCTTAAAGTCTTCATATTTATGGAGATTTGTTAAGTCGATGCGATGCCATTTCCAAATGATTTTTGCCGTTTTGTACTGTCAGAAGAGAAATTGATTGAAAGTGTTTTCCCTAAAATAGCACAACAGTGCTACCATGCGTGGTTGAGTAACAGAGCAATTTAAGCTGCTAAGAACAAAGATATCAGTGAATTAAAAATGGGTATACAATCCAAGATTCCTGGCGACTTGGTACACCGAAAATGGAAAAACCAAATATAGTGTAGCACAAAACATAACAAGAAAAACTATTTACCACTGATTTAAATGAATTTGAATTTGATTTTTTATATTTCTATTTTGCATTACGAAGTGTGCAGGGGGTCCGCTAGTTTTGTATAAAAAAATAGTGATGAATGCGTTGACACTGTAAATCATATTCATAACAAAGTTAGGTTATTATATGTGTTGGGTGACAATCAGAGAAGTGAGATATTCCTACAATTACACAATTCTACAGCAGAACCCTTTTGAAATAACGGTAGGTACTACAATAGCACACAAGCTCATCTGGAAAGAACCCATCAAATATGCACCGATTAAAGATATATGACAGTACATCCATTATATAATAGATAGCTTTGAAATCGACCAAGGGGTGTTAAATGTCAATCGGCTTCTTTGGTCTTTATTTACGCAAAAAACATTTAGCACTGCATGATGAAACTGCAAACTAAACTGAATTGTCACGAGACATGGAAGGAAGAAAAGTGTTTCAGGAACCGATAAATTACTGTCTGAACGACCTCGGCCTTCAATGCATTTTCGGTTACAGTTTTTTTGTACTGTTTCTGGAGTAACACTTCTTAATAATTTTTTTTAAATAAACTTTTAAGTGATTTCGGCTGTTTTAGTCGAATCAAATTGACTTAACTTTACTAAGCATTTCAACTGACTCTATGTCACAGTGTTGTCCTCTAAGATGTCAAGTAGTTTGGCAAGATTTCAAGTTAATTCCATCTGAAGGCCACTTCTGCCACGCTTCGTTGCAGGGTAATTTGACCCGTGTAGGTGCACCACACGGTTGAATCCATTTCCGCGATAACATATTTCCCTACTTTTCGTATTGGCCACCGATTAAGCCCACCCCGTGACGAAAAGCCTGCCACTGCCGACTAACCGCAATTTTAATGCGCACCCAGAGTTATACAGGGCTTAAACTAAAATTCAAATTTCACCCATTCTAATAGTATTAAAATGCAATTAAATAAACTCCATACCGCCATTCAGCAATAATTATAAGTTATTACGCAGCAACTTTCACCTCCCATTATAGCCAGCATGTTTGTTGAAATCCCTAAATCCTGATGCCGGTTCTCGTGGTCTCTATTTAATTAACAATAATTGGTAAACTGGCAACATTGCAGGTAAACTCTGCACTCTGCCAATCCACTGCGGCGGGTGCAACACTCTGCTGTTATGGCTCATAATAATATAGAACGACTTTCCCCAACGACCGCAATATTGTTTAGGCATTGACCAAAAATCAGCATAAAACAATATTTGCGGCCAAATGTTGATGGCACGCCATGTGGCTTAGGCTTAGGGGGTGGGGTGGGCTTAGCTGTGGTAGATTTATTGAAACGTGGCCATACGGTAATCGCATTTGCGAAAGTTTAACCTGCACGCACAGATTTCGAGAGGCTGAATCATGTTATGCTCTTCTGGTATTTTGCTCTTCACCATTAATTGGCTTTGTCGTTGTTTGGAAACTTCGTACCTATAGTTTCCATGGAAACATTAAGCTGTTCATGATTGACTGAGGCGCACAGCATTATTTGCTCTCATGTATGATATGTAAGGCTTAGTGCTCTTCAATTGAATATATATTTTGTAGGTTTATGTGATTTAAACTAAAGGTATGTAGATATACTTATCTTTCAAGGGGGAATGAAATATTATCATGATTTCTATTAAATCTATGAGAATTTCGAGATCTATGAGATTTTCGTGTGTATCTATATCTGATATAGTTAGAGAACATTTGCGGTTACAAGCACCTGGTGCATCTTATTTAATAACAAGGGTGAAGTTACATTTTATCCCTTGAAATATGTCAGGAGATACTGGGCACATTCCTTGGAAACCTATATATCTTTCGTTAGCAGGAACTTATCACACTAATAAAAGTAGAAGCCTCAACAAGGAACCTAAAAAAAGTTGCATCGACTCTATCCCATTCACTGATCGAAAAGTTACGCACTCGTCCTTTAAAAAGGTCAAACCAACGTTTTCCCTCGACCCAATTAGATGCAAAATCAGCTTTTCCGGCTTTCCCATTTGTCCGCATTACCCAGACATTAAATTCCGCAGATTTATTACCGAATTCCACAAAAGGTAGACCGCCCAACTAGCCCCACGCCAAAAACAATTCGCAATCTTTACATCGAAATTAATTCTACGTAATAACACATTTATTTTAACAATCGCTACTACCCGCAAAATATTAATTTATCTTTTAATTCAGTTTTGCCATTTCTGACGCAAATTGGGGGCGCAAATGAATGACTCCAACTGCGATTCGTCAATAAAATAAAGTGCACGACTGGATCGCACGAAACTTTCTCGTTCATATCATCAGTTTGGTTGGTTCTTTTATTATTGTTTATAGGCTATAAAACAAGATTTTTTAAATTGGTGATGCTGGTAGGTGGCTATGACTCGAGGTAGGGTTTGTGATGTAAGAATTCAGAGATTTGTTTTTGAATTTGCACGTGTTTGGGGGTAAATGAAGTGCGGGTTTCTGATAGTGTAGACTCCAATTGGTTGGAATTATTTTAATGTTCATGATTAATATGGTTGAAAAAGAAGAAGTGGGAAATATTTGCTAAAAAGGAGTTTCTAATAGTTGTGATTACATTTTACTGGTAGTGCGGAAATGTTTATAAGACGGCATTATTTGTATTTTTCTAAGAAAAACTAAGTACCTACCTACGGGGTTTTATTAAAAATACTTATGTTATCGTAAATAAGCAATTTAGTCAAAATCTTTAGAGCTGATTTTGGAAAATAATGCGTACAAAATAGTAACAAATATGGAAATTTTGAGTTCGAAAAATAATCTTGCTCAACTATTTAGCTAAAAATTGAGTATAGGGTATTGTTCAGGATGTTAGTATTACTTGGTTTTTAAGGTTTTATCCAAATCGAAAATGACGTTTTCGAGATATGAACAGTTTTCAAAATCAGCGTTTCCGGTTACTAGAATCGAAAATGAAGGACGCAATAATGTTGAAAACGTCAATTTTACTCCAAGTATGCATTTTGGTCAAAATCGCTTTAGCCGTTTTCATGTAGGTAAAACAAAAGAAAACCAAATTCTCAAAATATGTGTTTTTTCAAAAATCTATTATAGACAATTTAGAGAAAAACTGAGTTTGCTATCATGTTAGGAATGACCATATTACATACAAAATTAATTTTTGTTGCAATCGTATTGACCGTTTTCGAGATAAGGCCACTTTTCAAAAGTACCGTTATTCGACCTTTTAGCCGAAAACTGGGTATGCAGCCATGTTAACCTTATGTAGCGTAGCGCAAGTATACATTTTGGTTAAAATCGTTCAAGCCGTTTTCAAGTAAACCAAATTTGAATAAAGTCTTAAAAAACAACATTTTTCCAAAATAGTCCGTTGAACGATAATTTAGGGAAAAACTGAGTTTGCCATCATGTTGGGAATGACTGTATTACCTTAAATATGAATTTTTGTCGAAATATTTTTGAGCGTTTTTGAGATATGACCAATTTTCAAAATTACAGTTATTCGATTTTTCTGCGAAAAACTGAGTATGCAGCCATCTTAGTTACACCTACTTAAGCCCAAATAACAATTTTGGTTGAAATCGTTAGAGCCGTTTTCGAAAAACTCAAAATTGCTGAATACCGTTAGAACGGCAACACTTAACGTGCAAAAAAAAAAGTGGCCCCGAACTGTAAGCCCACCAACTCCAAATCCGAAGTTTGAAAGAAATTCGTCCAGCCGTTTGCGCTGTAGAGCTCCGGAAGGACGGACAGACGGACAGACGGACAGACGGACAGACGGACAGACGGACAGACGGACAGACGGACAGAATTGCGAGACCCACTTTTTCGAGTTCCTCTATCATCGTAATGTTAGATTTGATTAAAATCTCGAGTTCGATTTTTTGTACGATTACAATACCTTTCTCTTACTACGTAATGCGAGAAAGTTAAAAAACAACTGCGAAAATATTCGTATCAAATGAGAAATGAAACAATAACTACACACGTTCATACATTTAAAATTCGTTTTATTTATTTTTTGTTCAGTATTCATATTCAATCAACGTATAAAAAGGGAAATTAAAATACCAGCGAATCGGCCAACACAACCACCAACTAGCAGCAATAACGACACCAATCTCCAGGCCAAAAATCCAAATCCGAAACTCATATCCCAATCCGGTGAGTATACAGATACACAGAACCGAATCGTACTCGTATACGGCACGATTACCTGCGTTAGTAGCTCAGATGCTTCACGTCATGAATAATGCATTAGGATACCTATGTGTATAGGCTGCGACCGCAGAACAGATTACGAGTATTGCTCCTCCAATACAACCAACAATGGAATTGTGGGTGCCTCTGTAGGTACTATTCGCGCGCTAGTGTGTGGCGATAAAGCGGAAGGTACGCCATGCCAGTTCCACAGTGGAAGAATATCGAATTTTCATTTCGATTACGAATGGTGATTGATGAAACAATGCACTACACATTCATACACACGTAGTACACGCTAAAGGATTCAATATTGTGTTTGTTTGGGGTTAGCGATAGATATTGGCGAATGTCCTGTGTCCTGTCCTGTCACAACTTTATTAAATCATCAGCTAAATGTCACAGAGGACGGAAAATGCAAATTTGATTAACGTATATGTAAATGGAAACATTTGGAGCACGACGACACTTCAATTTTGATAATATGACAAAGCGCACTCATTGGGAAAGGATGCTGTTGTGTAGGTGAAGTGGCAAGTGGTGTTTAGGATTGAATTTGTTTTACATGTTTTGATGGAGAAAAGTCGTACTTTTTGATGAGTTAGTGTTAACGAAATCGAAATTGCAACATGTTATTTTGGATGTTGTTGAAAGGCTGTGATCGAGATTTGGACAATTAGCTTCATATTACTTTCGATTTGTACAAAAGGGTTAAGAGCGATTAAATCTATCTTTACATTTTTTTTTCACTTTTGGAAGGGACAAACATTCTTATGACGATTTGAAAGGCAAACATTATTTTCAATATAAATTATTATTCAGTTGTTTAGTTGAAAATCCTTGATTCTGATAAAATGTGCAGCCTCTCAATACGGTACAGCATTTTTTACATAATTGGATTTCGAAATCATCTACATATCTTTCAAAACTCTTTTGCCCTTAACGTTGCTACAGTGATACATCGAAAACCGTTTATCTCGGCAGTCAACGTCCAAAGTGTTACGCGTCTAAATGTTTCCGCCTTTAGAAGTTCGAATTTAATTCTTTTAATTGGGTTTTTTTTTCTCAGCTGTTTCTCTATCGGCCTTCACCTCCCTTTTCAAACAAATATGTTTCGCCTGCAATTCTCTTATGAACTCGCCGGCGAATGAAATCTTCTTCGTGTGAACTAATATTTGTATTTTTTTTTTATTTTTGTTTTTTGATATACAGTTGAAGTCGCTTATAACGACGGTGAAGGGACCGGTGAAATAAGTTAGTTATAACCGGCGGTCGCTTTATCCGACTGCCTTCCACAAATCATAGTATTAAATAAAACAAATTATAAAATTCTAAGCTTTTTGTTAAAGACGCGTTAACCACAACTAATTTAAAAGCATCTTTCATGGCGACGCATCAAATAAACAGGAACATTTTTTTTTATTTTCTCTCATACCGTTGTAATAACCGATGACTAGGACCGATTTTTTCCGACAAATTGGTCGTTATATCCGACATTTCGTTATATACGACGAAATGAAATAAAAATGGACTTTATAAGCAACTGCTCGTTATAAGTAATTGTAATTAAATTTGATTTTCACTTTACTCTGCTTGCCCTTTGCTCATTTTGTTTATTAATGTAATTTCAGTTTGTACTTTGCCAAATAAATTAATTGAATTGAATTGAATTGAACTGCGAAAGCAAGCAAAAGTTTAGTTCTGCCTAATTGAATAAGAAATATTATTTCAATCGAGCAAGAGAAGGAGCTAGAAGTAATTCTTAAAATTCTCCTGCTTCTGAAACGAAAAAAAAAAAAACAAACCTTCAACAGCGACATTCCGCATCCAACTTTGAAAATGAAAGTCAAATTCGCACCTCAGTTTTAAAATCTATTCCAGTCAGATACCTTGCAGTTGGAAGAAAATGGGCTGCTTTACTTGCGTTTGCTTTTCAAATAAATGCACCCTCCAGAGAATGGCTGCGTACCAAATGGTATACACTTAAGAAATGCTACGTACTGCGCAACTGTCAAGGAAAATATAAAGACACCTACGACTACGACACCTCGTGACACTTTTTCTACAAATGCGCAGATCAAAGCGGAAAAAAATTGTTTAGATTAAATTTGGCCAAAAGGACTTTTCACATAGATTGGAAAAATGGATAGAAATCTCTCCACAATGAAATACAGCAAGAAGAAGGCTCACCAAATAAAAAATATTGAAATAATTATTAATTAATTGTTAAAGGAATCGGTTGTGAGAAGCTAGGCATTGGGTCCCACCGACCTTTCGCGCCAAAATATTTATATTTTATTTTTTTAATGAATCGCATCAGTGTTCACTAAAAAAAACTAGAGTTGCAGCTATCTCTCTTTAAAATATCAGAGCATGTAGACACATACGCATTTTTTGTAGATTGATTTAAAAGCAAATGTCCGAAGTTGAAAAATTCAATTCTTTAGATCTAGATCTTGAGTGATGACATGGGTTCCATTTTATTCTATCAAAAAAAAAGCATGGCGCTGCCTTGTATTAAAGATTCCGCCACAAGTGCTTTCAATATACTCTTACCCTGCGCAACTACGTCACAGTATCAAATTCCATTCGATTCAGTCAAATTTTACAACAAAAATAAGGAATCTCGTTGTCTTCTATTTCATACCAATAACTTGGTCCTAAGTAAACCCTACCGAGTAGTAAACTTAATGCACAAAAACGACTCACCATAATCGACTAAATACCTACTAAAGGAAAATGTCAATTATCCTCTATATATTGGGTATACCACCCACAGACAATAACCTGTTCCCATGTAACTCTGGTCACCTCTGCCTGCTTACTCATGGCCATATGAATTTTCCACTACAATAGGTAACTCACTTAAACTTGCTCATCATCGTGATGAAGTGAAAAAAATAAATCTCACTCCTTCTGGTGCCTTATCCTTGGAAGCTTATGCCACTGTAAATTGAGAAAAAGTGCCCACCAACTCGACAAAAGTGGCAGGATACTCTCATCACCTGGCAACGGGTTCGTTTAAGTGGAAAATCGTTCAAAGGCACAGTCTGATTAATTTCTCTGCAAATGACAATCCATTCACCTAAATCATTCGAACAACAATTATGACTGGGCACTCTATAATGGACATTTGAATTGCAAATTATCCTTTGGAGTGTTGATAATGTTCGCTAAAGTGAATATGTCTGAAAGTGAGCACACATGAGCACGAGCTGATGGTATAGCAAATGCACCTACATAACTTGCTGTATATCCCTCAGCAAGTTTCAACACAATGACAGGTAAGTGAAGGAGTACCTATCATCGTATCGTATACCAAATTCGGTTGTTAAGCAACTATTGGCAGGATAACTGTGATGTGCAGCATGATGAATCCCCTTCCTTCCTTCCGAATCGATCAACTTTCGATATAAACGAACTAGGTCACGTTTTATTTGCGAACATTTTAAGGATCTAAAGATAAGCGTTTGATTCAACACGGAATATCTGTGTAGATAATTGAGTTGCTGAGAAATCACGTTACTTTAATGTAATGAAACGGCTTCGATTGTGCATCGAAAAGTTGTCAGGAAATCGATTTTAACTGAAGGAGAATTTATATTACGTTCTCGCACACTTAAGGTTCGAAGCTCTGAAATATGTAGCTTAAATCGCCTCAATTCCTCGCACACTCATTGACATTTGGCATAGCGCCCAACTATCGTATATACGATAAGAGGGCAACTGTCAAGCACCAAAAATGTTTTGAAAAATGCTTGAGCATCGCCTGAGAGCTTGCTGACAAATCACGATAATGGTCAATAAATTTATTTACTCCCTGCTCAATGCGAGGATAGATACCTTACGTAATACCCAACACATGTCGTTATTATTATTTGTCGTACAGGGGGCAACTACATGCAATTAGGATTTCAAGGACCATACTCCGCTAAATGGATGAGAAGCGTTTAAATGATTAATATCGTAATAGCTGATGTAGTTATCAGTTTGTACTCCAGAGGAATGTATGCATATGGTATTCGTAGGATAAGATTTATTGTATTTTAAGTAAGTGTGCGGGTAGGTTGAAGGATAATCATAGTAGCTGATTTCAGCCACTGCCACCTGAGCGGTAATTGATGCGCTGACAACTAATTAATTCGTACTATGTACATTAGCAATTGGCCAATTAATCGTTGTTGGGTAGACTATTAATTGCAGTGAGGACTTTGGCGATTATTGACAGTTCCTGCTAATGAGATAAGACCGGTGGATGAGGTAAGAGGGGTGTATACGCAAATTGGGTCAAATTTTGTAAAATTTTAATAGAAACTTGGAAGATTTCGTCAAAAATTGCAGATCTTTTAAATATGTCAAATCAGCCTTTCAAATTTCTTTATTTTATAGACAGGCATCATAGAAAGGGTGTTTCTGCATAGGACTCTCTTGGATCTCATGTGGATTGGTAACATCCAATTCAATGGATTAAATCTGAGACCACTCGCTCAGTAGTCCATCAGATTACTGCAGTCGCATCCAAATAAATACAATTTTCATTTTACTCTTCAGTTTCCTTCGTCGCTTCTTTGGAAGATCGATGTATTGAATACTGGTTATGGTTACTGGATTTTTGGATGGAGACTCGATGGCACTAGCTTTGCATTTCCTTATGATTTCTTTTGGTTAAATGACAGATAAGGTATGAAACTTTATTATCCATTTTCGCATGCAACCACCACAGACACTATTTTTACATAGAACATAGTGCTATCCATTGCCGAAACGACGAAACCGTGGACAAATTGAAAAATGGCACATTTTCAGTAATTCAGCTATTTAATTTAACTCAAAAATGTATAAATCCCTTCTCTTCTCTATCTGTTCGCTATCTCTGCATTTAACAAATCTTTAGAATAAAAAATGCCTGACCACGCATCACGCAGAAACTACTGAAAGGATTTTGATGAAACTTGGCATAGTGATTGCTTATGTTCTGGGTCGGGACTTAGGATACTTTTTATCATGGAATATAACGTGTTTATTGTAAAATAGTCAAAAAACCGAATATATGAGAGAAAAATTCTATTTATGCAGACTTAGCTCTGTAATGGCTTAGAAAATACTTTTTGTCAAAAGTGACGGGCGGTTGAAGCAAGGCGAGCACAGGTCAGCTAGTCTCGTATAAATAAGAACCAAAAATAACAGTGGCCAATATTTAACCACATTCGAGGGCAAATTCACTTAACGGAGGAACATTTACTTTTCCCTCATAAACTCACGAAATTGCATGTTTACTACGTGAAGTAGGTTACCTCGGATTCGTAAAATTAAAGTTACACCTCACATAATGAACACCGGAAGTTTATGGAACTTTATCAGTTAAAACAAAGCGGAAGTCAATTTAATGCAATTTTATATGAATTGGCCAAAAAATCTACTCCTACTACTACGTTTTTTTTGCTTTGGTTTTAAAATAAAATTATATCTCTACCGTATCCATCCGTAATAGTCGTACGATGCGATGTAAATTCAGTTGTATTTATTGAATCACAAACCATTCACTGAAATGAAATATAAATACTCACCAAATAATATTTCGCCAAATGAACATAGTTTTTCATCAATGCAGTAACTCCTTGTTTATTTTGCTTAATTTTATTCGTACTGTTTAAGTGATCTTTAATTAAAATATGTTTCTTATGCAAAAATATATATTTTTTTAAATCTATATATTGACTATTTCTAATTTGCACCACCGCAAACCACGAGAGCTAGTCCGCTTATGTTATGCCCCACATGAAGTTGGTCCCTTTAAAATGTGTCAATCATTTCATTAGTATTCATTTGAATTACGTTTTTATTCTCAATTTCATTTCTGCATTATTAACTCCGATTTCATACTCAGATTGACAGATAAGCTAAATTATATACGAATAAATGGGTTTGTCTGCTTTTCGGAAAGGCAGATTTCTGAAAAGTGTATTTTTTTGGCACTGTTAATTCAGCTTAAAGTTTTCGTTTTCGTTCCTATTTCATTTCTACATTATTCTCATTTTAAATACAGGTTTCATTTTTGTTCTGCTCAATTTCATAAAACTCTTTCATTTTCGAAATACAGTGGAACATCCAGGACATCCGATTCGACATTTCCTCCGATTTAATGCAAGTCCAATTATTGTTATCAATGCTAGGCACCTTTTTAACGGCATCCGTTGGTGATGATGAATTCAAAGTAAAAACGAGTTTGCATGAGAGCACTTCATCATCCTATAAATATGCAGCTGCTTTGTTAACAGTCGGTGTAAAAATTGCCGGATATAATCGAACATCATCGCATGGTTTCTACCTTTTCATTTATGCAATTTATTATTCATTTTCTGAAAATGCAGTAATACTTTTAGGCGTACGTGTCCAAAATTATAATAATATTTAAAGTGACAGACCTGGGGCACTCATTCCGTATGTCGATTATCGTCAGGCGATAGCGTTTCGACGAAAGCTTTGCTTTCCGTAACTTTAATAATCGTCTATCGTCCGGCGATATTGTTTAGACGATTCAACGTTTGCTTCACGTAACAAACTATGAAGAAGATGGCCAAAATGACATTATTTCTATTGCATTAAGACACAACGCCTGACTTAGCTACCAGTAAATCCCTCTTGATACCTTCTTCAGATAAAGAAATTATCTGTGAAATAGATATATAGAGAAAAGCGATTGATATGCCTCATGCTTATACTTCCATACCGCGATTTTTTAAACCATAAAGACGTAAATATATATTTGGCTGAGTTTGAGAAAAAAGTTGAATTTTATCCGCCTTTCTGTAGCTGCACTAGATTTGTTTTCCTTAAACGTATAAATGGACTCGATTACATTAGTTATTTCAATTTCAATGGTGCTTACATTCCAGGATCGGTCCTCCAGTTTAACAAACCATGCTGAAGTCGGGTCTTCCTCTGCTTCGTTGTCCCTCAGGGGTGGGTTTAATGACTCGTTGGGTTGGCACGTCGAACACGCACGCATTGGAAAAAAAACATATAAACGACAAAACGACCATTTTGTGTACAAAATTATTATTTATTACGTTTAAAGTACATTTATACATATTACAGTACATTTATTTTTACACAATAAAAAATAAAAATTTTATTCTTTCTCATTGTTTGTTTTATATTTGTTTCTTATTGTTTTTCGAACTTTGAGAAGAACAGAGTACAACATCAACATCAACAATAGCAATCAATAAAACAGATTAAAAATAATAACAAAAAAGATTACGAGCCCATAAGGTCGCACTGAAATCCTTTCTGGCAAGTCTTTCAAATCGAAAATCATAAGTAAAACAAATTAACAACAAAAACAAAATAAATCTCATCTATCTAATGACTACTTATGTATAGGTTTAAGTGCATATTGGTGTAGGTGTGGTGTGTTTTTTTTTTTTTTTGATTGTGATATCTTAACGCAATGGCAATTCCTCCATGGCACGTAGTTTGAGGTCCTTCTCCTCGGGAGCCTCCCTCCTGAAGACAGCTTTGTAACCGAAAGCACCTACAAAAGCAGCAGCCAATGGACCAACCCAGTATACCCAGTGGTCTGTGAAGTCCGCATTCCACAATGCGGGTCCGAATGACCTAGCAGGATTCATGCTAGCTCCGGTGAATGCTCCCTAATAAAAAAACGAAAGAACAAAATCAGTATGTTGAAAGGAAGATCATAGGTCAAGTAACTTACTCCAGTGATGGCCAATGAACCGACAGCCAAACCGAACTTGATGGCAACCGAATCGTGATGCTTGGCGTTCCTTGGATCCCAGACACCGCAGCAGGTCAAAATGAGCACCAACGTTAACATGAATTCAATGGCAACACCCGAACCGGCTCCAATATACTCGGTGGGCGTTGTGACGCACAGGCCGTGAGCGGCGCTTACTCCTTCATCATTTTTGCGAAGAATAAGGTCATTTGGGACGACAGCTTTAAGTATGCCATAGCCAAGGAATGCGCCAACAATTTGTGCGGCTGCGTACAAAGCCCCAATAGCAGGAGTGATGTGCTTGTAAATAACAGCCGCTACAGTGACAGCTGGGTTCATGTGAGCACCGGTAACACAACCGAAGCACTGCACTAAGATCATGATGACCAGACCAAAGTTCAGACACATTTGGAAGTGACTGTTCGGAAAGATGTTGAACTTCTCGATGCAACCCATACAACCGAGAAACAGAAGCAAAGCTGTTGCGATCAACTCCCCCAGAAACAGGGTGATCATATCGAGCACGGAGACCTTCATTTTCATTGGCTAATCTGAAAGGAGAAAACGAACAAAAATATTATACAACTAATCGGATGTGACTGTGGGGAACAAAATCAACTGCTACACTTGCCTACCTGTGGGTGAATATCTAATTGAACCAAACCCAGAACTTAATAGAGCTGGAAATTGCCCTGATGGGACCTGTCATCGAATTGATAATCTTTATCGCACGCACTCGCGCTGACATTGATAAAGAATAAACTAATTTGTGACCAAGCAATTAGTCTGTTGGCGCAAATTCATAGCTGCCAATTAAAAGTGATGGAACACACTTGAAATCGCAATGGTCGTCGTTCGGATAAAATCCTCTGCTGGCAAATAACGATTATTGCCCACTTGTGGGCGATGGGGTGGTAACTGTATCGCTGTTCGTCTCCGAGAACGATGTGTCTTGGTTTCGTACTCTAATTGCTTTACATTCTCTTTCGCTGAATGGGATACAAAAGTTATGCAGGGTTTGTGGGATTGCAAGTAGTTTATGAGTTTTTCCACATTGACCGGGCAGGATGGTTGGTCAGCCACCGACCGACGCTGCAAGTCGATGCAATAAAATAATCCAGACTTTACTTTGAATTGTCTAATCGACGCGACCGAGGAATCGCTCTCTGGGGGAGGGATACTTTTTCGTTTGGATACGTTATTGAAGTTAATTGCATTTGGTATGTCAAGTGGACGGTTTGATGATGAGATTTAAAGTTTTGTTGCTGAGTTTTTATGAAATTTTTGTTTGAGTTGTTAACTAATGACTTAGGGAGACGATAACTCGACGAAGTCGTGTTAGGGTCAACTAAAAAGCCCCTAAAAATGTTCACAAGATCATGTCAATATCATGCAAATGCTTCTGGACAAGATTAGGATTAGTAGCCCAATTTAAGCGATTGGTGGAACTTAAGTCGCGTTTCTCTTTCTCTGGACGCAAGCATGTCTATTAAGCATGTGCAAATTCGAGTAAAAGGTTAAGGCAATAGGTTCATACATGACTATATGCTAGCAACCCTTCGTTTAAGCAAGTTTTTTGGATGAATGGGAGGGATATACAAATTTTCTCCGTGTGGCTGAAATGAGAAGTAAAAAATTGGCAGTATTTGTAGTTTTTTTTTGATGAAAACATACTGGTGATAGTATCTTCAGATTATTGTTAACGGGGACTAGGGAAATGGGTAGCCCTAAGGGTCATTCAGGATCACGCGATTAAGTTCTATGAACAATCGAATATTCATATTCAACGAAATATTGTCTCCTACAACTAAACTTTGTGTGACTTAAGAAAGATATTACTCGCGTTAACATATGTGCGCTACACCTGTCAGAACTGAGACTCGTATGCAGTAGTTTATTTTTATGTTCGCTTTTTTAGCATTAATGCGCTAAAGACTGTACAGGATTCACCTCGAAAACTTATAACATTTTACGCAAGTCACAAAATCGTTCTAATTAAATGTTTATTTATATATATTTAAAGCATACATGGTTTTTTTTTAACTATAATTGACGATAACAAAATCTGCCTATCACATTTATGACAACTATCACGTGATATTTTCTTCCAGTTGTTTTATACTTAGTACTAAATACAAAAATAGCATTCATCAGAAGCAAGTGATTTGCAATCATTTATTTATTTATTTTATTATTATTATTATGACCACTTTGGAAACAATCGAGTTAAGGGAAATGATTCTTTAAGATAATCTAGAAAGATTATTCGCTTCATTTGTTGCGACTTAATAGCATTATCAATTACTTGACTTATCTCTGTGATTAGTTTGAACCCTGATGCGTTCACAAGGACTGCTGCATAGTTCAAAATTTACTATCAGTTGGAAGCAGATTTTTTACTAACAAAACACGTGTTGTTTAATTTTGTACTAATTAATTTAGTCAACGTTTTTCCGCTTAGAAGTTGTTATGCACTTTTAGGCCTGATTTTTATTTGTTGAAGTGACACTGGCCTTCAATGTGGTAATAGCAGCTCAAGATGGGAAATATTTTTGCGATTGTTAAACAAAAAGCACCTTTTGATTATCGGTTTATAAAACAATAGCCAACGATCAATAAAATAATAAACATCAAACACTCGTTCACATGTGCTTTTCACCATCAATCAAATTTCAGAATTTCGAAAATATGTTCTCAGTTCGAGTGCGTATAGTACCATAGTCTACAATAATTTTAGGACTTTAGGGAGATATCTTAGGTCTGCCAAATGTAATAAAAACATAATTTTTTGTTCTCCATTATTTTCTAAGTTAATCTGAGCGTAAAATTCCCCGATTTTATACGATTCGGAGGATTTTTGCTTCGAGGTATTATTATTTCCAACAGCTATTCAGAAATATTTTTCCGACATTTTGTAACGCATTTTTGACAGCTAATTCCGATATCCTCCGACAGAAATTGATTGCGGAATTTATTATCGAATTGTAGTGAAGTGTTTTCTTTTATGAAAGCGGATAACTCGAATGTAATTTGAGCCTCCGCCGGAGTATGCGATGCTGACAATTTTCCGTTCCGATGGATACCTCGCTAGAACGAATATTTCGAAGGGTTGTCACCTGTCACCAGACAAAAGAAAGCAACAAAAAGTAGCGCAATAGAGAGTCGCCCTCTAGGAGTTCAGTGGGCGAATTTTGTTTCGAAAAAACATCAGATCGCATCTTAAGCTTCGCGCCACCAAGCGGACAATTTTTTTTACCGAAAACACTGATAGCTATTATTAATCGCCCCAAGCTATAGTCCATTAATAGCCGGCCAGTTTCTTCAGTTGGCCCTCTAGTGGGCATTTCTTATTTCCGACAATCGTGATAACTATTAATAATACTGACAAATTTCATCTGCCGCCCGAAGCTATAGTCGATTAGTTGCGGGCAACTTTCTTCTGTTTAAAGTCGCATTCCATTTTCCATACCTAATCTGTACTTTTCCGTGGAACCCCGTAGGGCGTAGCGGGCAATTATTTAATTATCGAGAGCAGTGACAACTGACAACTATCGGCGATACAGGCAATTGAATCTAAAGTCGCTTTTTTGCCGGCAGTCATAGTCGGGCTTCTTAAAGTGGTCCGACGACACTGACAGCTGTCAATGAAAATAACACCTATCACCTATTGTCCTTAGCTCATGTTAATTAGTTACCGACAACTTCCTGCTTTATGTTAAAGGTTGAGGGCAAGTTCTGCAACAAGCTCAAATAAATAATTTCACTATTGCAATATACCATAAAAACTCCAAATAAATTGCACAACGGAGTCGCACGAAACATTATTGTTTGTTTCACGTTTAGTTTGAACCGTCATACTTGTGACTGTCTGAAAAATTTGTTGTTCCATGAGAAACTGACCGTGATTGGTTTGGCTAGTAAAAAACCCATAAAAAATGCTAATCAATTTCCATTTCCATACAAGATGGACAAACCTTAAATCACAATTCACGTGACGGTGCTCTTGAAAACTAGATCGAAAGTCACCTCAAAGATTACACAAATTCCGAATATAGTTCAGTGTAAATTACAAATGTCACTTCACTCAAGAACACGAGGATAATCCAGCTCCATAAATTGTCACCAGCAAAGCAAATGAAGCGTTATAACACTTTGACATAATCGCAAGCTCATATTTAGCACGGTTGACTTACGTTTTGATTTATAACACTGATCTTAAAATCCAATATGAGCAAGAAATTGCCGCTTCAACACCAAGTGCACAGTATTCAGTTCCAAAATGTTCTACCAAGCAAATCCCTTTGAAGTGTGCTCGTTTGTAATTGAACAATTGTCACAGCGTGTCGCCAACAACCTCTCTACGATCCATGAAATATAAAAAGCGACTAATATGAGATTAAGCTCATATCGCATTTTATATGAACACGTTTGGAAAGCAATCTTCCTTTTTTTGCGCGTACTTTCTTAATCTCAAGTGTTTGTTATTGTTGTTAAAACAATTTTTATCTCACTACCTCACGGTAGGCGCAATAAATGTTTAACTATGGCGAAAGAATGCGATGGGTTGTCTGGGAGCAGTTATCTCGTTGTGAAAAGGATAAACAATCAGAAATGTTCGCAAAACTTATATTATGTGCACATGTCAACTGGGGTGTGTGCATAAAATATATACATGTATGCTTATCGATGAAAAACAAGTTGGCTTCTAATCGGTTAGGCAAAAATTTTGAACCATTTTGCAAATATTTAGCACTGCGATACTGTCGCGTGTCAGACAATGTCAAAGAGAATGTACACTGAAATCTGAATATTCAAATGACGGACTTGATACTTGATAGTATGTGATGCCATAATAACAACTAGACAGTGAGTGCCTTTCGCAAACATAACTACCGTTGAAATGTTATCAGTTGTTTACCTATCCACTTTATTTCAAAACAGTAAAACGCTAAAGCCGAATATTGACACATGTACCTGTGGTAGTAAATACAGCTATAACGATGTCTAGAAGTAGGGGGGAAAAGTTACCGACCACAATTATATTTTTGGTTTTCAGTTTAATTTGAACGACGATCCTTCTTATAAACTCAAAGATCGACTGCGTGTTTCTTTTTACAAAATTAACAGAAACCTTTCTAGTTAATGTTTCTGTTGTCTCTTCTTTTTAACCACTTTGTATGTGCATTATTCACATTTGTTTGCTCTTTCTTTAGAGCCAGCAGTTGCAGTTAATTTTATATTAAATGTCAATAAAATTTTAGCTCGATAAACTTGATTCAACTAAAAAATAACGACTTGTAGCAGTAGGTGAAAATAATATGGGTGGTGGGTAAAATCAGAAGTAAATAATTTTTGAGTATCATGGAAAAATATATAAATAGTCAAATTGTTTTGTTTTAATATTTATCTATTAATCAAGTGTAAGATAGTTTTCATTCTGAACTACACTATCTCGAAAGACTGATCATCTCCTTTCCAATCATTTTCATTTGCGTTGAATGTACATTTTTAAATAAATCTGAAATTCAGTTTTTTCTGATTGGTAAAATTTTGAGGAACATATTGAAACTTTTCTTGCATTTATCAAAAGTTTATACATATTCTTAGTGATTAAGACGGAGTTGTAGCTGTTCCCCACTGCTCCATCTCTTGCAAAAGTATGGCAAACATCTTATTGTTATGGAAAAGCTTCTGAATTTAGCCTTTCAGGCACAGCATACATTTGTTAATCTCACACAAACGGATGGTTGTATGAGGTTATTTTTAGGGTCATCAATTAATTTTTAATTTATTAACAAAAGTTTGATTTATATATTTCCTCTGTTAATAGTTTTAAATAAAGCTTTCTGTTGTTAAACTTTCAATCCACACTGTTGCTTTATTAGGAAAAACCTCTCATTATATTATTTTACATCTGATATAGGTCTCTGAAATGCCTACCCATGAGCATTTAGATTTATGGTAAGAGATAGTGTTAACAACGCTCATAATTGGAAATTTGTTCATGTTGTTCCAAACATTTGTGTTTTATTTTCTTCGGTCACTGTAAACTTTACCTTGATAATCACATAAAGAGGTAGTATTTCTTGAAATTCTTCAAAAGTCATAACATGTATGCGATTGTTGTATTTTCTTAGTTTTTTCTTACAATTTGTTTTATTTTATTGACAAGTACAATAAATGTCTTTTTTTACACAGAAATGTTAGCACTATTCAAATGAGGCATCCATATTTCTGAACAGAGGATTGGAACTTTTACTATTTCCTGTACGTTCTCTTAAGCTTATGTCAAAAAAAAGATTAAATTTACAAACCCTTTTTACCGAGTGCAGTTATAGCGACACGAAAAACCAAACCGTAAAAATTTTCTTTTGCTTTTTTTAACCACTTAAACTTAATTGTTGAACTCAATCTTAGTTTTAAAATGTTGCTTAGGAATTGTAAAGTTAGTTTATCAAAAAAAAGTAAGTAAATTTTCTTCAATTTTTCTAAAAAAAGAATTCGTTTATTTTTCTGAACGAAAAAAATGTTACGTACAGAAAAATTAATAAATGCTTTTGTTTCAAAAATTTAAAGATAATTTGCTAATTTTTTTGATAAATTAACTAATTCATAAGCAACATTTTAAGACCAAGATTGAGCATTAACGTTAAAGGGTCCAAAAAAGCAAAAGAACATTTTTTCGGTTGCTTTTTACGTATCGCTATAACTGGCCCCTTAAACAATATTTTGGACGCAAACTATGACTATACAAAAATTGCAGTCATGGTCCACAAGTCCGTGAAGGGAAACTTTGTTTAGACTAAACCTCAAAATATATATTGCAACTGAAACGTGTTTAAATATAGTTGGTATGAAAAACAATCCCTATTAAAATTGTAGTTTCTTATTTACATCCATGATCACAATCCCTTAGTTGATTTTTTGAAGAGTTGAATTCGTTTTTAGTTGAGCAGTCTGGTTTTCAGCAGAACAACAAATTACCTAAATCCCCGTAGAGAGTTTGTAAAAAAAGTATCGTCAAACAATGGAATACAACTACTTGCTTGAATTATTTATGAGCACCAAGTAGTGAGCATCTCTATCGCTGGTATGAGCAATTAAATTCGCCGCAAGCTATATACACCTTGTGCTTACTACATTATTGCCCTCAAGTGGCCCCAACCGGTTCTTATATCCGATTTTCCCATTCCAGCCGAGTTAAATTGATCTCGCCCCGCATGAAGCTAAACAAGACTATTTCTTGGCATGTATTTCGAAAAAGGTCACTAAGTTGCAGAGAATCCGTAAAATATAATTGCGTTTGATTGGATATTTTTTTCATAGGTGTATTACTGATGTAGGAGTGTGCTTAATTTTTTTTGCATCAGCCTTTTTAAGTATCCATGTCGGTGTTCTATTATGCAATTATTTTGTTCCGATAACCCCAATCAGTTATCTGGAATGTGTACAGAATTTCTGTAGTCATGTGCGACGAAGATTGTATTGCACCCTACGACTTTCGAGGCAATGCGAAAATATATTTCCCCATGGGAGCATTTGTTACCAAATCTTAAACAATAATTCAATAGTGCACTTGCATCATTTGAAGTCAAGCAATGAATTTAAAACCCTCCTCTCAATTCTCTAAATTGGCATTTTGCTTGACATTTTGGGTCTCAGTTTTAATTGCCCTTTAAATGGTCAATAAAAATGTGTTTTCAGTAAAATCAGAAACACAAAAAATTCAAGTAATGTCGTTTTAAATGATTCCCACAATCGAGACCGAAGTTTAAGTCCTTCTCATACAATGAGTTAAACAATTACTGTCTTCGTTTAGCAAACAAATTGATTTGTCAAAATATCAAATGAAAACACCATAAGTCTTTGCTTAAAAAAAGACCCACAAACACAAAAATACCCTATGCGCTTTGAAATCTATAAAAATACAGTGAACCGCCTGCAGTAATTATTGCATTCGTTTTTATACAGGCATCGGTGTCAATGTACGCAACTCTTGTCTTATATTAGCGAAATATAATTCAAGTAAGTGCAATATGTAAATAAGCTCCATAAATGGATTCAGCGGCAATCGCTAAATGGAGCAAAACAACAAATTGCAATTGCACTGTGGCGTATACGTAACATTTTTCTATATGAAGGCTTTTTATTTTAATTACCCCATGATGATAGGTAGACGTTCAACAATAGAAAATTAAACAATCAAATCTTGAACTTATTGAAAATATGTACCTTTATCAAGACACATATTGAACCGAAGTTAAAATGGCGCTTAAAAATCAGGTCAAACATACCATGGGCACTTTATGCTAGGTAGGAGTCTGCAACAATGAGTTTTTGTTTGCATTAGTTGGTGAGAAGTACTTATGAAGAACCTACTTTTAATGAAGTTGGTGTATAGGTACTTCTTGTCAAGTGCACTTGATATAAAGTGAACAAAGCCATTCGGAAAAGGCGTTCAATTGTCTGTTTTTTTTTTCTTGTTTCTTATATATGTTTGCAATCTATGATTTATTGATGGCTGATAGCATCACACTCGCTTTGTCACAAATGTTTGTTATTACGAGCACAGGAGAACGCATAAGTTGTGAATTTTGCTACCGATAATGTCAAAGATGTAGCTTCAGAAATAATGATAGGGAACTATTTCAAATGTGAATCGGTTACTGCTTCTCTATGCAGTAGTGACTGCAACATGACTATTACATGAATATTATGTTCTTACAAACAGAGTTGGTTTGTATGGATCAAACTTTTATTTCAGAAAAAATAGTTAAGTATGAATGCTAGGACTTTTTGGCATGGCTTACAAAATAGGCCTTTCAGTTGTTTATTATAGGGAAGAAATGCCATTTTTGATTAGTCATTTTATGGCGAATGATTTTCAAGCCCACAAAATTTGAACCTTAACCCGAGCTTCAAGATTATTATAAATAGATATAGAATAACAGAGATTGACTTTGCAGTCAGTGGGTGGTATTTTCTTCCCTATCGGCTTTAACTTTATAAAAATACATTTTCGTTAAAAATGTGTGGCATCCTCAAAATCCCTTTTCAAAGATGAGTTTCAACATGTCTTTCGTGGACAATAACTTGAAATGAAATTCCTCATCTTCCCCAAGAGAGATAGAAAAAAAAAATCACCCGCAAGCGCCATAAGTATCAGACGAGTAGTGTTTTCAATAGCTTTTCAAGAACTTTATCTCACGTTACTTGTGCTACTCTAAAAATAATCTAAAGAGCATTTCATCGACCTTAAAACTAGTTTAATAATTTTCCCTTATCATTTGGCCAATTGAAATCTGACATTGAACTACTTTTAATATTTTTGTGAATGATATCAAATTCGTAACAAACAAATGTTAAAACTACAACAACAGAAATGGTTTTTTAAAATGTTCTCGCTGATAGGCCTTATCAATTGAGAAACAAACAACTTAAGAGTTATTTTTAAAAATCCATCGCATTGCAGAAGTTTTGTGTGTACATATGCTTACTAGATCTGACCAAAACCCGCATCGAATTATGGGCGGCCTTCAAAAACATAAATAACCGCAGAAGGTTTGGCAGAAAAATATTGACTTATCAAGGAATTAACCGAAGAAAAAAACACAAAGTTCAATAATACCGATTGAAAGTATTCGCATTTTTTATAGCAATGCTTAAACATGATGTTAAAAAAATCAAATTAATCATCGATTACATTTTTTCGCTATCAGCGGCGAATTTAAATCGCAATATCCTTTGCAATGAAAAGTTCAAAATTTTCACAATCAGGGATATCAGACGATTTGTATTTGGCATGTGAAATATGTGTTGATTTTGCAATCAGTCGAAAGCGCTCGCTTCGCGTTAATCAATATAGAGCATGGAATTTGTTTGCCTGTTCGATTTGCGCAAATTATTATCAGACAAGCTTATCAAGCAAGTTGAGTTGAGTTGATCTATCGACCTCTTTGCATCAAACTGCTGACTACAACTGCTTGCAAAGTGTTCACAGTGAAGTTAACACTCTGCCGATGTCATAAATATTCTTTGAAATGGTTTTTACGACCAGCTTAAGTGTTGATAAGGTAAATTGGATGATATTTATAGTGATAGTTGTGCTTTGATTCGTATACCAGATTGTTGCGTAAGGTTCGGCTCATTAAAAATATGGGGGTTATGAACCATACTGCAGATAGAAGAGTGTATATTATATGTATGGTGGGATTATCTGCAACATGTGCTAACGTCAAGATTCTGAACTATAGATATAGTGAAATCGTGCACGACTTTTAAATTGCAGTAACGAGATAGGGCGGTTAATATATCAACAATAATTATCTGTTGATTATGCAGCTTCATATTTTTTTAAACTAGGAATAGTACATGTTGATGAATACATCCTTTTTAACCTTATAACCCTGAGGCTGGTGAACATATTTATGTTTTAGTAAGACCTGTGGACGCACATCTACTGTGCGCTGAATATAGACTAAAATGTTCAAAAAATTTCGGCCCAACTTACTAGTTATTAATTTAAAAATAAGTCTAATATAAAGAATATTAAAATTTTTAACAATGCTTTCTTGTTTTTGTCGGAATACACTAAAAGTCAGTCCCTTACTCTTCTGTTGACGTTACATGTTTTTCGGCAATCATGTAGGCATAGCCCCAAAAACTAAATTTCGATACTTAAAAGGCAGCCGAAACAAAAGTGTTCACAAGTAGTTATCAGACAAATATTTAAGCTGTAGGTTTTCTCTGAATTCAGTTTTTTGTAGTGAACACATGTAGCAAAAATGATAAAATTACACGTCAGATGAAAACTATTCACCCAATTCCAATGCGGTTTCTTTAACAAATTATGATTTAAAATGCAGCCTTATATAGTATTTGTTTTAATAAAAACGGTAGATTCATTCAAAAGATATACTGAGAAATGTGTGCCCATGGACTGGTGGTAAAAGTGTATTTCGTTGTTTTGCGTGTTTGTTGCTTCCTTTTTTGTTGAATTTTAAAATTGCTAAGAGGAAGCTAAAATTGAAAAGTAGGCTTTGTTTGCCTATCTTCACGCTGTATCTACAGGAATATGTATTTGAAAAAAATAACAATACAAACATGTGTAAAGTTGGAGAGCGCATTTAAACAAGAGTTCCATTCGGATGGAGTTAAGTTAAATATGGCGGCGTTTTTAAAAATTTATGGATAGAGCCTAATTAAAATCGCTTTCTAGGTATAAGCTTCCGTTGATTTTTGCGCTTATGATTGATTTTTGGCCACCAGGAGCACAGGATTCGTGTGGTTCGATATTGACGTGCTTTTTCAAAAAAATTTATGAAACCACATTATTTTAAAAATCTATACAGTAACTTCACAGCAGATTCAATATTAAATTTTGACGATTTCGGAATACCCATTACGGTGTACGTCTTTCGGAAAACTGACGTGTTAAAAGTGTCGTATTTACGATGCGTAGATTACGAGTTTTCTTTAGGCTTAAAGGACGTGTGAAGTTTATTGGATTGAAAAGGAATAAACATTTTTGTCCCAAACAGATATGAAATCATAAAGCACTTGAGTTTAAGATGATTGCAACTCAAATAGATTCACAGCAAATCATAAAGCGAATGTTTGAGTGAACCTAGGTCTAGTGTTCTATATTGATATACCGTGCCAACAAAATATCACGTTCATGGCGTGTAAACAACCCATAATCGTTCAATATCAAACAAGAAGAATATCAAACAGTTTTCCTTTGAAGTACAAAATTAAATTGAATCTCGTATTCCAAATCCCACTCATGTTTGACAACATCATATCAATCATCCGTCTGAATTTGCACATGTAACACAATATTAACTATCGCTCTTGAATTTTTTTCTTATGACTCAGAGTCTGTCCGCAAGATAGCCTATCAGTCACCCAGACAAAAATTGTGATAAGGATATAGTAAATAATGTCTTCTTTGCCAAAGTGACAGATTACACAACTCAACAACAGTCTAAATAAATCGAAAAAAAAACTCACAAACAATAAATTTATACAATCTAATGCAATCTGCAATAATTAGGGCTTATGGCAATGCCTATAGTAATCCCCAGTTATACACGTGTTTTGTGATTAGTCTGCTGATGGACTTTTCACTTTAGCACTTGACGTTCACATATGGACTTTAAGAACTATAAATGTAGTTATCTTTAAATAGGAACCGCGTGCGTTGCACATAAGTATTTTTATTTAATTCGAGTCACAACAACTAAACACTTTCGATAGACAGACACTTTAAGAAACTCCATCAAGGACCGACAGCGACATTGTGTTGCTAGAAACAAATTTAGACTAGTAGCGTGCCTGCGGAGTGTTACTTTGTACAACATTATAAACCACTTAACTGAATTGAGTTTGAAATGAAATTGAGAATATTTGGTTGTATTGCCGCTGAAAAAAAGGGGATGAACGACAAACGAACAGGGTAACTGACCTAGAGTAAAGCTGAAAGGAGAAAACGTGTTTTCGATCATAAAAGAATTAAGGCAGTCCTGTTTTTTTTATTGACTAAGAGGATGCAAAAAATAAACTCGTTTGTTTCGGAAATTTATAGCAAATTAGTGCACATGTGGTGAATATTATTAATTTTTGTCAAGTGTTGTGTAATGCAAAATAAAAATAAGAATCAGTGGTCAAGTTCGAGTGCAATGTCGACACATGTTCGTAATTTTTAATGCTTTTTGGGTCGCCCATTGGTAGACATGAACCACAGAGAGTATAACGTGTTTTCCTTTTGCAATCTTTCGTATTTATTAATGTCATACGAGCTTGTTACTCTGCGTTTAACTTTGGACTCGACAGAACTATAACCACTCAGAGGTTAAAGTTCCAAAAAAGATGCATCAAAGTTGCAATATTTTTTTTTTAAATATATTTGCCGGTTAAAATTCTTTCGATGATCATATTTTTAATAGATTTAAAAAAAATGCAGCGACTTAATAAAGGGCTGATAAAATTTGGTGTCACGCAACATTTTTCTAACCTCAAAGCGAAAGACTTACTGACGGTAGCACTGCTGCAGAATTAAAGCTTTTTAAAGACGGGAGAACTGAAAATGGTTGCCAGTCTACATCGTATCCAGGTCTAACTCTGATTTTGCTGCGCAAATATGTTACAAGTCGTCAAAAACCAGTTGTCCTGGTTTAACGATATCACAACTCCCCAGTATATCCCTGTGATCAGATACCTGTCAAAGGAGTATATTCCACTTCTAGTGATTATGTAGGAGTTAGGTTTAGTGCCAGTGCTATGTACTGATAAATTGACAGCAGGCGTTAAGGTTGTAAGCTGTTGGCAGTAAAAATGTTACTTCGAAAATTTCCCGAAACAGGATGTAGAAACTTCATCGGAACTTATTACATTCATTAGCAGCACTTTAAGAGAGTTTAAAACTGACGTAGAACTGACATCTAACTAAAATTAACCATCAATATGAGAAGTTGCAATGCTTGTGACATTCCAGGCTGTGGCGGCCATGTTGTTTTGATCAAGTCTGTCTACTCTGTTGTTTATTATTCATCATGAACGACGCCAACCCACACGAAGTTAACCAGGTGGCAATGCATCCACATAAAGTAATTGTTTGGTGCGGATTTGGGAAAGGCGTGTAATTCTAATTAGTCGCTGCGAAACTATGCTAACCGATTTGTTTTAGACCAAATTGAACGGTATGGAGGTGGATGACATATAGTTTCAGCAGGAAAGGGCTACGTCGCACATAGGAGACGTCATGATGAACATTCTGCATGAACAGTTTGAGGGTAAATCAACCCAGATCCCTGCAAACTTTTCTTGTGGTGTTTCCTAAGGTCTCAGGGGTATGCCAATAGCTCGAAGTCCACCGATGCCCTTAAAACCAACATAACCAATGCCATCGCTCAAATTCAGCTAAATCTATGCGACGGACTCATTAAAAATTGGACCACTCATCCACTCCATGTGTTTAAACGATGGTATATTCAATACAGAATAGCATGCATGGCCCTTTAAAAAAAAAGAAAAAGAATTTAGAGAGCTAATACCTCACAACAGCTTGTAACAAATTCTCAATTTCTTCCCCTTTATGTATTTTTTTAGGTTAGGTACTTCAAGCTCGCGGTGTATGATTATTTTTCGCAATTATTTGATGCGATAGAAATACGCTATATCGCCCGCAAAGTCATAAAAGAAAAAATCCTACACTCGAAATAGCGGCTATTTTAAAAAGAAAGTGTTCCTTTTGTGTACTCGCAGTTTGTGGCATTTTTCTTGTTAAAACTAGTACAGTTAATAATGTATTTTCAAAATCAATAGGACTTAGAGCTAAATTTCACAACAACATTCAAGGCTGATTAATGTACAAAACTATAATTAAAATAATTGCTCATAATTAACAACAGACAGCAAGTCTATTCAACTCTCAAAATATTTGGATAATTCTTATGGGATTAGATATTTACCCATACAACAACAAGTGGCAATAATTAGACTAAGAATAAAATACTATTATTGCCTTATACTATTCTTTTCAAGTTTTTTTTTTAATCTTCAAACACTCGTAATAAATTATTAGATGGAATCCGCGCCAATTCAACTGGACTCAAAGTCATTGAGGAAAACAAGAAAATGTTGGATTTTTCTTTATTATCCCAAAAAAAAAGAAAAACAACGCGTATGATATAGCTTAGCAAAAACTAAGTAAAAATAGACATAAATACGCTTGATGACATGCGTACTATTAACATAGAATTAGTTGTTTTTTATTCGTAGCTGTTTAACTTTGTGCTATTTTTTGTTTCCGTTTTGGTATAATTGTGTTTGTTGTCATAAAAAAGTTTGCACGTTTTTTTTCTCTTTGTTAATGTGTGAAATAATTTGATTGGTATAAGTGTTTTGTTCCATCGAATTCAGTGAAGGGGTGGATATTGTTTCTTTTTATATAATTTTGTTGCCAATGACTTTGACAATGTCATGGGAACACAAATTTTAGACACAGCTGCCTAAAAGTTATACATGAGATTTATTTTTTAAAAAAATGTGTGTCTTCCGGAACTCTAGTTAACATTTTCCACCCAATTTAATTCAAAAGACTGTATAACCAATTCAACATCGCGCATCCATAGCATATGATGAAATTCCCATCATGTAATCGGTATGCGAAAAAAAAAACGCAATCGTGATACGAATATGTCCCGCAGCAGGTTGGATTAAAAAAAATATAGACAATCTGCCATGCAGCTCTCTATTATGACAGCGAAAAATCACAGTCCCGTTCAGGTAACTGATGCTCGTAGTAACAGAAACATACGGCTCTACTCGTAATTCACCACCACGACCAGAATAATCGATTTAGCAGAATGTTTTAAGTAAATAAATATAGAATTCCTTTTACTAGTGGAAAAATATCGGCTTAATTATAAATTCCATGCTTTGGACGTACAACGTCATTTGCAATTCATATTAGTGCACACTCACGCTAATAGATGGCACGAGCAAAGTTATGCTAAACGCCTTAGATAGCAATCACCAGTGTCGCGTTTAATCAACATGTTCAGGTGGCTGCATTTGTTTACCCAACTATTTACGCTCTCTTAGTTGGCGAGTATCTGCTGCTAAAGTACAAGTGACAAGTATAAACACATAACGAGTGTGTACCCACTCACTCGAAGGTAACGCAAATGAGGGTGAAACCTAAAATACCTTCTATTGAATTGAAGCTTAAAATCGGTTTGTGCGTGGAATTTTATCGGGCAATTATTATGAGAGTTTTATGTGGTTTTTGTCGTAAAAGTCATAACCAGACTGGTTTCATTGCTGACACTTGAAATAATTAGGAGTTAATATTGTTTGTTTTCAAAGTGCATGGTGCAAACAAACACAACATGGAATGCTGATCTCTTAGAGCGAAAAACGGCGATCTCGGTGTCAATTTGAATTGTAAATATTCTATTCTATTAGCGGAATGCAATTAGACAATGTTTGCAAGAGGTAGTGTTTCTCCCTGAGCTTGTTTGCATTGGGAAAGTGAGTAGCGGGTGATTTCTTGTTTTGTATTTTTTATCTCATAAATCAGTGATTATTTCAGAATTATTTATTCGTTTTAATCAGGGAGAGAAGTTTACACGACTTTACTTTAATAGGCGGCTTTGTTTTGACTTGTAATTGGTTTGCACAAATTGTAGGTGTAGTGCTTTCCCTGCCGTTTAATGTTGTACAAATGTTTTTATTTTTGTTGTTTATAGTTGATTGAGTGACTAGCCGGTTCCACTCCTGAAACACGTTTGTATTTTATTCTTGTTCTACACCCGTTCGCAGCGGTGGTCGTTTGTTATTAAAAGAATAATAATGAATAAATAAAAGTGTTGAGATCCAACAGATGGCGCCAACATTTCTCGTTTATAACCACAAAAAAAAATAAAAGAAAACATATCGGGAGGAACTCTGCGATTATTTTCAATTTACTGACAGTCCAGATTGCTTCCTATTTTTAAATTAATCCGGTTCAACAATTCGACTATAAGGCAATTCAAATGTTGTAACCCATTTATATTACAACAGAGGGCGGTACATTCGCAATTTCTATGCCATTCCCGATTTATTGAAAAATAAAAAAATAAATACATGAGTATTCGTTTAAACTAATTAAACTAATTGGGACGTGCAATTTTCCATCTCCATAAATATCCACCATACTTACTGTCACTTGTCACTTTTTGTTCTACAAGCAAACAGTTTGATGATTATTGTGCTCACAAATTCGAATTACATAAAATTACGCTGGTGATGGTAAACCAGCAATTTTAACTAAAATCGATAGGCTACTTTTCACATGACTAATTTCATGCGAAATAAACTAATTTGAATAATGTTCAATGAAAAGTGCTTTTCGTTCCACTCTAATCAATTTTTTACATGAACTGCATTTGATTATAAGCATGGGAAACTTGGATTTTATTCCAAAAATATTATTAGCAATTGAAGTCATAATTATTCATATCTATAGTAGAGATTGATTTGCAATCATTTTTAAAGTTTTAAATAACCCTTCTTTTATTTTATTTTTTATGTTGTAAGAAAATATGCCACGCATATAGAACTGCTTGTCATCTGGTGAATATTAGTTGCGTTTCAATTTAGCTACAAAGCATTTATATTGCGTTGATTTTTTAGACAACAAAATCACAAATAATAACGAAAATTAACTAAAGAACATCCCCCACTTTTAGATATAATTCAAGTATGCTCTGTTGAAATACTATTCGGTGTCAATTTGGATAGACCAAGGTTGCTTTTTACAAAACAATACCAGCCCAGTAATGTTATCAACCAAACAACTACTTTTTACAGCTCAATTGCTACTATACAAATGATCAACAAACCCAATACGTATACTATATAGCAAACAGCCATTCTATTTTAAGCACACTTTATGAACCAGAACCGTAAGCGTTATCAAAGGTTCCTAAACAACTCTTTCCAAAAAAAAAAAAAAAAACAATAGTTCGGGGTTCTTTTGTTCAAGCGTTTGTGTTAATATTTTTATCTTGACTCTTGATAATGTTGATTTTTGTAACAGCTTACTTATAGGTTTCCCTTGTCATGCGCTTCACATTGATGGAACTGATACGTAATTTGTCTTCAAATAGTTTGATTAGTTCTATTGATAAAATTAGCAAACAATATAATTCGGTTATAATTACATAGCAAAATTGACACCACCTGCTTGGCGTTGATGGTCGAATTAGCGTACACTTGAAAGAGATTCCCTAAACTGGCATTTCATTTCTTATCTGACAGAACAACACTGTGTGGGCTAAAACTCATAAGTAACTTTATCTTTGCAATAAAACTGTCAGTCAGTTATGTTGGCCGGTTTATTGAGTTATCAACCAAATACCGAGGAACATATTGGAATAGACTGCTTAACCACCAAAACTTAAATTTGCTCATTCCCAATTCACATAAAATTTTCCGAAAGAATTTTATTCTTCTGCGTGGCTTAAGGCAAATCGCCCGGGAATAAACCTTTTTTTTGATACATTAATCTCCGGGGATTCCCAGATGAATCCGCTGGCGAACGAAATCTTATTTAAATGGAAAATTGTTCGACCTTATTGCGAATCGCCTTATTTGCTAAATAAATTTAGTTTTCTTGCTTGTAGCTGTATTTTAAGATTGTCATCCTTCATACCACAATATTTGAATATTTTTCCAATCTACGACCTCAAAAAATGTAACCAACGCCTTGCCAAACTTCTGGACTTCCCGCTCTAGTCTTGGAAGGAATATATCAACGACTGCTATCCCATCTCTTTCTCATCAAGCAATTGCAATTTAATTATACGCACATCGCAGTTCAGCCACTTTTAAGTAAGAAGCAAGCCTTTCGATTGCACATGCGCACCTATAGCCTTACTCACGATGAACGCCATTCAAAATCATATTCCGCATTTAAAATGACCTCGCCCTACTTTACAGGAATTAATTTTTAATTTTATCGGAAAACCCACAACGAGTTGAATATTTTTCCGCTATACTGTTAACGTATGATCAGAAACACCCGCTTAATATACCCCTCATTGAGCCGCTCAAATAAGGCGCGATATCGATGTTTCATATGTAGATATCTATCGATTAACCATTCACGGGTACTCCATAAAAATAACTTAGTCTGCCCGACTAGCATAATAATGAATGACAACTGCTTTTAAATATTTCTCTTGTTGACACATGCCTGTCATGTTATTTAATTGCAAACAAGTGTAGGCGTTGTAAGGTTGAACCGATAGTTTGTGTGGTCGAACGTCGAACTACTAATTTTGGTACACGAGCCCTTTTGGGAGACATTTAAAATTAATAGCACACCCATTTCCGGCTGCAGCAAGTGGGTTATCAATTTTTTGTTGTTCCCATTATAACCATGAACTAGAACGATGAACTATAAACACGTGATATAATATGGACATAGGTAAATTTATCTAATCTATTTCTAAAACTTTGCATAACTTTGATAATGAATACATTTACAAAAAAATAAAACTACATGAAAATGTCTCAGGGTTAAACTATATAGTGTTTTGGACTTTTTCCAAAAAAAAAAACACAAATAAATAAATCCGTGGGTTATTTTTTACCTCACTCACATTTTATAAAAAAAATGTGGGATTTGTCTTCGAGAACATAAAACAGAAAATAATGGAAACACATTTTTTAATATTGTGTTTTATATATTTTTTGAGTTTACTTTCTTCAATTTGCGTATATATTTGGTGTATACGTGCGGGGCTGTGCTAAGTGTTGTTTAAAAAAAGACAAATTGTTTTTAATGCATATTGTCAATTTTATTTTATTAATAGATAATCATTTAAGACAAATTAGAAGTGACAACAAATTGACACTTAGAGGTGCGGCCATTACAACATTTAATTATTTAAACCCTTTAGATATTTCTGACAACCTTAGTTTTGAAATTTGTTAAATGGATATATATTCCCTGTTAAAAGCAGTTTACACAATGTATTCGTTTATGAAAAAAGGGGTGTGTCACCTCCCATATAAAATAAAACATTTAAAACGGTTTTTTCCGTAAAAAAATTGAAACTTTAATGTGCATTGTCCAAACCAAACTTTGTGAAATGTGGGAGGGAATGGTCAAAGGGGCTTGGCATTACCCATCCAAAAGAAAAAAATACTAATTCACTTTCGGAACAAAGCTACTTTGTGACCTAAATACGAAAGGTAAGGCCAGGCGGGTACAGCTAGTTGATGACTAATTTCAGCCTTGTATTTGTAACAACATCTGCTCCATAAACTTCTGACTTGGAATCTGCTTTTCAACAACTTAAGCTCGCGAAAAGGACAATATTTTAGATGTATTAGGTAGTAATTAGTTTAACAAGTTTTTCAGGTGCACCTGAATTTTGAAAATTATAAGGGCTTGATTTCTTCGCACTATGTCCATCTGTAATGTATTAATTTTCTTGTTCCGAGTAGAGCATTGAAAAAAGTTCGAGTGTAGAACCATGCTCTGAACCGAACGTCCTCAGAGTGATCTGTTATACTTCTTATTGACAATTTTTTGTACCAGCATTCGCATTCCTGATAAGGAACCATTATGTTTGGCTGGCAATATACCACGCGCCTAGGTTTTTACTCCGACTGCTTAGTCAATATGTTCTTAGCTCAGAGATAGCGCATCCGACTGAAAAAAAATCGGGCGAGAAAAAACGAATTTTTTGACAGTTCCGGCTTCGCACTGAATGAATTTGCGATGCCCAAAGTCCAATGGCTTAGTTTTATTTAGTTTGCAGTCACTTGCGCTCCCCTTTCGTGCAAAAAAAAAAACATTTGCCTTGATCAGGAGTACGAGAAATCCATCTACAACCGTTAAAATTTTGCTGAAAAAATTGGACTTTTTCTCATGCAATCTACACAAACGTTATCAGACGATGATACAGTTCTAAAAAAAGAAACGAAGAGGAAAAGCTTTTCAACATACTACGCGGCACCTAACAATGCTGACCGATTTCGTTTTCCAACTGCAAGTTTGAAAATAGTAAACATTTTCCAAAATACTACGCCCAAAGTCCATAAACAAAATAAGCTGATAAGCTATAGTGGCGCCTGTTGTGAATTATAAGACTTATTGTTTATCATAATTCATTACCAAACTATATGATATATATGGTATAGGTAGTTGCTCTTCAAAGACCGCTCCGCGATTGTAAATACAACCCCAACTATCTGAAGTGTATTTAAAAAAGTCGACACCGGTTGATTTATTATTGGCTTTAAGAAAGTATTTGCTGAATAATTATAGCGAACTTGGAATTAATAGTGAGATTGAGAATTAATTTCAGCCAAGTAAATTGATGAAGTCTTTAGCAGTTGTTGCATGTAAATTGATTTTACCTACTAATGAAAATTCAAACTTAACTGTGACATATTACGAACATTAACAAGTCAATATAATGAGCTTTGTGTTGTTAGCACTTGAAGATTTATTGTTTGTTTGTAAGAAGTTAGGTAAAATGTGCAACAGAAATCATAAAGGCATTGAAAATAAGAAGTAAGAAAAAATTCTTTAATCGCTCAAAATATTTATATATAAAAAAACATATTATGAAGACGATGTTCGTTAAATAAATTGTTGCTTACTCCCTAACAAGATTGGAGTCATGCAGTCTTTGGCTTTAAGCCAATACACAAGTTACAGTTAGATCAATATTGAGTGCTAAAGAGAATTCCAATTAAATTCAACAATAAAGTATTTCCGCGTATACTAAAAGGTATAAGTAACTTATCATCACTTACACTAGAGACATTAGGGAAAAACCAAAGGAAATTACTATCGCAACCACTACAAACCGATAACGATTACGTGAAAAAAGCGATGAACAATGTATAAAAAGGGTTATCCAACTGGTGTGTGCGCACTTTTTTCTGAGGAAGGTACTTAAATGTTGGCGATTTTTTTTTTGACGGAAAATAAAAAAAGTGAAGTATCAAGATTTTAAATTTGGTAAAATTGCAAAAAGTATCAACATTGCTGAAGAACATCGCATACGTAATCGTTCAACTCATTTAATTGTTCAATATTGATCTGATAAACTTCTTTGTCGTAAACTGCGCCAAGGATCAAAAAGTAAACAGTATGTTGATCGCAGTTGGTGACAGCTACCGCCAAGCGTTAAGTTTAATATGATTTAGCGGGAGCAACCAGAACCTGTAAGAAAAGAGTCGACAAGAGTTGACACTTTAGGCCCCTCAACGCAACTCACTCTAGTTAAATTTTCAAAAATTCGGCAATTCGTTGAAAGGATTGTGTCCAACATATTGTTTTCAAATCAGACGCCAATGCGATGAACAACGAGCAGGCAAACATTTACACACTTGAACACTTTTACACTTGTTAATGTTTTGATTTAAACAAAATTTTCAAAAAATTCAATGTGGCGCACAGCTAAATTTAAACAGGTACTTATCCGAGGGTTTGGCAACGTAAATTAGTTACCAAAAATAAGAACGACTTTACAATTTTTTGCCGAAGATTGATCATGCCCCACATCTACCAGTATGGGGACGTTTTATAATGTTCTAGAGTCGGTGGATTAGATCATTAGATCGGGTTTGGTGGCACTTCATAGGATGCTCAAGTTTCAATATACCGTCAGTGAGCCTTCTAATGGATAAACAGGACATTACGAAAAATGAGTCTAAGCAAAAGCTTGGAAAAATCAAGAGCGATCGCCTTTCGTACTTTTTAAATTGTTTATTGAAAATCTCTTTTTTTAATTGGGGCAAAAGTCCAGTGATGAATGCATAAAAAAAGAGCTAATTCTCTTATCAGTGAAACAGAATTATCTTATGTGAATGGCCTTCTTGCACCTTTTTGTTAAATACTAATATTGAGAAAGGAAACCTAGATATTTGCAGATACGTGTTAGGTCCGCACTTAACCTCATTTTTCGGACACATTTCTTTCTGTTCATTACTTGTCAAAAAGGTCGATAACACCGACAACAAGATCAAATATTACTATCTGGATCTACAATTGTCAGAGATAATTTTTAATTACAAACATTTCCATATATATCCATGCTTTAAAGGTTGTTAACCCGTTCTAGCGATTCTAATACCAGGGATGGCTTCTACAAATTTATTTCCAAAAGCTTCGAAATAATTGTAACCATACTACTTGAAATTGTAAACAACACTGATATGAAAGAAATATTATCTTTCAAAAGTGGGGTCAACAAAAAAAATGTCAAAGTCATCCCTGGATTACTGATAACATTATTATCTCGCTTGGAAATTGAAATATCAAGTGATCAAAAAGTTTGTGACACAGTTTTAAAACGCTTGATCAACCTCAAAGTGCCACATAAGGGACATACCACTGACATAACTAATATTAATTTTGGCATAAATTCGATTAAAATGTCATTACTTCAGTCGTTAGACTTTGACATTAGTATTTGAAACGCAACATTTGCTAATTTTTACAAAATTACATAAACGTCATTAACCGCAACCACTAATCAAATCGTTTTTATAACTTCAATCAATCAAACGCTCACTATCAGTCAGTTCAATTTATTATTCGGTAGACAATCAGACATTTTTAAGCGCTCATTTCTGTAGTTACATATTCTTCCAAATTTATATACGTTATTTATGAATTTGTGTCATAAACATTCCATTTTTTTCGAAACCGCCTACAACGGTTTGATATATATTTATACTTTTGGTGATATTCAAAATTGTAGCTATAACAAAATCGGTTCAAGGACATTAACTGACACTGATCAGATCATTCTGTTAGTCAAAGTCTATTTTCATATAAATTAAAATATCTGCACTTTTATTTAAGAAACACATGAATAAATAGAAATTTGGTTTTATTTGCATTTCCCCCTTAAAAAAAAAAGTAGATCCAAACAATTCAAATTCGTAACAGTTGATTAAATATTCAACAAAATAAATTCGTCTTCGCGATCGCACAACTCACCTGTTGCTGCTGACTTTTGAAGCACGATGATTACCCGGAACGCGATCGATGTGAACTGAACTCAAAGTTATTCCCGGCAAAAGAATTTCTGTACAAGCTTCTCGATAACTGCTACTAATGCTGCTGCTGCTTCTGATTCTTTAAGTTCCACTTACTGCTGCTCCTTCATTCCATACAAACAGAAGAACGAAAAAAAAAACCGAAAGAAAAACAACAAACGCAAACGTTCCACGCACTGTCACAAATGTCACCCGTGCCACAATAAACGACAAAACTGGCAATCCACCAAAGGAATGAGCGTGAGAGAAATTCACCAAATTTTCGTTTTGGAGAGTAATTGAGCGGAACAAAAACACATTGAAGTTTCAGCACACGTCAAACGCTGCGCCGCCACGCACTGTTGTTGATGTTGAATGTTATTTATTTGACTTTATCGATGGAAAATACTTTTTACATCTGATGCGATCGAATCGGTCAGTTGAAAGCGCTGTTAACAATCGATCAAGTAAAGTAAAATACACCACACAGCAAAGACCAACAGTAGTTTGGCGGAATGGAATGGCACTGGAGAGTGGAAAGTGAGCGTATCGCTTTGGTGGTTTAATGACAAGCACACTTTATCGTTAGCGCGCCCTCTGATCTAATCGATGTATTTCCATTTGGTTAGCGATAGATAACGATTAAGCTGAAAGTGATTACGAATGGTTCGTGGACTGGCGCTTGCTGGTGGTGCTTGACAATTGCATTCTAATGCAGCACTGAACAAATAATCAAACATGGTGAATAGATATGGGTTTCCCTAGAGATATCCATGCGGGGGTGCTGACTTCTGAGACAACTCGTTTATCTCATGGAATTTGCTGGAATAGCTGATAACAGCTGGGGGAGGGTTTCTGACATAATTGACATAAAAAGCTTTCTATGGTGTTGTTGATTTGTTCCATAGCCACTGATAGGGGCAGCAATTATTGCTCTTGATGTGGGAAGCCTTTGTTTTATTCTTATATGTTATCGGATGTTTGTATTTTCCCCATTGGAAGTGTTTTTACATTATTTCTTAGTTAAGTGTGGTTGTGAATGTGCTGTTTGGGTAGAAACGAAGCTTATTTCGCCTTAGACGAGGAGGTGAGCTTTTAATTGTAGGAAACTTAGTAGCTGAAGAATTAAAATTAAGTTGACATTTTTGACGTTTCTGCTTACACTGATCACACATCTGGAAGCAAGGTTTTCTGGCAGACCATACGTGCGTCATTTAGAAAAAAGGAACTGTCAAAAGTTACGAATCATCTTAACCATTGGAAGTGTTCTACCATTCTGAACTTTGGCTAGATCATTCTGTTATCAGGAGGTAGTAGAGATAAGTTATCGATTCTTGCCCAAGTTGGTGAGAGTTTTAACCAGTTTGTTTGGGACTCCTTCAATTGCGCGAATTTACAGAGCAATTGGGTTAAAAAAGAGATAATAAATATTTGACGCAACAGGTCCATAAGTGAACCAAGCCTTAGACTCTCACAACCATTCGTTTTGTGTGAGTTCTATCGGTACGTATAGAACGGGTTTACAATTTTATGGCGAGTCTTATTGAGAAGCTCTTTCATGACAGTTAAACTCTTGTTACCTTCAACAAGACACAACACGTTTTATTTAAATCGTTTTATTTTCACACTCTCTATATAATATCCGTCTACTTCCACGGCCAAAGAACGAATGCCTAAGAACTACATTACATCTGTTCATTTCCTATCCTGTCCGCTTTAGACGTGTCGCAGGTAGATGGCGCTAGGGATGTATTGTAGGTTATCGTTTACACTCTTGGGTGTTTGTCAGACGTTCGCAAGAAATGGCGCAGTGGGAAGGTCCTTTAGATGTTACTTAACTTTTTCGGTATGGTGCCTGGTATCTGGGATCCCTCGCTTAATAGTCCAACTGAATTACCACTAAGCCACTGAGCCATCGATAAAAATCCAATCTATATTAAATTGTGTAGTATGGTTTTTGGGCATCTAAGTCCTAGAAGTCTAACTTGACACTCCTCACCTATTTATCGAGTTCAAAGCCGACTATGACAGAATCCATAGATAGGAGCTATGTGAAGCCACGTCAATCTTACGTCGGATGTCGATGGACAAGGCACGTTGCTGTATCTATTGTTTGGTATTAAAAAAATTAGACAAACTTTCTTATACCTTGCTGGTAGAACACATCGAATTGTCACTAGTTTTATTGCTACTATAGAAACAATAACCATTACAAAATTAAATTAAAATTGAACTTCAATTGAAAACGACAGCTCATCAGAATTTGATCGATAAATAGCGTGTGAAAAAAACTCACTAGTTAGTTTCCTTAAAACACAGAAGATTGTGCGTAAGATCTTTACATATTCTCAGTTCTGCTCTACGGTTTAAAGACATTCTTTCAAAAGCTTGACGGTTTGGGCTAACGCAGTAGCGTAAGACCCCATCTCAGGTATCGTAGCAACACTAACTCCTTCACTTGTAGGTAAATTCTTCCCACAAAACTCAAACAAACAATAGACAAACTCGCATTTTTATTTAACCATTTAGGTCATCATTTCCATCATCCCCCGAGTATAGTGAAGTTCTTGAAACTTTAAAATGAATCCACACAAAATGAAGCTCAAAAGCAAGGGGCAATATCGACCCTCATACCTCATAGAGTATCCCATTATATTGTAATGTAATTTTTTTTTACAAAAGATCAATATATCATTTCATATGAAGGCTTTTCAATTTGTCGGGGGCAGCAATTAAAAAAAAAAGGTTTCCTTTCTGTCAATAAACCTATTTTCGGCGCCCCCCATCTTCTGCACCGTCTTCTCGATGATGCTTAAGTTTATTCGACTTTAATTCCATCAGTTTACCCCTTTTCGTGTATTTTATTGTTGTTGACCTGACCGCTTGTGTGGTTGGAGGCACGTTCATCGAAAGTCACTCATGGTCTATCCTTGAAATGCCGCGTTTGAAGCGGCGAAGCTTTCATTAATTTTAATTGCAAAAAAGAGAACGGTTTTTGTGCGAAATTGCTTTTCCGGAAAAGGTTTGGCGTGAAAAACCATGTCAAACGTGAAACTTCAGGGAATGGATTATTCTTTCAAAAAGGCTGCAACTCTTACAACAATGTTGCCACCGTTGCCATTCGCACGCCGTGCCGCCGTTGGTTGTAAATTTAATGGGAAAGTTGTTGATAGCATAAAAAAGTGCTGTCCTTGAACATGTACTTCAAAAAAAATTGTTTTGCCTATAGGATTTACGCTGCCATCAACCGAACTGGTCAAGCGAAACAATACACGTGAAGGTGAACGCAAACTCAAGTGAATTTCTCATTTCAGATATTTTCGAAGAATTAAGAATTTCGCATGACGTTGTTGATGTTGACGGTTGACGCTGTGTTTATGTTTCTGATGTAAATGATGACGCTGACCCTTTCTCCTTCATACCTGCAAAATAGAATGTTTTAGTTGTTTTACATGATGGAAAAACTTAAACATTGATTACTTCTGGTTATGAAGTACAGGGGTGGAACATTGTAGGTATATCCCATTTCCATGGCGAGTTTGCTGTTGGGGTGATAACATAAAGTCCAAAGGTAACTTTACATGGAATTGATGAAATAATTAGGTGACGAGATGACAAAAACTCAATCAATCTTCGTGCTAGGTCATGTGAGTCTAATTATAACAACATTTATGGTTTCAAATGGAGTTTCATGTGAGTAAGAAAAAAAAACATAATTTTCCAGTTTTAAAATAATTAATTATGTGAAGAAAAAGCTAGAAGCTAGTTGCGATGAAAGAACGTCATAATTTATTATTTTTACATCAAAAAATGAGTAGTCACTGCAGTGTGACATGATTCATCTTCTCGCAAGCATGAATCAGTTTTTAAGTCATATATTACACGAACTGGGAAGCTTTAGTAACAATTTCGGAAAATAATTCCTTCTTTTAAGAAATATGAGCGTTTGAAGTCAGGGGTCGAATCCGTCCGTAAACGAGCATTATGTTCACGAAATTAAGCTGATTTACATGTGAAACAAAAACAAATTCCGTCACGTATTGCTCGTTTACGGACGACACGATTCGACCCCAGTTTTGTTTTTCTTTGCTTTCGACTATTGTTTGTTTCTAATTGTTAGCCTTATTAAGTATTTAAAAATCCTTAACATGTTAGAGCCATATAGTATTGGACTTTTAGGTATAGAATTGGCTGAAAATAAGCTTATATCAAGTTACAATAAATAATACTTTTTAACGAATCGATTTAAAACAATGTTCATTGGGAAGTGCGGCTTAATATTTGCATTTAATATAGGCCATGCAAAATTGAAAAAAAAAACTGGAAGGAATGTCAAATTTTAAAAATAGACGTAAGGAAGTAAGTGTTGCCATCATACGGATTCACCCGAACATTATATACATCCTTTTTCCATTATGCAGAGAGCGTTCGGAATAGTTTTCTTTTCAAATCATTTAAAATATTTGCCTCATATTTTTCATTTATTAACAAGAGAACAAACAATTGTCAGGAATTACTCCGATCAAAGAAACAGACTGAATTAAGAATTGAGAAAAGGAAACTTTTAACACACAGAGCTAGCTCTGTTAAGCGTCAGTTCAATTCGTGCCTTTCGGTAGTGATTATGATTCGCAATAAATGGGTAACTTTTGTAGTAATAAGAACGTGTTTGTTTAGTCCTAGTTTTTTACTCTTTTTTTATCATATTTTGTCCGGGAAAATCCGGTAATTTCAAACTTAATAAATAATGTATTCAAAATATTCATAGTCATAGCAACCCTACTGTGAGTGCGCGTTTTAGTTTATTTGGAAATGAAGGTGACCAATATATAACTGATGCGAATAACTTAAAAAGAAACCATTTCCATATATGAGGTTTGGTCCTTAACAGTTTATTTGAACTAGTTTTTGAGTAAAATATCAACAAAGTCTTCGCCTCAATGAATTTAAGCACAATGTGTCCTAATATTTGTTGCAACTTTGGACATTTTTTGACAGACTACGCTCATGGAATTTTCAGTGCAGAAAAGGCATTGCTTGAGTGCGGCATAGTAGACCAGTGTTAATACTTGTAACTCTACAGAACTTATTCATAAATTTGTGGGGAGATATATATTCCCACTGTATACTACATTTTCGACGATATGCACGTTGAGTTAACACAACTGAAGGACTATTTTCAATGTACAGCGTCACTTTTTCGGCGCGTTGTTTCGGTGTGAAGCGATTCATGGTAAAAAATCGGTTTAGTGTCAAAGTTATTTAATGTTTAAATACCGACTTAAAAGATGGCGCACCCTGTATATGAGCATGAGATGAGAGGAGACTTATGTGTATACAAAGGCGTTAAACTTTTTGTGGTGTTATTTGAAGGTGGAATGTTTTTTATTAACCCTTGTTTCTAACTGTTTGCTATGTAAGTTACTTATATGGTTGGTAATCTGAAGCGTTTGTACCTTGTGGAGAATTTGACACCATTTTCTAAACATATATCATTTATCGCACTACCACAAACCAGTACTGTACTTAGTTGTACGTCTCAACAATTTTTAAATCTTAGGTGTTGCCAATTCATGCACAGTCTGGTTAACAATAGAACCCCTGCATATATTTTCGAGAAGCTTCAATTCGGTTAAATTCGCCAGGACACAAAACCCTATAATGCCCTCGTATAATTATTTTAACTCTTCGCGCCTCTTTTTCGTCCATGCAGCCAGACTTTGGAACTCCCTGCCGATCACAATTCGACAAATAACTGGAGCGAACAGGTTCAAAAATGCTGTATTACAGTATTTACAGATACATCAGTCACATAATAACCATTTTTCTTTAATATTCTTTTGTTTCTCCTCTCTTACAACTTTTTCTTCCGCCACCACTTCTTTTCTTTATTCTCCTTCTATTCTCTTCTTCTCTCTCTCTCATATTTCATTATTGTAAGTTTTATTTAAGTATTTATTTAAGTTTCTTTTTTTTCTTATGATACCGAAAATGTGTACTATAAAAGATTGAAATTTAATTGAATTGAAATTTAAAAGTGTATTAGATCGGCGCAGTGGCTTAGTGGTAGTGTGTTATGCTACTAAGCGAGGGGTCCCCGGTTCGAATCCCGAAAGAACCAAATTACATCTTAAGGTTTTTTTCCACTGCGCCACTTCTCGCGAACGTCTGACAAACATCCGAGAGTAAAACTGTCATGAAAGAGCTTCTCAATTAGCTGTTTGGACTCGGCGTAAAATTGTAGATCCTTTCATTCGTCCCAAAAATTGAAAACCCACACAAAACGAATGGTTGTGAGAAGCTAGGCCTTGGGTCCCACAGACCTGTCGCGCTAAAATATTCATTTATTTTATTTATTTTAAATTGGAGAAAAATTGTACCAAATTTTGGAATAGGCTTTTTTTGAGTAAACCATTCGATTTATTTTTTTTATTGGTAGTCCAAAATGTGAAGTTTGAAGAATAAAACTCGGGTCTCCAGAATTGCTAATCCTTAATTAGTTATATACATTTTTCTTCGGTAGGAATCAAATCACGTTTATTTTCGTTAAAACCGTAAATGTCAGCACACAATGTCGAAAAATCAACGAATGTGAACAACGCAGAGAAGAAGAAAAAAATGTTCACTGAACTTTGTGTACACAACCGCAAGCGAAGAGAGCTGAACGATTTGTTTTTTTCTTCTTTTTTATTTTTCATTGGTACATGAATTTGTTTAAATAAAATGTGCAGCATTTTTAAAATAAAATAGCCTAAATCCTGCAGACATTTATAGACATTTTTTTTACACATTTTATTAAGAGAAATTTGTAAACTGCTGCATTAAAAAGTTTCTATAACCTATAACGCAATCCAGTATGTTTTCATGTGGTTACAATTTCATCGGCAACAGCGCAACCTATCGAATCCAAAACTATCCTATCTTTCAAGTTGGAACCAACCATATTCATTGAAGTCGGTTGAGTGGTTTTGGGGATCGATAATGTAATGTGCGCTTACAGCGCCATCTGTTGAGAATTTTCCTACTTTTCTTCTTTCCTTATGAGATCAAAGGAGAAGTCACATAGTTTCTTTTGAGGTGCAAACAGGGCCTAAGCAATGAATACCGGAACTGATTTTATGTTGCTTAAACTTTTTTAAGTTTACCGATATTTTACACAACTGAAAATATTCCCCCTACGATTTTGAGAATTATTTCAGCCAGGTGGAAAAGTTTATTCTGCGAATTCGATTAACGTTTCCAATCAATCCAGTGTCACCATCACATATCTGCAAAAACAGAGCATCAGAGTGTCACATTGAAACTCTGTAGTCTGTACCTTAATTATCATCCAGGGATTTTCATTAAAATCGCATTCTCGTCACTGAATTCACCAAGATAATCTAAAACCGTTCACCGGAAAGGAATGCACTTCCCATAAACTGTTTCCTACGTATACAGTATTCAGTATACTCAGCCAGAGTAAAGTACTTTCTTTATTTAACACTTAATTAATCACTTTATTGACCTACATCTCAAGGACACATACACAAGGCTTGCCACTGCCATGCAGAGGCGCCATCACCAACCATCACAACAGCACAGAAGCAGAGCAATTCAAAAGCTTTACACTCTTCAAGTGCTCATCCGTGTACAGATAATGTGGCTCAGGCATTCCGCACACGCTTCTGCAAAATATCCCTATACCTTTAATCAGTCCTCGACTTGAATTGTTACTATACAATTCGCCTTCAAACTGAATGTAAATCCTTAAACATTTTGCGTGGATGTGTGTGCCTGGATCTAATTTAAACTTTTAATGGCGAATATAGTTTGCTACATTTTGCATTATTTTCTTTTTACCAGTAAGGTACTCCTGTGCGAGACATGGAGTCCTTTTGATTGCACATTGTTACACATTTTGTATGTGCATTTGATGGGAGTTTCAAGCAGTGAAAGGTGCCTTCCACATGCACAATTTTGTAATCATACAGCGACTTGGGGAGAGCTTATTCTGCAAAATGTAATGCAAAACAAAGTAAAACGTTGATTTTCATTTGCAACCATTGCAACCGCTGAAATGTGAAACGAAAAATGACACTCTCTCATATCTGTCGAGTGGTGTCGTTTTCCAACTCTCAAACGGAGGAACCTTTGTGAATGGCTAATAGGATATTCTGCGATCGCGAACAATTTCACCGCCCACTCGTGCGCGAATTAAATAGGATTTTAACTTTGTCGGAGTTTTCATGGAAATTGGACGTTTATTTAAATTTTGTCGGTATCAGTCCGAAGACGAGGTGGCATTGACATGACAAAGTGTTGAGTTTTGTTGTCAAAGCATGTGCTTGACAGGAAAATAACAACTGATTGGATTCTGCATCGTTTAGTTATGATTAAATTTGAAATTGCACTGGGAGTGGGTGATAATTTGGAGACAAGCTGTAAGCAGCAATTTGTAGTCGCCAGTTGAACAGAGGGTGTTTTTTTACTTTTCGGTATGAGCAGCAGCACCGGCCCCAGTAGCCCATAAAATTTATTGACATAATTGGTGGGCGATATTCAGTTGGCGAATATTTCGAATCAGCCGATATTTTCGGACGTGTGGTCTTTGAATTTAACTTGGGGGCCCCGTAACTTAAAAAAGATTGCATATAAGTTAGAATCTTATCGGTAGTGGAAACTTAGCAACCAGAAAAGAAAATTACCAAGCATTATTGCCCAAAAAGAGATTCTGTTCAATGGACTATGGGCAGCAAAGCTGATCAAGACTATATTGCTATAAGACCAAGACGGAGAGACGGCGAAGTTAAAGATTATGGCGCAGTTCTACACCAATTGCCAGTCACAATTCACAAAATACAAACTAAATAGACCACCAGCTTTCTACATCTGTCTAATTTCAGTCGTAGATTGAAAAGTAAAATTGTTTCTCTTTCTGGAAGTAAATTCTCCAGGGCTTTATTTGTCTTGTCACAAACGATTTCACCCGATATACTATGCCTGTATGGCAGCCAACTTAAAAGCAATTCGTCTTTTAAGAACTGGGGTAAGTGCTGCCAGACTTTTGATTTGAAAATTCCCACAGTGAGAGGTAAAATTTCCTTTAAAAAAAGTGCCCGCAATTTTTGTGCTCATCAAATCAAATGGAAATCATTCAAAAACGCTTTTTCTTAACATAAGTGCTGTATTTTATTTTCAAGGGTACAAAGAAATTCGTTATTCATTGTGAGTTAAATGCCGCTTGAACAAATTTAAAAAGGTCCGTCTCGTACAGATACCCTTACTGAAATACGATTATGCACCGATGCGGTTATTTTTATTTATTTTTTATTATTATGATTCAAACGTCGACGAAAAAGAAAGAAACTAACAAAAGCAATGAGACACATGATTACTACCAGTTCATGCGAGCCGATATCTAAAAGCGTATGGTTTGCTTGAGTAAAAAGTTGCCCGATTCCGATGAAATAAATACTAAATGCTACTCCATGTTAAGGCTTATATTTTGTAGCGAAATACATACAACATACAAACTGCGGGACAAGTTTTAACGGAATGCGAGAACAAATCCAATAGATAGAGATTTAGAAACTGTCTATGTCAAGAGTTAAATCTATAATTCAACGCAAGGAAAGTTTTTCTACCAGTCCATATTTACTAAATACGAACCGCTTTAGGAATTTATATTTACAATCTTCTAGTGCATAGGATCGGACGACTTTTTTTTATAGACTTGAATCAAATTTATGTTAGTTTGCTTAAGTTAAATAAAATGTTATGAAAAATGTAGGTATAGCATTTTTTATTTTTTTTCTTTCATTTCGCGACCGAAAATTGTTTTAAAAAGAGAAAAATCGCCAGAGATTTGTGTCAGTTCAGTAAACTTTGTCTCTGGAAAATACCGTCTGCAACAAAAATACACAACTTGACAACCAAAGACAAGGTCCTTAATAAAAAATAAATAAAAAATAACAGATCCCCACAGAACCAACAATAAATAAAAAGCAAAGAACGATTTTACAGAATATAGATATTAGATAAATTTAGTTTGTTTGTTATAGTTTTAGCATTTAGTTAACTGGCAACTGAAGAAACACACACACTCTTATGTGTTAATTATAAGCGAGTTGCACATATTTCTGAACGTCCACATTCTAGATCAAGGTTTTATTATTTATGTTCGTATAAAATAAAATGTGCCTACAAACCACCACAAATATTATCTAATAAATCAATCTATAATAAAGTAAATAATAAAACAGCAATTTATCTCTTTCTCTGCATAACGACAGCAGAAACAGAAAATAACCACCGCTAATACATGCGAATCAATTTAAAAATATATTAGTACCAACTTGGTTCTAAATTGTTTATCAAATATGAAAATTAGCGGTTATTATTTCTTTTGAATAACATTGTGTCACACGCGAAAGCATGAGTTTAATTAGCACCAACTTGGAAAATTGGATGTAGCGGCAAAAGAAAAATATCACAAAATAATAATTAACTCAATTAAATATTTAATTATTACATATATGCCATATAGTGGTAAGCTTGAAACATGTTACGGGTTATTTTAATTAGCAATATTTTATTAATATACCATTGTCACTAAATATAATTTCATTGGCATTTGCTGTAGCAGCTTCTTTCTATGATTTAACAAATTCATTAATGTTAATTGTTTTGCGTAATTATTGAATTAATATTCAGTTTTCTGATTGTTGTAAGTTTGTCCTTGTCACACTAGTATAATCTAAATGGGTAAAGAAAATGTTAGTAAGGCAACAGCCAAAAAAACACTATATTCTTTTTTCTTCTTTATTCCATTTTTTCGCACAAGTACCTACAAATGGACAAGTGTACCTAAAAAAACACCTACATCCGCCTGAAGCTGCATCAAATTCATTCTGCCTCAAATAGTTTCCTTTGCGCCTGAAATAAATCAAACATCTCCGGGTTACCAATTCAGCAACACCGAACCCCTCCAGCTCATCCACACAAGTGGCAATGTAACTAGAAACTCTGATGTACAGTCCTGAGCCAAATAGAGGTTACAATGAACAATTTATCATCGAACCTCTAGTGATAGAAGAAAAGGCAAAAATAGTCCTCAAACAAAATTTGAATCGAATTTCTTTTTCTACACTGTTGTAGGTACAGTAACAAGCTCCATATGAAACAGAAAAAAATTCGGAAGCCATTGTGTGTTTCCATTGAATATTCACCGGATGCCAGGTGAAGCGAAAAATGTGAGCTATTTCAAAAAAAAAAACAAAAAAAACAATAGAAAACAAGAAGAAGGACACAAGTAAAAACGCATTTCATCGGAAAGTTGCCTTTTTGAACATTGTTCAGTGAATCCCTGTTGGCACATTTTATTCCCCACCGTTCTCGAAACGCCAGTCAAACAAACATGTTGTCAGTGAATGGTATCAGGATACCATTTGAAACTACCCCCATAACGACGATCAACAATTTTTGCAAAATATTTGTCTTTATCTTGTTTTTGTGTCTCTTCGCCGCCGGTAACCGCCACGTTCTATAACCAAAACGTTAAGGTTAAACCAAACTTACCACGAGGACACATTCAGTGCCAGCCTCCGAATGGCCTTTCTGTGGTCCTTCGTTCTCGTTTCAACGTACATCGAAAGAGCAACGCAAACAGAACACAACAAAGGCTAAGCTGAAATGCTAATTAGTATCGATTATGATGAAGGGGGAAGATTCCTTCAAGACACAAGCTGACAAACCTCAAAAAGGCACTTAAAGCCAATATGCTCCGTTGCTGAAACAGAAACGCCTGATGATCATTAACCTCGACACATCTAAAGGGGGAGGTCGACTGTCTTCCTCGATGACTAATGGCTAAAAAGTGTTTCTCCATAAATATTTGACACAGCAGTGTCGACGAACAATGGCAACAGGGTGCTTACTGCTTAATGGTAAATGTGGTGTACGGTGTACCCCATCAACCCCATGAGGTGTTTCGGATGCTGCTTGTTTGATAGAATTCATTCCTGGAATTTCGAATACGGGGAAGGACTTCCATTCGAATGGGGGAATTTAAAGCAGTAAACAAAAATCTAGTACATTGTTTGAAAATTTTGACGCATGCCTGGTGTAAGGTCGCACTCATTCGAAGTTCGCAGTTCGAATTGAGTGAATTTAATAATGGAGGGGTGGCATTGTGGCAATTCGAAAACAGCTCAAAATTTTGAAATCATTATTACAGAATAAAGATATAAAATTAATAAAATTCAAAGTCGAACGCACGTGGGAATTTAGTTTGATGGATAATTTATCCAGCAGTCGACAGAATCCAGCTGGCACATTGTAAGCGTATGTAGTCATAACGAAAATCGCAAACAATTGATGCAAACATGTAAGAAAGTGCGAAATGGTAAGTTAAACAACAAGTACTAAAATGTGTCTTTATTTTATTATCATCTTGTCATTAGATAATGCGACATAATTAGCATAAAAATGCCCAACTTATCAGCCACAAATTAAATTAGGAGGAGGTACTTATGTACATAAGATAAGATTTTAAGATGGCAGAGCCTGGCACTGCGGCCTCTTAATGGAGTGTATTGTGCCTTCTCTTGTGAGGTCGTAGACCGTAGAGCCTGTCCTGAGACGACAGAGAGCCGGACATTCCAGGAGTATATGAAAAAGGGATTCGTCATTCTCAATATAGAGTCTGCAATCTGCATATAGGGTCCGATGAGACTGAGTACTTTGAAGGTGTTTTTTCCTGTGGCAGTGTTAATTTTTGTTTAGATTAATAAGTGAGGAGGGACGATTTTCCGGGGGAAATATGTAAAAGAATTGGCTGGTGCAGTTCTTCCCCGGTGATTAAAGACAGATTTTATTGGATTCGATACAAGATAAGCTCTTGATGTAGATCCTGAAGGGTTTGAAGGGTTGAGGGCGGGAATAAGACCCGTTCAGTGGTTTTGAGAAACAAATGTTTTAATAGGGATTCTATGATTTTAGGGATATTTGTGAATTTAATTTAATTTAAGTACCGGTTCTTAAGTAACACTTAAGGTAAGAATTTGTTTATAAACATAATTCTTTCTTTAATTATAAAATATTTTAAATTGATTATTTAAAGCCTTTGTTTGGAAGTGTTCTACAGAGCAGTTCCATCTACCCGGACTGTAGGAGAAATGGAAGTCTACAAAAATAATAATTAAGAACTAATAACCTTCTGGAAATCCAAAACAAACTTCTTGCCTCTATCTACATATATACAACTTACCGGCAAAAGTGTGAGAATAGTAGTTCGTACCCGGATTACAGTGCAATCCATCGCCAATTCAGTAGAACCATTTAGAGGCTTCATGTTTTCGGCAAAAAAGGCATAACCTTAGCTTATCGAAGAAATGTAAAATGTGATACATATGATCATTATATTAATACGTAAACATCAAAAGTTTCCGTGCACTTTTTAAGTATTTATCATGAAATGAGGAGAATGAAACTTATGTCATTCGAAAGGTACTGTGCCATAGATGTGCAGAAACAAAAAATCTTAGGTATATGTCGCCATTAAGACTGGTAAAATGAGGTTAAGAATTTCCTATACAAAATGCTTAGCAGTTAATCGAAAACATTTTGTTGCCATTCAATTCGTCGCCGTCATATTGCCATAGTAACGAATTTAATCATCTTAGATTAGAACCTGTTCGAGAGTCTCATTAACCCATAAAGGTATGCAATTTAATTACCCCTAAAAGTAAGCAATCATAAAATCTTATTTCATAGGCATTGCAGAGTTATCTGCGAGGTGTTACTATGGAAACGAACATTCATATTTTGCCCTTTTCCATTCTTTTTTCATAGCGGAAATGTATATGAATTAAGATTTAGCATATAAAGAAATTAAAATAAATAATAAATAAATTATGTAAAAATCAAGTTGGCTTTCGTTACTTCATCTACAGACAAAATTGGTCGAATTTCGACCACGGGCGGTACTAGTATAAAAAAATATGCATGACTTTATTGTAATACTAGTGAGCTGATATCAAGTTCTGATAATTGATGATGATGATTGTTGCATATAAAGTTCTATGCTTTTCTGAAAAATGCATGAGGATGAGGATGAGTCCTTTTAACGCGATGCGGCTGGTGCCGGAAGTTCACCATTTATGATGTTTAGCCATTTTGTCGCTGTCATCACGCAATTTTATAATTCGACCAACAAAATTGCAACTGAATGCAAGTCTTGGCAAAATGAATATTACATATGTGGCGCTTAAGCCCAATATTGCTTATATAGACGGCTGGAGGTGCTTTTGCTTTTATGAAAAATCGGATTTGGGTAGGAAATTTTAAAATAAATGACAATATTAAATGGTGTCGTATAAAATTAGTCGAAAGGAAAATCGGTTAAAATTCTCACCAAGTTCTTAGCTACTAATGATCAAAGAAAACTATTTTTGATGCACAAAAAGAGTGCATTCAATGCTGAAGATGGAATTTTTTAACCTTTTCCATCCGTCAACATCTTTGGCTAACTCCCTTAAGGTTCACCTGTGCTGCGTTTAAGCATTATCATTTATAACGATTAACTGCAGCAAAGAAAACTTATGTTTTTCTCCTTAATAAAGCAATGAGAAAGTCGAACCTTACTAAAATAGTAGATCTGTAAGAATTGTACCACGGCTATTAAACAAATATTACAAATTAAAGCTTGTATTAGTTTATAAGATATTGTATCTTAAAATGCAAGCATGCGAATTAAAATAAATAAATAAATAAAATATTGTAAAAACAGCATTTGGATACCCATATATATAGTAACAAATTTTGACCTACTTGACTGAATTTATCAATTTGAAACAGTCGCCAAATCACATTTGAGTGGGAGTACTTTTTGCGTCATGATAACTATCATATGTACCTAATTTGAGTGACATTTTGACAAGCAGTCAATACGATTTCTGGCTGTGGCAATAATAAAATTAATAATCGATTAATCGATTACAATTGCTTACGTTTTTAATTTCTTAACTGATTACAGATATCGTAACGTATGTTCAATATTATCAGTTGTTCGACTGATTGCTCTACACTGCAATACAATGACTTTGTACTTATCAATTAAATTAAATCTCATCTGATGGCGATTACAGTACATGCAGTATTTATTAGTTCAATTAATGATGAACGTTATAAACTTTTTTGGCTTCAAATCGGGCCTACCAATTAATCTTACCAATATAGCTTGCTATGACGGGAGCAGTATGAGTCTTGGCGCCGATAATTTAGAACAAAAAGTGGGTAATCGGAAAAGAAAATATCGAAAAAGCGGCCTTCGGTTGCATATCAATTTATTTTATCAGCATCAGTTATCATTTAACCATCAGCACTTTCACGGACGTTACCCTGCACCTTCCTTAACTCTGAGATGCATTTCAAAAGTAATTTCGCTCAAATTTGGACAACTTCGGGAACGCCTCTTTGAACTGATGTTGATAGAACTTGTTTTCGTGATTTTGTTTTATTTTGTGAACTTCACCGTTATATTTAACATTACTTAAGTGATGTTTGATAAATGAAAGTGACGTGACACAAGTGCTGCTAAACTTTTATGTAGAAAAAACTAAGGCCTTAGATTCCCACTAAGATTAAAGGTAGAGAAACGAGTCCAATTTATACTTACAGGTCGAATATGATTTGAATCTGTATTTAGCTTCCTTTTTCATTAGCAAATGTTTATAGTGCACAACCAGACATAAACCTTTCAAACAAAAACATCCGAACAAGTGATTATTATATAACCATCAAAAACATACCGAGTTAGTTACACTAGACAATAAGACTCGAGCTTCATTTTCGCATTCTCCCACATCGAAATAAAGTCGGATCATTATGAAGATCTGCCGTGGTTCAACTTCCAATACACCTGTCAAAATTTTACTCAAAGTCGAATAAATTAAGTCAACAAACCATCATGAGGAAAATTAAAGTTTTTTCTTCGGTTTAACTTAAGCAAATTCTCGGTTAACGACCCCCAATAGTCCAACAACAAATAACAATAACATTGCTTGTTTTGACAAACAAAGTTCAAAACATTTCATTCACATTTATGAACGTTTATGGAACCGGTGTGTTATTTGCGGTTTCAGATTGTTAGCATTGCAAAAAGTGAGTTCAGTTGCTTTGTGAACTTTAAAAATTAATGTCATGAGGTCCCAGAAGTGATTTAGATAATTTCACAGATGAGTCAAACAATTCTGTAACAAAAACGAGTTTAATATCTATAGTCTTAAATGACTGTCAAGAAATCAGCAACGATTTGCCAAAAACCGTACATAAAGTCAAAAGGAATTTCAATTTTGAATTTGAAATTTGAAATTTTCAGTGCGAAAAATTTTCTCAACTGACATTTCGTGTCAAAATTTTAAATACATACTAAATGTTAAAATGTTAAATGTGTAATTATATTTCAAAATGGGCAAAAAATTGATCTACCTTCGTAAATCAATCGCCCAAAATGGAACACTAATCCAATGTGAAATGTATTCCATGGGTGTGAACCCTTTAAAAGCTAGTTTTTTACACGTTAAAAATCAATCATTAAATCATTAGTATAAGTTACTTTTTGTCAGATTACAAATAACATTTTGTTTGGGTTTATAAAAGTGACATTTTTTAATATTAAATCGAGCATACAATCGAATTTGTATACCCCTGCGGATTTTGACAAAAATGTTTGTGATTAAACAATCGATATATGATTAGAAAGCTTCTAAATATAATAATAGAACAGAGAAATGTGTCAAAATAAACCCAACGCACAGCGCACCCCCAATTTCCATCATCATATTGCTTACGTTAATGTGTAGACAGAGAAAGGTTAATTGAAACGAAAATTATCTAGCCATAAAGTATAAATAAAACCAACGGTTCGATGTTCAACTCAATTATTCATAGTTGTGGTAATGGTTGTCTGGCATGCCGCTTTGAGCAAAATAAAATATTGACAAAAAGTTTCCTGGCAGCGGTGGGATTCGAACCCACGCCTCCGAGGAGACTGGTGCCTTAAACCAGCGCCTTAGACCGCTCGGCCACGCTACCTCTTGAGTGGAAATATTCAAATAACATTTTTGTTGACCCAATTTACGGATTGAATAATTCGCCACATTTAAAAACAGAGTCGACTGGATGAACTCTGGGGTTGAATTACCCCATCCGTGATCGAGCAATACGTGACTGAATTTGTTATTGTTTTTCATGTAAAATCAACAAAATTCAGGGGTCGAATTACCGCACCCGTGAGCGAGGTATACGTCACTGAATTTTGTTGAATTTACATGCAAAACAATAACAAATTCAGTCACGTATTGCTCGATCACGGATGCGGTAATTCAACCCCAGTGACGTATCGCTCGCTCAGCCCTGAATGCAAAAAATATATTGGTCAGTATTGTCACTTTTCCTCACAAATCGTTCAAACGATTGCAAAATTTGCCGCTGCGCGAGCGTTCCTTCATCTGGGATATTTTGTGCTTGATGTCCAGCGGGCAGAGGAACGCTGCCATTGTGAAACATGAATTTGAGAGCTTTCTTCGAATTGGTTAACCACTTCTTTGAACATTGTATTTGAGGGGTAATATGTCATATTTTTATATTAAAGTGCTATGAAAACACGTTGGTATCGTTGACAGCCCGGACTCCATATCACTTGGATGACGGATTTTTTCGATAGGCTGACAGGCGAAGGTAATAAAAAAAGCCAACAGTTACCTGTGCCCGACTGAAGAAAAGAAATTAACAGTCAGTCGGTCTTTTTTTAATTAACTTTTCTACTTTAATCTTTTTAGCCTATGACACTCCGGCCTCCAGGGTAGATAAAATACGAATCTAATAAGAATGACACCTGACTCTTCAAGACGTTTATGTTGCAGTATATCACATGAGCCGAATAAAAACACTGGAGGAATGCGATAAATAATCACGATGCCCTTGTTCTAATATTTGCTTCAACGAAATGGTTCAATAGTTCGCACAAACTACATTCGTCATCATCGAGGTTGGTTTCCAACATAACAACCTTAACAAATAAACGCTTTTATATTATAATAATAACGTACATTTTCATTTCTTTAAATCTGTAGAAACTATGGTGAATGGGTCATCATACGGTTCTCTGCTCAACTTATTCTAGACAACAACCACTACCAGTGTATCAGAACATTACCAATTTCGATAACTTTACCTAATCGATAACTGGAATTCGCGACCTCCATTGACACTTCGCACAGCTGATTTTTATTGACTCATTTTTGCATGTGGGTTTTTGTCAAATTTTCCTACAACGCCGAGCGTGCTACAGAAAGTCGAAACGAATAGGTCACCGTCCACGAGCTCTTATCGTGATAAGAGACAGAGTATCATCAATATGATGTGATATTGTCGCGAATCATCCTTAACTGCAACTCGTACAACAACCCAGCTTCGAAAATACTCTTAACAATGGACAGTGACTACGTAATCGGTGGTGCCGCATCTGTCGGTGCAACAGTCTTCACAAATCCAATTGAGGTAGGTTGAGTTTTTTGTCCTTTGCTGACTTGTGACTCATACAAATAATCATCATGCGCGCAGGTGATAAAAACCCGCATTCAACTGCAAGGTGAACTAGCCGCTCGTGGCACATATGTCGAACCGTACAAAGGAATCGTAAACGCGTTCATAACGGTGGTCAAAAACGATGGATGGTCTGGACTGCAAAAGGGACTGGTTCCAGCGCTTTACTTCCAGTTCATCTTGAATTTCTTTCGGTAAGTCGTGTTAATCAAACTTTGAGTGGGAATTATGCAAATCCATTTGTTTGGACAGTCTTGGATTATATAACACCGCCATGGCCAAGGGATGGATGCACGACAAACACGGTAACATCTCGTTCACTCGTGGGCTACTCTTCGGCGCTGGTGGTGGAGTTGTGGGCGGTCTAGCGTCTAGTCCGTTCTTTCTGGTAATTTCTCTATTTAACTTCAATGACGCGAAGCACTGTAGTTTCTCCATTTATAGATTAAAACTCAACTCCAGTCACAAGCTGTCAAGGCGATCGCCGTTGGATATCAGCACCAGCACACCGGCATGTTCAGCGCTCTGGCTGAGATATATGCTAAGCGAGGTGTTATGGGTTTGTGGCGTGGTGCCCTATCGCATATTCCTCGTGCTGCTCTGGGCAGTGGGGCTCAAATCGCCACATTTGGCACAACAAAGACTTTACTGCGCGATCACGATATAATTACGCAGCCAACGTTGAACTCCTTTGCAGCTGGCCTTATTGCTGGATCAGTTATGTCCTTGGCCATAACACCACCAGATGTTGTCGCCACTCGCCTGTACAACCAGGGATTGGACGAGCACGGAAAGGGGCTGTATTATCGGGGCATGTGGGACTGTTGCGTGAAGATTATCAAAACCGAAGGCATCTATGGCATGTACAAAGGCTTCTGGGCTAATTATCTCCGAATCGCCCCACACTCAACGCTGGTGTTGCTCTTTTTCGACGAGTTACTGAAAATACGCGACGAACGTAAGCTGAAGGGCCGCTAAAAAATTTGCCGCAATGATGCTTCCTTCCAAAGTGCCTACCTTTGTAGTTATACAATTTGTTGTTAGTTGTTTTTTGTTTTTAGCCAATGATTTTACTATTTAGCCGCTAAGCGTTGACCATTAAAGCACTATCTTTAAACAATTCCCTTTGGAGTATATTATCTTGGCTAAAGCTTCGAATGGTTGCCTTTCTGCATCAGCTGTTATGATTTAAGTCTGCTCAATGATATAATCTTGATTGATCTGGGGGTCTCAGGAAACGTAACATTGTCTTATTTAAACCAGCCCGAACTTGAAAATTCACACAGACGGCTCCTCTTCTTTCGCGTGAACAATCCACAATTCTAGGTACACAAGTCACAGCAATTATGGTTTTAGTAGGTTTTATTTTAAGATACAAAAGATACGAAATAACAGAGAATTCAAAAAAATAGTTCTAACAAGGAATACGTGAACAATAATAATAATAAAAAAAAAACTTTTTCCAAGACTGTGCGAAATCGATTGCTTATTGCGTCTCCTCTACACGGGTGAATTGATTGAGTATGGCCAAAATCTCCAGCATGGCGTGTAGGCGACTTTCATCGGAGAGCATTCTCAAACGTTCGGCGACCTCGGCAACAAAACTATCCTGTTCGGCAAAGGCAAAACTAGCATCTGCAGATGCAGCTGGAATGTTAAAGATTTGTTTGCCAATGTTGCGTTGCGCAATTAGCATTTTCTTTGCCTCAGTCATTGAAGTGGTTTATAATTGCTCAATGTTTTTGAATTTAATTTATATGCAGTTAGGTTTATTTATTGCTATATTTTAAAATTCCTTTTATTTATTAGAACTGCATTGCAAAAAAGAACCCGTATTAAACTAGCGGATAATAAAAACAGATTTCTTGACACGGTCACAATGGAAAGTAAACAAAGTTGAACAAATGACAACTGGAAGTAAATGTTAAGGGTATGTTTGTTTTTGAAGCAGTTCTATTCCAGTTATAAATAGGGTGACGACCTGCGTATTTTGCCAAAGGGAGGCTTTAAATCTTGGTAGGTAATAGTTTATAATTCGTCGGGAGACTACTTTGAAATCTTTGCCTTTTCAGTTATAGTAGAAAAAATGTTGAGATCACTTTAATTTCTATTAGGACCTTAATTATATATAAATAATCTTTTGCATTTACATTCGAACCCTTTAATTCGCACAACACATCAAGTAAGTACTTTTATTTTCTATCAAAATCTTGGACAAACTGAACTACCTACTGTCCAGATAATAGAGTACTCCAGAACAGAGTTGAAAACTTTTTCCATATGTAGTAGATCTACTTTACTAATGTATTTTTTAATGCATCTGCTACGTAGCAACTTGTTTAACTTAGGTTTACCTTACGTTCGAAAATCTACTACATTAATTTTATATTTGCATTCAAACATAATAAGAAAAGGGAATAGGTATCAGTACTTCTGTTCAACTGCACTTCTATATCGCCATTGCACATTAGCTAAAAATTCATAAATAGTATGAAGAGCAGACAGGCATAGGTATTTTTTTCATTATCTGATTCACATTTTGCAAATCTACCTCGTTTTTGTTGGCAATTCGTTTCACTTTCTGAAATAAGCATCTCTACTCCAGAGTCACCATCTGAGAGCAAAACTTTTAATCTAGTACTTTGATAGTTATTAATAAATATCAAGCACACGCTTTTAAGACATACATATTAATAAAAACTGAACTGAAACTGTGGAACAAATACATGTATCTACGTATGTTCACAAGTTTGGGAACATTTTCCACAGAGAAATTCCAAATCAAACAAACTTTTTTTTTGCTAGGGGACTGGCATCACTTTGAAACGATATAAAATATGACACCTGTCACAAATGTCAAATTAGGAAAAACCAAAATATTTTTTCTCCAAAACTACAAATCAACTCTATCTCAACATTTCCATATATTTTCGATAAAAAATGCTCGTCTTTAATCAATACTGTCTATTCTCAACGTTACTAGCTCATATCTATACTAGCGCTGCATACAAATATGGTAAGTCTGCTTTGTGGGTGAAACACTAATCCGCCCCCATCAACAAAAGAAGATTAAAAACTACTTTGCTCGTTGAAAGAAAGTTGTAAACGAATACAAAAAAAAATATTATTCTTACAGTTCGCCCTCAAGAATATCTATGTGCAGACAAATTTATACTTTCACTGCAGAAACCATTCAAGGGCGACCCATGGATCACCCTGGGCGACGATCGCGATTCTGCAGCAATAATCTCTCAAGTTTGGAATTCAACGTCGCACAGCAAGTTAAAGTACGACTGTCGTTTCAGAATAGTCACGAAAGGACAAAAACGTGGTCTCTACACGGTAATCACGAAATTAAAGTTTCGTCGGAATCCGAAAACAAATGCTTGCTATGATTACATTCAGTTCACCAATGGATATCGTTGGCCATCGGAGAAGATTTGCAATGACATCAGTCCAGATGGTCCGGCTGGCCGTTTAATATTTGATGAACGTGACAGTGAAGTGAGTGTAAACGTGTTTATTGATAAGAAACAGCCGATTTTGGAACCCCTCGAACTGAATATGGTGGTAACATCGCACTCGGACTGCAAATACACGGGTGATTTCCTATGCGATCCTAAGGATCCGCAATCTTGCATTTCACGGTATTTTGTACGTGATAACATCACAAATTGTATGTATCCATGTAAGGATGAGAACAGTTGTTTCCATGATGCGATTACTGCGGAAGTAGTGGATACGGCGAACGTGGCCATCAGTGCAATTACTTCGTTGATTTTCACAATGAGTGGAGTGGGCTTCTGTATTTGGGTGTGCTGGAAATATTGGAACTGCATCACGTTGCAGCAACAGCAGGCGCATGAAGATTCACTAAGCAATCGCCCTAGGGTGAGTAGAAAGTTGTTATACCTAGTTTGTTTATTATTTGAATGTACGTGGCTGCCAGAGGAAGTGTTCTTAAATCTTAATGCGATTTAAACGAGTGGGAACAAAACTTGGACAAATCTCATTAGCATTTTATGTATCAGCTTCGTTTTTGTTGTGTGTACACTTTACAGCTGACTCATGTTTGGTTGGGTGTGATCTACAAGTCTGTTTTAAGAATCTGTTGACTGTCAACAGTCTGAATCACTGGCGTCGTAGGTTTTTACAGCACTTGTTACTATTGTAAACATTTTAAAAGCGAAAGATATTAAAAATATGAATCTTTAGAATAGACTTGAAAAAAAAAACATTTATTCATCTAGCATCAGTCTTTATCAATGTTCTAAAAAGTAGCAAAAATAAAAAATAAAAATAGTTTTGATGTGATCTTTTCTGCCATCTTTGCTATGTCCTTCTATTGGACGCCAAGTTGATCGCTTGTTTAGTTAGTTCCTAATTAGGAGGAAAATGACGGAAGGTAAGTTTCTGCTCTTTATCTTGTCATCAATCGGTAGGATTTAACAAACGCCTAAATCGTTATTCGCAAACACCGAAAGAAGGGGCCGACGTCACGTTTTAATATGTTTCAGCAACCATAACCATTCCTTCCTAATGAGCTAAATTTCAATCGAATTTTTATTCTAGGATCTTCCCACGATCGAGTTGCCTCAATCCCCATTCGAGGGAGTGATCACACCCGTTGCAGATCCACAACATCACCAGCCAGTAACGCCAAAGGACTTGCCGCCGAGCTATGAATCTCTATTTCCTGATAGATAAAACTGCGCGCAAATTCCCGTCGCCGCTCGCCAAATTCTCCTACGCACGCACCGAAGAGTACTTCAGCTCGTTCTCTGCGCTTCTTTTATTTTATGCAGTTTTCTGTTTCTCAATGTGTACATAGCAATCTCTTATAATCTCTTAGCTATTATGTATTTATTTTTTTACTAGATAAATTTGTTTTTGTCTCCTCGAATCCGTATCCACAAAGGAAGGAAAAAAAAAACGAGATTTGTATATACAATGCGAACAAACTAAACTCAAAACTATTACAACAATTTGTCTAGCCCGCAATCTCCTAGTGCAATATTTTTAGACTCTGGCGAGTGTGGTGCGTAGCTAAGCTTAGATAGATCCATAGATGAATAAGTATTAACCAAATTGTTTAATGCACCCGAGTTTTTTATTTTATTGTCTTATACAGTCGAATTTATTATTTGTCTTTGTTTTATGTTTTGTGTTTATATACTTGTAGTGGCAGTTGCAATCTGAGTAGACTGAAGATCGAAATGGAATTCAGTCGAAAACGTCAAGTCATTCAGTCTAAAGCTACTGATTTATTTTATTTGTTTACCTGATTTATGTTCGGTTGATGGGCCTGTACTCCATTTAATGTGTACTCTTTTTATGTCTGTTCAATTTTTTTTAACTAAATCTAGATTAAGTGTGTCAATTTTAAGATAAGCAGTCAAATTCCTTGTTTTACATTTTTACTTTATTATAATTTTTATTATTTTACAAATCAAACTATATAATAATACTTGAAAGACATTTTGTCGTGAGAAGGTGTGTTCTATTTATTAAGAGAGAATTTATTGTAATTATAAAACTAAAAAAAGAAATATACCTAATGATGAGAAAAAAAGTTAATAATAATCCAAATTGTAGCAAAATTAATTTTCGTACTTCTATTTCATGGTTTGTTTGGATTTTGTTTGTGTATAGTCTGTAGAGGAAATATCCTGGCTGCAGTGAAAAACATCGATCAAGGTATAACTGTTTGTATGCTTCCGAGGGTTGAACCTGTAACATCTCGCTCAGTAGTACCGTGCGCTAACCACTGAGCAACTTGCTCACCATAAGGTGACGTTATATTAAGCACGTTGTTGGCCGAAGCAGATGGCGCTCCCTGTTGTAATTCAATAAAGGTTGTCGCTTTAAATGGTGCGGTACGCGGCACAGATGGTAGGTTGCTAATAACTTATTGGATATTTATGGAGTATAGGTACATTATAAGAATTTTCGTTCGTTGCCAGGAAATAAAAGCAAATTTTGACTATTCCTCAAATTTCGTGAGAACTACAATCTTTGAAAGCAGGAAAAATTAAAAAATCCACCTTCTGAGTTTCTCCATCATTGTAATTCTATGCTTGATTTAAAACGTGACTTCGACATTTTAACAATACCAATTCTAGTATAATTGCGCTTTTAAGCCCAAGTTGGTTAACAATTACTAAATGTAGTTAATAACCATATTTAAATTTCTCCAATCTATAAGGTTGGTCAACAGCAGCTACACGGAAAGCAAAAACAAGATCAAATGACCGATTTCGAGTTTTTGTGTTGCCCCATGCCCGCCTTTCCGGTAATTAAATTAATGCACAAATATGTACTAATAATTATATAACATTTTGAACACTGTAATACATAGTAGTTACAGAAAAGGCTACAAAAAAAATAAGTCGATTAAAACAGGGTTCCTTGGCAACCTTAAAAACGCTATGAATGATCTGCTTCTATATTTTGTTTCGCATTTGCAACCACCGAGCTCAAACCACAGGTCTCAAAACAAACCTTAAGGCTTTCTGCATTTTGTTTATGTTAACGTACCAATAATCAGAAAATTCAGCATTTTGGTACTTAGGGATTGTCTACACTTTGCTGGGCAATAGCCTCTCTCTCTCTTCGCTCATGCAAGAAATTGCAGCTGCGATAATATAAATGACCAAAAATAATAAAAAAAAAAATTGGAAATACGATCTACAATAACTACGTATTCGAAGTGAACGTCGAAGTGAAAAAACTATTTTAGGTACCTAGACCTACACATAATTAACGATACCATACCACCGATTTATTATATTCCACTAATTTCTGCTACCTTTTCGAAAATTAAGTACAAGTGTCAAGTAAAAGAACACATGGGAGTAAAATTTGAGTTACTTGACTCTTTTATTTAGGTCAACGCTCTGAATCTTCATCACGATCTGATATGGTACCACATGCTTCCTTCGTTTACAAAACAGTCGTAGGTTTCACGTGAAAAAATACTTCATCAAATAAATAGCTTTGACTATGAATAATATTTGCGCATCTTGAAGCAATCAGTCGAGTGAAAGTCAGATTTTCTATGATATATGACAATTTCGCAAGACAATCGTATTTTTTTCTGATAACCATGATCTTGTTTGACGGGGTAGGTATAAGCGATGCAGATTGCCACGGCCTGTCAACAAAAAGTTGTTTGGCTTATATTTTAAGGGATTATCGATAAGCGGAGTCTAAAGTCTATGGAGGTGTGTCGGAAATACTTCTTCCGACAATATGAGGCGCATTTATTTTGACATGTACTTAATACCAGTTGTAAAATATACCCTCCCCTTATCAGGTGTCTTGTAAGTAGTAAAGTTTGTAACACCTACCCCTACCACCAATAGTAGGGGGTCTATATCTTTCAAGGTTGTTTACATTGACTGTAATAATTGATTTCAATTATCTACTGCCGCTAAAACAGATATTGATACTCTGGAAAATTCACACGGTTGGAGTGGAATAAGTTGAAGCATGCACACGGCGCGAAGCTGATAATAGTCATTTCACAAAAGTGCTGCGAATGAAGGTAGGCATCGGCCATTACTATTGGAACCGTTCCTAGTTATCTTCGATACACTACTGATGTTTAGGTATTAGGATATTATTTATGGACACCTATAGGTAGATAAATCACCTCTATTTTTAGCGCCTGCTAATCATTTATTTGAAGTTTCGATTAATTTTGAGCCGATGTCGTCATTAGACACAGGTCTTGATGATGATTGAAATATAAAATCGGCATCGCGGACATTAGGTCTGTTCCTTTTCTTTTGTAGTAAGAATGGAAAAGACTGTCAAAATGGCAGTGGTGTGGCGTGTGGATAAATTCTCTCACAGAGAGAGTCACTAACGAAAAAGTTAGGGAACCCTTTTGTAGTAAACTATGATTAATGACAGATATGACAGATACTAAATTCAATAAATTTTTATTTCATATTCTCTAATGTCTACTTCCCATTTTCAATACGATGGAATGTTCAATATTTATTTTGCCGCCTGTTGATACCATTTTAATGCACAAAAAATCAAAACAAATGCAATCGAATGTCAAATAGCACAAGAAATTTCAAATCAGCTGTGACTGACAGCTTTTCCACTTCGTACACCAAGAAATTTGTTGAGTAAAAATTCGTAAGATTCTAAGTGGAGGAATTTTTCGAGTTAGGGAACGGCATTTGAGTAAAATTCGTAAGAATTAGTAAAAATTCGTAAGATTCAAAAGTAAAGGAACACCCCTATTGTTTACTCTTCTAAAACAATGAAGATGCTTATTCACAGCTTTTCTTACCGTTTGTGCTTCGATATTAGCAACATTTTAAGACCAAGATTGAGTTCAATCAATAACTGTAAGTGGTTCAAAAAAGCAAAAGAAATTTTTTTTGGTTAAATTTTTCGTGTCGCTATAATTGCACCCTTAGTAGACCTGTTTTCTTTTAGCTTTTATATCAGCAAAGCAGGATTTTCAGCACGCAATTACAGCAATTACGTCTTACTTGACATTTTCGTAATTCACACTGGGTATTTAACCCAAGTGGATGTCACTTGACAGCAGCAGCTATGTTAAAACCTTTCTAGTTATGTCAGTGGGTATCATATAAATTTCAGGTAAAAGTCGAGAAACACAATCTTTATAGCATTTTATACCATTCAAGCACAAATGTGACTGGGACCGATTTTTCGTGCATTTGTTTTCTGAAGAAGAAGCTTAAAAAATACGCCTTTTGTGTGATGATCATCATGGTTAGCGCTTTAAAGGATTTTTCGCCACCATTTCTTTCTTATCAGCTTAAGCAAAGTATCTGTCCTTATGATTATTGATTCAAACCGCTCTACATCCTACCTTCGATGGCCTGATCTTCTGAGATTCATTCAGCGAAGCATTTTTACACAGTTGTTATGTAATGTAACAGACGCTTTAATTGTACATTCTTTTAACACAGGTAATTGTATACTGAGGTCTTGTCCTCTTCTGGGTGCCGGATTCCATACCTTCGCCGAGCTAATGAGCGCTCTGACTTTCGTGGTCATCATTAAAGCAGGTACATGTTCGTCGGCTTCCACTCTTGCACTCGCAAAGCCGACGTAGGTAATTTTAGAATTTCTACGCAGTTTCAAGTTTAATAACTTTTTCTGTTCCACGCCAATCTCAATTAAGCCCAAATCAGTTGTTAAAGGCTTGGCTCGCAATAAATCCGAATTTAAATTATAATGTTAAAAAAGAAAATACATAGGTATAACAACTTAACTTGTAACCTACATATTTACGCAATAATTAGCTCACTTAGTTGTCAGTTCAACATAGCAAAACTTAGCACCAAGTCGCAAAGGCAGTTACTGTTTAATTCAAAGCACCTGAGCCAGCCGCATACAGCTCGATGTGGATACCAAACGTGTTAGAACTGCCACCATATTAGCAAAAATGCAAAATTAGCATCTCGTCAAAATTCACGAAAGCATTCATCCATACAATCATACCATCCATCTGGCCCCCACCTGACAGCTCTTTCAATTGGCTAATTTTTATCTGTATGGCATCATGCGCCATAATCGTATCTTTCCAAACAAATGATATCGACAAAGTCTGCCTCCTATACCGATCTGAATCACTACTTAAATGTCAAAAATGTACATGTATATCAAAAGGAAAACATGTTGCTAACCACAACATGTGCCACACATCAACCCGACCGGACCGCGTCCTATAAATAGATCACTATTCCGGTAACCACCAACTTCATGTTGTGAAATACATAATAATACATTTTGCTGGTTACATTACATCGTTTGCTGGTGGATTTGTCAACAACGCGTACAATATCCGCTGCACAATCAGTTAATACGTAGTTAGGGCTTCAGTAAACTTAAAGATCTGTCAACGACCAACTGTCAGGGGAAAATAAATCACATCTCACTCCAAGGCGATCGTTATTTTCATAAAATGATAATTTCATTCGCCGCCGTCTAATTTGCGACAGAAAAACAAACTCAGCGCCATGATTTGCTTAAGCTTGACTTTGTTTGTTCAAGTCTCGTGGCGCGGCTTGATTATTCACAACAATTAACACCTATTGCGCGGTTATTAGTTACACGTTTTCATCTTGACGTCGGTCGGGGAGAGGAAGCAAAAGTGTGACGCTTGAGTGGATATGAATCCCCATCAGAGCCCTGAGTCACGTACCCGTGTACACAAACTCGCAGAAGTGAAATCCGTTGTTTGGGCGTCCAACTTTGTGTGACGCTTGACTTATAGTGAAACCTCAGCCGGCTGGCTGTTGTGACGAAATCGCAGCGAATCACCGCATTAGCCAGAAAAGAGATTCCCCTTTCAATGGTTAGTCCAAGCGGCTGGAATGGATTTCAATTGAAACGTTACCCGGCTGACGAATCTATTTTCGAGCTGTATGCCGGTTTCAAGCTGACCTTTGGACGGAACTAGTCCAGATTTTGCAGATATATCTACAATTAGCGTTAACTATGATAGATGTCTGTTTGTAGGTAGGTGCATATATCTTTCTCTATATCAAAGTCATTATCACCGCAAAAGTCAGGTTGTTTGCACATTGTACTACACCATAATGGAGCAGCCATAGTCAACGACGCTATCGGAAAGAGCCTGGCCTTTTGTAGTGTACGGTATACCTGTTCCGGTGGATATTATTTATCTTCTATTAAAGAGGCAGGGCGGTGCTGGCTGTGTGACTGTGTAGGCGATAACAAAAGTATCTTGCAAGAAACCGTTCAGTTTAGTTGGATGTGTTGTATTTGTATATAACAGTTGTGGTGGGGCGACAGAGGCAACAGCTCTGCGATCTTGCTTACGGAGAACAGTCATCAGCACAGTATACCAGTAGTGGAGCAGAAGTTAACAACTAACTGAAGTCAGTCGGTCAGTCTAAACGAAAGTGTTGTTTGGAAGTGCAGCGATTTTATTTCGTGTTGTTTTGTGAATTATAATTGCGTTGTTTTTGTGGGCAAAAAGAAGAAAGGAAAAAGTGATTAACTGTGTATTAAGTTTTTCCCTTTTAAGTTACTGTTGGTATTCAAAGTGAATAGTGAGTGCAGATTTATATTATGTCCTCGAAAATGAGTGGTGGTCCTACGGCAGTCGGTGTTCTGGTCGTTATCTGTGAGTATATCCGTTTACTTAGTAATATTTTAGTTTACTTTAAGTAGGTAATAGGTACTAATTCCGGCTTCTTGGAAGTGATGACTGCCTATTTGTGCGGTGATAATTCCCGAGGCATTAGATAAATCAAGTCTCTAGTGTGACTCAAGTGGATAGTGGTTAACTTTGAAAAGACGTTGCTCAAGTCAAGTGGGTATTGTAATCTTGACCTTAAATGATCATTCGTGTTGGTATTTTACTGCAAATGCCAAACTGTTAAGAAAAAAATATCGAAAGGTTCATGCGACCTTATAACCCAATCGATGCGTGCAACCGCTGATATTATTTTTTACACCTTCAGTTTGATGTCTTTTCCAAAGGGCAGGAGAGTCATGTCAGTTCTTCGATTCTTGCCAGACGGTTGACCACAGGGAGGGCATAAAGAGTTCGCTTTTCATGAAGAAAAATAGTAAATTTTAAGCATTGTTTGGTCAAGTCAGTGGTTGAACAATACCTAACTTCATCTTCTCATCCTATAGTTAATTTTAGAATAATAGAAAGGAGTTGTTTTCATTTTTGTTAAAAACGAAAGCTCTATTTATTTACATGGCGTCTTTTGTTAAACCCTATTAATTGGGTTTTGGTGGGTTTTTAACAGTGATATGTCTGAGTACACCGACAAGAATATCTGTCATAATTTGCATCATGACAACAGTCATAGCAACTTAAAATAGGTGCCTATAGTATTTTAAAAATCTTGTGTCAACTCTAGATTTAACAAGATCGCCAAATGGATATTTTAAGTATTAAATGAACTGCTGTATTTTAATGTCATCCTTCATAGTTTTTAATAAGACCCTTAATGTAATATTTAGACAGAATTTGTTTCTGCCAAATCAAAAAGCATGTAAATAAAATCCTCTATTGTTTCCCTACACCGCTTTCTATGATAAAATGAATATTAAGCAAGTTTAGTTTAGTTTTGACAGTGCAACTCTTATACGAAAATAAATAATGACAGAATACACTAAAGAAATGAGCTGTTAATTTTTAAAGTGAACTTTCTCTTTGTTCGAATTTGATTAACTTTCAAACGACATAAAAATTAACGCGTTTTGTTGAATACTATATTTTTTCTTCAATTTTTTCTAACCTTCGTATTAAATATTTTGTAGGTCACATTGGATAATTTTGTATAAGAATCTCGCAGTTGTGAAATCATAAAATAAAACTGTATGCTTAAAATTAATATAACAATATATTTTCATTTGAAGTTGTGTAAACACAGTCATTTTCTGTTGATCTGTCAAAATTATATTGTATCTAAATTTTGTGAAGACTTGTAAACTTGTAATGCGTAGATAATTGCTTAGCTTACTTGTTTTGCTGAGTTAAATCTTTGGCAAGATTTGCAAGAAAGCTGTTTCAGCTAAAATATTCACAATGAAAGCTAATTGCGTACAAATTAATTTAACTGAATTTATTAATTTCTCAATTGATTTACATAGTGAAATTTACAACTACAGTAATTTCAAATTCTTGCCTCCAACTGTCACACTTTACTCAAAATCCACATTAATATAGTCACAATCCACAAATCCATGAAAGAAAAATTCGCTCGAAAAAAAGTTTTCATCTGCATGAAATGTCAGATTTTCCGAATTTTGCTAAATGGTTGCAGTTACCTCTGTAGAATAAGAATCAACATTTTCTGTCTAGCAAATGTTTTTAAATACTATATTCATATCGAATTCAAATACCTGCCTTTTTTTTGATCTGTCAAAAATGTGGTAATTTTTGTACAGTTCTAAAATAATGTTGTTTTATGCTTTGCTTAGTTTTATCTATGATAAAATTTAGTACCTATGTAAGCTAAGGTAATTCAACCCCGAGCAGGGTACTGGTCTTAAGTTTTCAACAATAATCGCCTTAACTATTCTCCCTTAACAAATTTGTTTGTGACAAAATCAGCTTCAAGGAATTTATAAACAAAATAACTGCAAACAAGATATTGTCATTAACATAAAAAGACAAATGACTTGAAGATGCTGATTGTCAATACGAGTTGCTACTGAAAAAATGTTATTTAAAGATTCCCTCAACAATTCGAAACGGGTATTTTAATCGTTTGTTGTGCCCGCGTGCATTTGAAGCGAGATTTTAATGCATATTCATTGTGACCAATTTTACGTGTTCTTGGAATGCCGTCACAACATGTTGATAGCAGATATGCGTTATTTCTTTGTACCTACACCAACAATATTTGAAAGTTAACTCGTCATTCTTGTTACTCATTTAATTCTTTGTTCTTGAACTAATTGGTCTGAGGAACAATTTGCCCCACCAGATGCGATGAAAGTGTTACATAAAAAACAAATATTAGTCAAATGGAATACCCTGAACAAGATAGGTAAATAATTTGTGTTCAGCGTTGACATATCTGATTTGTTTGCTAAACAAAATTAATGAGGGGACATAAGGAAGCTTGCTAATTTCATTCTAGAAAATCTATTAGCTATTTATGGCTAGAAACTTGATTGAATTTTACTGTCGTATGTTAAGTTCTAGGAGACTTTTGTTCCTGTCAGAGTTTTTCCATAAAATATCAACAGAGATATTTCATACGGCTGAGAAATTCCATGATGCCGGTTTAGGTAAATAAGCCGTAGGGAAAATCCATTTGTCGAAGTTGTGTGAAATATGACAATTCATTAAACTGTTGCCGTTTTTTCCAACAGTTAACGTAAGAAGGCATTTGCGAAAAAGTGGTGTCATGATTCATGATTCCTAAGGATCAGCTGCAAGTTTTCGGATAGTATTGCAAATGGGCGAGGAGTATTTTTAAAAGAGAGCTCTGTTTCTATTTGCTTTTTCGATCAGCTGGTGATCATGTGACCGTCAAGTGTCTAGTGAATGCAAAGCCTACTAGTTCGATCAAATTCAATAGCAGCATACCTGTTTGTTTTACTGTTTAATAAGTAAATAGATATTGAGTAAATTTCAGATCAGACTTACGGAACATGACACATGGGTCACATGCTAAACTCAAAGACGGTTTGTATGTACACAGCTGGCAGAAAAAATAATTAGAATTGCTTTGAAGTTAAAGAAGAATTTTAAATTCATAAATAATCGTCCAAAGTTTTATCACCAGTCGGTGTATAAAATACTACTAGGTGCTACCTAACACTAGCTTTCATTTGCGAATAATCTGTCAGAATATTTATAAAAGTAAACGAAATAAGTCAAAATGACGTGACGACGACGTAGCATTGTGTCTTAAAACATGTTTCGAAGTTGTGATTAGAGCTCCTTTAATCGGCTTGGAACTTTACTGATTCTCGGTCTCTTGTCTAGAGGGATAATTAGTTTTAAAAAAATCTTATCTGTTTCTTTGCTTCATTTGCTATACAGCAATTTCTCGTTTGAAACTAATGCCAATGCACCATCTCGTTCAAAATGATATTAGTTTTTGTAACTTGTTTCTAAGTTGCTCACGAAAAGTGAAGACACACTTTATTTTTATTGGAATTTGCAGCAGTTAGGTAGCTACTAGACGTCAGATATGTAGCATACTGCATACCTACACAAATTTATCGTAACTGCAGAGCGTTCGATTACCTGGCAACCCTGGTAATTATTTACGGCAAATTCAAAGTGTCAAATGACAACGAACATTATTTTTGCGAGTCTCACACTCACAATAATAAATATCACGGCTCTTTGATAAATTTGCGCGTTCAATAATATTAGATGACACTGTTGCGATAAAATCACTGTAAAGCAAACCGACCTAGATCGATACATCTTCATTTCATTTCACCCTGGATACCGGTGGTTTAAATAATCTAAAAGTAGATTGATAAAATTTGACCGGAAGCCCCTTCAAACTCTGACTTCACCGTCTAAACTTAGCCGTAAAAAATATTTTTTTTTATTTACCTATAGGGAAAGTCTATCGAACTTTTTATCAACATCTTTTAATACTGCAGGTTAAATTTTCACACGCTTTTGTTGTTTTTAATATAAGATAAGAATATTTTTTTGGCAGACGGCAAATAAACATTGACACATTCTAACAACAACAGCAAGTGTCAGAACAAACTGTTTTGGGTCTACAACACAAATTGCGACGGTTGTAAAATAATATAACCGCAGTAAAATTTGCTTAACTGATCAAGGGGCACTCAGCGGAATATTTATGGAATATATAATACGCATATGAATGGAATAAGTTATTAAGATTGTTTATAGAATAACCTACTTTCACTTTGTTTATACGCATGTTGATATGGAAAATATTGGCTTAAGTGTACCTAGATACCTACCCGTGTATCTGCAGTTGGAGGTAACAGTTAATTATATAAACAAAACTGACAATGAATTTATCACAATTGTTATTAACTGGGTACAAAGAAAGTTATTGTAATCATTTAAAAAAAATACAGAACACACAACAGGGCGGAAACCACCCGGATTTTATTATTATTACCTACTACGATGAGTCTCTTGTCTGCATAGTAACCCTATACCCATTACTCGGTTGCTATCGCAAAACAATTACGTGATCTTAATAAGTTTACATAAAGATAACTGTAGGTATTAACTGTCCGATTTTTTTGTCAAAATATCCGAAGAATAGGTACCTACTTATATCAATTGGTTCGTGGATTAGGATTTACGCACTTGCCGATAGAAATCTGCATTTAGAACGATTATTACGTACTTAGTTTTTAATTGTACAAATAATTTCGATAACTCGAGTGGAACTTGCGACCAACTGATGAATATCACTATTCCGTTCATAAAAGACCAAGCATAATAGTCTGGAAATTATTAGCCTATTAAGTCGATACACTAACCGGTGCTGATAGTTGAAGTGTTTATAAAGCTATTTTTACAAGAGGCTACTAGGGTGACCAACTGTTATAAAAATTCGGTATAGCTAAATTAAAAAGTAAGAGCAATATTTAATGGGGTCACATGATCTTATGATCTTATAATCTTTGTAAGAAATACTTGTACGATACATTTTTGTAAACTAGCACCCTGCAAATTTAGCTCCCATAAAAAAACTCCTGAAAAGAAAACAGTAAGAATATTTTAAATATGGCTAAATTTCAATAACATTCGTTTCGAACTGTACAGAACTTTTCGCTACGTGACACATTTTTATAAATGTAATTTTCAGAAAGTTTTTCGGGTTCTTTTATAAAAACTTAAATTCAATAGGTCAGGAAAATCGTTTCGCTTCATAAAACACCCAAACATGGGTTCTACAAATTGTTTATTTATGCTTTTAAATAAAGTTTTTTATAATTACAACAAAATTTAAATTTTTACGCAAATCAATCATAATTATCTTGGTTTTCCTTCCAGTTAAAGTGCTGTCAAAACCTTAAGGTTTTGAGAAAAATGCTGGGTTCAGTTCCAATTCCTTTAAAATCATTTTAACTTTTCTAGATTCAGCTTCTTTTTTTAGCTCAAATTATGTACTTTATTATTTTTATCTTTTTTAATTTCAAATTCATTTTTATTGATTCTTACTTTAACTTATATACAAGACAAAAATGATTAAAACTAATTTAAAACTAACATTAATCTTATTTTAGCTTACTGGCTCTTAGCGAGCACTCTAAACTTATCAATAGACTTAAAATTATTGCCTTTCGGCCTTAAATCTTTCTATAGGTATCTATAATTTGTTTTGTTTTATATTTAAAAAAAAAAAACTTTAGGAAACTTGAATTCTTTATTATTGGTGTACTTTAGGCTAAAATGTCAAAATTGAGCAATGTGTTTCTCTAACCTACGGGACAAAAATCTGTTTATCCCACATTTTTAGCTAGCGTAATAATTGAGCGGCGTATATATATCTACTTGGGAATATTAACATCTGTCGGCAATTATTTTAAAACTTAATGGACGACAGAAGACAAGTGATTTTAAAGCTAGGAATACATTTTTACTTCATTTAAAAAACCAAGTTCAATAAATAAAATTAATAAACAGTGGGCGTTACTGTCCCATAGATCTACGTTTTCATTCTCATACACTATTGAATACGGAACTTGGAAGTTTGGAAATAGGTCCTGGCGGAGCGCGATAAAAATTCTCTAATCGACGAAGATGAATGCTTGATGCTAGTGCCTTTAAAAAAAATTACTCTCTTAAATAATTGAACCGTTTAGCATAAAGTTTGACCCAAGCATGTTCATAGCATCAAATTAGTAATATAAATTTGACATTTATTCAAAGCACATCAAAGCGTCTATATCTCGAGTGGGGTCCCCAAGTCCAAATTCCACGAATTCCGTGTGTCAATTGCGCTAAATTATTTTGTTTTTACAATACATATAAGTAAATCTTGGCAAAAAATATCAACAACCCAAAGAGAAGCGTTTACAAAATTTTCACCAAAAGAATCATAAAAAACTAGCCAATTTAAATAATTTATGATCTTACAGGACTATTGTCATTTTAATTTTTGACAACGATATTTTTATTTTAACTAAACAATATTATAGTTAATTTTAAATTTCGTTGTACTACGGTTTGAGAAAGCTTAAAAACAAATTTGATCAAATCCCCAAAAATATGCAACAGAAATCAGTAACTCTTCCCAAAACGAGTAGTGTTGCCATTCACGTGTAGCATATTCAATGCTACAACTACCTACGTTGTGTGTGGTCAGTCATGTGCCTCGGACTTTGTCATGCGCCCGTCAAAATGTATGGAATACCCCAGCAACAGTAACTTAACTACTTCTACTTCATCATACCACCAATATCGTGTCAATTTTAGTGGTGACTTTGTCTAACCTAACTAATTGCCATAATCAATTACCACTGTTATTACATATTTTTAATTTTCATACGATTCGCTGTTGCTACATGGGATTTTCTACCGTTGTTACTTCCCCCTGTACATTATCTATTGTTAGACACAACCACCTTAAGTGTCAACTTAAAATAATATTCCTTTCTAGATCTAAAAATATACGCTTCCACTTCAGAGTTTTGTGAACGATTACAAATCATTTGCTGAACGTTTGATAACCACTCGATCAAAAATTGCGTTTTTTTTTAAGAAGTAAATTACTACTTGAGGCTTCCTTCTATAACGTTAGCATGCAACAACAAAAGACCCAGTTCCCTCTTGAATCCGTCCAAAACAAATTATTATTTATTGATCGATTTTGTCGTATTTAAACAATAAAAAGTCAAGTATATAAGTAGATGTGTATGTGATTCACAAAATACGTTTGGCGGAAACGCAATTTTGTTTTGAAATTAAGTGGCCATAAAAAAGGTGTGCAGTCGGTGTTATTATTTTTAATGCCACTGAACTCAGTTGTTTTTTATCAGGTAACTCTTAATCGGTTTTAATTGATAAATCGCCTATAAGTACGGTAATTTTAGAACACTGTTGTGAAATTTCGTTTAAATAAAACAAATAAAACTATTATAGCTCAAAGTGTACTATGGGGAAGTAATGACGTTGCTATAAATTATAGAGTGGAGGACTCTTGAGGTGTTTGAGTTAAGTACGTTGGCCTTGAGAGATAATGCGAAAATGTTGGACGGAAAATTAGGTAGGTACTTCATTGGAGAGTCCTAGACAGAGGCAGTCTTTAAAATTGATTTACAGTCACGTTTTGGCATAAGAAAACATAAATAGGCTATAACATGAGGTTTCACTAAATCTCTTCAAAATAGAGAAGACTTAGGTACAAGGGGTTGATTTGCTTCAAAAACTATTCTTATTGACAGTCATTTGGTAAGAGTAACGCTTTTTTAAGAGGTTCAGTGAAACGCTCATCAATTAAGCGCGCACTTCGCTCAGTTGACCAAGCGCTGAGCACTTGCGCTAACAGAACTATGGGCACTAGTCTTATAAATTTTGAATAATGCATTTTCCTGTTATTTACAAATTTCTCTCGGCCTCTCGAGACTTCTTGTCACACTTTTTTCATTTTCTCTTATTAAACGCAATCCAAAATGACATTTGTATAGTTTTTTTCGGAAAACAGCACATTTTCAATGACATTTACCTGTCGCTGCCTTGACATTGACAGACATTTGACAGCAATCTGTGCAAGTATGAAGGCGGATAACAAGGATATTCATGTTGTCAGAACCTTTTTATTACAGTGGCCCTAGTGCACCTGAACTCAACCCACGTCTAATCGTTTCTCTTGAACTCATCTTGACAATAGGACGCGAAGACATGACAACGAACGTTGAGAAAACGATGGCGTACTGCGTCATCGCACTTATAAGTGGTATTCCTTGTTATTGTGAACTGATTTACTGATTTGGGCAACTTATGTCATTTTCCATTTAGACTTTCAGATTTCGCTCTCATATTTCAGATTTTTCGTCCCCAATAAAACGCAAACTCATAAAAATTTCTTTGCATTTGTGGTATTGTCAGGTTTAAAAGTCAATGACGAATATAACAAAACTTCTGTAAAACAAAACTCAGATCAGTTAATACGGAAGTTTAACCAACGAAAAATATTTTTCCATACACATACCTACACGTGCCTACATACAATGATACATTACCACACACTTCGACCGTACACATTTCATTAAATGCGTTGGAAAGTGACGGGAAACTTTTACAATGCAACAAAGTACACTTATGACCAATGTTCCAGGAAAAGAGAGCAAGAATGGGAAAATTAGAACAAATTCGCGAAAATGCTGAAATAGCATTTGGCATTTTTCTTTTAGAAAAAATGCTTTTAAATCTGCAAAAATGCAAGATCTAGCATTAAAAATGCCAGAATGGCATCACTGACTTTAAAGTTTGACAAATGTCAATTTCTTCGGTGACAGTGAAAGTAGGTGTATTAAACACATTCAAAAACTTACTTGCCTTAAGTCGACTAGATTGGTCTACAATGTAACCTGAACGCAAAAACAAGATTGGTCGGGAACGTCACTTTTCCTACGTCAGCCACATAGGCGAACTGTCAACTTAGTACACGAATTTCTTGACTAGACTCGTCGGCTACCCCTCCATAAACGTCGATTGGCCCAGCTGCCATGTGACCGATCTAGGCCAATCAGAACTGAGATACATCAAGTCAGTCAGCTGTCAGACTTACTAAACTAGATGCTTGGACGTCGTCGGCGCAGTGGCTAAGTGGTAGTTTGTTGGGCTACTAAGAGAGGGGTCTCAGGTTCAAATCCCGAAAGGGCCAAATTACATCTTAAGTTTTTTTTCCACTGTCCCACCTCTCGCGAACGTCTGACAAACATCCGAGAGTAAAACTGTCATTGTCATGAATGAGCTTCTCAATTAGCCGTTTGGACATTCGTCCCAAAAAATTGAAAACTCTGAATCTGATGCTTGAACGTCGCCAATGTCGCTTAAAAATCATGACTCCCAACACTTGTCTGACCCTCAAAAAGTGATTGATCTGTCCCAATGCGACGAAAGTCACTTCTGAATTACGAACACTCCTTTAAAATGAAACCTTGGCCTACTGTTGCCATCGGAAGGGTGAAGTCATTGCATTTAAATGAAATCATTCTATTGAAGTGGAAACTTTTGCACTCGTAGGTATATTTAAACCGCAACGTTTTATCGTGTCAAATTGTAATACCAGCATTTCTTTTAAACCACCATCGTCCTGTCAATCATATTGCTATGGGGAAATTGCCACACAAAATATTAAAGTTCTCGATGAATAAGTCCGCTTTAAGACCCCAACTACTCACTTCACAAATCTATGCATTAAATGAGTACCTACACTACACAATTATCGCTGTTGAACATATGACTGCTTTCCTGTATTTCAAAATGCACACGAATAGACTCCCCACTCATCATTATTCCGCGCAAAAAAATATATCGATAAGAGAAATTACCATGTCCGATAAGATAAGAAAAGTATCACACTTGACAGAGGAACTCTTATCACAGAAATGTTCTGTGTCGTAGTATACCTTTACCTTTTTTTGTATGATTACCTTGAGGTTCTATATGTGTGTTTTTGGTTTGTATCATTTCAGTTTTGGCAGTCACGCAGCAGACAGACGCGCAAGCCTTTCTGCTGACCTACAGTGACGAACGAGTCAGTACAAAGATTGGACAGACGACACTCGAACTGGGCAATACTACAAATATCACAGAGATCTATACAGTTACTTGTGAGTTGTAACAGACATGTCTCAGTAGATACAGGTTTTCTAATTTGCAAACGCATCTCTTTCCAGCCTCAACTAGAGTTCCATCTGAGCTATCGCAGACTACAATGGATGCAATAACAGTCGTATGGTACGTTGCTACCTTTGTGGCATTAATGGCGTTCTTCTTTCTAATGGCATGCTCCGATCGAAGATGTGGAAATCCAGCAGATGCAACCCCAACTGGAGAGGAACAGCAGCAGCAGCAGCCGCCACCGACACCAGCTCCATCTTATAGTGAATTTGCGCCGCCAAGCTATGACACAGTGGTGACAAAGAATTTCCCATCGGTGTTTGTTGTGCAAGTTCCGTATTTGGATTCAGAAAAGGACAAGGATCCACCGCCGCCATTTACATTCCAAACAATTAATGAATTGCAAAAATCCAGCTAGTATTGTGAGAAGTGAATGAGGTGATAGTCTTACAGTGAAAACTGTGTATATAAACTGTGATGTTAGATTAAGTGGATCTTATTTATTTTTGTATATTTGCCTTTTAGTCGAAGTGATGGGTTGTGTATCAAATCCATCAAGTGGATTGTATTGTGTATATCATTAGTTTTTCTTTTAAAACAACTTGTATGAAAAGACTGACATTGTGTAGACGGTATTTGATGTGGATGTTAAATAGCGTAGTTCTGCACTGAAGTACTATTTTTGTATTGTATTATAAGTAAAATTTAAAAGAGAAATGTTTTATTTGCATTAGTATTAAAATACAGTGAGCACAAGTGCTGAAACTTTTTAAGAAGCGAGTGTTTTACTACAAGAATTGTTCTTCTTCGAGAAAGAGTACGAAAGTTAGTTATACACCAGTGACATCTGTCATCTGTCTTTATGGCAATTTGATCATTTTTGCAGGCAATCAATTCTGAGATGTGTTGCTGATCACAGGTAGTTGCAGTTGCTGCGATCTATTTGGATGAAAATTGAAATAACAAGGAATGCACAAACATTTGACACAAATAAGATATTTTCTGACAGCTGTGAGCGTTAGAAACTGCAAGAATTGCATACTTTAAATATTTTCAGATCCGATTGCTGGCACTGTCGTACTTGGATACCTTTGATAACAAATTTAACAGATTTCCCGAGTATAAGTAAATTTTGAGTCAACGCAATGTTGAATTTACCATTTTATTTTTTAAATATTGACTACAAGAATCAATGGATAACAATATTGGATAATGTGGGTTTCATCTGGTCAAAAATTAACAAAAACCCACCCTCGTCGCACGATGACTTAACCTGGATTACTTGCATTTAACCCTTTACAATTATGTTCAATGGTTTATTATTTACCTACTACCTGTCTAAGTTGAGTCAACTTAATTTGCTAAAACATTTTAAAATTGCATTTTCATACTTCCGAGAAGTTTGACAAGTTCATAATTTTCCATTACCTGCAGTGCCTCAAGTTGTATAGGTACAGGACTTATGTTAGATATGCGATTATACTATTTTGTATTTTTATATGGATTTGCCATTGCGGCAATTGATTGTAAATAGATCAAAGACAGTAGATTCTGAACTGCCTTTATCTGATTTGTCAAGCGAACTGTGTATAGGTATTTGGATAATAATTTAATAATAAATATTTGCTCACTCGGGTAACTACATACTACAGAGAACAAGTTCTTTTTTCTCTGATTGTTGTTATTAAATGTAGTGACGATTATAGGCAGCTCTGTCTGTTTTTATCGATGAAATCAGTTAAATAGTGAGTACCTACGTTATGACGTTGAGTGTTGATTTTGTTAACAACTGAACAAATCAAGATATTAGCTTTATGAGTAAAGCATGGTGACGTTCTGATTAGCACTAATCAATAATTTGTTAAGATTGTGGATCAGGGATGTCGTTTAAAGACAAAAAGCAGCAGTACTACCAGTTGACAGAAAGCCGTAGAAAGCAGCACCTCACCCAATGTATGGTGCCACCAACACATAAATCGGTTTTAAAATTAAAATACTCAACACACTTATGTAAATTGCTTATGGTCTCAATTTTAAGAAGTTGGCAAACTTCGGAGTTGATTTGAAATCGAGAGTTGAACTTTAAGTTGTAAGTTCCTATAATTCAATTCAACAACGCAATTCAATTCAAAAGTTAAAAATATTTTAATTACATTTGATTTGTAAGCCGCCAAATAACTCTAAATATAGACATAAAATACCAAGTTGCGTTCCTAACATCTACTATTTCGGAAAATTGAGCAAGTTCAAAGTGGACCAATTTCGGGTTTTCTTAACTTTGAAATATTCAAAGCCTTTCAACTTGTAATTAATTAAAGCAAATTTCTCATATTGAACTTTGAGTGAATAAAACGGGTCTTTTTTCTATCTTTTAAATGCTTAAAAAGTGTTTTTTTTATGATTGATAACCATGTGCTACAAAATGTATATTAATAAGTGAATATTTAAGGCATTATTTCGAAAATTCTAATCCAAGAAGCGCATCTTTTAAAAAAGCAGTATTTTAAGAGGGAGTGCAGTACAGCAGTACAACCGTACAGAAAGCTGTACAAATACTTCTTTTGCAGTAGGTACAACGTACAACGACAGATCTGTTGTGGATACAAAAGCGTTTGATAACTAAATCAATTATTAGTGGCACTGTTTTAGAGTGCAGACTTTATTGTTTATGTTTAACATTTATAGGCTGGTACGCTGTTCGAGGGAAGTGAAATTTTCACTCCTCTTCAAAAAGTGAAATTTATAGTGAAAATTGCGCGCCCCTACAAATCACTTTTTAAACAACTATTTTTCATTTGAACAGCGCACTGCCTGGTGAAATTTTCATGTGGAAAGTTCATTTTGACATTTCGCAGTGAAAAAATTGTATGAAAAATTGGATTTCACTCGAACAGCGTAACAGCCGTATTTAATTAAAATTCCTAATAAACACTTTAGTTAATGCGTTCTTTAAATTCATTTTATTGAATTTTCAGAAGGTTGACGTACTAAATTTTGCATTCATAATTGGCCGCCCTCTATTGACAGCTAAATGACTAGCTACCGTGTCAAACTACCTATAAACAAACTGCAGTTTAAACAATAGCTTTATAGCTCTAGCCGAAATTGTGGAATTTTTACTTTTCCAATGAAGCGCAAAATGTCAGAATTCATGAATACTGCAGTTCGCATTTCGCCCTCATATGAATAGTCTTAAAGTAAATTATACTTTTTCGCTGGAAAATCGGATTGTATTTTTTGCAAAAGGACACTATCTTTAAAGCAAATGTCATTTTTATTTTGCTTGCACTGGAACTCTAGCTGTCATTACCATAAACAAGGTCTAGTGGTCAATGGAACGTGAACAATCATTGATTTCCATACTTAGATCGTTGGTAATTCGTTGTTATAATTATGTTGAAATTGATTAGCTCACTTACAAAAGTGATTTTAAAATGTATAACAATTATTAAAAAATAAATAGTTTTCAGAACCTAAGTCCATACTGAATTTTGGTGTTTTTGATTTTTTTCTGACGTTTAAACGAACTGCAGAATGAAGCCCAGTAACAAACACAAACACCCGGCCCATATAAATACAATTTGAGAGGGATAAAGGATTTTTTAACTGTTACCTTTATATCCAACAATTTTGTTAGATAGTTAAAATTTAATTATACTCTTAAATAAGAATTAAAAAAAGCATATTTTTTCATTATTAAAATTTAATTTTTAATTTTATGTATTCAATACTGTCAGAATCAAAGAATATTGTATACCAACAAATCCATATATCAGAAAAAATTACCAATAAATTGTTTATTTCTTTTAACCCAATAAAGAATTTTAAACCAAACTGTTAAGCTGCAGTGAAAGTACCCCATTTTCGTTACTTGTTTGATATCAACACCAGATGGCAGATTGTTGCCTCTACATCCGGTTAGTGTATGCACTATAAACCTTTCGAAAGCATACCGCATTTCACTCGCAGAGCTTTTAAATCGAACAAATATGTCCCATAAGTTATCGATAGTTTTGTATGATTTTTAAAAAAAGCTGTCATGTTACAAAACTGTTTTAATTGTAAATACCGTAGTGATGAATTAGTATTTTTAGAAGAATTTGTCAGCCATTCATGTAATTGTTGTCAAACATAATTTAATTTGTTGCATTGTGTCATTCATCTGTCACTTATCACTTTAGATATTTGTATGAAAACTGCGCCAATGTTAATAACGAACACACCTACGTACTTAAAGAGGTAGGTAGTATCAGTAGGTCAAAAAAACTTACCCATCTAACTTATCCCTTGAAGTGACCAATTAATATGTTTATTGTTGCAGATACTAAGCACTCACAAATGCGACTTCAGCTAGTAGTACATCTCAAAGTGATATAGCAGCGAAAGAAGAAGGCACTAGTTATACTGCAAACAGAAAATGCCATCCATATCACTTTGTTGAAGCAATATTTTTTTTGCTATAGTTATAAGTATAACAAATGCATGTGGGTACCCATTCATATTAATTACCTACCTTACACTGTTTTGTTGTTATCTACTTACTACCGTTCCTCAACTGAACTTTGCGCAATACTTTTACTCGAATACGGTTGGATGGAGTTGTTTTCGCGACAATCGTTTCATATTAATTAAGGGGAGCTTCGCTTTAGATGCGTCATCAAGATATAGGTATACGCCAGGCATGTAGGTAGATACCTATTCAATGAACAAATAAGACGGCGCTAGTTGACTTCCTTCTTCTTTCTGGAATTCCTCATGAGCGACGAGCGTGTCGCGTGACTCTTATTAGAATTTGTTCCCATGACATTATTAAGATACGATTTGGAGGTACTCTACTATAATAATAATTGAGAGATCAAGGGCTCTGATGTGATGTACGCCATTGAGGGTGTTGGTGGTGGTCGTTGCTCGTTGGTGTGTATTTTAACCAATTCAAATTTTAAATCTTAAGATCAAGAACACGAACACACACACAAACGATTGCTGAAGAGCAATTTTGTAAGTGGAAAATTGCGGCAATGAGAAAAAATTTCTACCTGCCAGACAATGGGGTGAAGAAATACCTATTCAAAAAAACACTTTGTCTTTGGATTCTGTCTGAAAAGTGATACGCGTAACGTTGTATGGATACTGTTATCAAATTTGGAGTGTAATTTTTTTGCAATTCATTCGTAGACGTTTCACATTTCGCTGGGGTTTTGTCTTTAGCAATTGGGGATTTCTTTTTTGATGTAGGTATGACGAGTTGAGGGGGTTTTCTACGTAGGTACATCACTTGCTTGCCAGGTAGTGTTAATAACACGTAAATGCAACCTAATAAGCGCGCATCCGAAATGTCAAATTTTACATGACTGGTGCATAAATCTGTCTGATTTCTACCGATGGCATGAGTTATGTGAGGGCTTTGACGTCCGCTGTGGTTCGTTGCTTATTCGCATAAACCTGGGACTTCAGAGAACCGCACAAAAAAATTCTTACGGGGTCAAATCGAAAGATCTTGGTGGCCAGTTCAAAGAAGTATGGACATATTACGCCGTCAGCACAAAATTCATACCTACCTATTTTCGAGATGCATTGGACGTTCTTGGATCTAATGTGGAATGGTGTCGTTTAAAATTCGACAACATTGTTTGTTGAAGTAAACATTCACCCAGAAATGGAACTCCCGTAAAACGGGCGAAGCGCGCGGAACGTTGCCCGAACAGAACACAACAATTTTATCATTTGAATCAAATTTGACACATGTAGCTTCAATAATATGGCCGCTATCAACTGTCAAAGTTCTGAAGTCCCTTTAAATGTGGACTAGAATGGATTTATTAAAAAATCTCAACCTTAAGCAGTTTTTATTTCATCACGATCATGTAGAAGATAATTATACAAACTTAAAATTTTCCGATAGGGGCAGATGGCCAGATATAAAAATTATTGTTGGCCGTTTTTTTTTTTCGCAAATTTGACATTTTTGGATGTGCAGGTGCACCCACAGGTGTCTCTGTTTGGGAAGCTTTCGCTTAATGCTTGTGAGAAGCTAGGCCTTGGGTCCTACAGTCCTGTCGCTCCAAAATATTTATTAATTTATTTATTTATTTACTAGTTTATTATTAGTTCTTCACAAAGGGCTAGTAGTACTTTTTACACGACATTATCTATAGTGCACGACTGAGTCACATGAAGCTTTCTCTTTCATTCCAAGTGCATCAGCTTATAATAATCACTTTAAATCAATTACCTACAAAATGTCTTCAAACTCGAAAATATCTTTATTGAGTATGAAGTTAAATTAAGAAAAACTTTTCTTAGGCGAAAACTACGATTAATGAATAGTATTTTCGTCGAAATCAAACTTTCCAAATCCCATTTTCAACCAAAAATAGATAATCTACTTCATTTGAAGGATTTTTTTTTTAAATTTTTTTGTTTTAAATGCCCAGCATTAACTCTTTTTCTTCGTTCAAAAAAAAAAAACATTTATATCATCTTAAGATTGCATAACACAATGCGAAGTAGTCGTATCAGTTAATTTTTCTGTTGTTTGGCATTGTCTTGTGCCACTTGTTCAATGCGAATCAATTAAGATGTCACATGCGTACAAAATGTCCATCATTTGCTGTATCACATGAAGGATTAATCATATGATGCTCTTAAATTTAACACTGCAATGAATGGCCATTAATATATGCCGCATACAATTGAATATTCGAATTTTAAAACTCTCAAGAATATACCAGCCAGGGGTGAATTAAACCTGTCACAACTGAATAATGTGGTGCGAAAACGGAATCATTTTTGGAGAAACTTGACAAATCCCAAAGTGGTTGAATTAAATATTAGGCCTGATTGAAGTGCAAGTGCCGTGTTTGTGTCGATTTTAATATTAGAAATGTTGTGTTATCCTGTAGTTGCTACTTATTCAGGAAATATAAAATAAAGAAATAATATTTTATAGCACTCAGCGATAGTTTAGCCTTCTTTTAGTAAAAGCCTTTTAGGAATCGGTTCAGAAATTTTACCCCTTATATAATGGGATCGCTCGAAGATCAATTACTCCGGAACATGTATTTATAGAGAACAATTGCTTTCTCGGCGTACGAAGTGTGTCTAGCTAGAAGACTAATATATGTTATTCCATAAAAGTAATTTTATAGACTGACAAATAATTGACAGACAAAAGCATCTTTGGAACGTTAAACATCTCAAATTTGGGCAGCTGTCCTTAAAGACTGCACATCAAAGGACTTTTTAAGAAGAAAAAAGGAAAATCAGGGAACAAAGTCAAAGGACGCATGTAGGGTCCAGAACCACGATGTTTGCTAACCTTATCTGTTGGCAAAAGCCGAGTAAGATAGAAAAAACTGACAGATCTTAACGTGTGGACACCAACATTTTTGAGTAGAAAACTGATGGTGGTCTGAGGTCTGCGATCTAACCTTGTGAGTAAATATTTAAGTCTGAGGACAGGAAAATTGACTTTTTGGGTAAAAAAATACATTACAAAGGTTTGCCGAGCAATTTGTAGAAACTCTCTTTATTTAAAAAAAAATGCTGCCCAATCAAATGTCTTAGATGACAGCTAGTGGTTGAAGAGTTTTCATTGAGCACATTCAAAAACTTGGTTGTCTTAAGTATACTACATTAGTCTGGAGTAGATGTAATCAGAGCGCAAACGAAAACGTCACTTTTCCTACGTCCGCCAGATATGCGATCTGTCAATTTAGTACTCAGTCAAGATTTTTTTTTGACTAGATTCGTCTGCTACGCCTCCATAAACGTCAGCCCATGTGAGCGATCTAGGCCTAAAAAAACTGAGATACATCAAGTCAGTCAGCTGTCAGACTTACTAACCATTGTCACCAACCATGAAACCAAAATTTACCTATCCGGGTTGGGGGTTGGGTACTTCAATCTTTGTAACTGAGGCGGCAAAATTACTTCCGATAGTAGGCATGTACTTGTTTACTTCCATTAAAATTGCTTGAATGCAAATTCAACTTGTTTACACAAATCCGAATCGAAAGATGTAATCTATTAGTTTAAATGTAGTAAAATGAATTCAAAACTGGGGAATACCCCAATAGTCACACAATTTGAATGAAAAGCACAGCCAAAAGTCTGCAAGCCAATTTAAAATGTCTGGCAACGCAATTTTAGCACGTAACATGTAAATACGTATACTCTTTTACGCAAGCAAAACATATTGCATAAGCAGCCATGTCCAATGTCAATGCGCAAATAAATTCATATCACGACAACAACAGCCACGGATCGCCCAGATGTCACTCAATCACAGCTGCAGCAGATACGACGCGTACGAGATGGAGATCCACCATCATCCCCCTCAGGCCAGTCACACATTTCGCCTATTTCTCAAGAGACCGACCAGACCACATGACCGTCACAGATCGCACTGCAAAGGCCTATCTTTATTTTCAAAAAAAAAACGCTGAAAAAAAGAAAGCCTGACAAATAGTAAACACGGACTTCCCTTCCTTGGCTTCCATTATCTCACCCCGTATAATGCGCGCTGCGCTGACTGCTAGCCTGCCAAGCATTTCCTCCTCCAGAGCCGTAACCCGTAACTTTTGCAAACTATTTCTCTGCCAAATAAATTTTTTAATTTGTCCACAACCATTTGGAATATGTGTGCTGGTAATTAAACTGAATTCGTCGAATTTGAATTCATTTTTATTTTGTCGGTTTGCGCCGCCAACACTGTGTGTAGCGAAAGTGAAGTGCGGCGGTGTGGATGTTGTCGTCGCCGTTTAGCGGAATCAGAATTTAAATCATAATCGGAAAGCGCGCACAACAGAAGGTTTCGTTTTTCGCTTTTTTTTGTTTTTCTTTTTGAATAATAAATTGAAAGTTGCTTAAAAGGAATCGCTCTGGAATTCAGAACGATCAGTTGAGAACGAACTAGTGAAGTGTTAACAATATTAACCCAAAGCAAAGTGACAGTGAATATAACAAAATTAATTTTGTTTTCAATTATAAATAAAAACGAAATCATGGCCAAGCTATTAACAGCAATTGCACTATTTTTATTGATTGCAATCAATGGGATTTTAGCTGACATCGACGATAATGAGGTTCAATATGATACTCATAGTAAGTTTGTCAGGGTCGATGATGTGTTTTCTAGTGAACTGTATTGGTGGGTGATTCTAAATCGATGGTGCTTATAGTATTCAAGTTGGAATGATGTACCAACGTGTTGGGTTTTTTCTCTTTTTTTTTTTTTGTTAATCTCAAGTCAAGTACTGATGAATTTATGTATCAGTTTGAACTGTGTAACCTTTCGTTCTTGAAAAATAATAAATACTAAGACTGTGTGTGAGGATTGCGACGGGCATAATAATATATTGCGCAATAAATATTTTTGAGAACAGTGCAAATTGTTTGGTGATTATGTAGAGAAAGTGTTTAGAGCCACTTAATGCTGGTTAATGAATCCGTAGAACTGTTGACTGTGATGTATGTGCGAACGGATGTGGTTTTGGCTTAGTTAGTGCAGATGCGGTTACAATTAATTTTGTCAACTGTTTTTAGTACGCTTTTTTTTAGAAAACAGAATTGGAAGGAAAAGGGTGTTTTTCTTGCTTTTACTGAATAAGTAGGAGACTTATTAACTGGAATACTCTCTAAGTGAGACTAAAGTAAATGGTCCAATAAACTACTTTTGTCTGTATTGCACAAGTCATTCTTGTCAAAATCTTGTCAGTTAAACTAATTAACATTTTGTAATAATAGGTACCTACTTCATATAGGTTAACAGCTGAACGATTTTTTCTTATACGGCTTTCTGCCAAATTGAATGTAGATAAGCTGCAGCTCTTAACTCTTGATAAAATAAAATAGCATTTTTTGAGATTGTGCGACCATGAAAAACTGTGTAATTTCATTTTTAAAATAACAATTCCGATATACCTACATTTCAAGTTCACGACATTAAAAGATATATAAATATTAAATAATTTGGAAGGCAACGATAAATTAAAAATTACAGTGTTACTCTTTAACTTGATGCAATATTTTTGTTAATTCAGTTTAAGTTCTTTGTAGAACGTAGTGTATATGATTATTTATTAAGATTTTCGTTTTTTAGTTCTTGAAGACCATACCTCTATACATAGACTATCCAATGAAAAAGACTGAAGAAGTTGGGAAATTACAAACGAAAAATATGGAAATAATCGAATATTAGTTTTATTATTCGTACATGATATTGCTTTGTATTAAATTAAGATTTCTTCATTTTTTAAACGGTTTACTTTTATATACCTAATACAATTTTCATAAATAATAAAGTTAACAATTTTAAAAGGTTAAAAAATTAATCAATACCATACAAAAACATTTTTTCCGATTGTAAGTTCCTTTTACGGAATAGATTTAGAAACCAGTGAACGAAATGGAAATATCTTTTCACAGTTTCATTTCAAAATGTAGCGAAAAAACGATTGTAATATTTTATCGTTTTTGGTTGTCCAAGAAGCGGAAGAAGAAGAGAGAGTGTTTCAAAACCTTCTCCCACCTACATTTGGATTGCCTTGCCCGATTGGAATTGAGTTTCTTTTGCAATCAAACGCATACTGGAATCTTAGTATAAGTTGCTCTCAGTTTGTAAGAAAATATGCAAGTTAAAATAAAAATTAAAAATTCTATCATATTTATTATAACTGGAGAAACAAAATAGTCGGAGTCAGAACAAATCATTTGTGTTCCTCTTCTTAGTTTCAATGATTTTTATTTCGATATTTATAAATGTGTCTTAATCTTAATAAATAAATTGTTCATTTATTTCCAAAACGGAACTGTTGATCACATATGTGTAAATATTAAGTTTTAAAATGCGATCGCTTTTAAAAATTTGTCTTAAATTCAGATCGCGCATTCCCTTAAGCACGCATATGCGTAGAGTACTGATGAGAATTTTGTGAAAAAATATTTCGTTTAGAGCGCCTATACAAAATATTCATTAAAATCAGTGGACGAATTTAAGCAAATAGGTTTTTAAAAATTTTCTTATTTTAAGAAAAAATGAGTAGATAATGTCAAGTTAGCTAAACGTGAGGGAAATAGAAATTTGTCCAACACTGCTAGTTCGTTATGTAGGAAATACTTTTAATCGAATCAGTCTTCTTCAATCCATATATCTAAATGAAAGGCCGAAACAAATTTGTCTTAATAATCTCCAGGTTGAGTTAAGAATTAAACGTCATTTATTTACGTAGTACATTTTTATTCATTCATTCTGGTTTTGGTTTTATTACTGATCGCAACTGGGTCAATTAAGAAAGAAAAATTCAGCCTGAAAATACATTTTATGCCCAAAAATGTGCACTGAAATTTTCTTCGATTACTAAATATTTTGCACCAGTGCATTTCTTATATTTCTTATTTAAAAATTCTAGTTGCTGGCGACAAGCAAAACTGTCTAGCAACTTATCATTTTCAAAGACTCCAATAACTCACCTAATTAAGAGAATGTAGTGGGTGGATAAATACTGCATTTTTTGTAAATATTTATCTGGTAAAAAATATTTTAAATCGCGGGTAAGAAAAACCAAGAAATGCTAAACTATTGACCGCACATCATGTCTATATAAATGCTTTTCGATTTGAATTGTCCTCAAGGAAATTGGACGCTTTAATAAATAATTTAATTGTCAATAAGAAAAACTGTTTCACAACAGCATAAACAAGTACCTCAACAAATAGAGTAAAAATTTGAAATAACTCAATTGCGTTCTTTCGCGTTAAGTTATTTTTAATATGTAGGGCGTAGTTCATCCTCACCGATGAAAGTAAACAATAATAAATAAATCACTTTATCAATAAGAAATTAATAGTATTATATATATATAATTTAATAACAAATAAACAATATTAAATAAAAACAAACCAATATTTACACACATGATAAGACGTAAATGTCTGACAAGAGAATAATGTGAACTCTGCAGGATAATTGGATGAATTATGTTCCTTCGCATGTAATAATATTGCCAGTGGCCGCAAAGTAATAGACAACATGTCTGCCCTATAATCAGTAACTGTAAGCTATAGGTGGGAGTATGGGACAATACTCATGCCAACTGGGCGATTACGATAATTTAGAGTCAGTGTTGCTGTTACATGTTTGTAGGTGTTGCCAGTTGTTTTAATTTCATTGCTCAGGCTTTGGTGCTTTTTGACAAAAGTCCCCATTTTTTATACAAAAAAAAAACTGCTTCCACTTTGCCTATTTTCTTCTTTTTGAAATATTTGCAAAGTCATCCATTTATTGAATTTATTAAATAAAATATTTGAAAATGTTTCCAAATTTTTATTTGTTAAAATGTGAAACTGAAAGCAAAGAGTATTTTAATATTCGTAATAGTTGTTGTCCGGCTAAAAATGTACAAAGTTACCCTTTTGACGTTTTCCAATCTGCGTGCGGACTTAATAAAATCAAAATAAGAAGTACCTAACTGCTGTGTAGCCAGTTGATAACTTTTGAGTAGGCTTTTAAAAAACAGGGCTGTTTTAATTTTTCTAAATACATATAAGTATTTATTATATATCATAAAATGTGGTGATGTGAAAAGCACAGACTTTCGTAATTTATTTCAGCAACACTTAATGGTTGTCGCATGTCTTTGGTGTTTTTGGATTATGAGTATAGAGGAGCCAGAAGGTGTATTACACTATAGGGGGATGATGTGTTTTTGTTCTTGAATCTTCAGAGTTCTGTTACAGCTTGAAGCTTTTTCAGTTACCTATTTCTATTTTGTCAGGTTTCAAATCTGCTGCAAATATTTTAAGCAAAATTTACAATCTAGACGTTTTTTTTGCTAAAATACTGCATACAAAAATCTACAATACCTTTACTATGTATACAACAATTAATAAAAAATTGCGTTTTCCTTAATATTTTTTATAATACCTTTTAGAGGATTGTATTTCTCTTTTTAGATATTTTTTAACACTTTTTTTTACTATGAGCTAGAAAATGTATTTTAAAATCTCAATTCAATATCGATCGCAAGAGTAGATTGTATTTTCGATGCTGTAGAGACAGTGATAAAGAAAGTTTCGTGCGACCCAATCGCGTGTTTTTAATTTTTTTTTCTATTAATTCAAGATTGCGAAATTTGCAAGTGTCCTAGACTGCTTGATTTGCTCGCTTTTAACATTCTTCTTCAATCTAAGCTATTCGCTGACCTTGAATGTTTACAGACAAAAATGAAGTACGTTCCTGGTACCTTTTGACAATTATTCAGTGAAATGGTTACCTTTTTCTGAATTTCAATTTTATGAATCATATATTTGTAGATGATACAGATGTTAAAAGGATGGATGCTCAATTTCGACAAATGTAGATAAGTTTAAGTGCTTTTTGTATTCAATACTAAACACTAAGCCATAGGTTTGAGGCTCGATGCACAGACTTGTGCTTTATTCCATCGGAGTACCGATTACTGTCGGTTTTCAAAACTTTCACTGGACTAATTCACGCGAACTTCAAACAAAAAGTTCTTGAATCGGCACGAGATGTCAGTCTGAACCTTTTTACGTAAATATAAATCAAAAACGGTGACATTTAAAATTTTTTGTCATTGGTTTTTACATTTTTCTTGACTCGATATGACGATTTTACAATCTGTCAATTTCTGAAAAATATTTTTTTAAAAAAGTGCTTTTGGTTAATTTTTTGAATTCATAAAAAAGTGCGTCAATTCAGCGTTCCTATTTTGTGACTAGTTTTTAAAACTTCGGTACTTATGCTATTGTAAGATTTAACAATCAAATCTGCCACTAGAAAGCACATCTTTCACCACAAAACGCGGTTCAAACTTCATATTTATTAAATTTGTTTAAATTAACCCAACTAACTTACAAAAAACGTTCTCATTGCAGTGTTCCAAGGTGTAAAAGTCTACCGAAACGATCGCCAGTGTGCCATGCTGGGTGGCCTCTGTGTGCACAGACACGATTGCCTAGAAACATCATCCAAACAAGGACTCTGTCCATCGAACACACATCTCGGTGTCGAATGCTGCTATGAATGTAAATTCAAAAACAATTCTTAAACAATTTTTGCTTTATCAAATTATTTATGTCTTAAATTAAAATCATGTGTCTGTATATTTATTTGTAAAGTACCTGTAAGGCCAGCACCTTGTCGGCAGCATTTGGGTGACTGCAAGGATAGGTGTCCCAGACAACTTGTTAGACCGGGAACCGATTGTGAGAATGGAAAATTTTGCTGCGTATTAATTTGAAAGCTGTACCCAAAAAAGAATCGTTTGTCCGTGACTTAACATGAGAGAGGAGGGAATACGAAAAAAATAAAAAAAAATTGTTGTGTTGTTTTTTTCTTTATTTTGTTTTTGTTGTAAAAAAATTGTTTTTTTTTTTTAAATCGAAAAAACAACAAAAGAACAGAAAAAGAAAGGAATTGTAAAACGGAGACTTGTTTCTTGATGTTGAAGAGAGTAGTTATTTTTAAGGAACCTTATTCTATTTATACAATATTCTATGTCTGTGAATAAAAAATACTATTTAAGCTTTAAGTGGATTTTCTGTTTTTTTTAAATGAGTTTTACGACAATATTACAAGGTTACTTTTGAACGGAATGAGATTCCATAGAACAGATTGACATGGTAATAAAATAGTATTCTATGGAATCCATCAAAGAAATCGCTCGGCAGCTTCTGATGAACACATGTCAAGGTAGGTCGTTAATTTTGATGAAAATTTCAAAAAATTTACATTTACTTCGTATTTAAGTGTGCAGATGGAAATAATATTTTATGTGAACATGGCGTCAGTGTACTTAAGTTTTTATTTTACGGCGTTCTGGACTAGATACCATGTGTTTTTTAAACGGAAATGTGTCGAGCTTCGGTGTAATAAAACAAATATTTACTATGCTTTTGACAATGACTTACTTTACTTTACACAATGTAAGGCGATAGAAAATAGATCAGAAATAGTTGCGACATTTCTGTGTAATTATTTGTCGGAGTCATAATCCCATGTGTATGGACCTGACACCGTAAAAAAAGATGCTACGTGCGAACCATGGGATTAAATGTTTCATGTTGTCATTGGTATCCATCAGCAATGTTCTCCGTCTAATTGGCAAAGAAAATTCCAGGAATACAATACAATCACCAAAGCATTGTTGAAGAATAAAATTTACTCTACACACGTGGACTATATTATAAGAAGGCATCTTCCTTCAGGCAGGGTAGTAAGATTTTAAAGCCAAATTGCAGGAACTTTCGAACGTGAAGAGATTTAAAAAAAGGTTTTAAATTTCAATCATATAAATCGGAATTGGCAAGTATGGAGTCTATGTCGTCGAAGTCTTCAACTACTTAGAGTCTCCAATTTAAAGAGTACATTCTCGGTGACAGCATATAAGCTTGTTTCTTCCCTGCCTTCGTTTTAATAAGATAAAATCAAAGCCAAGAATGGACGTTTGATACAAATTTTGCAATTGGGAAATAAAGTTTCAAGAGGAGACACGCAGACCAAATTTTTAAAATTCAGAATGAAACTGCTTTTCCTCCATCTTTGCTATTTTCATGGATTACGAATCCGCTCTTTATTCGGCACTGTCAATTTGCAACCCTCTATATAATATGAGTCACTATCTGTTAACACTGCTAAAATGTAATGGGACAAACAGGATACACTAAACTGAAATTTATAAAATACATAGCATCAGGCTCGTAAAGGTTCCCTCTGCCTAGCTTCTCACAACCATTTGTTATTATTTTCTGCAACAAATTAAAGGGGCTTACAGTTGTATGCCGAGTTCTAACGGCGGAATTCAAAATCTTTTTCATTACAGTTATAGTCTCGGATATTTGTTAGATGTCCGCAAGAGGTGGCGCTGTGGAAAACACCTTAAGATGTCAATTTTTGTTTTTCGGGGATCGAACTTAATATTAATAAATAGAAATAACTCTTAAGAAGTATAAAAAATGAATTATTCTGGGTGTCAAGACATTCTTTAATATTTTAAACACCAACAGCTATCTCGAAGCTTAAGTTCAGCCCAAAATCTTGATCGTGATTCTGCTCTGGGGAAAAAACTACGCTCACTGTACACTTGAATAAGTACTGTGTATGGCGTTTTCTCTGCTGGAGCGGAACGAAAGAGAACCGTAAGATGTTATTGTGATATAACCTCAAATTGACGCCTCACACGAAATTGCGGGCACCATGTTGGGAATGACCGTATAACCTTAAATATGAATTTTTTTCGAAATAGTTTTGACCGTTTTTGAGATATGACCAATTTTCAAAATTACCGTTATTCGATTTTTCTGCGAAAAACTGAGTAGTTACACCTACTTAAACCCAAATATCAATTTTGGTTGAAATCGTTACAGCCGTTTTCGAAAAACCCAAAATTGCTTAATATCGTTACAACGGCAACTCTTAACGTGCAAAAAAAAATTTACCCCGAACTGTAAGCTCACTAACTCCAAATCGGAAGTTTGAAAGAAATCCGTCCAGCCGTTTGCGCTGTGGAGCTCAGGAAAGACGGACAGACGGACGGACAGAATTGCGAGACCCACTTTTTCGAGTTCCTCTATCATCGTAATGTTAGATTTGATTAAAATCTCGAGTTCGATTTTTTGTACGATTACAATACCTTTCTCTTAATACGAGAAAGTTAAAAAGTAGTTAAAGTGGTACGTGGTGTGTTTTTTTCTGTGCTCTCCGATAGTACTCCTAGTCCTAGTTCATTTAAGTAAATCGCTCTAAAATGAATGGAGGTGGAGGTAGGTGGGGAACAATTGTTAGTGTTTAATTTAGTAATTTAGTCTTAAAGGCTGATACGCTGTTCAAGTGAAGTGAAATTTTCACTCCTCTCCAAGAAATTGCTGTGAAATTGAAAGTGAAATTTTCACGCCGAAATGTCAAAAATTTAATGCGACGGACAATAAAAACCAAGTGAAATAGCAAGTAACGCCCTCTACATAACAATTATTTTTCACTTCAACAGCGTACTGCCTGGTGAAATTTTCACTTGAAAAGTTCATTTTGACATTTCGCAGTGAAAAATTTGTATGAAAATTTGGATTTCACTCGAACTGCGTACCAGGCTTAATGTTAAACACGTTGGGTTGAATTTCGTAAAATCATTTCTCATTTAGGGTGTTAAAATTGGTAGCGGATATTAGTCCCAACTATGGCTTCTTTTTGCTAAATTCAATGGCCTTAAAATGCAATTCAAGGTGGGAATAACTTTCTTAAAAACTCAGCGCTGCCGTAAGATTTGGAAAAAAAACAACTTGCGTCGATTACGATGGGGCTTACAGCTAGGTTAATAAAATTAAATCACAATTGGAAAATCATTCTAATCAGCTGAACTTGAAGAGGGCGTAGCTTTTCATTCAATCAAAATCAATATTTAATAGACATTTATAATCAATTATGCAACAGCTCTGCTCAAATTAAACTGCGTCAAATCCGTATTACGCCACCTATAGGAATAGTTCGAGCAATCGAAATCAATAGTGAATGAAATAACACTCAAGTACTCTTTATTTAATACGTAAATATTATGCAAAATTTAATTGCGATCATGTGAGTCTCAAATTTAGTCATTGTTTTTGTTTTATATTTTTTTTTACTTTGATAACAAAACTTTGAAATTTTTATTCTCTAGGGGAGTTTTTGCTTTGAGCTAGGTTTTTATCAAGCTCCACCACGTGTTTGCCAAAAATACATAAAAACAAAATAAAAATTTTGCAATGCTCAACGTTTTTGTTAGCAAAACGCTCGCAATCACTACGCCTCAAAGTTATCAAGTAGGTAATTATTATTTTTAGGGGCATTAGTCACAGTGAGGAGCACATTTTGTTTTCAATTGGGTAAGTGTCAAACATGTTCAAGATTAACTAGTTTAGAGGCTTGAGAATTGTCTATTCAAATTATTGGGTACTAGAAGTGACGTTTCTGTGCGATTGATAAGCTAAACTTTGTTATTTTTTTCAAGTTTAAGGTTTCAAAATAACTTTAGTCAGTAATGGAGGTAGTCAAGTGAATTTGTAATCATAATTGCGTCATTGTAATTAGACAGGATTCGTGGATGAGAATGTTTTGGAAAATCATTTGACGAGATGCAGGGAAATGAAGATTTTTCATCAATTCTTTGAAGCCTGAGTGATTTATCAGAGAAGACCAGCAATACCATTGCCAATCTGTGGCCATTCGTGTCAAAATAAATGCTGTAATATCTTTTTGATGTGAAATTGGCAACGAGCTCTACTGGCCAACATTTACGATATAAAAACCCCCAGTTGTATCATATTATCATCTTACAAAGTGATAACATGAGATGAATTTCGCTCAGTCATATGATTTCGTCAATTTCGTGCTGCAGAAGCTGTCAGCACCCAGTCAGTAGTATATGGCGATATCTTCAGTTAGACTGCCTATCTCCGATGTTATATCAGGAACGAATTCACACATCGCCCATGCTCGCAGCTTCGATGCACGTTCCAGTCAGTTTTGGTTTTTACTGGGAGACAATTCTTGCAAGAACTGGATCTGAAATGTGAGCGTGTGCAAGGCTGCCTTCGGTGTTTTGTGATGGTCATTTCCTCATTGTTAAGTTGATAAGACTCGTTTCATGAAGCATGTTCAGATGATGCTAATATTAGGTAACACACACCAAAAAAAACCTACTCAAAAAGTTACCAACAACATTTTACTTGGTAAATGCCAACGCGTCTCGAATGTTTGATGTTTTGTTCTCACACTATTCCCAACCTTCCCGCAGAGAAGATAAGGTAAATAAGAAATTTAGTTTCAGAAATTTTCATTTTGATAACATGAGTAAAATAGTTTCACAACTTTAAGCAACCTTGTATATGAATAATGTGAGTGAGGGCAAGCAACATCAGAACAATTTATAAGTTTACCTAAGCGAGTTCATTCAACCCATGCAAAGCGTCCCTCAAGTGGTTTACATTTCAGTTTTCGAAACAGTCTCAAAACTATTCCACTTCCATGAATTCCCTTCGAGTTCTCGTATATATACTCCGAAAATGCTATACGTCACGTCTGAAGGAGGAAATAATTGAAAATTCAGTACATCAAATTTTTGTCGGTTTTCGTTTTCGGCAATTAATCGAAAACAACAATAAGCGACCAAAAATAAAATTAAATGTTGAACTTGACATTGCGGCGGATACCATTATACATGTGTAGGTAGTTGCTGCCTTATCGCGCACATGATGTATGCAAATGGGCGGAAAACAGAGAATAAAACTGTTGGTCATTTTGTTTATAAAATTTATTGACAAAATTAATTAAATGCCGGTAGGATTATTTTATTCTTCAAATGCTATAGGTTGTTATTGAAGAACAATTTGTTTGAAAATGAACAACAAATAAACAGGCGGACTTTGTGCATATCTACGTGATACGAATATGCAAATGGATTGTTTTGGGTCAAATTGGTCAGATTTGGGTGGCTTTTTGTGCTAAAATCCTACTGAAGTGAAGTCGAATGTCGTTTTGAGTACCTACCTACTGGTAATCTTAGTTACTTTAAAGCTGGGATGAAAAACGGGTTGCAAAATACAATTCTAGCGTTTAAGATGCACTTGGAAAAAAATTGCATTCAAAAAACAAGTCGAAAACTCAACAAAATCATGTCAAATAATGCGTTGAAAATTAATTATATGTAATGCGTCGACGACGTATCGAAAAATGCGCTGCAACACGCGTCAAAAAAGTAGTCGAAAGCTAGTCAAAATATGTGTTGAAGAAGCTTTTAAAACGCCCCATAAGATATGTCAAAAATGAATTGTCCTAAAGAATGAAAGAACGGACGCGTTTTTTTACGGTTTTTTGATGTGCTTTTTGACGTGTTTTTTGACGTGAAATTAAATGTGTTTTTCTGACGCGTTTTTTAATGTGTTTTTGGAATAACTTTTTCGTTCGTTTTTTGAACGTTTTTTGGCACGATTTTTGCGAAGTTTTTTTTACGCCTTTTTCAGACGATTTTTTGATGTGAGGTTTTATACGTTTTTTAGGCTTTTTTTGCTTTGTTTTTTTTTTAGTCCTTTTTGTCTTGAATTTTTATGTGTATTTTTGACGAGTTGTTATCGTGTTTTTTTTTGTGCGCTTTTTTCATGCGATTTCAGTTTGATATTAACAAATGATTATTATATATCAAGTCTTTATGCCTAAATTATATAAGGAGACTTTTAAAACTCCAAAACTAACCTGTGATGTGACTATTATTTTAGCTTAAAGTCCTTTGTAGCGTAGATGGCGTAATTCCGTCCATTCCCTCGGTTGGAGGAAGGTTGTTTTAAAGACAGAGATTTTTCCCAAAGGCAGTTTCAAAAAGTGTCCTCTCACTTACCATCCCAAAGCGGTAACTACAAAACCGGTAATAAATAAAAATGCATTGTTCCGTTTACCATTTATTCACATGCAGTGTATTCACAGTTTTTCTATACGTGTACATACTACCACATTCAGACCTTAAATCGAAAAGCAATTGCAAGAAATCGACATTTATATTATTTTGTAAGAACATTATGTTCGATATTGTTTTTAGCGATCTGCTTATATTTGTTTTTTAAGTCTATGTATTTTTAATTGACGATTGTATTGCACTAAACCAAATTGCACAATATTATTACGAAAAATGTCCTTCAGACGAAATCAGTTTCACTCCTTGAACTCCTCTGTCATGAGTTTCTTTGCTAGGGTTTTACAAACACCAAGTATTCCTCAGTTCTGAAAAGAATCCGGAAACGTTCGAGTCATCATAGAGGGATCAATTAAATTTGTCCAATTCAAATACTAAGTGAATAATTTAAGAAAAAACTGAACCCAAATAAACATCAATATATATTTTATTTACATGGGGAATACAAAAAATAGGGTTCTTAAAAATATCATAATATAAAATCTTTGTCTTATAAATATCATCATTCTTAAATAAACTCAAAAAAACAAATGGACACATTCTACAGCAACAAAGTACTACAATTTTTGAAAATTAAATAGTTGTGCAAAATTTATTCATAGTTTGCTGCGGGCACTGGACTTGTCGATGTTAGACTGTAAGGAAAAACAAAAACAAAATATGTAAAAAAAGGACGAACTGATAAATCCATTTATATATTTAGAATAAATAACAATTCATGAACATGAACAGGGACAATCAGATGTGTCACACATGTGCCATTATAAAATCGAACAAAGTGTGTGATTTAGGTGCTAATGGTAGGTCGTCACGAGCTAAGGATGTGAGGATTTCATTTATTTGAGTGAGAGTAAAACGCGTTTTGAAAAATGAATTGTGTTGTTGGACTACTAAACATGTCAAAAAGTACCATAAACGACAGACTTTGATTTGAAGTGTGCAGGTTGAAATGACATTTTTTATGCTGACAACTTATTCGGCATTCAGACGAATTATTTAATCAGCCGCTTTTAATATTAAGGACGCACATTATTAGCTTTGCAGGTACATATTTTAGTTTTTGGCTTTCATATAAAAATATGATGCAGCGCACTAGTGACAGTCGAGTAAAATGAGTAGATTCGTCGTTTTTTGACGCTTGTGAAGTCAACTGAAAAACTATTCACGTGACCAATCTGGACAAATAAAAACTCAAATACATCAAGTCAGTTAACTCTCGGACTTACTAAACTACAAGTCCCAACATTCTCAGATATTTCTACTCCTACGTGAAAAACATTAACGTGAACACGTTTGCGTTTAATTTAACAAATACTCAAAAGTTTTGTGATCAGTTATCATTTTTGTAGCTATAAAAACGCCTACAATCGAGCAGGCTCTAAACTACGCCCTATCAAACCAAGCGATTCTCAGGCCACTCCCTTTGAGTTCTTTGGAAAGAAATTTCGTTCGCTGGCGAGTTCATCTGAGAATCGCAGGCAATACATGTTCCGTGAAAAATGGTTTAAGTCGAGGCAAAAGAAAGTGGAAGAATCGGCTGTCATTGAACAAAACTCAAACGGAAGAATAAATTGCAAACAGCTAAAAGAAATTTTATGCAAATATAACGTTTCTAGACAAAAGTACCTGAGCATTTATGTAAAACGAGTCGGAAAAGCGTGCGAGTATAGTTCTCGAAAAACAAGGCAAAAACGCGTCTTTATATCTGTTGCCTAGAATAATGCGAATTTACGGAAAAGATTATTCCAGCACACAGTTTTCATTCGAATTGACTGAAAGGTGGACGAACAACCTAAATCGTAATTTACGGTCATGCGATTTTACCGATCGAGGGACGAGTATAGGAACTTTGCATTGTGTCCGTTGAGAACGTTCAAATCGTCGGTTCGAGCTCATTTAAAATAAAAGCTATTTCGTCTCCACTATAAATGCATTGATTTATGCCTCTTTACATTTTGTGCCAACACTTAATTTTGGTATCAAAAATATGTTAAAGAAAATGCTCCTTTTTTAAATTATTTAAACCGCAAATTTATTATTTTCTACAATTATTTTGTGCTTTAACTTTTAACATTCCTACATTCATGACAAAAAAAATGACTTCAAAAATGATGAACGAATTAATAAGAAACATATATAAACGCATCACAAACAACAAGCAAATAAATAAAATCATCGTCTCACCGTAAGCTCTCGGTTCTTGATCTAAGGGAGTAGTCCTTTGAGAATCGATACCTGAAAAATAAAGTAGAAAATAAAAGGTAAATCGAGTTTATGTGAATATCATATTGTTTGGCGTATTAAAAACATATAATGTAATGTAAAAATATTATCTCACACAATGAAATAGCCAATGAGGAGCAAAGAAGAAAGGATTTTTCAAATCGAACAAAAGAATACCATTGTCAGTTTGTGAATTTTTATCATCAACCAGATTCACTTCTTTTCAATAACAGTCAACCTAACTCAAAGGATGCGGTCTAGTACTTATTTTAACATGTAGGGTGTTGCCTACTCCTGACAGGGAGCTAGATTTGTAGTGGTTTGACGTTAATGGTACCCTCAGCATAAGTTGCTGAATCACAATAAATGGGTGTTGCGGTGACTTGGGATTTTTACTCGAAATCAAGATGTTTGTTATTATTCAGGGAATTGTTGCTCTTACTGGTCGAGTTCAATATAAGACTTGTTTCAAAAATAGTTCACTCATGGAGGTGGAAAGGGAAAATGGATTTTCTCTTTTTTCAATTTGACGATAATGGCGATAGCCAAATAGCCGCAAAAGCAGTTGCTGCCACTGACATATTTTTGTAATTTAAAAAGTACCCAAGTAAGCCCAAGCATACACAGAATTATAAATAAAGAAATGTTTGATTCGTTACAATTCTGGGTATAAAAGGGCAGCGAAAAACCAATTCAAGTGCAGTCATCAATACCCGGACTTGAACACCCTGAAGTTAACCACAACAACGATTCATTCAACAAGTATGAATCTGGGAAAACAATTAAAATATATATTAATTAATATATTTTTGGGTCAGTCAAATTGTGTATACAAAAAGTTTAATTAAAGCAAATGCAGATGCAAATTCATGTGCAATCAGTCCAGTAGGCAGTCGGTATTCAGTCAGCAGACAGGCAGAACAAGAAATTGTTCGCCTGGCTCTGATCTCGTCTCGAGTAGTTCTTTTAAAAATGTTTTGCAATAAATATGTAAGTTAAGTAATTTTTCAAGAAGTTACATTTCTCCGCTTTAATCATTTTTCCTCATCGACAAAAAATTCCTCAAGGGATTCGGTCGGCGCTATAGCTCTAGTCACGACCTTAAACTTACAGAAGTTCACAACGCCGAAATTTGTTTGGAAAATAAAGCTAGTTTTAGCACCTTTAATTCGCTGTTGTTAAAGAAATTGTTGATTATCGGTTTTCCGCATAATGTGGATCTCTATTGGGTTTCTGGAAAAAGATATACAGCTGGAAATGAAATGAGGTAACAAGAAAAGGATTTGCAAGTGACGTTTACAGTCACTTTACTTTCGATTTGTTATCGGTATTCCGCGACTTAAACGCCATGATTGTCATTTTTATTACATTCCACATAGATTCCACAGCAACAGCTACTATTGAAAGAACATTTTTATTGAATTAATCGCTGCATTCAAATATGTTGTTAATTTATTTTGTTTTGCAAAATTAATTTTGAATAAATAAAAATACTTATCACAAAATATGGACACTATTACGATATTTCTATCGTTGAATAGCGAAGATGAGAGTGAAGCAAAAACCAACAAGAAGGTTCTCACGAGAATGAAGAGAACCATAAGATCAAAACCCAATCCATTGGATTTCCTAAATGACAAGTAAGTATCAGCATGGAATATGCTCGTAAGAACAAAAAACCACAATTTTTAGATTTCAAATGTTCTTTATACTAAACAAGGACGCCTTAGTTTATCTCCTAAGCCAAGTTGAAGACAAACTTCCTCAAAGGTGAAGTTCATTGCCTGTGCCTCCAATTCTTAAACTTGCAGCAGTATTAAGATTTGCAGCTGAAATAGGTTACCAAAAAGGTGTAGGCAGTAGTCATCGTCTTTCAAGCCAGTTTTAAGTCATCCAATTCACACCTTACTTAAAGTTCGTTGCCAAAGGAGGATGCTTTTCCTTCAACTCCACCAGGCGTTTCATTTGCTTTGGATTTTTTATTTCCACCCTTGAGGAAAAATAAATAGCTAGATAAGCTAAATGAGTTGAAAATTTAACAAAACTCACATTTAAAGTCGATTTTGTTGATTGGGGTTTACAAATTGCCCAAAGCCAATAAAGGCCGCTTAACTTGTCGTTTTGTGAGACTTATACCCTATACGCCTATTAGAATATCGATGCATGACCGCTGTCGAACCAGAAATTAAGTTCCACATAAAATAAAACGACATCCAGCGTCTAATGGCAAAAAACGACAAATAAAACGCCACCTGTAATGCCGAGTGCACATTGTCGTTGTGGCATTAAACGCCACCTGGAATAAGGGTGATTGTAATTCGGCACTTAACTCAACTGTGTACTCTCACAGAACGGGTGGAATTTAAGATTTTAATAAGAGGCAAAAATAAGAGTCAACAACATGTGGAAGACACAAATATCCCGTAAAGTATAAAGAAAGCTTTGGCAGAAATATTAAAACATCTGGTTGCCAAACTCTTACAATTTGACAGAACTTCGTTATGTAAATTGGTAAGCTACCTACTACCATTCAATAATTATCCGATTTGTCAACTTGCAATCTTTATAGGTTCTTGAGGATAAAACATTCTTTTTTTAAATCTATTTATTTACAGTTTTCTTACGAGCAAGAAATGCAAAGAGCCAAGGGAAAAAATCGAAATTAAGCCACAGTTTTTTACCATTTGTGCCTCAAACTGATTTAAATTCCCAAACAATAAAACACAAATTTTCTAAAAAAGACCTTATGCATGTTTTTGTATGTACCTTGTAGGAAACGACGAACGTTCAACGTTCAAAGTTTAAAAAAAGTCCACCCAACATGGCGCTGGAATTATAGGACAGTTTGAGGAAGACAGGTAGACGCAGTGGCTACTGCGATAATGGTCAAGCGGCCATCGTTTTTCGCCCAGTTTATAGCGCAAACTTTGATTCCCTATTGTGCAATGAATTTAATTCACAGCGGATTAATTTTTGGTGCCATAGGAGGGGAAAAATCCAACAGAATTTTTAAAACACTATTTCGAATTTTCTGAGGATAGGCTCAGCAGTTAGGGCTAATCTAGTTTTTATCATACGCCATCCACACTAGTGAGAGCGAGATCATCACATAATGCGAGCTGGTAGGCACGATAGTCGCACGCTTCGTGGCGTACCTTACGTGCACAGCAAAAATTTGCATCGAGGTCAGTCTAGTCTAGAACAATCGTCGTGTGGGTGGGTAGTTGGCTCGCGGGAGGCAGTAAATTCGCGAAAAAAAAGAAAGAGTTTTTCCACGCGGTAATGGCGGCGGCCACATACGCTGTAGAAACGCGTTAAATTTTATTTTTGTCCGGAGTAATCCTAGAAAAGTAGGAAATAAATTTACAGAAAGTGTGTCAGGGCAAAGTGAACAAGGAAAAAAAAAGGTCTTTACCGATAAAGAAAAATAAAATAAAATCAAAACCACCTCGTTGTGCGGCGAAACCACGCGTATCCAGTGTGTTCCAAGTGAACTCCGCCTAGTTAAACCGGAAAAGTGTAAATCTGTCCGCGCATACTCCCAACCGAATGTGTACCCCCGCAAATAATAATTTTCATGCCACCCCCAAAAAAATAAGAAAAAAAATAGAAAAAAAAGCCACTACCACGCAAAATCTCCCCCCATACAAATGACACAAAAAAATACAGACGATAGACCCAACTGAAAAAAAAAAAACAGTCACAGTGCTATATAAAAAAAAAATAAAGTGCACGACTGGATCGCACGAAACTTTCTCGTTCATATCATCAGTTTGGTTGGTTTATTTTTATTTTATTGGTCTTTATAGGCTGTAAAACAAGATTTTTCAAATTTGTGAAGTTGGTAGGTGGTGACTCGATGTAGGGTTTGCGATTGACCGATATCTTGACATAGATTTACAATGTAAGAATTCAGAGGTTTGTTTTTTAATTTATCGATGGACGCGTTTGGGAGTTGCAAATGAAGTGCGGGTTTCTGATAGGGTAAACTCCAATTGGTTGGAATTATTTTAAGGTTCATGATTGATATGGTTGAAAAAAGAAGAAGTGGGAAATATTTGCTAAAAAGGAGTTTCGAGTAGTTGTGATTACATTTTAACTGGTAGTGCGGGAATGCTTATAAGACGGCTTTATTTGCATTTCTCTAAGAAAAACTAAGTACAGGGTTTTATTAAGAATACTTATGTTATCGTAAATAAGCATTTAAGTCAAAATCCTTAGAGCTGATTTTGAAAAATAATGCGTACAAAATAGTAACTAATATGGAAATTTTGAGTTCGAAAACTAACCTTGCTCAACTATATAGCTCAAAACTGAGTATAGGGTATTGTTCAGGATGTTAGTATTACGTGGTTTTTAAAGTTTTATCCAAATTGAAAATGGCGTTTTCGAGATATGAACAGTTTTCAAAATCAGCGTTTCCGGTTGGAATCGAAAATGAAGGACGCAATAATGTTGAAAACGTCAATTTTACTCCAAGTAAGCATTTTGGTCAAAATCGCTTTAGCCGTTTTCATGTAGGTAAAAAAATAAAAAAACAAATTCTCAAAATATGCCTTTTTTCAAAAATCTATTAAAGACAATTTAGAGAAAAACTGAGTTTTCTATCATGTTAGGAATGACCATATTACATACAAAATTAATTTTTGTTGCAATCGTATTGACCGTTTTCGAGATAAGGCCACTTTTCAAAAGTACCGTTATTCGACTTTTAAGCCAAAAACTGGGTATGCAGCCATGTTGACCCCATATATAGTAGTGAAAGTATACATTTTGGTTAAAATCGTTAAAGCAGTTTTCAAGTAAACCATAATTAATTAAAGTCTTAAAAAACGACATTTTTCGAAAAAAGTCCGTTGAACGATAATTTAGGAAAAAACTGAGTTTGCCATCATGTTGGGAATGACCGTATTACCTTAGATATGAATTTTTGTCGAAATAGTTTTAACCGTTTTTGAGATATGACCAATTTTCAAAATTACCGTTATTCGATTTTTCTGCGAAAAACTGGGTATGCAGCCATGTTAACCGCACCTACATAAGCCCAAATATCAATTTTGGTTGAGATCGTTAGAGCCGTTTTTGAAAAAATCAAACTTGTTTAAAACCGTTATATGGGAAGTACCGTTAATAATAGGGTTAGCATGCAAAAAAAAAAGTGGCCCCGAACTGTAAGCCCACCAACTCCAAATCCGAAGTTTGAAAGAAATCCGTCTAGCCGTTTGCGCTGTGGAGCTCAGGAAAGGACGGACAGACGGACAGACGGACAGAATTGCGAGACCCACTTTTTCGAGTTCCTCTATCATCGTAATGTCAGATTTGATTAAAATCTCGAGTTCGATTTTTTGTACGATTACAATACCTTTCTCTTACTACGTAATGCGAGAAAGTTAAAAAACGACAAAGCAAATCCACCCCAGAGTGGGTGCCAGTGCAAGCGCAAGATCTTAGTGGGCAAGGAAGGTTCCATCCCCACACTGGTCACTAAGCGTCACGACCAAGCCGTATGGAGGCACATCCCCCCCCCCCCTCAACCATCCAGTTGCAGCCACACTACGCTCCGAGAGAGGGCCGTAGGATCGTAAACTAGATTAGCTTAGTGTTCTTGATAGATTAGACACCGTGTAAACCAAACGTTCAAAGGTCACCAAAATGTTTAATTTTTTTCGATTTAGCATAGCGACGTCCGCAGAATTAAGCGGAACACTCACAGCCTGGGCGGAATGCGGTGCACCTCATCCCATCACCTGGAGCAGCGGTAGGAGGTAAGTTTTTTTTGAAATTGTCTTTGGTTATGTTCGTTTTGGACCATATTTGAACTGGCGGGTAGTTGAGCAGACCGAAGGTCGATTTTTTTTTATTATTTCTTTAGTTTTTTTTTATTTTCTTTTTGTTGTTTCCCCTCATTAGTATAGAAAATATTCCACCCAACGTAATATCGGTACTATAATCCGAAGATATAAATACGATTCGAGATACTTTTTATAGATTGGATTTATATAACGATCGTAACGTACCTTCTCGTATGACAAAGAAAAAGAAACTTTTAACAACTTTTGTCTAGTATATAATAATTATCGTGTACAGTATAAGCGGTAGAGGAATACCTTTGTTAATATTATAATTAGTCTTGAAGGGGAAGTAGATTGTAAGCTAGAGTAACGTACGTCACGATGGAAGTCGGACGGGGAATGTTAGAATTTATTAATTTCCACAAAAATTTTCTTTTGTCTCGGTTAGTCAATAAAGAATTTCACAAGTGAAGTAAGGCCGCATTGTAAGGCAACAATATAAATTTCGTTCTTTTCTTTGGAGCCTTCTTTCGAATGATTTTGATAAGATTTGTTTAGACCATGTCGCAGACAGCGTAAGCACCATTGAAGGGATGTGGAATCCGGAGACCTAGATCGAGGATAAACAGGTAGGTCATGTAAGGGGTCTTCGCAATAGAGCGGCGCGAGGGCCACGGAAACTAAACCACTAGGTTTAGCGAGGGGCGGGTCAGCTCAGAGAGGTAAATCACCATCTTCACTCCTCTCCCATTTTTTTTGTTGAGAATTCACTACACTGGGGAAAACTACCTATCACATGAAACTTCGGGCCTCACAAAGATTTTTCCTTTGTGTTGCAGGTATGTAAGAGAAGTATTTCTTTTTTTTGGATAGCATTTCAGGCATTTAAAACTAATGTGACACCCGTTCGAAACTAGTGACAAGATCCCCCCCTTTTTCCGTTGAGCTACCGGGAAGGAAGGTAATGCCTGAGTCACTAGCGGTTCGAACCCCCCCGAAGCACTAGTCCATCCTGAACCGTCCCCAGGATCTGTAAGCTGGGACCGGTTACCTGATGGAACAAGACGTTCACCGAGGTGATTAATATAAACAGCAGAGGGGTATCCGTTACAGATGGCGCCCAACGTGGGGCCCGAAAGTTTCGTGTTAGTGATCCCCAAGTTCTGGTTTGTTGCACTTAGCAACACCCTTAATCTTTATTCAGTTCTGTATGACGACCTGTCCGACATGTGAGAGTGTAACCCTGTTCATCTCCACGGGTCGTAGCATCGTCAACTTCAGACGAAGAGTATCTACAATCGATAGCTTGTTTTCAAGCCTAAATATATATCTCCGTTACTCCGGTAGTGATTGTCCGGTAGTTGAGTTGTCGTTTAGTCCTCGGCTATGTCAGATGCATTCACTCGAGAGTGCGCGAGCGTGCTAGTGTTTATTTTGTCTCATGGGATCTTGTCCGGTACATGGTTGGAAATTGTCCTCCAGTTACGTCCGTTGCTGGTTCCCTGGATGAAATATTGGCATCTGGTTAAGGTTAGTAAGTGTTATTATGTTAAGTCCGGTAAGTGGGTTGAACATAGTCCCCACTTGCGTCTGTTTGCTTCATAGTTCTCGGCTTACCTCCACAACACAGACGCCCTAGCAAATATTATAGTTTAAAACTCCATCTTGCTAAACATCGGTTGAAGTTAAATCGCAGATTAATGTAGTGAATCGCCAGCAGGAAAAAGATAACAAAATTTTTTTTGACAACCTTCGATCAACGTGTCACAGGTCTCAGGACGACACATCCCTTAATTATTATGATAGTTTAGTTTTGAGTATTTGATATTCTTTTGAGAAACCGCTATGCTAGTTTGGATCTATGTCATGGAAGTTTAGTTCTTAGATTCAGTATTCGATTTGATATATATTTTTTTTTCTTCTGGAAGATAGGTAAATCTGGATTTTTTTTGAAAACTATTTCAGGTGGATTGAAGTAGCATTGTAGCATTTAAGTATAGGATCCCCTAAGGAACACCCCCCCAGTCAGTTCCATACATAACATTGGATTATAAAAATATATTATTATTTTTTTTTTATATAATTAATCATGGCTGAAGCAGGTCCAGGCCCTGGCCGGCCAAGAAAGGCCTCAGGCGGTTGTGTAACCCGTAGTAGACGTAGGTCAACGAGTCAAGCAGAAGGAAGGCCCATCATTCCGGCCTCTATGTCAGATGGCGACGAAATTCCGAGCGCAAGCTTACCGCTCCCTCTGGTTGATCACCCCGCTACTGGCATGGCCCAGCGAACCCCGGCGGGATCTGACGTTGCTAGCGAGTCCGCCCAATTCGAACAATACGTTCAGGACGTAGTCACCGCTACGGCGGGCATCAATCGCACGGCAGACATGCGGTTCATACGGGAAGAGTTAGAGAGAAATAGGGTGGAGCTTCATCGCACATTAGCAGCTATGCTCAGAACGGCACTAGCAACTAATGCACCTGCAGACCCACCCGAGGTGGTTCATAACCCGCCAAATGTTATCCCTCTGACATCTACGGTTAATCAGCAACACCATTACGACGTGAATAGACGCACCGAACCCGTTTCTAGGCCAACGGTTCCACTACCAAACCTACCCCATGGTGATACTCCAGTAGTTCATCCAGTACAAATGGCTCAAAGTAACAACGTTGACAATTTCCTGAGGCAACTCAGCAACATGCACATTAGTGATCCTGTCCAACGTCCGAATACTTTGCCAGCCGTTTCCCCCTCGAATTCGTCGGGAGGATTCCACCATTACCATAAATGGGGAATCAAATTTGATAATCACAAAATGTCTGTTGATGATTTCCTGTTCCGTCTAAGTAGACTCAAGGAATCACACAATGTGACGTGGGAAGACGTAGTAAACAACTTCCATCACTTCGTTGCAGGACCAGTCGAAACTTGGTTTTGGATGTTCTTAAAAAGTAATCCAACAGTCAACTGGTCCACACTTCGTCTTGCTCTTATAGAGCAATATCGAAGCTTAGAATCCGATTTTGAGCTTTCGAGAAAAATGTCCGATAGGCGGCAAGGCGCTTATGAGCCGTTCGATCAATTCTTTGGAGACCTTTTGCAATTGAACTCTCGGTTGCGGATCCCAAAATCGAACAGGGAGCTCATCGAAATAATCAAGCAAAACGTTAAGCGACGGATAGGCGAACACCTCATTACTTTCAATACGCACAATATTCCCGAAATGGTACATGTGTGCAGGACCATTGAGAAGTTCATCAATGAAAATGACGCGCAACGACAACGATTTCAGGCAGCACCACCCCCTCGTAGGAATGTCAGCGAACTCTCTGAGCAGGTGGATTTGCCGCCTTGCTTACCACATTCGTCGGTCGAAGCTTTAGGGCTTAGACAAAGGACACCCAACCCCCTTCGCTGTTGGAACTGCAAAGAACAAGGTCACACCTTCTTTGATTGTCCAACCCCTCAGCGAGCCTTGTTTTGTTTCAAGTGTGGGCGTGAGAACACGACCACACCGAATTGTCCAGTTTGTTCGGGAAACGCCCCGCAGAGCAATTCTCCAACCGGGGAGAGTTGTTCCAGGAGGACCGAGCCGGCGAGACGTTAAGTACAGCCAACAAGCCACTAACAGCCACAATACTAAAACGGTCACCAACGCTGTCTAAAGCAGAGTCCGACCTAAAAATTCCACCAGAGAAAGCCACTGTTAGTGAAAGAAAGTCTTTGCATCAGCGTAAGAAAGAGTACTACGAAGCGAGAGCACGGATTTTTTGCCACCCCGCCGTGCCGGTGAAATTACAAAAACTAAGAAAACGCTTCGCCGAGAAAAGGAAGTTATACCAAGCCATCGCCGCTACAACCCTGCAATCGTCAATCGACGATCCCCGCCCCTACGCTAGTGTTAACATCTTTGGGAGGGATTGGTTAGGTCTCTTGGACAGCGGAGCGGGCATTAGCTGTTTAGGCGCTGGCGGCAGTGCGTTTTTGCACCTAAGCAATATCCCCCTAAAACCCTTTTCGTCTTCAGTTACCACCGCAGAGGGAAAGAAACAACCTATTGTGGGGGTAATCAAAACAAAAATTTCATACAAAAATCAAGTCAAGTTTATCACCTTATATGTCGTCCCATCTCTGACAAAGGACCTATACCTTGGAGTAGATTTTTGGCGGATGTTCAATATCGCCCCAAGCGTTTTTCACGACAACGCAAGTGTTGCCCCTGGCATAGATAGTATAATGTTAGGCCTAGACATGTCTAGTGAAGGAACACGGGAGAATCACATCCTGTCATCGGTTCACGAGATGTCAGTCGAGGAGTCCGAAGAGCTAAAATACGCGATAAGCCTTTTTCCCTCTTTTGTCGACAAAGGACTGGGCAAGACACCACTTGAAGAGCATGTGATTGATACTGGGGACGCGGATCCCATAAAACAACGTCATTATCCCGTGTCTCCAGCGGTACAAACCCTTCTGTATGCGCAGCTGGATCGCATGCTGGCCCTAAACGTGATCGAGGAGAGCTCAAGCCCCTGGAGTTCCCCAGTTGTTCTGGTAAGGAAGTCGGGGAAGAACAGGCTATGCTTGGACGTTCGTAAACTCAATGGGGTCACTAAGAAGGATGCGTATCCGCTGCCGCACATAGAGGGTCTGCTAGGACGCCTTTCAGACACGTACTTCATTTCGAGCGTAGATCTGAAGGACGCCTTTTGGCAGATACCGCTGGAAAAAAGGTCGAGGGAGAAGACCGCGTTTACCGTCCCCGGTAGACCGTTATATCACTTCAAGGTGATGCCTTTTGGCCTCTGCAACGCTCCACAGCGCCTTTGCAGGCTAATGGACAAGGTCATCCCCCACGAATTAAGGCAACAGATCTTCGTGTATCTGGACGACTTGCTGATCTTCTCACGAACCTTCCAAGAGCACATGGAATTTCTTAAAATCGTCGCGTCTAGACTGTCTAGTGCCGGACTAACTATCAATGTTGAAAAATCCAAGTTTTGTTTTAAGGAACTAAGATATCTCGGTTTCATTGTAGGCAACGGTACACTGAAAGTTGATCCTAGCAAGGTGACAGCCATTAAAGACTTTCCAATCCCAAAGAACGCTCGTCAAGTCAGACGCTTCTTGGGAATGGCCGGCTGGTACCGGAGATTCGTGCCATGCTTTTCAGCCCTGGCATCTCGTCTCTCAGATACGTTGAGGAAAGGGAGCTCGTTCAAGTTCCATCCGGAAGCGGTAGAATCGTTTAACGCGATTAAAGATAGCTTGACGCGTGCCCCAGTCCTGGTTAACCCTGACTTCGAAAAACAATTTATAATAAATTGTGATGCCTCTTCAACTGGCATCGGAGCGGTGCTGTGTCAGATCGACGATACGGGAGTAGAGCGACCAATATTTTTCTACTCACATAAATTGAATGATGCGCAAAGAAACTACACCGTAACGGAGAGAGAATGTTTAGCGGCGGTCATGGGCATAAAAAAATTCCGACCCTACATTGAAGGCTACAAATTCAAGGTCATAACTGATCACGCCAGCCTGAAGTGGCTCATGAGCCTGAAAGATCTCAAAGGTAGATTAGCGCGCTGGAGTTTGGAGCTACAAGGGTACAGTTTCGACATTGAACACCGTAAGGGCAGCCTAAATGTCGTGCCAGATGCCTTATCGCGAGTACATGAGGTCAATGCGTTACAGTCCGACTCCCAAAATGCGGGAGGAGCTTTCGCGGTCTTGCACATAGATCGAGCAGATCCGGCATTCAAATCTACGGAATATTGCCAAGTCCGGGAATATGTCGAAAAAAATAAAGAGCTACTTCCTGACGTGACCATCTCAGACGGGTTTGTCTATAAGAAGATGCGACACAGCTCAGGTAATCCGTTACAAGAAGATCAGTGTTGGAAACTGTGGGTACCAAAAGCATTGTCTGAGAACCTGATCGTACTAGCCCATTGTCCGCCAAGTGCTTCACACGGAGGACTAGCCAAGACGCTATACAAGCTACGTCAACAATTTTATTGGCCTAATATGAGTACGCAGGTGAAAGATTTCATTGGCAAGTGTGAAGTGTGCAAAACCTCAAAGGCACCCAACCGAGTATTGAGAGCTAACATGGGAAAAGCATTCACTGTAGATCGTCCATTTCAGCACATCTACGTGGACTTCTTAGGTCCCTATCCTAGGTCCCAAGCAGGAAATACCAGCATTCTTATAGCATTAGACCAGCTTACGAAGTTCGTATTCCTAAAACCCCTTAGAAGGGCCACAGCGGAGGCAACAGCGAAATTTCTTCGTGAAGACATTTTTCTCGCGTTTGGGGTGCCCGAAACCATTCTGTCCGATAACGGCAACCAGTTTGTCAGCAAGGAGTTTCAACAGCTGTTGAACGCGTTTGGTATAAGGCATGTACGAACAGCCACTTACTCTCCGCAAGCCAATGCGAGTGAACGCGTGAATCGCTCGATATTGTCAGCGATCCGAGCGTACATTGACACCGACCATTCCAAGTGGGACAAGCAATTACCGATCATAGGTTGTGCTCTCAGAACCGCCATTCACTCAGCAATCGGAATGTCCCCATACGAAGCTGTTTTTGGCCAGCGTATGGTAGAACATGCGAGCGACTATGAGTTGTTGAGGAAATTAGGTGGCCTGAACAATTCAGAGCTCGACATACTACCAAAGTCAGCGAAAATGAACATCTTACATTCGTATATCAAGAGTTCGTTGGAGAAAGCGCATAACACCTACGAAAGAGTGTATAACACCCGAAGCGCAAATGTTAAATATAAAGTAGGCGACACGGTATTCAAACGAAATTTTGTGCTGAGCGACGCCAGTAAAGCTAGGAATGCAAAACTCTGCCCAAAATTCCTTAAAGCTAAAGTACATAAAACTATTGGCAACAATCTTTACGAGCTAGTCGACGAAACGGGTCACAGCCTCGGTGTGACACACACCAAAGACCTGCGGCCTTAGGATTATTCAGAAATTCATACTGATTATAGGAGGTTCCCTCCCGTGGGTTTTTTTCACTCCACTGATGACAACCTTATTGGCTTAGGTACAGGTTACAGATTTTTCGTGATAGGGCAGGTAGACTAGGAGCATGGTAGGAATAGGCCCGTCTAGGTCAATCTGAACATGAGACTCGATTATTTCTCAGGAGTGGGTCGAGATAAAGTTTCTTTCCTTAACCTTTTCATGCGACGGGTCTGTGAAATTGTCAAGTTTTGTAGGAAACGACGAACGTTCAACGTTCAAAGTTTAAAAAAAGTCCACCCAACATGGCGCTGGAATTATAGGACAGTTTGAGGAAGACAGGTAGACGCAGTGGCTACTGCGATAATGGTCAAGCGGCCATCGTTTTTCGCCCAGTTTATAGCGCAAACTTTGATTCCCTATTGTGCAATGAATTTAATTCACAGCGGATTAATTTTTGGTGCCATAGGAGGGGAAAAATCCAACAGAATTTTTAAAACACTATTTCGAATTTTCTGAGGATAGGCTCAGCAGTTAGGGCTAATCTAGTTTTTATCATACGCCATCCACACTAGTGAGAGCGAGATCATCACATAATGCGAGCTGGTAGGCACGATAGTCGCACGCTTCGTGGCGTACCTTACGTGCACAGCAAAAATTTGCATCGAGGTCAGTCTAGTCTAGAACAATCGTCGTGTGGGTGGGTAGTTGGCTCGCGGGAGGCAGTAAATTCGCGAAAAAAAAGAAAGAGTTTTTCCACGCGGTAATGGCGGCGGCCACATACGCTGTAGAAACGCGTTAAATTTTATTTTTGTCCGGAGTAATCCTAGAAAAGTAGGAAATAAATTTACAGAAAGTGTGTCAGGGCAAAGTGAACAAGGAAAAAAAAAGGTCTTTACCGATAAAGAAAAATAAAATAAAATCAAAACCACCTCGTTGTGCGGCGAAACCACGCGTATCCAGTGTGTTCCAAGTGAACTCCGCCTAGTTAAACCGGAAAAGTGTAAATCTGTCCGCGCATACTCCCAACCGAATGTGTACCCCCGCAAATAATAATTTTCATGCCACCCCCAAAAAAATAAGAAAAAAAATAGAAAAAAAAGCCACTACCACGCAAAATCTCCCCCCATACAAATGACACAAAAAAATACAGACGATAGACCCAACTGAAAAAAAAAAAAACAGTCACAGTGCTATATAAAAAAAAAAAAAACGACAAAGCAAATCCACCCCAGAGTGGGTGCCAGTGCAAGCGCAAGATCTTAGTGGGCAAGGAAGGTTCCATCCCCACACTGGTCACTAAGCGTCACGACCAAGCCGTATGGAGGCACATCCCCCCCCCCTCAACCATCCAGTTGCAGCCACACTACGCTCCGAGAGAGGGCCGTAGGATCGTAAACTAGATTAGCTTAGTGTTCTTGATAGATTAGACACCGTGTAAACCAAACGTTCAAAGGTCACCAAAATGTTTAATTTTTTTCGATTTAGCATAGCGACGTCCGCAGAATTAAGCGGAACACTCACAGCCTGGGCGGAATGCGGTGCACCTCATCCCATCACCTGGAGCAGCGGTAGGAGGTAAGTTTTTTTTGAAATTGTCTTTGGTTATGTTCGTTTTGGACCATATTTGAACTGGCGGGTAGTTGAGCAGACCGAAGGTCGATTTTTTTTTATTATTTCTTTAGTTTTTTTTTATTTTCTTTTTGTTGTTTCCCCTCATTAGTATAGAAAATATTCCACCCAACGTAATATCGGTACTATAATCCGAAGATATAAATACGATTCGAGATACTTTTTATAGATTGGATTTATATAACGATCGTAACGTACCTTCTCGTATGACAAAGAAAAAGAAACTTTTAACAACTTTTGTCTAGTATATAATAATTATCGTGTACAGTATAAGCGGTAGAGGAATACCTTTGTTAATATTATAATTAGTCTTGAAGGGGAAGTAGATTGTAAGCTAGAGTAACGTACGTCACGATGGAAGTCGGACGGGGAATGTTAGAATTTATTAATTTCCACAAAAATTTTCTTTTGTCTCGGTTAGTCAATAAAGAATTTCACAAGTGAAGTAAGGCCGCATTGTAAGGCAACAATATAAATTTCGTTCTTTTCTTTGGAGCCTTCTTTCGAATGATTTTGATAAGATTTGTTTAGACCATGTCGCAGACAGCGTAAGCACCATTGAAGGGATGTGGAATCCGGAGACCTAGATCGAGGATAAACAGGTAGGTCATGTAAGGGGTCTTCGCAATAGAGCGGCGCGAGGGCCACGGAAACTAAACCACTAGGTTTAGCGAGGGGCGGGTCAGCTCAGAGAGGTAAATCACCATCTTCACTCCTCTCCCATTTTTTTTGTTGAGAATTCACTACACTGGGGAAAACTACCTATCACATGAAACTTCGGGCCTCACAAAGATTTTTCCTTTGTGTTGCAGGTATGTAAGAGAAGTATTTCTTTTTTTTGGATAGCATTTCAGGCATTTAAAACTAATGTGACACCCGTTCGAAACTAGTGACAAGATCCCCCCCTTTTTCCGTTGAGCTACCGGGAAGGAAGGTAATGCCTGAGTCACTAGCGGTTCGAACCCCCCCGAAGCACTAGTCCATCCTGAACCGTCCCCAGGATCTGTAAGCTGGGACCGGTTACCTGATGGAACAAGACGTTCACCGAGGTGATTAATATAAACAGCAGAGGGGTATCCGTTACAACCTATATACAAAAACAATTACAAAATGAATTATGTCTTTGACTACATTAAATTTTAGTATATGTACATATTTGTTGGTTAAACTAATTAATGGAATCACTTAAAAATAAACAAAAAAATAAATAATAAAAATTGTACTTAGTTTCATCTTATCTCCAAAACTATGAGCCTCTAAAATTTGATTTCTTGTTTAGGCGTCGTTTGAGCGGATTTTTATACTGCACAAACATCCTTCCGAAATATTTCGTCCCGAAATATGTCTCAGCCCTTTGCCTAGAGCACTTAATTCTAAGTATCTATTTTAACTTAATTTGGAGATATGTATCTTATCTACGAGTATTAAGGTATCCTAAAATTTAAAATTTTCTTTTTTGAACAATTAACATGCATACACAAAAACACAAAAATTGTCATGGATTACCTCCTATTTCGAACGGATTGCTCTGAACTGATGTTTCGGGCATCATGCCATCGTTCGAATCGATGCCGCAGTGCTTGTCTTACCTCCGAATTCAGAAAGCAGTAGAAAAAGGATACGGAAAATCCCTGCAAAAAAATACATCACTTAAAATGGCACGAAAAAGACATGCAATGGAAAATGTATTGTATCTGCTGGTTGCAGCACTCACTCGTACCTGTGTACTAATGAGCAAAGCTCTCAGAATCTCAAACACATGTCGTTCGATTCCGTGCTCTGGTCCATAGAGCACCAGCAGGTAGGTTATTCCCAACAGCGGTATAAGGACCAGCAATGCCTTTGATGCTTTTCGATACTGCCGAGTTTCCTGGGTGTTTGCTGAGCGCAGTTTTGTGATAAGTACCTTAAAGAGGAACAGAAAAATAAGAAACACATGTGGTCAACTCCCACGGCATATGCGAATACAAGAGAGTATAGTAGAGCGTAAAATGGTCATTGGGCTGCATTCGACTCGAAATGATGGACAAACTCCCAATGGATTGGTTTTTATCTTACCCACATGATCCGGAAGAGGAATATCAAGTTCAGCAATATAGCAAGACTGGCTGGTCCCTGGAATATCCAATCTATGTGAGATTCTCGCATCCATGAGCATTCAATTTCCAGCTGCAATTTTCAAAAAGAAAAAAATAAATTACAAACTCCTTACCCAAATCAGAGAAGGAAAGAGGAATGGGGACCTGTACTGTAATGGAAATAGTGGAGTGCGATAGTGAAATCATTTTGCCATTTCGCCCCATCGAACTGGGAAGGGAAATACACTCTTTAAGTGTGTGCACTAGAGGTAACTTTAGAGCATTTGTGGCTCTGCAGTAATTGCATGTGGGATGTAAATCGAACTGCAAGTAGAGTTTCGAAAAAGTTATTTTAAGGTCGAGTGAAGATTAGAAGTAAATTGATAGGTGTATCGTTGAGGAGACCGATAGTGGTTCTCATTATTCATGAGGTTGCCCTTTAGATTGACATTGATACGTACCATTTTCTATAGTCAAACAGAAGAACAACATTAAAGTGGATTATCTGTTGTTCCTGTAGAATTAAGTTGTACAGTGCAACAGAAGCTAAATTGAGTTTGAGCAAGTATACTTTTAGGCGCTCTCAAAAATCTAAAGCTCACTTCATCCGTGAAAGAGGTCATTGAATAGTAACGTTTGATCACACTTTTAACTTTATGTTGTCATCTGTTACATGCGCAACTATTAGCTGCAATTCATGCGCACGTCAAACTCAATAAACGTGTAAGACACTTTATCATATCAAGCCTTTTTATTTGTTGAGAGCTTAAATATTTAAAATGGTGTGTTTAATTAGTTTATTCTATTTAAATTCTCTGATTTTAATTTTAGTGATGGAAATAACAAGTTGAGATCAACCAGCATTCATAGAGAAAATTCCAAAAGAATATGAAAGGATACTTCAGTTTTTCTAAGTACCTATGTAAGACAGGATGGTGCAGTATGTAAAAGAATTGATCATCCCGCAGACAATTTGTAATTTTTCTTTGACAGCTTTTGCTGCCATCCTATGCGACACCTACTTACGAGCTATCAAATTGATCAAAGGCAGACGTCAAAAGAAGCACATGTAAACATTTTTCATTGATTCGGACATTTCCTTTTCGTATAATAAAAAAAAACTAACATTTTTAAAGCACTTGGCTTTAAGAACGAGTTTTTGTTTTATTTTCAATCTATACAGGAAATACGCTTTACAAGAGCAGTAACAACAGCTTTAAACTATTTATCTAGGTACTGAGAAATACGCCTTCAAAAGAAGAAGTCGTCGTGTAAGTAATTTAGTTCTGCGATATTCGTGCTTGTTTCATTTACAAAAAAACCTTCAAAAGTCTTAAAAAAAAAATATTGATCGCTGTAAATATTTGCATCTATGTTTACAAACGTATGGCAGTCCTGATTTTCGCCCATCAAAACGCGCCCAGAAACGTCTCAAAAAAACGCGTCAGTAAGACGTGTCAAAAAACTCAGTCGTAGATGGCGTTTTAAAATACACTAGACATCATTCAAAAGAGCGTCCAAAAATGACTCCAAAAACAAGTTGAGAATCGCTTTTAAAATCGCGTCAAACTAGTGTCAAATTTCCAAAATGCCTGAAAATGACCCAAAAACAAAAATCGTACAAAAACCCAACAAAAAACAATCGCACCAAAATCGCGTCAAAACCGTCCAAAAGAGCCTCAGAAAATCTATCCAAAAATGATTCCAGAAATGAGTAAAAAACACGTTCAAACTCCAGGCAAAACATCACACCCAAAATCACGTCTAAAAGTGCTTCGTAAGACGTGTCAGAAAACTCATCCAAAAATGAGTACGAAAATGAGTCAAAAAATGCATTCAAAGTCTACTCAAAAACTACGTCCAAAAGCGTACCAAGAAACAGGTTAAAAACCCCGCTTAAACCGCATTCTACAATGCAGCGAAATTCGAGTAAAAAACCCATCGAAAAATGTGTCAGGAAACTTGTTGATGAACTGCACCTCTGAACCTAGCTGTGCTTCAAACTTCGGTTTTCCTGCGATAAAAGTCGACTAACATGCAAAATTATTACGAAGAAGTATACAAAACTTAAAAAAAAAAATCCGTCCTTAGAACTCCTTAAAAAACAAAAGCAAAATATGAAGTTAAAAGCGTTTATTTTTGTTGCGTATACGCCCGAGTACTTTCCTTTGTCCGTTTATTTAATACGTAATAATGCAAGAAACTTTATTTCCATCGGCATGATGTGTAAAGTATCCTTGAATTTGTTTGTTACGGAACTGCTTCTCTTATGTGTGAATCCATGTTTATTTTTCTCAATTTGTTCGTTTTGTTTGTTTGCCATGAAACTACACGTCCATTGTTTAAACAACAGAAAATGAACCCGCAAAAGAACAATTCTCTACATGTTTATGTTTGCAGGGATTGATTGGAATTGTTTGTTTAACTTCATCAAGGAGAACGGTGTTTGTGCAATAACATTCCTTGTGCATGTGTCGTAATTTCCGTCTAGCGCAAACTTGTTGCACTTTTTCTTATGCACTTTTAACAGGCTGGTTACGTTCGAATGTAACTTCCAACTAAAAGTTAAGACAAAGCATTTTCAAGCGTCAGTGAGCTTTGCGAATGAGATTTTGACAGTTATAGCTCTTTATGTGTGTAATTGTGCAATTCATATCTACGTTGAGTGTGGCTGGAGGAGTAGTTTATGTTGCACCTACTGTCAGAAAAGGTATGAAGAAGGTATGTCAATTTTAACAAATAATACTGAACAACAATTTCTGACAAATATGTATATACCTATATCAGATCAGGAAAGTTGACAGCAGATATGGAGAAACAAGAAATAGTAAGGATTAGAATAAAGTTTATTATGCCTTCCTTCTCAGCATCAAACTCATTATAAGAAGTGGCAAGTGGAATTAAAACTTATCAAGAACTGATTATAAGCAATAAATCTTCGGCAGAAAGTGAAGTTGAGAAATGTGCAAGAAGTCAGTTCCTTGAAATATTTTAAGCCTATCTACTTAGAAGTTCAGTAATGCGTTGGTTTGTAGTACTATTTTGATTCGAATCCCGCTTTAAATCGTACAACTCTTGTTGATCTAAACTGAATACTCTGAAATGAAAAAAGAGAATCCATCCATTATATTCAACTTCAGGAAGAATCCCTCAAAAACCCCAAGTCGTTTCGACAAGTTAGCATACAAAATTTCACCATCATCCCAGTTAATCCACCTACAGGAGGTAGGAAACTTTCAGTGAACCAATTATCAACACTTACCCCATTAAACCGCTCAGTCATAAGTGGAGGAGAGTATATTTTTGCTATCGACCACGCCAGCACTATAATCGCGGGGCATCCTTATGGAAAAAGGAAGGAGAAATAAAAAAAAAACTTCATAAACACGTTTTTTTCTATTACAAAAAAGAAAGATAATCTATCTCTCTTCATATAGTTAAACCCTGAAGCGCATAAAGTGAAAAACTTACCCCATCCAATAAAAGCGTACATGGTGAAATAAATATTCTCACTGGAAAATGTCTGCACCACCAACGTGTACAGGTAGAGTCCTGTAATAGAAGAAGCAAAATATGCATAAAAAGAAAATCCGCAATTTTATGATAGGTATAACATCCTCTCCGAAAGCTGCCAGCAATACCCTCATATTTATTAGATTTATGGTTTGCCAAGGTGGTTTGCATAAATACCACTTTCGTATGGCAGATCCGTTTCCTTTGTTGCTTAACTACTTGTATCTATCGTTTGCAATTTTTACCTTTTTTTATTTCTTATACAAATTCTTATTAGATCTTATCATATCCTCCGCAACGACCGAAGGAAGGAACCTTTGTAATTTAACAACAGGTTAAAATAATAATAATTTGTAGCGCAACAGGATACCCAGAAGACGTTCATATTATAAAAATAAATAGGTGAATGGGAAAATAATAGATTTCACTCACCTTCGACAAACATCCAAAAGAAATTTGTTAAATTAAAGTAATGGAAGAGTACAACTAAACTTATGCAACTCGGCGTACTGGGATGATCCGTCATCTAGAAATGGATATTTTAATTTATTTCACTTGCTTTTTGTTCGCATGTGCTTACAACTTGTAGGAATAGAGTAAGGATCCACAGGAGCGCCGATAGAATGTATGTTAAAAATAAATTCGCATGAATTGTGTTCCGAAGGCATTTTAAGTCTCTAAACAAATGATTTTGGAATGAGTTTTCCCTTAGACAATAGTAAAAAATGTACTCACTTGAAATAAAGAAAAACAATTAAGGCTAAGGTTAAAGCTGCTAGACTAAGGAAATATCCCGAACAGTAGATTAGGGTTGGCAACTCAATGCTCGGTGAGAAATCAGGTATCGGCGATGGCGGCTCATGGTGACATTTGTCATAGCTTGTGTAGTTGGCCCATGTGCCGTTGAGGAAACAAAATCGCGTCGCATTTTCTGAAAGCAAAAATAACTTTGTTAAAAAATCAATATTTTGAAATAAATTGAAAGTTATCTATTTTAATCAATCACTTAAAGGAGGTCTTAAATAGAGGCACGATTTTAATTTGTTAAGGAAAAGTTGCTTTAATTCCATAAAATACTTCTAACACAACTTTGTCCTGTGAAAATCTTAAACAAACATTCGAATTAGTCCGTGACATAATCTGAGCTATTATATACATTTTCAGTGGACCTGGGAATACCTTCTTGTTACTCATATTGAGTATATCTCATTATTTTTAAGTAGGCTGTGCGTCTTTTTGTCGTACCGATAACAGCGTTAATTTCAAATTGATTTTTATGAAGTTAAGATTGCATGAAAGTCCAATTGCAACAGATGATTTTCCGCATATATCGTTTTCTCACAAACGATACAAATTAATAAAACAAAGGACTGTGGAAAAAATTTAATACTCAGAAGTATTCGCATATTTATGTTATGTCGCGTCTTTTCCACTCAATTTTTTTAGTGCATAATCATTCTTATTTCTGAAAAGGGAAAATCTTTCTGAATGTTTTTGGTTCAAAAGGGATGAAAATATGATCAACCAGCACACTTATTTGTTTCAATCCCCATTTGCTTTAAGAGCATTGAGTCCACCAGCTTTTTGACACGCCCCACAAACTATGCTATAAATGCAAATAAACGTCAATAAGCCCTGCACAATACTATGGGCATGGGTACACAAACTAGGACCTAAAATAAAAATAAAAGAAAACTTCTCCAACAATGGCTTTGAACTATATTTTTACGAGCGCAATGAAAACTTATTGTGTAAAAATAAAATCCATTTCATCATGAGTGCTTATTCCCTGGAGGAATTATCAAGAAATGTATCTTCTCGTTCCGATAGGAGCCAGAGAAGGAAAAAAATAGTCGTGCCAAAGATGGAAGACATTGTAAGGATTAATTCATCTCTATAATTAAGGCTCGTGTTCGCAGTTCGTCCCTCGAAGCGGCTGCCTTCTGGCAGACATGTGACTCATAAGAAGAAAAATAGACTCGCAACAAAGGACAAACCTATTAAAGGGGATTATAGCCATAGAAGTTATGTATGATTAATGCACTGAAACAATGATGTATGGCGAGCGAATTGCTAAGTCTCGTTTGACATGTGCGATAATAGACGAACGAGCTAAATTCATCAGCAAATGTGAATAGATTGCTACATGGGTTTTGATGTATCTTTGTTGCCTGTTAACTCGTTTTTCTCAATATGAGCGCTTAATTGCTCGCAAGGAAGATGAAATGTGATTCGCACAGGCGGATGGATTGCTCAATTGTGCGAGAGAAATAGCACGATTGTAAGTTCTTTGGTATTGTTGGGAAGGACTGTTCAAAATACAAAAAAAGTATGTACATCACGTCGAATGTTTGACGAAAAAATGCGAGCATTAGTGGGGACACTTACAGGGCCCATGTGCAATATCCCTTTTTGCGAAAAAAATAAACACCTGAGACACACAAAAAACCACCTGAATATAGGTACAATTTTTCGCTCAAAGGTTAAATATTCATACAGGACTGCGACTACTGCGTTCCTCGACGAGACTTTGTTTCTAAGTGACGGGGATCGCTAGCTAGCAAACAGGAATGGATCAATTACTTCATCAGGAATGAGAACTGTACCCATTTTTGTAGGGATCATTTCAAAACTGTAGATGGCATTGTTGAAGATCTTTTGCGAGAGATTTTTAAGACTGAAGTGATGGAAATCAAAGAAACTCCATCGTGATTTAAGTTTTCATTTACGGATATCAATTTACTGATAGTCAGATCTATGGCAGCGGAAGAAAAGTCTCAAAACAGAGAGATTCTTAGGAATTGTGGCTCACAAATCAGCACCACGTCAAAGAAGTTGTCATTGCAAATCTGGCCCAACAAATCAGATATCTTTAGCATTTTTTGCTATTGCAACTGGACCTTCGCAACATGCCAGACCTTCTATACAATGAAGGAGGTGCAAAATCAAACGAGACAAAAAATAGAGGAAGACTATTCTTCATTGCGTACATCTTCACATCTAATGCTCTTTTTATCTTGACAATTTTGGCCGAAATTGCCGTACCGCCCGTAGGGTAAAGATCCATTTGGTATCAGAATAATGAAAAAAGAACTGCAAAAAGTTTAAACGGGATGCAATTTTTTTTTAAAATATAAAAATATGTTTCTTAAAACAAAAATTGGTAACAAAAGTTTTAGCGATTTCCACTACCAATATTGAGCATTTTGACAACCGTTTCAAACTTCTCTCTCCAATTTTTTGTGAATTTTAAAGAAACCAACGACACTAAAAGACTGATCCTCGTGGTCTGTTGGAAAACATTCAACAGGCAATAAATATGTACCTACACGATCGTGGAAGTTGCTATAAAACAACACCGAATGGATTCAAACTGAATGTCAAAGCAAAGTGAATTAACACCAAGAGCTTTTTATGGAAGGGATCTACAATTTTACGCTGAGTCCAAATGGCGAATTGAGAGCTCATTCATGACAGTTTTACTCTCGGATATTTGTCAGACGTTCGCGAGAGGTGGCGCAGTGGAAAAAAACCCTAAGATGTAAAAAATGAATCACAAAATATCAGTTATTTGTGTATAACCAACTGAAGTTACTCCTCACCTCCCGCCTGTCTTAAAGCAGCACTGCTCTGCATAAATGAAAGGATATGGCAAAAATTTGCATCGGAAAATATTGACCCCAAGCAATCCAATATTGTTTACCATGCTCCATAAAGGCGTTAAATGCACTGTTAAGCGCACTTCCGGCGGCGATCGGATTTTCTGGCTAATATACTTCAAAATAGCTGTTGCCTGTTTTGTATCAATGAATCTCAGCAATCTCTTTCCTACAGCACACACTGATAACAACAACGATGCACATCTTTCTTTCTAATTACTAATGCCAATATTTGAATAGCTTTCCAAGTTAATCTTTTACACATCCATTGTTTGCTCATATTTCAAGTTGCAGTTACTTTTTGTCTATATCGTGTTTTATATTTACTCGCTACAAGTGTTTTATTTTGTCTGAACAAATACAAAGTGGGAAAAAGGTTCGGAAAAAAATCTACTCACGTGTGCTGTCATACTGAACGCCTTTGAACTCCTCAAAACACGGCAGTATGGCTAGTGTTCCGGGTGGCGTCTTTGGCCAACAGAGCACCGAATCAAAGGATATCGGACATCCCACTGCCTGAAAGAACAAAAACAAAGCAATCATCTTGTGTAAAGTTTAAATTTGAATGGTGAATATTTTATTTTTCATCTGCAACTTGTTTCAGTGCTGAACTTCTGGACTGGACTCTAATTTTAAGCAAACAACATGTCAGACAAACAATTCAAAACCAAACGAAAAGGACCTTATCAAATTTATTTGCTGCACCCGAAGGCAGTTCAGCCGGATTCATTATTCAATTTGTCGTTTCACAATATCCAGTATCCAGATCCACACAGCTTGGGTCTGGGGCATCTCACAGAAATTTAAATAATTGGGAAATTTGGGGAAGCAAATTATGTATTTCGGTAATTTTTCGTTTTTCCCCAAATGGAAATCTGAGAAAGGAAATTTTCAGGCACTGCAAATGATAAGTTACTTCATATAAATTAGAAGTGGAAGGGGATGTTTTCCTTGGTTTCGCACGGATGAGTTATGAGCAGTTGAGGTTGGGCGGTTTTTCGAGTTCATTTTAGAAAGATGGTAAAGTGAAAGGCTGATTCGGAAAGTATTGTGCAGGGCTGATTCGGTTATGAACATTTTACCGCATGGATGCAGTTTTCAAAGAAAATATTTGGACAAAGGCGGGCAATTCAAATTCACCTCAGAGATAGAAGAAAAGTGAAGGGAATTGTTTTTCTTTTAAGTAATTATGGTTTTTCTTGAAGTTTCGGACCTTTCGATGACCCAAATTCAATTTTTCTTCTGCTCAATCTGGATTTAGTACCCAAGCCGAAAATTTGAATGGAAAAACTTCAAATGCGTGTTGGACCAGTTTCGTCTGATTATCTGTTTGTAAAATGATAATGAATTTGCACTATTGTATTCGGCTGTCAATTTTAACCAAAACAATTGTAGTACGAAGTCATATTAGTGAAATTTGGCATACCAACCATTAAAATTGGAATGACAGTCGGCGTTTGTAAACATTTCCCTTGAAAAGACGTTATTTTTTTGCTTTAAACGTCAATTCGATGTCAAATGTCCAAACGACTGCACACCTACCCCAACTGAGTGAGGCCTAAGTAACAAATTTTTGAATACAACAGGACTGCGACAACCTTGCTTATCAAGCTTTTGTTAATCTCTTTAGATTATATTTTTTAACTCCAATAAGACAACCAAGTGCAGGTTCGGGAAATACTAACTCGGTTTGAAAGGAGATCAAGAAACAGAAGGCCGCAGGCAATATTTCCAAAGAGCTAGATTTTGTTTGGCTTAAAGGAAACATTTATATTTGATAACCCAAGAGAAAGCTGATGTCCAAAAATGACACTAGCCTTTCAAGACGACTTAGCAGCTTCCGATCTTTTGCTTTGCAGTCCCAAAAGTCTAGCAGAGTGTCAAACCATGAAATAAAAATAAGTCCGTTTAAAATTTTTGGGGTGGATCTGCCGAATCCTAACGGCTAATTGAGCAGCTCTTTCATGACAGTTATAATATCGGGGGTTGGTCAGACGTTCGCGAGAGGTAGCGCAGAGAAAAAAAATCTTAAGCTGTAATTCAGAACCATGACGAACGCCAAAATTCGATTGTCTGTCGTCCATCGCGTTGCGCACAATGCCATCAGCGCAGAGATTAAGCGAAGAATCACTCTTACCAATCGATATTTGTTGGGACTAAGAAGGCGTCTATGAAGTAAAGCAATCTCTAGTAGAACCAAGGAGATGTTCCCTGATATTCTCGCTCCTAATATACTATGTAGGAGCATAGACTCTGTTAAAAAAGGATGAAAACTCCCAGGGATGTTTTGTCAGAAATATTGTTGGGTTCAGTTTGTATCGATGGAGTGGTCAAAAAGCTAAGCACACAATGATTGGGGTAGCTGGGGGACGTGGAACGTATGAACAAGAACGTATCGGCCCGACGAGTCTTCGTATCCATCCATGAGACACATCGTAGCAGAGGAAGACCTCACTTCAGGTGGCGCGCAAAATTGGTAATGTTGATGATCGATTGTAGTTGTATAAGAACAAAGATTGTAAGTTGAAAGCCATTTCGGTTACAGCCCTACAACCTTTCTATAACCGTTTCTAGTCTTAGCTGAATCTATATCTAGACCAATGTTTGTTACCGATTGACATGAAAACTACTGACAGATTTTGATGTCCGTTTTTTACTGCCACGCCTACTTTTTGGGTGCGCTTTTGAACAAAATTTACTTTTTTTATGCCTTCACTGCATTCAGTTTGAAAATTCTTAAATAATTGGAATAAATGGGAACACTTAGCAGAATGAAAACCTTTTGAAATATTTTAAGATGGCAACCAGGGATCATCAAGTGGAAAAAGCGCAGCATCTTTAACTTTATCATTTTTCTGCTTTAGGATAGATGGCGCCATTTAAAGCAGTCTGTAGCGTTTTCTCTGCTAAACCGGAGTGAAAGAGAGTATATGCCAGGCGTAGGAATGTAAACAACAGAGACAATGATTTTTTCAAGGTGTACACAATACACCTGTCGGAACACCAATCGTTTGATAGCCACAAACTGTTCGACTACGACGCACGCCCAGCCTTACATGCGTAGAAAACTACCATACCTGTCGCGTTTAGTGAATTTTGTCTATCAACGATAAAATGTAAAAAAATGCGATAAACTAAATTGGTGTTGACAGTGTGCTGTGGGTTTAAGTACACTAACAACCGAGCTTATCGTCTATGGGAAGCTTAGGGGTATTTAAAATAGTCAACCAAGTGATGCGAGAGATTATGAAAGGCCAGATAATAGTTGGTGTAACAACATAAACGTGATGACTATGAATCATCACTTCCAAACCACCTGCCGCAAATTAAAATTCTTGTAAAACCTCCTAGAATAACATTTCCTTGACTTCTGGCTCAGTTTATTTACCCAAGCATTCAAAGTCCAATCGCCCTATGAAATGGAAATCAGCATCTAAATTCTAGAGACAATAGCTCGTATCTCTTAAACGACTTCACTTTCACGCATTCACTGCGTCTTATCTGGGGTTGTAAATTCGCTTCTTAGGAGCTTTGCATTTATGATAAAAAAATCACAAAAGGAGTGAAGCAGTAAAGCAAAGGCAAATACCCAAAATGCTTGTGCTGTCCATCACTTTGGCTTAGAATTAGATGACATGAGGAGAGTACTTTTGCGTTTTTGAAATATTTAATCAAACGCCATGTTTGTTGCCAAATAAAATTGTACCAACAACTTGGATCGCTTACATTGTTCCAACAACACGTTGCTAAGCACTGTATAAATAGTTCAATTACCGCCCACAAATCCTTTTTGCATTTTCCCACCGTTTCGAATTTATCCGATGCGACGACTAATTGAAATATTGGCAATTTTCCGCTAGAATTAAAATTGCAAAATTCCTGCCTCGAAATTTCGTAATGGTGGTGGGATGGGAAAATTGCCAAATTCATTTGTTATTGTTATTGTGGTGGTGGTAAATTCTAAAGGGCGTTACTCTGCTGCACATTCTTGCATCCAGGCGTACCAAATTTTCGACTATTTATAATTTATTAGGGATTTTCAATTAAAGTGTAATACTGATCACGACCACAGAGGATGCTGACGCAAAATTGGCCTGATGGTTTTTGTCCCATTAACATGTAACCGTAACTAATTCCGAGGACCGGATGTGGGTATAACAATGGTCCGCAAAAAAAATGGGTATTGCTAACCATGTTGGTGTTTTGTGTTTTTCGAATGAATTGGCTAACAACGTGTTTCGGTGAAGGAGGGCAAATATTTTTTCAATTTAAACAGTAATAATTAGACTATCGGTTTAGATGGTAATTGGAGGATTTGTTTGCATTATATTTTTAATCTGAGGACCTAGACCTTAACAGATGTACTTTCAACAAAATGGAAGCTAATCGTCCCTATTGGAAGACCCTTCACTTGTTTTCGATCAGAGTATTTTTGAAGCAATTATGTGTGTTTGAAAACGTCTACATGTTCGCCAAACTACAAGCCAGTGAGAAAAACTGCAGAGGCTGCATATCGGAAGAGATTTTACGATAAGAGGTAGTAATATTATGACCATATTGAACTGTGAATTTTGTAGTATTGGTTTGTAACACAGATGATCTAAATTCTAAACATATCCCGATCTGGAAACTAGTATGAGGAATAGAGAATGAATGGCCAATTTTAGCGCCCACAAATAAAATTGTGGGGCAGATCGACAATTAAATCATATTTATCACATGTTAAAGGTGATACTGTCGAGTATCTGACCGTAGACAATGTAATTGACACTCTGCAACTGACATCGTACCATATATTGTTTACCAGCCCTTTGGAAATGTTCGGGGTGCCTTACCATAAGTTGGGGCTGAAAGTTGATGTTCCCAATGCGAAATATTGAATCACCAAGACTGTGTTGTAACACATGGCTACAAATTATGCATCTAAGATGCAATAAGCGTAATAATTATGACAGAAACAGCAAAGGCAGAGGATTTGTTAATTTTCCGTATTTAAATTGCCCTTCTAGTTTAAAAGAATTCAGTTTTCCCAGAAAGCAGCATTCGCGATGACAATAAAAAAATCCGTATGACAAACAGTCAAAGTAACAGGTGTATATTTAAAAAAAACTGTTTTTTTTTTCATGGATAATAGTATCTGGCATGCTCAAGAGCATCAAGTCCACAAAATATTCATAAATATGGAAAAACCAAAATCAAATTTTATACAAATTTATTAAAATAAAATAAGTTAATAAAATAAAAAAAAAATTACAACTCATTTAAACATTTTTTTTTTTAACTTTTACAACAAAGCAATTGAACAGATTTTTTTATTAAATCAAGTTTGGAGGCTACTCGAAGTACCAGATCATCATAATCATAATCGACCTTTATTTTGCAGGAGTTAAAAATCTAGTTAGTCACAGTAAAGCCTTCTATGTATGTATTCAATTTCAGAACTAACTTATAACTAGTAATGTGTATCAATTTATAGCTTTAAAACAAAGGAAGCAGTCACGCTCAACTATTTAGTTCAGTTTCACCTGATCATGCATAAAATCTTTGCTAATCGTCAGCGATACAATGAACTTGGCCTATTGAACAAAATGTTTAAACAGATGTGGAATAAAGACGGCCGACAGCGGTATTTGTGTTTCATAACTATCATCACAATAAAACAGATGTAGTTGCAAGAAACTTCTATTCTCCGATAATTTTCCTACGAATTACCTATTAAACTTTATCATACAATATGACCTGTAACTAGAGAGCCTGTATTTCGAGAACCTTTCGAAAGCTGGGAAGCTAAATCGAAACGCAAACGATTTGTAACATTTGTAAATATCAAATTTTAAAGAACGTGCCATGTGCAGTAATTCTTTTAGTATTTTTGGCTGACTTCCGTGGAATAATTCCCTAGAACAAGATGAAAAGCTGTCACCCCCAAGCTGACGTTAACTGTCTTAAAAAAGGTCATATAATTTTGTGAGAATTGCCGTTCTGGCGACTAGTATGGTCAAAGGTGGTGAAAACCCAAAGATCTTTCGGAACCTGGTATTTCGCTGTTTAAAGTGACAATAGTTGAGAGAGAAAATTTAGATCATCGAAACTCGTTCGACTTAACGTTTTTGAAAAATTATCACCTGGATTTAAGTTGGTTCTAAGTTGGACAGTGATGCTGAGTCTATATATATAGGCAAACACTTAAAAGAGTTATATCTCTGGAAAAATCACTTGAAATTTTACAAGAGGAGATGCATTCATTGGAGAGTGGTTAAAAAAAGGTTGAAGAGGTAGTAAGTTCTTAAGGGGCAACACTTAGCTAAAAAACGGACCTACATTGATCTATGTGTGGCACGTACACACTTTTCTTGTCCTGCCAACCCACTATACCCTAACCTAACCTAGCTAAGAATCACTGAAGCACTAAGACGCAGTATATCGGAAACCAAAGCCATGCTTTTTTACATTATTTGAATTAAATCAATTGGTGGAGAATTGGCTACAAACTCCGTTTTACGATGGAAAGTTTCAACCTGCTAGTGACAGGGCCGGACCAACCATATGTGCAAGATGTGCAAATGCACAGGGCGCCAAGTTCTGGGGGCGAATGCTAGGAAAGAAAATTTAATTTTACCATGCGCGAACAAATATTACTACATATTTGCATTTTAAACCAATAAGCCCAGAATAGCAACACCTATTACACCTGTGCTGAATTATTTCTTGAGCATTAACTCACACCACTTGCAATGTTGCAACTCAAAATATCGCAAAATAAAAAATCCCACAAGACCTGTGGAAGTTCATTTCTTACCTTCCTAATCTTAAAATATTCCACCCTCTTCGTGTAGGTGTATTTCTTTCACATCCTTTTGTATTTTACAAAAGAGTCTAGTTTAAAAATCTTAAACGGGTTTTATTTCATGCACATTCCCTGGCAAAATTTTCATATGAAAAAAATAAAACAAAAAAATCTTCCTACGGAATCGTTTGTGTTTGAAGTTTGGGTCGTGTAGGGGTCGATTCGCGTCATCCGTGAACGAGCATTACGTTCACGGAATTAAGTTGATTTTACATGTGAAATAAAAACAAATTCCGTCACGGAATGTTCGTTGACGGACAACGCGAATCGACCCCAGGTTTTTGGTTCTGCATATATGGATGATATTTCTCATCTACAAAAGAGAGTTACAAATTTCTCTTATATCTACAAAAAAAAATAAAGTAATGAAAACATAGTATTCAGCTCCACGGAAGTGACTTTAATAATTGAAAGGGATGAATTTGAACGCGTGAAATCGTTATTGAACAGGCCGTTCTCCATAAAGAATTTCTGTGGCTTTGACAACGGCATTTCTCACTGTTACTATTAGATATACCTACTCTGGACTGGTGCAGATTGAAAAAGGGCGCTTTCTGTAAATCCTGGACAGGGCGCTAGTTTGGCTGTGAGTAGTAACACTAGTTGGCTCATTGTTCCATGACAATATTATTTTGGAACTTATTGCTATCTTATGTTGAATTTATAAGCGAAACACCTAAAACTCTTCGAATTCGCTTGTCATGAAACATGATTTTAATGTGCTACCAGTAGGTTATTCCGACGTCATGCCTAACTAGGGATTCCGCGATAAGAAAATATCACGCATTCCAGATGATGGGCAGAAGTGATCATGAGACATCACAAATATTTCGTACACTCCTAATCACAACGCAGTTAGTTACAAGCGGACAGCACGTATCAGACGCCCAAAAAAAAAAAGAAACAAAATTCATTGACTAGCTAGAAAGTTCAAAGCAACACATCTTGCCTCCCTTATCTGGCCATGAGTAAACTTGTTTACTATCCAACGAAAGTGTATTTATTTTGGTAATTATGTGACAAAAGCAAATACAGACGAAAAAGAATATATATATTTTCCCAACAATTAAGAAATAAAAAAAAAAAACAAATACTCACATTAGCAGTGTCCTTGTGTTCCTTGGCCTGCTGCAGCAAGCACTGCATTTCGGCGCTCTTATTGACGGCGGCACGTACCAGTTCGGCGCGCATAGATTCACTGCCCCCCGCATCCTCCACTAAGCGCACCAACTCGTTGAGATCTAGATGGTCCATATTTCTATTAAAATCTTCCGTCGAATAAACGACCGGCTCTGGATTTTTAACCCACTTTCACTATAAGCATCACACTCTATCCAAGGGACTCACATTTCCACGAACAGTCACTTGGGCTTTTTTTTTTAATTAAAAAATATTATTCTCTCCCGAACTGTTATTTATTTGTTCTGTATTTTTATCTAGGATACAAGAGCGAACTGAATGAATTTCTGTTTAGTGAACAAACCGCTTATGATAACCAGAATCACACCCGAATCCAGGCGAAACGCAAATTGGTTTGTTAAGCCAGAAGCCAGAACGCGATGTGGAGCGCCAGCATCAACAAGACACAACACCGCGAACAGTATCTCTGGCTACAATCTTCTAATTTTAATCACACCACAGTTACAGTATCTTGATAAAAATACTACACACATTCATTATTTGTTTTTCCTTTATTTAATTTGTTTCCTTTGTTTTGCGTTCGTTGTCGTTCTCTGAGGCGGTTTTTTTCGACATTTTCATTTCCATTTCCACTTTTTTTTTGTTTTTTTTTTTTAATAAAGCAACAGTCGCTTCGCTATAGCTGAAGGTGAATTAATTGGAAAGAACAACCAGTGAGACCAGCAGGAGGGAGACAACATTGGCAATGTACTATTTTCGTGTAAAAGATACATAGATACATGTGGAAGTATATTCCATTGTTTACACTGAACCCGGGTAAATATTTCGCGACATGGTATCAAGGGCATATATATAGTACCTTCTCTCCAAATCTATGCCTTGTACTATTTTAGCATTTTATGGTCGAGCTGGAAACAAGGATGCAGGTGACAGTTGCCTATGCTTGTAGTAGACACGCTGGTCTATTGGATATTGATTGTTGAGGTTTCCATAACATTGCATCAGGGAGGTGAGATACTGAGGGTGTGTTCTTGTTTGCCCTGAACCAGGGACAGGGTGTGGAGTCGATGTTAATTTTTCATTATATTTGCGTTGACTATAGAAACAGCTACACACACACTGTTGTGTGCCTCTATACTCCTACACGAAATTAGTAAAAATATTTCTGCTTGCTAGCCACAGGTGGTGTGTGGATACTTTGGGTATACATATTTTTTCTAGTTCAATATGTAATTTGTGTGGCATGCAATTTCGGCACAGTATGCACAATTATAATATAAAATTTATAGGTAAACAAGGTAGGGGATAATCTGGACGTCATATGGTCGCGGGGACTGGGTACGTGGAGTTGTTTATAAAAGAAAGAGAATTTGGAAAAACACTGAAATTGGTTTAGGACAATTATCTGAATTTGGGCTGAAATTGTGCTAGCAAATAAAATAAGTTAGGGAGTAGGCTCTAAGTACATAATGGCTGTTTCAATAATAGACAGTTCGTCGTGTGATGTTGACATAAGTTCGCAATGCGAACGAAGATAGCTTTTCTGTTAAATGTTCTTTGGTTATTTGAATCGACTGTGTTTAGTGGACTTCTTTCTATCCTTAGGTAAGGCTTTGGCACTGGGAGATCCATCCCTCTATCGACTTAAACGGGGCTTCTCTTACGTAATTCCTCGGCAAAGATTTAGAAGAGACAGTTAACCCAATTAGCTATGCGGATAAAAAGACGCGAATTTGTCGGCATCGCCGTTTACTCTAATAGCTTAGCTGATATAAAACCTGAGATTCCTAGGACACAAATTGCTGGTCCAAGTGGGCAGTGATAATCGTCTTTAAAATACCCATCTACATACCACAGCCACGGGCTAGCTATCCGCTCAAGATCTATCTTGTTTCATGGTCATATCGGAACAAGTTGTTTTTCTGGATCCGATCTTTGCATAACGCTCAGAAAGGTGTATTTGAAACGTAGAATGTCTTTGCACTTTACCTTAAAAGTAAAAATTGAAAAAATTTACCAATTTATAACAAAACTAAAGAAAATTAACAAACAGTAATAAAATGCCAAGCTTGGAAGCTCACTCAACACTCATGAGACTGAAACCCATAATTTCGTTTTCTTGGTAGTTAATCCGTTCCTTGACAACTTCCCGCATATTAAGGGCATCAATTTCAATTCCTTCATGGACTTTCTCAGCGGTACAGATTTGCTTTTTTCAACACTCGTGGATTGCGATTTCAAATCGGTGATTTATGGCTGAATGCGTTTGGACCTGTTGACGTAAAAAAAAGCAAATCAGAGGACTTATTTAGTTGATGGCAATGTGACCAATCTGGTTCTTTGTGATTTAATCAGGACACACAAACGTTTCCTTGTAAATGTCGTACATTGTCTATCAAGAATTTCATACTTTGGCTCAACAATCTTCGTACTTTAATTTGAGAATGCAATTGTAAGACTAATGCAAGTACTTTTATTCTTGATTTAAAGAAATGTCAAAATTTTAGGAATGTTGCCTGAAGAATAAGTTGTTAAAAAATCTGAACAATTTGTGTGTCCAAACAGAAAAGTATTTAAAATTTTAAGAGAGAAAATCTTGGTACAAAAACAATAAATGTTAAACTTTTAAAAAATAAACTTTTGATACAAGAACATAATATTTTCAACAAAAAAAAAAAAATTGTTTAAATTTTCACGCATATAAATCTATTTACAAAAAATAACTCAAATCGAAGCAGTTTAAAGTCACTCTTTTTCATGTTGAAAAGTAATAGTATTTTGATCCTATAATAATTTGAACCTATCCGCCATCAAATCTCTTTTATTAAAGACGTTATCAATTTCATGCGAATAGATAATTTTAAGCAGTTCCTGGGAAGCTATGCGACGCTTTTCCAATGCTTTTAGCCCGTCGCAGGATAATCACCAAATTACAAACAGTTCGAATTTTATTTAAATTGACTTTCTAATATTGAACTTTTTAATTTTTTGCACTTTTTAACATAAACTGTTGATGTAAAAATGCCATCGCACATGAATTACATGAATTACTCTTGTACTAAGTCAAAGATTTACCTACAGTTACTTTTTTATGAATTTAAGAATAAATTGTTGTGTCAAGAACTCATTGAGGAAAAAACATTACAAGTAACATTTTGCTTGATAAAGCAAGTTTTTTTTTTATTCTTAAAAATAATTGTTAACTGAAGAATGAATTGTTTCGTGAATAACTTGATTTTTGAAAGAATTATTTAACAAAATTTCTTGTAGGGCTGATAATTTTTCGTTTGTTGTTTAAGAATTTTTAAATTGATTTAACAAGAAGTTAATTTTTAAATTAATAATTTGATTTTTAAAAAAATCAATAATGAGTTGTTGATGCAAGCACTTTTTTTTGAGCCTACCAATTTTCACTCACAGTCTAATAAGAACGGAAAATTCTTAATGTAAAGTTCAGTATAGCACAACAGGAAAAAACTGTTCGCATTTGCAACTGTTCTTAAAATTGAAAAACACTTTAAACCGCTTCTTTTAAACGTTATAAAATTAATTCGTTTTATTGTAAAGTCGACGATCTTTTATACACAATTTGTTTATAATTTTGACAGCTGCCATTGGAGTTTTATATAATTTCCTTATGGGGAAATTTCAATTTGGATTGGTGCGTTTAGTGCACTTGCACCTTCGTTGATGGCATCAACAGATAATAAGGTTTTTTCTCGAGTGTATTCCCCATGTACAATACATTACTGGGATATTAAACTATGTCACTGAGTCTGGTTTTCTTTTGGTATACATCTGACACAGGAACTTCTTCTCAAATGGACATGTGCCTAATTAATCCGTCTGTCATACATCCTTCCTCAAGGAAAAAGACTGTTACATAGATAGTTAAAATTTGTCTCAGTGCATTAATCATTCCTAAAGCTTCTACACACCTACCATTGGAGTCGACATGCAAAATGCAACCACCCTTTTATAAATGTTTTTCTCCTATCAATAACAAATTTTTTAACTGCCCGTTGTATGAAATTCATTTTAAATTATCAATCACCAGTCACACAATAGTATACATAGCTGCAATGTATTTTTTCTGGGGCTGCTATCTCATAGATATTATTTCTTCCTCCGAGATCGATATATGGACTCAGAAGTTGACTTAAACTGCCAAACGAAAACCATTGGGATCAATGGAACTGATAGATCTTCATTTATAGTTGGGAAACCACAGAAGAGCTATCAGCTGAGGTCTATTCACAAATATCAAACATAGTTTAGCTCTCAAATGGCTCACACAGCAAGTCCACAAACTTATTTCCACTGCAGTGATCACCATTTAATTATAGATGCCATACGTGTATCTGAATACACATCGTCGTTCAAGTGAAGGCCGCAGGCTGAGTAGAAAATTAAACCTCCGCACACACTCCCCACTAATCATCTTCTCATCTTCTCTTACTGCCAATAAATTAAAGACTTTGAACCACAAATCGATAGGCGTTCTGTTTACGCTGTGCGTTGCTCTCACGATAAAGCTACAATAATAGATCATTCAGCGTTCCAGCTAATAGACATTAATGAGTGGAAATGGAAACAGCCATTTTTGCCCAACAAAATAAACATTAACGTACGTTGCCGTGCAATGCCAATAGTGTAAACAAATTCTGGCTGCCATCAGCCAATATCAATCGATCTGAAGAGTGTTCTGTCACACAATATTGTCCCGATTTGTGGTGTGCGGTACGGGGATGTGGGTCAGAGCGATTTGGTGGATAGCTAAATTTTCAACGCTAATTAAATCCACTTGCGATACCATTTCCATCACCCATCAATGCGATGGAATTACATTAAAGTCAATCGGCTGTAGAATTCGCTTGCGTATGCCCTATCACGCATGGAAATCACTGAGCTGTACATTCTTGTTTTGCGAAATCAATTAAATCGAATCAATTCAATCCGACGAAGCCACACAACGACAGTCATTAGCTGCGAGGATTCTACGTGATTCTCCATAAGCGGTCGCTTGCTGGAACGTGGAAGTGCCAAAGCGCTTCGCCATAATCCACACAGTTTATGGCCACGCTATTCGCATGACGAAATAGTACCTAAGTGGTGAGAAAATGGTGGTGGTTAGAGGATATTTAAAACGTACGAGCTATGAACATACACCGCATTCACGAGGGGGGAAGATATTATTAATGAGATAAGCCAAATATCGCTTTGGTTAATTGCTAGTTGAAATGGATTGCAAATCTTTTTTAAAGCTTATTAGCGAGTTGGGGAGGCAGTCGAGCTATGTCAGTCAGTCTGTGCTACTATTAATTACCTTGTTTGAGTGTGCGTAGGTACATATATCTATGAGTATCGAAAGATAATCGTTTGTTTAAATTTAAACAGATGAGCGAGATAAGAATGTTTGCACTCGGGTAATGAGGTTCACGGAAAGTTAAATGTGATTTACTTCTTTGTGGTGAGTGTGACAGAAAAGTATATAGGCATGTGCGGTGGTCTTGAAAGTGAAATTGTGAACTGTATCTTCATAATCGTTTAATAGCATTTGGCAATTGAGGGTATTAATAAATCAACGTACAGCTCTGTAACGACCGAAATGACATGGAACGAAACGGTACCAGGCCTTGATTTCATTTGTAGAATATGGAGGGCTTTACATAGTCAGATTGCGAATGTTGTTAAATGTGAACCACATGAAGTGGTTCATGGGTTGGTGCGTTGAACTACCTTCATGTGAGCGTTTAAGTATTGCCCCTGAGACTTTATTCGGCTTGGCAGAGCCTTAATATTTTGTTTTCTTGGATAAATACTGAACGAAATATTGGCGCCCAGCCATACCTATCTGTTTTAAATATTTGTTGAGAGAAACTATTAAACATTTTCCATTTACACTTTTTTAATTGCAATTTTTGAAACGGCTTTTTTCTTTCGTTTTTTCGGACTGGGCCCGAGTACAATAACTTAGGCGCCACAAACGTTTTTTTGCAGAGGCGTTAAATACATTTTTTTTTATGTGGCGCTGCTTCTCATGGCTACTTTGTATTTCAATGTAATGTAAGTTACGCTGTTTATTTAACCCTTGCGAGTAAAAAGAAGAACACGAAATAAGTAACGTGAGCCAAATTTTCCTTTTCGTTTTTTTTTTAAAGCGAAAGTGGTTTTCGTTTCGTTTTTGTTTTTTTTACTGAATCCGATCTTAGAACTTCAATGATGATTATGTTCATTATGTAGATCCAACTCGCTGTTTTTGGCAAGATCTTATTGCACAATCGCCTAATTACGCCAAAGACGACTTTCTAATATCCGCACGGGTCACTTTGGTTGTGCTGGTATTTAAGAAAAAAAGCTATATATAAAGCTAAGATGTATTTCCGATGTGCTCAACAATTATTGCCACGCACTGCACTTGGCGTGTTCCTGGTCACAGTCTGAGTTATTATCATAAAACAACGAACAACTGCTATAAATAAAATTAATGAAATGCCGGAAATCTTAGTAGCAACTCCCATAAAATCTGTCGGTTTCGGTTCATCGTCAAGCTTGTATCTATCTATGTAAACCCAACCATAAAAAATCAGAATAAATGTTTTTAGCCTTAGGTGCAAGTTGGAAAATTTAATAATGCACAAATGCACCAACGAAAAAGACGCCCTAACAAATAGTCTTTCCTGGACGTGTGGAAAATTCTGTAGCATCTCCTTTCCTTAAAAGAATACATTTTATCGTTAAATGCGTTATTATCACACTCTCAGCATCAATTATACCGCGCTTCACACAAATAAATTTATCGATCGACTTAGACACATGTAGTTGTGTTGTGCTCATCCCGCCAAAGTTTACTCTAGTATTATTTTTCGTGAAATCGTTTTCATTAGAAATTTGATTGCATATTTATGCAAACAAGGATATTAAGTTTCGCAGGCATATTGCTGGGCACATAGCAAATATGAATAATTGGATATATTTCTCAAGTATCTACTTCATTGGCATTCAGTAAAAGATATTCAATATTATCGAGATAATCTTCCAAAGTTAATACATTCAAAGTGATTTAAGGCAGAGTGTTATTCATTTATATTCACAGGCGAAGGGCTTTGAATGCGATTATCGCCATATTCAAAAAAATGTTACGGAAATAAATCTTTAATTGGATAGGCGGGTCTCCCGCACTTTAAAAACACTCGTTTTATGGTAGCTTCAACTGAATTCATAACACGCAAATGAGATTACTGCTTTAATTGTATACAAAAAATAAGAGATAGTTATCACAGTTCGATTACATTGCGGTTAGTTCAATTACCGTCAATTAAAATTTTATTTCAATTCAAATTACTGTGAAAAAAAATGTCTGTGCGCATGCAAATGCATTACTTTGGTTAGACAGAACGATCATCTATACAAACATATTCTTATATTTTTGAATATACTTTCATCAGCTGAGTGAAAAAAAAAACATTTTCTGTTTATTATTTTATCAAATATTTGGAAATGTTTACGATGTTTACGCCGCAGGAATTTTTGTTGAAAAATTTGTTAGTTGAGTGGAATTTTTGATACAAATGGGTTTTATTAATGAATAGAAGATTAATAAATATTTAATGTTCAACATGAACTATTGTTATGAATTGGCTTCCATAATTTTCGTTAAAGTGGTTCTATATTTACTTTAAATTTTTGTGTCAAATTGTTGTAAATAGTTGATAGAAATTTAGTCGACGGCAAAAGGAGTTATGATGTATTTTTAGGTCACAGTAAATAATTTTAAATGGAACATGTCGCCAATGATGACTAAATTAACATTTTCTCAGTAGTAGCTCAAAAAGGCGTGTATTTAAATTTTGGTACCCAGCTTTTTGTTTGCTGATGAACATTTCTCTTTTTATTTAAAGAAAAATGCTAGTATTTACGAAAATTTCGTGAAAACCAAAACAGATGAAGTTAACCTTCGGCTATTTATTGGCATTTTTACGGCTTCAGATTACAGTACAAGAAAGCAGTTTTTTTTTAATATCAATCCCGTTTCTCCTTTTGTGCTAATTTGCAAATCCATTTACAAATTTTAGGAGATTTATATAATAAAATTCACATTCAATGCCGAAGGAAGAATCGGTGAATCGCCAATGCAACGCGAGGGAACTGAATGCGAATCCCTGGAGGAAGGTAATGCTACTGCATAAAGAGATATATTGTGGTTTACCCGAGCTCACGGAAGAAATAATAGGTCGAGCAAATAAACAGAAAACATATCCGAAGACTGAAATATCAGCTTTTTATGTCCCTTCTTAGAAAGTAGGACTTGTATCTATTAGGAACATACGAGGCATATCGTAAAATATAACAATCGGTAGATCGAAAACAGGCAAACATTCACCACTGGGACAGGTCGTGAAAAAGTAGTACAAATTTCGCTTTTATGAATTCCAAACCTACTTCCCATACAATTTATCATCATGAGCTCTATAGGCGAACTCGAAATTGAGGATCTCTGCAAAATTGATCCAGACATCTTCTGCAAACTATTCCAAACATGTATGTGCTGTAACTTTGTTATGGAGTAGATTGCAACTCCAAGTCATGGGAGCACTCAGACTCCAACTCCGACCTATTGTATTGAAAGATTCCATAGAGCAGATAGGCCGATGTTACTGACAACAAGTAAAAGCGAATTTTCGCGGAACTTTAAAGGTATTTTCTAACTAATAATTTGCTGATTTAATTAGGCGCCAAAAAATTATGACTGTTTTTTTGTAGAATTTGTTTTTATTACGGTATGCTGAGTTTTTTAATATCATTAAATTACATAGTTTTTACTGTCCAAATCAATTCTTAATCGAAAATTGAAAACAATATCAATTTAGGTCTCCTAGTTTTAGACCTGTATTTATTACTTTCGGAGCAAAATCAAGAAATTCATCGCTTGTGGTCGCAAATCTCTCTCACCTTTCGAAATTGTAGAAAAGAATTTATTTCGTTATTACGCACAATTTACAGCACAGAGATATGATATAGGAATACATTTATATCTTTCAGCTGAAACATTTTGCATAGTTTTAATATATAATATTCGATTAAATTTCATTTGATTTAAAGGAAAACAACGAAGAAAAAAACCTCCATTTGAGTTCCTTTAGAAATATATAGAAAAAAAGTTTCACAATTTGTTACAGTTAAACATTAACACAATTAATTTTTTTTTTGTTACATTTTTAGTCTTTTGAAATAAAAATTTATAAGTTTTTTCAGTTTAAACTGCTGAATAAATAAAAAATATTTACCTAGGTGGGTAAATATCAAGTAAAGCTTTGGTAAACGTTTAAAAACTCCCGCTAGTGAAAAATTTCGATATAGTGAACAGACGTGGTTTTAATTAGTTCGCTATTTTACCTATTTTTCATAATCGAAAAAAATTAAATAAAGTTTTTGTTATTCTCAATTTTCACAAATACTAGAAGCAATACACCAATTTGCTTATCAGTGTTCAATTAAGAATTAATTGAGGTATTAAATACTTGAAACAAATTTATTGCCTACAGTGATAAAAAAAGGTTACAACATTTTTAAATTGTATTTTTCTTAAATATCAAATTTTAAAGAACAGATTCCTGGCTTTCAAAATTGCTATAGTGATTTATTGTAAGCCTTACCACTGTTTAAAAAAAGTATTTGAAATTTTTTTAAATTAATCCATTTCAAAGTAAAAAGTGTTTGTATTTAACCCCTCTACAAAAAGCCAATATAATTTTTTGGCTCCTAAGTTATCGTCTGGAATACTCGATTTACGTGTCTAGCTTACTTTTTCTAATGCATTCCATTCGTTCATAACCAAAACCCACTCGAAACGACGACGGTGATGAAATACCCTATGGGGACACAATGCGGCAAGTATTTATTTATTTTACTAATTGTGAGATGTGCCTTCCTCTTCGACCCATTTAATTAAACGCTAAACTTAACAAATCACCGCTCATCCATGGATAATTATAATAACCCCCTCATCTAGTGCTGCTGAAAACCAATGTCCCGTAAACCGCATCGCAGACGCTCAAACCCCACCGCAAACTATGTGCTATCATCAATTCTTTGGATTTTCATCGGATTTACACAGATCGCAAATGTAAAAAGTTTTAATCTCGTTGTTCATCAAGCGAGAAAACTTCCGCAATCTGTATTATTTCAGACAAATGTGTCCGTGGGTGGGTGCGCGAGTACAAGACCATATTTCACTTGGTCGCTCGAAAACTACACACAGCCACAGAGCCAACCGGACTGGAACTGTATAAGTCTCCGAGCGATTTCCAACATATCTCGCGATGAGCATAAATATATCTTTAAATGGAAAAGTATCTGCAATTCGCCATTGCGATTAGATAGGTATATGGGACAAAGTACCCACATAAACTTTAACTGATTGAATTATAACTTATTAAATGAATAAACATTGAGTGTATGTCTGACCATAGGAGGCCGGGACTAGAAGCTTGCTACTTGCCATAAACAATGATTTGGACTTGTTTCACAAGACAAATTGTTCTAAAACGCGCAAGATCTAGAAGGAAATCATTCAGCAGCTTCCCTCTGATTTGTGTGTACATCAAGTGAAGGAGTAAGATGTGGATTTAAGTGAAAGATAGACCTGAACTTGGCGTCTTGTTCATGGTTCATCAACATTTTATTTTCATAGGCAACACAATTTATATTCCACTGTTTTTCTTCAGTTGTGATTCCCCAGTGCAGGCAACCAGACCAAACCCCACGGGTTCAGCTTTTCAATACAGTTAGAATCCCCTTGAGCGATTACCTCACATTTGCTTAGAACTGGTACTTTAATGATGCAATAGCAGAGGGAGATACTTCAAACGAACACGTATACACTTGTTACATGGAAATACCTTACGCCTGTTCTCACAACTTCAATAGGGAACTTTATTAGCTGTGCCAATGTTTGCCCACAGTCAACTAATTGAGCATTTGTTTGACTTGACATAAATGCATTGTGCATGTGCGCTGCAATCAACATCGAGCAGAACTTCAGGGAGCCAACTTCCCAGAACAGAATTGCATCAGAAACTTTGACTGTACTCTGACGCATCCATCGGAGACTTAGTTTTATATTTTTATATCCACGAAAGCACAGCATTATTTGCAGAGCGGATAAAGTGAAGATATGCGCAAACGAAAACAATGCACTTAGGGACAGGGTGCGTAGGTAACCATATTTCAATCGAAAATTTTATGCACATGAGAGTAGGTATCCTTAGCAGGTAATTAGGTTTGTAATGGTAAAGGGACTGTGTGCCAAAATTGAGAAAAGGCTCAATTATAGGATGTGCGGTGAAACCAAAAATAAGCACAAAGGAAATATTTAAACAATTCCCACAAAAAGTAAAAAAAAAAGCGCAGATTATAAATGCTACATTTGAGTAAAGGTATGTGCTAACCATGTGGAAGATCGCGGAGGTTGTTATAATGATACCAGTTAGCGAAGTAACCTCTTATCGCACAATATCTATACCTACTGCCAATGTTGTCTAAGGTGTTTAAAAAAATGCTGGCAAAACGTCTGCAAAAAATAATTAATGAAAGATTAATGAAAGAAAAGCATTATTGAAGAGAAAAAAGGGTGCTCTACAATTTTTTTTGATATAGCACAAGCTTATTATAAAGTCTGGCACAAAGGACTGGTCCACAAACTATAAAAGCAACTGCCAAAGCAGTATTAGACTATTCTGGAGTCATACATATCTGCTCGATTTTTCGGATGTAAACAAGAGACATATTACTCAACCTTAAGAGAAATTAAAGCTGGTGTACCGAAAGGCAATGTTTTAGGTCCCCGTGCTATACCTCTTTTTCACTAGCGATCTGCCGGTAAGGGTAGAAACCACTATATCAACATTTGCAGATGACACTGTTGTACTTTCTGTGGGGGCAACTGTCGAAATAGCGACAAAAAAGCTTCAAACAGCGATTAACAGAATTATCAGAATGGACTGAAAAATGACAGCTTAAATTGAATGACCTAAAGTCAATCCATATTAATAAAAGGGTATCACACATTCTAGTAACAAAAATCTGGCACTTTATCAAGCAGAGTACAGCTGACATGTTATCCATTTTAACAAGACGAAACTACAGGGCGGGCCAAATACAAGTTCATTTTTAAAAATGAAATAAAATGAATAAAATTAAAATTGACATCTCCAAAACGGCTGACAACACGATTTTGGTACTTTGTGTCGAAAAGATCGCTTGTGGCATGGGCTGTGTGGTATGGCGCGCCATCCTGCATGAACCAGAGGTCGTCTAAATCCATGTCTTCAGAAAAATGTCGGCTCTGTAACGCCCACCGTTGACCAAAACGTTGTTTCCAGCCTAGTTTTCGAAGAAAATTGGTCCAATGATGGCCCAAACAGCGTGCGGAACGAATGGAAAGGAGCAGCCTAAGATACAATGTTTGTTTTTGCGGTGATTGAGCTTGAAACCCCTAGCTCAGTAGTCCAGCGCACTAACCACTGAGTCTAATCTACACTATGATTCTTTATATTCTCGTCAGTGTTTAAGCCAACCATAGGCAATACATAATTGCAAAAAAAAAAACAGTAGAAAAGCAAGCCCGCACTGTGCACCGAATTCAAAGCCTGTATTTATTCAGACATAATTTCCCCCCAGTCGTAATAAATTTCCAATTCCACTGAGTGAAATCGACACATTCTCCAAAGCTCTATATATGGAATCTACGTCTGCATACACTGTGTCACGCGACAGGTGTGCTATTTTAATTAAAATCCACCGTCACAACAATCCCCCTTATCCATGCAAAGTCGTTAGCTCGTAACTGCCCTCTTATGGCTGACTTGCTTTAAAAATAGATTCCATGCAACATAATTAGCCATGCTAGGCTACAACTACGTACTGGTTTGCAAGAATAATTGCTCCCTACTTCGTCATCCCTGGGTGTTAATTGCTACCCAAAATAGAGTTTACTTAACACTACGCTCTTTGCGAATAGTTTATTCGAAATTTCGTCGATAATTATGTAGGTACTGATTAGTTAGACACAGCTTGTTTACTTGTCGTCAGCGAGATGATAAATTTACGCACACTGTATAGGCAAATAGACTTAATTTACTCACTCACTCAGTGGATTGGATAAACAATTTTATGAGAAACACTTTAAGTACTTTCATCACTATCAGCTTTAATTATTATTGTGTCAACTATTTTGGTGATCCTTATCTGGAAGATGGATGCAAATTTCTCTTCCAAATAAAATTGTTTCTTTACTTAGAATCTATCTCGTGTCTGATGATTTAGGGGATACTGGCATGGAATTAGGGAATTTCAAGAATTTAATGACCCAGGATTAGAATAAAAATACTGGAGCCCAACCCGGAATAAGTTTTGTTACCTATACTAATCGCGCATCTATTTCTTCTCAATGCTTATCTGAATGGGGAAAGGTATACACGCACGTGTTGTAGTTATAGATAATTATTATGGCAGTCTACCAACAAATGGTTGGCGGGCAAAAAAAAAAACCTCTAGTCATGATAATTAATATAATGATCGACATTATATGCAGATAAAATCGCGTAATGGTTTAATTACTTTGTTAGATAGCTTTGCGCATTATAACGTCGATACAGAATTGACAGCACAAAAACAGATACAGTCTTGCGTACATTTGAACTGATTTTACAGCCTTAGAGGGTAGTGCCTGCATCTGTGACTGCGGTAGAATGGTTAGTATTGCAGTCTAGAATTTAATAAGTATCTAGCTTCTATAAGGAAAGTGGAGTAGCAATTATAATGCAGTGTTAATTAGCAGCAACTGTGGACTCAGTTGACATTAGTGCAAAAGGAGGTAAACCATGAATGGGTTATTATTATTGTTTTTTTTTCAAGTCGCAAGAAATTTAACCTTTAAGTATGAAAGATCCCTGGAAATAATATTTTTTTTTCAAATGCAGAAGGTACTTAAGATCAGTATCTTACAAGCGACCATTTTAATGGAGAAAGAAAAATGCATCGACTGTACCAGAAAATAAAAAGGACGACCTACACACTTATCTCAAGGAATCAATGCACCATCTTGATGCCACAGTCGATTTGAAAGTTCATGGCAACTCCACTTATCCAATATCGGACTATATCTTCAACAAAGTTAAGACATCTATTTAGAGCTGAGTTTAAAACCAGTCCCTGAATGTTGCACCCGTATGTGGAGCTTAGAACAAAAAGCCCACTGCTCGACAGCGCACCGATGCAATCTTTTCTACCAGTGGCGTCGCGTGAATTATTTAGACGAGTGAAAATTATATATTTTTTAAAAAAATCAACTAATTGCAGTTGTGGGAATACATTGCCCTAAAAACACTTCCCATTTATTGTTTTCACTCACTCATTGTTCAGATGTTGTTGATGTATTACTTTCTTTACAATTAAATTAAAAAACCAAAAACCATTTGCCATACAAAATTAGATTTCGTTAGATCAGGGTGTGTTATGCACACCTTGCACACCCGAGACGAGACGCCACTGACTTTTACCTATAATTAAAAATCTACGGCCCCTTGTGAGCACAAGACTAGTGGCTATTTTGAATGCACATTATGTACAAGTACAACCATGGGAGGTGTTCAGATGTACTTAACAAAATATTTCAAATTCATTTCCCAAAACTTAGGACAAGTAAACTTTGGCACCCGTTTTCTAGGGACAAGCGCTTAAGTGCATTTGAAAGCTTCTTGTGGTGCTGTGGAAGCCGTTATAAGTCAACCTCACCCTACGGAAGTATTTAACAAAAAAAAAACATCCTTCAAGAATAAAAATGGGAATACAGTGTTCGAACTACACAAATGAAAGGACTTTTTCTCTGGACAGTTTAATGGAGTCCGAAGCCATTCCATTTCATTGTCAGACAGTCTTGTATTCTCAATGTTGCAGACAGGAAATAAATAAAACCACTGGAATGAAACAAAGTCTTAGCAGCTATAGCTGGGATTGTACCATAAAAATTGCATATCGTAAACCAGCCGAAATGATTTAGTCTACATGCGATGACTTGGTAACGTAAGTGTACCGACAGGTGGACACTTTGCCAATCACCGCAATATGAACAATATAGATAGACATGTTTACAGCAAGCGTCGGATTCAGTGCATAGGACTAGACTATGTTATGATCTGCAGCATAAAAACTACTTTCGTGATCAGGGGTCGAATTACCGCACTTAATTTTGTTGATTTTACATGCAAAATAATAACAAATTCAGTCACGTATTACTCGATCACGGATGCGGTAACTCAACCCCAGTTTACTATTGACGCAGTATCGATAGTGTTTAGTTTACGTGGGGAACTTCTTCCTCTAAACTACATTCCTCACCGAATGAATTGCCTCTAGTTTGTGGGTTATGCAACTTAGAGGAAAAAGAGGATATTGAGCACTTTTTAGCCAAGTGTCCTGTTTTAAAAGAGACAAGAAGATCCATCTTCGGCAACGATTTCTTATCTGATGCTCAATGTATTGCAAAATTAAATGAATTGGTAGTATCACGGACTTTGCAAAGTAGGACTTTTCAACGCACTCGAATTTTTGAGAAACCCTTTATAAATTTGGATTTATGGCCCCAGATACGGCAAATGTCTAATACAGGATGGGTCACTGTCATATTATGGTTTCCTTTACAAATATAAGTATTGAGGTAGAAGCGGCATCTTTAAAAGAAATAACGTCACAATGAATAGATATGATTTTCAGAAAGCAAACTGGACGCAAAAAGCCATAGATCGAGATGGCGATCGGTTATTTCAGTACAATCGATTCACACCGAAACAACGTGCCGAAATAGTTAAGCTGTGCATTGAAAATAGTCATTCAGTGGTGTTAACTCAATGTAGAAAATATTGTTTTTAACAAGCACAGTCTGATAACACTATTCGTCGTTTGGTGTCGAATTTTGTTCAGCACTCACATTGCGTTGTATCATCGCCGCGTCCATAAAATCAAAGAATACACTTTCTGCAATGACAATTTACTGGACTTGTATCTAGTGTCAAAAAATGGCGACATAGACTGGCCGCCCAAATATCCATATTTGACTCCTCTACAGTTTTTTCTTGTGTGGTTATTTGAAAAGCGAAGCTTACGCCATCAAGCTTCAGACCATAGACGAGCTCAAGGCAAACATTTTTGCCGAAACCATAGCTCTACCACTCGAGATTCTACAAAAGGTGATGGGAAACGTCTCTTTGATTTTGTGTTCCAAAATAAGTCCAAATTAATTGTAAAGAACCAAACTAAAAAAACTTTTATGTGCAAATGTTTTCTTTTTGATGTGAAACATCTTATGGCGTGATTTGGGAGTAAAATCGATTCTCCTAAGACGGAAATGACCAAGCGGAAGTGCGTGACGGAAATTAGGCTGTCGCCATCACTATGCCGCCGCGTAAAACTCCTTCCACTCAACCGATTTCAATGAAATTTTGTGGGTGGGTATGGTTGATTGTAACTTGATGGATAGGATCGTTTTGGACCCGATAGGTAGCGCTGTTATCGATATTCTTAACCACTCAACCGATTTCATGGAAATTTTGTGGGTGGGTATGGTTGGTTGTAACCTTCAATGAAATTTTGTGAGTTTGTATTTTCAACTTAATTCTCAAAGTGAATACTTGTATGGGCACGCTGGAGTCAACTGAAGAAGGTAGGTTTAACACAGATACTAGACTACTGAATCAGTTGACGATATGAAAACAAAATGTAAACAAAAACTCTCGAAATAGAAATAGAAAACTTTGGATAGGTTGTGTTATGAAAACTTTTTAAATTAATAGACATAATTATCTACTTGGACTTTTCTTAAAGGCAACTGAAACATAGGAACGACGCAAAGTATTATCCGAAAATATAATCTACGTCCTTTCTTCAATTAAATCTGATGACTTTTCAATAAGTATTTGAATGGTCAACTTGGCGATCCCCTTTCGACCGCCCTGGATGCTTATGCATCTAAAATATCTCCATCATAACGAGCCCCTCCGCTTTGAAGCTACCTACTAACTGCACATATTTCCTTGAAAGAAGACTCAGTATGTAACAACAACGGCAAAAGTAAATCCATTTTAAATTGAAGCAAATTTACTTAACAATGTAAAATTAATTTTCAGCCTTTCCTTTGTTCGCGGTGAAGACTTTATTCAATTACCTCGTTAAGACCTCCCCATATCAATTAAACAAGTGTCCACTTGGAAATACATTGAATATGAACTACCCTTCCTACTTTGGAGTACAAACTTCACCTCAACTCATCAATATTGCAAAATTCTCCCCCACCCAATTAAATTTGCTGTAGGTCAGATGTATACGTACTTGTGTTATGTTTATGTTTGTTTCGATGCGGATGCTTCGCATGTACCTATCCAAGTCGTTTGATTTAAAATTCATAAAGAGATAGACCCTGTCATATATTTTGACATACCTACCTATTTAAAAATTCACGGTTCAAAAAAAAAAACTCAAAGAAATGCGTATAAATGGGTACACAAATTGGAGCACATCCATGCACTTAAAACAAACAAAAGGACATGCCGATAGGTCTTCCTCCAACCTGCAACCACCGGAAGTTCAATAAAAATAAATCTTCGATCGCGATTCCGTTTTAAATAAACGCAGACTCATCAAAAGTTGATTTATTCATTAGGTTTTTGTATTTTTGCGACCACTCAAACGGGTAGTGGTTGCATTATTCAGAGACTGCATAATTATAACGATGGAAAGTATCTCAAATCTCAATGTAAAATACCGCACCCACCTTTCCACTATAATCACTTGTACACTTAACGGATTTTTTTTCACATAGATACAATTATTGCGGATGGGGAATGATATTTGAATTGAAATCAGCAGATGCAACGCAAATGCATCTGCGATCTGGAATTGGTCAGGCAATGAACTTCACTGGTAAACAATCACATTTTTGTGTATCGCAGTCGTAGACGAAAAATACGGTTTAAATTGATATTGTGAAAATTGTTTACATTGAAATTGATTTTAACGGACGAAGAGGAGACGATGCCGCCACTAATACCACGCAGTGAACGAAAGTAGCATCTGCGAAAAACAAAAGTATCTGCATCAATACTTCGTTATCTAATGAATTCATTTTCATTCTGTGTCGGTGATTGGATTCAAAGCTCTTTTTCAATTCCTACCAAATGGAGAGTATCTCGCTCAGTGTGGAATTGAAAGCTTACATCCACCGTACCGTACCGCACGCAGTAGAAAAGTGGAGAAGATTTTGTTTGGGGTTTGTTATTCATCTTGTTCGTCTTATCTGCTGCGAAGTGTGGTCTTGTGGAACGTATTTAATTGTTTGGGATTTTATCTTGTAGCGTAGATTACTTGCAGATTTGATTTGAGTTTTGCTATGAACGACGGGGGCCATGAGGGGGGGGAGTAGATAGTTTCGCATTTTTGTTCTTGATGTTGTTTTTTCTTTTTTATACTGCGCCAAAAATGCGCCGGTATGCTTAATAAAATTCAGCTTGATCTTGTGATAAATGTGGATGCTGATAAGGCCACCACAATGAAATGGAGATCGTTGGGGTGGTCGCTTAAATTGTAGATGACTGGCGCTCCTAAGATGATAGATATATCCACGGGGAAGCGATCATGTTTCCGCAACTTGCACCCTTTAGTTAGGAAAGTGTTAAACACCACTGAATGAAAGTTGCGCCTTTTGATAAGCCAACAGCCAAGACCAGAACCATTTGGCATAGTGATAGGTATGTCTCCCCCTATTGCGATCATTGTATTTTAGGCTCAGGTATCTAAAAGATCATATGAAAAGCATAACATAACATTTTATAAAAAAATATTAAAAGAACGATTGATAAAAATTGCCATAGCAGAAAGATGCCTCTAAACTACTGTCAACACGAGTATGTAACAGAGATCGAAAAATAGATACATACAGTGCTTTAAATAGATATAGAGATAAAGATTGAAAAATCAAAAATGGTTACTAAATCAAATTGAACGCGTCATTTTGATCATTGCACCACCGAAATACCAATGAAATTCACCACGAAATGTGTTAAATGTATGAGTTTTCAAACCCTTTTCTGTCACTTTTTCGTTTCATCGGAGTTTGGAGCCGCCCAGTGACCTGTAGCCTAATCTTTTCATTTGAGTTCGAAATTATTGCCCAGATACCTGTCACTTTTTCGTTTCATCGGAGTTCGAAATCACTATCTAATATAACGATCCTTAATTTGAATCCTATCACCGAATCTTGGAACTACTGCCCAACGACCCGTCGTTTTTACGTTTCACCGGAGTTAAGATTTACTGCCTAGCAACTTGTCGCAAATTCGTTTCATTGGAGGTCAAGATTATTGCTGTACAATCTATCGATTTACGTTTTACCGGAGTTTGTTATTTTTTCATTTCATCGGTGATCGGAATTACTGGTAATGGTAACACAAAAAAAAAATTGATAATAGTTAAAATCTTCAGTCGATTAGATTGGTCTGGATCAAAAGTACCCTGGCCGCAAAAACTACGTTCCTCGGTAAAGTTACTTTTTCTTCATCAGTCACATATACAAATTTTCAACTTAGTACTCAGTCACGAAATTCTTGACTAGATTCCACGGCTACCCCTGTCCATGTGACCCATGTAGGCCAATGGAATCTTAGACACACCAAGCCAGCCAGCTCTCAAAGTTATTGAACTAGATTCTTGAATGTCCCCACTGCTCAACAAACTGTCACTTTTCTGTTTATTCGGAGTTTGAAACTCCAAGCGAATTATATGAAGCTTCACTTTAAACGTAAAGTGAGCAGTATTTTTAACTTTGGTGGGAAATACAACTATTTGCAACAGCACCAGAATTTTATTTGCAGGCTCTTAGAAGAGCTTAGTCTATGAAATGCTGTGAAAGTTTTCGTCCCCAGTCAACTTGACTTTCTTACTATATAAAGTCAAATGTTTGAGCTTTTTTAAAGAGCTGTTATAGAAATTTCATTATAAAAAGCGTTCTTTGTGATTTATTTACTTAAATTCTTAATCGTCTATCAAAATGGAATTTAAAGGAAGACAAACGACGCACAAAATGCAACAGTCTAAACAAAAAAGCAGATGATCATGACTTTGCCTTTCTGCAAGTCAATTAACAAATTTTATTGGTACGGAAATTAAAAAAAAAAATGCTCTCTAATGCAAAAACAAAATTCACAATCTGAGTAATGTCTTTTTCATCCATCTATCCTATTTTAACGAGTCAACATTTGTCGCTCCTGCACCTTCTTCAAATGCATTCATAGCTTCTATAATAACATCGTTAATTAAATACTTCACCTCCAATGCGAACATAAAGTCCAAATGAGTCCAATCTTCGATTGGTATTTTGTAGAGCAAATCCACTTTCGGCAGTAGATCTGCCAACTTAAGGACATCAACAACGGCCGCAAATATATCATTATTCCCATAGTAAAGCGAAACGCCAGTGGAAATATTTTCCAAAGGATATTCCGGTGGAGACGATTGGCCGTATTCATCCTCATTCCTTCGCTCGCCGTAGTCGAACTTTCGAAAGAATCCCGACTGCTGTTCTTGCGCATAATGAATACCCTGGCAGATGGATGAGCCCGCTGGATGCGTTTCAAATACGTCCTGTACTAGTGACTGTCAAATATAATGCAGAATTATTTTCGCTCCAACAACGGTCCCATACTCACATAATTCAAATGCTTGGAATCCCACCCAGCTACTAAGAATATAAGATTTGCACACAATGGTTGAACTATCGACGAGCAAACTACTGACTCTAGATACGACAGTATCCCGATGTTGGGCAGTAGTTCAAAACACTGAAATGGTATCGGTCCGCTGAAGAGTTTCGGATTACCAACTATCGGCGCAATTAACCGAACAGCTGGACTCTGCATGTGCTCCATGAATGCAACCGGTGCCAACATGTGCGCAGTTTTGAATATGTCATTGTAACGCGGTACGGATGACGTTAGTACGAAGAATATGGTTGTGCCCTGAGAGTGTCCGATATAGTGCAGACCTGTCTCACCGGTGGTGAGCAGTACGTAGTCCAGCATAGCAGGCAAATCGTTGAACGCCATTTCATTCCAGCTGAAATTCCAGAATCTCGGCGAAAAGCGCCCTATTTCGAGGTTTTCCCTGGCGTAGGTATTGCCGCGAACATTGCCCAGCCAGACGTCATAGCCTGCATCGGCAAGGTTGTACGCCAGGGCGTTGTCCGGTCCATTTAGAAGATAGGTGTCGGATGAGCTGAGAAATCCGTGCTGGACGAAGACGGCCGCTTTGGTTGCGTTCTGATTTTGCAATCTCGGTGAGTACGGGATGCGGAACAGGGTCAGCACGTATTTGTCTGGTGTCACTACAGTATGGATTTCCACTGGAAAACCGTCTCTAATGATACGCTCGTCCTTAAAGCGGTAATGCGTTATTAATCGGTATTACGATGTAATTAAAATTGTTGTGTGCATTTAGCAACTTACAGAGCTCATGACATGTGCAGCCGTAGCTGTGCCACAAATGGCAAGTGCCAATGATGTAAAAACAAACTTCATTATTTACCATACACTTGACTATAACTAACTGACCTTTATCAAGATCAAAGGACTGCTTTTATAGCACAAGTTTTTTTTTTTTTTTATTAATTACTGAAGATTGACGTGATGGATTATGAAAAACACTATTAAGCGATCGCTAAAATATGATTTTCTCCAATTATTATAATAATTGTTGGTGTTCCAGAGATTTTATAATTAAATTAGTATGACCTGTGTAAAGTGTTTTTGGATCAGTACTTTGTATATCTGGGATGTGCATTTTGTGCCATAAGTATAGAGAATGACACAGTTATTAAATGCGCCAAACAAATATGTGCCTTAGAAAATATGGCATTTAGATTATTTTATTTGGTAGATAGGTTATACTGACCTTAAAGGGTTTTTCTATATATTGTAATGCTCTTTCTGTTATATGGCGATGAAAAATGTTGCTGGGCAGCCTTCTTATCATCATCAATAAATACGAAAAACAACTCTTGTTAAAAGCTATTTCTTTGGGCAAACAAGGCAGTTAAGTAGTGGAGTTCTTTCCCTGTCAGCTAAAGAGAGTTTTTTTTTAAATGCTCCATCTATAGCGAATAAAGATATCTTTGGTGGCTTTGAAAAAAATTATTGGGAAACAAGTAATCAACTTAAAAATTAAAAAATAAAAATTAAAAAGGCATTCAGTTTTGCATTATAAATGTTTAGATTTCATTCTTTTTTTTATATTCAATTTTTTTTAGGTTACATGATTGAACTTATTCAGGTTATTGATGAGGACATTGCTCTCGAAACTCAATTTTTAGTCAACCGGTTATAGGGATAATAACAGCCTTTGCAGGTGATCTTGGCATTGCGTATCAGTCAGATAACCCTTTAAGCTTAAGGGCCCATGTGGTACCTGTAAGAACGTTGTCTAATTATCAAATGTCCTGTGGAACTAAATAAATAAATAAATATTTTGGCGCTACAGGTCTATGGGACCCAAGGCCTAGCTTCTCACAACCATTCGTTTTGTGTGGGTTTTCAATTTTTGGGACGAATGGAAGGGATCTACAATTTTACGCCGAGTCCAAACGGCTAATTGAGAAGCTCATTCATGACAGTTTTACTCTCGGATGTTTGTCAGACGTTCGCGAGAGGTGGCGCAGTGGAAAAAAACCTTAAGATGTAATTTGGCCCTTTCGGGATTCGAACCTGAGACCCCTCGCTTAGTAGCCCAACACACTACCACTAAGCCACTGCGCCGTGTGGAACTAAGTGTTTTAAAATTGAACGAGTAAAACAGTTACTTTTGGGCAAAATTTTAGTTGGTCGAACATATTTCAAATTTGAAACAATATTTTCGCTCTACTGTCTGTAAGTAATTCTAGTTAAGTAAATTCTTCCTTTAAGAGTTTCTTATTTCTTTTTCAGCCACCTTACCACTGGTAGGGGGATAGCTGGTAGAAAGTGTAGAGACCTCGTTCGATATAATAAATGATCTATATATTGGTATTCTTCTAACTAACTATTTATACACTAAATCTGGCTTACTATGCAATAACACTACCTACATTGCTACCTCGTATATTTGTGGTGAGTCGGTAGTTTGTTGACCAATATGGATCACTAAACAAAGTGCTTGTGCTTGCACTATTGGTTATGCACGAGAATGCTGGCAGTGTTGAGGGCATTCACATTATTGTTATTGTTGTAATCAACAATTAATTTTGTCGTTTTGCCGATTTTTTGCACCGCTTTGTTCAAAAACTTTTACTTCGTTGTGTATTTTGTTTCATTTGTTTAACTTTTCTTGATTTAGATTTATCTTCTTTCTCTTCCCGCTTTTTGTTTTATTTTTAAATTTTTTACTGTAACATTACAACTATTTTTACTTCAAATAAAAATGTCACTACTTATTTTTTAAATATATAACTTTTTTAGATTTAGTATGTACTTATGTAACAATTTTTGAATTAAAAAATATTTGAATAAAAATTAAAATAAATAATTAAAATAAAAAAGAATTCGATTCCTTGTTGTCCTTGGACTAGTATTGATGTTTATAGAACTGATAATCTAAGTGGAGTTGACGTTACCGTCAGGAAGAAAAACAAAATTAAGGCATTTCATATTTCTCTGCTTTTTTCTAAATCAAAAAAGAAGAAATTGGTTTTGGAAGTTTTAAGTTCTTGAAATTCCAGATTCGTAGTTTTGACAACAATAAGGACTACAGTATTCCGAAACGGGTTGCACGACAGAACGATATATAAGTTTGGTCATAAAGGGTCCCTGTATTCCTTTGAAAAGCGTTTGCCTTACAAACAATGGAATCCAAAAGCGAGGTTAAAGTTAAGCTCTTGTCAAAGATGACTCCAAGATCAGTAAAATGATCCACACTTTCAATTTCACTGTTAAAATAAGTCATTAGCAAACAGTAAAATGTTTGAGCATGTAGCAAAAAGATATAGGTAAATCGTTGATAAATAACAGAAACAGAAATGAACCAAAGTGCGGATACCTTGTGGGCACGGGAATAGATGGCTATAATTTTTGACAAGGAAAATATTGTTGCATCCAAATCCCAAAAACGATATTTTTTTTCACTTTTTCTAAAATAAAAATCGGTTTTTTCCCCAAACACAAAACAAATTTTAAATGTTATTTTAACATTGTAAGTTTAATTTTAGAATAAAACAAACAAAAAATTAAAGGATCGCATTAAATTCAGTATATTATGAAATAATAATAAAAAACTAAATAACTATGTAGGAAGTTATTAATTTTATAATAACATATTTTATGTTTAAATCAATAAATAGGTAAATTTAAAAATGTTTATGTAACTTAAAGTTTGTTCATTGCACTATTGTGAAGTCTTAAGCAGCCTTTTTGCACCACCGTAACAATTCATAACAATTTTAAATGTTGTTTTTTCTTCTTTTTAGATTGTTTTCCCCACAAAAAATGTCTTCCCCATTTTTTGCCCTTTAGTTACAAAAATTCGACCAAATTGCCGACCTTTCCCCCCAATCTGGGATCACTGTCTAAAAACCCCAAATACTCCCGATATTGATTTTATTTCCCTCTAGAATTACCATCACATCGCCAATTAGCCTTTGCTGTCAGTCGAAGGAATTAAGGCTTACCCTCGGTCGTATACGTAACTTTTTTTTCTCATTCATTTTAAAATCCCTCGTGTGATCTGTACAGCACTAAGCAGCAGCCAATTGAACTCCTGTTGCTATAAAGGACTAATTTCATTTTCATACCTAAAGGATCTGCCAACTGACAGTCCACACGTTTTAACGATTAGTGAACTCCAGCTATACCCCCATAGGAGTGCATAATAAACACAAACAAGTGTCACCAACAAGTATAAATTTCAACAACAATCAATCAATAAATTGAGCCATTAAGAGAACAAACAAAATTGTTATTGAACTACGCTGCACTTCAATTAAATGGCCCCACTGAAGCTCATATCTAAAGCACACTTCACACCGCCCGATAAGCAGAATTATAGCGCTATAAAAGCAAGCCCTTTGCCAAAATATTGCATAGTTTCAAAGAAGATATCAATCTTTAACCATGAAGCTTCTTCTGATAACCGTTCTAGCCCTAGTCATGGGCGTTACCTGCGCTGAGCGATCTTTGGCTCGTGAAAAGCGTGGTGTCAGATTGACCACTGTAAGTTGCACAGCTCTAACAAAACCAGCCAAACTAAATTGAACTCATTTCAAGGCCCAACGGATCGCAGCCTTCAAATACCCCGTGGAGACCCACCAGGTGCAGACATCAGATGCCTACGTTCTCACCATGTTCCGTATTCCCTACTCACCGAAGCTAAAGAACCAGAACAAACACCGACCAGTCGTGTTTCTGCAACACGGTCTGTTGAGCTCGTCTGACTGCTGGATTCTGAATGGTCCAAACAACGCACTCGCCTACCTCCTCGCCGATGCGGGCTATGATGTTTGGATGGGCAATGCTCGCGGCAACACCTACTCCAAGAAGAACACTAAGATATCGTACCTGTTGCCGAAGTTCTGGGACTTTAGTTGGAATGAAATCGCCATCAAGGACATGCCAGCCATGATTGACTACGTACTCCACCGCACCAATGAGAAAGCCCTCCACTACGTGGGACACTCTCAAGGCACCACTGTCTTCTTCGTCCTCATGTCCTCCATTCCCAGTTACAATGCCAAAATCAAGACCTCGCATATGCTGGCACCGGTTGCTTACATGGAGCACATGCAAAGCCCATTTGCAAAGGCACTGGGACCGCTATTGGGTCAGCCATCCGTGTTGTCCAGTTTGATGGGAAGCGGTGAATTTCTTCCCAGCAACAAACTCATGTCCATGTTGGGGGCTCAAGCTTGTCGTGACCATTCAACATTTCAGCCGATGTGTGGCAACGTTCTCTTCTTACTTGGCGGTTGGGACTCGCAGCACTTGAACTATGTAAGTAGACAATCAGCGCCATCTATACTATGAGTGCAAATACACAAAAAAATCTGTTTGCAGACATTATTGCCAGATGTAGTGGAAACCCACCCAGCTGGGTCGTCGTCCAGCCAGTTGCTCCACTACCTGCAGGAATACCAATCGGGGTACTTCAGGAAGTACGACTATGGTAAGCTTTCGAATAATGTGAAGTACAGCTCATGGTCGCCACCCAAGTATGTTGAGAAGAATATTGTCGCTCCGGTCCGGCTGTACTACAGTGATAACGACTACTTTTCGGCTGTTGTTGATGTCCAGAAAATGCAAAGATTGCTTCCAAACGTGGTAGAGAGCTATCATGTCCCCTACCCAACGTGGAATCACTTGGACTTTTTGTTTGCCATGGAGGTGAAGCAAGTGTTGCACGATAGGATTATAGGTGCGGCGAATCGCTTTGAAAGAACTGGAAAGCAGTAAGCTTCGCTTGTAATGAGGATGCAAATAAATTTTAAATTACTTTGGTCGAACATTGGTTCTTCTTTGTGGATGACATATTTTGGCCCTGTTATGAACTTCGCAGATGTAATATGTGCGGGTTAATGGTAAATAGTAAACAAGCTTTGGATAAGATGGATTTGGTACTCTGTAGTGCTTAAAATCTTAGAATGTTTTACATGCCGCGTTAAACTCATCTATGAGACTATGAGACAACTGATCTTCAGACTACAATTTCTCACTGTTTTTCTGGGCAGTGTTTTGGGTTTCTTTCTGACTTCACTGCCTCTAGCTTGACATTACTCAAACGATTCTCAATTAATGCAAGGCAGTCATTTTTTGACAAGATTTGACAGTTATCTTCTTACTTACTTATTTATCGGGCTCCCGACCCGTGAAGAGTCTCTGCCTGAGACACTGCAGCCTTCAGTTATCTATATATATAAAAATGGTGTGAAAAATGTATAGTGAATCATCAATTGAGAACGGCTGGGCCAATTTGGCTCAAATTTCTTTTCAGTTCTTCGTAATTACCAGGAGCATATTGTTACGAAAGAAAATTTTGGGAAAACCCTCCAGAAAAGTCGGGAAATTGGAAAAATCGAAATTTGATTTTTTGTATGGAATTTTTTGTGCAATTGTTCCGGAATGGCTTTTCGAATGAAAAAATCAAAAATTCTTAGTGGAAAATTACGGAAAATTCCGGCGAATTTTTGCATTTTATCTCATGATTTGATGATTTACAGCTTTTTGTGAACATTATAGACCATACAACCTTCGATTCCTTGCGTGGTGTGCTGTGCGCCACTTTTCAGTAGGTTTACCAATGTCTAAAATTTGCTCGAAAACGATACACATTGGAACTCAACCTCGCCAATGCAACTTTTTTTATGCCATTGAATCAAATTGGTGCATTGTTTGCGATCACCATAGCGATATTTCATCCCTTGAACCCGACCGCCGTGGCTGACGACATTTTGCACAGAGTTCGCACGACAACTTCGAATTTCGATCTTGAAATTAACGACGGGATGCACAACGAAGCGTAAGTTCTGATCGAAGACATATGCGTACTCATGTGCGGCAGTCTGCTGTCGAAATTGGGAATGCCAACGCCAAATCGTTCGATGCACGATGCATTCAATAGCGAATTGCAACGGGGGGAAGACTATGCTCGGGATGAGAGTCCAAACAAATGTGCCGCTTTGAATGCCGAGTAGAATAGCGTGTACGATTCGCTTATGAGGGTTGTTGACGATGAAACGGGAGGCATTTACTGTCTCGATGCCCCTGGTGTGACATGCAAGACATTCGTCATTTCGTTTATTCTGCCAACAATTCCGTCAAGATCTCAAATTACGTTGGCTGTTGCATCCTCTGGCATTGCTGCCACACTGTTGGAAGGCGGTCGAACTGCACATTCCGCTTCGAAGCTGCCGATGAATATTCTCACGGTTGACAAGCCAACGTGCACAAAGAGCAAGAGTTTAGCGACAGCGAAATTGATGCGAGAATGCAAAATTATTATTTCGTATAAATACACGATGGCGCATAAGCGAGTTTTGGATGCAGTTCACCGAGCAATGAAGGATTTACTAGGTTGTTCGACACTATTTGGTGGCGCTATGATATTGCTCTCCGGAGATTTTCGTCGAACGCTTCCCGTCATCCCGAAATCTACTGCTGCCGATGAACTCAATGCATGCCTGAAATCATCTTTTTTGTGGAGGCATATCAAGAAGTTGAAATTGACCACGAACATAAGAGTCGCATTGCAGAACGACCAATCGGATGCTGAATTCTCGATACAACTGCTGGCACTTGGCAATGGCCAAAATCCTGTTGATATTTTGACCTGAAAATTTTCGCGAGTTCACATCATCTAAGGAGGAACTCAACACCAAAGTGTTCTCCGGCGTTGCAGGAAATTAGAAAAATGTCGATTGGATTTGTGAACGGGCAATACGCTGGCAAAGAATAAGGACGTCGATAGCTTGAATTTGATTATTCAAAGTCAAATTGCTGAAAAATTGCATTCGTAAAAATCCGTTGACCGCGTGACCGAAGACGGAATTTTTGAACTAATTTACAGCTGAAGGTGTGATCGAGCATCATCATGTCGATTAATCTCAACTATCCGAAATTGTGCGGTTGTCTGTCAAGAAACTGATGAACAATTTGATTCAAGCTACGATCATCAAGGGCAAATTCAAAGGAGAGGAAGTCCAAGGTAAGGCCAATCGTTGGAGGTCTGTGGAATTAATCTCAAATTTTCCAGTTTTTCGCATGGTCAGCTGTACGTTGCCTGTTAGTATGTTGGCAAACCGTCTTCGTTGTTTGTTTTAGCCCCGGAAAACAAATCGTAAAACATTGTCTATAATATCGCTCTCCACTGACTTCGATTTAATTCAAATAAATAACATTGAAATTTTAACTATCTGTGTTTTGTTATCTGAAGGCGGAAAATTGGGGCGAGACGAAGTTCGCCGGGTCCGCTAGTCTTCTATATAATATAAAATTTGGAAAATCGTTAATACCTGAAATTGTTGTAGTATATGGTACATCTGAAAATTCCATTTTGTGTATGGGAAAGTGAAAATATTGGTACTAAGAAATGGGATCGTCAACAGATGGCGTTAAGCTCTTAGACTCATGTTTGACAGCTGTGTAGTACCTATATTCGATACTAGTTACACGAATCCCACTGCATGACTGCTGGCAGTAGTATCCACTGAAGGAAAATTTTAAGCGACAACGCAGGTGGATGTTTTATATTTTAAATGATTCAGGGGAAAATTTACTAAACTTACCTATTTTTTTATTTTTCAATCCGATAAATTATTACTGAGCTAGGTCTTTATAATCAGAATTTAAGATTTAAGAACCACGTTATATTTTGGGATATAAAGTATCCTAAGTCCCGACCCACAACATAAGCAATCACTATGTCAAGTTTCATCAAAATCCGTCCAGTAGTTTCTGCGTAATGCGTGGTCCTGCACGTTTTGTTCTACAGTTTAATTATATGTAGAGAAGAGAAGAGATAGAGAAGTGATGGAGAAGAGATAGAGATAGAGATAGAGAAGAGAAGAGAACAGAAGAGAAGAGAACAGAAGAGAAGAGAACAGAAGAGAAGAGAAGGGAAGAGATAGAGAAGAGATTTCCACGTCGACCTTCGATACGAGAGGTGTTATGTCTCGAACTTTTAAATCGACGAAATTTTTCTCACAGTATTGTGATTAAATGTTAATCTCCACTCCATGCAAATGAACAAACGCATTAACGAGTGTCTCACATGCGGGGCCGTTTCTCAGAAAAAAAGAGCCGATTATATAGAATTAGGATCGTGAGGTAAGAGCAACGCGTCGTGCAAATACAACCGAACTCAAAAATACTAGGCTGAGTCAAAATGACGTTAGGCGGTTATAAAAAATCAAAACGATCATAGATTTTATCTTGAGGCACAATGTTTTTGGGCAACCGCGTTGCCAAATGTATTCGATTAAATGACAGAAGGGAGGGTTGCTGCATGCCCGAATTCTGCTTTGATTGATTGATAAAATGCGACCGGGGCAAGTCGATTCAATTGAATTTGATTCCAAAAGTGTTTCATTCTATCAATAGAGAGGCACGTTTTTGGAAAAGAATTTTAATGATTTATCTAATCAATTTAAGGCGGGCCGTCATCGAGTAGGACTGCTGGTGTTTTGTATAGGCCTAAAGCTACAAGCAAGTTAATCGTGATTTCCAGACAAACGTTCGGGCAAAGTAAATTAAATTAAATTTGAATTTAAAAACCATCGTCAAGTGGAAATAAAATGTTGCGTAACAGTTTATTTAACTCTTGCAAAACATTTTTTTAAGCTCGTATTTTTTTATTGCTGCTTGTTGATCTGCAGTGTCTAGATATCTATATTGATCTACGCAATTGTGGAGGAAAATATGTGTACATTGAATTGCAAATGAAAACCGTACGCAATGTGAGTTGATCGACTCTAATGGTTCAACTCGCACAGGCAGACAGATTTCGTCTTACCTAATTCAACTAAAGTCAACAGCAAATGCAAAAAGTTGAGCAACTGGTTGAATAGGTAACTTGTGGCACAACGCAATGCACAACCATGTTTGTATATTACCCGTACATAAGTTTGAATTCGAAATTGGGGCATTGCTCACAAAGTGGACGACCTACACAAGACTTTCAACGGAATAGAACAAAAATCTCGGTTTCGCATTGATGATTTTCTAATTTTTGAATTTATTGATCAAAGACTAGGTTCACTGTTGTCCGGTTTTCTCGAAATGATCGGCAGCGTCAATGACTCTGTCATAAATAACATCTTTCACCTGCAGGGCCCACAAAAAGTCCAAATGCGTCCATTGCGGAATTGGAACATTGTACAGATCAACCAAGTTTGGCAGCTCTCCGGCCAATTTCATGACATCAGGAATGGCTGCAAAGTAATCATTGTCACCGTAGTAGAAGCGAACGGGTGCGACAATATTTTTCGGATTGTATTTCGGCGGAGAGCGTGTGCCGTACTTGAGCTCATTCTCCACCAGTCCGTAGTCGAAATTTCTAAAGTAGCCGGACTCGTATTCCTGCAGATAATGGATGAGTTCATTGGTGGACGATCCCGCGGGGTGGGTCTCCACTACTCCTGGCAAAAGGGTCTGTCAACGGTGGACAAAAAAATACATTTTTATTCATTCGACGGAATAACTCGCATGTACTTACATAATTTAAATGCTTTGGATCCCAGCCGGCTACCATGAACAGTACGTTGCCACACAATTCCTGGAATACCGACGAACAAGCCGCACCTCCGACCAGGCCCACGAACTGGGTGCTTGGCAAAAATTGATTATTCTCGATCAGTTCACTCAGTTCGTTTGGATGGCCAATCAGTGGTCCTGCGGTATGGGCCAATGGGCTGGCCATGTGTTCCATATAGCCAACCGGAGCCAGCATATGCGCGGTCTTGATTATGTCATTGTACCTGGGAATCGACGACATGAGGACAAAGAAGGCGGTGGTGCCTTGCGAGTGTCCCACATAGTGGAACGTTTTTTCATTAGTATAGTCGAGCACATAGTCAAACATGGCTGGGAAATCTTTTGTTCCAATGTCACTCCAACTAAAGTCCCAGAAACTGTGAGTCTGCCATGATATGAATAAATTCCTCTTGGAGTAGTTGTTGCCGCGGTTGTTTCCCAACCAGACATCATAGCCCGCATCGGAGGCTAGGTATGCGAGTGCGTTATCGGGTCCATTCAGAATCCAACAATCCGATGAACTCAAAAGACCGTGCTGGAGGAACATCACCGGGCGGTGTTTGTTCTGATTCTTCAGTTTTGGTGAGTACGGGATGCGAAACATCGTTAGGACGTAACCATCTTCGGTCACCACTTCATGCGTCTCCACTGGGTAGTTATAGCCGGCAATTCGTTGAGCCTTGAAATTGGATCTGTTTTATGTTATTTGCATTAGGGGTTGGCGCAACTTACAGTGGTCACAATAACAGCCTGCTGTTTGGCAGCGCCGTTCTCAATTGGAATGGCCGAAGCCATACCCATCAGGGCAATAGCTATCAAAACTAACTTCATTGTTTATGATTGGTTTACAATCTTAAACTGGCGTGCAGTATGGCGAAAGGACTACTTATATAGTCAGTCATATCTGTGGTTAAAAGTTATATTTAATATACGAAATCGATAGCAGTTTCGCGAGATACGATCGCTCGCATAGGCGATAAGTTAATTTATTTTTGATACGCACCTGTGGCTATTTTTAGTGTAATTTAATTAAGTGGAAGTTGTTATGCTCAGCATATTTCTCCCAACAGATGGGCTTTTCACAAAGAGGCATGGTTTCAAAATGTTACTTTAAGTGTGACAAATGCAGACTTTTTTCATTCCAAGCTGTTGGCTTGCATACCTTTATACCATTGGTTTTGTAATATTTTAATCAGCAGCGTGGGAAATATAAAAAGGACGGAAAAAACAAACTTTACATTTATTCAACCATCCACATATTCGCATTTATAGTCACACAAAAATGCAAACATCTGAAATAATAATTAAAATAGGTCAAGGGGGCGTGGCACTCTCCCATGCAAACCCATGCAAAAAAAAACATTTCAAAATCTTATATCTCCAAAACCACAGATTCGATTGAGCTAAAATTTTCAGACAATCTTTTGTATTGGTCCGAAAGTGTTTTTTGTGAAAAATGTTGAATCCGAACTCCGAAGGTCCAATTGAATTAAAAATCCAAGTTTTGGTTACAGCCATGGCTAAATAAATAAATATTTTGGCGCGACAGGTCTATGGGACCCAAGGCCTGGCTTCTCGCAACCATTCGCTTTGTGTGGGTTTTAAATGGAAGGGATCTACAATTTTACGCCGAGTCCAAACGGCTAATTGAGAAGCTCATTCATGACAGTTTTACTCTCGGATGTTTTGTCAGACGTTCGCGAGAGGTGGCGCAGTGGAAAAAAACCTTAAGATGTAATTTGGCCCTCTCGGGATTCGAACCTAAGCCCCTCGCTTAGTAGCCCAACACACTACCACTAAGCTACACAATTTTGCCAATGACTTTATAGCAACAGCAGTCGAAATGTAAATAAATTCATTTTCACAATATTTTGACGCAACAGGTCTGTGGGACCCAAGACCTAGCTTCTCACATGCCTTGTATACAATGTATGATAGGATAGGATATGATAATTTTAATATTTAAAAAAAGTCTAAATAATTTGCCTTATATCTACTTTATTTTTGTAAAAGTAAAATAAAATAAAATCGATTTTGTACTTTTCAATTAAATTGAGACTTGTCTTGCCTAAGGCTAATTCTTGCGCATCATAAACTCGCATACTCGTTGCTGGTAACATTTTTAAGTAGACTGAGTTTGCTAATTGCTATACGATATTTTAACTATTTTCGTTTTGTTTCAATGATAAATCTCAGATTTCTATTTCTATGCAAAAAAAGATCGAAAAAGCTAGTCGAAAATTATGCCTTCAGTTCGCGCTTTTCCCAGTTTAGATCATTTTTAAATTTCTCGTATAAATATTAAGGGAAAGATATTGTAGCTACATACTCGAGATTAAAATTAATTCTGACATAACGATGATGATAGAGGAACTCGGAAAAGTGGGTCTTGCAATTCTGTTCCCCTGTTCGTCTGACCATATGCATGGATTTGTTTCAAACTTCGGATTTGGACTTTGTGGGCTTACAGTTCGGGGCCACTTTTTTTTGCACGTTAGCATTATTTTAACGGTACTCCCAATACTTCTACGGTTTTTGGTAAGTTGGATTTTTTCGAAAACAGCTCTAACGATTTTAACCAAAATATTAGGGCTAAGGTAGGTGGGGCCAACGTCTCTACATACACAGTTTTTCGGTAAAAATCGAATAACGGTAATTTTAAAAATTTGACATACGAATCTCGACAACGGTCAATACGATTGTAACAAAATTTCATTTCTAAGGCAATATTAACATTTCTAACTTGATAGCTAACTCAGTGTTTCTCAGAATTACGTACAATGGATTTATCCCAGTTTAAAACAAAAAAATTAACATGAACATGAACTTGACAACAATTTTAAATTTTTGCTTCGACATAAAATGAAAAGGACTAAGTTAAAAATATGCCAAACATTTTAAATATTTTATTTGACATTGTAAAAAACTTGCAAAATTTTTATTTAATTGTGTACTGCCATTTTAAAATCAATATTTTGTTAAGTTTTCTGTACGGTTTATTTAGGCTCCGAGTTTTTTACCTACATATGTACCTAACAAAATAAAAATCAATCAACCAAACGGTTGGTGTGAACGAGAAAGTTTCGTGCGACACAGTCGTGCATTTGATTTTTATATTATTTAAAACTTGTTTTGTACTTTTACAATTTAAAAATTTCTGTATAATAAATTTATTTTTTTTTATGTAAAAAAATTAAGCGAGATGTATAATAACTCAGTTACACAGGAATATGCTAGCACTGCTGTTTTGGGTCTTCAATAATGAAAATCTGTTGGTCATAATCTGATTATTTTTTTTTGGAAAATTGCTCAGTTTCAAGTCAACGCAGAAAAATGCCTTGTAGCAGAAATTAATCAGAAACGATTCTTCGACTGATTTTAGCCTCCGTTCTGCCTCTATATAAAGGAGAACAAAACATTCGCCTAAAATGCAGATGGCAACAGTGAAAACAGAATTTAAATCCGTTTAGTGGTTTACACAGATAAAAAAATAAATAATAGGTCCATGGGACCCTAGGCCTAGCTTCTCACAACCATTCGTTTTGCGTAAGCTTTTCAGGTTTAGGACGAATGGCAGGGATCAACAATTTTATTCCGAGTCCAATCGGCTAATTGCGAGGTTCTTTTATGACAAATAAACTCTCGGATGTTGCTCAAACCTTCGTGAGACAAAGAGATGACGCAGTCCAAAAACCTTTAGATGTAATTTGTGTTTTTTTCGTGGATCAAACCTGGGTTCCTCGAAATTGGTCGATTATGTTTTCTTATGACGATAATGATGACGATCGTTATTATTTTCTATCCCAACATCTGACTTCGAACAATATGCTGAATTGTGAAAAATATCTCATAGTCCATCTCACAGCTCTTTGACAAACACCAAATAAATGTATCTCAATCAAGGGCGGTTTCGTTATGGATATCGCATTCAAAAGTCTATTTTATCAATCATTGATAAAAATTGTTAAACAAAACAGTTCAAAGTCTGGTAATGGTCTACTACTGCTTAATGCGCAGTATTAGACGGCAGCAAGTTCACAAGGGGCTTAACCCCAGATCAGATTATAAACTTAGCCGACATTAGTGCCTCCTATAAATTTCAGCAAAATATAATCTAAGTTATTTATCTAATCATTAAATTCGGTTTATCAAAAGCAATAAAAATCACATTCGGGTGTTCGGACCCCATAGGGTTTTATACCTAAGTATTATAAATGATATGAAGGTGTTATGGGTAATTAGAATAACAGCTGATTTGATGGGCAGCAATTTATTGGGCACGCTGCATTGATAAAATTAGATTAAGAGTGGCACGTGGATACTTTTTTTTTTAAATTGATCAATAAAATATTTAAGCTGTGGTTGCAGATTTTTTATGGAAGGATTGCAAGTATTTTGGTACACCATAAGTTAATTGGACATAGCACGAAAAATAGTCTTTAAAAGTACCATTGAAAACTTATGCAGCCTACTACACTAACTTTGAAGTCAAGTTAATCAAGCTAGTCCGCCTATCTATGATCACCCCATAAAATTAGCAAAGGAAACGATTTTCCTGATGAGCTTTAAGGTCTAACACGTTTCCGTAATTTAATAATAACAATTATGACTGAATAACAGTTTACTACAATTATTTGAATAGATCTTATCTGTGGTCATTTATTTTCCCGGACTCTAAATTGGCAAATAGCCAGAGATATTAGTTTCGAGGGTTTCGCGCACGAATAAAGTAACAGACAAAAAAAAATACATTGAAAATTGTATCAAAAGATAGTTGAAAGATAAGCCATTTATCATCTTATTCACTGCGTTTCGCTTCACAACAAGTTTATAAATGTTTTGTCTCAGCAATCGAGTAGTTGTCAATGGCTCAGGATGGTTAGTGTTTAGGCTACTAATAGAGGGACCACTTTGAATTCCATCAACTAACAACAAACAAATTAAAACTCACTCAGACAAGTGGTAGTTTAAACCTGCACCCAGGACCTGTTGCGTCGACTGTAATCTAGACGCAATGATAGCTAATGTGCATAAATGTTGCACTATGAATTTAAAAAAAATCTTATTGCTGTTCAGTACCTAACACCAACTAAAAAATCTATCAAAACAAATTCACCAATAAGTCGGTGGCAATGGGCAGTGATAAGAATAAATAGATAACAGCATTTAGTTTGATTTCTAAGACTTACACTTGTAATTGGATAGTGGTACTCAAAGATAATCACAATAACCATGCTTATACGGTCAATCGTCTATGGAATGACTATCATTGTCATGAAATATACGTGCTGAACTTGAAAGCGATTGCATTTTTCCAAATAGGAAAAGAGTGATATCGAGAATAAATTCTATTGGTACGTTTTTTCGTCCTTACTCTATCTATGTTCTTCTATGTGCTACTAAAATCGTGAGTCTTTTGTTGCCACTTGGTGGGATACAACCGCATAGGAATTTTGAACGAGATATATGAATATGAGCGTTTAAAAGCCTTTTTCTGATACGCCTCATAGCAATTTCAGTTCCAAACACAACTATATGTGACAGTTTCTGTCAAACGAAAAGAAGCAAAGCTCTTAAAATGTTACTATAAAAAACTGACTGTGAATCGTTGCCTCATGACCAAAAAATTATTTCGTAATTTTCTCAATAGTTCTATTTTTATTCGGAAACCATCGACCAGTATGCTTAAACATAACTACTTTAAGACATAAACTTCGTTTCTACAACTTGCGTGAATATTTTGGCAAGTATTTTTTTTTTGTTTTGTTACCTTAGAAAATGTCAATATCTGTACCGTATTCTCTGATATAGTAGTTTTATGAGCACACTTGTGTCAATTATAAGCTTAATTAAATATTTTATGGCCACAACAAGTTCGCAAGTAAAAATAAGTCTCCAACTGATTTGTGGAGGATATTTAATTCAGCTAACCGAACTAGTTAAATAGCTATAAATTATTAAACAAGACTTATGGTACTTCCCTATTAGATCCTGATGCTACCAATCTTTATTTGCCCTGCATACTTATTTAAAAAACTTTTTAAGAATTGAACTGTCAAAAACTTGATCCTCTTGCAGTTGTTCGAATATAAATCCACCCTTGGAGATATTCGGTAGAGAAGATTTGTACCTACCTTAAAATTTCACAACCTGAAGAAGACACCCACACTACATAGTAAATATTATATACTCTACATATAGCTACATGGGAAAAATGTAATCGAACTGTAAAAGACTTTGCAAGATATTTTGTTAATTGTTTTAACGCTTCCAAACCGCAGATATAACTGTGAATCCGAATCAGAAGAATCCATTAATATTGCTAGAGTGCACAAACGGTTTTTTGATTAAATGTGCTTTAAGCTTTTAGACGTTAAGTACTCTTATCTGTGAATTAAGTGATTTTTCCTAATACAGAGTCGTAGGTCGTTCTTGCTTGAATTTCTTTGAGAGAAAACCAGGAAGGAAATTGATTTCTTCAAAAGAAAATTGCCCACTTATAATAATAGGTTTTTTCGGCGATCATCACCTCCATACATATTTTTTTTATACTTCTTTTACTGTAGACAAGAAAGGCAAAAATCATAATAGAAGTCACACACAGATGGATGGTTTTGATTTTAAGATGTCCATGGTGTCCCTCGGTGTTAAAGAGGATTCTATGCCTCAATCTGCCCCTGCAATTGATTTTGTGACAAATATGTGATAAAATAAAAGCTAGTCAATATTTTGTACTCACTAGTATCTCATTTATTGCAGAAAATAATACAAACAAATTATGCCACTCGAAATAATCGACCTTCTGATGAAGCTTACAAAGACCGGATATTCTGTTTTGGGTGACACCAAATTTACCTGGCAGGTTTTCAAAAAAAATCTTCATTAGCTAAAATCAAGTGCATTCAAAACTTGTCTTCCCGACAGCCTATAAATGTACCCGGTAAAAAAGATTAAGTTACCTTTCCATAAAAGTACTGCCCAAAATTTGTATTAAAATATCAAAGTCATCCCACTCCTCTATTTGAAGAGGTATTCTCAGATTCACATCGGCATGAATGCCTGCCAAAATGAGCATCTTCAGAAAAACACTCGTGAGTCTATATTACACAGCCACTTCTCTTATAGCGAAATTCAATTCTGGTCTCCAGGCAATTATGTATATCATTTTTTAAATCCGATTATTCAAATTGATGACGTTTATGTGCGAGGCAGATTGTATTATATATAAATAGGTACATAAACAGATTCCTTTCGGTAACATATACTAATCGTATTCACTTGATTTATTACGTTATCTCTTTGAAGTTGTACGTCTTGGAAAATGGGACTGGGGTGGTTTGTAAAATTCTCAAAAATACTCGTGCTTATCTTAGGCAACCATAGCAATGTAAAGATTTTTCTTTTCACCCAGAAATAGTCGTTATGGAGTGAATTAGATATTCTTTTTAAGTACCCTTACCACTTTTTAACTTCCGTTCAATAAACTTCTCTAAAATTTAAGAGAGGCATAAGCTGTCGATATAAGTTGCCCTGCCGAATTGGTAACAATGTTCACATTTGAAGTGTATATGAAAATTTAACATGGAAAAGAGAGACACAAAGATGTAAAAGAGTAAAAGAGGTATTGGTGACTGTCATTATGTTATTTTCATAAATTTAGCACAGTCACGCAGATAGCATTTAGTATCAATGGGTATATAAATTTTTAACAACTCATTTACGTAGGCGCCTTTTTCTAATCAACAAAACAATACAAGCTATATCGATCGAAATCAATAAAATCAGTGTTATGCACTTCACTTTGGCGACTGAGAATTCCATAATCGATACCGTCAGTGTTGGACGATAAGCTTCTATCAATACATTGATTACTGTCAGCAATAATTACTAATAATCGTTTTAAACAGCCGCCTAAAATATTCTGTGGGTCACAATGGAGAATTTTTAATAAATATTTAGCATAAAATGAGACACTTAAAATGACTAATAATACCGCGCAGTGTTGATAGACCTTGCTAATGATGGAGTAGCCATTAATTTATTGTAGGCCAAAGTAGCTGAATACGTCAAAAATAAGCCGTAGGTAAACATACTAGAAATGAAAATGTGTTCACCCAATGGGTATGCAAAATTTATTGATTAATTGTAACAATGTCGTTCTGGTTTTTTTTGTAAAAGTTCTTTCTTTGCTTATTATATGTCTCCAAAATTGTTCCTTAAATTGCTTTCAAAATATTCCACCTCGTAGAAGTGAAAAACCACTGAACAAGCATACCACAAATGAAAGTTTTTCAATTAGGTACTGAAAAGCAAATACGTACCCATTGTTTACATATATTTGGAACACTTTTTCCCAATTATGGAACTTGAAAACTTTTAATATGTTGTTCAACTTGCTTAAGATTTTTGCGAGAATAATCATGATTTTAATTAATCTTTATAATAAGTTGGCGGTGCAAAAGTTTTCAATTAATAAAACAAAGCCACAAAAGTCATAAAAGAAGATTTGGGTGTTTAATTCGCATCGCGTTTAGTGCATTTAATGTAGTTGATTTAATGTAACCTCATATAGACAAACTAGAGGCTGGTTTTCAGTATAAATAAAAAATCGTACACCCCATTTGCGTTGACTAAAAATTTAAAATTTAACAAGCAACAATTGTTTTTTAGCAAGACACGTTTTAAAAATAATTGGGCTGAACTTTTGCGATTAAATGGAAAAGATGTTGTTTGCATTTTATTTAATTGCTAAAAAAAATTGTATATAAATTATGTATTCAACTGGAACTAAAGTTTCTGTTATATACACAAATTTAAGGCCTGAATTAAATATTCTTATTTAATTAAACCCGACTATAGGTATTTGTCCGGAATAGAGTTATAAGCTACTGCCCCAAATCGATTCCAATTTTGACAGTTGCATTGCAAAATGTTGCTTTTAAAATATAATATGTTAATTTCTCCTATTCGTTGTTTAAAAGAAAAGTCTTAGGTGATATTTAAGGAGAACATATTTCAAGCATACATTTTTTTTCTTTCTTTTTTTTTCTTTGAACTTGCGGCATTTAATTGGAAATTTTTGTTTTCTTATCAATGTAGTATTTATTTGATAGGCTTAAATGTTGTGGCAAAATTAAAAAAAAAAAAATACATTTTACTAGCTGTTGACCTGCGGCTACGCATAAGAGACAGAAAATTTATTTTCAGCAACCTCATGAAAACAGTTATCACCATTCTCTTGAAAATAAAAACCTTGCCTGTAGGTAAATTGTAATAAGAAATCTTTCGCCTCTAACTGACATCACATTCAATCCGCGTTTTTTCGGTTTTACCGACATAAATACTTCGTAAATTTTACACAATGTACCTAAATATAAGTGTTATTAATAACTCGATCACAGCGCCACCTATCAGGTAATCATATCTTCGTTGCTGGGTTTCCAGTTATTTTAGGAATCAGCGTAGAGGTAATAACAAACTTGTGGAAAACAATACTTGCTATAGTTGCCCCTATTAAAATAGCATTTCCATTAAATTTTATTAAATAATATATATTCTTAAAACAGAACATGTCTGCGTTTTTCCCCCACCCAATCGCATCCATCTCATCCATAATCAGGCCAATACTCAAGTGAATCCCAGCAATTAGGTATTTCACTTCACACTTCCATGTTCCATCGACATTCAGCATCAAGTTCAATATAGCTTCGAACAAATTTAACTATGAGCAATCAGTTTGCAATCATCTCCGATGAAAGTGCAAAGCTCTATGCAACTAACAACTTTTAATTAATTGCTCAGGCACCACAAAATTGTTATGATTACGAATTCAACAGGTTGACTAAATTTGTTTTTATAATACGGAAAGCTTTGTGGAACGTATTCAAGTTTAATACAAATTCACTCAAGTTCCGTACCATTTCTCCTCATTCCCATGCTCTAAGTAGGGGAGAGCTTTAGGTTTATATTTTTTTTTTTTGTTCACTACGATAGCATTATCGAATTCTCCATCTCGCTCCATCTTTAGATTGTTCTGGTGGTATGTATAAGGTATAACTAACCTAGGTCTACAAAAAAATTGACACAATAACAATGCAAGAAATGTTTGCAATATTAAAATTGCGGTATAAATACGTTGATTATATTTTTGAATTTTAAATAATGAACAAATCGAAATAGAAAAACAAATAAATTTGATTTCAATCCAATTCTCAATAATTAATCAATTATTTCTTTCATTTATAAGAAAAATTAAATAGAAGTCATTTTAGGCAAAAGTTAGGGTACGTAAATTTAATTGCTTTCAAGGATTTAAATAAAATACAGAACATTTATAATGTGTTTGTATGCAAAATATTTCATGATGAAAATCGTCCTCAAATACAGAACTGTTTATTATTATAATGAATGGCTGGTTGTTGATGGGGATATTTTTAAAAACAAAACATTGTTCGATTAAAGCTCTCCGTAAGATGTGTTCGCTGGGAAGTTCATCTGAGAATCGTCGCTCGCGGCCAACGTCGCTTGAGAATCGGCAATTCGCTAAATTCGCTGCGGAAGAAGAAGATGCGAACGTGTAGAGGAAGATAATGCAAATACGGTCAAAATCTATATACAAATTTACTTGATTATACGAGCATGTGAGCAGGGAAAGTTAGGGAGTAGTAAAAGCATTTTTAAGACTTTTATATCCACTAAATGGTCGGCATTTGTATAACTATTCAAACTCTACTTATCATACCGACCGTCGTTAAATGTACCTGCCTAATAACTACGTTTATAAAATACCAACTTCTCTTTTGTGTATAAGATTAAGTACCACACCTCGTAAATTTACCTAACAAACAACAAAATATTCCACAAAGGCTAACGACTCTTATTCCTTGTTCATAGCAATGATTCAGATTAAAAATGTATCCAATGCCTGAGACTGATGACAAGAACGGAATATTCCTCTAGAGCTTATCTCCTCCTTTATTGAGCAGCGTCTGTCATTACTCAGACACCCTCAATAACCCAAACCTTTTTCAAAACTCTCATTAACGTCTATTTACTCATCAGGCGTTGACGGTTCGTACTATATAGCTTAGCTAGCTTTGTTCTCCATTGTATAAGGGCCACAGCCCCAAAAGGACAATCGATAGCCGTAACGAAAAATGCGTCCCATTCATGTCTTTAGGTAGGTACTCTACTCAGTGTCCTTTTGTTATCCGACAAAAACGAAACCTTGTTCGGTGCGAAGATTTATTTTTATTGTCAAAAACCCCAAATAGATGGTGGGAGTAAAGTCATTTTGTGGTTATGCCGCTGGAAGCCTGATCGAATTTCACAATTAAATAACAATACGGTCAATTACTGTTTTTTTCTTGTTGGTGATTGCTTTCTTTTTCTTTTAAAGTTAATTAGGGGATACTATAATGGGTTCTCTTGACTTGAGGCAGGTTTTTTTCCTTCTGTTACGGTAGGAATACATTTTAATTAGATGAAGTGCGCACAAAGGTTCCGTAAGATGTTAGACCTAAGGCAAGTTTGTATTGTTTTTCTTTTTTGTGGCAAGAAAGGTAATTTGAAAATCCAAATGAAAGGGATCAGAGCAATTGATTCGTTCATTTGTTGACATCGTCCTTTGTGTTGGGGGAAAAATTTACTTTTAAATATTTCACTTTGAGGTTTTTGTTAACTTTAAGAGTAGTACGCAATATTATTTCTTTAAAATATTGACTGTTTGAGTGTTTCATTAGGAGTGGTTGGACTTTTTAAATAAAACAGCTGGGAAATTGCGGTTTTATTCACTCACAGGCGGAAGACGACTAGATAAGTTTACTGTTTTGACACTTGAAAGCAAAGAATAAAATATAATATCACAAGCAAAAAAAAAATCTTTCATTTTGACAACGATCGGAAAACCCTTTTGCATATTTAACATTTTTGTAATTAGGCTTCCTCTGAGCAACTAAGAGAACTCCATAAAAGTCCTTAACAAGTCACAACCACACCCCTAATTCCCCCTATGAAAATCTAGCGCAATGTGTAACTTTTAAACATTTTTATAAACATAAAATAATTGTATGAAATACGTATTTTTGAAATAATTTCAGCTCACGCACAAACACTCTGAAGCACTTCAAAGGAAATTTCCGAATAACTCAACAGCGATTGAAGTTTTTTCATAAATAAATAATTAGGTTTAATACATGCGGGTGACCCTAAGGTTTCCTCCACTTAACTTTGCAGTTTTTCAAGTCCTTGTACATTTTCTTTGAAAACAAACTGACAACAAACTTTCACTACACGCATGTAGGTACTGGCAGAAAACCAAAACACAAACAACGTGCCTTACCTGAGCGAAAGAAAATCCACGAGAGAACAAGCACTTAAAGTATATCCTGTAAAAGCAGCAACAAAAAAGACATCAACTTCCTCGTCTTGTAGTGGACCGCAAACTTTTGTAAGACGTGGACTCCACCAGCCATAAATAACGTGATACCAGCAAAATACTTATTTTTAGTGACACAGATGAAAGTTTTAAACAGACAGAGGAGACAGCAAGTGCAAGGATCGCCGTAGGTCAATTTTTTGAATTTAAAATTAAAGATAAATGTTCCTCTCGCATTTTAATTTAAGTTGTACAGAAAACAAATGTGAGTGATGTTAGTTTAAGAGCAAATTTTGAGTTTATTTGTATATATCGTACTAGCAGAGTTGTAACAAAAAAATAATACATTCAGAAACGCACCATTAAAATCCTTCATTTCGTCTATCATTCAGGTATCCGTTCGGAACGGAAAATTCTTCGCAACGCATTCTCTGTCGGAGGATTAAATTACATTCAAGGTATCCGTTTCGGAAAAGAAAACACTTCACTCCAAATCGTAAATAAATTCCTCAACCAATTTCTGTCGGAGGACATCGGAACCTAGCTGTCAAAAATTTAACAAAAAAAAAATTCACTTCATCTCACTTACACTTAATTCGCGTTACAAAATGACGGAAAAATATTCCGAATAGATGTTCCGAAGAATACATCGAACCCCAAAATCCTCCGAATCGTATAAAATCGGAGAATTTTCCGTATCGAACGGATACCTCGATAGGGGCGTATACTGTATATTTCATGAAAATCGGTATCGAAATAACGCCGTTATTGGCACGATAAAAAGTAGTTTAAAATATCCTTCCACCTTGTAGACTTAAATACACCGCCAATGCGAGTTTTTACATATTGCATCTTTAATCTCTTAATAGCTCATAAGCTGTCATAACCTCATAACCTTGACCTTACTAGTCGTAAACGTATGCCCATGTTAACACACCATCCACATATTAATAAGTCAATCTCTGGGGATACACCAATGTAGTGAAATGTTGAAGTGAAACTTTTACTGCTACTCAAAATAGAATGCGTGACATTCGAAGTATCACGTAATGGAAAGCTTGGGTGGTCAAATTCATTTATAGTTGCTACTTGCTACAGGCTTAATTTTCCTGCTAATGGAGATGCTTGATGGCTTGTTGACTTTTATTAAAGCAGGCGTTTGCTTTTGTGTCTTTGGAAAAAAATCGCAAAAACGTCCTTACAGGGCATTAATTCATACACGCAATTCTCGGAGATGATTATAATGTGTTCATTCATCTTAAAATCATTGTCCTAATTCCAAACACTGGAAGATATTAAAAACTCATCAAATTGACGACAATAGCTGCAGCAAGAAATAGTGCGTAATTATAATATAGACAGTTGATTGGCCATCATTCGATGTTAATGATGCGATGACGACGATAATGACCTTCTCCTTCCGCCTAAGCACTCCTATTACGAAGGCATCTTAATTAACTTTGGAGCATAATTTATTTTCTCATTAAATGGTAGGTACTAATTATTCAACTGCGAAATGTATTTTCCTTATCTACCATCAAATGATTTAAGGAAACAATTTTGGAGGCGTTGATTTCCTGGAATATTTGTTTTGCGACATTTTAAATATTTTCAAATATAAACCATTTAAATGTCAACCTACTTTGAAGAGGCATGAAAGTTTGAAGGGCACAGTTCTTTAGTGGTTAGTCGTGCTAGACAGCTGTTGGCAACGTTGCTGGAATCGAACATCTGGCGATCCGCCATGAAAATTAAAAAAAATAGCACGTAATTTTGATTGGCGTAAAAATAAAATACAATGAACTAATTTTGAACTATTTATCACCATCAAGAAAGAAAAAAATTATAAGTTGATTACTTAATTATTATTTTATTAGTAAATTTGTATTTTTTTTCTCATTTTTTCATCGCTTCAAATGCATAAATAAAATTGGATAATTAACGTATTTAAATGCTTTCCTTGAGAGTGATAATTCTTTGAATAAAAGCAACAACAACTGAGCAGCGAAGGGCCTCAGGAAAGATACTTACCTTCACTCTGTTCTGACTAACCTTCTTATTTCAGCCCTCGGGATTCGGCATAAAATTGTTGAAAGTATGTGCCAAAAAAATCAAAAACTCACAAACGAATGCTGGTGAGCACCTCGGTCTTTGGTAATTTAAGGAGCTAATGAGATAAATATAGGTACATTGGTTAAAGGGTGACGGACACTAAAATAGAAAGCGATCCTACATTTTCAACCCTCATATATAGCTTTTTAACTTTTTGTGTAACTAAATGTCAACCAATTAATTTTGTTAATCATGGCGTTAATTCAAACACTTAAATTCCTCTTTCTTTTTGTAAAAGCTTTATAAAATTCTGCTTCGAAATGACGCCACAATCGGTACAAAGAAAAAAATGTGAACCTTTTAAATATAATGATGATACGTCAAGCTCATTCGAAAATGTGTGGTAGTTGTCAGCTAACAGTTGTAATCGGTCAAAAGAATTATTAAAGTTCTAAACCTGTAATCTAGCTAAATATAGTTTTTATGCCAAAATAATGAATGAGCTTCGTGAGCTTTATCTGGTCTTCTGAGATTAAAAATTATTGAAGTACTGCAGAAACGAGAAGCCGTTGTAGTGACTATATTTTTATATTTTTAAAAATGATCCTCCACTTACCTCCAATTTTCTGCATATGACACTCCCAGGTCCCAGCTAACTGAAGGACAACTATACAAATCTTTGTGGTAAACTGCGCTAACAGAAAACAGGAAACCCGGTGAAGCTACCATTGCTACGAAAAGAATAATGTGTGGCAAGGCAAAAAGATACCTCCATTACAGTATCATGTACAGTGACATCTTCCTGCCACGAAGCTGAGACTAGAAAGGCAGCTTGAAGAATAATATCCGAATTAAATGTTGCCCAAAAATATAAACCGATTGACAAGCCATTACCTAACTTCAAAGCTTCAACAAGCAAAGGTAGTATTCTTCCAGCTATACTCACAAAATACAAAAGAACTACAAGTCTATTTTTGTTTATGTTTTAAATCTTTTAAAGCACATTCCTTAAATCTTATTTCCATCATTACCTCTTCATATCTCAACGCAGACGAAAAGATAATTCGTCAAGATGTGCACACCTTACTAACCAAAATAAATTAAGAAGCATGTTCTCGCCGTTAGTGAAATTGACAATTTTCAAGAGAGACACATTGCTGTGATATTGCAAAAGGTGGCGTGATAATTGAATTACGTTTCAGAAGTATTTATCACTCCATCTGTATCCATCTTCTAACTTTCGATTGAAAATTAAATCTTCCTCCAGTAATTTCATCAGTAATTCGATCAAACGAAAGTGAATACCCCAGCTAAAATGGAAAAGCTACGTTTTCCCGGTGTTCAAACCAGTGGACGGGCATTTACTTAAGTAGGTTGCCACCTACTGTGAATATGCGGGTATGGGCAACCATCAAAAGGATTTTAAAATTGTATTACCCGACGTGATGCCATTGCATAATCACATTAAATTCACGAGCTGAAAAACAGAAAAGGTATTTTATTCGAATGAAAATGCTTCTTTAAGCTCAGTATACCTGTCGAAACAATTATTATTATTCCTCCCTTAAAACATTAAGTTTGTTCGACGTGGCACTGAGAAGTGTCAGCTAATTTTCCCCTTTCCAAAACCCTGCATAACCCTGAAAATTCGGCTACTATATCGAACACAAAATATGCAGCCCTGAGGTTTTGCATTGAAAAATTAATGACAGCAAGCAAAATGACAGCGAAACTCAGCACTGAATTCTTGTCCCGACAAATTAACTGGGGTCAGTTCAGGGCACAACTAGGGCGCCATAGAAGTCATGTCGAATGCAGGTTTTCAGTACCAGGGTGAGTTGAGTGCCATATCAAACACATTAGGGTTAACAAACCTATTAACTGCTTTTGAAAGAAGACATTGTCACAATAATCAATTTTTCTTTTCCCCTTTACAAAGTGGTTTTGAATAGCGAGAGGGGTATCGAAAAGCAAATGCCAACTCTTGCGTAGGTATTTTGTTTTTAATGTTTCGACATATACCTCTTTGAATAATTTGTTTGCCTTTTATTCTGCTACTGTATTAAAAAATCATAGCACCAAAAACTCACAAACTCAGCGCAAAAAAAATAAACGGACCTCGTTATTTTTCAATGTAAAATAATTCACATTAACTCACTCAGCCCTTACTGCTGTTTTATTTTTTCTGCTCAGTAACCGGGTGTTGTTTAATTTAAAATATACGGCTATTCGACCCACAACCAAGACTGTATAGACAGCGGAATGTATTTAGTGGCTCAGATTACCACAAGCAATTTCCAACTTTAATGGAATTTCAGAAAAGTTGTCCGTAAATATTTTCAAACTTGTATCCTGCCATGGGAGCCATTTGGTCGGCTATTTAAATATGCAGTTGAATGCTGTTTCACTTTCCATTAAAGTTTTCAAAGCTACCTGGTTTAATTTTTTGTTCCAGTTCACTGAAATATTATACTCCTCATAGCGACATGCCCATTGACTTTTATTTAGAATTTACAAGTGTTTAGCCATCAAAAATAAACCGCACACCTATTTTCTATGTAGAGTTACTTGTAATAATATATTCATTTCATTAAAGAGACAAAGGCCTTTGTCAATTTGACTAAGCGATTGGTACGCCCACTTCCGCCTTTCTTAGTTGAGTCCTTTCTGCCATTAAAATTGTACAATGCGAACATTCCAGTCGAGCCTCCTAGGCCGTTTAGGTCTGATGAGATTTTTATTGCCTTGTAATAAAATTTGCAATTCTATTTTTGGTCGCATTTCTTTTTTGTTTTAATGTGGGAAATCCTTTTAAGGATTTCCTCCTTTCTGCTTGTGCAATGAAATTGTAATGATGGAATAAAGCGATTACATTTATGCTTTCTTCATAAAATGCTATAATGTGATTTAGGGTAATTTTTTGGTTACGCTTTTAATGATTTTGAGTCAGCTAGAGTTTTCTATTATTGGAAGAAGGAGCTGTTTTATACTGTCTTTGTATGTTGTGTCAACCTTTGGGCTTTGATAGGAACTGTTGGTGTCAAATTGTGAGGGCGTTGAGTATTGATTTAAAAAGGACTCACAAAATTGTTTCCCAAATGGCATTTAAGAAGTCTGTCAGAGCAGCGACAGAAAGAAGTCACAGTTGCTGAATTCATTTTATGGAGTGACTTTTGGGTCACGTTTTCTGTTGCGTTTTTATTTCTCTGCTGAAAAGGTAAACTATCTTAAGTCGACTTAAGTGAATTTGTAATAGTTTACTGCAAAAGATTCCCCTATTCAATACGCATAGTTGTACCAAACCCTCGTCCTTGTATCTGAATTGTATGCCGAGTTATAGAAAATCAAAATCATCTTAAGTTGATAAAAATGCGTATTAATATTTAATAAATTATCTTAAATACCCATAAGATGATATACTACTTGTAAAAAAAACGTCTTATTTCAGTTAAGATATTTTGTTCAAAATATAATAAGCATTTCCTGAAAAGCACTGTAATGCGCACTTCATCTTAAGTCTATTTAAGAACTGAAACTCCACAAAATCTGCTAAAGTATCTTATCTCAACTTAAGATTTCTTAATGAGCAAACACGCTAAAGGTAAATCATCTTAAATTGGCATTTTGTCTCATATCTCGCTGATTTCTTAAAATATTGTTTTGAAACGTGGCTAGGAAAAAAGAAAACAAAATTTCCCTTCTAAAAAGCCCTTGCCTTAGAGTTAAAAGTTAGAGGATTTTTTTAAATTAGGTTTTCTGATGTTTTTTTGCTCTCCTGAAAAACTATGAAAATTGACTTAAGATAGTTTACCTTTTCAGCAGAGATTTGTTTCTAGTTTGTTTAGTTTTCGTAAATCAGGTACGGCTTCATTGAGCTGGGAAATCCCTCCTGCTGAAAGGTATGGTAGTTTTAGTGTAGGACTGTTTTACAATGCAGGCCGTCAAGTGAGTTAAGCGTATTCAGTTAAGATCGGAGTTCGTATCTGACTATCAAGGGCGTTTGGCGAGTTCGCGCAGTGCAAAGTATATTTTGTTTACAAGTGCAATTATTTACTAACTCCTACATTACCTTTGGGTAGTAAAAGTGGCGCAAAAATTGTTACCCGAAAATCTTTGGCTGTCATTTTTTGTACGAATGAAAAACTTTGGTTCTACATTTTGAATTATGTTTATTTGATGTCTTAATTTGTTTCCATTAAGTCGAGAAAATTTTATGGCATTTTCCACTATTCTTGCCAGAACTTCCGGCGATAGGGCCCCGCATCGACGTTTATTCTCTTGAATGAAGTCTGGGATGGTTAAACCAGGCGATCTTCCCGCCCAGTGTAAATCACCAAATCGAGAGATAAGACCACAGGGAAATTCAGCCTTCAGAATTGCAATAGTTGCTCGTGCAGTATGCGCCGTAGCTACATCCTGTTGGAACCTCATGTCCTCCAATATTAATTCATTCGATTGAGAAAAGAGAAAGTCGTTGAGCATGGTTCTGTTGAGCCCGCCGGTCACATAAGTGGTCTGGTCGATACTTCGAGGTACGGCGTACGGAGCTTTCTGCGAAGCTGCGATATTCTCAACAGAAAGGCTTCTCTGCTGCAGCCCAAAGGTACCGGGCAGAATTTCACGTTGCTCCGTACTATTTCCTCAGTTGTTGTCGAACGTCTAAGAAATCTGCCCATACTTTTATTTCGCGTTTTTCTGTATATTTGTATATCCCAATTATTTCCTAATGTATATTCTGTTTACTTCACAGATGTCAAAGTAGAATTGACTTTTGCCGCCATTTGCAAAAATTATAGCATCTTCCGATAGGGTGATGATTTTTGCGCCACCTTGTAAATGCAAATCGTGAGCTGCCATTTATTATATTATAACAGTTTACACAGTTTTTCCAACAGACGTTTATTTTTACATTTTTTCAAAAGCTATAGCTAAAAAGTTGTACTTATTTCCCATTTTCGTAAATTAAAACTTGTCAAACATAGCAAATCTAAGAGAAAAATCGAGAAAAAAGGGTTATATGACCTCAACTGAGTGCATCAATTTATATTCCATTCTAAAATCCGGCGGCACTATCTTAAATATGCAAGATTTAGAAGAGAATAGAAGATCTTTAAATAAAATAGAACTTAAAAATAGCAACAGACACATGACATAGAAGAAACCAATACTAAGGACTTCGTGGGGTGGAAAATTTATGTTAGATGAACATTTTTAAAGATGACAGAAACTTCAACTTCATCGCACCCGGAGAAAAGTATTTTATTCGAAACATCCCGTAAGGGATTGTTAAACTAAAACAGATGTTGGTACTAACCTTCTCTTAGCAGAGGCGGAGATTAAAGACAAGCACAGCAAATTGATATGATTATGATAATATAAAATTTTAAACGGACATGGAAAAAAAGATGGACATTAGAAAAGATGCCCACAAGTAGGCTTTAGGCAGGGGCTATCCTACGATGCTGTCATAGTTACACACGTGTGGTAGGTATTAATGTTGTAATTCTAAGAATTTATTTTTGTACATCCGCGGAGGGCAGGAATAAATCTAGCCGAAGGCTCTGGCAACTTACAACAGCTTTGGATTGTTACATAAGTTTCAAGCATGTTTTTAGACTGGAAAAAATTATTTGCATTGCATAAAGCTTTCTAAATTGCTTCGTAGAAATGTTACGAAAAAAAGAAACAACAATCGAAGCGTTTGAAACATCCATTTATTGTTTTGTATGTATTCCCCCCCATGTCTACCTAAATAGCACATAGAACTCTAAAAAAATAGCACTTAATACTGTACTGTTTAGAAGCTTCCATCTGTTTACCTTCGAGCTAAGAAGGCACCTTAAATGTATGTAATGTAGGTATATTACTGAAAGGTTGTCACTTGACATTCAAATGGAAAACTCATACATCAGTGACAATAATGACGACATCGCATTAGAATGGGAAATAATACTTCCCTGATCCGCTAAAAATCCCCTGTTATTGCGATACTTAACATGCATAACTCCTACCTTGATATTTGCTTTAAGGTAGCCCCAAAATAATATTCACATCGTTAGTGCCTCACAACGATCAGCTCAAAGGTACTTCAATATTATGTTTCGTTTTATTTGTACTCACATCGTTAGTACCTTAAATCAAAGCACACTTAACAATATAAGTCCAACTGAAAAGTGCTCGAATATTATGTTTCATTTTTTATTTTAAGGGCAAAAATCAAATCCAAAGTGCGTATCAATTTTATTACCAATCAATCGAGAAGAAATTGCGAATAAGCCCTTACCCCCTTTGAGTTTGTATCGATTTCAAACGAATCCTCAGTTATTTTCCCTATACATGTGATCCACTTCACACTATAGGGGCCAACTGTACTTCAACGTGCAAACAACACCCAAAGGACTTTGGCACCAATAAATAAAGCATGTGGGCCTGGCCCTCCCTTGAGTGGCGGCACTAACAACTGCTTTATGTGAATTTCGTCCCCCTCTCGCCCCAATACACAGTCAGTGTTGTGGATGTGATTTTCCATTTTATGATTTTATTATGAACATCAAAAGCATCGATTACTCTTTTCACACCCTGCGATAGGTGAATTTTCATTTCAGAGGTTCATATGCATCAGTCGTTTCGGGTTAAACCAGAGAACATATATAATATTTTGACTCTTCATAGTGGTGGAGGGAAGGAGATTTTTGAATTTGATTATTTATTGAAAGGGTATCCTTGGCAGATATATATGCAATCGATCTCAAAAAGCTTTGCATAAATTGATGCTATGCAGTTTAAACAGAATGGGGTTGCTGATGGCTAATATAAATGGTTGGTGTTCAATTTGGACCATGTCTATGACTGTTGTACACTGATATCTCCTATCCCCACTGTCCCAACAAATTTTTAACAGTTTTCCGCAATTCAGTCCTTGAATAGTTTGCTTTTATAACAAATAGTGTCATTCTTTGTATGCGTTTACGCATTCCCAATAAAAAGTAAATCAGTACAGGGAAGAAACCGCATCAAAATCCATTCAGTGATTTTCGAGTTAAACACTGTCGTACAGATAGGCGAACTTAATGCCAAAAATTGCAGCGGCACCTATTGGATTTAATTGAAACCACCCTTTAAACGTAGCCGCTATAATAGTTCCTCATTGGTAAATGTTTGGAGAATTCAGTTGAGTAGGTATCTTTGATTCTTTAAACGACAAAGATATTTTAGCTTTCCTGTATACGTATCAAGAGAAAGAAATTATATTCGTACAAAATTTATGACTCGAGATTTTAATCAATTCTGACATTACGATGATAGAGGAACTAAATATATGTTTCGAGCAAAACATTAGCCGCACTTCTTCCCTTGTTGAACTCTATTAAACGTGCCTACACAATCAGAAACTTTCATTTCATTTGCGCCTCCACATACGTCCATCGCGTTCTACCGTCGATGCCATTAAGACAGTAGTAAATAGATACAGCGGCTACGCGGTTGTGACTTTTGATGTTAAAAATGCATTCAATTCGGCAAGCTGGTCATGTATTAGGAGATCCTTGTCCAGAATGGAAACGCCGACAGGAGGTTGAGGTTCTATACTAACGATGGCGTTAAGTACTACAACACCATCGCGGGTGTACCAGAAGGGTCGGTTCTTGGACCCCTCCTGTGGAATATAATGTACGACGGAGTTCTCCGATTAAAGCTGCCACAAGGAGTTAAAGTTATATGCTTTGCTGACGATATCGCTGTGGTTACTGTGTGCTGAACATATCCACGAGATACAGTCCGCCACGGATGAAGCAGTAGCCAGAGTCAAGAATAGGCTAGAGTTTGCAGGGCTTGAACTAGCTGACCACAAGATTGATAACCAGCCGAAAGACTGTGGAATATGCATTATTCCGTATTGGAACCCAAATAATTAGATCAAAGAAGTCATTAATGTACCTAGGAGTAATGCTCGACAACAGCTTAAGCTTTAAAACGCACATCCAGTACGCCAGCAAAAGGGCGTCACAGATGCAAGCAGCTCTTTCCCGGATTATGGCAAACATCGGTGGTCCTGGATACGCCAGATAACAGATTCTGTTATCCAGAGTGGTCAGCTCAATACTGATATACGCTGCACCGGTCTGGGCAGGGGCTCTTACAACGAAGGAAGCTCTCGTCAGCATACAGGCTCTGCGCAATAAGAACAATAAGCGGACTCCGAACAATTTCGGACGAAGCAGCCTGCGTTATTGCGGGAATGACTGCCAACGACATTCTGGCCAACGAAATGCAAAGGATCTACCTGTCAACAGGCAAGAGGTCATCATAACGGCAGTCCCGCGGGGAGAGTGGTAGAAGAGGACATGGGCGTGGTTTAGTACGTAAGGCGCGAGGCACTAGAGAAACATATCCCGCGAATTGTGAATGCTAGTAGCACGGGCAACTAGTATCTTTCGGAGATTACACATCCGTTGGACGCAACCAAAAAAAAAAAAAAAACACATCCATCGGTTTATAACTGCGAATGCAACTTCAAAAACATGTCTCTGATTTCTTATGAATATGTAAAGATTTTGTTATACCACAAACCCTATTTTCCAATCATAGACACCTAAAAACAGCATCACCAATCTATGCCAGTCAAAATCAAAAGCAGTTCCTAACAGATCAGAAACTCCTGCTACGCTTGTCCTTGTACTTAAAAATCTTATACTGTGGAATAAGCTATAAATTTCGCATTTGGCGCTATAACCAGAACTCTCGAAAAATGAGAACTTTAAAGCATCACATTGTTATAAGGTATGTTGGTAATTAAATAAAAATCAAACTGTTAATATGAATGAGAAAGTATCGTGCGATCCAGTCGTGTCGTGCACATTACTTAATTGCATGTCCATCGTATAATAAAGAAATACCGGGGTTATTTCAAATCCTGTTTTTATTACATAAAAAAAATAATAAAAGTTAAACACCTTAGGTACTGTAATTACAACTAATTGTGCGACTGAAGGAAAACCTTTGTAACTCTGGAAGATGTTTTCCATTTCACCGAGAGTGTTTTTTTTTATTCTAAAAACGTTTGAACTAAATTTATTTTTTAAATTTAACCATGACAACTTTAAGTTATATCTTAGTTCCTCTATTATCAATATATTTCTACCGAAAACAACATCTTTCTCTTACTCTCAGAGAAAGGGCTGATTTAATTAGAAAATCAAATTAATTTTTGAGCCTGCAACGCAATTTCAGATACGACACCGCAGATATATAAATGCAATGCATGCCTATGACAAAAATATCCAATTGTGCCTATTGTATGCCGTGATGAATTGAAATTGAGTTATGCAATAAACAATTCGTTTGCCTTGCAACTAATTGAAAATTGTAATTGGATTCTGTTGTGTCATCAATTTGATTGAATCGTGTTTAGATGGATAGATATTTTTTCGATATGAGTTGAGTTATTATTTTCGTTATAACAACAAGTATTGTAAATAGTTACGGAGAATTGTTATCGAATCATGCTTTTCTATATAGGTATTGAAATATTTACTCGCGAAAAATTGTTTGTTTGTTAATAAAAACAATTATGGCTTCCGCATATTCATGTTGATTCTTATTTACTTTATAGTCAAGAAAACTGAAATCCTATAGAGAAAGAGAACTTTATACAAAGCACAGCGTGTGTCAGAAGTCAATTTTAATAAAATTAAATTACCTATATATCACCCTATCGCAACAAATCTATGCAACTACATGCTCGCGTATTTACTTAGCGCATCTTTTCTATACATCTACACATATAATAAAACTGTAGCCGTTTCCTAGGTTGGCGTGAAAACTACTGCACATATTTCGATGAAACTTTTTTTGAAATGTTAGTTAAAATTCTGAGAAGGATATAGGCTATTCCTTTTATTACCATGCTTATTTTTTGAGAGCATTTTTAATCAAAATGTGTTTTTTTGTGCATTTTTTGCGTTAAGCTCGCCATTACTCAATCAATTCTTAATCAATGCAAACAAAACAAAATATTTAAGAAACCCAACACTCCCATAATTATTTTAAGCCATCAATCAGCTTTCTGTGTTATTTAGAAGCTGAGCTAGAACCCAAAATCTAACATGAAAAAAATAAATTTATTTCCCCAAATCGAAAATTATCAGCAATCGTTGTTCTTGATCGTTGTTCTGATTGGGGGTGGTGGGTAGGGCACATCGCACGAGCACACACATTGCAACAAAAACTGTGTCATTAAGAAACGAAAGAGGAGTAGGCGAGGTGAACAACGTTTTACTGAGGAAATGCGTAGTTGGCTGATGTTGTTGTAAATATTATATTGAGTTTTAGGTTTCTTTGAAGGAGTATAGGGCCCAACCCATAGAATCCGTCGCGTCCGTTGCGGCGACGGATCCGGCAATATTGACGTATTCGACGGAACAAGCAGTCCCATAGAATCCATCGCACATGTTAACTACCGATGACTTCACTACGTACATAGTCTCAATGAGATGCTGCTCAAACATGAATACTCACATGAGATCTTTAAAATAGTTGTTTTCCTGCCACAAAATATTTTTTTATTTCGAATTTTTCCAAACGACCATGACAATTTCTCTCACTCTCAATATTTCCACCAATGAAAGAGCTTCCTCTCCTGCTGTGCCAACTGTCAACGCATGCCTCGCACAGAAAAGTAGAAAGTAAACCTACTTTATCCGTCACATTCGGCACGTGCGATGCCTATGGGTCACTTTCCATAAGCTGCTGTGTATTCTATCAACCTATCAGTCGAATACGTTGCCGCAACGTACGCAACGGATTCTATGGGTTGGGCCCTTATCGTTGCAGTAGCATGTGTGTGAGTATGTGCGCGCTCTAATGTGATCATATGTTTTGCATTGCAATGGGCATGGGCAGTCGTGTCTGGAAATGGGCTGGTGGGATTCGTGTATCAAGTTGTTTTCAAGGGAAGGAACATATTTAAAAAAAAAACTGTTCGATGCAGTTCGATGAAAATACGTTTTGTGCATGCGTGTGAAGCAAGGCGAGCACGGGTGCTTGAAATAATATACAAGAAAGACATAGATCGAATGATTTGACTGTTTAACCTTCAAATTTCCACAAACATAAGTTGTTTAAGGGATTTCGTATTGCTAACCGATGTTATGCTAGGCTGATATTTGTCGAATCAGTATCAGACCAACTGAATTCATAATAAAGACTTATTGCAAGAATCATCGCCTCGTATTTCATTTTGACTGAAAGTCGTATACGTTCACGTTGTATGTACTTGTACGACTAAAAATAATTCCGATCCAATAAGACCTGTTTTGAATTAATTGAATCTCAGCCTCTGAGTTAGGGAGACAAATTGCTCACAAAAGTGTTGCCCAAAAACTTGTTCAAACTTTTTTGTATTGATTTAGATTAACGATTTAAATGCTAAGTTCAATTTCGTACAGGCAAAGTAGAATTTAGTAATAATGGAATCCCGCGAAAAAAAAAATATAATGATATAAGAAAAAAAACTGTAATGCTAACTACTCATAAATAGTGGTTGAACAAATTTGTCGTTCTCAAAGAAATACGGACCGATGAAAGCGGCAGCAAAGCAGAAAAAACAAAAACGCCTTTTTTCAAGGACTGGAAAAACATCGCTACAAGATACAACATCAGGCTAGATTTAGAAGAGAGTAATATTTACGGCTGACAAAAAATTACGCAACAATTTTAATTGGAGGAGAACAGGTCGTATGAATGAATTGAATATATTAACCACAAGGAAAGATGAAGCTCACACCGCGCCGTTTATATAAGCAAATTCAGCATCAACATATATCTTATCTGAACCCTAACCTCAATACTGCCCAAATATCATTGGTACCCAATTCGGGCGCTAGGTTCGTGTAACACAGGGGAAAATGAAGAAGCGATACATTTTATTGGATCCTGTCCCATTATGAAACAAATCCTTTGGTACCAATAGACTGATATTGGAAAAACTAAAAAAAAATTCAATGGTAGTTACTCAACAAATAATTACACCCAAACAATCTAGCAAACACAATTTTACACATCAATAGTCACCCCAAATCTAAATAACCTTTGGAAAATATTTACATTCGTCAGCAACTAGTAGTCGATGAATTAAATTCATTACAACAATGAAAGCCAATTTGAAGCAGACACCTTAAGCGACTAAATTAATTACTGTACTTGACCCACTGTACCCTTAAATAGTAATTACAACACTAACCATTCCCATAAATTAGAAGTCATTAATTTAAAAGCTTATCAGATGATTTTGAACCGAATTGATCCTGTCAATGGTTATTGAGCTGTGGTACACAATATACACTGCACACTGCACATGGGAGGGCTATATGATACGCAGCCGATTGAATTGGCATGTATTTTAGGTATGCCATTGTTTCGGATAATCATCTATTGATTTTTAGAAAGGTTAATGTGGAGTAGAGGTCAGACTTACCTTCAATTACGTGGAGCAATGAATGATGAGGTTTGCACATACCCCAGAACATTCAATTTAAGAATAGGGGTAGTGCAGTGACTCCCATTTATTTCCTGTCATGGTTGTGTCTGGTCTGTTATTGATAATAAATTGTTTTGCCTCAAAGTCGCTAAGAAACCCATATATTATACTCGGAGAAGCTCCTGCGAATATCCCCAAGGAAAATCCTGACATTATAGTGATACAAATGTTTCACATTTGTCCTAGAAATATACAGACCAGCTATATGTCTTCGTTTTAATAAATTCTAGATAGTAGAGAAAGTTAGACTTCCTGGACTTTTTCACTTGAAACTTGTCGCAGGACAATTTCGATACACATCGACTTGAAAGACAATATATTCGCAAACAAATATGTACCATATGGACTTGAACTCAGATTGAGTGGGCGAACTTGGCACAAACATAGAACAAGAAGGGAAATCCAACGAGTGTATAGAAGAGTACCTACGTAAATTGCATATGTTGAAGGAACATATTAATTCACAATAATTCCACGAAGAAATGAAATTTCATTCGAGACGAGCGTAGCTAAATCGGTCAGAGAGATTTCGATGTAAACGCAAACAATATTTATGTAAATTTCGACTTGACAAACAATTTTTACTAAGAGCCAAATGGAAATACGTTTGCAGATTGTTAAAAGTTGCGGCAATGACGGCCAGAAAACCCACTCCCTTGCGGTATGCCCTATAGACCATTTTAAAAAATACCGTGAAAGACTATACAAACATGAAATGAGGGTTGATTTCCATAAATAGATCAAAGCTAGATATGTAGCAGACAAAGCAGTAAAAAGGCGAATAGTTGCACAATTTCACAAGGTTTCAATTGATATTTACAAGAATCATTGATCAACGAATGTGTAGCAGGGTGTGCCACTAGCTAGCTACTTAACTGCCACACTAACTAATTTTTTTCAAATGCGAAGAGCTCCAAGAAAGGAGAGTTTTTCAGTAATTTGACAAATAATTGTGGATCTGACGCAGACGTACATAAACACATTTTCATATTTGATGCAGAATGAAATGAACTCAGACGTAGGTACATAAAACGACTTTTAAAGTTCAGTTTGATGAGCTGCTAGTTGTCTGGAGCTTCGATCTAATATTTGACAGTTGCAAAAGCATCTTGGATAATGTTTTCTCAATATCCATTCAAGGGCAATCAAATTTCTGTATGGAATGTCCCCCAGGTGACCTAAGGTCAACAAAAATCATTCAAGGATAACGCTTTATAGCTACCCCTACCCATGAAGCACCTATTAAAGTGACACTTAAACCCACTGCCCAATGAATGAAAAATCCCCTTACATCTCCAATACAATCAGTGTCTAGCTCCTTTCCGTCGGCTTACAAGTTCAACATAGAATCCCCTGTGGCGCTGTGCGTTCAAAAAAGTAAAGACTCTATTCCACTATGAAAATAACCTCTCCACTTTTTTATTAGAAAATATATCCGAGACAGGATATTTTCCATCTGAATATAAAGTTCACAAACCATGTCTAATAATGAAGCCAACATCCGTTCCAAGAAGGCGGCTTCATGACATGTTTCCTTCTCATGTACCCAGAAGGCAATAAATTGTCATTTTATTTCAAAAACCATATAAGGACGGAGGCACAAAATAAACGACAACAACAGATGCCGTCTATGGATATGGAATGGAGTTTGTGTCGGTAGCTTTAATGAAATTGCAAAATTCGACATTTTAAGGCCTGGGGGCATAGAGTTTGTCAATATAGGTGTTGGCCAATAATGAAATGTGCTGTCGTAGAATTTGAATATGCTTTGAATTTGAAATTATTTCGACAACAGAAATTAGTTTGGGAATTCTCTCCCAAGAAAGAAGAAAGTTAAAAAAATATCAATCGTCACCTACTCTTTATAAAAGAGGAAACAATTTAAAATTCAATCAAGTCAAAATGCACCATTCCACACGAATAAAGGAGTGGTAATCGCAAATCTCGAATCCCGATATCATATTTCATTTCAGTCTGTCGCTTCAGTTGATCCTTAATAACATTTCAAAAAGAATTATTCAGTTCACTTTCAGTGGCATCGATGTGAAAAGGATAACATGACGGAAGTACTCCCTGAGGATTAAAGCGAACTCCGCATTCAAATCTACGGTATACCTGGAGAAAAGTCAGGCGCCACTCGACCGACTAGGAGTCCTTTTCTTCTGCTTGTGTTGTTTGAATTCATATTAAATGGAAATTTCATTGTTATCACATGAACGAATCGACGTTAGTGCGAGGACAATGGCAGAGACTCAAATGAAGTCCACCCAAATCGAAAGAAGCAAATATCGGCGAATTGATTTTAATATTGAATGCGTATGCGTTTCGCTTTTGTTTCATATTTTATATCTGTTATATATTTCAGTAGCTGGAGAAAAAGTCGTGAATAATTTCGATCTCATTTTGGTAAGATTGAAGCGACTGAAATACCGTAAGGATTTTTGTTTTAACTGTTGAGACGTTTTACCGGAAGCATCAAGCGTATCGATAAATGGCTCGCGTCAGCGAATATTTGGGCGCCAGTTAGTGCTGGAAAAAGCTCTCCAAAGTCAAAGGGAAATCCTTAAAAACACCGAAATGGTATTCAATCACAATTTCACGGATCTAAAACTGTTCTATTTGAAGATGTTAAGAAAACTGGCATTCCTAACACTAATCGCAAACTTTGAACTTGAAATATTTGAAGTCCGATTGATATCGATATCTTTGGTTCGAAAGCTGCGCGTATATAATCTGAAAGTTTCCTTATTTTTACAATAATTTGAATTTATAATAGCTTAGGTAAGGTTAGGTTATGTTGGCAGGCTACACACAAATGCAGCCACACTTAGGCCAGAATTGAGCCATTGTGACACCACAGGATCGAATGATCTCAATGGATTTTCAAGCGCCAAATACCATACGATCACGCCGTTGTAAGTATAGGCCTTATGACCGATATGTAGTACCAATATATGATGCAAGGCCGAAGCGGCCATTTACTTCCTATAGCTTTTTTACAGCAGTACAGAGTCGCAGTGGCTTTTTTAACTCGCTCCAAAATGTTTGGTTTGCAACTCAACTTACTGTCCACAATGAGGCCTAAGTACTTGGCCTTGTCAGTTATCACCAAGGAGGTGCCATTTAGTTTTGTAGGAGCGAAGTAAGGAATTTTGTATTTCCTTTTGAAGCGGACTAGTTCCGTTTCTCGGACCGCATTTTGAGTCCATTTGAAGAGCTTAGAGAGGGCGTTCTTAATCAGATACCTAAGCATATTAAGTTGTTTCCCTGAGACAGCAATAGCACCGTTATATGCATAGGCAATTACCTACCTTACACCCTTCCCCCTTCAGTATTATAATAGCTTACCCTCAAAGCAAAATGCTTATCTGCAGGCGGTTAAAAAATTGCAATTATTTTATTTTTAAGTGATTGAATTAATTCAGTTAATATTTTTATTTCAAAGATTTTTTAAACATTGCGTTTATATAACGAAAAATTAAGTAGACAATATAAGTGTAAAATTTAGTGAAAAATATTTTTTTTTTCAATCTTACACATACAGAAAATCTTTTTTTATTTATTTTTTTTTTTTTTTTTTTTTCGTTTTTTAAAGTTGCGAATATTTTTAAAGTTCCCTGGTATTTCATTTAATATCTTCGGTATAATATATCCAAGCTCCCTGTTCTCGTCGAACGTTGTCGGGGCTAAAAACGTAACATGCGCTCTTCTTGTAGGACATATTTTGATTATGTTTTATTGGTTGTAAAAATCGATGAGATGGAAGTATTTCCCCAGACCAGGATCCCATATCGTATTCGTGATTCTGCAAGCGAGTAGTAGACTTGCTAAAGAACTTAAAAATTAGGAAATCTTTTTAAAATAAACTAATGGAGTGGAGTTAAGCATTCTCGAAAAATACGCGCATTCCAATATATAGAAAACGACTAAGCCTTAAACAAATTCTGGTCACAATGCCATTGAGGCAGGACATGCCCTCGGTATTCCAGATTATTTAATGTTCCGAATTCCGAACGACCAAGAAACCTCGAATGGCTCCTGGCGATACAAGATAATAGTAGGTACGAATTCCACAATTCTGTCATCTCTCAAATATTTCGGATAAATTAGACGTAGCGCAAGTGAAACTCTATTTACGAAGGCAATAAAAGTTGTATTCGTGGCTGTACCCTTTACAAATGTGGGTACTTCAAAAAGAGCAGGCAGAGCAGAGCTATGCATTTATATGAATAAGTCACACACTGTCCAACGTGTAATTTTTTCCCCGCAGGTGTGGTAAGTTTAAATATTTAGTAATGTCTTATGGCGCGTCTGCAAAGTGACAAATGTCAGTTGCTTCAGTTTAACAAGTTTAAGACTTTAAGAAAACATTCTCCAAAAAGAAGAGCGCCTCTGATTAAAAATGACGCTCAATTCTAGTCCTTTAATCATGCGTCTTTCACTGACGATTTCTAAGTGAATTAACTCATGTGGAATAAAATATATCCAAGCGAAGGGCACGACTTCCACAGCTCACACACAGAGTACAACATAAACACATGTTCTCAGCCGATGAATAATTAATTTTTTGCATTATTCAAAAGATCCTCTTTGGAATTTTAGCAAGCATTGCTATTTGTGTAGCAAAATTCGGGCAAAATTTTTGTTTTTATTTACGGAATAAATTATTAAACTCAAGGATATCTCTCGGCTTCTTTAGAATTACGACAAAAACACAAGGACATCATCGTCACTCATCAGTATTATAATTGAGTCCAGCGAAATGAATATCCAAAGGACCGTTTTTTTATGATGACTGTGATAGCAACAGACAGGACAACTTGTCATTGCAAGCCATATCCAGTGGCACAGTGATTTAATTTAAACAGAAAACCATTTCAAACGGAAAAAGAGTACCTACCGCCCGCATAGATGGCCTGTCGCACAGTTTATGGTCAGTTTCCCTGCTTAGTTAACAATGTTATAAGGACATCAGCGTATTTATTATTTAATTTCGAAAGTGACCCTCTTTCGGAATAATGTGAAAGTCATAAAAGCAGCGGGTGTGGTATCTTGTCAGCATTCTTATATTTTTTTTGTCCTTGCGCAATCTCTTTGTGCAAATTAATGCGAGTATTTTTGCAACTGACGGTTGATGATGTCCTTCTGGGGATTAAGCCATTCAACAGAAACTACTTTGACCCTCATATGACTGCAGGGAATAACCTACTACCTACAGCAAAATGTAGGATGGTAGGAGGTTATAATTTTATCCCTAGCGTGTGATTCGCCTCAAAGATAGTCAGCCCAACCATAGTGCGGCGAATACAAATGCCTTTATGATAATATTAGTGAATTTCATTATTGTTGTCGTTGTGCTCAACCCTATTTCGTATTTATGACTTGCATGCCTAACTGAAGTCTTTCTAATTTGTTTATGCGAATTGAATATTCTTTTTGTGGGCTCGTAAAAAAATCTGACTGAATGATACACATCCTGTGTGCTGTGTGGTTTGGCATAAAAGTCGATGGTATCCATTGATTGATAGGCTTAACTAATGGCAAATGATTCGGATAAAATAAATGGCGTTGAACGGACTAGCAACGAAATGGATGGCTATTTGTTATTTTCCGATAAATCTATTCTCCCCTTTTGTTTGCTATTGCAAATAATGCCAGTCTTTGGGGTTTTAGGTGCTGTACATTCCATTTAATGGCAATAATGGTTTTGATATATACGAAGCTAAATGCATTCTATTTGTCAGACTGAATTTTTGACAAAAGAAACAAAATTCTTGGAATGTTACTGTAAACGTGAGGGGTTATATAAATGTTTCCGCGTGAAATAAAATAAATTTTGACTCTTCTGTTTACTTAAATGATCGAGTATAATATAATCAACTGCGGAAATTTACGTTTCATTTAACATATTTTTAGATAAACCGCCCGTTGTCAAAATTAGACCAATTTTGTCTGTAGATAAAGTAACGGAAGCCAACTTGTTTTTTACATAATTTATTTATTATTTATTTTAATCTTTATATATATAATTCTACTGTACGTGTGTATGTCGCTGAACTCCTCCTAAACGGCTGGACTGATTTGAATGCATTTTTTTTGTATGCGTTTGGGTGGCGCCCTGGATGGTTTAGATTCATAATTGGTCGAAATTGGACAAAGGGCGTGGCACCGCCGATGCAAAAGAACATTCAAAGTCTTATATCTCGAAAACCACCAAATCGATTGAGTTCAAATTTACATACGATCTTAGGTATTGGCCCAGGAGTATTCCTGTGAAGATTGGTCAAAATTGGACAAAGAGCCGTGACACCGCCCATACAAAAAATACATTCAAAATCTTATATTTCGAAAGCAACCGAAGATTGAGCATTGCAATTTGGTAGACGGCATTCTAAAAAAGGCGTGTTGCACCTGCCTTTAAAAAAAATCACTTTACAAAGTGTAGGCGGGACTTAATACGAAAGGCACGTGCAACGCCGGGTGCATACCGCTAGTTTATTTATAATATGCTAAATCTTAATTCATTTACCTTTCCAATATGGAAAAAGATAACTCTGCAATGCCCCTGCAATTTGATTTTATGATCGCTTACTTTTAGGGGTAATTAAATTGCATACTTTTATGAGTAAATGAGACTCTCCGACAGTTACTAATTGAATCCAGTAGGTGGCACCGTGGCACTGTTGCCGATAAAATTGTAACCATATGAAAGTCCTTTTCTATTTAATAAATACATTTCTACTGCGCTTGGTTTTCATATATTGCGTTTTAAAAAAAGTTATTTTCTTTGGCGCAGAAGCTTGTACCCTAATAAAGGCGGATGCAGATCTTCTTGGCCGTTTCGAACGCAAGATTCTTCGAGTGATTTTTAGTCCCGTTTGAGTTGACGGGCTTTGGAGGAAAAGATTGAACAGCGAACTCTACGAGCTGTACAACGACACAGAACTGGTCAGAAAAATACGCATCAGTCGTCTAAAACGGCTAGGACATGTAGAGCGAATGGACACCAACGCTCTGGCTCGAAGTGTCTTCGATTCCAACGCAGTAGAGGAAGACCTCGCCTTGGGTGGCACGCGCAAGTATAAGGGGACCAACTTGGAGTGCGCAACTGGAGGCAGTTAGCCAAAGATCGCGCTAACTGGAGAGGCGTATTGATTGAGGCCCAGGTCCACCTCGGACTGTAGCGCCACCTAAAGTAAAAGTAAAGTAAGTTTAAAAAAATAGTTTTTTAAGGTCAAAGTCAGATAAAGAGGCTTGCCACTTTCCGCGCAAAAAAGCATTCGAAACGCTACTTCTTGTCACATCGTACGACAGCTATTGCTGCAAATTTTAGTATTTTTTTTTGCGCTTTAGATATTGACAGTGAAAGAGTGAAATCGAAACGAGCTTGTCCTGTGACAAGCATTAATTGACAACATCAAAACAAGATTTCGTACAACCTCTTCAAACCACTTTTGATAAATTAACAAATGCGTCAAAGGATCAAATGCTTACCAATGGCGATGTGAATAAAGAATTGCCCTACCCTCCCACTGTTTTCCACTATCAATAGAGTCACCCCTAACATGTTCCATTAGAGCTATAGCAAGCTTTCAATCGAAATTCGATAACCACATCGACAGGTTACTTTGCGAAATGAATAGAAAGTTCTACATGAATAGGTGCGATACCCAGGAGAGAGCTCACAACGTAAGACACATTATGTCCTTTTGTTCTGTGTGGTCGATACACCGTATATGTGGAGAATATATATGTCAAATGGTTGAAAGGACTCAATAGGGTTGATGTGATTTATATATCTCCCCAGAGCCAGTTTGAAATGAGAAAGGCTATAATTGAACATAAAGAGCCAGAGAGATGTAAGTCCCTTGGTTATAAAGGCTGATTGACAATGAAGTCACAAGTAGTGTAGGGATCAAAAGTTTCAATTACGCAATTATCCCGCTCGATGGGATATGTCCTACTTTTGGATATAGCAACTGAATCCATTCTTTAGGCAGGTGTAAACAACAACTACACAAAGCCAGTTAGCTGTCATTGTTGAGGGGATATCGCTTAGAAACCTTTTGGCTACATGTGGGCGCTGCCCATAAAAGAGCTCACATCCATCCCATGAGATGCTTTTGTGGTGTTGTTGAATAGAAGATTATCTTGACCACTGAATTCAATCGAATTATAGGGAGCACTTTGCATGGCTGTGTTTTGCGCTGGTAACCGCTGCGTGCAATATTTTTAAGACAGTTTTATGTTCGTTAAGCAGTAATGGTTGCGATTACATGGGAATCGCGGCAGACTGGATTGCTGACATCTATTTGCGGTTGCAGGTATGTTCTGATTAAGAATTGCAGAGATTCGTGGTAGAAAAATAGGTACTTTGATGCGGTCGTTAAATTGATTGCTTTAATTTTACACATAAGTGTCTAGCATAAAGTAGGTTTGCATTCGAATTTTATTTGTTGAAATGTGGAAAAGTTTGCATATGAATCCAACGAGTTTTCTAAAATGACCAATTCATTTAAATTACCTACCATTGCTTACATGGAGACCTCCCACCGGATTGGCATTACCAAGACACTTTTGAAAGGAAAAGAATGGGGCTGTCAATTTTGCCATTAAATTAAATGAAACAGAAAGTTTGGAACGACATTTTTTAAGAGAATCGAAACTGAAATCTGTTAAAGAGCTGCTTATTGTAAAAAAACAACAACAGATAAATGAAAAATCAGGTTATGCCTAAAAAACAAGTCAACTGACAGTAATGGAATTTAAAAAAATATTTAGCACCAAGTAAGGTATGGAATTAATCATGGTGACGGTGGCGCATTCGTAATATAGTATCATGTATTGCAAAGGTTGACTAAATAATAAGAAAACACTTAAAATTCAATATCAGTCATGGTCCTTATCGATAGGATTTCATTTTATTTCTCGAAGATGTCGTTAAAATGAGAAATTCGTCGTTATAATCGGGATAACTCGGATTTTTCGTACATTTATTATTTTATTTAAAATTACACTTTCAAAAATGTTTCTCTTACTGTTTTGTTTTAGTTATAAAAAAATATAAAAATGTATAAAGAAATGTATATATAAAAATGTTTTTAAAATATATACAATTTTTTAGTGAAATTTTAATTTATATATTTTTTTGATTTTTAAAAGTGTTGTGAGGATAAACTGGCTATACCTACATGAGAGATCTAGCTCTCCTATAGAAACAAATATTTTTTACTTTTATCTGTTTAATCCGAATTTTTTTCAGAGTGAAAATTCAAATAGTTTATGAAGTATTTGTCTCTAAGAAACAGAATGAAGAGCGCGGAAAACTAAAACAAACAATTTCAAGTTTCTGGATAATTCACAGGTTTTGGGTACATAACAGCGTTTTTGATTATTAGAGATTTAAAAAAAAAATTTTAAAATTCCTACATTAACCTGATTATCAAATAAATTTGAGATTCGATCAAAAATGTCCATGGTAGCAAAGGGGGGACCATAAGTAAACTTGCTACATTTTTTAAATTATCTAATTCGATACTGTTAATCCATGCAAGTTTAACAAAAATCTTAAGAGCTGTCGCCTTTAGATTAAATTAACTTCAAAATAGGGGAACAAAGTGAACTCACCAAATCTTTAAAATTATTTAATTCGACATTGTCTTTTGGTCAAATTATTTTTAACATTCAACAAAGGTGTCAAAAAGTGAGTAAAAACACAAAAAAAATCAAATTTTAAATTGATTTTTTTTTCGTCAAATAGCCTCAAAAACCGTTTTAAATAATTCTTACATTAGCTCGATTATTAAAAACAATTAACATTCAACAAAAACATGAAAAAGTGGGTAAAACGAAAATTAAAATAAAAATTAATTAGAAAATTTTCTTTGGTGAAATCGTCACTTTTGATAGGTACCATTACTAAATGTCCTTTCTATGGCTTTCATTAGTAACTACTTGTTCTTTCAGCGCGGTAACGAATGAATTATAAAAGTCACGCAATCTTAAAAGTGTAAGTTGCTGCCCAGGATATTCCCCTCATTGGAAATAAGTAAATCATCACAATGGGCTTTACTTGATTGTCTTCACCGTTGGTATTCGGCTATATGTCGTGAATCCAAGTAAACTAGAACTTACTGCAATTTCAGACTTGACTTCCTAGCCCCAGAAACCAGTAGCAGTCTGATACTTTGATAGGTACATATCGAATCCTGTTTCAATTTAATACGCGTTCCTAGCATTAATCTCAATAACTATTGCATGGACTTTACCCTTTTACACAATACACACATTAACAACATCCCTCTGATTGTTTTAGCGCCATCAACAGTAACAATGAAAAGAAACACACATCCAACACATATTTTCCTTTCAGAAATTTCTCCGGACCACAATGCATGCGCCTTATGCGCATTATAATTCTGACCCATTTACAGTAAACCTGTCAAGAAACAAAACAAAACAAATAAAGGTCCACATCTTGTAGGCAAACAATTAGAATCGTAAAAACCGCATACAGCCGTAAATGCGAAACAAACACCACACAACCATAGGTGTGACAGATGAACATGACTATGACTATGCTAGGGTAGACCAACTACATAAACGCTAGGATAAGGGTTTGACATAACCAGGCATACCTTGCAAACGGGTCTCAAGTTGATTGATTCTCGTGTTATGCATAGTCCTTCCAAAGGATTTGCTGAATGCATAATTTATTTCTAAATACCTACTTTAAGGGTCAAATCACAGTTCACCAGTTCACAATACACACAGACATGCGTATCGCTTTGTTTAGCTTTTGGTTAAGCATGGAATGTTTATTGAGCATGAAAAAGGGGTGTAACATAACGTGCTCAATTTCGGATGGGAAAGGCATCGATTTAGTTAATACGGTTGCCTAAGACGTTTCGTTCTTTAAACATCTACATACAATCTCTGAGCTATGTTTTATGGCAAAACCAATACTTAAAATGGTTGTAATTGATGTGAAAAAATACCCCATATCCCTCCGGATATTTTTCTACCTATTTACTTATTTTAGTATAAAATATTAAATGGGTCTTCATCTTCATATAAAAAAGGCTTTGCCTCACTTAAGCACGCTTCGTTAAATATCGTAAGCAAGAAGTGAAACGTTAAAGGGTTGCGGAATTTTCTTGCTTAGTTATGGAAATTGACATCGCTAGGTATTTAAAAGCTCCCTTGATATTCGGTGAGCTATGACTTTTTACAATACCTATTGTGAAAGGCTGTAAATGTATGGCTGAATATAATCTATAATCTAAGACAATTAAATTCGTTACTATGGAAACATGACGGCGACAAATTGAATGGCAACAAAATGCGTTCGATTAACTGCTAAGCATTTTGTATGAAAAATTCTTAACTTCATTTTACCAGTCTTAATGGTGACATGTACCTACGATTTCTGCACATCTATGGCACAGTATCTTTCGAGTGATATAAGTTTCATTCTCCTCATTTCATGATAAATACTTAAAAAGTGCACGGAAACTTTTGATGTTTACGTATTTATTATAATGATACTGATGTTATAAACAATCTAACTGTTCTTTCAGCTCTTAGCACATTTTTTACTAAGGATTTCCGACTTGTGAGGTGAGGTTAGAGAAGCTCTTCAAAAAAATCTTAGCTGTTTTTACCCGAAAAAAAAACACAATTTCATTAAGTCAAGTAAAGAGTCCACTGGAGAGGATCAGTTAAATCTCTCAGTTTACTTGCTTCAAAAATTAAGTTTTCTGAAGATTCGACGTGAAGGTATCCTACTTTTTAATTTCGTTCTAGACACTTAGAATGTTTTGAGGTATTTCGCAATATGAACAGTTTTACACTGGAATCTGAAAAACTCTTTTACTAAAGTTACACTTTTATTTAGGTTTTTTCTATAACTCTGCCCTTTGAGAGCAAAAACTTCCGATAAATTTCCTGGGTTTTTTAGAAGAACATAACATAAAAGGATTTTGTTAAATTTGAGTATAAAATTTCAAAGCAAAAGATTTATCCTTGTCCGGCAGGAGTCTTGCCGCCTGACCGAATTCCTTGTTTCAATAATTTTATTGTGACAAACTGCTAGTTTTTAATAATTTATGCCTAACGCTATCACACTAATTAATGGATTAACCATTATATTGCAAACTGCAAACACTCATTTTCGATTTTTCAATTACTACAATCCTCGGGAAGAGAGAATGCCCGCTATATACGTTATACCTCATATCAGTACAAATCCTGCGTGTGTATTCAAATTTTAATTTTATTATTAAGTAACGCTGTTTGCGGAATACTGTGTGGCCATTACATGCATCAGCACCAGTTTTGTTAATGGCAGCAATTCAATCTCTGGTGGACCATTGAAATTGATGAACACAATACACAACCAATTAACTGCCGGCATCTGCAGCAAGTGAAATTACTTTAGGGACACTTAATTCACGTACGATGCAGTTGATTGGATTTGTGAGCTCCTGTGGTTTGTATGCGGCTCTCAGAAAATCGCCGATAGCGAATGGATTGCATTAAGTGCATTAGTTTGTCCAATAAACAAAAGTTGCACTTATACCATGTGACGTTGGAGTACTGACACTGACCAAGGGTTCTCTATTCAACTTGGGGAATTTCGCAACGGTTTTAAATTATTTAGCATCATGCAAATTGAAATGTCTTACTGTTTTTTATTCAAAAAGCTAATTCTGTCCCTGTTCTGTTATTTACATATATCTGTTACGAAGCAACGCAGAAGCGACTCTTACACTCTGCCACGTGCCGAACGAAAGTCCCATTCAAATTATATTTATTCATTTTTCACAACCCTGTCACAGGTGTGGCATTCCTTTTCTTGCGTCCATTTCGTGCGTTCAACATTATACGACTTCTTCAAAATAATGAAATTAGCATAACTGCCTTAAGCTTTTGTGGCCACCTACCTTATGTGACCACCACGTGTTGATTAAATTAAAATTATTATGAACCAAACACACTTTATTACTCTTCTTATAAGCCCGGCCATGCAACTTTCTTCGAAATCACTTTCATTTCATTTATCGCATACGTGAAAAACTCTCATGGGACGTGTTAATAAATTCTTTCCCAAATCAAAGCACCTCTCGAAGTGGTAGGAAAATAACGTTAATAAAGTTCTTTTCGAACCCATATCATTCAACACTCGACGAAATGTGATTAATACACACTCGCCGTAGATACAGCAATACATAGGTAAAACAATGAAATTGGAAAAGTTTCACAACTGTCAGTCGGGGAAAAGGTGGATCGGAAACTTAGACGCTCACCACTTGAAATTTATTTCGAAGCAAAGTTCGAGTCACATTATTTACAATATAGATGTCAACAACAGTCAAAAGTAAAATGAATCATTTGTTACTTGAGATACAAATAAATTACGTCGATTTAAGGAGGGTAAATACTTGTGATTTTGGCAGTATGCGCAACTAAAAAGTGCTTGCTTGTCGCTCTGTATACTGGATAATGTTAGATGATTCTTTCAGTTTAGTAAAGGATATCTGTTATAATATAACTTGTTCGTCCTTACCACGTTGACAAGATGGAGCAAGGCAATATCTGTTTGTCATTTTATAATTAAAAACGGGCAGTGGGCAACAATTGACTTAAAAATATTTGGAAACGAATTATTGTCACGAAAAAGTTTAAAAGTTTGTTTTTGAGTGATATTTTTGACAACTTTGAATGATTTTTTTGCAATGTCCCCCGACAATAGTTATCGTGAAATTTGTTACCAATTTAAAGGGAAGTGAAGCAACAAATATGCGGTTTACTGTTCGGTTTGGCTCTATCGCGCCTGATGCATTTCTCCATGTTGATATGAAAGGGTTAATAAATAAATAAATAAATATTTTGGCGCGACAGGTCTATGGGACCCAAGGCCTAGCTTCTCACAACCATTCGCTTTGTGTGGGTTTTCAATTTTTGGGACGAATGGAAGGGATCTACAATTTTACGCTGAGTCCAAACGGCTAATTGAGAAGCTCATTCATGACAGTTTTACTCTCGGATGTTTGTCAGACGTTCGCGAGAGGTGGCGCAGTGGAAAAAAACCTTAAGATGTAATTTGGCCCTCTTCGGGATATGAAAGGGTTAGTCCAGCAAAATTATGGTGTCCCGGTATTGTACAACAGGAATAAGCGGCTCATTCACGACGGGTACGTCGCCAATGCTCAGGAGTTCCTCCAATTTAGTACTGCAATAGCGGAACGCGACAAGGTCGATACCGGAACGCAGTTCACCGAATTTTGATTGCTTGAAGTCGAGGAAAGTGTGGATACGCTCTCCCAGGTGGAGGGGCTACTAATAAGCATTTCTCCCTAGTTTTAAGCTACACATGAATTATATAGGCTTAGATTATGGGGTCTTTGGTAGTTCGGGTACAAGACTGAGTGCTTCCGAGACTTGAACGACGCGTGTGCACATTTTTAGCGGCAGCCAGGTGCCCATGAATGCGATCAGGATAGTGACCATCCTGATTATGGGTAATTTAGGTTAAGTAGATTATGTAGTGTCTAGTACTCTTTCAATAGTCAGGTGCACTTCCATTTCACTTCAATTATATCTATCCGTTTAATTGAATTTTCTTTTCCTAATTGATTTGTTTGTTGGCTGTTGTATATATTTGCATTTTCCAACATATGGAACTGACGCAGCGATTGATATGTTTGTTTTTCGATAGCTACACACAATTGGATTTGTTTAATTAAATTAAGCTCACACGCTCCTGGCAAACAATCAATTGAGGACAGATCTGGTTGTAGTCCTTTTTTCCAATGAAAGTTGTGTCTGGTGAGTGCAGTTAATATTTACATAGCTTATGTAAGAAAGGAAGTATTACAAAAACCACTCAAGGTGTAGAGGTGGAAGTGCTTATTAAAAGATCCAAAAAATTTGAACCCCTCCAACCTTCATGGTTATAGAAAAATAAAGACTACCTCACTGACCAATGAATTTAAGACTGCGATGATATTGGGAGCGGAATGTGCAAGCATTCAACCATTCGATCCGGAAATAGTTTCAAATCCGAAAGTTTTAAATTATTATTTCAAGGGAAACGTTTCTCATTTATGGAGCTGTTACTCAATGGATCTGAGATACACTTCTTCATCAAACCCGTCCCACACTGAATCCTTTTATCATATAACCGAATTGAATATGCTTTTTCCGATTAAATGCTGCAAAATTTCTTAAGAGAACCACTTCCAAATCCCCCTGGATTTCATTAAAACCTGTCAAGTATATAAAATGGGGAAAAAACAACCCCTTAACCACCCCACATATTCATCCATTCGTACACACAGACACCCAAAGTGGTATCTTGTTGTGTTTTGCAGGGAACCCAGGAGTTACAATGCTGAATCGGTTTACCCCGATACACACTTGAACTTTGCATGCACCACAAGTAACAATGGAAACAGTAAATCCCTAGAACACAGCAATACAGTACAGACTGTGGAAACTTAAGAAAATGCAAACTATCTGCTCTAGAGCACACAATAATGTCTTGTGTTCTATTAGAATAATGTAGAGATGGGTGAGATTGGTTGTGTGGAAACTGCACACAGTCCCATATGGAACAATGATATCTTCCATTCTTGCACGCTAATGTTGCACTTTATTATTGCGCTCCAGTGCGTAAATGATACTCCATGGAACCTAGTGAGGGCATATATGGAAAATGAAACCACAGGCATTGCAATTCAATGGATTCAAATTATTTCACAATGTACGTTTCGAGTAAAGTTTTCCTGCAAATCAAGGAATAATGGCTGCGCCTTAAGATTCTCGGCTACCCAAAGCATTCGACTGTACATTTTCCCACAGACAGTCCAAGGCGAAAAGACTTACAAAAGCATATTCAACATCTTTCCAAGTATCATTACCTTTCTATACCTACCTACAAAAAACCAACAATATAGTACCGCACATTAACCCCAGCACTATTATTCACGTCAGCACATCCGCATTGTCAACAATTTATAACTTATCAGCACTAACTAACTGACCTAGTTTAAATTTATTTTTTAAATGATAGGTAGAAATATATCTAATGAAATAAAAGCTTTGTTTCTTTCGTCCCTATCAGCGTCTCTATCAAGGATTGCCGAAAAAAACGAATATCGAAGAATATAAACGCGAATTGGCAACGCATCAAGCTGATAGTTAAATTGACATTGATAGTAAAATTAACATTTAAAAATTTTAATTTGATAAAATATTATTCATGGCAAATTCCAACGAAGCATAGGTACCAAAAAGTTTCAATTCAAATAAAAATGAATCAAGTTACCACAATAACATATTATTATGTATTGTTTCATATATTACATTTCTTGGTAATTTACCTTTTTTCATCGGCTTGCTGAGACATTTTTTTCAAATACGAATTTTTTAATTTTATTTTTTGTCAGCATGTCAAATGTCATTTATGAAAAATCCATACAAGTTATCGATAACATACACAAAGTTTGTGTTGGGTATACTTTTCTCTATCGCCGCGAAGCTGTTAACCCCGTTAAGTATTTGTTGTATTTAACATAGGATTTCTTTTTTTTATCCTATAGCCGTGACGGGGACGAAAGAAACACAGCTAAAATTAAAGTTGCGTTCACTTTTAAACCCTGAACGGAAAGGTTCTTTTATTTGTATACAAAATGGTGTGAAAAATGACGGCTGAACCGATATGGCTAACCCTCTGGAAATGTCGGGAAATTGGAAATATCGAAAATTGCCTACAGAAGAAAAATGTTTACAAATAAATAATATATGAATGCTAAGTCCGCCATGGACGGACGTAGCATTCAAAAAAACGTACATATCTATTATAAAATTATTTATTTTATGGATTCACCCATTTTACGTTGAGGCCCATTTCAACAAAATTGTCAAATTTGGGACTATACCAATCCACATGAGATCCAAGTGCGTCCTATGCATCAAAGACTAAGACATAATGGCATCGATAGGCCTTTCAAACGAATAAGGAATTCCGATGATATCTCATTATTTTATTTAAACTTAAAGATATGAAGCGCATTATGAAAGAAGTTCACTTATTAAAAATTCCCATATAGGTGCTGCTCAAGAATAATTTTTTCGTTTGAAACGTGTCCTACAAAATGCAACATATAAATTAAAATTGTAAATAACTTCTGTTAAGTGAAGAATTCAATCAAATTACAAATTTGTTATACCCAAAATTTGGCAAAATGACATAAAACAAAAAATTATTAAATTCTGCAAATACAAATTTGTAAGCTTTTGAATAGACCCACAGTGAAATAAATAAATAAATATTTTGGAGCGACAGGTCTATGGGACCCAAGTTCTAGCTTCTCACAACCATTCGTTTTGTGTGGGTTTTCAATTTTTGGGACGAATGGAAGGGATGTACAATTTTACGCCGAGTCCAAACGGCTAATTGAGAAGCTCATTCATGACAGTTTTACTCTCGGATGTTTGTCAGACCTTCGCGAAAGGTGGCGCAGTGGAAAAAAACCTTAAGATGTAATTTGGCCCTTTCGGGATTCGAACCTGGAACCCCTCGCTTAGTAGCCCAACACACTACCACTAAGCCATCGCAATGACCCACAGTGGCCTCTATTTATTTACCTATGTAGCTTACAAAAATGACTCATCACCGCCAAGCAAATATAATTTGTCAAATCTTGATAGAGGAATCAACGTGCTGAAATGTATGTGATTCCGAGCACTTAATACGGGTTGCTAAAAAAATACTGGACCGAATAATATATGCTCCTTTGTGGCTTCTCTACCCATATCTGGTCAAACATTTCCTTAGAAATCTATTCTATGCAAGAATGACTAATTATCTACCTGTCATAATCATATCACAAACTCTGACCCTTTTCAAAATTTTAATTGTTCGGGTATTAGATGGACAAGGTTTGCCAACAATTTTGATAACTCATATTCATGCGTTGAGTGTAGATAATATTTAACCTCCTATGTCGAAATGAAAAAGGATACGTGGAAATGGCAGTTGAGCATGATGAGTGAATTCATTATAATATACAAGTACATGCATATCGATTATAATAAGTTGGCTTCATCTGGTCTTGACTGGGTAAGTCCTAAGAAATCACATAGTTCATTCAAGTTTTTTCTTTACAAAAATTTGAAGTTTTGAGGGCCCTTTTTCTCTCTTCTTGGTGATGCGGGGAAGAAATTCATATAAAGATTCATTTACTTTATGGTGGGTGGCAGAAAATTGTTGTCACCCGACGAGGCTTGAACCAATCAACGACATTCAAGGCTTAAGAAAGCAGAGTGTTTCTGATATAGTAGGAGGTAGGAGCTATTTCTTAAGTAATTCCAAATATGACGAAAAGCTGAAAAGCCGTCAAAATTTTGGCTGAATTGGAAGCTGTTGCCTAGAAACAGAACCCAGAAGACCGGCAATGCACCCACAAAACTATGTTTGACAATAACAATGCAAACAAAAGATTTAAGTCGCGTTTGAAATTATTAGCAGGAACTGTCTTACTGCAGATATAAACTATGTCACAGCAAGGACTTATATTAGAGTCATGCCTTTAGAAAGATACTTCCCTCATAATTAAGGCTCCGTATTATTTCCAGTCGTACAAAACAAATCATAATGTATATATGTGTGTGTAAAGCATGGATGCATGCAGCATGAAATTATTCAACAAGTTGTTTACCAAAATAACATAGTTCCATGAACCACTCATGGATCAGTGTAAATGTGAAGTTGTTTCGATTCCATTACATTCTGTAATGTTGCAACTCATATTTCACTCAAATTGAAAACACGTCTGATGCTTCAAACCAACTCATACAGTATCGGTTGGTTTTGGTTCGATTCGAGTTCGGCGTTGGGCGCCACTTTCTCAACTAGGTTAGTTTGATATAAAAGCAGGCAGCTCACTGCAGTCAAAGAACCTATAGTTACAGAGATATCGCACGCAGAGCAAATCAAAATTACCATTCTAAAATTCAATGGGACGTACCACTACGTCCCAGTTTGATCAAACTAACGTAAATCATACTCATATATTGATTGTATTGCATTATCAAGTTGCTTGTTGTGTTTCTTTTTTTTACTTCTTGTGACTGTTTGTTCTTTTCGCATTTTATGTTGATTTTTCTTTTAATTGTGTGTAAGTTTTTTTTTTGTTGTATTCCTTGGGTTAAATTCCTTTAAATCAAATAATAAATTGTATGCCTATTTTAAAATACGTTTCCCAGAAGTTTGTCCGATGGATCATCTCTCCACAAGATCAATTGAAATTGTCGATCTTCTTGATGAACCAGTATCTGTCGATACATTTTTTCTATGTCTGCCGTAAACACAAATCTATGAAGGCGAAATTGAAGGAGTGTGGTGAATAGTTCCCTTTGAATGGTAGGACCGGTTGTTAAAACATCGTTAAGGGACACACTGGTTGCCGTTTCTGCGGAGGCATTGAAGACTACACGCAGCTTTGTCGTCGTACTATAAGGCTTAAGTACACAATGATGAGGGAGAAAGTAGTGCGGTCTAACATTGCTAACATCGATTTTCTTCATGTGGCCTAGTCGGTTGTTCTCGGCCATGAACTGACTGTATTGCCTCCATGCTGATGATTACCGCGTGCTAAAAAAGACATATCCCTTGCTCTCAGGGGCTACTGCTGTCGCTGATGTGATTGGCACCACTGGCCACTGCTGCTGAGGTTGTTGGCTCCTCGTTCTCAGTGCGTTGGTTTTGCTGACGGTTTCCTCTCTCTGTGGTGTTCTCTGAACGCCTGGTCATGTGTAAAAGAGTGTTGTGCCTTCCGGAACATTTGTGGCAGTTTCGAGCTGAACAAGCCGAGGCCATGTGCCTTGGACTGAAGAACTTGAATCTTCTGACTGCTGATAGGCGACATTCCGGGGTGAGTCGCAAGAACTGTGGGCATGCATAGATGTTGTGATTGCCATTGTTGCAGCAAACGCAGACTGACTTGATTGGGTTCCCTGCTGCCACTGATGTAAGAGAACGTGCTGCTGATTTTCGGCCGTGTTTCTGTGCCACGACCCTTATTTCCGAGCGTCTCTAAGGATTGGAATCGGATCTCCAAGAAGCTGAGAAACTCAGTGAGGGATGGCAGTGTTCTTGGCTGTTTTAACGATTGCTCGTAGAGTACGTGCGTTGCCCGGTCCAGTTTTTTCATTAAAAGATGGACGATAAGCGGATCCCACGTGTAAGTGTCCACTCCAATGTTCTTGAGACCTTGTAAGCACTCGTTTGTCGTATCATTATCATGGAGTGCCTTAATGCTGTAGCCCATTGAAGAAAGCCGTCGACAGAATTCTGATATTGTTGTACCTGTCTTGCAGCATTTGCCATGCGGAGGTATAGCATTGCGGATTTTTGCGGCATGTTACAATCTTCAATTTCTGGCGCGCACCTTACTAGCATTCTTTGGACCTGGTCATCCATTTCAATGAACTTGGAAGTGTCCTCGCTAGATGAGGGAGAATTGCTTGTCTCCACGTGGATCGCCTCAATTTGAGCCCAATATTGATTGACGTTTGTACGGCTGAGTTCCCAATTATCCAGGATGCGTTGCAGCATCTCAGCGGGGCTACCTCGACGCCGTTGGTGGCTTGGTCGTCTTTAGTAGCCTGGGTTTGGAGAGGTGCTGATGTGTCATCAGTCTCCAAATCTGCCCCTGCAGACGCTCAATTCTGAAGGTGAGTAGCGTCTTGTGCTCTGCATATTCCGCTCCTATGGCATCAAAATACTCCTTTTTTAAATAGGGGTGATCCAGTTGAGGAGGGAAAGAGCTCCTGAACTTTACCATCTGGAGTTTGTAAATCTGATTTCAGTAGAACATTACGAAGTGATTTTAATAAGAAGTGAGGCAAATCATAAAAACAAAATATTTTTTCATTCCTGGAAATTGTAAATGGCCTTTCTTCAGAAATTTTTAATATTTTATAAGCTTTTCTATTATTAGGTCATTGGTCGCAGACTACAGCGCCAACCTTAAGATCAAGATCTTGAGAGATTTTAATTTTTTTTAATTTCGATAAAGTTAGCCCCATTTACACTTTTGCAACTATTAAACAAACATTTACCATTTACCATTGGTAAACAATTTATTATATCTGCCCATTGGTATTCAAAAAAAAAAATATTAAAATTATTTTTAATATTATATGTAGGGTTTTCACGATATCCCATTAGTGTATACGTATCCCATATCCACGATAAAAGTCTCCACACAATAGCAACGGTTTCAGTTATGGTTAATTACATTCATTCCTTGAGGTATAATAAGGATGTGCATTGTGCAGGCTTCAGCTGACATCAGCACCCCTCAAGCATTTTCACTTTCTTCGGTTCTTTTGCATTTGTTTCGCTACGCCATGATGATAATTTACTCCGATTTCATTAGTTAACGATGCGGAGTTTTTTTTTTGTGCTGCTTTTTCGTGATGATTTTTATTCCTTCGCATTCTCATTATTATCAAGAAAGGTAGCTCTGTACCTTTGAATTATTTTTTATTCATTTTTACATTGCAAATCTAGCCACTGGGACAGCAATAAAGGCGCGTCAATGTTTTCCAAACAATGCTGCCGGGACAAGGTTATTATTTCTTAATGAAAGCAACGGACCCTTAAGATATCTTTAGTCAAGTTAAGGAAATGCCATAGAGATGCGAAGAGGCAAATAAAGAAAACAGTCCTCTAATGAGTTTAAAATGATCCCAAGGGCGCGCGCAGTCACTGGTAGGTAATTATAAAATTTCCCTTTGAACTTTTCTCTTGATATTGAAGAAGGAAGTCAATTTTTAAAAGTCGCCCTGGGCCACGTTGGCTTTAGACTAGCACACAAAAAATTGAAAGAGTAAGTTAGAGGTGATGAAAAGGTTAATCGTGTAGGAACTGACCTCTGGTCTGTATGTTTCAATTAGACGAAACCAAGTCTAGTTACATATGGGTACAGATGAAATTGGGCGACCAACAATTTCAGTTTCTTATTTCGTATTCGTCAAAAAATTGTAGGTCTTTTCCATTCGTCTTCAGAAAAAAATGCACAAGCAAAAAAAAACAGAGAAATCCCCTGCCTGATTGGGGGAGTGAAAATTACACCGACTTTTAATATCCCAGTAGCTCAAATTGATTCTGACGTTTCAATGATTTTTCTTATTAAACCGCCCTCCTCCCCACGCCACTATTACTGACAGGAGAGATGTAAATTCAATTTTACAGGTGCTGCCGTTTTGCGATAAATTGCCACACTCAAAAACGAAAAAAAAAAAAATAATTGAATTTCTGAAGCCCCACAACCTTAGACTCCCTTCAACATTCAAGAGCATTCCCGATTTCATGAAGTTATATCGATTACCAAAAACCAGGTCTATACAAATCCGTAGGCATCTATTTGCGAGTGTGTATTTAAACCTACCAAAGGCAACCTCGTATTTTGCGCTCAGGAAGTAGTCTCCCAAAACGCAAACTGAGCGGCGAGTCACATGATATTTCCCATAACAACCCAAGTTGACGGTGGTAATTTCAACAAGATGACATTATGTCAGCCACTTCCATTTTCACTCCGTCAGTAATGCGTCTTCGGTGAGCATATTTAAACGGTTTTAGGCACAGATAATCGCACATTAACCCAATTCGAATGGATCGCTTGGCTTTTGGGGTTCAATCGTTAAAACGTGTGGTGATGTGCCACAAACAGAAACGACTCCGGTACAACACGAACACGTCTTGGCGAAAGGTAATCATCGCCATCAATCTGTTTCTAAAAACAACGTAATTTGAAAATTTCATTACCTATTGGACGGAACGAGATAATGCGCAGAGATAAAACAGAAAATAAAAAAAAATGCTTTTGAAATATATACATCCTTGGGGGGTTGCTTGTTTTTGACACGTAACTTGGCGAATCAGGATCAAGTTCGAAGAGTGGTCTTCCACATTTTTGTTTCGGTCGCTTAACAGGGTGGAAGGAAATATTTAAAAAAATACGCTGACTTGAGATGAATTCTCCCCCTCGTCATTATCGCCAATAACTTTATGACCTACATTGACACTTTACGACTTTTTCTCAATGTCAAACCCAACCCAAGTTTTGGGTGAGATGTTGTTCTTTGTTTACAGACACACTGCTGGAAATGGGATTTGTAAATTATCATGCATGCTTGTCGTTTGAACCCTTTATATTCGCTCTGTCAGGATAATATCTTATTTTTGGCGGTCGATTTAGCTCTCCTTGAAAAGGGGGGTTCATAAAATAACGCTTTATGGTTAGTACCTTAAAGTCATTTCAAAATAATGATCACCCGCTTGTATTCGCTGGGATAAAACCAATTTGGCGACTGCTATCCACTTGCCATTGATAAATTGTAAATTCTTGGGTAAGTCTCAAGGATAAGGGAATATAAAAATGTGTTTATACATGTATATTGTAAAGGAGATATGAACTATATGAAATTCTTAACTTAACTCTTTTTACGAGCAGCTTTAGTGGCGCACACTTCTGCCTCGATTTTGATAGAACATGAACTGTAATCAGTCGAATTTCGCAGGTCTTTTGATGTTGGACACTTGCTTTTCATATGAGTTGGCTAATAAAATTAGTTGGTGAATATTTAAGGTAGTATTTGTAATTTTTGAATTTTTAACAACTCATATTTAAAGTTATTTTGGTAGACGCACCACTTTTGGATCGAAGAATGGGCTCTCTGCGGGAGTCTAAATTTCGACCAGTTTTTCGAGCCACTGGGGCAGTGTCAATAGCCACGTTAAAATAGCTAACCAAAATGAGCACAAATCAGCTGACAGCCTACAAACAGATTGTCGTTGCAATAAATTTTGCCAGTTCGAAAACAGACCTCTAAAATAACCCTTTTGAGCACGCTTTGGACAAACAGTATTTGTAACTACTTCTAAAATTGTGATTTTATTTTAACACATTTTATTTTTGCAAATATTTAGGTATTGTAACTTCCTCAACAAAGTTGAAGCGGTTTTTCGTGTTTTATAAGTAGGTATCGAAATGAATCTGTCTCGCTCAACAGAAATTTAATTCGAAGGCTAATGGTTTGGTTAGTTAAACACCAAAGCAGAAAGAAAAAGAAAGTGCAGAGGGATTGATCTACTATTACTCCGCGCGTATTATATTGAATATAGCACCTTTGACTTTGCAAGCCAATACTGTTCACAAGTGTCACAGACCATCGCAAGGTTTGGTTTAGGCACAAGGTAAGGCAGAGATTAAAGCTGCTAAGGTAACTTGTTTTTTTATGTTTGGCTGACTACACATTTAGTGGTGTTTTGTCGCTCAGTCGCACATAATACCAAATCTTACAATCGAAAAATCTTATGCCACGTTATAGATAGATGAAAGAAAGATTTATGAACAAAAAAAAAAGAAAATTGCCTGTTTCTGCGTTTTTGTTTCTAAGAACAAATATGAGAATTTGAAAAAACAACGAAATAAACAAAAACCATTCATTGCGATCCGTTTTTCATCAGTGATGCGATTAAATTCGGCCTCAGGCGAACTCGTCCTTTTTTGGGATAATCTAAAAACTACACATCAAAGAAGAGCTGTAACCTACCATTCCACTGTAAAGTTACGTTAATAGGAAATGTATCTTTTGCTGACAACGTTTTCCCCTGCGGGAATTTATTTTTCTGTAGGTTGATTTCAGTGTGGGTATACCGTTAGTTGTATTGGTCATCCTTGGGGTATGAAGCTTCGTCAGCAAACGCATGTGGGCTTTAAAAAATTAATTAATATGTGTGTGTATGTAAATATTCTAAACACGGGGAGATGTGAGGGGAACACGCATTCCAAGGTTTCAGTAACACAATACAAATTATTTTAACTGCGAGTTCTATGTTAATAGTGGGTAGACAATTTTATAAATCAAGTAAAAATAATGCTCCTCCTATGTTATTTCTTTACAGTGATTGCTTACACTTATTTCAAGGAAAAATTTCCAATCAATTCCGTTTACCCTTTTAGATAAATAAGATCGATTAGTAAGTTATGCACGCCGCATCAATAACTGATGATTCATTAATATAAATGCCAGGGTAATCTCAGCTTTGAACCAACCACAAAACTCTTAAATGATTCCATCGACGTTTCTTAAAAACAAAACAAAATATAAAAACCTTTCCTATCGCGTAATTTCTTTTTATTTTACCCTTCAAATAATAATTGCCTGAGGACCATATGCAAAAATTCACAAGTAGGCATCTTAACATAACAGTAGATAGGTATCTAAATTCAACTCCACTTAAAAACATCTTTATCTTCATGTACCGACTTTTGTAACCTCTGCTCCCGGTATATGAAAACAATTCTCAAGGAAAATACCCCTCTACGGTGTTATTCGAATTTTCCTTTATGGAAAACATTGCTCTTTAGAACTTATTTTGTTGTTCTTGTGTATACGTGCGCCATTGGGTATTAATATTAAATTGAAATTGCGTACTTTTGCTTTGAATACTGAAAGAAATCTTTTTTTTGTTAGCTTTTTGTCAAACAATTCAATAAAACTGGTAAACAGAAACGAATAAAAAAGTTATTTCAATTGTCACCACATCGGAACCATAAACGTTATTTGACTCTTGGCGATTGTTGGGCAAATTTTAATTGACTTGCATAAATGTCATAGGAATAAACGGAAGCTGTGCATGAATTGAGTGCAGAAGATACAGTAGATTGTGGTGGAACGTAGGGTTTTTTGATTCAGCGTCGAAATAAAGTCAAAGCATTTTGCAAATAATATTAAAGGATCAATTAAGTTGTTTACAAAATATTCCTATATCTTTACTATTCCTCATTTATGCATTTTACAAAATCAGATTTAATTGTTTTTTTTTTTCAATTTCGCGAATGTTTGACAAATAATAAACAGTAAGACTTTCATCAAATTAGCTGTTTGGACTCGGCATAAAATTGTAGATCGCTTTAATTCGTCCCAAATTAAATACTCACACGAAAGGTTGTGAGAAGCTAGGCCTAGGGTCCCTTACGGACCTGTTGCGCCAACTTTATGTTTTCTTATCTAAACAAAACACACGCAACGACTGAAAGAACAATTTCTGTTATGTGCGGTAATAGATATCTTTTCCTCACCAGATGTCTCCCTTTATATATATTTTGTAGGACTTCAGACACATTCTCTACACACAAAAAAATTGTTGTTTGTTTGTGTGTGAATTTGTTAACGTATCACGTTAACTATTTACCTCATCTTTGTGAATTTCCTACACATGGCATATGGCTCAATTCAGATATATTTAGCAATTATTTCATCGCGATTGGCCAACTGGTTTGGATAAAACGGCTAGGACAATTTGATTTTCCCAAAATAGGTTGCTGTGGTTCCAAACAAAGTGTTCGTATAAAAATATTCTTATTTTCTTAGCAATTAATAATTCAATGCAATTCGGTTGTAAACAATATTTTTTTCATTGCAGCTGTAAACAGTTTGCAATCACACAAGACTCTTGTTTATATTTACTTCTTTCTTTCTCATTATCGTAATGACCTCTTCTGCCCTGCCATATTTTTTGTGATTCAATTTATTACTTCGCCGAATACAAAATCAATAGCTTCCTGTTTTTCTTACAGGACTCACGAGCCTGCCTTTCGATCGTAGAACTAGTACCCAATGCAACATCTGTTAAGCTCTTCGAATTTCGAATATATCGTTAGCAAATAACATAGCGTGCGCTTTTTAAGCCCATTTATTTATTTGTTTTTGCTCTGATTTCACTTCAGAACAAGTACAACTGCTTTCAATTTGTCTTGAATGCAATTTGTGCAATGTACCATATCCCGAATGCACACACCACACACAGTCAATGCTTTGGGATCATGGTCGTCCCAACTTTCTTTTGTTGTGTAAAATAAAAGCTATCAATAAAACTACCCCATTCCCATTCAATTACAATTTGGATTTCAAATGATTTTCAATTTATAAAAATAGCGTTGTTGTCTTTTCCGAGAACAAAATTGTGTCCTTGTTTCGTTCCTTATTGCTTTTAAGGTTGAAACGGAATATTTTATACTAAATGCGACTAATCTATCGGTGGGCGTGACTTTTAGTTAAACAGCGTTTCCTAGAAATCTAGATTTAAAAACATAAATTTCTCCTTTTAGGTTGAGCAAATTTAAGGCAATCATATTTTGCCATTTATTCTGATGAAAAATATTAAATTTTATAAAGGCATTTTCAAGAGTTGGTGGATATAGTTTAAACTAACCTTTGATTGTTTGTGTAACGTGTCAAACTTTTTAGATTAGATAATTTTTAAATTTTTTACATAAGTGTTTTCTCCTATTTAAAGGGTTTTTCCTATAAGAGGAATTATTTTAAATAGCCCGCTTTTTCGGTAGCTGTCACTTTTGAAGCTGTTATTTTTTGACATTTGACAAGTAGAAACTACGGCACTACTAAAAATGGAACGATACACGCTTTAACAACGCACTGAAATTATAAAAATTCACTACAAAAATGGTGAACATTTTGCAGTCACAGTTCGCAAAAGTAAAGCATTTTTGGGTCGTCGTGAAGCACCTTGCCGGACCGCAGAAATTGGTGGAAAAATTCGAGCTGTTGGGACAAGTTAGTGATGTGAAGAATAAAACCCGTGCACGTCGCTCAAGAACTGAGAATATTGCTGCTGTAGCCCAAAGTGTTGAAGAAAACCCAGTTTTGTCAATTCCTCGTCGTTCTTTGGAATTGGGCATTCCACAAACGTCATTATGGCTGGAGTTGGGTGGTATTGATCTGGACAAAGTTCACTTTCAACAAGATGGCGCTACGTGCCACACAAGCAACGAAACCATTGATCTTTTACGGGAAAAGTTTCCGGACCGTGTTATCTCTCCAAGAGGTGAGCACTATTGGCCACCGAGATCTTGTGATTTACCACCTTATGACTTCTTCCGATCCGATCATTTATCTCAAAAAATGAAATTTTTCTTTGAATATCAAAATAACACCTCTAATTGGAAAACCCTTACTATAATTGTCTTGCTTAAAATCTAAATAATATTGACAGTTGAAATACATTTGAAAAATAAACAAGATTGTCAAAATTAAACTGGTGGGAAATTTGACATTACTTCTGTCCATTTTTCGAACTGCGGTATCTACATTGAAAATATATCTACTTAAGATATCTATACTTTCAAGCTCAAACATAATATCTTCCAAACTTTCAAATCGATAGAGACCTTTTTCTATTGGATCAATACCTGTCACAAAATTCCTATATACCTCACGGCAAAATGTAAACTGAAAAGCTGTTTATCAATTAAACAATGGAAAAGCATTCGCAGACCTTAATTGAAAAACTTTGATTTGTCTATTCAAGATAAATAACTCATTTCCCAAAGATGAGGTATTTGAATTGGGAAAGTGTTTATTGTACAAATTCATTCATAAATACAAAGATACCACTTACAAAATAAACCACTGTCGAAGCAAAATTTGTTTAGAATTGTTTAGTTTTCCAATTTGAATAACAAAATCAAGTATAGTTTGAAGAGTGATTTATAGAGGAGTCGTTATATATAATTGTTTACCAAAAGCGGTTGGAAACTGACCCTAGTTTTCATGGAAAAATCATCTTCAGTGAAATCGTTTTTGAGGCCCAGTTCGGGATGAATGGGAACGTCAGCAAACAAAATTGTCGAATTTAGAATGATACCAGTGCACATGAGATTTATGAACGTGTAATGCATCCCAAAAAAGTCACTTACTTGTGTGAATTTTAGGCTGGCGGCGTCATCGGTCCATATTTCTTAGGAGTTAACCTTACACTTATTTCAGGCCAGTGATCCCATCATCCTTAGATTACATCCTTTTTCTTTTCCTATGACACATTGACACATAATAGACACACAAACACTAAAATGTTGCTTTTCAGAGCTCTATTTATTCACATCACACTCCTTTACAACTGCCTGCACAATTACATTTCACATTTCGTGCAAAGTTCACCTCAAAACACATCCCGGCTGGGTATCCTTCGATCCAACTCATTTGACAGCCAATCGAGTCCCTCATACAGACCCTGGCCCTGCGTAGCACAAGCTCCCTGAATATACCATCGTCTTTGTCGTACCTGATTCAGATGCAGTCCATCCCTCAGCTCAGCTGCCGTCATTGCATTTGGTAGATCCTGCTTGTTGGCAAACACCAACAGTATCGCATCATGTAATTCGTGCTCCAGCAGGATATTTTGCAACTCCCTTTCGGCTTCGTTTATACGCTCCCTGTCGCTCGAGTCTACGACAAATATAATCCCTTGAGTGTTTTGAAAGTAGTGCCGCCACAAGGGACGTATTTTTGCTTGTCCGCCAACGTCCCACACAGTAAAGCAAATATTCTTGTACTCGACCGTCTCAACATTGAAGCCAATCGTCGGTATGGTTGTTACTACCTCGCCGAGCTTAAGCTTGTACAGAATTGTGGTCTTGCCAGCTGCGTCTAAACCAACCATCAGTATGCGCATTTGTTTCTTGCCAAAAAGGCGGCTTATTAAGTTCGAGATGGTCAGTCCCATTATATGAATAAAATAAATGACATGCAAATGGGAAATTTTGAGATATGTCAATTAGACAAGTTGTTGATGCGAAAATCAAAGAGCGCTTACGTACTTTTATTACACACAAATTCAAGTGAGTGCGGTAAGGGGATAGCGCCAGTTCTAAGTTGACTTGTGTCAAATTGAATTGGCTGTTATTGACGTTCAGTGCAATTACGATACAATGCCGCGCTTATTAATTGCGACTACCAATTCTACTCTGCGTCTTCTATTTTTAAAATTTAAGGATGCCACCTACGAGTGACTTTCTTAATTATACAAAACACCTACCTACGTACAGCTACAAATTGCTAATTTGTATTTTTATATTATTTAAACCTTAGAAGTCCTAATGACTGGGGATATCAAGTATTTGCTCCTTCGAGGTTTTCTCTTGGCGCTACTTAAAGTTGAAAAAAAATATCGAAAAAGTTTGCCAAATGACCGTGTATCCCCAACACGAAGCTGACATTCTGATGGGCTCCAGCACATAGACTCGAGATCCGTTCGACGTACAAGTTTATTCATGTGTTCCCCATGGGCTATTTTGCTTCAATTTGGAGAAGGTTTGTGCTTTGTGTATGGAAACGCCAGCCATCTCTATGGCTTGTTGTTGAATCATTAATTGCTTTTGGATATTTTTTTTTTTTTTGCTGCAATATGTGCTTTAAATTGAATTTGTCATCATATGTAGTACCTTGTCGTTTTTTTTTGCTCTGAAAAGGGTGTGTAATGCTGCATGCAGAATGGCAATATATTCTCAGTCTCAGGGGCCATCTGTCTAGCCGGGTTTGATAAAAAAAAAACATATTTGAACATTAATCAACTCACACAATTTTGCCTCCCATTGATCCCCAGATAATTATCACTCCTTGCAGCAGAGCCTGAACCATTACTCATTTCAACATTTTACGAGGACTAGCCATTGGTAAATGGTAAACACCCACCTGTAGGGTAACTTTAGAAATTGTTGCTTCAGTGTCGTAAATTGGGAAGCATTTTTCTGCTGTGCAATCACTTTAATTCACTTTGAATGGTTTAACTCTTATAATAAGTTTTTAATTAGGACTTGTTGAGTGTAGTCGTTAAAATTTGGGGGTTTCTAACCTTAAATCTCATGAATTGAACTGGCTATTAAATTACGACTTTAATTTATGTACCTTTCTGTAATACGTTTAGAGTTTCCGGATAATTTGCACAACATTGAGACTGAAATTAGCCTTTTATTGGCATTTAAAGTCGTAGGTAAAAATAATTTACCAGACTTAAGGGTCGCCTTGGAGGAAATATATAAAAGTACTTAAGAATGCTTTGCATCTTAACCATAACAATTTCCACTCAAGACCTTACAATTACTGCAGTCTATAGTTTGTTTAAAAAATTTAGCTATTTTAACTCTTCAGACTTACCACTTAATTTATTACTATTAATAAAAATTAGAGAACCCCCGTCAGCTTTGCTAGGCGTTATTAGGCCAATTACATACAAAATTCCATACAAAAAATCGATTTTAGATTTTTCTGAATGTGTACGCAGAAAAGAGACGACTATTCAATAAAGTGAAAACCATGATCACGTTAGAGCGCGCAAATACTCAGACACATACTACTGCAACGATACTCACTTCTGCATGACTACTGACACTAGTATCCACTGAAGGAAAATTGTGGGCAATGTTTTGAATAAATGTTTTGAAAATTGCTCAGCTTCAAGACAACGCAGGAGGAGGTTTTATGTCTTATTATATCTTGAATTAATCAGGGGAAAATTCACTAAATTCACCTATCCGATAAGCCATTACTGAGCTAGGTCTGTATAATTACAATTTTCCTTACAGATATACAATTTTGTGACTATTTTTTAAGAACCGCGTTTTATTCCGGAACAAAAGGTTCTAAGTCCCGACCCATATCATAAGTGTCCGTCTGTCCGTCTCCTTTTAGCAAATATTTCCCACTTCTTTTTTTTCAACCTATTAATCATGAACCTTAAAATAATTCAAACCAATTGGAGTTTACACTATCAGAAACCCGCATTCATTTACCCCCAAACACGTGTAAATTCAAAAACAAAACTCTGAATTCTTACATCACAAACCCTACTTCGAGTCATGGCCACCTACCAGCATCACCAGCTTGAAAAATCTTGTTTTATAGCCTATAAACAATAATAAAAGAAAAACAAACCAACCAAACTGATGATATGAACGAGAAAGTTTCGTGCGATCCAGTCGTGCACTTTATTTTATTTAACAGTCTTATCATATGTAGAGATTCTATATTAGTACAAAATTATTGTAGCTACCCGGGCATTCAGTAACATTCATAAATGCACTGTAGAGCCCGCTTAACGTTGGCTAGCTCTTAATGCAAATACAAATTTTGCTTCCAGAAGTCGCGTTTTAAGGTACAAACTCTCACCTAACTATCACATTTCTATAGCAACGTAAACAAAATAATCTGCAATTTGTCAAAATGGGTCTGTTTCCTCAAAGAAGCGCATCTGTCGGTCTTCAGTAATATTTTATCAGATATTCGAACCTATTAAGAGGCAAGTTGATTGAGACCGTTGGTTACCCCAGACTGTATTACCTTTTAAAGGAAGTAGGACTAAGATACAAAATTCCACAAAACCGTGCGACCCCTTTCTATTTTTTTTCCCTAACTTAACAATCCCTTTTTAAAACATTAATCACCTTTTGCTGGTGCGAAAGATCTATTAGCTTGGTTTTTACCTTCATCAAACTTCCACATTCAACGAAATGTAAATATAATTGACCATAGAGGAAAAAGCTGTTTAACCATTTTTTAACAAATTGCTGAACAAGAAAAAATCGAAACCACAGAACCTTGGTTGGAGGTAAAAAAAAATCAAGCAAAAGAAAAACAAAATCCCACAAAGTACATCCAGTGCTACTGAAAATCGTTATCCACGGTTGTATGCGTAACCACGGAACCATTCTATTCCCATTTTCCGAAACACATAGAGCCATAGAGGTTACAAAATCGAGCACAACAACATGGACAGACACAGATTAAATTGGGCAACAAATTCAGGAGACGGGAACTTTTATTTTTGTAGCCGAATGGGATATAGGAGACGAACAAACATTTTTGTTAACGAGCAGAGCCTGATCGTTATAAGCCATCTTTTGACCAATTAAACTGCAGCAAAAGTTCCACTATGTTTGTAGTTTCTACTCCAACTTTGGAGAGCATTTTTCAGGCGGCTGGTTTTAATTACAAAACGATATAATCTCTGTAATAATAAGTAAAAGCAACTGTCAACGGCGGTTATCTGTTTTTATAAAATGTTCTTTGTAACTTGCGAAAGGGATTATCCTTTTAGCAGCTGCACTGAGTTCAGCTCTTCTGTTTTATTCCCTTTTGCTGTTTAGTTTCAATGTTTCCCATGAAACACATGCAAATGCAGAGGGATTGGTGCAGCTCTGCAGCAAAAATTATAAATTAAATGTCCGGATTAAAATAATTCTCATTAACTCGGAGTATCTGGATGCACTTGGGAAAATTATATTTTTGTTTTGCAAATCGTATGCTAATTGCGAGAGGTCATTATAAGAAAGTCCTTAATTAGTTTTTCCGCTAAAGCTATGAACTTAGGTGGAATTTAAGAGCTTGAAATGAAAATAGAATTTCATCCCAAAACTACAATTTATTTATACGATGCCGGATAAACCCGGAAACTAAACTAGTTTATGTTGCAAGAATATAGCTAGGAGTGTTTTCTTTTAATCCGCATAATATTTTGCTGGTTACTGCAAAAGTGTGAAGCTAATACTCTGTTTGCAAAAGCAGAAAAAGAGTTGCGTTTCTAAGGCGTTAATTCGTTCGATTGTAATGGTTCTTTTGATCCTTTAAGTGTGAGGAGAAATCGAATATGTGAGGGCTGTGGGGTAGAAGAACTTTTTGCTCTCAATATAGGTTTAAATAAAAATACATTTTTATAAAAGTCAAGCAACTGTCTCTCGGCCCAGCCAGCAGATCTACTGTAGACCAACCATCTTTTAATCGACTTCAAAACCGCATATATGATTACCATTCATAGTCAGGCGCTCTATTTGGCTATGACCGTTTTCGGGTTCGCTGCAAAACTGATTTAGTTGTGTGACGCGTGACGCTGAGACACACGCGCTGCAACGTGCATTTTGGATGTAGCTATTTCGAACTATTTGACCGGATTTCGGCAAGAAGACGCGCTATCATGTGATTAATTCAATCTCGTGCTGGAGCAGATAGTGGGCAGGTGACACTATCTTCAACAGGTCCGTCCAACTACTGGGGTATGCGGACGATATCGACATTACTGTCGGGTTACGTAAGCGAAAGAAGCCATTGAAGAACAGATGAAATCTGTTGTCCTTGAAGTAAATGAGGACTAGACTATCAACAAACAAACAAGACTAAGACAAAACGTAACTATTGATAGCAACGATTTGGAGGTAGTTAAGGAGGTAAAGTGGAGATCCGGCGAGGAATTATCCTAGGAAACTGTTGGTATTTTGGTTTGGCAAAACAATTGAGATCAAAACTCCTTACTTGAAGAACGAAGTGTATACAAAAATGTTATTCTTGCGGTTATGCTTTATCGCCCCGACTGCTGCACAATGAGTAGAAAGGGAGGGCTAATTCTATGCTCTTTCGAAAGAAAGAACTCTTCAACGGATTTTTGGTCCGGTGTGCGAGGAAGGCGTGTGGAGGAGAAGATACAACCGCGAACTCTATGAGCTGTATCAAAATACGTCGACTATATTGGCTCAGCCATATCGAGCAAATAGGCAATAATGCTCCAGATAAAAGAACCTTAGAAACCCAGCCCCCAGGTTCGAGTAGACGAGGGAGACCGAACTTCCGTTTCAAAGACAAAGCCATAACGGATGTCAGATCTTCAGACTGGAAGCTGCGTGCCAAGGTTTTGCAAAGGGTGCAAGTGTCTCAGATAGCGATTCTTCACGGGTCGGTTCATTTTACGACTCTCTTTAAGTAAACTAAAAAAAAATCAGTAGGTAGATTTGGTGATGATCTATGCGGCTTTAATATTTGAGTAAATATTTTTTTTAAAGTCAGTTATAGAACGCAAAAGTTGGACAAAATTTTCCAGCCTTTTCCCTAATTAAAAGGAAGACATTTTCTCAGCCTAGCGCGTTACATCTAAGAGAAGCTTACAACCCAACTCTACTAGTACTTTTTGCTAATAAGTAAAGTAAATTTCCACGAGTATTTCGTTGCGAAATTCAACAAGCACCTGTAAAACTTGTGCATAGACACTTGCAATTTCGATATCCTACTGAGCACTTATGTTAGTAATGAACCGAACATGTATTGAAAACTTCTGAAAATAGTTTTTTATATTTTTTGAAGACTTAGAAGATTTTAAACTTATATAGGTAATTCGTGTCAAGTTTATTTTCAAAACTTTTATTTATCTCCCTTTCTATGATATCCGTCTGCTTTCACGGCCAAAGAACGAATGACTAAAAAGCTACATTGCATCTGTTAATCTTATCCTGTACCTCGAAGGTCAGTTTAGTCGTGTCTCAGGTAAATGGTGCTAGAGATGCATGTTAAGATATTCAAATGATCATTTAAAATTGCCTTTTCCGTAAACAGAGCTGCAGACCAAAATCTGTCTTCGTCAATTTAAATTGCTTTCATTCCCTTGAAAAATATCAGCAACGACTGCCATTGATCGAAGTTCTGCTTTAGTTTGGAAGACCACATCGAAAGCACTCTGTTTGTTTGTCGTTTTCTCTGTTGGAGCGGAACGAAAGAAGCATCTACGTGATGCAACAATGACAATCTTTTCTATGGTTATGCGCAGATAAATTATAAAACAAACGGCGGTAACTCCAAAAAACTATAAGTTGTAACTTGGAGACACGCAACTAATAATTTGTAAGAAACAAATTCTACATGCATTTGAAGAAACGAACAACAGTAGACCTGTACACGCGATTTTGAATATAATTTTCAAGATAAACGGCACTAGCGAGGTATCCGTCGGAAAGGAAAATTCTCCGATTTTATACGAATCGGATGATTTTTGCTTCGAGGTTTTCTTCGGAACATCTATTCGGAATATTTCTCCGACATTTTGTAACGCATATCGGCGAATTACGTTGAAGTTCTTCAATTTTTGACAGCTAGGTTCCGATATCTTCCGACGGAAATTGGTTGCGGAATTTGTTTACGATTTGGATTTGAGCCTCCGACAGAGTATGCGTTGCAGTGAATTTTTCGTTCCGACGGATATGCCGAAAAATATTTCGATGTTTATTTTTTGAGATACATTGTACAACTTTTTCACTCTTCTTTAAGCTCTTATTTTCCCAAAATAAGATAAAATTATGCGCAATACAATTTTTGTTTTGTAATAAAATTGACAAATTTGTTTTAAAGCCCTGCAAAATCTAAAACTGCCATCTTCAAAGATGTCATACGACAGGTTTCAAACAAATCAACAAATGTAAAGTTTTGGAATACGTCTGAGGTTAGAGTCACCTAAACCTGTAGAATGGTGGTTTGTAGATTGTTACAACGAAAAGACACATAAATTCATATTGTAGGGTATATGTTTGCAAATATTGTAGCTACCAAAGTCATAAAGGTGAATCACTCAAAACGTGTGCATTGTGCAACCTATAAATCGACAAAGTTAAAAAAAATGTGTTCTTGGAATTACAAAAGCACTTTTTCTCAAATGCAGAAATAGAAAAGCACTTTTCCGCTTGCAAGAATGCTAACAATTTCGCGTTATATTTTTACTATGAACAACCTCCGTCACTCATCGCCTCCTCAACTTGTCGCTGCCATTTTAAAGATTCCCTTTTGTGTCACTCTAGCGCAATGTACGAGTATTTTAAAAATATCTTTTGAACTTCACAACTCATGCAAGTCAAATCCCAGTGTTAATACGTTCGTGATGACTATTCAAGCCAACCACTTAAAATAGCGTCGTCGCACACTGTGCCCAAGTAAATCCTTGAGAATCAAGCCACGCCACAGTCAGCCCCTTTCACCACAAGGATTGAATAAATGAACTCGGCACTATGTGCGTTTTCCTTCCGTGTATAGTATAAAATATTACCTCTCATCAAATTGTGCTATTTAAAAAAAAGAAGTGATATTCTCTGATGTTGTCGTCAGTTCAGCAGGAAGCTATTGGTGGAAGCTCTTCGTGCAATTTTCCTAGTGAATGAAATGGTTTTCGTGTTTTAGTCAGTTCAGTTGAAATGAGTGTGCGACATGAACATGCAATTCGAATTCTTGGCGGCGGCGTTGTTACGAGGATATTTCCCCGAAGACATATATAATACCAGATATCGAGTTCCTTGGTGTTTTATAGAGCTGCAACGAATAATAAGTTATGACACTTATTCCAAAGGCATTGGCCGCATTACAGAATGTTCCATCTTTGGTTAAGGAAGTGACTTTGAGGATTTATTGAGAGAAATTTGCATCGTATTATGTTTGGCTTTATGGGTAATTGGATATAAAGTCCGTAACTGACCCAAATCGCATTAATTTGCTGTGTTCCACCCGCAGGGATACGGGATAGGGCTTCAGTCGTCAACCCTATATAGGAATGTAATTAAATTGTTCATTGATTGCGAGATCTAATTACATTATTATCTGCTTGGAAGTGGGAATCATTATACAAATATTCGTTTCACTTCGTTAAGTTCCGCTTAACTCAATTATACCAGAAGATTAATTACAGGCTCGATACATCTTCTGACAGAAGCTCGGGGGACATTTACTAAAAGTTAATGTGTTGAGTAGGTACTCAGGTGAACTGTGTACTGCGTTACAGGTCACAGTAAAACTCCGTCCCTCAACATCTACAGTGAATTTGGTTCTCAAACCGAAGGGCAATATGTGACCAATTCCCAGAGTTCTGAAACCGCCTGAGTGAATCTAATTCAAAAATAACTTTCCATAATATTCATGATATGCGTGCAACCAGCTGTCAGTCTGACCCTTTTTTGTTAGACATACATACCTACCTTCGAGAGTCAACAAACAAGTAATTTGAAAATCTTATTATAAATTGTTATTGTCTGGATATGCGCACAAGATGTGTATATCCCGAGGGAATGACAGCACATGTTATAAGTCCTGATATGATCTGATGATAGCGGAATATGTTTTTCGTTTGGATTTAAAATTGAAAAACTTTGTATTTGGAGTCAAAACTTACAGACGTAGTGGATGTGACAGTGGCCATTCCAAAACCCCCCACATTATTTGGAAAATTGAATTTCATGTGACAAGCATCGTGGGTAGAAAATTGTGCAGATGTCAGCTAAGGTAACTCCCTATAAACATCAAATTTTGATACAGGGAAACTATGATTTAGTCGTCGGTAGCGGTGTTGTATTTCGACAGTGTTTAAATATCGTGGGAATTTTTTCCATTTTAGAAAATTCCACCAAAAACACAATTTCTCAAATGTTATTATTTTTATCGTTTTGTGGGAACAAATGCAAAAGTTGCAACTTTCATTGGTTAAACATATAGGAGAATGAGAGAACCTCTCCTCAGCTATCATGCCAGTGTTTTGAATTGTGGGAATTTTGGTGTCCGAAAAGCTTTCAGTGGAAAAAAGGGAAAAAGCAGCAAAAAAAACTGTGACTCAAAGTAACTGCATTTGTCACTCTATTCATCCATCCATTTCATACATAGTATTTATAGAGGAAAGTCCAAAAAGGATTTGTTGCCGCTAATCTCGAGAACCAATGAACGGATTTCAATGTGGTTTTCACTGTTATGATTCGATTTTCTCAGGGAAGGTTTACGCGTATCCTTTAATTAAGGAAGCTGAGCATTAAAGGTCTAAATCAAAAGGTACACTATTTTAACCTAAATTCATGGTTCTAACTCCACAACGGCTTATCGAATTTAAAATCAAACAAATTATTTTAGCTATAAATCAATAAATCATCTCTGCAGTCTTTTAGTAGAGAAATACTCCAAAGAAGCTATGAAAAATGCACCAAACATTTTCCATGAGCTCAGCCCACCGTCAAACCAACTGCTCCTACTCAGGCAGCTCGTCGTTCAAAACCTATTACCTTTGTACCAAAATCTTTGTACATATAACTTAGGTGCTGAATTTCAAATGCTTTCGTTTATCCACCATATAGCCTTTTAGATTATTTGTTTAATTAAATTAGAAGTAACACTACCCTTGTTCTGAAGCCTTTACACAAAGATTATGGCCTCCCCCAGATACCCAAGAATAAACAACGTCCCATAGATAAAAGATCGGAACAAAGGTATATGTATATGGTAAGCTATTAAATGGCACAACACTCAGAAGAAACAATTTTAGTCAAATTAGAATACTCAACTCATGTACTCATCTACATCATGCATATTCCTTGATCCCACAAGTCGTTATCCTCAGACTTTTGCCAATTTGCCAACTAATTTCTATAGGGATTTAAGGGGATGAATAATCCTCGTATATGACAGTGTCATGATATAAATTTTAACATAAACTACTCTTACGATTGCCATTGTCGTTACGAATGGACCCTTTTCAAAATTTAGTGCCCCGAATGATGGCATTAGCCTTATGCAATGAAAATGAGGAATATCTATTTGAGTGGGTTTTATCTACGAACTTCTATATAAATAAGGGACAAGATACGTGCAAATGACAGTTGGGAGAAGAGGAAGTTTTTCCTTTACTTTTTTCTATATTTGCACTTGGTATGAAAGATGGAAATAAACGACTCTGAAAGGGAGAATGAACGAATAGAACTGAATTGTGTCGTAGGGGTACACTGTACATATCAAAAATTTAGTTGAATGAAAGGAATGCAATTAGAACAGACATGGGTCAGCTGTATTACATCTGATATCTCGAAAGGAATGCAGTAAAAACCTATCAACAAAATTGCGAACTGCTGCAAATACATATTTTTGAGTTTATGTGTAAGTTTGGGATGAAAGGTAAGCAGTGAAAAGATATTTCTTAAATATACAAAGACAGAAAATCAAAAGAGTTGAGATCTTCGCTTATAAACGAATTGTTTGCCAAAAAGTCTTAAACTGACCAATCTTTCTAGAAACAAATGTTACGTATTGCCACTCATTGATAAAGAATGCGAAAAGCATAATCCTCAACGGTTTTCGTCTTTTAAGTTATTAATTCATGCAGATTCATGTATCGGCTAGACGGTAGACAATGTCATGCCGTATTTCAAATAAATAGGAAATATTTCTCGTCGTACGTGATACCAAATTTAGTCCTGAAATGAAATGAGACTTTGACTACGAACGAAATTATAGTATGTACAAACAAAATCTTTATCGGGGGCGTGTACTACCATTTTAGGTTATATATACCCAATTACTTATAACTCAATATAATTTGGTGTCTCGGGCATAGAGAGGTTAATATGTAACACTGGTATTCCACCCCTACAGCTAGGTGAATATTGATTGAGTGGTTCTTTAATTAGTTTTGTGATTTATCTAATGCACTGGTATGGCATAAATTTATTTGACTAATTTGTGAACAGTCGCAACATAAAATGTGAACATTAGGTCTGTTCCCTAGCACTTTAGTCAAACTTTGTTCCCTTACGCAAAAGTTATATAGAAGGGAAGAAAGTTTGCGGGAATTTGGCTAATTCGAATGCATTATCTTTAGGACACAGACATAAGAGTAACTTAGCTATCGAACGTGGTTAATTGGGATATAATGTTCCATTAAGAAGCTATTTCCATCAATTAATTTCGCACCAGCTATTTGTTTCACTTAGGCCCCAGCTACAACCAAAAGTAAAATTAAAAATGAATATTTTTCCCAATCGTTGGCTCTGAATGTAGCATATGAGTAATCAAACCAATTTTTCGAAAAATTCTTGACATCTCGAACACAAAATTGGCTAAAAATGTCAATTTGTTTGAATGAATTGGTTTCCTAAATTTAGAGCCAACGTTTGTGGAAAACTTTTCAATTTCGGTATAGTCTAAAAATGCAAAACTGATTTTTAATACGAAAAATCGGTTTTAGCCTACTATTCTATTCTATTCTTAAATAAATAGAATGACATTATTAAGTTTTTTTTGTCATGAAATTACTCGTGTACAGTCTTGGAAGATAAGATCAAACATCCGTCCTCATTTGTACTGTGTCCTATGATTTCCAATAGTTTTCAAAAACTCGGTTAAAAATCACATTGCTGCCTATCAGGTATACCTAATTAAATAACTTCTTAGACTCGGCAGGCACTAATAATATCGCGAGTCATTCAATCATCTTTCCAGGTTCTGCTAGCACTTAAGAATAAATTGTTGAATTTTTGGCAAAATCAGTTGAACGAACTTCCCAAAAATACATTTTTCTTATATCCAAAAAGCCCTTTCTGTATTAGAACTGTTTTATAACTCTATTTCAGCAGCTTAAATCTTGAATTTTTAACCCTTTTAAGTAAAAGAAGAATTTTTAGGACTTAAGTATTGTAGAAGTTACAGCGCCACCTATTAAATTTAATACAAACCATTCTATGAACACTTCTGGCATTTACAGGAAGACACCTTTGCGGTCACACAGACACAAAACGAACAATGTGCGTTTTTGATAATCATTCTATGTGTCTAGTTTAGGCTGAATTAAACGAAATCACAATGGTAAAATGTTTTTACCTTATATTGGCTATTGTGACCTACATTATAAGGAACGTAAAGGTTAAAAATGATTATTAGTAGGCACATTGCTTTTCCTTTTTAAAGATGTAGTGCCCCACTAGTAGCAAATTTTAGTCATGAAATTTATATAAACAATGCAGCTATTGTGAACTCCTAAGAACTTAAAATGACTATTACATTTTTTAGTTGACAAACTCACTGTAAAAAATGTCGGCACTTACAACATTGGCATCCACACAAAATAGGCCGTACTAATACTCATTTTTAACATTCACCTTATATATTTTGTAGGTCACAATATGTAATTTTGTATGAAAAAATTTCACCATTGTGAGTTCGAAAAATTTAGCCTGGACACAAAAAATGATTAAAACACGTGTGCTGTGTAGTTGATATTTTGATATTTTGAAAAGTTTTGAAATTCTTTAAATCCATAGCCTGCTTTGTATACAACTCATAGAACGTCGAAAAAAAACACCTAACACGATATCCCATTATTAATGAAGAAAGAAAATTTAGAACTCCCCTTCATTCGTCACTTTCGAAAATTCCATAAGCCTATTGTCAAATAAGACGTGCTTTGAAATCGGAAATGTCATTTTAAAATAGATTGAAAGATGATACCATACGAACTGCAAACTAAGTATAGACGCAGTGTGGAGTTAAGCAATCTGCCTGCTTATTGTTTTCGAATTATAACACCTAAAGGAAATCCCATAAACTCCCATCGTTGTCAAAGGTATATCCTAGTGCGTGATACAAATCCAACCATGAGTAGGAATACTTGCATAGCATTGTGTTTGACACGCCACTTTCCAATCGTGACTAATCACATTTCAGAATGGAAACAAATTCTCGCTGTGGCAATGAATCGACAATCGAGATTGCTTTCGATACGAAAACCATGAGTTGATTGTTATTTGTATTTGTGCGACGTATTTTTTTTTCAATAACCAAGTCTAGTCGTATATCTCGGGGGCAAAGTAACTACCCCATTTTTTGGGTTCCATATTTAACGACTCTCTCTATCATGGAGGACATGCAACTAAGGTGTAAACAATTACCAGACGAATTCGCAAGAAGTATTGTCAATGGCAATGACTTGATGGTGAAGTTCATGGAACGGACACTATATGAATTGGCAATTCAATCAAAAAATAAAAAATAAACCTCCCCCAGTCAGCACTACTTGTGAAATCGAGTCCACGTCTTCAGATATTTGAGGAGAGGCAATAATAGAATGAAAAATGAAAAATGAATGGCAAGCCCTTAAAAATGGAATCCAAATCCCTGCAATAAGTGTGTGTCTATTTGCGGGTGTCTATTGAATCAAGGATCAATGAACGACATCTGCCGAACATGATGCTACAAGAGTGACAGCCAAGTGGAACGATGGATGGTTGTTTGTACGACTTTGGTCTCTCTTCATCATCGATGTCCTTAATTTATCGAATAATTCGGGTTTTTGGGCATCATTAATTTTATGGCTTCTCATAGTCGAACATAAGTAAGATGAGGCATAGCAAATCGAGAGTGAATGTCATAACACATTTGAAAAGGTATTTATTCCGGTATATTTAAGTGTTTCAACAAATTTTTCGTTCAATTTGCCAGATTTTTTGCAAATTTTGTGTATACATTCTATTTATATGTATGGCACAAGTGTAAATCCTTATTTTCAGATCATGTTTGTTTTTCTGTGTTGATTGGATTGGAATCGAATCAACTGGAAAAATTGAATTCGCCTCTATTTTAACATGAGTTAGTGTAGTGTCTTTCAGTTCAAAGGCGTGTATTTTGTAATTTGTTTGTTCAACTGGAACGTAGCATACATGCGAAAATTTTAATTGAATAAATACATGCATTTTTTGGATTCATAAAAACCGCGGGCTTTAGAAACTGAAAATTTCCAAACAAGTGGTACGCTTCGATTTTAGAACATCCCTCTAATTGGTGGGCTATGCCATGCAAACCAGAGGAATTTATTGAAATAACATTTAAAAGTATTCAGGACATGATCAAATACATAGCTAGGTATTGAAATGTTGTATCGTACTAAATAGGACAAACAACGCTACAGTTCGTTATGAGCCCATTCATTTGGTGCGGTCCGCTGCTATTTATTTTGTTGAGATTTCTTCTTCTTCATCAATGCTGAAAGTAAACGCCTTTACTTCGTTGGCCCCCTAAATAAGGAACTTTGTTACATATGTTATTGTCACCTCAAACATTGAATGGGTCCTTGGTTTCCATCTTATCTTATACGTACCTACTGCTTGCGTTGCAGTTCAAAATATCACTCTGAATCAGAAACTCTACTTATATTTGGTACTTTTAGTGGCGCTTGCAGTCCATACTCTCTACGTGCCTCAGCAATATCAGCCGTTCTATCCTTCGATTTTTGACTAGGTCCACACTCCATCGATACGAACTGGATCGAATATGGCACAAAGAATTTTTCTCTCAAAACATTCCATAAGGTTTCCATTCGATTTTGACAGAGTCCATGCTGCTAGGGTCTTATGCAATATCTCCTTGCTCCTTGGTTATATTCTATGAGAGAGGGCTTTACTTAGATGCATTCTTAGCTCGAAAAAAAAGCGATTGGGAAGAGCGATTCCTCATTTGATCTCTGCACTGATGTCATTTTGCGAGGTAATAGTGTAGGCCAGGTACACAAAGCTTTTAGACGTTCACACAATACAGCCGACAAGATCTTATAGTGACTTATTCCTCTGTAGTTGGCACAGTCAGCAGCATCTCATTTCCTGTGGATGGGGCACACGTTGCTGAGATTCCATTTGTCGGGGATGCAAAGGAGTTTGAAAAGCAGCTTTATTAAGCTGAACTTCTTCCCAAACAAGTGACAGGGTTCTACTTCATAAGCATATCATTCATTCAAGGAAATTCTTTTGTAACTGATTTGATTTATTTTTTTTTCCAATTTCAATTTAATGAAATTACCTGCATACCTGTCACATCGTTGTTCATTCCTTCGCCAAGAGAAGAAAAAAATTATAAATTGCTGTCGCATGCAGTTATGCATTGTGACCGTAATACCTTGTACATTCAGTTATTGCTATTGTATGGAGAAAAATGAAAGCCAGTCCTGTACACGATTATTATACGTTTCCCTTAGATATCATAGTAGGGCGTTCATTCTCAATTCCTGTCGTTGCTTTCGCTGCTTTAAACTGTCCATTATACTTTCTATTGAAAGGGAACACAATTCCAAAGAAAATTGAGTATATTTTTGTATTATTCATTGCAATTTAAGCCTTTTGTTGTTACATGGCGACGTGAGTAGTAAATAAAAGCAGAAAATTGTTTTCACAACAAATTTGGTAGGGGAATATCGGCAGATATTGTTTAGAAGGGCTGCCATTTGTAATAAATAGTTGTTAGACACTCACGCTCTGCCATAGGTGCTTAATGGACCTGTTGCGTTAACTTTAACTTTATATACAATTTTTATATAAATGATAATTACCCATCGTAGCTTGAGTTTTTATTGTAACTAAAAAGTCCTAGAAGCTATTATAGTAAAAAGTTAAAGGAGCCTGCACACGCACTTAGCCTTTATGACAACACTACGTAAAAGCATCTGGGTTATTTTAAGTAGGGTAAACTGTCCCACAGTGGACCAATTTGCGTTTGACCTGATGTAGTTTTTAAACTATTGGTTTAATCTTTAAACGGTTTAAAGGTACTTATTATTTGCTTTATTAGCTTTGTATTTCACCACATGCAGCTTTAGAAAGATCATGAAAAATAGTAAATTTTGAGTTTTTTTAAAACGCACCTCAACTGGTTCACTGTGTACTAGGGGGTGGACACAGTGAACCACCGGGTAGTTCACAGTGAACCAATACTGTTTATTTATTATTTCATAAGAAAAATAAAGAACAAAAACAAGTAATTGATAAAAATCAATTTTTATTTAGCATTAACATTAAAAAAAGTAAACAATTCAAGAACGTATAAATAATAAAAACAACAAAAAGTAATAACAATAAAAAATAACAAAAAATTTACAAAATGGACTTTCAAGGACTTCAGTAATATCACAAAAATAATAGTAAAAATATAATAATAATAATAGTAAAAAATAATATAAAAAAAACACAAAAACATTAACGAATGTTAAATTTTGATAGGTCGTTTATAAATGAAAATACCGAGTTCTGAAGCCTGGAAGTGCTACCATGTTCACGCGGCTTTGTTAATATCATTTTTATATCCCATTTGAACACAGAAGCCAGATCTGGAACATCCGGCAAAGAAAAGATGCAACTTTCTTCAGACTTCTTTCTCAAATAGCCAACTTGATACTCGTTGCCTTCGGCTTTTAAAACCATGGTTCACTGTGTACGACTATGATCTGGTTCACTGTTGGACATAGTGACTTTTTGGAGAAAAATATTTTTATAAAAAAAAACTATTTCACAAATTTCATTGGCATGTTAATTTTAAATAATAATAATAATTAACATTTTAAACTGTATCCAAAAAATCTCACTAAGCACTTTACTTTTTGAAATAGAAGAAAAATAAAAAGCACGATTTCTAATTTACTTACCAGTAAAATTCACTTTTTCTCGAATACAACCGACACTGACGAGCGCACTACTTCAACTGCCAGGTAAATTCATAAAGGATCGAAACGCGGTTTATTTTCTCTTTACTTCGTTTTTCTCTTATAAGTAGAGATTCTGTAAATTTAAAAGATTCACTGTGGGACATGAGCCACTGTGGGACAGTTTACCCTAATTTCTTGCATATAATGTTTAAGTCACATTATGAATGTGTTTAATTAATATTTATGCTTGTAAGCAGATCATGTACAGTATATGCGGAAATTCACCTCTGTGTGGTTCATATTCTACGAAATTCCGTACGACACAAAAATTGTTAGTCTTTTATTTTTAACTTTCTTATATACGTGGTAAGAGAAAGATGTTATATTCCTACAAAATTTTGAACTCGAGATTTTAATCAATTCTTACATTTCGATGAAAGGGGGTCCCCCATTTTGTTCGTCTGTCCATCCTTTCCTGAGGTCCACAGCCTAAACGGCTGAACGGATTTGTTTCAAATTTCGGATTTGGACTCTCTGGGCTTACATTTTTTTTTTGCACGTTAGCATTATTATTATCGGTACTTCCCAGATAACGGAATTAAACAAATTTGATTTTTTTTTAAATGGCGCCAACGATTTTAAGGTGGGCAAAATTGGACTTATCTCAAAAACTGTGTGTATGATTTAAATAAAAACTCATTTCTAAGGTAATATTAACATTTCTAACTTGATAATAAACTCAGTTTTCCTCGAAATTACGTACAATAGATTTTTGAATAAAATCATATTTTGAGAATTTTGATTCTTATATTTTATATATATCAGATACATAAATAAAATTGCTACAACGATTTCAATCAAAGTTCATGCTTAAAGTAAAATCGATGTTCTTTGTTTTTCTTTCGAATCACCGAAAAATGTTTTTCAAAAACTGTTCATATCTCGAAGAGTCCTTTTTTTTACAATGGTCCCCCCATTTTTATTTTACGCCATAGCAAAGTTTTGGCATAAATTATTAAATTTATATCATTTATATTAATAAAAAAAGAGAGCGTGCTTGTGACCACACGCCAGATGTGAAACTTTTCTCGCTAAATGTGGATGTTAAATTGAACTGTGTTGTATGTAGTTGAATTTCATTAAGAAATTAAATTTAAAAACAAAATATTTATAATATTATAGTCTTAATACAGCGCAGTAGATAAATATGTTTATTAATTTAAAAAGTTTTCATAACGCAATCCAATCCAAAGTTTTCTTTTTTAGAGAGTTTTTGTTTACATTTTGTTTTCATATTGTCAACTAATTCAGTAGTCTAGTGTCTGTGTAAAACCTACCTTCTTTAGTTCACTTCAGCGTGCGTATTCACTCTGACAATTAAGTTGAAAAAATTTAAAAATATACATATCTTTCCATATAACCATGCAAACCCACAAAATTTCATTAAAATCGCTTGAGTGGTTAAGAAGTTCGACAACAGCGCCACCTATCGGGTCCAAAACTATCCTGTCCATCAAGTTACAACCAACCATACCCACCCACAAAATTTAATTGAAATCGGTTGAGTGGTTTAGAAGATCGACAACAGCGCCCCTTATCGGGTCCAAAATGATCCTATTCATCAAGTTACAACCAACCATACCCACCCACAAAATTTCATTGAAATCGGTTGAGTGGTTAAGAAGTTCGACAACAGCGCCACCTATCGGGTCCAAAATGATCCTATGCATTAAGTTACAACCAACCATACCCACCCACAAAATTTCATTGAAATCGGTTGAGTGGTTAAGAAGATCGACAACAGCGCCCCCTATCGGGTCCAAAATGATCCTATTCATTAAGTTACAACCAACCATACCCACCCACAAAATTTCATTCGAATCGGTTGAGTGGTTGAGGAGTTTTAGGCGGCGGCATAGCGATGGCGACAGGCCAATTTCCGTCTCGCACTTCCGCTTGGTCATTTCCGCTTTCATGAATCGATTTTACTCCCAAGTCGCGCCATAAGATGTTTCACATCAAAAATTCGTATGTTCCTAAAACACAGTAGGTGGCACCAAATTACAAATTAAGCATCATTTTACAAATTTATGGCTGAGATGGTTATTATTAGAAATTGCGAATGTGATATGAATTAGTTGTTGGGCCTTCATTCTAAATCGAAGCCTTCCAAAATCTTTAAGATTTGAAGTTTTGTTTAGTCTGACTGAAAAATATTGAAAAATATCATAGCTTTTTCGATATTTCGTTTCGGTTTTTGATGTTATCATAACCCAGAAGAATTTTCTGAAGTAAGCATTGACAAAATTGCTTTGGCAATTGTTTCTCTGTTACTCTCTCCTAACATCAATACAAATTCAGCAACAAATTAATGAAACCACGCCACGCAGTGGCTATAAAATAAAAGCTAAATGTTGCTCCATATAAAGTCTTACATTTATTACAGACCAGATTAAATGCGATGCATATCCACAAATCCACATTCAAATTTCTTACCATTCTATTCCATACGTAAATACGTGTAGATAAATTCAAAATTTGAATGAGCATATTTAAACGGCGCTAAATGGAATTTCTCCATCGCATAGCAATTTAATTAAAATCTCTTGCATTCCAAATGAAACACGCCAGTGGCAGATTTGTATGATATCAAGTATCTACACGGTTATGTGTCCCAGAGTGCCACGTGCCGCAATAAAAATTAGATTTAAATGCCATTAGGGAGTGATAATACCTTTCGTAGGTAACTGAAGGATGTTACTATCACATATAACCATTTTTCGGTAATTCAAATACTTCCCCACAAATCGTTTATACTATGTGATACACATTTCGACAGGTGCGAGAATAAATACAAAAGACATTCCACAAGAAGTGCCAAGATATCACATTACGAGCATTTAAAAAAAATAAAGCCATAAGTCACACTGTTACTTGAGTCGATGTGCGGGATATGTGAGGCAGTGTTAATTGAGATTTAAACAGAAAATCGGTTCAGCGTTGAACGCAAAATAAATTCCTTAAATCTAAAGCTGATACGCTTAAATTTCTATGAACTGAGTTCAAATATATGACATACCTATCATTTCTGTCATTTTTATTCATTTTTATCAAATTTAGTTTGTATCCACAAATATTTATAAAATCTAAAATTAGTTTCACATAGTTTGTATCAACAAAATTCCCTCTTAATTAAATGGAATTTGGTCACATTTGATTGGCAAAAATCGACACCAAGGCTTCTGAATGTCGCCAACGTCCTTTTGACTTCTAGCTGTAATCATTAATTTCATTTCTGATTATTCAGAACACAGCTTTTCCCCGCCAGCTGCTTAATATTCTGTTGTCATTCTTGCTTCATAAAATGTCTTAATCGATATAATTACTGGAACGTAACTGAATTTTCCTTGATTTGCTTGCGAATTTATATCAACCGCAAGGAACGACCCTCCCCATTGTATTTGAGTGCTTTGTCCCAGACCAATGATTTCTTTCTTTTTGAATTAACTCCTGTAGTCAATTTGCGGCTTACCACAGAAAATGAATGGCTTCCTAGAAAGTATCACATGTTTTTCTAATCAGACCACATGTCAGTTGTTTTTATTTATTTTTACGAACAAAGAATACAATCCTTTTCAATTTTTGTATGTGCGAAATTTATTATGAACTGGCACGGGAAAAGCTTTGTCCTTGCCTAAAGTGCGCACTTGGAGAGAAACGTGTAATTATCAACTATACATAGATCGGCGAAGCAGATGCTTTTTTCATTTCCTGTTGGACTTACGGTTCGTTTTGTTTTCATATCCAAAAGCAATTAGAGAGTTGCAGTAATTTATGAAAATGTAACGTATACGCCAGAGGGCATCGCAGGTATCATGATGCCGTCGCTTTCGTTTGTGTTAAGCTTTAATGTTAGTTCAGTTTAAGAACGGTTCTTCTGTATTTTGTTATATTTATAACCATCGGTGACTTCCGGTTGTATATTTTCCGAACGGCGACTACCATGAAAAGGGTCCGTTGATTGGAAGCAAACAGGTATCCTTTCTTTGAAGGGTGTTTTTTATATATCGGCGTTATATATACCTATAATAAGGGTTGAAACGGCTTTTGGCGTTCCAGGAAGCACCGGCTGTCCCAAATTTTCCTTCAGCATTATTTGCCATTCACATTTAAAATTTATTTCGACATTATTCTGTGTCTGTGTGTGATTTCAATCAGTTTCTGGGCGTACATTTCTAAAGTGAGTATTTATTTCGCCAGCATGTTTTAATTAAATTCCATAAAACTTGAATGCTGCCCTGAAATATGCATTTTTAACGCAACGACTCGCTGTGACAGACAGTTCATTTCTTTTGCATTTTATTTGTAATTAAACTCGTGATATTAATGAAACTCGACTTGTGCGTTCATTCGCAGACTATTAAATTTGATCTGTAATGAACTTTGTAATCAGAAAGTTATTGCGACATTTCGAGAGACATATACATTCTCTTATGTAGAACAATACGAGTACTTTTGTGGAATTTATGAGAAAATCTTCCTTAAGACATGGGGATTAGCTCATGACTACCCGCTGGGGCATTTTGCTCTTATCAACATGGTGGTCGCCTGAGTACAAATTTGTCAATACTGCGTATAGTTTTGACCTTGACCTTCTGTAAGGAATTCGAAAATTGCTATATTGCTCTTCTGCATCATTGGCACATTAAGCTTATTGGTATTTGACCTCTTTTCGCATCTGAATCATCATCACTCGGCGGGAACTTGGTATTGTATTCTGGTTCTGAACCACCTTTGCAGGACCATCAGTTTTCTCCAATTTTATTTAATTTATTTAAGGACCTGCTCTGTAGTGACTGCTGACCCTTCGCCTAATTTGTGTCGTGCTTTTTGTCACATTCTAATTTTTCCTTCTAGAGCTGTCTTTCTTCTCGGTGGAGAGGCTGGTGCCACTGAATTTCAAGCGTGATTCTGAGATTGAGACCATTTTTTCTTTAGTATTTCCAGCTGTAAAAAAACAAGAGTTTTGTGTTTGTGTTTGATATTATTAAAACAAATTTAACAACCTAAAAAAAAATTATTAAAATACCATTATGATCAACAACAGCGATATCGTACGTCGTGTACAAACAACTATTGCGCGAAAACTTTTTTTTAAATATAAAATTCCAGCAATCAAATAAAATTCGAGGTGTTAAAAAAATCAGTGCATATTTAAAGGCGTCTGTACAAGAAAGCGCTTAAAAAACAGCTCTTAATATATATCCCAACAGCGGTTTTGCGTAACATGCTTACAAAATTCTTTCAGGGACGTTGGAAATTTTGCAAAACATGTTTTCAACTTTGAAAATGGCGTGACATACATATTCGTATAATGAGGTGAAAAGTGCTTCAACTGCTAGGACGAGTTTGTTATTGCCTTTAACAATAGGCCCTCTTGATTGTGTGGCTGTGTTTTCGCTGTTAAATCTTCGAATTTTCTAAGGAAAACGGTTATGCTTAATTATTTCTTAATGGAAGATGAAACATCCTTTTACCTGGAATATGATTACGAAATCTTCAGCATAAATGACTGATTCCATGCCAATGAATACTAAGTAGACTTACCACCCCTTTTGGCACTGTGGCAAGGTAAAAATATATATAAATTTATATACATCATAGTGTCAAATTTCAGTGAGGAGCCTCTCTGACTTGATGATGTTTTTAATTAATGCATTAAAGCATATCCATTAGGAGCAGACTGCCTTTGTTTATTCCCTCAAGATATCGCCTTTTCATCACAGATGCAAACTTCTTTTAGCGGTTAGCACTTGGCTGCTTGTAGTTGTGTGGCAGCAAATATGTTGTGAAGTAACCCCTAGTAATTTCTGTCGAATTGATAGTAGCACTGCCGTCATCCTTTATCTTCGGGGTATTTTAAAATTTAATAAATGGACTAACTTCCACTTTATACAATAAACAAGTAAAAACCTTTCTCATTCGTTTACCAAAAATCAAACATTTCAATTTAGAAACGTAAAAAGAAATGTGTCACTCAATCCAGAAGTTAATGAAAATATCTCCGCAACAAGCGACGCCGACGGGTGCCAACTTCAAAAAGTTAGGAGTTTTTAATATTCAACGATAAAAGTGATTCGCCCTAAAAGTTTGCAGGTTCAAACGGCTCTGCAGGGGTTGAAGTATTGAAACACTTTCAACTTAATTACCTTACATTTTGTCTACTCAATAAGGACGTTCAATTAAATTGTAATATACAAATCGCTTACGAAATTTAAAGCGAATAACTCGTGGAATTGTACGCAACTAAGTTCTTGACAAAAACTCAGCAACACCTGCTCACATTTTCGACACAAAAGACTCCACCACATGGAAATACCTTTCTCTTTTATTTTTCAATCAATTTCTGAGCGAGGTCGCCTATTTAACTTCGCTTGACATGGTGTCACTTAAAAGCAATCGATTTAAAGTGTATTCCGCTGTCACTTAATATTTCGCTCGAGCAGTTGGGTAATTTTTGAATATTTCCTACAAAGGGTGTTTTATGCCGCTGGAAATATCCTCAATAAAACGCCTGCACCTTAACAATTTGAACACATCATGGTGTGGCATCACATAAGTAATATCTACCTATGTAAGATCACACATTGCTACATTAGAGCGAGAATATTTTTTTTTAACTTACCTGGTCGATACCGAACTGTCTGGTGTCTCCTCGCTATTTCTTCAGATTCACACAGACGCGACACCGCTATGCAAGTTTTATACAATATACGATTTGACGAATGACAAAAAAGTTTAAAAGCATTTTTTAAAATTGTAACTTGCTAATGTAAAAAGAATAAATTCCCAATAAAAACTTAAATTTCCATTACGACTTAAAAATAAACTGTCTTGGACTTTAAAGTGCAAGAAATTGGGTTTTACATGCACACTAACAGTCCTTTCAATAAAATAGTTCTCAGAATACATCCATCTTGTATACCATCTAAAAAAAATCATTCAACTATTTTCCCTTTTAATTCACAAACATCTTCTTACACATCCTGAACCAAGCAACCCTTAAACGATGTAGTTCTATTTATATCGTAATTGCGACTTACAAATCTCCTACATCCCTATCTATATCCCACGAACATAAAAAACAATTCTAATTATGCACAATCTCATAAACAGTTTGATTAATGAAACGCTCTACTATTGCTTCCTCAAGATCCAAATAATGCTTTTATTCGGTGTATTTCCCTTTGTGGGTACCACTCAAGTGCGAAATTTTACTGCAGAATGTTTATCCCATGTGAACTTTGTCCCTGCATACATAAGTGGGTTTATGTCAAGACCTTATCCCCAGCTTGGTATATTACTCGTAACTCTTGAAATAGATTTTGCTTCTATTTCCTGAATAAAATATAAATGGCCGGTCTTGGTGAGTCTTTTGACATTCATTGTTATTCAGAGAATTTCCGATGTCCCACATTCAATGGTCACTTGCGAAGGAGAGTGGTTTTGATTATTTGTAATAACAGCAAATATCTTTATCCTTTGTTGCGGCTTTGGCATATCTTTTTTATAAACCCACAGTGATTTTGTATAAGAAATAGGAAAAGAGTGCAAATTGATCAAAATTGACGGGATAGAACATTTAAAACAAAATATAAATGTAAACAATTGCGTTTTCAGTAATAATTGTAAATAGAAATAAAAAGGCAACCGGTGCCCAGTTATCATTGATAAATCATCAAAAACGTATTCAGGCCACTTTGCATGCGGAGATGTGATATCTGTATGGTTCTGTGAAAATGCAATACAAACGACATTGCGATTTAAAACTCATTACACTGTTTAGTAATAGATTGATGTCATTATCGGCTAAAGGACCAAATGAGCAGTTGCATTATGATATTAAATATTTAATGCTATTTCTCTATAGCCTGTTTTAATAATTTATGGCAGTTTAATTTTGATGGAATACGTATTTAAAAACTTTATATTCCTTGTTCTCCAAACAACCAACCTTTTGATATAGTTTATTGCGACTTTATTTTTTCTTAACAAGCTAATAAAGATACTAAATTATTATTCAGTTCTAAAAAAATTTTAGACTTTAATTCTAATTGTTTAAATATATCATTGAATTAATAAAGTCAAAAATCATTAAATATACTGAATCTAATTTGATAATTTGTGTCAGACCACTTCTGAATAAATAAAATCTTACACTGATGTCCTTTCTCCGGCCTGCAATGCAAATCCGTTCAGTAAATATAAAGACAAGTAAACATTAACACGAAAGGATAGTACCGTGCTCGGTCGGTTGGAGCTATAATCTGTTTTTTTAAAGCCTTGTATCCTGCTCGCGCAAAATTTTAGCGTTCCTAGTCTCCACTTTCTTTCCCATCATCAAAGAAAAATGATCGCTAAATTATTAAACATGATATAGATGGGACAAAAACCATATGTCCATAAAAGATGTCAATAAATTTAATTTTTTATTATACGCGTAATTTTAATTTTCGGATTTCAAACTTAAAAGATATTTAAAATAATTTCTGTAGTAGCAAGTAGAAGACGATACTTTTATTTGAGTCGCATAATATTGGAAAAAACAGCCAATTTGCAAAAAAGGTACGATTATTTGAACCATGAAAAAAGAATTGTCCGTTAACATTAATACAGTGAGATTTGTCCTGCACGTTCCATAATACTAGTCGAACTTTATTTGTAGAAAAAAATATTTTTTAAAGTAGGTATTTTAATTTAAGTTTACGTAAAAAATGGGTCCCCTATTTGTTTGAAAAAGTTTGTTTTGATTATTCGTCCTAATTCACACTTTTCAAAAAAAAAATGCAATCCCTTTTCTCTAAAACATAACTTATTTGTTCCGCATGAATCATCCCTAAGGCTATCCATTGTCCAACCTTCTAACATCGAAATCCTTATTGCAGCTGACATTTAAATACACATTTTTACACAATTTAAAATGTCTTCTTAAATAATATAAAACAACACAACATCATTCTAAAAGGCGATTCCTAAGGGAGCACCGTTAAACCCAGAACCCACCCACACATCTCTACATAAACCAGTGTTCATATTCTCAAATTGAAAACCCATATTCTTTAGGAACCATTTTAATCATTTAAGGAATATTATATTACGTTTTATAGGTATATGCTTTTCATGAAAAATCTCATAATCCTGCTAAAGAACTTAATGACAAAACATTTTGGCCTCCATTTGAAAATTCCACGGCTGGGATTACCGATTTCGCATAAAAGTCCCACTCATTTAATTCGCCAAAAATACCTTTCGTATCAGCCTTAACCATTTGTGGCAGCGAAACACGCAAATAACTCTATTTAAGATTGAATTTCAACCGAAGCCAGCATATGAAATTTCGGGTGGAATAGAAATGAACGACACATTAATTCAGCGCTCAGTTATCCCGCTGAGGGAGACAGCGAAAGAGACAGAGTGGGATTAAGAAGAGAGTTTGTGTTTTTGAATAAATTAATTAAACGATTAAATCATAGAACCTAGAGCTTAATAAAAATATCCGTTTTGCGTGTTGTTCATAGTACTTAAAGTAGCAAAGAAATGTCACTGGGTTCAATTCAATATCAATTGAGCTAAATATTTAATACAGACGGAGGCTGAACTTTAAAGAGAACGCAAATGTTGCTTGGATAAAAAATATGCCGCCTGGTTTTGGATGGGAAACTCAGCTACAAGCTAATGCAAATTTAATTATCTATCCATCGGCAAAGAGATTTCCGTTACGTTCTTCCCAATGCGATTGGGCGTCTGATTATGGTACGTAAAGCGCTACTTGCATGGGAAAAGTGATTTCCGGTGGGGTTTTCCTTTTTCCATCGGGAAAATGTATTCAGATATATTATGCGAGTGATGAAGATAACCTGAAGGAAACAAAATAAAGTAAGAAGTCCTTTTGCAACTCCATCTTCAAAATCCTTCAATAAAGCTTACTTAGGACTATGGGACGCAATGAAACCCCCATTGAAAACATAGCAAATTCATAAGCCAGACGTCCTTCATCACCTTTGTCCTTTGCAGCCACATCAGACGTCACACAATCCACCTTTTTAATTGTCCCATTCAAATGATGACACCCTTGACATATTTGATAATTTAATTACCACCATATGCTCGAACTGGAAGACATACCTAATTCCCACATAATTTCCGATCCAACCCAGGCACATTTTACCTTCAGGTTGACGTCAATGCCCATTTGGGAAACGGATATCTCTTCAAATGGTTTCCAATGAAATACCATTCGACCTATTTTGCCGATAAACTAATTTCAGATGGGATGGAGCGTCACTCGAGTTCGTACCAAAGTTTATCATACATTTTTCGGCTAGGGCCTATTATTGCGCTTTGAGTAAAATGCCTTATCCAGCTGCTGCTGCTTTGAGAATAATCACATTTGACGGACACACATGAAAATTGATCTATGGGAACAATATGAAAACTCTGTTAACATGATTTTGGTTGGCATTAAGAGATGCTCTTTGCTTAAATGGAGAGGGCCTTTGCCTTGATGAACAATAAGTTTTCCACAGGAATAATGAATCCATCTCTCGGTTGGGCTTAAATTTAGGATATGATAACAAAGAGTCCATGATGGTGGAGGCAGGAAATAATAGCTGAAATGGAAATAAAATACAGACATCGGAGAGGGAATACAGGAAAAAGGATATTTCCGGTACATCACATCCAAAAACTAGAGCCCACATACAAAAACTGTCAGATCCAATAACAAGGAAATGGCAGTGACACTTTTACTCTATGGCTGCATTTCTCTGCCATCGTCATGTCCGGTTTGCCCCCGGGGGGCCAAGTTGGTGATGCGTTTCATTGCCTCGTGGAATCAGAAATCCATTTCAATTCACACAAATCAATATAAGGAATAGGAATTTGGAGAAAAAAAAGCAACCATCAGCACCACCATGATATCGTCTGATGTTGGCAACGTTTTTACTATCGGCTGGCTGGACATGAAATAGCCGCAAAATGCCTTCGCTGGAAAGGACGATTTATCTCGACTGTGAAATGTGTCTGCTGTAGTTGAGCTATAGAATGGGAAAAAGATATCTGGCGGAGAAATGTTCATTCAAATGTTTTGTATAGATAAGGCCGTGGTGTATGTTGGACAATTCAACTTGGTAAGGAATATTTTCTTCCTTTAAAGCTGTTGATATGTTTTCATAGAACTAGTGTGCATAAAACGCAGTAACAGTAAAACAGTGACTGGTACCTTGGGATTTAAAGCAAAAATGCTGACTTGAAATATTGGCTAATATGACACCGATCTAGATAGATAGGTTTTAAGATATTTCTTGTTTTATTCAATAAGTCTATTCAAAAATTGAAAAATATTGATACAACTAAGCGAGTAATTGAAGATTCAAACTCCAATAAAACAGACTCGGGAAAATAAAGGTCACTTCCGTTTTAAAATAAAACTTATGCAAATAAAGGGCTATAAGAAACTGCCGCAGACGAAAATGCAGAAGAGAAACGTAGACACAATAAGTTTTCTATCCGAATACGACTGCCTGCGATAAAAAGGGTGTGCAACAAATTCCGCCTATTCTACCACATGCGACTTGCTCCGTTAGACAAACGAATGAGGGTATTTTCATCATGTTTTTTAAGGGTAGGTTGACTTCATCCTCTTAGTTTTTGCACTGTGGGATGTTTTGGATGATCGAAAGTGATTTTGTGATTGGTGTTTATGACTTTGCTAGTAAGGGTGCAGGTTTAGCGATACGAAAAACGAAACCGTAAACAAATTCTTTTACTTAACCACCTTAACTTTATGGTTGAACTCAATCTTGGTCTAAAAATGTTGCTTATGATTTGTAATGTTAGTTTATCAAAAAAAAAGTAAGTAACGTATCTTTAATTTTTTCTAGAAAAAGAATTCATTAACTTTTCCGAACGAACAAATTTTACGTACGAAAAAATTAATAAATGTTTTTTTTGTGAAAACGTAAATTGGCTTATTTTTTTTAAACTACCTTCATAATTCGTTGCGCAAGCAAAGCAGTCCGAATTTTATTTTGCTTTTTTGGACCACTTAAACTAAAACAGTTTTCAACAAACCCCAATATTTTCCTCTAAATCTTTTTTGCGAATTATTATAAAATTAATTTATTAAACAAAACTTAAAATTAAAAAATAAAATTGTCTACAAAATAAAGTTAATATTTTGTCCGTGCGAAAAACAGTTTCCAATTAGCTTCTCCGTCAATTTCACAAAAATTTAAGATGGGTTTGACGCAAAAATGCTCCTTTGTTTTGGTAAAATTTAAACATTTTTCGCTGATTGGGATTTTTTTTATTTCACACATTAAAATCTATCATTAAAACAAATTGCTAAAAATTAAAAACTAGTACACAAAACTCGGTTTACTTAAAAATATTACCAGAAACGAATATGCGAGTGTATTATGCGCATTATAAGTTAATTAATTAATGTCTGATAAACAACGTAGCATATTTTGAATGAAAATAAATTAAAAATACTGAGTACTTGAATTTTATAAATATAAGGCATTTGCAAATGTTTGCATTTTTTCCAATGTTTAAATTGTCATACATTTTGCGAATAATAATGGATTCCTATCATACATCATAAAAGCTATTTTAAAGCAATAGCAAAATGTTTTAAAAACCACTTTAATATCCTTATTCAAGCCGTATGCACGAGGCTTCTTATATGGTTTCTGCATACCAAGTAAATGTTACAATCTTTTTGTTTCGAATATACATAAAGCATGTCTTTTAAAATACCTCAAACAAAAAACTCAAAGCAATTACAAAAGCGCATTCAATTTCAGAGAAACTGTAAGGTGGTCTAAACACAAGGTGAAAACAACACTAACTTGTACAATTGCGAATAGGTACCCCGTACCCACCCTACTTGTCAGCAAAACTTGCTTTGAAGAATTGAATTCTCTATGGTTTCCCTTTACAGAAAAGCATAGCACAAGCACAATTTGAAAAATATCACCAGCACACTACGCGTGTTGAAAGTTAATTAACTTGCTTGACTTTTGCTTCATAACATATCCTACCATAACGAGCACGTTTATCAGATTACAACGCTAGGTGGTGCTAATGAAATGTGACAAAAGAAAAGTTCAGTTGCTTTGTTTCAGTACGTTGCGAAACTTTGGACGCAAAAGGAGCAAATCAAATAATGAAAGCTCAGCTCTTGCCCATAGAAGATGGGGCAATAAATTTAATTCCTAATTAAATGTTGCAATTAAGGTGGTTTTACGTTCGCCCATGAAATCATTTACAACGTGTGCAGATAAATTCGCTTCTTGAACTTTCTTTATCTCGCGAAGGTACTAAAAATAGAACAATCCTTCGATGTGATATGCTGGCTGACAGGAAAAAATGAGTGATATTAAACGAAAAATGCCCAAGCGTTTTCTAAGAAAATCCCAACATAATATATCAGATTTTACGATGAAGTGAAGTTCCACCTCCTTCATTGTGATACATACCTAATAGCCTGAACCGCGCTGTCAAATCTCTCATAGTCGTCAATGTCCTCGTGCAGCTTGGGTAATTCATTCTCGCGCTCTTTCAGCGTTTTGACATAGGAACATAACATCTGACAATTCAGATGCAAATCAGCTGTCAATATGAGTGAAATTTAAATGCGAAATATTCGCCCTGTACCATGTCTTAAAAAATAAGAGTGTTGTGTGCGGTATTTCCCTCTCGCATTTAAAATTGAACAATTCATCAAGCAATTCAATTAAAATTACCACCTCCTGATTGTTCCAAAGACAAGCAAATAAACATAGATACAAAGTCATTCGGTTTCTTGTAATGATGAGCCGGAAGAGTTCTTTCCTTTTTGCTTTTATAATTTTCTTGCGGAAGACGTTGACAAACCGGATGCTACCTACAGGATGCGAGTGGTGGATGAACAATAATAAAATAATTTACATTTCTTATTGCTTCCAGGCAGCACATCTTTTATGAATGAATGAAATTGAAATTCGCTGTCAAGAGCATTTCGCGGTAGGTATGACTTTTCTTTTCAATGGCGTAGGGGATATGCGAATCATTTTAAGTTTGTGACCTTTTAAGGCGTTGTCAAATTTGTACAAGGGCCTACACATTTTAACTCTGCTAGTGACCACGTCAGTTGTGTCACTTTCACTGCCCACTTAATTAGGCGGATTTCTTTTCGATTTATCCAAAGAGTATATTTTATTTTCATTATTACTACAAGGAACAATATTTGCAGTAAGATTGAAACCATCTACAAGTTTTAAAAAGTTTTTACACTATTTATGTAGCTACTGAGAGAGAGTGTTGTGAATTTCGAAAATAGAATTCAGCACAGTAGACCACAAACCTTTCAATTTCGACGATAGATCTTAAGTGAGAAAAAAAGTATCAAAAGTAAAATATAGCCGACGGTCTGGCGAGCTCTGTAGTTGGAGATAATTTCGATGTCTAACTCATTTTTAAGACATTGTGAGATGTATGCAGGCGCAGGAACATAAGTCCGAATTTTTACATTTGGGACTTATGTTCCATTTAAGTGAGACATAAGTATTAAGTTTTGCTTAAGTGGTGGTTGGGTGTTGTGTGAATAGGGATGGGCATCTGATTGGCATCAACTTGGCGATGTCCAGTGTCGCACCTATCTCACACTCACCAATTGTGCTTATTTTACCTCCCCGTGGTCACCACCGGGTACTGGTCTATGTCCACCCGGACTTGACTTGCTAAACTTATAAGCGCGAGTGTTGAACACGAAGAAAATAGCAACACTATAATGCTCTGTCGGATTGACTGTCTGCTCGAGTCTCAGAAGTCTAACATGAGCCCCTCAGAAAGAGGACGTACGGCGGATGAATTCACATGGCTGAATCAACGGTGGCGTCAACAGTCGACATGACAGATACCTCAATGGGCTACTCTGACGTATTTGGAGCTGAGGTCATTGAGGATTTTCAACACTAGTCAGGGTGTTGAAATAGAGATGGTGGCGGAAGAGCCCTTAATGGGTCAACGGCAGCTCTCACATCCCCGCAGCGGGTTACTGACTCCGGAGTATTCCGGCTCCTTTTGTCCAAGGGGTCGCAGAAAGGGCCTGGTCCTCCAGGTTGGGGGTTGTGCGTGGGGCTAACAACCCTACCGCGGAAAAAAGCATCGGTTACGAAGCGACCAATAGCCTCGGATAAGGATGGATTTACTGTTGACGACCCGGACAAACGAAATAAGGACAATGACGTTCGGATCTGCACATGGAATGTTCGAACCCTGAACAGACCGCGTGCAGCCGAACAACTAGCGGAGGCCCTAGACTGCTACAAAGCAGGTATCACCGCCATCCAGGAAGTGCGGTGGGATGGGCCGGGCAAAAGGAAGATGAAAAACTGTGACATCTACTACGGTGATTGCTACAGGGAACAAAAGCAGCGTTTATTCGGATGCGGATTTGTTGTAAGCGGCAGACTTAGGCAAGAAGTCTTGAGCTTTCGACACGTGAGTGAACGCCTTACAACTATTCGCATCAAGGCTAAATTCGCCAACATCAGCCTAATATGCGCTCACGCCCCCACAGAAGATAAAGACGATGCTTCCAAAGATTGTTTCTACGAGCTCCTCGACAAAACATATGAGCAATGTCCTAAATATGACGTTAAAATCGTCTTAGGTGATTTTAACGCCAAAATAGGAAAGGAGGACCTCTTTGGTAGCACAATCGGAAAATACAGCCTACATGACACCACGTCTGAAAACGGACTAAGGCTGATTGATTTTGCTGCGGGACGTAATGTTACCATAGCTAGCTCACGGTTTCCTTACCTCGATATACATAAAGGAACATGGCGGTCACCAGATCATCAAACCGTCAACCAAATTGATCATGTTGCGATCGACGTAAGGCACTCCTCCAGTATTCTAGATGTCCGAACTTTCCGAGGGGCCAACATTGACTCGGACCACTACCTGGTTGTAGCCAAGGTACGGATGCGGATATCCCAAACGCCAAAACAACGAGATAATACTGTGAGGAGATTTAACGTTGGACGGCTACAAACGCAACAAACTGCCAGAGCCTTTGCCGATCGCGTATCCCTAAACCTCTCGAGAAGTCCTACGCTTCCAGCATCAAGTGCCGAAGACCAGTGGCGCCGATGCCAAGAAGCCATCAAAAATGCCGCAACTGATGTGCTCGTTTTCACCAGTCCACCCCCTCGAAACCCCTGGTTTGACGAAGAATGCCGGCAAGCGCATGCAGCAAAACAACGTGCCTACGAAGCGGCGCTGCACAGAAGGACGAGAGCAGCTCGTCAGCTCTACGAGCAAAAAAGGAGGGAAGAACACCGGCTTCTCCGGAGAAAGAAGAGAGAGCATGAGAAGCGCGCGATCGAGGATATAGAGAGGTGCTACTCCAGGAATAATGTTCGGAAGTTTTACCAAAAGGTAAAAAGAACGTGTCAGGGCAACAAAACCCGAACAGAAGCCTGTAGAGACGAAGAAGGAAACATTGTAGTAGAATCACAGTCGGTGCTGAGGATATGGAAAAACCATTTCTGCAGACTGTTAAACGGCGAAGACGACACAAATTCCGCTGTCAGGCAGAATGAACCATTCAACCTGGACGATGACAGCCAAGACTTCCGTCCACCTGACCAAAGTGAAGTGAGGATAGCAATATCTAAGCTTAAGTCCAACAAGGCTGCTGGACCGGACGGCTTAACTGCCGAGCTTTTTAAGGCAGCGGGAGATGGCTTGGTGGAGAGCATACACCAACTCGTTTCCAAGATTTGGTCAGAAGAAAGTATGCCTGATGAATGGAACCTCAGCATCGTTTGCCCGATCCACAAAAAAGGAGACCCTCTAAACTGCGCCAACTATAGAGGCATCAGTCTCCTTAACACTGCGTATAAGATCATATCTGCTATACTGTGTGAACGCCTTAAACCATTCGTCAACGATCTGATAGGTCCCTATCAGTGCGGTTTTAGGCCCGGAAAGTCCACAACCGACCAAATTTTCACACTACGGCAGATCCTGGAGAAAACCCAAGAAGTCCAAATCGATACCCACCATCTGTTTATCGATTTTAAGGCCGCATATGACAGCATTTATAGAGACGAGCTATACAGAGCCATGTCTAGTTTTGGCATCCCTGCCAAACTCGTCAGATTGTGCAGAATGACGATGGAGAACGCTCGCTGCTCCATTAAGGTCGGTAACAATCTCACCGAGACCTTTGATGTCAGAAAAGGATTTAGACAAGGTGATGCGCTGTCATGTGACTTCTTTAACATCATTCTTGAGAAAATTGTGCGAAACTCACAAGCCAACACCAGAGGCACAATTTTCCATAAGTCTGTGCAACTGCTTGCATACGCGGACGATATTGACATTATTGGCAGAACACAGCGAGCTGTCACTGGCGCGTTTGCAAGTATTAGTACGGAAGCGGCAAGAATGGGTTTAGTGGTGAATGAGGGCAAGACAAAATATATGCTGTCAACAAGAAGGGACACACAACATCGACGAATCGGACAGAACGTCACGATAGACAGCTATAATTTTGAGGTAGTTAGGGACTTTGTCTACCTCGGCTCCGCTATAAACTCTGATAATGACACCACAGCAGAAATCAAACGAAGAATTACACTTGCCAATCGCTGTTTCTTTGGTCTAAGACGGCAATTGACTAGTAAGGCCTTGTCAAGAAACACTAAGTCGATTCTATATAAGACCCTCATCATCCCAGTCCTGCTCTATGGCGCAGAAGCATGGACCCTAACGAAGGCGGATGAAGATCTTCTTGGCCGTTTCGAACGCAAGATTCTTCGAGTGATTTTTGGTCCCGTTTGCGTTGACGGGCTTTGGAGGAGAAGATTTAACAGCGAACTCTACGAGCTGTACAACGACACCGACCTGGTCAGAAAAATACGCATCTGTCGTCTAAGATGGCTAGGACATGTAGAGCGAATGGACACCAACGCTCCGGCCCGAAGAGTCTTCGATTCCAACCCGGAGGGACAACGCAGTAGAGGAAGACCTCGCCTTAGGTGGCGCGCACAAGTGGAAGGGGACCTCAACCAACTTGGAGTGCGCAACTGGAGGCAGTTAGCAAAAGAACGCGCTAACTGGAGAGGCGTATTGGTTGAGGCCCAGGTCCACCCCGGACTGTAGCGCCACCTTAAGTAAGTAAGTAAGTGGGGCATAAGTCCCAAACAAAAATGTTGGGCCTTATGTCCCAACTGGCTCTACGAAATAAGACCCCAAAAAAATATAAAATAAGCCCCAAAAAGAAGAAATGGAATAATACCCCAAAACTAAAATTTGGGTTCTTATTTCATTTTTCTTATTTTTGCCAAAGTATGAAATATATTCCAAGAACTCCATTTACAGTTAATTTTCTTATCTGCAGGTGTTCTTAGACTAAGTATTTTATTCGCGGATTTTTTGTACCGATGTACAAGAGTTAGTTTTAGTTAGTTAGTTTAATTTTATTCATTATTCTCATTTCCAAAAATTTTTATAAACTTATTCTAATTGAACATTTTTGGTTAAAGAGAATAGTTTGTAGCATTTGTATTTAAATGAAAAAAAATAGAGATAATGCTACATTTTATATAAAATAATAAATTGTGGGGTGAACAGAAAACATATTTAACATTACATTCAAGAAAACAATTTTACAGATGTATGAAGAAACAAGTTAAAGTATTTGAAACAACTTAGGAGACTTGATGCAAAGAAAGACTGAAAGAATAAAAGCAAAACAAAGATTAAATCAAACCACATAGCGCAACAAAACTTCGATTTCACCAACATCAAAAGCAAGAAGCCACGATTTTATGCTTTTTAAGAACACTGGAACAATTCTAATGCTTCGTATATCTTCAGGGAGATTATTAAACAACTTACGCGAAACGATAGTGTAGGAGTTTCTAAAATGTGTGGTCCGGAAAGGTAGTGTAGAAAAAAAATATTAAGCGAAATACCTAAAGGAAAATATACCATCGCCTAATAGAAGATATTTAATGGACAGAACTTTTAAAATAGTTCCCAAAGGTTGTTTAACCAGCTTCTAGTCATCTATATTTAATATTGAATATTGACGAGGTAATGACGTTATTTTAATTAAAGAAATTGTTTCAACCTTTGCGACGCAGGCGAAAATTTCGCAATTTTTTGTACCTAATTTTCATTATTTCTAAATGTTTAGTTTATTTTGTTAAAAATCCAAATTTAAAAATATTTACAAATTAGTTTTTAGGTACTTATTTTCGTTAATTTTCATTTTAATGAATGAAAATGTTATAAAAGAAAATGCAAGTCCTTATTTAATTAAAAATATATAGGTATATAAAGATTTTAAATTTATTTCTAAGAAGAGGATATATTGAAAAAGCTATGATATATAAAAAGAAGACAACAACAGAAAATTGGGGTGTTATTTCATGAAGTAACACCCCAAATTTGGGGCCTTTATATAAATCACGAGATTTTTTTAGTTTTATTTTCTCAAATTCTCAAAAAAAAATTTAATCTTATAAACATCTTTTCTAGAACAAAAGACTTTTGCTTATTTTTTTTTTTCCAAATTCTCAAAGGAAGGAACTCATAAAATTTTAGCTTTTGAGAATTTGCGAAAATAAAGCTAAAAAATCATAAATTCTCAAAAACAAAATAAAATTCCTTTGCTTGAGAAAGAAATACGAAAATTTGGGACTTATGTCCCATCTTCGACAACAAAATGTTGGCACTTATGTCCCGATGGTGTGGGACATAAGTCCCAAATTCGATTAGGGACTTATATCTTACTTAAGTGGGTCAGAAGTCCCAAAATTACAAATTGGGAGTTAGGTCCCGGGGACTTATGTCCCTGCGCCGTGAATGTATACTTATATGGGCCTAATGAAGGGAGTTTCAACCTCGTTTACTCAGTTTACGTGATGGGAGGCAGTGTGGCCTTGTTAACACTATAATGACCCTTTTCACTGTATTGTGTGTACAACTGAGGCGATTTGATTAGACCTTATATCTGAGACAGATTTTGAAAAAAACTCCAAATCTATTGTCACTATATCTTTTCATCGATTTTAAAGAGCCGATGATATTAAGTTAAATAATTCCTAGTATACTTGAAAAGAATCCTGTTTAAATGGATTGAGCTGTTCTGTTAACGAGGATAAAACTATGGGGAATACAAATATAGGGAATGGAAGGCAAGACTCCGGGCCTATAATGTACTCGGAGTCTTAAGAAGCAGCCAATCTGAAGTGTAGAGACAATTGACTGAGGACCGGACTAGGTACCTGAATAGACTTTGGTCTATCTACCTACTCGAGGAGACTCTAGTCTATCTCGAAACAAAGCTTCTTAGAAAATCATCAATAATTCAAATTGGGATTATGTGTCTTATCGTGCTGATGGTAAAATATACATCCGGACTTCCAGACATATTTATAGAACCCACGCGCAGCTTACGAATACTTGTTCTGAAGCCTTCCCTTACATTAAATTTACTTTTGAATAAGCGCGAAATCCCTCTCACAGTTAGAGCACAGACGAAATCTCGTTAAATTTTATTTGTTAGTTATTTTTTTGAAACACAAATCTTAAGACAGAAAGTCTCCTTCCCGAAAAAGTAAACATTTCCAAACATGAACCATATGTACCTATTACAGGGACACTGAAATAGGCCACCCGTCAACAAAAATAATCTCAGTCACAATATAAACAACTAAATATAGTCCCTGCTTGCTGAGGGTTGCTTCCCAACAGAATTTTTGTTCCCAGTTCGATTAATTTCGGTTGGCAGCTGTGTACACAAACTCAGATCAGTATCAGTCATCTTACAGGACGCAACTTAAGGTGCTTCCCTTCAACCCACAAAATAATAAAACCGAAGGTTAGCTAACAATAAATCAAACAACAAATCAATATCTGTTTGTTTTCAAAATATGTATATTTACATAGATAAGTGCGCCAAATCAGGACAGATTTCGTTGAACTTTGAATTATTCAACAGGTTGTTCGCAATACCTTGTCATGCGCACATTGGACCCTCTTCCTTGAACATAAACACAGTTGCTTTCACTCGGTTAGCATTCCATGTTCCATCATTCACTTTATTCCGCTGCAATTTCACTCAAACTCACTCAGTTCGAAGTTCCATTCGAACCATTAGTAGGAGCGCATATCGTTGGGCGCCACACCAAGATACATCTCCTCCAAAAATCAGTTCACGTCGGTTACTTGAGATAAACGGTTGGATAAGCGGTAACCTAAGTTGTTGAATGTGTGCTTCAAAAAGATAAAGAGTGAAATTAGTGTTTCTAAAAAGAAGTTTCAGTGTCTACAAGAATAGCAAAGCTATCCCCTGCAAATATTACAGCCAGTGAAACTGTTCCCCAATATTGGATATACAATTTTAAAGAAAGTACGCAAAGTGTTGACAATAGAAAAATTAACACAAATTATAGCGCGGTAATTGTTCACTAAAAGTTTAACAAATACACAATAGAGCGATATACCGTGAAAACAAGTTCTGCCCCTCTCTTGTGCTTCATTAAATTCTAGGTGAGCACTGAAACTGGCGTTGCCCTATAATTTGTGTAAATAAACATGTGCCAGAGGACGGAATAAAAATTTAATTGTCCGAGGATATGCCCTTAATTGAGGTTATGAGTTACATAGAAGGATTAATATGCATATGTTGTAATTGCCCGTACACAAAGAAGAGAAACAAAATGGTTTCAGATTTCCAGTAAAACTCCCAGTAAAATGCAAAACAATTTTTGCTTCTTATTACGATTCTTTCTTATTTGATTGTATAATTTGCTTTCTGATTCCATTAGCTAACGATGCTGATTGTGCTCATCACATCGCTCAGTGTCATTATTCATTTATCATTCTATAAGCAGCACAGCTACTATATGTCTTTGGGAATTCCATTTCTTTAAAAAAATGTTGTTTGTTTATTTTTGTTTGTTTTCTTAATTTCAGAAGACGTGTACATTGTCCGCACCAAACTGTCTGAAATTGGTAATTAAGGACCAAAATCTAATTGACCGTGATTCGAATTTAATTTGACTGCTCTGATGTTAATCTTGATTTGTTTCTATCTTCTTTTTTTTTGCTTAATAATAAAGAAAAGTTTAAAGAAAAAAAATCGGTATCCTTTTGATTGTGAAAAAAAAAACAGAATCTCGTTATTGCTATTATTTGCTTTATATGTAAATTCAATTAGGGAAAAGCACGTTAGTCAAAATATCTGCATTTATTTTTTTTTTATTTACTTTTTTATTGTAATTTTTTAGGAATTACAAAGTTGTTTGTGTTAATAGATTTTCTACTGGGTGCCTACTTCGATTTTAAGGTTTTTTTTTCATTCCTCGCGAATGTCTGACAAATATCCTTGAGTATATTGAGAGTCTACTGTACTCATTGCATTAAATTGTAAATCCCTTCATTCGTCCAAAAAAATGTTAACTCACACAAAATGAATGGTTGTGAGAAGCTAGGCTCTGGGTTCCTTGGGTCCGCAAGGACCTGTTGGGCCAACTTTCCATTTTTAACTTTCTCGTATTGTATTCGTAGAAAAAATCGAACTCGAAATTTTAATTAAATCTGACATTACGATGATAGAGGAACTCAAAAAAGTTGGTCTCGCAATTCTGTCCGTCTGTCCGTCTTTCCTGAGCTCTACAGCAAAAACGGCTGAACGGATTTCTTTCAAACTTCGGATTTGGAGTTTGTGGGCCTACGGTTCGGGGCCACTTTTTTTTGCACGTTAACAGTTACCGTTGTAACGGTATTAAAGAATTTTGATTTCTTCAACGATTTCAACCAAAATTAATATTTGGGCTTCTTTTTACCAAAAAATCGAATAACGTTAATTTTAAACATGGTACATATCTCCAAAACTGTCCATACGATTTAAAAAAAATTCATTTTTAAGGTTATAAGGTCATTCCTAACTCCGGTCATAAAAAATTATTAATCATCTCTCGAAAGCCCAAGTCCTTAACCGTAACTTTTGATCCAGCCTCATTTTCGGAAAAGTAAGGTCCAATGACCCCGTCGGACCATAAACCGCACCAAACAGTCACACGTTGAGGATGGAGAGGCTTCTCAACAATAACTTTTGGGTTTTCCGAGCTCGAATTTTTCTACTAATTTCTGTATTGCGAACTGTGACTGCGAAATTTTCACCATACATAACCATATACAAAACTGCGAGTGCAAATTCAAAAACAAATCTCTGTATTCTTACATAATAAATCTATGTCAAGATATCGGTATATAACAAACCCTACTTTGAGTCATAGACACCTACCAGCATCACCAATCTATCCCAGTCAAAATTAAGAACATGCCCTGACACATCTGAAACTCCTACTTCGCTTGTCCTTGTACTCAAAAATCTTGTAAGGTTTAAAGCATAAAAACAGTGCATTTGGCGCTAAAACATTTTAATCAGAACATTACAAAAATTCTATTTACTGAGAGTTACATTTTTAAGTTATCTTCTGTTTGCTTTCATTTAGCTTCTGAATAATTGTTAACCTAACAATATAATAAAATAAAAATAAACCAACCAAACTGATGATATGAACGAGAAAGTTTCGTGCGATCCAGTCGTGCACTTTTTTTATATAGGTTAAATACTTAGAATCAGTGTATGTTAGGAGAAAGGTGGTCTTTATCCATTGCAGAAATTTATTCAACGGACATCGTTAGCCTTCTCAGTTAACATTTATTTATTCGACTTATGAAGCTCAATATTCTAGAGTAGCCCGTCTTCGTCGTCGTATTGCTTACTCAATTTTATTAAAGACTTCCATTCAGGCAGTGAAGCCCATTTACAGATAATTCATTCTCTTGGCCTTCTGCTCCCACTTTAACAATGCACAATACTTTCCAACTGTCATTCTCTTTGGCCACAATTAAACTTCCATGTACGCACCAATTAAATTGTATTCCTCAAAGCACCATGTTCTCGGAACGATATAAACCAAGTTCTGTGGTCTCACTGGCCACAAAAACAAAAACAATCATCTACCCAATTAACAAAGTATCTCAGGCTAGTAAGAAACTTTGAACAATTCTTTGCCAACAACTGTCTAATTTTCCTTCTAATGAGCATCTTCCATTTTTTAACAAACCAAAACCAAACTCAATGAAAGTAATTTCGGATCGACCAAAAATCCTTTTTGTTTGCCGCACTCTCTGAAAGAAGGACGCGCCTAAACAAATCACAAGAAAACCCCAAAATGTGCTGAAATTCATTTAATTTAAGTTAACGACACGTCTTTTCCTATAGGCGTCGTCGTCTCTTCGCACACACAGATTGATATAAGTCGTGGCAAATTGCTGTGTCGAGTCCTTTGCCTTTGCCGGATATATTTGCATATGGATTGGCATCTTGGAAGCCAGGAAATAACTTTCTTTTTAAGGATGAATTTTTCAAAATAATGACACTCTGCTGGCAAAGTGTATGAAGAGATTTACGTTTAGGAGGACTATTTGCATATTTGGTCATTTGGTTTGCTTTCATAACGAAGGCGACGTTAGAAAAATTATTTATAAGCAGGTCTGGGCTCGCAGTTCAACATTTGTTTGGGATAAAAATGTGGCAGCACAGGCTCCCTATATACAATCTAATTGCAAAGATTTGGGAAAGGAAAACTTTTTCCTTTTGGTATTCTCCAACAAACACGAAAGGTGGCTGTGCTATTGTGGGGAGAAATGATTTTAATTAAATGATAAAAGCAAATTGAATACTTGAGCACAATTTATGTGCCACTCCACTCGGGAGAAAGGGTTAAAATTATGTCCCACCGAAGTGCATTTCATTTGTGGTATGTGGGTCACATATTCGGTTTTTTTTTGTTCAAGGATATAAATCGATATCGTTAATGGCTTTGGTGTGGTGCAGACATCTCATGGTCAGTGTGGCCTTTAATGGCATTTTGATTTCGCACTCGCCGAAGAATGTAAGGGAAAGGGAATTATCACTTCTCAGTGCTTGGAAGCATTTGCGAGTGCATTTCGCCAGTGTTAAGGTATAACTGTCAGCAAAAGGATGGGGGATGATTTATGTCAAAATCGGGCATCATTTAAGTTACATCTAGACGATCAAACACATTTTTGCACAAAGTTACACAAACGAGTGGTAGTAAAATGCTTATCCTAGTGTCCTTTATGGATATATTATTCCAATTTTCTATTTACAATTCCCCAGTCGGAACTACATATAATAAGAATTTGGAGATTTCATTTGCCCATGATGATGGATAAATAAACAAATAAATAAATAAATAAATAAATAAATAAATAAATAAATAAATAAATAAATAAATAAATAAATAAATAAATAAATAAATAAATAAATAAATAAATAAATAAATAAATAAATAAATAAATAAATATATATATAAATAAATAAATAAATAAATAAATAAATAAATATATAAATAAATAAATGAATAAATAAATAAATAAACAAATAAATAAATAAATAAGAAACATAAATTAATAAATAATTAATAAAAAAATAAAAAAATAAAATAATAAATACATAACTAGGTATATAAATAAATAAATAAATAGGGCTACAATCTACAAGTCCCAAGGCCTGGCTTCTCGCAAACAATTTTTTTTTTTTTTAATTTTTGGGACGAATGGAAGGAAAGCAAGGCAAACTGCTACACTCTCGGCTGTTTATTCGCGAGTGGTAGCAAGGGGTATCCCTCGCTAAGCAGTCCAACACATAAAGCAATGAAATGGATACTTTGTTTTATTAACACTCACCTCCGTCGCTAATTCACTTGGAAATAATTCATTTCACTTCATAATGTTTTCAATCTGTTTCCAATCTATTGCGCTCTTAAAAACATCTAAAAGATTAATAACTCAATCGGCATTTAATTTGAAAATAACCATCAAAGATTCCCTTTCAAGTGTTTCTACTGACGTGTGAGCCGGCGGCAGCCCCTTATAAAATTGATAAATAATAAATTACCTCCATTACGTTTTCCAAAAGTTATAATTACCGTCATGAACTTTGTCACGATAAATTATTATAATCACATTTCATGGAAGGATAATTTTTGCCTGATACCCTTTACGACACAGTCTTGGATGAGTTCACTGATGCGATGCCACTTAATTAGTGGTTCATTAGAGAGTTCAAAGTTAAGCTTGATTAACCTAAAATAGAAGTATATACCAGCAGCGACAGTCCATTCGATGTTTTAAGATCAAAAAGGGTAACCTCAACTTGGACTGGTTTAGAAAATGCAAACATTTTAAACAAAGGAAAAACTGCCACCATATCCTATTTGGATTCATATTTTACTCAACAAATTTCCACTGTAAAAAAATCCTGTGAATTTTAATAGACCACCCTTGCCAGCTATCACTAAGTTGACTAAATTCGTCATAAGCTCAGCTGAATATTCCAAGATATTAAATCCACTGTGCCTTCGTACAGATCAAATTTGATGCGTGAATTGTTCAATTATGCGTACGAAATATAAAAATGTGCTAAAATGTATTTACGAGGGAAATACTTTACCCATAAGCTACAAAGAAATGCTATCAAACAATTTTATATCCCAAAGTGCGTGAATTCAGTAAAAGGAATATGACTGTGCCACCACCAGTCATCAGTACCTACCATGTGCATAATGTGGAAGAAAAAGGTAACTTCATGCGACAAAGGCCTGCCATTATTGGGAAATGTACAAAACGAGAAACACTTTAAGGACTTCTTTCATGATAAGAATGAAACATTTCATTGCGTATCAATGAAAAGAAGTAAATGTCTAAGGTATATGACGCAACTTTATGGGTTATCTATGTTTGTTTGATTTAAGAGCCTTATCAGTTTTCTTTGGACCATCGTCGTTCTAAGGAAATTTGAGGGAGTTTTCTTCAAAGGCGCTTTAAACAGGTGCAGATTTATGGGAAACAATTTGCTCTATTGTGTTTATAGAAGTTTAATGTGAGTGTGCCAAATGGGGTAAACATTCCAGGGGGTATGAAGATGTAGAATCTAAATATAAATTATGTGTCGATGGTATTTTTAGATATTTATTTGCAGAAAGGTGGCACAGTTCAAAATATTGAAATACAATGAAAGTTCGCTTGGATGGAGTCTACGAACACAAGACTGCAAAATATTTTTATCAGTAAAGTGTTTAGTACGATAAAATTGTATAATTCGAAGAAAGTAATTTTCAATTTGTCATTTGCTTTTATAATTCAAAATTGAACACGATGATATGAATAAAATTATGCACAATGTCTGTGTGTATGATGACATTTCCTCTTAAACTTTTGTAGTAGGCAAGGGATGCCAGCATTCTGCTGATATAAAACTCCTTTGCACAATTAAAGACCACGAACAGATACAGAAAAGATTCGTCTTTTTTACTAACGACCAAATTTTGTTTTCTCACATTTGTTGACAAGCCAGGTCTTGAACATGTCTTTAAAAAATAATTCTTAAGCAACTTTGTTTTTTAGACGTTTTGAGCAAATTTTTCGGTACATTTCACTGAGTTTTTTTTGGTAGGTTTCGGACTATTATTGGCATGGCTTTGGGTAGTTTTTTCGATTGTGTTTTCAGAGAGTTTTAAAGCATTTTTTGAAAAGAGGAGCATTTTGATTCATTTTTTTGAGGCCATTTTTGGGCAATTGTTGCAGTTTTTTTAAGATTTTTAGCGCAAGACAATTTTTAAATTTTGTTTTAAAATAAAAAATAAATAATTTAGCAGTAGTTTTTTTCATGGCGATCCAGTCTATTTGTTCCTTAAGGTGCCATGGAAGAACAATTGAATCTACTGATTCTTGCGACCAAAACTAATTTGATTTGAGCTTTTTTAAACTTATTTGCATATTATTTGCGTACCTAAATCGCTTCCTAGAACCCAATTTTGTGGTTGATTAAGAAAAACAAAGTTCCAGTTGCAGTTTCCGCTTATGGATATATATCAGTTTCGCTAGAATTGTGTTTTATTTTTCTGAATCCATAATAAACGGTATATCTAGGCATTATTCGAATTAAGTCCAAAAGAATTAAGAAAAGAAAAAAGGTCTTAAAACTTTTTGTAATTTTTCCCTCGCAAATCGATGTGTGGTACCCTTATCCTTCTACTTTCTATTTATGACGCCGAGTTCTATACGAAAAGCGGAACTTCTTCATTGGATTTCTGGTCCTGTGCAAGAATTTGTTTAGCGCATAAAATGTTAAAATGCTTCGGATTCGAAAGTGTGTCGAATTCGTAGAATCTGTATTTTGACATTCGAACAGAGGACAAATTCATTCTATTAATCGAAAGTTCATTTTTCATTCGAATGTTGACTGTATTTTGACTTTCTAATCGTTCGCAATGAATGTCATTTTTTATTCGTCTGCATTTTCCTAACGCTTAATAATTGTGGTTATTCCGCATTTTCCTGGCGAATTGTTATACAAAAATTTTAGTTAAACATCCTACTTAAAGTAAAATTCAGTGTGTTGATTTCCTTTTTATAGAACGGATTCAAATTGGACATATGGGATGAGAACAAACCTTCAAAAAATAAATGGATTAAGGGATTGGAAAATAAACTGCATTAATTTTTATACGGACTTGGAATTTTCCAGCTCAAGTGAACTCGAGGCATCCATTATTCTCTTTCGTTGTTTAATATTGCTCATCGACTTTATTCAATCAAGAAAATTGTTGTTTTGATTTGAATTATAAAACTGTTTTAAAGGTACGAGTAGTGTGAACAGACTTGAGTTGAATGAATAAGAGCGAAAACTCGTTGTTCAATATAACATAATCTTACCTTGTTTGCATATTGCACTTGAATTATATGGGTTCACAATTTAATACCAAAAGTTAAAAGCTATTTGAGATAAGTCCATATTTAAAGTTCAGACTTTAGCGTCCAAATATATTACCAATAACACATTTTAACATTCTTACACCTCGTCATATTTGAGATAAGACTGTCACTTAACATTCTTGTAGTCCTTAGCATTTTTTTCCATTCAATAGTTGAAATTTTAAATGTATATGTAATTTTAATAAAACAATGAAAAAAGAGCCTCCACCAAAAAACAACAGCATGGTCATATTAAATTAAAAATGTCAAACAGCTGATTTCGAAACTTGAATAAATTTGGATTCATTTAATGACACTTTCGATAGTGAATTTTATTCGTTCGAATCTCAATATACACAAAGTTCATTCGAGCGAATAGAGACATTTGTTAGAATTGACTATTCGTTCGAATCTCAAAATAAGCATGAAGAACTTCATCTAAACTACTGATTGGGGTGTAGTATTTAAATGCCTGTCTAGTCGTAATTTTTTCCTCAATTTAAGAACCAAGAGCCGAACATTATTTACACATTATTAAAAACTCAATTTGTATTCCAATACAGTGGATACAATTCAATTACTAGTCAAAACGTCTTTCCTAGGACGTAGGTTTCCCTCCCGAACATTCATACGCCCCACGAAAAACCACATAGGAAATACCCAACGCGAAAGAATACCAAAAGTCCTTCCTTTTCAAAACCACAACATGTCCATTATATCGTTCCGGACCATATATTAAATAAACTGCAAACTTTACACAAAATCATTGAACATACCAGCATACCCTCAAAAAGTAGGGCGCCGAAAAAAAAAACACAGATAGGTCGCTGCGGCTTGATAACGTGTCCCATCGATTTCCCATTTAAAATTCATTTATCAATCTAATTGACGGAGGAAAGGGATTCAAAGAATTTCCCCAAACTTGAAGTGAAGAGAAGGCTTTTGAAGGTGACATCAAGCGTATAATTGCTGAAATAATTTGAGTGCTCTTTGTTGTTTTCCAATTACACAGATAGGTTGGAATTTGGAAACCGATTAAAATTCACCCTATATGGTTAAAAAAAGAAGAAACCGCATACGGATTTAGGTAGGTATACCTGATATCTGCAAATGAAATTTTGGACTGGGAATTTTGCACACTCGGTCTTGGCTTGACACGTTAGGAAGGCGCAGTGGGGATTCTATTTATGGAGAAGTTTTTTTATGAGTTCTAGGTCTATGTTGTTGGCAGGTATTTTTTTGGAGGGTGAAAAGCAGTCGATTATGATTTTTTGCTCTGCATATGTTGCTCCTAAAATTTAGGCCTCAACTATATTCCAAAGCGAATATACAGCATCGACAAGCGTTATGCAACAGAAGCCGCCAAGTTATAAGCAAGAAACGGGGGCAAAACTTACAAATATGAAGCTGTCTACAAGGAAAGACTGGAAATCACCCCATACCTTAACTTTTCAAAATCATCCCTCTCCCAATATGGACCTTTAATCTAGTACACACTTGAAACATTAACATTTTCTGTGTGCCGCCTGTGAATAGAATTAACAAAGTCCTTGGCATTTGGGAATTTCCCATTCAAACGTGATTTGGAAATCTTATACATAAATGGCCAAGATATCGGAGATAAAAGCCAGATAAACGGCTGTCCTTGGAAGAAAGATATCGGATTATTCAAATCCTTGCGGTGAACCAGCGTCATGAGTGTCGAAGGTTGAGTTTGCACAAGCCCTCCTCGGCGCTCGTGTTTTAAATGTTGGCGTCACTTCGTAAATTTTATCGCTAAATCGTGATAGGAATAAAAACTGATTCCATCAAAAGGATGTCATTACGTGGGGTCAATTTTGAAGCAGCATCCTTTGACGCAGAAATATAAATGTCACTAAAGGCTCTTTATTTGGAGAACATTATTTCTGTCCAATTGGAATTAAACGTCTAAAGGAGTAGACTTTTTAAGGAAATTTGCGATAAATCTTATGCAAAGTCCTTCATAGGAATAAAATCCCAATTGTATGAAGCTTCATTAAATTTTAACTAAATCGATTATTCGATGAAAGAATATTTTAAGAAACATTTTCTCAATGCAGACAGTGCTTGAAAACAAGTGAACCTCGTTATAACTTCTAAGCATGTACGCGAGACATTTTTTTGTTCTTCGCGCACAAACAACAGGTGAATCAGGATATAAATTATATGCGAGTACGTGCATGTGTAGCTGAAGGTACAGCCAAGAACAAAACCAAATTTATTCTCTGGGGATGATGAACATTTTTGTGTTTGCAAACGTTGTCATGAATATTTTTACAAAAGCTGCAATGTAAGCGTTTTCGTGGATTTTTTTTCGAAATCGTATTTACATGTTTATTAAGGCAGAAGGAAAAGTCTTTTGGAAAAACTCACGCGTGTTATCATAATAAATAAGGCGCATGCAAGGACGAGACGAGGTGTTTTTTGTTTTGAGATTATATGTGTCTCTTCGTGTCGGCGGTGAATTTGCGGAGATGTACTCACTGTGCTTGTGCCAAAGTGACAGATGACTTTTATAGCTGGGATAGATTATATGTTGCCTTATCTAGCTTAGTAGATTGAATGTCGTATTGAAAAGTAGTAGGAGCAGAAAAATGGTCTACGTGACAGTGGTTTAATCAAAAAGAACTAAACCGAAAGGCTACTGAAGCAGTTCGAAAAAAAATGTACTTGACAACATGTTGGGGCTTTTGTCAAATAAATAAATAGAACGGATATTTTAAAATCGAGGCTCATTTCAAGTTGTGTATACTGTATTAATCCCTGTATTTCCCAGTGATTTGAAATCGATAGCTACTTAATTTTTTTCAATAACGGAAATGAACTTTTACAATTAAAACAAAGTGCACGATTGGGTCGTACAAAACTCTCTCGTTGATATCAGTTTGATTGATTGATTTGTATTTAATTAGGTATGTAATATTTTTAGTTGTTATTGTATTTTTATTTTATTACTAGCTGTTGCCCGCGGCTTCGCTCGCCGATTAATGCCGATTTTGTCAATCACTTCAAGTACACTTAAGGAACCCTTTGTCCTGCATTACTTATTAAAAGGGATACAAAATTAGTTCAACTCAATTTCAATAAATTCTTATTCTAACTAAAGCAATAGTGCCAATAGTGGTCTAGAAATACCTTTTCCAAAAAAAAAAATTTTAAGATCTGCATGCACATTGCTGTCGTTTATTACACATATACAAAAAAAAAACAGAGTGTGGTTGTGACTACACGCCAGATGTGAAACTTCTCTCGCTAAATGTGGATGTTAAATTAAACTGTGTTGTATGTTGAATTTCATTAAGAAATTTAATTAAAAAACCAAATCGTTATACCTAATATTATAATCTTAATACAGCGCAGTTGATAATTGTATTCATTAATTTATCCAATCCAAAGTTTTCTATTTCTATTTCGGTAGTTTTTGTGTATAGTATATACAAACCAAAAAAAAAATCATTGAAATTGGTTAAGTGGTTAAGAAGATCGACAACAGCGCCACCTATCGGGTCCAAAACTATCCTATCCATCAAGTTACAACCAACCATACCCACCTACAAAATTTCATTCGAATCGGTTGAGTGGTTAAGAAGATCGACAACAGCGCCACCTATCGGGTCCAAAACTATCCTATCCATCAAGTTACAACCAACCATACCCACCTACAAAATTTCATTCAAATCGGTTGAGTGGTTAAGAAGATCGACAACAGCGCCACCTATCGGGGTTACCTTTGCTTTGCCGTGACAATGACGATGATGGATTAAAATGGATACACACACACAATATTTAGTTGAGGGCTTACGTGCGTGCACCATTTGGTGAATATTAAATTCAATTGGTAGGCTTAGGAATCTATTTTTTATAAAATAAAAATGAATGACAGCCCTGCAAATAGTTTTTCATTTTTTCTTTAGACTAATACAGTAGAAATTTAATATGGTGGTTAAGTATTCTTAAATTTTCTAATTTTTCGCGCAATTTTCTTAATTTTTTCTTTCATAAGAACCTTCTGCTGACAATAACAAACGCAACAAAAAAAGAATTAACGAAATCGGTCCAGCCATTCACGCGTGATGTCATGACAACGGAAAACGGGTTTCATTTTTATATATATAGATATCGTGTGTGAATATATTTTTGGGTAGATAGAAATTCTAAGGACACGAATTTATCTGCATTTTTTTAAGAAGAACTAACTACGTGGTCTTATTTAGAATACTAATGTTAACCTAAATAGTATATATGTTGGTCAAAATCGTCAGAGCGGTCCTTGGAAAACCATGCGCACAAAAAAATAACAAATATTGCAATCTTCACGCACTTAAGCTGAAATATCAGTATTGGTTGAAATCGTTAGAGCCGTTTTAAAGTAAACTATAGGTAACTTAATTTTTAACGCAGAAGGGCAGAATTGTGAGACACAATTTTTTGAGTTCCTCTAGCACGAATCTTTGTTTAACTACATATACGATAAAGTTAAAAATAATACACAAACGTTATAAACTAAACACAAAGCTCAATAGGAAAGCTAGGACCAAGAAGGATTCTCGCTTTTCAGCGACTTTTTCTGCAAATTTATTTTAAGAAATTATTATCAAATTGTCTTTTAATAATTATTGAGAGAATTCGAACCTCCTAGGAAAATGGCTTCGTCGAGGGAATTGCAATTTAAACCAACATTATACTGCCGAAATGAAGCTCTTCATGTTGTTTTTAAAAAATTGTTTTTATGCGCTCTTTAAGTCTTACAAGGAAACCTTGCATTTATATTTTGCATAGAAAGAATGATTTAGAATTTGAAAAAAGTAATAGTTCTTGAACATTGAGAAAAGAATTGATTTTCATACGAAAAAAAATATACCAATGATGTAAATATAATTATCTAAGAACAATGAAAATCTTATAAACAAAAAATTATAAATTCTGACTGCTTCAATATTTGATTCCTGAATGCAGAGTACAGAATAAACACGTAGCTGTTAAAACGATGGCTGTCGAAACAAAAGAATGATCAAATAGTTCAGAGTTTGAAAGCAACTTCAGCCCGGTCCCCACAAATGGTGGCCGTTTAAGTTTCCGAAATAAAATCGTACAAATTGCCTTCATAGGAAAAGATTCCAAAAATTTAACAAACTGTCGGTTATTACATTTTATAACTCAAAATTTAGATTTTGCTCACATCAATTATAAATATTGATTTATTCGACACTATGTAACATTTACACCATAAATACTTAAAACGACTACGGGCAAACCTGCCAAACAATTTCCATACAAGCAATGAGTCACTTTCAAAACTGTTTCCTTTCTTTGGGCGTAGCTGTGAATGGAATATAAGATTATACAGTAAGGCCACATAATGCGAATTAAATTGCATGAAACCGCCCACGTCGATGGCGATTCATGTTGCCCACTTGAACTGCCCATGCAAACGATATGCCCTGTAAGCCCACCCTCAGTCACTTTGTATACGTGTGTGCTCCTTCCGGCGAAACAGAAACCTAATACCTCCTCCGTAAAACTTATTTCACTGTCAAAATAATGGTTACTTTTGTGCGGTAAAATAACTTTATTGCTTAAAACGCTCGGAATACGAATGCTCCATATCTGACACTTGTCCGTGTCCATATACGATTGCTATGAAATGATACGGCATCAAATACTTGTATCTGTTTGGATTTGCCGTGCGGAGCCATTCTGATTTGGCCTACTTTCGCCAATATATCAATGTCCCTCTGAGGATTTACCGAGAATGTGTATATCCCTGCGGAGGGTGTACCCTGTACACATGTAATTCATACACACACTCTAAGCCAAATAGAGGGTAAGAAAATGTGTTATAATGGTATAAATAAATACTCCCTTACACACGTTCGGTTTGTTTACATGGCGGTCCTTCGACTTAAGCAGGCAAAGTTCTTACTTCATGCAAAATATTGCGTATTCAATCGATAAGGCGGTTTTCGGTTTTTTGTTCCGTGGTCAACATGTTATTAAGACAAAGAACTATGGGATTAAGCAAAGGACGTACAATTTTGATTCCCGTTGATTGATTAAACTTTGTGCTATATACTGAGCAAAGTTTTGGATTTCGGAGATTATGCGAGGATATTGATGGGAGAGAATATTTGTTGGTCTAGAAATGGTATTTGAGAAAATTAATTAGTGGAAAGAAGACAAGTAGTTTTTTTAGTTCCGTCATATTTAATATTGCTTTTTAATAAAATAATGAGAGTTTAACGACTTTTTTCCACAAAAGTTTACATGAGGGTTTCAAAGCTCATCCATTATTTATATAGGCTGTCTCTATATATGATACACCACTGACACAAAGTAAAATAAATCCATTTAAAAATAAGGTAAAAGTTACCTAAAAGTTATCTCGAAAATATATACCCTATACCTACATTAAAAGCATCTTTTCACTCAAAATAGTTTGCAGATCTTAAAGTTGAGTCTCCAACTATCAAAGGAAACTTCTACATGTGCCTTCAAAGGTATATCTCTTAAAATAGCATCACTCGGCAACAACTTTAAGTATTACACCCCTGAAATGTGAGCCTTTTGAGCAACAACTTATTTCGGAATAATAATAACTAAACACAATTTTGATGTGAAACTAAACACCCGCACTTTATTATAATGAGCACTTTAATCTGTTTTTGTGATGTTTATCCATCCGAATCTGATATGCTTGAAGCAAAGTTTTAACTACGCAGACATGTGTTATGTTAATTTCGGTTATTGTTGGTACTTTTGCTTTTTGGCAAGTCCTTGGGCACTTGTGATACCGCACATGACACCATCAAAGGGTTTATATTGGGAACATAGCCATTTCGTTGCGTCGTTTATTTTTGTTGTCAGTTCCCAGTAATCCCTTAATATTTAGCAACTGGCCAGATGAGTACACCACGTGTAAATACAATTTTGCATTTAACGCCTTGATGACGGTTAATCCGTCAATGGATTACGATGTTCAGTTAACCACGTACAAGCTGAGTGTTGGTAAACATTGTCAGCTATACATGCAGAGAGTGTTTACGCAGAAGCTGTCACCTGGTATTACTTACAATGGTTGCACGTCACGTATATTGATTTAGAATCTACATATATCGAGTGTCTTAATATGGGGTGGTTGCCCCATTTGTTTTGAAATGAATATATTTTCCATTTTAGTACGAAGCTGCTTACTTTTACACCCTATCATTTTTTGCGTCATATTCTATTTTATTTGTCAAAAACATTAATTTTGAAATTTCCTACTAAACTAAGCCATGTTCAAGAATAGGTCTTTAAAATCGGAAATAGCCGGAAAATAAATCCGAGTTTTTTAACTTTACCCCTTAAAAAAGTACTTCCCATGAAATGGTTATGGTAAATTTAAAGCAGCAAGTTACGTGCGATCCAGTGGTGCACTTTATTTTAATTTTGAGTTAAATTCAATCTATAATATTGGGTTGCTCTGCTGCACAGTCTCAGCTTAAAGTATTAACTCGGGTCCTATTTTTAATCGCTAACTATTTTAATTATGGTCTTATTGTTAGAGAAAATGTTTCTTGTTTTTACTGCTTAAATTTCAGTAGATATTTATTAATTAATGAGAAGTTGGAGAAGCAAGTTCTTATGTTACGGCAGAAACACTCTCAGACATTTGTGAAATCATTGCTGTACCGTAGCTCAGGGAAATAAAGAATCAAACCAAAATAAAAACCGCCGGAACAAATAAAACGCAATAGAACTTTAGTGGAAAAATATTAAAAACCACTTTTATTAGACCTGCGACCTGCTCATGCTCGCTCCTGCTGAAAGACTAACTCTCGTTATACAATTATTAGATCCTTCTCGCTCTTTCGTTAAGTTTATATACTCTCGAGTCTCGACTGCTGTTTATATACATCGACTGCAGAGTTGCAATTGCAATACTCATGCAGTTCGATACAATTGCAAAAGATGGCGCTGTATCATAAAAAATTTAAAATTTGTCCTGTGTTTTTCAAAATTCAGTGAGCCACTGCGCTCTCTGAGTTCTTAAATAATGTTTCCCACATTTTTATACTTTGAATATTATCCTCCTCTGGCAATTAAATTACAAACTATACCCCGCTCCACCTTCTCAGGAGACCAACTCATTTCAACAGAAAATAAATTCATTTTTGCACACTTTCCATTTCAGAGAGCCACAGTGGCAGGACCAGCAGAGATAAACGCAACCCATTTAGCAGCCGATGAACTTGATGCCATCAATCAGAGTGTAGAGCTACAGTGTCTCGTTCAGGAACACATTGAGTTTTCATTGCACGGTAATTCCAGTGAATATTGTTCAACATCATTTGATTCGATATTGTGCTGGCCTCGGACATCACGGGGGACATTAGCAGCATTGCCCTGTCTAGATGAGTTGCAGGGCATTCAATATGACAGTACACGTGAGTATCATCGCAAGGGGATACATTTTTTTTATAATTGAAAATGAGAACAAATTGAGGACACAATGCCTGGAGGAGTGGGTGGAAAAATGATGAAAAATGATTGCGACGTCTTGGAAAGTTTTAAATTGAAATTATTGCGAGGAAAATGGATAAGAGTTTTGCGGGCTAAGTTTTTATAAGGATGGCATTGGAATTTCTAATTCTGTCGGTTTTTTTTAGTCTTTTGCGGAGATGGATGGAAAATATGTGTCTCATAAATCCGAATAATTTATATGATTAGTGGTTGATGTACATACTAACTTTTTTTATTTATTCCACAAACCAAATGAGAGAACTTTAATTTTGAAGAAAAAATCATAGGAGCACATATTACTGATCTCTCTAACGACACCTTTCGTCGGAAATGAGAAGCTTTGTCTGTGGTTCATAACCTCAATTATAATTTTATTTGATGCACGAACCATGCCGCTTAGGCTGAGAAGCCATGTCTGGGCTTATGAAAGGCACTCTTTGGGGTATGTTATTTGGATATTTGAGATGGATGCCTCACTGAAGCTCAGGACTTTAGTAAAATATCTGATCCGAAGTTCTTAAGTTTAACTAGTTTTCGGTATTGCCTTTACGCTTTGGAAGCGATATTCCACGTTAAGTTTTGGCTTACTTGTAGTCAATAAATGTCAGTTGGCAACCGTATTTTTATAACTTGCCTTAGGCTTTATACAGGTCATTCGTTAGTTCAGTTGGATATTGGATTGCTCTAACAGTCGAGTTCTGAAATCCTCTATTGGCCATGCAGGTACTTAATTATTTACAATATTGTTTATTTGTGAAAGGTCGCTTGATTATCTGAGTACTCATTAGTACAAACATCTTCCTTTTTCTTCGGCACGAATACTTAAGCTTGACAAGGCCACAATTGAAACAATCCTTTTTTAATTATTTTCTCTACTCTTTAGTTTGTATTTCATAAAACTATCTAGCTTTCTTCTATGACGACTTGACTTAATACCTTCTCTTCTATAAGTCTACGACTTAAAATAGAATAAAGCTGCAGCGTCAATGTTGGCTTGGGGCTGTGAAATCGGTCGAACGCGCTTGATGCCGGACTGCACAGTGCCTGCAACTTCAAGCGGGCATTTGCCCGAAAACAATTTGTTTCTATAGTTTTGAACTTGATTGTTTAGACACATAGTTAGGTTTGAAAACAACTTTTTCTAACTCAAACTCAAAGTCTGTCATAGGTAACCTTAAATCTATTAAAGAATCATGTAGATCGATTTGGACTTTCTAGGATTTTGACAGACTTTTCGATCCAACAACCACACTTATATTGACAAATCAAGCTATTCGTATGAGAAATTTAAACAGGTTATCCGAGAAGTCTGGAGTACCTATATCTTCTTTTTATGAATATGAAACCACGATTGTGAAGTTCTACTCGTCGATTGTGATTGATATGCCTCGTTCTTGACAGAATATCCCGCTGGAACTTCTATTCAAGCTTTTATGTTCATTGTTATTGCCTACAAACCCAGTTTATCTATAATTATTTGAAACGGCGACGTCTGTGTTGCTCCGCATTTAGCAGCTCACCGTTAAGTCCTCAGTTTATCTCAGGACTCCGTTCGACTTATGATCAATTTTGCACATAACTTGAACGCAAAACTCTTCATCAGTCAACCAATTTGATCTTCAATGAACCGGGCAGAGGTACAAGCCATCCTTCGACATCATGAGTCACATTTTCTTTCGTACATTTTTAACAATTATTTCAACTATGTAAAAAATGAATCCCATATATAATTGTTTCCTTTTCAGAGAACGCAACCCGCTACTGCTACCCCAATGGCACGTGGGAGAGATACACAAACTATGACCTATGCTTGCACCTACCTGCGCCATCAACGGTACCAGAGTTCGAGCCAATCATCGAGTTACCCACAATCATCTATTACGTAGGATACACGATAAGCCTGGTATCTCTAACGTTGGCGGTTTTAGTTTTCATCTACTTTAAGTAAGACCTTCCACAAAATTCCCCAGAACACATGTACATCCTCATAAATATTTACCCAAAACTTTTCAACACTCCCTACCTTCATTCCACCCATCGCACACCGAATCCCTAAACAAACGAAAAGTAAACTACCTCTGAAATCCTTTTAGAGAACTACGCTGCCTGCGAAACTCCATTCATGCGAATTTATTCTTCACATACATTATGTCAGGACTACTGTGGATCCTTACGCTATCTGTCCAGGTGAGCAGTAAATTCCGTCGCCCCCACACCAAATGGCAAAAGAGCAAAACACTTGACCAGGAAAAGAGGAGAAAGTGTGCGAAATTTGTTTTGCCCCATCAAATATTTACACTGGTCACCTTGTGTCTGTTCGCTGCTCTGCCAGTTATTTATAGTCCTTGCGATTACACTTTTTTGTTTGCTTACATTTTCCATCTCCTTTGTTTAGATTTCGATGCGGACAGGCTTGGGTGGCTGCATAGTCCTGGTGACGGTGTTTCATTTTTTTACGTTAACCAACTTCTTTTGGATGCTAGTAGAGGGTAAGTGTCTGGCGGCCTCTCTGTGGGAAGTGCCTAACCCACTTTAGGAACTAGTTGATGAAAATATTCCCAAAGGATGCATTCGAAGTATATTTTTGTGGCGGCATCCTTCGGTTTTAAAATGAACCGCTTATGTTGAGGGTGGTGAAAATTGGCCATTCAAATAAATGGAATCTCTGTTTATGATTATTGCAGGACTCTATTTGTACATGCTGGTGGTGAAGACCTTTTCGGGCGATAACATTCGATTTAATATATACGCAATGATTGGATGGGGTAAGTAGGTGGCACAGTTCTGTGCAATGAGATCGAGATTAAAACGGAAATTGCTTTAAAGAGTTTTCGGCTTTTTTTTCTTTGCAAATTCACTTTTTGTTTAAAATCAATTTGTGTCCTTTGTTTTGGGGTTTTTGTTGTTGACAGGCGGTCCAGCTGTGTTCGTTACCATTTGGTCTATTGCAAAAGGTGTGACAACATCATTTCCCAGCGAAAAGGTAATCAATTGTATTTCGAATCGAAAGGGTGTTGTTTTTGGGCGGTCATATAACGAGTTTTGTCCCTGTTCACAGATCGATACTGGATGTCCGTGGATGCATGAAACAGCTGTCGATTGGATATTCCAGGGACCAGTGTGTGTGGTGCTGATAATGAATTTAATATTTTTGCTGCGAATAATGTGGGTGGGTACCTTTTTTGAAAATGTACATCTTTTTCTATTTATGCTTATATGGGTCTAGTTTTGTTTTCGTTAATGTTTACCTGGCCTGTCACTTTCTAAATTCAAAACCCATTGAGTAGGTAGGTAACAAAAACACACTGCACGAAATTTTCTGACAAAAAATGGCTTATATCGGTTTAGACGCTAAAAGTGAAGGCAGCAAGAAAGGAAATAACAACTTGGATTACAAATTAAAGCTGATTGTTCGACATCAAGTTAAAGAACGAGACGATTTATATTTTACCTCTATAAAATGAGAAGTTCTGCAAAAATCAGTCGAGAAATTCCAAAGCTAAGACCTAGAAAGAGTTTTTGAAAAATTCCCTGCTTGGGCATCAGCTCAAATCTTTTCTTCTGGGCAGTCTGTAACGATGAAACGCGTCCTATTTTTTGATCGGGATATTTTGCAATGCAACTGTGAAAACCGGAGTCAATGCCGTGCAGTAGTTTTTAAATCTATTACGGATAGTTAAGTTTTATGATAGTTTAAATGGTTCATACAAGTAGAGTTATTTTTTTACTGATTAGAGTTGCGATGATGAACGGTAGGTTGTTTAAATGTTAGCAAACCAATCTGGATTCAAGTCAATTGAACTAGAAATCAAAACAACTCGAAATGAATATTTGAAAGTGTTTATGATGAATATTTTCAGTTGCTGTTTGCTGTTTTAGAATAATATAAAGCAAGGTAGCCGTTTTTCACTTTTTAAGTTATGGGATAGGTACTGGTACATCTTAAAACAAAGGTTAGGTATTATTAGGTAATGAGATGGTTACAGAAATTCTGGCACAAGTAATCGTGCTGGAGCCAAGAAGGAGAGCGTTTTATTTAACTCTTACGTAGACCCAGATATGAACTACAAGTGCACACAACACATTACCCATGATACTGGCTTCAAGTTTAATGAAGGTTGACATCCATCATCTATTAGTAAGCCAATTGGACCTGATGAGACTTAAGCTAGTATTAGACGATATGCTGAATCAGCATACGTATGCTGAAAAATGTAACCCAATCACAAAATATCGTAATATCGAAATTTCTGTCACCATACGTATGCTAAAAGTTGTTTGATGTCAAATTTGTTGGCTAGTCAGCATATGTATGTTGGCGACCTGAACATATCGTGTAATACCCCTTTTGGAACCGTTTGCTGACATTCGGACAAATTTTTGGCGTATGCTGACTCGTATGATGTATGCTCACGAGCTAAAGTAGGCTCATGGTCATGAGCAACGCCACATTTTTCAGCAAACGGCTTTGATATTTTTGAAGTTTCGATAAATTTTGTACGTGTTTTTTTGTGATTTTGTTGTCCTGATTGCTTGTTAAAAACAAAACGGCTGAGTTGTTTAGTTCGCAGCCATCGGCAACAAGAGTGTACGGAACGGGAAATTCTCGACCGGGCTGGTAAGCCCAACTGATTGGTATCCATCGCTTGTGCAAAGTTGCAGCGGTTGAAGATACCACCATCAGAAAATCGTCCGTTCCTAACGACGGCGACGTCGACGTAAAGCAATTTACTCCGCGTCTGCGATGCCCAATAATACGATACCATGTGTGTACATTTCCCCAGAATCACAGAAAATTGATAAATACAATACAAATACGCACGTATACTAAAATCGCGATCTGTCAATTTTTCAGCATATAATCATACGGGTCTTCAAATTTTTCAGCATACCGAATTCAACATATCGTGTAATGGGGCTTCATATGTCCTAAAAAATGTGATAGGAAAGTGTTTTTTAGCATATGCTGTCAACAAACAATTTGCTACTTTGGGACAAATTCAACATATCGTGTGATAGGGCATCATACGCCAGATGAACATATGCGTGTTTGCTGAGAATTTTTAGCATATGATTGTCAGAATACGTATGTTCATTAAACATATCGTCTAATACTAGCTTTAGAATCGGTGTCGCAGAGGGACAGATATTGACGGCTCCATTGGGAATTGAATTTTACATAAATGTGGCTCTTATAATCAGTGTTACATTTTGACCGGATTCTGATCATATCTAATATATTCTCTTTTTTTAACCGAAACAAAAAACCGTTTGAGGGTAAAAACCTTTTTTGACCGGAAAAATAATTCTGTTCTACGGATTAAGAATAAAGAAAGATTTGCGCAATCTAAATTAAACTTTTCCATACCTAAAGAACACACCCACAATATAAAACAGACACCAACTTATTGTGAATAGGCCTAGGAAACTAAAGCGGCGCTTGGCGGTAGTCTGATCTGAATGATCCATAAATTTTCATTTAGCATTATTTTGCAAGACTGAATTTGATTGAACGTTCCTTTTTCTGCACAACTTTATAATGCAATTGATTTAGTTAAGATTTACTTTACTTTACTTTTGGTGGCGCTTACAGTACGGGGTTGACCACGGCCTCAACTAACAAGCCCCTCCAGCCAGCTCGGTCCCTCGCTAGCTGCCTCCAGTTACGCACACCAAGGTGGATTAGGTCATTCTCCATTTGTGCGCGCCACCTTAGGTGGGGTCTCCCTCTGCTGCGCTGTCCCTCAGGGGTGGATTCGAAGACTCGTCGGGCTGGTGCGTTGTTGTCCATACGCTCCACGTGTCCCAGCCATCTCAGCCGTTGTATTTTCAGCTTTTTGACTAGGTCAGCGTCGCTGTATGGCCCGTAGAGAATCTTCTTCTCCACACTCCATTGACACAAACTGGACCGAATATCACTCGAAGATCTTTCTCTCAAAGCATCCCAGAAGGTTCTCATCCGCTTTTGACAAGGTCCATGCTTCTACCATACAGCAGGACCGGGATGATTAAGGTTTTATAAAGTACCTCCTTGGTTCTATTAGAGAGGGCTTTACTTCTTAGATGCCTTCTTAGCCCGAAGAAACAGCGATTGGTAAGAGTGATTCTTCGCTTCCAGGTATACAAAGTCTTACTTTTTAAAAATAAAGAAAAAAATATAACAACTATTACTGGCTCAATATTATTATTTTAACTTTTGACTTAATTTAACAAAAACAATTTTATCAGTCAGTCTATTAAATTGACTGGATTCCCATTTTTAACTTTCTCGTATACGTAGTAAGAGAAAGGTATTGTAATCGTACAAAAAATCGAACTCGAGATTTTAATCAAATCTGACATTACGATGATAGAGGAACTCGAAAAAGTGGGTCTCGCAATTCTGTCCGTCTGTCCGTCTGTCCGTCTGTCCGTCTGTCCGTCTGTCCGTCTGTCCGTCCTTCCGGAGCTCCACAGCGCAAACGGCTGGACGGATTTCTTTCAAACTTCGGATTTAGAGTTGGTGGGCTTACAGTTCGGGGCCACTTTTTTTTTTGCACGTTAAGTGTTGCCGTTCTAACGGTATTCAGCAATTTTGAGTTTTTCGAAAACGGCTCTAACGATTTCAACCAAAATTGTTATTTGGGCTTAAGTAGGTGTAACTAAGATGGCTGCATACTCAGTTTTTCGCAGAAAAATCGAATAACGGTAATTTTGAAAATTGGTCATATCTCAAAAACGGTCTAAGCTATTTCGACAAAAATTCATATTTAAGGTAATACGGTCATTCCCAACATGATGGCAAGCTCAGTTTTTCCCTAAATTATCGTTCAACGGACTATTTTGGAAAAATGTCGTTTTTTAAGACTTTATTTAATTATGGTTTACTTGAAAACGGCTTTAACGATTTTAACCAAAATGTATACTTGCGCTACGCTACATGGGGTAAATATGGCTGCGTATCCAGTTTTTGGCTAAAGAGTCGAATAACGGTACTTTTGAAAAGTGGCCTTATCTCGAAAACGGTCAATACGATTTCAACAAAAATTTATTTTTAAGGTAATATAGTCATTCCTAACATGATAGCAAACTCAGTTTTTCTCTTAATTGTCTATAATGGATTTTTGAAAAATAGGCATAGTTTGAGATTTTGGTTTTTTTTTTTTACCTGCATGAAAACGGCTAAAGCGATTTTGACCAAAATGCATATTTGGAGTAAAATTGACGTTTTTAACATTATTGCGTCCTTCATTTTCGGTTCTAACTACCGGAAACGCTGATTTTGAAAACTGTTCATATCTCGAAAACGCGATTTTCGATTTGGATAAAACTTTAAAAACCAAGTAATACTAACATCTTGAACA